>CM060439.1:77249979-82143729 GCA_030545235.1 Helianthus tuberosus | reverse complement strand
TTTGGGAAACAAGACCAGAAGTGTTGAAGAAGGCTGTGGTCGATTTCTTCAAAGAGAAGTATAAAGAACCAGTCGTCGTTAGGCCGAAGCTCAGAGGAGATGGATTTTCGCAGCTGAATGATGGCGATAGGGAGCTCCTGATCAGGGGATTCTCTAACACCGAAATTCGGGATGCGGTGTGGGATTGCAGGGGAGACAAGTCCCCGAGCCCGGACGGCTTCTCTTTTTCCTTTGTAAAGAAATTTTGGGGTAAATTGGAGCCTCTTTTCCAGGATATCATGGACGACTTCTTCACTCACGGTGTCATTAGTAAAGCTTGTAACTCGTCTTTTGTGGCCTTGTTACTGAAGGTGACGGACCCAATGACTTTGTCAGACTTTCGGCCGATATCTTTATTTGGGATGGTCACTAAAGTGGTATCCAAGATCCTCGCTAATAGGCTCAAGAAAGTGGTCCATTCGGTAGTCGACCCGGTGCAATTGACTTTCATTAAGGATAGGAACATCCTTGACGAACCTCTCATAGTGAATGAGGTTTTCTCTTGGGCAAAGAAATCGAAAAAAAGGTGTATGTTCTTTAAAGTGGACTTCAAAAAAGCCTACGATTGCGTTTTGTGGAATTTTCTGGTTAACGTTATGCACCATATGGGTTTCCCTCCCAAGTGGAACAACTGGATCATGGGGATTCTCTTTACTAGTCGAACCTCCATTTTGGTTAACGGGTCACCGACGGAAGAGTTCGACTTAAAGAGAAGGTTGAGGCAAGGAGATCCTTTGTCTCCTTTTCTCTTCACCTTGGTGATGGAGGGCCTTCATGTTATGGTTCAAAAAGCGGTGGATGCGGGTACTTTTGAAGGGATCCAACTCCCTAGGAATGGTCCAATCCTTTCCCACGTTTTTTACGCGGACGACGCTATTTTCTTAGGGGAGTGGTCGGAATCAAATTTTAGGAACCTCAATAGGGTCCTAAGGTGTTTTTACATGGCGTCAGGGCTTAAAGTTAATTTTGAAAAGAGCAAGGTTTTCGGGGTCAGAGTGGGGGAAGCTGAGGTTGAAGATATGGCCAAGATTCTTAGTTGTCAAAGAGGAGCGTTCCCCTTCACTTACCTCGGACTCCCGGTTGTGGAAAACATGAATCGGACTTGCTACTGGGAACCTATGGTTGACAAATTCCAAGCCAAGCTTTCGGCTTGGAAAGCAAGGTCCCTCTCGTTTGCCGGTAGAATTACGCTCGTGAAGTCGGTTTTGGGTGCCCTAGCCATTTATTACTTATCGCTTTTTAAAGCGCTTAGTGGGGTTTTAAAAACTCTAGAAGGCATTCGCAGAAGATTCTTGTGGGGTGGGGCCTCGTTGTCTCGTAAGATCCGGTGGATTTCGTGGGAAAAGGTTTTGTTGTCGAAGAAGTTGGGGGGCTTGGGGGTGGGGGCCATAAAAGATTCGAATCTTGGGCTCGTGGCTAAATGGTGGTGGCGTCTTAAAAACAGAGCCAACTATCTTTGGGCTAAAGTTATCAGTTCTATCCATAATGGTGGGAGAAGCGGATGTATTATACCCGGGCAAAAAACATTAGGAGGAGTTTGGAACGCTATATTTCGAGCTAACCAGGATTTTAACAAGCTGGGGCTGGATTTAAACTCTCAACTGGTGCAGGAGGACTCTCGTAACAGTGGTAGAACCTGGATGTGGGTCAGCAAGGGTCAAAAGGTGGACTTTTCGGTGAGGCAGGTTCGAAGAGATGTGGAAGATCAGACTCATTTGGCCCAGCAAACTCAGCCCTTCATATGGAGTAATTTGGCTGTTCCTAAAGCTAATTACTTCGCATGGAGGGCGGTTAGAAAAAAGATTCCAACAGCTTCAGCTTTGGCAGCACGCGGGGTGTCGGTTGGAGACGGTCGATGCCCTTTGTGCGGTTCAGGAGAAGAAACGGTAGAACACTTCCTCGTAGCTTGTATTTTCGCTAGAGCGGTGTGGTGGAACATATGTGTGTGGACGCGCCTTCAGATCCCTACGTCTTTCGAGTCTCTCGATCAGATGCTCAGTTTTTGCTCTCGTTCGGAAATTGAAGACAAAAGAAGAAAGGTTATTTACCCGATATTTCTAAACACAACTTGGAATATTTGGCTCTACAGGAACGACAAAATTTTCAACCAAAGAAACAAATAAGTGAACATGGTTGTGGAGGAGATCAAGGAAAGCTCTTTTTGGTGGGTGAAAAAAAGGTCCAAAATTGGAGAGCTGAGTTTAGATAACTGGAGCAGGTTTGAGGGTTTGATTTTTGTATAATTTGTAGTTGATCTGTTACTTGTTGTCCTGTTATGTTTCTTTGGATGTTTGGGTTCTTAGCTGCCTGCTAAGGATTCTTGTTGTTGGTTTTAATAAATTGTCTTCTTGGCTGGCCAAAAAAATAATTATAATATTTTAGTCTTGTTTTCAAAATTTGAACAAAAACAAACTCTTAACCTAACTGCAAAGGCCGTAGTATTGGGATATACTCATTCATGTACCTATCGAAAAAAGAAATATGCGTTTTCTATTGCATTTCAAATGATGCAATGAAGAGAAACACATTTGAGTAAATCTATAATGGGTCTTCAAATATACAGCCTTCAGGTATTCGAAATCAAATCCCAACAAAACTAACACAAACAAATACAACGTTTGTAGATCCTAGTCAGAGACTTACAGTGCAAGCATGAAGATTATAACTGGAAATGGAACCGTTGTGTCGTTCGCCGCCCCACAACAACCGTTTTTGCTTCACAGCGCGCTACTGTAGGCTTACCCCATGATAACGACCCCTATTTGCTGCTATCGTTTGACCCAGTTCAGTTGCCTTTAGTAAGCCAAAACAACCCTTCACTATTGACGATCCCATATACAACTAAACCCTTTGATCGCCTCATTCGTTGCTGCGTTTATCCATGCGAATCCATTGTATAGCCCAAATTTGGAAATTGTGAAGGAATGAAGTTACCAATGAAGTCAGCCTAGGTATCTGAGACAATCTGACAAAAAATATATTTAAAATAAAAAAAAATATATTTTTTTGTCCATGTGAATCCGTTGTATAGCCCTAACTTTGAAGGGAAGTTACAGTTAAACAAAAAAATATATTTAAAATCAATAAAAAAACAATCTGACATACATGGTTACAACGGTCATAGGAAATCCTTATATCGTTCAAAAATGAAAAGAAATCAATGAAGTCAGCCTAAGTATCTGAGACAATAAAAAAATTGTAATCAGGAAAAACAATCTACGAAGTCGATCTTTGAGAGGCTCAGAGTTCCACAAAAAAAAAAAAAAAAAAAAATTAGCTGCAAGGCGGGTTGCAAGTTTAAGCCTACCATCCACCATCCTTGCCATGCCGTCCTCATGAATCTTTTGGAAATATTTAGAACTCATCATAGCCAACAGCCAAAATGATAACCCTACACAGATTTGTCACCACCACCACTCTCCTAGTTACAGATCCAACAACATAACACCCCTAAACCCACAAAACATCAAAACCATCAACACATCACAAACTAAAGGAAGAGATGAAAAAAATCAAGCTTGAAACCAGACTAAGCTATATTATATTATACTATCTATTAAAAACACAACTTTTTCAACAGTGATCCTTGAGATCCTGGCCATCCAAAGCCTCATCTCTGGTGGGTGTGGCTTCCCTTGTCAACTTTTAAAAGGCTCAGAATTCCGGGAAAAAAACATGGTTGCAAGGCGGGTTGCAAGTGTACACCTACCATCCACCATCCTTGCATGACCATAATCATCAATTTTATGTGAAACTTTGGATTACAGCCCCTTTTAAGGCAGTCCCTTATCAGTCCGTATGAGCCTCAATTTGGTTTCAAATTGCTAGGGTTCATTCATTAAACACACATGCAACAAAATAACTTGGAAACCAACAAATCTTAGCCCCAAAAATCAGCATCCTTACCATGTTTTTTGTTGGAATTGAAGTCCCAGACAACCATGTTAGACACAAGCTCTTAGTTAGACTCGGATAAGAGCCCTTAGATCAATCCAAATCGGTCTTGTAAACGGCCTCAAACACATGCATGTTTCAATCTTAATTGAAACAAACTAAGAAATTACCTGGTTGTTCCAGATTTGGTCCCAATAGTCCACTACATCCATTCTTCGTTCCTTAAAAAAACAAATGAAACTCATAAGGCTCAAAATCATCTTAGCTTTATTGAGAATAAATCCAAAACCACATCACAATTAGATTGTTACCAACATCGACACAAATGAAAAGATTCAAAGCTAGAGGCAGAAAGCAACAGAGGCGTCGCACATAGTACGTCCGTCGCCGCCATAGACGGCCGACGCCACCGGCAGCGACAGGGTAACACCTGTTTCTCTCTCTAAAGACTCAGAACCACATCGCAAACGAAGTGATTCAAAGGCAGTATCAGAGAACAACAGAGGCACCGCACACCGTACGTCCGCCAGAGCCACCGGTAATGACAATGAAATACCTATTTCCCTCTCTATAATTACCGATGATCTCCCTCTCTTTATTTATCTCTATAATTACCGAAATCTTCGTCTACCCATTCACCGGAACCTCACCGAACGTTACCTACTCATCAGATCAACATTAGTCGTTGGATTAAGGTTCAGGGATAGCCGATCTAACAAAATAGTGAGCATGCAATATAAATTGGCTTACCGGAAGTTGATCGAAACCCTAACCGCTTGACCACCGCCTCATCACTCTCCAGCACAAACCATGTTCGCCGCCACGAAAGACTACCGTAACGACAATAATTCCGTCACAAAGCCTACTCTGGGCCACTAAAGACTACCGTCTCCACAATGATCAAAACTCCGTCGTCAAGTGTTGCTGACGACGGGGAGCAGGTTGGGACACCGGCGGAACCTTCGTCATCAGCGGCCTCTCTCTCTCTAACACAGCTTTCACCTTCGTCATCATCGGCCCCTCTCTCTCTGTCGAACACAACTTTCTGTCTCAACCAGATTCTCAATCTCACTGTATTCTCTCTCTTATCCTGCTTTTAAGCTGTTAGAAAAGAAAATTACAAAATTGCCATTCTGCTGTTCATTTTATTCGTTTATTAATATATAGGAGAATGAGTAAAAAATGCCACCAACAAAACAAAGTATACCAATAACTATGCTGCATGAAGTGCCATCTCAATCGCTTGCAAGAACCGTGTACAAAATCAATGGCCCACGTTGCTCCAGCATCCTCAAAAATAGCGGACCAAGAAAGAAATTTATAACCTGCAATAAGAGAGTATAACAACGTAAGCAATTTAGACAAAAGCTATAGAGATTATATAAAATGAATTTAACTCTGAAATTTTATAAATAAAAGCCACAGAGAATAACTATGAGAATATATAATTTCGTATTTATAAAACAATCAAAACCAATCATTGATGTGAAGGACTATGCATTTATCCAATGTAAAGCCATGCATACTGCCATTGCCTTTGCTCTTATTCGGCTTTTGAAATTTTGGTGCCCCGGTTTTCGATCTTAAAACTTTTGGTACCAAATTCTTTTTCAAATTGAACCTACCCCCCGTACCAAATACATCCACTCTAGTGAATCGCGAACCTGAACAGCGTACCTGTACCAGAGCAAACCACGAATTAGGAAACTAAGATATATAACCATAATTTTAAAAGATTTGAATCAAGGAACTATAATTTGAAATACCTGATATGTTTTCGTATACGCAACTCACAACAATGTCTTCTTTATCTTGAAAATTAACTCCTATAAAATAAAAAAATCCACTAAGAGTAGTTCTTAAGTTTCACTTTTGTTTCTTTTTGGCTTGAAGAAAGCAAAAGTAGGGTTAAACATTTGGTACTGGGTAGCGGTACCGTACCGGTCATTTTCGGTACCGGTACCAACTTTTTCCGTTTTCATGACTAGTACCGGTTCTGTAGGTTACCGGTATATTGGTTGATTTACTGGTGAACATCGTACCGTGCCGATTATTTTCGGTACCGGTACACACTATCTTCGCTTTTCGGTACTCGGTATCAGTCCAGACGGGTTCACATTTACATATCATAGTCGTTCGATGCGCACTTCAAACACATCATATATGAAAAAGGTTAATAAGAAACTATACGCTTGCAGTCAATATGTTTCATTAGATATGCATCCATGCCAACCTCTAGGAATTTAGCTGTTAGGATCAGAGCATACACACGAACACGAGTCACACGCACGCTCAGCTCACAATCAAGAACACAAAAATTTATAGTGGTTCGGTCCGGCTCTGACCTACGTCCACTCTCGGTAACTAGGAGGTTTTTATTTCTTTGTGATACAATAAACAGATACAAGATGAATCTCTTATATAGAGATTAAATAGGAATTTGTCAAACAAGGAAATTAATTCAGCAGAAGAAATGGATCAAAACACAGTTGTCTTCCGCCACTTCTTTTGACAGACTGCAAACATGGTTGCAGGTTTCCCATATGTTTTGCTGCCGCTACTTTTGACAAACCACAAGAGTGGCTTCACACTCAACAATCTCCCACTTGAAGCCACGGAACAATCTTCACCTGTGCTTCAACTGTGCATCTGTAATTCTGTAAGAAACTTTAGCTCATTCCTAGTTACCCGGCCTTCTCTTCAATTATCCTGAAGGCCAGTTGAAGCTATGCAAAGCTTCAACTTCTCTAAGGTGACAACCTTAGTCAACATATCAGCTGGATTTTCAGTTCCTTTGATCTTCTCCAACTTCAGAGTGCCATCATTAATTCTTTCTCTGATGAAGTGATATCTCAGCTATATGTGCTTTGTCTTTGAATGGAAGACATGATTCTTTGCAAGATGAATTGCACTTTGATTGTCACAGAATAGTGCACAATCATCTTGTTCTTTTCCATGTTCGTTGAGAAAGTTCTTCAACCATATAAGCTCTTTGCTTGCTTCAGCAACTGCCATATACTCTACTTCTGTGGTTGAAAGGGCAACACTTTTCTGTAGTTTGGACATCCAACTTACCACAGTGCCTCCCACTGTAAATACATATCCGGTGGTGCTTTTGTATGACTCTTTGCAACCACCAAGGTCTGCATCTGCAAAACCCTTCAGAATAACATTTTTCCCTTTAAAATTCAATGCCACTTTTGAAGTCCCCTTCAAATACCTTAGCTGCCATTTAACTGCTTCCCGATGTTCTCTCCTCGGATTAGACATAAACCGACTAACAACTCCCACTACATGAGCTATATCTGGTCTCGTGCATACCATTGCATACATGAGGCTACCAACTGCAAATGCATATGGAACTTTAGCCATTTCTTCCTTGTCTTCATCTGATTTGGGTGACTGATCTTTAGAAAGCTTAAAGTGACTTCCCAAAGGTGTGCTTCTGATCTTGGTATCTTTAAGGTTGAATTTCTCTAACACTTTCTCAATGTATTTCTCTTGAGATAGTGTCAAAGAACCATCTTTGTTTCTGAAAAATACTCATCCCGAGTATTTGGTTTGCAGCTCCTAAGTCTTTCATTTTGAATTCTTCAGACATTTGCCTCTTCAACTTCTTGATCTCTGACATGTCTGAACCAGCAATCAACATATCATCTACATAGAGTAGTAGAATGATATAAGAACCCTTGAACTTCTTGATGTAACAACAATGGTCATTGTCACATCTCTTGTAACCAACTCTTCCCATGAAGTTATCAAACTTCAAGTACCATTGTCTGGGCGCTTGTTTCAGACCATACAAACTCTTCTTCAGTTTACACACCAAGTTTTCTTTGCCTTTAACCTGAAAACCCTCTGGCTATGTCATGTAAATGTCTTCATCTAGGTCACCATGTAGAAAAGTTGTCTTGACATCCAGTTGCTCTAGATGCAAGCCTTCTGCTGCTACAATACTGAGAACAAGTCTGATGGCAGTCATCTTCACCACTGGAGAGAATATTTCATTGAAATCAATTCCCTCTTTCTGTTGGAATCCCTTGACTACTAATCTTGCTTTGTACCGTTTGGTACCGTCATGTTCATCCTTGACCCTGAAAACCCATTTGTTCTGAAGAGCCTTCTTCCCAGATGGAAGCTTTATCGAGTGCCAGGTCTTGTTCTTCTCAAGCGACTTCATTTCATCTTTCATTGAAAGCTCCCACTGCAATGAATCTTTCAACCCCATAGCTTCAGAGTAACACTGGGGTTCACCATTTTCTATCAAAAGTATGTAGTTGACTGATGGTGAGTACCTGTTTGGCGGTCTAGTGGCTCTAGACGACCTTCTTGGTTGAACTTGAGGTGTTTCTGGGGAGTTTGGAGTTGAAGGAGTAGCTTTTTCTTCCTCCGAATCATAACTAGAATCATCCCCTAAGCTCCCACTGTCGCTTGACTCATTCCCATTTTCTGGAATTTCGACTGAAGCTTCTTTTCTTGTTTCACCACTTTCAAATTCAACATATTCTTTCTGAACTTCTGGTACTTTGGTGTTTCTGTCTTTCTACAATTTGTTTTCATTGAAGACGACATTCTTGCTTCTGATTACTTTTCTGCCTTCATTATCCCAAAGCCTATAACCCTTTCTTCTGACCCATAACCAATGAATGTGCACTTCTTGGACTTTGAGTCTAGCTTATCTCTGTCATCATCTTCTAACAAATTGTAAGCACTACAACCAAAGACTCTTAAGTGTTTAAGACTTACCTCATTTCCTTGCCACATTTCTTCTGGCAATTTGAAACCCAAGGGAACGGATGGTGAACGGTTAATCAAGTAGGCTGCAGTGTTAACTGCATCGGCCCAGAATGTCTTGGGCATTCCGGCATTCAGCCTCATCTTTCTAGCCCTCTCATTTAGAGTTCTATTCATTCTCTCAGCTACACCATTCTGCTAAGGAGTTCTGGGAACTGTTCTGATCATCTTTATCCCTTCATTGGCACAATAGTCAGTGAACTACTGGCTTATGTATTCACCACCATTGTCCGACTTTAAGCACTTCACCTTCAAATTATTTTCATTTTCAACAGCAGATTTCCATATCTTAAAAGCATCAAATACACCAGATTTATGTTTAAGAAAATATACCCATACCTTGCGTGTTGAATCATCGATGAAGGTAACATAGTATCTCAAGCCTCCTAGAGATGTAACTGAAGTTGGTCCATATACATCCAAGTGAACAAGCTCCAACTTCTGAGCTTTCGGTGTCCTCCTTGTCTTCACAAAAGTAACCCTCTTTTGTTTTCCAAGAACACAAGGTTCACAAAATTCAGTTTCCACTTTCTTCAAGTCTGGAAACTTTCCTTTCTGAGCCAACATCTTCAATCCCTTCTCGCTCATGTGTCCGAGTCGGTTGTGCCATAAATTTGATGGACTTGGACCGGAGGTCATTGCATGAACACCTTCAGCAGAAACTTCTGCCATGTATAGAGTGCCTTTCTTCTTTCCTTTGGCAATCACTAAATTGCCTTTGATCACTTTCCATTGTCCACCCCCAAAGTGAACATTAAACCCTTCATCATCCAATTTACCAACTGAAATCAACTTTCTTCTCAAGTTAGGAATAACCCTGACATTTTTCAATGTCCATATAGTTCCTAATGAGGTCTTCAAGTCTACATCTCTAATACCTGTAATATCAAGCATTTGATCATTTGCTAAACGAGCTTTACCAAAGTTACCTGTTCGTAGATTCTTGACCATATCTGGGCATGAGATAGCATGGAAAGAAGCACCCGAATCCATAATCCAAGATTCAACTGAATCTTCAACAGAACAGATGAGAGCATCACCTAATTCTTCCGAGGATACACTGTTTACTTCTTTCTTTGCAGCTGGTTTTGTACACTGGCTTCTAAAGTGACCTTTTTCTTTGCAATTCCAACATTCAACGTCTTTTCTGTTCTTTGACTGACCCCTTCTTCTAGACTTTGACCTACCTCGATTATGCCCTCTGTCATTCCTTCTTCCTCTATTTTCTGTGTGCAATAGAGAACTAGAACTGGAAGATTCTCCATTACTTTTCCTTCTAATGTCTTCATTCAAAATCAAGTCACGAATGCTATCAAACGTTAGCTTAGTAGTACCGGATGCGCTACTAACGCCTGTGACTGTGCCTGACCAACTGTCGGGCAAAGATGATAAAAGGAGCAAAGCTTGTACTTCATCTTCAAACTTTATTTCAACGGAGGCTAAACGAGAGATAATCGAATTGAACTCGTTTATGTGAGCGGCAACCAACATGCCTTCCTTCATCTTGGTGTTAACCAATTGATGGATGAGAAACACCTTGTTTGAAGAAGATGGTTTCCCGTACATGTTGGACAAAGCTTTTAATACACCGTATGTAGTTGTTTCATTGACAACGTTATACACAATGCTCTTTGCCAAAGAAAGCCTAACTACACCCAAAGCTTGTCTATCCAACAACTTCCATTCTTCATTGTACATGTCATCTGGTTGTTCGCCCAAGATAGGCAAATACAAACTTTTATGATACAACAAATCTTCAATTTGCATTTTCCAAAATCCATAATCACTCCCATCAAACTTATCAATCTTAATTTTACCGTCCTCTGCCATTAATTTTTTTTACCAAATTACTACTAACCAAACGGGTTCATACTGCTAAGTGGTAATTTATACGAGCGGAAGCAATGAAACAGAAACACATTTTTCTATTTTGTGTGTTAAATGGCGATTGAACTAAAGTGATGGAATCTTGGTTAAAAGGTTAAGGGGTTATGTGGTAAAAAAACAAGAACTAGTGGACTTAAAAAAAGATGATTTTTTTCTTTAAACAAGAACCTATGTGATTTTCACTTTTTGGTCAATGTCTTCTTCCAAAGAATAATTGATCCTCTTCAAGAAAGTAATCTGTATACACAGACACTTTCTTCTTCACCAAAAAAAAACACGATCTAGTCTTCAATCGATCAAGACTTTGATTTGTATAAGAGTTCGATGAAAAAAAAAGACTCCGGTGGCCCAACTGACGAGAGCAGCAGCGACGAACCGGTGGCGGTGGGATTGTCGAGCAACGGCGGTCAGGAGGCCGCGGAGGCGATGAACCTGCAACTGGGTTCAATCGGAACCCAGTTTGCGATTTCAAGGTCAGTAACTTCCTCCTTCTTCACCTCTGTTCGTGTGTATGGATCAAGAGCCTTATGCTCTGATACCAGTTGTTAGGATCGGAGCACACACACGAACACGAGTCACACACACGCTCAGCTCACAATCAAGAACACAAAGATTTATAGTGGTTCGGTCCGGCTCTGACCTACGTCCACTCTCGGTAACCAGGAGGTTTTTATTTCTTTGTGATACAATAAACAGATACAAGATGAATCTCTTATATAGAGATTAAATAGGAATTTGTCAAACAAGGAAATTAATTCAGCAGAAGAAATGGATCAAAACACAGTTGTCTTCCGCCACTTCTTTTGACAGGTTGCAAACATGGTTGCAGGTTTCCCACATGTTTTCTACCGCTACTTTTGACAAACCACAAGAGTGGCTTCACACTCAACATTAGCTTCATCTGATGGCATGGCATGGCATGCACTGTCAGTGCAACAACCAGAATATGCAAATCGGTTCCTATTTCTACCCTTTTAATTGCTTTAGTTGCTTCATAACCATCCATCTTTGGCATCTGGTATCTCAAAAACATTAGTCTGATATTATTTTTCAAGTTCACCATATAAAACATTCTAAGATATTGCATATGATGCCACAACCCTGACATATCACATAATAGGACCACCGAGAGTACCATTTCATGCAAACACCATTTGAAATACCACTTGAAAAAAACTTGTCCTGACAACAGTCAACATTCTAACCCATGCCAAAATCTAGCTTATTAATATATTCTCTCCTAAAACTACAAATGTGTTCATTTTGAAATATTTGAAGCTTGATTGGACTAATCACTCAATTAGAGAGCACATTTGTACAAATTTCAAGAGCTTAAAACATACAGTCATAAATCTTTGTTATACTTATACTACTTTATCCTCAATGAAACTTTTTCCCTCTCAAAAATTACATAATTCCTATAACCGCGTATGATCATATACAACTCTTATATTGGAGAAGTATTTGTTTGTTAATCTTTGAACACAACTCTACTTGCTTTAAAAGCCTTAACAGTTCTATTCAGCACTACCCCTTCATCATACAATCTCCAATTACAATCCTAAAGCATATACAATCTACAATTACAATCATGCTAATGTTGATCACACATAACCATATCAAGTGACTATACTAATTTATCAATCATATCAAGAACTTGGTATGATAAACATAAAACTTAATAGCATGAATATAGCTAACCAAAACAATATACCAAAACCTCTTAAACCTAATACAAAAACCATAAAGTAAAAAAAAATTGCAGTCAGGTTCCTCTTACTCTCTTAGTTTGTACAAAAAAAAGTTATTTGAAATGAAATATCAGTTAGTTACCATTTTATTGTCTTGAAGAAGGATTCCTTTAGAAAACATGTCATAGAGATCATTTTTCATTTTAATAGAGTTGTAGATCTCTACAGCTTTTGACATCTGAATGATCTCCTTTGTCGCAACCCCCGCCCCCTTATCTGTCCCGGGAACGGGCGGCCGCGAACACCAGTGTCGGTGGTATCATTTTGTTTATTAATTTGACAGCGGAAATTTCATCAGGACCGTAGTTAGGAAATGTTTATCAGAGTAAAACCACCATATTTTATATTAATAACCACATGGGTAAAACCCAAGTTTCTTATTACAACATAGGGATAAACCCTATTTTATTGAATTTAAAACATCGTCTTTTAGATAACTTTTATAGCCACATTTTTCCAAGCCGTCAGTGCTCTCAAGCTGGCTTTCTTGTAACTTGGCTGTCACATTTTGTTACCTGAAACGCGTTCTAAAAACATTTGTCAGTGGGAAATACTGGTGAGTGAATCCCAGTTTAATCAAGAAGAGTTTTATCAATTAACACAGTATTGAGAGCTATCACATTGTTTATTTCTACACAATTACTCATTCAGTATTGTCAATCCTGACTGGTGGGTCATATTACCCATTGGCTAACTCGTTGTCCAATGGTAACGTGTTCCACATTTTGCATACAAAACCCCAACATACCGACAGTAATTGAAGAACTACAAAGACTCAATCACTTCTTAATCACATTGTAAAGCATTTAAGGTTTTGTAAAACAGTTCACAAAAAGGTTTACAAAAAGAGGATAAACTCACATTGCTGTCTTAGACTTCTTTTAGGGTTTCCTGGTGATTTATCTATAATTTACACAAGTGTACATATGTTAGTATAATAACCTTTTATTTATATTAACGATACCCTCCCCGAGATGGCATTCTAACAACTACGTCGGGCAGAACCACGGCAGTCGTTACGGAACCCTGGATCAATCGGGCAACGTATTTAATATGTAACCGGGGTTATAATATTTACAATGGGGCAGAACTTCGTTAATTAGGGGGTATTATACTCGAAGATTATGCCTATCATGTGAGAATTTCGAGAGAAAGAAAGAAATATGAGCGAATTTTAGGGCTGTCGCGCCCCGCGTAGACCCAGGTGTGGTCTTATGCAGCCTGCGAGCGACACATAAATTTTGTTTTTTAATTATTTTTAATGACATTTCCTATTTTGAGCTTGGTTTTCACATACGGGGTGTATTTTAAGACATATAAGGATATTTAAAAATATATTTGGGTGTTAGAAAAATTTCAGGAGGGTTGTTATAACCTTCCCACCTTGTTTTAGAGCTCGTCCTCGAGATCTACTGGAACAAGTGTGGATATTTCCTTTGCATTTCTGATTCAAGCTCCCATGTGTATTCTGGTCCTCTTTTGGAGTCCCACTTCACTTTGACCAGAACTAATCTCTTGTATTTGAGATTCTTGACTTTCCTGTCTTTAATTTGTAGAGGCCTCTCTACAAATTTTAACTGCTCATTTACCTCTATATCCTTAAGAGGTACTATCAGTGATTCATCAGCTAAGCATTTCTTGAGATTAGATACATGAAATACATTATGTATTCATGCCATTTCCTCTGGCAGTTGTAGCTGATAGGCTACAGGTCCTATTCTTCTAATAATCTCAAAAGGTCCAACATACCTGGGGCTTAGCTTTCCCTTCTTGATGAATCTTACCACTCCTTTCCAAGGAGAGACTTTTAATAATACTTTATCTCCTACTTGAAATTCCAACGGCTTTCATCTGTTATCAACATAACTCTTTTGTCGATCACGTGCTGCTTTCAGTCGTTCCTTGACTTGAATGATTTTGTCTGTTGTTTCTTGTACTATCTCAGGTCCAGATAGTTGTTTTTCTCCAATTTCTGCCCAACAGACTGGCGTTCTTCACTTTCGTCCATAAAGTGCTTCGAATGGTGCAGCGTTGATACTTGTGTGATAACTATTATTATAAGAAAAATTCTATCAATGGTAAGTGATCGTCCCAATTACCTCCGAAATCAATTACACAAGCTCTAAGCATGTCTTCCATGGTCTGAATTGTCCTTTCGCTTTGTCCGTCCGTTTGAGGATGATAAGTTGTGCTTAGATTTAACTTGGTTCCCATTTCTTTTTGGAAACTTGTCCAAAAATTAGAGGTAAAACAACTATCTCTGTCAGAAACAATTGATAGAGGAATTCCATGTAAAGAAACTACTTCATTTACATATAATTTAGCTAATTGTTCCATAATGAAAGTTTCCTTCATTGGTAGGAAATGAGATGACTTGGTTAGCTTGTCTGCAATCACCCAGATTGTATCATTACCTTTTCTTGTTTTGGGTAATTTAGTAACAAAATCCATTGTTATTAATTCCCATTTCCAGACAGGCATTTCTAACTGTTACAATAAACCTGAGGGTTTCTGATGTTTAGCTTTGACTTGTGAACAGGTTAAACACTTTGCAACATATGCTGCTATATACTTTTTCATTCCTATCCACCAGAAATTCTTTCTTAAATCCTGATACATCTTATCATTTCCAGGATGCATCGTATACTTAGATTTATGGGCTTCTTCTAATATACGGTGACGTAGGTTTCCTAATTTAGGTATCCACATCCTTTTCTTATGGAATCTCCAAATTCAATCTATTCATCGTTCTAATTCATTAATCATTCCTTTTAACTTCTCAGTATCATCCTTGATTACTGATTCTTGTGCCATTCTAATCTGTTCATTTAAATCTACTTGCAGATTTAATTTAAGTGAACGTACTCTTTTTGGCTTTTCATGATACTTTCGGCTTAAAGCATCAACAATTACATTTGCCTTTCCTGCATGATACTGGATATCACAATCATAATCCCTAAGTAATTCCATCTAGCGTCTTTGTCTCATATTCAACTCCTTTTGCCCCAAAACATACCTTAAACTCTTATGGTCTGTGAAAATGGTAAACTTACTACCATATAGGTAATGTCTCCAAATCTTAAGGGCGAAGACTATAGCTCCTAATTCTAAATCATGGGTTGAATAATTCTCTTCATGGTTCTTAAGTTGTCTAGAAGCGTAAGTTATAACCTTTTGACGTTTCATCAATACACATCCATAACCTAACTTAGAAGCGTCACAATAGATTACAAAATCTTCAGTTCCTTCTGGTAACGCTAGTATGGGTGCATGGGTTAATCTTTGCTTAAGAATTCTAAAGGCTTCTTCTTGTTTTGGTTCCCATTCAAACTTAACGGATTTACAAGTTAACTTAGTTAAGGGAATGGCTATTCTAGAAAAATCTCGAATAAATCTTATATAATAACCGGCTAATCCTAAGAAACTTCTAACCTCGGTTGGTGACTCAGGGGTTTTTCACTTGGTTATCGCATCGATCTTGGTGGGATCTACATGAATTCCTTCATGATCAACTAGATGTCCAAGAAATTGTACCTGTTCTAACCAAAACTCACATTTCGAGAACTTAGCATAAAGCTTCTCTTTTCTCAATAAATTTAGAAGTGCGTGAAAATGCGCTGCATGTTCCTCTTTGCTCTTAGAGTAAATGAGAATATCATCTATAAAGACAATTATGAATTTATCCAAATATGGCTTACATATTCGGTTCATCATGTCCATGAATGCAGCCGGGGCATTGGTTAAACGAAATGGCATGAAAGTAAATTCATAGTGGCCATACCTTGTTCTGAAAGCGGTCTTAGGAATGTCCTCTTCCTGTACCTTTAATTGATGATATCCTGACCTTAAATCGATTTTAGAGAAAAAATCGTGCTCCTTGCAACTGATCAACCAGATCATCAATTCTTGGTAATGGATACCGATTCTTAATTGTGACATTGTTCAATTCACGGTAGTCAATTCACATACGTATTGATCCGTTCTTCTTTTTAACGAATAAGATCGGCTCCCCAGGGTGATGAACTTGGCTGTATGAATCCTTTCTCTAACAATTCATCTAATTGTTTCTTTAGTTCTTGCATTTTTGCGGGTGCCAAACGGTAAGGTGCTTTGGCAATTGGTGCTGTCCCTGGTATTAGGTGGATTCTGAATTCAACTTCCCTATCTGGTGGCTGTCCTGGTAGCTCTTCTGGGAATATATCTGAAAACTGGGATACTACTGGAATATCTTTTAATTCTTTTCCTTTAGTGTTAGTGATTATAGAAATCAAATACACTAATGATCCTTTCCTTATATAACTTGCAGTTTTCATCACAGAGATGAATTTTGTGGATTTAGAGAACTTATTTCCTTTAATTGTGATCTTTTCATCCCTTGGTGAATTTACTTGAATTAACTTTTGATCACATAAAATACTGGCTTTATTGGCTATTAACCAATCCATTCCTAACACAACATCAAATCCTGCCAGATTCATGGGGTAAAAGTTTGCAATAAATTTCTGATTAAAAGTTTCTATTCTTGCTCCCTGCAAGATTTCAGAAATCTTAATGGTTTCACCATTGGCTGTCTCTACTAGACATTCTTGTGGAAGTTTAGTTAATGATTGATTGAGAAGTTTGCAAAATGAAGTATTAATAAAACTTTGGTTCGCACCAGAGTCAAATAATACTTTAGCAAAAACATCATTAACTAAAAACGTACCGGTGATCACATCCGGGATCATCTTTGCTTCTTCTGCAGTTAGAACAAAGGCTCTAGCATTTTTAGTATTTTGGTGTTTGTAGCTGGAGCTAGCTTTGGACAATTAGGCTTGATGTGGCCTTGTTCTCCACAATTGTAGCATATCCTGTTGCTAATCTTTTTCCTGCAATCTTCCTCCTTGTGTCCCGATATTTTGCAAAAGTTACAGTATATGGAGCATCTTCCGGAATGCTTCCTTTTGCAATACTTACAGTAGCGTGCAGAGGTAGAACCTACATTTCTCCCATGGTTAGAATTTCCAGAATGGAATTCTTTTGTAAACTTTTGGGTTAGGTTCCTCCTTTGATCCTCTTCTCGTGTACGGACTAATTCATCTGTCAAGGTGTTTGCTAGTTCTACAGCTTCTTCTATAGTTTGGGGTCTAGCTCCCTTGACTACATGCCTTATCTCTCCAATTAATCTTTAGATGTAACGGGAGATTAATACTGGTTCAAGTGAAGCAAGGGTTGTGTAACACCTCGTAAAATCACGTCCAATGATGTATTGACACGTGTAATAAACCCTAATGAAGTCAAAGATTGAATTTAAGGGACTAATTTTTCGAAAAATCAAAAACTTTGATTATGAAAGGACTGGAAGTGTTAGCATACCTAAAATAAGTTTCTAAATAACCTCTTACGATGTTTATATTCACAAATGAGCCACTTATTGATCGAGTGTTGCCGTTTGCATAATTAATTGAAAGTTTGCGCAATGAAGGGTTAAAAGCGTCAACATGTTAATTCTTACCACCGAGTGACCTTTTAACAAACCAGGAGCTTCATGATATTTGATAATACTCTCGGGAATGCCAAAGATTGGCCGTCTAAGGTTTTTATGCCTATAAGTAAAGTTACGCGCAACTTTGCAAGTTAGAGGGGCTAAAAGTGTCAATATGTTTAATTATACCTCTAAATGACCTTTTAGTAAACCTGAAGCATTATGATGTTTAATAATACTTCCAAGAATGCCTAATATGGATTATATGAGGCTTCGATGCTATTAAATGATGAGATGTGCAGGTTTGCGCAATTGAGGGACCTAAAGCGTCAACTTTTGAATCTACGCCCTTCGGTGACCTTTTAAGAGAATTGGAGCTTAGTAATATTTAAGTATATGCTTGGGAATGATCCATATGGGCCATGGAAGGCTTGGATATCACTAAACGACATTTCGCGCTACTTTGTGCGATTAAAGGACTATTTGCGTCAAACTACAAAAGTATGTCGATTCGTATGGTAACGGATCTTCCGGATTAGGACCATGAGTTAAACATGCCCTAATTATCCTTTATGCAGCTTAGATATAGGCTTAGAGGTGTTTGGTGCGCAAAAAAAACTTTTAAGTCATGCAGGGACTAAAAGTGTCAAAAAGTGCACAAGTTTGCATTTTCGCGCATATCTTGCATTCTGAATATACCCGGACATCCAAAAATTTATGTAAGCACTAAAATATTTTATTTTAGTGTTTGGCTTGATAAAATTCCATTCGTCGCGTAGTTTGGATCGTTTTTCGCGCCCGTTCGTGTTTCGTCGTAATTAGACGAACAACGTGACCGTACGGCCAAACGAACCGACATCCGACATGTTTTTGAGCATGTTTCATGTCCCCTATGTGTGGGCATCTTAGTAGAGCCTTGAAATAAGGATAACGGGCCTCAAATGTATCAGAAATGACCTTTCATGCAAACAGGGACCAAAACTATCGTTTTTAAAAACTTGTATTGCTGGTCTGGGCTGTGAGGCGGGCCGCGTAAGGCCACACAAACCCTCATGCGGACCGTGAGACCTGCTCAGATGCAGAACAGCTGCAAACAGCCTGTTTGTTGCTAGATTTTTGTTGAATCTGGGTTCTATACTCACAAATTCAATACTAGGGGCTGCCCATTGGATTGTAAAACCATGGGTAAGATGTGTATGGTTCAGATTTAATCACGTATATCGAGGAATGATCCTAACGGTCCTCTAAATCCTATAAATACCCATTGAGTTTTGGCTTTCATTTGCACATTTCCTTCAAATCTGCTATACTCTCTGAATTGTGAGGATCTTGAACTCTTTTGAGAACCTCCCTCAGTCCTTTGGACCCTTTGTAAGTATCCTTCGTGCTTAGTTTAAATCGTTTAGTGTTTTAAACCGAAAAGTCAAGCGTTTTCGATAAACGCTTTGACTTTTAACCGGTTGAGCCATTGTTCCCAACGGACATGGCTACGTGACCGTAATTAGGTAGGTATTAAACCCTCAAAAGGGCACCTCCTAATTACCACGTTTACGTAGTTAAATTGTCGGGTCAAATAAAAGTCAAACGGGTTAGTTTTAAATAAAAAATCATAACTATTAATATAAAAGCCATAAAATCAGTTTTCTCACTTTAATAACTTGGTAAATATTAGTTGAACATGCCTAAGCATGATTCAACCCAACAATTCTAAGTATAGGCTCGGTTCGGAACCGAAAGTTGCAAAAGTTGACTTTTGCTTTGACTTTCAGTTCTGATCCGATTTAGCTTAATTTAGATATACCTTAGGACTCCTTTAGGACCAGGTTATAGGTTGGTGTAACCCTCTGAGGTTATACAACTTGGATCCTTAGTTATCCTATTCATTACATGTTTCCGTTATATGATTAAATGTTGACCATTATGCCCTTTTGACCCTAAAACGAGAATTTTGAAAATGTGAGAGGACAATAATCTTTATTATTGATTTATAAACTTGTCCCTAAAATTTGACATCAGTTTGAGGTCTAGATTAGGAGTTATGCTCATTAGCGTAAATGAAAACCTTTTTATTAATTAAACGGCATAATTAGCATATATCCTATCAAAACCCAATTTTTGTTACCAAAATTTTTACCTACTGATATAAAATAATATTTTGGGATTTTTGAAGATTTTTATTTATTTTCAGACTGAGCATAACATAGGGTTTTAGCCTTGATTCGGTAATTGCCGGTTTTGCCCTTTTGGCTATAAAATGAGTTTTACAAATCCTTTTGACACCAAACCTTTTTCTAGTGATCCTATATCATAAATAAAATATTTTGAACTTTATAAACTGATAAAAAACTCAGATTTCCCATTTAAACACGAAAATCGCTTAAAACCGACATTTACGCGTTTTAAGCGCATAGTATAAGTTAAAACTATTTTTGGCATATGAAACTTAATACCTACTGATGTTTTAAGTAAATTATATATTTTTAACAGTAAAGAAAAGTTTTAAACTCAGATTCTCAAATTTTGACCTTTTAAGCTTATGTGAAATTACTAAAATACCCCTACGGTGCATAGTTTGGTTATAGATAGTAAATTTCACATATATGCTATACCCTACTGTTATAACTTATTAAATTAAGTATTTTTACTGATTATATCAGACCTGGAACTCAGAATAATATTTAATCTCTATTATAACCTTTAAAATGACCAAAATACCCCTACGGGGCATAAATTGGTTTTAAATTCGTTTTGGGCATAATGGAAGGTATCCTACTGATATCACAACATATTTAAGGCATATTAATTTAGGAAACCTATTCATGACTATTTTGGTTACCCGTTACGCACTTTTCGCGTTCGGATCGGCTTATGTATCTAGTTTGCATAAATTAGACGAAACGAGTCAAACCTTATCATTTTTATCTCAAAATCCAGAATGTGTTTAGTTTACCCTTATTACACAAGTATACAAGCTTGTCGGGTCTAAACCACATTCTAATCCGGTTCTCGCTTAACCATGCGTTTTGAACCGTATCCTCCTTTAAAACTAACCGGTCTAAGTGTTGGCTTAATTAAGACCCGTTAGGAATCTTATAGGTTATTAAAAACCTTCGTTCCAGATTTAGGAGCCCAGTAAAAGCTATCTGTACTTGCTGATTTGATATACGGCTGGGATTGAATTTATATTTAGCTCAGGTAAATACTTTTAACTTATTTTCCCTATACGGGCTTTGGGTACGGTATATAAAATACCGCTTGGTCGGGAATTGAATTTTTAATTGTATGAAGATTAATATATTGAAATGTCCCGTTTAAATTGTTTTGTTTGATTAAAGCCTTTGGGGGGTAATGACCATGTCCCAGATATCCTTGGCATCATTTTACGAAATGGCCACGACCTAAGCACGGGGTGTAGGCGTACACCCGACAGTGCATAAATAAATAATAAGGTATAACCGCTGGTTACGGGAATAACTCGCCGCGGGACTATTTCATGTGGTGTGTCTATTAATCTTTAACCCGGTGTCAATCCGGGCTACTGAACGTATAACGAACATGTAATTCTTTTACAAGTTTATATATAAATAATTATCCCAAGTTATAAAATGTTTTGTGCCTTGTGCATTTAAATCAATTTTCTTAAACACTTTCAAAATGAGTCAGTTAATTGTATTTACCAGTGTAAACTGATGTATTTTCCCAAAAAGGTAAAGTGCAGGTACTAAGCGTATGTAACAACTCTCATCAAAAGTCCTAATTATAATTTTAATTTGGCCAATAGGAAACCCTAATTGAGAAACCCAAGTAATTCTGAACAAACCCTAAAATTTTCATAATTTTCAGAATCAGGATTAGGGCCCCTAAAACTCAAGGGGGGGTAAACCCTAATTGATAATTATCTTCGAAAATGTGCTGTCAATAACGAGAATTAACGAATTGTCAATTCAGCAAACCTATACTAGTGACAAGGCTACTCTAGGCTAGGTGTGCACCCCAGGCGAGTCGCGACAACATCACCATCATCTTCCGCGACACGCGGGGGAGTCCAACTTCACGTATAAATACTGGGCATTGGGACTTGAATTCTGTCTTTGGAACGACGTAAATTTGAGTTACGTAGATTGAGTTATCACAGAAACAGTCCACTAAACACACACAATCACTAATTGCTGCCACAATCAGGGTAATAACTCGATCGCTATTACGATTCAACGTCCAATCGATTATAACTATCCAACGATTATTTAAGTGCCGCTCAAATTGAGTTATACTTTGTTATTCATCGTGATTTCGACTTGAATGTTTGAGTGCTGTTCGAAATCGGACTATACTCTGTCATTCGTTGTGAATCCGCTGAATTGATAAGTATTGCACTTGTAAATCGTTGTGAGGGTTTAATCTCGTGAATTGTCGTAAATGCTGTATTAGTTACTAACCGGTTTGTGTGTGCATTGTTAATTAAATTAGGTTAATCAAGGCTAATCAGTAGGCTTATATTCTGCTCGTTAAATCTACAATGTGAGTCATTCTCTTTTTATCAACTGTTTTACAATACTCCAAATTATTTTCAAAGTTATAATTACAGTGATTAAGTTTATGTAATCACCAAATTACAGCCGGTATGTGGGGTATTGTGCACATTACTACAGTTGTTATCACTTTAGGTGGGCGAACCTAAAATTAATGATATTCGTCATTCATTGGGGCAGCCAATGGTGATATGACCACAGTCACCGTAAAGATTCGAGTGACAAATACTGTGGGTAGTTGGTTTGATATCAGAAACATTGTAATTTCTTAATACTGTGAATTATAACAAAGAGTCGTTTTAGTAAAACTGAATGATTCACTCAGTATTTCCCTGCTGACAAAACCTTTTTAAACATGTTTCAGGTGATTTGTTGTGAGCACAGGAAAAGTGCCGTGGAGCACTACAAGCTTAGAAAGTGGCTCAATGTAAATAAATAAAGAAACATGTTTTGAGAAATAAAGATTTCCCAGTGAAATCACTTTATTGTAAATTATGGGATTTATCCCTATATTATATATAAACGAGCAGTTTTAATATTAATCGATCCTGTTTAAAAAGACTTCCGCTGTCACTTAATTAGATACCATCGGATTTCCTGCCTCGCGGCTCTGGACCAGGTCAAACCGGGGCCAAGGGCCGTGACAGGAAAAGGTGGTATCAGAGCCACTGATTTAAGCCTACTATTAATTTTAGCCTATTAAATTTATTGAGAAATACTTAGGAAATTTAATTGCTATTCTGTGAAAATATGTTTTATTAACTGATTAATTGTTGAGTTACAGTATGGGTAAACACAAGATTTCTGCTATCTACCACAAATTAGATATTGCACCCACAGAAAAAGGAACCTCTTCCTTCAAACACCCAGCAGATCTGGAAGAAGGGATTTTTGTCCGTAAAGCAAATTATGAAAATCCTCTTACCCAAGATAAAAGAAATTTGATTCTTAGAAAGGGACAAGAGAAAATAAAGAAACCCCAAGTCAAGAAAGTGAGGTTTAACCCAGAAATCCAGGAATTAGGCAATAGGTCTCCTTGGGAAGACACATTAGATGAAAAATGGGCAAACCTTTATATGCTAGCTACAGTAGCAGAAAATGCAAACCTCTAAACTATCAATAAGCATGGTTTAGTAGAAAACTAATACCCAATAAATAAATAAAGTATAGTGTGTTCACTTTCCTGTAGTCTTTTGTACAAATCCGTATGCAATAAAAGTTTAATGTTTATTTGTAAAACTTTGTTCCAAAGTTTTAACTTAACATTTTTGTGCATTTTGCATATATGCTATCCAGCATGAGTGAGATATCGGAAGCATTTCAGAATCTCAACCTCTACCCAGTACCAATTGAAGTCTCCCACGACTTTACTGGTTATATTGCTGACATAGAGGAACCTCTGGAATTCCAAGCTCCACCGCTGGAAAAAGCAAAACCCAAAAAGAAGAGAAGATATGTAGGATGGAGGAAAGTGCGCAGGAGAAAGCCAACTTCTAGGAAACTCCCTAAAATAGAAAACCCTATAGACAAAGGAAAAGGAATCGAAATCGGAGAAAGTTTTAATCCAGCAGAGATAGAAATCAAGAAAGATTATAAACAAAAAGGAATAGAAATTGGAGAGAGTTCTAGACAATCTGAAGAAATCACATTTCAAGATGAAATAGATCGTCTACTGGAAAATTGTGATGTCATTAGCCCTATCCATAATAATCTATATCCTTACTTCGCCGAAACCCAACTTCCTGTAAATCTGGAACCAGCTATTCCAGACCCACTAATCCACACTCGACCTTTAGGTCAAATGGAAGAATGGTGGACAAATGACTGGCAATTCGAAAATATCATCAACAGTCCTTATTCTTTTCTTCCACAGTTTGATCCAGAACCTATCCCCAATCCTCCAATGAGCAACGAAAACTTAGCCGAACTCCGTCAGTTCGGTGAAGAGCTGATAGGTACAGGGAATAGGATCCGGGAAATGGGGGAACAAATTTCCTGGAAGTACGACGAAAGGGAGCGTCGCTACTAAACTGCCAGATGACCAAAGAATAGTGGGGTTGGGAAGAATGTTTGTATAATAATAATAATAGTTAAATATAACTCTGTAAAATGGGAAATAAAACATTGTAAGATAAACAGTGTGTATGGATGCCTATATAAAATATAAAGCAAAATAGAAGTCGAAACATCGACGATTTTGGATATAGATATCTGTGTTGTAAGATTTTATGTGATTCTGTGTAATTGTTTTATTTACAATTATTTGATACTAATAGTTATATTTATAATAATTATCAGATGGAAAATGCTAGTAATGAACCAGTTAATGAAGGGAATCAATTTGAACAAAATCAGGAAAACCAGTATATAACTAGACAAGATATTGAAAACATTATCACTCAAGGGATAGGTAATGCTATTCCAGCAATCATGGCTGCTGCTCAGAAACCTGTTGAACCACAACAAATCATTCCTAGTAAACGTACTCAGGAAGATAATTTTAGCCATAGTGTAAATGGAGGCGGCAATCATGACGATAATAATCTACGACAGGCTCCACCTCCTAAAAAAATGAAAGCCGCAACACCTGGTTGCACTTTCAAAGAATTTCTTGCTTGCAAACCTGCTGAATTTGCAGGTAACGAAGGAGCAACTGCAGTACTGCGTTGGTTAGAGAAAACCGAAGCAGTAATTGCAATAAGTAAGTGTTCCGAAGAAGATCAGGTTATGTATGCATCAAATTTGTTCAAAGAAGGGGCACTAGAATGGTGGAACACGGTGCTACAGGCTAAAGGAAGAAATAGGGCTTATGCCATGAATTGGGAAGAATTTAAAATTCTTGTAGAAAGAAAATACTGTCCTGAATATGAAAAGGAACAAATGGCAAATAAGTTCCTAAACCATCGTATGGTAGGCGTAGAGTGTCGCGGTTATACTTCGACATTCTTTGAATATGCTAGAGTGGTACCAACACTGGCTTCGCCAGAACCGGTACTCATTTCCCGTTACATTTGGGGATTAATTAGTGAAATTCGTAACATCGTTAAAGCTGCGAGACCTCGCACTACTGACGATGCTGTGGAACTAGCTAATACCCTAACTGATGAACTAGTACGCACAAGAGAAGAAGATCGAAAGAAGGAATTGGCTCAAAAGATTACCCAAGGATTTCGTGTGGGTAATGATAATAATAGGTTTAAGAAAAGAGGAAGAAGACAATTTGCACAACCGCCTTTATGTAAAATTTGCAAAAAGAATCATTTTGGAAAATGCAATTTAATTTGCAACTTTTGCAAAATGACAGGACATCGTGAAGAAAATTGCAAAAAGAAAACCATAGTCTGCTATAACTGTGGAGAAACAGGACATTACAAAACAGAAAGTCCTAAATTGACTAAAATCGCAGACAATAAAGGCAAACCAGCTGATGGAACAACAAAGAAGACTGCCCGAGCATTCCAGCTAACCACTCAGGAAGCCGAACTCATTCCCGACGTCATAGCCGGTACGTTCTTGGTACACGACGTTTATGCAAAAGTATTATTTGAATCTGGTGCAAACCAAAGTTTTATCAATACTTCATTTTGCCAAGCTCTTAATTTACCCTTAACCACCCTTAGGCAAATTTTTACAGTCGAAACGGCAGATGAGAATTCTGTTAACATAAATAAGGTTTTGAAAGAAGGAAAGATAGAACTGTTAGGCCATAAGTTTTCCGCAAACTTGTTACCTATGAAGTTAGCCGGATTTGATGTAGTGTTAGGAATGGATTGGTTGATAGCCAACCATGCTCGAATCCTTTGTGATAAGAATTCCGTAGAAATCCGTACTCCTACAGGAGAGGTAATTTTAATTACAGGAGACAAACCACGAAAGCCACTGAAATTCATCTCAGTAATGAAGTTGGCTAGTTATTCAAGAAAACAAGAAATGGTGTATATGATTTCGGTAATCATTAACACTAAAAGTAAGGAACTTTCAGACATCCCTATAGTTTCAGAATACCCAGACATCTTTCCAGAAGAATTACCTGGATTACCACCTGATAGAGAAGTAGAGTTTAGAATTCATCTAATTCTGGGTACTACACCCATAGCTAAGGCACCTTATCGATTAGCACCCACTGAAATGCTAGAATTGAAAAAGCAGTTAGATGAATTATTAAGCAAAGGATTTATACAACCTAGTTCATCCCCTTGGGGAGCACCAGTGTTGTTTGTGAAAAAGAAAGATGGATCGATGAGAATGTGTATCGATTATAGAGAACTAAATAAAGTTACAATTAAGAATCGATATCCATTACCTAGGATTGACGATCTTTTTGATCAACTTCAAGGCGCTAGGTATTTTTCTAAGATAGACTTAAGATCCGGATATCACCAGTTAAAAGTACAAGAAGAAGACATACCTAAAACTGCTTTCAGAACTAGGTATGGCCATTATGAGTTTACAGTCATGCCCTTTGGATTAACAAATGCCCCAGCAGCATTTATGGACATGATGAATCGGATCTGTAAACCATACTTGGATAAATTTGTAATCGTATTCATCGACGATATACTTATTTATTCCAAAAGTCAGGAAGAACATTGCAAACACTTGCATGCACTCTTAACTTTGTTAAGAAAGGAAAAGCTTTATGCAAAATTCTCAAAGTGTGAATTTTGGTTAAAGGAAGTGCAATTTCTAGGACATATGGTGAATCATGAAGGTATCCACGTAGATCCTGCTAAAATAGAAGCAATCACCAAATGAAAGGTCCCACAAACAGCTATGGAAATTAGAAGTTTTCTAGGCTTAGCTGGATACTACAGACGATTTATTAAGGATTTCTCTAAGATAGCTGTACCTTTGACTAAGTTAACCTGTAAAGCCTCTAAGTTTGAATGGGGACATAGACAAGAAGAATCTTTTAAGATTTTAAAACACCGATTGACAAATGCTCCAATTTTAGCATTACCCGAAGGAACAGAAGATTTTGAAGTATATTGTGATGCTTCAAAATTAGGATTCGGATGTGTGTTAATGCAACGCAAGAAGGTAATTGCGTATGCTTCCCGGCAGTTGAAAAAACACGAGGAAAATTATACGACTCATGACTTAGAATTAGGAGCCATAATTTTTGCCTTGAAAATTTGGAGACATTATCTGTACGGAAGTAAGTTTACTGTCTATACAGATCATAAAAGTTTAAGATATATATTTGGGCAGAAAGAGTTAAATATGAGGCAAAGAAGATGGATGGAAGTTTTAAGCGACTACGACTGTGATATTCAATATCACGAAGGAAAGGCAAATGTAGTTGCAGATGCCTTAAGTCGTAAGTATCAAGAAAAACAAAAGCGAGTCCGTGCTCTTAGATTAAATCTACAAGTAGATTTAATGGATCAATTAAAGAAAGTTCAGGAAACAGCAATCAAGGACGATGCTGAAGGAATGAAAGGTTATATAAAGGAACTAGAGCAAGGAAATGATGGAATTTGGAAATTCCACAAGAAACGAATTTGGGTACCTAAACAAGGAGAATTAAGAAATAAGATTTTAGAAAAAGCCCATAAATCTAGGTATACTATGCATCCAAGAAACAATAAGATGTACCAAGATTTAAGAAAGAATTTCTGGTGGATAGGAATGAAGAAAGATATAGCAAGATATGTTTCTAAGTGTCTTACTTGTTCACAAGTCAAGGCAGAATATCAGAAACCTTCAGGATTATTACAACAATTAGAAATGCCTATGTGGAAATGGGAACTCATAACAATGGACTTTGTTACTAAGTTACCCAAAACAAGAAAAGGTAATGATGCGATTTGGGTAATTGTGGATCGATTAACCAAATCAGCTCATTTTCTACCAATGAAGGAAACCTTTAGCATGGAAAGGTTAGCCAAGTTGTACGTAGACGAAGTGGTATCTTTACATGGAGTCCCACTCTCCATTGTATCAGATAGAGATAGTCGTTTCACTTCCCATTTTTGGAAAAGTTTCCAGCAAGCTATGGGAACTCGACTAAATCTGAGTACGGCATCTCATCCACAAACAGATGGACAAAGTGAAAGAATGATCCAAACTCTAGAAGACATGCTTAGAGCATGTGTAATAGATTTTGGTGGAAATTGGGACGATCACTTACCATTAATTGAATTCTCCTATAACAATAGTTATCATTCAAGTATTGAAACTGCTCCATTTGAAGCACTATATGGAAGAAAATGCAGAACTCCAGTTTGTTGGGCAGAAATAGGAGAAAGTCAATTATCAGGTCCAGAAATTGTGCAAGAAACTACTGACAAAATAACTCAGATCAAGGAAAGACTGAAAACAGCTCGAGATCGTCAGAAGAGTTATGCAGATAATCGCCGCAAGCCGATAGAATTTCAGGTTGGAGATAAAGTACTCTTGAAAGTTTCTCCTTGGAAAGGAGTTGTTCGATTTGGTAAGAAAGGAAAGCTAAGTCCAAGGTACGTAGGACCATTTTCAGTAATCCAACGTATAGGACCAGTTGCTTATCGTTTACAACTACCAGAAGAATTAGCTGGAGTACATGATGTATTTCATGTATCCAATCTCAAGAAATGTTTATCAGATGAATCAATGGTAGTACCTCTTCAAGATATAGAGGTAAACGGAAAGCTGAAATTTGTTGAGAAACCTCTTCAAATTGAGGATCGAAAGATCAAGTTTCTCAAACATAAACGACTAGTTTTAGTCAAAGTCAGATGGGATTCAAAGAGAGGTGCTGAGTACACTTGGGAGCTGGAATCAGAAATGAAGAGAAAGTATCCTCATTTATTCCAGTAAATCTCGAGGACGAGATTTTTATTAAGGTGAGGAGAATGTAACAACTCTCATCAAAAGTCCTAATTATAATTTTAATTTGGCCAATAGGAAACCCTAATTGAGAAACCCAAGTAATTCTGAACAAACCCTAAAATTTTCATAATTTTCAGAATCAGGATTAGGGCCCCTAAAACTCAAGGGGGGTAAACCCTAATTGATAATTATCTTCGAAAATGTGCTGTCAATAACGAGAATTAACGAATTGTCAATTCAGCAAACCTATACTAGTGACAAGGCTACTCTAGGCTAGGTGTGCACCCCAGGCGAGTCGCGACAACATCACCATCATCTTCCGCGACACGCGGGGGAGTCCAACTTCACGTATAAATACTGGGCATTGGGACTTGAATTCTGTCTTTGGAACGACGTAAATTCGAGTTACGTAGACTGAGTTATCACAGAAACAGTCCACTAAACACACACAATCACTAATTGCTGCCACAATCAGGGTAATAACTCGATCGCTATTACGATTCAACGTCCGATCGATTATAACTATCCAACGATTATTTAAGTGCCGCTCAAATTGAGTTATACTTTGTTATTCATCGTGATTTCGACTTGAATGTTTGAGTGCTGTTCGAAATCGGACTATACTCTGTCATTCGTTGTGAATCCGCTGAATTGATAAGTATTGCACTTGTAAATCATTGTGAGGGTTTAATCTCGTGAATTGTCATAAATGCTGTATTAGTTACTAATCGGTTTGTGTGTGCATTGTTAATTAAATTAGGTTAATCAAGGCTAATCAGTAGGCTTATATTCTGCTCGTTAAATCTACAATGTGAGTCATTCTCTTTTTATCAATTGTTTTACAATACTCCAAATTATTTTCAAAGTTATAATTACAGTGATTAAGTTTATGTAATCACCAAATTACAGCCGGTATGTGGGGTATTGTGCACATTACTACAGTTGTTATCACTTTAGGTGGGCGAACCTAAAATTAGTGATATTCGTCATTCATTGGGGCAGCCAATGGTGATATGACCACAGTCACCGTAAAGATTCGAGTGACAAATACTGTGGGTAGTTGGTTTGATATCAGAAACATTGTAATTTCTTAATACTGTGAATTATAACAAAGAGTCGTTTTAGTAAAACTGAATGATTCACTCAGTATTTCCCTGCTGACAAAACCTTTTTAAACATGTTTCAGGTGATTTGTTGTGAGCACAGGAAAAGTGCCGTGGAGCACTACAAGCTTAGAAAGTGGCTCAATGTAAATAAATAAAGAAACATGTTTTGAGAAATAAATATTTCCCAGTGAAATCACTTTATTGTAAATTATGGGATTTATCCCTATATTATATATAAACGAGCAGTTTTAATATTAATCGATCCTGTTTAAAAAGACTTCCGCTGTCACTTAATTAGATACCATCGAATTTCCTGCCTCGCGGCTCTGGACCAGGTCAAACCGGGGCCAAGGGCCGTGACAGCGTAATAGGCTGGCCTCTCCTTAGCATCATTAAGAGTCTCGCAAGCTTGGATGCATTTTAAGTCTGATGAACTATGTTTCCTTTCTTTTTGATCCGCCTGTGGATCTTTTTCATTCCGTTTGTAATACTTTGATATTACTTTATATCGGTTTGTAATATTTTTATCTTTTGCTTCCGCTGTGCATTTAAATTGTGTTGTTTGACTATGATGATATCAACTACGTCACGATACTCCTCACCGGGCCCACCGGTAATACGTGGAAATATCGGGGTGTGACAGGTTGGTATCAGAGCCAACATTGAGTGAATTAAACACTAGCCTTTTGTGTTTAATCTCAATAACACAGTAGCACATTCCTTGACCTTTTGAGTCTAGACTTAACATAGGAATACTCTCATCTCTATTCGGAGAATTATTGCCTTCAATTCTATATATTTTAATATGTAGCCAAGCAAAGAAACCATAATGGAAATTCTCCCCATTTGAAGCCTAGGGAAAGCCGAGTTTCGTAATGCGACTAGGATTAACATGCAACTAAGGAGAAAACATTCAGAAATAAAATGAAGAAGAAACTCCTTTTGCTGAAGTTCGTTCCTTAGTAAGTTCTTATAAGGGCATACTTATCTTTCAGTCCCTTCGTGGACAACATTATTCCTTTCAAGTCCCGTTCAGGGCAATTCTGTACCTCTTTTGAAATCATTGGAATGTTTTATCTAAATTTTATTTATATCATTATATATGAACATAATAATTACATTCCTTTTATGAGATCTACCATTATAATAAAATGGCGAAATCTAGAAAGGGCAAGACCTAGCCCATGTGTCATTATAAGACAGGGCCAAGATGGTAGTTCCTCAATTAGATTCAGATCCCTATTAACATCTTAATTTAGGATTGCTCTGAGTTAAATATTAAAAGAATCTTAAAGGTAAACCTAGCCTATATGTCATTTCAGACAAGGCCAAGATGGTAGAACCTATTCAAAAGATTCAAATCCCTGTTAACATCTGTAAACATGTTAACATTCCTGGCAGATGTGATTCGACAGAATCGCATAAATCATCCTTATACTGGATTCTCCCGAAATCCTTCCTTATTTTGTGAATTAAGCATCCATCAGGGATATAATGCTTACGGGCCATATTCATTGTCATATAAGACAAAAGATAGTCCTAGCCTACAACTCCCGGTCAAGAAAAGGCATGAACAACGTTCAAGCCTAAATACCTTGATTCTACAAAATCATGGTTTATAATTTAAGTTGCCCTTGTGTTTTGGCCTTTTTGTGCCATAGTTATATTTTAAATTAAATCTAGGATAATTATAATGAAAATCCTGAATAAAATAAATATCATTCCTTTCCTGCCAGTATACATATTAAAAGAGAATCTTAAAAGGTATAACCTAGTTTGAATGTCATTAAAGACCTAGCTATGATGGTAAGACCTGTTTAAAAGAAATTCAGATCCTTGTTAACATCTGAAAACATGTTAACACTCCTGACAACAGTGATGCGATAAAATCACACTTGTCATCTTCATATTAGGAATTTTCCCAAACCCCTTATTTAGTGTAAATGATCAAGAGGAATCATGGCTATAAACGTCGAACATGATGTACACATCAAAACATCCATTTGGATGAATACCTTCAGGCAAGGATGTATACATGAAAAAGATAGTTTTATTTCATAACTTCTTGCCAAGACAATGAACTATGAAATTTTCTGATGCAAAGGAATCATTAATTATGTTTTAAAATTTCCCTAGTGACAAGACATCAGTGCCATTAAAAGTCCTTTGGAACAAGCCCTTGTGCTATATAAAATGTCAGTACGACATTGACAGTCGTGACTTGTGTCCCCTGTCTAATAGATATGAAGGATTGTATTCCGTTTAAATGCTAAAGATGGTTTACTTAAAAACCTAGGCAAAACATAATCAAATAAATTTAATACTATCTATTCGCCTATATGGTTTATTTGTACCATGGCTATTTAATCATCAAATTCGACAATTCACCATATAATTAAACCAATTATTACTACTTGGTTTGTAGACTTCAAAGCTTCACCATGGCTGACTCCTCTGAAGCTCACAATCATCCAGTTGATCAGAATAATGATGCAAGACTGAACTTAACGGGCACCGAGCTACAGGCTATGATAGATACAGCCGTAAACAAAGCTGTGGACCGAGTATTAAAGGATCATAAGCGAAAGTGCGATAATACCCCAAATAAGGGTTACAAAAAGGGTAAGACCGGTTTAAGATATACCCAGTCCAAGCCAAAGAAGGCAAAACCCGAATGTAAAACCTGCGGGAAGAAGCACTTCGGAAAATGTTTCTATGATCAGACCAGGGGATGTGTCATCTGTAAAGAGATGGATCACAAGACCCATGAATGCAAGGACTTGAAGAACAACCAGCAATCAGGTGAAAAGACCAGATGCAAAACCTGTTGGAAATACCACCTCGGGAAATGCAGATTTGAATCTCAGCCTCTACCCTGTAGAATCTGCAAGTCCAAGGAGCATAAGACCTTGGATTGCAAGAAGTTGGAAGACGCAACCTGCTATGGTTGCAATGAAAAAGGGCACACCAAGACAAATTGCCCAGATAAAACCAAGAAGCCTGGAGAGGCTAAGAAGACCAAAGCTGGAGACTCTCAAAGGAATGCTCAAGAGGCCGTTCGGGATGACAATGTCACAACAGGTACTTTCCTTGTCAGTGACGTTCATGCTAGAGTATTATTTGATTCAGGTTCAGATAAGTCTTCCGTAGACAATAGATTTTGTAAATTATTAAATCTACCTGTTAAAACTCTAAGCGTTAAGTATGAGGTAGAATTGGTCGATAGTACCTCAGAGACTGTTTCAGCAATATTAGATGGATGTTTTATATCCATTAGAAATCATTCTTATCCGTTGTCCTTGTTTCCGTTAAAATAAGAGGGACTCGATATAGTGATAGGAATGGATTGGTCGTCTTAAAATAAAGCCCATATTGTGTGTGATAAGAAGCAAGTAGTTATCAAGACTCCTTATGGTGAGCCTTTGACAATTCAAGGAGACACTGGGTATGGATTGCCTAGCACTTGCTGAATTTGGTAATTAATGCCAAAGCTATGAGTATGGAAAACTCAGAATAGACAGACAACAGTCGCGATGCTAGAAAGGCGACAAATGTTAATGGTGCATCAAATGTGAACGTCAATGTCAATGGAGTTAATCTCCAAAACGGTAATTAACGCAACTGTCAGAAAGGCTATGAGAAAAGTCATAAAAAGGTTCAAGAAGCTGAATGCTGTTTGCTCTAAAACACATGTCGCTGCTCATGAAAAGAGCTTTATTCATACTTCAAATGCGAAGAATAAACGCAACAAAAACATATATGGCACGGAGCCCCATTCCTTTTTAGGATGTACTTAAAAGTACTTCGTCTCTTGGAAGTCAAGAGACTACAATAGTAGAAAGGGGCCAGCGATTGCAGGAAATTGTTGGATGAAGTAGAAACCATTAGGTGTATCAGCGGTTATGCTGGGACGGACACGGTAAGGTATGCGTCACAGTCATTCGATGGCAATACCCTTGATTAATGAGGACATTAATGAAGTCCACAAGAAAGATCCTCTTATACAATATAGGATGGTCCAATTTTTAAGGACCCTATTAGAAAAACCTATTATCCGCCTCACGAAATGGAAAAAGATGGAATAAGAATTTTCTGACTAGCACCATAAAAGTTCTAGACTGTCAGCGGTATATTACAAACTTTAACTCCTTAATGGAAATAGTGCTCTATTCCATTTACCCAAAAATCTAAGCTTAATACAAATAATTATTAGCGGTTAGCATCGGAAATGAGAGGGCACATTAAGGTTTCAAAGCCTGCTCATTATAAATCCATTATGGATCTACCTCCGCTACTCACGTTATATAGATTAAGAAATAACCAGTCAAAGCTAAGACTGCCCTTAAATCTGTCAAGAATTTTACAGCTAAGTTTAAAAGGATTAAGAATGGAGACATTTAACCCTCCTGATGAAAGATTAGAGGCAGATCACATTAATAATGACACCAGATAGATCCCTTATTGTGATTTTATTGCTAGGAGATACGTTTGGTTTCAGATGCTGCTAAGTCTCTCATAAAAACCATAAGCTTAGCAAACTTTTAGAAATTTTCCGTAAGAACCCTAGATGTTAAGTGTAAGGTAAAACTTACAGGCGAAATCATAAGAACCATTTCTTCTGTTCCTGTCAGAAATCTCTAATCGTGGAATTCTAGAAGTATCCTCTCTCTAGAAGAAGTGCGTCAGCATATATAGTTGATATCTCTTTGATCTCTATTGATTGCGAATACCAGAAGGTATGATAAAAGCGCCACATGAGGATTGGTGTATCTTAATATGTTCCATAGATTGCTTCCATGCCTAATCAGTATGGAGGTTTAATGCATGGGACCACAAAGATATCCCGATGGTCATATGGTGCTAAAGTCAACCAATGGTATTCAAAGAAGATATCTAGAATGGAATTGTCCAAGTAAATGTCCTCGATTAAGGAATTCGTGGACTTGTAACGTAAATGTGTCACTTAATTGACACAAGCAATAATGGATGAACTGGAGCCTGAGATTTGGAAAATCTCTGTAACCTCCTTGTATCTTGATTTTTCTCCTAGGACTATCCTGCTTACCTCCTGAAAGGCAAGTAGAGTTAAGATTTATATCCCATTTAGGGTTGTATTACTATGAAATCTCCAAGACGGCTAGTACCATCATCGGAGGAATCGAAACCCTGATTAAGTAAGTTTTAAAATAGATATTCATATAGCCTAACTCAGTATTATGAGAATTCGGTATAGTTAATTAAGAAAGACAGTTCATTTTGCTTATGCATTGATTACCGCAACCCTAATTAGGCAACAATTAAGAATTGCCATCAGCTGCCCAGGATTGTCGATTTGTTCGACTAACGACAAGGATTAGCTATTCCTTAAGATTAGTTTTAAGCAGTGGTTGGAATAACCATCTCACCTTAAATTAAGTTTTTCTATAATAGTTGTCATATAAGTATCAAGGCTGCTCCTTTGGAGACCTTGTATAGATGGAATGTTAAACAATTATTGATTAGACAAAAGTTGGTAAGTCCAATTATCAGGATCTGAAAGTTGACTTGGAAACAACGAATAAGATCATACAAATCCATAATCATCTGTAAGTTGCCAGTATTCGGTAGAAAATCGAGGATTAATGAAAGTAGCAACCCTCCTAAGTTCTTGTTAAGGAATAAGGTTCAACAAAAGATATCACCCAGGAAGGGTGTGCCAATTTGTTAATTCTCAGGCTAAGTTAAGCTCTGAATATATAGAATCATTCGAGGGAATCGAATGTATCAAGATCAAATAACTTATAAACTAAAACCTATTTAAGGAGCTTGGCGGAGCTCGCAATGCATTATACACCAATGATTTAAGGACGTGTTTCGCCAATCAGTCGAGAAGCATTATCACATAATGATATACAGATTTATGATATGATGAGCAACCTGTATCGATTAAAGATCGACAGGATAAGAAGCTCCAAAAGGATACATAGAGGTCAACTTGGGAGCTTGGAGAGGCTCCAAACATGCTACAGAAGTTAAGTCCATTATGCGACAAAAAGAACTTCCAGCAATTTAGCAAATCTCGAGGTCAAGATTTATTTTAAGGGGGTGAGGATGTAACACCTCGTAAAATCACGTCCAATGATGTATTGACACGTGTAATAATCCCTAATGAAGTCAAACATTGAATTTAAGGGACTAATTTTTCGAAAAATCGAAAACTTTGATTATTAAAGGACTGGAAGTGTTAGCATACCTAAAATAAGTTTCTAAATAACCTCTTACGATGTTTATATTCACAAATGAGCCACTTATTGATCGAGTGTAGCCGTTTGCATAATTAATTGAAAGTTTGCGCAATGAAGGGTTAAAAGCGTCAACATGTTAATTCTTACCTGTGAGTGACCTTTTAACAAACCAGGAGCTTCATGATATTTGATTATACTCTCGGGAATGCCAAAGATTGGCCGTCTAAGGTTTTTATGCCTATAAGTAAAGTTACGCGCAACTTTGCAAGTTAGAGGGGCTAAAAGTGTCAATATGTTTAATTATACCTCTAAATGACCTTTTAGCAAACCCGAAGCATCGTGATGTTTAATAATACTTCCAAGAATGCCTAATATGGATTAGATGAGGCTTCGATGCTATTAAATGATGAGATGCGCAAGTTTGCGCAATAGAGGGACCTAAAGGGTCAACTTTTGAATCTACGCCCTTCGGTGACCTTTTAAGCGAACGGGAGCTTAGTAATATTTAAGTATATTCTTGGGAATGATCAATATGGTCCATGGAAGGCTTGGATATCACTAAACGACATTTCACGCTACATTGTGCGATTAAAGGACTATTTGCGTCAAACTACAAAAGTATGTCGATTCGTATGGTAACAGATCTTCCAGATTAGGACCATGAGTTAAACATGCCCTAATTATCCTTTATATAGCTTTGATATAGGCTTAGAGGTGTTTGGTGCGCAAAAATAAACTTTTAAGTCATGCAGGGACTAAAAGTGTCAAAAAGTGCACAAGTTTGCATTTTCGTGCATATTTTGCATTCTGGATATACCCGGACATCCAAAAATTTATGTAAGCACTAAAATATTTTATTTTAGTGTTTGGCTTGATAAAATTCCATTCGTCGCGTAGTTTGGATCGTTTTTCGAGTCCGTTCGTGTTTCATCGTAATTAGACGAACAACGTGACCGTACGGCCAAACGAACCGACAGCCGACATGTTTTTGAGCGTGTTTCATGTCCCCTATGTGTGGGCATCTTAGTAGAGCCTTGAAATGAGGATAACGGGCCTCAAATGTATCATAAATGACCTTTCATGCAAACAGGGACCAAAACTGTCGTTTTTAAAAACTCGTATTGCTGGTCTGGGCTGTGAGGCGGGCCGCGTAAGGCCACACAGACCCTCACGCGGGCCTCGAGACCTGCTCAGATGCAGAACAGCTGTAAACAGCCTGTTTGCTGCTGGATTTTTGTTGAATCTGGGTTCTATACTCACAAATTCAATACTAGGGGCTGCCCATTGGATTGTAAAACCATGGGTAAGATGTGTATGGTTCAGATTTAATCACGTTTATCGAGGAACGATCCTAACGGTCCTCTAAATCCTATAAATACCCATTGAGTTTTGGCTTTCATTTGCACCTTTCCTTCAAATCTGCTATACTCTCTGATTTGTGGGGATCTTCAACTCTTTTGAGAACCTCCCTCAGTCCTTTGGACCCTTTGTAAGTATCCTTCGTGCTTAGTTTAAATCGTTTAGTATTTTAAACCGAAAATTCAAACGTTTTCGATAAACGCTTTGACTTTTAAACGGTTGAGCCATTGTTCCCAATGGACATGGCTACGTGACCGTAATTAGGTAGGTATTAAACCCTCAAAAGGGCACCTCCTAATTACCACGTTTACTTAGTTAAATTGTCGGGTCAAATAAAAGTCAAACGGGTTAGTTTTAAATAAAAATTCATAACTATTAATATAAAAGCCATAAAATCAGTTTTCTCACTTTAATAACTTGGTAAATATTAGTTGAACCTGCCTAAGCATGATTCAACCCGACAATTCTAAGTATAGGCTCGGTTCCGAACCGAAAGTCGCAAAAGTTGACTTTTTCTTTGACTTTCAGTTCTGACCCGATTTAGCTTAGTTTAGATATGCCTTAGGACTCCTTTAGGACCAGGTTATAGGTTGGTGTAACCCTCTGAGGTTATACAACTTGGATCCTTAGTTATCCAATTCATTACATGTTTCCGTTATATGCTTAAATGTTGACCATTATGCCCTTTTGACCCTAAAACGAGAATTTTGAAAATGTGAGAGGAAAATAATCTTTATTACTGATTTATAAACTTGTCCCTAAAATTTGACATCAGTTTGAGGTCTAGATTAGGAGTTATGCTCATTAGCGTAAATGAAAAGCTTTTTATTAATTAAACGGCATAATTAGCATATATCCTATCAAAACCCAATTTTTGATACCAAACTTTTTACCTACTGATAGAAAATAATATTTTGGGATTTTTGAAGATTTTTATTTATTTTTAGACTGAGCATAACATAGGGTTCTAGCCTTGATTCGGTAATTGCCGGTTTTGCCCTTTTGGCTATAAAATGAGTTTTACAAATCCTGTTGACACCAAACCTTTTTCTACTGATCCTATATCATAAATAAAATATTTTGAACTTTATAAACTTATCAAAAATTCAGATTTCCTATTTAAACCCGAAAATCGCTTAAAACCGACTTTTACGCGTTTTAAGCGCATAGTATAAGTTAAAACTACTTTTGGCATATGAAACTTAATACCTACTGATGTTTTAAGTAAATTATATATTTTTAACATTAAAGAAAAGTTTTAAACTAAGATTCTCAAATTTTGACCTTTTAAGCTTATGTGAAATTACCAAAATACCCCTACGGTGCATAGTTTGGTTATAGATAGTAAATTTCACATATATGCTATACCCTACTCTTATAACTTATTAAATTAAGTATTTTTACTGATTATATCAGACCTGGAACTCAGAATAATATTTAATCTCTATTATAACCTTTAAAATGACCAAAATACCCCTACGGGGCATAAATTGGTTTTAAATTCGTTTTGGGCATAATGGAAGGTATCCTACTGATATCACAACACATTTAAGGCATATTAACTTAGGAAACCTGTTCATGACTATTTTGGTTACCTGTTACGCACTTTTCGCGTTCGGATCGGCTTATGTAACTAGTTTTCATAAATTAGCCGAAACGGGTCAAACCTTATCATTTTTATCTCAAAATCCAGAATGTGTTTAGTTTACCCTTATTACACAAGTATACAAGCTTGTCGGGTCTAAACCACATTCTAATCCGGTTCTCGCTTAACCCTGCGTTTTGAACCGTATCCTCCTTTAAAACTAACCGGTCTAAGCCTAGGCTTAATTAAGACCCGTTAGGAATCTAATAGGTTGTTGAAAACCTTCGTTCCAGATTTAGGAGCCCAGTAAAAGCTATCTATACTTGCTGATTTGATATACGGCTGGGATTGAATTTATATTTAGCTCAGGTAAATACTTTTAACTTATTTTCCCTATACGAGCTTGGGGTATGGTATATAAAATACCGCTTGGTCGGGCATTAAATTTTTAATTGTATGAAGATTAATTTATTGAAATGTCCCGTTTAAATTGTTTTGTTTGATTAAAGCCTTTGGGGGGTTAATGACCATGTCCCAGATATCCTTGGCATCATTTTACGAAATGGCAACGACCTAAGCACGGGGTGTAGGCGTACACCCGACCGTGCATAAATAAATAATAAGGTATAACCGCCGGTTACGGGAATAACTCGCCGCGGGACTATATCATGTGGTGTGTCTATTAATCTTTAACCCGGTGTCAATCCGGGCTACTGAACGTATAACGAACATGTAATTCTTTTACAAGTTTATATATAAATAATTATCCCAAGATATAAAATGTTTTGTGCCTTGTGCATTTAAATCAATTTTCTTAAACCTTTTCAAAATGAGTCAGTTAATTGTATTTACCAGTGTAAACTGACGTATTTTCCCAAAAAGGTTAAGTGCAGGTACTAAGCGTAATAGGCTGGCCTCTCCTTAGCATCATTAAGAGTCTCGCAAGCTTGGATGCATTTTAAGTCTGATGAACTATGTTTCCTTTCTTTTTGATCCGCCTGTGGATCCTTTACATTCCGTTTGTAATACTTTGATATTACTTTATATCGGTTTGTAATATTTTTATCTTTTGCTTCCGCTGTGCATTTAAATTGTGTTGTTTGACTATGATGATATCAACTACGTCACGATACTTGTAACACCTGTGCCTCCACGGCCATTAAACAAATACCGAACCAATGAAATATTATATTTCATACTTGGGATTTGTAAAAATATGTGTATCATTTGCACATATCAATTCATGTTCGATTTCAAGCTCTAAATCGCTTTCTGGAAGGTTATACACGCACTGATGCGTAAATATAACCAGTTTAATGCAACGAACACTCCGGAATAGTGAAATAGTCTTAACATACCTTAAATAACCTTTACATAACTTAGATATAAGTTTTGGAAGGTTTGGTGTGGTGAAATCAAAGTTTAATCGCTTACAGGGACTAAAGTTGACAAACTGCGAAAGTATGCCAATTTGAACTGTAACAGACCTTCCGGAACATGAACATAAGTTAAACATACCATAAATATCCTTTACATAGCTTAGAAATAGGCTTTGAGGTGTTCGGTATGCTAAAATAAACTTTTGTGTCATTCAGGGACTAAAAGCGCCAAATAGTGCACAAGTTTGCATTTTTACGCATAACTTACGTTCTGAATACATCCGGACATCCAAAAATTTATGTATGCACTATAATATTTTATTTTAGTGTTCGGCATAAGAAAAATCCATCCGTTTCGTCATTTGGATCGTTTTTCGCGCTTATGCGCATTCCGTCGTAATTAAGCGAACATCGCGTTCGTACGGCTAAACGAACCGACATCCGAGATATTTTTGAACATATTTTAAGTTCCCTATACTTTAACTTCATTTTAGAGCTTTGAAATGGGGTTAACGGGCCTTAAACGTGTCGAAAATGGGCTGAATGCATGACAGGGACTAAAAGTGTAATTCTGCCAAACTATGGCCTAGCGGTGCGCTACACTTTTAGTGTAGCGGTGCGCTAGCCATGTTCAGACCAGATGCAGAGTACTTAACAGCCTGTTTTCAGCAGATTAACCCACAACCACAAGTTCCTAATTATCTAGTCAGCTGATAAGGATGGAATTTTAGTCACCATAAGGTCCCGACACATGTACGGGCAAGATTAAGGCACGTTTTCCTTGAAACGATCTTAACGGTGGACCGAATACTATAAATACCCCACCCCCCATTGCTTCTAAACCCACAAGAATTCTGATTTGAGAGCTCTAAGTTGAAACCATTGTTTCATACCTGAGTTCTTAGATCGGGATTAGCATTCGGGGACCCTGGGTAAGTATTCTTTCGTTCTTTTCCTTATTTTATTGCTTTTCGAGTCAGAAAGTCAAACTTTGTTTGACTTTCAGCGTTGACCAGTAATGGTCAATGCGAAGTTCGTTTGAACTTCGCAACGTGAGTGTAATCACGTTGTCATAGTCCCTTGGGACTATGCCCACTGATTACCACGTTGTCTAGGGTCGTAGGGTAGGCGATCTAATAAATCGCCTATACCTTCGAACCCGACCCAGTTTGGTCGATCATTTGGATCAGACCAAATACATTAGGTGACCATAGTAGGTAGGGAATAACCTTCCGAGGTTATACCCTATGGTCGCTTCGTTTAAGTAGTTGTGTGATAGGTAGTTTATATGCCTTAGGTAAATTACCAGAATACCCTTTTCATGTATAATTGGTAATTAAGCTTATGTAACCTAAACTTTTGTACATAACTGATTATACAACATAATTAAACACGTTTAGGCATATAAATACTTGTCATAGGACTAGTTAGACGTCCCGAACGCGTTTCACGCGCACGACGCGTTAAAGTAGCATAAGTTACCTTAATGGGTCGCGATGGGTCGAAAGCACTTAGGTTTGGTTTCATTGTAGTATGTAGGCCTTGTTAAAACCATATCATATGAGTTCCAACACTCATTTGGTTTACCAAGCCTCATCCTATCCGATCTCCCGATTCAAGTCCGGTTTATTTATATAGTTTTAGATTGCCGACTGATTCCGTGCTCCCTCTAGCTTTGTTTGGTTGTTGTTCAAGACCTCCAAGCATTATCAGGCGAGTACATTATTCCCCTCTTTTACTGTTTTCAACTGTTTTGGGGTGACTCATATGTGCTAAATGTTTTCGATGTTATAACGATGGTTTCAAAAACGATTAAGACGATTTATACAAAACTAATAACGATTTCATAAAGTGAACAAACTTGTTGGTTGTAGTTACATAACAAATGACATTCATTAGCAATGATCAAGCCGACCAGTATTAGGTTATGGTACCATAGGATCTGACAAATCCCGTTATTTACTACACCCGTGGTTATGTGTGGGTATGGTAGGTAGCGACTGAATCTGTAATTGTTAACTTACCCTATGGAGGTTTGTTAATACGAAAACGAGAAGCGACGAAAACGAGAAGCGACGAAAGTCACGAAGGTTTGAATGTTATTAGCGAGACGATCATATAAGTAGTTTCACGACCTAAAACGAATTAAACGATTTACGATTGGTTTTCATACGATGTTTTAACGATTGGGTAACGATTGGGTTTCACACGATGTTTTAACGATTGGGTAACGATTGGGTTTCACACGATGTTTTAACGATTGGATAAACATTTGTACATAATTTACATTTGATTATGCATTTACACGAAACATAGTATTGGTTTAAACCAAGTTTTACTTCAATACTTTGTTTTGTGCGTTTCACCTATGGTTTAGTTGATGCATTTCACTAGCCATACATATTATTTTGGTTATACATATTACATGATTTACATTTGGGCATGAACATCACTTTGGTGGTTTGGTTTGGATTAAGTGATTAAGTAACAATGCGTGTGGAATATGATACAAGCATGGTGGATACGCCGCTGGTACTTCCTATATATAAGTGTTTGTATGGTATTACATATTGTAGCGTTATTTGAATCATTTCAGTTTGAGACATAGAACATTTTATACAAGTAACATACTTTTCACAAGACATTTATTTACAAACAACTTATCTTATACAAACTCATTTTACATGGTTATTCATTTAATCATGCATTATTCTCTTATTTATACATATCACCTAAACTTATTATTTTTCAAATGATTTACAAAGACAAAGCAAATTACAAGGTTCATGACTAAACATTTTCTTAAAACAGAAGTCATGAATCTTATTTTCACAAAACCTATGTACTCGCCAGCATTTCTTTGCTGACCTCGTTTTCACATATGTTTCAGGTATTGTTGAATGATATCGATTGATAAGATGCATGCTCACATAGGACTGGACAAGGCCTTAGTGACTCAATAACAATGATAGATTATGTTTAATTTGTATATTTAGATTTCCAGACGATGTAATTATTCAATGTTTAATAAAACGAAACACTTTTGATATCCATGGTTATGAAACATTAATTCTGTTGCAACACGCCCCGATGTTTCCGCCGCGCTTTGTTGTTTTACGCGGTCGGGGTGTGACAGAAAAGATGGTATCAGAGCCAATGGTTATAGGGAATTAGGTTATTAGTAATTAGTAATGCTTTGACCTAGTCTATAACCTTCTTAGGACCCTAACGCGAGTTTACTTGCGTTTAGTCATAAAACAATACTGTCACCTATCCTTAGGTGACAACCGCAACAAGAACATAAATTTCAAAACCGCTTTGAAAACTAATCATCTGTTCTAGGATGATTGATTACTAGGTTTTGAACCCTCTATTGTAAGGTTTTGAACTCTCTATTATATGGTTTTGAACCCCTTTGAGTTTTTCAAAACTTCGTCAAGGTTTTGGGTTTTAAATAATGTGAACACGTGCAAACTGGAAGGGTGAATGCCTGTATTCTGGGTTTTCTGTCTAGGCAAGCACTTCGTATACATCTCATCAGACGCGAGACCAGTTGTGCTTACCTGGGAATTCTTGGGATGAGTGTTCACTTATAGGCGAGCATGTCTTCGCGATACATTATTTTTGACCCATTTACTTTGATTAGTCACCGTCTCATTTGTTTGCCTTAGGTAACAAACAAATGATCGCAATTTTCATGCGTTATCATTCTGTGTTGATTGTCCAATAACCTTTCACCTGTTTCTCCCTATGCCTTTCTTTTTCTTCAATGTCTCTTCATCACGATGACGCTCAGATATCTGAGCAAGCAGCCAAAATTCGTTCAGCGAATAGGCGAAGTAGTCCTGAAGACTGTTGAATTAGCTACTGCCATGTATCATCTCCGGGATGAAGCCACTCAAGAGTCACCAAGACAGGCAGGACCTAGTCAGGCGACAACACCATCAGCCACTAAACCAATCGAGGAATCAAAGACCATGGATGAACGATCCCCTAAGAAGTCAAAGAAGCGAAAGGCTTCTCAGAACTTCGCCATGGTCGCTCACAATGGTAAAGCAGTCCCCAACCAACCAGCTCAACCCCCTGCTAGGTGTGTATGGCTTTTCCTATGATACCTACATCAAGGAACTATGTACCTTACAAACTACTCTTGTGATTTCTCTCTTTCAAATGATTGCTCATGATTCCCTCAAAAATTTTAAGTACTCGTTTCACTCTAAGAAACAAAGTACAGAAAATTAAGTGACATTATGAGTAATCGTGCTTTTCGCACATCTGTGCCTTTAAATCCTTGGTTAGATAACTAAGGGTATTTTCAAATCTCATACCCATTACGTTTTGATTTTTTCAACATACACAGTACCAGTATTTCAAAACAATCTTCATGATCTCAAAACATTTCATATAGTTTGAAAACAATTTTTCTAGATGCATTGTCTATGTTATTTCAAAAACATTGGCCATGTTATCAAAACCAACCTTTCTAATTTCAAAATATTTCATATAGTCTGAAGACAATATTAACACAATACATTTTCTGATCAAGTGCATGATTTCGAAAAGCATCATTCATGTCTTTCAAAAACCTTATACATAATTTCAAAATTCATCTCGCATGATTTTAAAACATTTTTGTAAATATATCTACCTAATACACCTACTTTATGATTTCAAAAAGTATTATATATAAGGTTTCAAAAACGTTAAACACATTTTTCTTAAAAGAACCCCATGCATAGTTTTCAAAAATATTTTCCTCATACATTGACTTAACCTTCAAAATTCTGCTTCATATGTCGCCTTGACATATCAAGCATCTCAACTTCATAAGCATTTTACATCATGTTTTGACCTAAGCACATCCAGTGCAAGGTTTCAAAACATCATCAACTTCTAAAATTCATATGGGATCTTTTTATCTTTACAATTAGATCCTTGTGGATGATTATCATTCAAATCAGAGTCCTTAATTGGATTCCTTATGTACCTTAATTCGAACACTTCGGTTCCTAATAATCGAAATCGAATTTTCTTTTTGAATCTTGCTATCTTTATAGTTGGATTCTTGGTAACGTTTAAAGTACCAAATGAAATCCACGGAATGGATTCCTAGTGTGCTTTAAATGCATGTACGCAATTTACAAGACAAATTAACGAACAATTTTGTGGTTATATGATATGTGTTTATGTGTTCTCCTCTATGTTTTTGTGTGTTACGATTTTTCAAATCCTCATAGAATCTTTCATATCTTCATATGAGGGATTCATAGTAGGATATTCAAAAGGTACTACCTTAAATCCTTATGGGCTTCTACGTAGTAGTTAAGACCCTTGGATTATATAGTACCACTCCATGATTCTTAAGAGACCTTAAGTGGTCTAGTAAAAAAGATTGATTCACAATCTGGTTAAAGAACGACATCTAGTGATGTAGCTGAACAGACTCCTTGATAGTCTATTTAGATCATTTATTGATTTAATTAAAAGGACTCTATGGCGGTCTAGTTACACTCATCACAGGTTTGTTCATTTGGTTTTCCCCTACACACTATAAAATAGACTGTGTGTACTGTGCAAGGAATTGTCTGATTATGGACGCGTACATAATTATGAAATTTAGTGCATAGGAACCCAGTAAGATTTATTATGTGTAAGAACCGATAGTGACAAAAATAACGAAATGAGAACGATGTAATGGAGGTACGGTGGACGCACCAATGACGCTTCATATACTTGTATATAAGTATCCCTCTTACATTGCAATCATGATGTTATTAAAGGTTACTAGAAGTTCAGAACCCTAACCAATGTTGTTTGATCTTTTCAACTTCATATTTCCAAGCTCTCACAAGTTTCCTCTAAATAAATTTCGGGACGAAATTTCCTAAAGTAGGGGAGACTGTAACACCTGTGCCTCCACGGCCATTAAACAAATACCGAACCAATGAAATATTATATTTCATACTTGGGATTTGTAAAAATATGTGTATCATTTGCACATATCAATTCATGTTCGATTTCAAGCTCTAAATCGCTTTCTGGAAGGTTATACACGCACTGATGCGTAAATATAACCAGTTTAATGCAACGAACACTCCGGAATAGTGAAATAGTCTTAACATACCTTAAATAACCTTTACATAACTTAGATATAAGTTTTGGAAGGTTTGGTGTGGTGAAATCAAAGTTTAATCGCTTACAGGGACTAAAGTTGACAAACTGCGAAAGTATGCCAATTTGAACTGTAACAGACCTTCCGGAACATGAACATAAGTTAAACATACCATAAATATCCTTTACATAGCTTAGAAATAGGCTTTGAGGTGTTCGGTATGCTAAAATAAACTTTTGTGTCATTCAGGGACTAAAAGCGCCAAAAAGTGCACAAGTTTGCATTTTTACGCATAACTTACGTTCTGAATACATCCGGACATCCAAAAATTTATGTAAGCACTATAATATTTTATTTTAGTGTTCGGCATAAGAAAAATCCATTCGTTTCGTCATTTGGATCGTTTTTCGCGCTTATGCGCATTCCGTCGTAATTAAGCGAACATCGCGTTCGTACGGCTAAACGAACCGACATCCGAGATATTTTTGAACATATTTTAAGTTCCCTATACTTTAACTTCATTTTAGAGCTTTGAAATGGGGTTAACGGGCCTTAAACGTGTCGAAAATGGGCTGAATGCATGACAGGGACTAAAAGTGTAATTCTGCCAAACTATGGCCTAGCGGTGCGCTACACTTTTAGTGTAGCGGTGCGCTAGCCATGTTCAGACCAGATGCAGAGTACTTAACAGCCTGTTTTCAGCAGATTAACCCACAACCACAAGTTCCTAATTATCTAGTCAGCTGATAAGGATGGAATTTTAGTCACCATAAGGTCCCGACACATGTACGGGCAAGATTAAGGCACGTTTTCCTTGAAACGATCTTAACGGTGGACCGAATACTATAAATACCCCACCCCCATTGCTTCTAAACCCACAAGAATTCTGATTTGAGAGCTCTAAGTTGAAACCATTGTTTCATACCTGAGTTCTTAGATCGGGATTAGCATTCGGGGACCCTGGGTAAGTATTCTTTCGTTCTTTTCCTTATTTTATTGCTTTTCGAGTCAGAAAGTCAAACTTTGTTTGACTTTCAGCGTTGACCAGTAATGGTCAATGCGAAGTTCGTTTGAACTTCGCAACGTGAGTGTAATCACGTTGTCATAGTCCCTTGGGACTATGCCCACTGATTACCACGTTGTCTAGGGTCGTAGGGTAGGCGATCTAATAAATCGCCTATACCTTCGAACCCGACCCAGTTTGGTCGATCATTAGGATCAGACCAAATACATTAGGTGACCATAGTAGGTAGGGAATAACCTTCCGAGGTTATACCCTATGGTCGCTTCGTTTAAGTAGTTGTGTGATAGGTAGTTTATATGCCTTAGGTAAATTACCAGAATACCCTTTTCATGTATAATTGGTAATTAAGCTTATGTAACCTAAACTTTTGTACATAACTGATTATACAACATAATTAAACACGTTTAGGCATATAAATACTTGTCATAGGACTAGTTAGACGTCCCGAACGCGTTTCACGCGCACGACGCGTTAAAGTAGCATAAGTTACCTTAATGGGTCGCGATGGGTCGAAAGCACTTAGGTTTGGTTTCATTGTAGTATGTAGGCCTTGTTAAAACCATATCATATGAGTTCCAACACTCATTTGGTTTACCAAGCCTCATCCTATCCGATCTCCCGATTCAAGTCCGGTTTATTTATATAGTTTTAGATTGCCGACTGATTCCGTGCTCCCTCTAGCTTTGTTTGGTTGTTGTTCAAGACCTCCAAGCATTATCAGGCGAGTACATTATTCCCCTCTTTTACTGTTTTCAACTGTTTTGGGGTGACTCATATGTGCTAAATGTTTTCGATGTTATAACGATGGTTTCAAAAACGATTAAGACGATTTATACAAAACTAATAACGATTTCATAAAGTGAACAAACTTGTTGGTTGTAGTTACATAACAAATGACATTCATTAGCAATGATCAAGCCGACCAGTATTAGGTTATGGTACCATAGGATCTGACAAATCCCGTTATTTACTACACCCGTGGTTATGTGTGGGTATGGTAGGTAGCGACTGAATCTGTAATTGTTAACTTACCCTATGGAGGTTTGTTAATACGAAAACGAGAAGCGACGAAAACGAGAAGCGACGAAAGTCACGAAGGTTTGAATGTTATTAGCGAGACGATCATATAAGTAGTTTCACGACCTAAAACGAATTAAACGATTTACGATTGGTTTTCATACGATGTTTTAACGATTGGGTTTCACACGATGTTTTAACGATTGGGTAACGATTGGGTTTCACACGATGTTTTAACGATTGGATAAACATTTGTACATAATTTACATTTGATTATGCATTTACACGAAACATAGTATTGGTTTAAACCAAGTTTTACTTCAATACTTTGTTTTGTGCGTTTCACCTATGGTTTAGTTGATGCATTTCACTAGCCATACATATTATTTTGGTTATACATATTACATGATTTACATTTGGGCATGAACATCACTTTGGTGGTTTGGTTTGGATTAAGTGATTAAGTAACAATGCGTGTGGAATATGATACAAGCATGGTGGATACGCCGCTGGTACTTCCTATATATAAGTGTTTGTATGGTATTACATATTGTAGCGTTATTTGAATCATTTCAGTTTGAGACATAGAACATTTTATACAAGTAACATACTTTTCACAAGACATTTATTTACAAACAACTTATCTTATACAAACTCATTTTACATGGTTATTCATTTAATCATGCATTATTCCCTTATTTATACATATCACCTAAACTTATTATTTTTCAAATGATTTACAAAGACAAAGCAAATTACAAGGTTCATGACTAAACATTTTCTTAAAACAGAAGTCATGAATCTTATTTTCACAAAACCTATGTACTCGCCAGCATTTCTTTGCTGACCTCGTTTTCACATATGTTTCAGGTATTGTTGAATGATATCGATTGATAAGATGCATGCTCACATAGGACTGGACAAGGCCTTAGTGACTCAATAACAATGATAGATTATGTTTAATTTGTATATTTAGATTTCCAGACGATGTAATTATTCAATGTTTAATAAAACGAAACACTTTTGATATCCATGGTTATGAAACATTAATTCTGTTGCAACACGCCCCGATGTTTCCGCCGCGCTTTGTTGTTTTACGCGGTCGGGGTGTGACAATACTCCTCACCGGGCCCACCGGTAATATGTGGAAATATCAGGGTGTGACAGGTTGGCACTATTCTAGCATATTCAAAGAATAACTTAGTGTACCCCTTACTATCCACACCAGTCATTCTAAGGTTTAAGAACTTGTTTGCTATCTGTTCTTTTTCTTTAGGATGGCATAATTTCCTTTCTACCATGTTTTTAAACTCCTCCCATTCCGTATTGTAAGTTCTATCACTTCATCTAGTCTGGAGGATAGTGTTCCACCATTCTAGTGCTGAATTCTTAAACATATTGGAAGCAAACATTATCTTATCCTCTTCCGCACATTTACTTATTCTTAAGACTGCCTCAGTCTTTTCTATCCAGCGTAGAACTGCAACGGCCCCTTCATTGCCCGAGAATTCCATTGGTTTACATGACCAGAATTCTTTGTAAGAACAACCGTAAGACATGGTTCTCCTTCTTTTGGGAATGGGCACTTGAAGTACAGGTCCATTGTTTACGATGTTTGCAGGTTCAGAGGGTCGCTTTCTATCATGTTTACTTTTATTTTCGGCTTCCCTAACTGTTTTGATAATATATGGCATCGCATCTATTATTCCTTGGGCCACTACGTGTTGGATGGCACTGTTATCCACTTGGTTTCCATTGTTGTTGTTGTTTGGATTCTCATTATCCAGGTTAATGTTACTCTGGTTATCGTTATTCTGGTTTTCTTGGTTTACCTCGTCGTCCATCTGGATTTTAAACATTTACCAATTATTAATATCACAAAATAATTAACAATTTGAGTAACAACCACACAACACACATATTAACCAAAAGCGTCGAGCATTGCGACTTTACTATTTTCTATTATAGTATGCGTCAAATACACACTAAGACTGGAATTAAAATTACAATACTACTATGCATCACTAACCACAAAGTGGTCTATACTACAACATATATTATTATTACACATATTATAATTTTTTTTTCATAAAAACATATTATATATTATTATATTATTATTATTATTACCAACTCCACCATCATCATTACTGGTCTGGATTCATCCAGTAATCCATATTGCGCTCGTCGTATTTCCAGACGAGTCGCTCTCCTACCTGCCTCATTCTCTCACTTCTTTCTAAGATCTCTTCTCCGAAAGTTCGGAGCTCATGCACATTTTCTGTACTCATTGGGGGTGCAGGTGCTGGTACTGGATCTGGGTACTGGGGCATGGGATTCTCCTGAGGGTACGAATTCTCTAAGATCTCCCTAATGTATTCATCGTTGTCATAGTAGGGATCTAGAGGGTCCAGACCTGGATAGGCTGCTAAATTCGGCATGGGTTCATCGTTTAGGTGATAGCGTGGCACATAATCCCTATGATCATCGAACCATGGATCATAATTTGGATCTAAGGGATTAGGGGCTGGTATCCTAGGTATCTCCTCAGGGTTGAAATCATGCATTTCTATCTCCATCGGCTGAGTGGGGAACAAAGGTAAGGGTTGTGGGGCTACTAGTTGTTCCAGATTTGGTTCGACAACAGTTGTTGCTAGGATATGAAAATTGGCTAAGCTCCTATTAAGCATATCCTGTGTATGGGCATCTGACTCTCGCTTAGCGGCTGCTAGGACTCTTTGCTGTTGCAACTTTCGCATTCTTTTCCTACGCTCGAATGCTCCCTTACTGAACCATCCTCTCTTTTCTGAGGGAATGGCTCTTCAGACTGAGCCTTAAAGATAAACATCCCTTCTTCCTGATCAGCAGAATACCCAGAGAGGGTAGGCTGGGAAGAAGTTCCTTCACTCCTAGGTGAATCAGACAACTGACGATACACGTCCGAGGGTCCTTGATCACTCATACTGAAAACTAACAAATAGTCAAATAACACATAACAATAAAATACAGATATGCACGTATTTTCATAATTTATTTCCTAACAATTTGAATAATATATTGATGTCAGCAGAACACTTCAGTGGCTGAATCAGTGGCTTAGCTCTGATACCACCTTTTGTCACAACCCCCACCCCCATATCTGTCCCGGGAACGGGCGGCCGCGAACAACAGTGTCGGTGGTATCATTTTGTTTATTAATTTGGCAGCGGAAATTTCATCTGGACCGTAGTTAGGAAATGTTTATCAGAGTAAAACCACCATATTTTATATTAATAACCACATGGGTAAAACCCAAGTTTCTTATTAAAACATAGGGATAAACCCTATTTTATTGAATTTAAAATATTGTCTTTTAGGTAACTTTTATAGGCACATTTTTCCAAGCCGTCAGTGCTCTCAAGCTGGCTTTCTTCTAATTTGGCTGTCACATTTTGTTACCCGAAACGCGTTCTAAAAACATTTGTCAGTGGGAAATACTGGTGAGTGAATCCCTGTTTAATCAAGAAGAGTTTTATCAATTAACACAGTATTGAGAGCTATCAGATTGTTTATTTCTACACAATTACTCATTCAGTATTGTCAATCCTGACTGGTGGGTCATATTACCCATTGGCTAACTCGTTGTCCAATGGTAACGTGTCCCACATTTTGTATACAAAACCCTAACATACCGACAGTAATTGAAGAACTACAAAGACTCAATCACTGCTTAATCACATTGTAAAGCATTCAAGGTTTTGTAAAACAGTGCACAAAAAGGTTTACAAAAAGAGGATAAACTCACATTGCTGTCTTAGACTTCTTTTTGGGTTTCCTGGTGATTTATCTATAATTTACACAAATATACATATGTTAGTATAATAACCTTTTATTTATATTAACGATACCCTCCCCGAGACGACATTCCAACAACTACATCGGTGTAACACCTCGAAAATTTACGTCCTATAAGGTGTTGACATGTGTCATAGGTTTGAACGTGTGAAAGAATGTTCTTGAAGGACTAAAGTTGACAAACAGTGAAACTGTGTAAATAGAAGGGTTCAAAGTGTCAACAATGGGTAAATATACTTTGCAATAACCCTACAAGATGTTTATAACCTTAAACGAATAGATCATGGATCATACGAAGCGAATCGTGAAAGAAAGTGAGAGATTACAAACTACAGGGGTTAAATGTGCCAACATGTTTAAGTTATACCTCTGAGTGACCTTTTGACAAACCCGAAGCTTTGTAACGATTACTTATGCTCACTAGAATATACCACAAAAATTTCATGAAGTTTCGTTATCGTATGAGCAAGTTGTGATAAAATTCGTGTGTGAGGGTTAGAATCGTCAACATTGAAATTTAGGGCTTTTCGGGTGATCACAAAGTTACCCGAGGACTTAACAAAGTGGGTATAAGTCTTAAAGCCCCATATATTAAATAACAAAGCTTCATATGCAAGTTGGGTGGTGAAAACGACCTTTCGGGGGACTAGGGGCCAAAGTGCAAATAAATTAAACATGTGTGACCTGACCAGAAGGGCCTCGCGGCCCGCCTCACAGATAGCAGAAGGCCACGCGGGCCGCGTGCGACCTGCAGATGCAGAAAACATTGGCAGCTGTCTGTTGAAGCTTGTAACCGACTCCAATCTCAATTTTTCGAAACTTTGGGCAGCCTAAGATGGTTTTTAGCATGTAGGGTGCTTGTGGATGATAATGCAACTCACCTAGGCTTAGTTGTCAATGATCTAAGGATGTTTGAAGTTATATATAATGACCCACATTATGCAACAATGATCATTCATCACTCCTGAGCATTTCCAAAGCATACAAGCAGGCCACAAGCATTTCAAATCATCCATTAGACAAGTGTAAGTACCCTTGATCTTTCCTAATTCATTCATACTTAGTTTATGGCCTAGAAATCAAACCGTCGTAACTACGGTTTGACTTTGTGATAAAACACAATCGGTCCAGAGATTTGTCGAATCGAAGGTTGTTATAAGTTGGTATTTATATGGTTAATAAACCCCTAAAAGGGCACTCACTAATTCGAATCCTAACTAGGTCGTTTATCGAGTCAAACTTCTTCCGAAAAAGTCAACAGAATTGTTATGTTTGGTTTAATGCATGATTAGCGATGTAAATGGCGTATAGCCTATTTTACCATTCTTACCAACTGAAAATAAGTATAATAACTTGTATACACTTGCTTGATTCGACAACTTTATGTTTAGAACCGATTCGGAACCGAGATACGCAAAAGTTTGACTTTTGCTTTGACCTCAGTTCTGACCCGATTCTTATAGGTTTAGACATGCCTTAAAGTTCCATTAGGACCTAGTTACATGTGTGTATAAGCCTCTGCGTTTATACCACTCGAATCCCTAATCGTCCGATGTTTCCGTTAATCGCCTAAATATTGACCGTAATGCCCTTATGACCATAAAACGAGATTTTTAGAAATATGAAAGTGCCATAATCTTAGTTACTGATTAATATGCGTGTACCGAAAATTTCACGTTAATCGGAGGTCTAGATTAGGAGTTATGCTTAATGATGTAATTAAGAACGCTTTTATTAATTAAACGGCGTCATTAGCATAAAACCTATCTAAACCCAATTTTTGACACCAAACCTTTTACCCACTGATGTAATATAATATTTTGGGATTTTTGAAGATTTTTAATTATTTTTAAACTGATCATAAGCTTGGATTAGCGCCTTAATTCGGTTAATACCGAATATACCCTTTTCGGCCATAAAATGAGTTTTACAAATCCTTTTGACGTCAATCCAATTGCTACTGATTTTAAATATTAAATAGAGTGTTTTGAACCTGTTTAATTGATCAGTAAACTCAGAATCGTATTTTAAACCGTACGTCGCTTAAAACGGCTTTATACGCGTATTATACGCATAGTTTGGGTTTAAAACTATTTTGACATATAAGACTTATAACCAAATGTTATAACCTGTTTAAATAAGCCATTTTACCGATGTAACTAGACCCGGTTCACAGAAACCTAATTAAATCCTTTTAGAAGCTTTAAAATGACCAAAATACCCCTACGGGGCTCATTAAGAGATTAAACTCGTTTTGGGCATCATGGGTGATATCCTACTGATATCACAACTTATTTAAGGCGTGTTAACTTAGGAAACCTGTTTAGGACTCTTACGGATACCCGTTACGCTTCATGCGCGTTCGGTTCGGTTTATGTAACTAGTTTACATAAATTAGCCGAAACGGGTCAAACCTTATCGGTTTTATCTCAAAATCCAGAATGTGTATCATATACCCATATTAAGCAAGTCTTCAAACTTGTCGGGTCTAAATCACATTCTATCCGGTCTTCGCTTAATCGTGCGTACTAACCGTATCTTTAAAACTAACCGGTCTAAGCGTAAGCTTAACTAAAGACCCGTTAGGATTCTAATAGGTTATTATAAACCTTCGTTCCAGATTAGGAGAACCAGTAAAAGATATTTGCACTCGCTGATTTTGAACTATACTTACTCAGGTAAATACTTTTAACTTATTTTCCCTATACGGGCTTGGGGTACGGTATATAAAATACCGCTTGGTCGGGACGTTGAATCTTTGATTGAATGAATGATAATGAAAGTATTGAGACGTCTCGTTTAACATTGTTTTGTTTACTTAAAGCCTTTGGGGGGTTAATGACCGTGTCCCGGATATCCTTGGCATCATTTTACGAAATGGCCACGACCTCAGCACTCAGGTGTAGGCGTACACCTGTTAGTGTCTCATAAATAAAGTGGTGTGTTAATTGATCTTTAACCCGGCTCGACCCGGGCTACTGAACGCATAAGGAACATGTAAATCCATACAAGTATTATATATTTAAATAATTATCCCAAGTTATAAAATATTATTTGTGCCTTGTGCCTTAAATGCATTTTCTTAAACTCTTTTCAAAATGAGTCGGTTGATTGTATTTACCAGTGTAAACTGACGTATTTTCTTAAAAAGGTTAAGTGCAGGTACTACGCGAAATAGGCTGGCTTGTCTCCTAGCATCCACATTAAGTCTCGCCAGCTTGGATGTCATAAACTGTTGAACAATTGTTTCCTTTTTAAATTTGATCTACCTGTGGATTTATATTCGACTTTTTGTGATACTTAATATTACAATATCGTTGGTTGAATTAAATCTATACTTTGCTTCCGCTGTGCATTTAAATATTGTGTTGTTTGACTATTATGTTGCCAACCACGTCACGATACTCCCCTACCGGGCCCACCGGTGACACGTGGAAATTCGGGGTGTGACAGGTTGGTATCAGAGCCAACTCTGAGTGAATTAAACACTAGTCTTTTGTGTTTAATCTCAGTTACACAATTGCACATTCCTAAATCTTCGAGTCTAGACAAAGAACTTAGGAATAATCCAAATTGTTAAAAAATTTTATTTAATTAAATTTTGTCCTTTATTTTTCCTTGTTATTACCTTGTGTATTTTAACAGGTACAAAAATGCCGCCAAGATTTAGACGAGGTGGTCGAGGAAAGGAGCCAGCTAGCGCCCCTAACGACCATGAGGCAGGGCCTTCATTTCGACGAACTTCTTCTACAAGGAATGACGAAACGAGGGAACTATGGAGGACCTATGAAGACGATGCCAGACGATCTTTTTCGCACACCTCAACACCTCCATATCATGACTCTTATGGGTCACAGTCAGAGAACGAACCCCACAACCCGCAACGTTCCTTTGGCGACCCTACTCCAGTTTTTCAGGGCCAGTTTAACCCAGCAGAGTACCTACCAGAGCAAGTGGGCTTTAACCCACTAGGACCAGAGGATCACTTTTCGGGTGATCAAGATATGGACGAGGACACAGATCCCGTCGAGGCTTCAACCGGATCATTTAACCATCCTTTCGTGATTTCAGACGGTTCGTCTTTCCACGGAACACCATACCAGGGTCCGGACAGTCACATGGCACGGTTCGAACGGTGTGAATGGTACTATACACCGTCTGAACACTCATCACCTCACCAGCTGCCGCCACTGCAGCAGCAAAATCCCTCTGGGGATCCACATTATGAGGCAGTCACGCCACCGCCTCCACCGCCACCAGTGCATCTAGAGCCTCCAGAGCCACCTAGACGTAGGAGGACTGGTGCACGGATCTCAGCACGAGAAGTTGACTTTCGTCTCAACACCCCTCAACACTCTAGCGGTAGCCATTACCCGCCTACTCATGGAGTCCCACAGATGGAAGGACCTTCTGTCCCAGTTTCGGAGGTGAATTCCGCACCTATTGTACCGCCATCACCGGGTTTTGGCCACCCAATACCTGCTTATACTGCTCCGGCAGCTTACAACCCATATGGACCACCAGCATACCATGGCTATAACTATGCTGATGACCCTTACAACGTAGCAGCAAGCTACCAAGCCCATAATAATCCTGAAGGACCATACGGACCCCCTTGGGGAATGGGATACCCAACTCAGGGGTATCAAGCACCTGTTCAGCAGCCACCACATTACCAGCCACCACGGGCTCCTCCTCCTGAGCAGGAAGAACTCCGTCGAAGACTGGCCAAAGTGGAGCGAGACTTCCAGAAGGAACGTAGGAAGAATGAAGGATTTATGAGTGGGTTGGCAAACTTGCTTAAGGGGAAGAAGAAACGGGATCGTTAAATCCCCATATATATATTGTTGTATTTCCTTGTTTAAATCAAGTCCCTACGTGGACATTTATTTATGTGTGTATGTAGTCCCTGCGTGGACATCTATCTTTGTACTTAGTCCCTACGTGGACTTGTCTCTAGTAGTCCCTGCGTGGACATTTACTTTTGTAGACCGTCCCTGTGAGGACATGTATTATCTGTATAGCTCCTGCGTGGGCATCTGTTTCTGTGAAAAGTCCCGTTTAGGGCAAAATGTACTACTTTTAGTATTATTGGAATGTAAGTTTATGAATTTCATCTTTGCTAGTTATGCATAATTAAATTATATATGAAATAAATAAATCAAAATCATTCCTTTTAAAAGTCTATCTGCCTATGTTATTTTTGTAAGGATCTTAAAAGTATAACCTAGCCTGCATGTCATTTTAAGACCGGGCCCAGATGGTAAAACTAGTTAAAAAGATTCAAATCCCTGTTAACATCTGAAAACATGTTAACACTCCTGGCAGACACGATTAGCTAAAAACACACGTGTTATTATTATATATGGATCTTTTCAAAGATTCTAAACCCAACTTAATGATCTCTGAATCATGGGTTAAATCATTAATAAATATGATAAGTTCTTTTACCATCCATTGGTAATGGAAAGCCTACGGGCCCTTCTCATTTTCATATGAGACAAAAGACAGTATTAATCTATGACCCTGTCTGATAAAGGTAATGAACTTTGTTCAAACCTTCATGCTTTGATTCTCTGAAATCCTAGCTTATAGTCTATATTGTCCCAGTGACTAGGCCTTATGTGCTAATAAATACTGTTACTGTTTTATAATTAGGATAAATTATATTAGAAATCCTAATAAATGGGAGTAATAAATTAACCATATATGGTCTATGTTACCACGGTTAATAAAAATTGCCATAAAAGACAATTATATGATAAACTCACCAATAAATTATTGCCAATGTGTTACAGTTCAAGAAACATGGCAGACTCAAACGAGGTCAACAGTCACCAAGGGATAGGGAATGATAATGCCCATGTAAACGTAGCAGGTGCCGAGTTGCAAGCTATGATAGACAATGCAGTTAATAGAGCTATGGATAGACAGCACCATGGATCAAGTGGTACCCATACGAGGACCCATTCTGCATCACACACTAGAACACCCTCCAGAACCCACACTGCCCACAACAGTAATTCTCACCACTCCTCGAATCAAAGGAGTAATCCATCCCAAAGAGTCCTACAGAACCAAGAACCTCGTAATAGGGGTTGCACCTATAAATACTTCGTATCGTGCAAACCCAGAGACTTCAATGGGGAAAAAGGAGCTGTTGATTGCATGACGTGGATGGATGAAATGGATACTGTGGTGGATATTAGTGGTTGTCATAATAGAGACATTGTGAAGTTTGTCTCGCAGTCTTTCAAAGGAGAAGCCTTAGCCTGGTGGAGATCTTTGATCCAAGCCACAGGGAAAGTCCCGTTATACAACATGACCTGGGAACAGTTCATGGCACTAATCAAGGAGAATTTCTGCCCTCAACACGAGGTTGAGAGAATTGAATCTGATTTCCTGGCGCTGGTCATGAAAAACCTGGACTGTCAGGCCTACCTTACTACTTTCAATACTTTGTCAAGGTTGGTCCCTTACTTGGTAACTCCGGAGCCTAAACGTATAGCTCGTTTTATCGGGGGTTTGGAACCGGAGATCAAAGCAAGTGTAAAAGCTTCCAGACCAACCACTTTTCGGTCAGTAACGGACATATCGTTATCTCTGACCTCAGATGCTGTCAGGCTGAGGTCACAAAGGAAAAATGATACCGAAAAGAGGAAGCGTGAGGATGACAACTCACGAAGATCAGACAAGAAGCTGAAGGGAAGCAATGACCAAAAGAAGGGGTCAAATTTTAAGAAGGATGGTCAACAGTCGGGCGAAAAACCCAGATGCAAAACCTGCAAGAGGCAGCACTTTGGGAAGTGCAGGTTTGAATCCAACTCACAAACACAATCGAAGCCTTTTGCATGTGGGTTATGCAAATCCAGGGAACACAAAACCGTGGATTGCAAGAAGATAAAGGATGCAACCTGCTATGGTTGCAATGAAAAGGGGCACATCAGGAGCAATTGCCCAAAATCTGCCAAGAAGCCGGAAGAGGCTAGGAAGACCAATGCTAGGGTCTTCAGAATGGATGCTAAGGAAGCCGTCAAGGACGACAACGTGATAACAGGTACCTTTCTCGTAAATGATGTATATGCGAGAGTGTTATTTGATTCGGGCGCTGATAAGTCGTTTGTAGATAATAAGTTTTGTGAATTGTTGAAACTGCCTGTTAGAACTTTAAGTGTGAATTATGAGGTGGAACTAGCAGATGGCACTTTAGAAACCGCTTCAACCTTATTAGATGGATGTTTCATATCCATTAAGAATCACTCTTTTCCTTTGTCCCTACTTCCTTTAAAACTAGCCGGTTTCGACATAGTTTTGGGTATGGACTGGTTATCTCATAACCAGGCCCAGATTATTTGCAATAAGAAGCAAGTGAGGATCAAGACTTCGTCTGGTGAATCACTTACTATCCAGGGAGATACCCAGTATGGGCTGCCCGAGAAAATGTCTGTACTCAAAGACTCTAAGTGTTTGAAGAAGGGTTGTGTCATCTACATGGCACAAGTGATTATTGATGAACCGAAACCCAAGATTGGAGAGATCCCAGTCATTTCTGAATACCCCGAAGTATTTCCTGAAGAACTACCTGGTTTGCCACCAGATAGACAAGTGGAATTCAGAATCGACATTATTCCTGGATCAGCACCAGTTGCAAGGGCGCCTTATAGGTTGGCACCAACGGAGATGAAGGAATTGAGGACACAACTAGATGATTTGCTAGCCAAAGGTTTCATCAAACCTAGTTCGTCTCCTTGGGGAGCACCAGTTTTATTTGTTAAGAAGAAGGATGGATCGATGCGTTTGTGCATCGACTACCGTGAGCTTAATAAGGTTACTATCAAGAATAGGTATCCTTTGCCCAGAATCGACGATCTGTTCGATCAACTTCAAGGGGCAAGTTTCTTCTCGAAGATTGACTTGAGGTCAGGCTACCATCAATTGAAGGTTAGAGATGAAGATGTGCACAAAACAGCATTTAGGACTCGTTATGGTCATTACGAGTTCCTAGTGATGCCTTTTGGGCTCACTAATGCACCAGCCGCATTCATGGATCTCATGAATCGCGTTTGCAAGCCGCACTTAGACAAATTCGTCATCGTCTTCATCGACGACATTCTCATCTACTCAAAGAGCCAAGCTGACCATGAGAAGCATCTTCACTGCATGCTGGAACTACTTCATAAAGAGAAGCTCTATGCCAAGTTCTCAAAGTGTGAATTCTGGCTTCGAGCAGTCCAATTTCTTGGACATGTTGTTAGTGAGCGTGGTATCCAAGTAGATCCCGCTAAAGTTGAATCTGTCATGAATTGGCATGAGCCAAAGACGCCTACAGAAATTCGTAGCTTCCTAGGTTTGGCAGGATACTATAGACGATTCATAGAAAACTTTTCAAGGATTGCTGCACCCCTGACTTCGCTGACACGTAAGAAGATTAAGTTTGACTAGGGTCCTAAGCAGCAGGAATCCTTTGATATTCTGAAACAAAAGTTGAGCAATGCTCCAGTATTGACATTGCCTGATGGAATAGAGGAGTTTGTAGTTTATTGTGATGCATCACACACCGGGATGGGATGTGTGCTTATGCAGAAAGGCAAAGTCATTGCCTATGCTTCACGACAGTTAAAGGTGCACGAAAAGAATTACACCACCCACGACTTGGAGTTGGGTGCCGTTGTATTCGCACTAAAACTGTGGAGGCACTACTTATATGGAATCAAATGTGTGATCTATTCTGATCACAAGAGCCTTCAACATCTGTTCAACCAGAAGGACTTGAATATGAGGCAACGCCGTTGGATGGAAACTCTTAATGATTACGATTGTGAAATAAGATACCATCCCGGCAAGGCGAATGTAGTCGCCGATGCCTTGAGTCGGAAGGAGAGGGTGAAACCCATCCGAATCAATGCCAAGAGCATGGAAATAAAGAACAGCTTGATGGAAAGGTTGTTAGCTGCACAGAAGGAAGCTGTGTTGGAAGCTAACTATCCTAACGAAAAGCTAGGAATAACTGAGGAGCAGTTATCTCTTAGTAAGGATGGAATTCTTAGATTGAATGGACGAATATGGGTTCCAATTCATGGAGGACTTCGTGATGTTATCCTCCAGGAAGCCCATAGTTCCAAATACTCCGTTCATCCTGGAGCTGATAAAATGTACCATGATCTTAGAGCAAATTATTGGTGGATAGGCTTGAAGAAGTCTATAGCTACCTATGTAGCTAAATGCTTGACGTGTGCGCAAGTCAAGGCAGAACATCAAAAACCGTCAGGTTTGCTACAACAGCCTGAACTTCCTACTTGGAAATAGGAAATGGTAACCATGGATTTTATCACCAAGTTACCTAAGACAAAGAAAGGAAATGACACCATCTGGGTGATAGTTGACCGACTGACTAAGTCAGCACATTTCCTACCCATTAAGGAGACCTACAGCTCCGATATGTTAGCCCAACTGTACGTTGATAAGATTGTAGCCTTACACGGCATACCTGTAGCTATTATCTCTGACCGGGATACTAGGTACACGTCTCATTTCTGGAAAAGTTTCCAACAATCTTTGGGCACACGTTTGAACTTTAGTACGGCTTACCATCCACAGACTGACGGTCAGAGTGAGCGTACTATTCAAACGTTAGAAGACATGCTACGTGCATGTGCGATCGATTTGGGAGGTAGCTGGGATAAGAACCTGCCATTAATCGAATTCTCCTACAACAATAGCTACCATACCAGCATCAAGGCTGCGCCTTTTGAGGCATTATACGGTAGAAAGTGTAGATCACCAGTTTGTTGGGCGGAAGTTGGAGAAGTCCAGTTATCAGGACCAGAGATCGTGTTCGAAACGACGGACAAGATTGTCCAGATTCGAAACAATCTCCAAGCTGCCCGGAATAGGCAGAAGATTTATGCTGGTCCAAATCGTAAGGATCTTCACTTCGAAGTAGGTGAAAAAGTCCTACTTAAAGTGTCACCCTGGAAGGGAGTGATGCGATTTGGTAAGAAAGGTAAGCTAAGCCCGAGATACATAGGACCTTTCGAGATTATCGAACGTGTCGGGTCAGTTGCCTACAAGTTAAACTTACCTGAAGAGCTTAGTAGTATACACAATGTGTTCCACATCTGCAATCTGAAGAAGTGTTTCGCTAGCGAATCAGTGGTTATACCCTATACAGATGTGCATATCGATGAGAGCTTGAAATTTGTGGAAAAACCTTTGTCGATCGAAGATCGACAGGTGAGGAAGCTTCGAAGGAAGCATATACCTTTTGTAAAGGTCAAATGGGATGCCCGTAGAGGTCCCGAATTCACGTGGGAGGTTGAATCCACGATGAAAGAAAAATACCCTTACTTATTTCAGTAAATCTCGGGTCGAGATTTATTTTAAGGGGGTGAGGATGTAACACCTCGAAAATTTACGTCCTATAAGGTGTTGACACGTGTCATAGGTTTGAACGTGTGAAAGAATGTTCTTGAAGGACTAAAGTTGACAAACAGTGAAACTGTGTAAATAGAAGGGTTCAAAGTGTCAACAATGGGTAAATATACTTTGAAATAACCCTACAAGATGTTTATAACCTTAAACGAATAGATCATGGATCATACGAAGCGAATCGTGAAAGAAAGTGAGAGATTACAAACTACAGGGGTTAAATGTGCCAACATGTTTAAGTTATACCTCTGAGTTACCTTTTGACAAACCCGAAGCTTTGTAACGATTACTTATGCTCACTAGAATATACCACAAAAATTTCATGAAGTTTCGTTATCGTATGAGCAAGTTGTGATAAAATTCGTGTGTGAGGGTTAGAATCGTCAACATTGAAATTTAGGGCTTTTCGGGTGATCACAAAGTTACCCGAGGACTTAACAAAGTGGGTATAAGTCTTAAAGCCCCATATATTAAATAACAAAGCTTCATATGCAAGTTGGGTGGTGAAAACGACCTTTCGGGGGACTAGGGGCCAAAGTGCAAATAAATTAAACATGTGTGACCTGACCAGAAGGGCCTCGCGGCCCGCCTCACAGATAGCAGAAGGCCACGCGGGCCGCGTGCGACCTGCAGATGCAGAAAACATTGGCAGCTGTCTGTTGAAGCTTGTAACCGACTCCAATCTCAATTTTTCGAAACTTTGGGCAGCCTAAGATGGTTTTTAGCATGTAGGGTGCTTGTGGATGATAATGCAACTCACCTAGGCTTAGTTGTCAATGATCTAAGGATGTTTGAAGTTATATATAATGACCCACATTATGCAACAATGATCATTCATCACTCCTGAGCATTTCCAAAGCATACAAGCAGGCCACAAGCATTTCAAATCATCCATTAGACAAGTGTAAGTACCCTTGATCTTTCCTAATTCATTCATACTTAGTTTATGGCCTAGAAATCAAACCGTCGTAACTACGGTTTGACTTTGTGATAAAACACAATCGGTCCAGAGATTTGTCGAATCGAAGGTTGTTATAAGTTGGTATTTATATGGTTAATAAACCCCTAAAAGGGCACTCACTAATTCGAATCCTAACTAGGTCGTTTATCGAGTCAAACTTCTTCCGAAAAAGTCAACAGAATTGTTATGTTTGGTTTAATGCATGATTAGCGATGTAAATGGCGTATAGCCTATTTTACCATTCTTACCAACTGAAAATAAGTATAATAACTTGTATACACTTGCTTGATTCGACAACTTTATGTTTAGAACCGATTCGGAACCGAGATACGCAAAAGTTTGACTTTTGCTTTGACCTCAGTTCTGACCCGATTCTTATAGGTTTAGACATGCCTTAAAGTTCCATTAGGACCTAGTTACATGTGTGTATAAGCCTCTGCGTTTATACCACTCGAATCCCTAATCGTCCGATGTTTCCGTTAATCGCCTAAATATTGACCGTAATGCCCTTATGACCATAAAACGAGATTTTTAGAAATATGAAAGTGCCATAATCTTAGTTACTGATTATTATGCGTGTACCGAAAATTTCACGTTAATCGGAGGTCTAGATTAGGAGTTATGCTTAATGATGTAATTAAGAACGCTTTTATTAATTAAACGGCGTCATTAGCATAAAACCTATCTAAACCCAATTTTTGACACCAAACCTTTTACCCACTGATGTAATATAATATTTTGGGATTTTTGAAGATTTTTAATTATTTTTAAACTGATCATAAGCTTGGATTAGCGCCTTAATTCGGTTAATACCGAATATACCCTTTTCGGCCATAAAATGAGTTTTACAAATCCTTTTGACGTCAATCCAATTGCTACTGATTTTAAATATTAAATAGAGTGTTTTGAACCTGTTTAATTGATCAGTAAACTCAGAATCGTATTTTAAACCGTACGTCGCTTAAAACGGCTTTATACGCGTATTATACGCATAGTTTGGGTTTAAAACTATTTTGACATATAAGACTTATAACCAAATGTTATAACCTGTTTAAATAAGCCATTTTACCGATGTAACCAGACCCGGTTCACATAAACCTAATTAAATCCTTTTAGAAGCTTTAAAATGACCAAAATACCCCTACGGGGCTCATTAAGAGATTAAACTTGTTTTGGGCATCATGGGTGATATCCTACTAATATCACAACTTATTTAAGGCGTGTTAACTTAGGAAACCTGTTTAGGACTCTTACGGATACCCGTTACGCTTCATGCACGTTCGGTTCGGTTTATGTAACTAGTTTACATAAATTAGCCGAAACGGGTCAAACCTTATCGGTTTTATCTCAAAATCCAGAATGTGTATCATATACCCATATTAAGCAAGTCTTCAAACTTGTCGGGTCTAAATCACATTCTATCCGGTCTTCGCTTAATCGTGCGTACGAACCGTATCTTTAAAACTAACCGGTCTAAGCGTAAGCTTAACTAAAGACCCGTTAGGATTCTAATAGGTTATTATAAACCTTCGTTCCAGATTAGGAGAACCAGTAAAAGATATTTGCACTCGCTGATTTTGAACTATACTTACTCAGGTAAATACTTTTAACTTATTTTCCCTATACGGGCTTGGGGTACGGTATATAAAATACCGCTTGGTCAGGACGTTGAATCTTTGATTGAATGAATGATAATGAAAGTATTGAGACGTCTCGTTTAACATTGTTTTGTTTACTTAAAGCCTTTGGGGGGTTAATGACCGTGTCCCGGATATCCTTGGCATCATTTTACGAAATGGCCACGACCTCAGCACTCAGGTGTAGGCGTACACCTGTTAGTGTCTCATAAATAAAGTGGTGTGTTAATTGATCTTTAACCCGGCTCGACCCGGGCTACTGAACGCATAAGGAACATGTAAATCCATACAAGTATTATATATTTAAATAATTATCCCAAGTTATAAAATATTATTTGTGCCTTGTGCCTTAAATGCATTTTCTTAAACTCTTTTCAAAATGAGTCGGTTGATTGTATTTACCAGTGTAAACTGACGTATTTTCTTAAAAAGGTTAAGTGCAGGTACTACGCGAAATAGGCTGGCTTGTCTCCTAGCATCCACATTAAGTCTCGCCAGCTTGGATGTCATAAACTGTTGAACAATTGTTTCCTTTTTAAATTTGATCTACCTGTGGATTTATATTCGACTTTTTGTGATACTTAATATTACAATATCGTTGGTTGAATTAAATCTATACTTTGCTTCCGCTGTGCATTTAAATATTGTGTTGTTTGACTATTATGTTGCCAACCACGTCACGATACTCCCCTACCGGGCCCACCGGTGACACGTGGAAATTCGGGGTGTGACAGTCGGGCAGAACCACGACAGTCGTTTCGGAACCCTGGATCAATCGTGCAGCGTATCTAATATGTAACCGGGGTTATAAGACTTACAATGGGGCAGAACTTCGTTAATTAGGGGGTATTATACTCGGAGATTATGCCTATTATGTGAGAATTTCGAGGGAAAGAAAGAAATATGAGCGAATTGGACTGAAAGCTGATGCCTACTATTTATAGGGCTTGAAATCAGGTTTCTCGCGGCCCGCGTAAGAGTAAGCTTAGGCTTACACGGCCTGCGTCATAGGGGGGTCTAGGCGTAGGTGATCCGGGTCACGAATAGGTTCAACACGTGTTGACATGTGTCAGCACCAGGTGTTGCCTCGTTTTAGGGCTGTCGCGCCCCGCGTAGACCCAGGTATGGTCTTATGCGGCCCGCGAGCGACACCGAAATTTTGTTTTTTAATTATTTTTAATGACATTTCCTATTTTGGGCTCATTTTACACATACGGGGTGTATTTTAACACATATAAGGATATTTAAAAATATATTTGGGTGTCAGAAAAATTTCAGGAGGGTTGTTATATCCTTGTAGTCTATTGGCAACTTAAGCTCCAATATTTCATAACTCTGCTGTATGTTTGATTAAACAATCAAATTTTTTTCTGACATAAATTTTTATCAACCAAATGCAATCCCAGTTCCCAAACACCCCCCATGACAATTCTTGGAGCAATAAATCACAAATGGGTATAAAAAGAATACAAGAATGTTTAGGTTTTTTTTTTATGTAGTGGGTTTTTTTAGGAGCCTCTGTACCCTTCTTATACAATTAGGAGCCTTTGTCTTTGTATTTGATTCTAATCCCAATGCATTAAACTTATTAAACATAAGAAAAACAACATAAAATCAATCAAACATAAGAAACAACATAAAATCAATCGAACATAAGAAAAACATCTTTAGATTAGGACTTACCAAACAATCTTCCCAGTCTAAATATTAACACCTACATATAACCAAACAAAACAAAAATCAACCACACGAAAACACCTAAAAACAATAATCAATCAAAACAACCATAAACATACCTAATTAAAGCGATCCACCCCCAAACATAAACCTTAATGAACATTTATAAAAAAGAAAATCAACAAAAAACAAAGAGCACGCATTACAAACCTAATGGAGACGTACCCGCGTACCGCAATAAGCCCAGTAGGTGGCCAGATTTTATGACAAATCGGTGGGAGGAAAGGATTCTGATCTCTCCCTCATCATGATCCTTCTCTCTATCTCAGTAGTAGTACTGTTCAATCTCTCTCGAAGTTTCGAAGACGACCAGTAGTAGTTGGGGGAACCCTAAACGCCGTCACGTGCCTTCGCCCTATACCTGTCTCCCCCCTCTCTCTACACAGAATGCACTTTCTCTCTCTTAGCCTTATGAAATCGAAGTTGTTGAAGGAGCCAATGTTGAGAGATGAGATGATGGAGTTTTGTTTAGGGTGAAGTAGAAAGGGACAGAGAGAGCCGAGATTAACGAGAGAGAGCAGAGATTAACGAGAGAGAGCGGAGATTTAGATTTTTTTTGAAATCCAAGAACGTGGGCCCAGATAGTAAGGCCAGCACTGGGTTAACCAGTTTTGGGTCGAAGGCTTTCCCCCAGAAACCGTACTGCCTCCACATGATTTTACTCGCTGGAGTAACATCCGGATGAAAACCAGAGTGACGCTTAGGATCAAACCCTCCTTGGTGGGTTTTTCACCATCATAGCGTACATGTCACACCCATTTTCCTTTGTCGGGAATCGAACCGGAGTCTCACAAGAAAACACCCGGTCCAACAACCAACTGGGCTAGAGGGGTGGACAAAGATTTAGATTTGAAATTCAAATGTGAGAACATTCTCATGTGCGTAGAGTTTTTATAATATAAAGAGTATAGAAAGTGGTTGTGAGCGGAGGAGAGAATGTTACTGTTTATCTGTATATTTGGGGACACTGTTCACCCCCTTAAGTCTTCAAACCTCTTCAAAGCATATCTCCTTCTCAAAACACACATCTCCAACCCTAATCCTCTATCCAGCCGACCTCTACCATAGCCGCACCCCCACCTCCACCTCCGGCGCAGCCCCCACCCCACCTCCTCGTCCCCCACAGCCGCAGCCCTACCCCACCCTCCTCCTTAGTTTGCATCTTGACCCTGTAAGATCATCACCGATCAACATCAACGACCCACAACATCATCACCGTCCACCTCCGGCGACCCCTTCATGGCCGTCACATCATCACTGTCCACCTCCGGCGATCCCCGTCACCTCCGGCCTCCTTCACAGGAAATCTTAATTTTATCAACAAAAATGGGAGTTGAAGCATCAGATGATTCCAGTATTGCTGCTCGTGTCAGATTAGCTGTTCTATCTGCTCATCTTTCAGCCTGTGTCGAATCCAACAAAAATTAGGTTTGTTGTTTGATGCAATTGTAAAGTCTAATTAGGTTTTATTTGGTGATTTTTCTAAATTTTGATGAATCTGATCTAACTGTAAAGACTGATTTATTGATGTTCATTGTAGACTGCAGAGATTTTAAAAACAAACACTCTTCTTCTTGCAGACCGCAGAGGTTTGGTCCACCTCTTCTGCTACAGATGTCTGCAGAGGTGGTCCGCAGACGACATACATTTTTCCTCTGAAAAAACAAACAGCACCTTAGTGTAATTTAGGGTGAAAGTAAGATGGAGTGGATGTGAATGCTCTGATCCCTAACTAAAAACCCCCAATCTTTATTTTGAAATTCAAATAAAGAAGGTTAAATAATTGATGTATTTTAAATAAATAAAGTGATATTTTTAAATAAATGAAGTTATATTTATGATGTAACGCTGACATAAGAAAAACTGAGTTGGCATAGCTCAGTGTTCGAAACCTAAGCTTTTCCGATGTCAGCGCACACTCTGTTGACTCACGTAATCAAACCCAGAAGAACAGATGATATTGAAAGCCAAAACTGGTTCTCAACAGTTGATCATTGGTGTGCGTTAGGTGTAATATGTTTTTATTGATATTTTAAGCCCATTTTACGCATTATTCAAGTTTTAAATTTATAAAACACGATATTCTACTAACACTAAACACAAGATACTGAGGTCGTCCAAGGACACAAGAGCTTTTAGTACTGGTTTATCCTCAACGTCTAATCAAACTAAAATTTTTAGAAAAGGTTTTAATCATGAAAAATAAAAACAAAAAATGCAGAAATAAAAATAAAAATAAAAACATATAGACAAGATGAATTACTTGAATCCGACTCTCCTTTAATGTATCATTTGATGATTTCCGCACTTTTGCACTTTTTAAGAGATTATCTTAGTTATAGTAGTAGGCCCCTCTTTTGAAGGTGACGTTACCCTCAACCCAGTGGTTTGAGTCAGCAAGGATACATTCCCAAAGGGTCGAAATATTGAAAGATAATTAATTAAGTTATTAACCCAAAAAGTGGTAGGCCCCTCTTTTGAAGGTGACGTTACCCTCGGCTAAGTGGTTTGAGTCAGCAGGGATACAATCCCAAATAGCCGGTTTAAATTATTAATAGTAGTTTACATATGAGGGGATCAAACCATTCGCATCCCCGCCATCCAATACCAGTGGGTATTGAAGGAGGTCATAGTAAGCTTAACCCAGGTCCTTGCAGGATCTATACACTGAACAAGGCAAGAAACTTACTAAACCATTCCCTTAACCCCCGACCAGGTAGCCTACATATCTCTATATAGACCGTAGAGATATGAATCGTGAAAATCTTTTACTTTATATAGACAGTAAAGTAATGCCAAGACACCACGGACAAATGATAAAGAAGTTTCACCTTCAACATAAGAAACTAGTTATTAAAGTCATTAATACAAAACCAAATAAAAAGTGCGAAAAGATTAAAATTCAAAAGTAATACATTAACTGCTTGTCTTCACCAAGTGATGTAAGAGACTTAGCCAAACATGGCCTTTGATTGACAAGAACTCTTACGATCAATCTTGGATCCCGAGACTACTACACACACTCTAAGGTGGATGATGGATGATGGTGGTGAATGTGGGTGTTGTAGTGGTGGTGGAGTGGGAGAGAGGTGGTTTGCCAAGGGATGCCTTTGAAGTGAGCCAAGCACCCCTATTTATAGCTTGAACAGAAGCCCGGTCACGGCCCAGTGTCCAGCGGACACGCCCTTGTGGCCATCCCTTTTCTCTTCCTTCATTAATTGCATTTGTCAGCATTGGGCTCCACACGGCCCGTGTTCGCTGGGCACGGCCCCGTGTGCAGAAACGTATCTGTACTACCAAGATTTGCAAGATTCTGCAAATCTTAGCGTTGACCACGCCCCCGTGGTAGGCGTAGAAGCTTCCACAGCTTTATCCATTTCTGCAGACATCTGACCACGCCCCCCGTGTCCAATGGGCACGGGCCATGGCCAGCCTTCTGTTTCTTGTTTTTGCTCTTGGGGATGCGGCTGAGGGGTCGGGAATGTCATGTTTATTTATTTTCTTTGTATTTATGTTAGTTTTTGCTGCATATTTGTTCCTTTTGTTCGTTTAAGCTCATTTGGTCCTAAAAATACAAAAGGAAGACAAAAACACACTTTTTCCAACATTAGTACTAAAAAGGGTTAGTTTAATGCCTTGTTTGATGTAATTTATATGTTGCATTTTACACACATCAAATACCCCCAAACTTGAATCTTTGCTTGTCCTCAAGCAAAACTCTTTATTATGTGGCCTACACACACAAATGGAGTAGGTAGGAGAGAAGTTTTGGGCTTGTCTTGAGTGTCGGGAATCCAAGATCTTTATTGGGTTTTATTTTTATTCTATTTACAATCCTATTCATTATGATTTATTTAGAACGTTTCATAGGAGAAATTACTTATTCAGGCATAACATGCCTCTTTAAAATTCCATTTATATACAAGTTCACATACCTCACGGGAGATCACTCAACACTCGGCCAAAGATGTATTTTTGTGAAACACTCGAGATCGGCATGGAACTTACTTCTACCATATGCTTGCCAAGCAATCAATCCTCCTCCTTTTTAACTAAAAACCTTTGTAAATATCAAAAGGACTTGGGAAAGTGTCGGTCGTCGTAAAACTTTTTGTTTTTGTGACTTTTATTCAAACTAAGTATCTTCAAACAAAGTTTCTTTGAGGAACTTGTTTGTTTATTGCTAGACTTCCATTTTTTTGAAACGTCACAAGTTTTTTACTAAAATAAAGGGATTGAAAAGAAAAAGGTTTTGGTGGGTAAAGGGTGTTTGTTTTGTGAGTTTAGAAATGAAAAGATTTAGGCTCAAAGGAGTTAACTAGGGGGATTTTTTTGGGTAGGTGATAAAAAAGTGAAAAATAATGGTGTTGAAAGGAAAATGGGTTAGTCCTAATGCCTCCATTATTTACTTACTTGGGTTTAAGTTGGTAAGGACCGGGAATGTATTGTTGTGGCAAGTTCTAGAGTCGTATGAACCAAGCGGCTATTCACACAAGAAATGAAAAATGAGCATTTAGCTTTAAAGATGTATGCTTGTATGCTCAATAAAGGCTCAAAACTCACTTATTGTGGGAATATATTTAAAATGTGATCAAGTATATATAATCAAATTTTAATTAGATTTGTCATGCCTTTTCATAATTTTCTTATGTTGGTTCTTTTTATTACGACACTATCGGTTGTAAATTTTTAAAAATATAACCTTTTTAGAACGTGTTATTCCCAAATTAAACCAAGACAAGTAAAAAAAATAAAAATTTTTCAAAAAATTTGGGGTGATTAGCGGTTCCAGTAAAGTTTTGTGTAAGGCTTGTTATTAGGACTTGCAAAATTCAAGGTTTTAGCATCCCCCACACTTAAATTACACATTGTCCTCAATGTGTCCCAAAATTAAGTTTTTAGGTTGATTGAATGTATAAAAAGATGTTTAAAATAAGGTTTGGTGTTACTGGGCACCTGGCCACGGCCACGTGCTGGATGAGCACGGCCCCGTGGGGTGACAACCCGTTTAATTTCCTGAACGTTTTGTTTTATTGTGTAATTGTATGATCGTTAAATGAATTGAAGTTAGTGATTTATTTATTTGAACGATTGTGTGCTTGGTGATGTGTAATGTGAATTATGTGAAACCGAAACCCGAAACTGAAATATTGGAATATATTATTTTGTGAAACGAAGTTATACAATATATTGCTTTGTGATACGAATCGTTGTAAGTAATTAATTTGTGAATCTTGCGAAACCGTCACTTACTAAAACCCAACCCAAGATCACCCCATCTCCCTTCTTGCGCCATATATAGGCCCAACCCCAACCCAAGTCCCATTATTTGAAACATTAGGCCCAAACCCACACCTCTTGTTCCTTGTAGCCCATTAGCCCAACTTTCTTGGGTTTTAATTATATCTAGGAGACTTTGGGAACAAGAAAAATCAAAACAGAAACCTTAAACACCCCATAGAGTGCGACGGCCAAGAAGCCCCCCCCCCCCCCCGGCGAAATTACAAACCCGAGTTCCTGGTTCAGCTTCTTGATTCGCCTTTCACTTCTGTGTAATCCCTTCTCTTGCTTCAAGGTTAGTGTTATTGATTTGGATTGATATTCTTGGTGTGATTTTGGTAGAAACATGACTGTGATTTTTAGTTTACTTGCTTGGGTTTTGATGTCATATGATTTGTTACGGTTAAGTATGCGATTTGTTGAAGTAATTGATAGCTTGTATGTGTAAATGATCATTGGCTTTGTTTTTATGAAAAATCAGGATATGTTATGGCTTGGGTTTTGTGATTTTGGTATGGTTAGATGGTAGATGATGATTAACCTGCTGTTAGTTGTAAATAGGAAGGGTCAGGATTGTTTATACGCGTTTTAGTGTTAATTAATTGTAAAACTGCATGCTGATTGATGAAAACAGCCAACTTCAGTTGCCTGTAAACGGACTGTTATAAATCGAAAAATTGATTTTATGAAGTCTAAATTATATGTTTTCGAAAAACGAATCAATTGCCACTTGAATCATATTTTTTTGAGGTCGTTTTCTATTTTTAAAGGTACGTTTTGTACAGCAGCAAAAGCTGCATTTTTACTGCTGAAAATGTGCGTGCGTATTATGTGATAGATGCGTGTAGGAACTTTGTGCTTTATTTAAAACCATTAATAAACTAAATGGTAATCATATTAGGACGTGATTGACCAACCCTGACCGTTAGCTATTTTAAGAGTTCAACCGAGCAACCAAAGGTGAGTTCACACATTCCACAAGGCATGGGATTCCCGGTGGTTTAGGAATGGGTTAAAGTATACTAAGGAAACCTGCGTATTCTCCTTGGGTAGAATGCATACTCCCACCCTCTTTGTTGAAGGGTGACAACATTGAAACCTGCGTGTTCTTCTTGACAGGTACTCCCACCCTCTTAACTGAAAGGTGACAACATTGACACTAGACAAAACTCTATCATTAAGTCCCTCATTTATAGCGACTTAATCGCCGGGCCAATGGCGAACAGGTTATTAGTTAAATAGCGCTATTAGGTTTGACAAGCCTCACACCGTGCTGCAGAGGACGGGCGTGGACTAATGGACTTGGGCACTAGTCAATGATGATAGACATTGACGCAGGGTACATAAACATAACTACAGTCAGTAGTCAATATGGTAACGGGTCTAGTGGGATACATGGGGAAGCCCCCACTGAGTAGGGTTTGGGAAACAAGGAACTGGTTAACTCTTGGTTTTCGAAACATAACTATGGTTTTTGGAACAACGTTAAAATGGACAACCAACTGTGAACTCGCTCAACTTTGTTGTTGATTCGTTATTATACGCCTTGCAGGTCGTTAGGTGCTTAGATGGAGCTTACACAGGAGGAAGAGGTCGTTGTGGGACATGGGCTGTTGAGTTCCATGTTAAACTTATGAACTTTTATACTTTATTATGGTTTTGAACTTAATGCTTTCGCTGATAACTTAAACTTTGTTGAATTGTTTTGACACAAATTATATTGTTTGGTTTGGACTTTTATTTATTTAACTATATCGTTCAATATGATTGGTGGCTGGATCCTGGTCAGTCACACTCCCTGCGGTAGTACTCCGCTTGTGGATTTTGGGGGTGTGACGGATTGGTATCAGAGCCATTGGTTATAGTGAACTTGGTTTTAAAAATGGGAAAAATCTTTTTGACAAAACCCGACTATAACCTGCTCAGTACTCAACGATCCACAACGACGCTTCGCTCCGCGTGCAAGACTCGATATTATAGGTGGTACGATTTATGTTATTACTGCCTACTTGATAGTTTGCTTATGCATGGTGTGCTGTTTATGGTATGCTTAGTTAGGGTAGTAGCATGTTGTCAATTAGCCCTAATGCGTTCTTTGTGACACTCAACTGTTTACTTGAAACTTGACAAGTAGTGATCAAATTGTTTTCCTGTTTTCTCCTCACCCCACTACGACAACTGTTTTATGCCTTCTATCTATTCATACGATTGTCTCGACATGACGTTACCGTTACCGTTAGAATTCAGATCCGACCCTCTGTACATTCGGTTTGCACTATAACATTCACGCAGACCAGAGCCGGTCCAAACGAACCTGGGTTTAAGAGAACTATACCCACGCATTCATGTTGACGAACCTTATCATCTCCACCGGTCGTTGTCACCAGAAACGAAGCAGTCACAGTTGCCCGCGTTTGTCATTTTGCAACTCGAAGCTCTACCAACCAAACTCTGTTTTGGATAAGTGATATACTCATGCGACGGGGATACAACCAACTTCTCTTTCGTGCTGTGCCGTGCCGCCATACACCACTACTGGAATTGCTTCTAGAGAACATATTAGTTGGTTGAATTCTTTGGTTATTGTTGGACTCTTGTTTTCACTCAATTCTTCGTATAAACCTCACAAATCTCATGTTTCTTCGACCAACATCCGATATGACGAAACGCTAACAACCATACCACGATTTCCACCGATCACAAGATTACCCCATTACCCTGTTGGGTAGTTAAGTCTTATTCTAACTTGAGTTACACCTTCGTATACCTAACTTAGCAAGTGGATGCTTCTTATGACGGTATAGTCTTCGGGACATTCGTGAACGGAGATACGGATCACCCAACCTACAGACGAACACGATGATCTATACGTTTCCCATACCCCTCCTACACTTCAAGAGTCGTATTTTAATTCCATGATAGTTTTCTTAAATATGCAGAACCTTTGCACTAGCTCTTGTACCGACACATGATTGTTGATCAATGCTATGCCTAATTTCTACCATTGGCTTAGACCAAACCATCATTCTCTTACCACAGTGACATTACGTCCTCTCTTCTCCATGCAGAGACACTAAAACGAACTCATTCTAGTTCAGAGAATTTGGAATGCTCGACTTTCGATCATTGGGGATCACTTCTTGAAACCCTAAGGATAGTGACGTGTTGTTGATACGATCATACCCTCTTGAACATGTTTTCACATCCTTTCTTTGAAACCTCTTGACTACACATGCATATTTCAGATTCATTCACACGACCTAAGGAAACTCCTCCGAATTTGGTTGCTTACCTACCCGATAAATCGCAAACTCATCTAAGTTCATGGATCAAGGTGAATTATTCCTTCTTCGCATGTGGGCGAGCCCAACAACTTTGACGGAAGTTTCAGCGAACCTTAACACTACAAACTTTTGCGACAACCATTCTTCTCTGGTTAATTCTTGTTATGCTTATTATACCAACATGGCACCTCTATTCGATAAACGGCGTTATTCATTTTAACCCTATACAACTTGCGTACGACTATCTTATACCCTCGACATCAGGTAAACCCCTGCTACGGGTCCTTACACGCTTACGCATCGACTGCGACTACCCTTTTTGCATATTTTCACATCCATTCACGATATACTCCTCGAATCCTATAATCCTTATCCTAACAACATTCTTCGCAAACGTTCGCCTGGACGAGTTACTCTTTATGAACGTACTCAAGGAACTATGGGCCATGAATATCATGGATACGAAGGTAACATAAGCACTGTTCTTAGTGCTCGATACGACCGATATAGGTTCCCAGTCATGACATTTGAATTTAGCTTACCTTGACGGATATGTCACTTGTTTTCTTTGACGATATCTAAAACTACTCCAAGAATTAGTAGAAATCTGAACGATATGTTTATCAGACGAGACCCTCATTGTTCCTTTTAAGGAACTCACTATTGACGACCAGTTGCGCTTCGTCGAGGAACCGGTAGAAATTATGAACCGGGAAATCAAGACTCTCAAATGTACTAAAATACCTATTGTCCGAGTTCCTTTGAACTCTCGTCGGGGCCCAAAATTCACTTGGGAATGAGAGGGCCAGATGAAACGCAAATACCCCCAGTTGTTCGAGAAAGGTGAGTCCAGTACAGAAGCTACTTTGGAATTTTGGGACGAAATTTCAAACCAACGGGGGGATGATGTGATATGCCAGGAAAACGCACAACACGACTAGCTTCTCCGGCAACGATGTGCTAAATTTCGGGACAAAATATCTTTTAACTTTGGGATGATGTGACAACCCTTGTAATTTCCTGAACGTTTTGTTTTATTGTGTAATTGTATGATCGTTAAATGAATTGAAGTTAGTGATTTATTTTATTTGAATGATTGTGTGCTTGGTGATGTGTAATGTGAATTATGTGAAACCGAAACCCGAAACTGAAATATTGGAATATATTATTTTGTGAAACGAAGCGTTACAATATATTGCTTTGCGATAGGAAATCGTTGTAAGAAAGTAATTTGTGAATCTTGCGAAACCGTCACTTACTAAAACCCAACCCAAGCTTACCCCCTCCCCTTTCTTGTGCCACATATAGGCCCAACCCCAACCCAAGTCCTCTTATTTGAAACATTAGGCCCAAACCCACACCTCTTGTTCCTTGTAGCCCATTAGCCCAACTTTCTTGGGTTTTAATTATATATAGAATACTTTGGGAACAAGAAAAATCAAAACAGAAACCCTAAACACCCCATAGAGTGCGACGGCCAAGAAGACCCCCCCTGCGAAATTACAAACCCTAGTTCCTGGTTCAGCTTCTTGATTCGCCTTTCACTTCTGTGTAATCCCTTCTCTTGCTTCAAGGTTAGTGTTCTTGATTTGGATTGATATTCTTGGTGTGATTTTGGTAGAAACATGGCTGTGATTTTGTCGCAACCCCCGTCCCACTATACAATAACAGGAACGGGCGGCCGCGAGCCAGTTTTGGTGGTATCTAGTATTGTCTAATTTTGCAGCGGAATTTTCATCAGGACCGTAGTTAGGAAATATTGGATCAGAGTAAAATACCATATTTTCATAATATTAAACACATGGGATAAAACCCAAGTTTTTAGTACACACATTTTAATTTAGGTAACTTTATTGTCACTTTTCCAAGCCTTCAGTGCTGTCCAGCTGGCTTCTATTTGGCTTTCACATTTTGTTACCTGAAACGCGTTTAAAACATTTTTTCAGTGGGAAATACTGGTGAGTGAATCCCATTTTAATCAAGTTTTATAAAAACCATTGTACAGTATTGAGGGCGGTCTCACAATTATATTTGTTTCCAAGTCATATCAATTAACATCCATGGTACTGTCAGACCCGACTTGTGGAAATGTTACTCCTTGACCAGGTGGTAACAAATTTTATATACAAAACCCCAACATACTCATGATAATTGTATCCTTACAAATACTCAATCACTGTTTAATCTCATTGTTAAGCATTTAAGGTTTTGTAAAATAGTTCACAAAAAGGTTAACAAAAAGCGGATAAACTCACTTTGCTGTCTTAGATTTTCTGTAAGGGTTCCCTAGGAATTATCTATAAATTACACAAATGCACACGTGTTAGTATAATAACCCATTTTATCATTAGTAATACCCTCCCCGAGACGACATTCCAACGACTACGTCGGGCAGAACCACTACAGCCGTTACGGAACCCTAGATCAATCGGGCAGCGTATCTAATACGTATCCAGGGGTTATGATACTTACAACGGAGCAGAACTTCATTAATTAGGGGGGTATTATACCCGTGTATAATGCCTATACTTCAGAGTTGAGAGAAAGAAAAGAAATTTGAGCGACGTAAACTGAAGACTCGAAGCCTTCTTATATAGGGCCTGAATTCGACTTTTACGCGGCCCGCATAAAGTTAGACAAGGGGCTACGCGGCCCGCTTCAACTATGGTCAACGGCGTAGGTGATCCGGGTCAGCTAGTAGGTTCAACACGAGTCGGACACGTGTCAGCACCGGGCTGCGCCACATTTTTGAACTCTCGCGGCCCGCGTAAGAGTTAAGGGTGGCTTACGCGGCTCGCCTCAAACCCAAAAATTCATTTTGAATTAATTTTAATAATATTTAAGGTATTCGGGGCCTGTTTTCACGTATGGGGTGTATTTTAAGACATATTGGGATAATTTAAAATATATTCGGGTGTCGAAAAATAATTCGAGGGTGTCAGTGTTCTTTAGGGTTGTTATATCCTCCCTACCTTGTTTTAGTGCTCGTCCTCGAGATCTACTGGAACAAGTGTGGATATTTTCTTTGCATTTCTGTTTCATGCTCCCATGTATGCTCTGGTCCTCTTTTGGAGTCCCACTTCACTTTGACCAGAACTAATCTCTTGTGCTTGAGGTTCTTGACTTTCCTATCTTCAATCTGCTGAGGCCTTTCTACAAACTTGAGTTGTTCATTTATCTCTATATCCTTTAGAGGTGTTACAAGTGATTCATCAGCTAGGCATTTCTTGAGATTAGATACATGAAATACATCATGTATTCCTGCCATTTCCTCTGGCAGTTGTAGCTGATAGGCTACAGGTCCTATTCTTCTAATAATCTCAAAAGGTCCAATATACCTGGGACTTAGATTTCCTCTTTTGATGAATCTTACCACTCCTTTCCAAGGAGAGACTTTTAATAATACTCTATCCCTTACTTGAAATTCTAACGGTTTGCGTCGGTTATCGGCATAGCTCTTCTGTCGATCTCGTGCTGCTTTCAGTCGTTCCTTGACTTGAATAATCTTGTCAGTTGTTTCTTGCACTATCTCAGGTCCAGATAGTTGCTTTTCCCCAATTTCTGCCCAACAGACTGGGGTTCGACATTTTCGTCCATAAAGTGCTTTGAATGGTGCAGCATTGATACTTGTGTGATAACTATTATTGTAAGAAAATTCTATTAAAGGTAAGTGATCGTCCCAATTACCTCCAAAATCAATTACACAGGCTCTAAGCATGTCTTCCATTGTCTGAATTGTCCTTTCGCTTTGTCCGTTCGTTTGAGGATCATAAGCTGTGCTTAGATTTAACTTGGTTCCCATGGCTTTTGGAAACTTGCCCAAAAATGAGAGGTAAAACGACTATCCCTATCAGACACAATTGATAAAGGTATTCCATGTAATGAGACTCTTTCATTTACATACAATTTAGCTAACTGTTCCATACTGAAAGTTTATTTCATGGGTAGAAAATGAGCTGACTTAGTTAGCCTATCTACAATCACCCAGATTGTATCATTGCCTTTTCTTGTTTTGGGTAATTTAGTAACAAAATCCATTGTTATCAATTCCCATTTCCACACTGGCATTTCTAACTGTTGTAATAAACCCGAGGGTTTCTGATGTTCAGCTTTAACTTGTGAACAAGTTAAACATTTAGAAACATAGGCTGCTATGTCCTTTTTCATTCCTATCCACCAGAAATTCTTTCTTAAATCCTGGTACATCTTATCACTTCCTGGATGCATCGTATACTTAGACTTATGGGCTTTTTCTAATATACGATGACGTAGGTTTCCTAATTTAGGTATCCACATTCTCTTTTTATGGAATCTCCAAATTCTATTTGTTCCTTGTTTTAATTCCTTAATCATACCTTTTAGTTTTTCAGTATCATCCTTGATTACCGATTCTTGTGCTTTTCTAATTTGATCATTTAAATCTACTTGCGGATTTAATTTAAGAGAACGTACCCTTTTTGGCTTTTCGTGATACTTTCGGCTTAAAGCATCTGCCACTACATTTGCTTTTCCTTCATGATACTGGATATCACAATCATAATCACTAAGCATCTCCATCCAGCGTCTTTGTCCCATATTTAACTCATTTTGCCTGAAAACATACCTTAAATTTTTATGATCAGTGAATATGGTAAACTTACTACCATAAAGGTAATGTCTCCAAATCTTTAGAGCAAAAATTATAGCTCCTAATTCCAAGTCATGGGTTGAATAATTCTCTTCATGATTCTTAAGCTGTCTAGATGCATAAGCTATAACCTTTGACGTTGCTTTAATGCACATCCATAACCTAGTTTGGAAGCGTCACAATAGACTACAAAGTCTTCCGTTCCTTCTGGTAACGCTAGTATGGGTGCATTAGTTAATCTTTGTTTAAGAATTCTAAAAGCTTCTTCCTGTTTTTTCCCCATTCAAACTTAATGGATTTACAGGTTAACTTAGTAAAAGGAATGGCTATTCTAGAAAAATCTCGAATAAATCTTCTATAATAACCGGCCAATCCTAAGAAACTTCTAACCTCGGTTGGTGATTCAGGGGTTTTCCATTCCGTTATTGCCTCGATCTTGTTGGGATCCACATGAATTCCTTCATGATTAACTAAGTGTCCAAGAAATTGTACCTGTTCTAACCAAAACTCGCACTTTGAAAACTTAGCGTAAAGCTTTTTCTTTCTTAATAGACTTAAAAGTGCGTGCAAATGCTTTGCATGTTCCTCTTTACTTTTAGAATAGATGAGAATATCATCAATAAAAACAATTATAAATTTATCCAAATATGGCTTACATATTCGGTTCATCATGTCCATAAATGCGGTTGGGGCATTGGTTAAACCAAATGGCATGACAGTAAATTCATAATGACTATACCTTATTCTAAATGCGGTTTTAGGAATGTCTTCTTCCTGTACCTTTAATTGATGATATCCTGATCTTAAATCAATCTTAGAGAAAAATCGAGCTCCTTGCAATTGATCAAAAAGATCATCGATTCTTGGTAATGGGTACCGATTCTTAATCGTGACCTTGTTCAATTCACGATAATCAATGCACATACGCATTGACCCGTCCTTCTTTTTAACGAACAGTATCGGCGTTCCCCAAGGCGATGAGCTTGGCTGTATGAATCCTTTCTCTAATAATTCATCTAACTGCTTCTTCAGTTCCTGCATTTCGGCGGGTGCCAAATGGTAGGGTGCTTTGGCAATTGGTGTTGTTCCGGGTAATAGATGAATTCTGAATTCAACTTCCCTGTCTGGCGATAGTCCTTGTAATTCTTCTGGAAATACATCTGAAAACTGGGATACTACTGGAATGTCTTTTAGTTCTTTTCCTTTAGTGTTAGTGATTATAGAAATCAAATACACTATAGATCCTTTTCTTATGTAGCTTTCAGTTTTCAACACAGAGATGAATTTAGTGGATCTAGAGGGTTTATCTGCTTTAATTATAATCTTTTCACCTTGTGGTGAATTTACTTGAATTAACTTTTGATCACATAAAATATTAGCTTTATTGGCTATTAACCAATCCATTCCTAAAACGACATCAAATCCTGCCAGATTCATTGGGTAAAGGTTTGCAATATACTTTTGATTTAAAAATTCTCTTCTTGCTCCCTGCAAGATTTCAGAAATCCTAACTGTTTCTCCATTCGCTGTCTCGACTAGACACTCTTGTGAGAGTTTAGTTAATGATTGATTATGAAGTTTGCAAAATGAAGTATTAATAAAGCTTTTATTTGCACCAGAGTCAAATAATACTTTAGCAAAAACATCAGTAACTAAAAACGTACCGGCTATGACGTCCGGAATCATTTTGGCTTCATCTGCTGTTAGTACAAATGCTCTAGCATTTTTAGTGTTCTTGTTGTTCACGACTGGAGCTAGTTTTGGACAGTTTGGCTTGATATGACCTTTTTCTCCACGATTGAAGCATAATCCATTACTGGATTTTCTCATGCAATCTTATTCCTTGTGTCCTGGCAACTTACATAAGTTGCAGTGAGCGAATCATTTTCCCGAATACTTTTTCTTACAAGCTTTGCAGTATGGTGCAGAGGTAAAACCTATATTCCTACGATTGAAATTCCCAGAACGACATTCCTGAGTAAGTCTTTGGGTGAGGTTTCTCCTTTTGTCTTCTTCTCTAGTACGGATTAATTCATCTGTCAAGGTATTGGCTAGTTCTACTGCTTCTTCTATAGTTTGAGGTCTAGCTGCCTTGACCACATGTCTAATCTCTCCAATTAATCCCCAGATGTAACGGGAGATTAATACTGGTTCATGTGATGCAAGGTTTGGTACTATTCTAGCATATTCAAAGAATGTGATAGTATAACCCTTACTATCTACCCCGGTCATCCTTAGGTTTAGATACTTATTCGCTATCTGTTCCTTTTCATTGGGAGGGCCGAATTTCCTTTCTACCATATTCTTAAATTCTTCCCATTCCATATTATAAAATCCTATCACTTCCTCTAGACTGGAGGATAGTGTTCCACCATTCTAAGGCCAAGTTCTTAAATAGATTAGAAGCAAACATCATTTTGTCTTCTTCAGCACATTTGCTTATTTTTAAAACAGCCTCAGTCTTTTCTATCCAGCGTAGAACTGCAATGGGTCCTTCATTCCCGAGAATTCTATCGGTTTGCAAGACCAGAATTCTTTATAAGAACAACCATTTGGCATGGTTCTTCTTCTTTTAGGAATGGGCACTTGAAGTACAGGTCCATTGTTTACGCTGTTTTCTGGTTCAGTTGGTCGCTTACTGCTATGTTTACTTTTACTATTCGCTTCCTGAACCGTTTGAATTATAAATGGCATTGCATCTATGATTCCTTGTGCCACTATGTGTTGGATAGCACTATTATCCACTTGGTTTCCATTGTTATTGATGCTCGGATTCTCATTAACCAAGTTAATGTTACTCTGGTTATAGTTATTCAGATTTGCTTGATTTCCTTCGTCGGCCATCTGAATTTTAAACATTTACCATGTATTAATATCACAAAATAATATATAGCCAATCACATGACACGCATTTTGGTCAAAAGCGTCGATCATTGCGACTTTACTCTATTCATATACTATGCATCTATTACACACCAGTACTGGAATTAAAATTACAATACCAACTAAAATTTAAAACTACACTACTAGTAGTAGGCATCCGTAGTTTTTTTTTCTTTTTCATACGCATACACACATATTATATTATTTTATTATAAATATTATTATTACTACCGTTTCCATTATCACATTCATGGATATGGATTCATCCAGAAATCCATATTGCGCTCGTCGTACTTCCAGACGAGTCGCTCTCCCACCTGTCTCATTTTTTCACTGCTCTCTAAAATTTTCTCACCAAATGTCCTAAGTTCTTGTACATTTTCTGCACTCATTGGGGCTGCAGGTTCTAGGACTGGGTTCAGAATCTGGGGTGCGGGTTCCTGGTATGGAGGTGTAGGTGCCTAGAATTGGTAAGGATTCTCTAAAATCTCCCTAATGAATACATCGTGGTAATAGGGATCTAAAGGATCCAAACCTGGGTAGGCTCCTAAGTTTGGCATGGGCGTGTCTTCATGTATCGGGTAGCATTGCACATAGTCTCTAACGTCATCCCACCATGGGTCGTAATTTGGGTCTAATGGATTTGGTGCTGGTACCCTAGGTATTTCCTCCTGATTAAAATCATGCATTTCTACTTGATTTTCAGGGTTTTCTATTTCCATTGGTTGGTTAGTAATTGGTGGTTGTGGTTGGGGTGCTATAATTTGTTCCAGGTTAGGGTCAGTTGTAGTGGTTGACAGGATGTGGATATTGGCTATACCCCTATTAAGCATATCCTGGGCATAGGCATCTGTTTCTCTTTTGGCTGCAACTAGTACTCTCTGGTCTTGTAACTTTTTCATACGCTTCCTACGCTCATGTGCCCCTCGACTGAACCATCCTCTCTTTTTCTGAGGGAATGGCTCCTCGGACTGAGCCTTAAACACGAATATTCATTCTTCCGTATCAGCAGAGTAACCTGAGTGGGCAGGCTGAGAAGAGGAGGTGCCTTAGTCGCTCATACTGTAAACTAACAAATAGTCAAATAACATATAACAAGAAAATACCATTATGCACGTATTCCCGTAATTTATTTCCTAACAATTTAAATTTTGATGTCAGTAGAACGCTTCTGTGACTTAATCAGTGGCTTAGCTCTGATACCACCTTCTGTCACAACCCCCGTCCCACTATACAATAACAGGAACGGGCGGCCGCGAGCCAGTTTCGGTGGTATCTAGTGTTGTCTAATTTGGCATCAGAATTTTCATCAGGACCGTAGTTAGGAAATATTGGATCAGAGTAAAATACCACATTTTCATAATATTAAACATATGGGATAAAACCCAATTATGCAGTACACACATTTTCATAGGAATAAATCCTATTTTTATTTAATAAAAACATCTATTTTAATTTAGGTAACTTTATTGCCACTTTTCCAAGCCTTCAGTGCTGTCCAGCTAGCTTCTATTTGGCTTTCACATTTTGTTACCTGAAACGCGTTTAAAACATTTTGTCAGTGGGAAATACTGGTGAGTGAATCCCAGTTTAATCAAGTTTAATAAAAACCATTGTACAGTATTGAGGGCGGTCTCACAATTATATTTGTTTCCAAGTCATATCAATTAACATCCATGGTACTGTCAGACCCGACTTGTGGAAATGTTACTCCTTGACCAGGTGGTAACAAATTTTGTATACAAAACCCCAACATACTCATGATAATTGTATCCTTACAAATACTTAATCACTGTTTAATCTCATTGTTAAGCATTTAAGGTTTTGTAAAATAGTTCACAAAAAGGTTAACAAAAAGTGGATAAACTCACTTGCTGTCTTAGATTTCTGTAAGGGTTCCCTGGGAATTATCTATAAATTACACAAATGCACACGTGTTAGTATAATAACCCATTTTAACATTAGTAATACCCTCCCCGAGACGGCATTCCAACGACTACGTCGGGCAGAACCACGACAGCCGTTACGGAACCCTAGATCAATCGGGCAGCGTATCTAATACGTATCCAGGGGTTATGATACTTACAACGGAGCAGAACTTCGTTAATTAAGGGGTATTATACTCGTGTATAATGCCTATACTTCAGAGTTGAGAGAAAGAAAAGAAATCTGAGCGACGTAAACTGAAGACTCGAAGCCTTCTTATATAGGGTCTGAATTCGACTTTTACGCGGCCCGCGTAAAGTTAGACAAGGGGCTATGCGGCCCGCGTCAACTATGGTCAATGGCGTAGGTGATCCGGGTCAGCTAGTAGGTTCAACACGAGTCAGACACGTGTCAGCACCGGGCTGCGCCACATTTTTGAACTCTCGCGGCCCGCGTAAGAGTTATGGGTGGCTTACGCAGCCCGCCTCAAACCCAAAAACTTCATTTTGAATTAATTTTAATAATATTTAAGGTATTTGGGCCCGTTTTCACGTATGGGGTGTGTTTTAAGACATATTGGGATAATTTAAAATATATTAGGGTGTCGAAAAATAATTCGAGGGTGTCGGTTTTCTTTAGGGTTGTTATAGATTTTTAGTTAACATGCTAGGGTTTTGATGTCATATGATTTGTTACGGTTAAGTATGCAATTTGTTGAAGTAATTGATAGTTTGTATGCGTAAATGATCATTGGCTGCGTTTTTATGAAAAATCAGGATATTTTATGGCTAGGGTTTTGTGATTTTGGTATGGATAGATGGTAGATGATGATTAACTTGCTGTTAGTTGTAAATAGGAAGGGTCGGGATTGTTTATACGCGTTTTAGTGTTGATTAATTGTAAAACTGCATGCTGATTGATGAAAATAGCCAACTTCAGTTGGCTGTAAACGGACCGTTATAAATTGAAAAATTGATTTTCTGAAGTCTAAATTATATGTTTTTGAAAAACCAATCAATTTTCACTGGAATCATATTTTTTTGAGATCGTTTGCTATTTTTAAAGGTCCGTTTTGTACAGCAGCAAAAGCTGCGTTTTTACTGCATAAAATGTGTGTTATGTCTTTCATCATAACTTGAAATCTGTGTAGAATTAGGTCACAAAATTTATACTGTAGATGGCCACTAATGTCGTTGTAATTCTCCAACTAGAATTTTGTCAATCGTACTTATGATCAATTTTAAATGAATTGTTCCGTGGACTGCATTCAGAAAGTGACGAATCTGATTGCAGCCCGTTAAATGAAATTTATAAAATAATTGGTGATGAATTGTATCCCGAAATTTTGACACAATAATATTTGGATCGTTTAAAACATTCTTTAAAAATTTGGGAATTTTTGGAATAATTTAACCATTTTATTAAAATGCCCGAAAACAACCCAGTTTTGGATGTTAAAGCTGAAATGACATAAGTAGTAGTTTGCGTGTCTAAATGTCGGGTATGTTATCTGAGGATGATCTAACGTGTTATGTGTCAATGAAAGTGTTGTGTGCAATATCGTATGCTTGCTTTTGAATGGTTATAGATGGGATGTTATATGGGTGTGAACTGTTAAAGTGGGTGCGTATTATGTGATAGATGCGTGTAGGAACTTTGTGCTTTATTTAAAACCATTAATAAACTAAATGGTAATCATATTAGGACGTGATTGACCAACCCTGACCGTTAGCTATTTTAAGAGTTCAACTGAGCAACCAAATGTGAGTTCACACATTCCACAAGGCATAGGATTCCCGGTGGTTTGGGAATGGGTTAAAGTATACTAAGGAAACCTGCGTATTCTCCTTGGGTTGAATGCGTACTCCCACCCTCTTTGTTGAAGGGTGACAACATCGAAACCTGCATGTTCTTCTTGACACGTACTCCCACCCTCTTATCTGAAGGCTGATAACATTGACACTAGACAAAACTCTATCATTAAGTCCCTCATTTGACAAGCCTCTTAATCGCCGGGCCAATGACGAACGAGTCATTAGTTAAAAAGCGCTATTAGATTTGACAAGCCTCACACCGTGCCGTAGGGGACGGGCATGGAGTAATGGACTTGGGCACTAGTCAATGATGATAGACATTGACGCATGGCACATAAACATAACTACAGTCAGTAGTCGATATGGTAACGGGTCTAGTGGGATACATGGGGAAGCGCTCACTGAGTATGGTTTGGGAAACAAGGAACTGGTTAACTCTTGGTTTTCGAAACATAACTATGGTTTTTGGAACAACGTTAAAATGGACAACCAACTGTGAACTCGCTCAACTTTGTTGTTGATTCGCTATTATATGCCTTGCAGGTCGTTAGGTGCTTAGATGGAGCTTGCACATGAGGAAGAGGCCGTTGTGGGACATGGGTTGTTGAGTTCCATGTTAAACTGATGAACTTTTATACTTTATTATGGTTTTGAACTTAATGCTTCCGCTGATAACTTAAACTTTGTTGAATTGTTTTGACACCAATTATATTGTTTGGTTTGGACTTTTATTTATTTAACTATATCGTTCAATATGATTGGTGGCTGGATCCTGGTCAGTCACGCTCCCTGCGGTGGTACTCCGCTTGTGGATTTTGGGGGTGTGACACGTGGTCAGAGTGCCAGTAACAAAAACTTACAGAAGGTTGCCACAAGGGTGTGCCTGGTGAACACGGCCCCGTGGCGGGCAGTTTTCAGACAAACAGTAGGTACATGGGAGTGGACACGGGGGCGTGCTGGCTGAGCACGGCCACATGGTGACAGTCTGCAATCAATGAAAACAGGTTTTTGGCTTTCGGTTTGGATTTCTGGGCATATGTAGCACTAATACTTAGTGCTTCCAAGCTTCCTAGGTACCTGTTTTGCTTAAATACCACACCGCATAACAAATAACAACCATCCTAAACGTACCAACGTTAATCATCCACATCACACAAACTAAAAATAAAATGCAGAAAAGTAAAAGTGTAAAAGGAAAGTAAATTGTTCAAACTTTGGCACGCAGGCCATTTAATTGTTCATGGGATAAAGGGTTAACCTGGTAGAAGCTGCATCCGTGTCATACCACCTCCGACGCCTTCGCATCATTCCATGTCCTCGTCTTCATCATCTCCTCCTCGATACACCATGTGCTCCCGGATGTGGCTGATGTCATCTTGCATGTCGGAGATGTTCCTCTCCATTGCTCTGACCCGGGTGTAGGTGTTGCTGGCCATGTTATAGGTGTTGCGGGTGTATAAGAGGTTTTCCTGCAAAAGATCATGTAAGTTTTGAAAATTAGGAAAACCACCCCCTTGAGACGAGGATGAACCCGGCTGGCCATGAAATTGAGTAGGAGTACGGATTGGGTTGGCGTGAAGAACGAGAGCCTCCTGTGGGTTCTAAACATGCCCCTGAACGGTTTGGAAGCGGACCGTCCCGTCACCCGCCTCGTGGATGATTCCCATTGAACAGCATTGAACGAGATCCACCTTGCCCGACCATGGACCCTTACGAAAAGATTTTGGCATTCTTTGAACAAAGGTCTTGTTGAGGCGGTAGATCTATCCCCCAAAGAAGATAGGTGTCGGGGAGGAGGCCAGTTGGTTGAGATGCGTGTTTCGGAGGAGTAGGTGTGGGACATCAAGAGGAACACAGTTGTGGATGCAGTACAAGACCGTCAGATCATGTAGGTTGACAACACTGGTACTATCACGCCTTTGACTGATAGAGTTGCTAAGGACCCTATGAATGTAGCGGTAGAGAGGGTCCCGCAACTGGGAGCTCTTGGTTTGGCTTGGATCGTATGGACCTTCCCCGATTTGAAACCATGCCGTTTGACGCATGTTGGTTGAGATTTCACGGAGACCACCCGCGTTTTCTTCTTCACCTGCATCCTCTTCGGAAAACAAACCAATTTGTACCCCAAATTGTGCAATAGAAACTGAAAGCATCTCCCTCGCACAACGGAATTCGACCCCTTCTCCATTAAATGACACCGCTTTAGCTTTGAAAGAAAATGTGCTATAGAACTCCATGCTATATTCGTGAACCGCATGGAGTCTAGTGCAGAGGGCCACCCTTAATGGACCCGTGACCAAGGTGTTGAAACGGGCTAGCTGCCCCACAGCTTCTAGGGTTTCGAGGCATACTTGTCTTGGAATTTTTTCGGGCCTTGTCTTGAGAACATCAAATTGGGCTTGATAGTTCCATTCATTTTGATTAAAACTTGTGAATTTTCTGGCCATCTGAAAGAAAACATAAAACAATTAGCAAGAAATAATAAATTTTCAAAGAAAACTGAAAACAACAAGCTGGACATTGCCCCGTGGACACTTGCCACGCCCCGTGTTCGACAGGTTTCTGCTGGCCACGCCCCCGTGCTCGACATGTTTCTGCTGGCCATGCCCCCTTGCTCGCTGACCACGACCCCGTGGTCTGGCGTCTGTTTCCTAAAAATTGAGTTTTTCGTCCCGGTTTTGAAAACTTGAAAATATTAGGTTGAGTAGGGGTGGTTTTTCCCTAAAATAAAACCCTAAGTGCCGTTTTTCCAAAAACAAACCGTTTACCCCTTCAATTTCATCTTTTTCGGTTAAAAACAAGGGTTTGAGGTTTCTGTTTGAAATCAGGCAAATCTAAAAACAATTCAAGTTGATTTACTTCCTATAACATGCAACTATACTAATACTAACAGATCTAAGCAAAAATTTGATGTTTGATTTGGTTCAAGTTCAAGAACCCTAGATTTTTCCCCAAATTTTTTAAGTTAAACTACATGCAAATCGTTAAACTAACTACAAAAGATGATAGAATCATACCTTGTTGACGTAGGATTGAGAAAAGACGTAAATATCTGCAGAGATTTGCAGTTGAACCATAGAGTTTTCGGGGGAAACGGGTCATGGTGAAATGAAAATGAGAAGAAAAAGAGGGTTTTATGCCCGACTGTAGCCGACCACGACCCCATGTCCAGCGGGCACGGCCCCGTGGGTGGGTAAAAACTATTTTTTAAGTGCACGTGTGAGTGACCTGTTTCCCGAAACTTGGTTTTAGAAATCTTACCGATTTTAGAAGCTTTCCCTACATCCATTACCTTCAAGATATGATGTTGATGCACAAACCTTTGTTCATTCCTCGGCCGCTTGTAGTGAGATCTCTTCCTCTTCATCCTCAATGAATCCTTGATAAAGCTTTAGCCGTTGGCCATTGACTTTGAATGGAATTCCATTTCGAGATTTAATTTCAATTGCACCGTGTGGAAAAATATGGGTGATAGAAAAAGGTCCCGACCAACTAGACTTTAATTTACCGGGAAATAATCGAAGTCATGAATTAACCAATAGAACCTGATCTCCTACCCGAAATTCATTAGGTTTAATGTGTTTATCATGCAAATTTTTCATTCTTCCCTTATAAATCTCGGAGTTAGAGTAGGCTTGATTCCTTAATTCATCTAATTCATTTAATTAACAAAACCGATTTTTACCGGCAGTTTCTATGTCTAAGTTTACGTTTTTATTGTCCAGTAGGCTTTCTGTGCAATTTCTACTGGCAAATGACAACTTTTTTCATAGACAAGCTTATATGGGGTTGTACCTATGGTTGTTTTATATGCAGTTCGAAAGGCCCATAAAGCGTCGTCTAATTTATCGGCTCATTCCTTTTTATTTAACCCTACGGTTTTCTCAAGTATTCTTTTTAAACCTCTATTAGACACTTCGACTTGTCAATTTGTTTAAGGGTGATATGCGGTGGAGATCCGGTGATAGACCCCATATCTTGTTAATTTTTTTTCGAGTTGATGGTTACAAAAATGGGTACCCTTATCACTTATTAACGCTTTTGGAGTTCCAAAATGAGAAAATAATCGTTTCAGAAATCTTACCACAACTCTTCAATCATTTGTTGGAAGAGCTTCGGCTTTGGCCCATTTTGACAAGTAATCTACTGCCACAAGTATATATTTGTTTCCTTTTGACGGTGGGAAAGGTCCCATAAAGCCGAGTCCCCACACATCAAATATTTCACAAACAAGAATGTCATTTTGTGGCATTTCATTTTTGGAAGAAATATTACCTGATTGTTGGCGAATTTTGGTTAAAAGAGGTTCAATTCCTTGATCATATTGTCAAAGAACTTGGTATTCACGTTAACCCCGCTAAAATCAAAGCTGTGAAGAATTGGATTGCACCAAAGTCTCCGTTCGAAATTCATTCTTTCCTTGGACTTGCTGGTTATTATCGTCGTTTTATCTCCAACTTTTCGAAGATCATTGTTCCTTTAACCTCTTTGACTCAAAAGGAGAAACCTTTTGTTTGGGGTCCCGAACAAGAGCAGTATTTTCAAACTCTTAAGGACATGCTTTGTAATGCTCCTATCTTCGTGCTTCCCGATGGTAACGATGACTTCGTCGTGGATTGCGTTGCCTCAAAGCTTGGTCTTGGTTGTGTTCTTATGCAACGAGACAAGGTTAACGCTTACGCGTCGAGGCAACTCAAGATACATGAGAAGAACTACACTACTCACGACCTTGAACTTGGCGCAGTTGTTTTTGCATTGAAGATTTGGCGACACTACTTTTATGGTGCTAAATGTGTGGTCTTCACCGATCATAAGAGCCTTCAACATATCTTCAATCAAAAGGAACTGAACATGCGTCAACGTCGTTGGGTGGAGTTACTGAATGACTACGACTGCGAGATTTGCTACCATCCAGGAAAAGCGAATGTAGTGGCCGACGCTCTTAGTCGTAAAATTCATGTGAAGAGTATTCGTTGTCTCTTTATCGGGATACGAGGCGCTGTTGAAGAAGATCTCGTGTCTAAATCTGATGGTATTTTATACTATTGCAATCGTATCTGGATTCCTAATCGTGAAAACCTTTGAGACTTTCTAATGAAAGAGGCACATAAATCAAAATATTCCATTCATCCTGGTGCTGACAAGATGTACCAAGATATGCATATGTCCTACTGGTGGCCTGGAATGAAGAGGGATATCGCTTCTTATGTTGCAAAATGTCTCACTTGTTCAAAGGTTAAAGCCGAACATCAACGTCCCTCTGGCTTACTCGAACAACCAGAGATTCCTATCTGGAAATAGGAGAGCATTGCTATGGTTTTTATCACCAAACTCCCTCATACCTCTTCTGGTCATGACAGTCTTTGGGTGATCGTTGATCAGTTGACCAAATCAGCTCATTTTCTTCCCATTCGTGAAGATTTCAAAGTCGAGAAATTGGCTAGAATCTACACTGATGAGATTATTTGTCGTCATGGTATCCCCATTGACATCATTTCCGATCGTGATGCTTGTTTTACGTCTCGTCTTTGGCAAACCTTTAAATCTCCTATGGGTACTGTTCTAAACCTTAGCACCGCTTTCCATCCTCAGTCAGATGATCAAACCGAGCTAACTATCCAAACCTTAGAGGATATGCTTCGTTCATGCGTAATAGATTTTGGTGTCAACTGGGATTCACACTTGCCTTTGATCTAATTCTCGTACAACAAGAGTTATGTAACACCTCGAAAATTTACGTCCAATAATGTATTGACACAAATAGAGAAACTATGTGAATATAAGGGCCCAAAGTGTCAACAATGGATAAATATGCCCTACAATAACCCTACATGGTGTTTATAATATTAAACAAATAAATCATGGATCATACGAAGCTGAAAATGAAAGAAAGTGATGAATTACAAACTACAGGGGTTAAATGTGTCAACATGTTGAAAGTATACCTCTGAGCGACCTTTTAGCAAACCTGAAGCTTTGTAACGGTAAAATATGCTCACTAGAATGTGTGATAAAAATTTCATAAAGTTTCGTTATCGTATGAGAAAGTTATGATCAATTCCGTGTACAAAGGGTTAAAAGCGTCAACGTTGAAATTTGTGACTTTTCGGGTACAAAGTTAACCAAGGACTTAACCAAGTTTGTAAAAGTCCTAAGGTCCTTAAAAAACGGGTTTGAGGGTCAAAAGTGCAAGAAAAACAATCAAAACCACGTTACAAAGGACCAGGGACTAAATTGTAATAAAGGAAACTTGTTTAACCTGTTGCGCAGGTTTAGGCGCCCCGGGAGGGGGTCCTCGCGCCCCGCGTACTACCTGCCAGCGCAGAAAAAACGCGCAGCTGCCTGTTGCAGCGCTGAAACCGACCTTACACCTTTGTTTTACATACCAGGGGCTGCTCCAATGGTTTAACATGCATAGGGGGCACTTGTACTGATCTGGTAACATGTGTAGACCTCTTTGGCATCATCTTGAAGGATCAAAGTTAGTATATAAGAACACCCATTGTTGCAACTTATGTTCATTCACTTGCATTCTCATTTCTAGAGCTCTCCTGATCAGCAACCAAGTTTCTTAGGCTCCCTAATCGTGCATAGGACCATTGTAAGTATTCTTAACCCTTCCTAATTCAGTTTAGCCAAGTTAATTAGCTAAAAGTCAAACCGTCGTAATTAACGTTTGACTTTGAAATTAAATAAAATCTGCTCAGTCAATTCTCGAATTGAAAGTACCTATAAGTAGGTAATTATGTGGGTAATAAACCCTTAAAAGGGTACTCTCTGATTCCCACTCTAACTAGGTCAATTGTCGGGTCAAAGTTGTTATTAAAAAGTCAACAGAATGCTTATTTTCAAATTAATGCATAATTAGCAATGTAGGAGACATGCAACCTGTTTGATCACTAATATAACTTGGTAATTAATGTAAGAATATGTCTAAACATGTTCAACCCGACAATTTTCAGTTTAAACCCGGATCGGAACCGAAAGTCGCATAATTTGACTTTTACTTTGACTTTCAGTTCTGACCCGTTTATGCATGTTTTAGAATTTCCTTAGAGCTTTATTTGGACCAGGTTTCATATAAGTATAACTCTCTGAGATTATGCAACTTGGTTCATTAGTTATCCGATTCATATGCATGTTTCCGTTAAGTGCTTAAATGTTGACTATTATGCCCTTTTGACTATAAAACGTGATTTTTGAAAAAGTAAATGAGTAGAAACCTTAGTTACTGATTTATAAACTTGCACCTAAAATTTGACATCAGTTTGAGGTCTAGATTAAGAGTTATGCTCATTAGCGTAATTTGAAAGCTTTATGTTAATTAAACGGCGTAATTAGCATATAGCCTATTTAAACCCACTTTTTGATATCAAACTTTTTACTCACTGATGTAATATAATATTTTGGGATTTTTGAAGATTTTTATTTAATTTTTGGCTGAGCATAACATAGGTCTCTAAGTTTGATTCGGTTAGTGCCGGTTTTGCCCTTTTAAGCCATAAAATGAGTTTTTCAAATCCTTTTGACCCCAAACCTTTTTTCTACTGATTTTATTTGATAAATAAAATATTTTGAGCCTTCTGGAATTATAAAAATATCAGCTTCCCTTTGAAAACCCGGAAATGACTCCAAATCGCCTTTTTAAGCGTTTTTAACGCATAGTATGTACTAGAACCATATTGAACATCAAAGGTTGATACCTACTAATATTTTTAGTATATTTTAATATAATAACAGTAAGTAAAAGTTTTTAAACTCAGGTTTCCAGTTTGGACGTTTTTAGTCTATGTGAAATTACCAAAATACCCCTAGAATGCATAGTTTGGTTTTAAATGATAAATTTCACATATAGGTCATACCTTACTGTTATAACTTATTAAATTAAGTGTTTTTACTGAATGAATCAGACCTGTAACTCAGATTACTAATTAAACTCTTTTATAACCTCTTAAATGACCAAAATGCCCTTACAAGGCATAGTTTGAGTTTATATCCATTCCGGGCATAATAGAAGATGTCTTACTGATGTCACAACATATTTAAGGTATATTAACTTAGGAAACTTTCATATGACTCATTTGGTTACCCGTTACGCACTTTTCGCGTTCGGAACGGCTTATGTAACTAGTTTGCATATATTAGCCGAAACGGGTCAAACCTTATCATCTTTGTCTCAAAATCCAGAATGTGTTTAGTATACCCATATTATACAAGTCTTCAAACTTGTCGGGTCTAAATCACATTATGTCCGGTCTTCGCTTAATCGTGCGTTTGAACCGTATCTTCCTTTAAAACTGACCGGTCTAAGCTTAAGCTTAATTTAAAGACCCGTTAGGATTCTAATAGAATAATAAAAACCTTTGTTCCAGATTAGGAGCCCAGTAAAAGCCATCTGTACTTGCTGTATTTGACTTATACATTGCTCAGGTAAATACTCTTAACTTATTTTCCCTATACGGGCTTGGGATACGGTATTATAATAATACCGCTTGGTCGGGTGTGTAACCATTTAAATCGGATTGTGATTAATGTAATTACATACTCGTTTAATATGTATTATTTGGTGTATGGCCTTTGGGGTTAAATGACCATGTCCCGGATATCCTTGGCATCATTTTACGAAATGGTCACGACCTAAGCACGGGGTGTAGGCGTACACCTGACAGTTGCATATGTAAATTGGTAGCCCATTTAAAGGAATTAACCTTGTGGGTATTATACATGTGGCGTGTCAGTTAATCTTGTCCGGCTCTACCAACCGGCCCTGATGGACCACAAATAAGTAAAACTGTATACATGATTATTTAATAATTGTCCCAAGTTATAAAAATATATTTTTGCCGAAGTGAATTCAAATCAATTTTCAAACTCTTTTCAAAATGAGTCAGTTGAGTTGTATTTACCAGTGTAAACTGACGTATTTTCCAAAAAGGTTAAGTGCAGGTGCTACACGTAATAGGCTGGATACTCCAAACATCAATAATCAAGTTTTCGCAAAGCTCTAGGTGTCAAAGTCTGTTGAACAGTTATCCTCTTTATTTTGATCCGCCTGTGGATCTGTTTCAACTACATTGTGATACTTTATATTACAATTTATTTGGTTGGAATAAATCTATCTTATGCTTCCGCTGTGCATTTAAATATTGTGTTGTTTAACTATGATGATATCAACTACGTCACGATACTCCCCACCGGGCCCACCGGTAATACGTGGAAATATCGGGGTGTGACAGGTTGGTATCAGAGCCAACACTGAGTGAATTAAACACTAGCCTTTTGTGTTTTAATCTCAGTTACACAATTGCACAAACCTCGATTCTCGAGTCTAGACAAAGAACTTAGGAATTATCCAAATTTGTTTTATTTCTAACTTTGTCTTATATATTTTTCTTGTTGTATCACTTGTTTGTTTTTGACAGGTTGACAAAATGCCACCAAGGATGAGGGGAAGAGGCAGAGGAAAAGGGCCACTTGTCGCCCCAAACGACCATGAAGCCGGGCCTTCGCACCGGCGAACACCTTCAGATCCCCACAACCCGGGTCCCCAAGATCCCTGGAGGACCTACATCGAACCAGCTAGGCGCTTAGTTTCACTGAGTACCTCCCCTTCTATTCCACACTCTTTTGGGCCTCATTCTGAAAACGAGCCCCACAACTCCCACCAGTCCTACATACCTCTTCAAGGACATAACTCACCTTTTTCCAAGGCCAGTTCAACCCTGCCGACTACCTTGGAGCACAAGTGGGTTTTCCAACGCGATGGATATAGATTAGGACACCGATCCTGCATCGCCACCATCCGAAACTCCTAACCACCCCATCGAAATTTCAGATGGGTCACCTTTTGTGGGATCCCCTTACAATGGTCCTGACAGCTATGAAGAGAGATTCAGACTTTGTGACTGGGCATTTACTCCCAGTTACCACAACTCTCCCCTGCACCAGCCGCAGCAGTAGAATCCTTCCGAGGATTCCTGATTTGTCGCGGTCAATCCACCGCCACCACCACCTCAGCTATAGCCTCCGGAGCCCCCGAGGTGAAGAGGAACGAATGCACGTATATCCGCGCGAGGGGGAGTGCGCATCAACACCCCTCCACTTTCAAGTGGCAGCCGATACTCGCCACTTCACGAAGAACCAGAGATGGGAGAATCTTCACACCCCGTCTCAGAAGTGAACTCTGCGCCAGTCGCGCCAACACCACTGGGTTTTGGAGACCCAATTCCTACTTGGACTGGTGCGGCGGCGTATAATCCCTTCGAGCAGCCGATCCACACCAATTACAACTATGCCGAGGCCGATCCTTACTTGGTAGCTGCGAACTACAACGCTCTCCATCCGGAGGGTCCCAATGGAGGTCCCTGGACTACGGGATACCCGACCTTTGGATACCCACCATATGGGTATCAGCAACCGCCGCCTCCTCAACCTCCGCATTATCAGCAACCCCCACAGCCGCCGGTGATGTCACCGCCCCAAATTCAAGAGATCCTTCAAGGGATTAATGAGGTGCGGCAGGAGGTGCGGGAAGACTGTAGGCATAACCGTGGGATGTTCAAGAAAATGGTGGATTTGATCAAGGGAAAAAGCAAGAAGGATCACTAAATCCTTTGTTTGTTTATTTATTTTAGTATTGTAATCACGTCCCTGCGAGGACATTTGTTTCTGTACTCTGCCCCTGCGTGGGCATTTTTCCTTTCTGTTCTGCCCCTGCGTGGGCATGTTTTTCTGTTGACCCCTGCGTGGGTATGTTTGTTAGTTTAGCTCCTGCGTGGGCGTGTTATTTATGTAAAGTCCCGTTTAGGGCAAACTTTTACTAGTTTAATTTTAATTGGAATGGTTAGTTCAAATTTTTCATTTTTAAATTATGTGCATGAATATAATATATGAATAAATGAAAAAATAACATTTTTCTTGATTTACCATTTTAATAAAATAATAAGAATCTTAAAAGGTAAAACCTAGCTGGTATGTTATCATAAGACTTAGCCAATATGGTAAAACCTGTTTAAAAAGATTCAAATCTATGTTAACATCTGCAAACATGTTGACATTCTTGGCTAATGTGATCCGCAAAATCACACATGTCACCCTTTTAATAAATTATCCGAAATTCTTTATTATTATTTTAACATCTGATTGTGATGTACTGCCTACGGGCTATAACTAATGTCATATAAGACAAAAGACAGTGGTAGCCTACAACTCCCTGTCAAGAAAAGGTGATGAACTTTGATTCAAACCTTAATGCCTCGATTCCATAAAATCTAGGCTTACGAAATAAATTTGCCTACGTGACTTGACCTATTGTGTTATTATTAACTTATGATTATGGATTATGATAAAGGTCCTGAATAATTAACAAATTAACTAAAATGGCTATCGTCAAGAACGATAGTACTGTTTAGGCTTATAAATAAACCTTGTCCTTATTTCTTTGTGTAGCAATTAAAACTACATGGCCAAGTCAGAAGAAATAAACAGTCATTCGGTGGAAAATCCTGAAAATGCTAAAATACTAGTAACTGGTGCGGAGCGGCAAGCATTAGTAGAAAATGCTGTTACCAAAGCAATAAATAGGCAGTATAGTGAATCAAGCGGGACCCGAAGTAGGACCCGATCCGCACCACATTCCAAGCCAAAGACACACCTGGAGGCTCATAGCAAACCGCCCTCTAAGAAGGATGAACCCAAGAAAGATGATGATCGACATTCATCTAATCAAAACAGTGTACCCTCAAAAAGGATAGTGTTTGATGCTAAACCTCATACCAAGTCCTGTACCTACAATGACTTTGTTTCTTGCAAACCTCGGGACTTCACCGGGGAGAAAAGGAGCAATAGATTGTATGACCTGGTTGGATGAAATGGACATGGTAGTTGACATCAGCGGATGTGCTGAAAGGGATATAGTGAAATATGTATGCCAATCGTTCAAGGGAGAGGCACTGGCATGGTGGAAATCCCTCATTCAAGCTGCCGGAAAGATCCCACTCTACAACTTGTCATGGGATCAGTTCGTTGCTCTCATTAAGGAGAATTATTGCCCGTAGCACGAGGTTGAAAGAATCGAATCAGATTTCTTATCATTGTTGATGAAGAATTTAGATTGTCAGGCTTACCTCACCAGTTTCAATACCCTATCTAGGCTGGTTCCGTACTTGGTAACCCCGGAACCCAAAAGGATTGCTCGCTACATCGGGGGTTTAGCCCCAGAAATTAAAGCCAGTGTTAAGGCATCGAGGCCTCCTACCTTCAGTTCAGCAGCTGATCTATCTCTATCTCTTACCTTGGACGTAGTCAGGTTGAGATCGCTCAGGAATTCAGAAGAAGGTAAGAGAAAGCGTGAGGACGATACCTCACGAAGATCTGAGAAAAAGCATAAGGGTAATACTGACTCCAGGAAGAAGTCTGGATCCAACAAGGGTAGCCAGCAAGCTGAGGAAAAGACGAAGTGCAAGACTTGCCAAAAACGCCACTTTGGGAAGTGCCGACTTGAGTCCAAGTCTAAGTCAGGACCACATGCGTGTGGGTTATGCAAGTCTAAAGAGCACAAGACTGTTGATTGCAAGAAGATTAAAGATGCGACATGCTACAACTGCAATGAGAAGGGGCACATTAAAACCAACTGTCCTAAATACGCCAAGAAGCCGGAAGATGTCAAGAAGACCAATGCCAGGGTCTTCAAGATGGACGCAAAGGAAGCTGTCCAGGACGACAACGTAATCACAGGTACTTTTCTCATAAATGATGTTTATGCCAGGGTATTGTTTGATTCTGGAGCGGATAAGTCTTTTATGGATAACAAATTTTGTGAGTTGTTGAAATTGCCTGTAAAAGCCATAAATGTGAAGTATGAGGTGGAATTAGCAGATGGAACCATAGAAACCACCTCAACTATTTTAGATGGATGTGTTATATCCATTAGGAACCACTCTTTTCCTTTGTCCTTACTTCCCTTTAAGCTAGCCGGTTTTGATATAGTTCTAGGTATGGATTGGTTATCACATAACCAAGCCCATATTGTGTGCAACAGAAAGCAAGTGGTAGTCAAAACACCGTCTGGTGAGTCACTTACCATTCAGGGGGATACCCAGCATGGATTACCTGAGCAAGTGTCTATGCTCAAGGCATCCAGATGTCTGAAGAAGGGCTGTGTCATTTATATGGCACAAGTTACTATTGATGAGCCAAAGCCTAAGATTGAAGACATCCCCGTCATTTCAGAATATCCTGAAGTTTTTCCTGATGAACTACCTGGTTTACCCCCAGATAGGCAAGTGGAATTCCGAATTGACATCATCCCTGGTGCAGCACCAGTAGCAAGAGCGCCTTATAGGGTGGCACCAACATAGATGAAGGAATTAAGGACGCAGCTAGATGATTTACTAGCCAAAGGTTTCATTAGACCTAGTTCGTCTCCTTGGGGAGCGCCGATCTTGTTTGTCAAGAAGAAGGATGGATCGATGCATCTATGCATCGATTACCGTGAGCTTAATAAGGTCACTATCAAGAATAGGTATCCTTTGCCCAGGATCAACGATTTGTTCGATCAACTTCAAGGGGCAAGTTACTTTTCTAAGATCGATTTGAGGTCAGGCTATCATCAGTTAAAGGTTAAAGAAGAAGATGTACACAAGACTGCATTTAGGACTCGTTACGGTCATTACGAGTTCCTAGTGATGCCTTTTGGGATCACTAATGCTCCTGCCGCATTCATGGACCTCATGAATCGCGTCTGCAAGCCTTACTTAGATAAATATGTCATCGTCTTCATTGATGACATCCTCATCTACTCGAAGAGCCAAGCTGACCATGAGAAACATCTTCGCTGTATTCTTAAACTTCTACATCATGAGAAACTCTACGCCAAATTTTCGAAGTGCGAATTTTGGCTTCGAGAAGTCCAATTCCTTAGACATGTGGTAAGTGAGCATGGTATCCAGGTGGATCCCGCTAAGGTAGAAGCAGTTATGAATTGGCAAGAGCCAAAGACGCCTACTGAGATTCGCAGCTTTCTTGGACTAGCAGGATACTATAGACGATTCATCGAAAACTTCACAAGGATTGCTGCGCCCCTAAGTTCGTTGACACGTAAGAAGATTAAGTTTGATTGTGGCCCTAAGCAGCAGGAATCCTTTAACATTTTGAAGAAAAAGTTGAGCAATGCACCAGTGTTAACATTGCCTGATGGAATAGAAGAATTCGTGGTGTATTGTGATGCATCACACACTGGTATGGGCTGTGTGCTCATGCAGAAGGGCAAGGTTATTGCCTACGCTTCACGACAGTTAAAAGTGCACGAGAAGAACTACACCACCCACGACTTGGAGCTGGGTGCCGTTGTATTTGCACTGAAACTATGGAGGCACTACTTGTATGGAACCAAGTGTGTGATCTATTCAGATCACAAGAGCCTTCAACACCTGTTCAATCAGAAGGACTTGAACATGAGGCAGCGACGCTTGATGGAAACTTTAAATGATTATGATTGTGAGATAAGATACCATCCAGGCAAGGAAAATGTAGTTGCTGACGCCTTAAGCAGGAATGAAAGAGTGAAGCCGATAAGAATCAATGCCAAGAGCATTGAGATAAAGAATAGTTTGAACGAAAGATTGTTAGCTGCACAGAAGGAAGTTGTGTTGGAAGCTAACTATCTTGAAGAAAAGCTAGGAGTAACTGAGGAACAGTTATCCTATAACAAAGACGAAATGCTAAGATTGAATGGACGAATATGGGTTCCAGTTTTTGGAGGACTTCGAGATGTTATCCTCCAGGAAGCCCACAGTTCCAAATATTCCGTTCATCCTGGAGCTGATAAGATGTACCAGGATCTAAAGGCAAATTACTGGTGGATAGGCTTGAAAAAGTCTGTAGCTGCCTATGATGCTAAATGTCTGACGTGTGCGCAAGTCAAAGCTGAGCACCAGAAGCCGTCAGGTTTGTTACAACAGCCTGAACTTCCCACATGGAAGTGGGAGACGGTGACAATGGATTTCATCACCAAGTTGCCAAAGAAAAGGAAGGGAAATGATACTATATGGGTGATAGTAGATAGACTGACTAAGTCAGCACATGTTAGCTCAATTATACGTAGATAAGATTGTAGCCTTACATGGAGTACCAGTGTCAATTATCTCTGACAGAGATACGAGATACACCTCTCTTTTCTGGAAAAGTTTCCAACAATCATTGGGCACGCGCTTGAATTTTAGTACGGCTTACCATCCACAGACGGACGGGCAGAGTGAGCGCACCATCCAAACGTTGGAAGACATGCTTTGTGCATGTGTGATTGATTTAGGTGGCAGTTGGGATAACCACCTGCCATTGATCGAGTTCTCCTATAACAATAGCTACCATACTAGTATTAAGGCTGTGCCTTTTGAGGCACAATATGGTAGAAAATGCAGAACACCTATTTGTTGGGCGGAAGTAGGAGAAGTTCAATTATCAGGACCTGAATTGGTCTTTGAAACGACGGACAAGATTGTCCAGATTCGCGATCGCTTGAAAGCTGCCAGGGATAGGCAGAAAAGCTACGCTGATCCAAAGCGTAAACCTCTGAAGTTTGAGGTTGGTGATAAAGTTTTGCTTAAAGTATCACCATGGAAGGGGGTGATGCGATTTGGTAAGAAAGGTAAGTTAAGCCCAAGGTATATAGGACCATTCGAGGATATCGAATGTGTTGGGTCAGTGGCTTATAAGTTGAATTTGCCTGAAGAGCTCAGTAGTATTCATAATGTTTTTCACATCTGCAATCTGAAGAAATGTCTAGCTGATGACTCGCTAGTCATACCACACACGAATGTGCATATAGATGAGAGCTTGAAATTTGTGGAAAAACCATTGTCGATTGAGGATCGACAGGTAAAGAAGCTTCGAAGGAAGCATGTGCCTATTGTAAAGGTCAAATGGGATGCCCGTAGAGGTCCCGAATACACATGGGAGGTAGAATCCACGATGAAAGAAAAGTACCCTCATTTGTTTCAGTAAATCTCGAGGTCGAGATTTCTTTTAAGGGGGTGAGGATGTAACACCTCGAAAATTTACGTCCAATAATGTATTGACACGTGTCATAAGCTTTGAATATGTGAAAAAGTACTTTAGAGGGACTAAAGTTGACCAACAGAGAAACTATGTGAATATAAGGGACCAAAGTGTCAACAATGGATAAATATGCCCTACAATAACCCTACATGGTGTTTATAATATTAAACGAATAAATCATGGATCATACGAAGCTGAAAATGAAAGAAAGTGAGGAATTACAAACTACAGGGGTTAAATGTGTCAACATGTTGAAAGTATACCTCTGAGCGACCTTTTAGCAAACCCGAAGCTTTGTAACGGTAAAATATGCTCACTAGAATGTGTGATAAAAATTTCATAAAGTTTCGTTATCGTATGAGAAAGTTATGATCAATTCCGTGTACGAAGGGTTAAAAGCGTCAACGTTGAAATTTGTGACTTTTCGGGTACAAAGTTAACCAAGGACTTAACCAAGTTTGTAAAAGTCCTAAGGTCCTTAAAAAACGGGTTTGAGGGTCAAAATGCGCAGCTGCCTGTTGCAGCGCTGAAACCGACCTTACACCTTTGTTTTACATACCAGGGGCTGCTCCAATGGTTTAACATGCATAGGGGGCACTTGTACTGATCTGGTAACATGTGTAGACCTCTTTGGCATCATCTTGAAGGATCAAAGTTAGTATATAAGAACACCCATTAATGCAACTTATGTTCATTCACTTGCATTCTCATTTCTGGAGCTCTCCTGATCAGCAACCAAGTTTCTTAGGCTCCCTAATCGTGCATAGGACCATTGTAAGTATTCTTAACCCTTCCTAATTCAGTTTAGCCAAGTTAATTAGCTAAAAGTCAAACCGTCGTAATTAACGTTTGACTTTAAAATTAAATAAAATCTGCTCAGTCAATTCTCGAATTGAAAGTACCTATAAGTAGGTAATTATGTGGGTAATAAACCCTTAAAAGGGTACTCTCTGATTCCCACTCTAACTAGGTCAATTGTCGGGTCAAAGTTGTTATTAAAAAGTCAACAGAATGCTTATTTTCAAATTAATGCATAATTAGCAATGTAGGAGACATGCAACCTGTTTGATCACTAATATAACTTAGTAATTAATGTAAGAACATGTCTAAACATGTTCAACCCGAAAATTTTCAGTTTAAACCCGGATCGGAACCGAAAGTCGCATAATTTGACTTTTGCTTTGACTTTCAGTTCTGACCCGTTTATGCATGTTTTAGAATTTCCTTAGAGCTTTATTTGGACCAGGTTTCATATAAGTATAACTCTCTGAGATTATGCAACTTGGTTCATTAGTTATCCGATTCATATGCATGTTTCCGTTAAGTGCTTAAATGTTGACTATTATGCCCTTTTGACTATAAAACGTGATTTTTGAAAAAGTAAAAGAGTAGAAACCTTAGTTACTAATTTATAAACTTGCACCTAAAATTTGACATCAGTTTGAGGTCTAGATTAAGAGTTATGCTCATTAGCGTAATTTGAAAGCTTTATGTTAATTAAACGGCGTAATTAGCATATAGCCTATTTAAACCCACTTTTTGATATCAAACTTTTTACTCACTGATGTAATATAATATTTTGGGATTTTTGAAGATTTTTATTTAATTTTTTGCTGAGCATAACATAGGTCTCTAAGTTTGATTCGGTTAGTGCCGGTTTTGCCCTTTTAAGCCATAAAATGAGTTTTTCAAATCCTTTTGACCCCAAACCTTTTTTCTACTGATTTTATTTGATAAATAAAATATTTTGAGCCTTCTGGAATTATAAAAATATCAGCTTCCCTTTGAAAACCCGGAAATGACTCCAAATCGCCTTTTTAAGCGTTTTTAACGCATAGTATGTACTAGAACCATATTGAACATCAAAGGTTGATACCTACTAATATTTTTAGTATATTTTAATATAATAACAGTAAGTAAAAGTTTTTAAACTCAGGTTTCCAGTTTGGACCTTTTTAGTCTATGTGAAATTACCAAAATACCCCTAGAATGCATAGTTTGGTTTTAAATGATAAATTTCACATATAGGTCATACCTTACTGTTATAACTTATTAAATTAAGTGTTTTTACTGAATGAATCAGACCTGTAACTCAGATTACTAATTAAACTCTTTTATAACCTCTTAAATGACCAAAATGCCCTTATAAGGCATAGTTTGAGTTTATATCCATTCCGGGCATAATAGAAGATGTCTTACTGATGTCACAACATATTTAAGGTATATTAACTTAGGAAACTTGCATATGACTCATTTGGTTACCCGTTACGCACTTTTTGCGTTCGGAACGACTTATGTAACTAGTTTGCATATATTAGCCGAAACGGGTCAAACCTTATCATCTTTGTCTCAAAATCCAGAATGTGTTTAGTATACCCATATTATACAAGTCTTCAAACTTGTCGGGTCTAAATCACATTCTGTCCGGTCTTCGCTTAATCGTGCGTTTGAACCGTATCTTCCTTTAAAACTGACCGGTCTAAGCTTAAGCTTAATTTAAAGACCCGTTAGGATTCTAATAGAATAATAAAAACCTTTGTTCCAGATTAGGAGCCCAGTAAAAGCCATCTGTACTTGCTGTATTTGACTTATACATTGCTCAGGTAAATACTCTTAACTTATTTTCCCTATACGGGCTTGGGATACGGTATTATAATAATACCGCTTGGTCGGGTGTAACCATTTAAATCGGATTGTGATTAATGTAATTACATACTCGTTTAATATGTATTATTTGGTGTATGGCCTTTGGGGGTTAAATGACCATGTCCCGGATATCCTTGGCATCATTTTACGAAATGGTCACGACCTAAGCACGGGGTGTAGGCGTACACCAGACAGTTGCATATGTAAATTGGTAGCCCATTTAAAGGAATTAACCTTGTGGGTATTATACCTGTGGCGTGTCAGTTAATCTTGTCCGGCTCTACCAACCGGCCCTGATGGACGACAAATAAGTAAAACTGTATACATGATTATTTAATAATTGTCCCAAGTTATAAAAATATATTTTTGCCGAAGTGAATTCAAATCAATTTTCAAACTCTTTTCAAAATGAGTCAGTTGAGTTGTATTTACCAGTGTAAACTGACGTATTTTCCAAAAAGGTTAAGTGCAGGTGCTACACGTAATAGGCTGGATACTCCAGACATCAATAATCAAGTTTTCGCAAAGCTCTAGGTGTCAAAGTCTGTTGAACAGTTATCCTCTTTATTTTGATCCGCCTGTGGATCTGTTTCAACTACATTGTGATACTTTATATTACAATTTATTTGGTTGGAATAAATCTATCTTATGCTTCCGCTGTGCATTTAAATATTGTGTTGTTTGACTATGATGATATCAACTACGTCACGATACTCCCCACCGGGCCCACCGGTAATACGTGGAAATATCGGGGTGTGACAGGTTGGTATCAGAGCCAACACTGAGTGAATTAAAAACTAGCCTTTTGTGTTTTAATCTCAGTTACACAATTGCACAAACCTCGATTCTCGAGTCTAGACAAAGAACTTAGGAATTATCCAAATTTGTTTTATTTCTAACTTTGTCTTATATATTTTTCTTGTTGTATCACTTGTTTGTTTTTGACAGGTTGACAAAATGCCACCAAGGATGAGGGGAAGAGGCAGAGGAAAAGGGCCACTTGTCGCCCCAAACGACCATGAAGCCGGGCCTTCGCACCGGCGAACACCTTCAGATCCCCACAACCTGGGTCCCCAAGATCCCTGGAGGACCTACATCGAACCAGCTAGGCGCTCAGTTTCACTGAGTACCTCCCCTTCTATTCCACACTCTTTTGGGCCTCATTCTGAAAACGAGCCCCACAACTCCCACCAGTCCTACATACCTCTTCAAGGACATAACTCACCTTTCGACCACTTGTCGCCTTTTTTCCAAGGCCAGTTCAACCCTGCCGACTACCTTGGAGCACAAGTGGGTTTTAACCCACTTGGACCTGAAGATCACTTCTCCGGTGGCAACGCGATGGATATAGATGAGGACACCGATCCTGCATCGCCACCATCCGGAACTCCTAACCACCCCATCGAAATTTCAGATGGGTCACCTTTTGTGGGATCACCTTACAATGGTCCTGACAGCTATGAAGAGAGATTCAGACTGTGTGACTGGGCATATACTCCCAGTTACCACAACTCTCCCCTGCACCAGCCGCAGCAGTAGAATCCTTCCGAGGATTCCTGATTTGTCGCGGTCAATCCACCGCCACCACCACCTCAGCTATAGCCTCCGGAGCCCCCGAGGTGAAGAGGAACGGATGCACGGATATCCGCGCGAGGGGGAGTGCGCATCAACACCCCTCCACTTTCAAGTGGCAGCCGATACTCGCCACTTCACGAAGAACCAGAGATGGGAGAATCTTTACACCCCATCTCAGAAGTGAACTCTGCGCCAGTCGCGCCAACACCACTGGGTTTTGGAGACCTAATTCCTACTTACACTGGTGCGGCGGCGTATAATCCCTTCGAGCAGCCGATCCACACCAATTACAACAATGCCGAGGCCGATCCTTACTTGGTAGCTGCGAACTACAACGCTCTCCATCCGGAGGGTCCCTATGGAGGTCCCTGGACTACGGGATACCCGACCTTTGGATACCCACCATATGGGTATCAGCAACCGCCGCCTCCTCAACCTCCGCATTATCAGCAACCCCCACAGCCGCCGGTGATGTCACCGCCCCAAATTCAAGAGATCCTTCAAGGGATTAATGAGGTGCGGCAGGAGGTGCGGGAAGACCGTAGGCATAACCGTGGGATGTTCAAGAAAATGGTGGATTTGATCAAGGGAAAAAGCAAGAAGGATCACTAAATCCTTTGTTTGATTATTTATTTTAGTATTGTAATCACGTCCCTGCGAGGACATTTGTTTCTTTACTCTGCCCCTGCGTGGGCATTTTTCCTTTCTGTTCTGCCCCTGCGGGGGCATGTTTTCTGTTGACCCCTGCGTGGGTATGTTTGTTAGTTTAGCTCCTGCGTGGGCGTGTTATTTATGTAAAGTCACGTTTAGGGCAAACTTGTACTAGTTTAATTTTAATTGGAATGGTTAGTTCAAATTTTTCATTTTTAAATTATGTGCATGAATATAATATATGAATAAATGAAAAAATAACATTTTTCTTGATTTACCATTTTAATAAAATAATAAGAATCTCAAAAGGTAAAACCTAGCTGGTATGTTATCATAAGACTTAGCCAATATGGTAAAACCTGTTTAAAAAGATTCAAATCTCTGTTAACATCAGCAAACATGTTGACATTCTTGGCTAATGTGATCCGCAAAATCAAACATGTCACCCTTTTAATAAATTATCCGAAATTCTTTATTATTATTTAAACATCTGATTGTGATGTACTGCCTACGGGCTATAACTAATGTCATATAAGACAAAAGACAGTGGTAGCCTACAACTCCCTGTCAAGAAAAGGTGATGAACTTTGATTCAAACCTTAATGCCTCGATTCCATAAAATCTAGGCTTACGAAATAAATTTGCCTACGTGACTTGACCTATTGTGTTATTATTAACTTATGATTATGGATTATGATAAAGGTCCTGAATAATTAACAAATTAACTAAAATGGCTATCGTCAAGAACGATTGTACTGTTTAGGCTTATAAATAAACCTTGTCCTTATTTCTTTGTGTAGCAATTAAAACTACATGGCCAAGTCAGAAGAAATAAACAGTCATTCGGTGGAAAATCCTGAAAATGCTAAAATACTAGTAACTGGTGCGGAGCGGCAAGCATTAGTAGAAAATGCTGTTACCAAAGCAATAAATAGGCAGTATAGTGAATCAAGCGGGACCCGAAGTAGGACCCGATCCGCACCACATTCCAAGCCAAAGACACACCCGGAGGCTCATAGCAAACCGCCCTCTAAGAAGGATGAACCCAAGAAAGATGATGATCGACATTCATCTAATCAAAACAGTGTACCCTCAAAAAGGATAGTGTTTGATGCTAAACCTCATACCAAGTCCTGTACCTACAATGACTTTGTTTCTTGCAAACCTCGGGACTTCACCGGGGAGAAAGGAGCAATAGATTGTATGACCTGGTTGGATGAAATGGACATGGTAGTTGACATCAGCGGATGTGCTGAAAGGGACATAGTGAAATATGTATCCCAATCGTTCAAGGGAGAGGCACTGGCATGGTGGAAATCCCTCATTCAAGCTGCCGGAAAGATCCCACTCTACAACTTGTCATGGGATCAGTTCTTTGCTCTCATTAAGGAGAATTATTGCCCGCAGCACGAGGTTGAAACAATCGAATCAGATTTCTTATCATTGGTGATGAAGAATTTAGATTGTCAGGCTTACCTCACCAGTTTCAATACCCTATCTAGGCTGGTTCCGTACTTGGTAACCCCGGAACCCAAAAGGATTGCTCGCTTCATCGGGGGTTTAGCCCCAGAAATTAAAGCCAGTGTTAAGGCATCGAGGCCTGCTACCTTCAGTTCAGCAGCTGATCTATCTCTATCTCTTACCTTGGACGTAGTCAGGTTGAGATCGCTCAGGAATTCAGAAGAAGGTAAGAGAAAGCGTGAGGACGATACCTCACGAAGATCTGAGAAGAAGCATAAGGGTAATACTGACTCCAAGAAGAAGTCTGGATCCAACAAGGGTAGCCAGTGATGTGTGTAAAATGCAACATATAAATTACATCAAATGAGGCATAAAACTAACCCTTTTTAAGTACTAATATTGGAAAAAGAGTGTTTTTGTCTTCCTTTTGTATTTTCAGGATTAAATGAGCTCAAAAACACAAAAAAGCAAAAAGAAAGCTAAATCCAACATAAATACAAGAAAAGGAACATAAGTGGATTGCCCGACCCCTCAACGGCATCTTCCCAAGCAAAATAGAGAAGGCAGAAGACTGAACACGCCCCGTGCTCAGCCAGCACGGGGCCGTGCCCAAGAAGCAGCAGAAAAGACAAACCTATAGAAGCTTCTATTGCCCACCACGGGCCGTGCCCAGCGAACACGGGGGCGTGCCGAAAGTACTGCAGGCGCATTAATTGTAATTGCGAATTACAATTAATGAAGAGAGAGAGTTTCAGACAGGCACGGGGCCGTGCCCAGCCTTCTGTTCAGCCTATAAATAGGAGTGCTTGGTTTCATTTCAACTCATCCCTTGGCACACCACCTCTCTCACACTTCATCCACCACCCACCACCATCACAACACCATCATCCACCACCATCATCCATTATCCATCGTAGAGTGTGTGAGTCGTCTCGGGATCCAAGATTGATCGTAAGAGTTCTTGACAATCAAGGCCATGTTTGCCTAAGTCTCTTACATCACTTGGTGAAGATAAAGTGTCTAGTATAATACTTTTTATTTCTAATCTTTTGCACTTTTTATTTGGTTTTGTATTAATGACTTTAATAACTAGTTACTTATGTTGAAGGTGATCTTTCCTTATCGTTTGTCCGTGGTGTCTTGGACCTGGGTCAAATTTAGTAGGACCTCCTTCAATACTTCACGGTATTGGATGGCGGGGGTCCAAACTCTTTGATCCCCTCATAAGTTAACTACTATTAATACTATAACCCGGCTATTTAGGACTGTATCACTGCTGACTCAGACTACTTAGCCGAGGGTAACGTCACCGCCAAAAGCGGGGCCTACCACAATACTGCATTAATAACTTAATTCATTATCTTCCAATAATCCACCCTTTTAGGATTGTATCCTTGCTGACTCAAACTACTGGGGTGAGGGTAACGTCACCTTCAAAAGAGGGGCCTACTACAATAACTAAGATAATCTCTTAATTATGTGCAAAAGTGCGGAAATAATCAAAGGTTATACTAGATACGAGTCGGAACCAAGTGATTCATCTTGTCTATCTGTTTTTATTTTATTTTTATTTTCAGCATTTTAGTTAGTTTTTATTTTTCTTAGTTTAAAACCTTTTTCTAAACCTTTTATTTTGATTAGACGTTGAGGATAAACCGGTACTAAAAGCTCTTGTGTCATTGGACGACCTCGGTATCTTACCAACGCTATACTACGCTCACGATGGGTGCACTTGCCCATATGTGTGTTTAGTGTTAGTAAAATATCGTGTTTTATAAATTTAAAACTTGGCTAAAAATAAGTGTTAAAGGGGCTTAAAATATACACCTAATATATACGACACTTAAACGCGCATCAAGTTTTTGGCGCCGCTGCCGGGGACACAAGGATTTTAAGAAAGTTAGGAATCAACGGCCTAATCATTTTTTTTTTTAGGATTTTCTTAGTTTTTCAGCTTCTGCAGAGCTCAGCACGGGCCGTGCCCGCTGAACACGCCCCCGTGCTAAATCATTGGAACTGGCAATCCTGTTTTACGTCAGACAGTAAGCTGAACACGGGGCCGTGCTCACCCAACACGCCCCCGTGTCCAAGATTCACTTACTGAAAACAGAACCGTTAGATCCCGGCGGTTGGTAATTTCTGACACAAACATGAGTGATAGTAATTGTTTTTACTTTCGGCACTCTTATGGTACGTGGTGTCAATTATGTGGTGGCAAACATGAAGAAGTAAAATGCTACTTTCTAAATTATAGGCCCCACTACATGGACCCACCGACTTCTTACAACCTTAAGAGGGGCGAAAGTAAAAATAAGCACTATTTCTCCCTCGAATGCGCCCAGCCAGATATTCTAGGGGAAATGCTCCTTGATGAGTTATTTCAACTAGAAAAGCTAATTCTGAATTGGTTAAAAGAGCTTAGGAAGGATTTTATTGATCCACCCCAAGACGATGACCATGACGAAATGCTGGAACCGCATTCCGACAACCTCGTTGCTCCCGGAAATACCTTCGTACCTAGCAAAGACTTGGACGATAGTCGTCCCTGTGTCGATTGTGCCGTGAAGGACTCTCCATCAACTTCGTTCGGTGCATACATAGACCTGAGCAATTCGGCATACACCTTCTTTAACGAGAGCCCGGAAAAGGGTTGGACTTGTCCACCTAGAATGAAAATAGGAATTACCCTCACCGACAACCTCTTGCGTTCTCGCCTTAGTCTAGGACAATTAAGGTATCTTAGGCACTTTGGGGTTGTTCCAACCAATCAGGAGCCACCCGATACTAACGAGTTCCTTAAAAAACTAGACAACTTCATAAAACAGTCCCTCGACACGGGGCCGTGTCCAGCCAACACGCCCCCGTGTCCATCAAAAGATTCCATTCTGATCAGTATGACAGAATACAGACAAACTGTGTCAGAACTCCACCTGCACACGGGGCCGTGTCCATTGGACACGGGGCCGTGTCCAGGATGCTGTCGTTTTCTATAAATGCAGCCAAGAATTCTGCACATTTGGACCAACTTGGGACAGAGATTTGCAGGAATCTTCTCTCAAACTATCCTAGGTAAGTCTAAAAGAAGGTTCCAACAACCCATCTTGTCCTTTCCTCTTTTAGCCATTTCCTTCTTCTTCATCTTTCTCCAAGAACTACCATTAAAAGTTTGAATTCTTCCAACTTTGTGGTAAGGATTAATGAGTTTTGTTCAAGGAATCTTGGTAAAAACATGTTATGTAACATTGTTTTAAGTTATTAGCGACTAAAAAGACCCCACAAGTTCAGAAAATAACTTAAAAATCCAAGTTTCCTTGCTCCAAAATTCTGCAGAAAGATGAACACGGGGCCGTGCTCATTGAGCACGGGCCGTGTCCGGTAACTGTTTCATTAAATAAACTTTTTCAGTTTATTTTTCGTAGGATATCGAGTGAAAACAGCGAAACATCTTCTGTGCATTCGTCAAACAGCCGAAGAGGATGGAGACCCTCCATTGAAGCTACACTTGTGCACTATGTGATAGCATTAAGGGAGGCTCTCGACGAAATGACATCAGTAGAGGAGGTCCTAATCGACCGTATTAACGATCTTACGATGGGACTTGAAAGCAGCTTCCAAGAAATTAACCTCTTGCACCAGAGGTTAAATATTCTTGTAGCACCCCCGATGGAACCAGTCCTTCCTCAACAGGATTGGAATCTGGCACTCGGAATCAACAACCCTACCGGGTGGGAAGACTTTCCGGCGGAACCTCCCGTGGAACACCAACAAGAGATCCCGGTGGAAATCGAAACTCCTCAAACTAATGCCAATGAGCCTTCTTTTCTCCTTCCAAAGGAGGTGGAAGAATGGCTCGCCGACATATGAGGAGAACAGCACGCGGAAGAAGGAGTTCAAAAAGGCCTTGTCTAACCAAGATTAGTTACTTCTTGGAAATTTTGCTAATTAAAATAAAGTAGAGGCTAGAACTCCAAGGTTTATTATTTCTTTGTTTTATCTAGTTTTAATTTAGGATTATGTAAGGTCTCTCTATGATTACATTGAAATGATGGTTTTTAAAGTTTGGATGGTTTTTAATAAATAAAATACACTCATGGTGGTAAGGGATGAAAAGGGGAACGAGAAAAATGACCTCATGCACAAGAACAAGGCAACCCGACAATTCTCTCCAGTTCAGAAGGTTCAACACGGGCCGTGCCCAACCAACACGGCCCCGTGCTGAACCACCTGCACAAAAACGCCCAGTTCAGGTAACTGGACACGGGCCGTGTTCACCCGACACGCCCCCGTGTCCAGACTTCTGTTTCTCTTGTTTTAATTTTTTTACTGGCACTTGAACACGGGGCCGTGCCCGGACAACACGGGGCCGTGTTCAGCGCCCAGTAACACAAAATTTTTGCTTTTTAACACCATTTTACACATCTAATCAACCTAAAAAAAATTTTTTGGGACACATTGAGGACAATGTGTAATTTAAGTGTGGGGGGGGATGCTAAAACCTTGAATTTTGCAAGTCCTAAATACAAGCCTTACACAAAACTCTATTGGAACCGCTAATCACCCCAAATTTTTTTCAAAAAATTCATTTTTCTTACTTGTCTAGGTTTAACTCGGGAAATTCTAGTTCTCAAAAAGGTTATATTTTTACAAATTTACAACCGATAGCGTAGTGATAAAAAGAACCAACATAAGAAAATTATGAAAAGGCATGACAAACTTAGTTAAAATTTGATTATATATACTTGATCACATAAAAACCCATTCCCACAAAAGTGAGTTTTGAGCCTTTATTGAGCATACAATTACATATTATTAGACTAAATGCTCATTTTTCGTTTCTTGTGTGAATAGCCGCTTGGTTCTTACAACTCTAGAACTTGCCATGACGAAACATTCCCAGTCCTTATCAACTTAAACCCGAGTAAGTAAATGATGGAGGCATTAGGACTAACCCTTTTCTATTTCTACACCATTATTTTTCTTTTTCTTTTACCACCTACCCAAAAATCCCCCTAGTTAACCCCTTTGAGCCTAAACCTTTTCATTTCATCACCCAAACAAAAAACCCTTTTACCCACCAAAACCTTTTTTATTTTTAACCCTTTGTTTTAGTAACAAGTTCGGTTTTTCGTAAGTTCATTCAAAAAAAAAATATGTGTGTTGATGATGAAGCAAAAAGAAAATAAACAAACAAGTTCATCAAGAAATAACTTTGTTTGAATAAAAGCTTCATCAAAATAAAAAGTTACAAAAAATAGAAAGTCTTACGAAAACCGACACTTGTTACGCTTTTCGCCCTTTTTCTACTAACCACTAACCACTATCCCAACTACCTACCTTTAACCCAAGCCTAACCCTTAAACCACAAAGTCCTCTTGATATTTACAAAGGTATAAAAGTTAAAAAGGAGGAGGATTGATTGCTTGGCAAGCTTATGGTAGGAATAAGTTCCATGCCGCTCTCGAGTGATTCACTAAAAATACACCTTCGGCCGAGTGTGAGTGACTTCTCCCGTGAGGTATGTGAACTTGTATATAAATGGAATTTTAAAAAGGCATGTTATGCCCAAATAAGTAATTTCTCCTATGAAACGTTCTAAATAAATCACTACGAATAGGATTGTAAATAGATAAATATAAAACCCAAAAAGATCTTGGATTCCCAACACTCTACGACAAGCCAAAAAACCTTCTCTTCTACCCATTCCATTTGGGAGTGTAAGCCACATCTTAAAGAGTTTTGCTTGAGGACACGCAAAAGTTCAAGTGTGGGGGTATTTGATGTGTGTAAAATGCAACATATAAATTACATCAAATGAGGCATAAAACTAACCCTTTTTAAGTACTAATATTGGAAAAAGAGTGTTTTTGTCTTCCTTTTGTATTTTCAGGATTAAATGAGCTAAAAAACACAAAAGAAGCAAAAAGACAGCTAAATCCAACATAAATACAAGAAAAGGAACATAAGTGGATTGCCCGACCCCTCAACGGCATCTTCCCAAGCAAAATAGAGAAGGCAGAAGACTGAACACGCCCCGTGCTCAGCCAGCACGGGGCCGTGCCCAAGAAGCAGCAGAAAAGACAAACCTATAGAAGCTTCTATTGCCCACCACGGGCCGTGCCCAGCGAACATGGGGGCGTGCCGAAAGTACTGCAGGCGCATTAATTGTAATTGCGAATTACAATTAATGAAGAGAGAGAGTGTCAGACAGGCACGGGGCCGTGCCCAGCGGACACGGGGCCGTGCCCAGCCTTCTGTTCAGCCTATAAATAGGAGTGCTTGGTTTCATTTCAACTCATCCCTTGGCACACCACCTCTCTCACACTTCATCCACCACCCACCACCATCACAACACCATCATCCACCACCATCATCCATTATCCATCGTAGAGTGTGTGAGTCGTCTCGGGATCCAAGATTGATCGTAAGAGTTCTTGACAATCAAGGCCATGTTTGCCTAAGTCTCTTACATCACTTGGTGAAGACAAAGTGTCTAGTATAATACTTTTTATTTCTAATCTTTTGCACTTTTTATTTGGTTTTGTATTAATGACTTTAATAACTAGTTACTTATGTTGAAGGTGATCTTTCCTTATCGTTTGTCCGTGGTGTCTTGGCATTATTTTACTGTCTATATAAAATAAAAGATTTTCACCATTCATATCTCCACGGTCTATATGGAGGTATGTTGGCTACCTGGTCGGGGGTTAAGGGAACGGTTTGGTAAAGGTCTTGCCATTGTTCAGCGTTTAGAGGTCCTGCAATGGACCTGGGTCAAATTTAGTAGGACCTCCTTCAATACTTCACGGTATTGGATGGCGGGGGTCCAAACTCTTTGATCCCCTCATAAGTTAACTACTATTAATACTATAACCCGGCTATTTAGGACTGTATCCCTGCTGACTCAGACTACTTAGCCGAGCGTAACGTCATCGCCAAAAGCGGGGCCTACCACAATACTGCATTAATAACTTAATTCATTATCTTCCAATAATCCACCCTTTTAGGATTGTATCCTTGCTGACTCAAACTACTGGGGTGAGGGTAACGTCACCTTCAAAAGAGGGGCCTACTACAATAACTAAGATAATCTCTTAATTATGTGCAAAAGTGCGGAAATAATCAAAGGTTATACTAGATACGAGTCGGAACCAAGTGATTCATCTTGTCTATCTGTTTTTATTTTATTTTTATTTTCAGCATTTTAGTTAGTTTTTATTTTTCTTAGTTTAAAACCTTTTTTCTAAACTTTTTATTTTGATTAGACGTTGAGGATAAACCGGTACTAAAAGCTCTTGTGTCCTTGGACGACCTCGGTATCTTACCAACGCTATACTACGCTCACGATGGGTGCACTTGCCCATATGTGTGTTTAGTGTTAGTAAAATATCGTGTTTTATAAATTTAAAACATGGCTAAAAATAAGTGTTAAAGGGGCTTAAAATATACACCTAATATATACGACACTTAAACGCGCATCAGCCAGCAAGCTGAGGAAAAGACGAAGTGCAAGACTTGCCAAAAACGCCACTTTGGGAAGTGCCGACTTGAGTCCAAGTCTAAGTCAGGACCACATGCGTGTGGGTTATGCAAGTCTAAAGAGCACAAGACTGTTGATTGCAAGAAGATTAAAGATGCCACATGCTACAACTGCAATGAGAAGGGGCACATTAAAACCAACTGTCCTAAATACGCCAAGAAGCCGGAAGATGTCAAGAAGACCAATGCCAGGGTCTTCAAGATGGACGCAAAGGAAGCTGTCCAGGACGACAACGTAATCACAGGTACTTTTCTCATAAATGATGTTTATGCCAGGGTATTGTTTGATTCTGGAGCGGATAAGTCTTTTATGGATAACAAATTTTGTGAGTTGTTGAAATTGCCTGTAAAAGCCTTAAATGTGAAGTATGAGGTGGAATTAGCAGATGGAACCATAGAAACCACCTCAACTATTTTAGATGGATGTGTTATATCCATTAGGAACCACTCTTTTCCTTTGTCCTTACTTCCCTTTAAGCTAGCCGGTTTTGATATAGTTCTAGGTATGGATTGGTTATCACATAACCAAGCCCATATTGTGTGCAACAGAAAGCAAGTGGTAGTCAAAACACCGTCTGGTGAGTCACTTACCATTCAGGGGGATACCCAGCATGGATTACCTGAGCAAGTGTCTATGCTCAAGGCATCCAGATGTCTGAAGAAGGGTTGTGTCATTTATATGGCACAAGTTACTATTGATGAGCCAAAGCCTAAGATTGAAGACATCCCCGTCATTTCAGAATATCCTGAAGTTTTTCCTGATGAACTACCTGGTTTACCCCCAGATAGGCAAGTGGAATTCCGAATTGACATCATCCCTGGTGCAGCACCAGTAGCAAGAGCGCCTTATAGGTTGGCACCAACATAGATGAAGGAATTAAGGACGCAGCTAGATGATTTACTAGCCAAAGGTTTCATTATACCTAGTTCGTCTCCTTGGGGAGCGCCGATCTTGTTTGTCAAGAAGAAGGATGGATCGATGCATCTATGCATCGATTACCGTGAGCTTAATAAGGTCACTATCAAGAATAGGTATCCTTTGCCCAGGATCAACGATTTGTTCGATCAACTTCAAGGGGCAAGTTACTTTTCTAAGATCGATTTGAGGTCAGGCTATCATCAGTTAAAGGTTAAAGAAGAAGATGTACACAAGACTGCATTTAGGACTCGTTACGGTCATTACGAGTTCCTAGTGATGCCTTTTGGGCTCACTAATGCTCCTGCCGCATTCATGGACCTCATGAATCGTGTCTGCAAGCCTTACTTAGATAAATTTGTCATCGTCTTCATTGACGACATCCTCATCTACTCGAAGAGCCAAGCTGACCATGAGAAACATCTTCGCTGTATTCTTAAACTTCTACATCATGAGAAACTCTACGCCAAATTTTCGAAGTGCGAATTTTGGCTTCGAGAAGTCCAATTCCTTGGACATGTGGTAAGTGAGCATGGTATCCAGGTGGATCCCGCTAAGGTAGAAGCAGTTATGAATTGGCAAGAGCCAAAGACGCCTACTGAGATTCGCAGCTTTCTTGGACTAGCAGGATACTATAGACAATTCATCGAAAACTTCTCAAGGATTGATGCGCCCCTAAGTTCGTTGACACGTAAGAAGATTAAGTTTGATTGGGGCCCTAAGCAGCAGGAATCCTTTAACATTTTGAAGAAAAAGTTGAGCAATGCACCAGTGTTAACATTGCCTGATGGAATAGAAGAATTCGTGGTGTATTGTGATGCATCACACACTGGTATGGGTTGTGTGCTCATGCAGAAGGGCAAGGTTATTTCCTACGCTTCACGACAGTTAAAAGTGCACGAGAAGAACTACACCACCCACGACTTGGAGCTGGGTGCCGTTGTATTTGCACTGAAACTATGGAGGCACTATTTGTATGGAACCAAGTGTGTGATCTATTCAGATCAAAAGAGCCTTCAACACCTGTTCAATCAGAAGGACTTGAACATGAGGCAGCGACGCTGGATGGAAACTTTAAATGATTATGATTGTGAGATAAGATACCATCCAGGCAAGGAAAATGTAGTTGCTGACGCCTTAAGCAGGAATGAAAGAGTGAAGCCGATAAGAATCAATGCCAAGAGCATTGAGATAAAGAATAGTTTGAACGAAAGATTGTTAGCTGCACAGAAGGAAGATGTGTTGGAAGCTAACTATCCCGAAGAAAAGCTAGGAGTAACTGAGGAACAGTTATCCTATGACAAAGACGGAATGCTAAGATTGAATGGACGAATATGGGTTCCAGTTTTTGGAGGACTTCGAGATGTTATCCTCCAGGAAGCCCACAGTTCCAAATATTCCGTTCATCCTGGAGCTGATAAGATGTACCAGGATCTAAAGGCAAATTACTGGTGGATAGCTTGAAAAAGTCTGTAGCTGCCTATGTAGCTAAATGTCTGACGTGTGCGCAAGTCAAAGCTGAGCACCAGAAGTCGTCAGGTTTGTTACAACAACCTGAACTTCCCACATGGAAGTGGGAGATGGTGACAATGGATTTCATCACCAAGTTGCCAAAGAAAAGGAAGGGAAATGATACTATATGGGTGATAGTAGATTGACTGACTAAGTCAGCACATGTTAGCTCAATTATACGTAGATAAGATTGTAGCCTTACATGGAGTACCAGTGTCAATTATCTCTGACAGAGATACGAGAAACACCTCTCATTTCTGGAAAAGTTTCCAACAATCATTGGGCACGCGCTTGAATTTTAGTACGGCTTACCATCCACAGACGGACGGGCAGAGTGAGTGCACCATCCAAACGTTGGAAGACATGCTTCGTGCATGTGTGATTGATTTAGGTGGCAGTTGGGATAACCACCTGCCATTGATCGAGTTCTCCTATAACAATAGCTACCATACTAGTATTAAGGCTGCGCCTTTTGAGGCACAATATGGTAGAAAATGCAGAACACCTATTTGTTGGGCGGAAGTAGGAGAAGTTCAATTATCAGGACCTGAATTGGTCTTTGAAACGACGGACAAGATTGTCCAGATTCACGATCGCTTGAAAGCTGCCAGGGATAGGCAGAAAAGCTACGCTGATCCAAAGCGTAAACCTCTGAAGTTTGAGGTTGGTGATAAAGTTTTGCTTAAAGTATCACCCTGGAAGGGGGTGATGCGATTTGGTAAGAAAGGTAAGTTAAGCCCAAGGTATATAGGACCATTCGAGGATATCGAATGTGTTGGGTCAGTGGCTTATAAGTTGAATTTGCCTGAAGAGCTCAGTAGTATTCATAATGTTTTTCACATCTGCAATCTGAAGAAATGTCTAGCTGATGACTCGCTAGTCATACCACACACGAATGTGCATATAGATGAGAGCTTGAAATTTGTGGAAAAACCATTGTCGATTGAGGATCGACAGGTAAAGAAGCTTCGAAGGAAGCATGTGCCTATTGTAAAGGTCAAATGGGATGCCCGTAGAGGTCCCGAATACACATGGGAGGTAGAATCCATGATGAAAGAAAAGTACCCTCATTTGTTTCAGTAAATCTCGAGGTCGAGATTTCTTTTAAGGGGGCGAGGATGAAACACCTCAAAAATTTACGTCCAATAATGTATTGACACGTGTCATAAGCTTTGAATATGTGAAAAAGTACTTTAGAGGGACTAAAGTTGACCAACAGGGAAACTATGTGAATATAAGGGACCAAAGTGTCAACAATGGATAAATATGCCCTACAATAACCCTACATGGTGTTTATAATATTAAACGAATAAATCATGGATCATACGAAGCTGAAAATGAAAGAAAGTGAGGAATTACAAACTACAGGGGTTAAATGTGTCAACATGTTGAAAGTATACCTCTGAGCGACCTTTTAGCAAACCTGAAGCTTTGTAACGGTAAAATATGCTCACTAGAATGTGTGATAAAAATTTCATAAAGTTTCGTTATCGTATGAGAAAGTTATGATCAATTCCGTGTACGAAGGGTTAAAAGCGTCAACGTTGAAATTTGTGACTTTTCGGGTACAAAGTTAACCAAGGACTTAACCAAGTTTGTAAAAGTCCTAAGGTCCTTAAAAATCGGGTTTGAGGGTCAAAAGTGCAAGAAAAACAATCAAAACCACGTTACAAAGGACCAGGGACTAAATTGTAATAAAGGAAACTTGTTTAACCTGTTGCGCAGGTTTAGGCGCCCCGCGAGGGGGTCCTCGCGCCCCGCGTACTACCTGCCAGCGCAGAAAAAACGCGCAGCTACCTGTTGCAGCACTGAAACCGACCTTACACCTTTGTTTTACATACCAGGGGTTGCTCCAATGGTTTAACATGCATAGGGGGCACTTGTACTGATCTGGTAACATGTGTAGACCTCTTTGGCATCATCTTGAAGGATCAAAGTTAGTATATAAGAACACCCATTGTTGCAATTTATGTTCATTCACTTGCATTCTCATTTCTGGAGCTCTCCTGATCAGCAACCAAGTTTCTTAGGCTCCCTAATCGTGCATAGGACCATTGTAAGTATTCTTAACCCTTCCTAATTCAGTTTAGCCAAGTTAATTAGCTAAAAGTCAAACCGTCGTAATTAACGTTTGACTTTGAAATTAAATAAAATCTACTCAGTCAATTCTCGAATTGAAAGTACCTATAAGTAGGTAATTATGTGGGTAATAAACCCTTAAAAGGGTACTCTCTGATTCCCACTCTAACTAGGTCAATTGTCGGGTCAAAGTTGTTATTAAAAAGTCAACAGAATGCTTATTTTCAAATTAATGCATAATTAGCAATGTAGGAGACATGCAACCTGTTTGATCACTAATATAACTTGGTAATTAATGTAAGAACATGTCTAAACATGTTCAACCCGACAATTTTCAGTTTAAACCCGGATCGGAACCGAAAGTCGCATAATTTGACTTTTGCTTTGACTTTCAGTTCTGACCCGTTTACGCATGTTTTAGAATTTCCTTAGAGCTTTATTTGGACCAGGTTTCATATAAGTATAACTCTCTGAGATTATACAACTTGGTTCATTAGTTATCCGATTCATATGCATGTTTCCGTTAAGTGCTTAAATGTTGACTATTATGCCCTTTTGACTATAAAACGTGATTTTTGAAAAAGTAAAAGAGTAGAAAACTTAGTTACTAATTTATAAACTTGCACCTAAAATTTGACATCAGTTTGAGGTCTAGATTAAGAGTTATGCTCATTAGCGTAATTTGAAAGCTTTATGTTAATTAAACGGCGTAATTAGCATATATTCTATTTAAACCCACTTTTTGATATCAAACTTTTTACTCACTGATGTAATATAATATTTTGGGATTTTTGAAGATTTTTATTTAATTTTTGGCTGAGCATAACATAGGTCTCTAAGTTTGATTCGGTTAGTGTCGGTTTTGCCCTTTTAAGCCATAAAATGAGTTTTTCAAATCCTTTTGACCCCAAACCATTTTTCTACTGATTTTATTTGATAAATAAAATCTTTTGAGCCTTCTGGAATTATAAAAATATCAGCTTCCCTTTGAAAACCCGGAAATGACTCCAAATCGCCTTTTTAAGCGTTTTTTAACGCATAGTATGTACTAGAACCATATTGAACATCTAAGGTTGATACCTAATAATATTTTTAGTATATTTTTATATAATAACAGTAAGTAAAAGTTTTTAAACTCAGTTTCCAGTTTGGACCTTTTTAGTCTATGTGAAATTACCAAAATACCCCTAGAATGCATAGTTTGGTTTTAAATGATAAATTTCACATATAGGTCATACCTTACTGTTATAACTTACTAAATTAAGTGTTTTTACTGAATGAATCAGACCTGTAACTCAGATTACTAATTAAACTCTTTTATAACCTCTTAAATGACCAAAATGCCCTTACAATGCATAGTTTGAGGTTAAATCCATTCCGGGCATAATAGAAGATGTCTTACTGATGTCACAACATATTTAAGGTATATTAACTTAGGAAAATTGCATATGACTCATTTGGTTACCCGTTACGCACTTTTCGCGTTCGGAACGGCTTATGTAACTAGTTTGCATATATTAGCCGAAACGGGTCAAACCTTATCATCTTTGTCTCAAAATCCAGAATGTGTTTAGTATACCCATATTATACAAGTCTTCAAACTTGTCGGGTCTAAATCACATTCTGTCCGGTCTTCGCTTAATCGTGCGTTTGAACTGTATCTTCCTTTAAAACTGACCGGTCTAAGCTTAAGCGTAATTTAAAGACCCGTTAGGATTCTAATAGAATAATAAAAACCTTTGTTCCAGATTAGGAGCGCAGTAAAAGCCATCTGTACTTGCTGTATTTGACTTATACATTGCTCAGGTAAATACTCTTAACTTATTTTCCCTATACGGGCTTGGGATACGGTATTATAATAATACCGCTTGGTCGGGTGTGTAACTGTCACACCCCTATTTTCCACGTGTCACCGGTGGGCCCGGTGGGGAGTATCGTGACGTAGTTGGTATCATCATAGACAAACAACACAATATATAAATGCACAGCGGAAGCAAAGATAGATTCATTTCAACTTTAATAAAGTGTAATAATAAATATCACTGATAGTTGAAACGGATCCACAGGCGGATCAAAATAAAATAAGATATTGTTCAACAGTTTATTGTCGTCCAAGCTTGCGAGACTTATTGTGGACGCTCTAGAAGACAGCCAGCCTATTACGCGTAGTACCTGCACTTAAACTTTTGGGAAAAATACGTCAGTTTACACTGGTAAATACAATTTAACTGACTCATTTTGAAGATGATTAAAAATTGATTTGAATGCTCATGGCACAAAACATTTTATAACTTGGGATAATTATGTAATATAATCTTGTAAAGGATTTACATGTTACTTATGCGTTCAGTAGCCCGGTTCGTGCCGGGTTAAAGATTAATAGACACACCACAGGTATAGTGCCCACAAGGCTGATTCCTTTAAGTGGGATACCAGTTTTTACATATGCAGCTGTCAGGTGTACGCCTACACCCCGTGCTTAGGTCGTGGCCATTTCATGAATGATGCCAAGGATATCCGGGACATGGTCATTAACCCCCCAAAGGCTTTAAGCAATAAAACACACATTCAAAACAAGGCATCTCAATAAATTTAACCTCTATTCGATTAAAGAATTCAATGCCGGACCAAGCGGTATTTTATATACCGTACCCCAAGCCCGTATAAGGGAAAATAAGTTAAAAGTATTTACCTTGGTAAGTATATATCTCAACAAGCAAAAAGGCAGGTAGCTTTTACCGGTGCTCCTAATCTGGAACGAAGGTTTAATATAACCTATTAGATTTCTAACGGGTCTTTATTTAAGCTTAAGCTTAGACCGGTTAGCTTTAAGGACGAAACGGTTCAAACGCACGATTAAGCGAAGACCGGATAGAATGTGATTTAGACCCGACAAGTTTGAATACTTGTATAATATGGGTATACTGAATACATTCTGAATTTTGAGACAAAAATGATAATGTTTGACCCGTCTCGGTCAATTTATGCAAACTAGTTACATAAACCGAACCGAACGCGAAAAGGGCGTTACGGGTAACCGTAAAAGTCATATGCAAGTTCCCTGAGATAATATGCTCTAAGTATGTTATAATATCAGTAAGTTATTTTCTATTATGCCCAAAACGGATTTAAACACAATTCATGCCTCATAAGGGCATTTTGGTCATTTAAAAGGTTATAAAAGAGTTAAATTAGAAATCTGAGTTACAGGTCTGGTTTGTACAGCAAACATACTTAATTTAACATATTATAACAGTAGGGTATGACCCATATATGAAATTTATCATTTAAAACCAAACTATGCACCTTAGGGGTATTTTGGTAATTTCACAAGGGCTAAAAAGGTCAAAACTGGAAACCTGAGTTCAAAAACTTATACTTACTGTTATTTTATAAAAATATACTAAAAACATCAGTAGGTATCAAACTTATAAGTCTAATATGGTTATAGTACATACTATGCGTTAAAATGCTTAAAAGGCGATTTGAAGCCGTTTCCGGGTTTGTAAGAGAAATCTGAGATTTTTATATTTCCAGAATGCTTAACATATTTTATTTATCAAATAAAATCAGTAGAAAAAGGTTTGAGGTCAAAAGGATTTATAAAACTCATTTTTATGGCTTAAAAGGGTAAATTCGGTATTTACCGAATTAAACTTAGAGACCTATGATACGATCAGCCAAAAATTAAATAAAAATCTTTAAAAATCCCAAAATATTATATTATATCAGTGGGTAAAAAGTTTGGTATCAAAAAGTGGGTTAAAATAGGTTTTACGCTAATTATGCCGTTTATGTAACACAAAGCTTGCAAATTACGATAATAAGCATAACTCTTATTCTGGACCTCAATCTGATATCAAATTTTCGGTGCAAGTTTATAAATCAGTAACAAATGTTTCTACTCTTTCACTTTTTCAAAAATCGCGTTTTATAGTCAAAAGGGCAAAATAGTCGTATTTAAGCATAAACCGGTAACATGCATATGAAGCGGATAAGTGTTGAACCAAGTTGTAAAATCTCAGAGAGTTAAAATTATATGAAAGTTGGTCCAAAATAAGCTCTAATTCAGATCTCAAACATGCATGTACGGATCAGAACTGATAGTCAAAGAAAAAGTCAATTTATGTGACTTTCGGTTCCGATTCGAGTTTAAACTGAAAATTGTCGAATTGATTATGTTAAAACATGTTCTTACATTAATTATAAAGTTATTTTGATGATCAAACAGGTTGCATGTAGCCTACATTGTTAATCATGCTTAAATTTGCAAAAACACATTCTGTTGACTTTTTAAGAAAAGCTTTGACTCGACAATTAACATGCTTAGAGTGTGAATCTGAAAATACCCTTTTAGGGGTTTGTTACACTCATAAATACCAACATGTGGGTACTTTCAATTTGAGAAATGACAGAGCCAATCTCATTTAAACTCAAAGTCAAGTTTAATTTATGATAGTTTGACTTTCGGTTAATACACTAAGCTAGAACGAATTAGAGAATGATATGAACACTTACAATGGTCCTAAACAAGCTTAGAGATCACTATGAAGCAGCCTTGGCGTCCAGAAAGCTCCAGGAGAAGTCATGTGAATTTTTGAAGTTCAAGTGTTCATATGTTTACTACTACAAGTGCCTTATATTCAGATTTTGATGTGTTGTGAGGCTGCCACAGAGGTCTACAGGTGTTGTAAGACCTGTACAAGTGTCCTCAATTGCATGAAAGTTGATTGGTGAAGTCCCTGAGTCGATTACAGCTGCAAACAGCTCGCAAACAGCCAAGAAAACCGACATCTGCAGGTTTTGTCGCTGGCAACAGGTAGGCGGGCCGCGAGGCCAGGTTACGCGGGCCGCGTACCTCTGGTCGACCAGCAAAACAAGTTTTGCAATGTTTGCAATTCAGTCCCTGATCTTTTGTAACGTGTTGAGGCTATTTATTTTGCATTCTAAACCCTCAAATCTGGTTTTTAAGAACCTTGGGACTTTTATAAACATGATAAGGTCCTTGGTTCACTTTGCGCTTACCCGAAAAGTCACGAAATCAACGTTAACGTAATTAACCTTTCGTGTACGGTTTTGATCATAACTTTCTCATACGTTCACGAAACTTCACGAAATTTTTATCACATATTCTCGTGAGTATATTTTATCATTACAAAGCTTCGGGTTTGCCAAAAGATCACTCAGAGGTATAAATTCAACATGTTGACACGTTTAGCCCCTGTAGTTTGTAATTCCTCACTTTCTTTCATTTTTCGCTTCGTATGATCCATGATTTATCCGTTTAAGATTATAAACACCATGTAGGGTTATTGTAGGGCCTATTTATCATTTGTTGACACTTTGAACCCTTATAATCACATAGTTTCAATGTTTGTCAACTTTAGTCCCTCTAAAGTGCTCTTTCACATTTTCCACGTTTATGACACGTGTCAATACATTTTTGGACGTAAATTTTCGAGGTGTTACATCCTCACCCCCTTAAAAGAAATCTCGACCTCGAGATTTGATAAAATGTTGGAAGTACTTTTTGTCGCATAATGGACTTAACCTCAATAGCATGTCTGGAGCTTTTCCAAGCTCCCAAGTTGACCTTTATAATGGGTACATTTATCCTTTTGGAGCTTCTTCACCTATCGATCCTTAATCGATATCGGTTGCTCATTATATCATATATCTGCATATCATTATGTGATAATGCTTCTTGACTTATTGATGAAACACATCCTTAAATCATTAGTGAAAATGTGTTGCGAGCTCCGTCCAACTCCTTAATAGGTTTTAGCTTATAAGCTATTTGATCTTGATACATTCGACTCCTTCGAATGATTCAATATATTCAGAGTTCAACTAGCCTGATAATTAACAAATTGGCACACCCTTCCAGGGTGATATCTTTGTTAAACCTTATTCCTTAACAAGAACTTAGGAGGTTTGCTATTTTCATTAATCCATGATTTTCTGCCGAATACTGGCAACTTACAGATGGTTATGAGTTTGTTTGATCTTATTCGTTGTTTCCAAGGAAATTTCCAGATCTTGATAATTGGATTTACCAATCTTTGTCCAACAATAAATGTTTAACATTTCATCTATACAAGGTTTCCAAAGGAGCAGCCTTGATACTTATATATCAACTATTATAGAAAAACTTAATTTAAGGTGAGATGGTTATTCCAACCATTGATTAAAACTAATCTTAAGGAATTAGCTAATCCTTGCCGTTAGTCGAACAAATCGACGATCCTGGGCAGCTGTTGGAAATTCTTAATTGTTGCCTAATTAGGGTTGCGGTAATTAAATGCATACGCAAAATGAACCGTCTTTCTTAATTAACAATACCGCATTCTTAAAATATAGGGTCAAGCTATATGAATTCTTTATTTTCAAAACTTACTTAATTGGGGTTTTGATTCTTCCAATAATGGCACTTGCCGTCTTGGAGATTTCATAAGAATACAACCCTAAATGGGGTATAACTTAATTCTACCTGCCTCTCAGGAGGTAAGCAGGGTAATCAAAATACAATGAGGTTACAGAGATTTTCCAAGCCTCAGGCTCCAGTTCGTCCATCATTGCTCGTGTCAAAGGAGTGACACCTATGTGTTACGAGTCCATGATTATCTTAGTTGAAGGCATTTACTTGGACCATCCATTTTGGATATCTTCCTTGAACACCATTAGTTGACTTTAGCACCATATAACTATTAGAATATCCTTGTGGTTCCATGTATTAAACCTCCATATTGATCAGGCATGGAAGCAATCTATGGAACTTATTAAGATACATCAATCTTCATATGACGCTTTTATCATACTGTCTGGTTTTCGCAATCGATAGAGATCAAGGAGATATCAACTATATACGTTGACGCACTTCCTCTTAGAGAGAGGATACTTCTAAAATTTTTACGACTGAAGGTTTCTGACAGGAACAGAAGAAATGGTTCTTATGGTTTTGCCTGTAAGTTTTACCTTACACTTAATATATGGGTTCTTACGGGAAAATTTCTAAAAGTTGCTAAGCTTAAAATCTTATGAGAGACTTAGTAGTACCTGAATCCAAACGTAACTCTTAGCCCAAAAAAAATCACAATAAGGGTTTATCTGGCGTCATTATTAATGTGAACTGCCTCTAATTATTCATCAGGAGGGTTAAACGCCTCCATTCTTAATCCTTTTAAATTTAGCTATAAAATCTTTGACAAATTTTAGGGCAGTCTCAACTTTGACTGGTTATTTCTTAATCTATATAACATGAGTAGCTGAGTTAGGTCCATAATGGATTTATAATGAGCAGGTTTTGAAACCCTTAAGTTCCCTTTTATAGCCGATGCTAAATCATCGATATATATAGTGCATTATGCTTAAGTTCTAGGTTAACCGAATAAGAGCACTATTTCAACCAATGAACCAAGGTTTGCAACCTACTGCCGATAGTTTATAGCTCTTATGGGGGAGTCGGAAAAATTCTTATTCCATCTTTTCCATTTTGCAAAGCGGCTAATAGGTTGTCTAATAAGGTCCTTAAAATTTGGACCATTCCATAATGAAAAAGGAGATCTCTCTTATGGACTCCATTAATGTCCTCACTAATCAAGGGTACTACCATCGAATGATTGTGAGGCATACCTTACCGTGTGCTTTCCAGCATAACTGCTGACATACGTAATGGTTTCTACTTCATCCAACAATTTCTTGTAATCGATGATCCCTTTTTACTATTGAAGTCTCTTGACTTCCAAGAGACGAGGTACTTCTAAGTAAATCCTAAAAAGAATGGGCTCCTTGCCACATATGATTTTATTTGGGTTATTCTTCGCATATGGAATATGAATAAAGCTCTTCCCATGAGCAGTGTCATGTGTTTTAGAGTGAGCAGCGTTTGGCTCTTCATGGCTTTTCTCATAGCCCTTCTCAGCAGTGATAATTATAGTTTTGGAGATTAACTCAGTTAACATTGAGGTTCACACTTGGTGCACTATTAACATTGGTCGCATATCTTAGCATTGCGACTGTTGTCTCTTCTGAGTTTTCCATACTCAATTCTTTTGGTATTAAATACCAATTTAATAATTAATTGAGTGCATTTCCCAGCTAGTCATCATCCTGACGACTTACCATATATCGATCATGGTATTATTAAACCATATGAACATTCCTAAGGAGTGTCATTTGATTGTACATGTGCTTATATTTAATCAAAATGGAGATTTCACAAACTAGGCACCTAGCTCGGTTGGCTAGGCGCGCGAAAGGGTGCGGCCTAGACCCAGGTTCGATTCCGGGGACGGCCAATTCCACCATTTTTTTTATGTTTAATATTTATTAATCGTACGGATGCATGTAATTATAAGGGTTGTCTCATAAGGAGTCTTGATAATTAATTGCTTCTTATCACCCACAATATGGGCTTGATTTTTCAGACAACCAATCGATTTTATAACTATATTGTGTCCTTATATTTTAACGGAAAAATAGGACATCGGAAAAAATGATTCTTAATGGACATAAAACATCCATCTAATATTGCTGAAGCAGTTTCTGAGGTACTATCTACAAATTTTTCTTTATACTAAACGCTTAGAGTTTTTAACAGGCAGATTTAATGATTTACAAAATCTGTTGTCTTATGAAAGATTTATCTGAACCTGAATAAAATAATACTCAAGCATGAGCATTATTGATAAAGAAGTACCTGTTGTGACATTGTCGTTCTGAATAGCCTCTTGAGCATTCACTTGAGAGCTCCCAGCTTTGGTCTCCTTAGCCTCCCCAGGCTTCTTGGTTTTATTTGGGCAATTTGTCTTGATGTGCCCTATTTCATTGCAACCATAGCAGGTTGCGTCCTTTATGCCTTGGCACTCCAAGGTCTTGTGCCCTTTCTTGTTACAAATCCCACAAGGCCTAGCTTGTGACTCCAGAGTGCATTTCCCTGTAGTTGCCTTCTTTGGGCAACTGGTATTTATGTGCCCTTTCTCGCCACAATCATAGCATGTGGCGTCCTTCAAGTCCTTGCACACGTGGGTCTTGTGATCCGTCTCCTCGCAGATGACACATCTCCCGGTCAGCTCATAGAAACATTTTCCGAAGTGCTTCCTCTTGCAGGTTTTACATTTGGGTTTTGCCTCCATTGGCTTGGACTGGTTATAGCTTGAACCGGTCTTACCCTTTTTGCAACCCTTATTCGGGGCATCATCGCACTTTCGCTTATGATCCTTCAGCGCACGGTCCACAGCGTTGTTTACGGCTGTATCTATCATAGCCTGTAACTCGGTGCTTGTTAAATTCAGTCTTACATCATCTTTCTGATCAACCGGATGATTGTGAGCTTCGGTGTAGTCAGCCATGGTGAAACTTTGAAGGCTACAATCCAAATAGAAATAATTGGTTTAATTATATAGCGAATTGTCGAACTTGATAATTAAGTAGCCATGGTGCGAATAAACCATATGGGCCAACAGATAGTATTTAATTTATTTGATTATGTTTTGCCTAAGTTTTTTAAATAAACCATCTTTGGCGTTTAAACGGAATATAATCCTTCATATTTACTAGACAGGGGACATAAGTCACGACCGTCAATGTCATACCGACATCTTATATAGCACAACGGCTTGTTCCAAAGGACTTTTCGATGGCACAGATGCCTTGTCACTAGGGAAATTTTAAAACATAATCAATGATTCCTTTGGATCGGAAAATTTCATAATTCATTGTCTTGACAAGAAGTTATGAAATAAAACTATCTTTTTCATGTATACATCTTTGCCCGTAGGTATACATCCCTGGTGGATGTTTAGATGTGTACCTCATGTTCGACGTTTATTAGCCATGATTCCTATTGATCATTTAGGCTAAATAAGGAGTCTGGAAAAATTTTCCTAATATAAAGATGACAAGCGTGATTTTATCGTATCACTGTTGCCAGGAGTGTTAATATATTTACAATGTCACAAGGATTTGAATCCTTTGAATAGGTTCTACCATCTTGGTCTCGTCCGGAATGACATATAGGCTAGGTTGTACCTTTAATACTGGTAGGAAAGGAATGATATTTATTTTTATTCAGGACTTTATCATAAATCCAAATTTACAATTTAATAATAGCACAAATGGCCTACTCGGGTAGACAAGTTTAATTTATAAGCCATGATTTTGGAGAATCGAGGCATTAAGGTTTGAATCAAAGTTCATACCCTTTTCTTGACAGGGAGTGGTAGGCTACCACTGTCTTTAGTCTCAGAGGACACTAATCATAGCCCGTAGGCATTTCCCTTCTAAGGGATGTTTATGGTATGTTCATCTTTTCAGATGTTATTAGTCGAGATCTTATAGATCCTACCTACTATTATGTTTGGACGCATTCCAATATCTTTAGATAGGGGTCAAAGACCACCACTGTCGTTGTCTTATTGGACAACAAGTTTAGCCCGTAGGCACTTTATCACTTACGGATGTTTATAATATGATCGTCGTATTAGATGATATTAGTATTGATCATATAGACTAATAGGCTTGAGCATAGCTCACCACCATAGACAAGGAATCAAAAAGATCAAAATGTCAATGTCTCAAATGGAGAATACATTATAGCCCGTCGGCAGAGCATCACTAGGATGATATTAGTCATGATCACATTGATCATATAGACTATTAGGCTTGAGCATAGCTCACCACCTTAGACAAGGAATCATGAAGATCACAATGTCAATGTCTCAAATGGACAATATATTATGGCCCGTAGGCACCTCCTTTCTGAGGGATGGTTATAACATGATCATCTTATAAGATGATATAAGCCATGATTTCTAGATCATAATGCAAATTAGAAAAAATTTAAAAATTTTCAGTACAGGGATGACTATTGTGACTTTCTCGAATCACATTTGCCAAGAGTGCTAACACGTTATTAGGTGTTAACAAGGATTTGAATCTTTTAAATAGGTCCTACCATCTTGGCCTTGTCATGTAGGCTAGGTTTACCTTTAAGATTCCTTTTTAATAATTAACGCAGAACAAATTTTTAAATCGGGATGTTAATAAGGATCTGAACCTAAATCGAGGAACTGCCATCTTGGCCGGGTCTTAATAATGACACGAGGCTAGGTCTTGTCCTTTTTAGATTTTGCCATTTTATTATAATGGTAGATCATATATAAGGAATGTTATTTTCCATTTATTTCATATTTCATGTTTAGAATGAAAGCTTAAATTTAATCAATCCACTATATAAAAATAAAAGTACAGAGTTGCCCTAAGCGGGACTTGAAAGGAATAATGTTGTCCTTGCAGGGACTGAAAAATAAATATGTCCTTAGAAGGACTATTAAGGAAACGATCTTCAGCAAAAAGGAGTTTCTTCTTTATTCTAATTCTGAATGCTTTCTCCTTGGATGCTCGTTTCATTCTAGCCGTGGTACGAAGCTCAGCATTTCAAGGCTCCAGGTGTGGAGAACTCCTATTACGGCTTCTTCGCTTGGCGACATATCCAGTATAAAAAAAAATTTGGAAGCAAAATTTCCAGATTAGGATTGAGATTATTCCTATGTTAAGTCTAGACTCAGAAGGTCAAGGAATGTGCTAATGTGACATTGAGATTAAACACCAAAAAGGCTAGTGTTTAATTCACTCAATGTTGGCTCTGATACCAACCTGTCACACCCCTATTTTCCACGTGTCACCGGTGGGCCCGGTGGGGAGTATCGTGACGTAGTTGGTATCATCATAGACAAACAACACAATATATAAATGCACAGCGGAAGCAAAGATAGATTCATTTCAACTTTAATAAAGTGTAATAATAAATATCACTGATAGTTGAAACGGATCCACAGGCGGATCAAAATAAAATAAGATATTGTTCAACAGTTTATTGTCGTCCAAGCTTGCGAGACTTATTGTGGACGCTCTAGAAGACAGCCAGCCTATTACGCGTAGTACCTGCACTTAACCTTTTGGGAAAAATACGTCAGTTTACACTGGTAAATACAATTTAACTGACTCATTTTGAAGATGATTAAAAATTGATTTGAATGCTCATGGCACAAAACATTTTATAACTTGGGATAATTATGTAATATAATCTTGTAAAGGATTTACATGTTACTTATGCGTTCAGTAGCCCGGTTCGTGCCGGGTTAAAGATTAATAGACACACCACAGGTATAGTGCCCACAAGGCTGATTCCTTTAAGTGGGATACCAGTTTTTACATATGCAGCTGTCAGGTGTACGCCTACACCCCGTGCTTAGGTCGTGGCCATTTCATGAATGATGCCAAGGATATCCGGGACATGGTCATTAACCCCCCAAAGGCTTTAAGCAATAAAACACACATTCAAAACAAGGCATCTCAATAAATTTAACCTCTATTCGATTAAATAATTCAATGCCGGACCAAGCGGTATTTTATATACCGTACCCCAAGCCCGTATAAGGGAAAATAAGTTAAAAGTATTTACCTTGGTAAGTATATATCTCAACAAGCAAAAAGGCAGGTAGCTTTTACCGGTGCTCCTAATCTGGAACGAAGGTTTAATATAACCTATTAGATTTCTAACGGGTCTTTATTTAAGCTTAAGCTTAGACCGGTTAGCTTTAAGGACGAAACGGTTCAAACGCACGATTAAGCGAAGACCGGATAGAATGTGATTTAGACCCGACAAGTTTGAATACTTGTATAATATGGGTATACTGAATACATTCTGAATTTTGAGACAAAAATGATAATGTTTGACCCGTCTCGGTCAATTTATGCAAACTAGTTACATAAACCGAACCGAACGCGAAAAGGGCGTTACGGGTAACCGTAAAAGTCATATGCAAGTTCTATGAGATAATATGCTCTAAGTATGTTATAATATCAGTAAGTTATTTTCTATTATGCCCAAAACGGATTTAAACACAATTCATGCCTCATAAGGGCATTTTGGTCATTTAAATAGTTATAAAATAGTTAAATTAGAAATCTGAGTTACAGGTCTGGTTTGTACAGCAAACATACTTAATTAAACATATTATAACAGTAGGGTATGACCCATATATGAAATTTATCATTTAAAACCAAACTATGCACCTTAGGGGTATTTTGGTAATTTCACAAGGGCTAAAAAGGTCAAAACTGGAAACCTGAGTTCAAAAACTTATACTTACTATTATTTTATAAAAATATACTAAAAACATCAGTAGGTATCAAACTTATAAGTCTAATATGGTTATAGTACATACTATGCGTTAAAATGCTTAAAAGGCGATTTGAAGCCGTTTCCGGGTTTGTAAGAGAAATCTGAGATTTTTATATTTCCAGAATTCTTAACATATTTTATTTATCAAATAAAATCAGTAGAAAAAGGTTTGAAGTCAAAAGGATTTATAAAACTCATTTTTATGGCTTAAAAGGGTAAATTCGGTATTTACCGAATTAAACTTAGAGACCTATGATACGATCAGCCAAAAATTAAATAAAAATCTTTAAAAATCCCAAAATATTATATTATATCAGTGGGTAAAAAGTTTGGTATCAAAAAGTGGGTTAAAATAGGTTTTACGCTAATTATGCCGTTTATGTAACACAAAGCTTGCAAATTACGATAATAAGCATAACTCTTATTCTGGACCTCAATCTGATATCAAATTTTCGGTGCAAGTTTATAAATCAGTAACAAATGTTTTTACTCTTTCACTTTTTCAAAAATCGCGTTTTATAGTCGAAAGGGCAAAATAGTCGTATTTAAGCATAAACCGGTAACATGCATATGAAGCGGATAAGTGTTGAACCAAGTTGTAAAATCTCAGAGAGTTAAACTTATATGAAAGTTGGTCCAAAATAAGCTCTAATTCAGATCTCAAACATGCATGTACGGATCAGAACTGATAGTCAAAGAAAAAGTCAATTTATGTGACTTTCGGTTCCGATTCGAGTTTAAACTGAAAATTGTCGAATTGATTATGTTAAAACATGTTCTTACATTAATTATAAAGTTATTTTGATGATCAAACAGGTTGCATGTAGCCTACATTGTTAATCATGCTTAAATTTGCAAAAACACATTCTGTTGACTTTTTAAGAAAAGCTTTGACTCGACAATTAACATGCTTAGAGTGTGAATCTGAAAATACCCTTTTAGGGGTTTGTTACACTCATAAATACCAACATGTGGGTACTTTCAATTTGAGAAATGACAGAGCCAATCTCGTTTAAACTCAAAGTCAAGTTTAATTTATGATAGTTTGACTTTCGGTTAATACACTAAGCTAGAACGAATTAGAAAATGATATGAACACTTACAATGGTCCTAAACAAGCTTAGAGATCACTATGAAGCAGCCTTGGCGTCCAGAAAGCTCCAGGAGAAGTCATGTGAATTTTTGAAGTTCAAGTGTTCATATGTTTACTACTACAAGTGCCTTATATTCAGATTTTGATGTGTTGTGAGGCTGCCACAGAGGTCTACAGGTGTTGTAAGACCTGTACAAGTGTCCTCAATTGCATGAAAGTTGATTGGTGAAGTCCCTGAGTCGATTACAGCTGCAAACAACTCGCAAACAGCCAAGAAAACCGACATCTGCAGGTTTTGTCGCTGGCAACAGGTAGGCGGGCCGCGAGGCCAGGTTACGCGGGCCGCGTACCTCTGGTCGACCAGCAAAACAAGTTTTGCAATGTTTGCAATTCAGTCCCTGATCTTTTGTAACGTGTTGAGGCTATTTATTTTGCATTCTAAACCCTCAAATCTGGTTTTTAAGAACCTTGGGACTTTTATAAACATGATAAGGTCCTTGGTTCACTTTGCGCTTACCCGAAAAGTCACGAAATCAACGTTAACGTAATTAACCTTTCGTGTACGGTTTTGATCATAACTTTCTCATACGTTCACGAAACTTCACGAAATTTTTATCACATATTCTCGTGAGTATATTTTATCATTACAAAGCTTTGGGTTTGCCAAAAGATCACTTAGAGGTATAAATTCAACATGTTGACACGTTTAGCCCCTGTAGTTTGTAATTCCTCACTTTCTTTCATTTTTCGCTTCGTATGATCCATGATTTATCCGTTTAAGATTATAAACACCATGTAGGGTTATTGTAGGGCCTATTTATCATTTGTTGACACTTTGAACCCTTATAATCACATAGTTTCACTGTTTGTCAACTTTAGTCCCTCTAAAGTGCTCTTTCACATTTTCCACGTTTATGACACGTGTCAATACATTATTGGACGTAAATTTTCGAGGTGTTACAGTAACCATTTAAATCGGATTGTGATTAATGTAATTACATACTCGTTTAATATGTATTATTTGGTGTATGGCCTTTGGGGGTTAAATGACCATGTCCCGGATATCCTTGGCATCATTTTACGAAATGGCCACGACCTAAGCACGGGGTGTAGGCGTACACCTGACAGTTGCATATGTAAATTGGTAGCCCATTTAAAGGAATTAACCTTGTGGGTATTATACCTGTGGCGTGTCAGTTAATCTTGTCCGGCTCTACCAACCGGCCCTGATGGACGACAAATAAGTAAAACTGTATACATGATTATTTAATAATTGTCCCAAGTTATAAAAATATATTTTTTTCGAAGTGCATTCAAATCGATTTTCAAACTCTTTTCAAAATGAGTCAGTTGAGTTGAGTTGTATTTACCAGTGTAAACTGGCGTATTTTCCAAAAAGGTTAAGTGCAGGTGCTACACGTAATAGGCTGGATACTCCAGACATCAATAATCAAGTTTTCGCAAAGCTCTAGGTGTCAAAGTCTATTGAACAGTTATCCTCTTTATTTTGATCAGCCTGTGGATCTGTTTCAACTACATTGTGATACTTTATATTATAATTTATTTGGTTGGAATAAATCTATCTTATGCTTCCGCTGTGCATTTAAATATTGTGTTGTTTGACTATGATGATATCAACTACGTCACGATACTCCCCACCGGGCCCACCGGTAATACGTGGAAATATCGGGGTGTGACAAGTTATCATGCGAGTATTCAAATGGCACCTTTCGAAGCATTGTATGGTCGCAAGTGCCGTTCGCCTATTTGTTGGCACGAGATTGGTGAATCTCAATTCACTGGTCCTGAACTTATACAAGAGACGACGGACAAGATTTTTACAGGTTCGAGACAACTTACTGAAAGCCAGGAGCTGACAAAAGAGTTACGCTGACAAGCGTCGCAAGCCTTCGGAGTTTGAGACAGGTGACTTCATACTTCTCAAAGTATCCCCTTGGAAGGGTGTGGTTCGATTTGGTAAGAAAGGAAAACTCGCATCTCGCTACGTTGGCCCTTTCAAGATTATCGAAAAGATTGGCAAGGTAGCGTCTAGACTGGACCTACCTGAAGAACTCAACAACGTTCATCCTGTCTTCCAAGTTTCCAACCTAAAGAAGTGTCTAGCTGATGAAGGACTTCAAGTTCCACTAGAAGATCTTCAAATCAACGAGACTTTACATTTCGTGGAAAAACTCATCGAAATCATGGACCGAGGAGTCAAGAGATTCAGGCACAGTTAAATTCCTATCGTTAAGGTTCGATGGGAAGGAAAACGTGGCACTGAATTCACTTGGGAACTCGAGAGTGATATGAAGACTAAGTATCCGCACCTTTGCGTTACTTCTTCCTAAATTTCGGGATGAAATTTCCTAAAGGAGGGGAGACTGTAACGCCCTGCTTCTTCGTACTTTCCATAATTAGAAAGTCTTGTTTGTATTTCTATTTTTGGAAGTCCTGTGTCCTTGTAATCGCATTTCGTTTTGAGTCATTGTAAATCCGAGACTTTAATCGTAATGAAATGAATCTTTTATACATCGTTTATACATGTTTATACATTGATACGTGCATTCGTTTGATACATGATTCGTAATTCACATAAACATAAATTTAAATCATAAACAACTAGCGTATATTCGTAATTCTTAAATGTTCCATGCAAACAAAACATTTGGTTATTCAATTTCGAGACTTATACACATTCAACACTTCATTACTTGCCACATATTCTTGTTACATCATTTCAACACTTCATTCGTTCTTACAACACCGAATCCATGTTCAATTACTTGATTAAACTCTCACTTCAGGTTTGATTATGTATGTTAGGACATGATACTTGACACATATACAATTGATACACCTTAAATACATAAAATACACAATGATTAATCATCTAATATGTTACATATACTTATTACTTACAATAATGTTACATACTTATACATCACACTTTTTGTCTAGTTAAATCGCGTTTTATTTCATGTTATACCTTGTTACAAGTTAGGGGAACATTGTTACATATTAATTACATAACTTAATCAGCAAAAATTACACATTTTAATGTTTAAAAAAAATAAATAAAAAGGAAATATAGGGCTGAATTCAGCACCCAAAACAGCCCCCTTGGGCTGAGTTTTGTGGGCTTGTTTCAATGTGTAACCCCTTCTAAACACTTTCAAAGCCCAACCCATTGAAACCCTAATCCATCTCCTATAAAACCCAAGCCTCCTCCAAGCATTTTTCACTTTCTACACACTCTCCATTCATTCTCAAAGTCTCAAAATCATAGTTGAATTTAGGAGCTCGAACAGATTCATACCCTCTTACCAAAATGAGCATATCTCACTCATTTCTTAACCTTTTCACTTGATTCTTTTTCCTACTTACTTGGATTAACCTTAGGAACATTTCCATAGGTTTTCCATGGAAAACCAGGCCCTGGAACGTCACCAATAAGGCTCCAAAGTGGACTGCAACTTTCTGATTTGATTCAAACTTTGTTAATCTTGATTAAACTTGAGTTATCTCATCTCAAACCTATGTCCTTATGCTCATCACCACATCTATGGTTACTTGGGCTTAAAAACAAGGTTGAGACATGTAAAATCAGAGGTGTAAACCTCACAAACTTTCTGTTTTGATTAAGGGTTTAACCCACAAATAGTGTTCATGCTTCAAGCTTGATGTTGTGTGATTAAAGGATAAGCTTGGGCTTTCCTACTTGAAAATCCACACACTATTTAATGTTTTCCCATAGATTAGTTGTTCATATTTCCTTCTTTACTTGTATGTTCTTGACCCTCCTTGAATGTTCATAACATCAAGTGTAGTGGTGAACATATAGAGGTACCTAAATGGAAGACTTATTCTTCCTACCTCCTACATGACTTCTATGACACAAAAGAGGTTCCTAAATGGAGGATTCATCCTCCTACCTCATGCTTGATCTATTTCACATATTGATATATTACATAACCTATATATTACCTAAGTAATCAAGCCTTTGATGATGAACTAATGCTCACTTGTCAAAGTGTTTTGGTTACCTCGTCTACAACATTATGTGTTGAAGATGATTACTTTCATATGATTATGTTCATACGTTTTAACCTCCGAAACTTATTCCACCGTTATCCTCCAATACTCATACGCCTTTGTTTCTTCGTGTAGAAGGACTTGGTGTTCCAACCTCCCATAACAACAACTCTCTCGCGGATTCACAAGTGGAAAGCTTATAAAACCGTGAGTATACTCGAACCCCCTTTTACGTTTACCACTTTTGGGGTGTAACATGTTAAATTATAAAATTACATACAAACTTTACTCTTTATGCATGCACAAAACAATCCGAATACATGAATACTATGTTGTTATACTTGATGCATATACTTGGGTGATTCTTATGTGATACAATAGTCATTAGCTTTATACAAGCCTGCATTTGACATGTATAGCGCTATAGGAGTATCGCACCACCCGTGGACGAGAGGTCATGTTGAATTATATTCTTTATTGCGTAAACATAGGGTTGACTAGAAATATTGCATGCCTTGTATGATGATCTTGAATAACCTAAGTTGGCATGTGTATTCGTTTTTAAACTTTGATACTTATACTTAAACTTGTACAGTCGCCTTTGCTTTTGCATTGAACTTTATTTTAAACATGTTACAGGTTGAGGATGACGATGCTATGAAATGAAGTAGCGATGATGCCTAGATGCACATTTAGACGTGTTAGGTTTAAAATGTTGTATCAATTTTTGTTATTGTTATGTTATGTTATGAACATGTTGTTATTTGAATTTCCTTGTAATGTTTGACAATTTGATTACGAAACAAAAACGGTTAATTTAAATATTGTCACTAATAGTGTTATGAAGTCTCTTGCAATCTTGTATTCGTCCCATTCCGATGATTCCGCCATTGGTTGGGGTGTGACACTTATGACTACACATGGCCTAACAGTAAGTAAAGATTTGAGAAATTCGTAGGCTTACAATCTCCTTTATGAGAAATTCACAATGGGTTATAACATATAAGTATGCAACATTATCAGCTAATATAGGGCTACCAACACCTCACTCTACATCCCCGTTGATTTTGTTGCTAATTGCTTCATTAGATGGTGAAAAACTGAATTGTATCAAATGAAAAACTGAGGAAACAGACAATTAGTGAAACCCGATTGTTTAGTTAATTGAAAGGTCACGTGAGGAATGCATGGTCGGTGGTTTCTGACTATGCATTTTAAGATATATAGTAATAAAGGCCAAAATATATTCTATCAAAAACCCAGATCCAACGAATAATACCAAAATATATTCACCTTTATATAGTTAAATTACTTTTGTGTCCATTCTTCCTCTTTAATAATGTATTATAGATACATTATTAATTAATTCGTTGGTTTTTTCACAATGGGTTATAGCTTATAAGTATGCAACATTATCAACTATTATAGGGCTAGCTCACTTGGTAGAGACTTTTAATATGTCTTTTACGGGGAGGTCTTGGGCTCAATCCAAAACAAGAAGTACATTAGGTTTAGTTTGGAAATTAAGAGTGAATAAGCATTGCCATTAAAAAAAGAGTGTGTAACATTATCTAAAATAAATGAGATATCCATATTGAATGAATAATAGAGGGAATATGTAATGGAAGGTTGTCACAAATTGGTGTGCTTTCCAACTCGTAAACTAAAAGCTTCGACAATATAGCTAATACTCTGATTATTTATTTCAGGATAACGAAAGTCTCATAAAAACAAGAAATGTACAAAGATATAATGGATCGTAAAATTAACAAAATGTTGAGTAAAAAGGCACAATAAATCGTAAAAAAAAGACAATGACGTAAATATAGAAAATACATAATTTCAAATAAAAAGACACAATGATCTAAAAAAATATAAAATCTATAAGCTAAACATCTAAAAGCGAAAACCTAAAATCTTATATCATAGAGTTTGATGAGACAGTTCTAAACTTCTAATGCCGCTTGAATGAGGTCAATCAAGTTCGTTTGATACCCTTCTTACGACTTCTTATATTTAGGAGACTTTGTATTTGTTCTAACCATCTATTTTAAGAGAACTCTTTCAGTTTTATATATATCTTCTCCAATACTCTTCAAGAGTAGTTCTATTATGTATATTTTTTGCAGGATAAAATTTATTTTATTGTAATCAATTAATAAACATTTTTATTTGAGATCAAGGCTGCAACCAAGCTTTATGGTTTAACTAATACGTGTAAGTACTGTTCTTGTAATAACTTAGAACATGGTAAACGAAATCTTAATTGTATTGTTCCTAAATGCCTTTCATGAGGAATCACCTAAATACCAAATTTTCATTTGCAATTTAATCATTTATGCTGATAGTAATTTGCTTATCATAACACTATACTAGATAACACCAAAAAAACATTGGTAATCTGGTTCAAATGCATGAGAAATGGGTGAAAGTATCATAAATGTACACACCATAAAGTGAATGCAAAAGCTAAAGAACACAACTTTGTATGCTCAGCGTCTGGAAAGAGCCACACCCGAAAGCAATATCAAAAGAATCAGCACAACGACTCCAGCATACGAACCGATTAAAGATCCAGACACCCGTTTGCAGAAATTGCTATATTTTTGACAAATTGCTAACCAGTTGAACTTACTGTTGCCACTGTGTACCAATTTCACTATAGCTGTTGCCACTGCTGAGCCTGCCATCAGTAAACCCATAGCCACCTAGACACACATTAAGTTAGTAACCATGTTATTTGAAGTCATGAACTTTATATCAAAACACCATCTAAAGAGCGTTTTTTAGATGAGGCCCACTAATCCTACATGCCGCCCCCATACTCAAAAATGTGTTCGATGAATACTCGAATGATCTTTTAAATGAGGGGGTATGGCACAAGTCCTAAAGTTCAAACGCCCACTCGACAAATCCTCATACAATCATTTAAACATAGGGGCTATGAAGCAAGTCCTCACCTTTAAACGGTCATTCAGTGCAACCTTAAATGACCATTTGAAATGGTGCGTGATTAGATTGTCAGTGGCGTGTGTATAAAATATCTCCTTTTAGATTTGTTTAGAGATGTGGTAAGTACCTTAGGCATATTTGAAAGTTGTTATACGAACATATGCAAACCCACCCAGACATTAATTTTTAGAGTTTGCTGAGGGGACGAGCAAACTTGGCTTGAGTTTGTTGGTCAAACGAGCGAACTCTCGCTTGAGTTTGCTGGTCAAATGAGTGAACTTCATCTTTTGTACTTATCCAAGTTCGCTTGCTACAATAATAAACTCAAACGAAATTTCCTAGAGATCGATTACAGGTGTAGTGAATTTCCTATTTTTACAATAACATTCTAAAAGCCAACAAATCCGAAAAAATATCATATAAAGATGGGTTTTCGAGACTCACAGTGTCGAGAAAAAGCAATAAGAGCCTAGTGTTCACCGCATTAGCCTTTGTTATGTGTAGTATCGAGAAAGCTAGAGAAAGAATGAGGTACGTGCTTACTATGGAACTCGCCACCACGAAAAACCTGGTTTTGATGGACAATTAATATATTAGTACTACGAACACAAAACAGTTATTTCGTGTAGTTATCTTTTATAAAGGGTCTACATATTTACACACCTTCATGCCTATTTTGACACCCTTCAGGACGCCTCGTATAGACCTATACGAGGCGTATAGGGTTACTTTTCCGACCATCTCTGCACCAAAGCACAATGTCAAATCAGTCACATCAGACGGGGAGTCTAGGTCTGTACGAGGGATGGATACGAGGCACTAAGACGCCTCGTATAGACCTATACGAGGCGTCTTCTACAGCTGACAAAAATATATACGAGGGGTCTAGAGCTATACGAGGCGTCTAAGGCTTATGAAAAAGTGCAACATACAGTGTATGGTTTGTCCCGAGCATCCAACATTTAAGACATGTATTATGTCTCTACGCTTGTTCTTGTTCTTCTTCTTCTTTCATTCTGCTACATCTTCTTCTTCTTTCATTCTGGGACGGCATTTAATTTGTGTTCTTATCATCCCGAAGTGTTGAAATGTCATCATACTGGGACGGCAACTATGTCTTCGGGCAGTATTATAGCGAGAACTGGGTGCCCGAAAGCGATCCGGTAACGGTACAGGTACTTAAATGTTTTAATTAGTTTTTGTTTTAGTTTATTATTTACTAATGATGATAGGGTTCTTTATTTTGGAGGAGTCTTGCGTTCCCGATTCTAATGAGCAAGAGGAGGTTGTGTCTAGTATACAAGGAGAACAAAACAAACCGTTTCTAGATTTGAACAATCATCCCCCTGTTGATGAAACAGCCCTTGTAGATGACTCATACCATGCTTGTCAACCAAGTTATCCGACGCAACAAGGGTATCCGGATTATAGATACGGGTGTGAATACGGAGGAGACGGTGGATACGGAGGAGACGGTGGATACGGAGGAGACGGTGGATACGGAGGAGACGGTGGATACGGAGGAGACGGTGGATACGGAGGAGACGGTGGTTACAGAGGAGACGGTGGTTACAGAGGAGATGGTGGATACAGAGGAAATGGTGGATACAGTGGATACGGAGGAGACGGTGGTTATGGTGGATATGGTAGATATGGTGGTGAGACACCTCCCATCCAGGACAGTCCGTACTTAAAAAAGCAGGTATTAATTACTATTTTTGTATTATTTAATTATTATTATTAGTATTATTATTAGTATTATTATTAATATTATTATTATTATTATTATTATTTATTTATTTATTAAAATTATTTATTATTATTGTCGATGTTACAGGTTTTCAACTCTTTAGATGAACTAAAGAATCGGATACAAGAAATAGCAAACGCGGATGGTTTCGTTATTGTCACCCGTCGATCAAAGAAAACCGGTGGAAGAATCCGGAGGGTATGGCTTGAATGTGATCGTGCTGGTGAGCACCAGACTACAGCAACACTTAGAAAAGCCGGAAGCAAAAAAAACGGTTGCCCGTTTTACCTGCTGGCTGTGCGAAACCACCCGTATGAAACCTGGGAGATTAAAGACGGAAAAATTGAACATAACCACGAACTTTGTGAGGACCTATCGGCCCACGCGTTTGTGCGAAGGTTTACTCCAAGCGAAATGAAACTGATCGAGCAGCTGACAGCTCAAAACATGGAGTCGCGCAAAATATTTCAAACGATAAGGAAGCAGGACCCCGACAGGTTTCATGTTCTGAAAGACGTTCAAAACGTTGTGGCGAAGATTAGAGCCGAACAAAGACAAGGATTGACTCCCATGCAGTCACTAGAAGACAAGCTGATAAACAACGACTTTATTTACGAGACACGGGAGGAACCCGGAACAGAGATCGTAACAGAGATCTTCTTTCTTCATCGGTACTCGAGAGACATGTGGCGTGCATTCCCCCACGTCATGCTGATCGATGCGACGTACAAGACAAACATATACAATATGCCCTTTATCCAGATTGTTGGTATGACGCCTACCAACAAATCGTTTATTATCGCGCATGCCGTTGTTAGTAAAGAACGGGGTGATAACTTTGTGTGGGTGCTTGAGAGGGTCAAGTCAATGTTGGATGAATGCATGGAGCCACGTGTGATTTTAACCGATAGAGACCTAGCCCTTATGGGCGCGTGTGCTAAAGTATTTCCAAACGCCTCCAGGCTTCTTTGCAGGTGGCACATACAACAGAATGTTATGAAGCACTGCAAGGGTGCCTTCACAGACGAAGACTGGAAGAAATTTTTGTCATTCTGGGGGACATTGATTGAGTCTCCATCCATACTCATCTACGAGTACCACTTGCGCAACATGCGACAACGACTTGTGGAGTGCAAACGTTCTAGTAAGTTTTTATAATAACATACGACTCACCTATGCAAATTTTATTAAATTATTTTTACATTTTAGGGGTCTTCAAATACGTGTACGATAACTGGCTAAAAGACTATAAGGAGATGTTCGTCTTTGCGTGGACTGATAAGAGGCGCAACTTTGGTAATCGTACCACAAACAGAGTTGAGAGCCAACACGCCAACTTAAAGAGATACGTTGAAGATAGGAGCTCGCTCGACCGTATAGTTGGTTGTGTCCATGATATAGTTGAGGCACAGTTCGGTGAAATAAGGAAGACTTTTCGAGATAGCATCGAAAAAACAATGACCCACCACAAACACCCGTTGTTTCAACACCTACTTGGTAAAGTTTCCCATACAGCCCTTGACTTGTTGAGGAGCGAGGCAATTAGGAAGCTAGATGTCTTGGAGCGCTTTCATTCATCATGTGGTTGCCAAATGTGGCACAGCTGTGGGTTGCCCTGTGCTTGCAGGATAGAAAAGTACATGCTTGAAGGTAATAATTGTTAAACGTACAACACTTGTGTGATATATTTCCGTTAATCATGTGACTTAAACAATGTTGTTTTTAACCGTGCAGAGCGTCCGATTCAACTCGAAGACGTGGACGTCTTCTGGCGGAAACTTAACTTCCAAAGTTGTAAATTGATAGACGATGACGTGGACGTGGTCGAAGAGCTAAATATTGTTAGACAACAATTAGAGTCGCACCCCCCAGCTCAGCAAAAAAGCCTGATTTCAAAGATTAAAGCGGTGTTGACTCCAAAGAAATCTACCAAGAAACCACCGGTTGTCCAACAAAATACTCGTGGCCGACCAACAACAAAGCAGGTACAACAAAGGTTGGACGAGGCCTCTCGTATAGATGAAGAATTGAGGAGAAGCTCATTCGGTGATGCAAACACGTGCTTTGAAGGTTCCCGACAAACTAAGTACGACAAACCTCGTCACAGCTCGTACGTTCCGTCACAGGCCTCTCAACAGTCGGTTATAAGGTCCCAAAAACCCAAAGCGAGCCTAAGCCGTTCAAAGAGTTCTAAGAAGAAAGAGACACGAGATGCTCACGGTTTTCCGTTAATCATTGGGGACAAGTACGTGGGAATCATCGAACAGTTTCAGGATGACATTCCGCTAGTGTTCCATCCGTACGTCTCGTGCATACGAGATGTGATGCCGGACGGTCATTGTGGGTTTCGGTCTGTGGCTGTGGGCTTAGGTATGGAACAGAGTTCATGGGGGCTCATTCGAAGGCACCTTGTTCAAGAAATGGACCAGAACAAATCGATCTGGTTCCCAATATTTGAAGCATGGGATAAAGGTTATTTTTACACGCATCGTCAGGGCCTAATTTGGGATTCAGTGTCCGGTTGTGGGGGGGATCACTGGATGGACTTCCCCTATGCAGGACTTCTTATTGCACAAACGTACGGTATCGGGGTGCACCTGTTAACGACAACCATGGGTGCGAGTTCCACTTTCTTCCCGATACTAAGTCCTCCGGCTAATCAACAACCATTGTTCATAACGCTTACACATGTAAACGAGAACCACTTCATACATGTTAAGCTGGAAGGGGATTATCCAATGCCACCAGCACATGGGCTATGGTTGACCCACCGAACACCCCATACGAAACAATGGGAAGATATGTACTTGCCACGTCTAGAATGGTATACATCGATAATGAATCCTCCGCCAAGATCAAACCCCAGTCTTAATTACATCGATAGTGATACGGAAGAATGATTTTTGTAATTTGAATGTATTTTTTTTATTAATTCCTATAATTTTCTACAATTTCTATAATTTTTTTTTTATAATTTGTATCATTTTTCAATAATTAAAACAGTTTAAAATCATTTTTAAAAAAAAATTAAAAATATACGACGCGTATAGAGATATACGCGTCGTATAATTATGCCCAAAAGACCATTTTGCCCCTGGTATGCCCCCAATCAAGGCTTATTTCAAGGGCTAAAAGGTCATTTCCTAATCCACAGACGCCTCGTATAGATCTATACGAGACGTCTATTTGAGCGGGTTTTTGAAATTTTGAATTTTGAAAATTTGAAAATCAAAATTTGAATTTTTTGATTTAGGACGCTTCGTATAGATCTATACGAGTCGTCTACAGTGTCGGCAACAATTCTTTTAATTAAAATTTGAATTTTGAAAATATTTTATGTTAATTACCATTTTGCCCCTGAAAGTCCCCAGTATAGGCCTTTAACAGGGGCTTAAAGGTAATTTTGAAAAACCAGACACCGCGTATAGAGCTATACGTGTCGTCTTGGAAGGCGGCAACTTTTTAAAGTTTTTGTTTTTTAATTTGGAAAAAAGGTTTATTAAATTACCATTTTGCCCCTGTAAAGCCCTCAGTATAGGGTTTAGTCAGGGGCAAAATGGTAATTAACCATTCCAGAAATATCTTTTTGGAATGGTTAATTACCATTTTGCCCCTGAATAAAGCCTATACTGGGGGCATACCAGGGGCTAAATGGTCATTTAATAAAAAGAGGGGACGACGCGTATAGACCTATACGAGGCGTCTATGCCTCGTATAAGGCTGGGGGGTCTATACGAGGCTGGTTGTAGCCCCCAAACAATAAACACACACACATACGGAGAATACACCTCTATACGCCTCGGATACGTATTTCGACCGGATTTTCGAAGATTTGAAGCATCACCGGTATGTATTTCGCCCCGTAGTTTAGTATTTTTGCCACGTTTTTGCCTTTAGACCGTAGGTTTGCCCTGAAATTTGATTTTTGTGGGGTTTGGGGGCCTGAGTTTAAGGTTGAAGATGAATGGGGAAGAACAGGACGCCGAGTATAGCCCTATACGAGGGCTATACGAGGCTCTGTAAATTTTTTTTTTCTTATTAATTATTATTATTAGTATTGTTATTATTATTAGTATTATTATTATTATTATTTATTAGTTATTATTATTATTAGTATTATTATTATTATTATAATTATTATAATTATTTATTAATTATTATTATTATTAGTATTATTTATTAATTATTTTTTTTTCTTATTAATTATTATTATTAGTAGTATTATTATTATTATTTATTAGTTATTATTATTATTAGTAGTATTATTATTATTATTTATTAGTTATTATTATTAGTATTATTATTATTATTTATTAATTATTATTATTATTAGTATTATTTATTAATTATTATTAATTATTATTATTAGTATTATTTATTAATTATTAGTTATTATTATTATTAGTATTAGTATTATTATTTATTAATTATTATTATTATTAGTATTATTTATTAATTATTTTTTTTTCTTAATATTTATTATTATTAGTATTATTATTATTATTATTAGTATTATTATTAATTATTATTATTATTATTATTATTATTATTATTATTAGTATTATTATTATTATTATTATTCTGATTTATTTATTATTGTGTTTATACGTATACGTTATTTACCTGCAGATTGATTATGGAGGGCGACGACATTCAGATAGATCTTGATGCGGTACTGGCGGTTCAGCAGGTTCAGGAGGGTCCACGACGGAGACGGCGGCCGGATCTGGATACGCTGCAGGGTTGTCCGTACCTAGAGTTTCCCGACGGCACCGATGCCGCCCGCCATTGCCAGAAGCTTAGGAGGATGTACATTGGATCGCATGCATCGATCGACTGGGGTGCGATGGACCAGCTTGCTGAGACGGATAGAGTGCGTCGGTTTATACCTCTCGATTCGCCGTGGCATCGTCTTTTTGATTTGGCGCACACGCCGACCTACAGGGAGCTGCTTGTCGAGTTCATTTCGTCATTCACATTTCACCCTCCTGGGGTCCCAGTGGCGCTTCCGTACCCAGATGCTCCCCCTCCGCCTGAGATTTCTTTCAGGCTCGCTGGCGTTTTGCGTACGATGACGCTAGCAGACTTTGCGGTGCGTTCTGGTTTATACATGCAGGGGGAGATCGAGACTGAGATTTACACAGCGGGGCAAGTGGTGGTTGACAAACCCATTCTTCTAGGGTTTTGGCAGGTGATTGCGGGGCCAAATACTTGGGAGCACGACAAGTCGAAGGGGAGGGTGTCGTTTGTTAGGGACCCACTGTACAGGTACGTACATTTATTACGGCAATTATTGTGATTATGTGCATTGTTTATTAATCTCTGTTTCTGTATTTCGCTAACACTATCTGCAGGTATCTGCACCATTTGCTCGCTACTTCGATTTCAGCGCGCGGCTACAGCCGTGAGTGGTGTACGACTACAGATCGTTTTTTCCTTTATTGTTTGTTGTATAGGAGGCCGTGCGCGCTAGCACACGGTCTAGCCCAGTACTACGCCTCCGCCCATCACAAACAGGAGCGCGGATTTTTGTATGGCGGGGCGTACGTGACCGTCATTGCCCGTTCATTTGGCCTCGTACTGCACGAGGACCCACATCTACGGACGCCGCCAGTCATGCCGACGCGGATGGGCATGCAGTCGCTGTGGGGGATGAGGGTAATCAGGAGGTTCGCAGTTGGCCCGCGGTTTAAAAACCGCAACGGGGGCATATGGACAGAGGAGGCCCTACCAGAGCATTTCGAGCCCGTTTATCCTCCTGCAGATCCTGCTGATGTAGTGCCCGTGGAGGAGCCTCCGCAGGATGTAGACGGTGCAGCGATGCCACAGCCACCGCCACCTGCCGGGGCGCCTCAGTTTCCACGTCACGCTATTCCAGGTCATGCCCCAGGAGCTGCGCCGATACATCCGGAGGTACGAGCAGAGCTTGACAGGCTCAGCGATTTGATAGGTTGGGTGGTTCGGGAGCTGCAGGATAGACGCGAGAGAGATGGGTTACCCGCGATACCGCTCCCACCACCTCGAGCACCACATCAGCAGCAGCAGCCGCAGCAGCCAGATTCGGATTCGGATTCGGATGCATAGACCTGTTGTTGTTTTTATTTTTATTATGGATGTACAAACTTATCTTATATATTTTTGTTATGGATGTACAAAGTTATCTTATCTATGTCATATTTATGTTTGTTTTCAATTATCCGGTTACTTAATGATTGTTGTCTTAAATTGAAATAATACGGAAACAAAATATGTTTTGAATATTTGAACGAGATAAAATTTTAATCGGAAGAATAATATTTAAAAAAGTAAAATGTAAAAAACATTATAATATTTAATCGATATAATATATTTAAAGAGCCGATTTTTAAAATAGTTCATTTTTAAAAAACAAAAACTTTTTTATAGTGTAAAAAACAAAAAAAACATAACTTTTTTTAAAAACAAAAAAATTTTCAATAAAAAACACATCTTCAAAAACTATCCAAAAACCATACCAAAACCCACCAAAACACCCCTCATTTCAGCCAAAAAAAAAAACCCAATCTTAGACGCCTCGTATAGCTCTGTACGAGGCGTCTAGGGTTCCTTAAACTTTGTGCCTGACACCCTCGCAGACCCCCTTGAATTCAGTGCGTAGACGCCTCGTATAGACCTATACGAGGCGTCTAGGGCACCAAAGGTGTGAAAATAGGCGCGATGGGTGTCCAAATATCTCCAGCCTTTATAAATCTTGTTAAATTTTGTCTAATTAAGCTATGTAATTGTGTTATTACAAAATACTATTCCTAAAAAATAACGCATGCGCATGCATGTCAACATAATTATATATCATTACATACAAAAGTAAATTCATGATAAGTTAATTTGGATCATATCCAAGATTATAGATCAATGCATACATTGTCATACCAAATATTTTCTAGTGGTCGATCGACAATGAACTTACGTGAAGGAAGGGAAATCGTTGAACTTGGCTTGAACAAACTTAGAGAAAAATGGGAGCGTTTGGCTTGTTGTTGTAGCCATGGGGATCGCACTAGCTAGGGTTCCAGCGATGGCGATGAGCCGAAGGATAAAGTCAAGTATGGCAATGCCTCTAGTTGTAGGTGGAGCGACACCAAGTTGTAATGCACCTGGCTTCATTTTTGGTATATGATGATTATGTGATTAGGGTTTAAGTATAAGATGATCAAAAGTAATATTTTTATATACATGCAATTACATGTAAAAAGATATATGTATATGAAGCAGGGAAAGTACTGTTGGTTTAGGCCCTCAAGATCACTCGCCACACACACAAACTTTCTACTGAAACTTACAAATATGTGTGAAACATAAATTATGAAAGGAAAAGAGAACTTGAAGAAGAAAACAAATAGAGAAAGCTTATTTTATTCATCGGCTATTTATAGCCTTACACATGCATACATAACAAACAAACTAAAAACTAACAAACTATCTCATGCCAAATAACTTAGTCCATGATCTCCCTAAATTAAGCTAACAATTTGCAACGTTCATTTTCCCATGATCTCCTCCAAAAGACTCAGTCATCTCCTAAACTAATTCAGTACCACCCGTTTGATATAATGCTATTTGGTGACCCATTTAAACAAAACTGGTAACCGACTTGACCCGACCTAATACCCAACAAGTAGGTTGATAATGCTAACCTGCCCTCACCTATAGTTTTCTTTGGATTCTTTTCCAAAAGTGGAATATCCCATTTTTGGTTGCTAGAGTTGTTATGACGCGGATTATGAACTTGTAATTTAAAGTTTTGGTTTTCTGATTCGGAAATGATTTGTTTATTTATATTAAGTCTACAAAGTTTTGGTTTTTCTAATTCGGAATTGATTTGTTTATACTGAGTCTCCCTCAAATATATATATGTCCATACAGCATTTCAAGTGAGCAAATTTATTTACTTTTAATTAACCACTAAATTTTATGGTATACCAGTAAATTTTATGAGTTGGGAGTAAGTTCTGAAAGTTTTGCTTCTCATAAAAGGTATGCTTGAACTTGACGGACTAGTTTTATGCATGGCAATGATATCGGCGTTGACGAATATACCATTTTCTTTAAGTTTATCAAATATGTATGTGTTGGTTCTGACTAATGTAGAACCAAAAAATTAATCTTCATAGGTCCAATTGTTTATGAAGTTAGTTTAAAAGCACTTTTGAAGTTAGAATATGGATGGTGATGGGTTTAGGTAGTTCTTTGAAATTAGAAAGTGACATGTAATGGTTACTGATGCAAATTTTTTGATATGTTTATGTGTGTTTGGGAATTGGGATATAATATGGATGATGATTTTGTAAAAAAAAATCGATGTCTAATAACTATTAAATAATGTTTTATGTTGGTATGGCATATTATATCATTTTTTAATGTTGTGGTTTCTTAGATGCACACTTTTACCACAAGGAAATATTTAGAGAGAAAATTACAAAAATGTCACTTGACCAACCAACATTACCAAAATGTCACCTTCAAGAGTCCATAGAGTGAGCCCTGAACCATGGGAGGCGTCCATCAATGGGGTGCTGACACGTGTCAAGAATAATGGATAGAGTCGACGACTGACTCCTCAAAGGCAAAAAGGTAGCTGATGCGTCGGGCTGACTCCTCCAAGTGGCTTGGCTGACTCCTCCAATGCGTCGGGCTGACTCCTCCTACCCACTTTATCTTCCCCACCACCACCATCTTCACATGTGGAATAAGAAGTCCCAACACTCTTCATGCTTTCGTCCATTAATACAAGGATGGAGATATTTGGACACCCATCGCGCATATTTTCACACCTTTTGTGCCCTAGACGCCTCGTATAGGTCTATACGAGGCGTCTAAGCACTGAATTCAAGGGGGTCTGAGAGGGTGTCAGGCACAAAGTTTAAGGAACCATAGACGCCTCGTACAGACCTATACGAGGCGTCTAGGCTTGGGTTTTTTTTTGGCTGAAATGAGGGGTGTTTTTGTGGGTTTTGGTATGGTTTTTTGGATAGTTTTTGAAGATGTGTTTTTTGGTTGAAAATTTTTTTGGTTTTTAAAAAAGTTTTGTTTTTTAAAAATCAACTATTTTAAAAATCGGCTCTTTAAATATATTATATCGATTAAATATTATAATGTTTTTTAACATTTTACTTTTTTAAATATTATTTTTCCGATTAAAATTTTATCTCATTCAAATATTGTTTCCGTATTATATTCAAGGGATATATTGTTTCCGTATCATATTCAAAACATATTTTGTTTCCATATTATCTCAATTTAAGACAACAATCATTAGGTAACCGAATAACTGAAAACAAACATAAATATGACATATATAAGATAACTTTGTACATCCATAACAAAAATATATAAGATAAGTTTGTACATCCATGATAAAAATAAAAAACAACAACAGGTCTATGCATCCAAATCCGAATCCGAATCTGGATGTGGCTGCTGCGGCTGCTGCTGCTGATGTGGTGCTCGAGCCGGTGGAAGCGGTATCGGGGGTCATCCTTCTCTCTCTCGTCTATCCTGCTCGCACCGTACCAGCCAACCTACCAAATCGTTGAGCCTGTCAAGCTCTGCTCGTACATCCGGATGTAGCGCAGCTCCTGGGGCATGACCTGGAATAGCGTGACGTGGAAACTGAGGCGCCCCGGCAGGTGGCGGTGGCTGTGGCATCGCTGCACCGTCTACATCCTGCGGAGGCTCCTCCACGGGCACTGCATCAGCAGGATCCACCGTCTCCTCCGTATCCACCGTCTCCTCCGTCTGATGTGACTGATTTGACATTGTGCTTTGGTGCAGAGCTGGTCGGAAAAGTAACCCTATACGCCTCGTATAGGTCTATACGAGGCGTCCTGAAGGGTGTCAAAATAGGCATAAAGGTGTGTAAATATGTAGACCCTAATACAAACTGAGGAAGGATCCAAACAAACTAATTAAATTTTGTTGTTTACAAACTGATGTGGCTGACTCCTCCGGTGTTTGATCGTAGAAAAATTCAATCTTTCGCTACCTCTAGAAATGCATCTGCCACTCCCATTAATACAAACTGAGGAAGGATAACGAAGATTGACAAAGTCACTAATGTCGTCCAATTTTTACATTCAATTGGTGTATTCATTGTTCAGTTCTCTGGCGTCATGTGAAGATGGTGGTGGGAAAGATGAAGTGGGTAGGAGGAGTCAGCCCGACATATCGAAGGAGTCAGCCGTCGACTCAATCCATTATTCTTGACATGTGTCAGCACCCCATTGATGTACGCTTGAAGGTGACACACGGACGCCTCCCATGGTTTAGGGGTCACTCCATAGACTCTTGAAGGTGACATTTTGGTAATGTTACTTGGTCAAGCGACATTTTTGTAATTTCCCCATATATAGAGGTATGCTGTCAAATTTCTGTTATCTTTTCTTATTTTTAGCCAAGAAAATATTTTCTTTCATTTTAATTGAATAATGTGTTTTATTTTGTTTTTCCCTCATAATTTTCATTTATTCCGTGTAGAAACAAGAACTATATATTATTTGATATACTGATTATTGCATGATGCTTTGCTTTCAAGCAGAGCCGGTTCTCAGGATTCAAGTACCCCGTACGAGCCGGAAAAAAGGCCCCTGGACCCTAATAAATTATACATACTACTTTTTTTTAAACGATGATTAACATTATTACAATAAACATAACAAAATTATAGTATTAGAATGACATACTGTATAATGTATGACATGCCGATTGACTTTTGGTGTTTTCTGTACCGGGCTGGTGTCGGTTTTTACCTTTATGTACCGATAACCATACTGGTATTTTCGATAACAGTACCGGTTGACAAAAGCTTATCTAACTTAAAAAGTAAAGAAGATAATAAAACAATTAAAAAAATCATATATATTAGTATAACTTTTTCTTATTCTTGGTTCTACTGTTCAAAACATTCAAAATTTAATATATAGAAGAATTAAAAAAAAAAATTAAATGAAGATAAAAAAAAATGTCTATCATTAAGAAAAAGTTATCTTGTTGTAAAAGCGGCTATCATTAAGAAACACGCAAGCGTATTTAAAAAAAGTAAAAATATATAATATATGACGCGGCTTGGTTTTAAACAAAATTTCGTCGAAACGAAGACCGGCTTGATTTTGAATGAAGTTTATAAATGCATTATTAAGAAAATACTGAAGACTTTTATGATGATCTAAGAAAACAATGATAAGACTTTTATGATGAGAAAAAAATATTTATCTTCTTTGAGTATAAAATTACTAGATAAAACACTTATTTAATCTTAAATATATATACCTAAAGAGAAAAGATAGAAATTAAGGGTGGGAATCGAACCAATCATCCGTTGGTTGTAGACTTGATTGCTAACCAATCGTCCTTGTATCTGTGTTTTGTTATTTTGTTTTCCTTTGTACTATATGAACATTCTTGAATCTTGAGCACCTTGCTTAAAGTCTGTTCTGTTTGCTTTATAAAAATTGGCGTCTTCCAAAAAAAAATAGAGTGTGCCTATTGGCACACTAAAGTGTCTATTGGCACATCAAACCCTAGCAAAATTAGGGTTTATCTACGCTGCGTATTGGTCAATACGCAGCGTATAGGGTTAACCCAATACGCAGCGTATAGGGTTAACCCAATACGCTGCGTATTGACCAATACGAAGCGTAGATAGACCATAGATCTCAGTGCCTGATAACCAATCATTGCACAGAAAACAAGGTGTGTCTATGCTGCGTATTGACCAATACGCAGCGTATTGGGTTTTACACAAATGGTCCATGGAGTTTCAAAAATTGACACAAATGGTCCCTTTTTTTGATATATTTATACTTTGGTCCCTGATGTTTCAATTTTTACAAATATGGTCCTTGATGTTTCATAAATTGACACAATTGGTCCCTGTCAGGGACTATTTTTGTAAAAACTGAAACTTCAGGGACCAAAGTGTAAATATTATCAAAAATGGGTAAAAAGGGGGTCTTCTTTAAAGAACCGGCCCTTGCAAGAATCGAACTCATGACCTCTCGTTTAGAACCGCAACCCCTTAACCAGTTTATCCTCCAACTAGGAGCTGTTAGTATATGAAACTTAATTCCTTATATACACTAGTTAACCAATACACTGCGTATTGGTCAATACGCAGCGTATATAAAACATTTGCAAAATTGGGGTCATTTTGGTAGGTTTGAAGTATCAAAAGTTTACCAGGTTTATATACGCTGTGTATTGGTCAATACGCAGCGTATATAACCTTCCTAAATTTTAAAACTTCCAGAACTTTATCTATACAACAGAACATGTTAAATAACCTGCCAGAATTTTATATGTACACCATAGTATATAACATTTCAAAATATGTTAAACCGTTTACACCGAAAGTTTGATATATACAAGAAAAGTTTGTGCATACACAACAAAATGATAAAATACTACTGTTGTTGCTCCTGATGTTGCTGCTCCTGATGCTGCTGCTGATGCTGATCCCATTCCGCATCCGCAATGAAGGGTAATGGAGGTAACCCGTCATGCTGTCGCTGCTACTGCAGCGCCGCAGCCACCCACTCCAACAGATAGTTGTTCCTTTCAACGTACCGAACCAGCCGCTGATGTGACGGGTCAGGACCGGGCCAAACATGGCGTGGGAACTGAGGCGCCCCGGGTGGTCCACGCGGCTGTGGTGGCTGCGGAAGAACGGCGGCCGGCTCATGCGGCTCCGGATCGTGCGGAGGATAAAACAGAGGGAACTGTTCTGGCAGTTGTGTAAGCTCGTATTGCGTGCCGTCCAGTTTCTTTAACCGCTTCCCGCATGGAAAGTCTTTGGTAATTTGCATCCCGTTTACTGTGTTCATCCCCATCCGCTTTGGCTGTGTCGCCGGGCCTACACGGCCGCGGTCCTTCTCCGGATGATAGCCCAACGAATGGGCTATCTTGGTCACGTAGGCGCCGCCGAATAGCATTCCGCGCTCCTGTCGATGATGCGCGGAGGCGAAGTACTGCGCCAACCCGTATGCGAGAGCGCACGGCCTCTTGTATAAGAGGCAATATAAAAAGAACAAGTCACCACTCGTACACCACTCCCGACTTTTGTTTCGAGCAGTGATCGAAGTGGAAATCATTTTGTGCAAATACCTGCATAAATGGAAACCAGTCAGTAAATAATTATCAGACGACATCGATTAAATGAGGATAAAAAAACAATATATTTTTTACTCGTTACAGATTTTGACGCACGTAACGGACCTACGCGCCTTACGAGGGTCAAAACTAAGATCGTCGTTAAATTATATTTTTTTTATTATTTAGTCGAAGTCGAACCGTAAGGCGCGTAGGTCCCTAACGAGCGTCGAAACTAAGTTCGTCGTTTTATATTTTAACGACGAACTTATTTCGACGCTCGTTAGGGACCATTTGTGTCAATTTTTGAAACATCAGGGACCATTTTTGTAAAAATTGAAACTTCAGGGACCAAAGTGTAAATATATCAAAAAAGGGACCATTTGTGTAAATTTTTGAAACTCCAGGGACCATTTAAACAAAATTTCTTTTTAAACAGAATTTACGGCTGCGAAATCGCTGTCGTTTGGGGCTGTGTTTGCAGCCGTTTAAACGCCGGTTTACGGCTGCAAACGCAGCCCCAAACGGCTGCCGGTTTAAACGCCGGTTACGGTTCGACTTCGACTAAATAATTAAAAAAAAGCCGTTTAATAACTAACTTACCTGAAGAGCGGATCCTCATTCAGCGTAACCCTCCCCTTGGATTGTTGGTGGTCCCAAAGAGTGATGTCCGCGATCAGAGCCCAAAACCCTAATAGCGTGGGTTTATCAACCAGTACTAGCCCCTGTTTACACGAATGTTTATTAAACGTTAAATTAATATTAAATCTTAAATGTTATATATTAAAATAATAATAATAACAATACAAAATTTGTGTTAAACGTACCGTCGTATAAAGATCCGTAGCGATCTCAGCCTCCGTATACAAACCGCTATGCACCGCAAACTGTGCAAGTGACATAGAACGCGCCTGGCCAGCCATGCGAAAAGAAACCTCGGGCGGGGGAGGGGGCTGCGCGGGGTCCACAACCTAATCTGGCCGACGAGGATGAAACTCGAACGACTACAGAAACTCGACCAGTATCTCCCTGTAGGTCGGCGTAAACGATAGCTCAAACAGACGATCCCACGGTGAATCAAGGGGAACAAACCCCCGCGCCCAATCTTCAACCTCGAGCTTCCGGAGGGTTTTCCAAGAAACCGCAAAATGTTCACCAATATGCATCTTCCGAAGCTTCTCGCAACGGAGAGCAGCGTCGGACTCCGGAGGAAACTCCAAATACGGGTGATTCTCGAGAGGATCCGGTGGTGGACGCGCCCGCCGCTTCCGCTGCGGCTGCTCCGGAATATTTTCTTCTAAATCCATTTCCTCCATTTTTCTGTTTTAAAAAAAAAAACAATTTAAGTTTAAAAAAATATATATTTTCTGTTTAAATTCCCACTAACACCCATAGCAAACGACAACCCTAACCTCTTCAAAGATGGTGAAATAACCATACACCTCTCCATATTATCAGACTAACCTATAACTCTATAAGTTGTCTATCCAAAAACAATTCTTCCAAAACCGGACACCCGGAAATCAGATTCTTAAAACATTCATCGCCCAAATAAAGAACAGATACAAGATTAATCATCTTCAAACACTGAAACAGCAGATTAAAATCAGGCACAGTTTCCCTGGGTGAAGCTATTGAGAGAATCTCCTGTCGCATTTTCTAAACAAATCTACTCAAGCCCTAATTCACTGTAAACCGTAGACATGTAAAGCAACTAGACACAACAATCAAACAAATCAAACAAACACCCTTAATTCACTGTAAACCCTAATTTACCTATGTTGGATCGTGTACGTGACCCTGAAAGTCAGTTAAGGTAGTTCAACATCGATTACTAAGGCGAAATCAAAGTAAACAACGTCCAAAACAACTTGTATCCTTTAATCTTTCTTTCTATTATCAACCGCGAGCTTTTACACTGTTTTCTAACAAAAATTTGGCAGCACCTTCGCTCACACCCAATCGTTCCACCCGTTCCGTACCGTTCCGTTTGAAATGTGACAAACACACTCCTATATATAGACAATGACCCTTCCGTTTGAACTTACCCTTCCGTTTGAACTTAACATAATGGTTCAAACGGAACCCTATCTCAAACGACTAATTCAAACGGAACCCTCATTTCAAACAATCATTTCAAACGGAACCCTCTTAAACATTTCCTAAAATCAAAACTAAACCCTAATTTGACTTTTAAGTTCCAATCTTGACTTTCTTGATATAAGACTTGATGAAGATGCAGTCAACAGACATTCTTGTGCATCAACAGACTCCCCCTTGGATGTTGACGTAGTCTTCAGATCCTGAGTCTTCAGTCTTAGTCTTTTCTCTAACTCTTTCTTTTCATCATAAGTACTCTATCTTCACACTCCCATATACTGTTGATCCAGACTCCCCCTTTCACAGACTCCCCCTCTCAATATGCTGAATCTGAGATATCTGGTTCAAGCTTTGACAATTTGTTTCCATTGGGAATAATGAAGACCAAATCTGTTACTCAACCAACAAACATTACAATTCTATCTTTCAAACATAAATTCACAAATTTAATCAGTTATAGCAATCCACTCAAGTATTCAGGTCCAAGTTAATGACCCTGATTACTTGATTAATCTACCAAGTCCAAATTAATGACCTTGATTGATTATTTGACAAAACAAACTGATTTTAAAACAACAATTTCAAACATTTTCTGAAAATAACAAGTATCAAGTTAATGAACTTGTTTTTATCATTTCAAACAATTCAAACTTCTTCAAAGTAAGCTCTCCTCATTCTTCAGTCCAGAATCTCCTGCATCTGCTTCAAACATCTGAGAATCCAACAATCAACTCTCCACTTTGGTTTGTCAGAAAAAATAAAGCAGAAATAAAATCTTTTTGGATTTTATCAAAGTGTTCTAAACTAAGAAATGAAATACAGAAAACTTAAATTGCAAAAAGTAAACAAAGTAAACTATTTACAAACATATTTTTGTGAGTGTGTCAGGGAATCATATCAGCTTTTCAGACAAATCACAAGTACCGTTAAGCTACATTACATACTCAGATTTAAACAATTCACCTCGATTGTCGATATACTGATCCATCTTAAATTCCCACACAAATTTCAATTTACTCAGGATACGATTTAGATGAATTAAGAACTTAGATCATTCATATGTCCCACCTCTTGAATATACTCCCGTATCCAGAATCCCAATAATCAGTCTTACAGGTGAGAATACTACAATGATATCTGTATATAATTTAGGTATGCGAGGGCCGAGGGATCTCAGGTCGATACTTCCGTATACGCAGAGAGATATCAGCTTCGACTTTTCGGTGTGTCCCCTTTAGAGGATCTTTTTGCTTACAACAGCAGCATTTATCAATTTTATTGTTTCAGCATGCTGAGGGTTTAATGCTGTGTTTCAAGCATTGCAGCAAGTATTAGCCAAGGACTAGGTCAGAACTACCGTTCAGCAGAAGTCCCGGAATAATACCCCAGACATCATTGAATATAAAGACCTAGTATATCAGATTAAGAGACCTTTCAAACGAGATTTCAGGGGTTACCTATATATCCAAGTAGTGTTCCCCACGAATTCACAAGTTTGAATTTAGGTTTATATCCCGAATAAATCTACTAAATGTGTGAAAACCTATCGACACATCATCAGTAAGATTGTTTAACTCTTTTATACTTTTCAAATCTTTAGCATACTGTAATCGTCTAGCTGATGTACTATCATTTTCCCTATATACACAAACTCTTTTTCAGATTTTATCATGTTTTTGTATTTTTGCATTTTTTTACAGTTTTTGTATTTTCTGAAAATATAACTATGTACAAACATCTACTCCCCCTAAATACCAAAACAAGTAAAAATTCGACAAACCATTGCAGATTGTTTCTCGTCTTCATCCGCAACAGTACTCTCATCAACGCCAATTATTCCATCCGACACCGACAGAAGCTTCATACCATTCAGTTTTAACAAATATTTAAACCGATTTTTATCAAAAGCTTTGGTATGTAAATCAGCTTTCTGTTCGTCAGTGTGGATTTTCTCAATTCGTATCAACTTTTTCTCAAAGCAATCACGAATAAAGTGATGACGAATTTCTATGTGTTTAGTTTTAGCGTGATGTACTGGATTCTTTGTTATATTTATAGCGGCCTCATTGTCAACAAAAAGAGGTGTGTTAAGAAACTGCAAACCGTAGTCGCGCATCTGTTGCTGTATCCACAAGATCTGAGAGCAGCAACTGCTAGCAGAAACATACTCCGCTTCACAAGTAGATAACGCCACAGACGTTTGTTTCTTACACTGCCAGGTAACCAATCTAGGACCAAAGAACTGGCATCCTGCAGTTGTTGATTTTGAATTGACTTTGCAGCATCCGAAATCCGAATCGGAATACCCTTCGAGAGTAAATTCGCCTTTGCTAGGATACCACAACCCCAATGAAGGAGTTCCTTTCAGGTAGCGCAATATCCTCTTCACAATGATCATATGCGAAGCTCTCGGGTTAGACTGAAATCTTGCTGCGAGGCACGTTGGGTACATGATATCAGGACGTGAAGCAGTTAGGTACATTAAAGAACCTATCATGGAACGGTAATACGTTTCATCAGCCCTGTCTCCGGTGAGATCTGGGTGAATCCCATGATTTGTTGCAAGTGGGGTAGCAGCTGGAGTAGAACCTGAGATCCCGAATTTCTCTAGAATATCATGAACGTACTTTGACTGATGAATGAAAATTCCTTCAGGAAGTTGTTCAACTTGTAATCCCAGAAAGAATTTCATCTCCCCCATTGATGACATTTCAAACTTCTGCTTCATCACTGATTCAAAATCTTTGCATAGATTTTCATTTGTCGACCCAAAAATTATATCGTCCACATAAATCTGAACTATCAGAAGATGACCATCGACCTCTTTAGTGAAGAGAGTGGCATCCACTTTTCCACGAATGAACTTGTTGGCTAGTAGGTGTTGAGACAAAGTCTCGTACCAAGCTCTCGGGGCCTGGTGTAAACCATACAGCGCTTTGTCCAATAAGTAGACCTTGTTTTTGTGGATTGGATCGGTAAAGCCCGGCGGCTGACCGACATAAACCTCCTCTTTAACCTTCCCATAAAGAAATGCCGATTTAACATCCAACTGATAAACTTTGAAGTTCTTCCAAGACGCAAATGCTAGGAAAACTCTGATTGCCTCTAGTCGTGCTACAGGAGCATAGACTTCGGTAAAGTCAATTCCCTCCTGTTGACTAAAGCCCTGAACAACAAGTCGAGCTTTGTTCCTTACAACAACTCCTCTATCGTCCCTCTTGCACTTAAACACCCACTTGGTGTTAATCTTTCTCTGACCATCCGGCAAATCAACTAACTTCCACACTCCCAATTTCTCAAATTGACTAAGTTCCTCCTGCATAGCATTGACCCAAGAGTCTTCAGTAAGCGCCTCTTTGTAAGTTCTTAGCTCAACCTGCGAGATAAAACAACTCAATGAGAATTCAGTTTGCAAAGGAGCAACTTTTGTATAAAAACATGTAAGCCCTTTATCAATCTGATTTCGAGTGCGAACGCCTTTTTGCAATTCTCCTATAATCAACTCCTCTGGATGATATGAAAAAGTTCGCGGCATCACTTCGCTTGGAACATCTACATTTCCCTCCAGATTAGTAACATTCTGTTCTGCATCTTGTTCACCAACTTGGTTTGTTTGACTTGAAATCTGAATTTGCTCCCCCTCAGAATCTGAATCTGAATCACCATGATCAAATACTGGCATGTTTTCAGCTTCTAGATTATCATTCTGAACCGACTGAATTTCTTGAGCAACTTCATTCTGTTGGATATCATCATGTTCACCAGCATTACTTGGACCTGCTTCATCATCATTTGAAGTTTCCCGTGGTCTCCTCGAATACTCAGCTGGGAATCTTAACTGTGACTCATATTCACGCAAAATATCCAACTCATCAAAGAAATCTTCTTCATCCTCTGATTCTTCTCTCATGTCAAACGAATCCCAAAGTTTGTCATAATGATAACGCCATGAATCACCAGGATTCTGCGGCGGCATAGTATAACCTTGACATTCAACATTTGCAGCTTCAATAATCCGCTTCTCACTTGGAACGAAGACACGTCTCAACGGATTTGAATAACCAACAAATATTCCCTCAATGCTCTTCGGACCAAACTTTCCATGAGGCTCTATAACCGTACAAGGTGACCCGAACGGTTCTAGATACTTCAAATTCGGTTTGCGGTTATTGATTAGCTCAAAGCATGTTTTGTTGAACTTCTTGACAGTGAGAACCCTGTTGAGCGTATAACATGCGGCAGAAACAGCTTCAGCCCAAAAATTAATCGGTAACTTTGAATCTGCGAGCATAGTTCTAGCCGTCTCGATTAGCGTCCGGTTTTTGCGTTCTGCGACTCCATTCTGCTGTGGAGTGTACGGAGCACTAAACTCATGCAAAATACCTCTTTCATCACAAAATTCTTCCATCTTGCTGTTCTTGAATTCAGTACCATTATCACTTCTAATTCTCTTGATACGCCTTTGGTACAGATTCTCAATCTTCCTGAACAGACCCATCAAACTGTCAAATGTTTCATCTTTCGTCTTCAAGAAAGAAACCCACAAAAATCTGGAATAATCATCAGTAACGACCAAACAATAGTAATCTCCTGTAATACTTTTGACATTCACAGGACCAAACAAATCCATGTGAAGTCTTTCCAGAGGTCTCGAAACTGAATTAACTTGCTTTGTAGGATGTGACTTTTTCTTCTGCTTGCCTTTGATGCAGCTAATGCACTCCCCTTCCAGATGAAAACCTTTGATATTAACTCCCAATACCAAATCATTGTGCACCAAGTGATTCATCTTCCTTAGGTGAATATGCCCCATCTTTCGGTGCCACAATCTTGATTCTTTCTCAGTTGCTCTAGACACAAAACAATGTGCTTGACCAGTAGTTGTAGTTGCTACAGACATATCTAACACATATAAATCATTCACTCTGGGTGCCCTCATGATAATCCAATCTTCAGGAACAACAAAACCAGGTTTCAAAATCAAACATTCTTTATCAGTGAAGTGAGTAGTATACATATTGTCACAAATCTGCGAGATACTAAGCAGATTGTTCTCCAGCTCAGTGATGTAGTTAACTCTCTCAAACGTTACAATCCCATTGGATAACGTTCCTTCACCAACAATTCTACCACCTTCATGACCAGCAAATCCCACATAACCACCATTTATATTCCTCACATCATATAGCAATGCAGTTTTTCCTGTCATATGTCGAGATGCGCCACTATCCATGATCCATCTTGAAATGGCTCTTGGAAGATCCTGCACATACCACAAGTTGATTTTAAAACATTTCAATAAAGATGCCGATTCATGCTTCGCGATCCAGGAAGCTCCCGCAATTCAAACTGCTTATTCGAACATGGTGTCCACCCAGGCCTCATCAGCCTTAGGTGTAACCTTGACTCTCGCAATTTGAATTTTGAAATTTTCAGCCTTCAAAGGTGGAAAATTTGCATCATAATCAACCAAAATTGATTCTTCAGCCTTTTTCACTTCAGAAGTTGAAATTTTCATTTCAGTTTTTGGTTTCCAAACTTGTTGAGATAATGCAACCTGTTTATAAAACTTGTCGGTTTTAGTTACCACTTTCTTTACAGGTTCATTTTTCACTTTTATGTTATTATTTTTCACACTCTTTTTCTCAACAACGATTGGTGCTTTGCCCTTCATGTCAACTTTCTTCTTTTGGGACCATCTGTCAACAACTTCAGTCTTAGGCTTGGAGTTAGTGCAATTTCTTGCAATGTGACCAATTTTATTACATCTAAAACATGTACGAGTATCAACAACTCGACTTGTGCCTTCAGACTGAGGTTGTGAAATCTTCTTCTCAAAGAACTCTTTATTTGATTTTGAAAAAATTTCATTCTCTTCATCAACGAGTGAACTTGAACCATTCACAAACACTTTCTTTTCAGCAAACCTTTTGTTTTGAAAACTCTTCTTCTGATAACTCTTACCATCCCTATAACCACCCGACCAATTGTTTCGATTATTATTAAAAAAACGTGGTGGAACAACAGGCTTTTTGTAATATGCTTTATCTTTCTCAAAATTCATTTGCCTTTTTGTTTGACACAAACTGTTCACTTCTGACAACTCAACTTCAACCAATTTTAAAACATTTGTCAACTTTTTCACATTAACATTCTCAATTGGAAACTCAGAATCCGAATACAACTTATCAGATCCAGCCATCTTGTACATCACAAGACCCGGTTCATCACTTAAGTTGTTTTTGGATTTTGATATCTGAATGTATTTATCCAAGAAACACCCATCATCTTCAGCTGAATCACTATTCAAAACACTTTCAGCTGTACTCTTAACAATCTCTGTCTGAACACTATCATCAGATGATGTAGAAAAAGTAACATCAATGTTCTCTGGAAGTTTAACTTCTTTTTCTTCTTCAATTTCAACCAACCCAGACTGCTTTTTAGTGTAATTATGAAGAACAGGTGGTGGAACTTGATGAAAACCCACCCCAGTTCCATCAGAATACACATCTTCGCCCGCTTTGTCTTTCCCGATGGGTTTGGGAATGATATGTTGCAAAACAAAGCTTGCGGAGCTGTAACTGTTAAGCTTCAACTGGATTCGCTCGTTTTCGATTACAGCCTCTTGAACTTTAAGTTTCAATTTAGCGATTTCATCCAGTTGTTTATTGATTGATTCTTCTTTAACTCTAAGCACTGCTTTTAAATGTTCATTTTCTTTAAAAGTTTTACCATTTCGATCATCACAATCTTTCATTGTGCTTTTGAGTTTTTCAAATTTTTCAGAAATCTGACGGTTTTCAAGAATCAACTTTTCATTTTCTTGTTTAATTTTGTCATGATCAATTTTATCAGTTTCAATTTGAGTAGTTAATTCTCTTATCCGTTCAGTTGAAGCTTTAACTGTTTTGTCACGACCAAGAATCTGATTCTCAACGTTTCTGACCTTTGCTGTCAGATCTTTAATTTTCTCACCGTTGAGATACGTGACAGTATTACAAAATTTGCACTCTTTGTTGCAATTTTTGCAATCAGCATTTCCTTCGATCTTTTTACCTGACGCATTTGTTGACACATCTGAACTGACCTGGCTTTTTGACTCAGACACGGAGTTAGAGTCTACCTCAAGTGCTTTGGCAGCCAGCACTTTGTCAGCCATTTTTCCCAGATTCTCTGCAATCAACTCCTGCGTAGTATCGATAACTCCAGTATCAATCTTCTTGGATTCTTTTCCTTCTATCTCTTTTTCTTCTTTCACCTCTTTCTCCTTTCTTTCTTTCTCCTCTTCAATCATTTTCGAACTTGGAGTTCCCCACCATTTGTGTTGCCAATACTCATCATTTTCTTTCATTTCTTTGATTAAGACTTCCAGATCAAGAGTTTTGTGATCGATTGCAATATTTCCATACTCATCAAGATAACACTCTCTGTCTGGATCCCATCTTTTGGCTCTTTTTGCTTCCAAATAGATACTAGAAAGTCTAGTAATTTTGTTTTCCGAAATCATCTTTCTGTATCTATACTTCTGCTCTTCAGTTCTATCATCTTTCCATGGAATAGGTTCATTTTTAGCCATGAATGCGTAACCAACCGCATCTTCTTCTGGTAGAACCTCTTGACTCCAATCATATCCCTCATCATCATAAATCACTGCAAGAGCTCTAGATTTCTCTCTGTTGTCTTCAACCTGCTTCAATCTAGGCGGCTCGGATTTATTCTGGTGATAAATCGCCTTCTTGTAGTAATCATCTCTGAAAGGATTCTCCGACTCATCAACATAAGCATTTCGGCATTCTCTCTTAAAGTGACCCTTCTGCTTACATTTGAAACATGTCACTTTGGTTTTATCGAATCCCAGCTTAGTAGAAGCACCACCAATTGTTTTTCTGCCAGTAATTTCCATAAATCTTTGTGCACGACGAACATCACTTGCCATAGCCCAACGAATATCGATCAGTTCCATTTCCTCCGGATCAATCTGATCGTAATCTTCTTTTGTCAGATTTGTATTGCCAATCTTCCCAGCTACCAATCCTTCATACGATTCCAACACCGATGCTAGGAAAATCATCTGCTGCTTGGCCGATTCTTCATCAAAATTATGAGCATTCTTCAAATCTATCGCGATGTTGCATTGAAAACGATTCTTTGCATCAGAATGACTTGCAGATGATGAAGATCCACTGTGATAACCACTATGACTTCCACTGTTTTGACCACTTTGACTTTCTTTGCCAACTGTCGACACATTTTCAGCAGAAAATGCAGTCTTTGGAGAAGTAGCTTTCGGCATCATGCTTTTTGGATAATATAAATCCAAATTCTGCTGATAAGATGAATGATTAACTTTGTACGTCTTCTTCAACTCCAGCTCATGACTTTCAAGTCTCTCAATCACCAAATCTGGTTTCAACAATTCAGAAGGAATAGTGTTCTTAAGCATGAGAGCATAATATCTCCATTCCATCTCGTCTGGCAACGAATCGAACAACTTGTCTACTTGCTCATCATCAGAATACTTAATTCCATGTCTAACTAACTCCAGCTTCAAGTGCCCAAATCTCTCGATCATTTTTGACACTGATTCATTCTTTAAGCATCCAAACATATCAAACTCTTTCCTAAGTAGTTTTATTTTATTTTTCTTGATTTCTTCACTACCTATACATTTCTTTTCTAACTTTGCCCAAAGATCTTTAGCATTTGAATATTCTATCAATGAGATGATATCCTCCCGAACAGACTGAAATAACAACGCCACACATTTTTGTTCGGCTACGAATGATTCAATCTCATCAGATGCTGTTAAAACTTCCCCATTCTTGTTTCCTTGATCATAACCATTCTTCAGACTTTTCCAACTTGGAAACGTGAATGCCATCATCCAATCTTCAAACTTTCTGGACCAACGACTGTACTCCTCAATAGCCATTAGCTTTGGAGGTTTATTGAACGTTCCGAAGGCACTTTCCGATTCCCAAGCTTCCTTTTTCTTCTCTTTTGGTGGATTCTCATTCACATTGCTTGATGAAGTATCTTTGTTTCCGGAATCTCCAGCGAACGCGTACATGTCGCTAAACGGGTTTAAGAAAATATCATCCATTGTGAATGTACCTGTAAAATCAGACAACACTTAGAAAAATTTTGGTTTTGGAAAATATCAGATTCAAACAAAACTTGTTCAAACGGAATGGTTCAAACAATTTTTCAAACGAACTAGTTGTTTTAAACGGAATGGACTGTTCCGTTTGAAATAACAATAGTTTCAAACGATGGCTGTTCAAACGACAATAGTTTCAAACGACAATTGTTCAAACGACAATAGTTTCAAACGATCAATTTCAAACAATCAAATTCAAACGACAACTATTCAAACGACAACATTTCAAACGACAAACATTTCAAACGATCAGTTCAAAAGGTCAGTTAGTTTTCAAACGATATGTCCGATTTCAAACGATATGTGTCAATTTCAAACGGTGACGTCAGCAATTCGCGAAACTTTTCAAACGGTATGAATGATTTCAATCAGTTTTAGATCGAATTTTGGTTTCAAAATTTCAAGGATTAGTTAATAGTATATTTCGTTTGTTATGTGAACTTTTCAAGCCATTTTAACCGCGAGAACTAGTTTAAATCAGAAAAGAAAGGTAGAAGTGAGATAATCCGATGATTTCAAGCTGTATTCGGTATGAACTCCTCGTCCTGAGCTCTGATAGCACTTGTTGGATCGTGTACGTGACCCTGAAAGTCAGTTAAGGTAGTTCAACATCGATTACTAAGGCGGAATCAAAGTAAACAACGTCCAAAACAACTTGTATCCTTTAATCTTTCTTTCTATTATCAACCGCGAGCTTTTACACTGTTTTCTAACAAAAATTTGGCAGCACCTTCGCTCACACCCAATCGTTCCACCCGTTCCGTACCGTTCTGTTTGAAATGTGACAAACACACTCCTATATATAGACAATGACCCTTCCGTTTGAACTTACCCTTCCGTTTGAACTTAACATAATGGTTCAAACGGAACCCTATCTCAAACGACTAATTCAAACGGAACCCTCATTTCAAACAATCATTTCAAACGGAACCCTCTTAAACATTTCCTAAAATCAAAACTAAACCCTAATTTGACTTTTAAGTTCCAATCTTGACTTTCTTGATATAAGACTTGATGAAGATGCAGTCAACAGACATTCTTGTGCATCAACAACCTATGATACACCCCTAATTTACGGATAAAATACTAAAAAAAATCAAAATTAGTTAAATAGGTTGAGAATATACCTCGTTTATACTTCGAATTCGCGTGTATACGGTCGTAAATACGTAGTCGCCTTCGTGTGTCTCTGTATTTTGTGTGTGTAATTTGGGGAAGAACAGAGATGCGTAGGGGTTTTCCTGATTTAAATCAGAACCTATACGCATCGTAGAGGTCCCTACGAAGCGTATGCAAAAGTCAAAAAAGGTGTTTGACTTGTGAAATTACCATTTTGCCCTTCTTTTAGGGCTATACGGTGCTGACTATAAGGGCAAAAAAGGTCATTTTCTGACCTTTATATACGCTCCGTATGGCTCTCTACGACGCGTATATAAAGGTCAGGAAAATGACCTCTATACCCTTCTGTTGAGCCTATACGAAGCATGGATAGAAGGGTATGAAGGTCATTGTCATGACCTTTATATACGCGTCGTAGAGAGCCATACGGAGCGTATATAAAGGTCAGAAAATGACCTTTTTGCCCTTATAGTCAGCCCCGTATAGCCCTAACAGAAGGGAAAAAACGTAATTTAACATATTTATATTTTTAAACTCTGATTTGGGGAGAAAATTGTCCGCCTTTGACATACGCTGCGTATGGATCAATACGCTCCCTATTTGTTTGCCATTTTACCTTTTTACCCTTGTTCTGAGGCTAAAGGAAGCAGAAAACAGGGGCTTTATTGTCATTTGCTTATCATACGACGCGTAGGGATCCCTACGCAGCGTATAGGTCCATTTTTTTGTGTTTTCCTTGGTTTGTATTTATAGAAAACAATATTTTTTGATAAATAATGGCACAAATATAATTTAGAAAAGCTAAAAATAATACAAAAATTATGTTTATAAAAATTTGAATTATAAATTAAAAATTAATTAAAAATGATATTATTTGAATTATAAAAACTATAAATGATACAAACTTTATAAATTAAAAAATTTCTACAATTTACAAAAATACAAGTTTCCGCTTAATCTTCGATAACATTTAAACTCGGTTCTCTGTCTTTGTCTGAGTCTGCTTTAGGATTGATTAACTCGTAGTAGTGTTGTAACCGCGGTCTATACATTTCTTCCCACCGTTCCGCAGCTATTGATCGATGTGTCGACCACAACGGGGTCGCTAAAGGCATGGGGTAGTCTCCTTTCAACTTAGCATGTATGAAGTGTCCCCCGTCAACATGTACGAGCGTTATCGCTTGAGGTCGTGGATCTAGTGGGGCATCCGTTAATGGGAAAATGGTAGTGCTCCATTCGATGCTTAGCACGTGGAGGACAATATTATACCTTTGCGCTACGAGAAGCCCTACCTGGGGCATTTCCATCCAGTGACTTGGACCGCACGCTTTCAATGAATGCCATTCGATGCTCTTACGTATTCGTTTAAAGTCTCCTTTGTTATATGTTTCGAATACATGCTTCCAACGCGCCTCGTTATGGTCAATCTCCAGTAGTAAATCTCTTCGAATATTAGGCCATGCGTGGTCCAGAAAACCTAACCCGACAGCCACAGACCTGTACCCACAATGACTGTCTGGGGTCACATCTTGTATACGCGATATGTAAGAGTGAAACTCTGATGGAATTTGATCCTTAAACCTCTCAATGCTTAACAAGTGCTCGTCCCCCTTCATTAATGGAAAACCCTTATCATCCCGCGTCTCCTTCTTTTTATAACTCGTTGAACTGTTTCGTTGCATTCGGGAATACTTTAGAACACGCGTTAATTAGGGCAAGCTCCCTATCCGTGACTATCACACGCGGCATTATACATTCATGCAATATTGACTTGATCCGCTCAAGCACCCACACGTAGTTACCCCTTCGTTCTTTACAAATAACGGCATGTGTGATACAAAAAGACTTGTTGGTTGACGTCATACCCACAACCTGGACAAATGGCATGTTGTAGAGGTTTGTTTTGTAGGTCGTGTCGATCAACATCACGTGCGGGAATGCACGCCACATAGTGATTGAATAAGGATGAACAAAGAAAATCTCAGTTACGACATCTGTTTTGGTTCCTATCGGGTGTCGTAAATGAATCGGTAGTCATGCAGCAGGCTTTCCAGTGCCTGAATAGGATTCTTTCCGTCCATTATTGTCGCTCTAATTTTTTGTATCGCATTTTGCACGTCTTTCTGAACATGCAGGCTGTCGGGGAACTGCTTTCTTAGGGTTTGAAATATGATACGTGGCTCCATGTTTTGAGCAGTTAGCTGCTCCACTAGCTTGTATTCGGCTTTAGTAAATCTTCGCACAAAAGCGTGGCCCAACAGACTCGTCGTAGGTTCGTGGTTATGGTTCGCACAGTCCACTTTTAACTCCCACGTGTCATTCGTCACGTCCCGGATGGCGAGTAATGAAAATGGGCAACCGATTTTTTTGCTACCAGCTTTCCTAACTGTTGCTTTACTACGGTGCTGATGCATATTCTAGTGTTATATTTATTAGGTGTATATTTTAAGCCCCTTTAACACTTTTTAGTCAAGTTTTAAATTTATAAAACACGATATTTACTAACACTAGACACACATATGGGCAAGTGCACCCATCGTGAGCGTAGTATAGTGTTGGTAAGATACCGAGGTCGTCCAAGGACACAAGAGCTTTTAGTACCGGTTTATCCTCAACGTCTAATCAAATCAAAAAGTTTTAGAAAAAATGTTTTAAACTAAGAAAAATAAAAACTAACTAAAATGCTGGAAAAAAAAAACAGATAGACAAGATGAATCACTTGGTTCTGATTCGTATCTAGTGTAACCTTTGATTATTTCCGCACTTTTGCACTTTTTAAGAGATTAACTTAGTTATTGTAGTAGGCCCCTCTTTTGAAGGTGACGTTACCCTCACCCCAGTAGTTTGAGTCAGCAAGGATACAATCCTAAAAGGGTGGATTATTGAAAGATAATTAATTAAGTTATTAATGCAAATTATGGTAGGCCCCTCTTTTGGATGTGACGTTACCCTCGACTAAGTAGTCTGAGTCAGCAGGGATACAGTCCTAAATAGCCGGGTTATAGTATTAATAGTAGTTAACTTATGAGGGGATCAAAGAGTTTGGACCCCCGCCATCCAATACCGTTAAGTATTGAAGGAGGTCCTACTAAAATTGACCCAGGTCCATTGCAGGACCTCTAAACGCTGAACAATGGCAAGACCTTTACCAAACCGTTCCCTTAACCCCCGACCAGGTAGCCAACATACCTCCATATAGACCGTGGAGATATGAATGGTGAAAATCTTTTATTTTATATAGACAGTAAAATAATTTCAAGACACCACGGACAAACGATAAAGAAAGATCACCTTCAACATAAGCAACTAGTTATTAAAGTCATTAATACGAAACCAAATAAAAAGTGCGAAAAGATTAGAAATAAAAAGTATTACACTAGACACTTTGTCTTCACCAAGTGATGTAAGAGACTTAGGCAAACATGGCCTTGATTGTCAAGAACTCTTACGATCAATCTTGGATCCCGAGATGACTCACACACTCTACGATGGACAATGGATGATGGTGGTGGATGATGGTGTTATGGTGTTGGTGGGTGGTGGGTGAAGTGTGAGAGAGGTGGTGTGCCAAGGGATGGTTTAAGCTTGAGCCAAGCACTTCTATTTATAGGCTGAACAGAAGCTCGGGCACGGCCCCGTGTCCAGTGGGCACGGCCCCGTGTCCACATCCTTCTCTTTCTTCATTTAATGCAGCTTTGTCTTATTAGTTAACCACGCCCCCGTGTCCGCTGAGCACGACCCCGTGTGCAGAAGAATCTTTGTACTATGAAGATTTGCCTAGATTGTGCGAATCTTATAGTTGACCACGGCCCCGTGTCCGCTGAGCACGGCCCCGTGGTGGGCAATAGAAGCTTCTACCACTTTGTCTTTTCTGCTGACACTTGGGCACGCCCCCGTGCTGGCTGAGCACGGGGCGTGTTCAGGCTTCTGATTTCCTGTTTTGCTTGGGAAGATGCTGTCGTGGGGTCGGGCATGTCACGTCTTGTTCCTTTTCTTGTATTTATGTTAGATTTTGATGTCTTTTTGCTTCTTTTGTTAATTTGAGCTCATTTAATCCTGAAAATACAAAAGGAAGACAAAAGCACACTTTTTCCAACATTAGTACTAAAAAGGGTTAGTTTTATGCCTCATTTGATGAAATTTATATGTTACATTTTGAACACATCAAATACCCCCACACTTGTATCTTTGCTTGTCCTCAAGCAAAACTCTTTAATATGTGGCTATTACACTCTCAAATGGAATGGGTAGAGAAGAAGGTTTTTGGGCTTGTCGTAAAGTGTCGGGATTTCCAAGATTCTTTATTTAATTTTATTTTTATTTATTTACAATCCTATTCATCATGATTTATTTAAAACTTTTCATAAGATAAATTACTTATTAGGGCATAACATGCCTTTGTAAAATTCTATTTATATACAAGTTCACATACCTCACGGGGATCACTCAACACTCGGCCGAAAATGTATTTTTGTGGATCACTCGAGAGCGGCATGGAACTTACTCCTACCATAGGCTTGCCAAGCAATCAATCCTCATCCTTTTTAACTTATATACCTTTGTAAATATCAAGAGGACTTTGTGGGTGAAGGGTTAGGCTTGGGTTAAAGGTAGGTGGTTGGGTTGGTGGTTAGTGGTTAGTAGAAAAATGGCGAAAAGCGTAACAAGTGTCGGTTTTCGTAAGACTTTCTATTTTTGTAACTTTTATTTTGATGAAGCTATTATTCAAACCAAGTTATTTTTGATGAACTTGTTTGTTTATTTTCTTTTGCTTCATCCTCAACACAATTTTTTTTTTTTTTAAAAGTCATACGAAAAATCGAAATTGTTACTAAAACAAAGAGTTAAAAATAAAAAGGTTTTGGTGGGTAAAAGGGTGTTTGGTTTGGGTTATGAAATGAAAAGGTTTAGGCTCAAAGGGGCTAAGTAGGAGGATTTTGGGTAGGTGGTAAAAAAAGGAAAAATAATGGTGTAGAAATAAAAAGGGTTAGTCCTAATGCCTCCATCATTTACTTACTCGGGTTTAAGTTGGTAAGGACCGGGAATGTATCGTCATGGCAAGTTCTAGAGTCGTAAGAACCAATCGGCTATTCACACAAGAAACGAAAAATGAGCATTTAGTCTAATGATATGTAATTGTATGCTCAATAAAGGCTCAAAACTCGCTTTTGTGGGAATGGGTTTTTATGTGATCAAGTATATATAATCAAATTTTAACTAAGCTTGTCATGCCTTTTCGTAATTTTCTTATGTTGGTTCTTTTTATCACGACGCTATCGGTTGTAAATTCGTAAAAATATAACCTTTTTGAGAACTTGAATTTCCCGAGTTAAACTTAGACAGGTAAAAAAAATAAATTTTTTTTTGAAAAAATTTGGGGTGATTAGCGATTCCAATAGAGTTTTGTGTAAGGCTTGTATTTAGGACTTGTAAGATTCAAGGTTTTAGCATCCCCCCCCCACACTTAAATTACACATTGTCCTCAATGTGTCCCAAAAATAAGTTTTTAGGTTGATTGAATGTGTAAAAAGGTGTAAAAAGCAAAAATTTTGTGTTACTGGTTTCCTGGGCACGACCCCGTGTTGAGTGAACACGACCCCGTGCTCAGGTGCCAGTAACGAAAACTTACAGAAGGTGAACACGGGGGCGTGTCAGCTGAACACGACCCCGTGTCTGTCAAGGTCTGCAGAATTAAAATAAACAGCAGGTTCAGGGGAATGGGCACGGGGGCGTGTCGGCTGGACACGGCCCCGTGTGGACAGTCTGCAAAGTTGAAAAACAGGTTTCTTTCTTCGGTTTTCCTGCTCCAGGTTTAGTAGTACTAATGCTTAGTACTTTAAGCCTCGTTTGTACCTGTTTAATCAATAAACATCCTACCATACCATAGCAAACATTCTACTTTTACCAATATTCAACATCTATGTCATAGTTAAAAGAAAAATAAATGCAGAAAATAAAAGAAGTTAGGGAAGGTAAATTGTTCAACACTTTGGCACGCAGGCCATCAATTGTTCAAGAGTGAAAAAGGGTTAACCTGGGAAGTCATCAACCAACCGCTTCCTCCTCCGCTCCTCTCGCCTACTCCATAGCATCGTCATCATCCCCTCCATGGCGTGCAATGTGGTCTCGTATATATCCAACATCATCTTGGATATCGGATATGTTTCTTTCGATAGCTCCGACCCGGTGGTAGGTGTTGCTCGCCATGTTATAGGTGTTCCTGGTGCACATAAGGTTTTCCTGCAACAAATCATGCAAACTTTGAAAGTTAGGAAAACCGCCTCCCGAGGAGGATGATTGGCCCGGATCACCATGGGGTTGGTATTGGTACTGATGATGTTGCGGAGCTTGGAGGACAAGCGCTTCTTGTGGGTTCCATGCATGACCTTGCATCCTTTGAAAGCTCACCGTCCCGTCTTCCGCCTCATAAATCAGGTTCAATGAGCGGCATATGTGTATATCCACCATACCTGACCATGGGCTCCTCTCAAATGACCTAGGTATATGGGCGAAGTGCCTGAAGAGACGGTACACCCATCCTCCAAAGAAGATAGGAGTCGGTGCACTAGCAAGGCGGTTGTGATGCATCTTTCGGAGCATGAGGAACGGAACATCGAGCGGCCTGCGGTTGTGGATGCAGTGGAGGACAACCAAATCTCTTAACCCAACTACGCCACTACTGTCATGCCTTTGGCTAAGAGAGTAGCCGAGGAGCCTATGGATGTATCTGTAGAGCGGATCCCTCAACTTTGTACTCTTAGTGCTGCTCGGATTGTAGTACCCTTCTCCAATCTGAGCCCAAATGGCTTGGCATTCGTTCTCACCTATCTCTCTCATTCCTCCAGTATTTTCTTCGTTTCCCGCATCCTCTTCCGCATACAACCCTACAATCGATCCAAACTGAGCCATAGAGATCGAATACCTCGTTCCGCCACATCGGAATGCTACCCCGTCATTGTCGAACGGGTCGCACCTCGAGTTGAATGTGAAGGTGCTATAGAACTCCAAAGTGTATTCGTGGACGGAATGGAGTCGAGTTGTTAGGGTGACTCTGAGTGCTCCCGTGACAATGTTGTTGAAACGGTCAATTTGATTCACCAGGGTTAGCAAGTCCGTGCATGCTTGCCTCGGGTATTCCTCTGGCCTTGTTTGAAGTATCTCGTATCGAGCTCTAGCATCGAGCTCATTGGCGTTGAATCTTGTGAACTTCCTAGCCATCTGCAAGAATGCACCAAAAGTTAGCACGAAACATAAATATTTTCGGACAAAACTGCAAACAGTGGGCTGGACACGACCCCGTGTTCAGTGGACACGGCCCCGTGTCCAGGGGTCTGTTACTCAAAAATTCCATTTTTCGACCCGGTTTCGAAAACTTGAAAATTTTTGGTCCAATAGGTGCGGTTTCCCCCGAAAATGAAACCCTAAGTGCCGTTTTTCCCAAAATAACCCGTTTACCCTATCAATTTTATCTTCTTCGGTTCAAGAACAAGGGTTTGGGGTTTTTGTGAGAAATCCGATGAATCTGTGAACAATACAAGTGTATCTACTTCCCTTAACACTAATCTAACTAAATGCAAACAGATCTAAACAAAAATTTGAGGTTCGATCCGGATGAACATCAAGAACCCTAGATTTTTCCCTAAATTTTTGGTGTTTTAACTACATGCAAGTAACTAATCTAACTACTAAGAGTGATAGAATCATACCTTGATGTTGTTAGAGCGATAGGAGACGTTGAAATCCTGCGAAAAATCGCCTGGAACCAGAGCTTTTTCGGGGAAACGGGGCGTGTGGAATGAAGTAACTGTTTTGAAAAAGGGGATTTATCCCGACTGTAGCGCGGACACGGCCTCGTGCCGAGCAAAGTTTTTTTTTTTTTTTTTTAAGTGCTCGTGTAAGTGCCCTTGTTTCCCATAAGCTTTGGTTGGAAAACTTACCGCTTTATTTGTTGTCTCAATCGTTCGTAACTTACCAGGTATGATGTTTTATTCTTCCACCGTTTGAAGCGAGATCTCTTCTTCTTCATCCTCAATGAATCATTGATAGAGTTTCAGCCATTGGCCATTGACTTTAAATGGAGGCCCATTTCGAGATTTAATTTCTACTGCACCGTGTGGGAAAATATGGGTGATGGAAAAAGGTCCTGACCACCTAGACTTTAATTTACCAGGAAATAATCGAAGTCGTGAATTAAACAAAAGAACTAGATCCCTACCCGAAATTCATTAGGTTTAATGTGTTTGTCATGCAAATTTTTCATTCTTACCTTATAAATTTCAGAGTTTGAGTATGCATAATTCCTAAGCTCGTCTAATTCATTTAATTGACAAAATCGATTTTTACCAGCAAATTCTAAATCTAAGTTTACATTTTTAATTGCCCAATAGGCTTTGTGTGCAATTTCTACTGGCAAGTGACAACTCTTTCTATAGACTAGCTTATATGGGGTTGTACCTATTGTTGTTTTATAAGCAGTTCGAAAAGCCCATAAAGCATCATCTAATATATCTGCCCATTCCTTTTTATTTAACCCTACGGTTTTTTCGAGTATTCGTTTCAAACCTCTATTAGTCACTCGGGATGTCCGTTTGTTTGAGGGTGATATGTTGTTGAGACCCGGTGATAGACCCCATATCTTGTTAAAAAAATTTCAAGTTGATGGTTGCAAAAATGGGTACCTCTATCACTTATTAATGCTTTAGGCGTGCCAAAACGAGAGAATAATTTTTTCAGAAATCTTGCCACAACTCTTCCATCATTTGTTGGAAGTGCCTCGGCCTCGGCCTCGGCCCATTTAGACAAGTAGTCTACTGCCACAAGTATATATTTGTTTCCTTTCGATGGTGGGAAATGTCCCATAAAGTCGAGTCCCCACACATAAAAAATTTCACAAACAAGAATGCCATTTTGTGGCATCTCGTTTTTGGAAGAAATATTACCTGTTCTTTGGCAAGCATCACATGTCTTGACAAGACTTTGGGCGTCTTTGTAAATGGTTGGTCAATAAAATCATGAATCAAATACCTTTCGTGCGGTACTAGCGGCACCATGATGCCCTCCGTATGGACCTTCATGACAATGGCGGAGAATTCTTCGTGCTTCGTTACCATGTACGCATCGTCGGACGAGTTGGTCGGCACACATTTTGAAAAGATATGGATCTTCCCAAAAATAGTGTTTCACATTGGCAAAGAATTTTTTTCTTTGATGATGTGACCATCCTTTTGTGACTATACCGCTAGCTAGGTAGTTAGCATAGTCGGCGTACCATGGCTCTTCCTTATATTCCACCATTTCCAGGGACTCAGTTGGAAATTTTTCGTTGATTTGCTCATCCCTGGTCGCCTCCAAAGCTGGGTCTTCTAAGCGCAAAAGATGATCTGCTGCGGTATTTTCTGCTCCTCTTTTGTCTCTGATTTCAATGTCAAATTCTTGGAGAAGTAGAATCCACCGAATCAAACGTGGTTTTGCGTCCTGCTTCTTGAAGAGATATCGAATGGCTGCATGATCTGTATATACTATAGTTTTAGAAAGAACAAGATAAGAACGAAATTTATCAAAAGCAAATACCACGGCTAGTAATTCTTTTTCAGTTGTTGTGTAATTTTCTTGTGCATCATTAAGTGTTTACTAGCATAGTAAATTGGGTGGAAATGCTTTTCTTTTCTTTGTCCCAAGACAGCTCCAACTGCAAAGTCACTGGCATCACACATGATTTCCAAAGGAAATTTCCAATCAGGCGCTATCATGGTAGGTGCATTGACTAACATTTCTTTTAAGGTTAGAAATGCTTGATTGCAATCCTTGTCAAAGATGAAAGGGGCATCTTTTTCAAGTAATTTCGTTAGAGGCCTTGAGATTTTGGAAAAGTCTTTGATAAACCGTCTATAAAATCCGGCATGCCCTAGGAAACTTCTGATAGCTCTTACGGAGGATGGAGGTGGTAATCTAGAAATGGTATCTATTTTGGCTCGATCCACCTCCATTCCTTCGCTCGAGATCTTGTGACCGAGCACTATTACCTCCGTTACCATGAAATGGCATTTTTCCCAATTAAGGGCGAGGTTAGTTTCCTCACATCGGGATAGCATTCGTTCAAGGTTATCGAGGCATTGGTCGTATGAATCCCCAAAGATAGAAAAGTCGTCCATGAAGACTTCCATTGTCTTTTCTATCATGTCATGGAAAATGGCCACCATGCAACGTTGGAATGTTGCGGGGGCATTACATAGACCAAACGGCATCCGTCGATAAGCAAAAGTTCCATAGGGACATGTGAAAGTTGTCTTTTCTTGGTCTTCGGGTGCTATCGGGATTTGAAAGTAACCTGAAAAACCATCCAAGAAACAATAAAATTTATGACCGGATAACCTTTCTAACATTTGATCAATGAAGGGCAAAGGAAAGTGATCTTTTCTTGTTGCTTCATTTAATCGTCTATAATCTATACATACTCTCCATCCTGTGACGGTTCTCGTTGGTATTAATTCATTCTTTTCGTTAGTTATTACCGTCATACCTCCTTTCTTTGGGACTACTTGGACGGGACTCACCCAAGGACTATCGGAGATAGGATAGATAAGTCTGGCGTCAAGTAGTTTGATGACCTCGTTTTTAACCACTTCTTGAACATTTGGGTTCACTCGACGTTGTGGTTGTATGACCGATTTGTAGTCATCATTCATCAAAATTTTGTGTGTGCACATAGAAGGACTAATTCCTTTTATGTCTACAAGTTTCCAAGCTATTGCATTTCTATGTTTTTTCAAAAGACTAATTAATTTTTCTTTTTCTAAGCTATCTAATTTAGATGAAATAATTACAGGTAAATTACCCTCTTTGTCTAGAAAAGCATATTCCAAACCTTTTGGAAGTTCTTTGAGCTCAATTGGTGGGTCTTTAGGAGACTCCTTATTTGGTTGCTCATTTCGATCAAGAACTTTAAAAGTTTGTTCTATGGCGACCTCTTCTTCAACAAAGTGGTCAATCTCTTCACTTGTATCGGGTGGTTCATCTTCATCTTCAATTAGGGGGTCATTATTGCCGAATGGATATTTCATTGACCGTTCGAGATCGACACTTCTTTTAAATGCCCCTAATTGAAGAGGTAGATTGTTGAACTTCCGGTTTTTCAAAGCTTCGTGTGTTTTTACAAATGGTCGTCCCAATATTAGAGGAGCGTCATCGAGGATGACAAAGTCGGTCGGGATTACCATTTGATTTGTTTGAACCAATACATCTTCAACTATACCGATTGATTTTATTACTTTCCGATTGGATAGAAAAATAGGTATTTAAAGTGGAGAAAAATCACTAATACTTAATTTTTCGAAAATGTAGTTAGGCATTATGTTAACACAAAGATCTTTATCGATTGTGACATTACTAATAAACGAATTTTGAAAGAAACATGGAACCGGTGTAATGTTAATTTCAAATGGGTCTTCTTTTATTAGCGAGGTTTGATCATTAGTTAACTTAACACTTACCGTTTCGTCAATGTTAGTGTTTAACTCTTTTAAAAACTTAGCATGAGTGGGTACTAAACAATGATTTTCAAAAGAAGGTGACAAGAGATTAATTTCTTCAAAATTAGACTCTTCTTGTATTTTAACGTTGTCGGACTCACCTTTTTCGTTGTTTAACTCATGTGTCGGTTTTTCACTTATTTGTTCTTCCATTTTTACACTTTCAGTTATCTCTTCCTTTTTTAATTCTTCTCTTGCGCGGGACTCCTTTTCCCCTGCGCGAGATTCTCTTATACAGCGATCGATAACTCTTATGTGTTCTAATATCCTATCGGTTACTTCGGTTATAGAAAAAGAATCGGGATTTTCTAAGCTTGAATCCGGTTGTTCGACCCTTTGTTCCTCATAATACTCATGTGAAGTAGATGGTTCGCACCATTGTTCTTCATTGTAAGCATATGATGGATAAGGTTCGTAATTTTGTTCTTCATAATACTCATATGAGGTGGGTTGTTCACGCCATGGTTCCTCATAATAAGCATACGAAGGTGGTGGCTCATATCTTGGTTCCTCAAAGTATGAGTAAGAAGGCTCATACCTTGGTTCATCAAAATATGAGTATGAGGGAGGAGGTTCATACCTTTGGTCTTCATAGGATGTGTATGAAGTTGATGGCTCGTACCTGGGCTCCTCATAGTAGGTGTATGAATTGGATGGTTGATATGAGTGATTATATTGAACCGAGCGTGAGTTACGACAATTTGTGCAATAATTACCCCTATAATCATCCTCCTCATAGGTGTAGTTGTAACCTCCTGAGTATTGATCCATGAGAATCACTCAGCAGACCACAACCAAGTCTCGAGATCAGAAAACAAAAATAAAAACGGAAACAGAGGCTGGACACGGCCCCGTGTTCAGGATCTGTATCTGGGCGTTTTAATTAAATTTACTGATTTCGTTGAGCACGGGGGCGTGTTCAGTGAGCACGGCCCGTGTTCAAGCTACTGTTACTGGGTGTTTTTATGAAAATGTGCAGCACGGCCCCGTGTACAGGCTACTGTAAATGCAAATCTAAACTAAAATGCAGAAAAATGTGTGCGCGTTTTAAAAAGGTTTTAAAAAAACTGATTAGGCCGTCGATTTTAAGCTTTCTTAAAATCCTTGTGTCCCCGGCAGCGGCGCCAAAAACTTGATGTGTATTCTAGTGTTATATTTATTAGGTGTATATTTTAAGCCCCTTTAACACTTTTTAGTCAAGTTTTAAATTTATAAAACACGATATTTACTAACACTAGACACACATATGGGTAAGTGCACCCATCGTGAGCGTAGTATAGTGTTGGTAAGATACCGAGGTCGTCCAAGGACACAAGAGCTTTTAGTACCGGTTTATCCTCAACGTCTAATCAAATCAAAAAGTTTTAGAAAAAATGTTTTAAACTAAGAAAAATAAAAACTAACTAAAATGCTGAAAAAAAAAACAGATAGACAAGATGAATCACTTGGTTCCGACTCATATCTAGTGTAACCTTTGATTATTTCCGCACTTTTGCACTTTTTAAGAGATTATCTTAGTTATTGTAGTAGGCCCCTCTTTTGAAGGTGACGTTACCCTCACCCCAGTAGTTTGAGTCAGCAAGGATACAATCCTAAAATGGTGGATTATTGAAAGATAATTAATTAAGTTATTAATGCAAATTATGGTAGGCCCCTCTTTTGGAGGTGACGTTACCCTCGACTAAGTAGTCTGAGTCAGCAGGGATACAGTCCTAAATAGCCGGGTTATAGTATTAATAGTAGTTAACTTATGAGGGGATCAAAGAGTTTGGACCCCTGCCATCCAATACCGTTAAGTATTGAAGGAGGTCCTACTAAATTTGACCCAGGTCCATTGCAGGACCTCTAAACGCTGAACAATGGCAAGACCTTTACCAAACCGTTCCCTTAACCCCCGACCAGGTAGCCAACATACCTCCATATAGACCGTGGAGATATAAATGGTGAAAATCTTTTATTTTATATAGACAGTAAAATAATTTCAAGACACCACGGACAAACGATAAAGAAAGATCACCTTCAACATAAGCAACTAGTTATTAAAGTCATTAATACGAAACCAAATAAAAAGTGCGAAAAGATTAGAAATAAAAAGTATTACACTAGACACTTTGTCTTCACCAAGTGATGTAAGAGACTTAGGCAAACATGGCCTTGATTGTCAAGAACTCTTACGATCAATCTTGGATCCCGAGACGACTCACACACTCTACGATGGACAATGGATGATGGTGTTATGGTGGTGGTGGGTGGTGGGTGAAGTGTGAGAGAGGTGGTGTGCCAAGGGATGGTTTGAGCTTGATCCAAGCACTTCTATTTATAGGCTGAACAGAAGCTCGGGCACGGCCCCGTGTCCAGTGGGCACGGCCCCGTGTCCACATCCTTCTCTTTCTTCATTTAATGCAGCTTTGTCTTATTAGTTGACCACGCCCCCGTGTCCGCTGAGCACGACCTCGTGTGCAGAAGAATCTTTGTACTATGAAGATTTACCTAGATTGTGCGAATCTTATAGTTGACCACGGCCCCGTGCCCGCTGAGCACGGCCCCGTGGTGGGCAATAGAAGCTTCTACCACTTTGTCTTTTCTGCTGACACTTGGGCACGCCCTCGTGCTGGCTGAGCACGGGGCGTGTTCAGGCTTCTGATTTCTTGTTTTGCTTGGGAAGATGCTGTTGTGGGGTCGGGCATGTCACGTCTTGTTCCTTTTCTTGTATTTGTGTTAGATTTTGATGTCTTTTTGCTTCTTTTGTTAATTTGAGCTCATTTAATCCTGAAAATACAAAAGGAAGACAAAAGCACACTTTTTCCAACATTAGTACTAAAAAAGGGTTAGTTTTATGCCTCATTTGATGAAATTTATATGTTACATTTTGAACACATCAGTGCTCACCACTACGGTCGCACACAAGCCATACCATCCCAGTAGTACCGCCAATATTTTTTGATTGGCGGGTAACAATTACGTAACCATACTCCTTTCCCGTTTCTTGTACCCAATTCTTCAAATCAGTTAGAGACATGAAACGCTAAAAAAAAGTTACGTTAATAATAATAATAATAATAATAATAATAATTATTATTATTATAATTATAATATAATTGAAACTCATACTTCAGGGACTAATATGGTCATTATTGAAACTATTTTAACTGAATGGTTTTACCAGGTTAACTTTCATATAAAGATTTCTTCTTTAAACACTAACTCAGTTAGCATGCTTAACTGAACAGTACAGGGACCATTTGTGTCAATTTTCGAAACTTCAGGGACCATTTGTGTCAATTTTCGAAACCTCAGGGTCCATTTGTGTCAATTTTCAAAACTTCAGGGACCATTTGTGACAATTTTTGAAACTTCAGGGACTATTTTTGTAAAATTTGAAACTTCAGGGACCAAAGTGTAAATATATAAAAAATCGGTAATAATAATAATAATAACAATTATAACAATAATAATAATAATAATAACAATTATAATTATAATTATAGTATTTTAACAATAATAACAATAATAATAATAATTATAATTATAATATTTTTAACAATAATAATAATAATTATAATTATAATTATAATTATAATTATAATATTTTTAATAATAATAATAATTATTTTAATGTGATACCTCATTTATTTGAAACGGATTGCCCGGTGTAGATGGTTCATAAAGTGATGTGTTACGGGGCTCATAACCATATCCACCATGTTCTTCGTATCCACCGTAGCCTCCGTATCCACCGTATCCACCGTATCCACCTTCACCCCCAGATCTATCGTATCCACTGTATCCACCTTCACCCACGTATCCACTGTAACCACCTTCACCCCCATATCTATCGTATCCACTGTATCCACCTTGACCCCCGTATCCACTGTAACCACCTTCACCCTCGTATCCACCTTCACCACCGTATCCACTGTAACTTCCGTATCCACCTTCATCCCCGTATACTCCGTAACCCGGATATGATTGCTGCGTCGGGTAATATGGTTCATCAACAGGTGCATTCTCAGCACCGTATCCACTTTGTTGCACGTACGGAGATTCATACCCGTATCCGTAATCTGGATACATTTGATGCGCCGGGTAATTTGGTTCATCAATAGGTGGAGTGGGAGTCTTGTTCAAGTCTGGCAACTGTGTTTTTTGATCAACAGGGACTCCAGACACAACCTCCTCCTCCTCATTGGCAGCATTTGCTCCCCATGTGTCGTTAGAATAGCGATTACCGAAATAATTATCGTTCCAAAATGATGACATTTTAACAAGATTGAACAAAAAACAGAACAAATGATCTTGGTTTAGTGTGTAAATTGTTTACTGAAGAAGAAGATGAAAAAGAAAGCAGAGGGGATTGAATTCGAATTGTGAACAGATATGAATAGATGGATAAATAGACTTTCATGTGACACTTCTATAGGCAGCGTATTGCTCTCTACTCCCCGTATTACTTTATTCACGTGCCTGGACAACATCGTATCGGTGTCAAATCAGTCTGACATACGATGCATATTGACCACTACGCAGCGTATAGGGTTACCTCTATACGCTGCGTATTGATCACTACGCACCCTATGTCAGACTGATTTGACATGGTACTAGGTTTGACTGTCTGGTCGTGTACCTACCCCTTACCTACGTTGCGTATAGGCCTCTACACAGCGTATTGAGGTAACCCTATACGCTGCGTATTGGTCAATACGCAGCGTATGCAAACCCTAAGTGTGCAGATAGCCTGCCTTGGTGTGCAAATAGTGAGAGCCAAAAAATATCAAAATTCTTTTATTTTATAAAGAATAAATGATCCTCAATAACTCAACTGGACAACTGACACTCTACTACTGGAAAAACTAAAAAATAATACAGTAGCCACTAGAATCGAACTTGGCAACAAACCTTTAAATGGAAACGCGGATACCACTGCATAGGGGTGAGCAAGAAAACCGAAATAACCGAACCGTAACCGAATAACCGAATCGAAAACACCGAACCGAAACAAAAACCGACGGTTCGGTTTTCGGATTTTTAATAACCGAAAATTTCGGTTCGGTTTTCGGATAAACTTTTTCAATAACCGAAAAAACCGAACCGACCGATAAGTTACAATCCATATATTTTTACGTTTAAATTTAAATTGTTCAAGTGTTTAACCCAATGCTAATAGAAAATGTAATTTTATTCTTGAATGTTAAGTGTTTATAATAAAAACATTATAACTGAAATGATTTATTATTACCTATAAGATATAACAAAATTTAATATAAAAATTAAAATTTAATAAAAACTTTGAAGAAACATAAAAATAGATTAGAATGTTAGGTTTATGTAAACAATATTAATTAAAGATGTTAACTATAATAACTTAAATATAAACATATAAAAAGATTGTTATAATATAATTATACTTTTTTATTTTTTGAATCTTACATAATTTTGTTCCAAAAACCGAAATAACAAAAAAACCGAACCGAACTGACGTAAAGACCGAAAAACCGAAACCGAAAAAAACCGAAACCGAACGGTTTTTAAAACCCGAAAACCGATATTTCGGTTTTGGTTTTGATTTTACCCAAAAACCGAACCGAACCGTGCACACCCCTGCCACTGTGGTCAGCAAAATAATAGTAGCTTTATTAGTTATATATTATAGGGGAAGGTTTATTTGAGAAGAATCTTCTTGCAAGAAGGAAACTAAATTAATCTAAACCCTATATTTTTTTGATCAATGGTTGTGAATCAAGATATTATTTTTGTCCACTTTTAATTAATCTTTAATTAATAAGGGTAGGATAGACAATTTAATGTATAATACTAATAAATGTTATAAACGGTTACTCAAGTCTCATTAATGCCAACATAATTTTCTCATTAATCACCGTTAATGTGTTGAGTCCTACACCAATTTTATTAGGAGTGACAAAATATTTAAAGTGTTGTGTCCTACACAAATTTTATTATGATTCACAAAATTATTTAAAGGTGTTGTTATCCTACACATTATGTACCCTACACCATAACATTATTTTTATGGTGTAGGAAACGTTGAATATGTAGGATCATGTGCAAGAATGTTTTTAATGTGTAAGATGCACAACTATTTTATATGATATACTCATTAAATGATTAAAGTTCATTAATTGGAATAAAAAAAACAAATAATTGACTAATTAAATGATTGGTTTAAATTACCTTTATGCCTTTTATTCTTTTTATTTTTAATTTTTTATTTCTTCTCATTTGAACTCTCCACATATATTATATATTCATAATATAATTTAAAAAATAAAATTAGGGCCCTTAGAAAAATCGGGCCTAGGCCGAGGGTGCAGCTCGCCCACCCTAGGGTCGGCCCTGCTTTCAAGCATTAATTAAATCACATGTAGTTATTTCATTTTATATAGGGGTGTAAACGAGCCGGGTCGAGCTCGGCTCGGTTCGAGATTTCTTATTTGAGCTACTGCTCGGCTCGCGAGTAAAACCCAAAAGCTCGAGCTATTTTGAGAACAATCTCAAATGATCTAAAAGCTCAGCTTGGGCTCATTTCAATATCGATTAAACGAGCCAATGTTCGGCTCGAGTTCGGCTAGCCAATGTTATCATCATGATTATTATATTATATACAAAAAAATAAATTTTGTTTGGGCTCGTTTAGGCTCGTGAGCCGAAACGAGCTTTGTATTTCACGCTCGAGCTTGGGCTCGATAACAAAACAAGCTCGATTTCAGGCTCGAGCTCGGGCTCGTTAAAGCTTGGCTCGTTCGAGCTTTTAACCGAGTAGAGCTCTCGAGCCTCTGAACTTGTTTATGTACATCTTCTCTTACTTTTCATTTTATTTTTGTTCAACCTGTGAAATTCATAGGTCTCTAACTTAGTATTAATATATAGTATAAGTGGTGAAATTGAAATTTGAAAAAAAAACCTTTAAATATCCTTACACAACTTTTAATTTGTAAAATTACTATTCGTCATTTATCTATTGTATACGACAATTTTTTCATGGCGGTAGTGGGAACAAATCGACCATACTCGATTTGCATTGAAATAATCGGCCGAGCATGCAGTCTAAGCAGTAAACAGGCCGATTTGTTGGATCTAGGGTTGATATTTCAAACAAAAACGAAGAAAAAATATATTGGGAGTTGTGATAATGTCGTATATAGGGGTTCGTAGTAGGTGATGGTAATCGATGATGGATGTGAGTGGCGATGTCAGCTCTATGAGTGGCGGTGGCAATGAATGATGATTCCTAATGAGTTTATGTTTCAATAATATCGAGCTAAAATGAAATCGGTTCACAAAGAATTTAAAAAAGGCTTGAACCATGAACAACATGTTTTAAACTTCGCTTAACATGTTGTAACCATCGGAAAGGGTCTATAGAATGACCAAACATGTTAAAATGAATGCGTAAGTATTCTTTTAACTATAGTGTCATGGAGAGTAGCATAGATCGAATCTCCAACCCAATTGCATTCAACATTAATAATAAATAATGGATTAGTTGATGGTTGGATAATATATATAATATCATGGATTGGTTGTTTTGCTTATCCTCAAATTCGTTAGACGTAAAGCATATGCATAACATAACACATCAATTTACTCCATCCTGTGTCACAACTTACAAGTAAATTCTTCCTTTTCCACGATTGTAAATACGAGTGAAGAAGATGAAGGGTAAATTTGTCATTTCACATCCACTTAACGGAGAAAATTAACCGTCATCCATCCACTCCGGAGACTATCCGAGTAACAAACTGTCAAACCACAGGAAACACCGGTGTAATTTCCAAAAGGTAAAGACTATAGGTGTTATTTTGCAAAACCTCAAGGACCACCCATGCATTTTACTCTATTTAGCTAGTTAAATTTAAAAGTAAATAGATTCCGGTGTACGTCTTGAAAACTTGTATGGGCAAATATACATGAGGGAGATTCAATATAAACAAATCATTTTCCGAATTTTAGAATACCAAAACTTTAAATTACAAGTTCTGAATTCATAGCTATAATTTGTTAATTTCGTGACTCCGTGTCGAATCCGCGTAATAAAGTTAACCATTAACAACTCTTATCTCACAAAAAGAAAAAGGAAAAGAAACAGCTCTTATCTCCCATTGGTTATAATGGCGCACACACTGGTCTGAACCTAACAACTCTAGCCCCCAATTGGTTATAATGGCGCACATACTGGTCTGAACCTAACAACTCTAGCTCCCAAAAATGGGGAAATATATATGGGATATTCCACTTTTGGAGAAGAATCCAAAGAGGTTAGGGCAGGTTAGCAATTAGCATTATCAACTGCTACTTTCCCTGCTTTATATTCATGTATTTTTTTTTTACATACAGTTGCATGTATATATAAACACCATATATTCACTATTTCATGCATCACACTCATCCAAGCATTTGGTCATCTTAAAGCCTAATTAATCGCATTTTCATCAAACACCAAATATGAAGCAAGGTGCCTTACAACTTGGGGTTGCCCCACCTGCAAATAGAGGCATTGCCATACTTGACTTTTTCCTTAGGCTCGTCGCCATCGTTGGAACCCTAGCCAGCGCGATCGCCATGGCTACAACTAATCAAACCCTTCCCTTTTTCTCTCAGTTTGTTCGCTTTCGAGCCAAGTTCAACGATCTTCCTTCCTTTACGTAAGTTCTAAATACTTGTTGATTACATCTCTTGTATTTAGATAGATTTTATTTTTGACGTTTCATTTCGGAGGTTTGGAAATTTTAAAAGTGTTTGTAGGTAGTTTTGGGGATTATTTGTTATAATTAGTCTGCTACTTCAATAAGCGGACTATGCGGCGAACTCTAGCTCAAAGACTTGCACAACAACACTACTATCTGACAACCAAATTTGTAGCAAATTTGTCTAAAATTGGCCTTACCCACAATTTTGCTAAAAAAATCCGTGGGAAATAAACTTGTCGGTAACCGGATTAGCTACAAAAATACGAGAAAATCTGCTACAAATAATGTAAAATTTTTGTTTATTTTGTCGGAATTTTGTCGAAAAGGCTATAAATTTTGTGACAAAATTGCTACAAATGCATGTTGTGTGGCAATTTTGTTGGAAAATTGTGGAAAAATTTTGGGGTTTTTTTTTTTTTCTTTTTTTGTCAAAAAACTGTAGCAAAATTGTAATAAAAATTGAGTTGTAGGAAATTTGTGAAAACTTTTGTAGGAAAGAAATGTAGTTTTCTAGTAGTGCAACAACATCTAACACGTTTAAATGTTAACAAATCCTAATCACAGCTCGTTCATCAACAGAGCAGACTCCTTCCTAGTCTGCTATAGCAACCAATATGTTCCCAAAATGAAAACCACCTACAAGCACTTTAAGCGCATTGTTTGTTAGGATCAATATATGTTAATCACACAATTACATACCTTTATAAAACTAGCAATACTATCAGAGAAAACTATATTAAATAATTGTTTTTTGTTCTAACATGTTTATATTTGGCAAAAAACAACCAGGTTTTTCGTGGTGGCCAGTGCCATAGTGTGCGCGTACCTCATTCTTTCGCTAGCTTTCTCCATCCTACACATAGCAAAAGCCAAGGCCGTGAACACTAGGTTCCTACTGCTTTTTCTCGACACGGTGAGTCTCAAAAACCAATCTATAAATGGAATTTTTAGATTTGAAGGTGGTTTAAGGATCTGGAAGGTAAACCCTTGGTCAACAATGCCTAGATTGGTAATTTTCCCCAATACTAACTCTAATGACTCGATCTACATGGATTCTCTAAATAATCAAGATGGAGTTTGATTGTTTGACCACCAAACTCAAACCAAGTTTGCTTGCACCTCAACTGACTTTAAAATCTTTTACAAAGTTTACATGAGTTGTTGCATGTTTCTACTTTCAAAAAATGCCTAGAAGTACTTATTAGCTCTCTAAAACCACCTAAGGGTGAAGGGAGTGGTTAAACAGGTGAAAGTGCCAAACTTTAAAATGGACCAATCAGAGACTGCCACGCCAGCATGTCAAAAAATTTAAACTTTTGGTGAAAAGTGATGGGAGTGGTTTTGTTGAATGAAAGTGGCAAACTTATTTTATTCACCTCCACCACCACCGGTCACTGCCACCTCCACCGCCACCGGTTCCACCTCCACCGCCACATTTTATTCACCTCCACCGCCACCGGTTCACCTCCACCACCACCGGTTCCACCACCACCACCACCGGTTCACCTCCACCACCACCGGTTCCACCTCCACCACCACCGGTTCCACCTCCATCACCACTCTCCACCACCACCGGTTCCACCTCCATCACCACCGGTTCCACCTCCATCACGTTCACCTCCACCACCACCGGAAAAAATGGCGGCTGAAGGTGATGACGTTGTTTGGTCGGAAAAAATGGCGGCTGAAGGTGATGAAGTCCAACGGTCACAAACGAAATCACCTTTGTCGAATCGGTGAGGCCTTGTCGATGAGGTTAGATTACCGAGCGGCAAAGGTGGCCGGCGGCGGTGTTGCCGCGCGGCAAACACCTTTGCCGAGTGGTTTTAAATCGTTTGGTATGTTAAATCTCCGGTCTTCAATCTGCAACAGTTCGTCGGACGGTCTTAAATCGTTTGGTATGTTAAATCGTTCAGTCGTATAACTTCAGTCTAATCGTCTGTTATGTTTCTGTTTGTTATGTTAAGCAGATTGTTTCTGTATGTTTAGCAGATTATTTATGTTTATATGTTAAATCGTTTCTATTTGGTAACCAGTTGGTTTCTGTTATGTTTCGTTTCTATTCGCACTTTATTTTGTGTTGCTTTTGTATTCGCACTTTAAGTTAGAATTTGTTTTTGTTGAACGAAGCCTTATTATTCAATCAAGCGAAAACGATCCGCTTGCTTTTTTTAGGATTTGATAAAAACCGAGCGAAACCGAGCCGATCGATTCAAAACCGAGCCGATCGATTCAAATTCAATCCGAGCATGAGCATCACTTTTGCGATCGGTTTTACAAATTTGATCCGCTCGGATCGGATCGGTTGTAATTCAATCCGAGCATGAGCAGACCCTCGATCGGATCGGATCGGATCGGATCGTGAACACCCCTAGTTAACATACCATTTACACAATGCGATTGTTTCATTATAAATTGCCTTACTAGATGGCTAATATTATTACATAGTGTTCTTATGTGCACATATCCGAAATGATTTTTTGGTTGCGAAAAGTATGGTGATGTTTTTCCATTTTACATGGTGTTATTATGGATGGCAGAAACCTGCTATGTTTTGTTGAATCAACGCAAATACTCTCGCCAATAAAATCCACATGCACCCATGTATAGGGCTGTTCAAATTGTTCGGCGCTCGACGCTCGTTCGATTCAACTCGATTGAAAAAATGCTCGGTTCGGATAGGTTCGGTTTGTAAACGGACCGAGCACGACCAAAGGTCCGCTTAGTTCTGCTCGATATATATATATAGGACAAGGATCCGTTAGAAACCACCCTTTATTGCGAGAACCGCGAGAACAAATGTGAACACAACAAAAAATACCTAAAAATAGCTGAAAAACACACAAATTTTTTTTTTAAATTTTTTTATAAAAAAAATCGCTACTTTTAGTAGCAAAAAGAAAAATTTGACTACTAAAAGTAGCAATTTTAACTTAAAAAATATTTTTTTTGTGTGTTTTTTTTATTTTTTTTTATTTTTTTAGGTTTTTTGGGGGTTTAGTTTTTAGCCTTTTAGCTTGGGGGGAGGGGGTTAGGTTTTTGGGAGGTGGGGGAGGGAGGGGGGGGGGGGGTTAGGTTTTTTGTAGGTTTTTTGGGGGGTTTTAGTTTTTAGCATTTAGCTTGGGGGGGTTTAGTTTTTTTTTTGGGGGGGGGGGGTATATTTTTTAGGTTTTTTTAGCTATTTTAGGTTGTGTTCACATTGGTTCTCGCGGTTCTCGCAATAAAGGTGGTTCTCGCATGAACCTTACCCTATGTATAGGAATAGGTTCAAGAGTGAACACCAGTGTATTTTGCGAACTGAGTGAACAAATCCTGGCCATACACATGTCTAAATCAATGGCCATGATTTGATGGTGAAATACACTAGTGTATTTTACGATTTGATGATGAAATCCTAGCCATATACGTGTGTAAATCAATGGCCAGGATTTGTTCACTCAGTTCGCAAATACACTAGTGTTCACTATAGAACCCCACCCTATATATATATATATATATATATATATATATAGGTAAAGAGTAAAATACAAATGCGCTTATCGTACGATACGTACGCGATCATCCCAGCCGTTCGATCAGGTGCAGATCTGGTGCGAATTCAATACATATCGCATGTGAAAAAATGGTTAGCATGGGGTAGTGTGAAAAATGGCATGGGGTGTGTAGATGGACAAAATCGCATGTGGAAGATTTGAATATCGCATGTGAAAAAATGGCATGGGGTAATGTGAAAAATGGCATGGGGTAATGTGAAAAATGGCATGGGATGTGTAGAATCGCATGTGGAAGATTGAATATCGCATGTGAAAAAATGGCTAGCATGGGGTAATGTGAAAAATAGCATGGGGTGTGTAGAATCGCATGTGGAAAATTGAATATCGCATGTGAAAAAATGGCTAGCATGGGGTAATGTGAAAAATGGCATGGGGTGTGTAGAATCGCATGTGGAAAATTGAATATCGCATGTGAAAAAATGGCTAGCATGGGGTAATGTGAAAAATGGCATGGGGTGTGTAGAATCGCATGTGGAAAATTGAATATCGCATGTGAAAAATCTGTGTGTGTGTGTTACTGTTCATCTTCTTTGATTGTTGGTCGATCATTGTCAGTCTTCTTCCGTTTGACCCTTACAACTCCCAAATTAGTAGTTCTTCGCACTAAAAGGAACTAAGGGAGGTTGGGGAAGAAGATTTTCAGGTTTTTGTATTTGATTTAGGGTTTGATTTTGAACTATCATCGGTCAGTTACAGAGATTTATGACCTCGCAATGACATTTAACCTTCCTGGTATGATTTAGATATATTAAAATGATTAATTTAATCATTTAAATTAGTTTCGCCCGCGTTTGATCGATTGAAGATCGTACGGCTGAGGGCATCGCGTACATAATGTAGGATAAGAGGTATTGTACGTTAACCGACCTCTATATATATATATATATATATATATATATATATATATATATATATATGGTAGGGTTATTGTAAAAAATGTGTGTTTTGTGAGAAGTGTAGGAAGGAATTTACACTTTTTGATCTATAATCTAATGGTTAAGATTATAATAAAAAAATTGTAAATAGTGTTTATCATTAAAATAATTAATTTTATATTAAGGGTATAAAGGTAAATTTAATGTTTTTAAATTCAAAAACCCACATGCAATGCATATGCAAGTTCCACCCGTCTTTTTTTAAACGTCAATAACTTTTTATACGTAACTTTTTTTCAAAAAAAAAAAAACTACAACATAATAACGAGTGTTTATTATCTTTAATATGAGTACCTATTGCTATACTTATATAGAGAAAAAAATTTAAGTTTCGATCGTATGTTGTACTCCATGGTGTTTTATCTATGTTGTTTTAATTTTATATGTTTTTTTTTTGAATTTTAGGAATTCAAAACAGATTATTGTGTCTTGTAAAATAAAACACCATAGAAAACAAGATTGAATGTAAATGGTATTTGCAATGTTATGGTGTCTTATATACGTTCATGTTGTTTTACTTTAAAACACAACGCCTTGAATTATTATACAATTAAAACACAACAGAGAAAACACCATGGACTAAAACATCCGATTGAAACGTAATTTTTTTCTCTATATAAGTATAGCAATATGGTTCTAATATTAAAGATAAAAGAACACTCGTTATTATGGTTTAATTTTTTTAAAAAAGTTACGTATAAAAAGTTATTGTTGTTTAAAAAAGACGGGGGAACTTGCATGTGCATTGCATGTGAGTTTTTGAATTTTATCTTTAATTAGGTTTATTTATTAAATTACTTAGTTGCCCTAATCCCAATATGTTAAATAATGACATGTGTCCTCATCATGTTCATTCTTATCCTTCTCACAAATTTCATCTTTTTACAGGATCCTAAACCTATATATATATGTGTGTGTGTGTGTTTGTGTGTGTGTGTGTGTGTGTATCATTTTTAATGAAATGACTAGAGACCAACATTAACAATGTTTGGTCAAAGATCCAAATACAGCACATTTAAGTAATTAGAATTGAAATCCAATACCAATAGTCCATTGTCCAATACTTAAATGTCCATTTAAGTAATTGAGACAAAATTTCAAATACTAAAATGTGAAGCGTCGATCAAAATCCTAATCAGAAGTACAAAACCCTAATCAAAACCCCGCATTGGCCATCGTTATTCGATTTCTCCATCGCCACTCGCCAAGAGAACAACTCGCCAGGGTTTTGCTTATATCGGTTCATTCAATTTCAAACTTCCAATAAAACAAGGCTATGTTTCAATCGGTCGACAATTTATCTTCCTACTTAGCTAATCTCAATAGAACTAGTTGAGCGTTTTTGTATTCCTTGTTATTTGTTAAATTTTTACTTGTTTTCTATTGGACGAAACATCAGGGACGAAAACTGCACTTTATTATAATAACTAGCACTCCTATCGTCACTATCCTTGTTTATTCTAAGACGCTCTATACTCGCTCGACATTTGTTCGAAAAATGCTCGGAACGAACACTACAACAAAAATGGCTTTTTAGGACCTTTTCTGTGAGACGCTTGTAAAAGAGGGTCCTAAAAAACTATTTAATAGGACTGTAACACCCTGCGTTTTCATACTTTCCATATTTAGAAACCATTGCTTGAAACTCTATTTTTGGAAATCTTGCGTTCATTGTGACCGTTCTTTCTTTATAACCATTGTAAAATACGAGACTTGGATTATAAATAAAACTCACATTTTGTTAAATACATGTTACACATACTTTGTACATGCTCCTACATTCGATTTCGTGAAACAATTGATGCTTATCCGTAACTCTTGGAAACTTTGTGCTAAACTAATAAATACGTGAAACTTATGCATAAAACGTTTTATGAACGTATACGAAACTTAAATACGACCTTTATACGCTTAATTATACTTTGATTATGATCTCCATGCTTTATTGTACCTTAAACTATGCTTTCATGGCAAAACTAGTCCCTAAAACACCCTAAAGGCCCTAAATAGCAAACTAGAGGGGACTAAGTGTAATAAATTGAAAATTCAGTAAATCACCTCCATACCGGCCGCGTAAACTAAGCCATGGGCTTACGCGGGCCGCCTAGCCATCCCCAGATCAGAAACATGTTTCAGCTCGCGACCAGGTTCGTTTTTTAGCGGGATTTTCATGTTTAAACCAAGTTTTAGCATTAATTATCCCCCCAAACCAACCCTAAACACATCCTTATAAATACCCAAGGCCTACGAAGTCTTTTACACTTTAGAAACACCCTCACAACTCTCTCAATCACTCAAAAACGTTGCTGCAAATCAGAGTTCGGACAGATTCATCGAGCTTTACGAAAATGGGCATAACTTCTTCATTTCTCATCCGTTTTAGCTCATTCTTTTTCCAGAATGCTTGGCTTGACTTTATCTTCGATTCCATGGGTGTTTCTCAATGAATAAACCCCTGGAACTCCGGCAAATAGGCTTCAAAGTCCACTGCTCAAATTTGTTTTCATTAATCTTTATCAATACTTACTTAAACTTGAGTTTAACTAACTCAAACCTATGTCCTAATGCTTACAACCTATCTTATGGTTGGTTAGGCTTAAAAACAAGGTTGAGACATGTGAAATCAGAGGTGTAAACCTCACAAACTTTCTGTTTTGTTTGGGTTTTAACCCACAAGTAATGAACAAGCCTAATGCTTGATGTTTGTGTGATTATAGGACTAGCTTGGGCTATCCTACTTGTAAGTCCACACATTACTTGATGTTTTCCTTAGATTAGTTATATTTATTCATTCTTTATTGTATGTTCATGACCCTCCTTGGTTGTTTTTACATCAAGTGTAGTGGTGAACACCTAGAGGTGCCTAAATGGAAGACTTGATCTTCCTACCTCCTACATGATTTCTATGATATTTAGAGGTACCTAAATGAAGATCTTAATCTTCTACCTCATGCTTGAAATATTGGACTTAATAATATGTATAAAATATATGTAATACATAAGCACATAATCCAAATAATCGAATCTTAGATGATGAATTAGTGTTCATATGTCCAAGTACTAGATTATATCATCCTATGGTATGATAACTTGTTACGATTCTAATGGAACCTTTTTCCATGAAACCATATAAAATCCTTGGAGTACATAGTGTCAAGAACAAGTATCATATGTATTAGATGATTATTTTTACATGTTATTCTCGTATGTTATTTTCATGTTATTTTATTCCGAATCTCGACTCTAAACATAATTGAACTTTAACCCTTATACATTCGGACTCTACATCTCTAATCGTCAACAAATGGATAATCGGAAGGCATATGCAATATTGTGAGTATACTTGAACCCCTTTTTCGTTTACCACTTTTTGGGGTGTAACATGTTGTTTATAAACTTACACACAAACTTTATCATAATACATAAACATTCCTATTACACGCATGCTTATTTGATTACTTGATACTTTAAACTTGGGTTGAGGACATTATGTGTTAGACTTATCATTAACTTCGTACGAGCGAAACCATGACATATGTAGCGCTATAGGATTAACGACCCGCCCGTAGACTTGTGGTTATGTCATGAGCATCTTCCGTTTCATTATTGGTTTGATATGTTTGACACATGCCAATTTTATTTTTTATCTCGTATCAAGAGCTTGCCACATGGAATTGTTTAAACTTATCTTTTGATACGTATGTACCAAACTTGTATACTCGCCTTTGCTTTTGCATTGAACTTTATTTTAAACATGTTACAGGTTGAGGATGATGATGCTATGAAATGAAGTAGCGTTGATGCCTAGATACACATATAGACGTTTAGGTTTAATCGTTGTATCAATTTTGATTATGTTGTATTGTATTCCCTTGCACTTGATGTTATTTGATTTCTTTGTAATATTGACAAATGAATTATGAAATGAAATCGGTTTATTAAATATTGTCCCAAATAGAGTTATGATGTCTCTAGCAATCTTCACACTTCGTCTCATCCCGGTGTTTCCGCCATTGGTTGGGGTGTGACAGATTGGTATCAGAGCCATAACTATAGGGAATTAGGAAAAGTAGGAATGCCTTTACCTAGTCTATAGTTTTAGAGCCGTATTCGTAAGTTTTGCTTGAACTACTACATGATACTTTATTTGTTTCTTATTGATGCTCTTTTAAACATGTATATCACTCGTGTGTAATATTCGACATGTTATTCTTTTGCATTAATGCTTGTCTTATTATGTGTTAATACTTGTATCGTTGTTCGATGCTTTACGTATTATTCTTGACCTATTTCTCTATGTGTTAATACTTGATTTAACATTTCATTATTTATGTACCATTCTTGATATGCCCTCTTACGTGTTTATACTTGTTTGTGTATTCCTTTGACATACACTTCCCACATGCATTTTACTCGATATTTCTAAATCCGAAAACACTCATAACACACAAACGAGACGACTTCACCAAAATAGGCGTGAAACCCACAATTTGGTGAATGACTCTCAATCCTTCTACTTTTCGTTTCTTACACGAAATTCACCACCAAGTTAGGAGTGAAATCCTCACCTTGATGGAGAAATTCAAATTTTGAATTCTAGTGGACCCTCGTCAAAGTGTTGAAATCAAATTTTGACCCGACGAGTACCAACCACACTTAGGATACTAAATCGCCAAGTTAGGGGTGAAACCCGCACCTTGTCGACTAGTTCCACTCCTCGATCTTTTGTTTTCATAAATCCCGCCAAGTCTCGAGATTTCGATCGATTTGTGACATGTAGTAACCGGAAGGGTAAATACCGTTAACCGACTTGTCGGCGAGAGTATTTCACCTATTAAGCCAAAGCATGCTCCCCAAACTCGAAAGACTTTTCGACCACTTTGGTTAGTCAAAGTTCCGTTTTGGAACCATCCTGAATTTTAATCAAGCATGTGCTCTACTATTTATTTTATACGACGCAATCTTTCAAATTCGAATTTACCTTCGACATTTTTTTTTCTCACACACACATCATATTGAACATTTCCATACATTTATACATATGCATGATTTCATATAGTTTAAATTCGTATTCCTTGTAACGACGAGTGGGGACATATCATCGAGATATGAGTGATTTCCTTACCTTGACGAATAACTCCACTCCCCTTTTTCTTAAAAACGACCTCACCAACGAGTTATGGGTGATTCCCTTACCTAGGTGATCGTTACCAAAACGTCTCTTCCAAATATCTTATTATGCAAACTCGATCATGTTTTATACCTAAATTATTTATCATTATTCAAAATACATACGTATACGTATACAAAATACATTGTTTCATTAAGCGTACTTTCTATCCTACAATCTATTTTCACTCAACTCATATACACGAGATTCTTAAACATGTCTTAAAACGTTTTATTACCCGAATTTCAAAACCTTACGAAATGCTACCTATCAATTTAATCGGTCTAATGAAGCCCTCGCCCATGAACTTCATATTCGACTTAATCACTAAAACACACACTCACGTTATATCATCATACTAAGGACTTTCATTCTCAAATGGAATTCAAGTCAACCTTCTCACATACTTGTAGGATACTATAGATATTATACGACCGTTTTACCAAAGACGCTTTCCAACACCAATAAAACCTTTGTCAAAATTATCTAAAAAAAACCCACTAAAACCTTCTACTAAATTTCTTTTCTAAGGGTCAACGTTTTCACAAGAACCTTCAAGGTTCAAAACTTCTCGCTTTGATGCAAATGAAACAAACCCGTTATTTTCAAAAACCTTTTTCTACACCACTTAATTCGTCATTCAAATTTCAAAAAACACGCGGGCTAGAAGACCTCATGGGACTGACAATCTTCAACATACGTAAACTCCCTTTTTTTTAAAACAAAAGTAGCATTTCAATCATTACCGAATTACGTTATACATAACCAACGGGTACTTTATGTTCCTTTACATTTACAAACTATATTCTACCTTCAAATCAAGCTCTATCTAATTTTGATTCGATAAACTCAACGTTTCATTTAAACAAATATACATGCATATCATCATACACATTTCAGTCGATATCTCGCGACAATTTCATTTACAACATTCTTTTTATATACTCAACCTTTTCGAGCACTTTTACATGCTTAAAATTGTTACGTTTCAATTAATACTATATACGCAATCATTAGTATTCGTACTTCCACTCACACTCATATTCATAACATTACGTTTTATGCTTATACCTATACTTATATGTTTCATGTTTTACTTATATTCATACGTTCCATGCTTATACGTATACTCATACTACGTTTAATATCTATGTTCATACTTACGTGAGTAATCATACCTAAACTTATATTTATGCTCATACTATCATTCATACTCATGATTCATATATTCGTGCCCGTACGCAAGTGGAATCCGAGGGATTTGCTTACGTGGGTCCCATACATACTTAAGCATGGACTTGCTTACATACTACATTCTTACACATACACATTCTAAATTTTTAAATTATGCATACCCTGATTCATACACAACTAGTACAAACTATGCGGATCATGCGACGATCAATATAATCACAGGTGCACACGGGGTTATAGTGATAGGCGTATGAGAACCATAGAGTGTACTACTGTGTATGGTAAGACACGGAACGTAACATGACACCGAATACGAAACGGACGTAATGTGGTCAAAACATGGTTGATACGCCGCTGGTACTTCCTATATATAAGTGTTTTCGCCATGTTACCAAATTTCGTAAAACGTGCCATGAGAAATTCAGTGTTTTGCAGACCTTTTGGACCTAATACAGACTTTAAACAACTCACAAACGCATTATATCCGAGTATCCATGACGAGACTTCATCTTTAACATGCTACCTTCGTCTGTCTAACACTTATGCCTTTCATATACTTGCAGTCATTAAGAGTCAATCGTTCACCCCATACTCCTATTATTCTCCATTATCCTTCTTTCATACGAGCCTCGTTCACAATCAAGCTTGTTTAAACATTCGAAACCTAACTTATCTTATTACCTTTAGAACCGTCTTTCTATTCTTTATTCTTGTGTAAACGTATTTAGTATGTCGTTAATACTTTATTTTACCAAACTTTCTCGTTCCACTCGAAAAGCAATTTATCAATATATGGTCTTATACTACCTTTAAAACTTCCTAAGCAACCTACCTCACTCTCATTGATTACAAACCATTTTATAAAAACCTCCTTCGTAAATACAACACATTTGTAAAACAACCCCAAATTTAGCTATTCAAAATCGTTTTACCTATACACGTTCATCCATGCTTATGCCCCAAAACCGTTTTAGCCAAACAAATCATTTTACAAACCTATTATGACTATTCTCCCCAGATTTCGCACTTTTCAAATGTTTCAAAATTTCCAGGTCTTAGATTAAATAATCACTTTTTACCAAAACCCTTTCAAGTCTTCCTCTTGAATAAATTTCGGGACAAAATTTCCTAAAGGAGGGGAGACTGTAATGCCCTGCGTTTTCATACTTTCCATATTTAGAAACCATTGCTTGAAACTCTATTTTTGGAAATCTTGCGTTCATTGTGATCGTTCTTTCTTTATAACCATTGTAAAATCCGAGACTTGGATTATAAATAAAACTCACATTTTCTTAAATACATGTTACACATACTTTGTACATGCTCCTACATTCGATTTCGTGAAACAATTGATGATTATCCGTAACTCTTGGAAACTTTGTGCTAAACTTGTAACTACGTGAAACTTATGCATAAAACGTATTATGAACGTATACGAAACTTAAATACGACCTTCATACGCTTAATTATACTTTGATTATGATCTTCATGCTTTATTGTACCTTAAACTATGCTTTCATGGCAAAACTAGTCCCTAAAACACCCTAAAGGCCCTAAATAGCAAACTAGAGGGGCCTAAGTGTAATAAATTGAAACTTCAGTAAATCACCTCCATACCGGCCGCGTAAACTAAGCCATGGGCATACGCGGGCCGCCTGGCCATCCCCAGATCAGAAACATGTTTCAGCTCGCGACCAGGTTCGTTTTTGAGCGGGATTTTCATGTTTAAACCAAGTTTTAGCATTAATTATCCCCCAAACCAACCCTAAACACTTCCTTATAAATACCCAAGGCCTCCCAAGTCTTTTACACTTTAGAAACACCCTCACAACTCTCTCAATCACTCAAAAACGTTGCTGCATATCAAAGTTCGGACAGATTCATCGAGCTTTACGAAAATGGGCATAACTTCTTCATTTCTCATCCGTTTTAGCTCATTCTTTTTCCAGAACGCTTGGCTTGTCACACCCTGCTAGTAGCGGAAGCGTATTTTGTGTGACGTAAGAAAGGTAATCATTGCATCCAAATGTATTAACAACATGAACCAACAACGATGCCATAGATATATAGTTTTCAACAAAAGATTACAAGTTTTCAACATAGTTTCCAAGTTCAACAAAACTTGACATAGCATAGTTCTAAGTTATTTTTCACATAGCAAAAGATAGTTTTTGACACAAAACATAGTGAGGTTTTGTCCCCTATATACCCATACGAAGTTGGGATATAAAAGACAAACCCTCCCAAAAGTGGCCATCGTTGTCCTTTGTTTTCCCGAATCCCATAGTGAATCACCGGCTCAAGACCTGTTTCCTGAAATACATGCAGTTTTAAAAAAAATCAACAAAAAGTTGAGCGAGTTCATGCAGTGCTTGTTATCATATGAAATCTAGTAATTGTTATCTTGTAATCATGGTATGTTCTGATTTAAACATGGAGTCTGTTAAGGATCTATCAGTGGGTAGCGAGCCCCCTGACTTAATGCGCCATAAGCAAAATAACCAAACCGAGAACACTTTGTCATCATTGGGATCACAAAAGCACTCCAGGGTATACCATCCAGGAGTGGGGCGTGCCTCAAGCCCAATAGATATACACCTTTTGCACCTTGGTCACTAAGTGATTAATGGTTACAATTGTTCCATCCCTACTTATGCACATTGATCAAGCCATCTACTCCGTAACTAGCATACCAATAGTTTTAGCATGTATTTCCCCTCGATGTTTTTGAAAACAAAACATTGAAAACAGTGAAAGGAGGGACATGAACTCACAAGTTTGCATTCCGTGAAATATGATATCGAAGTGAGCGTTCGTACGTGTCAATAACCTACATGTGTACTAATCTTGTTAGACACTAGGTCTTTCGGACCTCGTACAAGTTGTTCATCTTGAATTCTTTGTTATGTTTTCGCTTGTCATCTTTAGAACAACTTTGTCTTTTAGAGCGTTGATAGCTCACTCGCTTGATTGTTATGTGTATTCATGTGTTCTATGTGTATTGGATTATATGCGAACGGCTTCGAACTTATGTAATTGGGCTTAACCCACGTTTTCTTGTTATTGGGCCTAGCCCTAGTTTACTTGTTATTGGGCCTAGCCCTAGTTTTCTTGTTATTGGGCCTAGCCCAAATCTAATCCTAGTGAGTCCATTAAATATACTCTTGCAATTTTTACCAAAAATTCACCAAGCATGTAACTTAATAAGTTCGTTTTTCACATGAAAAATACTTGGTAATTTTTATAGTTTTCGACTTTCCGGGTTCTTGTTTTTTACCACTTAGCTATGCGTTCGCTTTAGTGTCTAAAAATATGTTATTTTTAGACTCGACATTGTAGTAACTTGTTTACGATGTCGATACGCCCAAATTGTCGTCATCAGGTGTTATGTATTTCCATTTCGGCTATTTAATTTAATTGTCCGATTTTACTAGCATTTCTTGGACCATGTAGGAACATGTATGTGTATTTATTTTTGATCACCCTATAGGTATCTAATACATACACATTAGTAGCACATATTGCATGTACTTAACAAGTTTCCAAAAATATATAATTTTTCTTTTCAAAAATTATATTTACACATTGTTATATTTTTACCCATTTATATTTGTAAAAAAAATAAGCTTAAGTTCATAAGAACTTCTTGAATATTTAAACCTTAAATATTCCCATCAAGGTTTCCATAATGACGTTTAAGAGCACTAATCGCGTTTAACTTTGTTAATCACCCTTTAATCCCATCTTTAATCGCGATTAGATTTTTAGAAAAATTCGCCATAGTTTCCCCTAAACTATGACGTTTTCCCACGTTACAAAAACGCGTTTAAATCATAATCACAATCAATTTTCCAAATCAAGTTTCATTGTATCAACTTTGTATACATGTTTATATGTTAACATAATCTCCACATTTCATGAACTTTACACTTTTTATACTTAAAAATTGAGACTTTTTAAGGTAAATTTTCATAATAAACAAGTTGTTTAATTTATCTTGTAAAAAGAAGGTTCACTAACTTCCCAAGATTAAGTTTTAAACCTCTTTTTAAATACATAGTTAGTTCATGGAAGTGAGTATGATGATCTTACAAGATTTAAACATATTCATGTTTAAATCATATATTTGTGTTCATCATGGTAAGATGAACACAAATATAAAATACTACATGATATTAACAACATGATCATCATAAATATAAATTTTAACTCACTAATATTAACAAAAATAACATAATCAACAAGGTCACATGAACATATTAACACTAAACAATATAAATCAACACATAATATATTCATATTTAGTGTTTATTAGCTTTATGTTTAGGGTTTTTTTTTATTATGTTAAGCTTTAATTTCAAGATAATCAACTTGTACTTCTATGATTAACTAGTAATAAGAAGCATAAAAATTATGTTTAGAAGACTCACAAAGTGCACAAGCTAAATAAGAAGATTAGGAGAAAGATAAGCTCCAAAGAAAGCTCCTAGTGATCCTCCATGCATGCACCAAGTAGAGATAATCTTGTAAGGTTTAATTTAGTGTAAAAATGGAGTGTTAAATGAAGCTTGAAGGTGTGTTTAGTGTGTGTGAGGGCTGCCGAAAACAAGAAGGAAGAAAGGAAGGAGTTTCTTTGTTTGAACTTGTGAAAGATAATTAATAAGTGATGGATGGAATGGTATGATAATAGGTAAGGTGTTGTAACTCTTTTTCAACAACTTCTAGCATAACCATACCCTAAATCTTCTTATTTCAAGCAAGAGTCAAAGGGTGGGGCCCCTTTGTTAAACGTAAATGACATGGGGAGGTTTCTTTTTTTTTTTTTTAAGTTAACTAGATAAAACTTATTAATTTGCTAGATATTTTAGCCATTAGTTTAATTAGGGTAATTTGGGTGTTAATGGTAGTTTAGGCTTTCAATAAGTCCAACTAATTTATTAGTTTAATGGGTATTAATTTTGGATGGCAAAAATGCCACTAATTCGCTCGTCGGTTCGATACCGGGTGGTATATGGAAGGTATAATATAATACCGGGAACTATGGTTTTAATTCACCATCGATACTATGGCGTTTATTTAGGGTACTTACGACGTCAAAATATCGCTAACTAACTCGCTAGCATTTTCGTTTGCTTGTTTCGTGACAAAAATGTCACCTACTAGTTTGTCGGACCGCTAACGAACTAGTTTAGCGCATAGCGACGTAACGCCGGAAACTTGTGATTTTGAATCTTCCGTTGGTATCATCTTATTGTTTTAGTATATTTTTCATCAATTTACATTATTCCGAAGTCCCGGAAATGCTTTGTGATAAGTTCGGACGCATTAAAAATACCATATTTTAAGCCGAAACGGACATTTTTGAGATTAGGGCGTTATACTGGAAAGTCTTGTTTCTTTGCAAGACATGTTTTCATAATAATGTTTTCTTATATAAATGGACTCAGTTATGTTATTTGAGTGTCGTTTTTCAGTGTTTCGGTCTAGTTTCACGGTTTGCTGGCATGAATAGTGTAACCGTGAATAGTGCACGCAGCACTTTCTACCTAACACTTTTAGGACATTGTTAGCTTGGTTTCGCCATACGACGAAAACCAACATATGTTTTAGCTTTGTTTTCTTGTCCTAACATTGTTATCCAATTAACGACACAGTTACGTAATTAAATTACGCTAATTGCATGAGATTAAGAAATGTAAATAGTGATTAGATTGTACGGAATTAACAGTTATTTGCCAGTTGTCACATTCTCCCCCTGTTAAAAAGAATTTCGTCCCGAAATTCAAGTTGAGCAATCCTTTGCAGGAGTCTTCTTAAACAAGTGGGGATATTTTGCCTTAATCTGATCTTCACGTTCCCATGTGTACTCGGGTCCGTGATGTGAATTCCAGCGGACCTTGATTAGTTCGATATTACTTCTCCTTGTCTTGTGGACCTTCCGGTCCATAACCTCTACGGGTTCTTCGGTAAACTAGAGCGTGTCGTCTACATGAATTTCATCCGCTGGGATGATAACTGTTTCAACGGTCGGACTTTTCTTGAGATTCAACACATGAAATGTGTCGTGTACGTTACTGAGTTCTTCTGGCAGTTTCAACTTGTACGCGACGGTACCGATCTTTTCTAGAATCTCAAACGGCCCAATGTATCTCGGGTTAGTTTTCCGCGCTTCCCGAATCTAGCTACGCCTTTCCAAGGCGAGACTTTTAGTAAGACTTTGTCTCCAACCTCGAAGGATAATGGTTTACGTCTTTGGTCCGTGTAGCTCCTTTGTCTGTCACGAGCCGCTTTGATACGGTCTCGTATCTTTGCTATCTTGTCCGTAGTCTCTTGGACTAGTTCAGGGCCAATGAGTTGTTTGTCTCCGACTTCCGCCCAACACAGCGGTGATCGGCACTTCCGTCCGTGTAGTGCTTCGTATGGGGCAGCTTTAATGCATGTGTGATAACTGTTATTATAGGAAAACTCTACCAGAGGTAAATGAGTATCCCAGTTTCCGCCCAAATCCATCACACAGGCACGAAGCATGTCTTCCAACGTTTGGATGGTTCGCTCGCTTTGTCCATCGGTTTGCGGATGAAACGCTGTGCTCAGATCCAGACGAGATCCAAGCGATTCTTGAAAGGATTGCCAAATCCTTGACACAAAGCGACCATCGCGATCCGAGGTTATTGAAATAGGCACTCCATGACGTGCTATTATCTCCTTGAGATAAGCTCAGTCAACTTCTCTGTACTGTCTTTCTCGCGAATTGGCAAGAAGTGAGCTCACTTGGTTAGTCGATCAACGATAACCCAAATCATGTCATGACCTCAAGAGGTCCGTGGGAGTTCTGTAATGAAATCCATTGATATCTGTTCCCACTTCCAAACGGGAATCTCGGGTTGTTGTAATAGTCCAGATAGCTTTTGATACTCGGCCTTGACCTTTGCACAAATTAGGCATTTCCCAAACGTAGATCGCAATATCTCCTTTGCGATTAGGCCACTAGTAATATTCCTTTACATCCTGATACATCTTATCAGATCCTGGATGTATTGAATATTTTGACTTGTGTGTGACTCATCCAGCACTAAGTCTCGCAATCCGCCAAAGTAAGGAATCTAGATTCTTCCCATGAAATACCATGTGCCATCTTTGTTCTCTTCCATTTTTTTTCTCTAATCCTCGCAAGGATTCTGCTTGAATGTTCTCCGGCTTTACAGCTTTTAGTTATGCACCGTGCACACGAGTAGTGAAGTTCTTCTGAATGGTTAACTCTAAAGCTCGTACTCGTAAAGTTTTGACCCGCTCTTTCCAGCTCAAAGCATCCGCCACAACATTTGCTTTGCCCGGATGGTACTTGATTTCACAGTCGTAGTCATTCAACAATTCTACCCATCGCCATTGGCGCATGTATAATGTTGAACACTTTTATGGTCTGTGAATATGATACGCTTAGTACCATAAAGATAATGGCGCCACATTTTTAAAGCGAATACCACTGCACCCAATTTCAGGTCATGAGTGGTATAGTTCTTTTCATGAACTTTTAACCGCCGTGACGCGTACGCAATGACTTTTTCACGTTGCATTAACACGCAACCCAAGCCTTGACGCGATGCATCACATTACACCACGAAGTCATCGGTACCGTCCGGGAGTGATAAGATTGGCGCTTGACATAGTTTATCCTTAAGCAATTGGAATGTTGTTTCTTGTTTTTCGTCCCAATCGAACTTTCTATCCTTTTGAGTGAGCGAGGTTAGCGGTTGAGCAATTTTGGAAAAATTCCCAATGAATCTACGATAGTATCCCGCTAAGCCTAGAAATTGTCCTACTTCCGTTGGGGTTTTTAGAGTGTTCCAGTTCTTTATGGCCTCTATTTTGCTGGATCAACTTGTATTCCGTTCTCGTTCACTACATGACCGAGAAATTGGACCTCGCGAATCCAAAATTTGCATTTGAGAATTTGGCATACAAGTGTTCTTTCTTAAGTAGCTCCAGGATAGTTCTCAAGTGTTGTTCATGTTCCGCCTCGGTTCGTGAGTATATTAAAATGTCATCAATGAATACGATCACGAACTTGTCGAGATATGGATCACATACCCGATTCATCAATTCCATGAACACGGCGGGAGCGTTTGTTAAGTCAAAGAGCATAACAAGGAACTAGTAATGCCCATAACAAGTCCTAAACGCTGTCTTAGGAATGCTTTCCTCTTGAATTCTTAGTTGATGGTATCCAGATCTTAGATCGATCTTGGAATAGAAGCTGGAATCTTGCAACTGATCGAACAAATCGTCGATCCTTGGTAAAGGATACCGGTTCTTTATGGTTAACTTGTTCAGTTCTCGGTAATCTATACACATCCGAAAGGTTCCGTCTTTCTTCTTGACAAATAGCACCGGAGCTCCCCAAGGTGAGAAACTCGGTCTATTGAATCCTTTGTCAAACAATTCCTGAAGCTGAGTAGAAAATTCCTGCATCTTTGAGTGTGCAAGTCTATATGAAGCTTTCGCCACCGGTGCGGCTCCTGGCACAAGATCGATACTGAATTCGACTTGTCGCTGCGGAGGTAGTCCCGGCAAGTCTTCTGGAAAGACTTCAGGGTATTCCCTTACCACAGGGATGTCCTCCACCTTGCGCTACTCAGCCTTCTTGTCGACCACATGGACAAGAAAGGCGATGCATCCGGTTCTCAGACTCTTCCGAGCCTTCATACAGTTGTTGGTCAGCAGCCGTGTGTCGTGTTTCTCTCCGTGCACCAAAAGATGTCCTCTCGTCAGACAGGGGGAATAGAATAATAGTTTTCGCAGCACAACTACTTCTACTCGGTTGTCGGCCAACCAGTCTATGCCAGAAGTTAAGTTGTAACCACCTAATTGAATGAGTGAAAAGTCGTTACTGAATTTTCGTGCTCCAAGTTCGAGTGTGCATCCTTTGATGTCTTTCCTGACTTGACTAATTTACCATTGGTCAATCCTATTGAATGGGAGGACGTCTTGTTTACTTGACTCGGCCAAGCATACTTTGAATTTTATGGGGATGAAGCTAATACCGACACCGGTGTTAAACAACACGGATGCAACGGGTCGGTTGATAGGAACGTATCGGTGACCCTTAATGACTTCACATGACTTCGCTAATTCCTCATTAGCTATCTTAATAGAGCAAGACATGTTTAACCAACATGACTCTAATTCGTGTATATGCTTAGTATCTAAAGACACTAAGTTAAGCCGACGTTGGTATCCAAAGAATTGATACATGATGGTTGTAGAGTAGAGCATACCCCTAGACTTGCTTACTCGCTAGCTTGATTCATCCTTAACCATCCATGCTCATAGTGACCTCCTTGCCACAGTAAAAACCACCTTGTTCATTCTTAAATATAACTAACTCATTAGTTTCTGTTTTGTGCCAAGTCTCACCACACTGCTACTCTTGTCACTTTTGCAAGTGCCCTCATGATGAAAGTTTCACCTATCTCATTCCGAATTTTGACAAGTTATTAGCATACTTCTTAATGCGAGCATCGATTATGGCAGTAATCGCCTTCGCTTTGCTTGTCACGGGGTTTCTCTTTCTTTTAACACTCTCCTTGGGCAGTCCTCCATCCTCACCACATCCTTGGTGAGACTGACTGAGAGAGTTACTTGAAAATAAATCTAGGTAGGGTGACATGATGTGACCATGATTCGGATCTCAAGGCTAAACCCCAAATGTAGCGCTCAGTGCGTTTGGATTGGAGTGTTATCCAATATGCAATCAATCCTTGACAGATTGTAGAGGCGTCGGGGGTAACCAACAACATTGGTTCTAATCATGATCGAGTTCTAGAGCTCGGTTCCCAAACTTGGAATTTTTCCACTAGCGAGCAATACTCTTCTCGCTTAAGATTCTTGAGTTCTTCCCACAATAACCTCTTTGTTGTATTACTCCCTATAGTTTGCACTTGGAGATTCCACCAAGTTAACGCTTCATTCAACAGAAGGCTATTCGTTTACCAAAACGTTTACTTAGGAGTACATTTATTAGCAAGGTTAACTGACTTCCTTCTCTTTATCTAGCGGATAGAACTCACCGCACCTTTCGTATCAATGAGGTCTCGCGGCTTATAATCTGGAAAAGCCTTAGGATTAAAATCTGGTGTGATTGCATCTCCAAGTGTGGGATTGCCACTCATTCTCGTCCCATCGGGATTTGAACCACTTGAAATACCCGTACCATCAGTACCATCACTAGTGTCGACTCGAAAACCTCATGTTGTTCCATATGACCTCTAGTTCAACTTTAATAGTAGGGCGCTGATTAACTGACCCTCTTCCAGGCGTAGATTTTCTTGTCGACACCACGTTGTTTCCGATACATAGTATCATTGGGTCTAGGCTTTTATTTGGACAGATATAGCATATCATGCGCCTAAGGATTAAGAATGTGATTAGTCATGGAAACCTCAAGACAACGTTGCTCCGGTATGTTTGAACAATGATATTCATGAATAAATGCATTCCAAAATGCATAGTACCTCTTGAGTGTATTAGCCATGTGCCTAAATGGGAAAAGAAGTAATTCATTGAGGAGGAGAAACCAAACGGTCGTCTCCAATTTTTACAACGTGTATCCCATACTTCCTGGATCTCGATCGCCCAAAGTAGGAAAAATCCTTCGCCGCACTAGCCCGTGTGACGAATACGTTGATACTCCTTGAGCTCCACGAGCTTCGACAAAATTGTTATAATTTCCATAGATGTCGAATAATACAATGAAGGGGTTGTAGCTTGGCTCATGCCATAGTATCCCTTGGAATAAGACAAATATCAAACGACATAGTTTAATGTAATCATCTCCGATAACTAAGATAAGGTAAGGTGTCATAGACACCAAAGAACCAGCCCATGTCCAAGAATTTCAAGAATGTTGAGGAAAAATCCTCCATGAGTGGCTAACGAGTTTTGTTTGCTTTTGATGACTAGTCTCAGACAACTCGTGTTATAGATCGAATGTTAAGTGCAAACAATACGTGTAGTCTTCCTGTATCGTAGAGTGTTATAGTAACCGTTCCGGTTAGTGTTCCACTAGATAGAAACTTGAACAACTTAGGAATTTCTTATGGCTAGTGATCATTAGCTTGACCCGCAGAGCTCACCAGGATTCCCATACACTACAAGTTGTTATTACGTGGGCCCCCGTAATAATAAATTGTCTTGTATGGTCACCCTAGCATTCTCTCGTTCAAGCAGTCGATCAGTCAAAGAGAGGACACTATTGTCTATATACTTTTAACACAGAAGGGACCTTCGTGATTGTCCACATGCTAACGCCCATTGTCATTATTCGTGAAAGGGCACAATGTTAGCTGAAATAGGAATAAAAAGAATCCGTAATAATAATAACTGGAGGGGCACCTTTAAGATGAGTACTTCATCTTCCTTGTCTGGACGAGAGTGTCATCAATCACGATTAGTATAAGCCTCAGGGACCTCGTCCCACTAGTAGGGTTGTTGTCCAAGGCCGCCACCTTCGCCTCGTCGTCACTACCAAAGCCGGACATATACCATCCGAGGGAAAATAACCATCTTCCATGGGATCAATGCTTTAGGGTCTCTCTCAGGGACCACGCCCGCCATAAGCTTCGTAATAGACGCGAGGTCGTCATTCTCATCGCATGAGTCAAGTGTAATAATAGGATTCGTAGTCGAAGTTACTTTCGTTCATGGCAAAATATTCCGTACAACACATATATAAATACATTATATATATAATCACTAAATCTCATGTTATTTTTGTTCTCGTGTTTCACATGTAATTCCTAGTGTTTCGAGTCTATTCCTTTTAGACTAAACATGTATTGATCCATATTCGTTACTTATGATTGAGCTCGCGTGATAGATCCTCATGTTATCGTGACACAATGAAAACCTTTTATCATTTTTGTCATACTTTTGAAATCATTTGTGTATTGTTATCGACTTTGTTTTCATGTGAGAGCCCTTGGTGATTGTAGACCAAACTTTATAAAAGTTTGTCCCCGGTTCACTACAATCGGAGCTCTGATACCAATCTGTCACACCCTGCTAGTAGCGGAAGCGTATTGTGTGTGACGTAAGAAAGGTAATCATTGCATCCAAATGTATTAACAACATGAACCAACAACGATGCCATAGATATATAGTTTTCAACAAAAGATTACAAGTTTTCAACATAGTTTCCAAGTTCAACAAAACTTGACATAGCATAGTTCTAAGTTATTTTTCACATAGCAAAAGATAGTTTTTGACACAAAACATAGTGAGGTTTTGTCCCCTATATACCCATACGAAGTTGGGATATAAAAGACAAACCCTCCCAAAAGTGGCCATCGTTGTCCTTTGTTTTCCCGAATCCCATAGTGAATCACCGGCTCAAGACCTGTTTCCTGAAATACATGCAGTTTTAAAAAAAATCAACAAAAAGTTGAGCGAGTTCATGAAGTGCTTGTTATCATATGAAATCTAGTAATTGTTATCTTGTAATCATGGTATGTTCTAATTTAAACATGGAGTCTGTTAAGGATCTATCAGTGGGTAGCGAGCCCCCTGACATAATGCGCCATAAGCAAAATAACCAAACCGAGAACACTTTGTCATCATTGGGATCACAAAAGCACTCCAGGGTATACCATCCAGGAGTGGGGCGTGCCTCAAGCCCAATAGATATACACCTTTTGCACCTTGGTCACTAAGTGATTAATGGTTACAATTGTTCCATCCCTACTTATGCACATTGATCAAGCCATCTACTCCGTAACTAGCATACCAATAGTTTTAGCATGTATTTCCCCTCGATGTTTTTGAAAACAAAACATTGAAAACAGTGAAAGGAGGGACATGAACTCACAAGTTTGCGTTCCGTGAAATATGATATCGAAGTGAGCGTCCGTACGTGTCAATAACCTACATGTGTACTAATCTTGTTAGACACTAGGTCTTTCGGACCTCGTACAAGTTGTTCATCTTGAATTCTTTGTTATGTTTTCGCTTGTCATCTTTAGAACAACTTTGTCTTTTAGAGAGTTGATAGCTCACTCGCTTGATTGTTCTGTGTATTCATGTGTTCTATGTGTATTGGATTATATGCGAACGGCTTCGAACTTATGTAATTGGGCTTAACCAACGTTTTCTTGTTATTGGGCCTAGCCCTAGTTTTCTTGTTATTGGGCCTAGCCCTAGTTTTCTTGTTATTGGGCCTAGCCCAAATCTAATCCTAGTGAGTCCATTAAATATACTCTTGCAATTTTTACCAAAAATTCACCAAGCATGTAACTTAATAAGTTCGTTTTTCACATGAAAAATACTTGGTAATTTTTATAGTTTTCGACTTTCCGGGTTCTTGTTTTTGACCACTTAGCTATGCGTTCGCTTTAGTGTCTAAAAATATGTTATTTTTAGACTCGACATTGTAGTAACTTGTTTATGATGTCGATACGCCCAAATTGTCGTCATCAGGTGTTATGTATTTCCATTTCGGCTATTTAATTTAATTGTCCGATTTTACTAGCATTTATTGGACCATGTAGGAACATGTATGTGTATTTATTTTTGATCACCCTATAAGTATCTAATACATACACATTAGTAGCACATATTGCATGTACTTAACAAGTTTCCAAAAATATATAATTTTTCTTTCCAAAAATTATATTTACACATTGTTATATTTTTACCCATTTATTTTTGTAAAAAAAATAAGCTTAAGTTCATAAGAACTTCTTGAATATTTAAACCTTAAATATTCCCATCAAGGTTTCCATAATGACGTTTAAGAGCACTAATCGCGTTTAACTTTGTTAATCACCCTTTAATCCCATCTTTAATCGCGATTAGATTTTTAGAAAAATTCGCCATAGTTTCCCCTAAACTATGACGTTTTCCCACGTTACAAAAACGCGTTTAAATCATAATCACAATCAATTTTCCAAATCAAGTTTCATTGTATCAACTTTGTATACATGTTTATATGTTAACATAATCTCCACATTTCATGAACTTTACACTTTTTATACTTAAAAAGTGAGACTTTTTAAGGTAATTTTTCATAATAAACAAGTTGTTTAATTTATCTTGTAAAAAGAAGGTGCACTAACTTCCCAAGATTAAGTTTTAAACCTCTTTTTATATACATAGTTAGTTCATGGAAGTGAGTATGATAATCTTACAAGATTTAAACATATTCATGTTTAAATCATATATTTATGTTCATCATGGTAAGATGAACACAAATATAAAATACTACATGATATTAACAACATGATCATCATAAATATAAATTTTAACTCACTAATATTAACAAAAATAACATAATCAACAAGGTCACATGAACATATTAACACTAAACAATATAAATCAACACATAATATATTCATATTTAGTGTTTATTAGCTTTATGTTTAGGGTTTTTTTTTATTATGTTAAGCTTTAATTTCAAGATAATCAACTTGTACTTCTATGATTAACTAGTAATAAGAAGCATAAAAATTATTTTTAGAAGACTCACAAAGTGCACAAGCTAAATAAGAAGATTAGAAGAAAGATAAGCTCCAAAGAAAGCTCCTAGTGATCCTCCATGCATGCACCAAGTAGAGATAATCTTGTAAGGTTTAATTTAGTGTAAAAATGGAGTGTTAAATGAAGCTTGAAGGTGTGTTTAGTGTGTGTGAGGGCTGCCGAAAACAAGAAGGAAGAAAGGAAGGAGTTTCTTTGTTTGAACTTGTGAAAGATAATTAATAAGTGATGGATGGAATGGTATGATAATAGGTAAGGTGTTGTAACTCTTTTTCAACAACAACTTCTAGCATAACCATACCCTAAATCTTCTTATTTCAAGCAAGAGTCAAAGGGTGGGGCCCCTTTGTTAAACGTAAATGACATGGGGAGGTTTCTTTTTTTTTTTTTTTAAGTTAACTAGATAAAACTTATTAATTTGCTAGATATTTTAGCCATTAGTTTAATTAGGGTAATTTGGGTGTTAATGGTAGTTTAGGCTTTCAATAAGTCCAACTAATTTATTAGTTTAATGGGTATTAATTTTGGATGGCAAAAATGCCACTAATTCGCTCGTCGGTTCGATACCGGGTGGTATATGGAAGGTATAATATAATACCGGGAACTATGGTTTTAATTCACCATCGATACTATGGCGTTTATTTAGGGTACTTACGACGTCAAAATATCGCTAACTAGCTCGCTAGCATTTTCGTTTGCTTGTTTCGTGACAAAAATGTCACCTACTAGTTTGTCGGACCGCTAACGAACTAGTTTAGCGCATAGCGACGTAACGCCGGAAACTTGTGATTTTGAATCTTCCGTTGGTATCATCTTATTGTTTTAGTATATTTTTCATCAATTTACATTATTCCGAAGTCCCGGAAATGCTTTGTTATAAGTTCGGACGCATTAAAAATACCATATTTTAAGCCGAAACGGACATTTTTTAGATTAGGGCGTTATACTGGAAAGTCTTGTTTCTTTGCAAGACATGTTTTCATAATAATGTTTTCTTATATAAACGGACTCAGTTATGTTATCTGAGTGTCGTTTTTCAGTGTTTCGGTCTAGTTTCACGGTTTGCTGGCATGAATAGCGTAACCGTGAATAGTGCACGCAACACTTTCTACCTAACACTTTTAGGACATTGTTAGCTTGGTTTCGCCATACGACGAAAACCAACATATGTTTTAGCTTTGTTTTCTTGTCCTAACATTGTTATCCAATTAACGACACAGTTACGTAATTAAATTACGCTAATTGCATGAGATTAAGAAATATAAATAGTGATTAGATTGTACGGAATTAACAGTTATTTGCCAGTTGTCACATGGCTTGACCTTATCTTCGATTCCATGGGTGTTTCTCAATGAATAACCCCTGGAACTCCGGCAAATAGGCTTCAAAGTCCACTGCTCAAATTTATTTTCATTAATATTTATCAATACTTACTTAAACTTGAGTTTAACTCACTCAAACCTATGTCCTAATGCTTACAACGTATCTTATGGTTGGTTAGGCTTAAAAGAAAGGTTGAGACATGTGAAATCAGAGGTGTAAACCTCACATACTTTTTGTTTTGTTTGGGTTTTAACCCACAAGTAATGAACAAGCCTAATGTTTGATGTTTGTGTGATTATAGGACTAGCTTGGGCTATCCTACTTGTAAGTCCACACATTACTTGATGTTTTCCTTAGATTAGTTGTATTTATTCATTCTTTATTGTATGTTCATGACCCTCCTTGGTCGTTTTTACATTAAGTGTAGTGGTGAACACCTAGAGGTGCCTAAATGGAAGACTTGATCTTCCTACCTCCTACATGATTTCTACGATATTTAGAGGTACCTAAATAAAGATCTTAATCTTCTACCTCATGTTTGAAATATTGGACTTAATATTATGTATAAAATATATGTAATACATAAGCACATAATCCAAATAATCGAATCTTAGATGATGAATTAGTGTTCATATGTCCAAGTACTAGATTATATCATCCTATGGTATGATAACTTGTTACGATTCTAATGGAACCTTGTTCCATGAAACCATATAAACTCCTTGGAGTACATAGTGTCAAGAACAAGTATCATATGTATTAGATGATTATTTTCACATGTTATTCTCATATGTTATTTTCATGTTATTTTATTCTGAATCTCGACTCTAAACATAATTGAACTTTAACCCTTATACATTCGGACTCTACATCTCTAATCGTCAACAAATGGATAATCGGAAGGCATATGCAATACTGTGAGTATACTTGAACCCCTTTTTCGTTTACCATTTTTTGGGGTGTAACATGTTTTTTATAAACTTACACACAAACTTTATCATAATACATAAACATTCCTATTACACGCATGCTTATTTGATTACTTGATACTTTAAACTTGGGTTGAGGACATTATGTGTTAGACTTATCATTAACTTCGTACGAGCGAAACCATGACATATGTAGCGCTATAGGATTAACGACCCGCCCGTAGACTTGTGGTTATGTCATGAGCATCTTCCGTTTCATTATTGGTTTGATATGTTTGACACATGCCAATTTTATTGTTTATCTCGTATCAAGAGCTTGCCACATGGAATTGTTTAAACTTATCTTTTGATACGTATGTACCAAACTTGTATACTCGCCTTTGCTTTTGCATTGAACTTTATTTTAAACATGTTACAGGTTGAGGATGATGATGCTATGAAATGAAGTAGCGTTGATGCCTAGATACACATATAGACGTTTAGGTTTAATCGTTGTATCAATTTTGATTATGTTGTATTGTATTCCCTTGCACTTGATGTTATTTGATTTCTTTGTAATATTGACAAATGAATTATGAAATGAAACCGGTTTATTTAATATTGTCACAAATAGAGTTATGATGTCTCTAGCAATCAGTAGTTTATAACGAGTTAACGCAATCCGCGCGTTGCGGCTGGTTCTAGGCAACTCAATATGTATGGTGTAAAACAATACGTAGGGTATAATCGTAACGATAAACTCAATCGTTAACACATTTATATATATATAGGAAGTAAGATCCTCTGATATATAATTTCAAAATGATAAGCCAAAGTGTTGTAAATGAAGAAAAGAGATTGTGAAATACATACCAAATTGTATGTGAAGTATGTTTTGACTAAAAGATCCAATATAGCAGATTATATCGTTCTGATTATTTGTATGTTTTGAATAAAAGATTCAATATAGCAGATTATATCGTTCTGATTATTAAGTGGGTGTATATTTCATTTTAATTTAAAACATGTTGAATATAACATAAAAAGGTGGCAAAATGACGTGGGATGGGACGTGTCGGTTAATTAAGTTCAAGGGTGTGACTGTAGTTGCTTTTTGTAGTATTACAAGTGTATTTCGATGTGGTGAATTTCGCCAGTAGTCCCTTTAGAGGATTTGTTGGTTGTTAAAAAAAATCTAACTTGATGAACGTCATTTTATTTTAGAGACGAAACTGTAGAAGCTTAGGTTGCTTTCAACTCACCATCGTATTTCCGATTAGTTCAAAAAATATACTTGTAGTTTCAAATCATGTCGGATTTAACGCCACATTCCTAATACACCATCATTAATTAATGGTAATAATATATTTTACAACTAATTCATTTTTGTTATTCAGAACGGCTTTATCCTATAAAAAATCATTTAAATTCTTTAATATCCTCAAATTCAGTTATCACTCCTTCAAACACCATCATCTGAATCGGATTCATCTTCATGGAAAAACTTTCAAAACGCAATGCACGCCTACCTAATTGCACTTATTCGTCCCTGTTTTTTTTATCAAAAAATACAAATCAATCAAATCATCAAAGACAAAACCAGAAAAATTTTTGGAACCATTTCAAATCACAAATAAAAACTCTTGAACATCACAAACAAAAGGAGAAGCACCGATCCCTTATTTTGTTCAAAAATCTTCAACACTTCAAAAACAAAATTCTAAAATCAACATTAAGCAAGAATCAGATTTTTCACTTGATACATACAGACGTGAGAATATCATCGTCGGTCATCACTCAAATAGAAAATGGGAAGATCTAGAAGAAGGAAGTAAGCACACAATATGACAAAAAATGATCAAAATAAATCAGAACATCTAATAATACAGTTTGAGCATTTTATGTTTTTGCTTTCCCGCTAAAAGTTTCGATGGGTTCCAAAACATAAACCAGAAGTAGTAATTTGCGTTTTTTTTATTTATTTTGAACAACGACCTTCTTGTATTTGATTATGAAGGGATATCTAAAGAATTAGGATTTTAACCGTTAATTGTAGTTTTCTGTTTGTATTTGATTATCAAGGGATATCTAAAGAATTAGAATTTTAACCGTTAATTGTAGTTTTCTGTTGATTCGTTGTTCATACTTTGAATATCGGAATCTTCGCCGGAAAAGACAATCTCCGAGTTGGTTTTTTTTTTTTGAAATTAAATCGCAAAACAGGGGAGTATATTCGGGTTTGGTTTGAATTGTGGAAACAAGCAGCAAGGCTTCTGATGCCAATTTAAATAGTATGCGCATTTCAGGATGACGAATTGAAGAAGATCGCCCAGGGTGTTCAATGATAATGATGATTTAGGTAAGTCAAATAATTGTACAATTGTTCATCGGCGTTATTCTTGACGGGATTTTAGTGAAGGGTGCATCCGTAAAACAAAACGACGCAACCGTTGAGTTTTGTTATGTGGTGGTATTGAACGGGACTTAAGTTACTTTTTGTATAAGCATATAATATAATCATAACGTCATGCTTCAAACCGCTCAAAAAACAAACTCGTGAACACCTCCGACTTTCAAAATTTCTTTGATGATTTGCTGCAGTGTTTTAAAAATCGGTAAATACCGGCCGGTTATACCAGTATTACCGGTTCCGGTTGCAAATCCGGTACGAAACACCCCGATAAATAAGTAAAACGTCATAAGATTCGTACGAAGAGTAAAATCCGGTATACCGGTTTGAACTACCGGCCCATGGTTATTTTGGTTTGGGTTTTTAGTATTCTAGAGTTTCATCAGATACATATACCATCGATTGAAATTCAAAATCATCATCACTTACGGTTCATCACTTCATCCACAAGATTCAGCTCCATCTTCATCGGTTCATCACTCCATCTTCATCATGCTTCCAGTTCCATATTCGTCGGTAGTTTTACTTATTTCAGTAAAATAATCTGAAAGTAAATAGATCCACAAGTGGGTCAAAAAGTGAAAGACTTGAAGCAATTCGATATATATCTCTCTCTCCATATGTATGTATGTATGTATGTATGTATGTATGTATGTATGTACGGGTAAAGCAATGTTATATGAATGATTGTATTTTAAAACATGAAAAAGAAAGAGGACATGATAATAGTTATATTATAATTTATTATGTTAGTGAAAAAAAATTAAAACTGATAAGTTATTTCAATATAATTTATGTACGTATGTATCTCTATGAAATTATAGAGTTAACTAGTTCATCCGGTTGAACCACCCGGTACAACCCTGTTCTACCGGTTGAACCATTTTTAAAGCCATCCCGGTATGATTTAAAAACGGGTTTTTAAAACATTGATTTGCTGTGTTTCCTTTTTCCTTCTTTCCTTGATTTTTTGATAGAATTAACGTGAATGAAGTTACCATTTCTATACAACCATGAATCTAAATGCCTTTACAAACCAAACACCAATCCTTCCTCTCTTTAATTTTCGGAAACAATAACTTACCGAACCAAGAAAATTAAAACACGTTTAGAAAATTATAAGCTTTGTGATGTTCTCAGAACTCGAGACAAACAGAAACAACCCTTCCAAAAACTCTCCTCTGATTTACCTACACGTTTCGTCGGAGTCCCAAGCCTTTCGCCGGTGATCGGAGTTTCGCCGGAGCCGTACGGGGATCTTCGGGAGTTGTTTCCTTTTCGTTTCGTTCATCGAAGGAACCCGCAACTGTCAGAGAATTCAGACGTTGCCGGAAGATCGAAGAACTCGCCGGAGAATACGAGTTCGACGGAACTCGACACGATTCGTTTCGGTACATTTCTTTCCCGTCTATCCATCCTATCTTTTGTTGATACTTCCTTTCTATAGACCTTTAGTTCTATACGATCTTATAATTATATAAACATGATATACAGAAGCTAAGTTCAAAAGGATATTATAACCACTATGTGTTTTTGATTAATATAAAGAGGATGACTGATTTAGCGTATAAATCAAATAGAATCCAAAAAATAACAATTCTGAGTAAGATAGTGTAGTGGCTGGAACGTTGCTTTTGAATTGGAGGTCGCGGGTTCGATCCCTGCCTCCGACATGTTCGCTGCTGCACTTGTTTTTTTTTTTTAACATAACCAGCACCTGAAACAGGTTAACAAGTGTACAAATGATTTTAAAACTCCAACTAATACAAAACACAGAAGGTGGAGCAGTGGTTGGTGTGTGTGGACATAAGGGAATAGACGCGGGTTCGACCCCGTCCCCCTAAAGTGCCGTTGATATATTAAACATGGATTTTGATTCAACTTAGCAACATATAAGAATAATTAAAACTAGGTGGATTTGCCCGTGCGGTGCGGCGGGAACTCGGTCGGTATCGATTCGGTTCATTACACAAAGGAATTCGGTTGATACCTGTTTGATTCATTACGGTATCGATATGGTACCAACATTTGATTTAAAGTCATGATATGTCTAAAAGAATGTGTTTTACATTGAAAATAAGAAGAAAAAAATTATTTTTCAAAAAGTTTATAAAGGGACTATGAGAAAACAAAATTCCAATAATAACTACACCGGTACCGATATCGGCATCGGGTCGCCTGTCACGAACTCACGGTACTAATAAGAAAAAGAATTCTTTTTCAACAAAGTTAATAAAGGAAGGATGAGAAAAAGTATGAAATAAAGTCGCGTATTCAACTTTATATAAAAAAGTTAATGAACGTGAGTTATCGAAAGAAATCCAAACTATATACAAACTAAATGGGTTAAAAGTGTATAAATTTTTAAGCATATACCGATATCGGTATCGACTTGTTCGGTCAGTATACGTTTTGTTCGTCACGTTACCGATATGACGTCGGCACTTGATCTAGCCTACTACACAAAAGAATACTCTATTTCGAATACAACTTTGTTTTCAATAAAATTTATATATGAACGTCGAGAAATTAAATCAAATACAACTACGTATTTAGTTTTTTTTTAAGCCAACGAACGCAAGTTATCGGAGAAGAATTAAATTAGTAAAAGAGTTAAACGATTAAAAACATATACATATCGGATAAAAATAATAATTATAATTATAATAATATATTAGAATAATGTATTAAATTAAGGCAAATTGGAAATAAATAATCCCAACTCACTGCTATTGGCCAATAATAATCCCAACTCATTTAATCACCAATAATAATCCCAACTATTCACTTTCGTTTGTAAAATAGTCCCACGTTAAAAATCACTAACTGAGTTAAAAATTTGCTGATGTGGAGTGACATGTGTGCGCTGACGTGGCCAATAACTCATTTAATCACCATTAAAAATTCAAACTACTCTCTTGTCTCCTCTTTATAATTATAAATTCAAACTCTGCAAATGACATACAAACAAACACCAAATTATCAGCCTTATTTGCAAATGACATACAAACAAACACCAAATTATCAGCCTTATCAGCCTTATTTGCACACAAACCCCAAACGAAAACTGGGTTGGTCATCTTCTTTATCCTAATACCCACTGCCCTAGCACCACCACCGCCACCATCACCACCGTAACCACCACTGCCACCGCCCTAGCACCACCACCGCACAGCATTTGCAACCAAATGATGAGCTCTACCCCCAATTGTGTTCACCCCAGAGTTGATCTTAGCAGCATCAGATCTAACCACAAGAGAACTCACTTTCCTCTCTGAAATTCAAATCAACAAACTTTACAAATCACAATGCAATTACCCCAAATCAAATAAACAATAAAGAATTGCAAAAATCGAAGTAATTGAAGATACCCAGAAGAGATCGGCGAGAAGAAAAGGTGGAATTTCTTGGTGTCAAGCGTTGTGGACGAAGAAAGAGCTCCGATTCGTTGGAAAATCGAAGCCATTTTCTTGAAATGTTGTGAAAGATGGGTAAGGAAATGGGAATGTATTTATAGGGTGTTGAGAGCGATTTGTAAGATGGGAATGGGGCGGAGAAGTTGAGGAAGAAACAGGGGTGTTCGGTTGTTTGTTTTGGGTCGATTTGATTGAGGAGTTGGGTTGGGTATGGCAGACTTCGGTTGTGCCGCCACTTCAATAGGGCATGTTTGGTTCAAAGATTATGAAAGTGGTGGTTACGGTGGTGATGGTGGTGGTGGTGGTGCTAGGGCAGTGGTGGTTACGGTGGTGATTTGAATAAAGAAGATGAAGTTTATTTATAAATAAAAATGGTAGGCCACATCAGCAACTCATTTAATCATCAGTGCCACATGTGAAGCCACATCAGCAAATTTTTAACTCAGTTAGTGATTTTTAACGTGGGACTATTTTACAAACGAAAGTGAATAGTTGGGATTATTATTGGTGATTAAATGAGTTGGGATTATTATTGGCCAATAGCAGTGAGTTGAGATTATTTATTTCCAATTTGCCTTAAATTAAAGGACTTTTACCAAAGCATCAATTATTAAATTTTTTTTTGAGTTTGAAGCTAAAAGAATTCATATAGGCACTGTTCATCAGCTCTTCATTTTGCCCGTGTGATGTGACGGAAACTCGGTCGATATCGGTTCAGTTCGTTACACAAAGAAATTCGGTTGGTACCAGTTTGATTCGTTACGGTATCGGTATGACACCGCCACTTGATTTAAAAACATGAGATGTTCAAAAGAATGTGTTTTACATTGAAAATAAGAAAAAAAATCGTGTTCAACAAAGTTTAAAAATGGACGATGAGAAAAAAAAATCCAATAATAACTACACCTGTACCGATGTCTGTATCGGGTCGGCCTGTCACGGACTCACGGTACTAATAAGAAAAAAGAATCTTTTTCAACAAAGTTAATAAAGGAACGATAAGAAAAAATATTAAATAAAGTTGCGTATTCAACTTTATATAAAAAAGTGATGAACGTGGCTTATCGAAGAAAAATCAAATTATATACAAACTAAATGGGTTAAAAGTGTATAAATTTTTAAGCATATACCGATACGGGTATTGACTTGTTCGGTCGGTATTCATTTTGTTCGTCACGATACAGCTATGACGTCGACACTTGATCCGCCTACTACACAAAAATACTCTATTTCGAATACAACTCTATTTTCAATCAAATTTATATAAGAACGTCGAGAAACTAAATCAAACACAACTACGTATTTAGTTTTTTTTAAGTCAACAAACGCAAGTTATCGAAGAAAAATTAAATAAGTAAAAAGAGTAACGATTAAAAACGTATATTATATTGGATAAAAAATAGAATAATATATTAAATTAAAAGGTTTTTACCAATAGCATCAATTATTAATATTTTTTGTGGCATTAGTTATTAATATTTCTTTTGTTTTTTTGGTTTGGAGGTAAAAGAATTGATTTAGAGCACTGTTCATCAGTTCTTTCAATTCATATGTATAATATAATAGCACCAATTTATTATGATTTATTTTTATAACACCAAATGTTAAAAAATGAGATAAATTATAATATTTAATCGATTTACAAACCATAAATATTAAGAATATCATTTAACTTATATTAATAAGATCGTTGTATGGTATTTAACGTTTAGGATAATCGCACTCGTTCGTTCGGTTCCCAAATCCTGTTCACACGCTCTATTCTTTTATCTTTCTTTTCATAAATATTTATTTCTTATTTATTTGGGCCTTTTATGAATGATTTAATGAGATTTTTCTTTTTTGTGTACACTGGTAATGGAAGATAAAAGTATGCAAGGACAAAGCTCCAAAAGATGTATTAATGCTTATGAAAAGAGTAGAATGTTAAAGATTCAAGAGAACCAAAAAAAATTACAAGCTTTGGGATTGAAAAATACTGCTAAATCTTTGACAAGTCTAGCAGAGAGTGACAAAACGAAGAAAAAGAAAAAGAAATCAATGGATGCCAGCGAGAAAGATATAGATGTAGAGTATATGCCTGGTTCTGATGTTGATGTTTAGCAAGATTATCAAGAAGCTACTAAAAAAATCTCTAAAAAGGTACTAATACCAAATACGGATAATATAATTTCTTTCGGTTTCTTCTCTAACAATTCGACTTACAGAAACAACGTCCAACATACATTGCTCCGCAGTCCATGGACCAGATGATGTTTTTTCTAAAGTAATGGGTAATGATCGAAATGGTGATGCGGTTATGTATGGTCTGGGTGTTCGTGCTGCTGATGTTTGGGGTGTAATACCAAGTCGTTCGGCATGTCATAGAGAAAACATCCAACTGAAGTCTCAATATGAAGAACTTACTAGTACTGTGGTCTAGTTACGAGCCCAAGTATCAGAGATGGAAGGGTCGAGGGGTGGTTCCAGTGTTCAACCTCTTGGATCACAACGTTTCCCCAATGTAACCAATGGACATCAACGTTTACGGGTATTTTTCTATATAAATCTTTAAAAAACTATTTTCCTTAGTTTTTCTATAAAAATGTTAGCTTGCTAGTGTAAAACGTTATTAATTTTTTTTTGTAAAATGATCTTTTGCATTATTATGACTGAGTTTAATAAATATTTGTTGAAAACTAAAATCTAGGTCAGAGATAAAGTTTTCCTCAAAAGCATTCTAAACTCTACCGAGATTGTAGCAAGAGGAAGAGTCCAGAGCTTGGACCCAAATGATATAGTTGGTGGTACAGAGATTGAACCAGAATGGTGTGAGGTAAACGTTCAAGTACCAATAAAAAAGATGAAAACTTGGTAAGACCATATGGTTTATTTTCTACAATTCAAGATTGTATTGGTGCATCCATCGCATGGCCCTGTCCATTCATCTCGGTATGTATTTGTTAAACTTGTGATACAAATAATTTTAACATTATGGAACTTAATGCTTATACATGGATGGTTTATTTGTAGGTAGTCCATGAGGATCGAGGACGCATGATGACTCAAGATTTTATGCTTCTTATTTCTTTAATTGCTTTTAATTTCTTTGTTGAATGTTAAGACTTAATGTTAGATAATGTTATAACTTATTTATGGTTAGTGTTTTTGTTATGAACATGCTTATTTGAAATATAATGATTCTTTCATTAGCTGATGTTATAAAATAACTATTAGGATGTTATACGTTGATGGTCTACTTATAAAATTGGTTTTATAATTTTATTTGGGATATTAAGATCATTTTCTTGATATTAAAGGAGATATAACGTTACATCATAAGGGTTCTATAAATTAATTTTTAAGGACGCTTGTATGTGTATCAAAAGATTAAAAGTAGGTAATCACATATCAGAACATTGTAAAAGTGTCCTAATATGTTCTTTTTAGGACGCTATTTAAGTTGTCTATAGACATATTATGCGACCATAAAATTGGTTTCATAATCTTATCTGGTATATTAGAACCCTTTTCTTGGTACTAAATTTGCTATAATGTTACATCATAAGAGTCCTATCAATTAATTTATAAGGACGCTTGTAAGTGTATCAAAAGATTAAAAGTATGTAAGCACATTTTAGAACATCGTAAAAGTGTCCTAATATGTTTTTATTAGGACACTATTTTGGTTGTTCAAAGACATATTACGCGACCATAAAATTGGTTTCATAATCTTATTTGAGATGTTAGGACGCTTTTTTAGTCTGGGACTTATTACGACCCCTTCACATGAAACGCTTTTACCGTTGGTCCTATTAAATAAAAGGTCCTATAAAATAACATTTTAGGACGCTTTTGCATGTACAAAAAACCAGTTTTCTTGTAGTGGAAAGACGCTCGCTCGACTTTGGCTCGGTTGAAAAAACGCTCGGTTCGATTCAGATCGGTTTGTAAACGAACCGAGCACGAGCAAAGGTCTGATCGGTTCGGTTTGGCTCGTGAGCAGCCCTACCCATGTGTCACTTTCTCACTAATGGGAACCACCATTTATTGTGAGAATCAATGTGAACACAACAAAAAAGACCTAAAAAAAATTAACAAACACACAATTTTTTTTAATATTTTTATGGAAAATTCGCTACTTTTAGTTATTAAAAAAAATTTTTGGCTACTAAAAGTAGTGATTTAAATTAAAAAAATGTTGGGATTGAACCCTACCAAAGGAACAGTTGATAAAGCCAAAACTGGATCAGATCAGTGGATCCAGAATAAGCAGTTGTTTGCATCAGTTTTTCCCCTTGAATGTGACCAAACATCTGATGCTCTCTAAGTACTGCCTTCTACAACAACTGTTGATCTACATCAACTGCTGTGCATTTAAAGACTGTTGAAGACTAAACACTGATGAGTCAATCTGCTGCTATAGTTCAAGTACTGCTGAAGACAAAACACTGCTGGGGCTAAAGCAGTGGAATGAAGAAGCAGCAGTTAGACTAGTATTTGTATTCATTTCTTGTAACAGTTGTTAGATAACAGTGTTTGTATTAGTCAGTGGTTAGAGGTTGTTAGGAGGTTAGATGTCACTTTCATGGTGACGTCAGCAAAGATGCCACCGTGGTTTGTTCTGTACTATAAATAGAACAGTACCCTGTACTGTTCTATTAGCTCTCTTCACACACAACTCATTCTGTACGAACAATCACTATGAGCTAAGGTTGAGGGGGAGACTTTGTTGCATGCATGCATTGTAATCGGAGATTGTAATAAATATAATCTTTCGACTCTATGATAAACATGTTTGCTTAGAATTGTTCTCTCATTGACTGTGTTGAAAGTTTGTTTCATGTTATTCCGCTGCACTTAAATCTATTTCATCTTCCTTCTAATCAAACAAAGCATAATCAAAAGAAAATCAGATCCTAACAATTGGTATCAGAGCTAGGACAGTCAAACTTGATCTAATAATCATTTTGACGTAAAAGTTCAGCTCAAAATCGTTGATACTTTTAATTGTTCATTTCGTTGAAAAACAGAGCATGGTTTAAGCACGAACAAAGTTGATTAATCAGTGCCTGTAAAACAACCAGAATGACGTCACAATCACAAGATATGAACAATAACATTGGCTCTCTCTTCAAACCACCTGTGTTGAAGAGAAATGAGTACAACATCTGGGAGCGAAGGATGGGTCACATCTTAGCTCAACAAAACACTGGATGTTGGAAGTCGGTTATCTTTGGACCACATTTTCCAATGGTGCCGAGTGCCGAGGATCCAAAGAAGTTTGAACCTAAGAAAATTGAAAACTATACTGATCAGGATTTTCAGAAAATTGAATTGGATGCCAAGGCATTTAGCATCCTTGCATCTGCGCTTCCCAATGAGATCTATGCTGGGTTGTTACATTGTAACAGTGCCAAGGAATTGTGGGATGCACTTAAGGAACAATTTTGGGGGACTGAAGAAGTAATTGAAAACAACAGGGAAATTTTGAACTAACAGTAAGAAACCTTTTGTCATATTAAGGATGAAATATTAACACAACAGTTTGAGCGATTTAGTTGTCTCATAAGTGAACTTAGGCTTGTTAAAACTGAATTTCCTAAATCAACTGTTAATAGCACGTTTTAAAGTCACTTCCTGAAAAATGGGACACAATTGCTTTTGTAACCAGAAATTCTGTTGAGTTCAAAGATCTGACACTGGCCCAACTTCATGGTAGACTCCTGACCTATGAAAGGGAGTTAAACCAGAAAAAGAAGTTACAAGAGTCTGGAAAAGTTGCAGATGACTACTCATTTGGCAACAAAGCTCTTTTGGGTCAAGAAGAATCTGGTAGTAGTAAGGATCAGAGTTATGATCATTATATTGACATAACAACTCTGATTCTTACTCAAACAACTATGCTTTCACAGCTAGTAGTGAAAACCAGAATTCTAATAATCTGTGTTTTGAACTCAATGATTTGCAGCATTTTGATCCAATTGACTTAGAAGAAATGGACATTTTGCACCAACTTGCACTGCTGAGTGTTAGAACCAGCAAGTTTTACAAAAGGACAGGGAGAAAATTTCCAGGGTTACATGGGAACCTAAAAGTGGGGCTGGATAAGTCAAAGATTAAGTGCTATAAGTGCAATATATTAGGTCATTTTGCTAGGGAATGCAGGAGTCAAACAAATAGACCAATTATTACACATCCTAGCTCAAACCCTAGACCACAAAATAACCAAAACACTGTGCACTATGCCCAATATGCCCCTGCTGCTCATGTAAACACTGCTCACTATGCACATCCTACAACCCCTATTCCTGTGCACTATGTTTAAACTACTGTCCCTCAGATACAGTATGTACAGGCCCCTGCCCCCCAGGTTCAGGTGCAAGAAGCTGCATCTCAACAAGCTGCACCAGCAGTGATTCAACCAGATCAGCAAAGCTTTTTCACCCAGGGCCTTGTTGACTGGAACAACTTACCTGAAGAGCTAGGAGATGAAAATTTTGGACTCTATGCTCAAAATAATGTTTCTAGTGGTAATGATATTTGTTTTGTAGCATTGGAGACCATACAAGAAGGGCTGGAAGCTGAAGAAGGACAGTTAAATGATGAAGCAGTGGATACAATTGCTGAAGCAGTGGTTAATGCTGTTGCTGGTGAAATACTGTTGGGAGAAAGTTCAGAACCCCTGTTGGAACCACTGTCCGACCCCTGGTCTGAAGAAGGAGAAGAAAAGAAGAAAGAAGGTGAAAAAGAAGAGAAAGCTCAAGAAGAAAGTGATCATACCTGTGATTGTGCCATGATGGCTGTAACTAAGGTATCACCCCAGGTTCTCAAAAACCTTTGTTCAGACAAATGCATCATAGCATTGGCAAACATTAAGGAGGTGAATGAAAACCTTAGAGATAGGTTGTTAACTGGTGAAGTTCAATTTGAAAAGTCTTTAAAAGAACTGAAAAACAAATTGAATGAAGAAGAAAATGAAATTTGCAGCATCAAACAAGAGCATAGCATAACCAAGGACCAACTCCAGACCATGATAGAAAAATATCATGCCTGCAAAAAGGAGTTGGAAGCCACCCAAATCCCTTGTGAAAAAGGGGTGGGATCCTGCAAAGGTTATGAAGTTATGCTTGAGAAACAGATCAAAAGCAATGTAAAATTTGGTGTAGGCTTTAGAAAACATGACCAAGTTGAAAACACTGCTGTAAATGATTCTGGTTCGGTTGAAATCATTCCCACAAACAAGAATGGCCAAGAAATTAAAATAACTGATAAAAATGGCAACAAGATCACTCTTAAAAGATCATTGGACTCTTCAACTTATGAAGAGATTGAGGAATATCAATTTAAACCCAGATGGTCTGATGAGTGTGACATTCTTGAAAATTTCAAACCCATGGATTTCACAACCATAGATGGCGTCAAGGCTCCTAAGGCCAAGGTTATTCCTCTTAAGGACATCCCAACAGTGGTTCAAAACTCTGTTGAAAAGGAGTCTGAAAAGAAGAAAAGAAAAGAAAAGGTTAAAAACTTGTTTTGTGAAAAGAAAAATCATGTGACCAAAGATTGTTTTCATTTAAAGGCATATGATATTAACAAAACAAGTACCAATGTGCCTGCCAAGAGCTGCACCATCTGTGGTAAATCAAACCATCTAACTCAGGATTGTGTGTATCTCAAATCCTTTGAAGCAAAAAAGAATGAGTACACTTCAAAAACATCCATGAGTTCATCAAAACCACAAGTCAAGAATCAACCACTGTTTGTGCCAGTTCAAACAGCTGTTACAAAACAGATGAACTAAACCTCTGTTAAAAGAGATGTTCAGGTAACTGATGCACCCCCTGCTAACCAATACCGAAGAGGTAAAGGTCAACCACCATATCCAAGGGTCCCACATGCTTATGAAGCCTACAAAAGGCCTTCTAAGCCAAAAGTGAACAGGCACCCCTATGGATACCAAGAATTAATTGGAAATGGCCCCCAACAGTGGTTAGAAAAACAAGTTGCAAAAATTGCTCAATCCCCTAATCTAACCACTGTCCATCTTCCTGACCTTAACATAGACACTGTTGAGACCCCATCCAAAGCCTTATTGGCTTTGGAGACCCTCCTGAACTAATTATTTACTCTATGTGCAGGGAGCTTCTGCATGCTTAGATAGTCGTTGGTATGTAGATAGTGGAGGCTCCAGGCACATGACTGGATGTAGAGCCTTACTCAAAGAATTCAAAACTCATGGAGGGGGTGATATATCTTTTGGTAATAATAGTAAAGGGAAGGTGATGGGATCTGGTACAGTTCAGTCTGGAAATGTTAAGTTTGAAAATGTCAATCTGATAGACAATCTAAAATTCAACCTCATTAGTGTCTATCAAATGAGTGACAAAGGTTATGGTTCTTTCTTTACTAAGGAGTGTTGTAAGATTGTTGGACCAAAAATGGTTGAAAAGATAGAAGAAATAAAAAAAATTGGAAAAACCCAACTTGTTGCTCAAAGAAGTAGCAATGTTTATGTAGTTGATTTGTCAAAAGAGAGCCCCAGGACTGATGCTTGTCTGTTCTCAGCTGCCTCTAACAAAGAGACAGAACTTTGGCACAGGAGATTGGGGCACACAAATCTCAAGACAATCACTGCTTTGTCAAAACATGGGTTAGTAAAAGGTCTTCTGGTGTGTGTCGGTGTGAATATATTTTTATGTATATTTTAAGCCCTTTTTAACACTTTAGTCAAGTTTTAAATTTATAAAACACGATATTTTACTAACACTAAACACACATATGGGCAAGTGCACCAATCGTGAGCGTAGTATAGCGTTCGTAAGATACCGAGGTCGTCCAAGGACACAAAAGCTTTTAGTACCGGTTTATCCTCAACGTCTAATCAAATCAAAAATTTAGAAAAAAGGTTTAAACATGTAAATAAAAACTAAAAAATGCTGAAAATAAAAATAAAAATAAAACAGATGGACAAGATGAATCACTTGAATCCGACTCGCCTTTAGTGTAACCTTTGATGTTTTCCGCACTTTTGCACTTTTTAAGAGATTATCTTAGTTATAGTAGTAGGCTCCTCTTTTGAAGGTGACGTTACCCTCAACCTAGTAGTTTGAGTCAGCAAGGATACAATCCTAAAGGGTTGGATTATTGAAAGATAATTAATTAAGTTATGCGTAATGTGGTAGGCCCCTCTTTTGAAGGTGACGTTACCCTCGGCTAAGTGGTTTGAGTCAGCAGGGATACAATCCTAAGTAGTCGGGTTAATGTATTAATAGTAATTTACATATGAGGGGATCAAGCCATTCGCACACCCTCCATCCAATACCAGTGGGTATTGAAGGAGGTCCTAGTAAGCTTGACCCAGGTCCTTGCAGGATCTACACACTGAACAAGTCAAGAACCTTACCAAACCATTCCCTTTACCCCCGAGCAGGTAGCCAACATATCTATATATAGACCGTGGAGATATGAATGGTGTAAATCTTTTATTTTATACAGACAGTAAAATAACGCCAAGACACCACAGGCAAATGATAAGGAAGTTTCACCTTCAACCTAATAAACTAGTTATTAAAGTCATTAATACAAAACCAAATAACAAGTGCGAAAAGATAAAAAAAAAAACAAAAAGTATTACACTAATTGCTTGTCTTCACCAAGTGATGTTAGAGACTTAGGCAAACATGGCCTTTGATTGTCAAGAACTCTTACTATCAATCTTGGATCCCGAGACTACTACACACACTCTATGATGGATGATGGTGGTGGATGTGGGTGTTGTGATGGTAGTGGAGTGTGGGTGAAGTAGGAGAGAGGTGGTTTGTCAAGGGATGCTTTTCAAGTGAACCAAGCACCTCTATTTATAGCCTGCACAGAAGCCCGGACACGGCCCCGTGTCCGCTGGACACGGTCCCTTGTCCATCCACTTTCTCTTTCTTCATTTAATGCAGTTTGTCTGTATTAGTTGACCATGCCCCCGTGTCCGCTGGGCACGGCCCCGTGTGCAGAAGCGTATATGTACTATCAAGATTTGCTTGGATTCTGCGAATCTTAGCGTTGACCACGGCCGTGTGGAGCTGGGCACGCTCCCGTGTTGGGGAATAGAAGCTTCTACGCTTTTGTCTTTTCAGCAGTCACTTGGGCACGACCCTGTGTCCGCTGGGCACGGGGCGTGTTCAGCCTTCTGATGTTTTGTTTTTGCTTGGGAAGATGCTGTCGAGGGTTCGGGCATGCCACGTTTATTCCTTTTCTTGTATTTATGTTAGATTTAGCTGTATTTTTGCTTCTTTTGTTCATTTGAGCTCATTTAATATTGAAAATACAAAAGGAAGACAAAAGCACACTTTTTCCAACATTAGTACTAAAAAATGGTTAGTTTTATGCCTCATTTGATGTAATTTATATGTTGCATTTTACACACATCAAATACCCCCACACTTGAATCTTTGCTTGTCCTCAAGCAAAACTCTTTTTATTGTGGCTTACATGCCCAAATGGAATGGGTTGAAGAGAAATTTTGGGCTTGTCTTGAGTGTCGGGATTCCAAGATCTTTATTAGGTTTTATTTTTATGTTATTTACAATCCTATTCGTTATAATTTATTTAGAACGTTTCATAAGAGAAATTACTTATTTGGGCATAACATGCCTTTTTAAAATTCCACTTATATACAAGTTCACATATCTCACAGGAGATCACTCAACACTCGGCCGAAGATGTATTTTTGTGAAACACTCGAGACCGGCATGGAACTTACTCCTACCATATGCTTGCCAAGCAATCAATCCTCCTCCTTTTTAACTATAAACCTTTGTAAATATCAAGAGGACTTTGGGGAAGGGTGAGGCTTGGGTTAAAGGTAGGTGGTTTTGGGTTAGTGGTTAGTAGAAAACGGCGAAAAGCGTAAAAAGCGTCGGTTTTTGTAAAACTTTTGTTTGTGTGACTTTTTATTCACATGAAGCACTTTTTCAAACAAAGTTTCTTTTGAGGAACTTGTTTGTGTATTGCTATACTTCATCATTTTTTTTTGATAAGGAATGTCACATGAAAATCGAGCTTTTTACTAAAATAAAGGGTTAAATATGAAAAAGGGTTTTGGTGGGTAAAGGATGTTTGTGGGTTTAGAAATGAAAGGGTTTAGGCTCAAAGGGGTTAACTAGGAGGATTTTGGGTAGGTGGTAAAAAAAATAATAATAATGGTGTTGAAATAAAAAGGGTTAGTCCTAATGCCTCCATCATTTACTTACTTGGGTTTAAGTTGGTAAGGACCGGGAGTGTATCGTCATGGCAAGTTCTAGAGTCGTAAGAAACTAAGCTGCTATTCGCACAAGAAACGAAAAATGAGCATTTAGTTTAAAGATGTGTATTTGTATGCTCAATAAAGGCTCAAAACTCACTTTTTGTGGGAATGAGTTTTTAATGTGATCAAGTATATATAATCAAATTTTAACTAGATTTATCATGCCGTTTCATAATTTTCTTATGTTGGTTCTTTTTATCACAACGCTATCAGTTGTAAATTCGTAAAAATATAACATTTTTAGAACTTGTTATTCCCAATTTAAACCAAGACAAGTAAAAAAAATGAAAAGATTTTGAAAAAAAATGGGGTGTTTAGCGATTCCAATAGAGTTTTGTGTAAGGCTTGTAATTAGAACTTGCAAAATTCAAGGTTTTAGCACCCCCCCCCACACTTAAATTACACATTGTCCTCAATGTGTCCCAAAAATAAGTTTTTAGGTTGATTGAATGTGTAAAAGATGTGTTAAAAACAAAAATTTATGTTACTGGGCATCTGGACACGGGCCGTGGTGATCGGGCACGACCCCGTGTTTAGATTGCCAGTAACAGAAAGTAACAAAAAGTAACAGAAGGCTGGCCATCAAAAGACTGCCTATGAAATTCTGTATAAAATCAAACCACTGATCTCATATTTCAAGGTTTTTGGCTGCCCATGCTTCATTTTAAACTTAAAAGATTCCATTTCAAAGTTTGCAGCCAAAATTGATTGTGGTTATCATTTGGGATACTCAACCACTGCTAAGGCCTACAAAGTGTTCAACACAAGGACTAAGATAGTGGAAGAGACTTTGAATGTGAAGTTCAATGAACTCTCTTCAATGAAAATCCCTGCAAATACTGCTGAATTATTTGATCTTGATAAGTTTACCTTTGAAAATGTTTCTGTCAAGACTAACACTGCAGGTCCATCTCAAAATCCTCCATCAGACTATGGATATGAAGTCATCATTCCACACTAAAAGTCTGCATCAAATGGTAGAGCAGCAGATGTTCAAAACACCTGTCAAAGTTCAACCACTGCTATCTCAACAGTTGTTGACCAAAGTAGCCCATTAACCCCTGCTTCCATATCCTCAAACACTGTTGATTAAAGTCCTCAAATAGTGGATAAAAATCAATATGTTTCCACACCACTTCCTCCTATTCCTCCACCTCCATTTCAAGCCACTGTTGGATCATCAAAGTCACCAACAGTGGTTAGCTCAGATGATTCACATCTGCAACCCTCACATTTAAATGCCATTGTTCCATACAAAGGAGATTTGATCTTCTTGAAGTGTCATCCACCTGACCAAATCATTGGCAACATCAGTGAAGGGGTGCTCACAAGAAGCCTATCCCGAAACATCTGTCTTTTTGTTAGTTTCCTATCTCTCCGTCAGCTAGTCAAGTACCAAAAGGCACTAAAAGACAACAGCTGGGTAGAAGCCATGCAAGAGGAGCTCCAACAGTTTAAAAGACAACAAGTTTGTGAGCTTGTACCACTACCAAAGGATGTAAGCCCTATTGGCACAAAGTGGGTCTTTAAAAATAAAACTTATGAAATGGGTAATGTTGTCAAGAATAAAGCAAGGCTAGTGGTTCAAGGGTTCAGACAGGAAGAGGGCATTGACTATGATGAAACCTTTGCCCCTGTAGCAAGATTGGAAGCTATCAGACTATTCCTGGCCTTTGCTGTCAACCACAACATAAAGGTGTATCAAATGGATATCAAATGTGCATTCCTCTATGGCAAAATTGAAGAAGAGGTATATGTTTGTCAACCTCCAGGTTTTGAGGATCCATTTTATTCAAATCATGTCTACAAGCTAAATAAAGCTTTGTATGGCTTGAAATAAGCACCTAGAGCCTATTATGAAACTCTTTCCACCTTTCTTCTCTCTATTGGTTTCACAAGAGGTAAAATAGACAAAACACTGTTTTTAAAATGAAGAGGGAAAGACTTGATGATTGTCCAGATTTATATGGATGACATCATTTTTGGAAGCACATGTTCCAAAATGTGTGAAGAGTTCAGAAAACTCATGACAGCTGAGTTTGAGATGAGTGCAATGGGTGAACTACAGTGTTTTCTTGGTCTCCAAGTAAAACAACTGCAAAATGGTACTTTCATCCATCAAGGTAAATATGCCAAAGAACTTTTAAAGAAATTTGAGATGGATGATTGTAAACCATGTAGTACACCCATATCAACCACAAAAATAGTCATGTCTGATGAAAAGGATGATTTGGTTGATCAAACACTTTATAGAAGCATGATTGGGTCCTTATTGTACCTAACTGCATCTAGGCTAGACATCATGTTCACAACATGTGTTTGTACAAGATCCCAATCAGCCCCTAGGAAGTCTAACCTTATTGCTGTAAAAAGTATATTCAGATACCTAAAAGGTGCTCCCACCCTTGGTATCTGGTATCCAGCTGATGGAAATATCAAGCTTTCAGGTTTCTCAGATAGTGACTTTGCTGGATGTAATACAACAAGGAAGTCCACTTCAGGAGGGTGCCAATTCCTAGGCAATTGCTTAGTGTCTTGGCAAAGCAAAAAGCAAGAAGCTGTTTCAACATCCACTGCTGAGGCAGAGTATATAGCCGCTGCAAGCTGTACAACCCAACTGTTATGGCTTCAAAATCAACTACTGGATTTTGGTATCACTTTCTTAAAGAAACCTCTCATGTTGGACAGTCAGGCAGCAGAAAATATCATCAAAAATCCAGTCTCCCATTCAACCACCAAGCACATTGACATCAGTCATCACTTTGTGAGGGATTGCTATGAAAAAGGTTTGATTTCTCTGCACCATGTTCCATGTGACAACTCGTGTTTTAGAACCTCTTTGTTATGCTTTGATGTAACTTGTTTGGACATACGTGACTAGTTAACGTACTTGGTTTCAACAGAATGTTACGTTTATTATGTTATGTGTTATGTGTGTAATGTGAATATATAAATATATATACATACCTGTGGTCGCACAACACTAACCTAGTCGCACAAAATCTGACCGATCGCACAACACCCTCTTTGGGGTCGCACGTTCCTCACGGCCGCACATGATGGTGCTCGGCCCAAACCCAACACAAATGAAGCCCAAGCTGGGCCCGATCCTTATAATTTTCGCATAACACTAAGGGGTTGGTGTATAACCCTCATTATCCTCTAAACACAAGAAAACACACAAACCCTAGCTCTCTTTTCTCTCCCTCTTGGTTCGACGGCAACCCTTCATCTCCTTTGAAGTTTCATTGTCTCCAAGCACTCTTTGTTCACTTCTTGATCCGGTTAGTGTTACAACCTTGTTTGGTTATTTGTGATCATTGAGTCGCGTTACGTGTAGATCGTGGTTGCATGACATTAGATGTTAAAGTTGTATGTTTATATAGAATTCTTGATGAACATTCCATGATTCACTGTTAGAAGTGATTGAATTAAACTGTTAATGATGATTGTTGACATAGGGATTGTGTTATGATATGTATTTGTTCAAGATCATGAAAGTTAGGGTTGATGAGTTTGATCCGGGCTGATTGATTACTTGTGATGTTAATGTTTAAAAGTTTGATGTTGAATGTTGAATGAAACTGTCTTGATATGTGGCCGATATTATTTGTGGTTAGAACAATGTTTTGATTATGTTGTTAGTGGTTGTTAATTGTTAATTAGGGTTCATAAGAGTAATTGGAAATTCTATGATTTGATCGAATAAAGGGCAATTAGAAACTGTTAATTGTTGATGAGATTAAATAAATGGAAACTGTTAGAATGGTTAATTGAATCAAATAAAGGGTGCAAATGATTGCATGAAATTAGGAAATAGAAACTAATCGCACAAGCTTGTTCGGTCGCACAAGATCAGCTTCCACCAGGTTGAATCGCACAAGTGCATGATCGCACAAGTCAGTCGCACAAGCTAAGATTCCTTAAAGTACAACTGTTTAGGCACAATGTACAATTCTGTTATGCATGACCGTACAAGGTATTGTGGTTCGCACAAGATGGTGCTGATCGCACAATACATTGGGCCGCACAAAAGCAATTTATTTGTGTCTGTTTATGGGCCGCACAAGTTATTGGATTGCATGTTTTCGGCCGGGTAGGTTTCTCAGTCACACAACCCGTTGTGAGTCGCACAAGACTGTGCTGGACGCACCACAGGTTGGCCCGATTATCTTTTGGGCTTCATCTCTTGGATCGCACAAGAGGATTGGGCTTACACAACCATAACAGCCCAATAACTCGAAGTCGCACAAGTTTGGGGTATGTCTATGTGAACTGTATGCTACTGTTAATATGATCGATGTGTTTGCCATGCTCGTTATGTTTTGTAACTTGTTAGATTATGTGTAAACCTACGTGCACTACTTGAACCTAGACCTGACTTGTATGGTAACCATGTTAGGACGTGGTTGACCCCTAGCAGCTCGATTGACCTTTTCGTTTATCTGCCGAGCTAACCTAAGGTGAGTTCACACTTTCTATAAGGCATGGGATTCCCGGTGGTTTGGGAATGGGTTAAGGAACTAAAATGAAACCTACATATTCTCCTTGGGTAGAATATGTACCTCGGTCCTCCTTGGATAGGACAACCTTTAACTTACTAGACAAAACTCTATCATGAAGTCCCTTATTTTTATATCGACTTAATAGTCGGGCCAATGGAGAATGGGTCATTAGTTAAATAGCGCTATTAGGTTTGACAAGCCTCACATCGTGCCGCAGAGGACGGGAGTGGACTAATGGATCTGGGCACTTAGTCAATGATGATAGACATTGACACAGGGCACATAAACATGTCTATAGTCAGTGGTCGATATGGTAACAGGTCTGGTGGTTAACATGGGGTAGCCCCCACTGGTATGGTTTGGGAAACAAGGAACTGATTAACACATGGTTTTCGAAAGAACTTATGGTTTTTGGGAAAAACTTTAAAATGGACAACCAATGGTGAACTCGCTCAACTTTGTTGTTGATTCGTTACTATATGCCTTGCAGGTCTTTAGGTACTTAGACGGATCTTGCACAGAGGAAGAGGTCGTTGTGGGGTATGTTATGTTGTGTGCCATGTTAAACTTCATAAACTTTTAAACTTATACTAGGGGTTTTGAACTTAATGCTTCCGCTGATAACTTAAACTCTACCCAATTGTGTGACACTTATCATATTGATGGTTTTGGGTTTTGTTTACTTAATTATAATGTTCATTATGATTGGTGGCTTGATCCTGGTCATGTCACGCCTCCTGCGGTGATACTCCACTTGTAGAATCTGGGGGTGTGACAGATTGGTATCAGAGCCATTGGTTATAGTGAACTTGGTTTTAAAAAGAGAAAAGCTTTTTGATAAAAACCAGACTATAACCTGTTCAGTGCTCAACGATCCACAATGACACTTCGCTCCACATGCAAGGCTTAACACTCTAGGTGGTATGATGTGAGTTTATATTACTTACTTGCTAGCTTACTTTTGTGTAACGTGCTATTTATGGTATGATTATTTAGAGTAGTAGCATACTGTCTATTAGCCCTACTGCGTTCTTTGTGACACACCATGGTTTACTTGAAGTTTGGCAAGTGATGGTCAAATTCTTTCCTGATCTCTCGTCACCCCGCTACAACGTCTGTTTATGCGTTCTATTTATTCGTACGTTCATTACGACATGACTTCGCCATCTGACCCTCCGTACATTCGGTTTGTACGTCAACATCCATGTAGACTAGAACCAGCTCAAACGAACTCGGGATTAGGAGAACTATACCCACGCATCCCTGTTGACGAACCTCATCATCTCCACTGGTCGTCGTTACCAGAAACGAAGCAGCCACAATTACACGCATTTGTCGTTTTGCAACTCGCAACCCTACCAACCAAACTCTGTTTTGGACAAGTGATACACTCGCGCGACCGCGATGCAATGAACTTCCCTTTTGTGCCATGCCGCCATGCACCACTACTGGACATTACTTCTAGACGACAGATTATCTGGACGAATCCTTCGGTTAATGTTGGACTTCTGTTTTCATTTGATTCATCATATGAACCTCATTAATCCCCTGTTTCTTTGATTGGCAACCGATTTGATGAAACGCCAACAACCATACCATGATTTTCACCGAACACAAGAGAACCTTATTACCCTGTTGGGTGGTTTAATCCTATATTACTTCATTAGCTCTCTCGTATACCCAACTTAGCGAATGAATGCCATTACTGGCAAAAAAGTCTTCAGGACATTTGGGGACGGAGATATGGATCACTCAACCCACTGGCGAACACGATGATTTATACGTTTACCTGACCCACCCTACACTACAAGAGTCATGCTAGTTTTCCATATATATGCGGAATCTTTTCACTAGCACCAACACCTGGTTGTCGATTAATGCTTTGTTTAATTGCTACCATTGGCTTAGACTAAACCATCACTATCTTACCATAGTGACATTATGTTTTCGCTACTCCATGCCGAGATACTGAGACGGACACACTCTAGCTTAGAGAATATGGAAGACTCGACTTTCGATCATTGGTGATCACTCCTTGAAACCTTGAGGGTGGTGATGTATTATTGATACGATCATACTCCCTTGAACAAGTTTCCACATCTTTCCTTTGGAACCTCACGACTACGCAGACGTACTTTGTATTCATTCACATGACCCAAGGAACTCCTCCCAAGTTGGTTGCTCGCTTGTGTAGGATCGTTTGCACGACCAAAACGAGTCGTTCAGAAGAGTTCTATCCAATACGAGAGGCGGAATACAATTATATCGAAGTTATTTCAGCTGATTTGCACAAGAATCACTTTAAATTGTCTCGTATATTGAAAACACAACGATTTACAGGCTAGAGACACTTCGGCAGCACTTCGGCACCGAAATCAGATCGTTACAAATGATTTGAATCAAGGCACTATTTATAGGCTTCACCATTCCGCACGAAACGGTCACACGGAATGGACTTGCCATTTCGTGCGAAATGAGCACTTTCCCATTTCGTGCGCAATGGATGTTTCCCATATTTTTCTCATATTTCTCGTATAACGTGCCCTGATCTTTCTACACTATTACAAGACGCGATATAAGACGAAGTCGACAGACATATGCACCAACAGACTCCCCCTTTGATGTCGACGAGTCTTCAGTACTAGTCTTCAGCATGTCGAGTCTTCAATCTAAGTGCTCTCTTCCAAAGTATTCTCCATTGTAAGCACCCTCAATCTTTTCTCTTCTCCCTCTCTCCTTTACTTCCTCTATCAGAATCGCAACCTGGCTTTATCCTCTCTTGATCAGGTCTCTTGATTCCTTAAGTTCATCAGCATCAGCAGCTTTCCAGAATCAAACACTGGCTCTTCATATCTTCAGACTCCCTCTTGATGTCTTCAGACTCCCCCTTTAGCTAAGCTGGGATCGCAGTCTGGAATTCACAATCTACAAGCTTTGGATCGAAAACCTGGCTTTTATAATTTCCACAGGTTCTAAGATCGTAACCAGGCTTTCCTCATGTCTTTCAGGAGTTAAAACTTTGCTGCTTCTGCCTGCACACACTCTACCTAAAACATAAGTTTCACAAATTTTAAATTTTAACAAATTTAAACTCTGCTTAACACTTTCAATCTCAAACAATCTCATATAAAAATCATCCAAAATGATTTAACATTTATAATCTCAGATGACCACTTGTAAACAAATCTTTTTCTTAAACACACTCTCCCAAACCTGTTCATCCTGTTTAGCACTTGGAATTTTGAAAATCAGCTCTTCAACATCAGTTGTTAAAAATCTTTTTAAATTTTTTTAAAAATTTATGCCAAAACACACTTAAACTCTTTTGGATTTTTGTTTATAATGGAAAGCAGTAAAGAATATTTACAAACAATATTTTTGTGAGTTTGTGTAAGAGGATCATATCAGTTTATGAGACAAATCACCAACACCATTAAGCTTTACACATTTTAAGTTCTAAACAATTCACTTAGATTGTCAATATACTGATCCACTTAAATTTTCACACAAAGTTCAACTGTTTCGAGATATGAGATTAATGTTTTAAGCACTTAAACTTATTTGCGTGTCCCACCTCAGAATATACTCCCGTATTCAGACTCCTATATTCAGTCTTACAGGTGAATGTACACTAGAGTTATCTGTAAAGGGGTTAATGCGAGACCATGAGAGCTCAGGCTATTGCTTCCGCAAAATCAGAGAGATGATGGTTCGCTTTTCGGTGGGTTCCCTTTAGAGAATCTTTTATTTTCAACAGCACATGATTAGCATTTTTCAATGTTTCATCATTTTTATGCTGAGGGCGAGCTTTATGATTAAAGCAATGCAAAGTATTATACGAGGACTAGGCTATTGCTCCCGCAAAATCAGAAGTCCAGGTATAATACCTCAGATATCACCACGCATAAAGACCTAGTATGTCAGAAATAGAAAGCCCTTCAAACGAGATTTCAGGGGTTACCTATATATCCGAGAGATGTTCCCCACGAAATAAGTAAATTTGAAATTTAGGTTTATATCTCGAACACAATCTACTAAGCGTGCGAAAACCTACTGGCATATCATCAGTGAGACCGTTTATCACATTTGACTTTTCAATTCTTTAGCATGCTGTGATAGTCCACTGATGTACTATCATTTCCTCTTTTTCACAACAAAACTCATTTTGAATTTTTATCATGTTTTTGACTTTTTCAAATTTTCAAAATTTTAAAAAAAATTTACTCCCCCTAAAATCAAAAATATATTTCAATTTTGGATTTTCAGGGAAAATTTGAAAACAAACTATACAAGTAAAGTGACAACTATTGTGAATTGCTTCAATTCGCCATTACTTGGCATAAACAATCAGAACTCCCCCTGACAACAAACTATTTTCCCATTAAGATTTCAAAACACTTAAGTTTGTTTTAATCAAAATGGTTTTTCCGGAAAATTAGTTTTGTTGATTTCAAAAACCATTTGTAGGTTTAGGGGTATTGTTCATCACTTTGTTCTTTCTACAGAATATGAATTTATCCCCATTTTTAACCACTTGAATGATAGTTAAATCAAGTTCAACTTAATGACCTTGATTAACCACTTGTAAGTGAAAACCTCTTTTTCAACCACTAGTAGGTTCACTTATCAACCAACCACTTATAAAATAAAATATCACAATTTTCAAGAAAACTACCACTTGTAGGTTTACCAAACCAACATTTTCAAGAATGATGCCGATTCTTGCTCCACGATTACCAACTTGGGAGCTCCGGCAAGTCCAGAGTTTTAGTCATGATAGGTTCTATCCCAGTTACTAACCTGGGATGACCCATTTTCACCTGGTTTCTTCGTTTTCTTCTCATAAAATTCCTTTACCCCTTTGACCTTCCCGTCAACCATTTTTCCAAAAATATTTTGAACTTTAAGGCTAAAGGCTTTTTTAACATCAAAATCTTTCTTTTCAGAAAAGAATTGATTTGAAATTTCAACTTTTCCAATTTTTGATTTTAAATTTTCAGCCCGCAATGGTGGAAAACTTGCATCATCAAATGGCGGAACTAAATTATCACCTTTTACCTCAACATGTGGCCCCACTGACTTTGATGAGTCAGATTCATCGCCCCGAACTAGCATCTGAATTCTTAACAACCCACTTTTGGTTGTCAAGCTTTACTTTTCTTCTGTAAAAACTCTTTGAACATTCACCAACCTCAAACTTTGAATTTTTGAAAACTTTAAATTGTTTGGTTGGTGGTTCATTCTCAACCATCTTTTCTTTCAGTTTAAGAGAAACTCCCTGTTTTTTTGGATTGCCTTTGGACAATTCCTGGCAACATGACCAATTGTTTTGCATTGAAAACATGTTCTCGTTTCTTTTTTTAGCAACTTCCTTATTCATTTCTTCTTGCTTCTTAGCAAGGAATTCTTTGTTAGTCTGCTTTCTGAGCAATTGCTCTTGTTCTTCTTCTGATGATGTCCCTGAAACAAAAACAGTTTTTAGTTTATAAGTTTTCTCCTTTTTATGATTTTTCGGTGGAATAAATCCAAGACCTTTCCTTTTGAAATTACCGTTATGATTTGGTTTCTTTTGAAAACCAGAACCAGAACTGTAACCCTTTTTCTTATTTAATCTTTGTTGAACTCTTGAGGTGCACTTTTTAGATTTTTCAGAAATATTTACATCTTTTATTTCAGAAATATCAATTTCTGTTAATTTGAAAACCTTTTTGATCATTTCAGTTTTAACACCTCTTATTGGAAATTCTTCATCAGAATATAATTTGTTAGAATCGTTCAAAGTATATGCTACTATGAATGCTTCGTCATTCAAATTATTTTGCGATAACTAGAAAATCTTTATTGTAAACTCGTTTGTCCTTTTTGACTGATGGACTTGACGTGTCGGACTCAGACTTTGACTCTGATTTTGACTCATCCATTTCATCTTTATCCAACACCTGATTGACCACTTTCTTTATTAACTCGGACTCATGATCAGTGTCGGATGATGTAAAAGTAACATCAATGTTTTCTGGTAAGTTATCTGAAGGTTCAGATTCCCACTGTAAATTAGTTGCCTTTTTGACTCTTTCTGAATTTGGATTTCGTGGAGAATATCCATTTTCAAGCGGAGGCGAACACTTTGTATGACTTACACCATATTTCTTACCAGAATTCTTTTCTTCAGTATCCTCTTCTTCAAACGCCTTCATGCCTTCAACGGTTGGATAAATCCTGTCAATAACATAAGAAGTACATGAGTAACTTTTTAACAACCTGTTTACCCTTTCTGTTTCAATCCTCTGGGTTTCCAGTTTCTATTCCAGCACAGCACACTTCTCAATGTAATTATTGACGATTTTCAGCTTTGTCATGAAAGCTCCTTGAAGTATCTTCATTGCTGTTGCTTGTTCACTGCTTGATTGATTGTATTGATTCATGGCTTTGTTTAGAACATCATAGGATTCTTTCAATCTGTTCATGTTGTGAATCAATGTACTATTTTGTTTCTTCACGGTTTCACAGGTTTCACATTTCACAGGAATCTTTTGTGCATCAGCTTCTATTTCAACTGTGAAAGCTGGAATTTCTTTTACCTTTTTCTTTATCACACGAACTTCTTCATCATCACTGTTAACTTGTTTTTTAACTTTCTTCTTTTTCACTCGAACTTTTCCATTATCACTGTCATCACTCTCTTCTAGCATTCTTAAGTGCTCTTTCATTTTGTTTGCATAATAATCATCATTATCACAGTCTTCAACAACTCGAGCAACAAAAGCTTTATGATCTGAAGTTTTGTTAGGATCAAAGTCATCCCAACTAAAACCTTTTGGTAACCTTTAATCATCTTGATCTATCAAACATGCTTTACTATCAGCTGAAATGTATTTATCCCAGCTGAAACCTTTTGATGATCTTTCTTCTTTTTGATTAACAACATAAGCTTTCTTTGATTCTTCAATTTCCTTCCTAGCATGTGCAGTTTGTGTTTGTTGTTGATAAGGCTGTTGAGCAACTTGATGATAAATCGCTTTCCGATAATAGTCATTGTTGTTGAAAGGATTTTGAACTCCACTTGCTTCGCGGTTTGTGCATTCTCGCTTGAAATGCCCTTTTTCCCTGCAATGAAAACAAGTAACTTTAGATTTATCAATCACGGAAATCATCTCTTCCTGTAATCTGCTTGAATTTCTCAGCTCGTCTCAACACACTAGCCAAACACCACTTTATATCCATCAATTCCATCTCCTCAGCATCAATCTGATCGTAATCCTCATTTGTCAACATCGGATTTCCGATCCTTCCTGCAACCAAACTCCCATATGACTCTAGCACAGTCACCAACAAAGACATGTGACTTTTTGCAACTTCTTCCGAGTAATTTTGATCATTTTGAAGATTTAATGCAATGTTGCATTGTAAAACTTTGCCACTCTTTGTTGCTGAAAAATTTGGATCGAATGATGGATATGAAGAAAATCCCGTTTTGCTGTTTGATCCTTGAGATGACCCTCCAGATGAATTTTTAGCATTGAACGCAGTTTCGATCTTTGGTGACATGTTGGTCTTATCACTGATACCTCCTTTGTAATATAAACCAATATCTTGTTCACCATCAAAATCTTTCATTCTTGAGATCTTCCGTTGTTCCATCTCTTGAGCTTCAAGTTTTTCAATAAACTTTCCCAGTGTTAGACTGCTAAAATATTTCTTATTTCTCAACATCATAAGGTACGTGCCCCAAATCTCATGTGGCAATGCATCAGCCAACTTTTCAATCAATTCTTCATTATCTTTTGTGATGCTCAACCTCTTCATGTTAACTATCAAATTGCAATATCTTTCTATGATCTGCTTGGTGCTTTCAGTTCTTAAACCACGAAATAGATCGAACTCTTTTTTCAAAAGCGATTTTTTGTTCTTGATCATTTCTTTACTTCCAACAAACTTTGATTTTAATGCTTTCCAAATTGAATATGCACTTCCATTGTGTTGCAGTAAAACCAAGATATCTTCTTTAACAGCTTGATGCAATAGACTAGTCATCATCTTTTCATCTTTGTATTTCTTTTTCTCCTCAACACTTAGATCTTTAATAGCAATAACCTCTTCCTCATCATTTACCGGTCTAACATATTTTGTTTCAACACATTCCCAAGCATCCAAGTAATTTTCTTGTACCCAATTTTTGAATCGCTCCACCCATCCTTTATACTCCTCAATATTCATGAGCTTTGGCGGTTTTTGCATGGTGCCCGTTTCATTTTCTAACATTGTGTTCTGTGCAATATTAATCGAAGTAGCAAACGCATTGTAAAACTCTTCTTCCATGATTCGGTATCAAAATTTCACAAAATTAGACTTTTCAAACGAAATGAACACTTGGTGCGGAATGACTTCTTCAAACGAAATGGACCAATTCTAAACGAAATGGATGATTTTGTACGGAATGGTCAAGCGAAATGCCAATTTGGTGCGAAATGAACTGATTTCGTACGAAATGAGTTTAAAATCTTCCAATTCGTGCGAAATGAATGTGTCTGAGACTATTCCATGCTAAATGGACCAAAAAAATATCAAACCATGCGAAATGAAACAGAACTGACTTATTCCGTGCGAAATGAAAAGTTCATTTCGTGCGAAATGCTGCTGACATCAACCCATCGGTCATGATTTTGTTAAATTGATCAGGTTTTAGTCCGATTTTAGGTCTGAAACTTTCAAGGGTTTGTCAAAACACTATTTCGCTTATTATGTGTGAGAATTAGCCCATTTTAACCGTAAAAACTTGTTAATTTTGAAAAAGAAGGTGTAGAAATCAGAATTTTCAGCTGAAATGGTAGAAACTCTTCCTCCTGAGCTCTGATACCACTTGTAGGAACGTTTGCACGACCAAAACGAGTCGTTCAGAAGAGTTCTATCCAATACGAGAGGTAGAATACAATCGTATCGAAGTTATTTCAGCTGATTTGCACAAGAATCACTTTAAATTGTCTCGTATATTGAAAACACAACGATTTACAGGCTAGAGACACTTCGGCAGCACTTCGGCACCGGAATCAGATCGTTACAAATGATTTGAATCAAGGCACTATTTATAGGCTTCACCATTCTGCACGAAACGGTCACACGAAATGAACTTGCCATTTCGTACGAAATAAGCACTTTCCCATTTCGTGCGAAATGGATGTTTCCCATATTTTTCTCATATTTCTCGTATAACGTACCCTGATCTTTCTACACTATTACAAGACGCGATATAAGACGAAGTCGACAGACATATGCACCAACAGCTTGATGAATCAGACACACCTAAGTTCGTGGATTCAGATGAATTGTTCCTCCTTCGCATGTGGGCGAGACCAACGACTTTTGATGGAAGTCCCAGTGAACCTTAACACTACACATTGGTACGACAATCACGCTGCTATGTTGAAATTCTTGTTCTGATTGATTTGACCCCCGTGACAGCTATATTTGATCAATGATATACTTTAACTTAACTATACCAAACATGCGTATGATCAGCTATACCTTCGACCTTATGTAAACCCCTGCTGTGGATTCTCAAACGCTTACTCATCGATTGCGACCACTCTTCCTTATGTTTCTGCATCCATACACGATATACTTTTGGGATTCTATGAAGCTAACGACAATCCCCGTGGACACTCGCTTGGACAAGTTACACTGTACGAATAATTACTCGATGAGTATTGGGCCATGAATATGATGATACCGCAGATACTGTTCTTTGAACTTGATACGACCGATATGGATTCTCAAACGCGACCTTCGAATCTAGTCTAACCTGACGAATATGTCACTTGTTTTCATCGATGACATCCTGAACCATTCCAAGAGTCAGTAGGAAAGCGAGCGACGTTTGCGACTCATTTTAGAACTTCTTCGAGCAGAACAACCTTATGCTAAGTTTTTGAAATGCGACTTTTGGCTTCGTGAAGTCCATTTCTTAGGCCATATGGTTAATGAGGATGGGATTCATGTCGATCCATCCAAGGTTGACTCAATCAGAAATTGGCCTGCACCTCGTACTCCAACTTAAATCCGTCAAATTCTTGGGTTTGGCGGGTTACTACAGAAGGTTTATCAAGGATTTCTCAAACATTGCGCAGCCTCTTACTATTCTTACTCAAGAGGGTGTCACCTACCGTTGGGGTGATGCTCAGGAATCCGCAATTTAACAGCTGAAGTCGAAACTTTGTAGCGCACCTATTCTCTCGTTACCTGAAGGCTCAGACGAATTCGTTGTTTACTGTGATGCGTATATCCAAGGACTTGATAGAGTTGAAGCAAAGTGAGAAGGCCATTGCTTACGCATCACGCCAACTCAAGATCCACGAAAAGAACTACAATACTCACGACTGGGAGTTGGGAGCAGTAGTGTTTGCACACAAGATATGGAGACATTACTTGGACGGTACCAAGTGCACCATTTATACCGATCACAAGAAGTCTCCAGCATATCTTCGACCATAAAGAATGGAGCATGCGACAGCGACGATGAGTCAAACTATTTAACGACTACGAATGTGCAATCAGGTACTATCCAGGCGAAGCCAGTGTGGTGGCTGACGCCCTCAGTCGAAAGGAAACCAAACCTAAGCGTGTACGTGAGTTACAGCTTACCATTCACTTTAGTCTTCCTGCTCGAATTCGTGATGCTCAGGGTGAAGCATTGAAAGAAGAGAACATCAGGGCTGAGTCCCTGTAAGGATTGGAGAAACGGTTGGAACTAAAGGAAGACGGTGCCTACTACCTGGCAGGGCGCATCTGGGTCCCATTTTATGGTAATCTGCGTGAGCTTGTGATGGATGAAGCTCACAAGTCTCGTTACTCGGTACATCCTGGTTCAGATAAGATGTACCACGATCTCAAGACTATGTACTGGTGGCCCCACACGAAAGCTAACATAGCGATCTATGTTAGTAAATGTATGACCTGCGCTAGGGTCAAGGTTGAATACCAGAAGCCATCAGGCCTACTTCAGCAACCAGAGATCCCTACATGGAAATAGGAGTAAATTTCCATGGACTTCGTTACTGGCTTACCTAGATCTCAACGAGGAAACGATACCATTTGGGTGATAGTGGATTGATTAACCAAGTCTGCACACTTCCTAGCTATCAAAAAAACAAAAACGGATAAGTTCTCTACTATAGCAGACATCTACCTGAAGGCATGGGGTGCCAACCTCCATCATTTCTGATCGTGATCCACGTTTTACCTCTGATTTGTGGCAAGCGATGCACAAATCCTTTGGCTCGCGTCTAGCATGAGCACAACATATCATCTACAAACGGATGGGCAGTCTGAATGCACCATTCAAACTCTTGAAGACACGCTTTGAGCATGTGTAATCGACTTTGGGAACGGCTGGGAAAGACACCTACCTTTGATAGAGTTATCGTGCAACAACAGATACCACACAAGCATCCAGGCCGCTCCGTTTGAAGCTTTGTGCGGACAGAAACACCGACCACCCTATGCGAGACAGAAGTTGGCGACAACCAAATTACTGGCCTAGGATTTGCCCCCTACACCATGGAAAAGATTGCCCAAACTCGATCACGAATAGCGGCAGTTCGTGACCATCAGAAAAGCTATGTTGATAAGCGCAGGAAACCACTCGAGTTCCAGGTTGGGGATCGAGTGCTATTTAAAGTTTCACCTTGGAAAGATGTGATTTGTTTTGGTAAGCGAGGCAAGTTAAACCCATGTTTTGTTGGACCTTTCGAAATCACTAAGAGAATTGGCAAGGTGGCTTATAGACTGAATCTACCTGAAGAACTCAGTGGAGTTCATAACGTATTCCATGTGTCGAATCTGAAGAAGTGTCTGTCAGATAAGACCCTCTTAGTTCCTCTTAAGGAACTCACCATCGACGATCAGCTGCGATTCATCGAGGAACTAGTAGAGATCACTGACCGAGATGTTAAGGTCCTCAAGCGTACCAGAATACCCATTGTTCGAGTTCGTTGGAACTCCCGTCGTGGCCCAGAGTTTAACTGGGAACGAGAAGATGACGTGCAGTCGTAGTACACGTAAATTTAATCCAAAGAACAACTAATAGATAGTGGTAAATGGGTGTCAAACTCAGGGAGTATGTGGAAAATGTGTTGATGTTATAGCTTTGCAATTTAACTACAATTACCTAATATGCAGAAAATAAAGATCAATGATTTGGATTGTTCGTTTGTTTTAGAGAATTAAATTACTAACTACTTGCAAATCAAAATTGGTTGTTTAACAGATTAAGAGAAAATGACCATCTTAGGTTCCTGTTTCCATTAACAATTGTGCATAAATCAAACTAGAAAGAGTTACATAGACATAACTCATGCATAAACGTTTGCTGTGATAAAAGGGAACGAAGTCCTCGGATTATATAAATGCGAGGTTGTTACCCGATGATCAATTAACCAATATTCAACCCTAACCCTTCCCGTGATATCTCGATTGTCAACGACACCAAGAACGTACAATTCAGACTAGGAGCAAAACATCAATTAACAATTTACAATCAAACATTCATGCATCATAATAAACATTGCAAACATACCAAGTCTATTATTCTAGAAATAAAGATTCATCACACAAAAGTCATAAAGAAACCTTCACCTAAGATGATCACCGAAAGTTTAGCCGGACATTGTTTGGTGGATCATTATAACATCAAGATTGAAGTTCATATGAATCAAAAGACAAACCGAAATGTTAGAAATTGTTCACAAACACTTGCCAAAGCCAAAATTCGCCCTAGAACTCCAGAGAAACGTCCAATGATGAGATAATGTGAAAAGACACAATCAAAAACGGTTTTAATGAGCAGTTACGATTTTTTCCGTCATCTCCACCGTAATTTACGGTCTCCACCGTAAGTTGCGGTGGACTCCAACTTGTTACGGTAGATCAAGACTGTGGTACGGTGGGAATGGGGCATGTTTCAGGGCCACCGTAATTTACGGTGGCCACCGTAAATTACAGTGGAGCCCTGAATGTTTTGTTTCTTCTCTTCTTTCCTTCCATGCATGACCCGTTCCACTCCAAACCGTCCAAAGCAGCGTTTTATCCATTTTTAGCTCCCGAACTATACCTGGAACATAAGCATCCGTAGTTTTCTAATTCAAGATAATTACACAATCAAATGAGGGATAAACTCGTCTTATAACATCATTAAGGTTTGTCCTATGGACCACCCGTCACATCCCCACACTTAACCGTTGCTTGTCCCAAGCAACTCATCAAACCATTTTCAAAACAAGCGATCACATAAACCAAGCATAAACATGTAGTCCTTTTAATTACTAACATCTTCTTAACACCCAAAATAACGCACCCCTCGCTATGTCTCTCCTCTCGGCAACAAGTAAGCACTAGCACTATGAGCTAGACACACAAAAGGCAAACGGGTGGTTGCACAACTATAGGCTTGTACCTAAATCGATCCTTGTCCTAATAAGTGCCAAACATGAATGCAAATCAAAGGGGCTTTAAGGTTGTAACGTGGCTAGGTGTATGGTAGGAAATGGAATATATATGTAGTAGCGAAAACTTAATCCGGTCTTTTTATTACACGATAAAATAAACAGACAACTACCAAACTTAACTACTATGTACAAGATAACTCAACATCAATCTCTTTTTTCTTTTTCATTGCTTTTTCCCTTTTTTCTTTTCTTTCTTTTTCTGATTTTTTTTAAAGCAAACATTCAACATAACATTAAATATATCTACTTACTACTAAAACAACCACTAACACTATAAGACCGGGTCAAGTTGGGTAAATCTTTAGGTAACTAGCTAAGGGGTAACAAATGATAGGCTTTAGGCACAAAATGGGCAACTAAATGTCCAAACCCCGCCTCTTTCGCAACCATGCTCATATATATAATTTATGAGGTCCAACCCCCCAAATCCCACACTCGCACACACTAATGACGAGGCTACCTAAATACCCTTATCCTTTTCGCATTCATATCCAACTAAGGACTCAAACCGCATCAAGGCACAAGTTCTAATGCACCCCCACCCGTTGCCACTCTCATCAAAGACAAGTATTATTTATTTACATGTGTGGCTTGAACTCTCACCAAGAACAAAGGGTATTAAGGGTTGCCGGTGCATCATTTGGGGTTAGTCCAAGGTGTTCAAATTCTCACATTGTTTTGCTTGATTTAAAATTTTTTCAAAAACTTCAAAAATTTCCCCCATCCCCACACTTGGGATACATTGACCCCAATGTATGGTTTTAGGAGGATTTGATCACTAAACTCTTTAACACCAACTAAAAGCTCAACACTCAAACCACAAATTTCTTTTTGGTATTTTTCATTTTATATTTTTCTTCTTTTAAACATTACACCACCAACTCTTCCAACCCAAAACATAACAAACTAACACCACCCAACCACAAACATAATAAACCAAACAAATATTCACAAAATGTACAAGAAAGAGCACGACCTGACTAATATAGCACGGTTGAGGCGGTCCAAAAATGGAAGACATCATCTCATTCCATTCTCCGAAAGCGAATGCACCGCTACCACTTCCACTTTGTTGGGATGCTTCTTGTTGTTGACGCGGGTCTAACCATTGTGAATGATGGAGCGGTGGGGTCAGATACGATATACTACCATCGTGTGGTGGTAGCGACGCATAATCCACCGGAGGTGGATCCACAACCACGGGCCGCCCGGCATGCCAATCCGCATGCATTCTTCTTGCTTGATTATCTTCATACCTATTATTCATCTCTAGCTCATGGGAGTAAGCGTGTGCACGATTCCATGATTCTTGACGATCGAAGTTATGCTTCAAAGACCGCTCCATACTAGCACTCATTATTGTTTGTTGATCAAATAAAGTCCGCTCCGAACCCGACCATGATTCAAAAACGGGTGCCGGAGGACGTTGGTTCTCAATAACCTCTTGCATAGTGCCACTGTAAGCCCAATTCGGCTCGTATGAATGCTCCGTGTAATCATAGAAGGCACCACCATATCCCCTACCTAGGACCCCTTGGCCCACATTCACATTCTCACCACCGTGAGGCTCATCCGCATAATCATCGTCCCCACTCGGGGCTTCCGCCTCACTTTCCGGTTCATCCTCTTCTCCCGGTAGAAGATCCTTAGCACCCACTTTCAACGCTCTCCATCTCTGCCCGTCCGACTTGAGCTTATGATACCTTTCCGATTGCGTGTAGGTCTACCCAATACCCATCTTGTTCAGACTAAAAGGATTATGCCTTTTCGGATGTCCTCTATCCTCCGACGTGATTGCCTTAGACTGCTTCATTAATCCCGTGATAATTCGGCAATATGGGATAATACTCCTCCCCAACTTGTTTCGGCAAATCCAGAGATGGTTCATGATCAAATACCGGATTGGAAAACGCGGAGACCCATTCAGTAACGAATAGAGGACAGGTACTTCTGGGTACCTCACTTGCTCCTTATCTCCTCTTCGTGGAATGACGTTCAAAATGCAAATAGCTAACAACAATTTCGCTTCTATCTTCAAGTTCTTCTGGTACAAGATTCCACTATAAGTACCGGGCAAGAACAAAGCCGCTAACATATCATTCCAACAAGGATGCTTCTCTGGTTTTATCAAAAGGTCATCAAGACTAGGGATCATGTAGTCACGAGCCGGTAGACTGTCATACCTTGCTAACTTTCGTAGTGTATCAAAAGACATCTCTACCTTAATTCCATTCACCTCACCCGTTAACTTCATTTGCAACGGCCTATCATATGTGTTGCACTTGAGGGTTGCCATCCATTCTTGAATTTCATCCATGAACAGGTGCTTGTTGTCCTTATCATTACAATTGAGAGTCGCCTCCCATCCCAAGGCGCGAAATTGGGCAAACACGTTGAACGGCCCAAATTCAACCTCTATCACCTCCCTTTCACAGATGAATGCAGCTGGCCTGTTTTTCAATCGGTTCATACTATCATGGAATAATGTCGGCTGCCATTCATCCGGTTGCTCATCCAACGGACCCGATTCCCATCTCGGCTTGTCAGCCGAGTCCAATTCCATCATTTCTTCCTCCTCACTTTCGCTTTCACTAACTCTACCCAAATATTGTCTTTTCTTCGGTTGTTCTTCCGGCTGCTTGCCTTTGCCTTTAGACGAAGAAGATGAACTACCTCCCGCTCTTTCCTTCATTCGTACCATTTTCCTACACAGATAGCAAAGCAAACAACACAACCAAACACAAAAAGTTAGACCTTTCTCTCAAAAATATCCCCACACTTGCTTGTTACTATGGTTGTAGATGTTAGTGAACCAAGATTTATAAATCTTTTTCAAAAATTGGGCATGGTGTCTCTACAATGTAGAGATTCCCAAAAAGTTCACTACTTTACATCAAACCTACATCTACAAACCATAACAATGTTCAAGTAACTATTTTCATGACAAAATCTAAGAACAAGCAAGTGGGTATGAACAAGTAACAAAAATAACCTTCCTTCTCACAATGCATCATCAAAAGTAACACACAAACATCACATACCTTGATTTGAAGATGCTAGAACACTTGTGAAACAAAAACTTAAAAAACCCCTAAAATTTTCGGACCTAGGGTTTGGGATTCGAATCTGGAAAAAATTGTTTTCTCGCAAATCTCTTGGCAAAATCAGCAAGTACGTGAAAAATTAGTCAAGATAGACCTAGATTTCACTTGATTTGACCAAAAATTGAAGGAGATATGAAGCTTGGAAGGTTGAAGAAGGGTTATGGAGGTTGTAGAATTGATCTTGTGGGGTAATATGAAAGTGATAGATAAGAATGGATGGAGGAGAAAAGTGAAAGGAAACGAGTGGATGGGGTTAATTCACGTGACTGATTATTTATTTATTTATTTATTTTTTATTTTTTATATAACTGCCATTACCTAGCCGACCGATCAGTTTTCCAAGTCAACCGTAATTTACGGTATACACCGTAAATTACGGTGGAACCTGGAACAAAATTCTCACCGTAACTCAGGAGGTTCTTACCGTAAAGCCCCAAAACTTTTAACTCCCACCGTAAATTACGGTACCACCGTAAATTACGGTGGTACCTGGGCCTTTTTGCTTCGCCAAAAACTCCAATTTTAAGTATCTTTCTTTATATTTTTTTTCAATTTTTTCAATTTTTTTGTGTTTTAAAATGTCACACCCCCAAAATCAACACGCGGAGTACTACCGCTTGGGAGCGTGACTGACCAGGATCAAGCCACCAATCATATAGAACAATGTAAATAGTAAAAGTAAATGTAATTAAACCAACCCAATCCATATGAAAGGTGTTCAAAAACATAAGTATAAATTCAACGTTGAGCGGAAGCATATGAGTAAAAGCCCAACATAAATAAAGTATGTAATGTCTCAATGTTCAATCAAAGCATTCACAATCCTTGTCCACAACGACCGCGCCTCCCCATGCAAGCTCCATGAATACCTAACGACCTGCAAGGCATGTAACAGAGAGTCAACAACTAGTTGAGCGAGTTCACAGAAGGTAAGTGCGTAATAGTAAGTTCGTTTGTAACGTGTGTCTCTACTGGGCCGATAGTATGTTCTATTGGTGGGGGCTTCCCATGTTGCACATATACACTAGACTATTTGTAACCATAAGTGTTCTTCTTACCGAGAACAGTAGTACGTACAAAGTTTACGTAGGTTTTACGTAAGTGTCCTTCACAACCGAGGACAGGGGTACGCGGGGGTTTACGTAGGTTTTACGTAAGTGCCTGATACAACCGAGGCAGTAGTGAGTAAAAGTTCACGTAGGTTTTACGTGAGTGTCCTTCGCAACCTGAGGACAATGATGAGTACAAGTATACGTAGGTTTTACGTATGTATCCTGCGCATCCGAGGACGATGGTAGATAGTCTAGTAACAGTGTAAGTACGAGTATCTATTCAAATATCATTCCTTCAATCCCCATTCCCAAACCCTGGGAATCCCATGCCTTAGTAAAAGTGTGAACTCACCTTGGTTTGCTCGGTTTGTTATTGCTTCTAGTATTAATAAATGGTTAGGTCCGTTACCCACGACCTAAGGTTCATTGCACATAAACTCTATGTAAGTATTTACGTTCAGATAAGGTTTACGATTCCTTGATGTCCAAACAACTGTGTTTCGTGTGATATGTTTACAGATTGTTACGATATAGATTGCACATTTATACAGTAACTTACAATAACACGCAGTATCATACAGAAACATACAGTAACATGCAAGGTGTTCTTCATACAGAGTTTTGAACTTGGCATCATAAGTAAACTCGGATCCCTAGTGTTAACATTAGGCTCTAACACTAGTGTTTGCAATAAACTCAGACATTTATTCATACATGAAATTCGGACCATATAGCATCAACAAACTAGGATCATGCTTTCCCTTCACAAAGTTCGGACCAAGCACCCCCCACAAAAACTCAGACCAAAACCCCCTCTTAAAACTCGGACCATGTATCAATACTTAAAAAGTCGGACCATGTGTTTCAAGCAAAAACTCGGACCATATCAACTTCTTAAAACTCGGACCATATAAGCATCTTAATACTCGGACCATATAAGCTTCATAAAAGTCGGACCATATATACTTTATACAAAAATCGGACCTTTTCATCAATTACAAAACTCGGACCTTGTGTCCTTTATATAAAGGTCGGACCTTCATGCTTAATAACCAAAACTCGGATTACACATACACAATAAAATTCGGACTTTACATGAAATCAAAAGTCGGGCCAACCATCAATCATGCGAACATTCAACTTCAATGTAACAGTTACGTTTTTACGATCAAGAAACCCTAATTTCATACATTGGCTAGTGCTGTAATTCAATTAACAATCAACAGTTCTAACATATCATGCATCTTAACATCAGCCAAATGATTACACAACTAATCATAACCATTTCACAGTAATCAGAATCAATCATTAAACACAGAACTATTGTATGTAGAACTAGGGTTTTGCATGAATCACATAATCATGGATTAACAACAAACAATCATTAAACGTTTACCTTAGATTGATTCTAGATGGATAGGAAGATCAAGATTGATGCAAGAGAGCTTGTGTAGCCAAGAATGATGAGAGGAATGGTTGTAGAGAGGATGAATTGAAATGCCGTATGATGAAAATTAGTGAGAATGATTAGGGTTAAGGGTTTTGTTTTATTTTCACTATTAACACTAAACACCCTTAAGTATTATCTTTTACATAATACATGCACAAGACATACAATTTACAGTTTCATCACCAAGTTCATGTATTTGTCAAATCATTCGTAAAACTTTATCAAATCAAAACGTATACAGTTACAAAGCAAACAAATTGTATAAGTAAGCAACTAAACAATCTACAGTTAACGTGCAATAAATGCGAAAGTGGAATCTCGGAAACTCGAGTTGTCACATTATCCCCAACTTGAAAGAAATTTCATCCCGAAATTTAGCATGCGGTTACTGAGGAAGCTAGGTAAGTTGTATCGTTTACTGGTTTTCCTGGGGTGTCACATCCTCCCCCCGTTGATTTGGAATTTCGTCCCGAAATTCTGTAGTAGCTTCAGCCTCAGTAGTGGTTGCACGGTTTTCGAATAACTGGGGATACTTGAGTTTCATTTGATCTTCTCGTTCCCAGGTGAACTCTGGGCCACGACGGGAGTTCCACCGAACTCGAACAAGAGGTATTCTGGTGTTCCTGAGGACCTTAATATCCCGGTCCGTGATTTCAACTGGTTCCTCGACAAATCGCAACTGCTCGTCGATAGTGAGTTCCTTCAAAGGAACTATGAGGGTCTCATCTGACAGACACTTCTTCAAATTCGACACATGGAAGACATTGTGAACTGCACTGAGTTCTGCTGGTAAGTTTAGTCTGTAGGCCACTTTGCCTATTTTCTCAATAACTTCGAATGGTCCGACATATCGCGGATTAAGTTTGCCTCGTTTGCCAAAACGAACAACACCCTTCCAGGGTGAAACTTTGAGTAACACTCGGTCCCCAACCTGGAACTCGAGTAGTTTCCTGTCTTTATCTGCGTATGCTTTCTGACGGTCACGAGCCGCCGCCATGCGTTGTCGTATTTGAGCAATCTTTTCAGTAGTATCAACTACCATTTCTGGACCTGTGATTTGACTATCACCCACCTCTGCCCAACAAAGAGGTGACCGACATTTACGCCCATATAATGCCTCGAATGGAGCGGCTTTAATGCTGGTGTGGTAACTGTTGTTGTACGAGAACTCCACTAACGGGAGATGTTTTTCCCAGCCGTTACCGAAATCGATTACACATGCACGAAGCATGTCTTCTAGAGTTTGAATAGTACGTTCAGACTGCCCATCCGTCTGAGGGTGGTAAGCTGTGCTCATGTCTAAACGAGAGCCAAAAGATTTGTGCATTGCTTGCCACAGTTCTGAAGTAAAACGTGCGTCACGATCAGAGATAATAGAGGTTGGCACCCCGTGCCTTGAAACCACTTCTTTTAAGTAGATGTCTGCTAAGGTAGAGAACTTGTCTGTTTCCTTAATAGCCAGGAAGTGTGCAGACTTAGTGAGTCGATCCACGATCACCCAAATAGTATCATTCCCGCGCTGAGATCTAGGTAGGCCAGTAACAAAATCCATGGAAATTTGTTCCCATTTCCATTGTGGTATCTCAGGTTGTTGGAGTGGGCCTGAAGGTTTCTGATATTCCGCCTTGACTCTCGCACAAGTCAAGCATTTGCTAACGTATGTTGCTATGTGAGCTTTCATGCTAGGCCACAAATATGTAGTTTTGATATCGTGGTACATTTTATCCGAACCAGGATGTACTGAGTAGCGAGACTTATGAGCTTCATCCATTACAAGCTCGCGCAAGTTGCCGTAGAGTGGGACCCAAATGCGTCCTGTTACATAGTAGGCGCCGTCTGCCTCTTTTTCTAACCGTTGCCTTGAGCCGCGTAGGGCTTCAGCCCTGACGTTTTCTGGTTTCAATGCTTCTACCTGAGCATCTCGTATCTATGAAGGAAGACTAGACTGAATAGTGAGTTGTAGTGCTCGCACACGCCTAGGTGTAGTATCCTTTCGACTGAGGGCGTCGGCCACTACATTAGCTTTGCCCGGATGGTACTTTATAGCACATTCGTAATCGTTCAACAGTTCAACCCATCTACGTTGTCGCATGTTCAACTCTTTCTGCTTGAATATATGCTCGAGACTCCTGTGATCGGTGTAGATGGTGCACTTAGTGCCATATAGGTAGTGTCGCCATATCTTGAGCGCAAAGACAACAGCTCCCAGCTCTAAATCATGTGTAGTGTAATTCCGTTCGTGAATCTTAAGTTGGCGCGAAGCATAAGCAATGACTTTATCCCGTTGCATCAACACACATCCATGACCTTGGATGGATGCGTCGCAGTAGACTACAAAATCGTCCGTGCCTTCAGGCAATGAGAGGATAGGTGCGCTACAAAGTCTATCCTTTAAGTGCTGAAACGCTGTTTCCTGTGTATTACCCCAACGATAAACAACACCTTTCTGGGTCAGTAGTGTAAGCGGCTGTGCAATCTTTGAGAAGTCTTTGATGAACCGTCTGTAATAACCCGCCAAACCCAAGAATTGGCGTATTTCTGTTGGTGTGCGAGGTGCAGGCCAGTTCTTGATCGAATCTACCTTGGATGGATCAACATGAATCCCATCCTTGTTTACCACGTGGCCTAGGAAGTGGACTTCACGAAGCCAGAAGTCGCATTTTGAAAACTTGGCGTACAGCTGTTCCGTTCGAAGAAGTTCCAAAATAAGTCGTAAATGATGCTCGTGTTCATCCTGACTCTTCGAGTAGATCAGGATGTCATCGATGAAAACAATAACAAACTTGTCAAGGTAAGGTTTGCACACCCTGTTCATAAGATCCATGAAAACCGCAGGCGCGTTCGTTAGCCCGAATGGCATGACCAGAAACTCGTAATGGCCGTAACGAGTTCTGAATGTTGTTTTGGAGACATCCTCATCCCGGACTCTCAGTTGATGATAACCGGACCTCAAGTCAATCTTCGAGTAATAGCTCGACCCTTGTAACTGGTCGAATAAGTCGTCAATATGTGGAAGAGGATAGCGGTTCTTCACAGTCACCTTGTTCAGTTCGCGGTAATCTATGCACATGCGGAAGGTACCATCTTTCTTCTTCACAAATAATACTGGAGCTCCCCAGGGCGAAGAGCTAGGACGTATGAAACCCTTTTCCAAAAGTTCTTGCAATTGCTTAGATAGTTCTTCCAGTTCGGTTGGAGCTAAGCGATAAGGTGCTCGAGCTATGGGTGCTGCTCCTGGAGCTAGCTCGATCTAAAATTCGACCTGGCGATGAGGCGGTAACCCAGGTAACTCTTCAGGAAACACTTGAGGAAAGTCGCGTACCACAGGAATATCCTCAATCTTTTTCTCTTTCTTCGATGTATCAGTAACGAGTGCTAATATAGCTGTGTGGCCCTTTCGCAAACACTTCTGTGCCTTCAAGAAGGAGATGATGCCACTCATGACACCACTCTTGTCGCCTTGAATTTCGAGAGGTTCTTTACCAGTACGGGGAATACGAATGATCTTTTCCTTACATAAGATCTCTGCTTGTTGTTGTGATAACCAATCCATACCAATGACGACGTTAAAACTACCCAGAGTTATAGGAATGAGATCGATAGAGAAAGTCTGACCAGCGAGGATAAGATTACAACCCTGAACTACGTGTGTGGCCTCTAGACTTTTACCATTAGCTAACTCTATGACATGTTTGGTGTTCAAAAGTGTTGGTGGGCGTTTAAGCATTTGACTAACTTTCAAAGACACATAGCTAGTATCCGCACCCGAATCAAACAATACAGTAACATAAAAGTCGTCAAGAAGAAACTTACCCATGACTACGTTGGGATCGATCCTGGCATCACCCTGCCCCAGCACAAATGCTCGACCCCTAGCGCCGTTGTTCCCATGATTGTTGTTTCCCCCGTTGTTGTTGTTCCCATTGCCCTGGTTGTTGTTGTTGTTCTGGTTTCGGTTTAACTGAGGGCAGTGTCTTTTGAAGTGACCTTCAGCGCCACAATGAAAACATCCTTTGTTGCCCTGTTGCTGATTCTGCGGTGTTTGCTGTTGCTGCTGATTCTGATTAGCAGGCCGCGGGCTCCTACAATCCTTGGCCTCATGACCCATCTTGAGGCACCTCTGACAGCGACCCTTGTTGCACTGGCCACTGTGGTGTCTGTTACAGTTGTTGCACCTTGGGAGGTTCCCTCGATAACCACCCTGCCTGTGATTGCCCGAAGATTGCTGACTAGGGCTCTGATAGTTGTCAGTCTTTCGCTGCTGAACTTGGGACTGAACTGAAGCTGAACCTTTGCTGGAATCCCCCTCCCATTTTCTCTTGTTATCATTAGGAGTAGCAGAAGTAGTTGAAGTGGTAGCGGTAGTAGTAGCGCTGATACGTTTAGGCAACCTGTTCTGCTCCACCGCCTGATCAGTGAGACGGTGAGCCAACTGAACAACCTGCTGGTAGGTGGCAAGGTTTGCTGAAGTTACATGACTTTGGATCTCTGGCACTAGACCCTTAAGATAAAGTTCGATACGCTTAATTGGAGGGTCCACCATAGTAGGACACAGTAATGCAAGCTCATTTGATCTCTTTGTAAACGCCTCAATTTCTGACCCCGTCATCTTGAGGTTGAAGAACTCGACTTCCAGCTTATGAATGTCGTCACGACTGCAATATTCCTCCTTGATCATCTCTTTAAAATTGTTCCATGGGGTGGCGTTAGCAGCAACCAACCCCATCATTTGGACCTGAGCTTTCCACCATGTGAGGGCTAAAACCTCGAGAGTACCGGTAGCATACTTCACCCTACGTGCCTCAGGCATTCACACCTTTCGAACACAGATTCTAGTTTCTCAAACCAGTGGAGAAGACCTACGGCTCCTTCAGTGCCGCTGAAAGTAGTTGGACGACAGTCCATGAAAGTCTTGAAGGTGCAAACAGGTGGTTGACCTGTTGTGTATAAGAATCAGGACAAGGTTAAACACAAGAGTTGGTTTAGGAATGTAGGATCTAATGACCCTAGTGTGAGTTACAACTGCAGGGTATACCTCCTGCTTGTGCGGCTGCAACTGCCGCAGCAACTTGTTCGTTAATGAGAGCCGTCAACTGGGCTTGTGTCATGTTAATGCGTCCAGCCATGATCTTCATAGCAAAGATAACATAAGTAAGAGAGGTTCGCGAATAGTGCGATGACAGAAGAGAGTGAGCACACAAGTATTCTCAAGCAATATGGATTATATATATCTAAGCATACCATGAGCAAAGTTCTATGTAATTCTTGCAAGTAGGCAATAAAACATGTACCATATTACTTAGGATGTTGAGTCTTGCACGTGGAGCGAGGCGTCGTTGTGGATCGTTGAGCACTGTACAGGTTATAGTCTGGTTTTAATAAAAATGTTTTCCCCATATTAAAACCGAGTTCTCTATAACCAATGGCTCTGATACCAATCTGTCATACCCCCAAAATCAACACGCGGAGTACTACCGCTTGGGAGCGTGACTGACCAGGATCAAGCCACCAATCATATAGAACAATGTAAATAGTAAAAGTAAATGTAATTAAACCAACCCAATCCATATGAAAGGTGTTCAAAAACATAAGTATAAATTCAACGTTTAGCGGAAGCATATGAGTAAAAGCCCAACATAAATAAAGTATGTAATGTCTCAATGTTCAATCAAAGCATTCACAATCCTTGTCCACAACGACCGCGCCTCCCCATGCAAGCTCCATGAATACCTAACGACCTGCAAGGCATGTAACAGAGAGTCAACAATGTAACATCCGTCAAAATGGGCTTCCCGAAATCCGATCCGTTTTGAAATTCGGATCCTAACCTTTGAAATCTCGGAATTTTTCGTGAAAATAATTATCCGTCAAAGGAATTTAATCCATTTATCGATTTATCTATTTATTTATTTAAATGATTAACTTAATTAAAATATCAACTAAAGTTATCAAAGTTAATTTGGTTAGTTAGCTTTAAATAAAAATCAAATTGTATTAGTTTACAACTATAAGGGCCTGTTTTGACAAAACAAACCAAACTTTTAGAACTTTCTTACATTTAACCGAGACAGCAAACAAACTAGTCAAAGTTTCCTTTTTGTGATTGAAATATATTGTTTCCATATCGAAATTTATTAAACATCTCAAACCATTCGAACTTTTATTTTCAACAAGTTATTACTACAAAAATCCTTTTGAATTATTCTTGCCGCCTAAGATTTATCAACAGATTATTATGGCAAGACCCCAATCACACCAAAGATTTGATTTCGTTCCCTGTTTCCATACTTGCATACGAATCAATCACAACCTTTTCCTTATTTACAAGACTCGCGAACACTATAAAACCGAACCATCATCACGGTTCTATTCGACATCCCGACACCCTTACTCACTCTCGACACCCTTTCACACACTGACAACACTCTTTCGATTAACTTTACACTTGCCGGAGAACCCCAAGGTCGCCGGAAAACCTCGAAGAGCCGAGCGGAGATCGACGGAATCTTCTCGACTCGATTCGGTATACGATTCTTATTTTTTTTTGGTTTCTCTTATTCCTTTCTGAATCTATACCAAAATTTCATCATGATAACTAGCCTATATAAACTTTAACAGTGAGGGTTCGTTGGGGTTATTAACGAAGACCAGAGCTCGCCAGAAAATATCACGTGTTCCCGACCACCATTCTTGTTCGGTATAACTTTCTTGTTCCTTTCCGTTCGTTTAAAACTCTAGTTGACACACATTTGTTTCAGATTTTTATACATGATTCAATCCATTAAAAATGTTAGTTTTTAATCAAAGTTACGTATTGTTTTGTTTTTTTTAAGAAGAATGGCACTGTTGAACAAGGTTTAAAAGAGGACCCGAGTTCGACCCGGCTTTCTCTCGGGTCTGGCCGTTTTTTTATAACTTTTCTTGTTAAATTCACACCTTGAACCATTAAATTCAATAGTCCAACAGTTTCCATATTTTAGTTTCTTGATAATTTCTATTCTTTTTTTTTCAAACGTCTTTTTTTTATATTTTTATTTTGCCTTTCTCTTTCTACTTCTTTCTTGTAAATTAAAATTTTAAATAAATAAATATCATTTTTTTATATATAAAACCTCTGACTTACTTTATTTACATTAATTATTAGCAAATTGTTATAATCTATTATTAAAATCCAATGTTATTAATGACTTAAACTATATACAGTTGATTTGTAAGCCATAAACTTTAGAAATAATATTTAACCTATAAATCGTAATTAGATCGTTATTGTATCTAGGCTAATCGCTCTTGTTCGTTCTCTTGGATTTCCCAATCCTACTCGTGCGTTATTTACAACAATCGCAATGCAACCAATGTGAGTATACATGACCCATTTTTCCATTTTAACACTTTTGGGTGCAATATGTATTCTATATCAAACACACTACTCACTTCAAACAGCTTTATGCACACTCTATCCAAATTTCATGTGATACATTTGATTCATGTTATACATGTTATGCTATTGTAAACTCTCATGACTATGTGTTCATTAACTTTGCAAGCCTCCCCTAACAATGGTAGCGCTATAGGTTGAGAAACGCCCCTCCCGTTATTTTGGCGGGTATTGTTAGGTTAAACTATGTTAAAACCATCTCATTCATTGGGATAGGCATGTTAATTGCGTTAAACTTTGGTTTGGACACGTAGAGTAACATCGTTTCGAGTAAATACTGTTAATATGATCATGTTATTCACATTGGATATGAGAAAACATTTATACAAATTATTATGCTATGTATCAAACTTGTATACTCGCCAACATTTTTGTTGATTTTATTTTAATACATGTTGTAGGTTGAAATTGTGCAAGATTCAAGAAAACAAGCTAGGATGGCTTTAGATACCCATTTTAGCAAATAAAGAATTGTTTGAATTTATGTTTGTTAATTTGAAACATTGTATTACATTCTAGTTTTAATGAAATGAATTTTAATCATATTGTCACATTTAGTGTTATGTTGTTTTGAGCAATCTGTTTCGCTTAGCGCCACATCCCGATGTTTCCGCCATCGGTTGGGGTGTGACAGGTTGGTATCAGAGCCATAACTATAGGGAAATAGGAATGCCTTGCCTAGTCTATAGTTTAAGAGTTTATTCACTATGTGTTGCTTAAAACAACTTCCTTTCTATCTTCTTTGCTTCCCTCTATTTTCTTGAACTCTTAATATACATGCCTTCCCTAAGGCATAACACAATACACACTTGGAAGTTTTGAAGACACTCTTATAACACAATCGAAACGACTCATCAAAATAAGGGTGATTCCTACATTTGGTGATGACTTTCACTCAGCTATACTTTGAATTTTGCACGAAATCTATCCTCAAGTTAGGAGTGATATCCAAATCTTGAAGGGAATTTCCATTTCATACTCTAGTGGACCCTTATCTTTTGATAAGTACCAACCACGTTAGGGTACGATGTTATCAAGTTAGAGGTGAAACTCGCATCTTGTTAACTAGTCCCACTCCTTGATTTTCGCTCTCGCCAAAGTTTTGATTTTCCCAATCGATTAAGGACGTGTAGTAACTGGAAGGACAAATATCGTTAATCGCTCCTCGACGAGAGTATTTGTCTATTAGGCCAAAGCACGTTTCCTTAATTCGAAAAGGACTTCGATTTATTTTGGAATTGTCGTATGTTACGTTCCGTGACAATCCATGTTTTACGTTAAATCTCTTTTATGCTATCTCATTTTCATGTGTTTTACATTTGTACATTATATCATTTCAAATTATTACATGCATACTAATATGTTATACTGGATTCGTGATTATTGGGTTATTCTTATGTGATGAACTTGTTCTTGAACCCACACCTTAACATGTATAGCACTATGCGTAGTGTTATAGGAGTAGCGCACCACCCGTGAACGTGAGGTCATGTTAAGTCTTTCAATTGCGGTACACGATGGGTTGACATGTTTATTCACATGCCAATGATACGTTAATCTTGTTAACTAAGTATGTCATGTGAATTGTTCTAAATTTTTATGCTAATACACATATTTCCAAAAATGGAAGCTTATCGTAAAGATATGAGTGATTTCCTTACCTTGACCATTAGCTCCGCTCACTTTACAACTTCACCAATGAGCTAGGGGTGATTTCCTTACCTCAGAGGTAGTTACCAACTCTTCTTCTTTCTCAACGAAACTTTATATTTGAACGAACTAAATTTACGATGCTTTCATTATCTATGTTACACTACGTGAAATTCATGATTTTGTTATGTAAAACTAATTGAACATTTTATATGCTATGTGAAACTAATTGAATCTCTTATATGCTATGTGAAACTATATGCTATGTGATGCATTTATGAAAACAATTTCCCATAAACAAAACATTATGATCAAGTCCCATCTACTCTATTCCTTCTTTTGAATCTTTAGAAGTCTTCCTCTTAGATTTCGAGGACGAAATCTCTTAAAGTAGGGGAGACTGTAACATCCGTCAAAATGGGCTTCCCAAAATCCGATCCGTTTTGAAATTCGGATCCTAACCTTTGAAATCTCGGAATTTTTCGTGAAAATAATTATCTGTCAAAGGAATTTAATCCATTTATCGATTTATCTATTTATTTATTTAAATGATTAACTTAATTAAAATATCAACTAAAGTTATCAAAGTTAATTTGGTTAGTTAGCTTTAAATAAAAATCAAATTGTATTAGTTTACAACTATAAGGGCCTGTTTTGACAAAACAAACCAAACTTTTAGAACTTTCTTACATTTAACCGAGACAGCAAACAAACTAGTCAAAGTTTCCTTTTTGTGATTGAAATATATTGTTTCCATATCGAAATTTATTAAACATCTCAAACCATTCGAACTTTTATTTTCAACAAGTTATTACTACAAAAATCCTTTTGAATTATTCTTGCCGCCTAAGATTTATCAACAGATTATTATGGCAAGACCCCAATCACACCAAAGATTTGATTTCGTTCCCTGTTTCCATACTTGCATACGAATCAATCACAACCTTTTCCTTATTTACAAGACTCGCGAACACTATAAAACCGAACCATCATCACGGTTCTATTCGACATCCCGACACCCTTACTCACTCTCGACACCCTTTCACACACTGACAACACTCTTTCGATTAACTTTACACTTGCCGGAGAACCCCAAGGTCGCCGGAAAACCTCGAAGAGCCGAGCGGAGATCGACGGAATCTTCTCGACTCGATTCGGTATACGATTCTTATTTTTTTTTGGTTTCTCTTATTCCTTTCTGAATCTATACCAAAATTTCATCATGATAACTAGCCTATATAAACTTTAACAGTGAGGGTTCGTTGGGGTTATTAACGAAGACCAGAGCTCGCCAGAAAATATCACGTGTTCCCGACCACCATTCTTGTTCGGTATAACTTTCTTGTTCCTTTCCGTTCGTTTAAAACTCTAGTTGACACACATTTGTTTCAGATTTTTATACATGATTCAATCCATTAAAAATGTTAGTTTTTAATCAAAGTTACGTATTGTTTTGTTTTTTTTAAGAAGAATGGCACTGTTGAACAAGGTTTAAAAGAGGACCCGAGTTCGACCCGGCTTTCTCTCGGGTCTGGCCGTTTTTTTATAACTTTTCTTGTTAAATTCACACCTTGAACCATTAAATTCAATAGTCCAACAGTTTCCATATTTTAGTTTCTTGATAATTTCTATTCTTTTTTTTTCAAACGTCTTTTTTTTATATTTTTATTTTGCCTTTCTCTTTCTACTTCTTTCTTGTAAATTAAAATTTTAAATAAATAAATATCATTTTTTTTATATATAAAACCTCTGACTTACTTTATTTACATTAATTATTAGCAAATTGTTATAATCTATTATTAAAATCCAATGTTATTAATGACTTAAACTATATACAGTTGATTTGTAAGCCATAAACTTTAGAAATAATATTTAACCTATAAATAGTAATTAGATCGTTATTGTATCTAGGCTAATCGCTCTTGTTCGTTCTCTTGGATTTCCCAATCCTACTCGTGCGTTATTTACAACAATCGCAATGCAACCAATGTGAGTATACATGACCCATTTTTCCATTTTAACACTTTTGGGTGCAATATGTATTCTATATCAAACACACTACTCACTTCAAACAGCTTTATGCACACTCTATCCAAATTTCATGTGATACATTTGATTCATGTTATACATGTTATGCTATTGTAAACTCTCATGACTATGTGTTCATTAACTTTGCAAGCCTCCCCTAACAATGGTAGCGCTATAGGTTGAGAAACGCCCCTCCCGTTATTTTGGCGGGTATTGTTAGGTTAAACTATGTTAAAACCATCTCATTCATTGGGATAGGCATGTTAATTGTGTTAAACTTTGGTTTGGACACGTAGAGTAACATCGTTTCGAGTAAATACTGTTAATATGATCATGTTATTCACATTGGATATGAGAAACATTTATACAAATTATTATGCTATGTATCAAACTTGTATACTCGCCAACATTTTTGTTGATTTTATTTTAATACATGTTGCAGGTTGAAATTGTGCAAGATTCAAGAAAACAAGCTAGGATGGCTTTAGATACCCATTTTAGCAAATAAAGAATTGTTTGAATTTATGTTTGTTAATTTGAAACATTGTATTACATTCTAGTTTTAATGAAATGAATTTTAATCATATTGTCACATTTAGTGTTATGTTGTTTTGAGCAATCTGTTTCGCTTAGCGCCACATCCCGATGTTTCCGCCATCGGTTGGGGTGTGACAGGTTGGTATCAGAGCCATAACTATAGGGAAATAGGAATGCCTTGCCTAGTCTATAGTTTAAGAGTTTATTCACTATGTGTTGCTTAAAACAACTTCCTTTCTATCTTCTTTGCTTCCCTCTATTTTCTTGAACTCTTAATATACATGCCTTCCCTAAGGCATAACACAATACACACTTGGAAGTTTTGAAGACACTCTTATAACACAATCGAAACGACTCATCAAAATAAGGGTGATTCCTACATTTGGTGATGACTTTCACTCAGCTATACTTTGAATTTTGCACGAAATCTATCCTCAAGTTAGGAGTGATATCCAAATCTTGAAGGGAATTTCCATTTCATACTCTAGTGGACCCTTATCTTTTGATAAGTACCAACCACGTTAGGGTACGATGTTATCAAGTTAGAGGTGAAACTCGCATCTTGTTAACTAGTCCCACTCCTTGATTTTCGCTCTCGCCAAAGTTTTGATTTTCCCAATCGATTAAGGACGTGTAGTAACTGGAAGGACAAATATCGTTAATCGCTCCTCGACGAGAGTATTTGTCTATTAGGCCAAAGCACGTTTCCTTAATTCGAAAAGGACTTCGATTTATTTTGGAATTGTCGTATGTTACGTTCCGTGACAATCCATGTTTTACGTTAAATCTCTTTTATGCTATCTCATTTTCATGTGTTTTACATTTGTACATTATATCATTTCAAATTATTACATGCATACTAATATGTTATACTGGATTCGTGATTATTGGGTTATTCTTATGTGATGAACTTGTTCTTGAACCCACACCTTAACATGTATAGCACTATGCGTAGTGCTATAGGAGTAGCGCACCACCCGTGAACGTGAGGTCATGTTAAGTCTTTCAATTGCGGTACACGATGGGTTGACAAGAATGATGAGAGGAATGGTTGTAGAGAGGATGAATTGAAAATGCCGTATGATGAAAATTAGTGAGAATGATTAGGGTTAAGGGTTTTGTTTTATTTTCACTATTAACACTAAACACCCTTAAGTATTATCTTTTACATAATACATGCACAAGACATACAATTTACAGTTTCATCACCAAGTTCATGTATTTGTCAAATCATTCGTAAAACTTTATCAAATCAAAACGTATACAGTTACAAAGCAAACAAATTGTATAAGTAAGCAACTAAACAATTTACAGTTAACGTGCAATAAATGCGAAAGTGGAATCTCGGAAACTCGAGTTGTCACATTATCCCCAACTTGAAAGAAATTTCGTCCCGAAATTTAGCATGCGGTTACTGAGGAAGCTAGGTAAGTTGTATCGTTTACTGGTTTTCCTGGGGTGTCACATAAAATTTTTCAAAAAACATGTAAAAAGTACCCTACCCCCTCGAAAGTCCCGTGTTGTCCTCAACACAATGTTAGAGCAATTCGTGACCCGAATGTCCCCACACTTGTTTCAAACACAAGCTTCAAGCGAGTACGGTAAATATGCAAAATATACAAAACAAACTAAACAAAATGCTAACTATTTACACTACCAAACCTGGTCCTCTCATGGTTGTTCCTCATCGACCGGGCGTAAAATGTAGCCCGCTTTATCAAGCTCTAAGTTGTTGATGTCGTTCCCTTCCAAGTATGGCTTTAGCCGATGGCCATTCACCGTTTGTTGTTTATTTGTTTGCTCATCTTGGATATCTACATCACCAAACCTCCCAACTCGCCAAACGACATACGGGCCCATCCATTTGCTTTTAAGCTTGCCCGCAAACATCTTGAGCCTTGAATTGTACAACCAAACCTTTTGACCCACTTCATAGGTTTTCTTGCTCAACTTTGCATCGTGTACCTTCTTAAGCTTGTCTTTGTAAGCCGATGCACACTCATACGCCTCGTCTCTAATTTCTTCAATTTCGCTTAATTGCAACTTTCTCATCTTTCCCGCCTCATCATAATCCGCATTTACCGTCTTGATTGCCCATTGTGCCCGATGCGCTAACTCCATTGGCAAATTACAACCCTTTCCATAAACCATCCGATAAGGTGTTGTGCCAATTGGAGTCTTGTAGGCCCTTCGGTATGCCCACAACGCATCATCCAACTTGCTCGACCAATCCTTCCTATCCGTACGCACCGTCTTCATGAGGATTTCTTTGATTTGACGGTTGAACACTTCAACTTGTCCACTCGTTTGAGGATGGTAAGGTGTAGCAATCTGGTGATTCACGCTATACCTCTTCAGTAATATCCCGAAATTAAAGTTCTTGAAATGCGAACCACCGTCACTTATAATAACTCTTGGAATGCCAAAACGGGAGAAGATGTTGGATTGAACAAATTTACAAACAACCGAGTGGTCATTTGTTCTTGTTGCAACGACTTCAATCCATTTAGAGACGTAATCCACCGCCACCAAAATAGATAGAAAACCATTCGAATTCAGGAGGGGACCCATAAAGTCAATGCCCCATACATCAAATATTTCGAAAACCAAAATTAGTTGCGATGGCATCTCGTCCCTTTTTGAAATGCTTCCCATCCTTTGACAATTTATACAATTTCTTGCAAACTCACACGCATCCTTGAAAATAGTGGGCCAATAAAACCCACAAGAGAGAACCCGGTAGCCTGTTTTATGCCCACTAAAGTGACCTCCACAAGCGGATGAGTGGGCATGAGTCAAGATTTCCAACACCTCCGTTTCGGGCGCACACCTCCGAATAACTTGATCCGGCCCGATCTTGAAAAGATCCGGTTCATCCCAAATATATTGTTTCACTTGGACCATAAATTGTTGCCTTCGCTTCTTGGTCCAATGACTTGGGATGGCACCCGTGGCTAAGTAGTTTACGTAGTGAGCATACCACAGTGCAACAAAAGTGGATACGGCTAAGAGTTGCTCATCGGGAAACCTTTCATTTATCTCGCTAACATCGTCAATCCCTTCCACCGGAATCCAAGACAAGTGATCCGCCACTACGTTCTCACTTCCCTTTTTGTCTCGGATCTCTAAATCGAACTCTTGTAACAACAATACCCATCGAATTAAACGGGGCTTCGCGTCCTTTTTCTCCATCAAATACTGGACCGCACTATGATCCGAGTAGACAACCACTTTGCTCCCCCAAATATACGAACGAAACTTATCCAAAGCATACACCACCTCTAGTAATTCCTTTTCGGTTGTGGTGTAATTCAGTTGCGCTTCGGATAAAGTCTTGCTTACGTAATAAATTACCACCGGCTTTTTGTCAACCCGTTGACCCAAAACTGCACCAATTGTAGTGTCGCTTGCATCACACATAATCTCGAATGGCTTTGACCAATCCGGCGGTTGCAAAATGGGAGCTTTCACCAAGTGTTCCTTCAAAACAGTAAATGCTTGCAAACATTCATTAGTAAAGTCAAATGGAACATCCTTTAACAACAAATTGCATAATGGTTTAGTAATAACACTAAAGCCTTTTATAAAACGTCTATAAAAGCCCGCGTGTCCCAAGAATGACCTTACACCCTTAACATTTTTCGGTGGTGGCAAAGATGATATTACCTGTATTTTTGCCTTGTCCACCTCCATTCCCCTTTCCGATATTACATGACCTAACACAATGCCCTCTTGCACCATAAAATGACTTTTCTCCCAACTAAGTACTAAATTTTTCTTGACACATCGTTTTAAAACTTTTTGTAATTCATTGAGACACGATTCAAAACTAGTACCAAAAATCGAGAAGTCATACATAAACACTTCAAGCGATTCTCCAACCATGTCCGAGAAGATACTCATCATACATCGTTGGAAAGTTGCCGGTGCATTGCACAAGCCAAATGGCATTCGCCGAAAGGCAAAGGTGCCATATGGACAAGTGAAGGTGGTCTTGTGTTGGTCATCCGGGTGTATTGCTATTTGATTGTAACCCGAATACCCGTCCAAAAAACAATAATACTTTTGACCCGACAGTTTTTCAATGATTTGGTCAATAAAAGGTAGCAGGAAATGGTCCTTAGAAGTGGCGGCATTCAATTTTCGGTAGTCAATACATACACGCCACCCGGTGACCAGTCGGGTGGCAATTTGTTCACCGTTTTCATCCTTGACTACTTGAATGCCGGCCTTCTTAGGCACAACTTGGGTAGGACTTACCCAAGCACTATCCGAAATCGGATAGATAATTCCCGCATCCAACCATTTAATTATCTCTTTCTTGACTACCTCCCATAAGTTCGGATTCAATCGCCTTTAAGCTTCTCTTGTCGGTTTTGCATCTTCGGTGGTAATAATCTTGTGCATGACGATTGATCGACTAATTCCTTTGAGATCGGCAATCGTCCATCCAATAGCTCCTTTATTCTCTTTCAAAACCTCCAACAAAGCTTGCTCTTGCGCCATCTCTAAATTAGAGGCAATAATGACTGGTAATGTGTCATTATCCCCTAGGAAAGCATATTTCAAGTGGCTTGGCAAGTCTTTGAGTTCCAACTTTGGCGGTTCCTCTAGCGATGGTTTAGTACCCGAACTTATTTCCGCCGGTAAGCCTTCAAATTGGTAAGTCCATGGCGGTCGACCTTCCTTCAAAGCCATAGCATCCTGTTTTTCCTCTTCAACCCGTAGTGCACAAGCATGTACCTGTTCAGAAAAATCACACAAACAAACATCTATGCCATCCTCTTCATACTCATGCGGGTTGCATCTGTTTACTAAATCTGCCATGAAACACTCATCAACACCAACGGCATTAGCATTGTTAGTAAAAACATTTAAGCGCATTTTTTGATTCCCAAAAGTCATATCGACTATACCAAATCTACAATCGATCACAGCATGCGCGGTGCTCAAAAATGGCCGACCCAAAATGACATTTTGTTGTTGTTTTGGGTCCACGGATGAGTAGTCCAATACTAAAAAGTCAACCGGGTAATAGAACTCATCAATTTTCACAATCACATTTTGAACCATCCCCCGAGGAAACTTATGAGACAAAATCGGCCAAAACAACCGTTGTCTCTACCCTTGCTAATGGACCAAAGTCGTATTGGTCATATAAGCCCCCCGGTAAAATGCTCACTCCGGCTCCAAGATCTAGTAATGCCTTTGCCAATTGAAAATTACCAACTTGAATGTTAATTAATGGCATGCCCGGATCTTGGAGCTTAGGAGGAAGCTCCCTATTCAAAATCGCACTCACTTGCCTGGTTAAATCCACCCGCTTAGGCATTTTCTTCTTTTGTTGCCTTTTTTGTGTACATAATTCCTTAAGAAATTTAGCATAAGCGGGTACTTGTTTTATTGCATCAAGTAGTGGAAGATTGATTTTTTACTTGTTTAAACATGTCCCACAATTCTTCTTTTTGGGGACCTCTTGATGCAATAAAATTTTTCTTTCCCGGGTCAAGTAAAGCCGATGGAAACGGGACTTGACTCGGTTCACCCTCAACTTTTTCATTCTTTTCATTTTCACCCAACCCCGGTTTTTTAACATTTGATTCTTTAGGTTTAACCGGTGAAACTTCATCATCGTCACTTTCATTACCCATGACATCCTCAACTACCCCCTCAACCAAATCAGGTGACAAATTGGCTGCCACTTCTTAAAACACTTACATGTTGAACATTAACATTACCTCGTGACGAACCATGTGAAGGATTTACCTTGGTGTCGCTAGGAAGTTGACCTTTGCTCTTCTTCAACTCCGCCACATCGGTTACCAATTGACCCATTTGGGTTGTTAATGATTGGATGCTCTTGTCACGAACCTCATCCTTTTGCATTCGAACTTCATCGAGTTGATTCCGTTTTTGCATGTCTTGTTGCATTGCCCGAAGCGTATCCATGACTTCATTCCCGCTTGACGAACTTTGACCCGAACCACTTTGACCTGTTTGTTGAAATTGCCCTTGATAACCATAATTATTTCCACCCCTATAGTTGCCTTGATTGTATTGTTGATGAGGTGCAAAGTTACCTTGACCTCCTTGAAAGTTTGGGTTAGCTTCGTTCGCGCGTTCCCATAATGGAAATTAGGATGATTTCGTAACCCGGGGTGGTATGTGTTGGAATTCATATTGAAATTTTGACCACCCCCTTGAATTGCATTCACTTCCTCTACTTGCTCATCAACCACCCCCACTACACAAACTTCCGCCGTGTGGCCTATTTCATTGCAATTAGTGCACACGTTGTACACTTGATTTGTGGCTTGCACATTGCCACTCTCTACTCCATGCACTTGCGGCCTTTGTATCACATGCCTTGCCTTCTTGAAGATTGGGCCTTCCTCTTGGAATTCACCGCCATTTGCTCTAAAAATGCCCAATCAACATGTTCATAATTCGTACCGAATGTACCATTGGTGATCGACATCAAATCACGTGCATCCTCCGAACTCAACCCTTCGTGAAATGTGTTCAACAACTCCCATAATTGGATCCCATGATGAGGGTAATTCCGTAACATCATATTAAACCTTTCGAAGGCTTCATGAAACATCTCACCCGATTGTTGTTGGAAACTTCTCAAACCTCTTCTTGCATCATTAGTCTTTTGAGAGGTGTGATATTCATCCAAGAATATTTGTTGCATATCGGCCCATGTAAAGATTCATGCGGAGGGTAGAGTGTGAAACCATCTCTTTGCTTTGTCTTCCAAAGAAAATTGGAAGAGGACCAACTTGACATCATCCGAAGAAAACCCTTGACCTCCAATAGTGTTGCAAATGGAGTCGTATGTCTCCAAATGAAAATTGGGTTCTTCCGTTGCTAATCCCTTGAACTTTGGTAGACTTTGGAGGGCGGTTGTTCTAACTTCAAACGTTCTTCCATCCGCATGATGAGGAATCACTACCGGCAAAGGATTGTTAGTGATAATAGGCCGGAAGTGAGCTTCAATTCCCCGTACTACCTCCCGGTGATGTCTTCGAGGGGCACCCAATGGTGCTCTTGGTTGACCTATTTGCCCTTGCATAGGCCCTTGAGGTGCAAAGGGTGGTTGAAATTGGTATTGCGGCATTTGTGGTTGTTGTTAAATCAGTCTTTGAAATTGTGGTTGTGTATTTTGAGGCCGCACTTGATGTAGCGGTGTAGGGCGTTGCAGTTGTGGCCCTTGCGGTCTAATGTGTTGCACTCCAACCGGTAGTCTACTCGTGTCTTGAAATTGTTGAATCGGTTGACTTTGTTGACCCGCTCCTCCTTGAGATCCCAAATATCCTCCATCGCCCCCATAATAGAAACCTTCCTCTTTATACCCCCTAAAATCCTCTTCATAGCCATCATCATATCCATCTCCTTGAATACCCGAGGATTGCCCAAAGGGAAGAGTTGAGTATTGAAAACCCAATTGGTTCGATGGTCTAAATGTTGAAGTAGCATGGACAATGGTTGAATTTGGTGGTATTGAATAGTGGGAAGATGATTGACCCGTAGTTGGGGGAAAGAAGTGTGACAGTGGTGGAATTATGGCAGATGGGCTAAAGGTAAGATTGGGTTCAACTTGAGTAGTAATCGGTTGTGTGGTGTTGGTTGGTATAGTGTCATGAGGTGGAGTAGAATTTGTAGTGGTATTAGGTATGGTTGTGTTTGGTGATGGTTGTGTGGAAGTAGGTATGAATGATGAGGTCGTTTGACCCGTTGTGGGTGGTATTTGAGATTCTTGCATGATGTTTCGTGGTGTGATGGGTGAGGTAGGCGAACCAATAATTCTGTTTTCTCGTACTAAAACTCTGTTTTGCCTTAACGTTCTTTTGATCTCCAGATCAAATGACAATGGTGACGACTTGTGAGAGCCTCTAGTATGCATGCACCTGTAGAACCTGCACACTAAACACACCAGTGTAAACCCGAAAATAACAAAGCAAAACTAACAAACTGACACACGTTGCGCACAACTCCCCGGCAACGGCGCCAAAATTTGACGTGCTGTCGTAGTACACGCAAATTTAATCCAAAGAACAACTAATAGATAGTGGTAAGTGGGTATCGAACTCAGGGAGTATGTGGAAAATGTGTTGATGTTATATCTTTGCAATTTAACTATAATTACCTAATATGCAGAAAATAAAGATCAATGATTTGGATTGTTTGTTTGTTTTAGAGAATTAAATTACTAATTACTTGCAAATCAAAATTGGTTGTTTAACAGATTAAGAGAAAATGACCATCTTAGGTTCCGGTTTCCATTAACAATTGTGCATAAATCAAACTAGAAAGAGTTACATAGACATAACTCATGCATAAACGTTTGTTGTGATAAAAGGGAACGAAGTACTCGGATTATATAAACGCGAGGTTGTTACCCGATGATTAATTAACCAATATTCAACCCTAACCCTTCCCGTGATATCTCGATTGTCAACGACACCAAGAACGTACAATTCAGACTAGGAGGAAAACATCAATTAACAATTTACAATCAAACATTCATGCATCATAATAAACATAGCAAACATACCAAGTCTATTATTCTAGAAATAAAGATTCATCACACAAAAGTCATAAAGAAACCCTCACCTAAGATGATCACCGAAAGTTTAGCCGGACATTGTATGGTGGATCATCATAACATCAAGATTGAAGTTCATATGAATCAAAAGACAAACTGAAATGTTAGAAATTGTTCACAAACACTTGCCAAAGCCAAAATTCGCCCTAGAACTCCAGAGAAACGTCCAATGATGAGATAATGTGAAAAGACACCATCAAAAACGGTTTTAATGAGCAGTTACGATTTTTTCCGTCATCTCCACCGTAATTTACGGTCTCCACCGTAAGTTACGGTGGACTCCAACTTGTTACGGTAGATCAAGATTGTGGAACGATGGGAATGGGACATGTTTCAGGGCCACCGTAATTTACGGTGGCCACCGTAAATTACGGTGGAGCCCTGAATGTTTTGTTTCTTCTCTTCTTTCCTTCCAGGCATGATCTGTTCCACTCTAAACCGTCCAAAGCAGCGTTTTATCCATTTTTAGCTCCCGAACTGTACCTGGAACATAAGCATCCGTAGTTATCTAATTCAAGATAATTACACAATCAAATGAGGGATAAACTCGTCTTTTAACATCATTAAGGGTTGTCCTATGGACCACCCGTCAGAAGACCAAATGAAAGACAAGTATCCCCAGTTGTTCGAGAAAAGTGAATCCACTACTGAGGCTGAAGCTACTGTGGAATTTCGGGACGGAATTCCAAACCAACGGGGGAAGGATGTGACACCCCAGGAAAACTCGGAAACCACGCAACCTAACTAGCTTCTTCAGTAACTACGTGCTAAATTTCGGGATGAAATTTCTTTCAACTTGGGGATGATGTGACAACTCGTGTTTTAGAACCTTTTCGTTATGCTTTGATGTAACTTGTTTGGACATACATGACTAGTTAATGTACTTGGTTTCAACAGAATGTTACGTTTTTATGTTATATGTTATGTGTGTAATGTGAATATATATATATATATATATACACACAAACCTGTGGTCGCACAAGACTAACCTAGTCGCACAAAATCTGACCGATTGCACAACATCCTCTTTGGGGTCGCACATTCCTCACGGCCGCACATGATGGTGCTCTGCCCAAACCCAACCCAACACAACTGAAGCCCAAGCTAGGCCCGATCCTTATAATTTTCGCATAACACTAAGGAGTTGGTGTATAACCCTCATTATCCTCTAAACAAAAGAAAACACACAAATCCTAGCTCTCTCTTCTCTCCCTCTTGGTTCGATGGCAGCCCTTCATCTCCTTCGAAGTTTCATCGTCTCCAAGCACTCTTTGTTCACCTCCTGATCCGGTTAGTGTTACACCCTTGTTTGGTTATTTATGATCATTGAGTCGCGTTACGTGTAGATCATGGTTGCATGACATTAGATGTTAAAGTTGTATGTTTATATAGAATTCTTGATGAACATTCCATGATTCACTGTTAGAAGTGATCGAATTAAACTGTTATTGATGATTGTTGACATAGGGATTGTGTTATGATATGTATTTGTTCAAGATCATGAAAGTTAGGGTTGATGAGTTTGATCCGGTCCGATTGATTACTTATGATGTTAATGTTTAAAAGTTTGATGTTGAATGTTGAATGAAACTGTCTTGATATGTGCCAACATTATTTGTGGTTAGAATAATGTTTTGATTATGTTTTTATTGGTTGTTAATTGTTAATTAGGGTTCATAAGAGTAATTGGAAATTCTATGATTTGATCGAATAAAGGCAATTAGAAACTGTTAATTGTTGATGAGATTAAATAAATGGAAACTGTTAGAATGGTTAATTGAATCGAATAAAGGGTGTAACTGATTGCATGAAATTAGGAAATAGAAACTAATCGCACAAGCTTGTTCGGTCGCACAAGATCAGCTTCCACCAGGTTGAATCGCACAAGTGTATGATCGCACAAGTCAGTCGCACAAGCTAAGATTCCTTAAAGTACAACTGTTTAGGCACAATGTACAATTTTGTTATGCATGACCGCACAAGGTATTGTGGATCGCACAAGATGGTGCTGATCGCACAATACATTGGGCCGCACAAAAGCAGTTTATTTGTGTGTGTTTATGGGCCGCACAAGTTATTGGATTGCATGTTTTGGGCTGGGTATGTTTCTGAGTAGCACAACCCGTTGTGAGTCACACAAGACTGTGCTGGACGCACCACAGGATGGGCCGATTATCTTTTGGGCTTCATCTTTTGGATCGCACAAGAGGATTGGGCTTGCACAACCATAACAGCCCAATCACTCAAAGTCGCACAAGTTTGGGGTATGTCTATGTGAACTGTATGCTGCTGTTAATATGATCGATGTGTTTGCCATGCTCGTTATGTGTTGTAACTTGTTAGATTATGTGTAAACCTACATGCACTACTTGAACCTAGACCTGACTTGTATGGTAACCATGTTAGGACGTGGTTGACTCCTGCAGCTCGATTGACCTTTTCGTTTATCTGCCAAGCTAACATAAGGTGAGTTCACACTTTCTACAAGGCATGGGATTCCCTGTGGTTTGGGAGTGGGTTAAGGAACTAAAATGAAACCTACATATTATCCTTGGGTAGAATATGTACCTTGGTCCTCCTTGGGTAGGACAACCTTTAACTTACTAGACAAAACTCTATCATGAAGTCCCTCATTTTTATATCGACTTAATCGCCAGGCCAATGGCGAACGGGTCATTAGTTAAATAGCGCTATTAGGTTTAACAAGCCTCACACCATGCCGTAGAGGACGGGAGTGGACTAATGGATCTGGGCACTTAGTCAATGATGATAGACATTGACGCAGGGCACATAAACATGTCTATAGTCAGTGGTCGATATGGTAACGGGTCTAGTGGTTAACATGGGGTAGCCCCCACTGGTATGGTTTAGGAAACAAGGAACTGATTAACACATGGTTTTCAAAAGAACTTATGGTTTTTGGGAACAACTTTAAAATGGACAACCAACTGTGAACTCGCTCAACTTTGTTGTTGATTCGTTACTATATGCCTTGCAGGTCTTTAGGTACTTAGACGGAGCTTGCACAGAGGAAGAGGTCGTTGTGGGGTATGGTATGTTGTGTGCCATGTTAAACTTCATAAACTTTTAAACTTGTACTAGGGGTTTTGAACTTAATGCTTCCGCTGATAACTTAAACTCTACCCAATTGTGTGACACTAATCATATTGATGGTTTTGGGTTTTGTTTACTTAATTATAATGTTCAATATGATTGGTGGCTTGATCCAGGTCATGTCACGCCTCCTGCGGTGATACTCCACTTGTGGAATTTGGGGGTGTGACATTCCAACTAAAGATCAGCAGGCAGATGTGCTAACAAAAGCATTAGACACATCCACCTTTGAAAGCTTGATCTCTAGGATTGGCATGCTGAACATGGAATAAGAAGCAAAATCTTGCTTTTCTATGAATAAAAGCATTAAAATGTTTTCAGAAAATCAAAATTGCATCCTTAAAAATAGCTAAAAATGGAAATCTTTCATTAATCCTTAAAAGTCTGCCATAACCACTGTTTGGTTCAAACATCTGTTTGATAATATTATTCACTGCTGAAAGTCAACCTCTGTTCCTTCATTTTCCTTGTTAATCACTGTTGTAAAAAATCAGTGTTTTAACCCACTGATGGCTATCCACTGATAGTAAAAGTCTGCCACTGTTTTCATTTGTCCCTTTCACAAACCACTGATACTTGTTCCATCAGTGGTTTCCTAAACAACTGTCTTCCATTAATCATCAGAGGTTGGCATGTGGACAGTACATATCCGTCAGATCTTTGTAACCGCTGCCACGTTAGCATTCACTTTTTCACTTTATAAAACCCTGCTCAAAACCCCAAACAGGGTTTTCATTGTCGAATCGAATTCAAAATTCCTTTCTCAAAGCAGTTACCATCAATTTCTCTCAAATCATTCATCGTCTTCATCTTCTCGCAATCACTCAAATCATCCATAATGGCTCTACCATTCAAATCTCCTCACAATTACTTATGTATACTTGACAAACCAAGTCAAAACACAACCTTCCACTCCATTATTGATGCACTTTCATCTTCAAAGTACAAAACTTTGTTGACTTGCAACGCACCTATCTTCATCGATACTCAAAGGGAATTCTGGAAAAATGCAAAGCTTGAAGTTAAGGATAAAAATCCCTTAACTATTACTTCATCAATAAAAGGAATTCCAGTTACCATCATGCCTCAATCCATTTCAGAGGTTTTTGAAATAAATGATCATGAAGGTAAAAATTCTTTTCCAAAGGCTGAATACCAAAATGATTTTCTTGAAAGAGGGTATGAGGAAGAGATGAAAAGAGATACTTTACAAAAGGGCAGTTTTCTTCCTGCCACAAGGTTTTTATTCCATACCCTCCTAATGTGTGTCTCAAACAAGACAACAACCTTCAATGAGATACCATTGAAAATCCAATACCTGGGATATTCTATACTTATTGGAGATGTTACTTTTAACTATTCCCAGGAGATTTTCAATGATATGGGCAAAAATATTAATAATATCAAAGAAAATAAAAAACCATTTCTCTTATTTCCAAGGTTTTTAAGTTATTATTTTCAAAAGAAGTTCTCCAAGGATAATGCACATGTGCTTATCCATGGAGATCCCATTCAAATAAACAGCCTTTCTTCTGAAACTTTTACTAGGCTGTCAAAAATTTCCAAAACACAAACAGAGGAGCTTGAGCAGAATTTAGCAGCTACAACTGCTCCTCAGGTCCCTGCTGTTGAGCCCACTGCTTAAGGTGAACACAGCAGCACAACCACTGCTGTGCAACCCCCACCTAAACGCACCAAAAAGACCATTAAGAAAAAATCACAAAAGCCCCGCAAACCTCATAAAAAGGTAACTCTGGAAGATGAGATCCTATAGCAACTACCAGTGACAACACAAAAGTCACCAGAAACCACTGCTGCTACTTCCTCAAAGCAGTTGGATGAAAGATCCCAACCTGAGCCTCAAACTCCTCCTGCTTCATCTCAAAAAGATCAGGTTGTATCAACAGGGACACCACATTATGATGCTCTGGAATCACTTGTTTCCATCATCCACAGCCCATCTCCCAGGGCAAATTCTCTTTCTACACCCATACTCACTGCCCAAATTCCACCATAAATATTACCTTTGTTGGATGCACTTGATATAGCCCAGACATAAATCAGTTCTTCTCAATCACCTATCCATGAGAATATGCCACAACAAGTGACTGAGTCTGGGCTCCCTATCTCTGCTAACCCACCAACAACTGAGGAGGTTACACCCCATGAGATACAAGTATCTCTTGGTGGTAGTTCAAGTGGAGCAGCTACTACAAGTGTTGAACCCACTGGTTTACACCTGGATAGTACTTTCATTAGTAAGACTCCCTTGAAGGCACTTTCCTCTTTGGGAACTAAGGTGACTACTAGTGTGTTTCCAATACCCACTGGTGTGTTTACTTTGGTAACCTCTGCTGAGGAAAGAAGTCTCCAGTACCAAGAAAAAGGGGCATCGGGGGATGACTTTTGAGAATCTTTCCCTAAGTCAACTGCTGATACAACCACTGCTAGTGGGAAATTAGATGATCCCATTCAATTGGGTGATTGTTTAAAGTATAGAGAATTGACGGAGAGGGTTGACAACATTGATACATCTGTTACAGAAATCAAAACCATACTGCAACAGGTGTTACATGCTCAAAAGGCTACACCCACTGCTGCAGCACCTGCAACATCTGCTCCATCATCTGCTCCTACTCCCACTGAGCTTTGGGAATTTATTTCAACCTATGCTTCACAAACAAAGAGAATATGCTGATCAGCAACATGAAATTCAAGTTCAAAAGATCAGAAATTTGATGGAAGCTAGGTTCAAAGACACACAGGCAGATATCAAGGCAATCAAGGCCCATTTATTACAAACCACTGGCACTGCTCCTCCTACAATAATCGTTGTTGACAATCCTCCAAATGATGACAAAAAGGGGGAGAAAAAGAAAAAGGGATATGAAGATGGTATATATATTGAACCAGATGAAAAATCCAAACTGGTTGTGGAAATCCCTAGGCCAGATGGTTCCAAAAAGATTGACGAGACTCTAAATGTCTTTGCTGCATTAAAAGCAAACATGAAAGAGACAATGGAGGTAAAAGGGGCAAAAAGGTTTGAAGAGGAGAAGAAAGTTCTGATGGAAAAGGAAGTGCATGGTATTTTTGAGCCAAAGGAAGAGCAGGTTATTCCTAAGCCACAAAGAAGAAGGCCAACTAGAAAACCAAGCCAACCCAAAACCACACCTTCCAAACCCATCAAACAAACTCCCCAAATCCCCAAAAACTCCTCTCATCAAACTTCCAAACCAACAGATGTTAAAACACCTGTTGTATCAACAGCTGTTGGTACTTCAGTGGTTTCAACAGATGTTACCCCAACAACTGCCACCAACATTACATCAACACACACTTCAACCACTGCCCTCATCATTTCAACAACAACTATACAACCCACTGCCGCATCACAAACAAAACCACCATCACAAACACCACCTGCCAAAAAGCAGAAGATAGCTGGTGACACATCATCAGTTGTAATGACAACAGTGGTTGAAACACCGGTTGTTTCAACAGCTGTTTCTCAGCCACCTACCACTCAAATCACCACCACTCAACCCACCAAAACACCACCAACCTCTCCTAAACCCAAAAGAAGGAGGATTATACTGGAAGATGACTCTCCACCACCTCCAACATCTTCACAGCCACTGACACTTGTTACCATTCCAAACCTTGTTCCACTTTCTTCAGCACAAGCCTTTAATCCAAACACTGCCATAAATCCTGCAGGAGTCATGTATCCATTAGATCTTCCAGCAGTTAGAGAGGAGATAAAATCCTTCTACTCTGAAGATGACCCTGCTAAAAGGAACCTGCCATCTCTTCAAGGATATCCTAGGCCTAATAACATAGAAGAATATTTGAAATTAAAGGCTCAACAAGCAGAGAATATCTCTAAAAGAAATACAGAGGGAAAAACTGACAAAGAGATTCAAAGAAACTTTCAATACCTGCTCACTCAAGTCAGAACTTTGGAGCAGTTTTCAAAGGATCTTTGCTAGAAACTTTCAGAAAGAGATGATGAAAGCTTGAGAAAAGATTACATTGATCACATCATGGCTTTCAAGAAATACAAAGCAGAGAAATATCAATACAAAGAATGGACCATCAGTGAACTTAAAGAGGTGTTAGAAAGAGTACAAAAGATGAACAAAGACAAAATAAAACACACTCCTCCTGTTTGGTCCAAGTACAAGAAGAATGTTCCAGAAAGGACCAAAAAGCTGAAGAGAATGAAAGAAGAGCTCATTGCTGCTGATTATGGGTCAAGGAATCAGGTTATCAGGTGGAAAGAGGAAAAAGTGATAGATACTTACAAGAGGTTGGAAGAGTTGAGAAAGAAAGACCCCACTGTTCCTCAAAAGCCCATTTATCCTGAAACAGTGGTTCCAGTTAGATAACCAAAACTGCCTATCAAAAGATCCACTGCTCCACCTGCTGCCATCCTTTATTAAAGAAGGAAACAACAACATATGGATACAGAAACTGAAGCAGATAATGCACAAGGGGATTACATTATAAAAATGGTCCTTTAGTAGATGATAGAAGAAAATCCTGAGTTGGCACAAGCTACAAGCACTGCTCAAAGTGTTATGACCTGGCCTCCTTCTCCAAACTCATCAAAAATAAAAACTCTCCCAAGAAACCCATTGAATTCAAAAATACTAAAGTGGAAGTCTGATCAAAAGACCCACGTATTGACCTTGCTCAAATCCAATGGGAAAGTGGAGCACATATCAAGGGAACAAGCTCTTGGCCTGGGTGTTGAAGATTTGCAAGATCTCCTTGAGCTCACACTATGCAGGGATGAGAATGATACAGATTCCTTGGACTTTGAATTACAATTCAAAGGACAAGTCAGGGAATTATTGATGAGACAATAAAGATCCAAGAATAATGAAGAGTTTTGGCATTATCTATTCCAGGGGGAGATTGTTGGCATTGAACCCTACCAAAGGAGCAGTTGATAAAGCCAAAACTGGATCAGATCAGTGGATCCAGAATAAGCAGTTGTTTGCATCAGTCTTTCCCCTTGAATGTGACCTAACATCTGATGCTCTCTAAGTACTGCCTTCTACAACAATTGCTGATCCACATCAACTGTTGTGCATTTAAAGACTGTTGAAGACTAAACACTGATGAGTCAATCTGCTGCTATAGTTCAAGTACTGCTGAAGACAAAGCACTGCTGGGGCTAAAGCAGTGGAATGAAGAAGCAACAGTTAGACTAGTATTTGTATGCATTTTTGTAACAGTTGTTAAATAACAGTGTTTGTATTAGTCAGTGGTTAGAGGTTGTTAGGAGGTTAGATGTCACTTTCATGGTGACGTCAGCAAAGATGCCACAGTGGTTTGTTCTGTACTATAAATAGAACAGTACCCTATACTATTCTATTAGCTCTCTTCACACACAACTCATTCTGTACGAACAATCACTGTGAGCTCAGGCTGAGGGGGAGACTTTGTTGCATGCATGCATTGTAATCGGAGATTGTAATAAATTTAATCTTTCGACTCTGTGATAAACATGTTTGCTTAGAATTGTTCTCTCATTGATTGTGTTGAAAGTTTGTTTCTTGTTATTCCGCTGCACTTAAATCTATTTCATCTTCCTTCTAATCAAACAAAGCACAATCAAAAGAAACTCAGATCCTAACAAAAAAAAATTGTGTGTTTTTTAGATTTTTTTAGGTTTTTTTGGAGTTTAGTTTTTAGCATTTAGCTTGGGTGGGGGGGGGGGGGGTGTTTAGGTTTTTGGGGAGGGGGAGGGGGGTTAGGTTTTTAAGGATGGGGGGGGGGGGGGTTAAGGGTTTTTTTTAGGTTTTTTGGGGGGTTTAGTTTTTAGTTTGAGTTAATTGCCAAAATCGTCCCTAAGGTTTGGACATTTTAGTCATTTTCATCCAAAATGACACTTTTGTACCAAATTGCCCCCAACATTTGTAACTTTTTGTCATTTTCATCCAAACCACTAACTTAGTTTATTTTTTCTGTTAAGTTGAGGATATTTGGATGAAACTAGCAAATATAAAACCTAAGGGACGATTTTGGCAATTTACTCAAACTATTTTAAATTTATTTTATTTAATTAATTTTGTTACATATATAATAAAAAAGAATATACATGCAATTTTTATATGAAAAAAATAATAGCTTTGTCACATAAGTTTTATAAATTTTCATCCAACCAATAACTAAGTTAATTTTTCTATTAAGGCAAATGATGTTTATAAACTAAGACAAAAATTAATTTCTAATTTTTTATATAGATCTGTTTTATAAAAATAAAATCTATTTAAACCTCTAAATTTTATAAAAATAAAATGCTGGTTACCTTATTGAAAAAGGTCAAATAAAAAAATATTATCATATGTACCAAGTTTGTAATTCATTTTCTCCTCTTTTAAATTGCTTCAAAGGAAACCTCTAAATTTTATAAAACTAAAATGCTGGTGACCTTATTGAAAAATGTTAAATAAAAAAAATCTTATCATATGTACCAAGTTTGTAATTCATCTTCTGTTCTTTTAAATTCGCTTCTAAGGAAAAACAGAAGCTAGTGCCCCCCCCCCCCTCTATCAAACAACCTTATCCTATATATATATATATATATATATATATATATATATAGTAGGTTCAAGAGTGAACACTAGTGTAGTTTGCGAACTGAGCGAACTAATCCTGGCCATACATGTGTGTTGATCAATGGCCAGGATTTGATGATGAAATACACTAGTGTATTTTACGATTTGATGATATAATTGTCACACCCCGATATTTCCACATATTACCGGTGGGCCCGACGGGGAGTATCGTGACGTAGTTGATATCATCATAGTCAATATACACAATATAATAGCATAGCGGAAGGCTTGGTGAATAAACTATTACAAACCATAATGTCTGAGTGTTCCAGTGAAAGAATATACAGACTGGAATGTAATAAGATCCACAGGCAGATCATAAATAAATACAAAGAAACAAAATAACAGACTTTAGGTATCTATGGATTTGCAAGATCCTCTTATGACACCTAATAGCTCCAGCCTATTACGAGAGGTACCTGTCAAATCAGTCTTTAAGAAAATACGTCAGTTTACACTGGTAAATACAATTAACTAACTCTTTTAAAAATATTTACTAAAATTGATTTAAGTGCACATGGCACAAATCTTTTATAACTTGGAACAATTATTTAAATATAATCTTGTATACAGATTTACATGTTTGTCTTACAATTGGGGCCGGTTGGAAGCCGGTCATGATTAACCGACTCACCACTTATAGAACCCACATAGGAGTTATCCCCAACATGTGGGTTTGTATTTTTAGCATTTGCATCTGTCAGGTGTATGCCTACACCCCGTGCATAGGTCGTGGCCATTTTCAAATGAAATGAGCCGAGGATATTCAGGACACGGTCGTATTAACCCCCAATGCTTATGTTATCAAACAAGACAGATTAAAACGGGTTATGTAAATTTATTAATCACAATCCGATTAAATGATTTCATACCCGACCAAGTGGTATTATTATAATACCATATCCCAAGCCCGTATAAGGGAAAATAAGTTAAAAGTATTTACCTGATGCTAGCAGTATAATCCTAAAGCTCTTGATGACACCTTCTACCGGAAGCTATTTAATCTGTATAAAAGGTTTTTTACCTATTAGGATGCTAACGGGTCTTTAATTTAGTCAAGGACTTTGACCGGCTAGCTAAAAGGAAACCTTACGGTTCTAAACGCTAGATTAAGCGAAGACCTGAATAAAATGTGGTTTAGACCCGACAATCTTGGATACTTGTATAATATGGGTAAACTAAACACAGTCTGGAAATTGAGAATTTATTGATAAGGTTAAGCCCGTTTCGACCATTTTATGTAAACTAGTCACATAAGCCGATCCGAACGCGTAAACGCGTAACGGGTAACCAAATAAATTATATGCAGGTCTTAATCGTTATTATGCTCAAAATATGTTAATACATCAGTAAGATGTTAACATATATGCCCAAAAAGTAATTTAAACTAAAATAAGTCCCATAAGGGCATTTTGGTAATTTTAATGCCCATAAAAGAGTTTAAATATTAAACTGAGTTTCAGGTCTGATCTAATCAGTAAAAATATGTATTTTTATAAGTTATAACAGTAGGGTATTTTATATATGTGAAATTTATCTTATATAACCAAACTATGTGTCGTAGGGGCATTTTGGTAATTTCACATAGGCTTTAAAGGTCAAAATACTCTTCTGAGTTTAAAAACTTTGGCTTACTGTTTAATTATATAAATTAGCTTAAAACACCAGTGGGTAATAAGTTTTATATACCAAATATAGTTTTAACTCAAACTATGTGCTAAAAATGCTTAAAAATCAGTTTTAAGGGATATTCGGGTTAAAACAGGAAATCTGAGTTTTTGATCAGTTTATAAGGTTCAAAATACTTTATTTATCATGTAGAATCAGTAGCAAAAGGTTTGGCATTAAAAAGTTATGTAAAACTCCTTTTTATGTATGAAAAGGGTAAAACCGACAATTACCGAAATCAAACTATTATCCTATGTTATGCTCAGCCAAAAAATAAATAAAAATCTCCAAAAATCCCAAAATATTATTTTACATCACTAGGTAAAAAGTTTAGTATTAAAAATCGGGTTTAGATAGGCTTTATGTTAATTACGCCATTTAAATAATAAAAAGCTCCTTAATTACGCTATTGAGCATAACTCCTATTCTAGACCTCAAATTGAAGTCAATTTTTCGGGACATGTCTAAATATCAGTAGCAAAGGTGTTAGTCCGATGACATTGTTAAAAATCTCTGTTGTATGTAAAAAGGGCATTTATGGCATTATTAAGCATAATTACGATCAAGTGCATATAATTCAAACCACTAGGCACCATGCAATATAACTCCAGAGGGTTATACTACTAAGTAATGTGGTCCTAATGGAAGCTTAAAGCATGGGAGAATTAAGATTGAACTGGTCAGAACTGAAACTCAAAGCAAAAGTCAAGCTTTTGCGACTTTCGGTTATAAGCTGACCTTAGACTATTAATTGTCGGGTTAGGACTGATAAAACATGTTTTAATATTAATTACCAAGTCATTAGAATGTTAAAATATAATTTAGAACCTCTGGTTTATTAATTTTAATCATATTCAAACATTCTGTCCAGTTTGACTTTTTGTCAAACTACTTTGACCCGACAATTGACCAGTCAAACGAGATAATCAGGAGGTGCCCTTTTAAGGGTTAATCACCTACCTTAATAAGGTCCCATAACCACTTTCAATTTGATCAGTGGTTGGTCCATATGTAATTAAAACGAAATTCAAATGGATAGCTTCTGGAGCCAGGGATCCAAAGGTGTCGAAGGCGAAGGGGACAAATGCATGTTGGTTGTCCACAGCAGTGGCTCATCAACAGGGGGCAGGGGTTTGTTTTTAATAGGCTAGGGTTTGCTATCCAGAAAGGGGTAGCGGCGCAGCTTGTTGCTCGCTTACCTGCGATATTGATGTAAAGTGCATTTTGTCGAATATATTATGTTATATAAAAAAAATTTACGATAAGTTTGACTTATAGGAAATTAAGCTAATTAAAACAACTAAACAAGAAATTAGAGGCTTACTAAAGGTCCTAGCAGTCTTTTCTACACTTCAAAGTCTTCTCCTTGTCCTAAGCAAGCTCCAGAAGTTGTAGCATAAGAAAATGTTGCAAGTGTGCTTATGAACTCAAGAACTAGTTCCTTTATATAACCATTCACAAGATCATGGATCATCTCCAGGTGTTATTGGAGGCCCTGGGATCACCCCAGGTGTCCTAGTGAGTGAATTAAACCGACTTATAGCTCCTTAGGTCAATACAATCTAGACTAAGGCGGTGTAACAACTTAAACCCGCACCTAGCAAGACTTTTCTGATCTAGGCATGCTGAGGCGGGCCGCGTAAGCCATAGAGGAGGCTTACGCGGGCCGCGTGGGCCGGCTGAACTGGTAAAACAGGTTTTAAAGCTGGCAGTTTTAGTCCCTGATCGTTTTTAACCCTTTTTAACCTCATTGTTGACACGTAAGGCCCTTGTAGTCAGTGTGCTGAAGCTCAAGGATGTATAAACTAACTTTGTTAGGCTACGGTTCGTTAAATATCACTATGAAAGCAAGTTTCATCAAGTTGACACTTATAGCCCAAAGTCTTGAAAACATGCCTAGCGATCTCGAAACCACGTGAAATTTATACCACTTATTCTTAAGAGTATATTTGAATGTTTCGAAGCCTCGGTTTCGTTAAAAGGTCACTCAGAGGTCAGAATCGACATGTTGACATGTTTAACCCTCATAATTTAATAATCTTCCGATTATTTTCGTAAACAGCTTCTTATATCCAATCAATCACTCGTTTAAGAATATATTCATCATGTATGGTCATTCAGAGGCACAAGTTTGACATATTTACACTTTTAGTCCCTGTGGTTTCATAGTTTCACTGTTTGACAACTTTGGTCCTTCAAACTCAATCTTTCACACCTTTAGAGTTTAGGACACGTGTCTTTACATAATTGGACACGCTTTTTACGTGGTGTTACATCCTCACCCCCTTAAAAGAAATCTCGACCCCGAGATTTACTGGAATAAGTGAGGGTACTTTTGTCGCATAGTGGACTCAACTTCCCACGTATATTCGGGACCTCTACGGGCATCCCATTTGACCTTTACTATAGGCACATGCTTTCTTCGGAGCTTTTTAACATGTCGATCCTCGATCGATATAGGTCTTTCAACAAACCTCAGGCTTTCATCAATATGTACATCTTTATGAGACATAGCTAGCGATTCATCAGCTAGACATTTCTTGAGATTACAGATGTGAAACACATTATGAATACCACTTAGCTCCTTAGGCAAGTTTAGCTTATAAGCTACACTTCTGACACATTCGATAATCTCGAATGGTCCAATATACCTAGGGCTTAATTTACCCTTCTTACCAAAACGCATCACACCTTTCCTGGGTGATACTTTCAGTAAGACTTTATCGCCAACCTCAAACTTTAGAGGTTTTCGCCTCTTATCAGCATAACTTTTCTGCCTATCTCTGGCAGCTTTTAGGCGATCACGAATTTGGACAATCTTGTCTGTTGTTTCAAGGACTATATCTGGTCCTGATAACTGAGCTTCTCCTACTTCTGACCAGCAAATAGGCGTTCTGCATTTCCTACCATATAATGCCTCAAAAGGCGCAGCCTGAATGCTTGTATGGTAGCTATTGTTATAGGAGAACTCGATCAATGGTAGGTGGTCATCCCAACTACCACCTAAATCAATAACACATGCTCGAAGCATGCCTTCTAAAGTTTAAATTGTATGCTAACTCTGTCCATCAGTCTGAGGATGGTAAGCAGTACTAAAATTCAAACGCGTGCCCAAAGATTGTTGGAAACTTTTCCAAAAGTGTGAGGTGTATCTAGTATCCCTATCAGAGATAATAGATACCGGTACGCCATGAAGAGCTACAATCTTATCTACATACAACTGGGCTAATTTATCGGAGCTATGAGTCTCCTTGATGGGTAAGAAATGTGCTGACTTAGTCAGTCTATCAACAATAACCCATATGGTATCATTCCCATGCCTTGTTTTAGGTAACTTGGTTATAAAGTCCATAGTTACCATTTCCCACTTCCATGTGGGAAGTTCTGGCTGTTGTAACAGGCCTGATGGCTTTTGATGTTCAGCTTTAATCTGAGCACAAGTCAAGCACTTAGCTACATGGGTGGCAATAGATTTCTTCAACCCTATCCACCAATAATTAGCTTTCAAATCTTGACACATCATGTCACCTCCCGGGTGAACTGAGTACTTGGAGTCGTGGGCTTCCTGGAGGATTATATCTCGAAGTCCTCCTTGAATAGGAACCCAAATCCTTCCGTTCATTCTGAGAATTCCATCCTTCCCAGGTGCTAACTAATGTGTGCAAAATGCAACATATAAATTACATCAATTGTGGCATAAAACTAACCCTTTTTTAGTACTAATGTTGGAAAAAGTGTGTTTTTGTCTTCCTTTTGTATTTTCAGGATTAAATGAGCTCAAATTAACAAAAGAAGCAAAAAGGCAGCTAAATCTAACATAAATACAAGAAAAGGAATAAATGTGGCATGCCCGACCTCCCCGAAAGCATCTTCCCAAGCAAAACAAGAAAACAAGAGGTTGAACACGCCCCGTGCTCAGTGAGCACGGGGGCGTGCCTAAGTGTCAGCATAAAAGACAAAGTTGTAGAAGCTTCCATCGCCCACCACGAGGCCGTGCTCAGCGGACACGGGGTCGTGGTCAACTATAAGATTCGCATAATCCAGGCAAATCTTGATAGTACAGATATGCTTCTGCACACGGGGTCGTGCCTAGCGGACACGGGTCGTGGTCAACTAATAAAGACAAGAGCAATTAATGAAGAAAGAGAGGGATGTGGACATGGGGCCATGCCCACTGGACACGGGGCCATGCCCACTGGACACGGGGCCGTGCCCGAGCTTCAGTTCAGCCTATAAATAGGAGTACTTGGCTCAAGCTCAAACCATCCCTTGGCACACCACCTCTCTCACACTTCACCCACCACCCACCACCACCATAACACCATCATCCACCACCATCATCTATTGTCCATCATAGAGTGTGTGAGTCGTCTCGGGATCCAAGATTGATCGTAAGAGTTCTTGACAATCAAGGCCATGTTTGCCTAAGTCTCTTACATCACTTGGTGAAGACAAAGTGTCTAGTGTAATACTTTTTATTTTTAATCTTTTCGCACTTTTTAATTGGTTATGTATTAATGACTTTAATAACTAGTTTCTTATGTTGAAGGTGATTCTTCCTTATCGTTTGTCTGTGGTGTCTTGGCATTATTTTACTGTCTATATAAAATAAAAGATTTTCACCATTCATATCTCCACGGTCTATATGGAGGTATGTTGGCTACCTGGTCGGGGGGGGGGGGGTTAAGGGAACGGTTTGGTAAGAGTCTTGCCATTGTTCAGTGTATAGATCCTGCAAAGGACCTGGGTCAAATTTAGTAGGACCTCCTTCAATACTTAATGGTATTGGATGGCGGGGGTCCAAACTCTTTGATCCCCTCATAAGTTAAACTACTATTAATACTTTAACCCGGCTACTTAGGACTGTATCCCTGCTGACTCAGACTACTTAGCCGAGGGTAACACCACCTTCAAAAGAGGGGCCTACCACAATATACGTTAATAACTTAATTAATTATCTTTCAATAATCCGACCCTTTAGGATTGTATCCTTGCTGACTCAAACTACTGGGTTGAGGGTAACGTCACCTCCAAAAGAGGGGCCCACTACAATAACTAAGATAATCTCTTAAATAGTGCAAAAGTGCGGAAATAATCAAAGGTTACACTAAACACGAGTCGTAGCCAAGTGATTCATCTTGTCTATTTGTTTTTACTTCTTATTTTTATTTTTCAGCATTTTAGTTAGTTTTTATTTTTCTTAGTTTAAAACCTTTTTCTAAACTTATGATTTGATTAGACGTTGAGGATAAACCGGTACTAAAAGCTCTTGTGTCCTTGGACGACATCGGTATTTTGCCAACACTATACTACGCTCACGATGGGTGCACTTCCCCATATGTGTGTTTAGTGTTAGTAAATATCGTGTTTTATAAATTTAAAACTTGGCTAAAAAGTGTTAAAAGGGCTTAACATATACATTAAAAACTAATAACACTCATGCACATCAAGTTTTTGGCGCCGCTGCCGGGGACACAAGGATTTTAAGAAAGTTAGGAATCAACGGCCTAATCGTTTTTTTTTTATTTTTCTATTTTTTTTAGGATTTTTTCTTAGTTTTTCAGCTTCTGCAGAGCTCAGCACGGGCCGTGCCTGGTCGGACACGGGCCGTGCCCAGCATTGTTACTAGCAGTTTTTATTTTCTGAGTTACAGAGAGCTGAGCACGGGGCCGTGTCCAACTCCCCAGTAACTGGGATTCGGAAAACAATCACTGTATCTCTGACGGGGCCGTGTTGAACCATCTGACCAACGTTCTTTTCTGTTTTTATTGCAGGACTTGGAACCCAGGTGCCACATTTGAACTTCCTACGTAGTGTATGAGCTCCAGTTTTAGTAGAGACATAAAAGAACCCCTAGAAGAACCCTAACGCTTTCTCAGAAAAAGACTTAAAGCTCAAACCAAGAGAAAGTTTCGGGGGAACCACTTCCAATGGCGGACCAATGTACCCTCATGGATTACCTACGACCCACTGTAGGTAACCTCGGCGCCGCTATCAATGCACCGAATGTCGAAGCCAATAACTTCGAACTTCGACCGCATTTGATACAAATGCTTCAAAACTCCGCAACCTTTCATGGGCTTGCGGACGAGGATCCCCATCTACATATTACTAATTTCTTAGAAATATGTGATACCTTTCGGATCAATGGAGCATCAAACGACGCCATCCGCCTTCGAATGTTTCCATTTTCACTAAAAGACCGAGCTAAGGCTTGGCTCAACACCCTCCAAGTTGGCTCGGTAAACACCTAGGATGAACTAGCCCAAAAGTTTCTATATAAGTATTTCCCTCCTGCTAAAACAGCTAAATTAATGACTGAAATTAACACATATTCACAAGAGGATGGGGAATCCTTATATGAAACTTGGGAAAGGTTCAAGGAGCTACTAAGAAAGTGTCATCATCACGGTCTTGCGGTATGGCAACAAGTATCCACTTTCTACAATGGGTTGTTGCCACACATAAGACAAACACTTGATTCTAGCTCCGGGGGACTTCTAGGTAATCGTCGCCCAAATGAAATATACAATCAAATTGAGGAAATTGCGCAAACCAATTTTCAGTGGCACACTCCCCGAGGTAATAAATCTATTGCCCCGGGCGCCCATAAGGTTGATGAAAGCACTTCTTTACAAGCCTAAATCGAGGCCCTTTCTTCAAAAATCAAAAAGTTAGAAGTAGCAAAAACGGCCTAGGTTATGGCTTGTGAGGGGTGTGGTGGACCACATGAAAATTGGATTTGTATGAAAGAAGTAGATGATCAAATAGAAACGGTAAACTACATTGATAATAGACCTAGGCCGTCGGGTCCACCAACGGGTACCTACAACAAAGGATGGCGTAACCACCCTAACCTAGGTTGGAGAGATCCCGGCAATAGTAGTAACCAACAAAACCAACGAACTAACTTTCAACAACCACAAAACTTTTCTCAACAACAAGGTGGACGAGAAAGGCTTGAAGATACTGTATCTCGCCTCATCTCCGACACCGAAAAGAAAAACTCGGATCGATTTCAGCAATTGGAATCGAATTTTAGAAATCAACAAGCTAGCATTCAAAACATTGAAAAACAATTAAACCAAGTAGCTCAAAATTTCTCCGATAGACCACAAGGCGCGTTACCAAGCAATACCGAAACCAACCCAAAAGCGCAAGTACATCTTATCACATTAAGAAACCGAACCGTGGGTCCCGAGGAGGCTCCATTACCGACAGTTGAAAGAAGCCAATCCAGCCAACCCACGACTTCACCCGCGCCCCAACCAGAAAAGGCTTCTCCACCAAATCAAGAGCCCACCAAGACTCCTCCGGTTCCATACCCAGGTCGGTTAAATCGTCAAAAGACCGATGGGCAATTCGCAAAGTTTGAAAATTTACTAAAACAATTGCATGTTAATATTCCTTTTATTGAGGTTCTTACCCAAATGCCTAAATATGCAAAATTTATGAGGGACTTCCTCACTCACAAAAGGAAAATTGAATCATTGCAATTAGTTAACTTAGGCGAAGAATGCTCCGCCTTAGTACTCAACAAACTCCCACAAAAGAAAATTGATCCCGGAAGCTTCACGATTCCTTGCTCGATTGGGGAATCTCCCATTCGTAATGCATTAGCTGATCTTGGGGCTAGCATTAACCTCATGCCCACATCGATGTTCAAACGACTCGGCCTAGGAACAACGAGCCCAACAAAGATGAGCATACAACTCGCCGACAGATCCGTCAAATTTCCACAAGGTGTTGCTGAAAATCTATTGGTCAAAGTTGACAATTTCGTTTTCCCGACCGACTTTGTCATCCTAGACATGGAAGAAGACGCCGATGTTCCTCTCATCCTCGGGAGCCACTGCCTAAGCAGTGGTGGATATGAATGACGGAACACTAACATTGAAGTTTGGGGACGAGGAAGTGAAGTTTGGAGTTGGAAAGAGAGTAGAAGACGAAGACCCGGTCAACTACATGAAGGTGATAGACTCAAGCTTGGATGACGCACTCCGACGGTGCAGCATGGGATGCAAAACATCCCACTTAAGTAACATATGACCAGGCTTCGGGTCTAGCCAAGGACCCTTATAAACGTGGCGCACCACGGAGGCATTCCGCGGAACTATCCTTAGTTTAGTTTAGATTAATCTTTATGTTTTCTAGTTAGTTTTAATTTTCAGGAATAAAATACACTCAGGATGGCAAAGGATAACAAGGGAAACTTGAACCAGCACCCCATGCAGGAAAACAGGGCCATCCGACGATTTTCTTCATTAACAGTAAGCTCAGCACGGGCCGTGTCCGCCCAACACGGCCTCGTGCTGCACAGTCTGCAGAAATGACCCAGTTCAGGTAAACTGGACACGGGCCGTGTTCACCCAACACGCCCCCGTGTCCAGGCTTCTGTTTCTTTTGTTTAATTTTTGTTACTGGCACTTGAACACGGGGCCGTGCCCGGACAACACGGGGCCGTGTCCAGCGCCTAGTAACACAAATTTTTTGCTTGATTCACACCTTTTACACATTCAATCAACCTAAAAACTTATTTTTGGGACACATTGAGGACAATGTGTAATTTAAGTGTGGGGGGGATGCTAAAACCTTGAATCTTGCAAGTCCTAATAACAAGCCTTACACAAAACTCTATTGGAACTGCTAATCACCACAATTTTTTTCAAATTTTTTTTTTACTTGTCTAGGTTTAATTTGGGAATTTCAAAATTCTAAAAAGGTTATATTTTTACAAATTTACAACCGATAGCGTCGTGATAAAAAGAACCAACATAAGAAAATTATGAAAAGGCATGACAAGCTTATTTAAAATTTAATTATATATACTTGATCACATAAAAACCCATTCCCACAAAAGTGAGTTTTGAGCCTTTATTGAGCATACAAATACATATCTTTAAATTAAATGCTCATTTTTCGTTTCTTGTGTGAATAGCCGCTTGGTTCTTACAACTCTAGAACTTGCCACGACGATACATTCCCGGTCCTTACCAACTTAAACCCGAGTAAGTATATGATAGAGGCATTAATTAGGACTAACCCTTTTTATTTCTACACCATTATTTTCTTTTTTTTTACCACCTACCAAAAATCCCCCTAGTTAACCCATTTGAGCCTAAACCTTTTCATTTCATAACCCAAACCAAACACCCTTTCACCCACCAAAACCTTTTTATTTTTAACCCTTTGTTTTAGTAACAAGTTCGGTTTTTCGTATGACTTTCAAAAAAAAAAATGTGTTGATGATGAAGCAAAAGAAATAAACAAGCAAGTTCATAAAAAATAACTTTGTTTGGAATTATGGCTTCATCAAAATAAAAAAGTTGAAAAATAGAGAGTCTTACGAAAACAGATGTTTTTTACGCTTTTTCGCCCTTTTCTACTAACCATTAACCACTAACCCAACCACCTACCTTTAACCCAAGCCTAACCCTTCACGCAAAAGTCCTCTTGATATCTACAAAGGTTTATAGTTAAAAAGGAGGAGAATTGATTGCTTGGCAAGCCTATGGTAGGAGTAAGTTCCATGCCACTTTCGAGTGATTCACTAAAATAACATCTTCGGCCGAGTGTTGAGTGACCCCCCGTGAGGTATGTGAACTTGTATATAAATAGAATTTTAAAGAGGCATGTTATGCCCTAATAAGTAATTTATCTTATGAAAAGTTTGAATAAATCATGACGAATAGGATTGTAAATAAATAAAAATAAAACTTAGTAAAGAATCTTGGAGATCCCGACACTCTATGACAAGCCCAAAAACCTTCTCTTCTACCCATTCCATTTGGGAGTGTAAAGCCATATTATAAAGAGTTTTGCTTGAGGACAAGCAAAGATTCAAGTGTGGGGGTATTTGATGTGTGCAAAATGCAACATATAAATTACATCAATTGTGGCATAAAACTAACCCTTTTTTAGTACTAATGTTGGAAAAAGTGTGTTTTTGTCTTCCTTTTGTATTTTCAGGATTAAATGAGCTCAAATTAACAATAGAAGCAAAAAGGCAGCTAAATCTAACATAAATACAAGAAAAGGAATAAACGTGGCATGCCCGACCTCCCCGAAAGCATCTTCCCAAGCAAAACAAGAAAACAGGAGGTTGAACACGCCCCGTGCTCAGTGAGCACGGGGGCGTGCCCAAGGGTCAGCATAAAAGACAAAGTTGTACAAGCTTCCATAGCCCACCACGGGGCCGTGCTCAGCGGACACGGGGTCATGGTCAACTATAAGATTCGCAGAATCCAGACAAATCTTGATAGTACAGATATGCTCCTGCACACGGGGTCGTGCCCAGCGGACACGGGGCCGTGGTCAACTAATAAAGACAAGAGCAATTAATAAAGAAAGAGAAGGATGTGGGCACGGGGCCGTGCCCATTGCACACGGGGCCGTGCCTGAGCTTCTGTTAAGCCTATAAATAGGAGTGCTTGGCTCAAGCTCAAACCATCCCTTGGCACACCACCTCTCTCACACTTCACCCACCACCCACCACCACCATATCACCATCATCCACCACCATCATCCATTGTCCATCATAGAGTATGTGAGTCGTCTCGGGATCCAAGATTGATCATAAGAGTTCTTGACAATCAAGGCCATGTTTGCCTAAGTCTCTTACATCACTTGGTGAAGACAAAGTGTCTAGTGTAATACTTTTTATTTATAATCTTTTCGTACTTTTTAATTGGTTATGTATTAATGACTATAATAACTAGTTTCTTATGTTGAAGATGATTCTTCCTTATCATTTGTCTGTGGTATCTTGGCATTATTTTACTGTCTATATAAAATAAAAGATTTTCACCATTCATATCTCCACGGTCTATATGGAGGTATGTTGGCTACCTGGTCGGGGGTTAAGGGAACGGTTTGGTAAGAGTCTTGCCATTGTTCAGTGTATAGATCATGCAAAGGACCTGGGTCAAATTTAGTAGGACCTCCTTCAATACTTAACGGTATTGGATGGCGGGGGTCCAAACTCTTTGATCCCCTCATAAGTTAAACTACTATTAATACTTTAACCCGGCTACTTAGGATTGTATCCCTGCTGACTCAGACTACTTAGCCGAGGGTAACGTCACCTTCAAAAGAGGGGCGGGCCTACCACAATATGCATTAATAACTTAATTAATTATCTTTCAATAATCCGACCCTTTAGGATTGTATCCTTGCTGACTCAAACTACTGGGTTGAGGGTAACGTCACATCCAAAAGAGGGGCCTACTACAATAACTAAGATAATCTCTTAAATAGTGCAAAAGTGTGGAAATAATCAAAGGTTACACTAAACACGAGTCAGAGCCAAGTGATTCATCTTGTCTATCTGTTTTTACTTCTTATTTTTATTTTTCAGCATTTTAGTTAGTTTTTATTTTTCTTAGTTTAAAACCTTTTTCTAAACTTTCGATTTGATTAGACGTTAAGGATAAACCGGTACTAAAAGCTCTTGTGTCCTTGGACGACCTCAGTATCTTGCCAACACTATACTACGCCACGATGGGTGCACTTGCCCATATGTGTGTTTAGTGTTAGTAAATATCGTGTTTTATAAGTTTAAAACTTGGCTAAAAAGTGTTAAAAAGGGCTTAACATATACATTAAAAACTAATAACACTCACGCACATCACTAACTGTTCAGCAGTTATACCTAACTTTTCATTTGGAAGGTTAACTTCTAAAACAGCATCCTTCTGTGCAGCTAATAGTCTTTCATTCAGACTATTCTTCAACTCAATGCTCTTGGCATTGATCCTAATTGGTTTAACTTTTTCCTTTCGGCTTAGAACATCTGCGACCACATTCGCTTTACCAGGATGGTAGCGAATTTCGCAATCATAGTCATTTAAAGTTTCCATCCAACGACGTTGTCTCATATTGAGCTCTTTTTGATTGAACAAATGTTGGAGACTTTTGTGATCCGAGTAGATCACACATTTAGTTCCATATAAATAATGTCTCCATAGCTTTAGTGCAAATACAACGTCACCCAACTCCAAATCGTGGGTGGTGTAATTCTTCTCATGCACTTTCAATTGTCGTGATGCATAGGCAATCACCTTGCCTCGCTGCATAAGCACACAACCCATACCGGTGTGTGAAGCATCACAGTATACGACAAACTCTTCAATTCCATCGGGTAAGGTTAGCACTGGAGCATTGCTTAATTTCTTACTTTAAGTTGATGATACCCAGATCTCAAATCAATCTTTGAGAAATAGCTCGCTCCTTGGAGCTGATCAAATAAGTCATCGATCCTGGGTAAAGAATAACGATTCTTAGTCGTTACTTTGTTTAGCTCACGATAATCAATGCATAGGCACATTGAATCGTCCTTCTTTTTCACGAATAATATTGGAGCTCCCCAAGGCGAAGAGCTAGGTTGTATAAAACCTTTTTCCAATAAGTCATCTAATTGAGTCCTGAGTTCTTTCATTTCAGTAGGTGCTAGACGATAAGGAGCTCGTGCAATAGGTGCAGCTCCTGGAAGAATGTCTATCCTGAACTCTACTTACCTCTCAGGAGGTAATCCAGGTAACTCGTTAGGAAAGACATCAGGATACTCAGAGATAATTGGAATATCTTCAATTTTAGGCTTCGGATCATTCACAGTCACTTGTGCCATGTAAATGACACATCCACTTTTCAAACACTGCGATACTTTGAAAATAGACACGTTGCTAGGCAATCCATATTGTGTATCTTCTTGAATAGTGACAGATTCACCAGAAGGGGTTTTGATAATAACTAGCTTTTTGTCGTAGGCAATTTGGGCTTGGTTATGCGACAACCAATCCATGCCTAAAACTATATCAAACCCAGCCAGTTTCATTGGCTAGAGGGACAGCGGGATAGAATGATTCTTAATGGATATAGAGCATCCATCAAGAAGAGTTGAAGCTGTTTCTAAGGTACCATCGGCAAGTTCTACCTCATATTTTATGTCTAGAGTCTTAATAGGCAGATTCAATAACTTACAGAACTTATGGTCTACAAAAGACTTATCAGCACCAGAATCAAATAAGACTCTAGCATAATTATTATTGATGAGGAAGGTACCTGTTATGACGTTATCGTCGTTCACTGCTTCCCTCGCGTTCATCTGGAAAACTCTTGCGTTGTTCTTCTTTGCCTCCTCGGGCTTCTTTGTGTTCTTGGGGCAATTGGTTTTAATGTGCCCCTTTTCATTGCAACCGTAGCAGGTTGCATCCTTTATATTTCGGCACTCAACAGACTTGCGTCCTTTCTTTTTACAGATCCCACATGGTTTGGCCTGTGGGTCTTGGTTGCATTTCCCAAAATGCCTTTTGTTGCAAGTCTTACACCTGGGCTTGTCATTCGACTGCCCCTTTTTGGAACTAGGGTTCCCTTTTCCTTTCTTGTTTGATTGAGGAGACTTGTCTTCCTCTCTTTTCCTCTTCCCTTCATCAGTACTTTTCTTCGCCCTACTCCTCACAACATCCAAAGTGAGGGACAAAGATAGATCCATAGCAGATCTATAAGTGGTTGGCTTAGAGGCCTTAACGTTCCCTTTTACTTCAGGAGCCAAACCACCGATGAAACGCGCAATGCATTTGGATTCAGGAGTGACTAAATACGGTACCAACCTTGACATTGAATTGAAGCTAGTCACATAGGATCTACAATCCAGATCCTTCATCACTAAGGTGAGGAAATCAGTCTCTATCTGCTCGACTTCATGCTGAGGGCAATAGGTTTCCTTGACCAAATCAACAAACTTGTTCCAGGACAGATTGTACAAAGAAACCTTCCCAGTGGCTTGCACTAATGCTTTCCACCAAGTGAGAGAATCGCCCTTAAAGGATTGAGACACAAACTTTACTATATCCTCCTTAGCACATCCGCTGATGTCTATCACAGTCTCCATCTCGTCCAACCATTTCATACAATCAATCGCTCCCTTTTCAAGGATAATCTGCCTCTTGGGCTCACTGCCCTGATTAGATGAGTGCTGAGACTCACTTTTCCTATGAGTTTTAGGTTGAGAATGGGATTGTGAATGACTTCTGGACCGAACATTGCTCGGTTCCTTAAATATCTTATCTACTGCTTGGGCAACTGCAGTATCGATCATTGCTTGCAGTTCAGCATTTGTGAGATTTACTCTTGCTTCATTATTGTTTTCTTCTCGAGGGTGGCTATTTGCCTCATCAGATCCAGCCATTTTCGAGTACTATATTAAACAATAATGATATATTTAAATTATGTAATAAATCATCATATTGATGATTAGATGGTCATGGTATTATTTAAACCATATAGACCATTTTAAGAAAATAGAAATAATCAAGGAGATATAATTCTTTATATTTTTATTAGACAGGTGAATATAAATCACACTGTCAATGTCATAAGGACTTATTCATATTACACAAAGCTCGTCTCGAAGGACATTTAGATGGCACAAAGCCTTGTCACAAGGACGATTATAATCATTGATTTCTTTAAGGATCGAACAAAGTTCATCTCCTTTTTGACAAGAAGTCTATTAAAACTTTCATTGTCATTATTACACCTTTGCTTGTAAGCATACATCTCTAATGGATGTTGTGGTGTATACATCATATTGATGTTTATTAGCCATGATTCATGATGATCATATAGGCTAAAAATAGTGGCTTGAAAAAAAATCCAAGTACATTAGGAAGATTGTGTGGTTTCTCGTACCGCACAATTCAGGATTGTTAACATGTTTTCAGATGTTAACAGAGAGTCATTATCTTAAAAAGGTTGTACTATCATAGGCATTTAGTATTTTGGCTAGGTTATACCTTTAAGAAATTTGTTGGCAGATCAAATAAATTTGAAATGATATAGCATGATGTAATAAAATACATATTTAAAATCGAAAATAACTTTATTAAACCATGAAACGAGTACAACTTTGCCCAAAAAGGGACTTGAGAAAAAAAAAAAACAACACAAACTTCCCACGCAGGGGCTACTGAAACAGAAAGTAAGTCCACGCAGGGACTTGGTACTTGAAAATAAAATAAACATCCTCGCTGGGACTTATTGAAATACAACATTAAACAACAATTTCCTACTTCTTCTAGCCCTTAAGAAGGTTCATAAGACCTTTGACAAAACCATTGTGCTTTTTCTTAGTTTCATGGGCTTCATGTTCAACCCGGTCTAACCTCTGTAAGATCTCCTGAGTTTGTTCCTGATGGGGAGGAGGAGGTTGCTGGTAGGGTGGGTATTGGTATCCCTGCACCGAGTATCCAGTTGGGTAAACTGGAGGGTAAGAAGAAGGATAGAGTGCATTGTACTGAGCAGCTGTAAGGTAAGGGTCATGATTTCCATAATCAGATGGGTATCCAGATGGATTATACCCAGATGATCCTGGGTATGTCGGGATCGGGTTGTCAAAACCCAAAGGTGGCTGCAGTGGTGCATGAGAAACTGGTGGAATATTGACTTCCGGCACCGTGTGTGAGGGTCCACCCAACTGAGGGTCCTCTGGAATAGGAGGGTAAGAACTTGAGCCATGAGGAGATGCAAACCGTAGTCCCCCACGTACAGACATTCTAGCATTTCTCCTTCGCCTTGGCGGTTCGGGAGGCTGTTGAGGTGGTTCCTCAACTGGCAATGGTGGTGGGGTAACAGCTTGAAGCTGTGGTTCGGCCAAAGGAGGTTGGACTGGAGAATTATGGTATGAAGGGGTAAAGAACCAATCATACTGAGCCATTTTCTCAGCATACGAGTCAGGACCTCGGTACGGTGATCCTTCAAAAGGTGAACCACTCGAAATGCTAATAGGGTGGCCCGGTGTTCCAGTTTGCAAATCAGGGTCCGGGTCGTCGTCCATCTCCATTTCTTGCGAGAAATGATCCTCGGGTCCTAGTGGATTAAAGCCCAAAAAGTCGTTGACGTAAGCATTGGGATTAAAATGAGTTGGAGAGTAAGTAGAATCCGATTGAGGAAAAGGATGAGATTGAAAAGAGTGGTGTGACTGGCTCGAATGATGGGATCCCTGCGAATGATGGGAATGTTGGGGTTCAATAGGAATGGGTAACCCAAACTAAGGAGGGTCAGATGGTGAGGATCCCAGCGAGACAGAATGCCTTGCAGGTTAAAAGCTATGACTCCAATTATCCCTTGAGTCGGAGCCTGAGAGTGAATCGGATGGTGTACGTCTGTGGGAGGGTCCCGCGTGGCCAGATGGTCCTCCACGCATTGGTCCTTTGCCTTTTCCCCTCACTCATGGTGGCATTCTTCCAAGTGGTAACCTGTCAAAACAATTAACTATAATAAAACAATAAAAGGAAGGTTAAGAGTATAATCCTAGGTCATTTGCCTAGACTCGAGAGTCTAAGGATGTGCTTATTGTGTCATTGAGATTAAACACAAAAGGTTAGTGTTTAATTCACTCAATGTTGGCTCTGATACCAACCTATCACACCCCGATATTTCCACATATTATCGGTGGGCCCGGCGGGGAGTATCGTGACGTAGTTGATATCATCATAGTCAATATACACAATATAATAGCACAGCGGAAGGCTTGGTGAATAAACTATTACAAACCATAATGTCTGAGTGTTCCAGTGAAAGAATATACAGACTGGAATGTAATAAGATCCACAGGCGGATCATAAATAAATACAAAGAAACAAAATAACAGACTTCAGGTATCTATGGATTTGCAAGATCCTCTTATGACACCTAATAGCTCCAGCCTATTACGAGAGGTACCTGTCAAATCAGTCTTTAAGAAAATACGTCAGTTTACACTGGTAAATACAATTAACTGACTCTTTTAAACATATTTACGAAAATTGATTTAAGTGCACATGGCACAAATCTTTTATAACTTGGGACAATTATTTAAATATAATCTTGTATACAGATTTACATGTTTGTCTTACAATTGGGGCCGGTTGGAAGCCGGTCGTGATTAACCGACTCACCACTTATAGAACCCACATAGGAGTTATCCCCAACATGTGGGTTTGTATTTTTAGCATTTGCATCTGTCAGGTGTATTCCTACACCCCGTGCATAGGTCGTGGCCATTTTGAAATGAAATGAGCCGAGGATATCCAGGACACGGTCGTATTAACCCCCAATGATTATGTTATCAAACAAGACAGATTAAAACGGGTTATGTAAATTTATTAATCACAATCCGATTAAATGATTTCATACCCGACCAAGTGGTATTATTATAATACCATATCCCAAGCTCGTATAAGGGAAAATAAGTTAAAAGTATTTACCTGATGCTAGCAGTATAATCCTAAAGCTCTTGATGGCACCTTCTACTGGAAGCTATTTAATCTGTATAGAAGGTTTATTACCTATTAGGTTGCTAACGGGTCTTTAATTTAGTCAAGGACTTAGACCGGCTAGCTAGAAGGAAACCTTACGGTTCTAAACGCTAGATTAAGCGGAGACCGGAATAGAATGTGGTTTAGAGCTGACAATCTTGGTTACTTGTATAATATGGGTAAACTAAACACATTCTGGAAATTGAGAATTTATTGATAAGGTTAAGCCTGTTTCGACCATTTTATGTAAACTAGTCACATAAGCCGATCCGAACGCGTAAACGCGTAACGGGTAACCAAATAAATTATATGCAGGTCTTAATCGTTATTATGCTCAAAATATGTTAATACATTAGTAAGATGTTAACATATATGCCCAAAAAGTAATTTAAACCAAAATAAGTCCGATAAGGGCATTTTGGTAATTTTAATGCCCATAAAAGAGTTTAAATATTAAACTGAGTTTCAGGTCTGATCTAATCAGTAAAAATATGTATTTTTATAAGTTATAACAGTAGGGTATTTTGTATATGTGAAATTTATCTTATATAACCAAACTATGTGCCGTAGGGGCATTTTGGTAATTTCACATAGGCTTTAAAGATCAAAATACTCTTCTATGTTTAAAAAATTTGGCTTACTGTTTAATTATATAAATTAGCTTAAAACACCAGTGGGTAATAAGTTTTATATGCCAAATATAGTTTTAACTCAAACTATGTGCTAAAAATGCTTAAAAATCGGTTTTAAGGGATATTCGGGTTAAAACAGGAAATCTGAGTTTTTGATTAGTTTATAAGGTTCAAAATACTTTATTTATCATGTAGAATCAGTAACAAAAGGTTTGGCATTAAAAAGTTATGTAAAACTCCTTTTATGCATGAAAAGGGTAAAACCGACAATTACCGAAATCAAACTATTATCCTATCTAATGCTCAGCCTAAAAATAAATAAAAATCTCCAAAAATCCCAAAATATTATTTTACATCAGTTGGTAAAAAGTTTAGTATTAAAAATCGGGTTTAGATAGGCTTTATGTTAATTACGCCATTTAAATAATAAAAAGCTCATTAATTACGCTATTGAGCATAACTCCTATTCTAGACTTCAAACTGAAGTCAAATTTTCGGGACATGTCTAAATATCAGTAGCAAAGGTGTTAGTCCAATCACATTGTTAAAAATCTCAGTTGTATGTAAAAAGGGCGTTTATGGCATTATTAAGCATAATTACGATCAAGTGCATATAATTCAAACCACTAGGCACCATGAAATATAACTCCAGAGGGTTATACTACTAAGTAATGTGGTCCTAATGGAAGCTTAAAGAATGGGAGAATTAAGCTTGAACGGGTCAGAACTGAAAGTCAAAGCAAAAGTCAAGCTTTTGCGACTTTCGGTTATAAACTGACCTTTGACTATTAATTGTCGGGTTAGGACTGATAAAACATGTTTTAATATTAATTACCAAGTTATTAGCATGTTAAAATATAATTTAGAACCTCTGGTTTATTAATTTTAATCATATTCAAACATTCTGTCCAGTTTGACTTTTTGTCAAACTAATTTGACCCGACAATTGACCAGTCAAACGAGATAATTTGGAGGTGCCCTTTTAGGGGTTAATCACCTACCTTAATAAGGTCCCATAACCACTTTCAATTTGATCAGTGGTTGCTCCATATGTAATTAAAACGAAAGTCAAACTTAATTTACGATAAGTTTGACTTATAGGCAATTAAGCTAATTAAAACAACTAAACAAGAAATTAGGGGCTTACTAAAGGTCCTAGCAGTCTTTTCTACACTTCAAAGTCTTCTCCTTGTCCTAAGCAAGCTCCAGAAGTTGTAGCATAAGAAAATGTTGCAAGTGTGCTTGTGAACTCAAGAACTAGTTCCTTTATATAACCATTCACAAGATCATGGATCATCTCCAGGTGTTATTGGAGGCCCTGGGATCACCCCAGGTGTCCTAGTGAGTGAATTAAACCGACTTATAGCTCCTTAGGTCGATACAATCTAGACTAAGGCGGTGTAACAGCTTAAACTCGCACCTGGCAAGGGTTTTCTGATCTGGGCATGCTGAGGCGGGCCGCGTAAGCCATAGAGGAGGCTTACGCGGGCCGCGTGGGCCGGCTGAACTGGTAAAACAGGTTTTAAAGCTGGCAGTTTTAGTCCCTGGTCGTTTTTAACCCTTTTTAACCTCATTGTTGACATGTAGGGCCCTTGTAGTCAGTGTGCTGAAGCTCAAGGATGTATAAACTAACTTCGTTAGGCTACGGTTCGTTAAATATCACTATGAAAGAAAGTTTTATCAAGTTGACACTTATAGCCCAAAGTCTTGAAAACATGCCTAACGATCTCGAAACCACGTGAAATTTATACCACTTATTCTTAAGAGTATATTTGAATGTTTCAAAGCCTCGGTTTCATTAAAAGGTCACTCAGAGGTCAGAATCGACATGTTGACATGTTTAACCCTCATAATTTAATAATCTTCCGATTATTTTCATAAACAGCTTCTTATATCCAATCAATCACTCGTTTAAGAATATATTCATCATGTATGGTCATTCAGAGGCACAAGTTTGACATGTTGACACTTTTAGTCCCTGTGGTTTCATAGTTTCACTGTTTGACAACTTTGGTCCTTCAAACTCAATCTTTCACACCTTTAGAGTTTAGGACACGTGTCTTTACATAATTGGACACGTTTTTTACGTGGTGTTACAATAATCTTATAAGGAAAAACAGAAGATAGTCCCCCCCATCAAACAACCTAATCCTATATATATATATATATATATATATGCAGGATATGGAGAAAACGCCTAAAAGTGTGAAAACGGTGAGAACGATTTTGATGTTGACATGTGACATTGATGGTAACTTACAGTAGGGTCTGTTTGGTACTGGGTAATGGAATGGATGTGTGAATGGAATCGATAAGGTAATGGAATGGACTAGGAAATGCAATGGATCATTACCATTCCATGTCTTGTTTGGTTATCATGTGGAAATGGAATGAATTATTATTGGTATCGTTTGGTAGGCAAGAAAAACGAAGGAATAAAATCAGCTTTGAGTGGTGGTGGTCGATGGTACTGATTGTGGGTGGCAGCGACGGTGATGGGCGGCGGCGGCGGTGGATGGTGGCGGCGAGTGGCGGTGGAGGCGGCGATGGCGGGTGGTGGTGACCGGGGTGCGTGGAGGCAGAGTTAGCGGTGGGTGGCGGCAGCGGTGGTTGGTTGTGGCGTTTGTGTTGGTGGGTTCCAGCGGTGACTGGCGGCAATGGTGGTTGGTGGCGGTGGCGGCGGTGGCTGTCGGGGTGGCGGTGGAGGCGTTGACGGGTTGCGGGTGGAGGAGACGATGGCGTCTGTGGAGGTGGTGGGTTGTGGTGTTGGTGATGAATGGTGCTAGATGGGATGGAATGAAAAAAAAAACATGGGTAGTGGATGAAATGATTTTGAGGGAATAAAATGCCTTATGGAATGAGTGATTCCATTCTATTAACCAACCAAACACCTCTTTCTTCATTCTCTCGTAATTAGTAAAGGAACAGTTACACAATAACACTTTCCACTGTACTCCTTGTGGTTCGACACCCGACTTACCCTATCCAATAAGGTAGCTGGGTTTGAGGCTTACTCATATTTTTGACTGACCCTTCGACATCAGTCAAATTTTAGGGCTAATAAAAAACATGTATTTTATGGCTTAAATATATGGTTAGTGTACACAACCTCCTTCAGGTTTTAGGCTCTCAGTTTCACATTACTTAATTTAATCAATTAATTTGACGCCACATAGATATGGTGCTGGAAAATCTGTTAGTTAAAGTGGTAATTAAAAAACATGTCTTTATCATCAAATCTTTTATCATTTAATTACCATATTTGCTAGTGTGTGTTAACATACTCTATATTACTCAAAATTGTTGTCCCCTCAAAACCCCTGTTGCGTCACTTGCGACCCTCCTTTTATTTGTTTTATTAATAATCCAGCCACATGTTCATCGGCCCATTCAACTCTTTAGTTCAACCACATGAATTCCAAAATCCCAATTTTCAAATGCCACTAATATTTTCATCTCTTTTCCCTCCCCTCCCCCTGTTAAATCAGTCTCGGGAACAGAGTGTAACTTGTACAGCCCCTCGGTTCATTCTAGTTTCGCCCACTTACATTTGAATAGCCCAAAACCAACCCAAACGAACTTCGTTTTGGGCGATCAAGATATTTGCACGTTCGTCTAAATGAGCCCCATCAGCTCCATTGGTCGAATTCTTTGCGCGCTACCACGACCATCCCTGGAAATCGCAAAACAGCCGTCGGCCTCTAGTTTTGTGTGTTTGTCTCCGTATAGCTTAAAACCCTATTAAATAAACTCCGTCGGCCTGGATCGATATGATCGACTTAGGGTTTGATTTGGTGATTTAATCATCAAATCTTTCACCTTGCCACTTGATGTTTGAATCCAATCGCCTTGCTCCCAAAGCTTAGCTATTAAACTTTAAACATGACAATCGGGTCCCTCCAAGTCTACCAAAACAAGATTTCGCCCATAATTGTTAACTGGCTTATTCAATAAAATTCAATCAAAATCGTTCGTTTATTTTATGTTATCCATGAATTTGGGATGTTACAATTTGCCACACCCCACGGTATGGTATGCTTCTCATACTTATGCTAAAACTATCTTGCTGAACCCACTCCCTCCATCATTAAACATTTTAAAGTTATAATACTTTAATATTTTTTATTTAATTAAAATACATTGTATAAAATTAACTATTCATGTTTTTACAAGTGAAGCTATACTATAAAGTCTCCTAAAACTGAGAAGTGTAGAAATGCACAATGGATCGCAAAATATGACACAATTTCAAGAAAAAAAGATATAATGATGTAAATATAGAACAGACACAATAATCTAAATAAACATTCTAAAATTTGCAAGCTAAAAATTAAAAAGTGAAAACCTAAAATCTCATACTGTAGAGTTCGATAAAACGGTTTTAATGCCGCTTGAATGTGTTCAATCAGAGACCGTTTGATACCCATCCTACGACTTTCTATTTTTAGAAGACTATTTATTTGATCTAACCCTTGTGTTCCAAACCTAAAGTTACTAAAATAATACTTAAAATTAATAATCTATATCTATAATCTATATACCTTATTAATGAAACTGGGTTTTTTTTACCCTTTTAGTAATTTTACAATGTGTACAAGTTTTGAAGCTACATGTATAAATGAAGCAAGCCATTTTAGAGGGGGGGAATTGGGACAAGTTCCAAACTTTTAAGACACTTGGAGGACAATATAGGAATTCCATCAAACAAAAAATCAAAATGAGACTGTGAAAAGTTACGGGAGAGAGAACGACATTATTAAGGAGTGGTCTCTCTTTCAATGCTAATAACCCTTGAATTCCCTCATTCATAATCACTGCCATTAAAATCCCCAACTGAATGTAAGATCAATTTCAATTCCCCTCACCCTTCTTACCCCCAAATCATTCCCAAATCAATTGTATTGAATCGCACCAAGAAACGAACACGATTTTCGGTTCGTTCATACTCAGCATGTTATTAACGCTCTCTTCAATGTGATGGTTCATCATATATTCTTCTCTCGATCATTCTTTTCAGATCATGATCGTTCAGTAATTCGATCGTCATAACACGAATAATGAGGTGATAGAAACACCGAAAGGTATATCAATATCATATCACTCGTTGTTCATTGAATAGTTTCAAATTGTTGTAGATCACAAGTATAACAACACCAGTTTACGTCGTATTTCATCTTAACAAACCCTAATTTTATGAAATTGCACCTGCATAAACGTATATTAATGTTATTTAGAAATAAGGAGTTATGGAGTTCGTGGTTAGAATATATGATCGTTAACATGTTCGAATTAACAACCGCAACTGATTGAATAACGCTATAGAGGAAATTTGATGTGTATTTTATGCAATAGATCTGGTTCAAGGACAATGAATATGAAATAATCATATGTTTGTTATTTTTAGTTTAGTTTTGTTTGAATCCTACCTCTGTTGTTTGCCGAAGAAGACGCCATCGCATCCGGCGGTCTGGCCCAGCGGCAGACAATGGAGTGTTTCGGAGTTAGCTATTTGTTTGAGTCCATTAGTGAGTACGACTCCTAACATCGCATCCGGCGGTCCGGCCTAGCGGAGGGTTTCAGAGTTTTTTTTTTTTTTTTGAGTTTTAGTGCGTATGGGTCCTAACCGGTATTTGTGTGTGATATATTTTATATGAAATATAGTATTTGAAATGATAAACTCATTTACTATTTTGAGCATGTTAGATATTCGTGTTTTGCTGAAGCTTTCCCTCGGCGCAATCACGAACCATGCCTCAGTTTATGTAAGCAGACACTCAAACTTAATGTTCATGGATACTCAAATTTACCTTTAAATTCATGTATTAAGAAATTGTCTGCTTACTTTATGCTAGTAAACTTAGATTTCTTCTCTAATATCTACAATCTACTCACTATGTCGGGCCGTTGAAGCATGCAGTGAAAGAAAAGCCAAAAATGGACGAACTTGAAAAAGAAATATCACAATTAGTGAGCCTACATGAGGTTAAATTACAGCTCAAGAAATGGGCCAAACAAATGTTGTTAGATGAGAGGCCTAGGGCCCTTGGTTTAAGAGTTGAACTATAACAACCCTCCTAACCCCATAAAATGACCCAAAATTTTCCTACTATACCTCGTATACGCGTTAAACGGCCCTAAACACCTTTATATTATTAAAAATCAAATGAAAACAAAAATATGGGGTTGTCGCGGACCGTGATCCGGACCTCCTATGACTGTCGCAGGGCGCGAGCCCTGGCTGCTTGCCGGACACCCATGCCGCCACGTGTCAACACGTGGCAAGGCTATATTCGCTGACTTGCCAAGCCTACGGCCTAGCCTACCTCCATCGCGGCACGTGTAGGCCGACCCTGAGTTGGTTGCGGGCCACGAGCCGCCTTCGGGCAGCCTAGAAATAAGGGGGTCGAGGCTCATTTGTTCCTCGTTCATTTTCTGATATTCTGTCTCAATTTCTGTTAGTATAAACTCTTGGGAATAATACCCCAAAAAAGCGAAGCTCTGCCTCGTTGTAAGTATTATAACACTATTTGTTACCCTACACGATTGATTTAGGGCTCCGTAACTCATGTCAAGGCTCTGCCTGACTCAGTCGTTGAAGTTCTGTCTCGTGTTACACCGGATTGATCTAGGACTCCGTAATGCATGTCAAGGCTCTTCCTGACTCAGTCATTGGAGTTCTGTCTCGAGTTGTACGGTTAATATGATTGGGTTATTTTACTAACACATGTGCATTGTTTAATTTTAATAGATAATAACCAGGAGATACACCAGGAAGCTTTAGTTTTACCTAAGTAAACATTGTGAGTGCATTCTCTTTTTGTAAATCTTTCTTGTTGTGAGTCAAAATGTTTTACCAAAACCTCAAATATTTTAAATAACACTTAACAGAAATTCAGTATTTATAATTCTACAATTACTGTCTGTATGTTGGGGTTTTGTATACATTACTTGAAACTCGTTACTATTTGCGAATAATAGCATGATCACAAGTCAGGATTAACAGTACCAATTGTAAGACCCATACAAAACATTGAATATTTGATATCATATATTGTGCATTTAAATATTAAAATGCCATTTTATCAAAACATCGGTTTAAAGATGTTACATAGCTTTCAAAACATTCAACTATATTTACGAAGGTTTAAAAACCTCCCAAAGATGCTTATAATAATTCTACATCAGTTTTGTAACAAAAGAGACTATTATATTAGCGGAAGCTTCATTAGTTCGTGTGTTCGGCCCTCGCATACGCTTGATCATCACCCGCAAGTTCATATCAATTACCTATAACCAAAATCATCAAAATTGTTAGTTATAAGAGGTTATAATATGTTTAAACAAGTCCCATTCCACTATTCTAGCGAAATCCATCACTTTCATTATAGAATCATAACTCTGTTTCTGAGTTAAATTATTCGGTTTATCTATACGGAATCCACCGTTTTGACAATTTCCGAAATTTGTCATAAGACATATTATTCACTAATAATTAAAGTAAATAACTAACAATTTCTACGAAGCGTATAGCCACGTACCTTTCAAAGCTTTCCTTTTAAGCGGTTATCCGTTCCGCCTTGCCCACTCGATGATCCACCCAAATTACCTATATAATTCAATTCAAACATATTGTTTAGAACTCATGGTTCAATATTCGACATTTCATACTTTTAGTTACTCTATTGAGCGATTACTTCATATTTTCTATCACTCCGATTCATTTAGACATTTTATCGAACACTTTAAAGGTGAGATTATGATTAAAAATTATGTTCATGATTAAAAAATTATCCATATGAAATTATGTTCATGATTAAAAAATTATCCATATGAAATCATCATTTTCATAATCATATGCCTAATATGAATGAAACAACACTCAAATTTGCATCTTAACATTCAATTAACATCAAGTATCTCAAGAATTCTAGTATTCACCTTAAAACCCATATACCCTTATATGAAGAACATTGAAACTAATAGATTAGGACATGAATTGATCAAAGTATTATCTAAGACTTGTTCCTAGACTTGTATTCATCATAATTTAACCATAACATCAATGAATTCTCCATTAATTTCAGTTATGAGAATTCAAGAATCATCAAAACATCATCAAATCTAAAGATTTAGCATACCCTGTGACCTATTAACTTGTGTGATCACAATTCTAACTTGTAATCGATTGAATTTTTGTTTCTCTCTTTGATTTGGAGTAGAATTTTGGTGAATTAGGGTTTTGAGTAGGAGCCCTGTTCTTCTGTGTTTTGATCGATCCCAGCTCACATACAGAAGTGTGAGTTTGGTGCTTATCCAGTGTTTTAAAACACTAGTTTCAAAATGACCAACTTTAGCCCCTTTAGTTTATATTGTGTACAATTATTCAAAATCCCTTAATTTCCTATATCTTTATAACAAAAGAGTAACTAGGTTAGACATTCCTAGTTTTAAATTTCTCTATTTAATTATGAATATGATAACTTATACATGTACACAACATATATAATTTAGTAATTTAGGGGTGTTACAAGTCTACCCCCCATAAAGAGGATTTCGTCCTTGAAATCGTACTACGTACCGAATAAGGAAGGGTATAAGCATCTCATCTCTTCTTCGGACTCCCAAGTGGTGTCTGATCCCTTCCAGTGTTCCCATTTAACTTTAACTTGATTGAACTCTTTATGCCTTAAGCTTTTAACTTTTCGATTAAGAATTTCGATAGGCTTTACGACATAATTCAGTTTATCGTCAACTTCATGTCGTCATAGCTTATATAGGTTGTTTCGTCAGCTAAGCACTTTCGTAGTTGTGAAACATGGAAAGTGCTATGTATACTGTTTAATTCTTCTAGCAATTCGAGTCGGTAAGCTACCTTACTCACACGCTCCACTATTTTGAATGGTCCAATAAATCTTGGACTTAGTTTTCCCCGTTTTCGGAATCGAATAACCCCTTTCCACGGTGATATTTTAAGCATAACCATATCCCCAACCTGAAACTCGATTGGCCTTTGTCTTTTATCTGCGTAGAACTTTTGTCGATCTTGAGCAGGTTTTAAATGAGCCCGGATCACTTCATTCTTTTCATTAGTGATCCTGACTAAGTCTTTGTGGGCTAATTCTCGCGGACCCACTTCGCCCCAACACACCGGGGTTCGACACTTTTTGCCGTAAAGCATTTCATACGGGGTCATTCCAATACTGGAATGGTAACTTTTGTAGTATGAAAATTCAGCAAGTGGTAGGTAGATATCCCAGCCACCACCAAAATCAATAATACAGCCTCGTAGCACATCCTCGAGCGTTTGAATAGTTCTTTCGCTCTGCCCATCCGTCTGCGGATGATACGCGGTACTAATGAACAACTTAGTACCCCTCTGCTCTTGGAAATCGCGCCAAAAGTTTGAATTAAACCGTGTATCTCTATCCGATACGATAGACATCGGTACTCCATGACGAGATATAATTTCATTCGTGTAGCAACTTGTAAGACCCATACAAAACATTGAATATTTGATATAATATATTGTGCATTTAAATACTAAAATGCCATTTTATCAAAACATCGGTTTAAAGATGTTACATAGCTTTCAAAGCATTCAACTATATTTACAAAGGTTTAAAAACCTCCCAAAAGATGCTTATAATAATTCTACATAAGTTTTGTAACAAAAGAGACTATTATATTAGTGGAAGCTTTATTAGTTCGTGTATACTTCCAACATCTTTTCAGAAGTATATGTCTCGCGAATTGGAATGAAATGGGCGCTCTTGTTCAATCTATCAACTACTACCCATATGGCATCAAATCCACGTATTGTCGTTGGTAGTTTAGTTAATAGATCCATACTGATGTGCTCCCATTTCCACACCGGAATGTCTAACGGCTGAAGTTTACCATAAGGCTTCTAGAGTTCTGCTTTTACTTGTAAACAAGTTAAGCATTTTTCCACATACTTAGTGATATCTCGCTTCCTTCCGGGCCACCAATAATTTTGTTTCAAGTCTTGGTACATCTTGGTAGCTACCGGATGAATAGAATAGCGGGACTTGTGGGCTTCATCAAGAAGAAGAGTTTTAACATTGCAAGTATTTGGAACCCAGATTCGATCGAAACGGGTTTTCAATCCATTACTACTATCTTTCAAGTCTTTGAGTTGACCAACCATTCTTTCCTTTTTCAGATTTTCTTCTTTTACAACTTTAGTTTGTGCCTCTTTAATTCGCTCAAGTAATCCTGAGGTCACAACTAACTGCATTGACTGCACCCGAATAGGTGAATATTCTTCTTTTCTGCTCAGTGCATCTGCAACTATGCTGGCTTTCTCGGGATGATAATGAATTTCCCAATCATAATCTTTCACCGTCTCTAACCAACGCCGTTTTCTCATATTTAACTCCTTTTGATCAAAGAAGTACTTGAGACTTTTATGGTCAGTGAAAATAATATACATTTCACACCATAAAAATAATGCCTCCATATTTTAAAAGCAAAAACCACTGCCGCCAATTCCAGATCATGTGTCGGATACTTCTTTTCATGAATCTTTAATTGTCTCGAAGCATACGAGATCACTTTTCCTTGTTGCATAAGTACACATCCTAGACCAAGCTGGGATGCATCAGAATAAATGTCCATGTCTTCAGTCCCATCTAGTAACGTTAATACAGGGGCACTGGTCAATTTTTCTTTAAGTATACGGAAGGCATCTTCTTGTGCACTCCCCCACGCAAATTTCTCATCTTTACGGGTCAACCTGGTTAATGGCATTGCAATTTTGGAGAAATCTTGTATAAATCTCCGGTAATAACCCGCAAGACCTAGAAAACTTCTTATCTCTGATGGATTCCTTGGAGGTTTCCATTTAGACACAACTTCTATTTTGGACAGGTCTACCGATACTCCATATGCACTAATAACATGTCCCAGAAACAGTACCTCACTTAGCCAAAAGGCACATTTCGAAAACTTCGCGTAAAGTCTCTCACGCCTAAGCGTTTCAAGTACTTCACGTAAATGACACTCGTGATCTGCTTCACTCTTTGAATACATAAGAATATCATCGATGAAGACTATCACAGACTTATCTAGCATGGGTTTGCAGACACGGTTCATGAGATCCATGAAAGCCGTAGGTGCATTAGTTAATCCGAAAGACATTACTAAGAATTCGTAATGTCCATAACGCGTTCAAAATGTTGTTTTCGGTATATCTTCTTCTTTTACTTTCAACTGGTGATAACCCGACCTTAAGTCGATATTTGAAAACCAACTCGATCCTTGCAGCTGATCGAACAAATCGTCAATCCTAGGAAGCGGGTATCGATTCTTTACCGTGAGTTTATTTAACTCTCGGTAATCAATACACATTCTCATGCTTCCATCTTTCTTTTTCACAAATAATACCGGCCCTAATGCTCGGCCGGATAAATCCCTTGTCTAAAAGGTTTTGTAATTGCGACAACAATTCTTGTAGTTCTGATGGCGCTAATCGATAAGGAGCCTTGGCTACCGGTTCGCGCCCGGAACTAATTCGATGCCAAACTCCACCTCATGTTCTGGTGGTAACCCTGGTAGATCTTCTGGAAAAACATCTTCAAATTCCCGTACAACTGGTACGTCTTTGATTTCTGGAGCCTCTTTAGTCGAATCATGTATGTAAGCCATATACGCCTTACATGCATGTAGAACCAGCTTGCAAGCTTTAATGAAAGAGCAGATTATGCAGCTTTTCTCCCCATAAATAGTAACATGTTTTCTGCTTGGAGACATTAGTTGTATCTCCTTATGGTTGCATATTACTTTCGCGTTATATCGAGCTAGCCAATCCATCCCGATTACCACTTGAAATTCTGCCATTGACATGGGAATTAAATCGATGAAATATTCTTTATCGTCAATGCTCAGTTTGCAATTCCAGCACATATCACACACATTAAAACTTTTATTATCACCTATTTCTACTTCGAAGGGCATAGGCAATTTCGTTAATGTGAACGTAGGGTGTTGAATAAATCGATGTGATATAAAAGACCTAGTTGCAACCGTATCAAATAAAATTCGTGCTGAAATTGAATTTACAAGAAATATACCTGAAACAATATCAGGTTCAGTCTTAGCCTCGATGGCTGTCATGTGGAAAGACCTTGGCTTTGCTTTCTGGGCGTCAAGCTTTGCATCAGTGGTATCTTTGGTTCCAACCAATTCCGGAAATTCAGACTTTTTGTGTCCTGGTTTATAACATTTATAACATATCGATACCTTTCCTGGGCAATTTGCAACCACATGTCCCACTTTGCCGCAAGTAGGACATGGTTTGTTTTTGAAATAACATCCGTCCTTATGGTTCTTTCCACCTATTTTACATTGAGGTAATCCCCCTTTTTCAACTCCTTTCTTAGGAGCTTCGTTCAGCTTTGGTTTCTTTGCGGGGATTGGGTTTTTATCAAACACCCTCCTCTCACCCTTTTCGATCTGCTTTTTCAGCTCAATCTCCCTTTCACGTGCGGCATTTACTATTTCTGTAAGATGCCCGTATTTTGAAGGAGTCATAAACTACCTAGACTCCGCACTCAGCATGTTATAATAATAATAATAATATATTTTCTGTTCTTCAGTCTGAACCAGCTCATCATAAAACCTAAGCCTATCAAGAAAGATTCCCGTAATCTTCTCTATCGACTCACTGATATGCCTAGCTGAATAAACTCTTCTTTAATCCTATTGATTACAGCTTTCGGGCTATGATGTCTAAGGAACGGTGATTTGAATTCCTCCCATGTCATAGTTCTCGTGGCCTCAATTCCCTGTTCCTTCTTCAGATTATCCCACCAATCCTTAGCTTGTCCTCTTAACTGACCGGTTCCGTATGCCACGGAATCAGTCTCACCACAATGGGTCCTTCCGAATACCCCTTCGATGTCGCTAATCCATCGTTGACAAACGATCGGATCAACTTCACCATTATAAAACGGGGGTTTGCATGCCATAAATTTATTATATGGACACACTTTTGATTTACCCGTATCTTTCTTTTGGTTCATCTTATCATCTATTACCGATAAGAGCGTAGTTTGTAGTCTATCGATAAACTGCGGTAGACTAGCTTCTAAGGCTTTTCCGACTTCCTCGGAAATTGTAGCTTTCATCTCTTCAGTTAAATGAGATGTTGATTCACTTCCGGTTACACTGACCATTTCTTTAACTGAAATGTTCACAATAGTTAATCAATAACTATTTAATTTATTTCCATCTTATTACATGGAAATTTATATCACACATACTTAATCATAAGTAATGTGTTATTCTTTTTCGGTTTGGTCAAGTATATAACTTGCCTTACCTTTCTTACTTAGTGTATTTCCCAGGTTCGAGCGTAATAATACACTCCTCCAATACACTTTTCACATATTTTTCATCATCTAAATCTATAAATCTAGACTCATTTATAAGTAACTCTTACCGGATGTCTTGATCAAGCTTTGAACCGAACACACTTTGTCTTAACGAGGCTCTGATTACCAACTTGTAAGACCCATACAAAACATTAAATATTTGATATAATATATTGTGCATTTAAATACTAAAATACCATTTTATCAAAACATCAGTTTAAAGATGTTACATAGCTTTCAAAACATTCAACTATATTTACAAAGGTTTAAAAACCTCCCAAAAGATGCTTATAATAATTCTACATAAGTTTTGTAACAAAAGAGACTATTATATTAGCGGAAGCTTCATTAGTTTGTGTGTTCGGCCCTCGTATACGCTTGATCATCATCTGCAAGTTCATTTCAATTACCTATAACCATAATCATCAAAATTGTTAGTTATAAGAGGTTATAATATGTTTAAACAAGTCCCTAAGACCAAAACACATCAACAGCAACCAATTTCCAGCTTATAAAGTCGTCGCGTGCCGCGACGACATTCACAAAACTCGTCGCGGGTCACGACCACATGTGGTCAATTCCGTCGTGTGACGCGAGGATCATGTTTCGACAGCAAGTTTTGATTTCAGACCTGCATATTCCCCGCTCAACTACATTTTACTAAAACGATCATAACTTCTTAGTTTTTGGTCCGATTTGGGTCACGTTTCTTTCTACATGATTGTAATCAGATCATCTATAACGTGGAATAAAAATCCAACATATGAATGAACAATTTTCTTGAGTTTACGCCCTCGGCTTATAAATTTTTTTCTTAACTTTTTGACCCGTTCACTAACATGAACCATAAACTTAGTTTCTACCTTCCCAAAGTTCTATGCAACCAACATATATAACGCGCCTAACATAACGATGCATTATATATGTAATTTGGGTGCCTTTACCTATATGGAGATGGTTAAATTTGATAACATTTCGATGTCTTTTTACATGTAATCTTTCCGGATTAAATCAAAATATCATATTGACCCGTTTAACTTTATTAGCGAAATTCATCGCTTCATTTTATCAAAGTTCATTACTTTGGTTGTTTTGACCCGTTAGGTTTCATTAACGACATCCGTCGCTTTAGGTACCAACATTCGCCGATTAAGTCCAATTGAACCATTCGACTATTCTAGTGAAATCCATCACTTTCATCATAGAATCATAACTGTAATTTCTGAGTTAAATTATTCGGTTTGTCTATACGGAATCCACCGTTTTGACAATTTCTGAAATTTGCCATAAGACATATATTATTCGCTAACAATTGAAGTAAATAACTAATAATTTCTACGAAGCATATAGCCACGTACATTTCAAAGCTTTCCTTTTAAGCGGTTATCCGTTCCGCCTTGCCCACTTGATTATCCACCCAAATTGCCTGTATAATTCAATTCGAATATATTGTTTAGAACTCATGGTTCAATATTCGACATTTCATACTTTTAGTTACTCTATTGAGCGATTACTTCATATTTTCTATCACTCCGATTCACTTAGACATTTTATCGAACACTTTAAAGGCGAGATTATGATGCTAACAAAATTATGTTCATGATTAACAAATTATCCATATGAAATCATCATTTTCATAATCATATACCTAATATGAATGAAACAACACTCAAATTTGCATCTTAACATACAATTAACATCAAGAATCTCAAGAATTATAGTATTCACCTTAAAACCCATATACCCTTATATGAAGAACATTGAAACTAATAGATTAGGACATGAATTGATCAAAGTATTGTCTAAGACTTGTTCCTAGACTTGTATTCATCATAATTTAACCACAACATCAATGAATTCTCCATTAATTTCAGTTATGAGAATTCAATAATCATCAAAACATCATCAAATCTAAATATTTAACATACCATGTGACCTATTAACTTGTGTGATCACAATTCTAACTTGGAATCGATTGCATTTTTGTTTCTCTCTTTGATTTGGAGTAGAATTTTGGTGAATTAGGGTTTTGAGTAGGAGCCTTGTTCTTCTGGGTTTTGATCGATCCCAGCTCACACACAGAAGTGTAAGTTTGGTGCTTACAAAAACAGTTTTTTGGTGTTAGGATTTATCCCTTTTTGAGAGCTTTTGAGAGAGCACCAATAAATATACCACCAAATAATGGGATTTGTTGGTGCTGCTCAATAAGACCACCATTAAATCTCTAAACACACCACCAAAAAAATCAATAATAGAAACCAAATCAGCCCACCAGTAAATCTCTAAACACCACCAAAAAAATCAATGATAGAAACCAAATTAGTCCACCATTAAATCTCTAAACACACCACCAAAAAATCAATGTCAATTATTGGGTCCATAAAAATATACATTATTTGAACAAATTTTTTTAGTTTTATTTTGTTTATAAAACATTCAAGATCTAATACAAAGGAAAATAAAACAAAATACTATACAAACAAAAAATGTATAAAATCTACCAGCATAATGAAATAAAATTACATGTTCATGGGAAGCTACAAAGAATGAGATACAAACATGATTTCTATAAAGTCATTTCCTAAAATAACAATTTAAACACATACAATCAAATCAAATCACCATAGTGTATAATTGTTCATCCTTAGCACTTCAAAGCATAATGACGTTCATCGCCGTAATAGTTTTCCGGCGAGTATCTTCGATGCATTTGATGGCATCACGCATAAAATCATCAAGAAAGATCTTCAAAAATCGTGTGTCTCTTCGTAGATAAGGCCATTGATACGCTTTACACCACATCACTAGTTTCTTGATACTGTCGAAGCCGTTCCGGAAAACTTTCTTGTGATGCTTTGCTCCTCCTTAACATTTTTCTATCTCTAAAAAAGATTTTGATTTTAAGATTGTGTCTGTATATATATATGTGGGTATAAAGGTTGTGTTTTTTTAGGCTTAATTTGATCCATTGATTGAATAGGATGAGAGCAATAGAAAACCGTAGGATTATGATCCATGTGATGCCTAACAAAATGTTTTAATTGGTTAACTTTGTTAGTGCTATTAACAACTTCACTCTCAAAAAATCAATTTAGTGGTGCTATTAACAACTTCACCCTCAAAAAATCAATTTAATGGTGATGTATAACTTCTGGTGCTTTGTAATCTATTTTTTTTGGTGGTGTGTTTATTTATTAGTTTGGTAATCTTGTTATTTGGTGCTTTGTATTCTAAAACACCACCAAAAAATGAATTTGACACCACCAAAAAAAATGGTTTTGTACTAGTGTTATCCAGTGTTTTAAAACACTAGTTTCAAAATGACCAACTTTAGCCCCTTTAGTTTATATTGTGTACAATTATTCAAATCCCTTAATTTCCTCTATCTTTATAACAAAAGAGTAACTAGGTTAGACATTCCTAGTTTTAAATTTCTCTATTTAATTATGAATATGATAACTTATACATGTAGACAACATATATAATTTAGTAATTTAGGGGTGTTACACCAATGGGGTAATTGGATAGATATAAACAATGTAAATGCGGATGCTCTCAACTATTGTAAGTGATAAAACTATTTTGATTAAACTGAGATGCACTCAAAGTATTTCTTGTTGATAAAATCTTCTTAAAATGCTTTTCAGGTAACTTAATATGAAGCTAATAGAAGCCAGCTGGAGAGCACTGACGGCTTGGAAAAGTGGCTATAAAAGTTACCTAAATAAAAAGGAGTTTTTGTTTTCAATAAACTAGGGTTTACCCCTATAATAGTATTGTAATGGAAACTTGGGTTTTATTCCATTTATTTATTATAAAAAGTTTGGTGTTTGAAATCTGATAAAATATTTCCTAACTACGGTCCTGATGTCTCATTTCCACTGCCAATTTAATAAATACTGATGCCACCCGCTCTGTACAACGTGCCGCGGCCGCCCGCCACCAGGGGCAGGGGTCGGGGGTTGCAACAGGAGGTGGTATCAGAGCTACAACCACTGGTTTAAACCAATGAAGTGTTCTGCTGACACTTGAATTCTAAATAAACTGTGTTAGGAAATAATTTATGTGATTATGTGTAAATATGTATATTATTGTTTTGTGTTATTTGACAATTTGTTAGTTTACAGTATGAGTGAGCAAGTTGGCTTCGACGCTTATCGTTAATTAGCTAGTTCCCCAAATGTCACACCCCGATTTCCACGTGTCACCGGTGGTGTAACACCTGTGCCTCCACGGCCATCAAACAAATGCCAAACCAATGAAATATTGTATTTCATACTTGGGATTTGTAAAAATATGTGTATCGTTTACACATATCAACTCTTGTTCGATTTCAAACTCTAAATCGCTTTCTGGAAGGTTATACGCGCACCGATGCGTAAATATAACCAGTTTAATGCAACAAACACTCCGGAATAGTGACATAGGCTTAACATACCTTAAATAACCTTTACATAACTTAGAAATAAGTTTTGAAGGCTGTGGTATGGCAAAAACAAGCTAATTCGCTTACAGGGACTAAACTTGACAAACTGCGAAAGTATGCCAATTTGAACTGTAACAGACATTCCGGAACATGACCATAAGTTAAACACACCTTAAATATCCTTTACATAGCTTAGAAATAGGCTTTGAGGGGTTCGGTGTGCTAAAATAAACTTTTGGGTCATTCAGGGACTAAAAGTGTCAAAAAGTGCACAAGTTTGCATTTTCGCGCATAACTTACGTTCTGAATACATCCAGACATCCAAAAATTTATCTAAGCACTAAAACATTTTATTTTAGTGTTTGGCATAAGAAAAATCCATTCGTCGCGTCATTTGGATCGTTTTTCGCGCTTATGCGCATTCCGTCGTAATTAAGCGAACATCGCGTTCGTACGACCAAACGAACCAACACCCGGCATATTTTTTAGCATGTTTCATGTCCACAATGTTTAGGCATCATTTTAGGGCCTTAAAGTTGGCTTTACGGGCCTTAGAAGTGCCGGAAATGGGTTTAAACACGTGCAGGGACCAAAACTGTAGATTCTGAAACTTGTTTTCTGATCTGAAGAGCTAGGCGGCCCGCGTGAGCCCAAGCTTAAATCTTAGGCGGCCCGCATCAGCCTCTCTGATCAGATAATATCGAACAGTCAGCAGATTCCAGCTGTTTTATTCACATCCACACATTCTCAACTGCACATTCAGCTCATTTAGACCCATTTCTAGCCACCACAACTTTCCGACACTTGTACAGATACGATTAAGGCACGATATTCGACAAACGATCTTAACGGTTCGGGTATTCCTATAAATACCCAACCCACACAACTTCAAAACCCACTAGAATTCTGATCCTAGAAGCTCTAAGTTGAAACCATTGTTTCATACCTGAGTTACTTGGATCGGGATTAGCATTCGGGGACCCTTCGTAAGTATTCTTTCGTTCTTTTATTGCTTTTCGAGTCTTTCGAGTCTGAAAGTCAAACTTTGTTTGACTTTCTGCGTTGACCAGTTATGGTCAATGCGAAGTTCGTTTGAACTTCGCAACGTGAGTGTAATCACGTTGGTTATAGTCCTTTGGGACTATGCCTACTGATTACCACGTTGTCTAGGGTCGTAGGGTAAGCGATCTAATAAATCGCTTATACATGATTTCATTACATCTTATGCTAGGTGTGCCCATTGTGTGCATTACTTAGTACATTGTTTTACATTACATTTCATGCTAGGTGTGCCCATTGTGTGCATTACTTAGTACATCGTTTTACATTACATTTCATGCTAGGTGTGCCCATTGTGTGCATTACTTAGTATATCGTTTCTCATTACATTTCACGCTATGTATGTTCATTTGATTACATACTTAGTGCATCGTTTTCACATGCTTACATTTTTGGTATGACATTTGGTTTGTTTAACATGGAACAATACATTCATTAACATTGATCATGCCATTCGTTAGTAGGTAGTGGTACCATAGGAATTGACAACTCCCGTTCCGGACATCCCAGGGAAAGGGGATGAAAGGAATGACCGAATTCGATATACATAATTTAGATAAACCTTTAAGTGGTTTAAGGGTTTATCGCCGCAGTCTCAAGGCTTGGATGTATGCATTTTCACAACACCGCATAGATGTTCGTATCAGTATAGCATGCATTTACACAAAACATAGCGTTGATTTAAATCGAGTTTTACTTCAATACTATGTTCTTGTGCATATGGTTTAGTTGATACATTTCACTAGCCATACATATCATTTTGGTTACATATTACATGATTTACATTCATCATGCATTTACACAAAACATAGCTTTGATTTAAACCAAGTTTTACTTCAATACTATGTTCTTGTGCATTTCATCTATGGTTTAATTGATACATTTTCACTAGCCATACATATTATTTTGGTTACATATTACATGGCTTACATTTGACACATAAACACTTTTGACATTGGTTATACATTACATGATTTACATTAGACATGAACATTTTACATTGTTGGTTTGGTTTGAGTAAGTGATTAAGTAACGATGCGTGTGTAATATGATACAAGCATGGTGGATACGCCGCTGGTACTTCCTATATATAAGTGTTTGTATGGTATTACATATCGTAGCGTTATTTGAATCATTTCAGTTTATGACATATAACATTTTATACAAATAACATACTTTTCACAATACATTGTTTTACAAACAACTTAACTTGTACAAACTCATTTTACATGGTTATTCATTTAACCATGCATTATTCTCTTACTTATACATATCATCTGAACTTATTGTTTTTCAAATGATTTACAAAGACAAATCAAATTACAAGGTTCATGACTAAACATTTTCTTAAACAGAAGTCATGAATCTTATTTTCACAAAACCTATGTACTCGCCGGCATTTTTATGCTGACGTACCTATTTTCACATGTGTTTCAGGAAATGAAGCATAGGATTGATCAAGATACACTTAGGCGGACATGGGCCTTAGTGACAATAAAAGATGCAGACTAGTTATTTATGTTATGTTTCTTTGATTTTCAAGACATTGTAACTCATTTATTCAATAAAACAGTATTTAAATTTCCATGTGTTATGAAACAATGATTCTGTTACAACACTCCCCGATGTTTCCGCCATGTTTTGTTGTTTTACGTGGTCGGGGTGTGACAGAAAAGTTGGTATCAGAGCTCATGGTTATAGGGAATTAGGTTATTAGTAATACTTTGACCTAGTCTATAACCTTTCTAAGACCCTAACGCGAGTTTACTTGTGTTTAGTCATAAAACAATACTGTCGCCTATCCTTAGGCGACAACCGCAACAAGAACATAAATTTCAAAACCGCTTTGAAAACTAATCATCTGTTCTAGGATGATTGATTACTAGGTTTTGAACCCTCAGTTATAAGGTTTTGAACCCTCTGTTATATGGTTTTGAACCCCTTTGAATTTTCAAAATCTCATTAAGGTTTTGGGTTTTAAATAATGTGAACACGTGCAAACTGGAAGGGTGAATGCCTGTATTCTGGGTTTTCTGTCTAGGCAAGCACTTCGTATACATCTCATCAGACGCGAGACCAGTTGTGCTTACCTGGGAATTCTTGGGATGAGTGTTCACTTATAGGCGAGCATGTCTTCGCGATACATTATTTTTGACCCATTTACTTTGATTTGTCACCATCTCATTTGTTTGCCTTAGGTAACAAACAAATGGTCACAATTTTCATTCGTTACCATTCTGTATTGAGTATCCAATAACCTTTCACTCATTTCTTCCTATGTCTTTCACTTTCTTCTAGAATGTCTCTTCATCACGATGACGCCCAGATATCCAAGCAGACTGCCAAATTCGCTCAGCGAATAGGCGAAGTAGTCCTGAAGACTGTTGAATTAGCTACTGCCATGTATCGTCTCCAGGATGAAGCCACTCAAGAGTCACCAAGACAGGCAGGACCTAGTCAGGTGACAGCACCACCAGCCAAGAAACCAATTGAGGAATCAAAGACCATGGATGAACGATCCCCTAAGAAGTCAAAGAAGCGAAAGGCTTCTCAGAACTTCGCCGTGGTCGCTCACAATGGTCAAGCCTTCCCCAACCAACCAGCTCAACCCTCTGCTAGGAAGCCATACAATGGAACTGCACCTTTGTGCAACCAATGTAACCTTCATCATCACCCTAATGTGAAGTGCCGCAAATGTCAGATTTGTGGACTTATAGGTCATACAGCAAGGGTTTGCCCAACCGCAGCTGTACCAAATCAAGCTGGCGACACTCCTGCTCAAGCTCGTTTCTCACGAGGGCTCTGCTATAACTGTGGCGAGATGGGCCATTTCCTAAGGGATTGCCCAAAGCTTGCTAATGCAAATTTGACCCACGGATGAGCAGTTGGCTGAGTAGAAGATGTTGTTGTCTTATGCTTTAGTTTCTTTCGTTTTCTAGTAATGTGAAACAATATGTCTTGTTCATAAATAAATTATTGTTCACAAATTCTGATGTACAAGTGTAGTTACATGTGTGTATGACTTTTCCTATAATACCTACATTAAGGAACTATGTTCCTTACAAATTACTCTTGTGATTTCTCCCTTTCAAGTGATCGCTCATAATTTCCTCGAAAGTTCTAAGTACTCGTTTCATTCTAAGAAACGAAGTACATGAAATAAAGTGAAATTATGAGTAATCGTGCTTTTTGCACATCTGTACCTTTGAATCCTTGGTTGGATAACTAAGGATATTTTCAAATCTCATACCCATTACGTTTTGATTTTTCAACATACACAGTACAAGTATTTCAAAAACAATCTTCATGATCTCAAAACATTTCATATAGTTTGAAAACAATTTTTCTAAATGCATTGTCTATGTTATTACAAAAACATTGGCCATGTTATCAAAACCAACCTTCATAATTTCAAAAATGTTTCATATAGTCTGAAGACAATATTAACACAGCATATTTTCTTATCAAGTGCATGATTTCAAGAGTATCATTCATGTTTTCCAAAAACCTTATACATAATTTCAAAAAAATTCATTTCGCAGGATTTTAAAACATTTTTATAAATATACTTATCTAAAAACCTACTTTATGATTTCAAAAGTATTATATATAAGGTTTCAAAAACGTTAAACACATTTTTCTTAAAAGAACCCCATGCATAGTTTTCAAAAATATTTTCCTCATACATTGACTTAACTTTCAAATTTCGCTTCATATGTCGCCTTGGCATATCTGGCATCTCAACTTCATAAGCATTTTTACTTCATGTTTTGACATAAGCACGTCCAGTGCAAGGTTTCAAAACATCTTCAACTTCTAAAATCCATATGGGATTTTTTTTATCTTCACGTTTAGACCCTTGTGGATGATCATCATTCAAATCAGAGTCCTTAATTGGATTCCTTATGTACCTGAATTCGAACATTTCGGTTCCTTATAATCGAAATCGAATTTTTCTTTTAAAGATCTTTCTATCTTTATAGTTAGATTCTTGATAATGTTTAAAGTACCAAATGAAATCCACGAGATGGATTCCTAGTGTGCTTTAAATACATGTACTCTGTTAGCAGAACAAACTTCTAGTTAAACAATTTTGTGGTTATGTGACTATGTGTTTATTCATCTTATGTTTTCTTTTATGCATTTTTGTGTTTTTAATACTCTGGATATTCGTTATCCAAATCCTCGCAGAATCTTTCATATCTTCATATGAGGGATTCGTAGCAGGATATTCAAAAGGTACTACCTTCAATCCTTAATGGGCTTCTATGTAATAGTTAAGACCCTTGGATTATATAAGTACCGCTCCATGTTTCATAAGAGATCCTTTTAGTGGTCTAGTCTAAAAGATTGATTCACAATTTGGTTAAAGAACGACATCTAGTGATGTAGCTGAACAGACTCCTTGATAGTCTATTTAGATCATTTATTGATTTAATTAAAAGGACTCTATGGCGGTCTAGTCACACTCATCACAGGATTGTTCATTTGGTTTTCCCCTACACATTATAAAATAGACTGTGTGAACTGTGCAAGGAATTGTCTGATTATGGACGCGTACATAATTATAAAATTTAGTGCACAGAAACCCAGTAAGATTTGTTATGTGTAAGAACCGATAGTGACAACAATAACAAAATGAGAACGATGTAATGGGGGTATGGTGGACGCACCAATGGCGCTTCATATACTTGTATATAAGTGTCCCTCTTACATTGCAAGCATAATGTTATTAAGGTTACTAGAAGTTCAGAACCCTAACCAATATTGTTCGATCTTTTCAACTTCATGTTTTCAAGCTCTCACGAGTTTCCTCTAAATAAATTTCGGGACGAAATTTCCTAAAGTAGGGGAGACTGTAACACCTGTGCCTCCACGGCCATCAAACAAATGCCAAACCAATGAAATATTGTATTTCATACTTGGGATTTGTAAAAATATGTGTATCGTTTAGACATATCAACTCTTGTTCGATTTCAAACTCTAAATCGCTTTCTGGAAGGTTATACGCGCACCGATGTGTAAATATAACCAGTTTAATGCAACAAACACTCCGGAATAGTGACATAGGCTTAACATACCTTAAATAACCTTTACATAACTTAGAAATAAGTTTTGAAGGCTGTGGTATGGCAAAAACAAGCTAATTCGCTTACAGGGACTAAACTTGACAAACTACGAAAGTATGCCAATTTGAACTGTAACAGACATTCCGGAACATGACCATAAGTTAAACACACCTTAAATATCCTTTACATAGCTTAGAAATAGGCTTTGAGGGGTTCGGTGTGCTAAAATAAACTTTTGGGTCATTCAGGGACTAAAAGTGTCAAAAAGTGCACAAGTTTACATTTTCGCACATAACTTACGTTCTGAATACATCCGGACATCCAAAAATTTATGTAAGCACTAAAACATTTTATTTTAGTGTTTGGCATAAGAAAAATCCATTCGTCGCATCATTTGGATCGTTTTTCGCGCTTATGCGCATTCCGTCGTAATTAAGCGAACATCGCGTTCGTACGACCAAACGAACCAACACCCGGCATATTTTTGAGCATGTTTCATGTCCACAATGTTTAGGCATCATTTTAGGGCCTTAAAGTTGGCTTTACGGGCCTTAGAAGTGCCGGAAATGGGTTTAAACACGTGCAGGGACCAAAACTGTAGATTCTGAAACTTGTTTTCTGATCTGAAGAGCTAGGCGGCCCGCGTGAGCCCAAGCTTAAATCTTAGGCGGCCCGCATCAGCCTCTCTGATCAGATAATATCGAACAGTCAGCAGATTCCAGCTGTTTTATTCACATCCACACATTCTCAACTGCACATTCAGCTCATTTAGACCCATTTCTAGCCACCACAACTTTCCGACACTTGTACGGATACGATTAAGGCACGATATTCGACAAACGATCTTAACGGTTCGGGTATTCCTATAAATACCCAACCCACACAACTTCAAAACCCACTAGAATTCTGATCCTAGAAGCTCTAAGTTGAAACCATTGTTTCATACCTGAGTTACTTGGATCGGGATTAGCATTCGGGGACCCTTCGTAAGTATTCTTTCGTTCTTTTATTGCTTTTCGAGTCTTTCGAGTCTGAAAGTCAAACTTTGTTTGACTTTCTGCGTTGACCAGTTATGGTCAATGCGAAGTTCGTTTGAACTTCGCAACGTGAGTGTAATCACGTTGGTTATAGTCCTTTGGGACTATGCCTACTGATTACCGTTGTCTAGGGTCGTAGGGTAAGCGATCTAATAAATCGCTTATACCTCGAACCCGACCCATTTGGTCGATCATTAGGATCCGACCAAATACATTAGGTGACCATAGTAGGTAGGGAATAACCTTCCGAGGTTATACCTTATGGTTGCTATGTTTAAGTAGTTGTATGATAGGTAGTTTATATGCCATAGGTAAATTACCAGAATACCCTTTTCATGTATAATTTGTAATTAAGCATATGTAACCTAAACTTTTGTCACATAACTGATTATGTAACATGTTTAGGCATATAACACTTGTCATAGGACTAGTTAGGCGGTCCGAACGCGTTTCACGCGAACGACGCGTTAAAGTAGCATAAGTTACCTAAACGGGTCGTAATGGGTCGAAAGCACTTAGATTAAGGTTTCATTTGGTATGTAGGCTTTGTTAAACCATATGACACGAGTTTCCATACTCGTTTGGTTTACGAACCCTCATTCTATCAAATCCTCCGATATAGGTCCGGGTTATTAACATAGTTACCTATATTAGGTGTCGTTTGATTTCCTTGATCTCTAGCGTTGCTTGGTGGTTATCTTAGGACTTCTGAGCAATCTCAAGTGAGTACATAGACCCCTCTTTTACTATTTTCCAAACTGTTTTGGGGTGGAACACATGTGCCTAATTGTTACTTTCATACTTTCCTGTTTTCACATCATATACATGCTATGTTCGTTAGTACATTATAGTACATGATTTCATTACATCTTATGCTAGGTGTGCCCATTGTGTGCATTACTTAGTACATTGTTTTACATTACATTTCATGCTAGGTGTGCCCATTGTGTGCATTACTTAGTACATTGTTTTACATTACATTTCATGCTAGGTGTGCCCATTGTGTGCATTACTTAGTAAATCGTTTTACATTACATTTCATGCTAGGTGTGCCCATTGTGTGCATTACTTAGTACATCGTTTTTCATTACATTTCACGCTATGTGTGTTCATTTGATTACATACTTAGTGCATCGTTTTCACATGCTTACATTTTTTGTATGACATTTGGTTTGTTTAACATGGAACAATACATTCATTAACATTGATCATGCCATTCGTTAGTAGGTAGTGGTACCATAGGAATTGACAACTCCCGTTCCGGACATCCCAGGGAAAGGGGATGAAAGGAATGACCGAATTCGATATACATAATTTAGATAAACCTTTAAGTGGTTTAAGGGTTTATCGCCGCAGTCTCAAGGCTTGGATGTATGCATTTTCACAACACCGCATAGATGTTCGTATCAGTATAGCATGCATTTACACAAAACATAGCGTTGATTTAAATCGAGTTTTACTTCAATACTATGTTCTTGTGCATATGGTTTAGTTGATACATTTCACTAGCCATACATATCATTTTGGTTACATATTACATGATTTACATTCATCATGCATTTACACAAAACATAGCTTTGATTTAAACCAAGTTTTACTTCAATACTATGTTCTTGTGCATTTCATCTATGGTTTAATTGATACATTTTCACTAGCCATACATATTATTTTGGTTACATATTACATGGCTTACATTTGACACATAAACACTTTTGACATTGGTTATACATTACATGATTTACATTAGACATGAACATTTTACATTGTTGGTTTGGTTTGAGTAAGTGATTAAGTAACGATGCGTGTGTAATATGATACAAGCATGGTGGATACGCCGCTGGTACTTCCTATATATAAGTGTTTGTATGGTATTACATATCGTAGCGTTATTTGAATCATTTCAGTTTATGACATATAACATTTTATACAAATAACATACTTTTCACAATACATTGTTTTACAAACAACTTAACTTGTACAAACTCATTTTACATGGTTATTCATTTAACCATGCATTATTCTCTTACTTATACATATCATCTGAACTTATTGTTTTTCAAATGATTTACAAAGACAAATCAAATTACAAGGTTCATGACTAAACATTTTCTTAAACAGAAGTCATGAATCTTATTTTCACAAAACCTATGTACTCGCCGGCATTTTTATGCTGACGTACCTATTTTCACATGTGTTTCAGGAAATGAAGCATAGGATTGATCAAGATACACTTAGGCGGACATGGGCCTTAGTGACAATAAAAGATGCAGACTAGTTATTTATGTTATGTTTCTTTGATTTTCAAGACATTGTAACTCATTTATTCAATAAAACAGTATTTAAATTTCCATGTGTTATGAAACAATGATTCTGTTACAACACTCCCCGATGTTTCCGCCATGTTTTGTTGTTTTACGTGGTCGGGGTGTGACAGAAAAGTTGGTATCAGAGCTCATGGTTATAGGGAATTAGGTTATTAGTAATACTTTGACCTAGTCTATAACCTTTCTAAGACCCTAACGCGAGTTTACTTGTGTTTAGTCATAAAACAATACTGTCGCCTATCCTTAGGCGACAACCGCAACAAGAACATAAATTTCAAAACCGCTTTGAAAACTAATCATCTGTTCTAGGATGATTGATTACTAGGTTTTGAACCCTCAGTTATAAGGTTTTGAACCCTCTGTTATATGGTTTTGAACCCCTTTGAATTTTCAAAATCTCATTAAGGTTTTGGGTTTTAAATAATGTGAACACGTGCAAACTGGAAGGGTGAATGCCTGTATTCTGGGTTTTCTGTCTAGGCAAGCACTTCGTATACATCTCATCAGACGAGAGACCAGTTGTGCTTACCTGGGAATTCTTGGGATGAGTGTTCACTTATAGGCGAGCATGTCTTCGCGATACATTATTTTTGACCCATTTACTTTGATTTGTCACCATCTCATTTGTTTGCCTTAGGTAACAAACAAATGGTCACAATTTTCATTCGTTACCATTCTGTATTGAGTATCCAATAACCTTTCACTCGTTTCTTCCTATGTCTTTCACTTTCTTCTAGAATGTCTCTTCATCACGATGACGCCCAGATATCCAAGCAGACTGCCAAATTCGCTCAGCGAATAGGCGAAGTAGTCCTGAAGACTGTTGAATTAGCTACTGCCATGTATCGTCTCCAGGATGAAGCCACTCAAGAGTCACCAAGAAAGGCAGGACCTAGTCAGGTGACAGCACCACCAGCCAAGAAACCAATTGAGGAATCAAAGACCATGGATGAACGATCCCCTAAGAAGTCAAAGAAGCGAAAGGCTTCTCAGAACTTCGCCGTGGTCGCTCACAATGGTCAAGCCTTCCCCAACCAACCAGCTCAACCCTCTGCTAGGAAGCCATACAATGGAACTGCACCTTTGTGCAACCAATGTAACCTTCATCATCACCCTAATGTGAAGTGCCGCAAATGTCAGATTTGTGGACTTATAGGTCATACAGCAAGGGTTTGCCCAACCGCAGCTGTACCAAATCAAGCTGGCGACACTCCTGCTCAAGCTCGTTTCTCACGAGGGCTCTGCTATAACTGTGGCGAGATGGGCCATTTCCTAAGGGATTGCCCAAAGCTTGCTAATGCAAATTTGACCCACGGATGAGCAGTTGGCTGAGTAGAAGATGTTGTTGTCTTATGCTTTAGTTTCTTTCGTTTTCTAGTAATGTGAAACAATATGTCTTGTTCATAAATAAATTATTGTTCACAAATTCTGATGTACAAGTGTAGTTACATGTGTGTATGACTTTTCCTATAATACCTACATTAAGGAACTATGTTCCTTACAAATTACTCTTGTGATTTCTCCCTTTCAAGTGATCGCTCATAATTTCCTCGAAAGTTCTAAGTACTCGTTTCATTCTAAGAAACGAAGTACATGAAATAAAGTGAAATTATGAGTAATCGTGCTTTTTGCACATCTGTACCTTTGAATCCTTGGTTGGATAACTAAGGATATTTTCAAATCTCATACCCATTACGTTTTGATTTTTCAACATACACAGTACAAGTATTTCAAAAACAATCTTCATGATCTCAAAACATTTCATATAGTTTGAAAACAATTTTTCTAAATGCATTGTCTATGTTATTACAAAAACATTGGCCATGTTATCAAAACCAACCTTCATAATTTCAAAAATGTTTCATATAGTCTGAAGACAATATTAACACAGCATATTTTCTTATCAAGTGCATGATTTCAAGAGTATCATTCATGTTTTCCAAAAACCTTATACATAATTTCAAAAAAATTCATTTCGCAGGATTTTAAAACATTTTTATAAATATACTTATCTAAAAACCTACTTTATGATTTCAAAAGTATTATATATAAGGTTTCAAAAACGTTAAACACATTTTTCTTAAAAGAACCCCATGCATAGTTTTCAAAAATATTTTCCTCATACATTGACTTAACTTTCAAATTTCGCTTCATATGTCGCCTTGGCATATCTGGCATCTCAACTTCATAAGCATTTTTACTTCATGTTTTGACATAAGCACGTCCAGTGCAAGGTTTCAAAACATCTTCAACTTCTAAAATCCATATGGGATTTTTTTTATCTTCACGTTTAGACCCTTGTGGATGATCATCATTCAAATCAGAGTCCTTAATTGGATTCCTTATGTACCTGAATTCGAACATTTCGGTTCCTTATAATCGAAATCGAATTTTTCTTTTAAAGATCTTTCTATCTTTATAGTTAGATTCTTGATAATGTTTAAAGTACCAAATGAAATCCACGAGATGGATTCCTAGTGTGCTTTAAATACATGTACTCTGTTAGCAGAACAAACTTCTAGTTAAACAATTTTGTGGTTATGTGACTATGTGTTTATTCATCTTATGTTTTCTTTTATGCATTTTTGTGTTTTTAATACTCTGGATATTCGTTATCCAAATCCTCGCAGAATCTTTCATATCTTCATATGAGGGATTCGTAGCAGGATATTCAAAAGGTACTACCTTCAATCCTTAATGGGCTTCTATGTAATAGTTAAGACCCTTGGATTATATAAGTACCGCTCCATGTTTCATAAGAGATCCTTTTAGTGGTCTAGTCTAAAAGATTGATTCACAATTTGGTTAAAGAACGACATCTAGTGATGTAGCTGAACAGACTCCTTGATAGTCTATTTAGATCATTTATTGATTTAATTAAAAGGACTCTATGGCGGTCTAGTCACACTCATCACAGGATTGTTCATTTGGTTTTCCCCTACACATTATAAAATAGACTGTGTGAACTGTGCAAGGAATTGTCTGATTATGGACGCGTACATAATTATAAAATTTAGTGCACAGAAACCCAGTAAGATTTGTTATGTGTAAGAACCGATAGTGACAACAATAACAAAATGAGAACGATGTAATGGGGGTATGGTGGACGCACCAATGGCGCTTCATATACTTGTATATAAGTGTCCCTCTTACATTGCAAGCATAATGTTATTAAGGTTACTAGAAGTTCAGAACCCTAACCAATATTGTTCGATCTTTTCAACTTCATGTTTTCAAGCTCTCACGAGTTTCCTCTAAATAAATTTCGGGACGAAATTTCCTAAAGTAGGGGAGACTGTAACACCTGTGCCTCCACGGCCATCAAACAAATTCCAAACCAATGAAATATTGTATTTCATACTTGGGATTTGTAAAAATATGTGTATCGTTTACACATATCAACTCTTGTTCGATTTCAAACTCTAAATCGCTTTCTGGAAGGTTATACGCGCACCGATGCGTAAATATAACCAGTTTAATGCAACAAACACTCCGGAATAGTGACATAGGCTTAACATACCTTAAATAACCTTTCCATAACTTAGAAATAAGTTTTGAAGGCTGTGGTATGGCAAAAACAAGCTAATTCGCTTACAGGGACTAAACTTGACAAACTGCGAAAGTATGCCAATTTGAACTGTAACAGACATTCCGGAACATGACCATAAGTTAAACACACCTTAAATATCCTTTACATAGCTTAGAAATAGGCTTTGAGGGGTTCGGTGTGCTAAAATAAACTTTTGGGTCATTCAGGGACTAAAAGTGTCAAAAAGTGCACAAGTTTGCATTTTCGCACATAATTTACGTTCTGAATACATCCGGACATCCAAAAATTTATGTAAGCACTAAAACATTTTATTTTAGTGTTTGGCATAAGAAAAATCCATTCGTTGCATCATTTGGATCGTTTTTCGCGCTTATGCGCATTCCGTCGTAATTAAGCGAACATCGCGTTCGTACGACCAAACGAACCAACACCCGGCATATTTTTGAGCATGTTTCATGTCCACAATGTTTAGGCATCATTTTAGGGCCTTAAAGTTGGCTTTACGGGCCTTAGAAGTGCCGAAAATGGGTTTAAACACGTGCAGGGACCAAAACTGTAGATTCTGAAACTTGTTTTCTGATCTGAAGAGCTAGGCGGCCCGCGTGAGCCCAAGCTTAAATCTTAGGCGGCCCGCGTCAGCCTCTCTGATCAGATAATATCGAACAGTCAGCAGATTCCAGCTGTTTTATTCACATCCACACATTCTCAACTGCACATTCAGCTCATTTAGACCCATTTCTAGACACCACAACTTTCCGACACTTGTACGGATACGATTAAGGCACGATATTCGACAAACGATCTTAACGGTTCGGGTATTCCTATAAATATCCAACCCACACAACTTCAAAACCCACTAGAATTCTGATCCTAGAAGGTCTAAGTTGAAACCATTGTTTCATACCTGAGTTACTTGGATCGGGATTAGCATTCGGGGACCCTTCGTAAGTATTCTTTCGTTCTTTTATTGCTTTTCGAGTCTTTCGAGTCTGAAAGTCAAACTTTGTTTGACTTTCTGCGTTGACCAGTTATGGTCAATGCGAAGTTCGTTTGAACTTCGCAACGTGAGTGTAATCACGTTGGTTATAGTCCTTTGGGACTATGCCTACTGATTACCACGTTGTCTAGGGTCGTAGGGTAAGCGATCTAATAAATCGCTTATACCTCGAACCCGACCCATTTGGTCGATCATTAGGATCCGACCAAATACATTAGGTGACCATAGTAGGTAGGGAATAACCTTCCGAGGTTATACCTTATGGTCGCTACGTTTAAGTAGTTGTATGATAGGTAGTTTATATGCCATAGGTAAATTACCAGAATACCCTTTTCATGTATAATTTGTAATTAAGCATATGTAACCTAAACTTTTGTCACATAACTGATTATGTAACATGTTTAGGCATATAACACTTGTCATAGGACTAGTTAGGCGGTCCGAACGCGTTTCACGCGAACGACGCGTTAAAGTAGCATAAGTTACCTAAACGGGTCGTAATGGGTCGAAAGCACTTAGATTAAGGTTTCATTTGGTATGTAGGCTTTGTTAAACCATATGACACGAGTTTCCATACTCGTTTGGTTTACGAACCCTCATTCTATCAAATCCTCCGATATAGGTCCGGGTTATTAACATAGTTACCTATATTAGGTGCCGTTTGATTTCCTTGATCTCTAGCGTTGCTTGGTGGTTATCTTAGGACTTCTGAGCAATCTCAAGTGAGTACATAGACCCCTCTTTTACTGTTTTCCAAACTGTTTTGGGGTGGAACACATGTGCCTAATTATTACTTTCATACTTTCCTGTTTTCACATCATATACATGCTATGTTCGTTAGTACATTATAGTACATGATTTCATTACATCTTATGCTAGGTGTGCCCATTGTGTGCATTACTTAGTACATTGTTTTACATTACATTTCATGCTAGGTGTGCCCATTGTGTGCATTACTTAGTACATTGTTTTACATTACATTTCATCCTAGGTGTGCCCATTGTGTGCATTACTTAGTACATCGTTTTACATTACATTTCATGCTAGGTGTGCCCATTGTGTGCATTACTTAGTACATCGTTTTTCATTACATTTCACGCTATGTATGTTCATTTGATTACATACTTAGTGCATCGTTTTCACATGCTTACATTTTTGGTATGACATTTGGTTTGTTTAACATGGAACAATACATTCATTAACATTGATCATGCCATTCGTTAGTAGGTAGTGGTACCATAGGAATTGACAACTCCCGTTCCGGACATCCCAGGGAAAGGGGATGAAAGGAATGACCGAATTCGATATACATAATTTAGATAAACCTTTAAGTGGTTTAAGGGTTTATCGCCGCAGTCTCAAGGCTTGGATGTATGCATTTTCACAACACCGCATAGATGTTCGTATCAGTATAGCATGCATTTACACAAAACATAGCGTTGATTTAAATCGAGTTTTACTTCAATACTATGTTCTTGTGCATATGGTTTAGTTGATACATTTCACTAGCCATACATATCATTTTGGTTACATATTACATGATTTACATTCATCATGCATTTACACAAAACATAGCTTTGATTTAAACCAAGTTTTACTTCAATACTATGTTCTTGTGCATTTCATCTATGGTTTAATTGATACATTTTCACTAGCCATACATATTATTTTGGTTACATATTACATGGCTTACATTTGACACATAAACACTTTTGACATTGGTTATACATTACATGATTTACATTAGACATGAACATTTTACATTGTTGGTTTGGTTTGAGTAAGTGATTAAGTAACGATGCGTGTGTAATATGATACAAGCATGGTGGATACGCCACTGGTACTTCCTATATATAAGTGTTTGTATGGTATTACATATCGTAGCGTTATTTGAATCATTTCAGTTTATGACATATAACATTTTATACAAATAACATACTTTTCACAATACATTGTTTTACAAACAACTTAACTTATACAAACTCATTTTACATGGTTATTCATTTAACCATGCATTATTCTCTTACTTATACATATCATCTGAACTTATTGTTTTTCAAATGATTTACAAAGACAAATCAAATTACAAGGTTCATGACTAAACATTTTCTTAAACAGAAGTCATGAATCTTATTTTCACAAAACCTATGTACTCGCCGGCATTTTTATGCTGACGTACCTATTTTCACATGTGTTTCAGGAAATGAAGCATAGGATTGATCAAGATACACTTAGGCGGACATGGGCCTTAGTGACAATAAAAGATGCAGACTAGTTATTTATGTTATGTTTCTTTGATTTTCAAGACATTGTAACTCATTTATTCAATAAAACAGTATTTAAATTTCCATGTGTTATGAAACAATGATTCTGTTACAACACTCCCCGATGTTTTTGCCATGTTTTGTTGTTTTACGTGGTCGGGGTGTGACAGGTGGGCCCGGTGGGGAGTATCGTGACGTGGTTGGCAACATAATAGTCAAACAACACAATATAAAAATATGCACAGCGGAAGCAAATGAAAAGTTATAATTTAACCGAATTTAATATTGTAATATCATGTATCACAACAGTCGATTGTTTATCCACAGACGGATCGAAAACAAGTAATAGTTCAACAGACTTTAGGCATCTTAAGCTTGCGAGACTTCTAGTGATGCTAAGGAGAAATCCCAGCCAATTTCGCTTAGTTCCTGCATTTAATCTTTTTGGGAAAATACGTCAGTTTACACTGGTAAACACAATCAACTAACTCATTTTGGAAAATGATTGAAAATTGGTTTGGATGCACGTGGCATAAACATTTTATTTAACTTGGGAGAATTATTTAAATATATAATCTTGTGAACGAATTACATGTTCCTTGTGCATTCAGTAGCCCGGATCTTGTCCGGGTTAAAGATCAATAGACACACCACATTATTCTTTTGTGCACTGACGGGTGTACGCCTACACCCCGCGCTTAAGTCGTGGCCATTTCGTAAAATGATGCCAAGGATATCCGGGACATGGTCCTTAACCCCCCAAAGGCTTTAAGTAACAAGACTGTTTAAACGAGCCGATCAAATTATTCAATTAACCACCCAACGATGGAAGATTTGATGCCCGATCAAGCGGTATTCTATATACCGTAACCCAAGCCCGTATAGGGAAAATAAGTTAAAAGTATTTACCTGAGCAATGTAATAATCACAATAAGCAAAATGCATGTAGCTTTTACTGGTACTCCTAATCTGGAACGAAGGTTTATAATAACCAATTAGAATCCTAACGGGTCTTTAATTAAGCTTAAGCTTAGACCGGTTAGTTTCAAAGATACGGTTCGTACGCACGATTAAGAGATGACCGGATAGAATGTGATTTGGACCCAACAAGTATGAAGACTTGTTTAATATGGGTATATTATACACATTCTGGATTTTGAGATAAAACCGATAAGGTTCGACCCGTTTAGGCTAGTTTATGTAAACTAGTTACATAAACCGAACCGAACGCGTAATAAGCGTAACGGGTAATAATGAGAGCCATTTACAGGTTTCCTAAGTTAATATGCTCCAAATATGTTGTGACATCAGTAAGTTATCATTTATTTTGCCCGAAGTGAATTTAAACACAAACTATGCCCCGTAGGGGTAGTTTGGTCATTTATAAGGTGATAAAAGAGTTTAAGTAATATTCTGAGTTACAGGTCTGATGTAATCAGCAAAGATAATCAATTTGCTAAGTTATATCAGTAGGGTATTGTATATATGTGAAATTTGTCAATTATAACCAAACTATGCACCGTAGGGGCATTTTGGTAATTTCACATAAGCCGAAAAGCTCAAAACTGAAGTCTGAGTTAAACAACTTTTGCTTACCGTTAAAATATTATAATTTTCCTCAAATATCAGTAGGTATCACCCTTTGTATGTTTAAAATAGTTTTAGTACATACTATGCGTTGAAAACGCTTAAAAAGGCGATTAGAAGCCGTTTCCGGGTTCTATATAGAAATCTGATATTTTTATTATTCCAGAGGGTTTAAAATAATTTATTTATCATTTATAATCAGTAGCAAAAGGTTTGGAGTCGTTTAGATATGTAAAACTCATTTTATGGCCCGTAAGGGCAAAACCGACAATTACCGGATTAAGCCTATGACTATGAGTTATGCTCAGCCTAAAATATATTAAAAATATTCAAAAATCCCAAAATAATATATTACATCAGTGGGTAATAAGTTTGATACCAAAAAGTAGGTTTAACTAGGCTATACGCTAATTACGCCGTTTTATTAACACAAAGCTTTCATTTTACGATAACGAGCATAACTCTTAACCTACACCTCAAACTGATGTCAAATTTTGTATGAAAGTTTAAATATCAGTAAGTAAGGTTTCTACTCTTTTACATTTCCAAAAATCATGCTTTAAAGTGAAAAGGGCATAATGGCCAACATATGAGCAATTAACAGAATCATGCATATTAATTGGATAACTAATGATCCAAGGTGTATAATCACAGAGGGTTATACTAGCATGTAACCTGGTCCAAATAAAGCTCTAAGGAATTTCTAAAACATACCATAACGGGTTAGAACTGAAAGTCAAAGTAAAAGTCAAACTATGCGACTTTCGGTTCCGAACCGGGTCTAAACAGGAAATTGTCGGGTTGAACAAGTTTAGACATGTCCTTACACTAATTACCAAGTTATATTAATGATCAAACAGGTTATATGAGTTCTACATTGCTAATTATGCATAAATTGCAATTTAAACATTCTGTTGACTTTTTATTAGTAAGTTTGACCCGACATTTGACCTAGATAGAGTGGGAATCAGGGGAAACCCTTTTGAGGGTTTATTACCCACATAATTACCAACTTATAACTACTTTTGATTCGAGATTTGAATGAGCCATTATTAATTAATCTCGAAGTCAAACCGTAATTACGACGGTTTGACTTTTAGCTAAATAACTAAGCTAAACTCAATTAAAGAAGGTTAAGCAAACTTACAATAGTCCTATGAACGACCAGAGATCACCTGAGTCTGCTTTGGAGCTCCAAGAATGATCAGAAGTGCAAGAGAAGGTGTGAGGAACTTGGTTGCAACTTAGGTCCTTTATATAGTGAATTAATCACCATAAAAAGTTGACACACAACTCTACCACTGACCATAACTGATCCACAAGTGTCCCTAGATGTTTAGGGGTTGTTTAGGGGTCAAGAGAAATGTGGAAAATCGGTTAAAGTCGAGCAGAATGCAAAAGGCAGGCAAGAACCCATGTTTCTCGGTACTGGCAGTCCCTCGCGTGGCGCGAGGGCTCCTCGCGTGGCGCGACGGAGTGTCTGCACAAATCTGAATTTTAGATTTTTTGCGATTTGATCCTTGGCTCTTCAAACTTCGTTTAGACACTTGTTTCTTGCATCTTGAACCCTCCAACTTGATTTATAAGGGCTTTAAAACATATACCCACTTTGTTAAGTCCCCGGTTAACTTTATTGTTACCCGAAAAGTCCTAACTTTCAACGTTGACGCTTTAACCCTTTGCATACGAATTTGATCATAACTTTCTCATACGATGACGAAACTTTATGAAATTTATATCGTGCATTCTAGTGAGCATAATTAACATTTACAAAGCTTCGGGTTTGTCAAAAGGTCACTCAGAGGTATAACTTAAACATGTTGACACTTTTAACCCCTGTAGTTTGAAATCTCACTTTTAGCTTCGATGATCCATGATTTATTCGTTTGAAGGTATGAGCATCATGTAGGGTTAATATATAATATATTTATTCACTGTTGACATTTAGAACCCGTATATTCACATTCTTTCCATGATTGTCAACTTTAATCCTTTTATAACATTCTTTCACACGTTCAAACATATTACACGTGTCAACACATTATAGGACGTGAATTTTCGAGGTGTTACATCCTCACCCCCTTAAAATAATTCTCGACCCGAGATTTACTGAAATAAATAAGGGTACTTTTCTTTCATCGTGGATTCAACCTCCCACGTATATTCGGGTCCTCTACGGGCATCCCATTTGACCTTTACAATAGGCACATGCTTCCTTCGAAGCTTCTTGACCTGTCGATCCTCAATCGACAATGGTTTTTCCACAAACTTCAAGCTCTCATCTATATGCACATCTGTATGTGGTATAACCAGTGATTCATCAGCGAAGCACTTCTTCAGATTGCAGATGTGGAACACATTGTGAATTCCACTGAGCTCTTCCGGTAAGTTTAACTTATAGGCAACTGACCCGACACGTTCGATAACCTCGAAAGGTCCTATGTATCTCGGGCTTAGCTTGCCTTTCTTACCAAATCGCATCACCCCCTTCCAGGGTGATACTTTAAGCAACACTTTGTCACCTACTTCGAAGTGAAAAGCTTTACGCTTTGGATCTGCGTAACTCTTCTGCCTATCTCGGGCAGCTTTGAGACGGTCACGAATCTGGACAATCTTGTCCGTCGTTTCAAAGACTATCTCTGGTCCTGATAATTGGACATCTCCAACTTCTGCCCAACAAACGGGCGTTCTACACTTTCTACCATATAAGGCCTCAAAAGGCGCAGCCTTTATGCTGGTGTGGTAGCTATTGTTGTAGGAGAATTCCATCAGAGGTAGGTGGTTATCCCAACTACCACCTAAATCAATTACACATGCACGTAGCATGTCTTCCAAAGTTTGAATAGTACGCTCACTCTGACCGTCTGTCTGAGGATGGTAAGCCGTACTAAAATTCAAACGCGTGCCCAAAGATTGCTGGAAACTCTTCCAAAAATGTGACGTGTACCTAGTATCTCGGTCAGAGATAATAGCCACAGGTATGCCATGTAAGGCTACAAACCTATCAACGTATAACTAGGCTAACATGTCGGAGTTATAAGTCTCCTTGATGGGTAAGAAATGTGCTGACTTAGTCAGTCTGTCAACTATAACCCATATTGTATCATTTCCTTTCCTTGTCTTGGGTAACTTGGTGATAAAATCCATGGTTACCATTTCCCACTTCCACGTAGGAAGTTCAGGCTGTTGTAGCAAGCCTGACGGCTTTTGATGTTCTGCTTTGACTTGCGCACAAGTCAAGCACTTAGCTACATAGGCAGCTACAGACTTTTTCAAGCCTATCCACCAATAATTTGCCCTTAGATCCTGGTACATCTTATCAGCTCCAGGATGAACGGAGTATTTGGAACTATGGGCTTCCTGGAGGATGACATCTCGAAGTCCTCCATAAATTAGAACCCATATTCGTCCATTTAATCTTAGAATTCCGTCCTTGCTAAGAGTTAACTGCTCCTCAGTTACCCCTAGCTTTTCGTTAGGATAGTTAGCTTCCAACACAGCTTCCTTCTGTGCAGCTAACAACCTTTCAGTCAAACTGTTCTTTATCTCCATGCGCTTGGCATTGATTTGGATGGGTTTCACCCTTTCCTTTCGACTCAAGGCATCAGCGACTACATTCGCCTTGCCGGGATGATATCTGATTTCACAATCATAATCGTTTAAAGTCTCCATCCAACGGCGTTGCCTCATGTTTAAATCCTTTGATTAAACAGGTGTTGGAGGCTCTTGTGGTCAGAATAGATCACACATTTGATACCATATAAATAATGCCTCCACAGTTTTAGTGCGAATACAACGGCACCCAACTCCAAGTCATGGGTGGTGTAATTCTTTTCATGCACCTTTAACTGTCGTGATGCATAGGCAATAACCTTGCCTTTCTGCATAAGCACACACCCCATGCCAGTGTGAGATGCATCACAATAGACTACAAAATCTTCTATTCCATCTGGCAATGTCAGTACTGGGGTGTTGCTCAACTTTTGTTTGAGGATATCAAAGGACTCTTGCTGCTTAGGGCCCCAAGCAAACTTTACTTTCTTCTTAGTTAAGGAGGTTAGGGGTGCAGCAATCCTTGAAAAATTTTCGATGAAATGCTGTAATATCCTGCCAATCCCAGGAAGCTACGAATCTCTGTAGGCATCTTTGGCTCTTGCCAGTTCATAACAGCTTCAACTTTAGCGGGATCCACTTGGATACCACGCTCACTGACCACATGTCCAAGGAATTGGACTTCTCGAAGCCAAAACTCACACTTGGAAAATTTGGCATAGAGCTTCTCCTGATGCAGGAGTTTGAGAATACAGCGAAGGTGTTTCTCATGGTCAGCTTGGTTCTTCGAATAGATAAGAATGTCGTCGATGAAAACCATGACGAATTTATCTAAGTAAGGCTTGCATACGCGATTCATGAGATCCATGAACGCGGCTGGTGCATTAGTCAGCCCAAAAGTCATCACTAGGAACTCGTAATGACCATAACGAGTCCTAAATGCTGTTTTGTGTACGTCTTCATCTCTAACCTTCAGTTGATGGTAGCCTAACCTCAAGTCAATCTTCGAGAAATAACTTGCCCCTTGTAACTGATCGAACAAATCGTCGATCCTGGGCAAAGGATATCTATTCTTTATTGTGACCTTGTTAAGCTCACGGTAATCGATGCACAGACGCATCGATCCATCCTTCTTCTTGACAAACAGGACTGGCGCTCCCCAAGGAGACGAACTAGGTTTAATGAAACCTTTAGCTAGCAATTCATCCAGTTATGTTCTTAATTCCTTCATTTCCGTTGGCGCCAACCTATAAGGTGCTCTGGCAACTGGAGCTGCTCCAGGGATGATATCAATTCTGAATTCCACTTGCCTATCTGGTGGCAAACCAGGTAGCTCTTCCGGAAAAACTTCTGGGTATTTAGAAATGACAGGAATGTCTTCTATCTTCGGTTTAGGCTCATCAATAATCATTTGTGCCATGTAGATGACACAACCCTTCTTTAAACATTTTGAAGCCTTGAGCATAGTCACTTGCTCAGGTAGTCCATACTGGGTATCTCCCCGAATGGTAAGTGATTCACCAGACGGAGTCTTTATCACCACTTGTTTCTTGTTGCAGACAATTTGGGCCTGGTTATGAGATAACCAGTCCATACCCAGAACTATGTCAAAACCAGCTAACTTAAATGGAAGTAGGGACAGAGGAAAAGAGTGGTTCTTAATGGATATAACACATCCATCTAACACAGTAGAGACGGTTTCTAGGGTGCCATCTGCTAACTCCACCTCATAATTCACATTTAAGGTTTTGACCGGTAATTTCAGCAATTCACAAAACTTATTATCAACGAAAGACTTATCAGCGCCTGAATCAAAAAGTACTCTTGCATAGACATCATTTACAAGGAAAGTACCTGTAATAACGTTGTCGTCTAGAATCGCTTCCTTTGCGTCCATTCTGAAGACCCTAGCATTAGTCTTCTTGGCCTCTTCAGGCTTTTTGGTGTATTTTGGGCAGTTGGTTTTAATGTGCCCCTTTTCATTGCAACTGTAGCAAGTTGCATCCTTCAGCTTTTTGCAATCCAAGGTTTTGTGGTCCTTGGACTTGCATATACCACAAGCATAGGTTTTTGACTGAGTCTGCGAATTCGACTCGAGTCTGCACTTTCCAAAGTGCTGCTTCTTGCAAATCTTGCATTTGGGCTTCTCACTAGAATGATGCCCATCTTTCCTTGACTCAGATCCTTTCTTGTTGTCACCGTTCCCACGGTGCTTCTTGTTCGATCTCCGCGAACTATCATCTTCACGTTTTCTCTTCTCAGCCTCCTTATTCCTCAGCGATCTTTGCCTGACCGCATCCAAAGTGAGGGACAAAGATATGTTAGCTACAGATCTAAAAGTAGCTGGCCGAGAAGCCTTCACGCTTGCCTTGATTTCCGGGGCTAAACCACCGATAAAACGAGCTATTCTTTTTGGTTCCGGGGTTACCAGATATGGAACCAACCGGGACATCGTGTTGAAGCTCGTGAGGTACGCTTCACAGTCAAGGTTTGTCATCACCAATGATAGAAAATCAGACTCTATCTTCTCCACCTCATGCTGGGGGCAGTAATTCTCCCTGATGAGGGAAACAAATTAATCCCACGACATGTTGTACAATGGGATTTTCCCGGTGGCTTGAATCAGTGATCTCCACCAGGCTAAAGCTTCGCCTTTAAAAGACTGCAACACAAACTTGACTACATCTCTCTCAGCGCATCCGCTGATATCCACAACCGTATCCATCTCATCCAGCCACGTCATACAGTCAATGGCGCCTTTCTCCCCAGTGAAATCCCGGGGTTTGCAGGAAACAAAATATTTATAAGAGCAACCCTTGTCACGGGGTCCTTGGTTTAGTACAACCTGCTGAGATGGAGCACTGTGGTGGTTCGAGGAGTGTCGATCATCATCTTTCTTCAGTTCTTCCTTCTTGGAAGGAGGCTTTGCATGCGGCATAGATAGGGTCCTACTTCGAGTTCCACTATACTCTTCGTACTGCCGTTCCAATGCCTTTGTAACTGCGTCGTCTACCAATGCTTTCAATTCAGCACCCGTTAAATGAACTCGGGCGTTATCAATGTTCTCCATTGGATGGCTATTAATCTCGTCTGAGTTAGCCATTTTAATTGAACTGTTACAGAAAACAAGGACAATAGTTTATTTGGGAGTTTATTATGGAATTGCCCCTTAGGGTAATTCATTAACCATGGTAAACAGAGACCATATTTGGTTAATTTATTAATCATATTTATTTAGGATTTTTATCATAATTTATCCAAATTATAAAACAATAACAGTTTTATTTATGGCACAAAAGGCCTAGTCACATGGACACTTTTAATTTATAAGTTATGATTTCAGAGAATCAAAATATGAAGGTATACTGGCACAATAGGCCTAGTTACAAGGACATTTATAAATTATAAGCTATGATTTCAGAGAATCAAAGCATGAAGGTTTGAACCTAGTTCATTACCTTTATCTGACAGGGAGTCATCGCTACCACTGTCTTTTGGCTCATATGGAAATAAGCAGGGCCCGTAGGCACCATATTACCACGTATGGTAAAAATATGATCATCTTAATTGATGATCTAACCCATGATTCAGAGATCATTAAGTTGGGTTAGGAATCTGTGAAAAGATCCTTTAATAAGAATGACGTGTGTGATTTTAATGAATCACGTCTGCCAGGAGTGTTAACATGTTTTCAGATGTTAACTGGGATTTGAATCTTTTTAACAGGTCTTACCATCTTGGCCCGGTCTTATAATGACCCGAAGGCTAGGTTTCACTCTTTAAGATTCTTATTCAATATTTAATAGGAAGATTATTATTAAAAGGAATGACTTTGATTTATTTATTTCATGTAATATTTTTATGCAGATAATAGCAAAAATGAAATTTATAAACTTACATTCCATTAATTTATTAAAAGGTTACACGTCGCCCTAAACGGGTCTTTTTAAATAAACAAACTTACCCACGCAGGGGTTTAAACAAGTACTTACCCACGCAGGGGCTTAATAATATAATAGTCCAAGCAGGGACTTACACAAATAACATAATAGTCCACGCAGGGACTTAAACAATAACATACCCTCGTAGGGGTTTACAGAAAGATAGACCCACGCAGGGGTCAAAAACAAACAAGCATACCCACGCAGGGGTTTATACTGCAAGACTGGCCCACGCAGGGGCTCAACAACAATTGGAAGGATTTAGTGGTCCTTCTTGCTCTTCCCTTTGATCAAGCTTGTCAATCCTTGGAAGAAGCTTTGTCTCTCCATGCGGTCGCGGTGAAACTCTCGTTCAACATGATCCAGTCTCTGAAGAATTTCCTCCCGTTCTGGGGGAGAAAATCGTGGCGGCTGCGATTGCGTCCGTATTATTGGTCTGGCCAGTATCTGGTACTCATGAGTTGGGTACCCTACCCCCCATGGATCTCTATACGGTCCTTGGGTGTTATAATTAGCCGCTACCAAGTATGGGTCGGCTTCTGCGTAGTTATAGTTGGTGTGCACTGGCTGTTCACATGGGTTATACGCCATGGAACCCATGTATGCCGGAATTCGGTTACCAAAACCCATAGGCGGTGGTTGCGGTGCAACTGGGTGTGAGGGTCCACCCATTTGTGGGTCCTCCTGAAGTGGCGGGTAATGGCTGCCACTTGATTGGCGTGGAGAACTAAAATGAAAGTCTCCCGCTCGCGCAGACATACGCGCTCCGGTTCTCCTACGCCTTGGCGGTTGCGGAGGTGCCGGTTGAACTGGTGGCGGTGGAGGCGGTGGCGTGACTGCCACAAACCGTGAATCCACGGAGGGATCCTGCTACTGCTGTTGTTGCTGCTGAGGCGACGAATTGTGAGGAGGTGTATAGTACCATTCGTGCCTGGTAAACATAGCTTGAAAGTTTTCTGGACCACCATAGGGTGATCCGTGGAAAGAAGATCCGTTAGAGATCTCTATCGGGTGGTTTGGTGTACCACTGGCTGGCTCGACGGGGTCTGTATCCTCGTCCATATCATCCGCGTGATCTCCCGAGAAATGATCCTCTGGCCCCAATGGGTTAAAACCCACTGGTTCTTGTATGTAGTTGGCCGGGTTAAACCGGCCCCTGAAGACAGGTGTAGGGTCTCCAAAAGAGTGGTGCGATAAGGATCGCTGTAATGGTATGTATGAAGGTTGAGGGTTGTTGGGCTCATACTCGGGCTGCGGCCCATAAGGGTTATGGACAGGAGGTGTTGAGCTATGCGAAACCGACCGTCTAGCCGGCTCAAAGAGGTTCCTCCGGTTCTGCCGGGGATCGTCACTCTCTGTGGTTGAAGGAGCTCGTACATTCGAAGGTCCTGCCTCGTTGTCATTGGGGGCGGTGATTGGCCCCTTGCCACGTCCTCTTCTTCTAAAGAATCTTGGCGGCATTTTGTTAATCCTGTCAATATAGCATGAGATAACAACAACAATATATAAAAATTAAAGGACAAAACAAAAACCAAACAAGGTAGAATTTGTCCTATGTTATTTGTCTAGACTCGAAAGTTTAGATATGTGCAATTGTGTTATTGAGATTAAACACAAAAGGCTAGTGTTTAATTCACTCAATGTTGGCTCTGATACCAACCTGTCACACCCCGATTTCCACGTGTCACCGGTGGGCCCGGTGGGGAGTATCGTGACGTGGTTGGGAACATAATAGTCAAACAACACAATATAAAAATATGCACAGCGGAAGCAATTGAAAAGTTATAATTCAACCGAATTTAATATTGTAATATCATGTATCACAACAGTCGATTGTTTATCCACAGACGGATCGAAAACAAATAATAGTTCAACAGACTTTAGGCATCTTAAGCTTGCAAGACTTCTAGTGATGCTAAGGAGAAATCCCAGCCAATTTCGCTTAGTACCTGCATTTAATCTTTTTGGGAAAATACGTCAGTTTACACTGATAAATACAATCAACTGACTCATTTTGGAAAATGATTGAAAATTGGTTTGGATGCACGTGGCATAAACATTTTATTTAACTTGGGAGAATTATTTAAATATATAATCTTGTGAACGAATTACATGTTCCTTGTGCGTTCAGTAGCCCGGATCTTGTCCGGGTTAAAGATCAATAGACACACCACATTATTCTTTTATGCACTGACGGGTGTACGCCTACACCCCGCGCTTAAGTCGTGGCCATTTCGTAAAATGATGCCAAGGATATCCGGGACATGGTCATTAACCCCCCAAAGGCTTTAAGTAACAAGACTGTTTAAATAAGCCGATCAAATTATTCAATTAACCACCCAACGATGGAAGATTTGATGCCCGATCAAGCGGTATTCTATATACCGTAACCCAAGCCCGTATAGGGAAAAATAAGTTAAAAGTATTTACCTGAGCAATGTAATAATCACAATAAGAAAAATGCACGTAGCTTTTACTGGTACTCCTAATCTGGAACGAAGGTTTATAATAACCTATTAGAATCCTATCGGGTCTTTAATTAAGCTTAAGCTTAGACCGGTTAGTTTCAAAGATACGGTTCGTACGCACGATTAAGAGATGACTGGATAGAATGTGATTTGGACCCAACAAGTATGAAGACTTGTTTAATATGGGTATATTATACACATTCTGGATTTTGAGATAAAACCGATAAGGTTCGACCCGTTTAGGCTAGTTTATGTAAACTAGTTACATAAACCGAACCGAATGCGTAATAAGCGTAACGGGTAATAATGAGAGCCATTTACAGGTTTCCTAAGTTAATATGCTCCAAATATGTTGTGACATCAGTAAGTTATCATTTATTATGCCCGAAGTGAATTTAAACACAAACTATGCCCTGTAGGGGTAGTTTGGTCATTTATAAGGTGATAAAAGAGTTTAAGTAATATCCTGAGTTACATGTCTGATGTAATCAGCAAAGATAATCAATTTGCTAAGTTATATCAGCAGGGTATTGTATATATGTGAAATTTGTCAATTATAACCAAACTATGCACCGTAGGGGCATTTTGTTAATTTCACATAAGCCGAAAAGCTCAAAACTGAAGTCTGAGTTAAACAACTTTTGCTTACTATTAAAATATTATAATTTTCCTCAAATATCAGTAGGTATCACCCTTTGTATGTTTAAAATAGTTTTAGTACATACTATGCGTTGAAAACGCTTAAAAAGGCGATTAGAAGCCGTTTCCGGGTTCTATATAGAAATCTGATATTTTTATTATTCCAGAGGGTTTAAATTAATTTATTTATCATTTAGAATCAGTAGCAAAAGGTTTGGAGTCGTTTAGATATGTAAAACTCATTTTATGGCCCGTTAGGGCAAAACCGACAATTACCGGATTAAGCCTATGACTATGAGTTATGCTCAGCCTAAAATTTATTAAAAATCTTCAAAAATCACAAAATAATATATTACATCAGTGGGTAATAAGTTTGATACCAAAAAGTAGGCTTAACTAGGCTATACGCTAATTACGCCGTTTTATTAACATAAAGCTTTCATTTTACGATAACGAGCATAACTCTTAACCTACACCTCAAACTGATGTCAAATTTTGTATGCAAGTTTAAATATCAGTAAGTAAGATTTCTACTCTTTTACATTTCCAAAAATCACGCTTTAAAGTGATAAGGGCATAATGGTCAACATATGAGCAATTAACGGAATCATGCATATTAATTGGATAACTAATGATCCGAGGTGTATAATCACAGAGGGTTATACTAGCATGTAACCTGGTCCAAATAAAGCTCTAAGGCATTTCTAAAACATACCATAACGGGTTAGAACTGAAAGTCAAAGTAAAAGTCAAACTATGCGACTTTCGGTTCCGAACCGGGTCTAAACAGGAAATTGTCGGGTTGAACAAGTTTAGACATGTTCTTACACTAATTACCAAGTTATATTAATGATCAAACAGGTTGTATGAGTTCTACATTGCTAATTATGCATAAATTGCAATTTAAACATTCTGTTGACTTTTTATTAGTAAGTTTGACCCGATATTTGACCTAGATAGAGTGGGAATCAGGGGGAACCCTTTTGAGGGTTTATTACTCACATAATTACCAACTTATAACTACTTTTGATTCGAGATTTGACTGAGCCATTGTTAATTAATCTCGAAGTCAAACCGTAATTACGACGGTTTGACTTTTAGCTAAATAACTAAGCTAAACTCAATTAAAGAAGGTTAAGCAAACTTACAAGAGTCCTATGAACGACCAGAGATCACTTGAGTCTGCTTTGGAGCTCCAAGAATGATCAGAAGTGCAAGAGAAGGTGTGAGGAACTTGGTTGCAACTTAGGTCCTTTATATAGTGAATTAATCACCATAAAAAGTTGACACACAACTCTATCACTGACCATAACTGATCCACAAGTGTCCCTAGATGTTTAGGGGTTGTTTAGGGGTCAAGAGAAATGTGGAAAATCGGTTAAAGTCGAGTAGAATGAAAAAGGCAAGCAAGAACCCATGTTTCTCGGTACTGGCAGTCCCTCGCGTGGCGCGAGGGCTCCTCGCGTGGCGCGACGGAGTGTCTGCACAAATCTGAATTTTAGATTTTTTGCGATTTGATCCTTGGCTCTTCAAACTTCGTTTAGACACTTGTTTCTTGCATCTTGAACCCTCCAACTTGATTTATAAGGGCTTTAAAATATATACCCACTTTGTTAAGTCCCCGGTTAACTTTATTGTTACCCGAAAAGTCCTAACTTTCAACGTTGACGCTTTAACCCTTCGCATACGAATTTGATCATAACTTTCTCATACGATGACGAAACTTTATGAAATTTATATCGTGCATTCTAGTGAGCATAACTAACATTTACAAAGCTTCGGGTTTGTCAAAAGGTCACTCAGAGGTATAACTTAAACATGTTGACACTTTTAACCCCTGTAGTTTGAAATCTCTCACTTTTAGCTTCGATGATCCATGATTTATTCGTTTGAAGGTTTGAGCATCATGTAGGGTTAATATATAATATATTTATTCACTTTTGACATTTAGAACCCGTATATTCACATACTTTCCATGATTGTCAACTTTAATCCTTTTATAACATTCTTTCACACGTTCAAACATATTACACGTGTCAACACATTATAGGATGTCAATTTTTGAGGTGTTACACCAAAAGATGAAGGAACCTCATCTCAGCCAAATCCCTCAGGATACTCAGCTAATACTGAGGAAGGAATATTTATTTTTAAGGCACAGTCTGAGGAACCGTTCCCTTCTAAAAAGAGATGATGGTTTAATAGTGGAGCGCATGAGAGAAGAAAGAGGATGGAGAAATTACAAAAGCAAAGAGCGATAGTAAAAGCTAATAGAGAAGTGAATGCCCAAACTCAGGAAGCAGTCAATAGGCCACCATGGGAAGAGGAACTAGATAGGCTGTTGGCAGATTTCCATATGCTAGCCACTACAGCAGTAGACTCTAACCTAAACCAAAGAGCTGAACCACCACTGTTACCCTTATTTCTAGACCAACAAATGTTAGAACCAAACCAGGAAAACCAATTCCCGATACCTGCATTTGACCCTAACGAATTACCTAGAATCCCAACCCCAATGTCTTCAGAATATGATCCATGGTAAGATTACAATAGGTCGTATTCGGCCCTATATACTCCCGAAGAACCAGTTCCAGAACCACCATTAAACCCACCAATGAGTCGATAATGTGTGAAGGAACTCCGTCAGTATGGCGAAAACTTAGTGGACGAAGGAAATAGAATGCGACAGATAGGGGAGAAACTAGTTTGGAAATATGATGCAAATGAGATGCAGTATTGGATAAACGGCACCTAGAATATTGCCTAGATATATGTGTAATTTATATTTTGATAAAAATATATATATATAACCAACTAAAATAGATAGACTAAAAAAGATATCGATGCATAACTACTATTTGTTTTATTTTTCAGTTGTAGTTTGTAATCGATGCATATATATATGAAAAGAGTAAAAGTCACAATGTTCGACGATGTTGATCAATCTGTTTGTATTAAATCTTATTCTATGATAATTAATACCTGATAAATGTTTACAATTCAGCTGGAAAACGAAGTAAATCAGGATAACCCGAATAATGAGAATAATGGAAACCAAATAGAGAACAGTGCCATCCAACATATAGTAGCACAAGGAATTATAGATGCTATGTCTTATATTATCAAGACTGTTAAAAAAGAAGAAAATAATAAATCTGCAAATGGAAGTAAACGCCAACACACTGAACCAAGTCACAGTGTGAACGATAATAACGGACCAATAATCCAAGCTCCAGTTCCTAAAAGAAGAAGAACCGCCTCATACGGTTGTTCTTATAAAGAATTCTTGGCCTTCAAACCAATAGAATTCTCAGGCAATGAAGGAGCCATTTCAGCCTTACGCTGGATAGAAAAGACAGAAGCAGTCATAAAAATAAGTAAATGTGCAGATGAAGATAAGTTATGTTTGCTTCTAATCTTTTAAAAAATGCAGCCTTAGAATGGTGGAATACTATTCTCCAGTCTATAGGAAGTGACAGAGTTTATAATATGGAATGGACTAATTTTAAAGAAATAGTCGAAAGAAATTTTTGTGCTACTCATGAAAATGAACAAATCGCCAACAAGTTCCTAAATCATAAAATGACTGGAATAGACTTCAAAGGTTACACTACCATATTCTTTGAATATGCTAGAATTGTAACATATGAAACTTTTTATAACCCGGTTATATAAAATACTATAAGTATTCCAACTCATATATTTAGTGTTTTTAGTATTAGTAAATAAAATCCACATAAATATATATTTCGAACAAAAATAAAATATAATCAATGTTTAGAAATCAAAATAGAAGTGAGGTTAAGGAAACTTGGTTGACTAAAAGAAATAAATTAAAAATAAGATCAATATCAATAACAAATAAATATTGATGTTTGACCCAAGATAGAAAATTTGAGCTAGGCTACATCTTTATTTTTTTTTCATAATCGCCTCGTTCTTCGAGATTGATACAAGATTTTCGTTTCAATATAATCTTACCATTTGTGTCATAACGATTTCAAAATAAATTGGAATTTTAAATTCACTATTCTTTCGATTACGATCTTTTAATGAACCGATTATAATCACCAACCTTTAATCCCCTCCGGCAACAGTCGTTGTTACCTTACAAACTTTCATCCCCTTACCGCCGCACTACCGTCGTATTACACCGTAGGGTTTTTTTTTCTTCGCCGGAGTAATTAATCTGTCGCGCCACGCTTCTTTCCGCCACCGTCAGATTTTCCCTCTGAGTTCTCTGACCCGTTCTAGTGCAACCACAGCCATCGCCACACCCTCCGAGCAGGATCGTTGTTGTGAAGTAGCCTTAACGTTCTGTTCGAGTCTGTCTGAAAATAAAGATCGTCGTTGTAATTTTTGCAAAAAGCCCAAATTAATAAACCAAACTTCTTACAATACACACTTAATCCATAAAAGACATGCAATTAACGAAAAAGGTTCAAACTTTATTTCAATCCATTCATCATAGTCTAGGCGGTTTAAACGTTTAGCCAATAATCATTGTTTCAAACATCATAACAATCTTGAACATAACATAATGCATCATGAAATAAGTTGGAATTAAACGAAACAAGAAAAATACAGGAGGATTAAACCAGAATGCTTCACTCCGAATGCTTCCGAACTCGTACCCGATGATTCCTATGCTTCAAAACCTTCAAAATAGCTCAAAGTATGCTCTTGAATTCGCCTTAGGGTTCCTCAATTCGTAACTAGGGTTTTTTTCGAGTTTATGATCAATATATATGACTTTCCAATTCAACCCTCAATTTAATTCGAAATAATATGCCTGCTATATCTTCTGGCGGGGCGCGAGCCAAATATGAAGTGGGTCGCGGGGAGCTACCTTGTCCCTTTAAACGTGTAATACCCTCAGTCTCTCGTCGGGCACGAGAGACTTGCTTAATCTGTCACGGGGCGCCAGAAAGTGATTTTTCAGCACTTTAGCTTCGTTTCAGCACCCCGATCTTTTCAACTCGTTCCAGGACTTGACGTTTCAGTATTTTGGCACGTTTAACTCAGTTTTCTGCATATTTAAGCATCAAGACCTGCGAAACACGATTGGATCAATAGTATGCACATTCTACCAAAAACAAAACTAAATATAACGGAAAACTATACAAACTATACATTGCAATACATCAAATATCCCCACACTTACTCTTTTTCTGTCCTCGAAAAAGAATTATGCAACGGAAACAGAAATGTTTAGTTACTTGGGTCAAAAATTATTTATTTTGTTAAAATCAAAGCTTGTGTTAGCCACGATTGCAAATATACTTGTCCCTTTAAACCCAAATCCTGTTCTAAGCCCCTTAGCATGCAATTTTTAGTTCAAGTGCGGTCAATCTACCTAGGGTCTCATGCTAGAAGCTACCGTCCACCTAATCCCGGCTCAAGCTTATAGAACAAAAGGAAAGATCACTAGACCAATTCCTAACCGTCTTATATCAAAAACAAGAGAATTTAGAATCAAAATTTTCCCACTTCTCATCATTTTTTTCTTTTCATTTAATTTTTCTCTTTTCTTTTAATTAGCTTAGACATTGCTTTTACCTAACCCAGAGGCAATCCGGCAATAGAGTCGCTATCCCCAACTCGGATTACATAAGCATTCTAGAGGCATTCCGGGTCGAAGTCACTATCCCCAACCAAGATTACATTGGCCTACACTACTTTCATTTAGTTTCTAGCTCATTTTTTTCTTTTCTATTTTTTTCCATGATTAAAAATTTTAGCGGTTTTGACTTATAACGGCATTCTTTATACTCTTATTGGCGGTTTCAATTTCCCATTTTTCCTAGATGAAAACACACTAGTAGACCGACAATTAAGGTAATATTAACTCATAGGGACTTAAACCCAAACCCGGGCCTATTCACATATCCCTAACTAGACAAAAGCTCGACTTATTTAATCTCATATTATTATTATTTGAACCTAAATAAAAATCCATCTTTTCTATCATTTTCCGTATTGATTTTGCAAACTTCTTTATTCGAAAGACATTTTCTAATTTTTCAATTTTTTTTTAATTTTTTGATATTAATGACTCGACTACTACTACTATTTACATGTATCCCATCCCCACACTTAAAGATTGCATTGTCCCTAATGCAAGAATAGAAATACGACTCAACTAACTACCTAAATTACCACTAAACTAAGAAAACTAAAAACCAAATAAAATAAAAAATACAAAATATACAAGTGGAAAATGACTTAGCTGATCTGAATATGTGAGACTGTCAAAGTGCCAGTCAATTCCACATATGCCCTCCAATCCGTACGCGCTCAGCGAACAATTCCTAACTCGGACACGCTAACAGAAGCGGCAACAAATACCAACCTAATCAAGCAAACACCAAACACTAACAAAAGATAATATATACGATACTAAGTGTTAGTGCAAACATCCACAAACCAAACGTCAACCATTCCCAAAATCCCAACCAACCTGTTTAACGTATTTAAGTACAAACCAACAAAAGAGGATCAAAACAACATAAAGATAAAAAAGAACAAAAGATATAAGCTGTCAGCATCGCTGCATCCTCGCCCTACTCCTCGTCAGACTCCTCCTCACTCGCCTGCATCCCACTGGGCCCTGCCTCAGACAGCTGCCAAGAAGGCGGTGGCTGCAACTGAAAATTCTGCATCAGAACCAACATACCATCCTCTAGCCTCCTCTGCCCTGCCACCATCTCCTGCCTAAACCCACTAATCTGATCATCAACATACATACGCAAGTCACCGAAACCCGCCTGCATAGCATCATATAACGAATCCAAAGTAAGTGGATCGGGTCGTGGCTGCGCTAATGGGTACTGCCTAGCAGGAATATCCTGACGAATACGAGGAATACGAGGCCTCTGATAGCGGGTAGAAACCACACCCTGCATAGCCTCCACAGCACCTGAACCAGGCGGAGGCTAAACCTGTGGACCCTCTCGTATCGGCTCCCAAGTAATCGGGTCAGTGTATGCTATAATCCCAGCAGACTTCAAATCCCTATCACTCATAAAACAAGGGCCAGGACCCTTCTTCATCCTATCATCCAGGTACCTCTCAAACACACCTAAGCTCTCGGCTAACCAAGTAATCTGCCCACAGTAAATACGAGCTCCAGCACCACCCCTCCATAACCTCTTCATAGACAATGCAAACACAGTTGCCAAGTTGGCTGGCCTGTGCTCAACCATACACATCAGACAGAATAAACTCACCTGATTAACCTTGTTATCCCCCTGTCCTCTACCAACCAAAGTCGCTCCTAGAATTTTGTGGATAAAGCGAAGAACTGGATCAGTAATATCACTAGCAACTGCCACTGTAGAGTATGGTACCGTCGATATGTTGCTCCAAAATCTCGTTAAATCACTTGACTGAACACAGAATCCACGCCGCTTCTTAAACATACCCTGCAGACTAGTGATAAACTCGGGTGCCACAACCTCTTATTGCGTATAAAACTGAGTTACCACCGCAAACTCGGGGACTGTCATCTTATAAGACCTCCTACCCAGAGCAAAGAATATTGCATCTTTTTCATTAAAACTCCCTTGCTTATAATCGATTGTAGAGTGAAACTCCAACGTGATTTCCTTGTACTTTTGCGCGTCACAGTCCAACACTCTCCTAAATTTTGGTCCTAACAACTGTTCCACCCGGGCCCTCGCCCCTAAACGATCCAATACCTCCCAATCAATCATCCTATACGGCAGCAGCTCTACCGTATACAGACTAGCTAACCTCTGTGACTCCCCCGAATTCATCTCAAACTGTAAAATAGGGCTATCTAAGATCCTTTGACGTGGGCCATGAGGGAGTCCCGGTCCCGTATACTAAACAACCCTGCTGTATTCTGGCTGTTGCACCACTTGCACTGGTTCCGGTTGAACCTACTGAACCGGTTTGGGCTCCCTAATCACCGGACCCCCTCTTGAGCGAGTATCTGGGCCTCTTTTCCTACTGGGCCAACTGGATGATCCTGCACCTGACATTCTGCAAAACAATTCAAATATGGCAAGACAAAGCAAATAGAATATTAGTAACAAACTATTTTTGAATTTTTTGATTTTTTGATTTTTTTTTGAAAAATTTTTGTATAAAAATTAGAATAGCCGTATAGCATTTCATTCACGGCTTAATTCTGAAAATAAAGTTGAATTAAAAATAAACGGGTTACCTTTTACAATTGCTAAGTAATAACTAAACTCACCCGAATGGAGATTGAGTACAGGCGAGCTTAGTTAACTTGTACGTGCAAGTAAACCCAAAAAACAACTAAACTAGACTCGAACTAGACTAAAACAACTAAAAACGACTAAACGACACTCTAACTAGGACTCAATGTACACTAGACTCGAAAAATTCCGCCTAATTAAAGGAGGTTTTATTCTTTGCAAAAATTTTGGTTCAAAAATGCAACTTTGGCACTTTAAGCGTCAATGTGGTACCAACCAATCACTAAATTTAGCATATCAAGTTCCCAAGTTCAACCCGACAATCATCCGTAATCATATCAAACCACAAACCAAACCAACATTGATTGGCAAACAAGGTAAAGTTTAAAACTTTAGTGTCACAATAGTGAAACGGGTCAAAACGGTGTCGTAAATCTGAATTTAAACCCAAAAATTACCCAACCGCATCCCCACACTCAATGTTAGTAAACCCGAGACTAGGATGAAGTAAAACATTGGCATCAAGCTCCAACCCGAAACATCCGCAACCTATAATCTGCTCAAAAACCCAAACCATATCCATCCGCAACCTCATTCTATCACTAACATGACCAACACACTTGACTAGCACAAGACCTAACCCTAACCAAAACTAAACTAAGCAAAAACTGAAATTGCTAGACTCAAAGTACAAAATTTACAGGAGACATACCTTGGATTCATGAGAAACAAGAAGAAAAAGAACGATTTTCGGTTGAACTTTAACTCCAAAGCAAGAACCCGATTTAATGGTGAAATATGGTGGAATGATGGATGAAATCGGACGTGTGGAGGTTATGTATGGTTGGTGATGTGGTTTATGGTTGAGAATGGTTGATAATCGGTGAAGAAGGGTGGAAAATTGAGGGTTATCGACGATGTAGAGGAGAAGAAAGTTAGGTTAGAGTTTGAAATTTGAGGTTTTAAGCATTTACGGCTGCAGTAACACATTCTGGCGGGCCGCGACGTAATCGAGTTAGATCTCACGCCCTGCCACCGAGTGAAAAAGCGACGTTGGTAGTTACGTTCTGGCGGGCCTCGACATATGGGCTCAATGGGTCGCCACCCGCTAGTGGGCATTTTTCACAGAAAGGATGCTCAATTTTATGGTTTAATGCCTTAGAAAAAATTTTGAGTTTTTCCCAAACCACCAACATCCAACCTTAAATTTTTTTCTAAGTGTAAAACTTACCTGGAACCTCATTTTTCTCGAAAATTTCTGCAAATCCTCGGTAACGCACTCCTGCAAATGACTCACAACACAAACAAACAACCGAAAAACTACCAACAACGACTGTTAGCTACCAAAAATTACGAAAAATTAACGAATATACAAACGGTACAAAATGTAAACTTCGGTTTTCACCCAAAACACTAAGTGGCGGCTTTTGGTGGGATTTCGAGAGGAGTTTCCTCCATCTCGTTCTTATCTATCGCTCCTCCAATGTAGTGCTTCAAGCGGTGGCCATTTACCTTCCAACTCCGGCCATCGGACTCATCCATAATCTCAACCGCTCCGTACGGGAACACATAATGAACCATATACGGTCCTGACCACTTCGACTTCAACTTTCCCACAAACAACTTCAATCTCGAATTGTAGAGAAGCACTCTATCACCCTTGCTAAATTCTTTGATCTTTCTTAACTTACAATCATGTAGAACTTTCGTTTTCTCCTTTATGCCCAAAGATCGAGCATAAGCCGCATCCCTAAGCTTCTCAAGCTCATGGATTTGAAAGAAACGTTTTCTAACGGCTTCGGTCATATCAAGGTTAACGGTTTTTAACGCCCAAAGTGCTCGGTGTTCTAGCTCTATGGGAAGATAACAAGCTTTTCCATAGAGGATCATAAATGGTGTGGTTCTTAAGGGAGTTTTGTAAGCGGTTCGAAACGCCACAATGCATCGTCAAGCTTGTCGGACCAATCCTTTCTATTCTTTCCGACGGTTTTCTCTAAAATACGTTTTATACCACGATTCGCGTTCTCTACTTAACCACTCGTCTGTGGATGATATGCGGTAGATAAACGATGAGTGACTCCATAGCGTGCAAGCAACTTTTCCATCAATGCGTTGCAAACGTGAGTACGGTCACTGATTAAAGCTTTAGGTGTACCGAAGCGGGAAAAGAGTTTCTTAAGGAAACTCAATACTACTCGGGCTTCATTCGTAAGAAGAGCTTGAGCCTCAACCCACTTAGACACGTAGTCAATTGCCACAAGTATATAACGATTCCCTTTTGAGACGGGAAAGGGTCCCATGAAATCTATGCCCCAAACATCAAAAACCTCCAACACTTGTATTGGGTTTTGAGGCATCTCATCTTTGGCTGAAATGTTACTGGTTCGTTGACAAACGTCACATGTTTTCACGAACTCAACGGCATCACGAAGTACGTTAGGCCAATAAAATCCACAATCGAACACCTTTTGTGCGGTGGCATATGCACCATGATGTCCTCCCATTAGGCCCTCATGCACATGTTTAAGGATGTTCAAACCCTCCTCTCGCGACACACATCGCCTAAGTATCCTATCTCCCCCTACTCTAAAGAGAAACGGATCATCCCACACATACTTCCTTGACTCACTAAGGAACTTCCTTCTTTGTTGTGTGGTCATCCCCTTCACAATGTTACCACTCGAGAGATAATTCTCTAAATCACAAAACCAAGGCAATCCCTCCTTCTCGGCCTCTACAAACTAAATGGACTCGTGAGGAAATGTATCTCCTATCTCCTCCTCATGAATCTCTTCTCTCTTAGGGTCTTCTAAAGGTGAGAGATGATCGGCTGCTACGTTTTCGGCCCCTCTCTTATCTCTAATTTCAATATCAAACTCGGAAAGCAATAGAATCCACCGAATAAGTCAAGGTTTGGCGTCTTTCTTTTGGAAAAGAAAACGCAACGCGGAGTGGTCGGTAAAAACTATAGTCTTGGATAGCACGAGGTACGAGCGGAATTTTTCGAAAGCAAAAACTACGGAGAAGAGTTCTTTCTCCGTGGTGGTGTAGTTCTCTTAAGCATCATTTAGCGTTTTGCTCGCGTAGTGAATGGGGTGGAAGTGCTTGTCCTTTCGTTGTCCTAATATCCCTCCAACGACATAGTCACTCGCATCACACATGAGCTCAAACGGCAAGCTCCAATCGGGCGAGATAAGAATCGGTGCACTTACAAGCCGTTCCTTCAAAAAGTTGAAGGCCGTAAGACACTCCTCGTCAAAGACGAATGGAAGATCTTTCTCTAGAAGACGGGTCATGGGGCGAGTGATTTTAGAGAAATCCCAAATGAAACGTCTATAGAAGACCGCATGACCTTGAAAACTCCTAATCGACTTCACGCTAGTTGGTGGAGGTAACCTGCTAATGGTATCTATTTTCGCACGATCCACCTCTATTCCATCTCTCGAGATCTTATGTCTTAAAACAATACCTTCAGTCACCATGAACTGACATTTCTCCCAATTCAACATAAGTGTCACGGCCCCCGTCCCGGTTTTACCCGGTCCAGGAGCCGCGGAACAGAAACCCGTGGTATTTATTATTTGAGTTGACAGCGGAAGTTTAACAGGATCTTTGAAGACTTGAAAATGCCCAATTATTTTATTTCATAATTTGGGATAAACCCCATAATTTACAATAGAGGAATTTCACTAGGAAATTCCCTGTTTTACAAAACATGTTTATTTATTTATCTGAGCCACTAATTCAAGCTTGTTAGTGCTCCGTAGCACGTTTCCTTGATTCACAGTAGGTTGCCTGAAACATGTTTAAAAATATTTTATCAGCGGGGAATTACTGGCGAATCATTTAGGTTAAATAAAATGACACATTAGTTATAAATTACAGCATAAGAGCGATTACAATGGCTACTATCTTATTTTTATCTGGCGTTGTGTCACCTCCTGGTGACGATGTTCATACCACTAGTGGGTCCTTTCACCCAAGTAGTGATGATCATCACTATTAGGTTTATGAACCTAACCGTGAGAAATTAGTAATGTGCACAATACCCCACTAGCCAGTGATTCAAGATAACCACGACTTAATCCCTGTAATTATAACTTTGAAAATAGGTGGAGTATTGTAAAACACTTTTTAATAAAAAGAGAATGACTCACATTGCAAGTTTAAACGGGCAGAGTTTAGCCTACTGATTTAGCCTTGTAACCTAATTTAAATAACAATGCACACGAACTAGGTCAGTAACTTAATACAACATTTATGATAACTCACGAGATCGAAACCCTCACAACGAATGACAAAGTGCAACACTTAAACATCCATCGAATTTACGACGAATGACAAAGTATAGCCCTAATGTGGGCAGCACTTAAACATCCATCGGATTGGTTTCAGTCGATCGGACATTGAATTGTAGCAGCGATCGAGTTAATACCCTGTATCGTAGCAGCGTTTCTTTACGTGAAAATGTGAATTTGAGCAGTAGAACTTTGTTTTTGACTAAAGTTTTCGACAGAGATGAACAGGCCATGAACCAAGCAATTTATAGCTGAAATTAGGGTTTTACGCGGACCGCGTAAACCCTCTCTTCATCTTGCGTGGCCCGCAAGGGCTACCTAGTCTACGACTAGGGCTACGGTGTCATCGCTAGACCTGCCACGTGTGTGACACTTGGCCCGGAACGCTTATCCGGTCAAACTTGAGTTGACGCGACCCGCGTAAACTCTTCTTATGGTTTACGCGGCCCGCCAGAAAACAAAAAACCTTGTTTTCTTGGTTTTTTATGCACGTTAGGGTTTTAGGGGTCTGGGTTTTCACTTACGGGTCGTTTTGGGGCATTTTTGCAAGTCCTTACATCCTCCCCACCTTATTTAAAATCTCGTCCTCGAGATTTTCTGAATTAAGAGAGGGTACTTTCGCTTCATCTCTGATTCCAATTCCCAAGTGTATTCGGGTCCTCTTTTTGAATCCCACTTAACTTTGACAAGTACCAATCTTTTATGTTTGAGAAACTTGATTTTTCTGTCTTCTATTTGAAGCGGTTTCTCCACGAACTTCAAGTTTTCATTAACCTGTATGTCCTGAAGAGGGACTACTAGTGATTCATCTGATAGACATTTCTTGAGGTTAGATACATGAAATACATCATGTACTCCTAGTAGCTCCTCTGGTAGTTGTAAGCGATAGGCGACTGGTCCTATTTTCTGGATTACTGGAAATGGTCCTACGTATCTTGGACTTAATTTTCCTTTCTTACCGAACCGAACTACTCCTTTCCAAGGAGAAACTTTCAAGAGTACCTTGTCTCCAACTTGAAATTCTAGTGGCTTGCGTCGATTGCCCGCATAACTCTTCTGGCGATCTCGAGCTGTTTTCAGTCTTTCCTTGATTTGAGTGATCTTGTCAGTAGTTTCTTGTACGATTTCAGGGCCTGATAATTGACTTTCTCCTATTTCTGCCCAACAAATGGAGTTCTACATTTTCCTCCATATAGTGCTTCGAATGGGGCAGCTTCGATACTTGAATGATAACTATTGTTATAGGAGAATTCAATTAAGGGTAGGTGGTCATCCCAGTTTCCACCAAAATCTATCACACATGCCCTAAGCATGTCCTCCAAGGTTTGAATCGTCCTTTCACTTTGTCCGTCTGTCTGAGGATGGTATGCAGTGCTTAAATTTAATCGGTTTCCCATTGCTTCCTGTAAACTGGTCCAGAAATGGGATGTGAAACGACTATCCCTATCCGATACTATGGAGAGTGGGACTCCATGTAAGGATACTACCTCGTCTACGTATAACTTTGCTAGCGTTTCCATGCTAAAGGTTTCTTTCATGGGTAGGAAATGAGCTGATTTGGTTAATCGATCTACAATTACCCAAATCGCGTCATTACCCTTTCTGGTTTTGGGCAACTTAGTAACAAAGTCCATGGTTATGAGTTCCTATTTCCATACCGGCATTTATAATTGTTGTAGTAACCCTGAAGGTTTCTGGTGTTCTGCCTTAACTTGTGAATAAGTAAGACACTTAGAAACATATCTAGCTGTGTCCTTTTTCATTCCTATCCACCAGAAGTTATTTCTTAAATCTTGTTACATTTTATTGTTACCAGGATGCATGGTATACCTAGATTTATGGGCTTCCTCTAAGATCTTATTTCTTAAGTCTCCCTGTTTAGGTGTCCAAATCCTTTTCTTGTGGAATCTCCAAATTCCATCAATTCCATGCTCTAGTTCCTTTATTCTTCCTTTCATTCCTTCAGCATCATTCTTGATTGCTGTTTCTTGAACATTCTTTAGTTGTTCCATTAAATCTAACTGTAGATTTAATCTAAGAGCACGAACTCGCTTTTGCTTTTCATGACACTTACGACTTAAGACATCTGCAACTACATTTGCTTTTCCTTCGTGATATTGAATATCACAGTCGTAATCACTTAGAATTTCCATCCATCTTCTTTGCCTCATGTTTAATTCCTTTTGCCCAAATATATATCTTAAACTCTTATGATCTGTATAGACTGTAAACTTACTGCCATACAGATAGTGTCTCCAAATCTTAAGGGCAAAAATTATCGATCCTAATTCTAAGTCATGAGTCGTATAATTTTCTTTGTGCTTCTTCAATTGTCTTGAGGCATACGCAATTACCTTTTTGCGTTGCATCAGCACGCATCCTAAACCTAGCTTAGAAGCATTACAGTAAACTTCAAAATCTTCTGTCCCTTCGGGTAAAGCAAGAATTGTGGTGTTTGTTAATCTTTGTTTTAAAATCTTAAAAGCCTCTTCTTGTTTAGATCCCCATTCAAACTTCAGTGCCTTACAAGTTAGCTTAGTTAATGGTACAACTATTTTGGAAAAAACTTTAATAAAGCGCCTATAGTATCCAGTTAACCATAGAAAACTTCTAATTTCCATAGCTGATTGCGGAACCTTCCATTTGGTTATCGCTTCTATTTTGGAGGGATCTACGTGAATACCTTCGTGATTCACCATGTGTCCTAAAAATTGCACTTCCTGTAGCCAAAATTCACACTTCGAGAATTTGGCGTAAAGCTTCTTTTTTCTTAACAAAGTTAAGAGTGCATGTAGGTGCTTACAATGCTCGTCCTGACTTTTGGAATAAATGAGTATATCGTCAATAAAGACAATTACAAATTTATCCAAGTATGGTTTACAGATCCTATTCATCATGTCCATAAATGTTGCAGGAGCATTTGTTAGTCCAAAGGGCATGACTGTAAACTCGTAATGACCATACCTTGTTCTGAAGGCAGTTTTAGGTATGTCTTCTTCTTGTACTTTTAACTGTTGGTATCCGGAGCGTAAATCTATCTTAGAAAAATATCTAGCTCCTTGAAGTTGATCGAAAAGATCATCGATCATAGGTAATGGGTATCGATTCTTAATTGTAACCTTGTTCAATTCCCTATAATCGATACACATTCGCATCGAACCATCCTTCTTCTTCACAAATAACACGGGTGCTCCCCACGGGGATGAACTAGGTTGTATGAATCCTTTGCTTAATAATTCATCTAATTGCTTTTTCAATTCTAGCATTTCGGTGGGTGCTAACCAATAAGGTGCCTTGGCTATCGGTGTAGTTCCAGGAATTAGATGAATTCTAAATTCTACTTCCCTATTGGGTGGTAATCCAGGTAGTTCTTCTGGGAATACATCAAGGTATTCTGATACTACCGGAATTTCTTTAAGTTCCTTACCTTTTGTGTTAATGATTACTGAAATCATATATATTATTTCTTGTTTTCTTGAATAACTGGCCACTTTCATTACTTGAAATGAATTTCATTGGCTTACGTGGCTTATCTCCTGTAATCATCACTACATCTCCTGTGGGTGTATGTATTTCTATAGAATTCTTATCACATAGCATTCGAGCATGGTTGGTTACTAACCAATTCATTCCTAACACCACATCGAATCCAGCTAAATTCATAGGTAACATGTTTGCAGAAAATTTGTGACCAAAGAGTTCTATCTTTCCTTCTCGCAAAACTTTATCTATGTGAACAGAATTACCGTCTGCCGTTTCTACCGTAAAAATTTGTCTAAGGTTGGTTAAGGGTATATTAAGTGCTTGGCAGAATGAAGTATTTATAAAACTTTGGTTTGCACCAGAGTCAAATAATACTTTTGCATAAACATCGTGAACTAGGAACGTACCAGCTATCACGTCAGGGATTAGTTCTGCTTCCTGAGTAGTCAACTGGAATGCTCTTGCATTCTTCTTGGTAGCTCTGTCTGCAGGTTTGGCTATGTTGTTAGCTGGTTTGATCAGTTTCGGGCAGTCTGGCCTAAAATGTCCAGCTTCTCCACAGTTGTAGCAGATGGTTGATTTCTTCCTCCTGCAATCTTCCTCTTGATGCCCCGGAATTTTGCAGAAATTGCAATACCCTTTGCATTTTCCAAAATGCTTTCTTTTACAGGTGCCGCAGAATGGAGCAGTGGAAGATTGCCCAGTCCCCTTTTTCTTGAAATTACTTCTTTACCCACACGAAATCCTTGGGTAATCTTTTGGGCCACTTCCTTCTTCCGATTTTCTTCTCGTGTGCGTACCAGTCCGTCGGTCAAAGTGTTGGCTAATTCCACAGCATCGTCAATAGTGCGAGGTCTCGCAGCTTTAACGATATCATGGATTTCGCCAATCAAACCACAAATATAGCGAGAAATAAGTACCGGTTCTGGCGAAGCCAGGGTTGGTACAACTCTAGCATACTCGAAGAATGTCGAAGTATACCCTCGACTGTCTACATCCACCATCCGGTGATTTAAAAATTTGTTTGCCATTTGCTCTTTTTCATATTCGGGATAGAATTTTCTTTCCACCAGACTTTTAAATTCTTCCCAATTCATGGCATAGGCCAGATCGCTTCCCTTGGCTTGTAGTACCGTATTCCACCATTCTAGCGCCTCTTCTTTGAAAAGATGTGACGCATACATGACCATGTCTTCCTCGGCACATTTACTTATTTTAATTATTGCTTCAGTTTTCTCTAACCAACGCAGTGCAGCAGTCGCCCCCTCGTTGCCTGCAAATTCAACTGGTGTACAGGCACGCAATTCCTTATAAGTGCAACCAGGCGTTGCAGCTTTCATTTTCTTAAGAAATGGGGCTTGCACCACATCATCATCATCATCATCATCATCGTTATTATTAATGTTGCTGCCTCCATTTACAGTATTACTGAAATTGTCACCGTGACTACGTTTGCTAGGAATAGTTGGTTGAGGTTCAACAGGATTTCGGGCAGCAGCAAGGATTGCTGGAATAGCATTGGCTATTCCTTGAGCAACAATATTCTCTATATCTTGTCGGTTAAGAAATTGGTCTCCATTGTTTTGCTCAGATTGATTAACTTCGTTAACTTGTTCATTACCAGCGTGTTCCATCTGGTAATTAATATATATAAGTGATTAGCATAAAATAAATAACCACCAAACACATTAAAACAATCACACATAATCACGTCAACACGTATAGCCAAAATTGTCGACTTTGCGACGTTTGATATTTTTATATATTAATATGCATCCGTACATTACCAGATATGTTACACAAGTTTTATTTTTAGTTATTTTACATGATTATATTTTTATTATTATATTATTATTAAACACACATTCCCACAACCACATATGATCCCGTCTGCTGGCACTTCAGAAACGACGTTCCCTCTCGTCGTATTTCCAGGATATCCTTTCCCTTACTTCCCGGATTCTATTTCCGGCGTCCACTAGCTCCTCGCCATAGTGACGGAGTTCAGCCAAATTTTATGTACTCATAGGTGGGTGTAGTGGAGGCTCAGGGTCAAACTGAGGGAAAAAGGTATTAGGGTTATTCAAAAGATTCTGGAACTGCCAGTCAGTGGTCCACCATTCTTCCAGTTCTCCTAGAGGTCAGGAGTTAACAAGAGGATCTGGAATAGCAGGTTCCAAATTGACTGGAAGTTTGGCTTCAGCTGGGTAATTAAAGAGAGTCTCATCGGCAGGTCTGATGAGGTCGCTAATTTCCAGTTGGCGGTCCAGCTCCTCCCAGGGTGGCATCTCTTGGGCTTGCCTTGAACTTTCTCCAACCTCTATTCCTTTGCCTTTAATTTTGGGATCCTCCGTCTTTATAACTTTTTGTGTTGCTGGCCTCTTCCTACGCACACGCCTCCAGCCTACAAGTCTTCTTTTCTTTTTCGGTTTTGGTTTTTCCTGAGGTTGGGCTTGGAATACCATTGGCTCTTCAGTGTTAGCCTGGAAGCCGGTGAAGGTACCGGTGGTATCCATATCTGAGCTATGGATAGAAAAGTTTTGAAGTGCTTCTGATAGTTCATTCATGCTGTGAGCATACATGAAGAAACACACAAAATTTTAAAATTTTGCAAATTAAATTTTTCACAGAATCACAGAATGGCAATTAGGAAAATTAAGTATTTTTAAATACTTAATTGGCTTAAATCAATGGCTCTGATACCACATTTTCCTGTCACGGCCCCCGTCCTGGTTTTACCCGGTCCAGGAGCCGCGGGACAGAAACCCGCGGTATTTATTATTTGAGTTGACAGCGGAAGTTTAACAGGATCTTTGAAGACTTGAAAATGCCCAATTATTTTATTTCATAATTTGGGATAAACCCCGTAATTTACAATAGAGGAATTTCACTAGGAAATTCCCTGTTTTACAAAACATGTTTATTTATTTATCTGAGCCACTACTTCAAGCTTGTTAGTGCTCCATAGCACGTTTCCTTGATTCACAGTAGGTTGCCTGAAACATGTTTAAAAATATTTTATCAGCGGGGAATTACTGGCGAGTGATTTAGGTTAAATAAACTGACACATTAGTTATAAATTACAGCATAAGAGCGATTACAATGGCTACTATCTTATTTTTATCTAGCGCCGTGTCACCTCCTGGTAACGATGGTCATACCACTATTGGGTCCTTTCACCCAAGTAGTGATGATTATCACTGTTAGGTTGATGAACCTAACCGTGAGAAATTAGTAATGTGCACAATACCCCACTAGCCAGTGATTCAAGATAACCACGACTTAATCCCTGTAATTATAACTTTGAAAATAGTTGGAGTATTGTAAAACACTTTTTAATAAAAAGAGAATGACTCACATTGCAAGTTTAAACGGGCAGAGTTTAGCCTACTGATTTAGCCTTGTAACCTAATTTAAATAACAATGCACACGAACTAGGTCAGTAACTTAATACAACATTTACGATAACTCACGAGATCAAAACCCTCACGACGAATGACAAAGTGCAACACTTAAACATCCATCAAATTTACGACGAATGACAAAGTATAGCCCTAATGTGGGCAGCACTTAAACATCCATCGGATTGGTTTCAGTCAATCGAACATTGAATCGTAGCAACGATCGAGTTAATACCCTATATCGTAGCAGCGTTTCTTTACGTGAAAATGTGAATTTGAGCAGTAGAACTTCGTTTTTGACTAAAATTTTTGACACAGATGAACAGGCCATGAACCAAGCAATTTATAGCTGAAATTAGGGTTTTACGCGGCCCGCGTAAACCCTCTCTTCATCTTACGCGGCCCGCGAGGGCCACCTAGTCTACGACTAGGGCTACGGTGTCATCGGTAGACCTGCCACGTGTGTGACACGTGGCTCGGAACGCTTATCCGGTCAAACTTGAGTTGACGCGGCCCGCGTAAACTCTTCTTATGGTTTACGTGGCCCTCCAGAAAACCACAAACCTTGTTTTCTTGGTTTTTTATGCACGTTAGGGTTTCAGGGGTCCAGGTTTTCACTTACGGGTCGTTTTGGGGCATTTTTGCAAGTCCTTACAATAAGCTTCTTCTCAACACACCTCTTTAGCATCCTCTCAAGATTCCTCAAACACTCATCAAATGAGTTACCATATACCCAAAAATCGTCCATGAAAACCTCCATGGAACTCTCAATCATATCCTGAAATATGCCAACCATGCACCGCTGAAAACTGGAGCTTTACATAGCCCAAATGGCATGCGTCGGTACGCGTAGGTGCCATAGGGGCATGTGAAGGTGGTCTTATCCTGATCCTCCAGGGCGATGGGGATTTGGAAATACCCAGAAAAACCGTCGAGAAAACAATAAAATTGTTGACCCCCCGAGAAGCTCCAACATTTGATCGATAAAGGGCAAAGGGAAATGATCCTTTCGGGTGGCATCATTCAACTTTCGGTAGTCGATGCACACTCGCCAACCCGTGACTGTGCGAGAAGGGATAAGCTCATTCTTGGAATTCATGACAACGGTCATCCCTCCCTTCTTAGGGACAACCTGAGTGGGACTAACCCATGGTGAATCTGAGATGGGATATATCATCCCAGCATCTAAGAGTTTTAGAACCTCTTTCTTCACAATATCTTGCATGTTGGGGATGAGGCGCCTTTGGGGTTGCACCACCGGCTTGAAATCGTCCTCCATGAGTATCCGGTGAGTGCAATAAGAAGGGCTTATGCCCTTAATGTCGGATAATGTAACACCCCGAAAATTTACGTCCTATGAAGTCTTGACACGTGTCATTATGTTTGAACGTGTGAAAGAAAGTCCTTGAAGGACTAAAGTTGACAAACAATGAAACTATGTAGATATAAGGGTTCAAAGTGTCAACAATGAATAAATACACTTTACGATAACCCTACATGATGTTTATAACCCTAAACGAATAAATCATGGATCATACGTAGCGAATTGTGAAAGAAAGTGAGAGATTACAAACTACAGGGGTTAAATGTGTCAACATGTTAAAGGTGTACCTCTGAGTGACCTTTTAGCAAAACTGAAGCCTTGTAATGATTAATTATGCTCACTAGAATGTACCACAAAAATTTCATGAAGTTTCGTTATCGTATGAGCAAGTTGTGATAAAATTCGTGTGCAAGGGTTAGAACAGTCAACATTGAAATTTAGGGCTTTTCGGGTGATCACAAAGTTACCCGAGGACTTGACAAAGTGGGTATAAGTATTAAAGCCCCTATATATAAGTATCAAAGCCTTACAATGCAAGAAACATCTCGAAAACGACCTTTCGGGGGACCAGGGACCAAAATGCAATTAAAGGAAAACAAAAATCAGGTTATCATGTCTAAAGCGGCCCGCTTTAGGATTGGCCGTATCGGACGCGGGCCGCGTGAGACCTGCAGATGCAGAAAACGACCAGATTCATGGCAGGTGTCTGTTTTGGCCATCTAACCGACTTATGTTGGTCTTATCTTCACTTGTGAGTGTTCCTACATGCTTTATAGTCTGTAGAACACTTGTTGATGATCTAATAACACTCATAGATCTCATTTGACATCATTTTTCAAGAGATCAAAGTCACAAAGTTGCAACGTTCAAGAACATTTCATTTCTGATCAACTTCTGGAACTCCCAAGCTGATACAAGACTTCCATATCATCTATTAGACTTATGTAAGTGCCTTTGATCCTTCTAAGTTGTGTCTTGACTAGTTTATAGCCTAGTAATCAAACCGTCGTAACTACGGTTTGATTTATCGATAAATCACAATCGGTCCAGAGATTTGTCGAATCGAAAGTTGTTATAAGTTGGTATTTAAATGGATAATAAACCCCTAAAAGGTCACCCACTGATTCCAATCTTAACCATGTCGTTTATCGAGTCAAAGGTTGTCCGAAAAAGTCAACAGAAATGTTAATCGCATATTTATTGATACGGAAGGCGTGTAATCTGTTTTATCAGTCATATAGCATGAAAATAAGTATAATAACTTGTCTACGCTTGATTGATTCGACAACTTTCTATTAAGAACCGATTCGGAGCCGAAAGACGCAAAAGTTTGACTTTTGCTTTGACCTCAGTTCTGACCCGATTTATATAGGTTTAGACATGCCTTAAAGTTCCATTAGGACCTAGTTACATGTGTGTATAAGCCTCTGCGTTTATACCACTCGAATCCCTAATCGTCGGATGTTTCCGTTAATCGCCTAAATATTGACCGTAATGCCCTTATGATCATAAAACGAGATTTTTGGAGATATGAAAATAAAATAATCTTAGTTACTGATTATTAATCATGTCTGTAAATTTTCACGTCAATCGGAGGTCTAGATTAGGAGATATGCGCATTAGCGTAAATAATAAGCTTTTTATTAATTAATCGGCGCGATTAGCGCATAGCCTATCTAAACCCGATTTTCGGCACCAAAACTTTTCCCCACTGATGTTAAATAATATTTTGGGATTTTTGAAGATTTTTAATTATTTTAAACTGATCGTAAGCTTGGATTAGCGCCTTAATTCGGTAAATACCGAATATGCCCTTTTCGGCCATAAAATGAGTTTTACAAGTCCAAATGGTGTCAATCCAATTGCTACGGATTTTAAAAGTTAAATAGAGTGTTTTGAGCCTGTTTATTTGATCAGAAAACTCAGAATCGTATTTAAAACCGTACGTCGCTTAAAACGGCTTTATACGCGTATTATACGCGTAGTTTGAGTTTAAAACCATTTTGATTCATAAGACTTATAACCAAATGTTATAACCGGTTAAAATAAACCATTTTTTCTGATTTAATCAGACCCGGTTCACAGAAACGTAATTTATCCTTTCTATAATCTCTACAATGACCAAAATACCCCTACGGGGCATAATTAATGATTAAACTCGTTTTGGGCATTATGGAAGATATCATAATGATATCACCACATATTTAAAGCATATTAACTTAGGAAACCTGTTCGCAACCCTTATGGTTACCCGTTACGCCTCTGGCGCGTTCGGTTCGGTTTATGTAACTAGTTTGCATAAATTAGCCGAAACGGGTCAAACCTTATCCTTTTTATCTCAAAATCCGGAATGTGTTTAGTTTACCCATATTATACAAGTCTTCGAACTTGTCGGGTCTAAATCACATTCTATTCCGGTCTTCGCTTAATCGTGCGTTTGAACCGTAAACCTTTCTTAAAACTAACCGGTCTAAGTTACGACTTAAATAAGACCCGTTAGGAATCTAATAGGTTAATAAAACCTTCGTTCCAGATTAAGAGCCCCAGTAGAAGTACTTGTGCTTGCTGATTAAGATATACGGCTGAGTGTAAATTGCATTGCTAGCTCAGGTAAATACTTTTAACTTATTTTCCCTTATACGGGCTTGGGATACGGTATTATAAAAATACCGCTTGGTCGGGTGTAGAAACCTTTTAATCGGAGATGATTAAATTGCATAATCCCGTTTTAATCTGTATTGATTGATAACAAATAACATTGGGGGTTAATGACCGTGTCCTGGATATCCTTGGCTCATTTTAAAAAGTGAATGGCCACGACGTAAGCACAAGGTGTAGACATAACACCTCCTGTTGCATATGTATAACGTATACTCATTCGTAAGGGTATCTTCTTGTGAGATTATATTTGTGGTGTGTCGATTAATCTTGTCCGGCTTGTATTATATTATAATCACCGGCCCTAAATGTTGGACAACCATGTAAATCGGATACAAGATTTTTATTAATAGAATTGTCCCAAGTATAAAAGATTAATTTTGCCTCTGTGCATTTTAATCAATGTGTCAAGATATTTTGTGCCGTTTGCACTCAAATCACTTTTCAAACTCTTTTTCCAAAATGAGTCAGTTAATTGTATTTACCGGTGTAAACTGACGTATTTTCCAAAAGGTTAAGTGACAGGTACTACGCATAATTGGCTGGGAGCTCAGGGTGTCATTAGGGAATCTTGCAAGTTCTAGATGCCTGAAGTCTGTTGAACAGTTTTAGTATCTTTTGTTTGATCCGCCTGTGGATCCTTTACCTTCCGTTGTAATACTTTGACATTACTTATATTCGGAATGTAATATTAATAATTATCTTTTGCTTCCGCTGTGCATTATTATATTGTGTTGTTTGACTATTATGTTGCCAACCACGTCACGATACTCCCTCACCGGGCCCACCGGTGACACGTGGAAATTTGGGGTGTGACAGATAACCTCCATGCAATGGCCTCTTTGTTGGCCTTCAACACTTCCAACAACCTCAACTTCTCTCCTTCCTTCAACTTTGATGAGATGATAACGGGTAGCTTGGAACCCTCCCCTAGAAAAGCATATTCTAAATGAGATGGAAGGACCTTAAGCTCTAAGGGTGGGGGTTGGGTGGTGTCATCACTAACGGCTAACGCTTCGTGAATCAAAGGAATCCCCTCATCTTCTACTTCATCCAACCGCAATGACTCCTCCTCAACTCTCTCTCCTCCTAGTAAGTCGGCTCCACTAATGTATTCTAGACAATGGTCAACACATGAGATGAAGGAGTTCAAGAAATAGACGGAATGGCAAGGACCACTATAGTCATCGGAACCGCTCGGGTGGTTCATGGAACGATCTATCTCAAAGGTGACTCTCTCCTCACCGACCCTAAGTGTAATCTTACCATCGTAAACGTCTATGAGGGCTTTAGCGGTATGCAAAAACGGATGACCAAGCATGATAGGAACTCTCTCATCTGCTTCCATATTAAGAATGACAAAATCGGCTGGAAAAACAAACTTGTCGACCTTAACAAGCAAATTCTCAACAATACCCCTCGGGTATTTCACGGGCCGATCGGCTAAAGATAATGTCATACGGGTAGGTGAAAGTTCGCCTAAGTCTAGCTTCTCATAGAGAGAAAAGGGCATCAAGTTGATGCTAGCACCTAGGTCGGCTAAGGCTCGAGTATTTGTGTTACTACCAAATAGACATGGAATAGTAAAAATGCCGGGATCGGTGAGCTTTTTCGGAAGCTTATTTGGATCGACTGCTGAGCGCCCTCCATTCAATGGAACATTCGACAACTCCCCCAACTTCTCCTTGTTTCTAAGAAGGTCCTTTAAAAAATTAGCGTACTTGGGCATAGATTGGAGTGCCTCAATGAAAGGAAGATTAATCTTCAATTGCTTGAAGATATCCACGAATTGCCCGTATTCCTTGGAGTACTTTTGGTTCCTAAGACGTGTAGGAAACGGGACACGCGAATGATCTACTAGTGGAGAAGGTCTAATGTCTACGGGTGGTTTCTCTACTTTCTTCTCTCCTTGGGGCTCATTAGGCTATGCGGTACTTGCTGGGCTTAGCCTCGGTTGCACTTTTCCAAGAGCCTCCATCTCGATTTCTTCATCTACAATCTCCTCATCTTCCTCTACTACTCTCTCCTCAACTCTCGGGTTCCCTACGGTTTTGCCACTACGAGTGGTAATGGCTTTGGCATGGGCGTTAGGGTTCGGTTGGGTCTTACCCGCAAACTGACCGGGTAATCTCTCCTCTAATTTCCTAGACATGTCACCTACGACCCTTTGAAGGTCTTGTAAAGAGGCTTGGTGGTTCTTAAGCATAAGGTCGTGTTCGGTAAGGATCTTTTGGGTGGTTTGGTCCTTAACGACTAACTGGCTCATCATTGCCTCCATCATCTCAAGGCTACCCCCTAAATCATAACTTGAACCCTGAACTGGTTGATCCTGACTACTTGACCCCCCATCCTTAACCTGCCCATTGAACCCCTTATTGAGCTACGCATTTGAACCCCCACCAAAGAATGAACCCTGGCCCCTATTTGGATTTTGAGCTAATTGGAAACCAGGGGGGTTACCATTGGAACGAAAATTATTATAATTATTATTATTACACCAACCCGAATTAAAATTACTACCAAACCCACTAGGTTGACCTCTACCTAGACCCCCTCCCACGACATCGACCTGCTCCTCACCAACTAACAATGGACACGCATTCGTATCGTGACCACCTCGGTAAAACTCACACTTATCAACCTTTGCCTTAATCTCCTTGAGCTCCCTAGTCACATTTTCCACCACAGCGGCTATACTAGGATCCATAGTGATATGGTTCACCCCACGAGTGGGTGCACTAGTAGTGGTATTTGAATTTCCACTTTGATACCGTTGATCAGATCGCCACTTAGATTGAGATTGGGCAAATGCCTCGAAACGCTCTAAACACTCGGCAACAGTAAGACTGCCCATCATATGACCTCCCGCATTAGTTTCAAAACGATCACGAGTCTCTAGGGTGAGACCGTTATAAAATTTCTAGCAAAGGGCCCAAATTCGAAAGACCATGCTCGGTGCATCGAGCGCAAAGGTTTTGAAAACGCTCCCATGCAAGGTAATAGGGCTCATTGGGCTCCATGCGGAATGAGTGACTTTGATCGCGTAAACGTGAAGCTTTAGCGGGCGGGAAATATTTGTTCAAAAAGGCTTGACGGAGGCCCGCCCAAGTGGTAAAAGTACCGGTTGGCTGAGAATCCAACCAAGTAGCCGCACGGCCGGCTAGTGAAAAGGGAAAGAGCTGTAAATAGGTGGCATCATTTGGGGCTCCATGAAGGCTAAAAGTAGCAAGCATACGAGAGAAACGGTTCACGTGGGCCGGAGCATCCTCGTCATCGCGGCCATGGAACTGGATGTTATTTGTGATGGCTTGCATGGCATACGATGGAATCTGCCATGAGTTTTCGTTTACTATGGGTGGAACGGTGATGGGTGAAGCAAGACCGGTAAAGCCTTGGGTGGCTTGTTGATGGACGGTCTGTCTTGCATTGGCCATTTGTTCTAAGTTTATGTTATCTGGGGCACTAGAGGTGCTAGAAGTGGGACTATCGGGTGGGGAAACTTTAGGTGATGTTTTAGGTGAATAGGGTGGTGAGGGAAAAGGGGTGGTATCGAAGTGTGGTAAATGAGAAGGGGATGAAGTACTAACCTGCGGGCCTTCGCCCAATCGAGATGATGACTCTTTGACTGGTGGCTTCTGCGGCGGTCCGTCCGAGTGTAGGTGTGGCATCCACTACAAGCAAAAACCTAAATATGAGAAAAACACACTAGTCACTAAGACTCGAAATAAAAATAAAAACTCAAAACAAAACAAGACACGTAGCACGTATATGAATTGCCAAGAGTCCCCGGCAACGGCGCTAAAAACTTGATGTGTGCTAAACAGACTATTAAAAGTAACTACTTTAGACTCTCTAAGCTAGACACTAAAAAGCTTTAAATCTAGACTCAACCTGAACCACACAATTGGCAAGTGTACCGATCACGGTAGTATGACCTAAGGAAGTCCGGATATCGAACCACGAGACTCTATTAATCACGTTAACTAGACTCTAATAAACTATGACAGACACGACTCAAACTGTTTGATTGTTTGGGGGGGGGGTTACTGAAAATCTAAGGAAATCTATTAAACTAATCTATTAAACTAAAACTAAGCTAATACGAAATAAGGTGAAGACGATTCTCAGATGATGACGAGGACCACCTAGACTAGAATCATGGATTGATTTTAAGAATTTACCAATTAAGTTAACGGCATGATTTATGGAACCGGGATCTTGTGATACAAAACCTATTAAGACACCAACTAAGCCCCTCAACCCTTCTCGAGGTGAAACTTATGGCACTACCTAAACCATTAATCCTACCGGTTATCTAATTATTGTGCAAGTACCCTAATATTGACCTACTCTTTTCCAATTATAGATCTAGGGTAGTTTGAGTTTCTTAACTTGACTTGATAGACTAATAAACCGACGGGGCAACTAAGGCACGACTTTTTCCAAAGACTGTCTAAAGCAATTCGCCGGGTAAGACCTACCAATAGCCCTGCACCTTCCAGCTATTAGGACTAGTAGAATACTAAAGTCTAGCAAATTATTAACTATCACTTCTAAGGTTTATTGGTCAATTCACCCTAAAGGTCAAAGACACGAGGTCAAGGATCTAGCATGAACCTATTTCGTAGCAGACAACCACCTAGATTCACGCGAAGCAATTGATAATAATTAACCAAATTGAAGTACGCATACACACCAAATTAATAAACCTAACTTCTTACAATACACAATTAATCCATAAAAGACATGCAATTAACGAAAAAGGTTCAAACTTTATTTCAATCCATTCATCATAGTCTAGGCGGTTTAAACGTTTAGCCAATACTCATTGTTTCAAACATCATAACAATCTTGAACATAACAGAATTCATCATGAAACAAGGTGGAATTAAACGAAACGAGAAAAAGACGGGAAGATTAAACTCGAATGCTTCACTCCGAATGCTTCCGAACTCGTACCCGATGATTCCTATGCCTCAAAACCTTCAAAATAGCTCAAAGTATGCTCTTGAATTCGCCTTAGGGTTCCTCAATTCGTAACTAGGGTTTTTTTTTCGAGTTTATGATCAATATATATGACTTTCCAATTCAACCCTCAATTTAATTCGAAATAATCTGCCAGCTATGTCTTCTGGCGAGGCGCGACCCAAATATGAAGTGGGTCGCGGGGCGCCACCTTGTCCCTTTAAACGTGTAATACCCTAAGCCTCTCGCCGGGCGCGAGAGACTTGCTTAATCTGTCACGGGGCGCCAGAAAGTGATTTTTCAGCACTTTAACTTCGTTTCAGCACCCCGATCTTTCCAACTCGTTCCAGGACTTGACGTTTCAGTATTTTGGCACGTTTAACTCAGTTTTCAGCATATTTAAGCATCAAGACTTGCGAAACATGATTGGATCAATAGTATGCACATTCTACCGAAAACAAAACTAAGTATAACGGAAAACTATACAAACTATACACGAATAAAGGATGTATTTTGCAATTCATCAAGGACATTCCTAAAACTGCTTTCAGAACAAGGTACGATCATTATGAATTTACCGGCATGCCATTTGTTTAATCAATTCCCCAGCCGCATTTATGGACATGATGAACAGGATATGTAACCCATACCTGGATAAATTCATAATTGGTTTTATAGATGATATTCTAATTTACTCCAAGAGTAAAGAGGATCATGTCGAGCATCTGCATATACTTCTGACATTATTGAGAAAAGAAAAGCTTTATGCTAAATTCTCAAAATGCGAATTCTGGTTGCAAAATGTGAAATTCCTTGGACATCTGGTTAATCACGAAGGAATTCATGTGGTTCCCACAAAGATCGAGGTGATTACCAAATGGAAAGTCCCTGAATCACCAACAGAAGTAAGAAGTTTTCTTGGACTAGCAGGATATTATAGACGTTTTATTCAAGATTTTTCTAGAATAGCCATTCCATTAAACAAACTGACCTGCAAATCAGTTAAGTTCGAATGGGAAACAAAACAGGAAGAAGCCTTTAAGATTCTTAAGCAAAGATTAACCAACGCACCGACACTCGCATTACCAGAAGGAACTGAAGACTTTATAGTCTATTGTGATACGTCTAAGTTAGGATATGGATGTGTGTTGATGCAACGTCAAAAGGTTATAGCTTATGCATCTAGACAACTTAAGAAACATGAAGAGAATTACACAACCCATGATCTAGAGTTAGGAGCCATAGTTTTTGCCCTTAAGATTTGGAGTCACTATCTATATGGAAGTAAGTTTGTTGTCTTTATGGGTTATAAGAGTTTAAGGTATATTTTTGGGAAAAAATAATTAAATATGAGACAGAGACGCTGGATGGAGATTCTTAGTGATTATGATTGTAATATTCAGTATCATGCTGGAAAAGCTAATGTAGTACCAGATGCTTTAAGTCGAAAGTTTCATGAGAAGCCAAAACGAGTACGCTCTCTTAGGCTAAATCTGTAGATAGATTTAAATGAGCAAATTAGGGAGGTACAGAAAACGGCATTCAAGGACGATGCTGAAAGTTTAAAAGGAATGATTAAAGAATTAGAACAAGGATCAGATGGAATTTGTAAGTTCCATAAGAAAAGGATGTGGATACCTAAGCAAGGAAACCTACGCCACAGAATTCTAGAAAAAGCTCATAAGTCTAAATATACGATACATCCCGAAAGTGATAAGATGTATCAAGATCTAAGAAAGAATTTCTGGTGGATAGGAATGAAAAAGGATATAGCAAACTACGTTGCTAAATGTCTAACATGTTCATAGGTTAAAGTTGATAATCAAAAACCCTCTGGATTATTATTACAACAACTAGAAATGCCAATATGGAAATGAGAATTGATAACAATGGACTTTGTTACCAAATTACCCAAAACACGAAAACGTAATGATACAATCTAGGTGATTGTTGACCGATTAACCAAATCTGCTCATTTCTTACCAATGAAGGAAACTTTTACTATGGAACAATTAGCCAAGCTATATGTAAATGAAATAGTTTCATTACATGGAATTCCTTTCATTACATGTATCTGATAGAGATAGCCGTTTTACTTCTCATTTTTGGACAAGTTTCCAAAAAGCAATAGGAACCAGGTTAAATCTAAGCACACCTTATCATCCACAAACGGACGGACAAAGCGAAAGGACAATTCAGACCATGGAAGATATGCTTAGAGCCTGTGTAATTGATTTCGGAGGAAATTGGGACGATCATTTACCATTAATATAATTTTCCTACAACAACAGCTATCATACAAGCATTAATGCTGCACCTTTTGAAGCACTTTATGGACGAAAGTGCCAAGCTCCAGTCTGTTGGGTAGAAATTGGAGAAAAGCAACTATCTGGACCAGAGATAGTGCAAGAAACAACGGACAAGATTATTCAAGTCAAGGAAAGACTAAAAGCAGCACAAGATTGTTAAAAGAGTTATGCAGATAACAAACGAAAACCCTTGGAATTTCAAGTAGGAGATAAGGTATTGTTAAAAGTTTCTCCATGGAAAGGAGTAGCCCGATTTGTTAAGAGAGGAAAGCTAAGCCCCAGGTATGTTTGACCTTTTGAGATTATTAGAAGAATAGGACCTGTAGCTTATCAGCTACAACTACCAGAGGAAATGGCAGGAATACATGATGTGTTTCATGTATGTAATATCAAAAAGTGCTTAGCAGACTAATCACTAGTAATACCTCTTAAGGACATAAAGGTAAATGAGAAACTTAAGTTTGTAGAGAAACGCATTCAGATTGTAGATACAAAGATATGGGATTCCAAGAGAGGACCAGAATACACGTGGGAGCTCGAAACAGAGATGCAAAGGAAATACCCACACCTGTTCCAGTAGACCTCGAGGACGAGATCTAAAACAAGGTGGGGAGGATATAACAACCCTCCTAACCCCTTAAAATGACCCAAAACGTTCCTAGTATACCTCGTATACGCGTTAAAAGGCCATAAACACCTTTATATTATTAAAAATTAAATAAAAACAAAAATATGGGGTTGTCACGGGCCGCGACCCGGAACCCCTATGACTGTCGTGGGGCGCGAGCCCTGGCTGCTTGCCGGACACCCTTGCCGCCACGTGGCAAGGCTATATTCGCTGACTTGCCAAGCCTACGGCCTAGCCTACCTCCGCCGCGGGCTGCGTAGGCCGACCCTAAGTTGGTCGCGGGCCACGAGCCGCCTTCGGGCAGCCTATAAATAGGGGTCGAGGCTCATTTGTTCCTCGTTCATTTTCTGATATTCTTTCTCAATTTCTTTTAGTATATTCTCTCAGGAATAATACCCCTAAAAAGCGAAGCTCTGCCTCGTTGTAAGTATTATAACCCTATTTGTTACCCTACGCGATCGATCTAGGGCTCCGTAACGCGTGTCAAGGTTCTGCCTAACTCAGCTGTTGGAGTTCTGTCTCGTGTTACACCCGATTGATCTAGGACTCCGTAATGCATGTTAAGGCTCTGCCTGACTCAGTCACTGGAGTTCTGTCTTGAGTTGTACGGTTAATATGATTTGTGTTATTTTACTAAGACATGCGCATTGTTTAATTTTAATAGATAATAACCAGGAGATACACCAGGAAGCTTTAGTTTTACCTAAGTAAATAATGTGAATACATTCTCTTTTTGTAAATCTTTCTTGTTGTGAGTCAAAATGCAAAACCTCAAATGTTTTAAATAACACTTAATAGTAATTGAGTATTTGTAATTCTACAATTACTGTCGGTATGTTGGGATTTTGTATACATGACTTGAAACTCGTTACTATTTGCGAATAGTAGCATGACCACATGTCAGGATTGACAGTACCAATGGGGTAATTGGATATATATAAACAATGTAAATGTGGATGCTCTCAACTACTGTAAAGTGATAAAACTATTTTGATTAAACTGGGATGCACTCGCCAGTATTTCTTGCTGATAAAATCTTTTTAAAATGCGTTTCAAATAACTTAATGTGAAGCTAATAGAAGCCAGCTGGAGAGCATTGAAGGCTTGGAAAAGTGGCTATAAAAGTTACCTAAATAAAAAGGAGTTTTTGTTTTCAATAAACTAGGGTTTACTCCTAAAAATGTATTGTAATGGAAACTTGGGTTTTATTCCATTTATTTATTATAAAAGTTTGGTGTTTTAACTCTGATAAAATATTTCCTAACTACGGTCCTGATGTCTCATTTCCGCTGCAAATTTAATAAACACCGATACCACCCGTTCTGCGCAACGCGTGCCGCGGCCGCCCGCCTCCAGGGGCAGCGGTCGGGGGATGCGACATGAACCATGCAGGAACAGGTAATCAGCTAATTACAAATTACAGCCCGTTGCTGTTTTGGTTTAAAATATTAGAATATAGTATTCATCATTCCAACGGTGCACAGGTACACATATTTCTTGGGGTTATATTGTGAATGGTAATTTTACTTGGGGTTAATGATCCTCGCTTTTTAATCATTTTTCGCTTAACGAATGGTGTTTAATGTGTTTTTTGTATTACTTTTATCAGGTACTCGAATCCTTAAGTTTATTTAAAACTTCAGGTAATCTTGTAATTTAGAACTGAAATAAAGGGTATGATAGTAATTTCACATGTACACATAATCCCATTAACTAATATGCCTTTTCTAGGCATGTAATTAAGTCACTTAAAACCTCTGTTCACATGGTAAGAACATCAAACTTTCTTAGTAGTGCTCATTAAACGTTCTTCAGATTGTCAACGACAATGGTTGGTTGTGTCTCTCAAAACATGATGCAATTCTAGAATCACATACAAACCCGACATCTAATCACCCTAATAGGGTCGTGTTTAAACAATTGATATGTTTTGTTTTTCTTTTTTGTAGAAGAATATAAAAGTAGATCAAAAGATGTAATCTTTAACAGACTTTAACAACAACACAAATTAGACTTATAACTTAAACTGATTAAGTGAAAGTCTATTACAAAGTAGCAAATAAGTAAGTAAAAGGTAACTTACATAATAATGATACAAAAAAAATAATTACATATTAATCCTAAATTGTAAAAAATAAATATAACTGAGAACAAACTAAGCCGAACTTATTAATCGTTAGAGGCTAAATAAAAACTGTATTTGTTACCACCAAAGGGGAAATCATTTGTTCACAGCTCTCTAATGTGAAAATATACATGCATATTTAAGTGCATTAAAGCAAAAACACAAGGGATTTATTCAGATACATTCCTTTTTATGCTTATGTTGACTTAAACTAACATGTTCTAAATTGAATTGTGATCGAATGCAGTACATGGGTGTTGACTTCAGGAAGTCAAGAATATAGTTGAAAGGTGCTTGTTATCGAAGGATCATTCAACACATGTACGCAAGTGTAACTCAAATGGTTTTTTATTATTAACTTAGGTAGCGTTTGGTATGAAGGAATGGAAGGTGGAATGGAATGGATCATTCTAATGAAATGAAAAGAAACATGTTTGGTTATCATGTGGTAATGGAATGGAGCATTCCAAAGGAATGTAACTCCTTCCAAATATAATAATTTTCATTCCTTGGTATGTAGGTGTTTTTTTTCCATTCCTTCAAGGAATGGAATGAAATATGTTGTTGTTGTTATTATTATTATTATTATTATTATTATTATATTTATATTTATTAATATTCATACTAATATTAATATATATCAAAAATCTATTATTAATTTTTTTATCATTAATATATTATTATTATTATTATTATTATTATTATTATTATTATTATTATTATTATTATTATTATTGAGACAATTATATTTTTGTCGTTTTTAATACAGTTGTGTTTCGTTACTTCATCTTTTTTTTGTTTATCAAATTGTACAAATTAATGATTCATTATATTTACGTATGAGTAACCAAACATCACAATGGAATGGAATGATCCATTTCTTTCCGTTGTCCATTCCATTACCTCGTCCATTCCATTCTCTCATCTATTCCATTACCCCATACCAAACAGACCCTTATAGTTTTTGGAATCATTGCATAAGGAATTAGAACAAATTAAAGAGGAGTGGTAATCACAAAGAGCAATAAGCTTACAATGGAATGCGATTCCTAAATTTAGGTATAGGTAAATGAATTCCACAATGAGAGGTAAATTACACTCATATTTTTAAAGCGTAATATAGTAAAATAATTTGACTCGTTTGGTAAACGCAAGAGATTTCGGTTCGAGTTGTGTTTGTAGCAGTTCTTTTGGTCGTATTTTTTGTGGGTGTTTACTATGGTAGTTAAACCGCACTAAACCTAGGGTTTGCCCCAGTGGCGAAGCTTGAAAATTTCCACCGGGGGGTCGGAAGTCACCGGACCTAAAAATTCTATATAAGTAAATTTTATTTTTATAAAACCGGGGGTCGAAAACGTATATACCTAAAAAATTCTATACGAAACGTACATACTTAACACTACTGAGCGAAAAGTTCGGGGGATCGGGCGCCCCTCCCGGCCCCTTGAAAGCTACGCCATTGGTTTGCCCTATGTTCATGTTTACATATCCTAACAACGCGTGTAATGCTCGTTGGTAATTCCCATTTTTGGTGTTTGCTTTGAAGAATCTCTCAGATTCATACTTTGCTTTGACATTTGCAATTGGGTCAGGGACAGTTCTAGCATCACCATCATTGTCGTCACCGTCAACGTGCGCCAAGAAAACATAAGTACCCGCGGCAACGCGCGGGCATTCCCACTAGTACCATGTTAAGCAAACTGAGTTTTTTTTACCTAATTTGGTAATTTCCACAGATTTAAGATGGCATACCAAAAGGCTCAAGAACAAATCCATATTTTTTACACTTTTCTTCCCATTTTGCCCTTGCTCTCCCCATAAGTACCAGTTTAAGATGCCACATTCTTCTTCTCTTCAACTTCCTTTCGCCCTGATCAATTCATGTTATTAAATGCCATAACTAACCATCTTGAATGTAGAATCAACCATCCTTCCTTCAATTTCCTACACCCTAATCGATTCTTATTAGCACTAGTGATGTTATAAAGGAGAATGAGATGTTAAAGTATGGGAGAATTCCACCACCGACGTTTTTATCACCATCATTGCCACCCTCACGGCCACCATCTGACGCGATGGTTGTTGTTTGAGGACTGATTGACTTTGGCGATGCAAATGGTTATAGCGGCTGGCGGTGAGGAAGGTTGTTTAGGATCTTTGAATACAGATGTTGATATTTAGCAGTGAGAAATACTTGAAGAAAAACAAGCAACAACAATGTTTTTTTCTTGACATTTTGTGTCTTCTCTCCACAATGAACAAGGTAATTTCAAAGAAGTTGTTTTGGTGTGAAATCCCCTTAACCAAATATGCATACCACCAGTTTCATGAAAGTCCCCAATGAATAAATAGTCTCATATACCATTGTCGTGTTTCCATGGATGATTTTGTGTTGAAATATGAGTACGTATAACCCTAAATATACATATATAATATATATAGGAAAAGGATCCGTTAAAAACCACCCTTTATTGCGAGAACCAGTATGAACACAACCAAACATACCTAAAAATAGCTAAAAAGCACACAGAATTTTTTTTATTTTTTTTAAATATTTTTTATACAAAAATCGCTACTTTTAGTAGCAAAAAAAAAATTTAATTTTTTTTTAAAAAAGAATTTTTTTTTGCTACTAAAAGTAACGATTTTAATGTAAAAAATATTAAAAAAAATAAAAAATTTTGTGTGTGTTTTTTTTTATTTTTTTAGAATTTTTTTTTTTTTTTTTTTTAGGTTTTTGAGAGTTTAGTTTTTAGCATTTTAGCTGGGGGGGGTTAGGTTTTTTTTGGGAGGGGGGTGTTAGGTTTTTTTAAGTTTTTTTACATATTTTTGGTTGTGTTCATATTGTTTCTCGCGGTTCTCGCAATAAAGGTAGTTCTCGCATTAACCTTACCCTATATATATATAGGCTGAGGACTATTTCAAAACTCTTAATAATTACAGAACTTTCAGAACTCTTAATAAACAATTATTTTATATATAAATTTATATATTTAGGGTACTTTTATCCCTTATCATATGTATTTTTATGATTACATGCATGTTAAGAGTAGTTTACATATGTATAATAATCAAATTGTATATATGTGTAACAACTAATTACATATATGTAAAAAAACCAGTTTACATAAACGTAATCATAAAATTTCATACCAAAAAATATAAACTAATTTTAACATGTATGTAATCATAAAAATATACGGAAAAAGTGATAGAAGTGCTCTAAAAATTAAAAATAAACTAAATAAAAATGTTGTTTATTAAGAGTTCTGAAAGTTCTGCAATTATTTAGAGTTCTGAAATGAACTCAACCATATATATATATATATATATATATATATATATAGGAGAAGGATCCGTTAGGAACCACCCTTTATTGCGAGACTCGCGAAAATCAATGTGAACACAACCAAAAATACATAAAAATAGTTAAAAAAAAAAAACACAAAATAATTTTTACCTCAAAATCGCTAATTTTCGTTACAATTTTTTTTTTAAATTTGTATTTAAATTTTTTTTTGCTACTAGAAGTATCGATTTTGATGTAAAAAAATATTAAAAAAAATTGTGTGTTTTTTTTTATTTTTTAGATGTTTTTTTTTTTTTGGGGGGGGGGGGGGGGGGTTTAGTTTTTAGCATTTTAGCTTGGGTGGGGGTGGGGGAGGGGGTTTAGGTTTTTGGGGGGTGAAGGGGGGTTAGGTGCTTTTTTTTGGAGGGGGGTGTGTGTATGTGTGTGTGTATACATATATATATATAAGGTTAGGATTTAGAGAAAACGGGAGAAAGTGTGAGAACAGTGAGAACGATTATGGATCGTCAGACCAAAACAATCTATGGACTAGATTGGCGCGGTGGCGTTATCGTAAATAACACCAATTTTATTAAGTGGACACGCTTCATTAAGGGTAAAAGGGTCTTTTACCGCTTAAATTCAAAGCGCCAACAAAAATGATAACACGCCATTCAAAACAAATAAAAACCAATTAAATACAAAACGCCAAAAATTAGTGATAAAACGCGTTGGAGATTACAGGAAGAGGAAACAACACAGTAACTGAAATTCAATTATTAACATTTATTAAAAGAAATTCCCTCCTAAATTACGCGCCAAAAACATCATTATATAAACGACGTTAAACATTGCTTCCATAATCACTTCCATCTATCATTCTGCAAAACATCTTTTTACCAAAAACGCCAAGTTTAACCAAAACGCCAAAAATGGCAACCATCATTTGGTGGAGATACCCTCTGAGAATCAGACGATTCGTCATGCGTTTTGAAAACAGAAGGAGGGTGTATGTTAGGACAATCAAAACAATTTTGAAGATGGAAGAAGAGGTAATGAGGGGTATCCTATCGATTGGCATCGCTCTGGATAACGAATGTCATGAAACACATAAGCTTATGAAAACATTAACAAGGAATTTGGACCAAGCAAAGCAGATGGAAAATCGGACCCAGTCATAACATCAAGGCGTTTTGATGAGAAAATAGACATGGTGACCGTTATATATGACAGCGGAGAGCAGGAAGACTACCTGCTTGAAGACATCATGACAAAGCAGGGGATTGGTTTCATGGAGGAATTGCACAACGCCACTTGTTTGAACACAGACATGGACTTAAAAATTGTAACGCCCGGCTCTTTTGTACTTTCCATTTATAGAAAGTTTTGTTCGTATTTCTATTTTTGGAAACCTTGTATTCTTGTAATCGTTCTTTCTTTGTAATCATTGTAAAACCGAGACTTGGATCATTAATGAAACTGGTATTTTGTTACAAATATGTTATACACACTCTATATATGCTCGTATGTTCGATTTTGTGAATCAATTGATGCTTAAACGATATTCTCGGAAACTATGTGCTAAACTTGTAATTAAACTAACTTATGCATAAAATGTGTTTCGAACGTAAACGATACTTGATTTCGACATTTGTACGCTCAATTATACTTAGTTTATGATACTCATACTTGTCTTGCTCTTAAACTATGCTTATATGTCAAGACAAATCCCTAAACTATCAAAAAAGCACCTAAATGTATAAAACATAAACTTCAGGGACTAAAATGCAACAAAAACGAAACTTGTAAAACATGAGGCGCCGCGTGACGCCAAGCCCCCTCGCATCATGCTAGGCCCTTGTTTCGACAGACTTGTGTTTCTTCAGCTGTTATGCACGAAATCCCAAGTTCTAATCTCACACAATCCCCTTTAATCCACCTCTAATCACCTCCAATCAACTCTAATCTCTTCCATTATAAATACACGCCCTCTCCAACCCATTTTACACTTTCACAACTCATTACACTTCACAAATTCACTCCAGATCTGCAGCAAATCTGAGTTTTTGGACAGATTCATACACTCCTACAAAAGTGAGTGTAACTTGCTCATTTCTCAACCAAATCACTTGGTTCTTCTTCCTATTGCTTTGTTATGTCCTTGGGTTTGATTCCTTGGTTTCTCCATGGAGAAATCAGACTTGGAAATGCCCTAAAAAGGACCTAAACTTTCTGTTTTGTTTGATGTTATTCAAAAACTTGTCATTCTTGTGTCTAACACATCTCAAACTTATGTAACAATGCCTACAACCTTTCCTATGGTTATTGAGGTGTAATAACATGATTGAGACATGTAAAATCAGAGGATAAACCTCAAATATTTTATGTTTTGTTTAGGGTAATTCACCCACAAGTCATGTTCAAGCTTAGATCTTGATGTAGAGTGATTGTGGAACAACTTGGGTTGTTCCAATATAGAATCCTCACATGAGTTGATGATTTCTCTTTAGTTAGGTTGTTTATATTATTGTACTAATCCTAGTTCTTGACCCTCCTTGGTTGTTTTTACATCAAGTGAAGTGGTGAATGTTCAAGGGGTTCCTAAATGGAAGCTTGTTCTTCCTACCCCATACATGACATCCATGATAACTCGAGGTGCCTAAATGAAGATCCTAATCTTCTACCTCCTACCTGAATTATTGGACTAAATAATATGTAACCTAGATATATATATATATATATATATATATATATATATATACTCATTCGAACCTTTAATGTTGAACTTGTGTTTATATGTTAAAGTAGTAGAATATCATCTAAGACTTTAAAACCTTGATATGATTCTAATGGGTGTACTACCCATGAAATACAATATAACCCTAGTGGTTACATAGTGTCATATAAGTGTTATAAGTTAAAGATGATTATTTTTAATATCATACTTTTGTTATGTTAAATCCGAATTTATAATCTCCCGTTAAACGCCAAACTCACACACCTATGTTTCCTCGTGTAGAAGGACTAGGTGCTCCAAACTAATCCATCCTCCAACTCACTCGCGGGATTTCAAGTAAGAAAGCTTGCAACCACCGTGAGTATACTCGACCCCTTTTCCCCCTTTACACTTTGGGATGCAAAATGTATATCTATGCAAACAACTTTTAAACTCAATTAAACTTACTCTATCCATGATTAAACATGAAACTAATGTGATTTACTTGTTATTCTCGTATGCTATGTGAACGATTTGGAACGTTATATGCTCATTAACTTTGATCGCCCACCTTAACAATTATAGCGCTATAGGATTAACGCCCCGCCCGTTATACTTTTGGGTATTGTTATGTTAAACATTACCACCCCGCTAAACTTTTGGGATTAGGCTCTTTTATGCGTTGTATTCTCGGGTTTGATCATATTGTACGCCAAAATTGCATACTAGTAATCACATATTATGAATCATGTTGGACTTGAGTTTTTATTCTATTATGCTATGTAGTTAAACTTGTATACTCACCTTTGCCTTTGCATTGAAACTCTATTTTAATACATGTTGCAGGTTGATTAATGAAGTATGGATGAATGATGAAACGAGTTTAGGGTGGACTAGATACACACCTTTAATTCAATTATCTTTTGATGTTATGTTGAAATTTGAACAATGTTGTTATTTCTATTTTAAATGTTGTATTGACAATTTAGCACTTGTAATGAAATTTGAATTTAATTAAATATTGTCACATAGTGTTATGAAGTCTCTAGCAATCTATACACACTTCGTCTCATCCCGATGTTTCCACCATCGGTTGGGGTGTGACAGATTGGTATCAGAGCCATAACTATAGGGAATTAGGAAAATTGCCATGCTTTTGCCCTAATCTATAGTTTTAGGAATTTTGCCTCTTATGTGTTGTTTAAAACTTTTGTACTCTACCATGCATGCTTCCTAGATATACTTCTTGTTGATTAAATTTATATGCCTTTCCTAAGGTTAACATGAATACACTTTTGTCTATTTGTATACTCTTGTAACACAAACGAGACAACTTTAACAAAATAGGCGTGACACCCACAATTTGGTAAACGACTCTCATTCTACCTTAAACTATTTTGCACGAAATTCCCCCATTAAGCTAGGAGTGAAATCCACAACTTAATGGTAATTTCCATTTCAACTCTAGTGGACCCTTGTCATAGTGTCGAAATTTTATTTTGACCCGACAAGTACCAACCACATTTAGGGTACGAAATCGTCAAGTTAGGGGTGAAACCCGCATCTCGTCGATTAAGTCCCATTCCTCGATTTTCAATCTCGCCAAAGTCCCGATTGTTTCAATCAATTAGAGATGTGTAGTAACCGGAAGGGTAAGATACCGTTAATCGCTTCTCGACGAGAGTATCTTACCTATAGGCCAAAGCACGTTTTCTCTAATTCGAAAGAACTTTTGACCCACTTTGGAATAGTCGACGTTTCTCTACCCGAAACAATCCAATGTTTTATTGAGCCTCTCTTTTATGTATCTCAATTTAGATGTGATTTTACACTTGAAGGTTCGTTCATTTCAAAATTTCGTTTTAATCATTTCGCACATAATCGCAATCACAAACAATAATAATCCCTCGTGAACAAACTAAATTTACAATGCTTTCATTTATCCATGTTATGCTATATTGGACTCATGACTATGCTTTATGTGACGCTTAAACTATTTACGCTATGTGAATTAATTTGAGCCCTTTATGCTATGTGACACTTTATGCTATGTGAATCAATTTATGCAAACAATTTTCTTAAACAAACATTATGATCAAGTCTCACCTATTCGTTCTTTTGAATCTTAGATGTCTTCTCGTCACTCCAACGCGTCTAAGAAGTCAAAGTCCCGTGCTACGAAGAAGATGATGGCTTTCATGGCCGATCAATTTGTGCGCGTCGTTCCAAAGGTCATTACCGAGATTCGAGCTTCTGAAACTCCTCACTCTTCCGTCGACTCTAAGGTCGAAGTACGCAAGCCCACTTCGTTCAACTTCAAGCACTTTTCATCGTGCAATCCCAAGCCATTCACCGGCAATGATGGGGTGACCGCCATGCTCAAGTGGTTTGATGGTATGGAGGTCACGTTCGTCAACAGTGATTGCCCCGATGAGCTCAGAACGCGTAGTGCGACAAGGGTATTCCAAGCCCGAGCTCTCGAATGGTGGACGAACGAAAGGAACATCCGCTCGAACGAACTGGCCTATGCGTTGACTTGGGAAGAAGTTAAGGCCCTAATGATGGACGAGTTTTGCCCTCCGCACGAGCAACAAAGGCTAGAGGAAGAATTTTGGGCGCTAAAGCAAGTGGGAGATGAGAACCTAGCTTATACCACCCGTTTCAAACAACTTAGCTTCATTGTTCCTCACCTCGTTATGACCACCGACCGCAAGATAAGGAAGTACATCAATGGGTTACCCTCTGCTATGCGCGATACGATCGAGGCTTCCAAACTCGACAATATCGAAGCTATTTATCGTTTGGCCGCTTCCCTGAACAACAACCGTGTACGCGATAAACAAACCGCAAACCCCGCTTCATTCAAGCCAGTCAACCAAATTACCCAACAGTCGAGTAGCAATAGGGGGAAGAAGCGAAAGCAATCGAACCCCGTTTGCAATGCGATTGTACCACCCGTTAACCCAAATCCTGTTGCTCCTGATAACACCCAAAAGTTGTACACTGGGATTCACCCCAAGTGTGCCACTTGTAACTACCACCATCCCGCCAATGCCAGGTGTCGTCGTTGTACCACTTGTAACCGTTATGGACATGACACCGCCTTTTGTCGCTATTATCAACAGCAAGCACCACAAGCTCAGCAAGCACAACAAGCTCCACATGCTCCTCAAAACGCAAGACCAGCTAGGGCTTGTTTCAAATGTGGGGATACTAATCACCTTCGTCCTCAATCCCCACAATGGAATCAAGAGCAACAACAACCTCCTCGTGGACGTGCTTTCAACCTGAACGGAAATCAAGCGCGCAACGACAATGATGTCGTTAACGATACGTTTCTTGTTAACCATCTTTATGCTTCGATACTGTTTGATACTGGGGCGGACAAAAGCTTTGTGTCTATAGAATTTGAATCATTGTTAAATTGCACACGCTCTAAGCTACCTAAGTCGTTTTCCGTTGAAGTAGCAAATGGCAAATCCATCTTAGTCGATTCCGTTCTTCGAGATTTTCGTCTTACTCTTAGCGAACACGTTTTCCCTATCGATCTCATACCCATGCAACTGGGTAGTTTCGACATCATCATAGGCATGGATTGGCTTCAAAAGAACCATGCTGAAATCGCTTGTCACGAGAAATACGTTCGTTTACCCCTTCCATCTGGCGATGTTTTGCACGTCTATGGAGACCGACCTTCAAAGGGATTGTAGTTGATGTCCTGCACCCAAGCGAACAAATACTTACGCAAACAGTACTTTGCCTTTTTAGCCCACGTTGTGGAAGAAAAGGGCAAGGGAAAGAGTTTAAGCGATGTTCCAGTGGTGCGCGACTTCCCTGACGTCTTTCCTAAGGATTTACCTGGTCCTCCTCCACCTCGATCTGTTGACTTTCGTTTTGACCTCGTACCTGGTGCGACCCCTGTTGCTAAAGCTCCTTATCGCCTTGCACCTTCTGAGATGCAAGAGTTATCTACGCAACTTCAAGAACTCCTCGATAAGGGTTTCATTCGTCCAAGTACCTCACCTTGGGGTGCTCCTGTGCTCTTCGTCAAAAAGAAGGATGGCTCTTTCCGCATGTGCATCGATTATCGTGAGCTTAACAAACTCACCGTAAAAAATCGTTACCCCCTTCCGCGTATAGACGATCTCTTTGATCAACTTCAAGGCGCTACCTGTTTCTCTAAGATCGATCTTCGTTCTGGGTATCACCAACTTCGTGTTCTCGATGAGGACATCCCCAAAACCGCTTTTCGCACTCGCTATGGGCACTACGAGTTCGTGGTTATGCCTTTTGGCTTGACCAACGCACCCGCTGTGTTCATGGATCTTATGAATCGTGTTTGTAAGCCCTACTTGGATAGCTTTGTAATCGTCTTCATTGATGACATTCTCATTTATTCTAAATCTCAAGCCGGTCATGAACGTCACCTTCGTCTTATACTCGAGCTCTTACGTATTGAACGCTTATACGCTAAGTTCTCCAAATGCGAGTTTTGGATTAAAGAAGTCCAATTCCTTGGACACGTTGTTAGTGAAAAAGGAATCCACGTTGATCCCTCCAAAATCGAAGCAGTGAAGAATTGGACCGCGCCTAAATCTCCCTCTGAAATCCGTTCCTTCTTAGGATTGGCGGGTTATTACCGCCGATTCATCTCGAATTTTTCAAAGATCGCCGTCCCTCTCACTTCGCTGACTCAAAAAGAGAAACCTTTCGCTTGGGGTCCTGAGCAAGAAAAATCTTTTCAGACTCTCATGGACATGCTTTGCAACGCTCCTATTCTCGCTCTCCCTGAAGGGAATGATGATTTGGTGGTGTATTGTGATGCCTCGAATCGTGGTCTTGGTTGCGTTCTCATGCAACGAGACAAAGTCATCGCTTACGCCTCTCGTCAACTCAAAATACATGAGAAAAATTATACTACCCACGAGCGATCTCGAGCGATTACATTCGTTGTTTTCACATCTCGAGCGATCTTCACAATTGCATTCGTGAAGCGCAATATTCGTCTATCAACGAAGGTTCCATGCCTGTAGAAATACGTGGAGCTTCTGAAGACCTACTTACTTCAAAATCTGATGGTCTGCTCTACTGTCGTGATCGTATCTGGGTACCAGATCGCGACAATCTTCGTGATCTCATTATGAACGAGGCACATAAATCCAAGTACTCAATTCATCCTGGTGCTGACAAGATGTACCATAACCTACGTACATCCTATTGGAGGCCCGGTATGAAGAGAGACATTGTCGTGTACGTTTCTAAGTGTCTTACCTGTTCGAAAGTCAAAGCCGAGCATCAACGACCTTCAGGTCTACTCGAATAACCTGAAATCCCCGTTTGGAAATGGGATAGCATTGCGATGGACTTCATAACTAAACTCCCTCGTACACCCTCTGGTCACGATAGCATTTGGGTGATCATCGATCGTTTGACCAAGTCCGCTCAATTCATTCCTATTCGTGAAGATTTCAAGGTTGAACGACTTGCTCGCATCTATACCGATGAAGTCATAAGCCATCATGGTATTCCTCTCGACATCATCTCTGATCGCGATGGTCGATTTACTCCGCGTCTCTGGCAAACCTTTCAGTCCGCTATGGGTACTCATTTGAATCTCAGTACGGCTTTTCATCCTCAAACGGATGGACAGACAGAACGTACTATCCAAACCCTAGAGGACATGCTCCGTTCTTGTGTCATCGACTTTGGTGGTAGTTGGGATGTGCATTTACCTTTGGTCGAGTTCTCGTACAACAATAGCTACCACTCTAGTATTAAAATGGCTCCATTCGAGGCATTGTATGGTCGCAAATGCCGATCTCCTTTAAACTGGCACGAGATTGGTGACAAACATTTTACTGGCCCTGAAATCATACAAGAAGCAACGGATAAGATTCACCAAATCCGTGATAATCTACTCAAGGCTCGAAATCGTCAAAAGGTCTATGCTGATAAGGGACGCAAACCGATGGAATTCAATGTTGGGGATCATGTTCTACTCAAAGTGTCTCCTTGGAAAGGAGTGGTTCGTTTTGGTAAAAAGGGAAAGCTTGCCCCTCGCTATGTTGGTCCTTTCAAGAAACTCGAAAGGATTGGTGAGGTGGCTTATAGACTCGATTTACCTCAAGAGCTCAACAACGTTCATCCAACGTTTCATGTCTCCAATCTAAAGAAATGTCTCGCTGATGAAGGACTTCATGTTCCTCTCGAAGATCTCCAAATCAACGAAACTATGCATTTTGTGGAAAAACCCGTCGAAATCATGGATCAAGGAGTCAAGTTATTGAGGCGCAGTAAAATTCCTATCGTCAAGGTTCGATGGGAAGGAAAACGTGGCACCGAATTTACTTGGGAACTCAAAAGTGAAATGAAGACGAAGTATCCCTATCTTTTCGCTACATCTTCCTAAATTTCTAGACGAAATTTCCTAAAGGAGGGGAGACTGTAACGCCCGGCTCTTTTGTACTTTCCATTTATAGAAAGTTTTGTTCGTATTTCTATTTTTGGAAACCTTGTATTCTTGTAATCGTTCTATCTTTGTAATCATTGTAAAACCGAGACTTGGATCATTAATGAAACTCGTATTTTGTTACAAATATATTATACACACTCCATATATGCTCGTATGTTCGATTTTGTGAATCAATTGATGCTTAAACGATATTCTCGGAAACTATGTGCTAAACTTGTAATTAAACTAACTTATGCATAAAACGTGTTTCGAACATAAACGATACTTGATTTCGACATTTGTACGCTCAATTATACTTGGTTTATGATACTCATGCTTGTCTTGCTCTTAAACTATGCTTATATGTCAAGACAAGTCCCTAAACTATCAAAAAAGCACCTAAATGTATCAAAAATAAACTTCAGGGACTAAAATGCAACAAAAACGAAACTTGTCAAACATGAGGCGCCACGTGATGCCAAGCCCCCTCGCGTCACGCTAGGCCTTTGTTTCGACAGACTTGTGTTTCTTCAGCTGTTATGCACGAAATCCCAAGTTCTAATCTCACCCAATCCCCTTTAATCCACCTCTAATCACCTCCAATCAACTCTAATCTCTTCCATTATAAATACACGCCCTCTCCAACCCATTTTACACTTTCACAACTCATTACACTTCACAAATTCACTCCAGATCTGCAGCAAATCTGAGTTTTTGGACATATTCATACACTCCTACAAAAGTGAGTGTAACTTGCTCATTTCTCAACCAAATCACTTGGTTCTTCTTCCTATTGCTTTGTTATGTCCTTGGGTTTGATTCCTTGGTTTCTCCATGGAGAAATCAGACTTGGAAATGCCCTAAAAAGGACCTAAACTTTATGTTTTGTTTGATGTTATTCAAAAACTTATCATTCTTGTGTCTAACACATCTCAAACTTATGTAACAATGCCTACAACCTTTCCTATGGTTATTGAGGTGTAATAACATGATTGAGACATGTAAAATCAGAGGATAAACCTCAAATATTTTATGTTTTGTTTAGGGTAATTCACCCACAAGTCATGTTCAAGCTTAGATCTTGATGTAGAGTGATTGTGGAACAACTTGGGTTGTTCCAATATAGAATCCTCACATGATTTGATGATTTCTCTTTAGTTAGGTTGTTTATATTATTGTACTAATCCTAGTTCTTGACCCTCCTTGGTTGTTTTTAGATCAAGTGTAGTGGTTAACGTTCAAGGTGTTCCTAAATGGAAGCTTGTTCTTCCTACCCCATACATGACATCCATGATAACTCGAGGTGCCTAAATGAAGATCCTAATCTTCTACCTCCTACATGAATTATTGGACTAAATAATATGTAACCTAGATATATATATATATATATATATATATATATACTCATTCGAACCTTTAATGTTGAACTTGTGTTTATATGTTAAAGTAGTAGAATATCATCTAAGACTTTAAAACCTTGATATGATTCTAATGGGTGTACTACCCATGAAATACAATATAACCCTAGTGGTTACATAGTGTCATATAAGTGTTTTAAGTTAAAGATGATTATTTTTAATATCATACTTTTGTTATGTTAAATCCGAATTCATAATCTCCCGTTAAACGCCAAACTCACACACCTATGTTTCCTCGTGTAGAAGGACTAGGTGCTCCAAACTAATCCATCCTCCAACTCACTCGCGGGATTTCAAGTAGGAAAGCTTGCAACCACCGTGAGTATACTCGATCCCTTTTTCCCCTTTACACTTTGGGATGCAACATGTATATCTACGCAAACAACTTTTAAACTCAATTAAACTTACTCTATCCATGATTAAACATGAAACTAATGTGATTTACTTGTTATTCTCGTATGCTATGTGTAACATCCCGAAAATACAAAACTTTATATTAGAACTATAAAGCGTATAATATACAAGAAAAAGCTAACTAGGATAAATAACCCAGTTAGTTAGGAATCTTGTAGTAATACACGAAGGGGATTAAAAAGCTAAAAATATAAATTAAACAAGAGTGGAGGGGCCTAGGTTGTCAAAATTGAAACTTGTATTACTAATATTTGATAAAAAGAAAACCAAATACCCCATTAGAGGGCTCTGGTCGATCAAGAACAACAGGGGGCGACACCCTCACTCTCAAAAACCCTAACTTCCACTAAAACTCTCAATTGAAGGCCTAAATCAAGCTAAAATCGAAATCTGAACATGGAATCGTGATCACCTCGTCAAGGGGATCATAAGGTATGTCAAATTAGGTTATTTGAGTTCAATCCAAATCCTTGCATGTGATGGAAATCGAGTGTTGAGCTTGATTATGTGTTGTAAACACGAAATTGGAGGTGATATAAGGTTTAGGGACAAATCCTGGACGATTTCTTGTCAAAATCTTGCATGATAATTGTAAGAGTCAAAATCACCATAGGGGGTGGTTAATAAGCTAGTAGAACTTGATAAACACTAAGATTAAGACTCTTGCTCTAGTGTAAACTGAAATTGTGAGATAATCTCTAAAAGTATTGATGTTAAAATATGGGTATATTGTCTATTTGAAGTTAATTTGGGTGGTAAATTCAAGTTGTGAACTTGGTTTAGATCATGTAGAAATTTGACCCGCAAGGTGTTTGATAAAACGCCTAAATGAGGGCTAAAATGTTATAAGTTGGATGAAAACGCAGATTTGACTATGTTAAGAAACAATGCGTTAAACCTTATGAAAGAGTTCTAAAACTTGTTATGAATTGAACTCTATAGGCAAGGAATCCGGAACGTCAAGCGGACACACCGGAGGGGATACGCGTGGAAAAGGTGTGCTTTGAAGGTACGTGGCTTAAGCCCCGTTAAATTATGTGTAAATGTTTAGTTTTGTTGTGTGAATGATGTTGTAGTGTAATGGATGCGTTTGATGCGTCGTTAAAGTGGCGAAGTATACTCGACCATCAAACGGGTCAAAGTAAAGACTTGGAATTTAGTTTGGCTTGTCAATGAAGTGATGGTTTTCACTAAATAGCCAAACGGGTCAAAATGATGCTTTTAAAAGAATCACGAGAGTAGAGACTTGAAAGTCTCATACTTCGTTAAATGATGGATTGTACCATACCAATGATTTGGTTATATTAATCTAAGTATAAGAACCCGGAATTTGGGTCAAACAATAGAAGTTAAATGAAAAAGGGACGTTTGAAACGGAATGCTTGAATTCCGAAGAAACAAGTATTTAGCCCTAAGGGAACGCAAAGCCATAGAATGGCGCGAATGCACCAAATATATGAGCCCGGGAATTTAGGTAATTATGTCTAAAAGGTCTTAAGAATGGAAAAGAGGTGCTATGCACTTACACTAATGGGTTGGATAATTGAAATAAGGAAATTGTGAACCGATTGTCGGTATCTCAGTTTCCGCGATGTGAAATTTACATGGTTGAATCCGAAATTTTATTACGGACTCATAGGAAAAAGAATCGGTTAAAACGGACTAGCGAGTGAAAAGTTATGACCTTTTAAAGTTAGAATTTGGACAATTTTCGGAGCTGGGCAGAAATGCAGGAATTAAACCTGCACCTGCTGGAAAAAGCGTTCCCCCGCGCCACGCGGAGGAACACCTGAATAACCCCGCGACACGCGGAAGCCGTCGCGAGTCGCGACGGATATAATGTTTCCTGCCGCGACACGCGGGAGGATCAAAGTTATAATTTTTTTTTTTTTAAACTGGAACTTGTTTGTACACTCTAATTAAATGTCAAAACTAATGTTTATAATGGTTTTGACTCTAGGTAACGATGGGGACTATCCGGATGATGATCAATTATGCTATCAAGAACCGAACACGTATTTTGAAGCTTCCGCGTTGACTTAACTACTATCAAGACAATGTTTTTGTTGTAACTGAACCCTTAATTATGTTTTGAATGCTTAACTAGTCGGTAGTTGACTAGTAGATGTTTTCTTTAAACTTGTTTTTTTTTTTTGAAAGCGCCACGAATATGGCGGTTTGTTAACATGGTTGTTCTTTTAAAATCTCAAAATTAGTGTAATAATTTATGTAAATTATTATTAAATTCAGTCCTTTAATAAGGGTGTTACAAGTTGGTAATCAGAGCTCAAGGTTGTTAACAAGTGTGTTCGGTTCAAGCTTGATCAAGCATCCGGTAAGAGTTAATTGTTCTAAAGTAGAATTACTAAGTATAAAAAAAGGGAAATAATGAATTGATATGCATGGGAAGAGCGTGTTAACACACTCAAACCCGGAAAGTGCATTAAAGGAGAATGGTGAAAACAAGTTATGAACTTGAATAAACCGAAGTAAACAAACCATATGTCATGTCATAGATGAAATGTTTAACACTTAATGTAAACATTTCAGTTAAAGATGACGGATAAAGGTAATAATGACGCGGTGCAAAGAGTCACCGAGCAAACGAGAGAAGTGATTGCTGAAGAGGTAGGAAAAGCAATCGAAAACAGTTTGTCGGGTTTCATCGACAAAATCCAAAACACGGTATTATCAGTAGTGGAGGAAAGAATCAAGAAATTGGAAGATAATACAAATTTGGAAAAGGAAAAGTCGGGAGGACGAAAATCCTGTTCTTATAAAGAGTTCATGGCGTGTAAACCGCCAATTTACAACGGGGAGGTTGACCCGATAATATGCCAACGGTGGCTAAGTGATATGGAGGGAGTATTTGAAAGGACCCATTGTGATGAGGATGACCACGTGGCCTATGGCACGGGTCAGTTAAGGGGTCAGGCGAAAGATTGGTGGGATAACAAGAAGAAAGAGATCGGAAGTGAAGCGGCTAAGGCTATGACATGGGACGAGTTTAAGACACCGTTTCTTAAACATCATAGTCCCAAGGCAATCATTAACAAAATCAAGGAAGAATTTATGCAGCTTCGACACAAGGGTGAATCTATCGATAAAATCACGGGAACGTTCATGGATAAAATGAAGTTTTGTGATGATCTCATAACGAATGAAGAGCAGAAAATATATTATTATTATAATATGCTGAGCGCCGAGTATAGGGAGTTTATGACACCTTCGAAGTATGAGACTCTCACCGAGATTATAAACTTTGCTCGGGAACGGGAGATAGAGTTGAAGAAACAGATAGAAAGAGGCGAAAGAAGGGCACATGTAGTCAACCCAAGCCCGACGAAAAAGGCACGTCCGAACGAATCCTCAAAGAAACAAGAAGGAAAAAGCGGGTCATCAAGCTGCAAGATATGCGGGAAAGGGCACAAGGGTGAGTGCCGGTTTAAGGACAAGCCGTGTCCTATTTGTGGGAAAACCGGGCACACGGCTGCGTTGTGCTCGGGGAAGGTGTCGGTGTGTTACAAATGTTATCAGCCGGGTCACAAGAAATCGGAGTGTCCGGAATTGATCGGGAAGAAAGATGACAAGGATACACGTACTGAGACACCAAGAGCAAAAGCAAGATCCTTCCAGTTAACGGCAACCGAGGCAAAGGTGGAACCCGATGTGGTTTCAAGTATATTTGCTATAAACTCGATTCCCGCCCATGTGTTATTTGATACGGGTGCGAATAAATCCTTTGTTTCACATGGATTTATTCGACATCCTTCTTTTGTACTAACGAAATTGCCTATGCCATTAGAGGTAGAAATAGGTGATAACAAAAGTTTCCTTGTATGTGATGTACGTCGAGACTGCAAAATAAACATTGATGATGAGGAATATCTAATAGACTTGATCCCTATGTCAATGGGAGAATTCCAAGTAGTGTTCGGGATGGATTGGTTATCTCGACATCATGCAGAAGTGATATGTTTCCGCAAGGAGATAAAATTGACATCTCCAAGCGGAAAGCAAGTTACCATCTATGGCGAAAAAGGGGGCAGTCCCGTTATGTGCTCAATACTAAAAGCTCATAAACTTATGAGGCGCGGATGTAAAGCATTTATGATATACGCAAACAAACCTGATAAGGAGACGCCGAAGATTGAAGACGTACCAGTGGTACGCGAGTACGCTGATGTATTTCCGGAAGATTTACCGGGAATACCGCCAGAACGGGAGGGAGAGTTCGGAATTGAATTGATTCCGGGCGCGAAACCTGTGGCTAAGGCGCCGTATCGGTTAGCGCCACCAGAATTGTAAGAATTGATGTCCCAAATCCAAGAATTGCTCGACAAGGGATTTATTCGGCCAAGTGTGTCTCCATGGGGCGCACCAGTATTATTCGTGAGAAAGAAGGACGGGAGCATGCGTATGTGCATTGATTACGAGGAGTTGAACAAACTCACGGTAAAGAATCGATATCCGCTTCCAAGAATTGATGACCCATTTGACCAATTACAAGGTGCAAGTTGGTTCTCAAAAATCAACCTCAGATCGGGGTATCATCAGTTGAAAGTCAAAGAGGAGGATGTACCGAAAACGGCTTTCCGTACACGGTACGGACATTACGAGTTTCTCGTGATGTCCTTTGGGTTAACTAATGCACCCGCGGCTTTCATGGACCTCATGAACCGGGTTTGCAAACCCATGCTAGACAAGTCAGTGATAGTGTTCATTGATGACATCTTGATATACTCCAAGAATGAAGCAGAACACGCAAGTCATTTGCGTGAAGTGTTGGAGACGCTCAGGAAAGAGAAATTGTATGCAAAATTCTCAAAATGTGCCTTCTGGTTACGAGAGGTGCAATTTCTTGGGCACATCATTAGTGCAAACGGGGTGTTAGTAGATCCGTCAAAGATAGAAGCTGTGTCAAGATGGACTCCACCAAAGAATCCTTCGGAAATCAGAAGCTTCTTGGGGCTTGCGGGTTATTATCGGAGATTCATACAAGATTTCTCCAAAATTGCTATGCCGTTGACCAAACTAACCCGTAAGGATGAAAAGTTTATTTGGGGCGAGGATGAAGAAAGGGCGTTCCAAATGCTCAAGGAAAAATTGACCCATGCACCGGTATTGTCATTACCGGACGGAACGGAGGATATGGTAATTTACTCGGATGCATCGCATTTGGGACTTGGCTGCGTTTTGATGCAACGGGGCAAGGTTATAGCCTATGCCTCGAGGCAGCTAAAGACTCATGAGAAGAGATATCCTACCCATGACCTCGAATTGGCAGCAGTGGTGTTCGCCTTGAAAATATGGAGGCATTATTTGTATGGGGTGAAGTGCACTATCTTTACCGACCATAAAAGCTTAAAGTATTTCTTTGATCAGAAGGAATTAAATATGAGGCAAAGGCGGTGGTTAGAAACTTTCAAAGACTTTGATTGTGAAATACATTACCACCCCGGGAAGGCTAATGTAGTGGCAGACGCGTTGAGCAGAAAGACATATTATACACCTATTCGAGTACGATCGATGCAACTAATTGTGACATCGGGTTTGCTTGAACAAATCCGGAAATCTCAAATTGAAGCAATCAAGGAAGAAAATGTGAAGAGGGAAAGAATAGTTGGGCAGCTAAAAGACCTGGAGGATGATAACCAAGGATTGAAAACTCGATTTGGGAGAATTTGGGTTCCAAATACGTGTGGGGCCAAGGTGCGTCTACTTGACGAGGCCCATAAATCTCATTATTCAATTCATCCGGGGGCGACCAAAATGTATAATGACTTAAAACAAAACTATTGGTGGCCCGGAATGAAAAGAGATATTGTGAAATATGTGGAGAAGTGTTTGACTTGTTTACAAGTCAAAGCGGAGCACCAAAAGCCATATGGTAAGTTGCAACCGTTGGATATTCCAGTTTGGAAATGGGAACAAATCACGATGGATTTGTTAACCAAATTGCCCAAAACCAATCGCGGATTTGATGCTATATGGGTAATCGTGGATAGATTGACAAAAGTGCTCACTTCATTCCGATTCGTGAGACTTATACATCCGAGAAGATGTCGGAGGTGTGCACCAATGAAATTATAGCACGTCATGGAGTGCCGATATCCATTGTATCAGACGGAGATACTCGGTTTACTTCGAAATTTTGGCATGAATTCCAAGAGCAAATGGGAACTAAATTGTTCATTAGCACTGCTTACCATCCACAAACGGATGGGCAAAGTGAGAGAAAGATACAAACGTTGGAAGATATGTTGCGGGCTTGCATTATCGACTTCGGGGGTAGTTGGGATGTCTATCTACCCATGGTCGAATTCTCGTATAACAACAGCTGTCACGCGAGCATTAAAATGGCTCCTTACGAAATGCTATATGGAAGAAAGTGTCGAACCCCGGTATGTTTGGGAGAAGTGGGTCCACGAGGACTAGCTCCTACTGATATAATCCGGACTACGAATGAGAAGATCGACTTGGTCCGAGCTAACCTAAAGGCGGCTCAAGATCGACAAAAAGCGTACGCAGATAAACGGAACAGACCAATTGAATTTCAAATCGGCGATAAAGTAATGCTAAAAGTATCGCCATGGAAAGGAATTATACGGTTCAGAAAAAGAGGAAAGTTGAGTCCGAGGTTCATTGGGCCATTCAGAATCACTGAACGGGTTGGTAAGGTAGCATATCACCTTGAACTACCCGAGGAGTTGAGTGGAATTCATAGCACATTCCACGTGTCACATCTTCGAAAATGCTTAGCAGATGAAACCGCTCGTATCCGCTATGATGACATCGAGGTGGATAACAGCCTCAACTATGCAGTGAGGCCAATTGCAATTTTAGATCGAAAAGAGAAGATTTTGAGGAACAAAGTAATTAACCAAGTGAAGGTTAAATGGGAACACAGGAAGGGCGCGGATACCACCTGGGAATCCGAAGAAGAAATGCAACGGCTCTACCCGATATTATTTGGTACGTAATACGGTTTCGGGGACGAAACCCTTTTTAAGGGGGTGGACTTGTAACATCCCGAAAATACAAAACTTTATATTAGAACTATAAAGCGTATAATATACAAGAAAAAGCTAACTAGGATAAATAACCCAATTAGTTAGGAATCTTGTAGTAATACACGAAGGGGATTAAAAAGCTAAAAATATAAATTAAACAAGAGTGGAGGGGCCTAGGTTGTCAAAATTGAAACTTGTATTACTAATATTTGATAAAAACAAAACCAAATACCCCATTAGAGGGCTCTGGTCGATCAAGAACAACAGGGGGCGACACCCTCACTCTCAAAAACCCTAACTTCCACTAAAACTCTCAATTAAAGGCCTAAATCAAGCTAAAATCGAAATCTGAACATGGAATTGTGATCACCTCGTCAAGGGGATCATAAGGTATGTCAAATTAGGTTATTTGAGTTCAATCCAAATCCTTGCATGTGATGGAAATCGAGTGTTGAGCTTGATTATGTGTTGTAAACACGAAATTGGAGGTGATATAAGGTTTAGGGACAAATCCTAGACGATTTCTTGTCAAAATCTTGCATGATAATTGTAAGAGTCAAAATCACCATAGTGGGTGGTTAATAAACTAGTAGAACTTGATAAACACTAGGATTAAGACTCTTGTTCTAGTGTAAACTGAAATTGTGAGATAATCTCTAAAATTATTGATGTTAAAATATGGGTATATTGTCTATTTGAAGTTAATTTGGGTGGTAAGTTCAAGTTGTGAACTTGGTTTAGATCATGTAGAAATTTGACCCGCAAGGTGTTTGATAAAACGCCTAAACGAGGGCTAAAATGTTATAAGTTGGATGAAAACGCAGATTTGACTATGTTAAGAAACAATGCGTTAAAGCTTATGAAAGAGTTCTAAAACTTGTTATGAATTGAACTCTATAGGCAAGGAATCCGAAACGTTAAGCGGACACACCGGAGGGGATACGCGTGGAAAAGGTGTGCTTTGAAGGTACGTGGCTTAAGCCCCGTTAAATTATGTGTAAATGTTTAGTTTTGTTGTGTGAATGATGTTGTAGTGTAATGGATGCGTTTGATGCGTCGTTAAAGTGGTGAAGTACACTCGACCATCAAACGGGTCAAAGTAAAGACTTGGAATTTAGTTTGGCTAGTCAATGAAGTGATGGTTTTCACTAAATAGCCAAACGGGTCAAAATGATGCTTTTAAAAGAATCACGAGAGTAGAGACTTGAAAGTCTCATACTTCGTTAAATGATGGATTGTACCATACCAATGATTTGGTTATATTAATCTAAGTATAAGAACCCGGAATTTGGGTCAAACAATAGAAGTTAAATGAAAAAGCGTCGTTTGAAACGGAATGCTTGAATTCCGAAGAAACAAGTATTTAGCCCTAAGGGAACGCAAAGCCATAGAATGGCGCGAATGCACCAAATATATGAGCCCGGGAATTTGGGTAATTATATCTAAAAGCTCTTAAGAATGGAAAAGAGGTGCTATGCACTTACACTAATGGGTTGGATAATTGAAATAAGGAAATTGTGAACCAATTGTCGGTATCTCGGTTTCCGCGATGTGAAATTTACATGGTTGAATCCGAAATTTTATTACGGACTCATAGGAAAAAGAATCGGTTAAAACGGACTAGCGAGTGAAAAGTTATGACCTTTTAAAGTTAGAATTTGGACAATTTTCGGAGCTGGGCAGAAATGCAGGAATTAAACCTGCACCTGCTGGAAAAAGCGTTCCCCCGCGCCACGCGGAGGAACACCTGAATAACCCCGCGACACGCGGAAGCCGTCGCGAGTCGCGACGGATATAATGTTTCCTGCCGCGACACACGGGAGGATCAAAGTTAGAATTTTATTTATTTTTTTTTTAACTGGAACTTGTTTGTTCACTCTAATTAAATGTCAAAACTAATGTCTATAATGGTTTTGACTCTAGGTAACGATGGGGACTATCCGGATGATGATCAAGTATGCTATCAAGAACCGAACACGTATTTTGAAGCCTCCGCGTTAACTTAACTACTATCAAGACAATGTTTTTGTTGTAATTGAACCCTTAATTATGTTTTGAATGCTTAACTAGTCGGTAGTTGACTAGTAGATGTTTTCTTTAAACTTGTTTTTTTTTTTTTTTGAAAGCGCCACGAATATGGCGGTTTGTTAACATGGTTGTTCTTTTAAAATCTCAAAATTAGTGTAATAATTTATGTAAATTATTATTAAATTCAGTCCTTTAATAAGGGTGTTACACTATGTGAACGATTTGGAACGTTATATGCTCATTAACTTTGCTCGCCCACCTTAACAATTATAGCGCTATAGGATTAACGCCCCGCCCGTTATACTTTTGGGTATTGTTAAGTTAAACATTACCACCCCGCTAAACTTTTGGGATTAGGCTCTTTTATGCGTTGTATTCTCGGGTTTGATCATATTGTACACCAAAATTGCATACTAGTAATCACATATTATGAATCATGTTGGACTTGAGTTTTTATTCTATTATGCTATGTAGTTAAACTTGTATACTCGCTTTTGCCTTTGCATTGAAACTCTATTTTAATACATGTTGCAGGTTGATTAATGAAGTATGGATGAATGATGAAACGAGTTTACGGTGGACTAGATACACACCTTTAATTCATTTATCTTTTGATGTTTTGTTGAAATTTGAACAATGTTGTTATTTCTATTTTAAGTGTTGTATGACAATTTAGCACTTGCAATGAAATTTGAATTTAATTAAATATTGTCACATAGTGTTATGAAGTCTCTAGCAATCTATACACACTCCGTCTCATCCCGATGTTTCCACCATCGGTTGGGGTGTGACAGATTGGTATCAGAGCCATAACTATAGGGAATTAGGAAAATTGCCATGCTTTTGCCCTAATCTATAGTTTTAGGAATTTTGCCTCTTATGTGTTGTTTAAAACTTTTGTACTCTACCATGCATGCTTCCTAGATATACTTCTTGTTGATTAAATTTATATGCCTTTCCTAAGGTTAACATGAATACACTTTTGTCTATTTGTATACTCTTGTAACACAAACGAGACAACTTTAACAAAATAGGCGTGAAACCCACAATTTGGTAAACGACTCTCATTCTACATTAAACGATTTTGCACGAAATTCTACCATTAAGCTAGGAGTGAAATCCACAACTTAATGGTAATTTCCATTTCAACTCTAGTGGACCCTTGTCATAGTGTCGAAATTTTATTTTGACGACAAGTACGAACCACATTTAGGGTACGAAATCGTCAAGTTAGGGGTGAAACCCGCATCTCGTCGATTAAGTCCCATTCCTCAATTTTCAATCTCGCCAAAGTCCCGATTGTTTCAATCAATTAGAGATGTGTAGTAACCGGAAGGGTAAGATACCGTTAATCGCTTCTCGACGAGAGTATCTTACCTATAGGCCAAAGCACGTTTTCTCTAATTCGAAAGAACTTTCGACCCACTTTGGAATAGTCGACGTTTCTCTACCCGAAACAATCCAATGTTTTATTGAGCCTCTCTTTTATGTATCTCAATTTATATGTGATTTTACACTTGAAGGTTCGTTCATTTCAAAATTTTGTTTTAATCATTTCGCACGTAATCGCAATCACAAACAATAATAATCCCTCGTGAACAAACTAAATTTACAATGCTTTCATTTATCCATGTTATGCTATGTTGGACTCATGACTATGCTTTATGTGACGCTTAAACTCTTTACGCTATGTGAATTAATTTGAGCCCTTTATGCTATGTGACACTCTATGCTATGTGAATCAATTTACGCAAACAATTTTCTTAAACAAACATTATGATCAAGTCTCACCTATTCGTTCTTTTGAATCTTAGATGTCTTCTCGTCACTCCAACGCGTCTAAGAAGTCAAAGTCCCGTGCTACGAAGAAGATGATGGCTTTCATGGCTGATCAATTTGCGCGCGTCGTTCCAAAGGTCATTGCCGAGATTCGAGCTTCTGAAACTCCTCACTCTTCCGTCGACTCTAAGGTCGAAGTACGCAAGCCCGCTTCGTTCAACTTCAAGCACTTTTCATCGTGCAATCCCAAGCCATTCACCAGCAATGATGGGGTGACCGCCATGCTCGAGTAGTTTGATGGTATGGAGGTCACGTTCATCAACAGCGATTGCCCCGATGAGCTCAGAACGCGTAGTGCGACTGGGGTATTCCAAGCCCGAGCTCTCGAATGGTGGACGAACGAAAGGAACATCCGCTCGAACGAACTGGCCTATGCGTTGACTTGGGAAGAATTTAAGGCCCTAATGATGGACGAGTTTTGCCCTCCGCACGAGCAACAAAGGCTAGAGGAAGAATTTTGGGCGCTAAAGCAAGTGGGAGATGAGAACCTAGCTTATACCACCCGTTTCAAACAACTTAGCTTCATTGTTCCTCACCTCGTTATGACCACCGACCGCAAGATAAGGAAGTACATCAATGGGTTACCCTCTGCTATGCGCGATACGATCGAGGCTGCCAAACTCGACAATATCGAAGCAGTTTATCGTTTGGCCGCTTCCCTGAACAACAACCGCGTACGCGATAAACAAGCCGCAAACCCCGCTTCATTCAAGCCAGTTAACCAATTTACCCAACAGTCGAGTAGCAATAGGGGGAAGAAGCGAAAACAATCGAACCCCGTTTGCAATGCGATTGTACCACCCGTTAACCCAAATCCTGTTGCTCCTGATAACACCCAAAAGTCGTACACTGGGATTCACCCCAAGTGTGCCACTTGTAACTACCACCATCCCGCCAATGCCAGGTGTCGTCGTTGTACCACTTGTAACCGTTATGGACATGACACCGCCTTTTGTCGCAATTATCAACAGCAAGCACCACAAGCTCAGCAAGCACAACAAGCTCCACATGCTCCTCAAAATGCAAGACCAGCTAGGGCTTGTTTCAAATGTGGGGATACTAATCACCTTCGTCCTCAATGCCCACATAGGAATCAAGAGCAACAACAACCTCCTCGTGGACGCGCTTTCAACCTGAACGCAAATCAAGCGCGCAACGACAATGGTGTCGTTAACGGTACGTTTCTTGTTAACCATCTTTATGCTTCGATACGGTTTGATACTGGGGCAGACAAAAGCTTTGTGTCCTTAGAATTCGAATCATTGTTAAATTGCACACGCTCTAAGCTACCTAAGTCGTTTTCCGTTGAAGTCGCAAATGGCAAATCCATCTTAGTCGATTCCGTTCTTCGAGATTGTCGTCTTACTCTTAACGAACACGTTTTCCCTATCGATCTCATACCCATGCAACTGGGTAGTTTCGACGTCATCATAGGCATGGATTGGCTTCAAAAGAACCATGCTGAAATCGCTTGTCACGAGAAATACACGGAGCCAGACTATAATCTTGCAGTCTTGAGTCCACATATGACTTCTAGTTCAAGCTTGGATGTTGACAACAAGATATTTTAGCGAGTGGCATGACACTTATTATATTGTTCTATATATATAATAAGCAAATATACTTTGACAATTTCTACATTTTTTTTGTTAACTGTGATTTCTTTCCACTTATTGTTGATACTTTTTCTTATAGGTAAGGGTTTCCACTGATACATTACATGAGCCATCACCAAATTTAACGGAAAGACATTGACCTGGAGGCATCCCGTCGTCGGATTTATGTATTTCTATCTACACATAAGGTTTATGAGATGCTTTCTAAGTCTAGCAAGGTCTAATATGATTATTGGTTTTTCAATAAAGGAGTTAATTTGAATTTATGACTTCTTTTCATATCTATTCCTTAATTGTTTTGTTCTCTGGTTATTGCCTTGGATGTTGATTTACCTGTAAAGTATGCATTTCATATCCTTTATGAGCAAGTATTTTCTTGATATCTTTTGAAATAAACTGTGGCATGTGGTATGTGGCATGGATTACTAATGTGACTAATCTCTTTATGGGAAATGTTGAAAAACCTTAAAACCAAAAGTACAAATTGTGTATGATAACTAATTTTATACTACATAATTTAATGTCTATTTCTCTTTTTATTTTATAAGTTTGGTACTTTTAAGTTATGGCATAAAACTCATTTTTGCTTAATGTCTACAGATTATAGTAATAACTAGGTAGTTTATAATTGAGAGGCTTCATGATATGTTTTTAGTTTTTATCACATATGATTTGTTGTCGAATCCTTCCTGTTTTTATTTGGTAAATCAAGTTCCAATTTTTTTTTCTTAAAATTTATATAAGCAAATCACTGAATTACTATTTAGTTATATATCCCATCTTGTGAAAATGAATCACTTGAATGCCAATTACTATTTAGTTTATATGAGGACTAATACTTTAGTTTTAGAATGATCTTTTAATGTTTTAATTTGACATGTTGATGTATGAACAAACTAACCATGACTATATCCTCTGGTGACTTGATGTTGCAGGCTCAGTAATGACACGAAGAATCATACTAAAGACTTGCAATCGTTTGTTTGTGATTGGAAGATTTCGGTTACATCCATATCTTTTGTGACATAAGTAGAAAATCATCATGACAAATGTGAGGTTTCTTGTAGTTTCGAAGGTGTTTTTCGGCACATATATACAAGATGATGTTTTGGTATATTATGTGGTGGATAAATTCACCTAAATTCAATGATTATTGCAGATCATACATTGATGCGATCTTGTTTCTAACTGGAACAATTTCTACAAAATCTAATTTGTTTCCTAATTTAAGAGAAGTCCATTCAACCCGAAAAATCTAATTTGTTTCCTAATTGAAGTGTTACACATGAACACGACACGATTAACTAATTATGTCATTTTATTTTTCAAACACGGACGAGTTTATAAACGTGTTAAACGACACGACCGGCTAACACAATTTTTTTTTAAACGGACCAGCACTTATAGACAAAGGTTTTTAATTAAAGTAGACTGCGCCTTTTGGTTTTTTATAACAATTTCCGTTTCTTACGTTTAATGTAAACTGACCCAACATTTTGTTGTGTCAGAATGTATATAGAACGTAGCATCATATCATTTAGGTGTCCTCCATAGCCGTTAAAAACTTACCTCGCCACAAAGTACAGGTGTCATTTTAAGGTTTGAATTATGTTCTCGTCCCGTACTCTCACCCCGCCGCAACGCGCGGGTTCCCCACTAGTAATATCATAAATAGATGTAATAGATTTTTTTTTTTCAATAGAAAATATGATATATTTAAAATTGCATGGAAAATGCAAAAAAAATAAGATAATACTTTTATCGTTATGGTTCAGAAACCTTAAATTAATAGATTAGTTTTAGGGGTTGTTTGGTCACATTTGAATGGTTAAGTGCTGAACTAGTAAGAGTTCTAAACCATTAAAAGCTGAACCAGTAAGAGCTCTAAACCATTAAGAGCCAGTATAATGCTCAACCATTCAAAGACAAATGTCTAACCAATTCTGATTAGAGGTTTTAACCATTCAGACTCAGTATAATGCTTAATTATTCAGAGGCAAATGTCTTAACCATTCAGATATCTGCTCTCGAAACAAACTGTCTGAACCATTAAGTGCTGAACCAGTAAGATGTGTGAACCATTAAAAGCCTTAGTAATAGCTAAACAAATAGCCCGTTAGTATCCCGCTTAAAAAAATATATCCCGATACATAAATAATAAGTATAAAGATTTGGTGCTATGTTGTTTTCAAGCAATTTATTCAATGTAGAAAAAGGAAAGGAAACTTCCTAGCAAGTCATCGAGCAACCTATGATTCGCTTTGTTTGTCCCTTTCCAATATTTAATTCTTCGTTGGTATCGATCGGACTTGATAGCTTTTTGTTTTTAATTTTTAACTAGTGTATTTTTTCCGCGCTATGCGGCGGGAACTCCGTTGGTATTTGGTTTGTTTTGATACCGGCACTTACTATAGCAGTTGAAAGAGAACATTAACAAAATAGAGTCGTGATAGAGTCGTGATATGCAGAAAAAGATATCGACACATGTTTTATATCAATTGAGAAAAATACAGGTTCCAATGTTACCAATATTGGTACCGATACTCGGTATAAATCAGTTCGGTTCGTCACGTATCGATACTTGTATAGTTTACGATAAAAAATGTGTTTTTTAATATTGTTATCAGCACTCGTATAGTTTACTATGATAAAAATAAATGAATTACTATTCATTGTCGGTTTCGGTATGATTTGTTACGATAACGACACGATATCTATTTTCAACAAAAATTAAATTATAAAAAAATCAAAATACATATAATATTAAAACTTTAGATTTACTATTCATAAAAATGGATTAAATTCGTGAATTATTTAAAATATTAAGAATTTAAGTTAAAACTTAAATTAATATATTTAAAAGGGTCTACATATTTACACACCTTCATGCCTATTTTGACACCCTTCAGGACGCCTCGTATAGACCTATACGAGGCGTATAGGGTTACTTTTCCGACCATCTCTGCACCAAAGCACAATGTCAAATCAGTCACATCAGACGGGGAGTCTAGGTCTGTACGAGGGATGGATACGAGGCACTAAGACGCCTCGTATAGACCTATACGAGGCGTCTTCTACAGCTGACAAAAATATATACGAGGGGTCTAGAGCTATACGAGGCGTCTAAGGCTTATGAAAAAGTGCAACATACAGTGTATGGTTTGTCCCGAGCATCCAACATTTAAGACATGTATTATGTCTCTACGCTTGTTCTTGTTCTTCTTCTTCTTTCATTCTGCTACATCTTCTTCTTCTTTCATTCTGGGACGGCATTTAATTTGTGTTCTTATCATCCCGAAGTGTTGAAATGTCATCATACTGGGACGGCAACTATGTCTTCGGGCAGTATTATAGCGAGAACTGGGTGCCCGAAAGCGATCCGGTAACGGTACAGGTACTTAAATGTTTTAATTAGTTTTTGTTTTAGTTTATTATTTACTAATGATGATAGGGTTCTTTATTTTGGAGGAGTCTTGCGTTCCCGATTCTAATGAGCAAGAGGAGGTTGTGTCTAGTATACAAGGAGAACAAAACAAACCGTTTCTAGATTTGAACAATCATCCCCCTGTTGATGAAACAGCCCTTGTAGATGACTCATACCATGCTTGTCAACCAAGTTATCCGACGCAACAAGGGTATCCGGATTATAGATACGGGTGTGAATACGGAGGAGACGGTGGATACGGAGGAGACGGTGGATACGGAGGAGACGGTGGATACGGAGGAGACGGTGGATACGGAGGAGACGGTGGATACGGAGGAGACGGTGGTTACAGAGGAGACGGTGGTTACAGAGGAGATGGTGGATACAGAGGAGATGGTGGATACAGTGGATACGGAGGAGACGGTGGTTATGGTGGATATGGTAGATATGGTGGTGAGACACCTCCCATCCAGGACAGTCCGTACTTAAAAAAGCAGGTATTAATTACTATTTTTGTATTATTTAATTATTATTATTAGTATTATTATTAGTATTATTATTAATATTATTATTATTATTATTATTTATTTATTTATTAAAATTATTTATTATTATTGTCGATGTTACAGGTTTTCAACTCTTTAGATGAACTAAAGAATCGGATACAAGAAATAGCAAACGCGGATGGTTTCGTTATTGTCAACCGTCGATCAAAGAAAACCGGTGGAAGAATCCGGAGGGTATGGCTTGAATGTGATCGTGCTGGTGAGCACCAGACTACAGCAACACTTAGAAAAGCCGGAAACAAAAAAACCGGTTGCCCGTTTTACCTGCTGGCTGTGCGAAACCACCCGTATGAAACCTGGGAGATTAAAGACGGAAAAATTGAACATAACCACGAACTTTGTGAGGACCTATCGGCCCACGCGTTTGTGCGAAGGTTTACTCCAAGCGAAATGAAACTGATCGAGCAGCTGACAGCTCAAAACATGGAGTCGCGCAAAATATTTCAAACGATAAGGAAGCAGGACCCCGACAGGTTTCATGTTCTGAAAGACGTTCAAAACGTTGTGGCGAAGATTAGAGCCGAACAAAGACAAGGATTGACTCCCATGCAGTCACTAGAAGACAAGCTGATAAACAACGACTTTATTTACGAGACACGGGAGGAACCCGGAACAGAGATCGTAACAGAGATCTTCTTTCTTCATCGGTACTCGAGAGACATGTGGCGTGCATTCCCCCACGTCATGCTGATCGATGCGACGTACAAGACAAACATATACAATATGCCCTTTATCCAGATTGTTGGTATGACGCCTACCAACAAATCGTTTATTATCGCGCATGCCGTTGTTAGTAAAGAACGGGGTGATAACTTTGTGTGGGTGCTTGAGAGGGTCAAGTCAATGTTGGATGAATGCATGGAGCCACGTGTGATTTTAACCGATAGAGACCTAGCCCTTATGGGCGCGTGTGCTAAAGTATTTCCAAACGCCTCCAGGCTTCTTTGCAGGTGGCACATACAACAGAATGTTATGAAGCACTGCAAGGGTGCCTTCACAGACGAAGACTGGAAGAAATTTTTGTCATTCTGGGGGACATTGATTGAGTCTCCATCCATACTCATCTACGAGTACCACTTGCGCAACATGCGACAACGACTTGTGGAGTGCAAACGTTCTAGTAAGTTTTTATAATAACATACGACTCACCTATGCAAATTTTATTAAATTATTTTTACATTTTAGGGGTCTTCAAATACGTGTACGATAACTGGCTAAAAGACTATAAGGAGATGTTCGTCTTTGCGTGGACTGATAAGAGGCGCAACTTTGGTAATCGTACCACAAACAGAGTTGAGAGCCAACACGCCAACTTAAAGAGATACGTTGAAGATAGGAGCTCGCTCGACCGTATAGTTGGTTGTGTCCATGATATAGTTGAGGCACAGTTCGGTGAAATAAGGAAGACTTTTCGAGATAGCATCGAAAAAACAATGACCCACCACAAACACCCGTTGTTTCAACACCTACTTGGTAAAGTTTCCCATACAGCCCTTGACTTGTTGAGGAGCGAGGCAATTAGGAAGCTAGATGTCTTGGAGCGCTTTCATTCATCATGTGGTTGCCAAATGTGGCACAGCTGTGGGTTGCCCTGTGCTTGCAGGATAGAAAAGTACATGCTTGAAGGTAATAATTGTTAAACGTACAACACTTGTGTGATATATTTCCGTTAATCATGTGACTTAAACAATGTTGTTTTTAACCGTGCAGAGCGTCCGATTCAACTCGAAGACGTGGACGTCTTCTGGCGGAAACTTAACTTCCAAAGTTGTAAATTGATAGACGATGACGTGGACGTGGTCGAAGAGCTAAATATTGTTAGACAACAATTAGAGTCGCACCCCCCAGCTCAGCAAAAAAGCCTGATTTCAAAGATTAAAGCGGTGTTGACTCCAAAGAAATCTACCAAGAAACCACCGGTTGTCCAACAAAATACTCGTGGCCGACCAACAACAAAGCAGGTACAACAAAGGTTGGACGAGGCCTCTCGTATAGATGAAGAATTGAGGAGAAGCTCATTCGGTGATGCAAACACGTGCTTTGAAGGTTCCCGACAAACTAAGTACGACAAACCTCGTCACAGCTCGTACGTTCCGTCACAGGCCTCTCAACAGTCGGTTATAAGGTCCCAAAAACCCAAAGCGAGCCTAAGCCGTTCAAAGAGTTCTAAGAAGAAAGAGACACGAGATGCTCACGGTTTTCCGTTAATCATTGGGGACAAGTACGTGGGAATCATCGAACAGTTTCAGGATGACATTCCGCTAGTGTTCCATCCGTACGTCTCGTGCATACGAGATGTGATGCCGGACGGTCATTGTGGGTTTCGGTCTGTGGCTGTGGGCTTAGGTATGGAACAGAGTTCATGGGGGCTCATTCGAAGGCACCTTGTTCAAGAAATGGACCAGAACAAATCGATCTGGTTCCCAATATTTGAAGCATGGGATAAAGGTTATTTTTACACGCATCGTCAGGGCCTAATTTGGGATTCAGTGTCCGGTTGTGGGGGGGATCACTGGATGGACTTCCCCTATGCAGGACTTCTTATTGCACAAACGTACGGTATCGGGGTGCACCTGTTAACGACAACCATGGGTGCGAGTTCCACTTTCTTCCCGATACTAAGTCCTCCGGCTAATCAACAACCATTGTTCATAACGCTTACACATGTAAACGAGAACCACTTCATACATGTTAAGCTGGAAGGGGATTATCCAATGCCACCAGCACACGGGCTATGGTTGACCCACCGAACACCCCATACGAAACAATGGGAAGATATGTACTTGCCACGTCTAGAATGGTATACATCGATAATGAATCCTCCGCCAAGATCAAACCCCAGTCTTAATTACATCGATAGTGATACGGAAGAATGATTTTTGTAATTTGAATGTATTTTTTTTATTAATTCCTATAATTTTCTACAATTTCTATAATTTTTTTTTATAATTTGTATCATTTTTCAATAATTAAAACAGTTTAAAATCATTTTAAAAAAAAAATTAAAAATATACGACGCGTATAGAGCTATACGCGTCGTATAATTATGCCCAAAAGACCATTTTGCCCCTGGTATGCCCCCAATCAAGGCTTATTTCAAGGGCTAAAAGGTCATTTCCTAATCCACAGACGCCTCGTATAGATCTATACGAGACGTCTATTTGAGCGGGTTTTTGAAATTTTGAATTTTGAAAATTTGAAAATCAAAATTTGAATTTTTTGATTTAGGACGCTTCGTATAGATCTATACGAGTCGTCTACAGTGTCGGCAACAATTCTTTTAATTAAAATTTGAATTTTGAAAATATTTTATGTTAATTACCATTTTGCCCCTGAAAGTCCCTAGTATAGGCCTTTAACAGGGGCTTAAAGGTAATTTTGAAAAACCAGACACCGCGTATAGAGCTATACGTGTCGTCTTGGAAGGCGGCAACTTTGTAAAGTTTTTGTTTTTTAATTTGGAAAAAAGGTTTATTAAATTACCATTTTGCCCCTGTAAAGCCCTCAGTATAGGGTTTAGTCAGGGGCAAAATGGTAATTAACCATTCCAGAAATATCTTTTTGGAATGGTTAATTACCATTTTGCCCCTGAATAAAGCCTATACTGGGGGCATACCAGGGGCTAAATGGTCATTTAATAAAAAGAGGGGACGACGCGTATAGACCTATACGAGGCGTCTATGCCTCGTATAAGGCTGGGGGGTCTATACGAGGCTGGTTGTAGCCCCCAAACAATAAACACACACACATACGGAGAATACACCTCTATACGCCTCGGATACGTATTTCGACCGGATTTTCGAAGATTTGAAGCATCACCGGTATGTATTTCGCCCCGTAGTTTAGTATTTTTGCCACGTTTTTGCCTTTAGACCGTAGGTTTGCCCTGAAATTTGATTTTTGTGGGGTTTGGGGGCTTGAGTTTAAGGTTGAAGATGAATGGGGAAGAACAGGACGCCGAGTATAGCCCTATACGAGGGCTATACGAGGCTCTGTAAATTTTTTTTTTCTTATTAATTATTATTATTATTATTGTTATTATTATTAGTATTATTATTATTATTATTATTTATTAGTTATTATTATTATTAGTATTATTATTATTATTATAATTATTTATTAATTATTATTATTATTAGTATTATTTATTAATTATTTTTTTTTCTTATTAATTATTATTATTAGTAGTATTATTATTATTATTTATTAGTTATTATTATTATTAGTAGTATTATTATTATTATTTATTAGTTATTATTATTAGTATTATTATTATTATTTATTAATTATTATTATTATTAGTATTATTTATTAATTATTATTAATTATTATTATTAGTATTATTTATTAATTATTAGTTATTATTATTAGTATTATTATTATTATTATTTATTAATTATTATTATTATTAGTATTATTTATTAATTATTTTTTTTTCTTAATATTTATTATTATTAGTATTATTATTATTATTATTAGTATTATTATTAATTATTATTATTATTATTAGTATTATTATTATTATTATTATTATTATTATTATTATTATTAGTATTATTATTATTATTATTATTCTGATTTATTTATTATTGTTTTTATACGTATACGTTATTTACCTGCAGATTGATTATGGAGGGCGACGACATTCAGATAGATCTTGATGCGGTACTGGCGGTTCAGCAGGTTCAGGAGGGTCCACGACGGAGACGGCGGCCGGATCTGGATACGCTGCAGGGTTGTCCGTACCTAGAGTTTCCCGACGGCACCGATGCCGCCCGCCATTGCCAGAAGCTTAGGAGGATGTACATTGGATCGCATGCATCGATCGACTGGGGTGCGATGGACCAGCTTGCTGAGACGGATAGAGTGCGTCGGTTTATACCTCTCGATTCGCCGTGGCATCGTCTTTTTGATTTGGCGCACACGCCGACCTACAGGGAGCTGCTTGTCGAGTTCATTTCGTCATTCACATTTCACCCTCCTGGGGTCCCAGTGGCGCTTCCGTACCCAGATGCTCCCCCTCCGCCTGAGATTTCTTTCAGGCTCGCTGGCGTTTTGCGTACGATGACGCTAGCAGACTTTGCGGTGCGTTCTGGTTTATACATGCAGGGGGAGATCGAGACTGAGATTTACACAGCGGGGCAAGTGGTGGTTGACAAACCCATTCTTCTAGGGTTTTGGCAGGTGATTGCGGGGCCAAATACTTGGGAGCACGACAAGTCGAAGGGGAGGGTGTCGTTTGTTAGGGACCCACTGTACAGGTACGTACATTTATTACGGCAATTATTGTGATTATGTGCATTGTTTATTAATCTCTGTTTCTGTATTTCGCTAACACTATCTGCAGGTATCTGCACCATTTGCTCGCTACTTCGATTTCAGCGCGCGGCTACAGCCGTGAGTGGTGTACGACTACAGATCTTTTTTTCCTTTATTGTTTGTTGTATAGGAGGCCGTGCGCGCTAGCACACGGTCTAGCCCAGTACTACGCCTCCGCCCATCACAAACAGGAGCGCGGATTTTTGTATGGCGGGGCGTACGTGACCGTCATTGCCCGTTCATTTGGCCTCGTACTGCACGAGGACCCACATCTACGGACGCCGCCAGTCATGCCGACGCGGATGGGCATGCAGTCGCTGTGGGGGATGAGGGTAATCAGGAGGTTCGCAGTTGGCCCGCGGTTTAAAAACCGCAACGGGGGCATATGGACAGAGGAGGCCCTACCAGAGCATTTCGAGCCCGTTTATCCTCCTGCAGATCCTGCTGATGTAGTGCCCGTGGAGGAGCCTCCGCAGGATGTAGACGGTGCAGCGATGCCACAGCCACCGCCACCTGCCGGGGCGCCTCAGTTTCCACGTCACGCTATTCCAGGTCATGCCCCAGGAGCTGCGCCGATACATCCGGAGGTACGAGCAGAGCTTGACAGGCTCAGCGATTTGATAGGTTGGGTGGTTCGGGAGCTGCAGGATAGACGCGAGAGAGATGGGTTACCCGCGATACCGCTCCCACCACCTCGAGCACCACATCAGCAGCAGCAGCCAGATTCGGATTCGGATTCGGATGCATAGACCTGTTGTTGTTTTTATTTTTATTATGGATGTACAAACTTATCTTATATATTTTTGTTATGGATGTACAAAGTTGTCTTATCTATGTCATATTTATGTTTGTTTTCAATTATTCGGTTACTTAATGATTGTTGTCTTAAATTGAAATAATACGGAAACAAAATATGTTTTGAATATTTGAACGAGATAAAATTTTAATCGGAAGAATAATATTTAAAAAAGTAAAATGTAAAAAACATTATAATATTTAATCGATATAATATATTTAAAGAGCCGATTTTTAAAATAGTTCATTTTTAAAAAACAAAAACTTTTTTATAGTGTAAAAAACAAAAAAAACATAACTTTTTTTAAAAACAAAAAAATTTTCAATAAAAAACACATCTTCAAAAACTATCCAAAAACCATACCAAAACCCACCAAAACACCCCTCATTTCAGCCAAAAAAAAAAAACCCAATCTTAGACGCCTCGTATAGCTCTGTACGAGGCGTCTAGGGTTCCTTAAACTTTGTGCCTGACACCCTCGCAGACCCCCTTGAATTCAGTGCGTAGACGCCTCGTATAGACCTATACGAGGCGTCTAGGGCACCAAAGGTGTGAAAATAGGCGCGATGGGTGTCCAAATATCTCCAGCCATTTAAAAATCTCATCATCGTTCATGAACTCTTTAAATACATATGTATAATATAATAATACTCTATTTTAACTAAAACTTTGTTTTTAACAAAACATACCGAAATGTCAAGAGAAAAAATTAACAAACGTAAAAATATGATAAAACTTAAAATTAAATATAGAAATAAATTATAATAATATTAAATAATTAAATATAAGAAACTATATATTATTATAAATTAAAAGTCACTATTTGCATTGTTACTCGTCATCAATATATGTAATGTTTTTGTTATTCTTTTATAATTTTTATCTTAACGGAAAAATCTATTCCAAAACTACCAAACTGTGCAGAACATACAATGGGAGGTTAAAAACGATATTACACCATACATTCCACATTTCCACTGTTAATTTTGCATCTTCGTCCTATGAATTAATTACTACTAGTTGAGTTTCCCCGCGCGATGCAGCGGGAGTTCGGTGGGGATCTGTTGGGTTCGTTACATAGGGGAATTCGATCGGTATCAGTTTGGTTTGTTACGGTATTAGTATGGTACCAGCACTTCATTTAAAGTTATGATATATCCAAAAGGTTGTTTTACATTGAAAGCTATGAGAATGAATACCGGTGATGCTTCCGGTAATAACTATACTGGTTACGATTTTGGTATCAACTCGATTCTTCATGGTACTATTTTGAAAAATATACTCTTTTGTCAACATTTTTTTATAGGAGCAGCAAGAAAAAAATTATTAATAAAGTCGGTATTCAACTTTATAAAAAATGATAATGAACGCGAGTTATCAAACAAAAATCAAATTAATTAACTAAATGGTTACCTATACCGGTATGGTCATTGTTCACTCGGCACCAGTTTTATTCGTCATGGTACCGCTATGACACCAACACTTGATCTAGCCTTGGATACAATATAAAGACTCTGTTTCGAACATAACCCTGTTTTCAATCAAATTTATACAGGAACGTCGAAAAAAACAACCAAACACAGCTACGTATTTAGTGTTTTTAAGTCAACAAACGCAAGTAATCGAAGAAAAACCAAATTAGTAAAACAATTAAATATATTAAATGTGTATATCATATATACTATAGGGATAAAATAAATTTATTTATAACATACAATAATAAAATAATAATTATATTAAAAATAGCTATTATTTATATATAAATATCTTTATTATATGTACTACTGTTCATGATGAGTTGCTATTAATATGTATATTACTCTAAACAAAAATATTGAATTACTATTCATGTTGAGTTTCTATTCATATGGATAATAATTAGACACCCAAAATGCCTTCTCACAATCTCCTCCCAACTAGGTTTTTTTAGTAACAATCTTTTACTCCTAAATATCAGTTATCTTGCTATTATAAGGATTTAAACTCACATTATATTTGTAAAAGAGAATCATCAATGCCACTAAATAACAATGCTATAAACATGTATTTAAAAATAGTTTAATAGTAAAACAAGCAAAGCAAGAGAAAGTTTTGTTGGAAATGTGTGTGAATGAAAGTCTTAAATGTGGTGGTTAATATTTTTTCCCACATTGGTGTGAGAACAAAAGGAAAGACTACTTAGATCATGCGTAGTGTTAAGGGTGAATAATGTCTTCACCCTTGAGCGTTTTCCGCCATGTTGTAGTACAGTCAGCAAGGGCCGTTATTGGGCTTTTTTTTTAAATGGGTGTAGTTGTGATGTGGGCATTATGTTAAAAGGGTATAAAGAATTAAATAAAATAAAAAAAGTAACAAAAAAGGTATTGGTCAAACCTAGAGAAGATAGATTTGATTGGTGGGGGCTCGATGGAATTGGCGTGTTTTAAATCACGCCAGGAAGTTTTTTTTTGTAAAATCACGCAGGAAAACGCCCTAGGAGGTGGGGGCTCGGCGGAATCGGGCGTTATTGGGGGAGAATCACGCCGGAATCTCGCCCATTACGGGTGTCTTATAAGGAAAAACATTGACCAAGCCTTTGAAGCTTTATGACATGTTTTACCACAAGGGGGTGCAAAAAATGGGTTTCGAAACTGGAATTTAATTAAACTCGTGCGTGCCTGCAAGTCCTGCAGACACGAATGTAGCTCCGAAAAACCTGGAACACGACATATTTTATTTTTCTTTATATTTATATGTGAATGAAAAATTTACGTCTTTGCTAAAAAGGATGTGCATGCCAGTATGCCACATATTTAAGAACATATCCTTTAGATATTACTGTGTGTACATTATTTTTTATTGTGGAAATCATTATTATACAATATATTCATGGATAAAATCTTGTCCATAACCCACAATGACCTAATCCGCAAGAAACAAGCAAGAAATTTCCTTTGAGTTTTCCACAAAAAACACCATTAATTTCCAACCACGTTTCAATCACTACCTTCTCCACCAGTTTCTTCCGACCTTCATTGACAGCTGACCTAAAAGGCTTACATACACGCACATACTTATTTACTTATTATAAAAGCCACATCTCCATTCTCCAATTCTTCAAACTCATAAGCTTCTCTCACAGTCTTACACTCTTACAACACTAAAGTTCCTATTCTTCACTTCCATAACATTTAATTTCACCAAAAATATTATCTTTAACTAGTAACCATGACCTTCATGATACCTGAATTCATCCAATACTTATTCACCCAAATACTATTCAACATGATCATGTACACCCAAACAGTGTTTTTCTTGGATGATTCCAACATTCAAGTTGAAAGGAAGCACCAACAACCCAAATTATCAAAAAGATCACCTTCATTTAAATACAGAAGCTTGCATGGAGACGAAGTGGAGATGGTGATGGGGAACTTGGGAATTTTTTGCAATTCCAAAGGTGCGGACTTTCCGAAAAGAATAAATAGTGATGATCTTTTTAACATGTTTGAGCAAGAACATCCAAGATTGGATGAAGTGAAGGAAGCTTTTGATGTGTTTGATGAGAATAAAGATGGGTATATTGATGCAAGAGAGTTGAAGAGAGTTCTTTCTGCTTTGGGATTGACTGGAAAAGTAGACATGGATGACTGCAAGAAGATGATTAGAGTGTTTGATGATAACAATGATGGTAGAATAGATTTTGATGAGTTTGTGAAATTTATGGAAGGCACATTCTGCTGAATTAAATTCCTACCAATTCAGTACATACAAAACCGTAATAAAACAAATCTAATAAAAAAAGTTCAACGAATACATTAAATGGGGGTGCCGTCCACAAAGAAGTTGTATTTGAGAGCTTATGACACTACTAGAAAACTATGACACGACTAGAAAACTGATAGGATACCTACGCCATTTTCCGTTGGAAATGCGTAGTAAATAGTTCTTTCCGACAGATTTCCCACAAAAATTAATGGTAGGTAAACCACTCATAAGAAACATCACTACAATGCATTTCCCATAAAACGTCCCATACATTTCCCTCAAATTTTTCGTCGGAGATTTTCCTACACGTTTCCCACGAATAATATTTTATTTCATTTCCAACGGATTTCCTTCAGAACTTATAATTTATGAGATTCCATTGTAGCCTAAACCTATATTTTAGGCATCTAAGAAACTGACTTGCATAATTAAATCAACAATGGAATCTGAGTTTGTAGCATTAGCAGCAGCTGGCAAAGAAACTTAGTGGCTAAGAAACTTGATTTATGAGATTCCATTGTAGCCTAAACCTATATCAAGAATATCTATTAGATATGATAGTGTTGCTACCTTGGCTAAGGCCTATAGCCAAATGTATAATGGGAAGTCTAGACACTTAGGTGTTAGACACAACATGATTCGTGAGCTAATCATGCATGGGGAGATTTTGATGGAGTTTGTGAGAGCTCAACAGAATTTAACCGAACATTTAACCAAAGAGTTATCTAGAGATCTTGTGTACAAGGCGGCTGTAGGGATGGGATTAAAGTTCACATGAAATTTCTCGTGTTAAGATACCCAATTCCTACCTATATGAGCATGAAGTTTAGTCGCTTCAAAAAGCTAGAACTTGGCTTTGATATATTCATTGAAAGATAGGATACAGACTAGTAAAAATAGTGTCAAGAAAGAAAATAAGACTATGTAAACTTATGTGTATATTACCTTCAAGTATTCCCTATGAATAGAAATGGTTCAATCCTTAGCGACACTCCTATATTCGAATATTTGGAATGTTTAATATACTAATGTGAAATTCAACCGTCGTGATATTTCATTTATGCAGAAGTTTGATTGGTGTGAATTTGTTTAAGTTAATAAAGGATTACGCTAAAATGGGGGAGGATTGTTAGATATTTTAGTATAATTCAGATAAACTTGGTGACCAAATGGAATTATAATATACATCGAACGAGTTAGGAAGTGCAGGAGTACACACTTGTTCGGGTGGTTATAACTCAAGTGTTCGGGCAGAGCCCCGAATGGGGTTTCAAGGGGGTAACGCCCCTTTGGCGGGGATCCGGAGGCAACGCCTCTGGGAGCAGGGTCCAAGGGGCGGCAGCCACTTGCGATTAGGGATGCAAACGAACCAAACGTTCGGCGAACAGTTCGTGAACCATTCGGCGGGAAGTTTGTTTGTATTCGTTCGTTTATTAAACAAACGAACACGAACAAGAAATTCCGTTCGTTTAGTTAGTTTAGTTAAACGAACAAACATGAACAGATGTCGTGTTCGTTCGTATATGTTCGTGAGCGTTCAGTAACGTGTTCGTTTGTGTTCGATAGATCATTAGTGTTTTTAGTTTTTATAGTTCTTTAAATATTTCAATTCCGACAGATTAAGTATTTAATAAGTGTCAGTGTATTATATATTTTGTTCATATGTGTATTCGCTTGTTTCCATTTGTGTTCACGAACATTAGTTTGTACTCATTTGTGTTCGTCAACGTTTGTTTTTGTTCGTTGCCTAAAATTAACAAACAAACACAAACGAACATGAAAAAGTTCATTTCCTTAACAAACGAAAACGAACATAAAATCTCGTTCGATAAGTGTTCGTGAACGGTTCGTGTACACATATATTTTCTAAATAAAAAAATAAGGCATTTTGAGGCTTTTTATTACATCTAAAAGATAACTGCCAAAAGACAGTTACTAATCCCTAACCCTAAAATTCGTGTCAGTTTCTTGGTTACAGTTCAACTTGTTCATACAATTTCACAAAAAAATATACCATTGTTCGATTTCTCAATCAGAGTTGTATCGGATTGAATTATCGGGAGAACTATCAAAATAATTTGATCTAAAAGTGATTACACGCCTTTCTGATTATCCGTGTTTACAAAATTCTCCAACATGAAACGGTCGCAATCATCACCAAAGTCTTCCCCTGAACCGCTGAGGCCTCACCGAGTTACAGTGAAAAAAGAAACCCGAGATTCATGGGGGTGGTATTACCTATCAGGCCTGGGTCTATCCAACCCTTCCCCAGACTCGACTCCCTTGCCCCTAGGTGACTTATGTTGAACTTGAATAATTAACAAACTTTAACCCCATTCTACGTTGTTCAATTGTTGAATTCACTGTCGAAGAAGAAGAGTATTGCTCGTTGAAGAAATTCGTTTGGATAATTTTAAGTTTGTGATTTATTTTATATTTGGTAATTCGTTTGTACACAATATTTTAGTACATTTTTCTACAGAGTCTTTAATAGTTACTTTCTAACTGAAAAAGGTTAATGTTTCCTACTGTTTTTTTATCTTCATATTTATTGACTAAACTTGGTTGGCTGCTAACTTCGTAATGATTTTCACTCAAAAATGAAAATTATCATCACCCTTGACGTATGGTTTAAGTGTATTGGTAAACACCGTTGACCCATCTTTTAACGTTTGACCATGACGAAGACTCCATCCATTCATTTTAAGCACTATATAAAATAAGAGGACAGAGACACTAAACAAACAATTGATAACTAATCAACTTCTAACCTTCGCATAAATACAATTATACAAGATTCAAGGTAGAATTCAACATAGGTGTCTCTCCTATATCGTTTTTATATATAGGGTTACGATTAGGATATAATAGTAAGCTTATTTGGCTAGAAATACTAGAAAGTAATATTGACCATCAATTGATTTAATCGAGGGCCAATATTAAATGAGGGAAAATGAAGGGAAGAAAAGAGCCGCGTGGGTTTGTGTAAAGGCATTGTAGTCAATTCAGGACAATAGTTTCTCTTTCCTCCAATTCCCCAACATTTTTTAAACGTTAATAACTTTTTCATACGACATTATTTTTTTATAAAAATTGCACAAAAAAACGAGCGTTTTTTTATCTTTAAAACGAGTATACTATTGCTATATTTTCGAAAAAAAAAATTGAAAACCCAGTTGCGTAAAACGCGATGGAAAAAACCCAGTTGCGTAAAACGCAATGAAAAAAAAAAGTTAAAAAATGACTTTTTCTAAAACGCAATGCATCAAAAACACAAATAAATGTTTTATTTGTAAAACGCAATGGCCATAAAACACAAAGAAATGTCTTATTTCTAAAACGCAATAGCCTAAAAACACAAAACAAAGTGTACTTTCTAAAACGCAATAGACTGAAAACAAATAAAAATGTGTTTTACCTAAAACGCAATGCACCAAAAACACAAACAAATGTCTTATTTCTAAAACGCAATGGCCAGAAAATACTTAAAATGTCTGTTTTCTAAAACGCAATAACCTAAAAACACAAAAGAAAGTGTACTTTCTAAAACGCAATGGACTGAAAACACATAAAAATGTGTTTTACCTAAAACGCAATTCACCAAAAACATAAAGAAAATGTCTTATTTCTAAAACGCAATGACCAGAAAACACTTAAAATGTCTTTTTTCTAAAACGCAATGGCTAGAAAACACATAAAAATGTCTTATTTCTAAAACGCAATGGCCTAAAAACACAAAAGAAGTTGTTCTCTGTAAAACGCAATGAACTGAAATACATAAAAATGTGTTTAACTAAAACGCAATGACTAAAAACACTTCAAAAATGTTTTATTTCTAAAACGCAATGAGTAGAAAACACAAAAGAAACAGCTCGACCCCAGCCAGTAATATGTCATCATGTGAGCTTTGTTCTTGATGACTATATGCATGACATGAAAGGATCAATACCAGTGTAAAATGCTATTTTAGACTCCATTACAATAAATAGCATTCAAACAGGAGTTGATCTTCAATGACATGTCACCAAACAAGAATATTACACCAAAAACAGGATGCCACTAAGAAGCTTGGTCTAAAAAGACGGGCGTTATGTAGGAAAGTTGGCATCTAGCTAAGGTATTCAAAGGTTCAAAACGCCAAAACAAATTCAAGAAGAAGAGGCTGATGACAGTGAAGATTTAGATGGGAAATTAGATTACCATTTTTTATTTTTTTTTCATTTTCTATTGTTTTGTTATCTAATTATCTGTTGTTTGTTATCTAATTCTCTACTAATAAAATACATTATTTGATAAAACGCCAAAAACTACTAACACCAAAACGCTAATAGTATGAAAACTGGGAGAACGGATGCTGGCAAAGCACCTTGTTAATGTATTAAACGCCAAAAAATTGACTAAACGCCATTAAAAACATTTGTTCTTATTGTAATCTTATGAAAATATTAATGAATCGTAATGAATTATTAACAACGCCACGAACGCCAAAAATTGACCTGGGAAACGCTATAACGCCAAAAAAATTATCTATGTGACACAAAAACAATTAATTCAACGTGACAGATCTAAGAAACAACAAAACGCCAAGTAGTTAATAAATATAATTAATGCCAAAATAATCTTAGACGCCAAAAATGAAGCAGCATGTTACACAAAATTGGGAAATAAAAGAAGATTGAAAAGACAAAAAAAACCCCTCACATCCTGATCATATCTCGCCCCACGTGTAGGGCCAGGATGCGTTCTCACCGTTCTCACACTTTAGGACGTTTTCTCCTTATCCCGTTTCTATATATATATATATATATATATATATATACAGACACACATGAGGCAATGTCATCATGTTTAGGACTCACAAATGCATATGCTCTTTGATAAATTCATATTTGTATTGAATGTAGATTTTGTTTAAGGACATGAAGGCGAAGGCGATGACATTGGGTTGCATTGATACGTCTGTTTTATCTTTTTTTTTTTTTTGTTTGGTGGATTTGATGAATTAGTCATAGATTCCACACTAGCTATTTGTATTTTGGGTTATTGAATTGACTGTCATCGAAGGTGTGTTTTTCTCTTGGTTTCCCTAATTTTGATACTTACGGTTTATGATGCCATGAATTTATTGCATTGTCATTTAGGAACATCTGATTGATTGATAAATACGCTACAGAGAAGGAGGATCTGGTTAGATCACTTGAAATATCTCGAGCTTAACAATCTTGATTTTGACGTCGTACTCTTAAACACGGAGCCAGACTATAATCTTGCAGTCTTGAGTCCATATATGACTTCTAGTTCAAGCTTGGATGTTGACAATAAGATATTTTAGCGAGTGGCATGACACTTATTATATTGTTCTATATATATAATAAGCTAATATAGTTTGACAATTTCTACATTTTTTTGTTAACTGTGATTTCTTTCCACTTATTGTTGATACTTTTTCTTATAGGTAAGGGTTTCCACTGATACATTACATGAGCCATCACCAAATTTAATGGAAAGACATTGACCTGGAGGCATCCCCTCGTCGGATTTATGTATTTCTATCTACACATAAGGTTTATGAGATGCTTTCTAAGTCTAGCAAGGTCTAATATGATTATTGGTTTTTCAATAAAGGAGTTAATTTGAATTTATGACTTCTTTTCATATCTATTCCTTAATTGTTTTGTTCTCTGGTTATTGCCTTGGATGTTGATTTACCTGTAAAGTATGCATTTCATATCCTTTATGAGCAAGTATTTTCTTGATATCTTTTAAAATAAACTGTGGCATGTGGCATGCATTTCTAATGTGACTAATCTTTTTATGGGAAATGTTGAAAAACTTTAAAACCAAAAGTACAAATGGTGTATGATAACTAATTTTATACTACATAATTTAATGTCTATTTCTCTTTTTATTTTATAAGTTTGGTACTTTTAAGTTATGGCATAAAACTCATTTTTGCTTAATGTCTACATATTATAGTAATAACTAGGTAGTTTATAATTGAGAGGCTTCATGATATGTTTTTAGTTTTTATCACATATGATTTGTTGTCGAATCCTTCATGTTATGTTTTTATTTGGTAAATCAAGTTCCAAACTTTTTTTTCTTGAAAATTTATATAAGCAAATTACTGAATTAGTATTTAGTTATATATCCCATCTTGTGAAAATGAATCACTTGAATGCCAATTACTATTTAGTTTATATGAGGACTAATACTTTAGTTTTAGAATGATCTTTTAATGTTTTAATTTGACATGTTGATGTATGAACAAACTAACCATGACTATATCCTCTGGTGACTTGATGTTGCAGGCTCAGTAATGACACGAAGAATCATACTGAAGACTTACGATCGTTTGTTTGTGATTGGAAGATTTCGGTTACATCCATATCTTTTGTGACATAAGTAGAAAATCATCATGACAAATGTGAGGTTTCTTATAGTTTTCGAAGGTGTTTTTCAGCACATATATACAAGATGATGTTTTGGTATATTATGTGGTGGATAAATTCACCTAAATTCAATGATTATTGCAGATCATACAGATCATACATTGATGCGATCTTGTTTCTAACTGGAACAATTTCTACAAAATCTAATTTGTTTCCTAATTTAAGAGAAGTCCAAACCCGAAAAATCTAATTTGTTTCCTAATTTAAGCAAAGTCCATACAAGACAACTTAGTGATTCTAATCATCATGAAGTGTTACACATGAACACGACACGATTAACTAATCATGTCATTTTATTTTTCAAACACGGACGAGTTTATAAACGTGTTAAACGACACGACCGGCTAACACAATTTTTGTTTTTTAAACGGACCAGCACTTATAGACAAAAGTTTTTAATTAAAGGAGACTGCGCCTTTTGGTTTTTTATAACAATTTCCATTTCTTACGTTTAATGTAAACTGACCCCACATTTTGTTGTGTCAGAATGTATATAGAACGTAGCATCATATCATTTAGGTGTCCTCCATAGCCGCTAAAAACTACCTCGCCACAAAGTACAGGTGTCATTTGAAGGTTTGAATTATGTTCTCGTCCCGTATTGTTACCCCGGCGCAACGCGCGGGTTCCCCACTAGTAATATCGTAAATAGATTTAATAGATTTTTTTTTCAATAGAAAATATGATATATTTAAAAATGCATGGAAAATGCGAAAAAATAAGATAATACTTTTATCGTTATGGTTCAGAACCCTTAAATTAATAGATTAGTTTTAGGGGATGTTTGGTCACATTTGAATGGTTAAGTGCTGAACTAATAAGAGTTCTAAACCATTAAAAGCTGAACCAGTAAGAGCTTTGAACCATTAAGAGCCAGTATAATGCTCAACCGTTCAGAGACAAATGTCTGACCAATTCAGATTAGAGGTCTTAACCATTCAGACTCAGTATAATGCTTAATCATTCAGAGGCAAATGTCTTAACCATTCAGATATCTGCTCTCGAAACAAACTGTCTGAACAATTAAGTGCTGAATCAGTAAGATGTGTAAACCATTAAAAGCCTCATTAACAGCTAAACAAACAACCCGTTAGTATCCTGCTTAAAAAAATATATCCCGATACATAAATAATAAGTATAAAGATTTGGTGCTATGTTGTTTTCAAGCAATTTATTTATTCAATGTAGAAAAAAGAAAGGAAACTTCCTAGCAAGTCATCCAGCAACCTATGATTCGCTTTGTTTGTCCCTTTCCAATATTTAATTGTTCGTTGGTATCGATCGGACTTCATAGTTTTTTGTTTTTAATTTTTAACTAGTGTATTTTTTTCCGCGGCGGGAACTCCGTTGGTATTTGGTTTGTTTTGATACCGGCACTTACTATAGCAGTTGAAAGAGAACATTAACAAAATAGAGTCGTGATATGCAGAAAAAGATATCGACACATGTTTTATATCAATTGAGAAAAATAAAGGTTCCAATGTTACCAATATTGGTACCGATACTCGGTATAAATCAGTTCGGTTCGTCACGTATCGATACTTGTATAGTTTAGGATAAAAATGTGTTTTTTAATATTGTTATCGGCACTCGTTTAGTTTACTATGATAAAAATAAATTACTATTCATTGTCGGTTTCGGTTTGATTTGTTTCGATAACGACACGATATCTATTTTCAACAAAAATTAAATAAAAAAAAATCAAAATACATATAATATTAAAACATTAGATTTACTATTCATAAAAACGGATTAAATTCGTGAATTATTTAAAATATTAAGAATTTCAGTTAAAACTTAAATTAATATATTTAAAAATCTCATCATCGTTCATGAACTCTTTAAATACATATGTATAATATGATAATACTCTATTTTAACTAAAACTTTGTTTTTAACAAAACATACCGAAATGTCAAGAGAAAAAATTAACAAACGTAAGTTATTAAAGAAATATTAAATTAATTGATAAAGGATATATGATTAAAAAAAGAATTAGTAAAAAAAAAAATATAAATGATAAAAGAAAGGTTCGTTTAAAAATAAAAATATGATAAAACTTAAAATTAAATATAGAAATAAATTATATTAATATTAAATAATTAAATATAAGAAACTATATATTATTATAAAGTGAAAAGATCAAATAGGAAGTTTATTTTGGCTAAGAAGTGTAGGAAGCAATAGGATTAGGACATGTGGCAACATTTAAAATAAAGAAAAAAGGTATTTTAGTCAATCCAACCCTTTCTTCTTCCTTTTCAAAACCCAGTAACTTCAAAACCCACTATTTTCAAAACCCACCATCTTCAACCATTTCTTCACTTTCTATCTCAATAATCACTACATTATAGTGCGATTTTCATCACCAATCAATGATTCAAACACCCGATCAACGTATTCTTCAGCTTTTTTGAAGAAAACCCAGTTTAATTTCATACAAAATCTCGTTTTTTCCGGTGATTTTGAAGATAATCACTCGATCCGTTCGATTCGACCGCTGATAAGTGTTTCAATCATTCAAAATTCGTCAATTGTTGAAGAAATCACTTCGATCCAGGTAAGAAATTCTTTAATTTCATTTTTACGATCTGGGTTTTTGATTTCGTTATTGCGTTTTACGATCTTGGCGGGGGTCAGGGGGCAGCGCCCCTGGTAGCGGGGTCCCAGCGGCGGCAGCCACTGGCGGGGTCCAAGGGGTTGAGCTCGGAATTTTTTTTTTCCGTTTAAATTGCTGTAATAAAAATGCATCAGAAAAATTAATTTTCTGTAAATTGCCTCTGAAAACTGCATTCGTAAACTGCATTGGTTCAGACAGTTCACAGCACAGATAATTCACAGCACAGACAAAACTATTGTCATGGTTCAATGCGTTTTAGAGAGAACACTTTCTTTGGTGTTTTTAGTCAATTGCGTTTTAGAACTAAAACATTTTTATGTGTTTTCTGGCCATTGCGTTTTAGAAAAACACATTCTTAAAGTGTTTTTGGTGCATTGCGTTTTAGGTAAAACATTTTTTTAGGTGTTTTCAGTCCATTGCGTTTTACAGAGAACACTTTCTTTTGTTTTTTAGGCAATTGCGTTTTAGAATGAGTCATTTTTAAGTGTTTTCTGGCCATTGCGTTTTACAAATAAGACATTTCTTTGTGTTTTTGGTGCACCGCGTTTTAGGTAAAACACTTTTTATGTGTTTTCAGTCCATTGCGTTTTAGGATACAGACATTTTAAGTGTTTTCTGGCCATTGCGTTTTAGAAATAAGACATTTGTTTGTGTTTTTGGTGCATTGCGTTTTAGGTAAAACACATTTTTATGTATTTTTAGTCCATTGCATTTTAGAAAGTATATTTTCTTTTGAGTTTTTAGGCTATTGCGTTTTAGAAATAAGACATTTCTTTGTGTTTTCTGGCCATTGCGTTTTACAGATACAGTAGAAACTCTATAAAATAATACACTTGGGACCACCAAAATTTATTAATTAAAAGAGTTATTAATTAATCGATAAATTAATAATTATTAATTTATATATTAATTAATATTTTATTAATTTATAGTAGAATACTTTGTTTACAAACTACTTTCAAGTTTCCACTTAATTATTGTATACAATGCATGTATATCAAATGAACGGCCCAATTTGAAAGAAACCTTCAATCTCCCACCTTATTATGCTTCTTGTGTTCAATTTGAGAAAACAACACCAGAAGTTCTTACCATGCTAAGGAAAATTAGAGACGAGATTCAAGGGGAAATTGATTTCAACAAAAAAACAAAAGACAATTGAGTCATTTTTCAAGAAACCTTCATAAATCATTCATGTAATATGCTATATATAAGGAATTATTAATTTATATTTTATATGGGGTCTAAAGAAATTATCAAAAATGTATTATCTTATACTTTTAGCGAATTATTAATTTAGCACCCTATCCCCGAGTCGGGACCGGCAAAAAATATTATCTTAGAGAGTTTATTAAATAATCGAGTATTAATTTATCGAGTTTCTACTGTAAGTCATTTCTTTGTGTTTTTGCTGCATTGCGTTTTAGAAAAATGTCATTTTTTAGGTTTTTTTTTCATTGCGTTTTACGTAACTGTGGGTTTTATATTGTGTTTTACGCAACTAGGTTTTTAATTTTTTTTTTTTTTGAAAATATAGCAATAGTATACTCGTTTTAAAGATAAAAAAACGCTCGTTTTTTATGTGCAATTTTTATAAAAAAATAATGTCGTATGAAAGAGTTATTAACGTTTAAAAAATGGAGGGGGGGAATTGGAGGAGAGATAAACTATTGGCTTGGATCGACTAGAATGCCCCTAAACAAACTCACGCGCCTCTTTTCTTCCCTTCAATTTCCCTGATTTAATCTTAGCCCTTGATTAACTAAATGGATGGTCAATATCACTTTCTAGCCAAATAAACTTCTTATTGTATCTTCAACCCTATTTGCATTGTTACTCGTCATCAATATATGTAATGTTTTTGTTATTCTTTTATAATTTTTATCTTAACGGAAAAATCTTTTCCAAAACTACCAAAATGTGCAGAACATACAAATGGGAGGTTAAAAACGATATTACACCATACATTCCACATTTCCACTTTTAATTTTGCATCTTCGTCCTATGAATTAATTACTATTAGACACCCAAAATGCCTTCTCACAATCTCCTCCCAACTAGGTTTTTTTAGCAACAATCTTTTACTCCTAAATATCAGTTATCTTGCTATTATAAGGATTTAAACTCACATTATATTTGTAAAAGAGAATCATCAATGCCACTAAATCACAATGCTATAAACATGTATTTAAAAATAGTTTAATAGTAAAAGAAGCAAAGCAAGAGAAAGTTTTGTTGGAAATGTGTGTGTGAATGAAAGTCTTAAATGTGGTGGTTAACACTTTGTCCCACATTGGTGTGAGAACAAAAGGAAATGTTACTTAGATCATGCGTAGTGGTAAGGGTGAATAATGCCTCCACCCTTGAGCGTTTTCCGCCATGTTGTAGTACAGTCAGCAAGGGGCGTTATTGGGCGTTTTTTTTTAAATGGGTGTAGTTGGGATGTGGGCATTATGTTAAAAGGGTATAAACAATTAAATAAAATAAAAAAACTAACAAAAAAAGGGTATTGGTCAAACCTAGAGAAGATAGATTTGATTGGTGGGGGCTCGATGGAATTGGCGTGTTTTAAATAACGCCTGGAAGTTTTTTTTTGTAAAATCAAGCAGGTAAACGCCCTAGGGGGTGGGGGCTCGGCTGAATCGGGCGTTATTGGGGGAGAATGACGCCGGAATCTCGCCTATTACGGGTGGTCTTATAAGGAAAAACCTTGACCAAGCCTTTGAAACTTTATGACATGTTTTATCACATGGGGTGCAAAAAATGGGTTTCGGAACTGGAATTTAATTAAACTCGTGCGTGCCCGCACGTCCTGCAGACACGAATGCAGCTCCGAAAAACCTAGAACACGACATATTTTATTTTTCTTTATATTTATATGTGAATGAAAAATTTACGTCATTGCTAAAAAGGATGTGCATGCCAGTATGCCACATATTTAAGAACATATCCTTTAGATTATCCTTTAGATATATATTACTGTGTGTACATTATTTTTTATTGTGGAAATCATTATTATACAATATATTCATGGATAAAATAAGTCAAGATAATCTTGTCCATAACCCATAATGACCTAATCCGCGAGAAACAAGCAAGAAATTTCCTCTGAGTTTTCCACAAAAAACTCCATTCATTTCCAACCACGTTTCAATCACTACCTTCTCCACCAGTTTCTTCCGACCTTCATTGACAGCTGACCTAAAAGGCTTACATACACGCACATACTTATTTACTTATTATAAAAGCCACGATCTCCATTCTCCAATTCTTCAAACTCATAAGCTTCTCTCACAGTCTTACACTCTTACAACACTAAAGTTCCTATTCTTCACTTCCATAACATTTCATTTTACCAAAAATATTATCTTTAACTAGTAACCATGACCTTCATGATACCTGAATTCATCCAATACTTATTCACCCAAATACTATTCAACATGATCATGTACACCCAAATAGTGTTTTTCTTAGATGCTTCCAACATTCAAGTTGAAAAGAAGCACCAACAACCCAAATTATTAAAAAGATCACCTTCATTTAAATACAGAAGCATGCATAGAGACGAAGTGGAGATGGTGATGGGGAACTTGGGGATTTTTTGCAATTCCAAAGGTGCAGACTTTCCGAAAAGAATAAATAGTGATGATCTTTTTAACATGTTTGAGCAAGAACATCCTAGATTGGATGAAGTGAAGGAAGCTTTTGATGTGTTTGATGAGAATAAAGATGGGTATATTGATGCAAGAGAGTTGAAGAGAGTTCTTTCTGCTTTGGGATTGACTGATAAAGTTGACATGGATGACTGCAAGAAGATGATTAGAGTGTTTGATGATAACAATGATGGTAGAATAGATTTTGATGAGTTTGTGAAATTTATGGAAGGCACATTCTGTTGAATTAAATTCGTCCTGTTCGGTACATACACAACCGTAATGAAACGATTATTCTTTTCTTATAATTTCCAACTCTAATAAAAAAAAGCTCAACAAATACATTAAATGGGGGTGCCGTCCCCAAACAAGTTGTATTTGAGAGCTTCGTAATGACACTACTAGAAAACTGATAGGATACCTATGCCATTTTTCGTTGGAAAGGCGTAGTAAATAATTCTTTCCGACAGATTTCCCACAAAAAGTAATGGTAGGTAAACCACTCATGAGAAACATCAGTACTAGGGCTGTAAACGAACCGAACGAACACGAACAAGGCCTTGTTCGTGTTCGTTCGTTAAGGATACTAGTCTGGTGCCCGCACGATGCGGCGGGGTCGACACTTTGCATTGCGACACTCGTTTCTGGTAGTTTTTTTATTCGTATAATATTTATTGTAGCATCATTGTGATTAGATAGACGTAATAAGCATTACACATGTATAGTAAGTAATAAATTTAGCATTTAACCTGACAATGTTTTAAGAAACCAATGATGCAATACAGTAACACACGGATAAGGAAATTGTGCTTCTCTCATCCGCGCACTCTCTCTTTCTTTTTTTTTTATATTGTCTTTGTGTAACTAACTAACTAACTAACTAACTACGAGAGGGAGAATAAGTAGTAGGTCATGGAGATGGATAGTATTGTTAGTTTATTTTGAAATTTGAGTAATCTTTTAAATTGAATTTTTGTTAGTTTCTGTTGACATTTCACATTTGACTAATTACTTAAAATTAGGAAGTTTTGTTAAAATTTGATTAAGAGATAAAGAAATTGTTTAATCAATTATCTGACAATAGTTTTAGTTTTAAAAATTTTAAAATGAAAATGTTATAGAACCTATTATAAAATTCATAAATTAAATGATTATATAGTATATATTAGTTGTTATGTTCTTCCTTAATCACTTGTACATTAAAGCACTATCGACTTGTACCTTTTAATCCGTGTGTCGATATTGAACAAGACAACTACCGAAACGTCGATAAAAATGTGTAGGTCGTCATGCTATCTTTGGAATTTTTTTAGACAGTATAGTTTATAAGATATGTCAAGAACACGTAAAAAAATTATAAGTTTGTTGTGGAGGGGTGAATTGTAACTAATTATCTATAACTTTGTTAAAACCTCAGGGATTTAAGTGTAATAAGTTTAGGGACTAAAAAATAAATAGTGTTTAAAAGTCCAAACTACCCTCATTTTAGGGGTCTTTTTATAAATAAGGGGGGAAAAGTTCTTATTTTTTGGGTATCTTAAAATACTTATCCCTCATGCATTATAATATAGTATAGATAATTTGTTCACGAACGGTTCATGAACACTTACCGATCGAGATTTGTTGTTCGTGTTCGTTCACTCAAGAAAGGAACATGTTTCGTGTTCGTTCACTAAAGAAAGGAACGTGCTCATGAACAGAAACTGACACATATAAAATCGGCGAAGACGGTGGTTAGAGGTGGATAGTAAGAGGGAGTGGCTCTAGACCTAGAATCCTTAATTGTTAAACTAAGGCCAATAGTATTTTTCGATATAAATAAAGAGAAGGAAAGTGGAATGGTGAATATACAAGGAGGATATAGGGTTTGCTATTTTATTTATTTGGCTAATAAGATAAATAAGAATTAAGGGATATAAAAAGTTTGCATAAAATAAATAAATGCTAAAAAAACCTTTAAAGAATAGCATAAACAAACGAACATGAACCAATGTTCACGAACACATTATCGAACGTTCACGAACGCTATTGAACGAACGAGACATTTGTTCGTGTTCGTCCATTTAACTAACCGAACGAAATTTCTTGTTCATGTTTGTTCATTAATTAGACAAACGAACGTAAACGAACTTACCGCCGAATGGTTCACGAACTGTTCGCTAAACGTTCAGTTCGTTTACAGCCTTAATCACTACAATGCATTTCCCACAAAACGTCCCATACATTTCCCCCAAAAGTGTTCGTCAGAGATTTTCCTACGCGTTTCCCACGAATAATATTTTATTTAATTTCCTACGGATTTCCTTCCGAACTTATGATTTATGAGATTTCATTGTAGCCATTTTGGGCATCTATGAAATTGACTTGCATAAGTAACTCAACAATGGAATCTGAGTTTATAGCATTAGCAGCAACCGACAAAAAAGCTTGGTGGCTAAGGAATTTGATACATGAGATTCCATTGTAGCTTAAACCTATATCAAGAATATGTATTAGATATGATAGTGTTGCTACCTTGGCTAAGGCCTGTAGGCAAGTGTATAATGGGAAGTCTAGATACTTAGGTGCTAGATACAACATGATTCGTGAGCTTATCATGCATGGGGTGATTTCGATGGAATTTGTGAGAACTCAACAGAATTTAGCCGAACGTTTAACTAAAGAGTTATCTAGAGATCTTGTGCATAAGGCGGCTGTAGGGATGGGACTAAAGTCCACATGAAATTTCTCGTGTTAAGATACCCAATTCCTACCTATATGAGCATGAAGTTTAGTCGCTTCAAGAAGCTAGAACTTGGCTTTGATATCTTCATTGAAGGATAGGATACAGACTAGTAAAAATAGTGTCAAGAAAGAAAATAAGAGTATGTAAACTTGTGTGTATAGTATCTTCATGTATTCATTATGAATAGAAATTGTTCAATCCTTAGCGACATCCCTATATTCGAATATTTGGAATGTATAATATATTAATGTGAAATTCAATCATCGCAATATTTCATTTATGCAGAAGTTTGATTGGTGTGAATTTGTTTAAGTTAATAAAGGGTTATGCTAAAATGGGGGAGGATTGTTAGATAATTTAGTATAATTGGGATAAACTTGGTGACCAAATGGAATTACAATATACATCGAACGAGTTAGAAAGTGTGGAAGTACACACTTGTTCGGGTGGTTATAACTCAAGTGTTCGGGCGGAGCCCCAAATGAGGTTTCAAGGGGGCAACGCCCCTTTGGCTGGGGTCTGGAGGCAGCGCCCCTGGGAGCAGGGTCCAAGGGGTGGCAGCCACTTGCGGTGTCTAAAAGGCAAAGCCCCTGGAATTTAATTTCTATGCCCTTTGGACACCGCTAGGGGCTGCCGCCCATTGGACATTATTTTCAAAAAAATTATTTTGATTAAATTGCTTTATAAAAAATCTTTAGAGACTTAATTTTACAGAATTTAGATTATTTTCTAAATAAAAATAAGGCATTTTGAGGATTTTTATTAAAAATTAAAAGATAACTGTCTTTATCCCTAACCCTAAAATTCGTATTAGTTTCTTGGTTAGAGTTCAACTGGTTCATATGATTTCACAAAAAAAAACATACCATTGTTTGATTTCTACATCAGAGTTGTATCCGATTGAATTATCGAGAGAACCATCAAAATAATTTGATCTGAACATGATTACACGCCTTTCTAATTATCTGTGTTTACAAAATTCTCCAACAAGAAACGGTCACAATCATCACCAAAGTCATCCCCTGAACCGCTAAGGCCTCACCGAGTTTCTGTGAAAAAAAGAAACCCCAAATTCATGGGGTGGTATTACCTGTCGGGCCTGGGTCTATCCAACCCTTCCCCAGACTCGACTCCCTTGCCCCTAGGTGACTCATGTTGAACTTGAATAATTAGCAAACTTTAACCTCGTTCTACGTTGTTCAAGAGTTGCTGGGGTTTAAGTATTGCCATGACTTTGTTTGAGACGCGTTAATTGATATTCTCAGACGAGCAAGGATCTCGGCAAAGAAAGAGGCACCGGTTAATTTTCTTAGAGACCCGGCGGAAGGGAGGTCCATCCGACGCCGGGCTGACGTGCTAGTTTTTGGTGGGGAGGGCGGGAAACATGTTTGTGTCGATCTCACAGGTGTATCCGCCTAGCCGGGTTCCGGGAAAATGGGTTTGTGGCGGGGCAAGCGGTACTGAAAGCAGAGTCAAAGAAGGTGGAAAAGCATGCGAAAGATTGTGAGGATAATCAGTATGCCTTTGTCCCCCTGGCGTTTGACACGTTCGGCTCATTGGCGCCGGAGTCGGTTCGGTTCTTGGCTAGAGTTCAGCGTGTGGTCCACAACAACTTTTCGACCCCTCAGGGGGAGACTTTGTTTTTAGCAGATTAGGGTTTTATATTTAGAAAGGGATGACGTCACAGTTTGTTGCTCGTCTACCTGCTATTCTTATTTAATTTTCTCTCGTGATTGGAATAAAAGATATGAATTTTATGGGGAAAAAAATTGTTGTAGTTAAATTCACTGTCGTTGTAACAACCCTCGGTAAAACCGACACCCTCATAATATTTTCGACACTCTATTATATCCCATTATGTCTTTAAATATGCCCCGTATGTGAAAACCGAGCCCGAAATAGGTTATAACATATAAAATAAATTAAAAACAATAAATATTAAGCTGAGGCGGGCGCGTAGGACCCCACCTCAAACTTACGCGGGCGGTATCAAGGGTCAAACTGATTTCGTTGGTTTTCTTTAGTTTAGGCGGGCCGCGTAAGCCTTAGCTTACACTTACGCGGGCCGCGTGAGATCAAATTAGTGGCAACACCCCAGGCCGACACGTGTCATCATCGTGTCGAGCCTAGTAGATGATCCGGATAAGCTACGCGTTGACCGGATGTTGACGCGGGCCGCGTAGCCCTATGTCTTCCCTTACGCGGGCCGCGTGGAGACCAGTTTCAGCAACTATATAAGCAGGCCATCGGGTTTCACTTTCCGTCGTTCACAATTCAATTCTCAATCTCAATTTCTGTAGAAGAGTTATAATAGTCGAGTATTATACCCCTAATTAGCGAGGTTCTGCTCCGTTGTAAGTATTATAACCCCGGTTTCATAGTAGATACGTTACCCGATTGATTTAGGGTTCCGTAACAACTGTCGTGGTTCTGCCCGACGTAGTTGTTGGAATGCCGTCTCGGGGAGGGTATCATTAATATTTTCAAAGGGTTATGGTACTAACCAATGTACATTTGTATAAATTATAGATTACATCCAGGAAACCCTTACGCGAAGTCTAAGATAGTAAAGTGAGTTTATCCAATTTTTGTTAACCTTTTTGTTATATTTTACAAAACCTTAAATGTTTTTCAATGTGATTAAGCGGTGATTGAGTCTTTGTAGTTCTTCAATTACTGCCGGTATGTTGGGGTTTTGTATACAAAATTTACTACCTTGTGAGTAGTAAGTCGGGGATGACAGGACGTTACCATTGGACAAAGAGTTAGCCAATGAGTAATATGACCCACAAGTCAGGATTGACAGTACTGAATGAGTAATTGTGTAGATATAAACATTGTGATCGCTCTCAATACTGTTTTAATTGATAAAATGTTTCTTGATTAAACTGGGATTCACTCAACAGTATTTCCCGCTGACAAATGTTTTTAAAACATGTTTCAGGTAACAAAATGTGACAGCCAATTAGTAAAAAGCCAGCTGGAGAGCACTGGAGGCTTGGGAAAAATATGGCTATAAAAGTTACCTAAAAGATGATGTTTTAAATTAAATAAAATAGGGTTTGTCCCTATGAAAGTATTGTAATAAGAAACTTGGGTTTTACCCATGTGATTATTAATATCAAATATGGTGGTTTTACTCTGATAAATATTTCCTAACTACGGTCCTGATGAAAATTTCCGCTGCCAAATTAGACAAATACCACGATACCACCGAAACTGGCTCGCGGCCGCCCGTTCTCGGGAATAAGGGATCGGGGGTTGCGACAGGAGGTGGTATCAGGGCCTAGCCACTGGTCTGAGCCAAAGAAGTGTTCTGCTGACACTTAAGTTTTAAAATTTTGTGTTAGGAAATAATGGAAATATGTGCATAATTGTATTTATTTGTTATGTGTTATTTGACTATTTGTTAGTTTACAGTATGAGTGATCAAGGACCCTCAGACATGAGTCGTCAGTTGTCTGAATCACCAAGGAGTGAAGGTACCTCTTCACAGCCTGCCCTCTCTGGGTACACTGCTGATCAGGAAGAAGGAATATTTGCCTTTAAAGCTCAATCGGAAGATCCATTCCCTCACAAAAGGAGAGGATGGTTCAGTAAGGAAGCTTTTGCTCGTAGGAAAAGAATGTGAAAGTTGCAACAGCAAATAGCCTTAGCAGCTATTAAGCGAGAGACAGATGCCGATACACAGGGTATACTTAATAGAAGCCTAGCAAATTTCCATATCCTAGCTACAACTGCTGCTGACCCAAGTCTGGAACAACTAGTAGCCCCACAACCCCAAATTCTAGAACAACCCATGGAGATAGAAAACCCTGAAAACCAAGTGGAAATGCATGACTTTAACCCATAAGAAATCCCTAGGGTACCTACACCAAACCCACTAGACCCAAATTACGACCCCTGGTGGGACGATAATAGGGACTTTGTGCAACGTTACCCGATACAGGAAGACACACCTATACAGAACATAGAAGCCTACCCAGGTATGGACCCTTTAGATCCCTATTACCAAGATGATTATATTAGGGAGATCTTAGAGGATCCTTACCAATTTCAGGAACTTTCACCCCCATATCAAGAACCAGCACCCCAGATTCCAAACCCAGTCCTAGAACCTGCACCCCCAATGAGTGCAGAAAACGTGCAAGAACTTAGGACTTTTGGAGAAGAGATTTTAGAAAGCAGTGAGAGAATGCGCCAGGTGGGAGAGCGTCTCGTATGGAAATGCGATGAGCGCAATATGGATTTTTGGATGAATCCATACCCGTGAATGAGATGGTAGAAACGGTAATAGTAATAATAATAATATAATAAGATAAAATAAAATAAGTGTGTACGGATGCATAGTACTGTTAGTGTAATTTTCTTTCTGTTGATATTGTAATCTTTATTTCAGTACTAGTGTGTAATAGACGCATAGTATATGAAAATAGAGTACCAGTCGCAATGATCGACGTTTTTGGCTAGATTGCGCGTCATGTGAATTACGATATTACCTATTATCTTGTGATATTAATAACGGGTTAATTGTTTAAAACTCAGATGGTCGACGAAGGAAATCAAGGAAATCTGAATAATGATAACCAGAGTAACATTAACGTGGTTAATGAGAATCCAAGCATCAATAACAACGAAAACCAAATGGATAATAGTGTCGTTCAACATATAGTGGCACAAGGAATCATAGATGCCATGCCATTTATTATTCAAACTATTCAAGAAGTGAATAATATAAGTAAGCATAGCAGTAAGCGACCCATCGAACCCGAAAACAGCCTGAACAATGGACCTGTACTTCAAATGCCTATTCCTAAAAGAAGAAGAACCGTGCCTTACGGATGTTCTTATAAAGAATTCTGGTCTTGTAAACCAATGGAATTCTCGGGAAACGAAGGGGCCATTGCAACCCTACGCTGGATAGAAAAGACTGAGGCAGTCTTAAGGATAAGTAAGTGTGCTGAAGAAGGTAAGATATTGTTTGCTTCTAATCTGTTTAAGAATTCAGCGTTAGAATGGTGGAACAATATCCTTCAATCAAGAGGAAGTGATAGCACCTATAATATGGAATGGGAAGAATTTAAGAACAAGGTAGAAAGGAAATTCTGCCCACCCAATGAAAAAGAACATATAGCAAACAAATTCCTAAACCTTAGGATGACTGGTGTGGATAGTAAGGGGTACACTAAGTTATTCTTCAAATATGCTAGGATAGTGCCAACTCTTGCTTCACCAGAACCAGTGGTAATCTCCCGTTATATCTGGGGATTAATCGGAGAGATTAGACATGTAGTCAAGGCAGCTAGACCTCAAACCATAGAAGAAGCTGTAGAACTAGCCAATACCTTGACTGATGAGTTAGTCCGTACCCGAGAAGAGGATCAAAGGAGGAACCTAACCCAGAAGCTTACACAAGAATTTCGTTCTAGAAATTCTAACCGTGGAAGAAGTGTAGGTTATACTTCTGCACCCTACTGTAGGTATTTCAAAAGAAAGCATTTAGGAAGATGCTCCATATACTGTAACTTTTGCAAAATATCGGGACACAAGGAAGAAGACTGCAGGAAGAAAGCTAACAACAAGATATGTTACAATTGCGGAGAACAAGGTCATATCAAGCTTAATTGCCCAAAATTAGCTCCAGCTACAAACAACAAGAATACCAAAAATGCTAGAGCATTTGTTCTAACTGCAGATGAAGCCAAAATGATTCCAGATGTCATAGCTGGTACGTTTTTAGTTAATGATGTGTTTGCCAAAGTATTATTTGACTCTGGTGCAAACCAAAGTTTTATTAATACATCATTTTGCAAATTTCTAAATCAGTCATTAACTAAACTACCACAATGGAGAAACTGTTAGAATTTCTGAAATCTTGCAGGGGGCAAGAATTGAAATTTTAAATCAGAAATTTATAGCAAACCTATATCCCATGAATCTGGCAGGATTTGATGTTGTTTTAGGAATGGATTGGTTAATAGCCAACAAAGCCAGTATTTTATGTGATCAAAAGTCAATACAAGTAAATTCACCAAAAGGTAAGACGATCACAATTAAAGGAAATAAGCCGTCTAGATCCACAAAATTCATCTTTATGATGAAAACTGCAAGTTCTATAAGAAAACGTTCTATAGTGTATTTGATTTCCATAATCACTAACACTAAAGGAAAAGAACTAAAAGACATTCCAGTAGTGTCTCAGTTTTCAGAAGTATTTCCAGAAGAATTACCAGGACTACCACCCAACAGAGAAGTTGAATTCAGAATCCATCTACTGCCAGGAACAACACCAATTGCCAAAGCACCTTACCGTTTGGCACCCGCCGAAATGCAGGAACTGAAGAAACAATTAGATGAATTGTTAGAAAAAGGATTTATACAACCAAGTTCATCGCCATGGGGAGCGCCGATACTGTTTGTTAAAAAGAAGGACAGATCAATGCGCAAGTGCATTGATTACTGTGAATTAAACAAAGTCACGATTAAGAATCGGTACCCATTACCGAGAATCGATGATTTGTTTGATCAACTGCAAGGAGCTCGATTTTTCACTAAAATTGATTTAAGGTCAGGATATCATCAGTTAAAGGTACAGGATGAGGACATTCCTAAAACCGCTTTCAGAACAAGGTATGGTCATTATGAATTTACTCTCATGCCATTTGGTTTAACTAATGCCCCAGCTGCATTTATGGACATGATGAACCGAATATGTAAGCCATATTTGGATAAATTCATAATCGTTTTCATAGATGATATTCTCATTTACTCTAAGAATAAAGAGGATCATGCAAAGCATTTGCACGTACTTTTAAGTTTATTAAGAAAGGAAAAGCTTTATGCTAAATTTTCTAAGTGCGAATTTTGGTTAAAACAAGTACAATTTCTCGGACACCTAGTCAATCATGAAGGAATTCATGTAGATCCAACAAAAATCGAGGCGATTACTAAATGGAAAACCCCTGAATCACCAACAGAGGTTAGAAGTTTCTTAGGATTGGCCGGTTATTATAGAAGATTTATTCGAGATTTTTCTAGAATAGCCATTCCTTTAACTAAGTTAACCTGTAAATATGTTAAGTTTGAATGGGGATTAAAACAAGAAGAAGCTTTTAGAATTCTTAAGCAAAGATTAACCCATACACCCATATTAGCGTTACCATAAGGAACTGAAGATTTTGTAGTTTATTGTGACACTTCTAAATTAGGTTATGGATGTGTGTTGATGCAACGACAAAAGGTTATAGCTTATGCATCTAGACAACTTAAGAATCATGAAGAGAATTATTCAACCCATGATTTAGAATTAGGAGCTATAATTTTTGCTTTTAAGATTTGGAGACATTACCTTTATGGTAGTAAGTTTACCATATTCACTGATCATAAGAGTTTAAGGTATATCTTCAAGCAAAAGGAATTGAATATGAGACAAAGACGTTGGATGGAGATGCTTAGTGATTATGATTGTGATATCCAGTATCATGAAGGAAAAGCAAATGTAGTGGCAGATGCTTTAAGCTGAAAGTATCATGAAAAACCAAAAAAGGTACGTTCTCTTAAATTAAATCTGCAAGTAGATTTAAATGATCAAATAAGAGAAGCACAAGAATCAGTAATCAAGGAAGATACTGAAAAGCTAAAAGGTATGTTAAAAGAATTAGAACAAGGAACAGATGGAATTTGGAGATTCCATAAAAAGAGAATGTGGATACCTAAATTAGGAAACCTACGTCATCGTATATTAGAAGAAGCACATAAGTCTAAATACACGATGCATCCAGGAAATGATAAAATGTACCAGGATTTAAGGAAGAATTTCTGGTGGATAGGAATGAAAAAGGACATAGCAGCCTACGTTTCTAAATGTTTAACTTGCTTACAAGTTAAAGCTGAACACCAGAAACCCTCAGGATTTTTACAACAATTAGAAATGCCAGTGTGGAAATGGGAATTGATAACAATGGATTTTGTTACTAAATTGCCCAAAACAAAGAAAGGAAATGATACAATCTGGGTGATTGTAGATAGGCTAACCAAGTCAGCTCATTTCCTACCAATGAAAGAAACTTTTAGTATGGAACAATTAGCTAAATTGTATGTAAATGAAATTGTTTCTTTACATGGTATTCCTTTATCAATTGTTTCTGATAGGGATAGCCGCTTTACCTCTCATTTTTGGTCAAGTTTCCATAAGGCAATGGGGACTAAGTTAAAACTGAGTACAACGTATCATCCTCAAACGGACAGACAAAGTGAAAGAACAATTCAAACGATGGAAGACATGCTTAGATCTTGTGTAATTGATTTCGGAGGTAATTGGGACGAACACTTACCTTTAATAGAATTTTCGTACAATAATAGTTATCACACATGTTAGTGCATTTCGTCTATTGACTTCGTCTTGTATCATGTAACGTAATAGGATAGGTTAGGTTAACTAGTGCACGAGGTTCGAGAGTCGAAATTTAGTGGTTATGCAAGAGGTTCCGCTTATATGGACAATGTTCATAAAAGCGAAACCACAGCATGTAGTTTCGCTCATATGGACATGTCCATATAAGTGAAACCTCCTCTATTATATAAGGTGCACTTGTTCATTCATTTGGCACGGATCCAGAACTTGTAACGAAGTGCTGCCAAACTTTGTCCAGGTTGTAATCATTGTTATTATCAATCAAAGTGACAGATATTATAGTATCAAGTTGTTTACACGTCTAGTTCTCTGATTCCGCCTTTGAACTGGACATAAAGCTCTTCTGATCGACTCAATTGGGTCAAACAACGATCCTACAAGTCGTATCAGAGCTCAGGAAGAAGAGTTTAGCTTGATATCATCCTTATTCTGACTTCTACACCTTCTTTCATCATTTCAGGAAGTTTTATCGGTCAAAACCGGATCAAAATTTCACAGTGTGTGTAAAATTGGTCATAGATAAACCCTTGAAAGTTTCACATCCAAATTCGGACTAAAAATGGACTAAATTGGCTTCGGACTTGATTTCGCTCATTTGAACATTAACTATTTCGCTCTTGTGAACATAAGGGTTTCGCTTATACGAACACCAAAGACCCCTAGTTTCGCTTATTTGTCAACCTGGTTTCGCTTATGTGACAATACCTAGAGGTTTCGCTCATATGACAACCTGATTTCGCTTTTGTGGCATAATACTTTGAGGTTTCGCTCCAAAGACACCTGATTTCGCTTTTGTGGACTAGATAGTTGTGATTTCGCTCCAGTGGACCAAAGTCTGATTTCGTTCCAGTGTGTCAAAATCTGATTTCGCTCTAAGTGTCAAAGATTGATTTCGCTCCAAATTGCAAATTTCTTATTTCGCTCTAAAAGTGAAATTTCGTGTCGAGATCATTTCGCATCGATCAAGTGTCAGTCTGTTACAATTTATTTGATATTGATTGTACTGATTGTGTTTGTTTGATTATCTGTTCAGGTTTACATCATGGCTGAGGAATTTTACAACACGTTTTTAAACGCATTCACATCCGAATCGTCCGAGCTTACAAATGTTACACCAAAAACCATCACGAAGGCGATTAACGAAAATATCAAGCATGATAACTTTTACGGAACTCACTCAAAGCCACCAACTCTGGAAAGCATTGAAGATTATACCTGGTGGAAAGAACGTTTCATCAACTGGGCGAAAGCATATGCCCATGAAAGCTGGTTCTGTTTAGAGTTTGGATACGAAAGGCCAAAAGATGATAAAGACGAAGAACTTCCATTCAAGAGGTTACCGAGAGAAGACAAAGCAGAATACGCAGCTGAACAGAGAATGATTGCTTTGATTCAGACAGCAATCAGAAATGATATATTTGCTCTGCTTACTCATGATGGATCGTCAAAATCAGTTTGGGAAGCTTTACGAGTTAAAGCTGAGGGGGGAAAACAGATTAGAAAGAATAAAATTGCTTTACTTAAAAAATAATTTGATCTGTTTGATAATATAAAAGGAGAGACAGTGAGACAAATGATAGAGAGATTCTGTCACCTTAAAATCGAACTTGAACGTTTCAAAATTGATAAAACAAGAGAGGAACTTATTGATAAAGTCATTGAAGCGTTACCACGAGCTGATCAGTGGCAAACATTTGTTTTTATCCTAAAAAATGATGCTTCATATGACAACATTGCTCTTGATGCTTTGTTTGAAAAGATTGAAAGTCATGATTTGGAGTTGCAGAAACAGAACAGGATGACTGGTTCTTTACATCAACAGAATGTTGGCTTATACTACAAAGGCAGTGTACCTTCTGATAAAGGCGTTGGTTCACCAAAAACATCATTTAGTGGTGAGAAGATGAAAGAACCACCAACAACGTTAACAAGTCATCATTCTGGATATCATTCATCTTCAAAGTCAAATTCTGATGAAACTGAAGAGATTCTGTGCAACATTGCTCTCAAATTGAAGAATTCTCCTGCAATGAGCATCAATGCAGCAAAGCAGCAAATGAGTTTTCTTGCATCTGTTCTGGAGTCATATGAAGGTCTAGTAGCTGGCAAAATTGGAAACTTCGAATTGACCAAAGAAGACTACGACCAGATTGATCCGGAAGAGATGGAGCTCATTGACATCCGTTGGTGTTTAGCTAGTTGTATTCGCAGAGCTCAGAGGTATATGGAGATTACCGGGAAACAATCTCTTGGAGGTGCGTCAACAAAGCTTGGATTTGACAAATCCAAAGTGACCTGCTTCAAATGCAAGCAAAAGGGTCATTTCAAAAGAGAATGCAGAAACTCTGAAGTTGCTGAAGGAAATGAACGTCCTTTCAACGATGACTATTATCGAAAGGCGATTTATCATCGAAGCAGAGAAGAACCAAAGTTGATTGAAGATAAACCAAAAGAGAAATCAAGAGCTTATGCTGTTATTTACGAAGATGAAGGTTATGATTGGTCTGAAGTTTGTCCAGAAGAAGATCGTTTAGAGAATGTTCGTAAAACAGCTCATGGGAGAGCTATGACAGGAGAAAGAAAGTTTGTTTTTGTTGCTGAGATTCAAGATGAAAAAAAGACAAAGACACTGCTGAAATCCGTGAAGAAAAAGTTGAGATCAAAGAGAAAACTCGAGAAGAGATTTTGAGTGAGAAGACTTACAAAGAAAGAAATGTGGTTTACAACAGAATGGATGAGATGCAGGAAGAGTATGAAAGTGCTGTCAGCAACAGAAGATGGGATAAGAAGAGAGAGTGTTACTACAACAGAGAAGGAGAACCGGTTGTTCCAAAGAAAGACATAATCTTTGATGATGTTCTTCTCATAGTCCCGTTGAGAGCTGAGTATTATAGTAAGGTGATAAACGATGACACATATGCTAAAAGGCATGAAAAGGAGATCAGATATGCCATGTTATCGTGTCTAAGAAAACGGGATGAAGAGAGAATGAAGAAGAGTGTTGAGGAGATGGTGAACAATTTGAAGAAGAATGCTGAAGAGGTTAACATAGAAGCTGTTGAAGTTGAGTAAGTTGTTACTGAAAAACAGCAGATTGAAGAAGAGGTGAAGAAAGAAGAAAAGAATGAGAATTTGGAAGCTGGTGATGTTGGTGATGAAGTTAGTGTTGAAAAGAAGCAAGATGATGCTGATCTGATGCAGACAAAAGTTGCTGAAAACCGAAGTGCCAATCACTGAGGTAAATTCTGATTCTGTAACTTGGAACTGATTGATCAGTGCAAGAAATGCATGGAACCGTGCAGAGCTTGTACTGAAAAAGATGAGCAATTCAAAACAAGAGATCTTGAATTTACTAAAATTGAAAACATTTTCAAGGTAAAATGCAAAGAAATGCTAGAAAAAGAAAAAGTTTTTAAAGAAAATGATGAAAAATTTTCCGAAAAATGTAAAAAGATAGAAAAAGAAAATGAAATTTTGAAAGAAAATGTTTCTAAAAAGATAGAAGAGTGTTCTAAAAAAGAAATTGCTTGTCAAGAAATGAAAAAGGAATATGACTCAATGAAATTAACATATCACATTACAAAAGAGTCATATGAAAAAGTGAAAGACGAAATGAAATATGCTCAATCAAGAATGAATTATCTATCTGAAACAACCAAAGAGCTTAAACGAATGTATTCTATAAAACAAGATGTTGTTAATTCCTATATTGAGGATGTTGCTAAGTTAAAGCGACAGATTGCTGGTTTAGAACAGGAAAACAACAAGTTAAAAAGTTACCACGTGTCATCATATGTGCTAGAACGAATTTTCAATATAAAACCGGGTGATGGTGAATCTGAGCAGAACAAGAAAGGCATTGCCTCAGAGTTTCATCAAGTTCCACCACCGGAAAAGTTTGCATTTTATGATGAGGAAAAGGTCGAAAAAGCTTTCAACATGGTAGATCAATTGCCAGACAACATTGACATAACCTATTCCAAATCTGATGATTCTCATGATTCAGAGGTGGTAGGTAAAGTCGTTGAAAGTGTGTTGAAAGAAGAGTCGGTTGATACAGGTAAATCTGAATCACAGGATGGAGATGAAGGAAATCTTCATGATGGATATCTGAAGAACATAAAATCCGAGAAAAATTTGAATGATGATTCAAAGGGATTGGTTTATACCATGATTGGATCAGACAAATTGTTCTTAGATGTTGTATTTCCGATTCAGAATATGATTTCAGAAAAAGTTGACAAAGTTTTCAAAATGGTTGAGATTGAGAAGTCTGAGATTTCAAAATTTGTTGGTAAGAGTTGTAAAGGTTCGTATAACAAACCTGGTTTTAAGAAGAAAAATATGAAGGCTGGGTTGGGTTATAAGAAAAAACAAAATCGAAACAAAAATGCAACGCCAAATTATCAGGCAAAAATGAGTTTTATTCAAGGAAATAGTTTAGCAGAAGAAAAAGAACTCAAATTGAGACAGTCTAATGATGAGTTCTTTGCTAAAAAGAAAAAGCAACAACCACAAGTCAAGGATGTGTCCATGAGAACATGTTTCAAATGTGATCAAAAAGGACATCTTGCACGCAAGTGTCCAAATCTAAAACCTGTGGATGTTGACATAAAGAAGATTGATGCTGAGAAACAAAAATCTGAGAATGTGAGACAAAGGTCAACCAGAGTTGATTCAAAACAAAATTGGAGGTATAATACAAACAAGTTTGCTTCGTATCAAAACTGGAAATCAGACCCGAACAGGTTCGATTCAAGACAGACCTGGAATTCTCACACACCCAGATTCAGAACAACACAAAGTTGGAAAACAACAATTGATATGACAAAACCTCAAGAGTTTTGGAAACCAAAAGTTGTTGTTCAAAATCAAAAAGTTCAAAATAAATCACATTTTTACAAAAGAGGTACTCCGAAAGATCAAACATGGAGTGTAAAGAAACAGGTGATTCTTGAAAAAGATGAAAAAGTTGAAGTAAAATTGAAAAGATTTTTGTGAAGGATGACAAAGAGTTTCCAGCATTGAATGAAAATTATTGTGTTGAAATGCCTAAGGTTCAACAGGCCTGGGCTAAATTGTTCAAGTAATCAAGTAGTCTAAATGTGCAGGTGCTCAACAAATCTGAAGATTGTGAGAATGGAAATTGGAGCAGCCTGACACAACGAGGAGAGGAGGCTGCTGAATCCTGTGTTGGTTGAAACAGGAAGTTTGTTTGTTTTTCTGTAAATAAATAAACAATATTTTCAAAAAAACTAAAAATTTGAACACTTGAAAAATCAAAAATATGTTTGTTGATTAGTTTCTGTCAAATAATAGAAAATTACAAAAATATGTGTTGATTGAATATGCCGAAACCCTCACGGCTGAACAAACATGATTACTTTCATCAGATTGAAAAACGGTTTTCAAACTGTAAAATATCAATGTGTTGTAAATCATGGGGGTATGTATATTTTCTGCAAATCAGAGCACTTTAAGCAGAAAATGGATGGCGAGACAAAGCTATCAGTATTGGTTGTCATATTTTCTTTAAATGGTTTTGCATTTTAGGGGGAGTAATATTGTCAGAAAATACAAAAACATTTGAAAATTTTGAAATTGACAAAAACATGATAAAATTCAAAAATTGAGTTTTTGCGTAAAAAGAGGAAATGATAGTACATCAGTAGACAGTTACAATATGCTAAAGAAATATAATGAAAATAGTTAAACAGTCTCACTGATGATGTGCCGATAGGTTTTTGCACATTTAGTAAGTTTGTTCGGGATATAAACCTAAATTTTTACTTACTTATTTCGTGGGGAACACTACTTGGATATATAGGTAACCCCTGAAATCTCGTTTGAAAGATTTCTTTTTCTGATATACTAGGTCTTTATACTCAGTGATATCTGGGGTATTATTCCAGGACTTCTGCTGAACGGAAGTTCTGACCTAGTCCTCGAATAATACTTTCCGCAAATGCTTGAAACACAGCATCACCCTCAGCATATATGATAAGACAATAAAATTGCTTAGCAATGCTGTTGTAAAAAAGATCCTCTAAAGGGGACACACCCACAAGTTGAGTCATGATCTCTCTGCTGAACGATGGTTCTGACCTGAGCTCTCATGATTCTTCATAATTTATTAACCCCTTACAGATATCATTTGTGTTATAATTACCTGTAAGACTGAATATTGGGATCTGGATACGGGAGTATATTCAAGAGGTGGGACACACGTATAAGTTTAAGTCTCTAAAACACTTAATTCGTATCCTGGACAGATTGAAGATTGTGTGAAAATTTAAGTGGACCAGTATATCGACAATCTAAGTGAATTGTTTAATTCTTACTGTGAAAATTAAGCTCAACGGTACTTGTGACTTGTCAAAAACTGATATGATCCTCTGACATACTCAAACAAAAATATTGTCTGTAAATATGTTTGTACATATTTCTTTACTGTTTTATATTTTCAGAAAATACAAAAAGATTTTGATTTCTGCTTTATTTTCGACAACCGATATCTGAAATGCTGAGTTTCAAAATCTAAGTAAGCTGATTGTGTTTCTGAAAATAAAACAAGTTCATTAATTTGAAACTTGAATTAAAATTAAAAATTTCAAAAACAGTTTGTGACATCTCCAAGGTCATTAACTTGAACTTGGATGATTAACTGTGAGGGAGTTGGATTCTTTAACACTGTCAAATCTGTAATGTTTGTTGATAGGGGGAGTGGATTAGAGAATTTGATTGATAGTTTAAATGTTGTTACTTATAAAATGTATAAGTGATTGCAGATAGTGTACCAGACTACGATCCCGAGAGCAGAGTTTAAGGGGGAGTCTGAAGACAAACTTGAGGAAAAAAGAAGTTTGTAGATGGAAAGCTAGGCATCGATCCCAAAGCACGGAAGCTTGATGAAAGGAGGAGCCTGAAGCTGATAGAAGAAGAGAAAGATTGTTGGATGCTTACATTGTTACAACTTGAAAGAAAAGGCAGAATGATCAAGACTGAAGATGTGTCATATTGAAGATTAGTCACTGAAGACTTCGTCAATATTCGAGGGGGAGTCTGTTAGTGCATTTCGTCTATTGACTTCGTCTTGTATCATGTAACGTAATAGGATAGGTTAGGTTAACTAGTGCACGAGGTTCGAGAGTCGAAATTTAGTGGTTATGCAAGAGGTTCCGCTTATATGGACAATGTTCATAAAAGCGAAACCACAGCATGTAGTTTCGCTCATATAGACATGTCCATATAAGCGAAACCTCCTCTACTATATAAGGTGCACTTGTTCATTCATTTGGCACGGATCCAGAACTTGTAACGAAGTGCTGCCAAACTTTGTCCAGGTTGTAATCATTGTTATTATCAATCAAAGTGACAGATATTATAGTATCAAGCTGTTTACACGTCTAGTTCTCTGATTCCGCCTTTGAACTGGACATAAAGCTCTTCTGATCGACTCAATTGGGTCAAACAACGATCCTACAACACAAGTATCAATGCTGCACCATTCGAAGCACTTTATGGACGAAAGTGCCGAACCCCAGTCTGTTGGGCAGAAATTGGGGAAAAGCAACTATCTGGACCTGAGATAGTGCAAGAAACAACTGATAAGATTATTCAAGTCAAGGAACGATGAAAATAGCACGTGATCGACAGAAGAGTTATGCTGATAACCGACGCAAACCATTGGAGTTTAAAGTAGGAGATAAAGTATTGTTAAAAGTCTCTCCTTGGAAAGGAGTAGTAAGATTCACTAAACGGGGAAAGCTAAGTCCCAGGTATATTGGACCTTTTAAGATTATTAAAAGAATAGGATATGTAGCCTATCAGCTACAACTGCCAGAGGAAATGGCAGGAATACATGATGTGTTTCATGTATCAAATCTCAAAAAGTGTTTAGCTGTTGAATCACTGATAGTGCCTCTTAAGGATATATAGGTAAATGAACAACTCAAGTTTGCAGAAAGACCTCTATAAATTGAAGACAGGAAAATCAAGAATCTCAAGCATAAGAGATTAGTTCTGGTCAAAGTGAAATGGGGCTCCAAAAGAGGACCTGAGTATACATGAGAACTTGAATCTGAAATATCCGCACTTGTGGGGAGAATGTAACAAACCTTGGTAAAACCGACACCCTCATAATATTTCCGACACTCTATTATATCCCATTATGTCTTTAAATATGCCCCGTATGTGAAAACCGAGCCCGAAATAGGTTATAACATATAAAATAAATTAAAAAAACAATAAATATTAAGCTGAGGCGGGCCGCGTAGGACCCCACCTCAAACTTACGTGGGCGGTATCAAGGCTCAAACTGATTTCGTTGGTTTTCTTTAGTTTAGGCAGGCCGCGTAAGCCTTAGCTTAAACTTACGCGGGCCGCGTGAGATCAAATTAGTGGCAACACCCTAGACCGACACGTGTCATCATCGTGTCGAGCCTAGTAGATGATCCGAATAAGCTACGTGTTGACCGGATGTTGACGTGGGCCGCGTAGCCCTATGTCTTCCCTTACGCGGGCCGCGTGGAGACCAGTTTCAGCAACTATATAAGCAGGCCATCGGGTGTCACTTTCCGTCGTTCACAATTCAATTCTCAATCTCAACTTCTGTAGAAGAGTTATAATAGTCGGGTATTATACCCCTAATTAGTGAGGTTCTGCTCTGTTGTAAGTATTATAACCCCGGTTTCATAGTAGATACGCTGCCCGATTGATTTAGGGTTACGTAACAACTGTCGTGGTTCTGCCCGACGTAGTTGTTGGAATGCCGTCTCGGGGAGGGTATCATTAATATTTTCAAAGGGTTATGGTACTAACCAATGTACATTTGTATAAATTATAGATTACATCCAGGAAACCCTTACGCGAAGTCTAAGATAGCAAAGCGAGTTTATCCAATTTTTGTTAACCTTTTTGTAATTTTTTACAAAACCTTAAATATTTTACAATGTGATTAAGCGGTGATTGAGTCTTTGTAGTTCTTCAATTACTGCCGGTTTGTTGGGGTTTTGTATACAAAATTTACCACCTTGTGAGTAGTAAGTCGGGGATGACGGGACGTTACCATTGGACAAAGAGTTAGCCAATGAGTAATATGACCCACATGTGACAACCCTCACAAATCCAGGTATCCGTACAAATTAATTAATATTTAATTAGTGCTTAAATATTGTGCTTGATTACAATTGTGATTAAACTGCTTACTGATTTATGATACATACATACTCATGCATGACATTTTATTACCGTCACTCCATTTATTACATACAAACATTAGTGACAACCATGATGCACAAAGCACAGTTAGCACAGTGAGCGGATAACCCAGAAAACATGCTGACAATGGCAGCACCTATACAGACAATGTTTTTTAGGCCAGTATGAGCCAGGGGTAGAATACTACACTAGTAGGGAGTGTAGGGAGGTGGGAACCATGAAACTACGTCACTAGGTGATAGTTATAGTGCCCGGAAGTGCCTAAAACACACATTAAGTGCAGAATTCTGCACTAGTTAACCAAAATTCAGCATTTAACAATGCTAGTAAAGTGCAAAAACTTGGTAAAATAGTCCTATATACTTTCCAAAGTATTGGGAATAATTTGTGTCACTAAAAGTATTATAAAAGACATTTTAAAGCTTTATTTAGCGCTTTAACGGATCAACATCCAACCGAACAACCGGACTTTACCCGAAACATAAAAATATTGCCAAATACATTGTTTGTACTTTTCTAAGCTAGTTAGGGTCCCCGAACACCCTAGCACACCTTATATCATATAACACACTTAATATACTAACTAAACCCATTAGATCCTAACTAATCAAGTAACAAGTTCCATTACTACCCAACCCCATACCCCCCCTAGCCGACGGTTACAATAGGGTGGGACAACCCCCATTTCTTTTGATTATTTAATTGTTAGTTGTTGTTGGTTAATAGAACACAATGTATGTTGGGTAATGAAGATTAGTGGTTTATAAAATAGCACATAAGGAACTTAATCTTCTCTCATCAAACACCAACTTCTCTTCCTTCTTCTCCTTGAGTTCGGCCGAACACCATCACCACCCTACAACCACCTTCAAGTTTCTTTCTAGCCATTTTCCATACATACAAAGGTGCAAGAGGTTCAACAAACAAGCTTGGTGCACTCGGAAGTTCAAGGACCACTCTAGTTTTCTTTTATCCACCACTTTTATGCCTTGTTTCTCCCCTAGCCTTGTGCTAGTAGTAAGTGTTCTGAAACTTCATCTTGTTCTTGTATTTGGTGGTTGATAGATGATAGAATGATAAAAAGTTAAGAAACTCTAAAGAACATGAACATGTCTTGAACATAAGGGATAAAGGGTGGATAAAGAGAAGATATTTGGGTAAATCATGTAAATCTTGTGTAGTTATGATTATTTGATGTTGTTTGTTAGTAAAAGTTGGATGGATCATCATCTAGACATGCTAGATCATGTTCAAGAACATGAACTAGTAAGATGTTAGTGTTAGAAATATGAAAGATGATGAAACCATCCACCATGAACTTGAAACTTGAATAAATATAATTTTTCTTGGAAAATAAGGTTATAAGCTTGTAGATCTAAAGATCAGCTTGTAGATCTAAAGATCTACAAGTGGTTTTTCGGAAGAACCAAGTGAAAAATACTAGTCTTGCTAAAACCCGGATCTTGTATGAACTAAAATCATTTTTAGTAAGCAAACAAGTGTAGGAACACTTGTGTAGAAAGAAAGTTTAACAAAGAAACATTTTTTGTAAATCATGACTAGAAGTTGTTAAACTTCAAATTCTTTAAAAATAAAGTTTTTAAGAAACTAAACTTATTTTTAAAGGTAACAAGACCTACTAAGCATGTTAGTAACTTACTACATATTTTTGCAAACTTTCAAGTTCATGAGTTTATGATTTAGTCTTATTTTTATCAAGATTAGTTATTAAATATTGTATGTTGATTGATTGTTAAATTGTTTGATTGATTTTACAAAAGAAAATGATACGCTAGTAAGCGTGGACACCTCCATTTACAAAGAAAACTCTGGCGAATTTTTTCTAGAATTTCAACACTTAGAATTATTTTTCTAACAAATGTTTACAAATATATTTTTTAACTAGGTTTACAAAATAAACTTCGCCAGGATTTTTATTACAAAAATACCAAGTGCCGGAGGTGGATTTTCGTAAATGAAATATGTTAAATATATATTTAGAATATATATTTTATAACAAAACGCTTGTGCGATGGTTTGTTATTTTTTGCACTAGATATATTATTTTTAGGGTAAAAGTAATATATAACTTGGAAATACTATTACATTAGTACTCCAAAATAATAACGCTCTCACAAATAAATATTTAAGTTACATCGGTATTGTTATTACAACGCGAACTCTAAAACGTAACTTATGTATATTTCGGAAAATACTCTCATATGTATATTTTGATAAAGTATTATTTTAGAATTGTATGAGGTAAAATATAATATTTTTGGGAAAAATATATATATTTTGGAGTTAGAATATTTTAGACAAGTGATTAAAAATATATTTTTCAAGTGGGACTTAAAATATATTAATCAGAATTATAACGCGTACATGTATAAAAACCCCCATCCTTGGGAAGGAAATATACTTATAAAATAAATAAGAAGTGTGAATACGAAATAGTTGTCTAACTATTTCCCCAAAAACGTTAAACCTTAAGCCAAGGCATGGCCCATCCGTCTAATAGGCATTAGTACGTGTAGGTCGTCACGCAGCAGATTGAGTTGGAGATTGACGTTTCTGGATACGAACTTTAGTGAGTTCATGTCCCCCTTTTCTCTTAACTGTTTTCAGTTTTTATACTTCGGGGGTGGAATACATGTTACAATATTTACAGACACTATTATACATGGTATGGTTAGCTTAAGGAGGGTTTACTACTTAGATCATGTGAGTGGGTAGGTGTTACTTGGGGACATTAATCCTCATTGTAGGAGCGAGGGTCAAGAGCGATAGATCTATTTGGGTGTAGCGAGCCCAGCTCCTGAGTCCACTGTACGGACCATAGGGTGACTTTGAGCCCGACGTAAAAATCTGCTAGGTTTGAGTCTTCCTGCATCACTTCACACATATCATTGGCTTTGCAAACCAATGGTGATATCTTTTTCCTTAATTGCTACATACCAGGGATTTTTCATACATACAGACACATTACAAAGGTTTATACATACTCACTTTTACATGAACTCGCTCAACTTTATGTTGATTTTTCAAATTACATGTATTTCAGGAAATTAGGGGATCTCGCAAGGTATGCAATGCCGTCAAGCTGCGTAGGAATAATGATGTCATCCGAGTTTAGGAAATGTGACCTTTGCCTGGACGGGTCACAAGTCTTAAACTGTGTCTTTATTCATGTCGTTTGGTTGGGTCTTGTGAACATGTTTCTAATTATGACATTGTTGTAATCCGTGTTAAGTGTCGACTTTTTTTTTAAAACAATGTAGTTGTGGTAACTTTTAAAACTTGTTGAATGGATGAACATCATGGTTTTATTTTCATATAGCATGGTTGTGATTGTGCTATGGTATTAAGAAGTCACACCAAAATAAACCCACGCTTCCGCAAAGCCAGGGTGTGACAGCTTGGTATCAGAGCATCGATCATAGCTAACTAGGATTCTTTCTCGAGTCAAGACTATGATCACTAGGGCTCTCACGAAAACATTTTTACATTGCATACACTAAAACGTCCAGATCCAGGATACAAAACATTTTTACAAATAAAAGGCACAAATACACTTTTTCAAAATTTATATATTTCAGTCTTAGAGACTGAGGGAGGATCAGTCTTAGAGACTGGGAGGTTGGTCTTAGAGACCAGGGATTTAGTCTTAGAGACTGGGAGGTTGGTCTTAGAGACCAGGGATTTAGTCTTAGAGACTGGGAGGTTGGTCTTAGAGACCAGGGAGTTAGTCTGAGAGGCTAGGAAGTTCAGTCTGAGAGGCTGGGAGGGTAGTCTAGAAGACTAGGAGGATTGTTTGTTTGCTTTATTGTGACTTACGTGTTTATTTGACTTCATGATTGATATATGTGCATATATGTGATTGTGTTACAGACGTCATGGTTTCATCGTCAGACACCGGAGTATCGGACACACTAGACCCCATGGCGATCGTGTCAGATGACGAGATTCCGTCAGAGCGAGAGGTCTACACATCAGACACCACCAGCACAGACAATGATGACTTCCAGCCGTTCGCGCTGCCTGACGTCGGAGTTGAGTCTGCTGTTGGCCTTCCTGCCGGGGATTTACCACTTGCGGTGATCCCTGCGCCCATTCCGCTTGTTATTTTTCCAGTAGTTGATATGCCACTCGCTGTCGTTTCGGATGATGACATCGATCTGTTTGAGGAGGATCCGCCTGAGGCTGACTATGAGGGCGGGGCCCCTATTGATGCTGACATTATTCTTCCCATTGCTGAGGCCCCTATAGAGGAGCTTCCTGTTGGTTCACCTGTCCCGGACTCATTGGAGTCTGTGGCATCTGCATCTTCGCAAGACCATGGTGTGCAGTCTCACTCTTCTGACCCTGACATGGCGATGTCAGCTGCACCCGGTCCATCGCTCGAGTTCGAGTTTGACCACGAGGTCGATGACGCTTTTGAGCCGGTCTTTCCCCCTGGTTTCGATCCTGACCACGATATTGAGTTTATTCACATGGATCGGCCCCTAGAGGCGCCCGTAGATCCTATTGACCCTTTGCTTGACATCCCTGCTGATTTTGATATGGATCTTGTTGACCCGGAGCCTGCTGTGGCCCCAGAGCCAGTAGTTGCTCCTGACCCTGCATTAGAGCATGACCCTGTACATGATGATGCACCAGCCGTTGCACCTCTTGATGGTGATATACCCATTGCTGATCTTCTCGCTATTGCTCCACCCTTGATAGATGATCCTGTTGTTGAGGCACCATTTCCCGATCCCGTGCCGGTACTGTTTAACCGTGCACCTTTTGCTACTCATATAGATCCACGTTACGCCGACACCCGTAACGGGTGGATCGATGACGTTGACGATTACCCACCATTTGTGTTACCTGTTACACCTCCAGTAGTACCTGTTTCTGTACCCACTGATATTCCCTTGTTTCCCCCACACACCACGGATGTTCACCGTGCTGATCTACCTATCACGTTCCTTCAGGATATACCGCCACCTCGTCTTGGGGAGGGTTCATCGCGACAGCCTTTTGGTCACGTTCCTTTCATGTCAGGAGGCAGTCAGCTTATACCACATATTACTCATCCTACTTTTGTTCCACCTGTGCTGCCATCATCCTTACCGTTCACACCTTAGTTACCTCATGTTACACCACCTACTGCACCATCTTTCATTCCATCTAGCGAGCCATTTTTATGGACTACGCCCCCTATCATGCCACTGTCTGATCCTTACCACCCGTACCATGTTGGGTACTCTACGGAGGACACCCTCACTTCCTTGATGATACAACAACATGCATTGACGCGTCGTATTCAGGATTTGGAGAGAGCTCCACATCCATCTTGTCATTGTCAGACCCCATTTGCAGCACCACACACTCCTCGTCCACTTTCCCTCGATTCAGACGCTCGCTCTTGGACTTCTGAGCAGCAGATAGCATATTTGCTGCGCGCCTATCGTGCCCTAGAGGAGGACTGGTTACACATGCGTCGTTTACTTTTCTCTCATTTCCCTCCTCCTCCTCCACCGCCATCAGCATAGGCATATTTTTGGTTTTATGCAGGTCGATCTTTTGGTGAGAAGGTCGCTATTGAGCCAGCTTACGAAGTCTTTTGAGAGATCACACTTTTTATATATGATAGGTGTAGACAGATTTATACTTTTGGGGGTGATATAGCCCCACCATCTTACTTTGACATATTATGTACTATTAAACTTGTAAAACACTGTTGTGGTTGTGATTAATGAAGCTCAATGGCAACATTCTCACTACATGCTTTGTTGAGTTATATGTTTTAATTTATAACATGAGATGTTATGTGTTGATGGATGATACTGTATATGTATATTTATTATACTTACTATGACCTGACCTACATGATCATCTTTTAGAAGATGCCTCCAAGTCGCGATGTACGCATGCCTACTACCGAGGCGGAACTCCAAGGGATCATTGCCACTGCTATAGCATAATATGTAGCCTCCCAAGCAGGAACAAGCGGGAGTATTTCAAACAACAACGACAATAACAATCCACCCCATGGTAATGTCAAGTAGCTTGAGACATATTACCATACATTTGTATATTTATAGCACGTCCGCTAATACCATTTGTAAATTCTAACGTATGTGCAGGGTGCACCTACAAGCAGTTTCTCGACTGCAAGCCCGTGAATTTCGACGGCACAGGAGGTGCTGTTGCGTTTGTTAGGTAGGCTGAAAAGACAGACTCTGTCCTAAGAATGAGAAAATGCGCTCCCGAGCAACAAGTGACCTACATCTCAGGGCTGTTTCTGGATGGCGCCCTATCATGGTGGAATTTGCAAGTGCAGACGTTAGGAGAAGCTGCTGCTTATGCGTTAACCTGGAATGAGTTGAAAGAGTTAATGAGAAGGAAGTACTGCTCACGTGCTGAAATACAAAGGCTAGAAACTGAATTCTGGCACTTAAAGATGGACGGTCCTAAGATCACAGAATATGTTCAGAGGTTTCATGATTTATCTCACGTAGTGCCGTACATGGTCACACCCGAGTTTAAACGTGTTGAGAGATTCATCTGGGGATTGGCACCCCAGATAATGAGTATGGTTACCACGTCCAAGCCCGCGATGATTACGGAAGCCATAGACCTCAGTGTGGCGCTTACTAAAGAGGCCATTAGGTTGAACAAATTTTCCATCTCTGAACCAAAGAAGAAGGAAACCCATGTTGAGTCGTCGGGTGAAAACAAACGGAAATTTTCCAATTTCAAGCAAGGTACCAACGTTGTGAGCAAGAAAGGTGAGTCGAGCACACCGGCCAAGGCCAAAACCGGTGTGGAAAGCAAAGGAAAAGGTTATATGGGCACTCTGCCCAGGTGTGATACATGCCAGCGCCATCATTCTGGTCCGTGCAGATTGAGAAAATGCGAGTCATGTGGGAAGAGCGGGCACTCGAAGGATACGTGTTGGGCCGGAACTGGTACTGGGTGTGGTGGTAATCGAGGTTATGGGAATGGTAATGGAAATCGCCCGCAAGGGAATAATGGAGGAAACGGAAACCGTGGGAATTTTGCAAATCAAGCTGGGAGTGGAAATCGCAACCAAAACAACGCTCAAGGTGGAAATGGGAATGGAAATGGTCGTGGACCCGGTTGTTTCAATTGTGGATATATTGGGCACTTTAAGAGGGAATGCCCAAAACTGAACCAAGCACGGGGGAGAGCCTTTAACTTCGGCGCAAGGGAAGCGCGCCAAGATCCAAACGTAGTCACTGGTACGTTCGCTGTAAACCAACATTTTGCGTCTGTTCTGTTTGATACTGGTACCGATTATAGTTTCATGTCGTTAGAATTTAAGAATATACTTGGGTTGACACCTAGTAAGTTAGACGTTCCGTACTCGATCGAATTGGCGAATGGGAAACTAGTTGAAACGGGTGAAGTCATCAGAGGATGCGTGATTGAGCTGGGAGAGCGCGAGTTCACTTTGGATCTACTACCAGTCGAATTGGGAAGTTTCGACGTGGTGGTAGGGATGGATTGGTTATCGAGCAACAAGGCCGAGATTGTTTGTCACGAAAAGACCATCCGCATGCCAATAGAAGATGAAGAAACGATCGTAGTGCATGGAGAGAAGCGTGATACGCCACTGAGAATTATTAGCTGCCTGAAAGCTAGAAAGTGTTTACAGAAGGGATGTGTTGCATTCTTGGCACACATCGTAGACAAAGAAGCTACCGAGCCAAAGATCGAAGACATTCCAGTTGTAAAAGAATATCCTGAAGTCTTTCAAGAAGACTTGCCAGGATTGCCGCCACAGCGACAAGTCGAGTTTCACATTGATTTGGTTCCAGGCGCCGCGCCTGTAGCCAAGGCACCCTATAGACTTGCGCCATCGGAGATGCATGAGTTGTCGACACAACTCCAAGAGCTATTGGACAAAGGATTCATCAGGCCAAGCTTCTCACCCTGGGGAGCTCAAGTTCTGTTCGTCAAAAAGAAGGATGGTAGCTTTCGTATGTGTATAGACTACCGCGAGCTCAATAAGTTGACTATCAAGAATAGATATCCCCTGCCAAGAATTGATGATCTGTTTGATCAGCTGCAAGGCTCAAGTTTTTATTCAAAGATCGATCTTCAATCAGGATATCATCAACTAAGGATACAAGAGGAAAGTATCCTGAAGACGACCTTTAGGACTCGTTATGGACATTACGAGTTCCTAGTCATGTCGTTTGGGTTGACAAACGCACCGGCAGTTTTTATGGATTTGATGAATAGAGTATGCAAGCCATATCTCGACAAGTTCGTGATTGTGTTTATTGATGACATCCTAATCTACTCGAAGACGAAGGACGAGCACGAACAGCACTTAAGAGCTATTCTAGAACTACTCAAGAAGGAGAAATTCTACGCCAAGGTCTCGAAGTGCGAGTTCTGGCTGCGTGAAGTCCAATTTCTTGGACATGTGGTTAATGGAAATGGAATCCATGTTGATCCCACAAAGATCGAGGCGATCAAAAATTGGGAGACTCCAAAGACGCCAACTGAAATTCGACAGTTCTTAGGTTTGGCTGGCTACTATCGAAGGTTCATTGAGGATTTCTCTAAAATCGCTCAACCTCTGACCGCGCTCACACAGAAAGACAAGAAGTTTGATTGGGGTGACAAATAAGAAGAAGCGTTTCAATTATTGAAAAACAAACTTTGTGACGCACCGATCTTATCGCTACCCGAAGGAACGGACGACTTCGTGGTATATTGTGACGCTTCGCGTCAAGGTTTGGGTTGCGTGCTGATGCAGCGCCAGAAGGTTATAGCATATGCGTCACGCCAGTTGAAGATTCATGAGAAGAATTATACCACGCATGACTTGGAGTTAGGAGCGGTGGTATTTGCGTTGAAGATTTGGCGACACTACTTATATGGCACGCGCTGCACAATCTTCACTGATCACAAGAGCCTGCAGCACATATTTGACCAAAAAGAGCTTAACATGAGGCAGAGACGCTGGGTAGAGCTGTTGAATGATTATGATTGTGAGATCAAGTATCACCCAGGAAAGGCGAATGTGGTCGCCGATGCCCTGAGTCGAAAAGAAAGGATCAAGCCCATAAGAGTTAGGGCTTTGGAAATGATTGTACAGACATATCTCTCTTTGCGCATTCGTGCCGCGTAGAGAGAAGCTTTGAAAGAAAGGAATATTGAGGATGAATATCTCCGTGGGATGGAGAAGCAGTTGGTACCAAACGAGGAAGGAACGTTATGCTTTATGAAACGAATTTGGGTTCCTCTGTTTGGTGGTTTGAGAAAGGTTATTTTTGATGAAGCTCACAAATCGCGGTACTCAATTCATCCCGGAGCGGATAAGATGTACCAGGATCTCAAGGATTTCCACTAGTGGCCTGGGATGAAGGGCGATGTTGCAGTATATGTTAGTAAGTGTTTAACGTGCGCCAAGGTAAAGGCCGAGTACCAGAAGCCTTCAGGTCTTCTACAGCAACCTGAAATACCCAAATGGAAATGGGAACATATCTCAATGGACTTCATAACAAAATTGCCAAAGACACCCAGAGGCCATGATACAATTTGGGTGATAGTAGACCGTCTAACGAAGTCTGCGCACTTCCTGCCAATCAAAGAGAAAGACAACACGAGTAAACTCGCGGAAATATACATGAGAGAGATTGTTGCACGACATGGAGTGCCTCTCTCGATTATCTCTGATAGAGATGGACGCTTCGTATCAAGGATTTGGCAATCCTTTCAAGAAGTTTTTGGCTCACAGTTGAATCCGAGCACTGCATTTCACCCACAAACTGATGGCCAAAGTGAACGAACTATTCAGACATTGGAAGATATGCTGAGAGCGTGTGTAATGGATCTAGGTGGTAGCTGGGATAATCATTTACCATTAGTCGAATTTTCATACAACAACAGCTACCACACAAGCATTGGAGTCGCGCCATTTGAAGCTATTTATGGACGCAAGTGTCGATCACCATTATGCTGGGCTGACGCGGGTGATAGACAGCTTGTTGGTCCCAAAATAGTCCAAGAGACGACATACAAGATAGCACAAATTCGAAAGCGCATCGAGGCGGCTCGCGACAGACAGAAGGCCTAAGCAAATCAAAGGAGGAAAGCTTTGGAATTTCAAGTTGGGGATATGGTTTTGTTAAAGGTTTCACCCTGGAAGGGTGTGGCACGCTTTGGAAAGCGTGGGAAGTTGAATCCGCGTTACATTGGCCCATTCAGAATCCTGCAAAGGATTGGGCTTGTAGCATACCTGTTGGACCTGCCTACTGAACTTAATGGCGTGCATGATACATTCCATGTATCAAACCTGAAAAAGAGTCCAACACAGGAGACAGTGATCATTCCTGCGGACGAAGTTCATATCGACGACACGCTCCACTTCATTGAAGAACCCATTGAGGTTACGGATTAGAAAGTTAACAAAACACGCAGGAGTAGTGTCAAACTCGTCAAAGTTCGATGGAATGCAAGACATGGGCCAGAATTCACGTGGGAATGTGAGGATCGTATGAAAGAGAAATACCCCCATTTATTTCCCAAGACCCCTGCAACTAGAACCAGAGCATAAAATTTCGGGACGAAATTTCTCTAACGGGGGTAGGGGTGTCCAAACTGCTCGGCGCTCGAAGATCGTTCGATGATCGTTCGGAAAAGCTCGGAAATATGCTCGTTCGATTCATTGCTCGGTTAAAACCGAGCCGAGCAGCTCGGTTCGGTTTAAAAACGAACCGAGCACGAGCATAGGTACGCTCGCTCGTCGCTCGTTCGGTTTCGATCGAATTTATTATATATATATATATATTATGTTTATTAAATATATATTATATTTTTAAATATAATAAAGATGTAGGAGGAGCCCATACACATTCCAGCCCCTAAATCCTCACCTCGTCTTCTGGTCTTCATATCTAGTTAAAAAAAAAAAAAAAGAAACAAAACCCTAATCTCTTATCTCTCATTCTCTCTCAAGTCTCAACTCTCAAGCCGCCGACCTCGCTTATCCAGTCCCACCGTCGCTTCCCGTCCCTCGTCCGCCGTCGCTTCACCATCCCTCATCCGCCGTCGCTTCCCCATCCGTCGGCTATCAACCATCAGCCCGTCACAAAACGCACAGCCTCAAGGTTTGTATTTAGTTGAATAATTGTTGTTGTTGGACCTAAAATTGTTTTTCGATTACATAAGTATAGTTGAATAATTGTTTATGTTGGACCTGAAATTGTTTCTCGCATGTTTGATTTTGCTGTTCATTTTCAGTTTTAAGTTGTGTTGACTTTGTTCATTTGTTTTTCGATTACATAAGTATAGTGTTTACTTTTAGAGTTATATAACTGTTTTGTGTAACTTTTAATTTGTTTGAAAAGTTATTTTGACTGAAGAGTCATTAGTTACTACTTACTGTTGAACCTGTAAATCTTCTAGCTTTAACTAATTTTTTAATTTATTAATTTGTAGGATGTCTTCTCATAAGGCATCAAATGTAATGGAGAATAGTGTTGAGTTAAGTGATGGGGAGAGTGCTGAACTGGTATTTATTTTTATTGTGAGAGCCTGAGAACATTGCTGGTTAGAAGTTAGAACCTAGATGTTGAGTTTGTGTGTTATGTTCAGCTCATTACACTAAAATTTAATTTGGGCCATTCTTTGATGTTCACTGGAAACATATACAAGATATGTGAGTATGTGACATTGTTGGTTAGAAGTTAGAACCTAGATGTTCAACTTCAAAGTATGATTTATTTATACATAATAATATACAGCATATATAGAAAATTATTTTTCTAATTTCTCAATTTCTTTGACTCCTTGTTACAGGTAGATCAAGATTACATGATAGATCAAGATATGTGGACAAATTTCTGCAGCTGAAAGAGCCGAAAGAGGGGTTTTTTATGGATTTGAATTGATGTTACTTTATAAAATTTTATGTTTTGAATTCAGTTTTTGATTGAAGATGTTTGGAATGACTTCAACGCTTGTTTTGGAAGTTATTTTACATTTTGGATGTTCTTAAACATTAAACATTTAGATGACATTTTGTGTTTTTTTTGTGAGACTTTTTATGTTTGTATTTTTGTTAATAAAACCGAGCAAAAGCGAACCGAACCGAGCGGCTCGGTTCTAAACCGAACCGAGCACGAGCATAACATTTCCGCTCGATTACCTAAATCCGAACCGAACCGAGCACGAGCAGACCTCCGTTCGGTTCGGTTCGGCTCATGAACACCCCTAAACGGGGGAGAATGTGACAACCCTCACAAATCCAGGTATCCGTACAAATTAATTAATATTTAATTAGTGCTTAAATACTGTGCTTGATTACAATTGTGATTAAACTGCTTACTGATTTCTGATACATACATACTCATGCATCACATTTTATTACTGTCACTCCATTTATTACATACAAACATTAGTGACAACCATGATGCACAAAGCACAGTTAGCACAGTGAGCGGATAACCCAGAACACATGCTGACAATGCCAGCACCTATACAGAGAATGTTTTTGAGGCCAATATGAGCCAGGGGTAGAATACTACACTAGTAGGGAGTGTAGGGAGGTGGGAACCATGAAACTGCGTCACTAGGTGATAGTTATAGTGCGCGGAAGTGCCTAAAACACACATTAAGTGCAGAATTCTGCACTAGTTAACCAAAATTCAGCATTTAACAATGCTAGTAAAGTGCAAAAACTTGGTAAAATAGTCCTAGATACTTTCCAAAGTATTGGGAATAATTTGTGTCACTAAAAGTATTATAAAAGACACTTTAAAGCTTTATTTAGCGCTTTAACGGATCAACATCCAACCGAACAACCGGACTTTACCCGGAACATAAAAATATTGCCAAATACATTGTTTGTACTTTTCTGAGCTAGTTAGGGTCCCCGAACACCCTAGCACACCTTATATCATATAACACACTTAATATACTAACTAAACCCATTAGATCCCAACTAATCAAGTAACAAGTTCCATTACTACCCAACCCCATACCCCCCCCCAGCCGACGGTTACAATGGGGTGGGACAACCCCCATTTCTTTTGATTATTTAATTGTTAGTTGTTGTTGGTTAATAGAACACTATGTATGTTGGGTAATGAAGATTAGTGGTTTATAAAATAGCACATAAGGAACTTAATCTTCTCTCATCAAACACCAACTTCTCTTCCTTCTTCTCCTTGAGTTCGGCCGAACACCATCACCACCCTACAACCACCTTCAAGTTTCTTTCTAGCCATTTTCCATACATACAAAGGTGCAAGAGGTTCAACAAACAAGCTTGGTGCACTCGGAAGTTCAAGGACCACTCTAGTTTTCTTTTATCCACCACTTTTACGCCTTGTTTCTCCCCTAGCCTTGTGCTAGTAGTAAGTGTTCTAAAACTTCATCTTGTTCTTGTATTTGGTGGTTAATAGATGATAGAATGATAAAAAGTTAAGAAACTCTAAAGAACATGAACATGTCTTGAACATAAGGGATAAAGGGTGGATAAAGAGAAGATATTTGGGTAAATCATGTAAATCTTGTGTAGTTATGATTATTTGATGTTGTTTGTTAGTAAAAGTTGGATGGATCATCATCTAGACATGCTAGATCATGTTCAAGAACATGAACTAGTAAGATGTTAGTGTTAGAAATATGAAAGATGATGAAACCATCCACCATGAACTTGAAACTTGAATAAATATAATTTTTCTTGGAAAATAAGGCTATAAGCTTGTAGATCTAAAGATCAACAAGTGGTTTTTCGGAAGAACCAAGTGAAAAATACTAGTCTTGCTAAAACCCGGATCTTGTATGAACTAAAATCATTTTCAGTAAGCAAACAAGTGTAGGAACACTTGTGTAGAAAGAAAGTTTAACAAAGAAACATTTTTGTAAATCATGACTAGAAGTTGTTAAACTTCAAATTCTTTAAAAATAAAGTTTTTAAGAAACTAAATTTATTTTTAAAGGTAACAAGACCTACTAAGCATGTTAGTAACTTACTACATATTTTTGCGAACTTTCAAGTTCATGAGTTTATGATTTAGTCTTATTTTTTATCAAGATTAGTGATTAAATATTGTATGTTGATTGATTGTTAAATTGTTTGATTTATTTTACAAAAGAAAATGATACGCTAGTAAGCGTGGACACCTACATTTACAAAGGAAACTCTGACGAAATTTTTCTAGAATTTCAACACTTAGAATTATTTTTCTAACAAATGTTTACAAATATATTTTTTAACTTGGTTTTCAAAATAAACTTCGCCAGCATTTTTATTACAAAAATACCAAGTGCCGGAGGTGGATTTTCGTAAATGGAAATATGTTAAATATATATTTAGAATATATATTTTATAACAAAACGCTTGTGCGATGGTTTGTTATTTTGTGCACTAGATATATTATTTTTAGGGTAAAAATAATATTTAACTTGGAAATACTATGACATTACTACTCCAAAATAATACCAACGCTCTCACAAATAAATATTTAAGTTACACCGGTATTGTTATTACAACGCGAACTCTAAAACGTAACTTATGTATATTTCGGAAAATACTCTCATATGTATATTTTGATAAAGTATTATTTTAGAATTGTATGAGGTAAAATATAATATTTTTGGGAAAAAATATATATATTTTGGAGTTAGAATATTTTAGACAAGTGATTAAAAATATATTTTTCAAGTGAGACTTAAAATATATTAATCGGAATTATAACACGCACATGTATAAAAACCCCCATCCTGGGAAGGAAATATACTTATAAAATAAATAAGAAGTGTGAATACGAAATAGTTGTCTAACTATTTCCCCAAAAACGTTAAACCTTAAGCCAAGGCATGGCCCATCCGTCTAATAGGGATTAGTACGTGTAAGTCGTCACGCAGCAGATTGAGTTGGAGATTGGCGTTTCTGGATACGCACTTCAGTGAGTTCATGTCCCCCTTTTATCTTAACTGTTTTCAGTTTTTATACTTCGGGGGTGGAATACATGTTACAATATTTACAGACACTATTACACATGGTATGGTTAGCTTAAGGAGGGTTTACTACTTAGATCATGTGAGTGGGTAGGTGATACTTGGGGCCATTAATCCTCATTGTAGGACCGAGGGTCAAGAGCGATAGATCTATTTGGGTGTAGCGAGCCCAGCTCCTGAGTCCACTGTACGGACCATGGGGTGCCTTTGAGCCCGACGCAAAAACCTGCTAGGTTTGAGTCTTCCTGCATCACTTCACACATATCATTGGCTTTGCAACCCAATGGTGATCTCTTTTTCCTTAATTGCTACATACCAGAGATTTTTCATACATACAGACATATTACAAAGGTTTATACATACTCACTTTTACATGAACTCGCTCAACTTTATGTTGATTTTTCAAATTACATGTATTTCAGGAAATTAGGGGATCTGGCAAGGTATGCAATGCCGTCAAGCTGCGTAGGAATAATGATGTCATCCGAGTTTAGGAAATGTGGCCTTTGCCTGGAGAGGTCACAAGTCTTAAACTGTGTCTTTATTCATGTCGTTTGGTTGTGTCTTGTGAACATGTTTCTAATTAGTTTCAGCAAATCATTATCATATACCATATCATGGGTCAAGATATTCTATAAAGTTTATTTTAGCTAGAAATGCTAAAAAGTAATCGTGACCATTAATTGATTAATTAATGACTTGGATTAAATGAGTATAATTGACAAAAAAAGAGGCTTGTGAGTTTGTGTAGGGGTATTCGTGTCAATCCAAAGCAATTGTTTATCTCTCCTCCAATTTCCCCCGTTTTTTTTAACGTTAATAACTCTTTCATATGACATTATTTTTTTAAAAAACTTGCACCAAAAAAGCGAGTGTTTTTTATCTTTAAAACGACTATACTATTGTTATATTTTTGAATTTTTTGTTTTTAAAACATGATTGACTAAAATCACAAATAAATGTATTTTTTCTAAATCGCAATGGACTAAAAAAGTATTTTTTTTAAAGGTAATGGACTAAAAACACAAAAAAATGTGTTTTTTTTTTCCTAAAACGTAATGTAATAAAAACACAAAAATAAGCGTTTATTCTAAAACTCAATTGACTAGAAATACAAAAAAATTTGTTTCTTCTAAAACACAATATGCTAAAAACACAAAAAAGGTGTTTATTATAAAACGCAATTAACTAAAAACACATAAAAAATGTGTTTAACTAAAACGCAATGCACTAAAAACACTTAAAATGTGTTTTACCTAAAACGCAATGCACTAAAAACACTTAAAATGTATTTTACCTAAAACACAATGGACAAAAAACACAATAAAATGTGTTGTTTCTAAAATGCAATGGACTGAAAAAACAAAAAAAAGTGTTTTTCATTCATTTGTAACACACAATGATTCATTTAAAAAACCCAGATCATAAAAGTAATAAAATTCAAAATTTTTCTTAGATAGATCGAAGCCGATTTCTTCAACGATTGACGAAATTTGAATGCTATAAACACTGATCAGCTATCGAATCGAACGAATCGAGTGATTCGCTTCAAAATCACGGGAGAAAATGAGATATCGTATGAAATTAAAGTGAGTTTCTTCAAAAAAGTTAAAGAACACTTTGATTGTGTATCTGAATCAATGATTGGTGACGAAAATCGCACTATAATGTAGTGATTATTTAGATATAAAGTGAAGAAAATGTTTAAGATTGTGGGTTTTGAAGTTATATGGAGAGAAGATTAGATAAAATTGACTAAAATACACTTCCCTTTTATTTTTAAATTTTATCACATATTATAATTCTATAATCCTATTTTTTTTTTCTGAGTTGTAGGAAATTTGTGGCAACCTTCAAAAAATATTTTTTTTCGGTTTGTAGGAATTTTGTCGTAACCTTTAAATTTTGTTTTTCTTGGTTTGTAGGAATTTTGTCGTAACCTTTAAATTTTGTCGTAATCTTTAAATTTTGTTTTTTTAGTTTGTAGGAATTTTGTCACAAAACTTAAAAAAAAAAAACCATTTTTTAAGTTGTAGGAAATTTGTCGCAACATTAAAAAATATATTTTTTGTTTGTAGGAAATTTGTAGCAAAATGTTAAGAGAGTTTTATAATTTTGTAGAAATTTTGTCGCAAAATAAAATAATTATTCATAATTATGGATAATTTTTGTCATTAGTGTTATTAATTTTAAAAGTAAAATATCATAAAATAAAATACAAAAATAGGCATAATTGTGAAAGAATTGTAGGAAAAAACATAAAAAACGGTTTGTAGGTACGTATTTTGTGATTTGTGACGATATATATTTGTCAAAAATTTGTGGGAAATTTTGTCATAGTTTTGTAGCTAACGTGATTTTCGACAATTTTATTTTGCATGAATTTTTTTGTAGCAAATCTGCGAGTAAGACCAATTACCTACAAATTTGCTACAAATTTGGCTGTCATAAAGGAGACAGTTTTCTAGTAGTGAAAGTAACTCAGAATAATCTTGTCCATAAGCTATAACGACCTAACTTGTTGGAAACAACCACGAAATTTCTTTTAATTTTCCACGTCAAAACACCATTCATTCAAAGTAATTCTCACCACGTTCAAAGCACCAACTTCTCCATTGGCAGCTGACCTAACACACACACTTATTATAAAAGCCACTCCATTCTCATATTCTTCAAACAAATAGCTTTCTCTTATAGTTACTTCAGTAAAATTCCTATTCTTCACTTTGATAATATTTCATTTCACCAAAAATATTATCTTTAACCAATAAACATGACTTTCATGATACCTGAATTCATCCATTACTTCTTCTCCCAAATAATATTCAACATGATCATGTACACCCAAATAGGGTTTTTCTTGGATGATTCCAATATTCAAGTTGAAAAGAAGCACCAACAACCCAAATTGTCAAAAAGATCACCTTCATTTAAATACAGAAGCATGCAAGAACATGAAGTTAAGATGGTGATGGGGAACTTGGGGATTTTTTGCAATTCCAACGGTGCGGAGTTTCCGAAAAGAATAAATAGTGATGATCTTTTTAACATGTTTGAGCACGAACATCCTAGATTGGATGAAGTGAAGGAAGCTTTTGATGTGTTTGATGAGAATAAAGATGGGTATATTGATGCAAGAGAGTTGAAAAGAGTTCTTTCTGCTTTGGGATTGACTGGAAAAGTAGACATGGATGACTGCAAGAAGATGATTAGAGTGTTTGATTATAACAATGACGGTAGAATAGATTTTGATGAGTTTGTGAAATTTATGGAAGGCACATTCTGTTGAATTAAATTCGTCCTGTTCGGTACATACAAAACCGTAATGAAACGATTATTCTTGTCTTATAATTTCCAACTCTAATAAACTGTTTAGCAAATACAGTTAAAAGGGGTGCCATCATATAACACCTAGTATTTTAGAGCTTTGTAACCAACCAAAACCATGTCCAAATCGCAAATAACATGCACGATGCTCAAAATAGTGTGTTTGATTTTAAACTGTTATGAGCGCAACCTCTTCAAAGACCAAGTGTGAGTTGTCTAGGTCAGTCAAGGTCAGCAGGATAGCCTCTCTAGAGACTAAGTCTGGGTAAAGCGGGCATAATGTACTGAGACTAATTAGTCTGCGTTAAGAAGGAAAAATGTTCATAAACCAAATCTGAGTTTGAATGACAGGCTATTCACAAACAAATTAAGTCTAAGTTTAGAAACTATCTATTCAGAAAACACTGGATGTTTCAACTTTAGAAAGTAGATTTTGCTTAATAGTTACACACGATTAAAGAACATATCTACTTCTTTTACCCTAACTTTTTTTTTAACAACTAAAATCATTAACTAAATTTTAGTAACCAGTTGGTTGGGAATACACCTCTTTACCACCTCTATCCCCTAATTAACCAAATTAGTTGGTGATTAAACATTATTAATTGCAATTAAAAAGGTTAAACGAATATATCTGGCGTTATTATAGAATGAATATGCCGGTTCATTTTATGAAGACACGACTAAAGAGATATGACAAACCCTCTAACTTCAAAAAACTGAGAACTATGATCGACTCAAAAACGCTTTTCTAATATTAGATAGTGGTACTCTCTAATTATCCCTGCCACCGCTTTCTTTTCTTCTTTTCAACAAACAAAAAAGAGCCCGGTGATATCTCGGGTGCGTGAGCCATCTCAAGCAGTAAAAGTTTATGCTCTTGTATCCTAGAAGACAAGTGAGTTCTCTTAGAAAATTCAAAATCTATATTTAGTGACTCATGTTGAATACTACTAATACACAAACTCTAACCTTTCTACTTTGTTTAATTGGTGTAATCAAATTAGCTGTCGAAGAACTACTCATTGAAGAATCCGGTTCAGATAGTTTTATGTTTAAGATTTATTTTATACTTATGTTAATTTGTTTATACACAAAATTTTACTAATATTTTTCTATACAAATTAAGAGTCTTGAATAGTTACTTTTTATTTCAAAAAGGTTTATTTTTCCTATTTAGGCTAATTGACTATAAACTTGTATGGCTGCCAACTTTGTAATGACGTTCACACATATAAAATGAAAATTATCTTGACCCTTGACGTATGGTTTAAGTATATTGGTAACTATTGACCCATCTTTTGAGTTTTGACCATGACCAAGACCCCTTCCATTATAAATACTTTCTTGTCCAGACTAACGCCCCCATTTTACTTACTAATCAACAAAGAATTGATAACTAATCAACTTCTAATTTTAATTGTAAAATGATTTATTGTTATTATTATTATTTTTATTGAAAGGCGGCTTCTTATTAAAACAACCAGCTAGCAATACCCTAGAAGGAAAAAACAAACAACAGAACAAAGGAGGCAACAAAACATCAAAACATCAAAAATAATTACAAGAAATTGAAACTATGCCCACCGAGACTCATCTAAATCCACCAACTTGGCTCGATATTTAACCCATAGAAACCCAAGGGTCTTGACCTCCTCCAAATGCTTAAGACGACGGCTTTCTTGTGATTGAAAATAAGGTTATTGCGGCCTTTCCATTTCCCCCAACACCATAACAGGAGGATAGATTGCACCAACTTCCTACTAACCTTAGAGGTATTCACAAATTTGTTCAAGTTAAGAATATCCCAAATAGAAAATGCATCATTAGGTGGGAGATGACACCAAGAAGCGATTTGACCCCACACTTCACAAGAGAAGACGTTTGTTGAGAAAAGATGAGTAATTGTTTCCGGACATTCACCAAAACAGGGCACAAGGGAGTGTCCGCAAAACATTATGATTAGCAAGAGCCTCCTTAGTAGGGAGAAGATTAAAGGAAGCTCACCAACAGAATATGTTAATTTTAAGAGGTAGCCACCGGTTCCAAGAGAAAACACGAGACTCACCTGAATCCAAGGACTTACTCCCTCTCACCGACTTCACTACTAGAAAACTGCTACTATTCCCACGTCAATTTCCGTGGAAAATCCGTGGGTAACTGCGTTTACCCACGGATTTCCCACGAAAATGAGCTGTGGGAATTTTGCTCGTGGGTAATTTTTTTCTGACGCATTTCCTACGGATTTTCCTACTCCTTTCCCACACAAATGTTTTGTTAGAATTCTCCTATTTATTTCTCACGGAATTAATTTTCTTAACTTTCCGACGTATTTCCCACGGAATATTTACTTTTTAACATTTTGTGTTTAAATCAATTATATTTATTTTTATTATATATATCTTAATTTTCTTACACAATTCCTACGGATTTTTTTTTCTTCCTACACAATTCCAACGGAATGTATTGGTTTTTCCTACATAGTTCCTACGGAAATATTTTTGGTGTAGGTGGGTTCACATCGCGTATACGAAGCCGTTTATAATCGCGTGTCTCGTAAGAAAAGAAAATAAATACCCATTTAAATTATATAAAATAAATATAACAGTTCACTTGGAAAAATTACAAGTTTTGTCATTTATTTTAATACCACTTATTAGACGGTGTTCTTTTTATCGAATTTTGACAAGTTTTGCCCTTTACAAGGAATTTTGTTGCACGTTTTGTCCCTTAGGCTTAACTCAGTTAGATTTTCTTGTTAAATATTGTCACCCAGGGGAATTTTAGTCTTTTTACCCATTTATTTAACACTATTTAAAAGAATAAAACAAAATATTTTAGGGTTGACTCTTGAAACAAAATTCCTTGTAAAGGGCAAAACTTGTCAAAATTCGTTAAAAAGGACACCGCCTGATAAGTGGTATTAACATAAAGGACAAAACTTGTAATTTTTCCAAAAAAATATTCAGAATATATTACATATATCTATATATGCTAAAATAAAAACGCTTGACAATAATTGTCGGTTAAATAACATGTTTCACTCGTGACTAGTTGTTATTATTTTAAACTAAGATAAAATAATCTAAAAAGCGTGTCTCCACATAAATCATTTTCATCGAAATCACATAGCATATAAATTCACCTAACTAATGAGAAGCATTGGTTAGAAATCGAACCCCTTCTTTGATCCAACGGTGTGTGGTAGCGACGATTCTCGTTGCGTCTGGTTGTCCGGTGACCGGCAATGAACCATTGATCATCCTAAACACCCTTTGGTGATAATAATAGAACATGAACAACCCTAGTTAACCATCACTAACCCTGATTGGCCCATTAACCATCCTAATGGACCATTGATCATCCTAAATGCCCTTCGTTGACCACCATTGTCCCTAATTGATCTATCAATCATTCCAATGGACCATTAATCTTCTAAAAAACCTTCATTGACACTAATGTAGCATGAACAACCCTAGTTGACCATTACTAGCCCTAATTGGGCCTTGATATATCTTAAAAGCCGATTAAGACCTTCATTATGTAGCATTCGATGTTGAAGGATTACATCACGTTGTATTGAGTGCTATTATATAGTAACAAAAAATTATAAGTCATGTATGCCCTAATAGAACGTATTGGGCCTTGATGTATCTTAATGGCCTGTTAAGGCCTTTACTATGTAACATTCAATGTTGAAGGGTTATATCATGTCATGTTGAGTAATCGTGTATCGTAATGGACACTAACAGGTCATACAAGCCCTAACAGACCGTGTGGGCCTTTATATTTCTTAATGGCCCAATTAAGGCCTTTATTATGTAAAATTCAACGTTGAAGGGTTACAACACGTTGTATTGAGTGCTATTATATCGTAACGAAGATTTACAAGTCATACATGCCCTAATAAACCATGTTGGGCCTTGATATATCTTAAAAGCCCATTAAGACCTTCATTATGTAACATTCGATGTTGAAGGATTACATCACGTTGTATTGAGTGCTATTATATCGTAACAAAAAATTACACGTCATATATGCCCTAATAGAGCGTGTTGGGCCTTGATATATCTTAATGGCCCGTTAAGGTCTTTATTATGTAACATTCGATGTTGGAGGGTTATATCATGTCATGTTGAGTGATCTTGTATCGTAATGGACACTAACAGGTCATACAAGCCCTAATAGACCACGTGGGCCTTGATATATCTTAATGACCCAATTAAGGCCTTTATAATGTAACATTCGACATTGAAGGGTTATTCCACGTTGTATTGAGTGATATTTTATCGTAACGAACAATTACAAGTCATACATGCCCTAATAGACTGTGTTAAGCCTCGATATATCTTAATGGATCGTTCAGGCCTTTATTATGAAACATTCGATGTTGAAGGGTTACAGCACGTTGTATTGAGTGCTATTATATCGTAAAGAAGATTTACAAATCAAACATGCCCTAATAAACCATGTTGGGCCTTGATATATCTTAAAAGGCCATTAAGACATTCATTATGTAATATTCGATGTTGAAGGATTACATCAAGTTGTATTGAGTGCTATTATATCGTAACAAAAAATTACAAGTCATATATGCCCTAATAGAGCATGTTGGGCCTTGATATATCTTAATGGTCCGTTGAGGTCTTTATTATGTAACATTCGATGTTGGAGGGTTATATCATGTCATATTAAGTGATCTTGTATCATAATGGACACAGACAAGTCATACAAGCCCTAATAGACCGTGTGGGCCTTGATATATCTTAATGGCCCAATTAAGGCCTTTATAAAGTAACATTCGACGTTGAAGGGTTATACCACGTTGTATTGAGTGATATTATATCGTAACAAACAATTACAAGTCATACATGCCCTAATAGACTGTGTTAAGCCTCGATATATGTTAATGGATCGTTCAGGCCTTTATTATGAAACATTCGACGTTGAAGGGTTACAACACGTTGTATTGAGTGCTATTATATCGTAACGAAGATTAACAAGTCACTCATGCCCTAATAGACCGTGTTGGACCTTGATATATCTTAAAGGTCCGCTGAGACCTTTACTATGTAACATTCGATATTGAAGGGTTACATCACGTTGTATTGAGTGCTATTATATGGTTGCTAAGAATACGAGTCATACATGCTCTAATAGACCGTATTAAGGCCTGTATTGATTCCTACGATTTTTCTACGGAACTATTACATTCGTTATTTTCCTACGGATCTATGACGAATTGTTAAAAGGAAACGTATTTCGTAGGAATTGCGTCAGTATTTTCCTACACATTTCCTACGGATATATATAAATTTGTTTTAAAAATAACATATAAGTGTATTACAAAAAAAATTATCCATTCCGTGAATAATCTGTCGGAATTTCCAACACACTTCCTACGGAATTAGTTTAGAAATAACATATATTTTTATTAAATAATAAAACTTTATATTTTAATATCGCTAATTTTATTTATTATGAATGTTTTTTTTATGATAAATTGGGTTACTACGCATTTCCTACTAATGATTAAAATGAAAACGAATTTCGTACGAATTGCGTCAGTATTTTCCTATACATTTCCTACGGATATATATAAATTTGTTTTAAAAATAACATATATGTGTATTACAAAAAAAATATCCATTCCGTGAGTAATCTGCCGGAATTTCCAACACACTTCTTACGGAATTAATTTAGAAATAACGTATATTTTTATTAAATAATAAAACTTTATATTTTAATATCGTTAATTTTATTTATTATGAATATTTTTTTATGATAAATTGGATTCCTACGCATTTCCTACTAATGATTAAAATAAAAACGAATTTCGTAGGAATTCTGTCAGAAATTGCCTACGCATACTGATTCCTACGAATTTCCGACTAATGCTTAAAATGAAAATGAATTTCGTGGGAAATCCGTCGGAATGTCCCGACACTTTTCCTGCGCAAACCAATTTGTCGCTTTTTTGTAGCTTTTTTTGTCACAAAACTATGACCCTTTCTTGTTCGTCGGAATATCGTAGGAAAAGTGTCGCCATTTTCGTTCGTAGGAAATACGTAGGAAATTTTGGTAGGAATAATAGCAGTTTTCTAGTAGTGTCGGCACATTCCACAAGATTCGCTTGAGGCCCGCATAAACTTCAAGTTTTCAACACACACCCCACACTAAAATTCTACCGTCCACCGGAACTGATTTGGAGGATTCAAGCATGTAAATAAAAGGAAACAAGGACCTATGAGGCCTCGAATCCCTCTCCCATATTTCCTTTGATGAGGTTGTCCAAATGAACCCCAACCTTGGCGAATTCCGTAATCAAATTTGCAATCAGTTTCTAGACTCTTGTACACTATGATGAAGGGCATTAACCCCCATAATCCACATCTGGGCCTCCTCAACTTTCAACCTACATTGCCATTTATATAGCAAGCTGAGGTTAAAGTCTTTTAAAGAAATCAAACCTAACCCACCTTGATTCTTTGGCTGCATTAATTTATTCTACCTCACCTAGTGAATACTATTTTTATTCTCCTTTCCCCCACATAAACTTTTTCTTAAGATCATCACGTTTGTAGATGACCCGATTTGGAGCCCGAGACAAGAAGCAATAAACCGAAAGGCACTCGAACACCAAATTAAGAAGCGTTACCCTACTTCCTATGGAGAGAACCGAAGCTTTTCATAAAGAAAGCCGAGCCTCCACAACATCCCATGACCAGTTTCCAGTTTTTGAAAAGGTTCATGTTGGCCTAAACCATCAATCCCAAATAAATAAAAGTCGGAACTCTAGACTTACAATTACAATGGAGTTTAAAAGCTAGCAAGGATACCTGCTGCTCATCAACCACAAGGCCATAAAGAGTAGATTTGTGGAAGTTAATTTTGAGGTCCGACACTAAGTCGAAAACCCTCATAAGTCTAGCGATACAATCATTAGAGGCGAACCAGTCATCCTACATCAACACATCATCTGCAAACATAAAATGCATGATTAAAGGACCATTATTAGGAATAGAAATACCTCTAAAAATCCAAACAAGCCGCCCGGTACAGAAACATGAGAAGGCCTCCATAATGATAATGAGTATCAAGGGGGATAACTGGTCTCACCATCGAACCCCAGTAACAATGAAACACGAAGGTTGGAGAGCCATTAACGAGGACTAACGACCTTGAAAAAGACAAAATGCCCCTAACCCACATCCTCCAAGGTCTGAGAAATTTATCTAGGCCATAACCGAGTCAATGATACCATATTTAACCATGTCATATGCCTTCTTGAGTCGAATTTGAATGGTAGCACGGTGCTACGGCTCCTAACATGCTGTCTCCGCCCCTACTAGCACCTTCTTCTTACACCATTTCACGCAAGACTTAATTGAAACCATTAGAATCCTTGATTCGATTTTGAATGGAAGCGCCTTCTTCTTAAAACCGCATTAGAATCCTTTTCAAAGTGAGACCAAAATTTCCAAAAGAACCTGAAATTGAAAGGGTGTGCATATTCGCACACCTTAATGCCTATTTCCACGCCCTTTAAGACGCCTCGTATAGGCCTAGACGGGGCGGCTAGGGCCTTTAAGACGCCTTGTCTAGGCCTATACGAGGCGTCTAGGGTTTTTATCTCTGACCAGACAATGAACCTCTCGTACAAGGTCAAATCAGTCACGTCAGACGGGGCGTCTTGGTCTAGACGAGGGAGTAATTAATACGATAGAGGAAGACGCCTCGTCTAGGCCTAGACGGGGCGTCTTGAGGACTGATTTGACTATGTGTCTGGCATGCGACATAAAGTAATATGGGGCGTCTAGGGCTATACGAGGCATACATATTGGAAATAAATAGTGACACACAAAGCATTCTTCATTAATTGAACTTCCCTGCTCAATTTCCGCTTCTTCTTTGCTTTCTTCTTTTAATCATTTGTAAATACTGGTACGACAACTATGTCTTTGGGCCGTATTCTGGCGAGTTATGGGTGCCCGAAAACGTTCCGGTAACAGTTATTGGCTTAACTGTTTTAATTACTTGTTGTTTTAATTAATTATTTACTAATGATGATACCGTTTTTTTGGAGGATACTGGCGTTCCTGATTCTAACGAGCAAGAGGAGGTTGTGTCTAGTGTACAAGTAAAACAAAACAGACCGTTTCTAGATTTGAACACGCATCCCCCTGTTGATGAAACATCCCCTATAGATGACTCATACCATGCTTATATATGTTATGGATGTATAAACTTATCTTATATTTTTCATATTTAAGTTTGTTTCAGTTATTCGGTTACTTATTGATTGTTTGTCTTAAATTGATATTTCGTAATAAACGTTGAGAATATAATACGGAAACAATATACTTTTCAAAATGTTAAATAATATTTAAACGAGATAATATTTTAATGGTAGGATAATATTTGAAAAAATAAAATGTTAAAAACAATATAATATTTAAACGATCGAATATATTTAAAGGGCGTATCTTGAAAACGTTAAAATATTTTTATACAAAAAATAAAACTTTTCTTTAAAAACAAACATTTTTTCACTTAAAAAAAACATCACCCTCCAAAAATCATTAAATTACCCCACCAAAACACCCATTCTTTCAACTAAAAAAAACCCAACACTTAGACACCTCGTATAGGCCTATACGGGACGTCTAGCCCCCTCAAACTTTGTGTCTAACATCCCACTCAGACCCTCTTGAATTCAGTGCTAAGACGCCCTGTATAGGCCTATACGAGGCGTCTAGGGTTCCAAAAGTGTGTAATAGGCAGGATGTGTGGGTGAATATCTTGAGCCAATTGAAATCATCCGGACTATGGGCATGTCCCCTACAAATTCCTAGACTGCAAGCTTAATTTTAAGAGACAAAAAAGTCGCATTAAGATTCCATAGCCTTTTAATCCCATGACAAACAAAGGAAGGTTTGTTAATAAGAGGCTCCTTGAATCTGCTAGCAACCTTTAATCTTTTTTGGATCAGGGAACCATGGATTGTTAAGCATGAGCCCATTAAGACGTAATCAATTTAACCAACTATTAATGAGGTTATGAAAAATCTTGGCTTTCTCATCGCCATCCACCACCGAACGAGCCTAGGACTTCTGTTTTAGATCCAAAACCCCATGCATATCCAATTTAAATAACTTTTACTTGAGTTATGATCGGATAACAAGTCATCTTTCAATAACAAGCCATCTTCCATGAGGTCCTCAAAGTGATTAAGTTGACTTTTGAGGTCCGAATACTAAGAACCATCGCCAGCCTTGGTCGGTCTCACCTATGATTTAATAGCATCTTTCAAGCCTTTGATCTTTCCATCAAGGACTCTGTCAGGTTTCCATAGTTAATTAATAAATATTATGCTTCGCCTGAATACAAGGTTCAAGGTAGAACTTAGCAAATGTGTCTCACTCCTATCGTGTTTTATATTATAAAATACGGGTATAGGAGATGTCATGTTAGACACATTGTAAATTAAGTTATTAACAGAGGTGTATTTTGTAAATATAAAGTAGGAATAGATACTCTTATGGAAACCTAGAATTACACAACATCTTCAGAATAAATACAATTTCCTTTTAAATCGTTAGTAGTGACTCTAATTTGGTATTAGAGCCATCATGCTCCACTGCTGTCACCATAGTCACTAGAGCTCACAATGGTAAAAAAAACATTGGAGTTTACAAGCATACTTCATTAGAGATCATAATACCTCTTATCTAGTTTTCATTAGAGCATGGGTGTAGCCAAGCTCCTTTTTGGTCTGCGAACTTGTCAACCTGTGTTTGTAAAGGAGGCGGTATCCTTATTCGATAAAGGGCTACGGGGGGCTATAGAGGACATTGTGGTGTGTGGGGGTCCGTTTTTTGGGGATTTTCAGTGGCGGGTTGCTTCTCTGCCCTGTAAGATTGGGGGGCTGGGGCTTCTATCGGCCATGGATGTCTCCATTTACGGTTTTGTTGCCTCGCGAGCTCAATCGTGGGGGCTGCAAGATCACATCTTGCGCGAGAATGGGGTTGTTGGAATAGATGGGGATTATGACATGGCTCTGGGGGAGTTGCATAGACACCTCCCGGATTTGGATATTGGCGGTTTCGCTAAGAGGGACACCGCCCCACCGAAGACCCAGAAGACTTTGGCGAGTGCTCTGTTTTGTCGTATCGCTCAGAATATTGGATCAGATTTCTATACGACCCCTCATCAGAACGCCGTCCTAGAATGCTTGCGGGGCCCCCACGCCCAAGATTTTCTATCGGTCATCCCCATCGAGGGCTTAGGCCAAAAGATGTCAGCCGTTGAATATCGTGCTATCTTAAAATATCGGCTCATGATTCCTATGTTCCCTGATGATGAGCAATGCCCGATTTGCCGGAAAGCTTGCTTAGACCAATTTGGGGAGCATCCTCTGCACTGTAAAGAACTGCCAGGTTTTAAGTATAGGCACGACTGGGTGCGGGATGTCTTGGGGGACATCCTCAAACGGGCGGGGATCTCGGTGAAGAAAGAAGCCCCCGTAAACTTTTTGACAGATCCGAGGGAAGGAAGATCCACATTGCGCCCCGTGGACGTTTTAGTTTTTGGGTGGGATGCAGGTAAACACGCTTGTGTTGATCTTACCGGGGTTTCCCCCCTTGTAGGCTTTCGGGATACAGGTTTTGTCCCTGGTCAGGCGATTGCAAAGGCGGGAGCAAAGAAAATGGACAAACATGCCAAAGCCTGCTAGGATAATCAACATTCCTTTATCCCTTTTGCCTTTGATACCTTTGGCTCGCTAGCCCCAGAAGCCATCAGATTTCTTAAACGGGTCCATCGGGTTGTTCACGGCAACATTTCGTCTTCTAGAGATCGGGGTTTCGTGTTTACTAGGTTAGGTTTCGCTATTCAAAAGGGGGTAGCGGCGCAGCTTGTTGCCCGCTTACCGGCTATCTTGGTGTAATTTGTTTGACCTTATATATAAAAAACATATTTAACTTGAGAAAAAAAAATTAGAGCATGCAACACTCTTTCCCACCTATTCTTCAAGAAGGATCGAAATATTCAGGTTAAATCACATCGCCTACATCACTATTCAAATTCATTTTTTCAGAAAATTTTCATATTCACCACATCTCTCAACAGCTGCCATGGAATTAGGTTAAATTTCAGAATTTTTTCGTATACCATAGTTTCTCGGATACCACAACTTTTTTTATACCATCGGTTTTGGGATAGCCTACTTTTCGAATACCATAGTTTTATAGTTTTTTGGATACCACTTCGTATATCATCATTGTTCATATACCATAGCTTTTCGCATAGCCTACTTTTCGTATTGCCAAGTTTTTCGTATCTAGTTTTTTGGTCTAGTCCTTCTTGTTTAACATAAAGCATTGTCACAATACGATGTCAACTATCACTATTTTACCTTAACTTAGAAGGCATCACAGAACTCCAACCAATTTGCCTCTACACTCTCTCCAACTAGTAATGGTTATTGGAAAACCATAATTGAGCCATTCCTAATCGCAAACAACCTCTTTAGATACATTGAAGGCTTAATTAGTTTCGTGTCTTGCACAATGCTTCGCAACTCAGTCTGATGTTGTTGCTGTCACCATCACCAATCCTAATTTTCTCACCTGGATAGCCAAAGATGTTCATGTACGTATGATTGGGATTCATACAATTTCAAAAGCCTCGTTTTCTTATGTTCACTCCTTGTACTTTATATAATATATGTCTGTAACCCATTTAGTTGTCATTTAACTTGAGTTTTTTTTAATAACTTGTGTTTGTTATTTTGTTTTAAATACCGAGTACACAAGTGTGTTTATTTATTTATTTATCTTTTGACATTGGGTGTTCATTTTGTTAAAAATGGAGTTGTATTCAACATAAGGTATTTTATATTGTACATTGTAGGATTGCCAGTACCCCATGATGAATCGAACTCAATACCAACATTAGTATGAGTGTCGGTATTATTGGAACTACTACGGGTATTCATCATTATGGGTTTTTAATTGCTTTACACGGGGTTTAATATTTACTTTAGACAAGGTTCAAGCAAGTCTTAAAAATCAAAACCAGATATAACCGTATAACATTTGATTATAACTAATCTTAAGCCCCTGTGTTGCGGATCAGGAGAGTAAAACCGTGCTACCACTGTGGGATTGAGGGGGCGTAAAACCGTGATAATGGAACGACAACCAAAACCGGAGAACACGTAAAACAAATACACAAATTTATAACACCAAGTGGCCAACTGAAAACTTACATAAAATTAGGACGAAAACATATTATATTTGACATGACGTATTTCAGGATAAAATCTACCTCGAAAAGTAAACCAATTTGTATTTATACCGATGTGCACATAATAGAAAACACGTAAAACTCCAGGAAGTAAAAATGACATTTTATAAAGGTTTTAAAAAAAATAGAGGTTGTAAGTGTCAATGTTAAAAGTTAAGTTAAAAATAACAAAACCCAAAAAAGCAATAAAAGAGCAAATAAACACTATTCATTGACATGTTATGAATTAATATATAATATATAATAAGTATTCAAGGAAATTCAAAATAAACCCATCTTATACGAATTTAAGCACTCTTTAGACGGGGTTGTCAATAAACTACTAGTAGATCAGTGTGAGCAATAAAATCATTTTTGGTTCACTTCTGTGACAACTCGAGTTTTCAAGGTCTTTCATCTACACGTTAATTGTTTGGTTATTGTGTTTGCACGACTTGTTGCCTTGTAATTTGCATGTTTGTTATATACCGAGATGTTGTTTGAGATCTTGTGTTACTATTGTTACTATTATTATACAAGTTATGTGCTTAAAGTGTCTAGTTATATAAACTTACGAACTGACTAGAGTTAGGAACTAACTCGACGAAACATCAAGAGTTTCGCCACAACTCTACTCAACGAAACCTGAGGGTTTCGTCATGACCCTCACGGCGAAACATGGGGGTTTCGCCGGCCCAAGTTTCTCCGAAGCCCAGTAAGGGCCCAAAACTTTATAACTTATAAGGGTATAGGTTACATGAGTTGGTATTGGGAAACCCTAGCTCTCTCTCCCTCTCTGTTAACCGACAGCAATCATCACCATCATCCTTCCTTGGAAACTTGCAAGTCCTTCGTTCTAGTTCCTATACATCTCGGTTAGTTTATTGCTAATGTTTATCTGTTCATGAATGCATGACTAGTATGTTGATTGTTAATAGATCGCTGTAGACAAGGGATTAATGATAGAAGACAGTGATGAATGTTTGTGATCAGAACGATTTGCTTATGTTTATTGATTCATTGGGATGATGTTTGTGTTGACATGATATGTTATATGTGGCATTTGTGCTAAGTGAATCTGATCATCGGATACACACACGTCGTAACCTAGATTGTACATAGTTATCTCGTGATCTAGGGTTCATGCTAGATGTTGATTGTTGTGATATTATTGGAATGATGTTAAATAGCAATTGATGATCATTGTATAATAAAATAACTGTATGATCGATGACGATGGTGTAACGGCTGTAGACAATTAGGGTTTCAGTGTGTGTGTTCATATGTAACTGCTTGATATGTAACGAAATCTCTCCTCCGATGAAACCCACTTATGTCGACGAAACACTTACGTCGACGAAACCTGGGAGTTTCGCCGAGAGAGAAACACGACGAAACCTGGGGGTTTCGCCAAAGGGAAATCACGACGAAACAGGGATGTTTCGTCAAGTAGGTAAACTGTACAGTAACTTAGTTAAGTCTGTTAATGATTAACTGCGTTAGTATAAACTGAAAAACAGTTATGTGTTGATATGAATCAATTATGTGAAGTATGATTTGCATGGACATGAATTACTGATCTGTGCTTTTTGATGAACCTATTTATACGAGAACTTTGTAGATGCAAACTGATTGTGTACATGAATATACTAGACTTTGACTGATTTTATTGGAAACGAGTAACTAATCAAACCGAGCAAACCGAGGTGAGTTCACACACTTTCTAAGGCATGGGATTCCCAGTGGTTGGGAATAGGTTAAAGAATTAAAACGAACCTGCATATCCTCCTTGGGTAGGATATCTACGGCCATCCTCCTTGGGTAGGATGCCAATATTAGTCCTGCGTATTCTCTTTGGGTAGAATACGTACGTTCGTCCTCCTTGGGTAGGACAACAACCTTAAACTTACTAGACAAAACTCTATCATTAAGTCCCTCATTTTATATCGACTTAATCGCCGAGGCCGATGGCGAGCGGGTCATTAGTTAATAGCGCTATTAGGTTTGACAAACCTCACACCGTGTCGTTCGAACGGGCGTGTACTAATGGATCATGGAAAACTGTCAATGATGATAGACATTGACGTAGGCCACAACTATTGTTCGTCAGTTGTCGATATGGTAACGGTCTAGAGGTTCACATGGGGAAGCCCCTACTAATTATGGATATGGTTTTGGAAATAAAGGAACTGGTTAACTCATGGTATACGAAACAACTTGTGGTTTTCGAAACAACTGGTACAACTAAATAACCAACCGTGAACTCGCTCAACTTTGTTGTTGACTCGTTGTTACATGCCTTGCAGGTCGTTAGATGCTTTTGGAGCTTGCACTAGGAGGAGGTCGTTGTGGGATATGGAATGTTATGTCCCGTACTTAACATTTGACCTTTAAACTATGTCTTGGTTATTTAAACATTACTATGCTTCCGCTGATTGCTTAAACATGTTTGGTTTCTTTTAAACACCAATTATATTGGGTTTTGTTTTATTTACTTAATTGCATAGTTCAATATGATTGGTGGCTGGATCCTGGTCAGTCACGCCTCCAAGCGGTGATACTCCGCATGTGGATTTTGGGGGTCTGACAGATTGGTATCAGAGCCATTGGTTATAGTGAACTTGGTTTTAAAAAGGGAAAAGCTTTTTTATAAAACCAGACTATAACCTGCACAGTGCTCCACGATCCACAACGACGCTTCGCTCCACGTGCAAGACTCAACATTCTAAGTGATATGGTTTATGTTTATATTATCTACCTGTTAGCTACATAGTACATTGCTCATGGCATGCTTAGATATAAGTAGAAGCTATTGTTTGAAACACATATGTGCTTACTCTCTTCTGTCATCGCACTTTCACGACACCATTCTCACTCATGTTTCCTTGATATGAAGATCATGAGTGGACGTATCAACCTAACTAAAGCCCAGCTGACGACTTTAATCAATGAATAAGTTACTGCAGCACTCGCAGCCGCTCAGGCAGGAGGTATAACCTGCCATAGCAACTTACTCTAGGATCTTTAGATCCTACTCTCGTAAACCAACACTTGTGCTTAATCTTGTCTCTTCTTACTCGCACGACAGGTCAACCTGCTCAACCTCCTGTGTGTACTTTCCAAACTTTTATGGACTGCCGACCTACTACTTTCAATGGCACTGAGGGAGCTGTAGGCCTCCTTCACTGGTTTGAGAAGCTTGAGTCTGTTTTCGAGATGTGTGAATGCCCTGAGGCTCGTAGGGTAAAATATGCTACTGGTACTCTTGAAGGTGTAGCGCTCACGTGGTGGAACGCTCAGGTCCAGATGCTAGGGTTGGTTGCTGCTAATGCCACCCCATGGAACAATTTCAAGGAATTAATCAACGAAGAGTATTGTAATCGTGATGACATCCACAAGCTGGAGGTGGAGTTCTTTAACTTAAAGATGACGGGGTCGGAAATTGAAGCGTACACGAAAAGATCGAACGATCTGGCTATCTTGTATCCTACTATGGTGGATCCTCCTATTAAGCGTATCGAGCTATACCTTAAAGGGTTAGTGCCAGAGATTCAGAGTCATGTGACTGCAGCAAACCTCGCCACTATCCAGCAAGTTATACGTTTGGCTCATCGTCTCACTGTTCAGGCAGTCGAGCAGAATAGGCTGCCCAAGCGTATTGGTACCACTACTACTACTTCTGATGCCCCCAGCGACAAAAAGCGCAAATGGGAAGGAGTCTCAAGCAAGGGTTCAACATCAGCTCAGTCTCAATCACAGCAGCGAAAGACTGATGACTACCAGAGTCCTGGTCAGCAATCTTCTGGTAGTCAAGGGCAGGGTGGATATAGGGGAAACCACCCCAAGTGCAACGGCTGCAACAAGCATCATAGTGGGCAGTGCAACAAGGGTCGTTGTCTGAGGTGTAACAAGTTTGGTCATGAAGCAAAGGATTGCAGGGGCGCACGACCTGCAAATCAGAATCATCAACAACAACCACCAGCCCTACAGAATCAGCCACAGCAACAGCAGGGTAACAGGGGATGCTATCAGTGTGGAGCTGAAGGTCACTTCAAGAGGAACTGCCACCAGTTGAACCAGAATCAGAACAACAACAATAATCAGGGGAACGGGAACAATAATGGGGGTAACAATGATGGCAATGGTGCCAGGGGACGTACCTTCATGCTTGGTCAGGGTGACACGAGGAATGATCCCAACGTCGTGATGGGTAAGTTTCTACTGGACAACTTTTATGTTACTATTTTATTTGATTCGGGTGCCGATACCAGTTATGTGTCCCTAAAGGTTAGTCATATGCTTAAGCGCACTCCAACACTTTTGAACACCAAACACACGGTAGAGCTAGCAAACGGTAAAAGTCTCGAGGCCACACACATAGTTAAGGGTTGTAATCTCGTCTTAGCTGGTCAGACCTTCTCTAACGACCTCATTCCTATAGTTTTGGGTAGTTTCGACATCGTCATTGGGATGGATTGGTTATCTCAACATCGAGCAGAGATTCTTTGCAAAGAGAAGATCGTCCGCATTCCTTATTCTGGTGAAGAACCTTTGGTGATTCATGGCGACAAGAGTGGTGCTGTTGTGGGCATCATCTCTTTCCTTAAGGCCCAGAAGTGTTTGCGAAAGGGCCACACTGCTATTTTAGCACTTGTTTCAGACACCTCAAAGAGAGAAAAGAAAATAGAAGATATCCTGATCGTACGTGACTTTCCTGAGGTATTCCTGAGGAATTACCTAGTCTTCCGCCTCGACGAAAAGTAGAATTTCAAATCGAGCTAACTCCTGGAGCAGCACCAATAACTCGTGCACCCTATCGTCTAGCCCCATCAGAACTCGAAGAACTGTCCACGCAACTACAAGAACTCTTGGAAAAGGGTTTCATACGTCCTAGTTCTTCGCCCTGGGGAGCTCCAGTGTTATTTTTGAAGAAGAAAGACGGTACCTTCAGAATGTGTATTGACTACCGCGAACTCAACAAGGTGACTGTGAAGAATCGCTATCCTCTTCCACGCATTGATGACTTATTCGACCAGTTGCAAAGGTCGAATTTTTATTCCAAGATTGACCTGAGGTCAGGCTACCATCAACTTAGAGTCCGAGGCGAGGATATCTCTAAGACAGCATCCAGGACTCGGTATGGGCAATACGAGTTTCTGGTTATGCCATTTGGATTGACGAATGCACCTGCGGTCTTTATGGATCTTATGAACAAGGTGTGCAAGCCCTACCTGGATAAGTTCGTCATTGTTTTCATCGACGATATCCTTGTCTATTCTAAAAGTCAGGAGGAGCACGAGCATCATTTACGACTTATTTTGGAACTTCTTCGAGCGGAGCAGCTGTATGCTAAGTTTTCGAAATGTGACTTCTGGCTTCCTGAAGTCCATTTTCTAGGCCATGTGGTAAACAAGGATGGGATTCATGTTGATCCATCCAAGGTCTACTCGATTAAGAACTGGCCTGCACCCCGTACGCCAACAGAAATCCGCCAATTCTTGGGTTTGGCGGGCTACTACAGAAGGTTAATCAAGGATTTCTCCAAGATTGCGCAACCTCTCACCTCACTAACTCAGAAGGGTGTTACCTATCGTTGGGGTGATGCACAGGAATCTGCATTTCAGCACTTAAAGGATAGACTTTGTAGTGCACCAATTCTCTCATTGCCTGAAGGCACAGACGATTTTGTGGTTTATTGCGACGCGACCATCCAGGGACTTGGTTGCGTGTTGATGCAACGTGACAAGGTCATTGCTTATGCATCGAGGCAACTTAAGGTTCACGAGAAGAATTACACTACTCACGATCTGGAGCTGGGAGCAGTTGTTTTCGCACTTAAGATATGGAGACATTACCTGTACGGTACCAAGTGCACCATTTACACCGATCACAGGAGTCTCGAGCATATCTTCAAGCAAAAGGAGTTAAACATGAGGCAACGTCGATGGGTCGAACTCTTGAATGATTACAAATGCGCAATCAAGTACCATCCGGGCAAAGCCAATGTTGTGGCCGACGCCCTAAGTCGAAAGGATACTACACCTTAGCGTGTGTGAGCGTTACAACTTACCATCCAATCTAGTCTTCCCGCTCAGATACGAGACGCTCAGGTTGAAGCATTGAAAGCAGAGAACGTCAGGGCTGAGTCCTTACGAGGATCGAGGAAACGGTTAGAACAAAAGGAAGACGACGCCTATTACGTAACAGGGCGTATTTGGGTCCCACTTTACGGAAACTTACACGAGCTTGTGATGGATGAAGCACATAAGTCTCGTTACTCAGTACATCCTGGTTCGGATAAGATGTACCACGACTTAAAGACTACATACTGGTGGCCTAGCATGAAAGCCAACATAGCAACTTACGTCAGTAAATGTTTGACTTGTGCGAGAGTCAAGATTGAATATCAGAAACCATCAGGCCTACTCCAACAACCAGAGATCCCGGCATGGAAGTGGGAGCAAATTTCCATGGATTTCGTTACTGGCCTACCTAGATCTCAACGCGGGAATGACACTATTTGGGTGATCGTGGATCGACTCACAAAGTCTGCACACTTCTTGGCTATCAAGGAAACGGATAAGTTCTCCACTCTAGCAGACGTTTATCTTAAGGAAGTTGTTTCAAGGCATGGAGTGCCAACCTCTATTATTTCCGATCATGATGCGCGTTTTACTTCTGAACTGTGGCAGGCAATGCACAGGTCTTTTGGCTCTCGATTAGACATGAGCACAGCATATCACCCGCAAACGGATGGGTAGTCAGAACGCACCATCCAAACCCTTGAAGACATGCTTCGAGCATGTGTAATTGATTGTGGCAATGGTTGGGAAAAGCACCTTCCTTTGGTGGAGTTTTCGTACAATAACAGCTACCACACCAGTATTGATGCCGCTCTGTTTGAGGCATTGTACGGACGTAAATGCCGATCACCTCTTTGTTGGGCAGAGGTTGGCAACAGCCAAATCACAGGTCCAGAAGTCGTCGTCGACACGACAGAAACGATTGCTCAGATATGACAACGGATGGCAGTAACTCGTGACCGTCAGAAAAGCTACGCTGATAAGCGTAGGAAACGAGGCAAACGAGGAAGGGTGTTGTTCATTTTGGTAAACGAGGCAAACTCAATCCGCGTTATGTCGGACCTTTTGAAATCACTGAGCGAATTGGCAAAGTCGCTTATAAGTTGAATCTACCTGAAGAACTCAGTGGAGTTCACAACGTTTTCCACGTGTCAAATCTGAAGAAATTTCTGTCAGATGAGACCCTCATAGTTCCTTTGAAGGAGCTCACTATCGACGATCAGTTGCGATTCGTCGAGGAACCTGTAGAGATCACAGACCGAGACGTTAAGATTCTCAAGTGCACCAGAATACCTCTTGTTCGAGTTCGTTGGAACTCCCGTCGTGGCCCAGAGTGCACCTGGGAACGAGAAGACCAAATGAAACTCAAGTATACCCAGTTGTTCGAGAACTGTGCAAACACTACTGAGGCTAAAGCTACTACAGAATTTTGGGACGAAATTCCAAACCAACGGGGGGATGATGTGACACCACAGGAAAACCAGGAAACCACGCAACACAACTAGCTTCCTTAGTAACCACGTGCTAAATTTCGGGACGAAATTTCTTTCAAGTTGGGGATGATGTGACAACTCGAGTTTTCAAGGTCTTTCATCTACACGTTAATTATTTGGTTATTGTGTTTGCACGACTTGTTGCCTTGTAATTTGCATGTTTGTTATATACCAAGATGTTGTTTGAGATCTTGTGTTACTATTGTTACTATTATTATACAAGTTATGTGCTTAAAGTGTCTAGTTATATAAACTTACGAACAGACTAGAGTTAGGAACTAACTCGGCGAAACATCAAGAGTTTCGCCACAACTCTACTCAACGAAACCTGAGGGTTTCGTCATGACCCTCACGACGAAAAAACATGGGGGTTTCGCCGGCTCAAGTTTCTCCGAAGCCCAGTAAGGGCCCCAAGACTTTATAACTTACGTATATAAGGGTGTAGGTTACGTGAGTTGGTATTGGGAAACCCTAGCTTTCTCTCCCTCTCTGTTAAGCGACGGCAATCATCACCATCATCCTTGGAAACTTGCAAGTCCTTCGTTCTAGTTCCTATACATCTTGGTTAGTTTATTGCTAATGTTTATATGTTCATGAATGCATGACTAGTATGTTGATTGTTAATAGATCGCTGTAGACTAGGGTTTAATGATAGAAGATAGTGATGAGTGTTTGTGATCACAACGATTTGCTTATGTTTATTGATTCATTGGGATGATGTTTGTGTTGACATGATATGTTATATGTGGCGTTTGTGCTAAGTGAATCTGATCATCGGATACACACACGTCGTAACCTAGATTGTATATAGTATCTCGTGATCTAGGGTTCATGCTAGATGTTGATTGTTGTGATATTATTGGAATGATGTTAAATACCAATTGATGATCATTGTATTTAGGAAATAAAATAACTGTATGATCGATGACGATGGTGAAACGGTTGTCGACAATTAGGGTTTCAGTGTGTGTGTTCATATGTAACTGCTTGATATGTGACGAAATCTCTCCTCCGACGAACCCCACTTATGTCGACGAAACACTTATTTCGACGAAACCTGGGAGTTTCGCCGAGAGAGAAACATGACGAAACCTAAGGGTTTCGCCGAAGGGAAATCACGACGAAACAAGGATGTTTCGTCAAGTAGGTAAACTATACAGTAACTCAGTTAAATCTGTTAAGTCCGTTAATGATTAACTGCGTTAGTATAAACTGAAAAACAGTTATGTGTTGATATGAATCAATTATGTGAAGTATGATTTGCATGGACATGAATTACTAATATGTGCTTTTTGATGAACCTATTTATACGAGAACTTTGTGGATGCAAACTGATTGTGTACGTGCATGTTCTAGGCTTTGACTGATTTTATTGGAAACGAGTAACTAATCAAACCGAGCAAACCGAGGTGAGTTCACACACTTTCTAAGGCATGGGATTCCCGGTGGTTGGGAATGGGTTAAAGAATTAAAACGGAACCTGCATATCCTCCTTGGGTAGGATATGTACTGCCATCCTCCTTGGGTAGGATGCCAATATTAGTCCTGCGTATTCTCCTTGGGTAGAATACGTACGTTCGTCCTCCTTGGGTAGGACAACAACCTTAAACTTACTAGACAAAACTCAATCATTAAGTCCCTCATTTTATATCGTCTTAATCGCCGAGGCCGATGGCGAGCGGGTCATTAGTTAATAGCGCTATTAGGTTTGACAAACCTCACAACGTGTCGTTCAAACAGGCGTGTACTAATGGATCATGGCAAACTGTCAATGATGATAGACATTGATGTAGGGCACAACTATTGTTCGTCAGTTGTCGATATGGTAACGGTCTAGTGGTTCACATGGGGAAGCCCCCACTGATTATAGATATGGTTTGGGAAATAAAGGAACTGGTTAACTCGTGGTATACGAAACAACTTGTGGTTTTCAAAACAAACTGGTACAACTAAATAACCAACCGTGAACTCGCTCAACTTTGTTGTTGACTCGTTGTTACATGCCTTGCAGGTCGTTAGATGCTTATGGAGCTTGCACGAGGAGGATGTCGTTGTGGGATATGGACTGTTATGTCCCGTACTTAACATTTGAGCTTTAAACTATGTCTTGGTTATTTAAACATTACTATGCTTCCGCTGATTGCTTAAACATGTTTGGTTTCTTTTAAACACCAATTATATTGGGTTTGGTTTTATTTACTTAATTGCATAGTTCAATATGATTGGTGGCTGGATCCTGGTCAGTCACGCCTCCAAGCGGTGATACTTCGCATGTGGATTTTGGGGGTGTGACAACTTCACCACTATAAATACCATTGATTTTTAGCTCATTCAATTTGATTTTTTAATAACTTGCATTCGTTATTTTATTAATATAGTTAACTTCGCAACTTTTTCCAATAGAGATTTTATTGAAAACTGAGTTGTATTCAAATTTGGTATCATATACTATATCAAGTACGGATACTATACCAAGTACGGATACTGCAACAAACCGAATCGATACGGATCGAAACCGAAATCCCAATACTACATGGAGGAATCCCACGAGTTTTATTCAAGAATAAAGCACATAAATCAACCTTTACGTATGCTTAAAATTGTAAGTTTCACCTTTAGTTTTAAAAAGCACCCAACCCAACCTTTTGCTTTATTTTTTGTTGGGAGATTCAACCTTTAACACAAATCCATTTTTTTTCTTTGTGAAGTCCTCTCACATGTAAAATATGCGAGGGTATTTCATCTTTTTTAAATCCCTTCTATATTCCAGTTGATTTTCCTTTATTTTTTGTTTTCCTTCTTAAGTTCCCTCACATAGGGTTTTTGCTTTTTAACCTAAAGGTGAGATATGCAATTTTAACCATGTATAAAGGTAGATTTATGTAATTTTGTCTTTTATCCAGTGTGGGCAAAAGGAAAAGAAACTTCACAACAAATCACAAGGAGACTAGGGAGTTGTTTTTGTTTATCCCTTTCTAGTTCAGCAACTAAACATTTTTTTTTATTTCTTCGTTGGTATCAATTTGATTTCATTATTGTTTCCAGTGTATTTAGATTGTGGATATCATATATCTATATGCATGTTTTATGTTACAAGGGTGAAGGTGTTTGGACATGTTTCTAAAATAAATATATAACAGAGTAAGCAAAACAAGAGAAAGTTTGAAATACATCTAAGAAATATTTTACTTCCAATAACTAACAATGATATTAAAATTTAAATACTTATTATGTGTAAGTTTTTTTTTTTTTTTTTTTTAAAGTCACCAATATCATTCCACACGAAAAAGGCAATTACAAAGCAGTTGCGCCGCCACCCCCTTTTGAATAGAAAAATCAATTCTACTAAATACAAAGTTTGAAACCTTTAGCGACGAAGAATTACTATTAACGACTTTTTGAACCCGATTCAAAAGTCGCACAGCGTCAGGAGCGAGACCACCAAAGGTATCAAACGCAAACGGGACAAACACATGTTGATTCTCCAGGCAGGCTTTCTCATGTTTTGCCACTTTGCTCGCCTCTGCCTTGAGCACCGCTTGCCCTACGACAAAGCCCTTGTCCTTGAGCCCGAAAAGGGGGGAGACTCCAGTTAGATCTACACAAGCGTGTTTCCCCCCTTCCCATCCAAACACAAGAATGTCCGCCGGGCGTAAAGTGGACCTCCCCTCTAAAGGGTCAGTCAGTAAATTTACTGGAGCCTCCTTTTTGGCAAATCATTAAAATACAGAATATCAAAGGATAAAGTAAGTCAGGATAATCTTGTCCATAACCTATAATGACCTAATCTGCAGGAAACAAGAAAGAAATTTCCTTTAATAATTTTCCACATTAAAACATCATTCATTCAAAGAAACTCTCACCAAGTTCAAAGCACCAACTTCTCCAGCATATTCTTCCTACCTCCATTGACAGCTAACCTAGCACACACACACTTATTATAATAAAAGCCACTCCATTTCCATATTATGCAAACAAATAACTTTCTCTTACAGTCTTACTTCACTAATATTCCCATTCTTCACTTTCATAACATTTCTTTTCATTTCACCAAAAATATTTTCTTTAACCATAACTATGACATCATGATACCTGAATTCATCCAATACTTCTCCAAAATAATATACAACACGATCATGTACACCCAAATAGTATTTTTCTTGGATGATTCCAACATTCAAGTTGAAAAGAAGCACCAACAACCCAAATTGTCAAAAAGAACACCTTCGTTTAAATACAGAAGCATACAAGAACATGAAATTAAGATGTTGATGGGGAATTTGGGGATTTTTGTTGGTAATCGAACATGCGAATCACAGGTATGAATATAAAAGAATTGAGAATCAAGAATAATAAACTTGCTTGTATTGAATGAAAAAGTGATGAATACAATTGACATACATGAACCCTATATATACTATACGAATAGATGCGATTGTAGAGACATATCTCTTCACGAACGGTTGCGACTCTTGAACTTGCGGTTGAGATTGATCTTGAAGAGGTGCCTTGAAGAATCACGTCCCTTTTGTCTTGCTGTAGGCGTCGCACATGAAGGGGTGCGACTCTGGAGATGTCGCTTGATTAAATTTGTAGGTTACAAACTTTCATCTTGTCGCTTCCGGTCCTCGCACTTACTAACTAATCTAATTACATCATAAACTAACTAACTACTAATTACAGAACGACCCTATACCTATATTTAGTTTAAAAACACCAATAATTTTTTGCAATTCCAAAGGTGAGAACTCTCTAAAAAGTGTAAGTTCTGATGATCTTTTTAACATGTTTGAACAAGAACATCCTAGATTGGATGAAGTGAAGGAAGCTTTTGATGTGTTTGATGAGAATAAAGATGGGTATATTGAGGCAAGAGAGTTGAAGAGAGTTCTTTCTGCTTTGGGATTGACTGATAAAGTAGATATGGATGAGTGCAAGAAGATGATTAGAGTGTTTGATGATAACAATGATGGTAGAATAGATTTTGATGAGTTTGTGAAATTTATGGAAGACACATTCTGTTGAATTAAATTTTGGACAATAAAACCATATCTTTTGCCAAAACTATAATTAATGAACTGATCTGGATTACTATCTGAAGTTTCGATTTCCAAAGTTTCGATTCCCATATGTTCTTGCTCCCACCGTTTTCTATTTACGTTGCTAATTACTTGGATTTTTTTTCTTATATGTTCTTTGTCTGTATAGCATGAACAAGATGCTGTGACATGCATTATTTTTAAAATTCGTATATGATTTTTGTTTTCGGAGTCTGAATGCTTAACAATTAGTATGAGTCTGAATGCTAATCGGTTCATGCAGTATTAACAATACTTAACGAAAATCATGCGAAGACTCTGAATGCTTAACAATTCATATTTTTTATTCTGAATTCTTAAAAATTCATGCAGTGATATATGTGTTTGGACTTTTCATGTTTACAAATATGACAGGCTCGGGTCTAGTAACGGGTCATAATTCTGTTTTTGAGTCTGAACAATTCATGTGGTGATGTATGTGTTTGGACTTCTCATGATTACAAATCTGATTGAACAGTCGAGTAACAGGTCATAATTATTTTCTGAGTCAACAGTTCATGCGGTTATGTGTGTAGTGTGTGTTTGGACTTCTCATGTTTACATATCTAATGGGTGGTGTCAAGTAACGGGTCATAATTCGTTTATTGAGTCTTGAATGCTTAACAATTCATGCGGCGATATGTGCATTTGGACTTTAAATGTTTAAAAATCTGACTGGTCGAGTCGATTAAGAAGTAAGAAGGATTAATTTCGTTTGACATTGACAAGACAAAATCATAGTTTTGCATTTTGTATTTTCGCCAGACATACAAACTTACATATACAGAGAGATAAACGACACGAAGTAAACCAATGGATGATAACAATCAAAAGAATATAGTAACCAAATTAGAAATAACACAACGCCCTCATAAAAAATGAATGAATCATTTTTCACAACCATATGTTCTTCAAGAAAAATCAAACCTGAATTTCGAACTCGTACCTAACAAGTCTTCTACTCCAAGCTTTTCAGTCATCTCCTTGAACTTGATCTTCCCAAGAGACTTCGTCAAAATATCCGCCTTTTGGTCAATGCCACTAACATGTTTGGCCACGATATCTTCATGATCCATACATTCCCGAATATAGTGAAACCGGGATTTAATGTGTTTGTTTCTTCCATGGAAAACCAGGTTCTTCATGAGACCTATCGCCGATGTATTATCAACATGTAACACCGCCGCTTGAATTTTCTTGTCGAGTAATGTAGGATCGGTTTTAGACTCCGTTTCGATTGCGAATCGACTCGTGTAACGTGCGGAATCCGTACACGAACGTGACCGAACACACACGACGTAATATAAACGTGATTCTATTGATAATCTAAAATCGTACAAAGCAACACAAATCACCTCTTGCACTTTCTCTCTCTAGACTCTCTCTCTAGGCTCCAAGCTCTCCAACCTTCAAATGTGCAAAAGTTCCTAAAGCTAACCCTAAGTGTTCGATATATAGGCTGATGCGTGTGAAGTGTTATATATATTAGGTGTATATTTTAAGCCCTTTTTAACACTTATTTTAGCCAAGTTTTAAATTTATAAAACACGATATTTCACTAACACTAAACACACATATGGGCAAGTGCACCCATCGTTGAGTGTAGTATAGCGTTGGTAAGATACCGAGGTCGTCCAAGGACACAAGAGCTTTTAATACCAGTTTATCCTCAACGTCTAACCAAAATAAAAGTTTAGAAAAATGTTTTAAACTAAGAAAAATAAAAACTAACTAAAATGCTGAAAATAAAAATAAAATAAAAACAGATAGACAAGATGAATCACTTGGTTCCGACTCGTATCTAGTATAACCTTTGATTATTTCCGCACTTTTGCACATAATTAAGAGATTATCTTAGTTATTGTAGTAGGCCCCTCTTTTGAAGGTGACGTTACCCTCACCCCAGTAGTTTGAGTCAGCAAGGATACAATCCTAAAATGGTGGATTATTTGAAGATAATGAATTAAGTTATTAATGCAGTATTGTGGTAGGCCCCGCTTTTGGCGGTGACGTTACCCTCGGCTAAGTAGTCTGAGTCAGCAGGGATACAGTCCTAAGTAGCCGGGTTATAGTATTAATAGTAGTTAACTTATGAGGGGGTCAAAGAGTTTGGACCCCCGCCATCCAATACCGTGAAGTATTGAAGGATGTCCTACTAAATTTGACCCTGGTCCATTGCAGGACCTCTAAACGCTGAACAATGGCAAGACCTTTACCAAACCGTTCCCTTAACCCCCGACCAGGTAGCCAACATACCTCCATATAGACCGTGGAGATATGAATGGTGAAAATCCTTTATTTTATATAGACAGTAAAATAATGCCAAGACACCACGGACAAACGATAAGGAAAGATCACCTTCAACATAAGTAACTAGTTATTAAAGTCATTAATATAAAACCAAATAAAAAGTGCAAAAGATTAGAAATAAAAAGTATTATACTAGACACTTTGTCTTCACCAAGTGATGTAAGAGACTTAAGCAAACATGGCCTTGATTGTCAAGAACTCTTACGATCAATCTTGGATCCCGAGACGACTCACACACTCTACGATGGACAATGGATGATGGTGGTGGATGATGGTGTTGTGATGGTGGTGGGTGGTGGATGAGGTGTGAGAGAGGTGGTGTGCCAAGGGATGAGATGAAATGAATCCAAGCACTCCTATTTATAGGCTGAACAGAGAGCTGGACACGGCCCCGTGTCCGCTGGACACGGCCCCGTGCCTGTCTGACACTCTCTCTCCTCATTAATTGTAATTCGCAATTACAATAAATGCGCCTGCTGTACTTTCGACACGCTCCCGTGTCCGCTGAGCACGGCCCCGTGGTGGGCAATAGAAGCTTCTATAGATTTGTCTTTTCTACTGCTTCTTGGGCACGGTGTTGGTGCACTTGTGTCTGTACTTTGTCTGTATTTTGTTATGATATAAAACGATGTCTTTTGTTAGTCTTGTATACGTCTTATGTTTGTTAATAGGTGTTTTGATGTAAGTTTGACCAAGTCAACCATCCTCCTGGTTTGACTTTGACCAAACAGTTAGAACATGGTTGTAAGTTGTCTGGGTCGAAGGATGAGTCATCGAAGGATTGTTTATATCCTTCGATGAGCTCGAAGGATAAACCTTCGATGGATATAGATGGACCTCGAAGGATATCATCCTTCGAGGTACATGTGGATCCTTCGATAGTTTTCAGTTCGATAGATGATCTTTCGATCTGACTATCTGATCCTTCGACCAGACGACCTGTGATGGATATATATACTCATGTAATGTGTTCACTTGAGGGTGTGAGTGAACTTAGTCTTGTAGAGAGCGTATTTTCAGTTTGGTCAAGGTCTGTAACCGTGTCCACTGAAATACAAGAGAAAACTTTGATATCTCGTGTGTCTACCTTTCTCTTTGTAGCTTGTGTTCTCATATAAACTACCGGTTTGCATTCTAGCTTGGATTCCGCACTTGCTAGTGTGTTAAACATAACAAGGATAAGGTTTAACCTCAACCTCCGAGGGACCTACAAGTGGTATCAGAGCCGTGGCTCTTTTCCTTGTTAAAAACCGAGTTTATACAAGACTTTGGAGTGTTTGGACAAAAACTCACATGGTTTAGCATCTGTTTTTAGTGTTTTTCTCACATTTCTAGACGTAAAAACGTGTTCTAAACTAACCGGGTGTGTTAAAGGACGGGTTGGGTAACTTAAAAACTTGTTTTTAAGAAGTTTGGTAATTTCCGGCCAAATTCCGGCTTACTCCGGTGACCGGTTTCTGGATAAGAACCTTCTTTTTAGGCAATATTTTATTGGTCAAATCTGGGTTGGCAGAAAGTATGGTCTGAACATACCTTCTGCCGAAAGTTCTTACCAACCAATCACCTTTTCACCAACCTGTCAACTTTTGTCAACTGTGTCAGTGCAGATCGAAGGATATCCTTCGAAGTCGAAAGATCATCTTTCGATCAAAGGAGGTTCGATAGATAATCATCCTTCAAACATCCTTCGAAGTCTGTGACTTATCTTTCGATCCAAGGAATCTTTTCGAAGGATATATCTGTCGATCTACAGGTCTTATTCGAAAGACAAGGATCCTTCGATTGGAGAGTCTTTCGAATTCATTGTTCGAAACTCAACAGTGATCTTTCGAACACTGTTGATCCTTCGAACAAGTTCTGTTCCTTCGATCCTAGTCTGTTTAAGTTTAACAAGTTTGTATTTTTTCAGGTCTTTCGATCAAGGATCCTTCGACTGGTTGTTATCATTCGAGATTTTAAGATAGTTTGTGAAAATTAAATTTTTAAAAAGGAAAAACCTGTTTTCAAATTTTAAAATCAATTTTCACTTAATATATTAATTTTCTTTACAAAATGGGAATAAACGGTCAGTGGGATCCAACTGCGTGGACTCAAACAACTTTGACTCCACAATCATCAGCTACGCAATCATCAACTACGCAATCTACGTCAGATTTCAACAAAACTGCATGGATGCAGGCTATTGCCCCACCTCAAGCTGCAATGATAACTGCAAATCAATGGGCATTGGTCACAAATCAAAGCAGCAGCATTCAAGCTATGATGCAGAACGACAGTGAAACTGGTACAAGCACAAAACCGCCAAAGCTAAATCACATCAATGATTGGGGATGGTGGAAAGAAAGGCTGAGAACTTATGTTTAGGGGCAAGGTCAAGATCTATGGATGTGCTTCTTCACCGCATTTGACAATGATTTGGAAGTTGCAGGATCTAATCCACAAACTTACAGCACTATGTCTGAAGATGATAAGAAGAAATTTGAGTTAGAAAAGAAAGCATTCATGATTCTCACACAAGCTCTTCACAGAGACATTTACCATCAGTTTGTTTACTGCACAACTACTAAAAGCTTGTGGGATATGCTCACGTTACGATGTGAAGGAAATGCTCAATCTAGAAAGATCAAGCAAGAATTACTGAAGAAAGAGTTTGAAGGATTCACGTGTATGGAGAATGAGACTTTGGCAGAGTTATCTACAAGGTTCCATCACTTGTTGAGTGAGATGTTTGCTTTTAGAGTCACTGCCACTCCACAAGAAATGGTGAAGAGATTCGCTGATAGCTTACCAGCAAAGTGGAACAGTTATCTTGAAATTCTCAAAGAAAATGGTGTTCTAGACACAATCACCGTTTATGAGTTAATTCAAAAATTGGAGAACAAGGATGTAGAAGAAAAGCTTAAGGCAAAAAGAACATTAACTCCTCAAAATCCAGAGATGTACTATGGGATTGCAGGATGTATCAGTGGAGAAAAACCAGCCTCTCAACATGCGAAGCTTCAAACAGCCTTCATCTCAAACACCGGACCTTCCACAACAAATCAGTTTGATCCTTCAGCATACACGATGTATTCAAGACCAGATTCTTCTTCTCTACGACAGGATGTGCAACCGACAGCTCAGCAATTCACACCACCGCCTTTCTTAGACCCAAGCAGAGCTCAGCAGCAACAACCGCAACAGCAAGGGTTTTATGGAAGCTCTTCAAACTTTCAAGCCACTTCCAATCCAAACACAGTCAGATTAGATACTTCCAACTTTTCCAAAGTCAGTGTCGAAATAGCCAAGGAGCATATGGAGATGTTGAACACCTTGGTTAGTGCTTATTGTGGATTGGTCGCAGGTCAGATTGGGAATATCAATCTAACCAATGAAGATTATCAGCAAGTGGATAGAGAAGAGTTTGAAATGATGGATATCAAATGGGCTCTTGCTAGTGCAATTCGAAGAGCAAAGGAGTTTATGGAAAGGACGGGGAGAACCAACTTGAATAGCAACAACAACACCAAGTATGGTTTTGATAAGAATGCTGTCACTTGCTTCAATTGTGGTGAAAAGGGTCACTTCAAGCGGGAGTGTCAGAAGCCACCTAAGCAAGGAAATCAGAATCCCTTCAGGAATCAAGGACAGCCACAACAGCAACCAAACAACAATTCTGACAGATCAATAGTTCCCATTGGAGGAAATGCATCTGGATCTACAAACACTAATCCCCACAGAGGATTGGTTGTTAAAGCTGATGAAATCTGCAATTGGAACCTTCAGCTTGGAGAAGGAGGAAATGGTGGAACAGCATGTTATGCTAAAGTGATTGAGAAGGTAGTAGAACCCGTGTCTGCTGGTGAATCTTCAGAAGATGAAGATAGTTCGGGTTATAGTGGGAGCATGGATGGGGAATCACTTGATGCTGGTGATTTATCAAGTGATGCTTTAGATTTGGAAGTTGATGAGCTTTTGGCTGAAGCTGAAGCATTATGCAAGAGGAGATCTATTCTTTGCCAGAAATCTGCTGGAACTTCCGAGAAGCTTGCTCAGTTCTTCTCTGAAGATGGATCTTTTTCTTTCCATTCAGCCTTTATGGCTAATGTCGACAGTTCATCAAGTCAGGTATGTGTCGATGAACCCACTGTAGTTAGTTGTGAAAATTGTGATAGCTTAAATGTTAAATATGCTGAAAAGGAAAGTCAGTTTGAAATCACATACAAACACAATCAAGAATTGATTGTAGATCTTTCTAAAGCAACTGAAGCTAACTTGTTTTTAACCAGAAATGAAAAGGAATTTAAAGCAACAATTGCGTCATTAAGACATGATGTTTCAGAATTACAAAAGGCTGTTTTGCGAAAACAACATGCTAACAATAACCTTATTGACACAATTGAAAAGCAAATGGTAGAGTTGGCAACGGCTCGATGTGAATGTGAGACAATTAAGCAGAAACTGGAAAGCTATTCCAATTCCCGCTATGTATTGGATCACATCATTGACGTTCAAAAGAAAAAGGGGGATAAAATATGTATTGGATTCAAATCATGTCCTCCCCCAATGAATCACAATTACTCCAAATTGCCTGATGACAAGGATATGCCCCGTTTTGAACCTACTGTGCCACTCGATCTAGATGACTTTGCAGCAGGCCTCGGGTTCACAACTGGTACATCATCCTCGGGTCAATCAGAATCTGAGAGTGTGACAGATTCATCGTGTGTTAAGGAACAGAGTCCTCCCATTGTTGAGGATGCTGATTCTTCGGATGATGAATCTGAAGAAATTGTGAAACAACAGTCTAACTCGGTTACAACAGATATTCCAATCGAGAATCACATCCTGTGTGATCCACCAGTGAAACCGAGTAAGACTGAAATGTCAAAAGCATTGGAGTCCCTTGTATCTAGCCGTGAAGAGAATAACTTGTTGTACACGCTCAAAGGAGATAGCAAAATCTACTCTAACAAAGATTTTCCACTTAAAAATGTAAATCAAGATTTAATTGAGCAAATTTTTTAAGGATGCACTGATAAGTTTTTGGGGAACAAAAGTGGCAAAGTTACCGTCACTCAATGTGATCCAATTCCGTGTGAACAAATTAGAAAACAATACGGAAACCAAAAACTACCAATTGAGCGAAAACAACAAGTCAACTCCGGAAAGGGTAAGGTACAGGGAAAGAAGGCTCAGAACAAGAATGTTCAAGCACCTAAAGTTCAGCAGCCTAAGACTGAACAACCAAAGGTTCAACAACCTAAAGTTGAACAGTCTAAGGCTACTCAACCTAAGGCTACACAACCTAAAATTCAACAATCAAAGGTTGAGCAACCTAAGGTTCAACAACAAAAGGTGCAAAACAAAAGAGCTCCTGTTAAGAAACGAGGACCGAAAATGAACTTTGTTGGATCCACGGGTTCAGACAAACTTGAAACATTTCAGGATAAATCTAACGTTGAGTTTATAAAACAATTTAGAATTTTAAAACGAAATGATCAGAATAATTACACCCAACACACCAACGCATGTGATTTAGGTCCAAGCACGTCTAGATCACAAAGTTCATTGTCTGGTTCTCCATCTGGTCATCAACATGTTTCTCCGAAGTTTGTAGAGCGGAGAACATGTTTTGAATGTGGGACAGTTGGGCATATTGTAAGATATTGCCCACACGTGCAAAGGCTGAAGTCAAAAACGAGTGCTCCCCAAGAAATCGATTACCGAAAACGATCAGTTTCCCCGAAACAAGACCCACGTGTCTTGAAAGAAAGGGAAAATAAGTTAAAGCAAAAGAATCAAAAGGTAATTGAAAAGGCCTTAAAATCAGAGGTCAAAGAAGAAAAACCTGTACAAGCAAAATCTGAAACTGTAAAACCAGTAAATGCTAAAACAATAAACTCAAATACTGGTAAAGGACAAACAGCTTGGAAGCAAAAGCAGGTAATTCAATCAGGGGGAGCACCACAGGTTCTTTTTCCTAATCATCAAGTGATTGAAATCACTTTCCTTGATGATCAAGGACGACCCAAGTCCACAAAGGCTTGGGTCCCCCTCTCAAACTGATAAGTTAATTGCATGTGCAGGCGGCTCCAGGAGGAACTATTAATAGTCATTGGATTGTTGATAGTGGGGCTTCCAGGCACATGACGGGCGACTATCGTCTTCTTTTTGATGTGCGAAGTATAAGAGGAGGATATGTTGCGTTTGCTGGAGACAAAGGAGGGTATATCACCGGCGAGGGAATGATCTCAAATGGAGTTGTGAGTTTCGACAAAATCAATTATGTGCAACAGTTGGATCACAATCTCCTGAGTGTTTCTCAGATCTGCGACAAGAAGTTCACCGTGCATTTTAATGATGCCGGTTGTTATGTGCTGAAGCCAGGATTCAAGATTCCCGAAGAATGGATTCTCTTATCAGCACCAAGAGTTAATGATTTGTATGTCCTCGATATGAGCCAAGCAATAACCAAGTCCAAACAAGTTACTTGCTTTATTTCAAAAGCCACTGAAAAGGAGACGATCTCTTGGCACAGACGGATGGGTCATATTCACCTCAGAAAAATGAATCACCTTGTCAAAAACAATCTGGTGAGAGGTGTCAATGTGAAGAATTTTCAACTTCAAGATGTCTGTGTGCCGTGTCAGAAAGGGAAGCAGATCAAGAAATCACATCCATTGAAGAAGGTTAACACTGTAAACATGTCACTCGAACGTCTGCATATGGACCTTTTCGGCCCAGTCAAACACAAGAGTGTGCACGGGGAAGTTTTCTGCTTGGTAGTCACTGATGACTATTCAAGATTTTCATGGGTTGATTTCATGGTCCACAAGAGCGAGACTCCAGAAATTCTAAAGAATTTGATCACCTTGTTGGAAAATCTTTATAATCTAAAGGTGAGGCGAATTCGAAGCGACAACGGAACCGAGTTCAAAAACAGGGTTATGGATGAATTTTGCACTGCAAAAGGAATCCTTCATGAATACAGCTCTCGGTACACGCCACAACAAAACGGAGTCGCTGAAAGAAAGAACAGAACCTTAATTGAGACTGCAAGAACCATGTTGGTTGAGTCTCAGCTTCCAGTTCGATTCTGGACTGAAGCTGTTGCCTCGGCTTGCTACACGTTAAACAGGGTTCTCACAGTGAAAAGACATGGCAAAACGTGCTTCGAACTTCTACACAAGAAGACTCCTGACTTAGAATATCTAGAACCTTTTGGTGCACCATGTACCATGATTGAGCCTGACGGGAAGTTTGGTGCCAGAGCTATCGAAGGTTACTTCCTTGGGTATGCTACTCCTAATCTGCGAGTATGGAACCTGACTACCAAGAAGATTGAAGAGTGGGGTGAAGTAAGAGTTCAAAGATATTCTAATCCACCGAAGCCTTCTGGAGATCCATGGATGTTCGATTATGATGGTCTTTTCGACTCATTCAATCTGCCGACATTTGATGATGACAATGCAATTGCTCAAATGTTGTCTGAAAGCGAGAATGCGACTGGCTCTCAGTTAGCTCGCCCAATCATTGTTGACTCACAAGCATCTTCTTCTGTCAACAATCTCGTTTCAAATGAGGTGTTCAATGATGCTGTCGACTACAATTTGTCATCCGAAGATGAGGAGTATGTTGATGCAAATGATGGTGAAGCACGGGGTCCGGTTCAAGGTACTTCAGAAGCAACGGCTCCAGTGTCTGCGCCAATTGTCCAAGAAGAAAATGCATCATCTTCTACAACTCAACAGCTTCAGAATGATATCGGGAATTTAAATATCAATAACTTGAGGACCAATGTTGACATTCCTCTAGTTCCTGAAACCCGAATTCATAACATTCATCCTCAGCAGAATATTATAGGTGATGTTCTCAGTGGTGTAAGGACAAGGAATCAAATCAGAAATAACGAAAATGCTGGCTTGTATGCTGAGATACGAGAATCGGGACAACAAAATGATTGGTCTTTCGCCTGCTATGTTAGTCAAGAAGAGCCTAGATCTTGGAAGGAGGCATTGAAAGATGATTCCTGGGTGGAAGCCATGCAAGAAGAACTTCAGCAGTTCGAGAAGTTGGGCGTATGGAAATTGGTTGATAGGCCCGATCACTACAAGAAGATCGGAACTCGTTGGGTGTTTAAGTGCAAGAAGGACGACCGTGGGATTGTTGTCCGAAACAAAGCAAGGTTAGTTGTTCAAGGCTTCAGTCAGATAGAAGGTATTGACTACAATGAAGTGTATGCACCTGTTGCACGTCTGGAGGCTATTAGAATCTTTCTAGCCTACGCATCCTTCAAGAAATTCAAGGTGTACCAGATGGATGTTAAAAGTGCATTTCTTCACGGAGTAGTCGAAGAGGAAGTATATGTCGAGCAACCACCGGGGTTTGAAGATCCATTACATCCTGACAGAGTTTTACTACTTAACAAAGCGTTATATGGTCTTCATCAAGCACCTCGAGCCTGGTATGAGACACTGTCTACCTACCTGCTGAACAACGGTTTTAGACGGGGTTTGATCGATTGTACCCTCTTCATCAAAGAAAAAGGTGAAGATCTTCTGTTGGTACAGGTATACGTCGATGACATTATCTTTGGTTCTACCGATGATAATTTATGCAAGGAATTTGAGAAGGTGATGCAAGATCGATTCGAGATGAGTGCGATGGGTGAAATGACGTTCTTTTTGGGTTTGCAAGTTAATCAGTCCGAATCTGGAATTTTTATCCATCAAACCAAGTACGTCGGAGACATCTTGAGCCGGTTCCTGATGTCCGATTCGAAGCCAATTTCTACTCCTCTTCCGCAGAATCACGGGATTACTCCGGATGAAAAAGGGGAAGCTGTGGACTCTTCACTTTATCGTGCTATGATTGGATCTTTAATGTATCTCACCGCATCAAGACCCGACATTATGTATCCAACGTGCCTTCTCGCCAGATACCAAGCGAATCCGAAGGTCTCTCACTATGCTGCTGTCAAAAGGATTTTTCGTTATCTGAAGGGTTGCCCTGACACCGGGTTATAGTACCCTAAGGATGATAACTTCGATCTCAAGGCTTACAGTGATTCTGATTTCGGCGGCTGCAAGAAAGATGGCAAATCAACTACAGCAGGATGTCAGTTCTTAGGAAATCGCCTAGTCACTTGGCAATGCAAGAAGCAGACATGTGTGGCTACGTCTACATGTGAAGCGGAATACATTGCTGCGTCTAGTTGCTGCTCCCAGGTTCTATGGATCCAACAACAGATGCGGGACTACGGTTTTGAATTCCTAACTACTCCTATTTATGTTGATAATGAAGCTGCTTTACAGATCACTAGAAATCCTGTACAGCACTAAAAAACGAAGCACATCGATATTAAATATCACTTCATACGTGATTGCTTTGAAAAGAGACTTATCGATGTGGTTCACATTCATACCGATCACCAACGTGCCGACCTTTTTACCAAAGCATTTGATAAATCAAGATTCGATTATTTACTTTTGGTAAACGGCATAAAGGTGAAGCAAGAGTAACCGACATCGGAAAATCGTTTTTGTAAATATTTTTTCTCTAAAAAAAAAAAAAAAAAAAAAAAAAAAAAAATCCAAAAATATGTTTTTACTTTATTCTATTTTTTGAATTTTAGGGGGAGAAAATTCAGAAAAACACAAAAACAATAGAAAAACAAAAATGAGTTTCTTGGTAATATAAGAGAAAATGATATTACATCAGAGGTCGGTCGAAACATGTTTCTAGAAATCAAAAGAAAAGAAAAAGATAAGTAGCTCTACTAATGATGTACCGGTAGACTCACGATCATTTTAAAGTATGCAGGAGATATAAACATAACGAACTGAAAACCGCGTGGGAACCGCTCATTGGCATATGGTCTTGGTACCGAAATTTCGTTTGATAGATTGCCGAGGTTTTGAGATATTCGGGGTTTATGCTGTTTATCATCTGGGTATCATCGTTGTATCTTTTACCGAAAAAAAAAATAACGGGGACGCAAGTCTAGATCTTCCATGATACTATACATACGTGTACATACTGCATTCGACCTCAATAAGTGATAAACAATCACATGTCCAAACAAATAAGTGATAAAATATCACATTCATCCGGGAGTCAAGTTCGTCTCTCTGCTGTACGGAAGTACTGACCTGTTCACGGACTTGCTCCTGTGCCCTCATGCATATGAAAATCAAGTTCCTCATCAATAAGTGATTCTATCACATAGGGCTTGTTTTCAAATCAAATAAGTGACTTGTTCACATTTTATATACGTTAAAAACGGATGATAAATGGTATACTCCCCAGTAAGATGAACTCTCGTGCATACCTTGATACGGGAATGTGTCGTGAGTGGATGAACACCGGTCGGTAAGTATAAATCATACCTTAAATGTATCTCAATGTATTATGATTACACTTGATCGCTGAGTTTAAGTGGATAACAATATCGGTAATTGTGGTAGAATACTTATCCACTTCTGTAAAAGAATATTAAAAGAACATGTGTTTTGACAAAAGACCGCAAACTGATATGATTCTCTTCGCCAGAAACTCGCAAAAATATTGTTGTGTGTGTACATATTTATTTACTGCTTAACTTTTATTGTCTTTTTAAACAGTTTTTGTCGTTTGGTGCATATCAGCACGACATTAGCGGTGATGTCGTTTGATAACATTCAAAGGATATTAAAATTGTTGTCTTTTATTTTATCAGAATCCAAAAACATTTTCAATTTAATCTTATTTTTGATTAACCGATGTTGGTACTCGATCAGATACCTGGCAAGCCGAGATACTTCATAAAACTGACCTTTGCAGAACTTCATAACGGACAATTTTTTAAAACGGTCGTTTCTGAAAACTTTTAGGAATTTGAAGGGTTTGAATTGCAATTTCCCAAAATCCAAAGTGTTGGTGAAAATCTGATCCTTCGAGGAAGCATTGGCTCTCGAAAGATCAGATGGTCAATGAAAGTCAATCTTGATGCTCGAAAGATGAATTGGTCAACGAAAGATTTGACCAATTGGATCCTTCGAGCTGATCAGACTTTTCGAAAGATGGGTCAGGTCGAAAGATATCCTTCGAGGATCGTCTTTCGAGGTTGTTGAGGGTTCCACAAATATCTGGTATCTTTCGATCCAGATCTGGATCCTTCGACCCAAAGTCCCATCTTTCGAAGCACCTTTTCATCTTTCGAAAGGATAACGATCCTTCGAGGCGGTTCGTATTTCGAGGTCAGGGTATAAAAGGGGTCTTCTTCTTCATTTCAACATAACAGTTCAAACTTCACTATTTCAAAAACCTCTGATCCTACCGAAACTCTGCCAAAATTGAAACAAAAATTTAGGCTATCAGGATTTCAACAACAATCTCGGTAGGATAATCCTCATTCACTTAACAAACAACAACATAAACACCTTATCTGATTATGTGATTTTATGTAATGTGAATGTGTTGTATGTATGTTAGTGGTAGGTTTTGATGATCATAAGTTTTATCTTGTCTGATGTTTGTATTACAGAGGTTGTGTTGGTTTTTAATGGTCTTAAAGGGTCATGTGTATTCTTGGGTTGATCGGTTCATGTGTATGGATTAGTATTCGGGTTAGGATTAGTGTCCGGGTTTGGTTTTGATGTGGATGTTCTGTAATGGTTTTGATGTTGATGTTTTTGAGTGGTATAATATTTATGCTTTAAATGATTTGAAACTCACTTAAAACAGTCACCGGAAAAACGCCGATGAACAGTGTCACCGGAAAACATCCTTCGATCTCGAAAGATGATGTTTCTTAACCTCGAAGGATGGACTTCAAGATATCCTTCGAACTGAGACTCGAAGGATACTAAGTCTTTCGAAGGATCATCCTTCGGTTGATCAGATCTTTCGATTGATCAAAATATCTTTCATAATTTATGATCTTTCGTAAGTTGATCTTTCGATAAGGCCTTTCATCTTTCGAGGAAAATAACATCTTTCGATCAAGTGTTAATCCTTCGATGTCTGAATGGAATACTTCGAGGAAACAACACTTAGAAATTTTTCAAGAAACTGAAATCTTTCTAAGTGTGAAATCCTTGTTGACTGTTATGACTGTTTTCTCATTACGTGTTCCTGTTTTCATGAACAGAAATGGCACCGAAAGAAAAGAAAGAACGGGCAAAACCAACTAAGAAAGAAAAGTCTGAGGTTGAATCTATGTCGGAACCAAGACACAACATGGCCGCGTATCTGCAACCGGAAGACAAAATTAGTCCGGAATTCAATGGGATAATGCAGTATCTTCACCGGACACGAATCAACTATGCCATTACTACACAACACACCGCTTACCAGTCCCAGATCAAGGAATTCTGGAATTCTGCTGTGGTTGATACAGTGAATAACCAAGAAGTGATTAGAGGATTCGTTACTGAGAAACCCGTGGTGATCACCGAGAACACCATCAGAGCGCGTTTGCAATTGGGAGATCAACCAGAAGATTCGACTTCTATTGATTTACAGTGTCAGCGTGGTTTATTGATGAGGCTACGTTACAGCGATAATGTGCTAGCAAATCAGATAAACAAAGGGTCCATGCCGTTACGATACAAGTTTTTATTGCATATTCTTATTCACTGTCTGAGCAACAAACGGTCTGGATACGATTTGTCGCCTATTGAATTGACGGGATTGTTTACGGCTTTAATTCTGAACAAGCCGTTCAACATATCACGTTACATCTTTGACAATCTGAAAGAGAATGCTCGCAGGCCACTTCCGTCAGCAAATCAACGGACGTCAACCAAGTTTTGGTTATATCCAAGATTCTTGCAAATGATGATAGATGATCAGATTCCGAACCTTCCCAAGGTTGAAGCAGATGTTCTTCCAGTCAATCCGATGAACGAGCGTACATTGCTGATCTTCAAGTCTATGTCTAAGTATAAGGAATCCGATCCAGTCAGAAAGCTTATTGGTCACCTCGATGATCTGGCCTACGAGGCTCCACAGAATCACAAGTGGCGTCGAGATGCTAGTGATTCTGATGACGAAGAGCCCAAGTTAATCGCGTTGGCCAACACACAACTCGGGGCTAAGCACGGAATTAAAGCATCGAGCAGGAAGTCTGCTGGCAGTTCCGGTGCTGCAACACATGTTGAAGTTGATGTGAATGTTGCTGCAGAAGAAGTTCAAGGAGTGTTCATCGAATCAGATGTCCGTGGTAATGTTGGTGGTCCTGCAAGTCGGTCAGGCGATGATGCGACAGACAAAGGTAAAAGTAAGGTGGACGAGCCAAGGAGGTTGGGGGATGAAAGCAGTTCGTCTTCTGATGCTGAAGGAGTTTCTGGTAATGATGATTCGTCTTCAGAGGATGATAATCCTCCTCCACCAGGGATGCGAAAGGCTTATGATCAGCGCGGGAATTTTCGAGGTTTTGAACGTATTGAGAAACCGGTTAGTGCCGCAGAATCTGACAAAGATGATGATTATATTCCTGCTGCTCCTGGTTTACTTAGAAAGAAGAGGCAAGCAAGAAGAGAGGGTACTCGTACTTCAAAGAAATCAAAGGGCGGATCAGGGTCAACAGGTGAAACTGCTGGTGATGTCACTATACCTGATTCAATCCAGCATTCAACGCCTCCGGAGCATCAGCTACCACCTGTCAGTGATCAATTAACTACATCAGAGATGCTGGAGCTGGTCTCATCTCCGCAGACGTCTTCTGGGACACGCACGGCGACTGTTGATCAACAGCCGCCTGCAACTCCTGTCTCAGGTACACACTCACGTCCTCCTCTTGTTATTACTGGTCCAACAGGTACTTCCGGTCCATCTGGTCAGTCTGGTTTCTCAGGACCTGAGCCCTCACGGCCGACTCTAGCAGAAACATTGTCTGGGTTGTCTGAAGCTGAGAAAATTCACTTCCTGATCGAACAAGTCAGTGAATTGGGTAATTTAGTCGGTCGGCATACTAGAAAGATTGAAGAGTATCGTATACAGCGAACACAGGATGCGGAGGCACACAACAAGCTAGTCTCAATTGTTAGTGCACAGAACCTTAAGATAAAAGAACAAGCTCAAGAGATTGAAAGACTGAAAGAAGCAAACAGGACTCGTGATAGAGAAGTTGAGATAATGAAGGGGCATAGCACTGTGTTAGAGCGTGAGGCAAAAGCGTTAAAGCAGAAGCATGAAGAGCTGTCGGATCGCTATAAAAATCGTGATGATCGATTAATGGAAGCCTTCAAGCCTGTTCAAGCAAACTTCAAGAAATTTGATCACAAAGTAGTTACGCTTTGGAATGAAAGGTGCAAAGCATTGGGCATCGTTTCCTCAAAGCGTGGCGATGACAAGGACGATGATGCAGCAAATCCTGATCAACCAGCTGCCACAGGTTCCGGTGCAACTGCATCCGGTGCTGCAGGTGGGTCTAGTACGTCTCAAGATGCTCCTACTGCTCCTCCAACAGCTACTACTGGTCCGTCTGAGCAGTCTGAAACATTGGAAGCTTCGGCAGGATTTGAACATATTAGTCTTGAACCGGAAGCGTTTACCGATCTCCCTGAATCCTCAATTGTTCAACAGTATCATCCACTCACGGGTGATCTATTAGAAGAGGGAGAACACGTTACAGAGATGTCTGATGAACGTATATTAGCTCTGAAGGAACTGGATGAAGTTGATTTGACAACGATCAATGCTACTCCGTTAGTTCCGGACGAAACCGATTTCTCTACGATTGAAGAAATCTTCATCGGTTCGGATCCGGAACGTCCTGTTTATGTTGGTCAAGATAATGTGGAGTTTAATACGCTTGATGATGAGTTTGTGGCGGCAAAGACAGCAGAATTTACTAATCCTTCTTCAGATTCTCCTACAGTTCAAGAAAGCCGTGAGAAGACCGTGAACGAATGGCGAGCGGATTCCCTAGCTAGGAATCCTCCTCCGCTCCCTCCGTTGGATCAGGCCAACTACATGATTCTGGAATGGAATCAGGCTAGGGGCCGTATTATCAGCTGGATGTTCATCAAGGAGCTTCACTGCATGGTTGTGAAGCGAGAATGCGGCCTTCAGTACTTCAGGACTCTTCTCAGCATTCTTTCACTTCCTTATTATGATGTTGCGGTTTTGGCTCAGCTGAAGGTTATTAATCGAGTCGAAGACAAGATGGTGGATTTGTTCGCCAAGAAGATCAGGTTGGAACGAAGAAGAGGTTGGAAGGATCCGCTATACAAGCCGTAGTTTCCTCGATACGAGCAGATCAGGTTCACGCTTGATCCAGAGACAAATACTGCTCGTTATCGATTGGTTTATGATCCTCCGAAGTTGATGAATAAAATAACGTTGTTGAAAATGAAGACAGATTTTCTGGGTAACTTTCGTTGCTGGGTTTATGATGCAGATACTGGAGAAGCGGTGATCTTATTCAAAGACAGTCAGGAGAACTTTCGAATGATAGATCCAATGTGGATTACTAACATGTCCAGGTCGGATATTATTATTCTTAAGGATCACGAGATCAACTACTTGGTTAGAGATCGTGCACAAGCAATGAAGTTTCAGAAGATGGCCTTGTATTGCTTCAACCTACTTGTGAATGCGGGAAGTGCATGGTCAACGCATCACTTAACGGTTGAAAGGACGCCGGAGACTTGAAGACACGAAGATCGAGACAAAGCTACAGCCAAGGGGGAGTTTGTTGGTGCACTTGTGTCTGTACTTTGTCTGTATTTTGTTATGATATAAAACGATGTCTTTTGTTAGTCTTGTATACGTCTTATGTTTGTTAATAGGTGTTTTGATGTAAGTTTGACCAAGTCAACCATCCTCCTGGTTTGACTTTGACCAAACAGTTAGAACATGGTTGTAAGTTGTCTGGGTCGAAGGATGAGTCATCGAAGGATTGTTTATATCCTTCGATGAGCTCGAAGGATAAACCTTCGATGGATATAGATGGACCTCGAAGGATATCATCCTTCGAGGTACATGTGGATCCTTCGATAGTTTTCAGTTCGATAGATGATCTTTCGATCTGACTATCTGATCCTTCGACCAGACGACCTGTGATGGATATATATACTCATGTAATGTGTTCACTTGAGGGTGTGAGTGAACTTAGTCTTGTAGAGAGCGTATTTTCAGTTTGGTCAAGGTCTGTAACCGTGTCCACTGAAATACAAGAGAAAACTTTGATATCTCGTGTGTCTACCTTTCTCTTTGTAGCTTGTGTTTTCATATAAACTACCGGTTTGCATTCTAGCTTGGATTCCGCACTTGCTAGTGTGTTAAACATAACAAGGATAAGGTTTAACCTCAACCTCCGAGGGACCTACACACGGCCCCGTGCTGGCTGAGCACGGGGCGTGTTCAGTCTTCTGACTTCTCTAATTTGCTTTGGAAGGTGCCGTTGAGGGGTCGGGCAGTCCACTAATGTTCATTTCCTTGTATTTATGTTGGATTTAGCTGTCTTTTTGCTTCTTTTGTGATTTTGAGCTCATTTAATCCTGAAAATACAAAAGGAAGACAAAAACACTCTTTTTCCAATATTAGTACTTAAAAAGGGTTAGTTTTATGCCTTGTTTGATGTAATTTATATGTTGCATTTTGCACACATCAAATACCCCCACACTTGAATTTTTGCTTGTCCTCAAGCAAAACTCTTTAATATGTGGCTTACACTCCCAAATGGAATAGGTAGAAGAGAAGGTTTTGGGCTTGTCGTAGAGTGTCGGGATGTCCAAGATCTTTTTGGGTTTATTTTTATTTATTTACAATCCTATTCGTAATGATTTATTTAGAACGTTTCATAGGAGAAACTATTTAATTGGGCATAACATGCCTTTTTAAAATTCCATTTATATACAAGCTCACATACCTCACGGGAGAAATCACTCACACTCGGCCGAAGGTGTATTTTTAGTGAATCACTCAAGAGCGGCATGTAACTTATTCCTACCATAGGCTTGCCAAGCAATCAATCCTCCTCCTTTTTAACTTTTATACCGTTGTAAATATCAAGAGGACTTTATGGGTTAAGGGTTAGGCTTGGGTTAAAGGTAGGTGGTTGGGAAAGTGGTTAGTGGTTAGTAGAAAAAGGGCGAAAAGGCGTAACAAGTGTCGGTTTTCGTAAGATTTTCTATTTTTTCAACTTTTTATTTTGATGAAGCTTTTATTCAAACAAGGTTATTTTTGATAAACTTGTTTGTTTATTTTCTTTTTGCTTCATCATCAACAAATTTTTTTTTTCATACGAAAAACCGAACTTGTTACTAAAACAAAAGGTTAAAAATGAAAAAGGTTTTGGTGGGTAAAAGGGTTTTTGGTTTGGGTGATGAAATGAAAAGGTTTAGGCTCAAAGGGGCTAACTAGGGGGATTTTTGGGTAGGTGGTAAAAGAAAAAGAAAAATAATGGTGTTGAAATAAAAAAAAAAGGTTAGTCCTAATGCCTCCATCATTTACTTACTCGGGTTTAAGTTGATAAGGACCGGGAATGTATCGTCATGGCAAGTTCTTGAGTCGTAAGAACCAAGCGGCTATTCACACAAGAAACGAAAAATGAGCATTTAGTCTAATGATATGTAATTGTGCTCAATAAAGGCTCAAAACTCACTTTTGTGGGAATGGGTTTTTATGTGATCAAGTATATATAATCAAATTTTAACTAAGTTTGTCATGCCTTTTCATAATTTTCTTATGTTGGTTCTTTTTATCACTACGCTATCGGTTGTAAATTTGTAAAAATATAACCTTTTTAAGAACTTGAATTTCCCGAGTTAAACCTAGACAAGTAAAAAAAAATGAAATTTTTGAAAAAAATTGGGGTGATTAGCGGTTCCAATAGAGTTTTGTGTAAGGCTTGTATTTAGGACTTGCAAAATTCAAGGTTTTAGCATTCCCCCCCACACTTAAATTACACATTGTCCTCAATGTGTCCCAAAAATAAATTTTTAGGTTGATTGGATGTGTAAAATAGTGTTTAAAAAGCAAAAATTTGTGTTACTGGGCACTGAACACGGCCCCGTGTTATCCGGGCACGGCCCCGTGTTCAAGTGCCAGTAACAGAATTAAAATAAGAGAAACAGAAGTCTGGACACGGGGGCGTGTTGGGTGAACACGGCCCGTGTCCAGGTACCTGAACTGGGCGTTTTTCTGCAGGTGGTTCAGCACGGGGCCGTGTTGGTTGGGCACGGCCCGTGTTGAACCTTCTGAAATGGAGAGAATTGTCGAGTTGCCTTGTTCTTGTGCATGAGTTCATTTTTCTCGTTCCCCTTTTCATCCTTTACCATCATGAGTGTGTTTTATTCCTGAAAATTAAAACTAACTAGAAAACATAAAAATTAATCTAAATTAACTAAGGATAGTTCCGTGGAATGTCTCCATGGTGTGCCACGTTTATAAGGGTCCTTGGCTAGACCCGAAGCCTGGTCATATGTTACCCAAGTGGGATGTGTTGCATCCCATGTTACACCGTCGGAGAGCGTCATCCAAGCTTGAGTCTATGACCTTCATGTAGTTGACCGGATCTTCTTCCTCTACTCACTTTCCACATTCAAATTTCACTTCCTCATCCCCAAACTTCAATGTTAGAGTTCCGTCATTCATATCCACCAATGCTTGGGCGGTGGCTAGAAATGGCCTACCGAGAATGAGAGGGGACATCGGTGTCTTCTTCCATGTCGAGGATGACAAAGTCGGTTGGAAAGACGAATTTGTCAACCTTGACTAGCAGATTCTCGGCAACACCTTGTGGGAATTTGACGGATCTGTCGGCGAGTTGTATGCTCATCTTTGTAGGGCTTGTTGTTCCTAGGCCGAGTCGCTTGAACATTGATGTGGGCATGAGGTTGATGCTAGCCCCAAGATCGGCTAAAGCATTTCGGACGGGAGACTTCCCAATCGAACAAGGGATTGTGAAGCTCCCGGGGTCGATTTTCTTTTGTGGAAGTTTGTTGAGTACTAAAGCTGAGCATTCTTCACCTAAGTTAACTAATTGCAATGATTCAATTTTCCTTTTGTGAGTGAGGAAATCCCTCATGAATTTTGCATATTTAGGCATTTGGGTTAGGACCTCAATAAAAGGAATATTAACATGTAATTGTTTTAGTAAACTTTCGAACTTTGCGAATTGCTCATCGGCCTTTTGACGTTTTAACCTACCGTGGTACGGAATTGGAGGAGTCTTGGTGGCCTCTTGATTTGGTGTAGAAGCCTTTTCTGGCGCAGGAGGAGTCATAGGCTGGCTAGAATGGCTTCCTTCATTTGGCGGCAATGGAGCATCCTCGGGACCCACGGTTCGATTTCTTAATGTGATGAGATGTACTTGTGCCTTCGGGTTCGTTTCGGTATTACTAGGTAACGCGCCTTGTGGTCTCTCGGAGAAATTTTGAGCTAGCTGATTTAATTGTTTTTCAACGTTTTGAATGCTAGCTTGTTGATTTCTGAAATTCGATTCCAATTGTTGAAATCGATCCGAGTTTTTCTTTTCAGTGTCAGAGATGAGGCGAGATACAGTATCTTCAAGCCTTTCTCTTCCACCTTGTTGTTGAGAGAAATTTTGCGGTTGTTGAAAATTAGTTCGTTGGTTTTGTTGGTTACTACTATTACCGGGATCTCTCCAACCAAGATTTGGGTGGTTACGCCATCCTTGGTTGTAGGTACCCGTTGGAGGACCCGACGGCCTAGGTCTATTATCCATGTAGTTTACCGTTTCTGTTTGTTCATCTAATTCTTTCATACAACTCCAATTTTCATGTGACCCACCACACCCTTCACAAGCCATAACCGAGGCCACTTTTGTCATTTCTAGCTTTTTGATTTTTGAAGAGAGGGCCTCGATTTGGGCTTGTAAAGAGGTGCTTTCATCAACCTTATGGGCGCCCGGGGCAATAGATTTATTACCTCGGGGAGTGTGCCATTGAAAATTGGTTTGAGCAATTTCCTCAATTTGGTTATATATTTCATTTGGGCGACGATTACCTAAAAGTCCCCCGGAGCTTGAATCAAGTGTTTGTCTTGTGTGTGGCAACAACCCATTGTAGAAAGTGGATACTTGTTGCCACACCGCTAGACCGTGATGAGGACACTTTCTTAGAAGCTCCTTGAACCTTTCCCAAGTTTCATATAAGGATTCCCCATCCTCTTGTGAGTATGTATTAATTTCAGTCATTAATTTAGCCGTTTTAGCAGGACGGAAATACTTATATAGAAACTTTTGGGCAAGTTCATCCCAAGTGTTTACCGATCCAACTGGGAGGGTGTTAAGCCAAGCCTTAGCTCGGTCTTTTAGTGAAAATGGAAACATTCGAAGGCGGATGGCGTCATTTGATGCTCCATTGATCCGAAAGGTATCACATATTTCTAAGAAGTTAGTAATATGTAGATGGGGATCCTCGTCCGCAAGCCCGTGGAAGGTTGCGGAGTTTTGGAGCATTTGTATCAAACGCGGCCGAAGTTCGAAGTTGTTGGCTTCGACATTCGGTGCGTTGATAGCGGCGCCGAGATTGCCTACGGTGGGCCGTAGGTAATCCATGAGGGTACGTTGGTCCGCCATTGGAAGTGGCTCCCCCGAAGCTTTCTTTTGATTTTTAGCTTTTAGTCTTTTTCTGAGAAAGCTCTCGGGTTCTTCTAAGGGTTCTTTTATGTCTCTACTAGAACTGGAGCTCATGCACTACGTAGGAGGTTCAAATGTGGCGCCTGGGTTCCAAGTCCTGCAACAAAAACAGAAAAGAACGCTGGTCAGAATGTTCACCACGGCCCCGTGCTCAGTGAACACGGCCCGTGGTCAGAAGTACAGTAATCGTTTTCTGTATCCCAGTTACTGGGAGTTGGACACGGCCCCGTGTTGCACCGACACGGCCCCGTGTTCAGCTCTCTGTAACTCAGAAAATAAAAACTGCCAGTAATGATGCTGGGCACGGCCCGTGTCTGACCGGGCACGGCCCGTGCTGAGCTCTGCAGAAGCTGAAAAATTAAGAAAATTCTAAAAAAATAAAAAGAAAAATAAAAAAAATGATTAGGCCGTTGATTCCTAACTTTCTTAAAATCCTTGTGTCCCCGGCAACGGCGCCAAAAACTTGATGCGTGTGAAGTGTTATATATATTAGGTGTATATTTTAAGCCCTTTTTAACACTTATTTTAGCCAAGTTTTAAATTTATAAAACACGATATTTCACTAACACTAAACACACATATGGGCAAGTGCACCCATCGTTGAGTGTAGTATAGCGTTGGTAAGATACCGAGGTCGTCCAAGGACACAAGAGCTTTTAATACCGGTTTATCCTCAACGTCTAACCAAAATAAAAGTTTAGAAAAATGTTTTAAACTAAGAAAAATAAAAACTAACTAAAATGCTGAAAATAAAAATAAAATAAAAACAGATAGACAAGATGAATCACTTGGTTCCGACTCGTATCTAGTATAACCTTTGATTATTTCCGCACTTTTGCACATAATTAAGAGATTATCTTAGTTATTGTAGTAGGCCCCTCTTTTGAAGGTGACGTTACCCTCACCACAGTAGTTTGAGTCAGCAAGGATACAATCCTAAAAGGGTGGATTATTGGAAGATAATGAATTAAGTTATTAATGCAGTATTGTGGTAGGCCCCGCTTTTGGCGGTGACGTTACCCTCGGCTAAGTAGTCTGAGTCAGCAGGGATACAGTCCTAAGTAGCCGGGTTATAGTATTAATAGTAGTTAACTTATGAGGGGGTCAAAGAGTTTGGACCCCGGCCATCCAATACCGTGAAGTATTGAAGGAGGTCCTACTAAATTTGACCCAGGTCCATTGCAGGACCTCTAAACGCTGAACAATGGCAAGACCTTTACCAAACCGTTCCCTTAACCCCCGACCAGGTAGCCAACATACCTCCATATAGACCGTGGAGATATGAATGGTGAAAATCCTTTATTTTATATAGACAGTAAAATAATGCCAAGACACCACGGACAAACGATAAGGAAAGATCACCTTCAACATAAGTAACTAGTTATTAAAGTCATTAATACAAAACCAAATAAAAAGTGCAAAAGATTAGAAATAAAAAGTATTATACTAGACACTTTGTCTTCACCAAGTGATGTAAGAGACTTAGGCAAACATGGCCTTGATTGTCAAGAACTCTTACGATCAATCTTGGATCCCGAGACGACTCACACACTCTACGATGGACAATGGATGATGGTGGTGGATGATGGTGTTGTGATGGTGGTGGGTGGTGGATGAGGTGTGAGAGAGGTGGTGTGCCAAGGGATGAGATGAAATGAATCCAAGCACTCCTATTTATAGGCTGAACAGAGAGCTGGACACGGCCCCGTGCCTGTCTGACACTCTCTCTCCTCATTAATTGTAATTCGTAATTACAATAAATGCGCCTGCTGTACTTTCGACACGCCCCCGTGTCCGCTGAGCACGGCCCCGTGGTGGGCAATAGAAGCTTCTATAGATTTGTCTTTTCTGCTGCTTCTTGGGCACGGCCCCGTGCTGGCTGAGCACGGGGCGTGTTCAGTCTTCTGACTTCTCTAATTTGCTTTGGAAGGTGCCGTTGAGGGGTCGGGCAGTCCACTAATGTTCCTTTCCTTGTATTTATGTTGGATTTAGCTGTCTTTTTGCTTCTTTTGTGTTTTTGAGCTCATTTAATCCCGAAAATACAAAAGGAAGACAAAAACACTCTTTTTCCAATATTAGTACTTAAAAAGGGTTAGTTTTATGCCTTGTTTGATGTAATTTATATGTTGCATTTTGCACACATCAAGGCCAAGGGGCTTAATGAGATTTCTCATTAATTACATAAATGCCACCTTGCCATTTCCCTAAATATTACAATATAATATCTTGTATTCTTCTAAAACTGCTACGAACTGGATTGACGGAGGCGATAGACATTACTGCACTAACAGACTCCCCCTTAGATATTGCCGCAGTCAATCTCGTAGCGTCTTGTCTTTCTCTCTCTCTCTCTCTCTCTTGAGACTTCTTTAAAGTTTGACGTCTTCAGCAAATACAGACTCCCTCTTGCTTGAACAGAATCCCCGTTGATCTGTCTTCAGCTTCAGCTCCCCCTTTCGGTAGACTCTTCCTTCAGGCTCCCCCTTTCGTCAAGCTTCTGTGCTTTTGGGATCGACGCCTGGCTTTCCAGATACAAGCTCCTTCAGGATAGTTACCTGGCTCCTTGAATGCACGCTCCCCCTTGCGTTGAGCTCGTCTTCAGACTTCCCCTTAGACTCGGCTATCGGGATCGTAGTCTGGTACTTTCTTCTGCAAAATCTCAAACAATTATAAGTACAAACATTTTGATCATCCAGGATTGAATAACCTGGCTCTCTCAGCTTAAGCTAAAACATTTCAAATATGCGACAGAGAAAGCTTTTTCGATTGTCCAGGAATCGTGACCTGGCTCTTAAAAACATTTAATCAAGATCCTGGCTCTAAAATATAATAATATGAATATATCCAAAATTACCTGATTCTCTCCCCCTATCAACAATCTTCATAGATTTGGCAGTATTAAGTATCCAACATAGAAACCTAGTTCTTTACAAAAGATTTTAACAATTTAAGAATCCAAATCCCTCATAGTTAATCATCCAAGTCCAAATTAATGAATGACCTTGGAGATATCACAAACTGTTTTTGATTTTTCATTTTTTTTTAACTTCAAGTTTCAAATTAATGAACTTGTTTATTTTCAGAAACACGATCAGCATACTTAGATTTTGAAACTCAGCATTCAGACACCGGTTGTCGAAAATAAAGTGAAATCAAAATCTTTTTGTATTTTTCTGAAACATAAAGCAGTAAAGAAATATTTACAGACATATTTTTGTTTGAGTTCGCGTCAGAGGATCATATCAGTTTATGATAAATCACTAGTACCGTTGAGCTTTAAACACTTTAAGTTCTAAACGATTCACTTAGATTGTTAGTATACTGATCCACTTAAATTTTCACACAAAGTTCAATCGATTCGAGATATGAGATTAGTGTTTTAAGGACTTAACTTATTCGCGTGTCCCACCTCAGAATATACTCCCGTATCAAAATTCCCTAGATTCAGTCTTACATGTGAGTATACCAATTTGATATCTGTTATCTGGGTTAGTGCAAGACCTTGAGAGCTCAGGTATGAACTTCCGTTCAGTCAAAGAGATGAAGGCTCGACTTTAGGTGTGTTCCCTTTAGGGAATCTTCTCTTCAACTGCAATTGATTCATATCTTTCGATATTTACTCAATTTTTATGCAGAGGGTAAGCTTTTAAAACGCGTAAAGTATTATAGGAGGTCTAGGCTGTAACGCCCAGCGTCCCTAAACTTTAGGCACTTAGCAAGATCAATCCCTGAACTCTTATTAATTGTCAGTTTTAGTCCCTGTAGTATGTGATGTTAATACTTTGATACTTCTGGCTTGAATCTTACTGATATTGATGCTTGATACTATGATACTTGATTTTTAGTCTAGAAGCTTGATTCTTGATACTTAAACTATGAGACTTGATACATAATCTTGATACTTGACTCTTGATGCTTAATCTAGACACTTGATTCTTTATGTTGATCCTTGATACTTGATACCTGGACTCTTGATTCTTGAAACTTGAGAAACTATGTCTCTTGAAACTTATTTGGTACTTGACTCCTTAGACTCGTGAAACTTGATTCTTGGTTGAACGAGATACTGGAGCCTTGTCACTGGTGGAATCTATGAAACTTTGAAACTTTGGTGTTTATGATGTAATCTAGTGATGAGATACTTGTACCTAAACTATACGCAACGCAACACTTAATCTAACTCGCGAAACGAATCAAAGTCGGGAACGCGGAAAGAATGGATTGGTCAGAGTGGCCATCCGATCGGATGACCACCCGAACGGATGACCACCCGATCGGGTGACCACTCGATCGATCGGCCACCCTATCCACTTTGCACCGCCTTAATACCCTCTCTCACTATAAATAGACCTGTCACATTACCATTTTGAGTGATGTGACAGCTCTGCTCAACCATACACGTGCACTCTTCATTCCTTCATTTTCTCATCGATTTCGGTACGTTTTAGACTAGATCTTTGTACTTTCTTAATCTACACATCATTCTCTACGTGATTCACACTTGAAATCTCACTTTTCACCATGAAATCTCTCGGATCTGAGTTCTTTAGGGTAATGTCATCTTGGAGGTTGTACAAACTGCCATGTGATGTCATTCTGAGCAAGATCTAGCTCAGATCTAAGATGTTTCATGCGTTTTCACACTAAATCTAAGCTAAATCTAGACTTTTCCTATAAAACTTGAATATCTTCATCTTTTTCTCAAACTTTTACTTTAATCGGTGGAAACCGGGTCTAAACTAACTGTAGATCTGATAAATAGTCTAGAGTTGGTGATTGATCTGAACCCCTTACTAGAAAAGACGAGCAAAGCACGGATTCCGGCATAAACCCGTTAGAGACATACGACTGATCAGGTAGGGGTGGTTCTCACCGATCAGAACGGTTGTAAGCTGATAGGTTTACCGTTGTCTCAATACGTGGCATACCGTCACCATTAAACTAGAAACTTAGAATGATGAACAAGAACAAGGGTCGCCCGATCGAGCGGCAACCCAATCGTCTGATCGGACAGCCGTCCGATCGGACAGCCACCCTATCAGGTGACACTTGCCTTTTTGTCTTGAAACTTGAAACTTTTCAAATACTTAGAAACTTATTTAGGGGCTTGAAAACATTGGGAACTTTGATCAAGTGGCAGCCCGATCGGACAGCCGTCCGATCGAGGTGACACCCGATTGAGATGACCAAATCAATAAACACACCCGGATCGAGTGGCAATCCGATCGGATTGCCATTCGATCGGACAGCCACCCTATTCCACTCACTTAAGGACTTTACTCAAATGGCAACCCGATCGGATGGTCATCCGATCGGGCAACCATCTGTCCCCTCACACACAAGTCACCCGAACGACTGGCAATCCGATCGGATTGCCATCCGATCGGACAGCCATCTGATCCAGTGATTAGTTTGACACTCTATTCAGCCTCGACTCTTATCCTATTGTAATCTAATCAGGCAAATACTAAAAAGAGCTCCCTTTGATCCAATAGCAGTCTATACTGTTAAGCAATCACTATGAGTATACTCGATCCCCTTTTTACTTTAAACTTTTGGGGTGTAACATGTATTCTATGAAACTTAAATTTGAATCTTTGAAACTTATACTCTATCCTATATGAACATGAAACTTGTGACGCTTGATTCTTGACTCTTTGTGCTATGTGACGTTTAATCCAGAGTGTGTAGTTCCGCCTTAACAATAGTAGCGCTATAGGAGATGCACCTCTCCCATTATTCTCGGGGGGTATTGTTAGGAGGATTCTAGTTTACCTTGAGTCTTGGGTAAACACTAAAGCATCGGGATACTTGGGCTATCACTGCATGGACTGCGACACGAGCACGGCTGAAACTATTTTATGGCTTACATTATGGATATGAGTTGTTTTAATCTATTATTCTATTATCAAACTTGTATACTCGCCAATACTTTTGTATTGATATTTTAATACATGTTGTAGGCTGATAGATTGCAATGGAACATGGAATCAAGCTAGGAGATGCTTAGATACGTCGCCTAGTTAATTTAGCCTTTTGAACAATTTGAAAAATTTATGATTTGGTTTGTAATGTGATACTTGTGATGACGTTTGTTAGACATTTGCATGAAATCACTTAATCTTTATTGAAACAATAGTGTTATGGAATCTCATGAGCAATCTGAACGGTTAGTGCTCGCACCCCGATGCTTCCGCCATTGGTTGGGGTGTAACATAGGCCATTGCTTCCGCAATATCAGAAGAACAGGTATAATACCCCAGATATCAAACAGTATAAAGACCTAGTATCTCAGAATCAGGCAATCTCTCAAACAAGATTTCGGGGGTTACCCATATATCCAAGAGATGTTCCCCATGAGATAAGTAAGTATTGATATTTAGGTTTATATCTCGAAAAAAATCTACTAAGCGTGTAAAAACCTACTGCCATATCATCAGTGAGACCGTTTATCACATTTAACATTCCATTTCTTTAGCGTACTGAGATTGTCTACAGATGTACTATCATTTCCTCTTTTTACACAAAAACTCATTTTTTAATTTTTATCATGTTTTTGGCTTTTCCAAATTTTCTAATGTTTTTGGATTTTCTGACAATTTCTTACTCCCCCTAAAATTCAAAACATTTTAAAGAAAATTTGACAACCCGATGCTGATAGCTTTGTCTCGTCATCCATTTTCTGCAACTCATGCTCTGTTTTACAGAAAATATAACATGTAAAGCAGTAATTACCCCCATGATTTACAACACATTGATCTTTTACAGTTTGAAAAACCGTTTTTCAATCTTGTGAAATTAATCATGTTTGTTCCGCCGTGAGGGTTTTGGCGTATTCAATCAATCATATCTTTGAATTCTTGATTTTTGACAAAATTTAAAAACAAACATATTTTTTATTTTTAAATTTTTCAATTTTTAGGGTTTTGAAATATGGTTTATTTATGTACAGAAACAAACAAACTCCCTGTTTTAGTTGCAGGGTTCAGCAGCCTTCTCCTCTCGTGCCAGGCTGCTTCGATTCTCCTTTGGACATTCAGTTTTCTTCGGAAGCACCTGCACATTCAAAGTTTTCAATTAGTTGAACAAGTTAGCCCAGGTCTGTTTGACCTTAGGCATTTCAACACAATAAGTTTGATTCAATCTTGGAAAATCTTTATCATTATTCACAAGTGTATTTTCAACTTTGATTTCAACTTTTTCGTTATTCACCGAAGACATTTGTTTCTTAACTTTCCATGTTTGACCTTTTGGAGCACCTCTTTGTAAAAATGTGAATCTTTTTGAACATTTTGTTTTTCAACAACTTTTGTTTTCAAAAACTGATTTTGTTTCGTAGCATCGACAGTTGTTTTCCAATTTTGTGTTGTTCTAAATCTGGGTATGTGAGAATTCTAGGTTTGTCTTGTATCAAACCTATTTGGATTTGATTTCCAAGTTTGATTCGAAGCAAACTTGTTTGTGTTGCACCTCCAAGTTTGTTTTGAATCAAATCTGATTGACCTTTGTTTCACATCCTCAGTTTTCTGTTTTTCAACATTATCAGACTTCTTTTTCGTCTCAACATCAACAGGTTTTGGATTTGAACAATTGCGGGCAAGATGTCCAGTTTGGTCACATTTGAAACATGTTCTTTTGGACACATCCTTGACCTGTTGTTGTTGCTTTTTCTGAGCATAGAACTCTTCATTAGACTGACGCCTAAATTGGAGTTCTTTCTCTTCTTCGGAACTTGTTCCGAGAACAAAATTCATTTTTGTCTGATAATTTGGCGTTTTGTTTCTTTTTATAACCCAACCCAGCCTTCATGTTTTTCTTTTTGTAACCAGGTTTGTGATAAATGATTTTGTGACTCTTTCCAACAAACTTTGGAATCTCAGATTTTTCAATTTCAATCAATTTGAAAACTTTTTCAATCTTTTCTGAAATCACATTCTGAATCGGGAATTCAATATCTGAGAATAATTTGTCCGATCCAATCATGGTATAAACCAATCCTTTTGAATCATCATTCGCATTTTTCTCGGACTTTGAGTTTTTTAGATAACCTTCCTGAAAACTGCCTTCATTTTCATTCTATGATTCAGAATTACCTATTTCAACCGACTCTTCTTTCAAGACGCTTTGAACGACCTTACCTACCACCTCTGAATCACTAGAATCATCAGATTTGGAATAGGTTATGTCAATGTTTTCTAGCAATTGATCAACCATGTTGAAAGCTTTTTCCACCTTCTCGTCATCATAGAATGTAAACTTTTCCTCAAACGGTGGTGGAACCTGATGATATTCTGAGCCAATACCTTTCTTGTTTTGCTCAGAATCTTTACCATCCGGTTTTAGATTAAAAATGCGTTCAAGAACATATGACGAAGCGTGATAACTGTGTAACTTGTTGTTATGTTGTTCTAAATCAGCTATTGGACGCTTTAGCTTGCAACATCCTCAATATAAAAGTTTACAACTTGTTGCTTTATTTCATACTGTCTCTTAAGCGTGTCAGTTGTTTCAGAACAATATTTCAATCTTGATTGAACAAGTTTCATTTGACTTTTCACGTCTTCATATGACTCTTTTGTAATGTGATATGCAAGTTTTATTGAATCATATTCCTTTTTCATTTCTTGTAAAGCATTTTCCTTTTGTAAACACTCTTTAGTCTTTTTTGAAACATTTTCTTTCAAAATCTCATTTTCTTTTTCTAAATTCTTGCATTTTTGTGTGAGCTTTTCATCATTATCTTTCAAACATTTTTCGTTTTCTAACATCTCTTTGCATTTATTTTTGAAAACTTCTTCGATTTTAGTGAATTCAAGATTTCTTGTTTTGAATTTTTCATCTTTTTCAGTACTAGCACTGCATGTTTCCATGCATTTCTTGCACTGTTCAGCAATTTCATTTAAGATTTCAGATTCAGTTTTTACCTCAATGATTGGCACTTCGGCTTTCGCTTCTGTCTGTGTGTGATCAGCTTCACTCTTTTTCTGTTCCTCACAAACACCAACACCATCATCCACTTCAACTGAACTTTCAAACTTCTTCTCAGCTTCTTCTTCTTTCTTCAAATCATCTTCATCATTCACAATCTCTTTTTCTGCCTTCTTTTCTTCATCAACCTTCTTTTCCTCAGCAACTTTCTTCAGTTCATCCACCAGATTCTCAACATTCTTCTTCATCCTCTCTTCATCTCTTCGTTGTAGACTCACTGTCATAACGTCTCTGACAATTTTCTTCAGCTTTTTCTCATAATTTCTATCTTTTTCAATATTTGCATAAAATTCTCTAGACAAAGGAATTACTGCAAGAACATCTTCATACACTATCTCCTTTCGGTGGACAACTGGTTCACCATCTCTATTGACATAGCATTCTCGCTTTTTGTCATATCTTCCATTGCTTATAGCTTCTTCATACTCTTTTTCCATTTCTTCAATTCGATAACCAGCAATACATCTTTCTCTGTATGTCTTTTCCTTCTGAATTTCTTCTCTTGTTTGCTCTTTTATCTCAGCAACAAATGCACGATGTATGTTTGATGATATAGTTCTGCCATGAGCTGTGAACCGATCATCAACAAGATCATCTTTTGGAAGGAATTCGCTCCAGTCAAACCCTTCATCATCTTGGATCACAACACAAGCTCTTGATTTCTCCTTTTCAGGATTATCTTCAATTTGTTTCAACCTTGGTGTTTCCTCTCTGTTCTTGTGATAGATCGCCTTTTGATAGTAATCTTCTTTAAACGGATTAGATCTTTCTTCAACAGCAGAGTTTCTGCATTCTTGTTTGAAATGACCCTTTTGCTTGCATTTGAAGCAGGTCACTTTTGATTTATCGAAGCCCAGTTTTGTTGATGGTCTACAGATTGATTTTCTGCCAGTGATATCCATTAACCGCTGAGCTCGTCGAATGCAGCTTGCCAAACACCATCTTAGATTAATGAGTTCCATCTCTTCTGGATCGATCTGGTCGTAGTCTTCCTTTGTCAGTTCAGAATTTCCAATTTTTCCAGCTACCAGATCTTCGTATGATTCCAGATTTGATCCCAGAAGACTCATTTGCTGTTTAGCAGCGTTGATGTTCATTGACGAAGATTTCTTTAGCTTTAAGGCGATGTTTCAGAGAATCTCTTCAGGTTCTTCAGAGTTTGATGTTGTTGATGGTGAATGATATCCTGGATCGTAACTTGATGAGCTTTTCTGTGGTTCTTTTGTCTTTTCAACACTGATTGCCGTCTTTGGTGATTCATTTACAGTCACCTGAGGTACATTGCCCTTGTAGTAAAGACCGACATTCTGTTGATGCGAAGAGCTACTCATCTTGTTCTGTTTCTGCAATTCAAGTTCATGAGTTTCAATCTTTTCAATTAACATAGCGAGAGTAATTGTTTCATACAACACATCATTTTTCAAAATAAACACGAACGTTTGCCACTGATCAACTCGTGGTAATGCTTCAATGATTTTATCAATAATTTCCTCACGTGTTTTGACAATTCCAAACCTATCAAGCTCAATTTATAAATGGTAAAATCTCTCAATCATTTGCCTCACCGACTCTCCTTTTAGACTATCAAACAAATCAAACTCTTTCTTTAACAAAGCAATTTTATTTTTCTTTATTTGTTTACCCCCCTCAGCCTTAATCCTTAAAGCTTCCCAAACAGATTTTGATGACCCGTCATGTTCAAGTAATGCAAAAATGTCATCTCTGATCGATGATTGAATTAGAGCAATCATTCTCTGTTCACATGAGAAGTTTCTCTTGTCATCAGTGGTTAAGCTCTTGAGTGGGATTTCTTCTCCTTTTTCATCGACAGGTCTATCATATCCAAACTCTAGGCAAAACCAGCTCTCATGCACGTAAGCTTTGGCCCAGTTAATGAACCGTTCTTTCCACCATGTATAATCTTCAATACTTTCAAGCTTTGGTGGTTTTGAATGAGTTCTGTAAAGGTTATCATGTTTAATGTTATCATTGATTGCTTTTGTTATTGTTTTTGGTGTAACAGTTGAGGTTTCGGAAGACTCGGACGTAAACGCCTTGTAAAAAGTGTTGTAAAATTCTTCAGCCATGATGTACAACTCGTTTTTTCACCTCGAATCGGACGAATATCCGATCGAGTGACGATCCGATGATTGACAATGTGCTTTGGATCGGGCGGTCATCCGATCGAGTGATAGTGTGCCTTGGATCGGGTGGTTATCCGATCGAGTGGGTATCCGTCACTTTGACCTAAGACACAAGCAAATAGAGTGATTAGAATCAGATGGCAATCCGTTCGGATTGCCACTCGATACTTGCACTTTAAACTCTTGATCAAACAATGTGCTAAGGTGCGAACCGACTTGTAGTAATGTGCGGTTTTAGACTCCGTTTCGATTGCGAACCGACTCGTGTAACGTGAGGAATCCGTACACGAACATGACCGAACACACACGACGTAATATAAACGTGATTCTATTGATAATCTGAAATCATACAAAGCACCACGAATCACCTCTTACACTTTCTCTCTCTAGACTCTCTCTCTCTCTAGGCTCCAAGCTCTCCAACCTTCAAAAGTGCAAAAGTTCCTAAAGTTAACCCTAAGTGTTCTATTTATAGGCCAAGGGGCTTAATGAGATTTCTCATTAATTACATAAATGCCACCTTGCCTTTTCCCTAAATATTACAATATAATATCTTGTATTCTTCTAAAACTGCTACGAACTGGATTGACGGAGGGGATAGACATTACAGCACTAACAAGTAATTCACCAATTAGTTCTTTTAGCCAAACTGCCTGACATGTGGCTACACTATCCGCTATATACTTTTCCTCACACGATGATGATAAAGCAACTGTACTTTTCTTTTGAGAACACCAAGTAATTGGGGAAGACCCAAAATAAAACATGTGTCTCGTATTACTTCTTCCATCATCCGGATCTATGTTGTGACTACTATCACTGTAACCGACCAACATATTTTCTCCTCGAGTATAAGTAATGCCATAGCTAAAAGTACTTTGTAAATAGCGAAGAATTTGCTTTATGAGAGTTGCATGAGATTTCTTCAGGCATTGCATGTACCGACTGGCTACTCTGACCGAAAACACCAAATCTTGTCGAGTCTGTAAAAGGTACCGGAGAAACACAACAATCTTTCAATATCTCGTTGCATCAAAATCTTCCTCATCGTCAAATTTTGAAACTTTCACATTTGGGTACATGGGAACACTATTAGGATTGCAGTTAATCATACCGGCTTCTGTCAGTATTTTCTTTGCATACGCCTTTTCCTTAATTTTTATTCGGTCCTTGTTCTGCGACACTTCAATTTCAAGATAATAAATAAGTTTTCCTAAAACCGGCATTTCAAAGTTTTTAGCCATCATGCGCTTAAACTCCATAATAAGTTTCGTATTTGAACCTGTCACAATTAAATCGTCCACGTACACGCCGATTAATAAAACATCTGGCCCAATGGTTCTTCACTATATGGCTTGTTCTTGCGAAATTTCATATTCCTTTATTTCCGGCTGATGAGATATGCCCTGTTTGTCGTAAGGCGTGTTTGGACTCTTTTGGGGAGCATACAGTTCATTGTAGGGAGCTTCTGGGGTTCAAGTACCGACATAATTTGGTTAGGGATGTCATTTTTTACATATTCAGGCGCGCTGGGATTTCTCCTAAGAAAGAGGCACCAATGAATTTCTTAACTGACTCGTTGAAAGGAAGATCTACCCTTAGACCAACCAACATTGTGGTCTTTGGATGGATGGGAGGAAAAGACGCGTGTGTGGATCTAACAGGGGTTTCCCCCCTTGTGGGCTTAGCGGGTAGTATTTTCACGGTGGGCCAGGCTGCTTTAAAAGCTGCTTAGGGTAAAGTGACCAAACACGAGAAAGCGTGCCTTGACAACCAGCACGTGTTTATCCCATTTGCTTTTGATACTTTTGATTTTATTGCGCCAGAGGCTGTGGAACTAGTTAGTTGAGTACAAAGGGTCATGCATAGTAATGTTATGACCCCGAGATCTATGAATGTACTTTTTAAAAGACTTAGTTTTGCTATTCAAAAAGGGGTGATGGCGCAGCTTGTTGCCCGTTTACCTTCTATTTCGAATTTCATATTTAACAAAATATTATTTAATTCCGTATTCCACGCACGTGGAGCTTGCTTTTATCCGTATATAACGCCTTTGATAATTTATAGACTTTATGCTCCTCGCCTTTTTTAACGAACTCTTCTGGTTAAACGATATAAACTTCTTGCTTTAATTCGCCATGTAGGAATGTGGATTTAACATCTAGATGTTGTAATTCCCAACCTTCATTCGATGCGAGGGATAAAAGTAACCGAAATGTTTCGAGTCGAGCAACTGGCGTGAACACTTCGTCAAAATCAACTAAGGGTTGCTGAACATAACCCTTTGCCACGAGTCTAGCCTTGTGCTTATGATACGTGGTTGAAAACCGGTGCACGTTATTGTATAACTTGATGTTTTTACATAAGTTTTAGTTTCAGATAGCCTACTTTTAATCAAAAATGTGTTTTGCAGGCTTGATGGAGTTTAAGGAGCTTTTCGGGAGCTTTACGAGTCACCAGAGCGAGAAACGGATCACCGGAAGGCAGTACGGATCAAAAGGGAGCGGAAAACGGATAATCAAAGAATGAACTTTGGAGAGCCCGTCACCGACGGGTCCCAAGCCGTCAGCGACGCCCTTTAAAAAATGTCAGTCGGCCATTATGTCTGTATCCAGGAGATCAAAGCGTCGGCAGAAGATCAGGAACGGGGAACCCGTCGCCGACGGCCCCCCACCCGTCACCGACGGGTTGTGGTTTTTTGAAACACAAAAATTTGGATTTTTGGGTCAAAGCTCAATTTCTATTGGTTCTTGGTCATTGATTTCGGGAGTTACACTATCTTTGGAGTTCAAACTTTGATCTTGGAGCCAAGAATCAGGAACCATTCGATTCCATCCATCTCTAATCCATCATCCATCACCGGTATCACCCGAATCATCGAGATCATCATCATCTTCCACAATCAACCATCCACAAACCCTAATCCTTCCACCATCATTATTTCCACCATCATCATTCACCAAAGCCCTAACCATTCACCATTTCTCCATCATTCAAGCTTCAAGATGGTCCAATCCATGTTTCAATCATCCGGTGATCAAGTTTCTTCAATCATGAGCGGCTAATCACCTTGGTTTCACCCCGGTTTAGGTAGTTGTTAAATTTAGGGTTTTGAACTGTTCTTGATTCAACTTTGTGAAAACTTGTATTGATTTTTGAAACCTTTAACAATAGTTTACATTTGTTTCGTATTCGTAAATTGTCGAACGATGTTAAAAGTTATGGCTTTACGAAATGGTTATGTGTCGTTATGCATTGTCTTGGTTAGGTTTTACTTGTGTTGATTACAAAGTGCATTCTTGTCCGTTCTTTGAAACGTTGATAGTTATTGGAACCTAAGTCACGGTACACTAAATCCGCTAATCTTATACTATTGAGTTGAATCTAAAAACTTGTAGAAACCCTAGGTTGGCAATTACCGAAACCGGGTGTGATCCCTTTTTCTTATTATTGTTTAGTAATCAATCTTTCTTGCATTCGTTAATTAGTAGTTGTTGCCGGGGAGTGCGTGCGCTTTGTGTTTGGATATTGTTTGAATTTGCGTGATTAACTGTTTAATTTGCATAATTTCTTTTCTTGTACTTTGTCTTTTTCCTTGTTATGCGGGGTGTGTTACTTGTGCAGAATACAGGTAGTGCATGCATACGCGGAACTCCGGGAGGACTTCACCATTAGTCTACGAACCGGAAATCGAAAGAGTTGCAAGAAGGAATTTAGCAAGCCGATTGGAAGCAACACTTGCTTCTAATCAAACCAATCAAACACCACAATTCACACCGACCATTGAAACTGATTCAATGGCAAACCAAAACTCAAACCAAAACCTCAACCAAAACCAAAACCTAAACCAATTCCAATACCGAAGCAACTTCAATCCTGCCCAGAATGTTCAACCTATACCTCAATAATAACCGGGTGGTAACACAAACTCTAGACCACCCACACCACCTTTTCGAAACCAAAATACCAACAACACCCAAAGAACACTCCAACAACAAAACCTTCATCGACAAACTTCCTTGCCCATCAACCTTGATGACCGGAATGTCAATTCCGACCGTCGAGGCAATCGAGATCGTGGCAATCCCGCGAATGAAGACCCGTTCTTTAACATAGACGATTTGAGGAACGCTATCCCCGATGACGAACCGTATAGTGTTCCCGGTTATCAACCGCCGGAACACGTGAGTGTTCATACGGAATATTCGGATGTTGGGGGATATTACGATGATAGGGCTAATGATGACGAAGATTGGGGATATGTGAATCAAGGTGACGTCTACAATGCAAGAGGGTTTGAAGACGATGAGTTTGGCTATCAAAACGCCAACTTTGTGGGGAACGATGACTACGGGTACGGGGATAGGAGAAATGACGGTTATGAAAACAACCGCCAACCCCGGAACAACAATCAAAGGAACCAGAATGATGGGTTTTACAACAACAACAACAATGCTAACCCTAACCAGATTCCTCGTTTCGTGGGAGGGGGTAATCAAAGGGGTAACCAAGGTGGAAACCGAAGAGGTGATAGGGGAGGTGATAGAAGGGACAATTGAAGACCGGTCGATCAAGAAGTTAACGAACCGCATCGTCGTCAACAACCTCCACGGGGAGTGAATGACCGTTTTCGACCGGTAGTTACCGACAATGACTCTCCAATAGTGTGTGAAAGGAGAATGTTCGATTGCAAGCCCCACTACATCAACATACTTCCCCATTTCAATGGGAGGTCTAATGATGAACCGTACACGCATTTGCAACACTATCGGGGGGCATAACTTTGCATTGGAGGAGGTCAAGCTACGATTATTCCAGTTTTCGTTAAAAGAAAAAGCGAAGCAATGGTTTCTTACACTTCCGGCGAATAGTATTCGAACAAGGGGTGAGATGCAACAAGTTTTTCTGGATGAATACTATTCGATGGCGAAGACCGATGATGCTAGAGAAGAAATTAGGTCTTTTCGCCAATTATCAAGCGAACCGTTGCACAAAGCATTTACAAGGTACAAAGAGTTGATTCGGAAATGCCCACATCACCAAATAGAAAAGTGGGAATTGGTGAAGTGTTTTGTACGGGGTTTGGATGATGTGACGTGGAATCGCCTCGAGTCAACGAGCAACGGGACTTTATTGAGCAATCATGAAGATGACGATTGGGAATTTCTCTAGCGAATGAGTAAGCGGTCGAAGGAAAAGGAATCGGCCGATAGAGCCAAGAAACATCCCGTCTCCCGGTCACTTCCCGATCTTGATTCTAAGGATCGGATTTCTACTTTAGAACAGGAAATGGCTCGTATAAAAAAGAAGGAGGTGAACGCGGTACAATTTGCGGTGTGTGAAGAGTGTGGAGATATCGTCCATAGAACCGAGCAATGTCCAACGGAGCCGAGTGATTACACCGAGGAGGTAAACCAAGTGTATGGAGATCGAAAGCAATATGACATGAATTCCAACACTTACCATCCGGGTTTGAGAAATCACCCTAACTTCCGGTATGGTAATGCCTCGAATCAAATGAACCCGAATTTTCAATCGGGAAATCAAGGTGGGTCCTCGTATTTCAATCGTCAAGGTGGTAACCTAGGGGGTTACCAAAGAAATTACAATCAAGGGGGTAACCAAGGGTATCAAAACCGTGAAGGTAATTATCAATGGGGTTACAACCAAAGTGGAAATGGGGGTGGTGCTTCAAACTCCCAAGGTGACGATTCGATAAATTCGAAATTTGATGCCATCATGAATGTTGTGAGTAATCTTACTAATTCACATCAAGAGTTTAAAACCGAAATGAAGAAAGAGTTGGAAGTAAGAGATAAATCTCATAACGCGTTGGAGAAGCATGTGGGCCAACTTGCGGAGGAGATGACTCAAATGAGAGGAAGCACGGGAAAGCTTCCAAGTGACACCGCAGTGAACCCTAAGCATCAAGGGTCAAGCTCAAGGAACACACGCGAGGTACTAATTAATAAAATTACTTTGCGTAGTGGTCGAGTCGTAGATAATGGTGTCAAAACACCATCACCCCAGTTTGTTGAAGGGGTGGTGGAAGATGCTAGTGAGGATGAGAATGAAGATGGTCAAAATAAAAATGACTTGAAAAAGAATAATAGCACTCCCGTTGTGATCATACCCGTCCCTAAGGCTAAGGAAAAGGGTGTGGAGGCTAATATCGCCCCTTATCCCGAAGCATTGAAGGGACCCGTGAAGAAGGTTGTAAACAAAAGAGGTCCACAACAAGAAGAGTTGTTGGAAATTTTCAAACAAGTAAAAATTAATTTACCTCTTTTGGATGCAATCAAACAAGTACCGTCTTATGCTAAGTACTTGAAAGAATTGTGTACCCAGAAACGAACTCATAAATTTCCTAAAAAAATAGATTTAACCGAAAATGTGAGTTCGATTCTTTTGGGTGCACTTCCACCTAAGCTCCAAGATCCGGGTGCGCCTATCATTTCAATTTAACTAGGCGATTTTAAAATCAATCGGGCACTTCTAGATCTTGGTGCTAGCGTGAGCATTCTACCGGGTAGTTTGTATGACCAATATGAGTTTGGTCCACTTCAGTCGTCAAACACCACCATGGTGTTAGCCGATTTGACACTCAATCTACCCCGTGGAATTGTCTCGGATGTGATAGTAAAAATCGAGGATTTTTACTATCCGGTGGACTTTTTGGTACTTGATTATGTGGCCAAGGACCCAACCAAGCAACCTACGGTGATTTTGGGTCGACCGTTCTTAGCAACTGCAAATTCTTAAATTGATTGAAAAACAGGAACGGTTGACATGACATTTGGAAACCGAAGGTTGAGGTTGCATGTTTTTTCTGGACTTATGAACCCTCCAGTTGATGATGAATGCTATATGGCGGACATTGTTGACACGTGTATACCTCTTTGCGACACAGTCGTGGATGGGGAAAACACAATGGAGGATTGTTATATGTTTGACAGGTCACAGGTAGAAATGGATAAGAGCATAGACGAGGAGGTGAAAAGTTTGGAGGTGCTTGCGGTTAGAGAGGGAAAACCGACATGGACACACCAAGTTAAGAGTTTACTGGAGAGCATTGATACCAAGTTGAAGACATCGTTAGTAGAGCCTCCGGAGGTTGAGTTGAAGGCATTGCCGAAGCATCTCAAGTATGCTTATGTTGGTGAAGGCAATACACTCCCGGTTATTATTGCATCAAACTTAACCGAGGAGCAGGAGGACACATTGATGGGTGTTTTGGTCACCAATCGGGCGGCGATTGGATGGACCATTGCTGATTTGAAGGGTATTAGTCCCTCGGTGGTGATACACAAAATCATCACGGAAGAAAGTGTGACTCCTCTTCGAGATGCACAACGGAGATTGAATCCGAATATGCGGGAGGTGGTGAAAAAGGAAGTGCTGAAATGGCTTGATGCGGGTATCATTTATCCGATATCGGATAGCCAGTGGGTGAGCCCAACACAGACGGTTCCAAAGAAAGCGGGTATACAAGTCGTCAAAAATGACGCAGGTGAAGAGGTAGCCACTCGGCCGGTAACTGGGTGGCGAATTTGTATTGATTATAGGAAGTTGAACACCGCAACTTCCAAATATCATTTTCCTTTACCGTTTATTGACCAAATTGTTGAGAAATTGTCGGGGCAACAATTTTATTGCTTTTTAGATGGCTATTCTGGTTATAATCAAATTGCCATCCATCCAGAAGATCAATCAAAGACAACGTTTACTTGTCCCTACGGCACATTCGCATTTAGGCGAATGCCGTTTAGACTATGTAACGCCCCCGCCACCTTCCAAAGGTACATGATGAGTATCTTCTCAGATATGGTGGGGAAGTCTTTGGAAATCTTCATGGATGATTTCTCAATTTTTGGGTCATCATTTGAGGCTTGTTTGGACCAACTAGACAAAGTATTAAAAAGATGTGTCGAAACTAGTTTGGTCCTAAGTTGGGAAAAGAGCCATTTTATGGTTCAAGAGGGAATCGTGTTGGGACACGTGGTGTCGAGTCATGGGATAGAGGTCGATCGTGCAAAGGTACAAGTTATATCTACTTTGCCATATCCTACGAGTGTTAAAGGTGTTAGGTCGTTTTTAGGTCATGCGGGTTTTTATCGACGGTTTATTAAGGGTTTTAGTGACATAACCAAGCCTTTATGTAACTTGTTGTTAAAAGATCAACCGTTTGATTTTAATGAAAATTGTCAAAACGTTTTTAACAAATTAAAAGAAAAATTAGTTGAGGCCCCAATCTTGGAATCGCCAAATTGGTCTTTACCCTTTGAAATTATGTGCGATGCAAGTGATTATGCGGTGGGGGCCGTGTTGGGACAATGGGTTGAAAAGAAACCCGTTGCCATATACTACGCGAGTAAGACTCTTTCGAATGCACAATTGAATTACACCACCACCGAAAAAGAGCTACTCGCGGTGGTATATGCATTGGATAAATTTCAGTCATATATATGGGGTAGTAAAGTGATTATTTATTCTGATCACACTACAGTTAGGTACCTCATGGAGAAGAAAGATGCCAAACCGAGATTGATCCGATGGGTGTTGTTGCTCCAAGAGTTTGATTTGGAGATACGGGACAAAAAGGGTACCGAGAATGTGGTAGCGGACCATTTGTCCTGATTGATGGTTGATGAGGATCCTAAATCGTTAGAGATCAATGAGTCTTTTCCCGATGAGCATATTATGAAATTAGATATGTTACCATGGAATGCTAACATTGTGAATTATCTGGTTACAGGTGACTTACCGGCACATTGGGATAGACAGAAGAGGCAACATTTCATGTCTCAAATCAAGTATTACCGGTTGGAAGAACCGCACTTGTGGAAAGAGTGTGCGGATCATGTGATTAGAAGATGCATAGATGATGAGGAAATTCCAAGCGTGTTAAAGCATCTACATTCGTTCGCATGCGGTGGCCATTTTAGTGGCCACAAAATGGGCCATAAAGTGTTGAATAGTGGTCTTTATTGGCCAACTATTTTTAAAGATGCAAATGAGTTTTCCAAGAATTGTGTAGAGTGTCAAAAATTAGGGAGTATTTCAAAAAGGGATGAGATGCCCATGCAACCAATCCTCGTAGTCGACATTTTCGTTGTGTGGGGTATTGATTTCATGGGCCCATTCCCCAATTCTTATGGCAATTTGTATATCTTGGTGGCCATTGACTACGTGTCCAAATGGGTCGAAGCAATAGCCACCAAGACGAACGACCATTCCGTAGTTTGTAATTTTGTTAAACCAATATTTTCTCAGCGGACCGTAAGGATTGGTCAATTAAGTTGAACGATGCTTTATGGGCCTACCGTACGGCACATAAGACACCTATTGGCACTACACCTTACCGGTTGGTCTATGGTAAAAATTGTCATTTGCCGGTTGAACTTGTCCGTAAATCATTATGGGCTATTAAAGAGGTTAATGTTCAATATGATGATGCAGGTAGGGAATGGAAACTCAAGCTATGCGAGTTGGAGGAGCTAAGAGAAATGGCATATGAATGCGCGTCCAAGTACAAAGATGGGATGAAGAAGGCGCATGATGCCAAGTTGAGGAAGAAAGAGTTCGAGATTGGGCAAAAGGTGTGGCTCTACAATTCGAAACTCAAGTTCTTTCCCGGAAAGCTCCGAAGCAAATGGATGGGACCCTATGTGATCACCCGGGTCGGACAACTGGCTGATGTTACAATCGAGGACCCGAAGGATGGGTCACGGAAAACGGTCAATGGCCATCGGCTAAAACCGTTTCTCGATGGTAACAACAAAGTGAATGAAAACAAGGAATCGGTAAACTTTGTGGTAAGCATTCCGATTTATGAGGTCGACTAAAAAGGACCGGTAACATTTGGTGTAGAGTTATGTATAATATTTTAATTGTTTTGAGTGCTTTGGATATAATTGTTTTCGTTTCATACTAACCCCGTGTGATTGTGTGAAGTCCGGATATTCCGAACGAGTCCTGAAGACGTAAGGTATGTTTTTAGACTTTGTTAAGTGCATTGAGGACAATACACAACTTTTTGGGGGGTGGTAGGGCCGTTAACGGTTTTCGCGTTTTCAAATTTTAACTTATAAAAAAATCACAAAAAAGATTTTTAATAATTTTTAGGAATTTTGTTTGTACATAGTCCATTTAGAAAAAGTTCATAAAACTCTTCCTATTTTTCAAAAAAATAAAAAAAATTTGAAAAAACCAGTGCCCGTCGGCGTCGGGGACGGGCTAGCAAAACACCCGTCGGCACAACATGTCCGTGTCCAGTCAACTAGGCCGTCGGCCGAATTTGTTTAAACCGGGGGCCGTCGCCGACGGGTCTTCTAAATCTGGCCGGCACCAGCTTGTTTTTGGACGCTGAAACTCGAACCAAGAGCCTATTTTCCTCTATTAAACTAACTTGCTACCCAAACTAAACCCCAAACTCGAACCAAGGGTCACATATCTGATCCATAAACATTTTAACACACCCAAGATTCTGCATTCATCACATCCATACGTTACTTTCTCTCTCTTGCAACTTCGTCTTCCCCATTCTCTACTAAGAACCCTAAACCTTTAAACTCTCATAACTCTTTCAAATCTTCACCAAATCACCTGATTTTTGAGTCCATCTTGTGTGATTTTTCGAGAGGAACAAAACCCCCCATCACGGTTTTCATCAATTCTTGCTAGTTTGCAAGATTTCTGGGCGTGTAATTTCGGGTTTTTGAAAGGGTGTTCATCAAGTTGCTTGCTTTACCTCTTTTTCTTAGTTCTTCTTGTTTACAACATCAAAGGTATGGATTTCTCTTAAATTTATACATGATTATCATATATTTAGCGTTTTTCTTCATAAATTTTACACTTTTTAGTTTAAGAATAGGTTGTTTAAACAATGTATGTTGTTCTTGCATGAGTTTAAGTATGATTAGTTGTTTTGGGTAGAATTTGAGCATGTTATAACCATAGTGAAGTGATTACACTTGTTATGTACATGATTGAACATGAAGGTGATGTTGAACTTTGTTGAACTTATAAGAAATTGCAAGTTAACAAGTAAAATTGATAGGTATATGATAAAATGAGCGACTTTGGAAGTTTAAAAAGGAGATTTTGCATTTACTTTTTAATTAAAACGTCAACATCACACATCATGTTCAAAGTTTGAAAGTTTATTGAAGGTTGGGTTTATATTGATGCTTTGTTTGTTTTGTGATTGTAGTTATGGCCGGTGGGAAAAGGCAGAAAACTATAAGGCAAGGCTCATCATCGGGAGTGGGATCTTCTTCCGGTTTAATACCGAAGAAGTGGGAGCAACTAAGCTCCGTAGAAGAGGGTGATACGAGACTTTATAGGCAGGATTGGGCATGGGAAAAATTCAGGGATAGTAGAAGCGCTCAAGTATGGGATAAGGAGAAAAACAAACCTCTATCGGGTTACCAGGATAGGAAGTTGGAAGCCAAACTTTGGAAGTGGAAGATGGTCAATGGTGTGACCACTTCAGTGCCGGAAAGGGTGATATGTGAAAGGGTTGTGAATATGGAAGAGTTTAGACAAATAGGGATCGTGCAAATGTTTGAGCGTCAAGGATGGGAGAGAGTTCTTGACTGGTGTGAAGACAACACCTCTCGGGTGTATTTGGCGGAGGTGTGTGAATGGTTGGCAACATTGAGGTTCATGAATAAGGATGGTCCTCCCGCTCAGTGGAAATTGGTTGGTAAGACAAGCCGGGGGAATATGACAATGTCCTTCGAAACGATAAATTGCATTGCGCGCTTTGACTCTTTGGGGGTGCAAGCATATGATTATCCCACCATTGAACAATTCTTGGATAATCATATGAATGGTGATGATCCGGAGCAAATCACCGCGGCTATCTTACCATACAATGATGGAGGAGCAGCCCTAAGGACCCAAATGATAGTAGAGGGGAGAATTCTTCAAGGAATTTCCCTAGAGAATATGATGGTGAGGTTTGGTGATAGAGGAGGAGTGAGAGCGAGTGACTGTAGGGTTGATCATTCTTTGTTGTACGGGACACCCACTTTTTCATGGAGGCATATCATCATGATGAATACATGGATCACCCAGGAGGCATCTCAAAGGCGTTTTATTCCATATGCACGCCTCATCAGCGCTATAATCGTCCAACAGAATTGTTTGCCCCTTGAATCGCTTTGGGTATCCAAACCTCTGGAAGAATTCAACATAGCAACAATGAAGAAAAATTGGAAGATAGATGTGAAGCTGTCGGGAAACAAGTATGTGGTGACTGACAAACTGGGTCACAGGTATGATTTTGTTAATCCAGAAGCACAGCAAGGAGCTGGGGGAGATGAGCAGATGTTTGACGAAGAAGACGAAACCGAGCCTCCTGGTCCACGGGGACCAAAACAGAGGTACATGAGGCCACACAGGGAGATTAATGCAGAGGTGGGAGGTTTTGTGAACATGAGAAAGGTGCCCACTTACAAGGATTTTAATCGGGGCCAACAAGAGACGTTTGACAATGTCTCTGCATGTATAGGCGAGGGCAGAGAATATAATAGGAGGAGAGAGAACTGGGAAGAGAAGCACGGGGCCTACACGCAAGAACAATGGGCCTCCCAAGCATCCTATCGTGAGAGGATGGAGAAACATATGGAAGAGCAACAATTGCAACAAGCGCTTCAAAGATCTCACATGGAACGCTTGATACAATTGCAAGAAGTAGATATGGCCCGAAGACGGGCGTGGGAAGAAAGGGAAGAAAAAGCGCGGCACGAGCGAAACACATTGGAAGACCACCGCTGGAATGCCTTATATGTCTCAAATGAAATGGCTATTAACAATGCCAAAATCCTCCATGATCAGGAAAGACATCGAAGAGACTATGAGGCCGGCCTTCCTTATGTCGAGCACTCGGGGTGGACCAACTACCCCAATCTCCCCGTTCCACGAGGCCCATCCGACCCATCTCCTCACTGGCCCGAGGCTGTAGGCTCCAGCTTCATTCCGATACCCTATCAGCCACCACCTCAAGGAGAGACAAGCCCACTTGATAACTACAGGGAGATGTTTGAGGCACTAACTCGTTATCCATACCAGCCAAACCCGCCAGTTGATCCCAACGAGAGATATCAGCGGTGAAGGCAAGGTATGTTTTGTGTTGTTGTTGTTGTATATTTTAGCTTCCTTTAGTTTTATTTCGTTATTATCAATTTTTGCCTAGTTAAATGAACGTTGTGGGTGTGTTCCCTATATAACCCTCACGAGACCTCTCGTCCTCCCAAGCTATTGGGGGGTTTAAAAGGGCTTGTTTCATAAGCTAAATGCAACCATGATTCCAACGAAAGTGAGTTAGGCTTGTTATTGTTGTAAATTATTTTTCCACAAAAAAATCAAGGTAATTTAACGCATGGTTTGGTAACACTTTCATAAAAATGGTAGAACTAATCACCTAACAAATTTCAATGGTTGTGAGAAGCATGCTTCTACACAAGGGTTAAGATTTGTAGGTACAACATGTTCGCGGGAACCGTTTTTATGAAGAGAAGAAGAAGATATGAGCATCAAGTGACAAAAATCAGGTGCATGCGTTTCCTTTTTACCTTGATTCTTAGTTTAGTAATAAGTGGATTGTATTTTGTATTTTATTCTTCCGGGGTGAAATTTTGGGAAGGTTAGCCGTGTCATATCCCTTGTGTGTTTTAAAACTCTAGTTCTTACACATTAAGGACAATGTTTACCTCAAGTGTGGGGATGGGGGAGTAGTAAAAGTTTTCGATTTTGACCCGTTCATTTAAACACTACACATTGAGGACAATGTTTACCTCAAGTGTGGGGATGGGGGAAAATTTCAAAAAAAATTTCAAAAATTTCTTGTTTCAAAAGCGATCTTAAAAGCACAAGTAGCTAAGTCAACGAGGGATGGCACAACCCATTTGGTCTTTGTCATGGTCAAGTTCAAATTAATAGCATGACGGGTATTTAACGGGTGGTTATTTGGGAATAATTCGCCTAAGGAACTAGCATTATATGCATATCACATACCATACCCTTATATGTGAGGTTTTGAGCCACTCTTATATCATAGATCTATATATACATGTTTCTTTGTTTGAGTGGACCATTAGTCGCGTATTGTAGAACTTGCAACTTTTGATACGTTCGAGACCATACACCGAATACAAGCACGAGAATGATTAAGGCATTAGGTAAACCTTTTCCTTTTACACCATTTTTATATCCTTACCCGAAAGTTATCCCCTAGTAGCCAATTTTGAGCCTAATCCTTTCGTTTGACTACCCTTTAGCCATAACCTTAAAACCTTCTTTCTTTTAAACCCGTGTGATGGAAATTCGATTATAGAAGTAAAGTTTGTACAATTGTATTTGTTTGCTTGCATATATATATAAAAAAAATAAGAAAATGTTACGAAAAAAAAAGATAGAATACTGTTGCGAAAAGAACAAAAATATATATTCTTAGTTGAGAAATAAAAGGCTAAGGTTGTTGCCTTGTAGTTGATATTTATAGTGTAGTTTTGTTAAGAATAGTCTTTTGTAATAAAAATTGAATTTTCATCACCTTAGCCACTTCAAAATATCCCATTTCCTACCTTTAGCCTAACCCCGTTACAACCCGTACAAAGACCTTATGACTTGTGCTTAGTATTCGTGATCGGTGGTGGAGAATGATTGAGTTGCAAGCTTATGCGGGTACATGTTCTAATCGGTTTTGAGAAACTAATTGTTGAAGTGCTAATACATTATAAATATTAGCCAATTTATAAGGAGAGTGGAGAGAACATTGTGAGGGATGTGCATGAATTATTGGTTTCACGGGCGGGTTAATCTTGGATAACCATTTTAGATGTGAATGCACTTTACCGTTAAATATGCGAAAATTGTAAAGAGTTTGAACTTTTGTATGACAATAGACCTTAACCTTTGTCTCGGGAATGGGGAGTGTATTCGTTGTTCGACCCATGTGAAAGTGAAAAACATATTTGCTTGAGGGCAAGCAAAAGACAAGTGCGGGGATGTGATACGTGGTTGAAAACCGGTGCACGTTATTGTATAACTTGATGTTTTTACATAAGTTTTAGTTTCAGATAGCCTAGTTTTAATCAAAAATGTTTTTTGCAGGCTTGATGGAGTTTAAGGAGCTTTACGAGTCACAGAGCTCCTTAAACTCCATCAAGCCTGAACTTTGGAGAATGAACTTTGGAGAGCCCGTCGCCGACGGGTCCAAAACCGTCAGCGATGCCCTTTAAAAAATACCCGTCGGCCATTATGTCCGTATCCAGGAGATCAAAGCGTCGGCGGAAGATCAGGAATGGGGAACCCGTCGCCGACGGCCCCCCATCCGTCGCCGACGGGTTGTGGTTTTATGAAACGCGAAAATTTGGATTTTTGGGTCAAAGCTCGATTTCTATTGGTTCTTGGTCATTGATTTCGGGAGTTACACTATCTTTGGAGTTCAAACTTTGATCTTGGAGCCAAGAATCAGGAACCATTCGATTCCATCCATCTCTAATCCATCATCCATCACCAGTATCACCCGAATCATAGAGATCATCATCATCTTCTATAATCAACCATCCACAAACCCTAATCCTTCCACCATCATTATTTCCACCATCATCATTCACCAAAGCCCTAACCATTCACCATTTCTCCATCATTCAAGCTTCAAGATGGTCCAATCCATGTTTCAATCATCCGGTGATCAAGTTTCTTCAATCATGAGCGGCTAATCACCTTGGTTTCACCCCGGTGTAGGTAGTTGTTAAATTTAGGGTTTCGAACTGTTCTTGATTCAACTTTGTGACAACTTGTATTGATTTTTGAAACCTTTGACAATAGTTTACATTTGTTTCGTATTCGTAAATTGTCGAACGATGTTAAAAGTTATGACTTTACGAAATGGTTATGTGTAGTTATGCATTGCCTTGGTTAGGTTTTACTTGTGTTGATTACAAAGTGCATTCTTGTCCGTTCTTTGAAATGTTGATAGTTATTGGCACCTAAGTCACGGTACACTAAATCCGCTAATCTTATACAATTGAGTTGAATCTAAAAACTTGTAGAAACCCTAGGTTGGCAATTACCGAAACCGGGTGTGATCCCTTTTTCTTATTATTGTTTAGTAATCAATCTTTCTTGCATTCATTAATTAGTAGTTGTTAATCAATTGAACCAATTCCATTAGTTTAAATTCCCATCTTTCAACTAAACAAAAAATACAAAAAAATATCTGGCAAGCTTCATAAATTGTGACAATTGTTCTAATTCAATCGAATCCACACGCAAACCACATACTCTTCGTAGTTCGACCCCTTGTTACCACTAACTATTTGTTAAGGGTAATTTGGGCTTATAAATATTATCTTTGACCGGAGCGCGACACTCCGATCAGCTTATTTAGTGAGCCATCCGCATTTCTTTTAACCTTGAAAACCCACATCAATCCAATCACTTTTGCACCATGTAGTAATTGTTGGCGGCAAAATTACCAACTCATCACAACTCGGTGGTGGGTTTAGGTCATGATCCTAATCAAAGCAGATTAGGATTGGTTATTTACTTATTGTTATCTCTAATTGATTGTAATTATCTGATAAGATTATTTAGGTAATTAAAGATATCAATTAGAATAAGATTAGGATGCTTGGAAAAGAAGATTTCAAGTCCTATAAGACCGTGGGGTATGGTGGGGATTGGGTTGGGGGCATGAGTTGACACGTGGAGTTGGAGCCCCCCCCCCCACCGGTGAGTGACGTGTCCGTGGGGTATGGCGGGGCTTGGGTTGGGGGCGTGGCTTAGCAATTTATTAAAAAACAATTACAAAAAATTAAAAAAATACACCCAACATTAAAAAAAACCTAAAATTTTATTAATTACAAAATAAAAAAACCTAAAAACGATTACAAAATAAAAAAAAACCTAAAAATTACAAAAAAAGAATAAAAACGTTTACAAAAAAAAAACCTAGAGCGTTAGGTAAATTTCAAAAAGCGCGAGCTTATCGAACAGCCTTCGCTCCTTGCCACGAAACTCAATGTTCGCCACCGCCACCCGGTCCTCGTGGCTTAACTCGTCGCTCAGAACGGCTTCGTAGTAGGCCTTGAAACGATCGAGCTTGGGACGTAGCTTGCGCCATTTATGTTGGCACGCGTTTAAGTTGTGCCGGTCGTGTCCGACGTTATGTCGGTAGCTTGCGAAGGCTTCCGGCCAATATCGTGTTTGGTCGGGTTGTCGCCCCTTCATAGCGTCAACGACGTTTGTGACGAGAGCTAACTCTTCTTCGTGGGTCCAAGAGGCCATCTTCTTCGGGTTGAGGTAGCTGGTTCGTGGGGTCAAGTGGGGTTGGGGTTGGAGAGCGATGGTTTGGGTTGGGGTAGCCGGTGGGGTTGGGGTTGTATTTATAGGGGATGTTGACTGTTGGGGGTTGGGGTGACCGCTTGGCTTGGCCAAACGGTTACAATTTAAAATTCAAACTCAAACACCCCGCTATGACATGGCCAACAAAGCGAATAGGAGGCCGCCACATCAGACCACTAGCCCGCCCCACGCCCGGCTTCAAACCCAAGCCCCAAGGGCCACGCCCCAACCCAAGCCCACCCGGGGTGGTGGCTTGGTCGTTTTACCCTAACCCAAGCCCCATACCCCACAGTCTAAATGTGATCAGTTTTTGAGGAAGTTTTCTGATTTTAAAAATGGGAGCGTATCATAGTTTTAATTGTGTGCTTTCTGATTTCTTTGTTTTGCTGAAACCAATTCTGAGCTTGAATTGTTATGAGAGCCATTCAAGTTTCGGATCTGTTGAATGAAGATACCTGCGATAAAGAAGAAGACCGATTGGAGTTGCTGTCGGAATTCAGTATCAAGAAGGTTGCAGTGTTTTTAGTTGAGTCAAGGATCAGAAAAAACAAAAACTCAACAGGGCCGAAGAACAGAACCAAGTCTGTCAGCGATTCTCTGTTTTCTGCAAATCAAAGGTTCAGGTTAGAAAATTGAAACTGTTTAAAGGTGTTTGAATTCAAGTTTTGGATCAACCACCAAAATCACCAGTTACACAAACATACAGTCGGAAAAATGGAAGAAGACCAATGGGTGACGACGGATCAAGACAGGAGATGGTTATGGTAGAGAAAAGCGGCTCCACGCCTTTACAGTGCACAATGTTGAATTCAGTCAATTACAACATATGGGTTATTCAAATTAAAGCACTGTTCAAAGTACATGGAATTTTGGAGGTTATTGAACCTAAAGGGCTATTCGAATTAGTCAGATCTAGTTGAAGCAAAAAAGAACGACATGGCTATTGCATAATTGTTTCAATCAATCCCAGAAGAGCTCGTGATCCAAGTGGCCCAATATGAATCAGCTAAGAAAATCTGGGATGCGTTAAAAACCAGATATGTAGGAGTTGATCAGGTAAGGGAAGCACGAATTGAAACTCTAGAAATAGAGTTTGAGGGACTAAAGATGAAAGATGGAGACAGCGTAGATGACTTTACGGCCAGGCTAAGCTCTCTTGTTTCTAAAGCAACAAGTTTGGGAACTACGTTTAATGAGAAAAAGCTGGTAAGAAGTTGCTTAGTTTCTCCCCTCCAAATTTTATCCAAATTGTTGCTTCAATTGAACAAACTTTGGATTTAAAAACAATGGCGTTTCAAGAAACTATGGGAAGGCTTAAGGCGTTTGAAGATTGATTGAAAAGAGCCGAACCACAAGGTGAAACCCAAGGTAAGCTACTTTATGGTGAATCTTCTACTAATCAAAGAAGTCATGACTTTGGTAGGGGACGAGGAAGAGGTGGTTCACATGGCCAGGGTCGTGGACGAGGCAACGGTCAAAACAAAGATTCTAATGAATCTTCTGAGAATCGATCAGAAGGAAAGCCAAAGAGAGATCGGCCGACGGTTAAGTGCTATTGGTGTGGCAAGATGGGTCATTTTTCTTCGGTTTGTCCTGTTCATTTTAAAGCAATGAAGTGAATCTTGCAGATACAAAGGAAGAGAAAAAGGAAACCTTACTCATGTTGCCAAAGATAGATGAGTCAATTTTTCTGAACGAAGAAAAAGTTGTACCGGGACGATACCAATCTAATTCAAAGGAAGAAATTTGGTATCTCGATAATGGTGCTAGCAACCATATGACGAGAGAAAGCTCATTCTTTTCATTTCTTGAGGAACAAGTAACTGGATGAGTTAGGTTCGGGGATGGTTCACAAGTTGAAATTCAAGGCAAAGGAACAATACGAGTGCATTGAAATGACGGTGAGAAAAGAAATATTACCAATGTTTGTTATATTCCTAACCTTCATTGCAACATTTTGAGTTTAGGTCAAGCTACCGATAATGGATGCAAGGTTGTGATGCACAACAAGTTTCTTAGGATGTATGGAGCTAACGGCGTTTTGATCATGAAAGTACCAAAGACGAATAGTTTATACAAAATTAAGCTTCGAGTTGCTAAAGATTTTTGTTTACTTGCAAAAGTGAATGATTCTTCTCAAATTTGGCACGCATGATTTGGTCACTCAAACTATGACTCATTGAAGAACATGGTGTCAAAAGAACTCGTTGTTGGACTACCCAAAATAAGTCCAGGTAACGAAATTCGTGATGCATGCTTGAAGGATAAGCAAACAAGGAACTATTTTCGGGATCAGACAAGTTATAGAGCTTCTAAAGTGTTGGATTTGGTTCGTGGGGATCTATGTGGACCAATTACCCCTCCGACACGGGGTAGTAGAAAATATATTTTTGTTTTGGTTGATGATCACAGTACGTACATGTGGACGTTTATGATAAAGGCAAAAGTGAAGCATTCGAGATTTTCAAAGGTTTTAAAGCAACCATAGAAAAAGAAACGGGGTTGAAGATCAAAGTCTTTCGCACAGAAAGAAAAGGGGAATTTATATCGCATGCTTTGATGGAGTTTTGTAAGGTCAATGGAATAGTTCGACAACTCAACGCACCATACACACCACAACAAAATGGTGTGGTGGAGCGAAGAAATAGAACATTAATCGGGATGACAAGAAGCATTCTAAAAGTTACGGATATTCCTAAAGACTTATGGGGTGAAGGTGTTCGTCATTCGACTTATGTTTTAAATCAAGTAGCTACACGTTCACTAACCAATCAAACACCGTATGAAGTTTACAAGAAGCGAAAACCAATTATTTCACACTTAAGGGTGTTCAGGTGCATTGTCTCAATTTCTCAACAAGTTAGATGACCAAAGTGAAAAATTGGTACATCTTGGAAACAAGCCGGGATCCAAGGCATATCGGTTGTATATTTCCGATAAAGACAAGGAGGTTGTTAATCAGGATGTGGGCTTTGACGAAGAAAAGGGATGGGATTTGTTCGGTAAAGAAGCAAAAAAATAATGAGGTTTGGCAAGATTTTGAGGTGGTGCTGAAAGATAATGTTTTTGTTCAGGAAAAAGAGACAGTTTCTGATGATGAACGGAATATAGAATCAGGAATAGAAGCAGAAGAAGAAATCGGTGATACCTCAGCTCAATTATCGGGTCAAGAAGTTGATCCCTATACAGATTTTCAAGCCCAGATGGGTTTGAAAAAAACCTTGCATCAACACCAACCCATCAGGTCAGCCCTTACAGTTCTGAGGGGCTGAACACAGGTGCTAACAGCAGGAATGAAGCCCATAATGGTGACCCCGACCCAAGCTTAGGTACAAGTTTAAGACGTTCCATTCGTGTACCTATAACTCCACATAAATTCAATGATTTTAAGTTGTTTCTAATAGAAGAAAATGAGCCTAAAAACTTTAATGAAGCTGGGGAAAATAGGGATTGGACGAAAGCCATGAGAGCCGAGATTGAATCAATCAAAAAAATTGAACTTGGGTGCTAGTGAATCCTCCTAAAGAGTGTAAACCAATTGGTCTTAAATGGGTTTACAAAGTGAAGAAAAATGTGGATGGGTCGATAAACAAGTACAAAGTTCGTTTGGTTGCAAAGGGTTATGTGCAACGATACGGAGTAGATTTTGAAGAAGTTTTAGCACTTGTCACCAGATGCTTTGGCAGCTAGCTATAAGTGGGAGATGAAGCCAAAGTTTACAAACTGTTGAAGGCCCTATATGGGTTAAAGCACGCTCCTAGAGCATGGAATATCAAGTTGGATAACACGCTGAAATGGTTTAACTTGCAAAGGTGTTCCCAAGATCAAGCAGTGTATAGACGGGTCATGAAATATACTTTTCTGATAGTGGGGGTTTATGTCGATGGCATGGTAGTCACTGGTTCGAGTTTGAAAGAGATTAAACGTTTCAAGATTCAAATGGAGAAGTGCTTCGAGATGACTGATCTTGATAAGTTATCTTACTATCTTGGTATAGAAGTATTGCAACACAATGAAGCGATTACGATAAAGCAAGAAGCATATGCTAGTCAGATTTTAAAGGAATGGGGTTTGTTATAGTACAATTAATCCAAGTGTACTATGGAGCCCAGAATAAAGTTAATGAAAGATGAAAAAGGTGAAAGTGTAGATGTAAGAGGCTTTCAAAGACAGGTGGGATGTTTGAAATATCTACTTCACACAAGACCTGATCTCTCGTTCTCAGTCAGTATGGTGAGCCGATATATGCATGATCCAAAGGAGTCCCACTCGAATGTTGTTAAACATATTACGCGTTACATCAAAGGTACCATTAATTCTGGAATTACATATTATGTTGGAGGTTCAAGAGAATTAGTAGGTTACAGTGATAGTAGCTATAATACGGATAGAGACGATGGGCTAAGTACAACGGGGCATATTTTTTTTATTTTTGTAAATCACAAATTACTTGGTTCACTCATAAACAAACTACTGTCACATATTGTGAAGCCGAGCTTATGGCTGCTACAGCAGCTGCTGCATGTCAAGCCTTATGGCTTCGTGGTTTATTAAGTGAATTAACTGGTGAAGAGCCAAAGAAGGTTGAGTTATGAGTTGATAACAAATCTCCCATTGCCTTAATGAAGAATCCTATGTTGCACGGGAGAAGTGAGCACATTGATACACGGTTCCACTTTATTCGTGAATATATTGAAAGAGATCAAGTTAAAGTAGAGCATGTTTCGGGAGATCAGCAAAAGGTAGATATATTAACTAAAGCTCTTGCAAGGATAAAGTTTAAAGAGATGCGAGACATGCTTGGAGTTGAAGACCTCCTGGTTGCGAGTTGGCAATTAGGGAGGTGAATGTTGGCGACAAAATTACCAACTCATCACAAGTCGGTGGTGGGTTTGGGTCGTGATCCAAATCAGAGCTGATTAGGATTGGTTATTTACTTATCGTTATCTCTAATTGATTGTAGTTATCTAATAAGATTATTTAGGTAATATCAATTCAAAAAAAAAAGATATCAATTAGAATAGGATTAGGATGCATGGAAAAGAAGATTTCCTATAAATGTAATCAGTTTTTGAGGAAGTTTTCTAATTAATAGATTAGATATATTAAGAGATAAATATTGTGTCAATATTATATTCAAATTAACAGGAGGTGTGGGGGTAGGAGCAGTGTTAGGAAGTCGAGGACGCCTGGAATATGTTCGGAGGACAGAAGGGCCGGGTGAAGTCGGTCTGGAAGGAGCGAGTTGTGAAGTGGGATGGGAGTGGGAAGGTGTAGTTTGGTTGGAAGTAGAGAAGTAGGGTGGGCCGTGAGGTGGAAGGGGGCTGGAAGGTTGGGCGGTTGAGGCTGGTCCACGAGGTGTAGTATGGGCGTTAAGGGGGTTTGGGTTGAGGGAAGTAGGAGGGACGGGGTGAGGCCAGTAGAGTGGATGGAGTGGGTTGGTAAGGAATTCGTAAGTGTGAAGGGAGGGTTTTGGTCGATTGGCGAAGGGGAAGGTTGATTCGTCAAAAATGACATGACGGTTGATCAGGATTTTATTGGTGGCTAGATCAAGACACTTGTGTCCGTGGTTATTAGGAGGATAACCAAGAAATACACAAGGCATGGAACGATGCTCAAGTTTATGAATGGTTGTATAAGGTATAAGCGGGTAACACAAACAACCAAACACGCGTAAGTGGTCATAGGACGGGCTGCAGAGGTAGAGGCGTTGGGTGGGAGAATGGTAGTTTAGGAGTTTGCTGGGAAGAATGTTAAGAAGGTAAGTGGCAACTTCAAGAGCGTGATGCCAGTAGGTGTTTGGTAGGTGGGAGTGAGCAAGAAGGGTGCAGATGATGTTATTAATAGATCTAATTTTGCGTTCGGCTTTGCCATTTTGAGACGAAGTATAAAGGCATGAGAACCGAAAATGCATGCCATGTTGGTTGCAAAATTGTTTAAATTGGAAGTTGGTATACTCTTTTCCGTTGTCACATTGAAATTGTTTAATTTCGCGTTCAAATTGTGTGGCAATGAAATTAGAGAAAGTAGTGAACATTGAGAAAACTTGTGATTTATTACTGATTGGGTAAGTCCATAAGAAATTAGTAAAATCGTCAAGGAATAATATGTAATAACGGTGACCTCCGCTACTTAAAATAGGGGAGGTCCAAAGATCACTGTGAACAATGTCAAATGGCAAAGAAGTGAAATTAATGGAATCCATAAACGGCAATTTAATATGTTTACCAAAGACACGCGATTGACAAAATTGAGATTTCAAAGGTCCAAAACTAATAAAACCAGAATGTTTTAATGACTGCAATAAATTAGTTCCCGGATGACCGAGTCTTTGATGCCACGTGTCTTGAGTGATAGCAGCAAACGTGGTCGGAGAAGTGAACTTGGTGACTTGTGTAGGATCTAGCGTGTAGAGATCACCGGAGCTATTGCATCGTAGGATAGGGGTCCGGGTCTTGAGATCCTTCACAAGAAAACCAAAAGGGTCAAACTCTACAGAAACATGATTATCAGTTGTAAAGCGATGAACTGAAAGCAAATTTTTGATTAAGGATGGGGCATAAAGGACATTGTTTGGTTTAAATGGAGGAAAAGGTGGGGATAAGGTTTGCTTACCGTGTCCATGTACGGGAATGGTGTTACCATTACCTACTAAAATATTACGAGACATGTTGTTATTAAAATAAGACGAGAGATTAATCAAATTGTTAGATATGTGATCAGACGCACCTGTATCCATAGTCCAATTTCGATCATGCTGGTTCAGCGACATATGGTAAAGAGCATGTGTGATGTCCGTTGGCGTGTGGTGGTCAGCGAACGAGGCGACCTGACTTGCAGCATATTTTTGGGCTGGACGTGGACCTAGCAAGCTTGGGCCCGAGTTGTTGGACTTGGGAAGTGTTGGGTAAGGGCAAGGTGGGACAGGCCATGTGGCCCAAGGTGAAGGGAAATAACCAGTTGCACCGGCCCAATAATTATGTGGGTTATTCTAGTTCTGACAAGTTGGTCCATTCCACGGTTGTCCAGGGCAGAAGAGTTGTAGTTCGAGTTACCGTGTCCTCGAGTGGCGGATCCACGGCCTCGGCCTCGGCCCCGGCCTTTGCCGCGGCCCCGGCCACTCCCACATTCAGAAGATTCGTTGCGATTATCAGAAGAGGTACCTCGATCACGATCCTGGTGTTCCGAAGTGGCGTTAAGAGCCGTACTAGCATGTTGAGCAGCTTGTTTTGCTTGATTAATCTTGCGGGTCTCTTCCATGCACAACCGAGGTCTGGTGTCATAAAAATCTGGAAGAGGCTTTGTTTGTTGGATGATGAGTGCAACGCTCTCATATTGTTCGGTAAGGCCGGTGAGAATTTGCAAAACCAATTGTTCGTCCGTGACAGGCAAGCCAACGTTCGTGAGCTGATTGTATATTTCTTTCATTGCTTGACAGTAAGAAGACATCGATGTGAACTGATCAAGGCGGGTGTTTGCAAAACAATTATTGAGATCAATCGTTCGAGTTGCCTTGTTATCTTGAAAAAGGTTTAAAAGAGCCGTCCATGCATCATATGCTGTCGTGTTTGGCTTTAAAATTGTGTAGAGAAGATCTGGGGATATAGTCCTGTATATCCACTGCAAAACTATTGAATCAAGACGCTCCCATGATTCGGTAGGTTTTTCTTTTTCCTTGTCTTTATCAGAAGAAGTAGCAGGGGTGGTCCGATGTTGGAGATGGTCGTAGATTTGAAACTCCTTACATTGAATCTTGAATAGTTCGGACCACGAAGTGTAGTGTCCGGATTCAATGTCTAAGGTGATTGGGATGAGTAGTCGGATGTTAGATACGGTGACTGCGGGGTGGAGAGGGGAAGCCATGGAGATCGATGAAGGGCTGAGAAGGGATTGGCTGAGAAGGGATTGATGAAGGCTGAGATAAAAAGAAAATTGGAAGTGTGGGTGGGAGGAAGGAACGTATCAGACTCTTGATACCATGATAGAGAATAATTATTGATTGCCTTCTCATTCCATCGACATCCTATATATATTACAAGACTTCTCCATCATTTTAGGAGACATATATTCTAATTTGAATATAACATTGACACAATATTTATCTCTAAATATATCTAATCTATTATGATAGAGAATAATTGATTGCCTTCTCATACTCAACCGGTTGTACCTAATGCTACTTCACCACCACCTCCACCTCCCCCTCCACCACCAACCCGTACCATACGTACACGCTCTATGGACGGGATCTCTAAACCCAAACAACCCTTTAACCTTCATACTTCCCTTATCACTCCCATCCCGAAATACCCCAAAGAAGCTCTGTCCACTACGGAATGGCACAATGCCATGACTACTGAATTTAATGCTTTTATTAAAAATAAGACGTGGGAATTATTCCCACGTACGCCTGACATGAATGTCATTCGTAGTATGTGGTTATTTAGACATAAATTTAGGTCTGATGGTTCGTTAGAGAGGTATAAGGCTCGTTTGGTGTGTGATGGAAGCACTCAACAGATCAGCATTGATTGTGGTGAGACATTCAGTCCAGTTGTTAAGCCTGCCACTATTCGGACTGTTTTGACTCTTGCCTTATCTCAGAATTAGCCCATTCATCAGTTGGACGTCACCAACGCGTTTCTTCATAGGAATTTGAGTGAAACTGTCTATATGTATCAACCCATGGGGTTTCGGCATCGTCATTTCCCAGATTATGCGTGTCGTCTAAGGAAATCTTTATATGGGTTAAAACAGGCTCCCCGAGCTTGGTATCAACGTTTTACAGATTTTGTGTTAACCATCGGGTTTCAACAGAGTAAGTGTGACAACTCCCCTTTTATTTATTTTCATGGCCATGACGTTGCATACTTACTGATTTACGTTGATAATATAATTCTCACCACTTCTAATGAAACATTATGGGTTAATATTATGGCACGGCTGGCCGCTGAATTTGACATGAAAGATCTCGGTCCCTTGCGTCATTTTTTAGGCATTCACGTGACTCGCCAACACAACCGCATGTTTTTATCTCAACAATCCTATACTAAAGACATCATTGAACGTGCGGGAATGCATTCTTGCAAACCAGTTGCCACTCCGGTTAATACTAAGTCCAAGCCCAGTGCCACATCTAGTCCTATTTTTGAGGATCCTACACTTTACCGCAGTCTTGCAGGTGCTCTTCAGTACCTAACTTTCACCAGACCCGACATCAGTTATGCTGTTCAGCAGGTGTGCATGCATATGCACGCACCCCGTATGGATCATTGGAATGCGTTAAAACGCATTATGCGGTATCTCCAGGGCACTTCTTCTCTTGGTCTGACACTAGGTTCTTTCACAGACTTCTCGTTACGCGCATACACTGATGCTGATTGGGCTGGATGTCCTGACACTCATCGCTCAACTTCAGGTTATTGTGTCTATTTGGGTCCTAATCTGTTATCTTGGTCATCTAAACGTCAGGCAGTGGTCTCCTGGTCTAGTGCAGAGGCTGAATACCGGGGTGTGGCAAATGTAGTTGCCGAATTATGTTGGCTTCGTAATCTTCTTCTGGAGCTGCATAAACCCTTACCAAAGGCCAGCCTAGTTTATTGTGATAACATTAGTGCGGTGTATCTTTCAGGTAATCCGGTTCAGCACCGACGCACTAAGCACATTGAGCACGACATTCATTTTGTTCGTGATCTAGTGCAACGAGGTATAGTTCGTGTTCTTCATGTTCCCTCACGTTATCAGGTTGCAGACATCTTCACCAAAGGTCTCCCACAGATTCTGCTCGATGATTTTCGATCCAGTCTCAGTATTCGGCCTCTCTCGCTTCGACTGCGGGGGTGTAATAGATTAAATATATTTAGAGATAAATATTGTGTCAATATTATATTCAAATTAGAATATATATCTCCCAAAAATATGGAGAAGTCTTGTAATATATATACAGTGGCGGATCCAGGATTTTTCGTCAGCGGGTGCACAATATGGACAAGTCTATATGGGTCAAATAGACCAGGGAAAACAGTCAGTTAGTGATATGTTAAAGTATGCTAAATTTAACCACTATCTAAAGCGATAAAACTAACGCAATCAAAACATATGTACAGAGCAAATGGAGAGCAAGAAAGAACTTGATTTACTAACCTTTTAGTGGTGCATGACAACTGCTCGAGGCTTTGAGTGGGTGATTGCCTTCAAACTAATCAAAATACAAAATATGAGATTGAAGATGGAGATCTGTAATATAATAACTCAACAGCAGCTAATTAACATCAAAGAATGACATATATAATGATGAGTTTGAAAAAAAAATTAAGCATTTGACAAAATAATTTGATGACATATATAATTTCCTTTAACTCTTAGTTACTTATTTTTTTTCTAATGTACAGGAATTTAAAAGTGACTGAAAAAAACTCATGACAAAAATCAAATAATGTGATACGATTGAAAAAAAAAAATCATATACACCAATAAAATATTTATTTTTTTAATCCTCTAACTAGAAAATTTAAATTTGGTGTCATATCTCAACTGAAAAAAGCTTGCTTGTGGAGGCACTCATTTAAATTTGAAAAAACAAATGAAAAGCGAGACCATAAGATCATCAAAAGAAATATAAAAAACCAATTTCTTCTTCACTTTTCCTCTCAACATCTCCTTCACACGAATTTTACTCTACTGCAGGAAAGACAAAACCATCTTCTTCTATGATTATAGGCTGGAATGATTGCAGTGTCAAGGTTTTCAGTTTTCGTATTGATTTGGAACAATGCTTGTGACCTTGATTTCGCTTTTGCGTTGTTGAGGGATTTGATTTTGTGATGGATCAGCTTCAATGTGGATTTGATTCTGGCAAGGGGCCTATTAGTAAAATCCTTGGGTGCCCAAAGTTTTTTAGTTCAATTTCTAAGGTTTTTTACACTTGTGGGCTGGAGCTTAGGCGGTGCCATTGCAACCCCTGGACCTTAACTGAATCCGCCCTGTATATATAGGATGTCGATGGAATGAGAAGGCAATCAACAATTATTCTCTATCACTAATAATAAAAATGTGAGCGTATCATAGTCTTAGTTGTGTGCTTTCTGATTTCTTTGTTTTGCTAAAACCGATTCTGAGCTTGAGTAACTCAGTTAACGACCAAGTATTATTTTTTATTAATTGATTCGATTTCTGCGCGCATTGCTTTCATCCACTCCGGTTTAGATTTTGCATCGTCAAAACGAACTGGTTCATCATCCGCAAGCAATAAAAAATCTTCATCAATTACACATGAATTTAAAATGTAATCGTTAAAACATACTGGTATAACCGTGTTCAGTTAGATCTACAAACAACTGGCTCAGGGGGTCATAACATCACCTACATGCCCTTCCCGATTTGGATCTTAAAACTCACTGTTACTTTTTTACTTTTGTGAACTATTATTTCCATGTAGGCCATTATTAGGATTAGTAAACACATTATCAAAACAATTTGTGCTTCTGCAACTATTATTTTTGTTCACTTGGGCCAAGTCATACCCAGTTGGGCCTTGTTAAATTGGGCTAGTAACAAGCACAATATCTCCGTTTGAGGCCCTTGAGAGTTGAGACTTGCTTAGTTTGATCATGAGCATCAACATCTTTCATTCGTCGACTTTGGTGTGAGGTGCACACAATATGTTGTCTTTCATATGCCAATGCCACTGTTGAGTTATTTGCTCCATGATAATTTTGATTTTTAGGCTGGTGGGTGTGTTATAAAGTCTTCAGGGGTTTTATCACGTCACGTCAGCGTCACATCAGCGCCATTTCACATAGAGGGTTTTAAAATCCTCCCTTTAACTTGCATGCAATGGTTTAAATCTTTTTAAAGCCCTTATTAAACAAAATACAAAAAATAATAATAAAGAGCAAAAGATTTGATTGGTTGAAAAGAATGGACCCCACCTGCACATGTCATTAGCGCTCGTTACTAGAATAAAGCCCTCTCCATGGTTCCCCCCCCCTATGGCGCCCAGGGGATGGCTATGTGGAGCTAAAGGGCGCTAAAATGGATGATTTGGCCAGGGGCGCTATACCACATCCCCTAGCCTTAGAAACAGTATCAACACCACTTGGCTTTTAGTATTACTTAACCCGATTGAATATGCTCCGTATTAACTGACCCATCTCTCGTGTCAATAACGTGCGCTTATTTAATTTAGAGAAAAAGGATAAATTACGCGTCATATGGTTGCTCGCGCTATTATCCAAAATACCACAAACCCTAAACTCTAAAGCTAACCACCACAAGTGGCCTAGTGGTGGAGTGACTTGGGTTCTCCAATGGAGACCCAAGTTCAATTCCCATTAGTGACACTTTGGTGGCCACCGACACCCGCTTTAAAACCGGAACGAGGATCCTGTGAGGTCTCGGGTTCGATACATGTGTCGGACCCCTCCTTGATGGTTATGGGGATTTACTGCCAGGAAGCCTTGTCGGGTGGTGACCTGGGAGGGGGGATCTCCTCCGCGGTCGGGGTTACCGTGCAAATTAACCTTTTTTTTAAACTCTAAAGCTAAATTCTAATAGTTAAACTCTAAAGCTAAATTCTAATAGTTAAACTCTAAACCCTAAAATCTAAATACTATATATAATTAATTCGGGTTCATCGGGCCAATCACAACGTCACCAACATTCGTTTTATCAGGTTTCCTACGTTCCTTAAATTAAAATCTATTTATTTTGATCACCCTCCATTACCCAATTATTTTGATCAGTAATTTTGTATGTAAGAAAAAATTATCTAAATTACTTCTTTTTGTTAATAAGTTTTAAATTTTACTTTAAACATTTACCATGGAAGATATTTGATAACATTTTGGTTGTCCGAATCAAAAGTTAATTGTTTAACGATGACCGATGGGTGGTGGTCCATTGAAAAAGACAAAGTCTTTATAACGTTTTGAGAGGGAGAGGTTTTAGGTTTAAGTCACATAGACGATAGGATTAAAAGAAATTTATCGTTCAAAAAAAATTGTTTAGCGACGGTTAACTTTATATAATGACTGTATAAACTATGTGACAATATGAATTGATATTTTTCTTTATTAACATCAGAAATTGTGTCCAAGATTACTCAAACTATCAAGGCTTTTAGGACTATGAACATGACTTTTGAGTTTGAAAATGTCCGCGTCGTATATCAAGAGACTTGACTTTCGGCTTTGGTTAACCTTTTTCAATTCAAGAGTCTACTCAACACATTTAGCAAGTTATCTAGATATTAAAACCTATATAAATTAGCAAACTTTTTGTGCATAAGGACTTGTAAGTTGTGCTTTGGGTGTTTTCCAAAAAAAAAAACTTGATTTTTTAGTTTTAACCCAAAGGTTTGTACCTTTTTCAATTTTAACCCTACATAATTTGTTTTTTTAACTTTAACCCAAAACTTTTCATTATTTGCAATTTAACTTCACAACTTTTGTCACTTATACTTTTCATCTTTCGCAAATTTTCGTTTTACGTATAGTTCTAAATTTTTCGAGTTAATACGACGCAACGTGCATGTGTGGTTCAACGTTTTTACCTCTATTTTTCCATGTTTGACAGGTTCGTCGCAATACGCATATTATAGGTCGAGTCAGTGTTGGTTGTCAATGACGGTTGTGTGACATTAGTACTATTTGACATCGTTTTACGCCCCGCCGCAACACGGGGTGTGCTTTGGGGATTTTTCAAAGAAAAAATTGTTATGCATATGGTTGTCGTAACGTTGGCTTTGGGGGTTTTCCAAAAAAAAATTGATGTTTTTTACTTTTCACCCAAAAGTATTTCATAAATTACTTTTAACCAAAAACTATTTGTTTTTTACTTTTAACCCAAAACCTTTTATCTTTTACAATCTATCCTCATAACTTTTTTTACTTTCAACTTTGGTCCTTTATAGTTTTCATTTTTCGCAAATTTTGCGCTCTATGCTTGGTTCTAAATTTTGTGACTTAACACATCACAGCGTGCGTCTTTGGCTTAACGTTTTTACGTTTCGTTCTAAATTTTGCGAGTTAACACGACGCAACGTGCGTGTGTGGGTCAACGTTTTTACATCGTCTATTTTTACCCCGTTTGACAGGTTTAACATAACGTGTGGGTCGTAGATCGACTTAGTTATAAATAAAGAATCTCCGCCGCATTGCGACGGGTCGTAATCCTAGTTATTAATAATAATATAATTGTTAAAGATGACGGCGAAAGTTCATCGAATTAACAATATGGTGTCCAATACTACAAATGTTTGTATTACCTATGAGTTTGATAATACTCTCTTACTAGCGGAGATAGCCCATTAGTTTACGGGTATCTTGAAAACCATAGCATTGTTAAATATTTCGGGCCCATTCAATTAAAAAAAACATTTTTCAACGGTTGTAACCTGTAAAATCAAAGCGAGCTCACTACCTGATAAACCAAAGGAGAAGAACATTGTGCTCCGGTTTCCACCATATGACGAGCAAGATCACTTATTCAATTATAATATTGTTTTGGGTCTTGAGCTAACTTTATCAATTATATTTAGAGCCTCCTTTCAATCCTATTATTATTAATTTGGGCTTATTTTATCATTCGGGCTTAATTATTCTTTAAGTTTTCGGGTTGTAAAATGTTTGTGCTTATTAAAAATGGGTTTTTAGTAATATCAAGTATCCTATTTTTTGGTTAAGGGTATCCTCGTTTTTTTTTTTTTTTTTTTTTGGTATCCTTTGTATAAAGCAAAAAAAAAAAAACACTACGAATACTGGGTTGAGCCGTAGCCCGTGCTATGACTCATTACATTATGGCTCTGCCCCTGATTCTGTATATACATATTACTTACAGTTTTTTTTCTGAATGACAAATGTTACTCCTACTATAAATTACACCAATAAATCTAAATGACACATTGCCTAAGTTTAAACCTAAGGACATCTTCTTTAAGAAACATAAGCCTCTACTAAGTGGGCTAGTCTCACATTGACTCTTACAGTTCATAGTATTATTAACAACTAAACAACATAGCTCTAAATGATGTTAAGTAAATTACTTTGAGACCTAGAAAATAAACGGACGCTACTAAATCAGTGTTTAAACATCTTCCAGCTTATGAAATGTTGTCCTTAGTTAAAAACGTTTGGCTTGATCTAACAAATATCGATTTTCCTTTATGTAGATCATAAGTTGAGAAAACTTTTGACAATATGTGTTTCGTTTTGTCACCTTATAATTTAGTAGTCTCTGATGTAAGAATGCAAGTTACGTTGTCTTCATAGATAATCACGTTATCCTTCTGAATTTGTGCGAAACCACATGCTTCTAGTATGTGTTCTTCCATCGATCTTGGCCAAACTCCAAGAAAATGTTGTGTCATCGAAAATAAGTATGATCTCAGTTAGGTTACATCGAAAAAAATTGGTCTATGAGATCGAAAATGTTGAGCTTATTTTGAAAATATCATCCTCATACTCAGTAAATCCTACCAATAGCAAAACAAATGTAGGGTCTGAGGAGGGTAAGATGTAGACAACCTTAACTCTACCCAATAGGAATAGAGAGGCTGCTTCCAGGGTGACCTCCGGCTCGATAGTAGTTTTGCATCAAGCCTTAGACATAAAGCACATAACACTCAGCAATCGGGACAAAGACCGATTAGTGCATGTACCCTTTTGTCTTTCAGCTATCAACGCCACCACATGATGCATAATTAACCGTCCTCAGCTTTTAACCTTATTTTCACGAAATTAGTAAAATAACGTTAAAACTAGTGCACTTTCACTTTTGCCCCCGATGGCCCACACATATATATACATTATATGCGCATACTGCAAGCGGGCGTCTTATTTTGAAAATATATATTTTGAAAATAAGTTACAAATTTAATATAGTTACTTATTAAGTTGAGCTTATTTTGAAAATAAATTACAAATTTAATATAGTTAGTTATTAAAGAGTAAGAGTACAAGTTAATTATCTATATAAGTGTTGATGCATATTTTGTGGACACGACTCGGCTCGGTTCAACTCGGCTCAGTTCGATTTGGTCTCGACTTGAAGACACGAAGATCAAGACAAAGCTGCTTGTGTCTGTACTTTGTCTGTAATGTGTCATGATACAAAACGATGTCTTGTGTTAGATTTGTTTATATGTGCGTTCGATGTAAGTTTGACCAAGTCAACCATCCTCCGGTTTGACTTGGCCAAACAGTTAGCACGTTGGTTGAAACATGCTTGTGTCGAAGGATGTCATCGAAGGATGGTTTGTATCCTTCGATGTCCTCGAAAGATAATGTCTTTCGATAGATACAGATGGACCTCGAAGGATATCATCCTTCGAGGTATGTATGGATCTTTCGGTAGAATTCTGATCGATAGATGATCCTTCGACCAGATCACCTTATCCTTCGACCATAGCTGCTGTGTCGGGTATAAATACCCAAGTGTTGTGTTCATTTCACGAGAGACAAGGTGAGAGACATTAGAGACACATAGAGAGCATTATGTCCAGGAACACACACACACTTTAGAGAGTTTGCAATACAGAATTGTAAACCTTGCGCTTGTAACCGGAACCTTTCATACGCATTAATACAAGTGGTGTTAATCGTTGAACCTTGTGTGTTTTGTGTTTTATACTTGTCTCAACTCGGTTTGCATGCTAGCTTGGATTCCGCACTCGCTAGTGTGTTAATATAACAAGGATAAGGTTTGACCTCATATCCGGGAAGAGGGACCTACAAGTGGTATCAGAGCCTTGGCTCTTTTCCTTGTTAAAACCGAGTGTTTTAGAGTGTTTCGGGTTTTTGAAGTTTATATTTTCTGGAAATTTTTCTGTTTAAAACTTCGAAAATCATTGCATGTTGCTGAAAGTTGTTATAAAAACCGGTTTATTCTTCATTTTCACATTGTTAAAAGTTGGTTTTTATTGAAGTTTCGGCCAAAACTCGTGTTTGGCAGTGTCGGTTTTCTGAAAAATTCAAATTTTTCTGGGTTTGTTCTTGATATCTTCAACTTATATTCAAGTGTTCTTCAAAGTGTTCCATATTTTGATCTTGTTTTATTATTGTTGAAAGTTGTTTGTGCATTGGGAAAGGACAATTGGTTAAAATATTCAAACCAAATCTGGTTTTGGCAGAAAGTAAGGCCTGCACATACCTTCTGCCGAAAGTTGAGCACCAACCCGTCACCTTTCTCACCAACCTGTCACATTTGTCAACTGTGTCAGAGCTCATCGAAAGATATCCTTCGAAGTCGAAAGATCATCTTTCGATCAAGGAGGTTCGACAGATACCCATCCTTCGAACATCTTTCGAAGTCAGTGAGTTATCTTTCGAGCCAAGGAATCTTTTCGAAGGATATATTGTTCGAGCTTCTGTTGCATTTCGAAAGATAAGGATCCTTCGTCTTGGAGAATCTTTCGAAGTCTTTGTTCGAAACTCAACAGTGATCTTTCGAACACTGTTGATCCTTCGAACAAGTGTCTATCTTTCGAACTAGTGTTGATCTTTCGATCCTTAATTGTGTAAGATTAACAGTTTGTGTTTTCAGGTCTTTCGATCAGAGATCTTTCGGCTGTTTGTTTCTCTTCAACATTTTAATATAGTTTGTGAAAATTAATTTTTTTTAAATCAATTTTCACTTAATATATTAATTTTTAAAATGGGAACAAACGGTGAGTGGTGGAATCAATTGATTTCGACTTCACAATCATCAGCTACACAACCTGAGCCAGAATTCGACAAAAATGCATTCTTGCGAGCACTTGCCACACCTCAACCCAAATTTGATCCAACTGCCTATTTTTGGAAACCACCTCAAGCCCAACCTCAACAAGGCAACCAAAATCCTTTCATAAATCAAACAAGTACATCCACGTCCAACTCAAATAAAGCCGATGATGGGTGTGACTGGTCTGTACAATGTGGAGGTGGAAATCAAGGAGGAACTGCGTTTTATGCTAAAATTGTCAAGAATGTCAATGATGGTGAATCTTCAGGAAAAGATGACAGTTCAGGATGTAGTGGCACTGATGAAGATAGCTCAGGTGTGAGTGATTACAGTTCAGAATCGGACGTCAAGGAGGGAATGGATTCTGACAGTGATAATTTGTTGAATGATGCTAATGAGAAATCTGACTTGATCAAGAAAGCTGATGCTACATCAGAAGAAATGGAGAAGATTCTCACTGAAGAGGGATCTTTTTCTTTTCATACAACCGTTATGGCTTACGTAGAAGGTCAAACTTCTCAGATATGTGATACTAATTCTGACTCTAATTCTGATCCTGTTGAATGTGCAAAGTGCTTAGAATATGCTGAAAAGGAAAGTCAGTTTGAAATCACAAACAAACACAATCAACAATTGATTGTTGATCTTTCTAAAGCAACTGAAGCTAACTTGTTTTTGACCAGAAATGAAAAGGAATTTAAAGCTACAATTGCGTCATTAAAACATGATGTTTCTGAATTACAAAGGGCTGTTTTGAGAAAACAACATGCTAACAATGATTTAATTGACACAATTGAAAAGCAAATGGTAGAGTTAGCAACAGCTAGATGTGAATGTGAGACAATTAAGCAGAAATTGGAAAGCTATTCCAATTCCCGCTATGTTTTGGATCACATTATTGATGTTCAAAAGAAAAAGGGGGATAGGAAGTGTAATGGATTCAAATCATGTCCTCCCCCAATGAATCACAATTACTCCAAATTGCCTGATGACGAGTATATGCCCCGTTTTGAACCTACTGTGCCACTCAATCTAGATGATTTTGCAGCAGGCCTCGGGTTCACAACTGGTGCATCATCCTCGGGTCAATCAGAATCTGAATCTGAGAATGTGACAGATTCATCGTGTGTTAAGAAACAGAGTCCTCCCATTGTTGAGGATGCTGATTCTTCGGATGATGAATCTGAAGTAATTGTGAACCAACAGTCTAACTCGGTTACAACAGATATTCCAATCGAGAATCACATCTTGTGTGATCCACCAGTGGAACCGAGTAAGACTGAAATGTCAAAAGCAATGGATTCCATTGTATCTAGCCTTGAAGGGAATAACTTGTTGTACACGCTCAAAGGAGATGACAAAATCTACTCTAACAAAGATTTTCCAATTAAAAATGTAAATCAAGATTTAATTGAACAAATTTTTGAAGGATGTATTGATAAGTTTTTGGGAAACAAAAGTGACAAAGTTACCGTCACTCAATGTGATCCAATTCCGTGTGAACAAATTAGAAAACAATACGGAAACCAAAAACAACCAATTGAGCGAAAACAACAAGTCAACTCCGGAAAGGGTAAAGCACAGGGAAAGAAGGCTCAGAACAAGAATGTTCAAGCACCTAAGGTTCAACAGCCAAAGGTGCAAAACAAAAGAGCTCCTGTTAAGAAAAGAGAACCGAAAGTGAACTTTGTTGGATCCAAGGGTACGGATAAACTTGAAACATTTCAGGATAAATCTAACATTGATTTTATAAAACAAGTTAGAATTTTAAAACGAAATGATCAGAATAATTACACCCAACACTCCAACGGATGTGATTTAGGTCCAAGTACATCTAGATCACAAAGTTCATTGTCTGGTTCTCCGTCTGGTCATCAACATGTTTCTCCGAGGTTTGTAGAGCGGAGAATGTGTTTTGAGTGTGGCACAATTGGGCATATTGTAAGATACTGCCCATACCTGCAAAAGTTGAAGGCTCCCCAAGAAAACAATTACCAAAAACGATCAGTTTCCCCGAAACAAGACCCGCGTGTCTTGAAAGAAAGGGAAAAGAAGTTGAAACAAAAGAATCAAAAGGTAATTGAAAAAGCCTTAAACGCAGAGGTGAAAGAAGAAAAACCTGTTCAAGCAAAACCTAAAATGGAAAAACCAGTAAATGCAAAAACAATTAATACAAATACTGGTAAAGGACAAACAGCTTGGAAACCAAAACAGGTAATTCAGTCAGGGGGAGCACCGCAGGTTCTTTTTCCTAATCATCAGGAGATTGAGATCACCTTCCTTGATGATCAAGGACGACCCAAGACCACAAAGGCTTGGGTCCCCCTCTCCGTCTAATCTTTGAATGAGTGTGTAGGATATTCCAGGAGGAACTTTCAATAGTCGTAAGATTGTTGATAGTGGAGTGTCCATGCACAAAATAGGCGACAGAAGAAATTGTTGCCTTTGATGGAGAGAAAATGGAAAGAGAACAGAAATGTCTGTTGAAAGAGTTTGAAAAGCTTCGACAAAAATGCAAAGCCTTTTACAATCAAGCTTTGATCGGGTCCCCAGGATAGATTCAAATCTAAATGTACGCACCTGCAGCACGTTTGAAGTTCAAAATTCAACAAGATGAACGTGCAGTGTACATTTATTCGTGGTGTGATTGAAGAAAATGTGTTTGTTGAACAAACCAACCGGGTGTGCGGATGCCTTGGCATGGGTTGAACAACCGCACACTACTTCTCAAGAGAAAGACAAAAACCTTCGCTGGTGAAATGTGGAAAACCAGCCGGACCCAAAGGTTTATGATCTTGTTGCTGTCAAGAGACGTCTCAGTAGCTTCAAAAATCGACTTTGAAATCCACACCGGGTGGATATCCAGTTTGGGAGAGCACTCAGATTCCTTGCAATGCACGAAGCAGTTGCAGGATACGGTTTTAAATTTCTAATCTCTCCTTTACTTGTCGATATTTAAGCTGCTTTATGAATTTTCATTGTCTCGTACAGCACTCTTTGGCCAGACAATGTTGTCATCGTCCGCACCGCTTACCGACGTGCCAACTCATTTTTCCAAAATTCGATAAATCTTTTCAGATTAAAAATTAATTTTGGTAAACGGCATTGAGGTAAAACATGAGTTAACCAACATCGGAAAGTCATTTTTGTAAATACCTTTGTGTTTTTAAATTTTATCTTAGTTTGTTGATTTTAGGGGGAGTAATTCCAAATTTTGAAAAATCCAAAAACATCGAAAAATTTCAAAAGCTCAAAAACAATGGAAAAACAAAAATGAGTTTCCTGGCGAGCAAAAGAGAAAATGATAGTACATCAGTGGTCTGTCTAAACCTCTTTAAACCTTAAATGAAAAGCGATAAGCAGCTCTATATAAGATGTATCGGTAGGCTCACAATCATTTTAAAGTGCGCAGGGTGATATAAACTTAATCGACTGAAGACTGGGTGGGAACCATTCATTGGCATATGGTCTTAGTACCGAAATTTCGTTTGAGAGATTGCCGAGGTTCTGAGATATTCGGTCTTTATGCTGCTTATCATCTGGGTATCATGGTTGTATCTTTTACCGAAAAATAACGGGGACGCAAGTCTAGATCTTCCATGATACTATACATACGTGTACATATTGCATTCGACCTCAATAAGTGATCAACAATCACATGTCCAAACAAATAAGTGATAATATATCACATTTTCCGGGAGTCAAGTTCGTCTCTCTGCTGTACGAAAGTACTGACCTGTTCACGGACTTGCTCCTGTGCCCTCATGCATCGAAAATCAAGTTCCTCATCAATAAGTGATTATATCACATAGGGCTTGTTTTCAAACAAAATAAGTGAGAATCTCACATCATATACGGTTAAACAGATGATAATCGGTATACTCACCGGTAAGATGAACCCTCGTGCATACCTTGATACGGGAATGTGTCGTGATGTGGATGAACACCGGTCGGTAAGTATAAATTATACCTTAACGTATCCCCTCGCCATGATTACAAATGATAAGTTGAGCTTAAGTGGACAACAATATCGATAATTGTTATAGGATGCTTATCTTAATGTTAACTAAAAGAACAACAAGAGCGTTTTGACTTGACCGTACACTGATATGATTCTCTTACCCTCGAAACTCGCAAAAAGAACGTCTGTAAATATTTATTTACTGTTTACAGTTTATGCATTTTGTATATTTTTATTTATTGTTTTTCGTCTTTACGTTTGAAAAATGAAAAATTCCAAAAAGATTTTAGGTGTGTTTTAATATAAACTTTATAAAATCCAAAAAGATTTTACTTCTAGTTTATTTTTGATTGACTGATGTTGGAACTCGAGTCTATCCTACCCAAAATCCTGATCGTAAGCCGAAAAACAATTGCATCTTCATAATCTGTCGAAGTTAACAAGTTTTGAAAGATTAAGGATTAAAATTGAATATTTTTCTAAACTTTCAAACTGTTGTCGGATGGTGTTTGATTGAGATTTGATCTCATATGTGTCATTTGTTTAAATGTAAACTATATTCCAAGCGGTTGGTCTCATTATGCATTTAGCTTTCTTGCATGTGCAGATGCTAAAGGCGAGGAGAACATGGTCGATGACAAGCTTCGGAATGAAGACACGAAGTGGAGGCACTCAAAGGATAAAGTGATCGAGTTGCCGCTGACCCTTCATCAACACCACAAGGATCTGAAGCATTGACAAGTCTAAAGATTCACGAGCATGACTCAATGGAGAGCTCAATCTAAGGGGGAGTTTATTGACACACTACCTAAACAAAAAGGGGAGTTTGTTGATACACTTTCTACTTACGACACGTGAAGACTTTGAAGATCCTCCGACGTGGAAGACATCGAAGTTGAATCTCTCGAATAGCGTTGAACCTCACGAGTAGCGTCCAAGGGGGAGTTTGTTGATGCATATTTTGTGGACACGACTCGGCTCGGTTCAACTCGGCTCAGTTCGATTTGGTCTCGACTTGAAGACACGAAGATCAAGACAAAGCTGCTTGTGTCTGTACTTTGTCTGTAATGTGTCATGATACAAAACGATGTCTTGTGTTAGATTTGTTTATATGTGCGTTCGATGTAAGTTTGACCAAGTCAACCATCCTCCGGTTTGACTTGGCCAAACAGTTAGCACGTTGGTTGAAACATGCTTGTGTCGAAGGATGTCATCGAAGGATGGTTTGTATCCTTCGATGTCCTCGAAAGATAATGTCTTTCGATAGATACAGATGGACCTCGAAGGATATCATCCTTCGAGGTATGTATGGATCTTTCGGTAGAATTCTGATCGATAGATGATCCTTCGACCAGATCACCTTATCCTTCGACCATAGCTGCTGTGTCGGGTATAAATACCCAAGTGTTGTGTTCATTTCACGAGAGACAAGGTGAGAGACATTAGAGACACATAGAGAGCATTATGTCCAGGAACACACACACACTTTAGAGAGTTTGCAATACAGAATTGTAAACCTTGCGCTTGTAACCGGAACCTTTCATACGCATTAATACAAGTGGTGTTAATCGTTGAACCTTGTGTGTTTTGTGTTTTATACTTGTCTCAACTCGGTTTGCATGCTAGCTTGGATTCCGCACTCGCTAGTGTGTTAATATAACAAGGATAAGGTTTGACCTCATATCCGGGAAGAGGGACCTACAATAAGTTTACAAATATGCTCTTACAGTAACACTAAATACAAATATTAAATGAAGCAAAAAATGTGTTCTTATTGGTTGAATTTTTTTCTTTCTGCAAAGAATTTCTTCTCAATTGAACTCTTCGCTAAAACTATATATATATATATATATATATATATATATATATATATATATATATATAGGGTGGGAGTTGGTTAGAAAGCCTAAGTTTCCTAGAAAGTCTAGGAAGCAATAGGGAGATGACATGTGGCTTTTAGTTTTTTTATTCAAAAGGGCATGATAGTAATTTGATTATTAATTTAATTTTGGAATATTATATATCTTAAACTAACTATCCAGATATTTATGGAAACGTATATCTCTTTAACAATTTCAAATCATTACGATTTCAAAATGGCAGTTACTTTAAATTACGAAGTTCAAATCATTAACAATTTCTTCACGTTGTGTTTTATCAGTTACTGGGTACATCGCAATGTGTTTTAGCAGTTACTGGTTTCAGTTACTGTTTCATCACAATGTGTTTTATCAGTTACTGGTTGATATGATTTTTGGCATTCTTGATGTTGTGTTTTATCAGTTATTGGTTCACGTTGTGTTTTATGAATTACTGGTTTCATCATAATGTGTTTTATCATTTATTGGTTGATGTGATTTTGGCATTCTTGATGTTGTGTTTTATCAGTTACTGGTTTCATCACAATGTGTTTTATCAATTACTGGTTGATATGATTTTTGGCATTCTTGATGTTGTGTTTTATCAATTACCGGTTTTATCACAATGCGTTATACCAGTTATGATTCATGAATGACATGTTCTTTTGTATTTTATCTACTGTATCATCGCAATGTGTTTTATCAGTTACTGGTTGATGTGATTTTGGCATTCTTGATGTTGTGTTTTATCACTTACTGGTTTCATCACAATTTGTTTTATCAGTTACTGGTTCCATTTACTGTTTCATCACAATGTGTTTTATCAGTTACTGGTTGATATGATTTTGGCATTCTTGATGTTGTGTTTTATCAGTTACTGGTTCACGTTGTGTTTTATCAGTTGGCATTCTTGATGTTGTGTTTTAGCAGTCAGTCACTAGTTCGTCACATTGTGTTTTATCGCTAAAACACACTACTATGAACATATCTAGATATTTGTATGATTTGGTGTTTTCAAATGTGAGTGATTAGAGAGAGAGAGAAAAAAAATTGCGACATTTTTGGAGGTGGTTTTATGATTGGTAGTTATTTCCTTATTTAAAACAACTTAAATAACACATTTACCCCAAATCAATTAAATTTGCCTATTTTAAAGACATGTATATTACCAAAATGCCACCAAAATGATCTCAACCATTAAACACACTCATCTGATGGCCCAGATCGCTTCCTACACATTCTAGGAAAAACAAACTTTCCGCAGGATCCCCACTATATGTGTGTGTGTGTGTGTTAAACGAGTTATCTCACTAACTTGTCATGTTTATATGAGCACGACCCATTTAGTTAAATACATGTTCACGGGTTTGACACGAAACTAAAACGACTCCATTTAAACTAAGCCCAAACGCACGTATTACATGTTATGTTTGTGCCGTATCAAAAGTTCACACCTCTAGTATAATTCATTCAAGCTATCTTTATATATGACTATATAATGCATTTTAGATGGGAAAATTGAAATTCATAATAATCATGTTAAGACAAATTTAACACAAAACATTAATTCAACCATCAATTTAATAAATTGAAATTTAGTGAAGTTGGGTATTAGTTAACTATCTATTATTATTATTAGGGTAAATTACACTTTTCGTCCTTTATGTTTGTAGCGGGTTGCAGTGGATAGCCTTTAACTTCAATAATTACAGCCACAATCCTTTATTTTAAAAACAGGTTGCATGCTTCATCCTTTACCTCAAACCCAGTTAGAAAATTAAGTTAGTTTTGATCACGTGTTTCGCACGTGAGGGCATTTAAGACATTTACCAACCAATTGCCCACCATATAAATACCCCATTTTCTCCCCCAAATCCTCATTAGGGTTTATAACCTGCAACTCTCTACCTCAGCCACCATCTACCATCACCACCTCCATCCTAATCCAGCCACCACCATCTCTCTTATCGTTACATCTTCGGATTAAATGACAAAACCCTCGGATCAGAGATAGATCCCGACAGAGATTCACAGTTGTGGCCTGTGAACGGGACCCTAGTTTCGACAGTGATTGTGGTGGTGTCTTTGCTGGAGAACGGGCAGCAGTGGAGGAAGGAGGCGGAGGATGCGGCGGAGAGAGGTTTCATGGGACCGGAGCTCTGGCGAGTTAGAGCCATGACGACGGTGGTTCATGACCGGATCTGAGATCTGATAGAGAAAATGTCGGTAAGGTTAGGGTGCGTACCTACTGCGCCCACCAAGATGTCCAACATGATCCAAACCAAGATAATGAAGAATCTGAAACGACATTGCTGAGAATTCAAGTGTTGGTGCGATATAAAGTTCTGTAATAAATAGTTACAAATAAGATTTAGCTGTGTGTTTGGGTACACTTTTGAGAGTTTACAAAAAAAAAAAAAAAGTTTATCTATATTTGACAGACACATGTGGATTAAAGATACATAGAATCCCTAAAGTTTTAATTGAAGTTAAAATAAAAGTTACCGATTCGTCACATGATTTTGTTCTTTAGTTGGAAATTGTGATTTAAGGACGATTGCAGGTGAATTGTGTTATTGATTGCAGGAAATTGTGTTAGTGATTGCACTTGAATTGTGGGTGGTGGTGAGTTTGATGGTGGTGGTTGGTGTTTGTTTAGAGAGAGAAAGAGATGTCAAAGTGTGTGTGTGTGAGAGAGAGAGAGAGAGTGAAAGAGAAAAAGGGTATTTATATTTGATTTTATTTTCTTTTATTTATAATAAAAATAATTAAGTGGAAAGACTAAATTGCCCTTAAGTGAATAAATTTAACTGAAAATTTTAACCATGTTAGTGCTAAAGGATGAAAGATGTACCGAGTTTTTCAAATAAAGGATTGTGACTGTAATTATTGAAGTTAAAGGCTATCTATTGCAATTCAATACAAACATAAAGGACGAAAAGTGTAATTTATCCTTATTATTATTATTATTATTATTATTATTATTATTATTATTATTATTATTAGGGTAGATTACATTTTTCGTCCTTAATGTTTGTACCGGATTGCAACAGATAACCTTTAACTTCAATAATTATTGTCACAGTCCTTTATTTACAAAACACGTTACACTTTACGTCCTTTAGTACTAACTAGGTTAAAATTTTTAGTTAAGTTTATTCAATTAAGGATTATTTAGTCTTTTTACCAATTACCTATTTATTTAAAAATTATTTTAATAAACAACACAAAAAAATATCTGAATCTAAAATCTTTATAAACAAATCTCTCTCTTTCTTGCTCATAATTCTCCTCTCTCTCTCTTGACAGCCACCCACCACCACAACCGCCATCCTACACCACCCCCAACCACCTGTCACGATAACCTACAACTATTTGCAACTTCAATTGAACAAAACAAATCTGCAACTCCGATTTTCATTGACCAAAAACAAATATGCAACAAAATCTCAAAAACAACGTATTACATGTTATGTTTGTGCCGTATCAAAAGTTCACACCTCTAGTATAATTCATTCAAGCTATCTTTATATATGACTATATAATGCATTTTAGATGGGAAAATTGTAAATTCATAATAATCATGTTAAGACAAATTTAACACAAAACATTAATTCAACCATCAATTTAATAAATTGAAATTTAGTGAAGTTGGGTATTAGTTAACTATCTATTATTATTATTATTATTATTATTATTATTATTATTATTATTATTATTATTATTATTATTATTATTTATTATTATTATTAGGGTAGATTACATTTTTCGTCCTTAATGTTTGTACCGGATTGCAACAGATAACCTTTAACTTCAATAATTATTGTCACAGTCCTTTATTTACAAAACACGTTACACTTTACGTCCTTTAGTACTAACTAGGTTAAAATTTTTAGTTAAGTTTATTCAATTAAGGGTTATTTAGTCTTTTTACCAATTACCTATTTATTTAAAAATTATTTTAATAAACAACACAAAAAATATCTGAATCTAAAACCTTTATAAACAAATCTCTCTCTTTCTTGCTCATAATTCTCCTCTCTCTCTTGACAGCCACCCACCACCACCACCGCCATCCTACACCACCCCCAACCACCTGTCACGACAACCTACAACTATTTGCAACTTCAATTGAACAAAACAAATCTGCAACTCCGATTTTCATTGACCAAAAACAAATATGCAACAAAATCTCAAAAACAAATCTGACCATAGTCAAATCTTTACCGAAACAAATCTTTATTTAAACCACTGATTCTCATTCACCAAAAACAAACCTACAAATCTTTCTTTAAACCACTGATTTTCATTCACCAAAAACAAACCTACAACTCCAACTGAACAATAGCCTGTCATAATGTATCTCCGTTTCAACCACATCAACTGATTCTAAACCTCATTTCGACCTTCACTTGCCTAATCTGAAACTTAAATCGATGGTTACCTTTTAATTAATCAATTGATGCAATGGAAATAAATTAGGGCAGGAGTTGGAGAAGAAATCGATGGTTGCCTGTAAAGGATAGTGCGTGAGTTCCTCTTCTCCATTATATTACTTGCCTATTAATTGATGCAATGGAGATAATAAATTAGGGATTGAGGTTTGTTTTGTATACAAATCGACCTTCACGCGAGCCAAAACCAACCACTTGTGAACGAATCGTCGGGTTTCCGTCTAATAATCTCTCTGGTGATGAGCTTCGAATTGTCAGGTTTCTGTCTAATAATCTCTCCGGTGATGATGCCTTCAAAGTTATTCCAATCAACGGTGGTGCGGTTGGACCGAAGACGATTCCAGGCGAAGAACCATCAGATCCGTGAGTCTTCACAACCGGAGAGCTTCGGTTCCAAGCCAAGAACCATTGATTCCAAGCCAAGAACCATCGATTCCAGTCTACCATCTGAAATCACTTTAGTTTCTTCGTCGGAATCGAAATCCACCAGATTTGGGCTAGGGTTTGACAAAATCCCACCAGATCTGCGGCTGTGATGTTATGAGTTTATGAGTTTAGAGAGAGGGAGAGGGAGAGAGTGTGTGGCGACGGTGTAGCTCCGATGATGATGGTGGTGGTGATGTATCAGATGGCGGTGGTGGTGGGCTTATGCAACTATTTTAGAGAGAGAGAGAGAGAGTTTAATGGGGATGAAATAAGGTGGATTAATTATATATCTGTTGGCCTTTTGGTTCTATAAGGCTAGAGGGTATGGTGATGGTTCTCCAAGGGAGCATGATCTGCCACGTACGCGTCACGTCATAGTCCTCCCAAGGATGGTCCATCCCACAAAACTAGAGGGTATGGAGGATGGTCCTAGATGATCCTACCCCACCACTTTTATGTTTTTTATTTATTTAATCTTCTACTCTTTTTTTTACTGATATTTAGAATAAAAAATATATTCTACATAGGTTTTAGATGGATAGCCCAATTGTTTTCCGGGCCTGAAAACTGGACCTGCCCATTTATAAATAAAAAAACACTATATAACCCACATTAACCTGCATCAGCTAGGGTTTACAGAGCTGTCATCTTCAGTAGTCGCTTGAACAACAGCAAACTCAAATCGCAGCTATGGTAAATCATCAAAACCTTTCGATTTTTCAGCATATGGTAAATCATCGGTGAAGGGGGCCCACCAACTTAGGAACGTCGCCAACGTCCAGCACAAGACGTTGAGGACGGGACGGAGCTCGACGGGGGTGGGGGCGGGATGGTTGCCGGCGTCGCCGGAGTTCGACGGGGGTAGGGACGAACCCCATACCCTCTAGCCTAACTATCGAGGTATTTTATCAAGTCTCACCATCATTTATTATTATTATTATTATTATTATTATTATTATTATTATTATACAACTCTTTGGTATAAAAAGGTAATTTCCACACAATATTAAGACGCGGTATGAACACGATATTAAGACGCGAGATATTAAGACGATAGAATATATTGGGTTATAAAGTGAAAGTTTGAAATTTAATACGCGAGATATAGTAAGTCATGGTATATTAAGACGTTATGATATATTGATTACAAAGTGAAAGTTTGAAATTTAATTTTCCATCATTCTAACTTAAAGACTGATCAACTTCTTTCCTTTAATGTAGCAGTTGCTTAACCTCTCAATAACAAACATCTTCATCTTATTTTTTTCATTTTCTGAACCTTATTTAAATTTTATTAGTGTAGTGAAATTGACTAGCATGTCGCATCATGCGGGGTTCTCTATAGTATTTTATAAGTGAAGGGGTAAGGTCCCAAAAACCTTGCTTCAAGTACTTGGGACCATACCACAACCTCGTCCGTCTAACCCTCTTTAGACCTTGCGCGGCCGCGCACTGGTCCTACAAAGAGAACTTAGAAGGAAAACAACAAGCAACACCTGCGCGCCAAAAGGAAACTAACGAATCCTTGCGCCAATCTCCATAACAGATAAGGATAAAAATCCTAATAAACACTCCCGTATAAATAATACCCAGACTTGGATATTATTTACTTCACTGATACCATACAGTAAGGAGCCACACAGGATTACAGCTGTAATCTTCTAGAAGGCTCTATCGTGCATCACCAGACGGTTATAACCGTCTGGCCACGTGTCATTATCCCAGGCTCTCTTGAAGTCACGATGATGGCACGGAATTGAAGAGAAATCTTCACTTGCCCACTTTCCACGTGGCAATACCCCAGCCGTTGATCAAAGATCGCGATCCGTGTGCTCTCACATTCGTTAAGTGATTAACGGAGGGAAAAATAACCACCTACGGAAATAACACTTTCCGTCAATATTTCACCAACAAGTTTTCCCGCCCTAACTTCGGCTATAAATAGAAGGATAATTCAGGTATAATCTCCAAGTTACATTCACTTCACTTACACTTCTTCTTCTTCATAAACCCTGTACTTATTCTCACGCCGGAGGGTGGTCACGGAGAGAACCCCCATTCTCCCCGTGGCGAGTCTAACGGTGGTTGTTTTGTAGTTACTGTGAAGAGAAGAAGATCTGTCACCCACGAACCGAACGAGGAGAAACCAACCCTTTTATGCAGAATCAGACCCCCTGGTTTAGTTGATTCCGGTCAATTAACCAGTGTTTCTTCAATAAGGGAGGAAGGGGCACTCGAGGGTAAGTACCCTAGCCCCGACCAATCACTATTCGCCAACTCAAAAAGTGCATTAGGTACTCATTAACTAGTAAGTAGTAGCGAGAGTGTTACGACGTAGGTACTTAATAGAGTGAAATACCCCAACCAATCACAAGCCACCAACACATCTCAAAAGTTAATACCCACCTAAAAAACAAACATCTCAAGCGGGTACTTATGCTAGCTTCACCAACCCGTTAACCTTACCCTAAGGGGTGATGGCAGTGTGCTGGCATGGATACTTACCCTAAATGTCCTACCCGCTTGTGCCCCGTCCCCCTAACATTTTTCAACATATACAAACCACATGGCAGGGAATAGTATCTCCTGCCATTGGTTCAAACGGGCGGCCACCCCTCCCCAATTGGACCAACAAGTTTATTATTTTATACACGCTTTAAAATTACGGTTTTGCCCTGGAATAGTGTTTCTCTGCCATTGGTTCAAATGGGCGGCGAGCAATACCCATTGGACCAACCAGTTGATTATTTTATATCCACTTTAATATTACGTTTTTGCCCCCCAGTTAAAAAATACGGTTTTGCCTCAACTTCAAAATACATTTACCCTTTTGCCCCGAGCTAAAAAATACGATTTCGCCCTCAGTAAAAAAATTACGCTTTTACCCTTAGCCAAAATTACGTTTTCATCCCAGTTCAAAATAAAACTTTGTTTTTCCCCCGGCTCAAAATTACGATTTTACACTGGTTTATTATTTTATACCTACTTTAAAATTACGGTTTTGCCCACAGTTTAAAATTACGTCTTTGCCCCCAGTTCAAAATAAAATTATGCTTTTGCCCCCAGCTAATATTTACGAATTTCCTCTCGGTTTAAAATTACGATATCACCGTCAATTTAAAATTACGTTTTTTGCCCCCAGTGCAAAATAAAAATATGGTTTTCCCTAGCTAAAAATTAGGATTTTACACTCGGGAAAAAAATTTGATTTTTCTCCCAAGTAAAAAAAAAATATGACTTTGCCCGTACCTAAAAATCGTGGCAAAAAGCTGCCTAACACTCTTTTTACTTTTTCTTTCTAGCAAAATTATAGTAGTATTTTTTTAATTGGTTGATAATTATTCGACTATCGCCCCACAACGTTGGCTAAATGTACCCCCTCTTATTACTTTTTATACCCCCTTTCCATAAAATCAAATTAAAACTTGTAATATTTACCCCCTATACAAATCATCATTTTAAAAAATATTCTTTTTGTTACAAAACAAATTTAAAAGTGTAAAAAAAGAATACAGACGTTTTTTTAAATATTTATTTTTAAATTTTTATTTAAATCATATTTTTTTTAAAACTTTCATACATTATTTCTAAAGACACTTTATCAAATAGTATTTTGATTATATTTTTCTATCGAACATCTTTGCAAATAATTAATAACATTTTGCTTATAAAAATAATAAAAAAAGTTTTGAACTTTCTTTTTGAAAAAGTCTATATTATGGTTTTTCCTCGTCTAGTTTATATTTTAAAGGTCTTACTTTTATAATTTTAATACTTTAGTTGTGTTTATAAAATAATTAACAATTTTTATTTATCAAAAAAGTAAAAAGTTTTTCTTTTAAAATAGCGTTTGCATCTCTAGCACATATTAATCATTCAAACCATCTATGTAAGTGAACAAATAAATAATAGGTACTAAGATTATTTTATCAAACTATAAATTAACAATCTATATAAATTCAAATTTATTTAGTGTAAAGAGTATGTTATAAACAAGTTAAAACCAGTTTAAAACTTCGATCGAAGTGAACACTTTTCTAAAGCAAAACAAATGGATCAGGTTGATTCACAAATATTTTTCTCTTCTTCATTTAAAAAATATATTAAACTGGTTGATTTAAAAAATGTATGTGGATTTTTTTGTATTATTGTTTATACAGACTCAATGAGATACTGATCGAAGTATCTCGTCCCGGTCAAATATAATATTTATATATCCAAATTACCCTTAACAATGCGTTAGTGGTAGTAAGGGTTGTGATCGAAGGTGATGATGGTGGATGATTGTGTAGGTACAACCTATCCGGATCATCGGATGAACGCGATTTCTTGTTTCGGATGTTGTAGCGAGTGCGGAATACAAGCTACGACACAAACCGAGCGAGAGAATGTAATACACAATAAGATTCACCGTTTAACGATTCCGTGTATTCAATTCGAAAAAGACGTGGACATCGAAATACATATTCAATACATCGAAATAGGCTATTACTAAAGCCTATTTCGATACATAAAAACTGAAACAATGGAATCTATTTCGATATATCATTAGTTTCGATGCATTCTATTTCGAATTATTAGTATTAGGGGTGTTCCAAAATAAAAAAAAACATTTTAAAATATTAAAAATAATAAATATATGACATTTAAAATACACACTAGACGAGGGGGAAAAATAATGTAGACTTTTTTCAAAAATAAAATTAAATTTTTTTATTATTGTTTTTATATGAAAAACGTTCTTAGTAATTTGTAAAGATGTTCAATAAAAGAAAACATAATCAAAATACTATTTGAGAAAGTGTAAACAATATCTGAAAACTTTTTTAAAAGAATATGGTTGTTTAAATAAACATAAAAAAACAAACAATTTAAAAAAAATGTCTATAATATATTTTTACACTTTTGAATTTGTTTTGTAACAAAAAAGAATACTTTAAAAAAATATGACTTGTTTAGGGAGTAAATATAACAAGTTTAAATGTGATTTTATAAAAAGGGGGTATAAAAAGTAACAAGAGGGGGTACATTTAGTAGCCCCCTAAAACAATAGTAAACATTTAAAACAAAATTTATTTTGTTTATTATAATAAGGAAGGATGAGGGTCCCACAATGGCAAATAAGCACTAAATTGCCTTGGGCCCACTTGAGCCCATACACTAAAAACATACGTCTAGACCTCAACATACGCAGCTATGGCGTCAGGCGTTTTAATGGTTCTTACTTTTAGTCTTTCTTAACGTGTTGGACCCTCCAAATCCCCTTCTCATTAATCAAATTACACACAATGCTTTCATCTATCTCCATAATCCTTCAAAACCCCTTTTAATATTCATCAATTTATCATCATCACGTCCTCAATCATCAGGTGAAATCTACTGCTTTGTTTTGAATTAAATCGATCGGTGAAAAGGGTTGATTTGTAATCCGGAGTACTCAATTGGGTCTCGATCAAAATTGGATTTTGATCTCGTTTCTTGAATCTTGAATTCTGGATCTAAATGATGAATTCAGTCAATTTACAGAATTCAAATTCAGTCCATCAGTCAAACAAATTGTCTAAGAAAATACCCTTTTCGGGTTGTGATCAGTCTCGATCAGCTTTGGTTGATTTGATCATCTTGATTGCTGTGACCGGTGCTTGTGGGTTCTTGATACACCCCTATATAACGTTGCTGTTATCATTGGTCCAATGGGTTATGGTTAAACATGATGTTATAAGTGGTCCAATTGTTTATGGGCTTTTAGGACTCGGGGTGTTAATCGTGTTGATGGCTATGTTAGCCGTTACATTGTTTGAGAGGCGAAAATGTGGTCAGCCAGGCTGTCGTGGGCTGCGAAAGGCGGTTGAGTTTGATATCAAGATTGAAAAGGAAGATTGTGTTAAGAATTCGAGTTTGGGAAAGTGTGGACTTAAGAGGGGGTTGTATGAATTGCCAAGGGATTATGAGAAGGAGTTGGAGGCGGAGTTGAAGAAGATGGCCCCAGTTAATGGTCGTGTGGTTCTTGTTTTTCGAGGCCGGTGCGGGTGTCCGGTTGTTCGGGTTGAGGTTCCGGGTCCTAAGAAGAGTAATAGGAAGATCAAGAAGTAGATGTTTGATGACATAGATTTGGTGTATATAGTTTAAGGTTATGGAATAAGTTCATGTTTAAAGAGTTTGGTATATACTTGCATATTTTACTTTATGGTTATATAATAATATAATATAATGCTTTTATGTTTGATACTCTAATATTTCTTTTGTAAATGTTTGTTTTAACGTTTTTTATTTGTTGAATCGTTTAGTTTATTTTTGTGTGAGCATAGTTGAACTCAAATTTAATAATTCAATCCGATAAACAGTTCTAACCAGGGTTGGACCATTAGTTAGCCCATTAGTCAAATGGGTCTAGGGTGTTCTAGTCCTACGTTTTTAGTAATCTATTTTTTTTTTTTTTTTTTTATCTTCTATCATTGTTTCAACATGCTCTAGCCGACGATGATACTTGGAATCATAATTGGACGATTAATAAGAAGCAGCTCCAGGAACTAGCGGACTCATATATGGACTAGCTTGACAAGGGAAAACATGGCAGAAATGACCCAAACTAACGGGCACAACATGGGCAACAATTGGAGTTACGAGGCCCAAGAGTAGGCAAGCGTCTAAAAATACATAAGATCATTTAAACTTGAGCAAAATGTTAAAATCCTTTGTGAGGTTTGGCACTTTTGCTTGTTTCATCTAGAATAAGAATTTTTTTTAACTGTACCCCTATCGTTTCATTTCTGTTATCATTTTTATCCAAACCACTAGCTTAGTTAAAATGTAACGTTAACTTATTGACGATTTTGGAAATTCCTAAACTTATGTACGATTTTGACAATTTACCCATTTGTTCTTTTGTTTTTGATTTTTTCATCATTAAATAAAAATATTTATAAATATAATATATATATACACACACATTTATATATACACACTTATTTTTCTTAATTCTCTTTTTTACCTTTAAATAAAAAATAATAATAAATTAATTATAATACATATACATAAACACACGCATTTATAATTATACACACACTACACACATAAACACACACACACACACACACACACACACACACACACACACACACACACACACACACACACACTCTTCTATCATTCTCTCTTATCCACCTCCATCACCACCACAACCAATACTGCCGCCACAACCTCCTTGTCTATCTTGGCACTTGTACCCCATCTACCCTCGTTGATCCGTCGTACCAAACATCAATACCATTTGTCTCTCTTGTCGTATCAAACACCCTTAAATTTATTATTATTTTTTTATTTAAGGGTAAAAATGAAAACTTTAAAAAATAAGTGTGTGTATATATATAAATGTGTGGTATATGTATATATATATATATATATATATATATATATATATTATTTATAATTATATTTATTGTTTTTATTTAAAAAATAAAAGAAAAAAATAAAAAAAAAACATAAGAATAAACGAGTAGCTTGCCAAAATCATCACTGAGGTTTGAGAATTGCTAAAATCGTCCATCAGAGTTAACAATAAATTTTAACTGAGTTAGTGATTTGGATGTAAATGACAATAGTAATAAAACGTCAGCGATCCTGTTACAAAAAAAAATCTTATTTTGGACGGAACAAGTGAAAGCGCTTAAACCTCGAAAACAATTTTGGTATTTTACTCTTTATACTTTGTTCAGTAGCGAAGCTTGAGATTTCAAACCGGGGGTCGAAAACGTATATACCCAAAAATTTCTATAAAACCGGGGGGTAAAAACGTATATACCCAAATTTTTTTGTAAATGCACTTCAAGATGATAAATGCGGGAAACGGCTTCTCGAAGACTCGTTGAAGATTTGCAGATCCCGCATATATCAAGGGGGAGTCTGTAAGTGCACCAAAGTTTGATAAATGCTGGATACTGCTGAAGTTTCAACATTGAGGGACTAATCTTGTAATTATGTGAAAGTGCCACAAGTTTGGACAAGGGTTCTTATACATATGAGAACTTGTGGATTTATCTCTCATCAGAACTTAGTGGTGAGAATTTGTGTTTTTATATGGTGAGAACTTGTGGTTTTATATGGTGAGAACTTGTATCCTTTTAGTGGTAAGTAATTATTTAGTGGTGAGTACTTAAATAGTGGTTAGTACTTATTTGTTAAGTACTGAGGGTTTCATTGTATAGTCTTAGTGCGAACGTATGGTTGTATATAAGATTTGTGTTGTATGCAATCATAAGACATTCAATGAAACAGTGAAATTTTGAGAAAACTTCTTGTGCAAACAAACCCTAGCTTTGTGTTCTTCATTCAATCTGTGTGATTGTCGATTGCGAATACTCGGTGTATTCACGGTTCTCTTCTTCTACACCTTCTGTACGATCTACGTTGCGGTACGAGGCACGCGGTGGTTTCTGCACTTCGCGTGTGTGTTCGATCAGTCCGGTTCGTGTGTTCGTTGAAGGAAGACGACCTTACACAAGACACTGGGAAAAAGAAAACGATGGAAGGAACTAGGAGTGCAGAAATATGGACGCTCGTCTCTAGACAAAAGGGAATGAGCCAAGGACCGTCTCAAGCCATGCAGTCTTTGATCTAAAGGGAACTGATCGAGATGCAAACCATTCGAGTGGGGTACTCGAAACTGATATAGATTTTCATCCAACAAAAGAAAAGGTATGGAATATTGGTGAAAGGAAAGAGGAAGCCGATGATTTCTGGGCGATCCAGTAATAAAAGAATAAGAGAAATACAATGTTAGTACTGCAAAAGGAAGGATCATACAAAACAGGAATGTGAAAAGCATAAGAGGAAGAACTACTTGATAGAAAGGAAGGAATACATGGTGAAAGGAACCAATGGACACTCGTGGGAAGAAATCTTGTATGTTAATAGGTTTTTTTTTTATAATTACATGTGTTCAAATTTAGATATGTTCAGTGCGTTTAAGAGAATACATGGGGTAGAAACAAGAACCTACGAAAAGGATATGTTGTTCATAAGGGGTATTGTGAAAGTTAACTTTGTTATAGGTGATGAAACAAGAGGAATATATTTAGCCTTGATTAGCTAATGAAGCACGGTTTTGAAGTGTCAATTAAAAGAAATATACGTGAAATTTCAAATATGTTCGATTATGTTACTTAGGGCAGCAATTCAGGAAGCAACAAGGATATAATGGACTTTGAAGGAAAAGAAATAAACTATTTGAATGATTACTTCAAATTTCTAGAAATCACATCAAAACATGAAGAAACCGAAGATGAAACTGGCGACTCCAGTGGAACCAAGTAACAAGGACAGGAAACATACGCTTGAAAGTGGTTCAAAAATCAAGTCTGTTGATGACTGTTTAGCCTTGTTAGATTTACTGCAAGTATACAAATGTGCGTTAACAAGCCGAGAATGCTAAGTTTTATTTTTTATATAATTTGCTAAGATTTATTATGTGTGTAAATGTGTCAATATTCGACCCGAGCCAGCTTGAGCTTAGGCTCGAACTTAAAGTTAAATGAGTCGTCTTGGGACGACTTGGCTCTGCTTGTATATCTTCACGAGTGAGCCAATGTTCCAGCTATCAAGCAAACCAAGAGTCAAGCTTACCTTGGCTCGGCTCATTTACACACCAAGCCGATTTTGAGGGAGTTTTTATTAAGCAAGTCACGTTGAACCACCCTATAACTTATGGTTAGTGTTGGATCGGGGATTGATGATCAAATCTCGATGAACAATTCATATTATGATATTATGAGTATGCCGGGACGTACCCAAGGATCTCACTCAGACAACAATCACCAGGTGTGCGGAATCCACCTAACAATCACTACTGTATGGTATTGGATTAAGAAAGTGTAGAACAAGAATGATGAGAATGATGAATGACGTCACACACAGTAGCCGTCAATTCACACACAGTGACAATGATTAGGGTTTCTTGAAGAACAAACTTTCCACAAAAGAAATCGCCATGTATAACGTATCACTAAGAGTTTATATACAATGGGAAGTCCTGACTACTAAAGTCTAGGACATAGAAAGGCACAAAGCCGAAGATAATACAAACCCTGACTAACAAATGCCTAAATTCGGACTATAGTAGATGAACTAACTCCTGACCATGAAACCCTCATAAATTCTGACCAACATAATTCTTTTAACAAATTACATAAAAGACCCTTGAAGATTTGAGAGCCTGCACTTATCACCCAAAGTGCATTTACAGACTTCCCCTTGATCAGTGCAAGATCTTCAATGCAATGCTTGAAATCTTCTCTTCGTTAATGCTTGAGTACTTGCTGCCTGGTTTTTCACACAGAACTGCACGACCTTGATGTATTGATCAGCTAACAGTTGATCTTCTTCAAAGGAATGCAACGACAGACGTCTTAGCTTCTTCAAATCTTCCATCTTGAGATGAACGATCCAGACCCACACAGCTTCTTCAAATCTTCCATCTTGAGATGAACGATCCAGACCCACACAGCTTCTTCAAATCTTCCATCTTGAGGTGAACGATCCAGACCTGAAACACTTAACACCGGATTAAGAATCTTAACCCCGGAGACACTCGGCCAAACTTGGATCCCAAAAATAAATTCCAATACCCCAAAATCAAAAATTGAAATATTAAACAACCAACATTTAATAAACTGTATTTCAAAACCCGATCATTCAGAACAACTCACTTCAAAACTTATACTTTTGGAAAAAATATCACAACTTGGAACCAGATTTACCGAAACACCTTAAAATGACGACGTTTCCCACACACACTTAGATGTATATTGCACGACCAATTTTTATGAAAAAAGACTTATTTTAAGTTACTAAACCCAGTGTTTAACACCTTATTAAAGAATGTTCACAACCCTTAGAGAATTTTGAGAATGATAACTTGCACATAGAAACAAGAAAGCAAAATCTTTTTGATGTTTTTCAAATTTTTAACTGAAAAAAGAAATTAAACCTAAGAACGTATTTACACTAATTATCTTTTTGTGAAATCGGAGGAAAGGGATCATATCGGTTTTTCTATCAATATCCAACACAAGAAGCATAGTTTTTCAGTTTAAGCTTTTAGAATGATATTTAGTAGTTCAAGACGTTCAACGGTATTGTGGTCCACTTAAGCTTTAGCACGCTTTCGAACACTGTTTTTGAGATATGCGATTAAGTGTATTAATAACTGATTGTAACTATGTTTACCTACCTGATGTGTGCAAAATGCAACATATAAATTACATCAAATGAGGCATAAAACTAACCCCTTTTTTAGTACTAATGTTGGAAAAAGCATGTTTCTTTCTTCCTTTTGAATTTACAGGACCAAACGAGCTTAAAAGAACAAAAGGAGCAAATAAGCAGCCAAAACCAACATAAATACCAAAAGAAGGAATAAACGTGACATGCCCGACCCCTCGGCAGCATCTCCCAATGCAAAACAAGGCAACAGAGCCTGACCACGGGGCCGTGCCCAGCTGGGCATGGGGCGTGGTCAGGAGCCTACACAACAAGACAAACTTGTAGAAGCTTCTACGCCCACTACGGGGGCGTGCTCAGCTCAACACGGGGCGTGGTCAACGCTAAGATACGCAGAATCTTGATAGTACAACAAAGAGTTGACCATGGGGCCGTGCCCAGGAGACACGGGTTCGTGTGGGTTCCTCTGCTGACACATACAATTAATGAAGGAAGAGAAAAGGATGGCCACGAGCCATGTTGGCTGGACACGGGGTCGTGACCAGAGCTTTGTTCTGTGTATAAATAGGGGTACTTGGCTCACTTGAAAGGCATCCCTTGGCAACCCACTACTCTCCCACTTTGCCACCACTACAACACCAACACCCACCACCATCATCCATTATCCATCTTTAGAGTGTGTAGTAGTATCGGGATCCAAGATTGATTGTAAGAGTTCTTGCCAATCAAAGGCCATGTTTGGCTAAGCCTCTTACATCACTTGGTGAAGACAAGTCTTTTATGTATTACTTTTGATTTTTAATCTTTCGACACTTTTTATTTGGGTTTGTATTAATGACTTTAATAACTAGTTTCTTATGTTGAAGGTGAATTTTCTTTATCATTTTCTCATGGTGTCTTGAGGTTACTTTACTGTCTATATAAAGTAAATGATGTCATCATTCGTGTCTTTGCGGTCTATATAAAGTGCGTTAACTACCTGGAAGGGGGTTAGGGGGATGGTTTGGTAAACTTCTTGTCTCGTTCAGTGTATAGATCATGTGAGGACCTGGTTCAAGCTTACTAGGACCTCCTTCAATACCCAATGGTATTGGATGGCGGGGGTGCGAATAGCTTGAACCCCTCATATGTAAACTACTACTAATACTTTAAACCGACTTCTTGGGATTGTATCCTTGCTGACTCAAACCACTTAGCCGAGGGTAACGTCACCTTCAAAAGAGGGGCCTACCACTTTTTGTATTAATAACTTACTTAATTGTCTTTCAATATTCTGACCCTTTGGGATTGTATCTCTGCTGACTCAAACCAATGGGTTGAGGGTAACGTCACCTTCAAAAGAGGGGCCTACTACTATAACTAAGATAATCTCTTAAAAATTCCGAAAGTGCGAAAATCATCAAAGGATACATTAAAGATGAGTTGGATCCAAGTGATTCTATCTTGTCTATCTGTTTTTATTTTATTTATCTTTTCATTTCTAGTTTTATTTTTTATGTTTCAAAACTTTTATTAAAATTTAGATCGATTAGACGTTGTGGATAAATCGGTATTAAAAGCTCTTGTGTCATTGGACGACTTCGGTATCTTACCAACACTATCCTACGCTCACGATGGGTGCACTTGCCCAAGTGTGTGTTTAGTGTTAGTATAATATCGTGTTTTATAAATTTAAAACTTGACTAACGCGTAAAATGGGCTCAAAATATTAATAAAAACATATCACACCTAACGCACACCACCACCTCAGAATATACTACCGTATCAAGACTACCAAACATTACATCTTACAGGTGAGTATATCTGAAAAATCTCTGTATTCAGTTAAAAGCGATGCCTTGAGAGCTCAGGTTAGTGCCACCGCACATACAAAGAGATGAAGGCTCGACTTTAAAGGTGGTGTACCATCATTTGGTATCTTTTTCTGCATAATTTCGCAGTTTTTGCTATGTACCGGGTGGTAACATAGAATTGTAGTTTGTAAATCCGGTGAAGACAATTTTGAGCAGATCATCCGGTGATGATTATTGTGGCAGAAAAGAAATCCACCAAGAGGGTTTTCGCACAAACGAAGCGCTTAGCAAAGCACTATACGAGGTCTAGGCCATTGCTCACGCAATATCAGAAGACCAAGTATAATACCCCATATATTTAACAAATATAAAGACCTAGTATCTCAGAAGCTTGGCAACCTATCAAACGAAATTACGGTATCAAGACCATATATCCGAGAGATGTACCACACAAGTTACGCTGTTCATTATGTTTATATACCAAAAACAGGTTCTTATTTACGCGTGAAACCTACCAAAGCAACGTATAATGAAGCTGTTACAGTTAACGGTTAATTTTATATATTACTGTAATCCTGTAACATATACGACTAACCGATGTACTATCATTTCCCTTATATCTCAACACGACTTCATTTTATATTTTTCAAATTTTTTTATATTTTTCTTAAAATTTATCCTACAACAAGGTAAAATATTTTTGGAATTTTTCAATTTTGAAAAGCGGTAAGAACTGTACATTTAACATAAAATAAGGTTTCTATGCGAGTTTTGAAAATCATTTTACTTGGGGTTGATCATGCCGATCATTCGGACCAGATTTTCAAATCTTGCCCGATCGAATGTCTTCGTAAATGGGTCGGCAAGATTATCCAAGGTGTCTACCCTAACCACTTCTATTAAACCCTTCTCAGCACAATCGCGAATGAAATGATTCCTAACATCTATGTGCTTAGTGCGTGAGTGATTAACTGGATTGTTAGTTATGGAAATGGCAGAGTTGTTATCGACAAGAATAGGTGTTCGAGTAAGAACGATAACTCGCCCATCACGTGGACATACTTCGTCTGATGCACGCACGTCCCAGCTTTTTCTTGACTCACTTGAAGACCTAGAAAGAACGATAACTCGCCCATCACACTCATTTCAAATTTTGACTTCATCACTTCCTCGAACTCACAACACAATTCTTCATTTGAAGAACCAAAAATTATGTCATCAACGTAAATTTGCACGATCATAAAATCTCCTCCTTTCTTCAATATGAACAGTGTAGAGTCGATCGCGCCACGCGAGAACCCGTGCTCTAATAGATGTCTTGATAAAGTCTCGTACCATGCCCGAGGAGCCTGATGGAGACCATAGAGAGCTTTGTCCAACAGATAGACTTTGTTCTCAGACCCTGGAGCTTCGAAACCCGGTGGTTGGGATACATACATAGTTTCATGCAATTTCTCGTAAAGGAACACACTTTTCACATCCAACTAATAGACTTTGAAATGCATGTGTGCAGCAAAAGCTAGAAACAGACGAATGGCTTCCAGTCTTGCCACCGGTGCATAAACTTCTGTATAATCAATCCCTTCCTCTTGATCAAAGCCTTGAACAACCAACCGTACTTTGTTTCTGATGACAACACCCTTATCGTCTTTTTTGCACTTAAAAACCCACATCGTGTTGATTGCATGTTGGCCCTTTGGAAGATTGACCAAATTCCACATCTTTAACTTGTCAAACTGAGCTAACTCTTCTTGCATCGCCTCACACCAAGAATTATCCTTCAGAGCCATTGGATAGTTCTTCGGCTCTATCTGAGAGATAAACATTCATGTAGGCTAAGATTGAAGATTTCTTCCTTCTTGATAGCAGAGAACAGACACTGCATCTCTGAAATACTCCTTCGCATTTGCACTCCCGCATTTGGATTCCCAATAATATTATCAACAGGATGATGAATATTTGTTCTTGGAACTGGGATTGTCGGAGCTTGAAGATTGTCTCCCAAATTTGATTGAATCTCCCCCTCAACATTTGCATTACTACTAGAAGCTTGATCATTTCCAAAAGACGTATTAACATTTAAATATGCTGAAAAATCAACGTAAAGATCACCACTTATAGTTTGAGCAGCTGCAGTGGGGATCTGCTCAGCAACAACTTCGTTTACGATCGAAGAATCAGCAACTGGAACATTCGGAGACACATTAGTAGGAATACTTGCTCTCCAGCTAGCATCCACTTCATCTTTGTTCACAAGATGTGTGTAACAACCTCCGAGTCTTCCTATGAAACATTAGGAAGATCAAATGAAACAAGTATTTAATCATAATCGAATCCGCTTTTAGGACCAAATTCAGACGGTGGAGGATCGTAACTCAAAGGAGTTATATCAAACACGATCTCCACTGTACGCTTCTTAATGTTATAAACGCGTTTGTTTAGAGTTCCATTGGCATAACCAAAAAAGAACCCAACTTCTCCAACTTCCCCCATTTTTGGAGTATCCTTGGTGCGTTTGATAACACACTTGATCCCAAAAGGTTGAAAACCCGATAAGTTCGGTTTCTTGTTTTCAAGCAATTCATAACACGTTTTATCTTCTCTTTTGAGTGTAAGCACATGATTTAACACATAACATGCAGTGTTTACCGCCTCGGCCTAGAAGAAAATTGGCAATTTTGATTCAGAAAGCATAGTTCGGGCCGCCTCAATTAGGGTATGATTCTTCCGTTCTACAACTCTGTTCTGTTGAGGAACATATGGAGCGTTGAACTGATGAACTATTCCCATTTCCCGACATAACTCATCCATATAATGATTTTTAAACTCAGTGCCGTTGTCACTTCGGATTTTCTTAATAGGAAGTGAATAATTTTTCTCAAGTTGTTTGAACAAGTCTCTTAAAATACCAGCAGTTTGGTCCTTTGTTTTTAAGAAAAATACCCACGAGTATCGTGAGAAATCGTCAGTGACAACTAGGCAATAGGACATCCCACCAATGCTAGCAACATGGATTGGGTGGAAAAGATCCATGTGAAGCAATTCAAGTGGGTTTTGGATTGAGTTAACAGTTTTCGGTTTGTGAGGCTTTCGTTTGATTTTTCCTTTTTCACATGATGCACATTTGTTTTGCATATTGAAACTACGTAAAGGAACCCCCAACACTAAGTTGTTTTTCTCTAAGTGGTTCATTTTTCGCAGATGCACGTGGCCAATTCTCCTATGCCAGAGATACGATTGATCTTCAGTCGCCTTCGAAAGTAAACATGTCACTATAGCAGATGAGTTAACCAACGGGCGCATGTCCATGACATATGTGTTATTCACCCTTGGAGCCCTTATAACGATCCAATCTTCGGGAATAGCAAATCATGAACGCAAAACGATGCAAGAGTTATCAGTGAACAATATCGTGTACTTGTTATCACATATTTGAGAAACCGACATCAAGTTATGCTTCAGTTCTTCAACGTAGTTCACTTTATGCAGCGTAATTTTTCCATTTGACACCAAACCTTCACCGGTGATGTATCCACCCTTCTCACCGGTAAAGTTAACATAACCACCTCGAATTTGTTTAAAATTACTCAATAACTTTTTATTTCCTGTCATGTGTCTGGAACAACCACTATCGATATACCAAATATAGATAGCCCTCTTCAGATGCTCCTACACTCCCCAACAAGAAAATTTAGATCGAATGTGGGACCCAAGCCATGATGGTCTTGGGTCGTCCCGATTTGTCAACATAAGAAAACTCTTTGAAATAAGCATCATCGCCTCCGTGTCCTCCATTTCCATTTCAGAAATTGTTGGAATTACTCCCCGCAAATCGTGGATTATACGGAGTTGACGATCTGTTGGTATTACCAGAGTTTCCATAACCTCGGCTTCCATAGTTTTGGTAACCGTAATTTTGATTCCTTGGTGGCTCAAAATTCCTAACAAATCTAGGAACATCATCGTGTCCTGAGAATGATCGTGGATGATTATCCGAATGCTGTCTTTGATTTGGAAATCGGGGGGGGGGGGGGGGGACGGGGGTGACGCATTTCGGTCATTCACGAATCTGTTCTGTGCATGAGGTCTAACATAGTTGTTGTTCGAACCTCCAGAACGTTGGTCATTCTCATGTGTTTGGAAAGTAACATGATTTTGTCGTCTGTGAGGGGTTTTCTCACGAGTATCATGTCTTTGAGATGAACTTTCCGATCCTTCACCACGATTAATAACAACTGGTTTCTCCCCATGATCATGATTTTGTTGTGATTTAACTTTTGTTTTGACAACCGGTTTAACCTCTTGTTTAATCACTTTGTTTTTCTCAACCTTCAGATTTTTACCGTTTTTCTTGATTCATTTTGCGGTTTTTAACAAAAGGTTTCTTTTGATCAGGATCAACATGGGATTTACCCTTGTCATCTGGACAATCTGCTACTAAGTGTCCTTTCCCACGACACTTATAACAGTTGCGAACTTTTGCAGCATTTTTGGACGTTTCTCATGACTGGTCGAAGATGATGAGACGTTAGTGGGACTTTTCAAAATTTGGTTGACAAACTGAGAGTTTGAACCTGTTTCGATTTTCTCTTCCTCTTTGATAAAATCTTCCCCTTTAACAAACTCAGTTTTAGGGATATTTTTCAAATTCTTTTTAGGTTTCCCATGTGACTTTGGTTTTGACTTCGCATTTTGAACTTGATTGAAAATTTCCAAAATTTTATTGCTTATCAAATTCTCAATGTTATCAAAATTTAGCTCATCTTTCTTTGGAACTTCGCTCACCTTCGACTGTTCTTAGTCAAAAGCCTCATCAGACTCAGATTCTGACTAACTTTGCGATTCAACCGTCAGAGGGGTCTTTGGCACAAAATTTGCCAATTCAGGATCAATGCTTGGCATCGATGTATATTATGGTTTACCAGTGGAGGCACTTTCTTATAACCGATGCCAAACATTTCTTCCCCAGATTCTTTGAGACGTTAGCTGTTAATACAGAAATTCACCACTTCAGATGAATCCCCAAACTTTTCAATTTTTCGTTGCAAATCTAAAATAAGATTATCTTTTTCCAAAATGATTTCGTTCTTTTCCAAAACACAATTTTGGTTCATTTCAAGTTCAGATTTTAATTCTTGATTTTTAAGAGTTGCCTGTGCCACAAGTCTCACAAATCCAGAGATATCATTTTTCAGCGCTTTTATTTTAATTCGGTGTTCTTTATCCGAATTAGACAAAACAGCAATGAGTTCTCTGTATTTTTCTAAATCTGCAATCAAATTTGTGTTGTGAAGTGCATATCTGTCAATCTTGGTGACAAACTCTACACATCTTGCACACCACTTATCTACAGAAGTTGATTTTACCTCAATGCCAGCCATGAATGCACATGCTTCATTTCCTACAGAGTCGTCTTCCAACCTTTTGGTTTCTGCATCTGCAAATTGCTGCATTTCGGCTGTGGAGATCTTGAACTCAAACATTCACCTTTTTCTCCATCTTTTGTTTTTTTTTTTCGACTTTTCAGCAGACTCTTCATTCAGGTTTTCTTCATTCTTAGTGGCATTACCCGAATCTAACTCTTTCCCCAAAACCTAGGTTACAACTGCAAGTTCCTCAATGCTAGCCTCTTCGATAACCTCTTCACAAACTTCTTCGTCGACAATTTCATCCATAAAGGCTTGTGAAACAATAGCTCCTGAAATTTCTTCCAATGCACAACCCCAGTCGTAAGGCTCAGTCACATTTTGTAGAGGTTGAGCCACCATTGCATTGTTTGTCGATGGTGTAAGATTTTCAGAACAACTTGGCCAAGTACTTGAGTTTGAAGTAGTTGCTGCATTATTGTGAGGTCTTGAGTTGTTTCCTTGAGAGTTGCTTTCTCTGTTAGATCTTTCCATCTTCGGCTTCCGACAATCATGTGCGAAATGCCCGTAGATGTTGCAGTTGTAACATTTCACCTTTGACATGTCGACTCCCATTCAGTCTTCTTCTGCCCTCCGATGAACTTCCTACCCGTTCTCAACAGAAATTTCTTCGCTCTTCGGACTAAGTGTGCCATATTGAGTTGTAGATCAAGCTCTTCCATTTCGTCTTGGTCTATCTGGTCAAAGTTCTCATCGAGACTTGACGGTTCAACAAGCTTTCCAAGACAGAAGTTCTCGCAGGCAGTCATGAATGATGCCAAAAGGCTCATGTTTTCTTCTATCAACTTTAAGCTGCTTGCATCTAACTTTGGAATGTTCTAGTTCATCGCTTGAGATTTCTTAGCTCCATTAGAGGAGTACATTCCTTGATTGGAATTTGTTGTGCCACTTGAACTGACATTGTTGGTTATAAAGGCGTGTTCACTTGCAGGAACTTCATTCTCTGAATATAGGGCAACACCAGCTCCTCCATTATTACCCTTATCCATCGGTTTGGAAGCTTTATATAACTGAGGATCTTGGATCTTCTCAAAATCAGATGCTTGATCTTCCATATTCCAAGCATAACCCTTCAGTTTTTGTACGGCTTCTTCCAATGAGAGCTCCTCATAGAGAACACCTTCTCTAATCAATGCCGTGTAGATATTCCATTATCTGGGAAGGCAATTTAGAAACTTCTCAACTTTCTCAAATTCAGTGTAGATGCCTTCTTGACTACGATCAAGTTCGCTCAACAGATGATAAAACTGATTCACCGTGTCATCGAATGACTCATTCCTTAACGCTTTAAACACAATGAATTGAGTCTTCCATCGTTCAAGACGTCGTTTCTTGTACATTGTATTTCCCTCGTAGCGTTCGATCATGCTATCCCACAACTCCTTCGAATTACTTCTCTTATGGAAAGTATGGAGTATAGATTGCGTCATCGTAATCATAGACATTGCTTTCTCTTCACAATCATAGAATTTTCTTTGGTCGTCGGTGAGTGCCAAATAAGTATCAATCGTTAACATTCTTACTGGTGTAGCTCCACATCCTTTAACGATGCACAACCAGATCTTGATGTCTTTCGCTCTTACATGCCTTTCGAAATGCTCCTTCCACTCAGGAAAATCAAGCTCGTTTATTAACAAAGGAGGTTTGTCGTTACTCCCTACCTCAGCATTGTGCTTGAGGTTTTGCACCATTGTAGTCAGATTGTTGTTTGCCATTTCGAAATGAGTTGTGAAAGAAACAGTGAGTTTAAGCAGAAAGTTTGCTTTGAAAAAGTTTCTAACTTCACAAAATCCGGAGGCACAAGTGAAATTTGGAAATACTGAGTGAAAACTCGGAGAAAATCAGTGGTATAACCCGGATCAAACCTGATATAAAACAAACTCTGACAATACTCTAAACTCTGATCAAAAGAGAAATTTGGTAAACTCTGAATTCTTCAATAAACTAGGGCCTATTTAAAACTAAGTTTGGAACTTAAACTAAACCCTGAAAATATGAAACTAAATTCTGAAAAATTTCTTAGAATTACTAAAGTCCTGACATAAACAAACTTAAACTCTCAATGGACCATTAGAAAAAGAAATTAAACTCTGGTGAGTTCAAAGCCTCGGAACACCTAAATAATAAACCCTGAGGAAAATAAAAACTCTGAGCATTTGGATAAACTCGGACGAATCAAGAATAAGGAAAAACTCAACCATTCAAGAATATGATAAACTCAGACGGTTTTTTTTAATAAAACTCGGATTGGTTTCAAAAACTCGGACTGGAGTATTAAATTAAATCCAGAACCTTTTTATACTAGGACCTATTAATGTAAACTCGGATGTTATACTGATAATAAAACACGGAATATTTCAAAGGTAAACTCGGATGTTGTACTCGGACCTGAAGAAAGAAAAAAAAATTCGGACTCTTCTAAAATAACAAAGGATAAACTCAGATCAATGAAAGTAAACCCTGACTAGAGGTAAAGTCTGACCTATGAAGTGTAAACCCTGATGTATTATGAAATGATAAACCCTGAAGTAAGAAACTCTGAAGTAAGAAACTCTGAATGCACCCTAAAAAAACTCTGAATGAATTCTAAAAACTCAGACCAAGTAGGATTTATTCGGACTTTGTGAGTATATAAGAGAAACTCGGACTCCTATTTCTATTAAAAATAAACCCTGAATAAAAATTTGAAGTTGAAAACCCTGAATTTGTAAACTCTGACCTCTTAAAGGAAAAACCCTGACCTCCAAATCCTGACAACAAAGTCCTGACCTCTCAACCGCCAAATCCTGACCACAAAGTCCTGACCTCTCAAAGAAGTAAACCATGACTTCTAAGTTAGTCCGAACAAGAGAAAACCTGCTTCAGGATATCTCATAAGTGTGACTTCACACTAGTTCATCAATAATCCTGAAGCACAAAACAAAACACCGAAGGAAAACTCTGAAGGAAAAACACTGAAGGAAAACTCTGAAAAAATTAAAGTGGATCAAACAGGGAATCTTTACTAACCTTCAAAAACCCTTCAAAAACCCCTGATGAAGATCTTCAAGCTCTGTAAAAACCCAGATGAATGTTTATCCTAAAAAGCTCCTTTCTAATCACAATCCATCATCCAGAATGAGTAAACACATGAATGATTAATGAAAAACACTTAAAACCCAGCAAACAACACCAAACACCCAATCAAAATGTGATCTTTCTCAACTAAACCTCTAAACCCAAACCTACAGTCGTATGAGCACACTGCTCTGATACCACTTGTAAGGTCTCCTACCTAAGGATCTCACTCAGACAACAATCACTAGGTGTGCGGAATCTACCTAGCAATCACTACTGTATGGTATTGGATCAAGAAAGTGTAGAACAAGAATGATGAGAATGATGAATGACGTCACACAGTAGCCGTCAATTCACACACAGTGACAATGATTAGGGTTTCTTGAAGATTAAACTTTCCACAAAAGAAATGACCATGTATAACATATCACTAAGAGTTTATATACAACGGGAAGTCCTGGCTACTAAAGATAAAAAGGCCCAGAGCCCAAGATAATACATACCCTGACTAACAAATGCCTAAATTCAGACTATAGTAGAGGAACTAAGTCCTGACCATGAAACCCTCATAAATTCTGACCAACATAATACTTTTAACAAATTACATAAAAGACCCTTGAAGATTTTAGAGCCTGCACTTATCACCCAAAGTGCATTTACATGCACAAGTATGTGTATGGACTCCATTGAAGAATAGGGACGACACACACAATATACACACATAAGAGAAAATTAAAATTAGAAATCGAGTTTAGGCAACAATTTATTAGTTTCTCAGTTCAAAATTTGAGCTTGAGCTCAGCATTTCACCTAGTTTAAAAAGCAAACGAGCCAAGCTGGTTCGTTTAACTTTGAACCCAACTTGGCTCAGCTCGTCTACCACCCTAATCACATGGTTATCTGAAGTATCTATATACAAGGTTAGAGGGTTTTTTCTCAAATGTTCTATAGTCAATCTATGTTTTCTAATCACTATATGGTTCTAGTGAATCAAAAGGCCTACCTATGATCATTAGTTCTTTCAACCCATAATTGCATTTGCATGATTACAACAAAAATCAAGAACTTCAACACATGCGAGTTGAAACATATTACTATAAAAGGAAAGTTACGTAAAAAGTATACCTGAAAGAGCGTTCAGGAGATAGAAGAATGTGTTGAGAAAAGAGGCCGTGAGATTGATGATTTGTGGATCCATTACTTATGTTCAATATGTTTTGGATGGGGTTTTGTTTAAGTAAAATCAAGCTCAAGCATGAAAAGATGAACTCATGAAATGGAGTTGCAACAATGCTGGTTTAATGGTGATGGTTGTGTGAATTATGGAGTGTATACTTTGTTTGGAGATCCTTGTTTTAACAGAAAGTGGCCATTAGAAGCAGCATCAATAGCATATCTCGGTTATTCTTAAGAATCTTTTGCCATTTTGGAAGGAATTTAATGGGAGCGTGAATGCGGGATACTAGTTTTGTGCAATTTTGAAAAGAGTTTAATTGTTATTAGATACATATTCTTTGGTATAGCACATAATGAGACTAAACTACTCATCCTTGTTTGCTTTTACTGCAATTGGAAAAGGAAAAAACAGAAGACAATATAGTACACATTTAAATTGTGAACTTCCCCTTGCCATTGTAATCAATTTATCTTAGTAGGTGTTAATTAATCTTATAGCCCCGCTTGCCGTATCTGCATATCATGTATATATATATGAGTCCTCAGGGGCAAAAGTGAAATTGTTCTAACTTTAACGTTATTTTACTAATATCGTGAAGATAACGTTAAAAGCGGCGGACTAATCATGCATCATGTGGTGGCGTTATCAGCCGAAAGACAATGGGTACATGCACTAATCGGCCTTTGTCTTGATTGATTGCTGAGTGTTATATGTCTCATTGTTGATACATCTAATGTGGATACGGCTCGTTCAGTTCGCATACGTTATGAAGTGAATACCAAAACACGATATCCTCTGTCGTGACTCGGAATGTATTCAATTTTGTACTTGTCGTAAAATAGTTGTGAAGTGCAAACTGTTTGTTAGGCTGCTATTTACTCATGTCTGCATGTCTGCAAGCTGCAGCCACCTCACGAAGAACCATGAAGAACCATATATATGTTCCCTGCATAAAGTACACGAAGAACCCATAATAGCCAAGGGACGAAGAACTGCATGTTCACGAAGAACCTCATATCACGAAGAACTGCATATTCACGAAGAACCCATGTTCTTCATGAGGTTCACTTCTCCGTGGGCTTCTTATTAGGCCCAGCTGGTTCTTCGTAGGGTCTGGATAAGGTTTTGCTATAAAAAGGCAGCTTGCAGTAAACTGTTGGTACAAGAACACATAGTAAACACAGGAGACTTTAGTGAGAGCTTTATCTTGTATCATCTTGTATGTAACACTCTTCTAGTTGAAATATATTGAGCTTTAATCGTTGAATCTTGTGTGTGTTTGCGTGTTCTTGTCTCGGTTGCATACCCGTTTGGATTCCGCACAACCAGGTGTGTTCAGTAACAAGGATAAGGTTACTAGATCCTCCTCTAGGGACCTACAAGTGGTATCAGAGCTTTGGCTCTCATCCTTGTTAAAACCGAGCCGTGTGTCGAGTTTTCAAACTTTGTTCTTGAAGGTTTTTCAGAAAAGCTTGTGTGTTTTGAAAGTTATATGGGTTAAATCTCTGAAAAACTTGTTTGTTTTGTTAAAATTTTCATAAAAAACCTTATTAATCACATGAAAAGATTAGGTTTTTCTTAAATTTTTTGGCAAATATCGTGTTCGGAAAACATTCCGGTGAGTTATCTAACTGGAATATTCTGTTTTTCAAAGGGATAATTCACCAACTTTTCTTTCTGTTGAAGATAAGGTTTAACTTATCTGGAAATTGTTCACAAACTCTCACTGACTTCCACACCCACGAAAAACCATTTTAAAATTTGATACAACGAAGAACTCTTTTTGGTCAATGAAAAAACATTTTTTTTTGTCTTATCCATCGAACACCTGTTTGTGGCTTTTAATTTTGACGAAAAACCACTGAGTCAACAAAGATCCCTTTTAAGTCAATGAAAAACCTAAGTTTTTGTTCTTTTCTGTTTCACTAAATACATATAATTCGTCCCTCATGCATTCCTTCACGTGAAACACTGTCTTTCTTCTAATTGTTAATGGACTAAATTCAAATTGGGCCAAAACATATAGTGAGTCTGGGCTCTCTTTTTTATTGGATCTTATTTTTCGTGGATGTGGGATTGTTTGTAATTTTCTGAAAGTCCATAATATTTTTTGTGGGGATTGGGATCTCTATTCACTGCCATTCTTCATGGACCATCCATTGGGCCAGTTAATAATTTGCCTTGGTTATCATCTTCACGAAATATTTTTTTTTGGGTTTTGGGCTCAGTTGTTTCACAGTTGTGTGTTTAGTTTGTTTTTAAATTGTTTTTTTTAATCCACCATGAGTTTAGGCTGGTGGGGTTGGAAACCTGATCCTTATGCGGATATGTATACGGGTAAAGGTTTACTGCCTTCATGGGCTCAATCTCCCATAACATCGTCCTCATCATAATCGAGTTCAATTATGGCAAACCAGGGGGCATTTGTTACTAACCAAAATCAAAGTATACAAAGTCTTCTTTTGAGCGAAAATGAAACCGGTAGTAACAACCGTCCACCAAAACTGATGCATATGAACGAGTATCCCGGTTGGGAAGAGAGATTTCATATGTATATTCTTGGGCAAAACACGGAGTTGTGGTTGTCATTTACCACGGAATTCGATCAAGCACTTGAAGAAGCCGGTTCAAGTGCCGCGACATTTGCAGATCATTCTGTCGATGATAAAAAAGCATATGATTAGAAAAGAAGGCATTTGCAATTCTAACTCAAGCCTTAAACAAAGATATTTATCATCAGTTTGTGAGATTCAAAACGACAAAAAAGTCTATGGGATGCATTAAAGGCGAGAGGTCAAGGAAATGTGTCGTCACACAAGCTGAGACATGATCTGCTCAAAAAGGAATTCGACGGTTTCATGTGTATGGAAAGGGAGTCGCTGGGAGATATGACAAGTCAATATTATCATCTGCTGAGTGAAATGGGTAATTTTAGGGTTGTGGTAACTCAGGAAGAGGTGGTCGCAAAGTTTGTCGATGCATTGCCAGCTCAATGGAGTGGTTTCTTGGAGATTCTGAAGTATAATGGCACGTTAGCTACAACCAATATCCATGATTTTATTCAACTCTTGGAGAACAAAAACCAAGAGGAAATCAGGAAGGCAAAAAGAGTGCCGAAAAATCCTGAGATGTACTATGTAAATTATGGAGGTACCAGCATGGTTACGAGACCTGCTCAACATGCTCAGCTACAAACGGCTTTTGTCTCAAGCACCGATATGTATGGAACACTACAATCAGCTGCCTCAGAGCAAAGCTACCAGTCTACTGGAGTACCATCATTTCTTAATCCAAACTACAAGGGTCAACAACAAGCCTGTTATGGAAACACTTCATCAACAGTCAATGCTGGTTAACCAACTAATCCAAACACAGTTTGGCTAGACACTTCAAGTTTCTCAAAAGTGAGTGTTAGGGGGTGTTTGTTTTTTCTTCTAACATCTTCAAGGAGCTGATGTCTGCAGGCGCGCAGACGTTACCCCTTGAAGACTGTTTGATTTTTTTTTTCAAAAAGATCCGAAAATGGCTTCTTTTATCTTAAAAAAAAGCTATGAAATGCTTTCTTCAAACATCTTCAAACATCAGACTCAACAACTCTCCCATCCTCCCCAATTTAACCCCACCCCCAAACATCAGACGTTACCCCTTGTTGATTGTCTGCTTATTACCTCCACTGCCCCACCGGACCTCCTCCTCTACACCCAACTCTCCCCCATCGCCTCCGCCTGCCGCCACCACCCTGATCTCCTCCACCAGTACATGAACTACACCCCCTTTTCCACCTGCCCCACCCTCTCCTCCGCCGCCGCAGAACCCTTGATCCTCCGTGGCTGCCACCCTCTCCCTCGCCGGAGATGCTTCTCCCCCACCCCTAAAACCCAATCACCTTCCCTCCCCACAAACTCTTTTTCTCCGGTGCCGGAAAATTCAATTTTATGGGTGAATTACAAGTGCAAGAATCTAGATTGTTACAATCCGAAGTTGCTGCACTTAGGGGATTGGTGCCGTTGCATTTACCCTTGCAGCAGCGGCTGCCTGTGTTTGATGGGGTTTTGGATCTGTTATAGTTATTGCATCCGTTTTAGGCATGTGTGTTTCGAGATAATAAGCAGAAACATATGAGTAGTTGATGTTGCTAGGAATAATCATGCTTGTAAAAATGATGATTTAGTTTGTGCAGACATTATCTTTTTAAAAAATCAAACAGTCTTATATTTTCAGCTTGCAGAGCTTCAGACCACATCTTCAGTTGCAGACATGAAAATAGATGAAATCAGCTTGCAGACAGTTTATGTCTGCAAAAACAAACAACACCTTATTGTGGCAAAGGAACATATGGAGTTGTTAAACACTTTGGTGATCGCCTACTATGGGTTAGTAGCAGGGCAAATTGGAAACATCAGTTTAACTCAGGAAGATTATCAGCAGATAGATAAGGATGAAATGGATTTGATGGATATCAAGTGGGAATTTGCTAGTGCTATGAGGCGAGCAAAAGACTTCATGGAAAGAACTGGTAGAACCTGCTTGGAAAGCAAGAAAGATACCAAGTATGGGTTCGATAAGCAAGCGGTCAAGTGTTTCAACTGTGGTGAACGAGGCCATTTCAAACGTGAATGTACTAAGCCAGCTCAGCATGGGAACCAGAATCCGTTCAGAAATCAAGACAATCAACATAATCAGACCAGGAATAATGAACGTGCCTTGATGCCTGCAAACAATTCTCATCAAGCAGGCCCATAAAAAAACAACCGAGCTCTTGTGGTACAAGTTGATGAAGGTTGTGACTAGTCAATTCAACTGGGTAGCAGTGATCAGGGTGGAACAGCTTGTTTTGCTGAAGTTGTCAAGGATCTAAAACAAGCGTGTGGTGGAGAATCTTCAGATGAAGACAGTTCTGGTTATAGTGGAAGCTTAGATGAGGAAACCTCAAGTTCAGGTGAAGACGGCATGAATGAAGTGTCACATGAGTCCATTGATGCAGATGTTGAGAAGCTTTTGAATGAAGCTAAAGAAGGGAATGCCAGAAGATCAATTCTGGTGGATCAAGCTGCTTATTCTTCTTCTTCTTCTTCTTCTTCTCATCATTCAGCCTTTATGGCTAATGTTGGCAGTTCGTCAAGTCAGGTATGTGTTGACGAACCTAAATCTGATAAATGTGATAATTGTGTTGATTTAGGTGCTAAATTGTCTGACTTGCAAAGCAAATATGATGATTTGCAAAGCAAGTATGACATGACATTTATCCACAATCAAAAATTAATCGTGGATCTTTCGAAATGCACAGAGGCCAACTTGTTCCATAAAAATCATGAAAAGGAATTTAAGAAGGTAATTGACACATTAAAAGAAGATAAGTCCGAGCTAGTAAAAACAGTTTCAAGAAAACAAACTGCCATAAATAATTACATCACTAGGCTCGAGGAAGCACAAAAGGAGTTAGCCTGTGTGAAGTGTGAAAATGAGGCGATCCAGCTTAGGTTAGATAGTTACTCAAACTCTAGGTATGTGCTGGATCACATCATTGACATACGGAAGAAGAAGAAGAAGAATGATGTCACGTGCATTAGATATAAGAAGTGTCCTCCACCTGTTAGACACAATTATACCACAATGCCTGACGAGGAGGATAAACCTCAATTTGAGCCATCTGTTCCTTTAGATGTTGAGGAATTCGCAGCTGGACTTGGTTACAAAAAGGAAGTATCATCAGATTCAGATGTGTCAGTAGATATGAAAGTATCAACTGCTGAACAAAATCAGGATCCTCCAATCATTGTTGAGGATGCTGATTCTTCAGATGATGAATCAGATGATACTGACTCAGCACAGTCTGATGTAGTAATCAAAGAAGAGGACATACCTCTCGAGAATCATATTCTATGTGATCCTCCCGCAAAACCTGCTAAGACTATTCTGGCTAAGTCCACTTCTGCACAAGAGTATGAGAGTGTGAATTTGTTGTATACTATTGTTGGTGATGATAAAGTTTATTCAAGCAGAGATTTTCCGATGAAGAATGTAAATCAATCATTAATCGATAAAGTTTTTGAGGATTCGACAAGTAAGTTTTTGGGAGAGTCGAGTTCACGAGTTGTGGTAACACAATGTCCTCCGATTCCAAAAGATGAAATTCAAAAACAATATGGCAATCAGAAATTACCAACAGAGAAAATTCAGCAAAATCACACTAAACCAAAAGGAAAATCGATAACTCAAGTTCGAAAGGAACAAAACCAGAGGAAGAACAAAAAGGTGAACTTTGTGAAGTCGAAGGGAACTGATAAACTTGAAACATTTGAAAACAAATCTAACATAGATTATGTTAATCAAGTCAAAATTTTGAAAAGAAATGGTCAAAACTATTCAGGACCAAGTACTTAGAAATCACAAAGTTCCTCAACGAGACACCAACATGATACTTCGGGGTTTGTTGAACGAAGATCATGTTTTGAGTGTGGTGAATTTGGACATATTATTCGAAATTGTCAATATCTTCAAAAGTTAAAAGCTAAAGCTGATGTTCCCCGTGAGCAAAATTACCAAAAGCGATCTGTTTCTTCAAAACAAGATCCCCATCTTGTGAAAGGAAGGGAGAAGAAACAGAAACGCAAGCAAATCAAGGTAATTGAAAGGGCTCTTAAAACCGATGTGGTTCAAAAAACAAACTGTTTCAGTCAAACCATTAATTTCAAAAACTTCAAACAATCACGAAATTAAAGTTTCAAATAATCAAACTAGTAAAACTCAACAGACATGGAAACCTAAATTGGCCACAAACTCAGGGGGAGCATCACCATTTCCAAATCATCTTGAAGTTGAAATAACTTTTGTTGATGAAAATGGAAGACCCAAGTCCATGAAGGCTTGGGTCCCCATCTCCAACTGATCATTTGAGTACATGTGCAGGGTGTTCCAGGAGGAACTATCAGTAGTCTTTGGATTGTTGATAGTGGGGCATCCAGGCACATGACCAGCGACATGAGACTTATCTACGACGTCAAATCTATTAGAGGAGGTTATGTTGCTTTTGCTGGAGATAAAGGCAGGTATATTACTGGTGAAGGAATGGTATCCAACGGGGTTGTCAATTTTGACAAGATCAACTTTGTCCAACAGCTTGATCACAATCTTATAAGTGTTTCTCAAATCTCTGATAAGAAGTTTTCGATGCACTTTGAAGCTAATGGATGTTATGCACTGAAGCCCGGTTTCAAGATCCCTAAAGACTGGATTCTCTTATCTGCTCCAAGGATTAATGATTTATATGTCCTTGATATGAGCCAAGCAATTACAACGTCTGCACAAGTAACATGTTTTGTTTCTAAAGCCACAGAAAAGGAAACAATCACTTGGTACAGGCGGATGGGACACATTCACCTAAGGAAAATGAATCATCTGGTGAAGAATGAGTTAGTGACTGGTGTTCCCGTAAAAAAATTTCATTTGCAAGACGTCTGTGTTTCATGCCAAAAAGGAAAACAAAGCAAGAAATCGCACCCGATAAAGAAAATCAACACGGTTGCAGTGCCGCTTGAACACTTCCACATGGATTTATTCAGTCCTGTCAAGCATAAAAGCATCAGTAATGACTCGTACTGCCTCGTGGTGACTGATGATTATTCCAGATTTTCTTGGGTGGCGTTTATGGCACACAAGAGTGAAACTTTTGAAATTATCAAAAACTTGATCACAACAATTGAGAATTTGTATACTTTGAAAGTAAGACGCATACGTCGTGACAATGGAACTGAATTTAAGAATCATGCTATGGAGGAGTTCTACAAATCCAAAGGCATTCTTCACGAATTCAGTTCTAGATACACTCCTAAATAAAATGGCATTGCTGAGCGTAAGAATAGAACATTGATCGAAACTGCAAGGACTATGTTGGTAGAGTCATAGTTGCCTATTCCCTTCTGGAGTGAAGCTGTGGCCTCTGCATGCTACACGATGAACCGAGTCCTTATGGTAAAAAGACACAACAAGACCTTCTTTGAGCTACTGCACAAACGGAAACCAGATCCGCAATTTCTTGGACCGTTTGGAGCTCCTTGCACTATGATCGATCCTGATGGTAAATTTAGGGCGAAAGAAATTGAGGGATGCTTTCTTGGGTATGCCACCCCAAATTTAAGAGTTTGGAATCTTAAAACGAAAAGGATCGAGGAATGGTCTGAAGTCAGAGTTTAGAGGTACACATTGCCAGTCAGATGTCTGGGTCAGCCATGGATGTTTGAGTACGATAACGTTTTCAATTCGATCAATATTGAAGAAGTAGTCGATGCTGTGGCACAGATGTTTTTTGAAAGTGACAACGCAACAGATTCACCGTTGGTTCGTCCAATTATTGTCAACAATCAAGAATCATCTTCAGTTAACAATAATGCTCTCGAGAATGAGGATTTTCACAATGCTACTGAAATGAACGAATCTTCAGAGGATGATGAATTTCTCGATGTAGACCAAGAAGCACCTGCAATAGTTGTGCATGGTACTTCTGAGGCTACGCCCTCTGAGGACTGCCCTAAAACAGCTGATGCTACTGCATCATCCTCTTCGCCAGTTCAGGGTATTGATTTGGTTGTTGATCTCAACTTCAACAATCTGGGTATAAATGTTCTAGTTCTGGATAATCCAGAAATGAGAATCCATAATACCCATCCTCAGCAAAACATCATTGGTAATGTTCACAATGGCATGCAGACGAGGAATCAGTTGAGAAACAACAACAATGTTGGCTTGTATGCAGCGATCAGAGAATCGGGTTTTCAGAATGATTGGTCCTTCGCGTGTTATGTCTCACAAGAAGAACCAAGGTCTTGGAAAGAAGCGATAAAGAATAATTCTAGGTGGAAGTTATGCAGGAGGAACTGCAACAATTCCATAAGCTAGGTGTCTGGAAACTAGTTGAAAAACCTAAGAACTACAAGAAGATTGGCACCCGTTGGGTTTTCAAATGCAAAAAGGATGACCGTGGAGTAGTCGTTCGAAACAAGGCGAGATTAGTTGTTCAAGGTTTTCGCCAGGTTGAAGGGATAGACTACAACGAAGTTTATGCACCAGTTGCACGTCTTGAAGCTATTCGGATCTTTGTAGCCTATGCTTCCTTTAAAGGATTCAATGTTTACCAAATGGACGTGAAAAGTGCATTCTTACATGGTGTGGTTGAAGAAGAGGTGTATATCAAAAAGCCACCGAGTTTTGAAGATCCTATTCATCCTGATCGGGTTTGGTTGCTCAACAAAGCTCTCTACGGATTACATCAAGCACCGAGAGCTTGGTATGCAGCCTTATCTAACTATCTGCTGGAGAATGGTTTTCGCCGAGGTCTTATCGATTGCACTCTCTTAATCAAAGAAAAGGATGGAGATCTTCTGTTGGTTCAGGTATACGTAGATGATATTATTTTTGATTCAACTAACGATGTTTTGTGTAGGGACTTCGAGCGTGTTATGTAGGAGAAATTCGAGATGAGTTCCATGGGGGAAATGAACTTCTTTTTGGGCTTACAAGTTCAACAAACAAAGTCTGGGATATTCATCCATCAGACTAAATATGTCGGAGACATCTTGAGCCGGTTCCAGATGTTCGAAGCGACGCCCATTGGTACCCCACTTCCGTAGAATCACGGGATTACTCCAGACTTGAAGGGTGAAACCGTTAACTCTTCATTTTAGCGTGCAATTATCGGATCTCTTATGTATCTCACATCCTCGAGGCCCGACATAATGTATCCTACGTGTCTGCTTGCTCGCTATCAAGCCAACCCGAAGGCCTCACATCTAGCAGCTGTAAAAAGGATTTTCCGCTATTTGAAGGGTTTCCAGGACACCGGTCTCTGGTACCCTAGGGATGATAGCTTCAACTTGATCGCGTTCAGTGATTCTGACTTTGGTGGCTGCAAAATCAACAGCAAATCCACAACGGTTGGATGTCAGTTTTTAGGAAATCGCCTGGTCACATGGCAGTGCATGAAGCAGACTTGTGTCGTTACATCAACCTGTGAAGCTGAATATGTCACACCCCGACCGCGTAAAACAACAAAACTGCGGCGAAAACGTCGGGGAGTGGAGCGACAGAATTATTGTTTCACAGCCATGATAATTAAAGTTTCATTTTATTTGAATTAAAAAGATTACATTGTCTTAAAAACAAGGAAACATAACATAATTAAACTAGTCTTGCATCTTTTATTGTCACTAAGGCCCGGGTCCGCCTAAGTGTAACTTGATCAACCCTATGCATCAGCTCCTAAAAACACATGTGAAAATAGGTACGTCAGCATAAAAATGCCTGTGAGATACATAGGTTTTGTTTAAGCAGGATTCATGACTTGTAAGTTTAAAGAAAAGGTTTAACAAAAAGTTTGTCATGAAACTTGTAAAAATGTTTTCCTTTACAAATCATAAGAAAATCGATATGAAATTCAAATGATGTTAAAGAAATGTGTATGGTTAGTTGAATAACCAAGTAAAATGAGTTTGTATACGATATGTTATTTGTAAACCAATATTTTGTGAAAATCTGTCGTTTATGTAAAATGTATCATGTCTTTGTTGAAATGATTTAGATAACGCTATGATATGTAATATCATAAAAGTACTTATATATAGGAAGTACCAGCGGCGTATCCACCATGCTTTTATCATATTACACACATCTCGTTACGTAAATCACTTATCAATAATCACCAAAATATCTTGTTTAAACCAATGTCAAAATGTTTATGTGTAATGTCAAATGTAAATCATATCTTATATAATCAAATGTTATGTATGGCAAGTAAAAAGTATTTACTCAAACCATATGTATAATGTTAATGTGTAAACAAGTGTGATGTATGGTGAATAAAAGTATTACTCAACCCCATAGGTAAAATGTACAAAACAATGTACTTGATATAAATCATAGTTTAAGTTAAAGTTATGAAAACGATGATGAACTTGTCCAAATAAGGCTTACAAACCATATTCATCAAGTCCATGTAAACAGCAGGAGCATTAGTCAAACCGAGTGGCATAACAGTGAACTCATAATGCCCATATCTTTTGCGGAATGCAGTCTTGGGAATATCTTCCTCGAGCACTCGAAGCTGATGATACCCAGAACGTAGATCAATCTTTGAAAAAAGAAGTAGCACCCTGTAAATGATCAAAGAGATCATCAATGCGAGGTAGGGGATATCGATTCTTGATGGTGAGCTTATTAAGCTCATGATAATCGATACACATCCTTAAAGAGCCATCTTTCTTCTTAACATAAAGAACGGGAGCACCCCAAGGTGAAAAGCTAGGACGAATAAAACCTTTGTCAGAAAGCTCCCGAAGCTGTTTAGATAACCCTTGCATCTCAAATGGTGCAAGACGATACGGAGATTTAGCAATAGGATTTGGACCAGGTACTAGATCAATACGAAACTCAACTTGGCGTGCTGGGGGTAATCCAGGTAATTCTTCAAGAAATACCTCAGGATAATCCCGAACAACAGGGATATCTTGAATAGTCTTACCTTTGCCTTTCTCCTCTACGGCATGTGCCAAGAAGGCCACATAGTTCTTACGTAGGTACTTCTGAGCTTGCGTACATGACATAAGTTAAGACCACTAGTAGGTTTCTCACCATGAACCTCTAAGATCTCACCAGTCGAAAGCGGCACACGAACCATCTTTTCAAATCAAACTACCTCAGCGTGAAACTTGGTTAACCAATCCATTCCCATTATAACGTCGAAGCTTCCAAGTTGCATTGGTGTGAGGTCAATAGGAAAAAGATGGTTATTAAGGTTCAACTGGCAGTTTCGAAGAACAGAATTGAGTACAACGGGTTCACCACTAGCTACCTCTACTGTCAAGGGCTTTCCTAGTTTTGTTCTGGTCATGCATAGGAAAGGCTCAAAAGATACTGACACAAAACTCTTATCGGTACCCTAATAAAAAAGAACAGATGCAGGCTGATTATTAACAAAGAACGTACCGTTTACCACCTCGTCATCTGCACGTGCTTCATTTGCGTTCATGTTAAAGACTCGTTCACGAGCCTGAGCCTGATTCGCATTCGCCAATCTCGGACACTGATTTCTGTAGTGGGTCAGATCCCTACAATTGTAGCAAGATCCAGGCGGATAGTGAGGTCGTGTAGCTTGTGCTAGTTGTTGAGCAGGCGGTTGGGCAGGTTGCTGAGCTGGGTTTTGTGCGGCTTGATTCTGGTTGGGAGAAAGATGACATGTGGTAGCAAGATGACCAGATCTCACACAGTTTGTACAATAACGGTACTGAATGTGTGGTTGATGGTGGCTGTTAAACCTGTTGCACAAAGGTGCATTGCCATTGTACTGTTTCTTGGCAGGTGGTTACGCGAACTGATTTGGAGTAGCTTGGTTCGCCTGCGCTGTAATAGCAAAGTTCTGGGGAGCCTTGTGCCTCCTAGACCTCTTTGAAGGCCCAGTTTTCTTACCCTTCTTGTTCTCACTCTTGTCAGACGACTGTTTCTGATTCTTGTCACCCTTCCTATGGAGTTTACCTTTCCTGATTTGCGACTTGGTCAAAGTCGCAGCCAACTCGATGGCCTGTCGAACTGTGGTAGGGTTGCTACCAGTGACGATATCTTGCACAGGGTCAGGTAATCCATCGACATATCTCTCGATAGCTTTATCAAGTGGGGTAACCATTGTGGGACAAAGCAAGCTCAGTTCCTCATACCTATCGGTATAAGCACGGTGTTCACATTATTTAGACCCAAACTTTGACGAGATTTTGAAAACTTAGAGGGTTCAAAACCTTATAACAAATCATCTAAGAATAGATGATTGATTTTCAAAAATCGTTTTGGAAAATTGTGATCTTGTTGTGGTTGTCACCTAAAGATAGGCGACGATAATGTTTTAAGATCTAAACACAAGATAACTTGCCTTGGGGTCCTAGAAAAGTTATAGTCTAGGTCAAAGCATTACTAATAACCTAATTCCCTATAACCATTGGCTCTGATACCAACTCTTCTGTCACACCCTGACCGCGTAAAACAACAAAACCGCGGCGGAAACGGCGGGGAGTGGAGCGACAGAATTATTGTTTCACAACCATGATAATTAAAGTTTCATTTTATTTGAATTAAAAAGATTACATTGTCTTAAAAACAAGGAAACATAACACAATTAAACTAGTCTTGCATCTTTTATTGTCACTAAGGCCCGAGTCCGCTTAAGTGTATCTTGATCAACCCTATGCATTAGCTCCTGAAAACACATGTGAAAATAGGTACGCCAGCATAAAAATGTCTGTGAGATACATAGGTTTTGTTTAAGTAGGATTCATGACTTGTAATTTTAAAGAAAAGGTTTAACAAAAAGTTTGTCATGAATCTTGTAAAAATGTTTCCTTTAGAAATCATACGAAAATCGATATGAAATTCAAATGATGTTAAAGAAATGTGTATGGTTAATTGAATAACCAAGTAAAATGAGTGTATACGATATGTTATTTGTAAACCAATATATTGTGAAAATCTGTCGTTTATGTAAAATGTATCATGTCTTTGTTGAAATGATTTAGATAACGCTATGATATATAATATCATAAAAGCACTTATATATAGGAAGTACCAGCGGCGTATCCACCATGCTTTTATCATATTACACACATCTCGTTACGTAAATCAGGTATCAATAATCACCAAAATATCTTGTTTAAACCAATGTCAAAATGTTTATGTGTAAACAATGTGTAATGTCAAATGTAAATCATATCTTGTATAATCAAATGTTATGTAAGGAAAGTAAAAAGTATCTACTCAAACCATATGTATAATGTTAATGTGTAAACAAGTGTGATGTATGGTGAATAAAAGTATTACTCAATCCCATAGGTAAAATGTACAAAACAATGTATTTGATATAAATCATAGTTTAAGTCAAAGTTATGTTTTGCAAAATCAATGCTTCACTGATACAAACATTTATGCAGAAATTGTTTATCATATACATTCAAGCCTTGAGACTGTAGGATAAACCTTTAAACACATCAAAGGTTTATTAAAATGTTTTCAGATAATGTCATTCCTTACGTCCAAACAAACCTAGGATTCCAGGAATGGGGGTTGTCAATTCCCTATGGTACCACTACATACTACCGAGCGGCGTGATCAATGTTAATGAACGTATTTTAGTTTCGTTAAACAAACCAAATGTTATACCAAATGTAGGCATGTTATGTGAAAACAATGTACTAAGTATGCTAAGTAAACATACGAAGCAGAAATGTTCATGTAAATCATTGTGCTCATATGCTAAGTAAACATATGCAACAGAAATGTAATGTAAATCAATGTGTGCATATGCTGAGTAAATATATGCAACAGAAATGTTTATGAAATCAATGTGCTAGCATGCTCACTCAACATACATAGCAAAGCATAAATGAAATCATGTACTATATGCGGACTAATGAACATAGCAAGTCTATGTCATGAAAGCACGAAATGCACAAAAAGTAACAAGTAGGCACATGTGTTTCACCCCAAAATATTTGAAAACAGTAAAAGAGGGGACTATGTACTCACTTGATATTGCTTAAAAGTCTTTAAATAACAACCAAGTAACGCTAGAAGGATCACGGAATCAATCGGTACCTAATATAGGTAAGTACGTTAATAAACCGGTCCTAAATCGGAAGATCGGATAGAATGAGATTTCGTAAACTAAATGACTATTGGAACTCATACGATATGGTTTAACAAAGCCTACATTCTAAATCGGAACATAACCTAAGTGCTTATGACCCGTTATGACCCGTTTAGGTAGCTTACGCTACTTTAACGCGTCATTTGCGCAAAAGCGTAACGAGTAGCCTAACTAGTCCTATGACAAGTATTAAATGCCCTGACATGTTTAATAATCAGTTTATGTGGCAATATTTAAGTTACATATGCTTAAAATGGAATTATGCGCAAAAAGGGTATTTTGGTCATTTTTCCTAAGGCATATAACTACCTATCATACAACTAAGTAAACGAAGTGACCATAAGGTATAACCTTGGAAGGTTATTCCCTATACAACTATGGTCACAAAATATGTTTGGTCAGATCCTAATGATCAACCAAACGGGTCGGGTTCGAAAGTCTAAGCGATTGTTTAGACCGCTTATCTTACAACCCTACATAAGCACTAGACTAAAAGTGACGAGTTAGAAAGCAAGTTTGATATCAAAACAAAGTGTTTTGATACCCAAAAATAGCTTCATTGCAAAATACGCATAAACACGTATTTTGACCGAAACTTTGACTCGTCACTACGCCTAATCAACGTGGTAATCAGTAGGTATAGTCACCAGGGACTATAACCATCGTGATTACGCTCACGTTGCAAAGTTCAAACGAACTTTGTGTTGACCAAAGATTGGTCAGAGTAGAAAGTCAAACACTCTTTGACTTTCATGCTTAAAATGCATAAAAAGCATGAAAGAAGCTTACAAGAGGTCCAATGCTTGAATATAGAACAAGAAAGGATAGCCCCAAATGAGCAGGAGAAGAAGAAAACCAGAAATGAGCAAGTTGTAAAATTAGAAATCTTGGGTTTATATAGATTTTCAAGAAATGTTAAGATCGTTTCTCGGGTTTTGAGCTTCGATCTGGACCATACAAGTGTGGCACACTGTTTTATATACAATGGGAGCCCAAAACTAGCCTAAAGTATTGAGAAAACCATGTCTAAACCCAGAGAATCTGCTGGTGTTTGCTAAAAACTAGTTTCTGCAGTTCTGGGTCTCTCGCGCCCCACGTAGACTTCAGTCTACTCGTTCACGGCCCGCGAGCGCCTGTGGTTTCAGCAATAGTTTCCAAAATTACAGAAATGGTCCCTACATGCATATAAGGCTATTTTTGACACGTTTAAGCCCCGTTAAGCCATTTTCAAGGCTCTACAATGATGCCAAAGTATAGGGAATGTGAAATATGCATGAAAACATCACGGATGTTGCTTTGTTTGGTCGTACGGTTGCGTTATTCGGTTAATTACGACGAAAACTCGAACAGACGCCAAAACGATCCAAATTACACGACGAATGGCATTTTGGCATTCCAAACACTAAAATAAAATATTTAATGATTACAAAAATTTTTGGATGTCCGGAGATGTTCCGAACGTAAGATACGCGCGTAAATGCAAACTTATGCACTTTTTGACGCTTTTAGTCCCTATTGATCAAATAAGCGTATTTTCGCATAACGAACCCCTAAAAGCTTATTTCTAAGCTATGTAAAGGATATTTAGGGTATGTTAAACTTATGATCAAGTTCCAGAATGTTTGTTACTATACGAATCGACATACTTTCGCAGTTTGATGCAAATAGTCCCTGCGATCGAATAAACTTGATTTTGCCATACCAAACCCTTCAAAACTTATTTCTAAGTTATGTAAAGGTTATTTAAGGTATGTTAAGCATATGTTGATGTTCCGGAGTGTTTTTCGCGTTAAACTGATTACGTTTATGCATCAGTTTGCGTATAACTTTCCAGAAAGCAATATAGAGTTTGAAATCGAACCAAATCAAAACGTGCAAAATGTCAAACATAAATAAACAAATATTGGGATCAAACCACATTGTTTTATTGATAATTGAGCTATTCAAAGTTTGTACAATGATTACAAGCACAGATGTCACAGTCTCCCCTATTGTAGGAAATTTCGTCCCGAAATTTATTTAGAGGAAATTTGTGAGAATAGATGTGGTTATTTCGCTTTTATTTGATCTTCACGTTCCCAAGTAAATTCTGGTCCACGTTTAGATTCCAGCGAACTTTGACAAGTGGAATGCGCTTGCGTTTGAGCCATTTGACTTCACGGTCCATGATTTCCACAGGCTTCTCAACAAAATGCATTGTGTCATCAACACGAATCTCATCAAGTGGTATGTGGAGGTTCTCGTCAGCTAAACACTTTTTGAGATTGGACACGTGGAAGGTTGGATGAACATTTCCAAGTTAAGGAGGTAACTCAAGTCTGTAGGCTACCTTTCCGATTCTTTCGATGATCTTGAATGGTCCAACATATCTAGGTGCAAGTTTTCCTGTCTTTCCAAATCTGATCACACCTTTCCAAGGTGAAACCTTAAGTAAGACCCAATCACCGACTTGAAATTCCAAAGGCTTGCATCGTCTATCCGCGTAATTTTTTTTACGGCTTCTAGCTATCTGAAGGTTGTCGTTAATTTTCTTGACTTTATCTGTAGTCTCTAGAATGAGCTCAGGTCCAGTAAGCTGAGCTTCACCGATCTCATTCCAGCAGACTGGTGAACGACATTTTCGACCGTATAAAGCCTCGAAAGGATCCATGTTGATGCTGGAGTGATAACTATTGTTGTAGGAGAATTCAATCAACGGAAGATACGAATCCCAACTACCACCAAAATCGATCACACAAGCCCTAAGCATATCCTCCAGTATCTGGATTGTTCTTTCAGATTGACCATCCATTTGCGGATGATAAGCTGTGCTCAAATTAAGTTGAGTTCCCATAGCAGTTTGCATGGTTCTCCAAAAAATGAGACGAGAATCGAGCATCTCTGTCAGATATAATGTTCAAAGGAATGCCATGACAAGATACAATCTCATCCACATAGATTTTGGCAAGTTTGTCAGCAGATAGATCCTCACAGATTGGCAAGAAATGCGCTGACTTTGTAAGACGATCAACAACTACCCAAATGGCATCATGACCTCTTTTAGTGCGTGGAAGTTTGGTAATAAGATCCATAGCAATGTTTTCCCATTTCCAAACTGGAATCTCTGGATGCTCCAATAATCCAGAGGGATGTTGATGTTCAGCCTTAACCTTAAGATAAGTAAGGCATTTGGATACGTACACTGCAATGTCTTTCTTCATTCTCGGCCACCAGTACTGGGTTCAAAGATCCTTATACATTTTGTCTGCACCAGGATGAATAGAATAACGAGACTTATGAGCTTCATCCATTAGCAAGGTACGAAGATTGTCTTGACTTGGGACCCACAAACGGTCCATGAAATAATACAATCCATTCTCCTTTAGCTCAAGATCAGGCTTAATGTGACACGGTAATTCCTTACCCATCAAGTCTTGCGAGACACAAGTATGTTGAGCCTGAGAAATGCGGGTTTGAATATCAGATCGAACCTGAACACAATGAAGCTTGACACGCTCTTTATGACTTAATGCGTCGGCCACAACATTCGCCTTACCAGGATGGTAGCGAATCTCGCAATCATAGTCGTTTAGAAGTTTAACCCAACATCGTTGTCGCATGTTAAGTTCTTTCTGATTGAAGATGTACTGAAGAATTTTGTGGTCAGTGAAAACCACACATTTTGTACCATACAGATAGTGTCTCTAGATTTTGAGAGCGAATACAACTGCACCTAACTCAAGATCATGAGTGGTGTAGTTCTTCTCGTGTATCTTCAACTGTCTCGATGCGTATGCTATGACTTTGTTCCTTTGCATGAGAACACAACCAAGGCCTAATTTGGATGCCTCACAATATACCACAAAATCATCGTTGCCCTCAGGTAAGGATAGAATAGGTGCATCACAAAGTTTTTGTTTCAAGGTCTGAAAAGCTTCTTCTTGTTTGGATCCCCATTCAAAAGGCTTATTCTTATGAGTTAATGCAGTGAGAGGAACTGCAATCTTGGAGAAGTTTTCGATAAAGCAGCGGTAATGACCCGCGAGACCAAGAAATGAACGAACCTCGGTACGAGTAGTAGGTGTATCCCAATCCTTAATCGCACTGATCTTGGAGGGATCTACATGAATACCTTGTTCGTTAACGATGTGTCCCAAAAATTGAACTTCTTTAAGCCAAAATTCGCACTTGGAGAATTTGGCAAAAAGTTGTTCTTTCTTTAGGAGTTCCATAGTAAGACGGAGATGTTGCTCATGATCTGCTCGTGTCTTAGAATAAATCAGAATGTCGTCAATGAAAACGATGATGAACTTGTCTAAATAAGGCTTACAAACCCTATTCATCAAGTCCATGAAAACAGCAGGAGCATTAGTCAAACCGAATGGCATAACAATAAACTCATAATGCCCATATCTTGTGCGGAATGCAGTATTGGGAATATCTTCCTCGAGCACTCAAAGCTGATGATACCTAGAACGTAGATCAATCTTTGAAAACCAAGTAGCACTTTGTAACTGATCAAAGTGATCATCAATGCGAGGTAGGGGATATCGATTCTTGATAGTGAGCTTGTTAAGCTCACGATAATCGATACACATCCTGAAAGAGCCATCTTTCTTCTTAACAAAAAGAATGGGAGCACCCCAAGGTGAAAAGCTAGGACGAATAAAACCTTTGTCAGAAAGCTCCTGAAGCTGTTTAGATAACTCTTGCATCTCAGATGGTGCAAGACGATACGGAGATTTAGCAATAGGATTAGGACCAGGTACTAGATCAATACGAAACTCAACTTGGCGTGCTGGGGGTAATCCATGTAATTCTTCAGGAAATACCTCAGGATAATCCCGAACAATAGGGATATCTTGAATAGTCTTACCTTTGCCTTTCTCCTCTACGACATGCGCCAAGAAGGCCACATAGTTCTTACATAGGTACTTCTGAGCTTGAGTACACGACATAAGTTTAAGACCACTAGCAGGTTTCTCACCATGAACCTCTAAGATCTCACCAGTCGAAAGCGGCACACGAACCATCTTTTCAAAACAAACTACCTCTGCGTGAAACTAGGTTAACCAATCCATTCCCACTATAACGTCGAAGCTTCCAAGTTGCATTGGTGTGAGGTCAATAGGAAAAAGATGGTTATTAAGGTTCAACTGGCAGTTTCGAAGAACATAATTGAGTACAACGGGTTCACCACTAGCTACCTCTATTGTCAAGGGCTTTCCTAGTTTTGTTCTAGTCATGCATAGCAAAGGCTCAAAAGATCCTGACACAAAACTCTTATCGGCACCCGAATAAAAAAGAACAGATGCAGGCTGATTGTTAACAAAGAACGTACCATTTACCACCTCATTATCTACACGTGCATCATTTGCGTTCATGTTAAAGACTCGTCTACGAGCCTGAGCCTGAGCCTGATTCGCATTCGCCAATACGGACACTGATTTATGTAGTGGGTCAGATCCCCACAATTGTAGCAAGATCCAGGCGGATAGTGAGGTCGTGCAGCTTGTGCTGGTTGTTGAGCAGGCGGTTGGGCAGGTTGCTGAGCTGGGTTTTGTGCGGCTTGATTCTGGTTGGGAGGAAGACGACATGTGGTAGCAAGATGACCAAATCTCCCACAGTTTGTACAATAACGACACTGAATGTGTGGTTGATGGTGGCTGTTACACCTGTTGCACAAAGGTGCATTGCCATTGTACTTTTTCTTGGCAGGTGGTTGCGCGGGCTGATTTGGAGCAGCTTGGTTTGCCTGCGCTGTAACAGCAATGTTCTGGGAAGCCTTGCGCTTCCTTGACCTCTTTGAAGGCCTAGTTTTCTTATCTTTCTTGTTCTCACTCTTGTCAGATGACTGCTTCTAATTCTTGTCACCCTTCCTATGAAGTTTTCCTTTCCTGATTTACGACTCGGTCAAAGTCGCAGCCAACTCGATGGCCTGTCGAACTGTGGTAGGGTTGCTACCAGTGACGATATCTTGCACAGGGTCAGGTAATCCATCGACATATCTCTCGATAGCCTTATCAAGTGGGGTAACCATTGTGGGACAAAATAAGCTCAGTTCCTCATACCTATCGGTATAAGCACGGTGTTCACATTATTTAGACCCAAACTTTGACGAGATTTTGAAAACTTAGAGGGTTCAAAACCTTATAACAAATCATCTAAGAATAGATGATTGATTTTCAAAAATCGTTTTGGAAAATTGTGTTCTTGTTGTGGTTGTCACCTAAAAATAGGCGACAGTAATGTTTTAAGATCTAAACACAAGATAACTTGCGTTGGGGTCCTAGAAAAGTTATAGTCTAGGTCAAAGCATTACTAATAACCTAATTCCCTATAACCATTGGCTCTGATACCAACTCTTCTGTCACACCCCGACCGCGTAAAACAACAAAACCGCAGCGGAAACGTCGGGGAGTGGAGCGACAGAATTATTGTTTCACAACCACGATAATTAAAGTTTCATTTTATTTGAATTAAAAAGATTACATTGTCTTAAAAACAAGGAAACATCACATAATTAAACTAGTCTTGAATCTTTTATTGTCACTAAGGCCAGAGTCCACCTAAGTGTATCTTGATCAACCCTATGCATCAGCTCCTGAAAACACATGTGAAAATAGGTACGTCAGCATAAAAATACCTGTGAGATACATAGGTTTTGTTTAAGCAGGATTCATGACTTGTAAGTTTAAAGAAAAAGGTTTAACAAAAAGTTTGTTATGAATCTTGTAAAAATGTTTTCCTTTACAAATCATACGAAAATCGATATGAAATTCAAACGATGTTAAAGAAATGTGTATGGTTAATTAAATAACCAAGTAAAATGAGTTTGTATACAATATGTTATTTGTAAACCAATATTTTGTGAAAATCTATCGTTTATGTAAAATGTATCATGTCTTTGTTGAAATGATTTCGATAACGCTATGATGTGTAATATCATAAAAGCACTTATATATAGGAAGTACCAACGACGTATCCACCATGCTTTTATCATATTACACACATCTCGTTACGTAAATCACTTATCAATAATCACCAAAATATCTTGTTTAAACCAATGTCAAAATGTTTATGTGTAAACAATGTGTAATGTCAAATGTAAATCATATCTTGTATAATCAAATGTTATGTATGGCAAGTAAAAAGTATCTACTCAAACCATATGTATAATGTTAATCTGTAAACAAGTGTGATGTATGGTGAATAAAAGTATTACTCAACCCCATAGGTAAAATGTACAAAACAATGTATTTGATATAAATCATAGTTTAAGTTAAAGTTATGTTTTGCAAAATCAATGCTTTACTGATACAAACATTTATGCGGAAATTGTTTATCGTATACGTTCAAGCCTTGAGACTGTAGGATAAACCTTTAAACACATCAAAGGTTTATTAAAATGTTTTCGGATTCTTTTAATCCTTACGTCCAAACAAACCTAAGATTCCAGGAATGGGGGTTGTCAATTCCCTATGGTACCACTACATACTACCGAGCGGCGTGATCAATGTTAATGAACGTATTTTAGTTTCGTTAAACAAACCAAATGTAAGCATGTTATGTGAAAATAATGTACTAAGTATGCTAAGTAAACATACGAAGCAGAAATATTCATGTAAATCAATGTGCCCATATGCTGAGTAAACATATGCAGCAGAAATGTAATGTAAATCAATGTGCCCATATGCTGAGTAAACATATGCAACAGAAATGTTTATGAAATCAATGTGCTAGCATGCTCAGTCAACATACATAGCAAAGCATAAATGAAATCATGTACTATATGCGTACTAATGAACATAACAAGTATATGTCATGAAAGCATGAAATGCACAGAAAGTAACAAGTAGGCACATGTGTTTCACCCCAAAATATATGAAAAGAGTAAAAGAGGGGACTATTTACTCACTTGATATTGCTTAAAAGTCTTTAAATAACAACCAAGTAACGCTAGAAGGATCACGGAATCAATCGGTACCTAATATAGGTAACTACGTTAATAAACCGGTCCTAAATCGAAAGATCGGTGTTGGTGCGTATGCCTGTCAACTTCGTATTGTTTCGAGTCTTGTAATAGAATAGATAGATCAGGGCACGATATTCGAGAAAAACGTCAAACATATATGTAGAGGCCATTTCGCACGAAATGGAAAGTGTCCATTTCGTACGAAATGAATATGCCATTTCGCACGAAATGGCAATGGCCATTTCGTTAGAACCGTTTCGTGCGGAATGACATGCCTATATATATGTGCCTTGACCATTTCGTTTGTAACGATCTGATTCCGGTACCGAGGTGCTGCCGAAGTGTCTCCAGGCTGTAAAACGTTGTTTTATCAATAAACAAGACAATTAGAGTGAATATCAAGCTGTTTCTAAGTTGATACGTTTGTTTCCGCCTCTCGTATTGACAAGAACTCTTCTGAACGACTCGTTTTGGTCATGCGAACGATCCTACAAGTGGTATCAGAGCTCAGGAAGAAGAGTTTTTACCGAATTCAGCTTGATTTCATCAAAATTCTGACTTCTACACCTTCTTTTCAAAATTAAACAAGATTTCACGGTTAAAATGGGCTAATTTTCACACATAACATGCAAAACAATGTTTTAACGAATCTTTGAAAGAATTAGACCTAAAATCAACCTAAAACCTGATAAATCTGACAAAAATATGTCCGATTGGATGATATCAGCATCTTTTCGCACGGAATAGTCTTTCATTTCGTACGAAATCACATCATATTGTCATTCCATTTGAAAGAGAGATCCATTTCGCACGAATTGGGAGAATTAGATCCATTTCGTACGAAATCACCCATTTCGCACCAAAAATGTTCATTTCGCTCCATTTCGCTTGAAAGATCCATTTCGTTTAAAGAAGTTCATTCAGCATCAAGTTCATTTCGTGTGAATAGTGTCATTTCATTTTAAAACTGAGTTTGTGAATTTTTGAGAACCGAAACATGGGAGAAGCGTTTTACAACATGTTTGCTACTGCCCCGAGAACTCCTGTTACCATTGCTCAGAGTGTGAACATGGAAAATGAAACAGGAACGTTACAGAAACCTCCAAAGTTGATGGGTATTAAAGAATACTATGGTTGGAAAGATCGGTTCGAAAATTGGGTTTAAGCTAATCATTTGAGGTCTTGGGAATGTATTGAGAAAAAATATGTTAAGCCTCGTACAGATGTGGGAGTTATCAAAACTGTTTCTGAATTGTCGGAAAAAGAAAGAGATATGTATAAAGCAGAGAAAATGATGATTAGTTTACTTCAGCAAGCTGTGAAGGAAGACATTTTCATACTACTTCATCATGATGGTACTTCACGATCGATTTGGGAAGCACTTCGAATTAAGTTTGAAGGAAGTACGAATATGATCAGGAGTAAAAAATCATTGTTAAAGAAAGAATTTAACTTGTTTACAAGTTTACCGGGTGAAACCACAAAGAAACTGATTGAGAGATATTGTCATTTGGTTCGATCAATGTCACTGTTGGATATCAACAAAGATCGAGAAGAATGGGTTGACAAATTGGCTGATGCTTTACCTCAGAGTGAGTGGGGTACATATCTGATGATCTTGAAGAACACTGGAGAATATGATAAATTGACAATTTCTTAGTTCATTGAAAAGCTTGAAGGACAATTTAAGCTGAGGAAATGGAGCTTATGCATATTAAGTGGTGTTTAGTGAGTGTGTTGAGGAGAGTTGAGAAATTTAAGCTGATCACAGGAAGAGATGACTTTCGTGATGCTAATGTTTCTACTTTAGGTTTTGACAAATCTAAAGTTACTTGTTTTTGATGCAGGGAAAAAGGACATTTCAAGAGAGAATGTACCAATCGAGAAGCAGGTGGAGATCAGAATCCGTTCGGAAACAATGACTACTATCGGAAAGCTATATATCAACAAGTTGCTCAACAACTGTCATCATCCCATGCTATTGAAGATGGAAAGAAGAAAGCTTATCTGGTTAATCAAGATGATGAAAAATTGCCAGAAGGTTTTAGCTGGGACAAATATATTCCAGATGGTTTAAAGTTTAAAGCATTCATTGCACAAATAGTTCAAGAACCAGATTTGATGAAGGAATGGATGAAGATGTTTGATAATGATGAGAAGAGCCAAGATGAAGAGTCTGTCTCTTCAGAAGAAAGCTCAGAAAAGACAACAGTCTTTGATCATTCATCAACTGATAGCAGTGATGATGAAGAAGAAATACAAATTAACATTGGCAAAACTCAATTATCTCCTGATAGTTTTAAATTTTATTTTGCAGATAGATTGGAGAAATTGAAGGAGAAACGAGCAACAAAAGACAGGAAAAAGGTAAAATGTGAGAATGTTGCTCAGGAAGAGAAGTTTGAACATAGTGATAAAGTTAAAGTTGCTGAGACAGTGGTTGAAGTTGAGAAGGTTGTTGAAGTAGAAAAGATTGTCAAAGTTGAAAAGATTGTTGAGATCACGAAACCTTGTCCAAAATGTTTGGAATCATGCAAACAGTGTGAAGAAAAAGATGAGAAGTTTAGTGAGCTTGAAAAGATGAAAGAAAAGTTATTGTTCGATGTCAAGTACGTGAAATAATCGTATGATGTGTTGAATATAACAGTGAATAGTTTGCAAAAGACAAATTCGGAAAGGGAAGATGCTTTAACCATGTTGAATGCTGTGATGATGTCGAAGCAGAAGGCTATAAATCACTATATTGAAGAATGTGCAAATTTGAAGCAAGAGTTGGAAACTGAAAAGATTGAAAATGAAAGAATCAGACGATTGCTGCAAAGTTATTCTAGTTCTGATTATTTGATTGATCGAATTTATCCAACTGTTGCAGGTTTTGAAGCCTTTCAAGACAAGAAAACAAAAGAGAAGGATACTGGTAGGAAACAAAGTGTCAGTTATAACAAGTATCCGCCTCCGATCTGGGAAGGTTATTCTCCCAGAAAACCAAATGAGGAACATGTTAAAAAGGCTGTCAATATAAAGTTAAAGTCCGAAACAACTGATGATTTACCAGACAACATTGATGTTACGTTCACATCGTCTGACACTGATCATAAGTCTGAGTTAATAAAGAGAGTGGTCGATCAGGTGTTGGATAAAGATGAAAAGTTTGAGTCTGAAAGTTCGAGTTCGTCGGTCAGTAGTTTAAAATCTACAGCCAAACGGGTTTACAATAAAGAATTTCTGTTATCAAAAAGTAATTTGAATGACGAAATATTCAAAGTTGCATACACTTTGAATGATTCAGACAAATTATTTTCTGATGAGGAATTTCCAATAAGAAGTGTTCAAATTGAAAAGATCAAAAAGGTTTTCAAATTAACAGAAATCAATATTTCTGAAATAAAAGATGTAAATCTTACTGAAAAACCTAAAAAATACACTTCAAGAGTTCAACAAAGATTGAACAAGAAAAAGGGTTACAGTTCTGGTTCTGGTTTTCAAAAGAAACCAAATCATAACAGTAATTTCAAAAAGAAAGGTTTAGGTTTTATTCCACCAGAAAATCAAAAAAATGAGAAATTTCTAAAGCAAAAACAGTATTTGTTTCAGGGACAAGTGCTGAAGAAGAAGGAAAAAGCTCATTCTGGAAGCAGTCGAACAAAGCGTTCATTGCAGAAAAACAAAAGTTTGAGAAGAATGGAGCTAATCAGAGAAGGGAAACAAGAACCTATTACAGATGCCAAGAAGTTGGTCACATCGCTTGGAACTGTCCAAAGGCAACCAACACAAAACAGGAAGTTGTTTCTAAATTCAAAGAAAAAGTTGTTGATAAAACTGAACCACCAACTGAAAAATTCAAAGTGTTTAAAAACTCAACATATGAAGTTGGTGAATGTTCGAAAAAGTTTTACAAAAGAAGGGTGAATCTTGACAACCAAAAGTGGGTTGCTAAGAAATCAGATGTTAAATCTGACAATGAATCTGACTCGTCAAAGTCAGAGGAGCCACAAGCTGAGGTTAAAAGTGAGAATTCAGTTCCGCCAATGGATGATGTCAATTTTCTACCATTGCGGGCTGAAAGTTTAAAATCAAAAGTTGGTAAAGTGGAAATTTCAAATCAATTCTATTCTGAAAAGAAAGAATTTGATGTCGAAAAGGCTTTCAATGGGAATGTAAAACATATTTTTGGAAAGATGGTCGATGGTAAAGTGACCATAAGGTATAACCTCGGAAGGTTATTCCCTATACAACTATGGTCACAAAATATGTTTGGTCAAATCCTAATGATCGACCAAACGGGTCGGTTTCGAAAGTCTAAGCGGTTGTTTAGACCGCTTATCTTACGACCCTGCATAAGCACTAGACTAAAAGTGACGAGTTAAACATGTTAAAACACGTTTAACTAAGTTAGAAAACAAGTTTGATATCAAAACAAAGGGTTTTGATACCCAAAAATAGCTTCGTTGCAAAATACGCATAAACACGTATTTTGATCGAAACTTTGACTCGTCACTACGCCTAATCAACGTGGTAATCAGTAGGTATAGTCACAAGGGACTATAACCATCGTGATTACGCTCACGTTGCAAAGTTCAAACGAACTTTGTGTTGACCAAAGATTGGTCAAAGCAGAAAGTCAAATACTGTTTGACTTTCATGCTTAAAATGCATAAAAACTTGAAAGAAGCTTATAAGAGGTCCAATGCTTGAAGATAGAACAAGAAAACTTGAAGAATGGGACCTTCAACCAGAAGGGATAGCCCCAAATGAGCAGGAGAAGAAGAAAACCAGAAATGAGCAAGTTGTGAAATGAGAAATCTTGGGTTTATATAGATTTTCAAGAACCGTTAAGATTGTTTCTCGGGGTTTGAGCTTCGATCTGGACCATACAAGTATGGCACATTGTTTTGTATACCATAGGAGCCCAAAACTAGCCTAAAGTATTGAGAAAACCATCTCCAAACCCAGAGAATCAACTGTTGTTTGCTAAAAACCAGTTTCTGCAGTTCTGGAGGTCTCTCGCGCCCCGCGTAGACTTCAGTCTACTCGTTTGCGGCCCGCGAGCGCTTGTGGTTTCAGCAACAGTTTCCAAAATTACAGAAATGGTCCCTGCATGCATATAAGGCTATTTTTGACACATTTAAGCCCCGTTAAGCCATTTCAAGGCTCTACAATTATGCCAAAGTGTAGGAAATGTTAAATATGCTTGAAAACATCACAGATGTCGGTTCGTTTGGTCGTACGGTTGCGTTATTCGGTTAATTACGACGAAAACTCGAACGGACGCGAAAACGATCCAAATTACACGACGAATGGTATTTTGGCATTCCAAACACTAAAATAAAATATTTTAATGATTACAAAAATTTTGGATGTTCGGATATGTTCAGAACGTAAGATATGCGCGTAAATGCAAACTTATGCACTTTTTGACGCTTTTAGTCCCTATTGATCAAATAAGCGTATTTTCACATAACGAACCCCTCAAAGCTTATTTCTAAGCTATGTAAAGGATATTTAGGGTATGTTTAACTTATGATCAAGTTCCAGAATGTTTGTTACTATACGAATCGACATACTTTTGCAGTTTGACGCAAATAGTCCTTGCGATCGAATAAACTTGATTTTGCCATACCAAACCCTTCAAAACTTATTTCTAAGTTATGTAAAGGTTATTTAAGGTATGTTAAGAATATGTTGATGTTCCAGAGTGTTTTTCGCATTAAACTGATTATGTTTACACATCAGTTTGCGTATAACTTTCCAGAAAGCGATATAGAGTTTGAAATCGAACCAAATCAAAACGTGCAAAATGTTAGACATAAATAAAAAAAATATTGGGATCAAACCACATTGTTTTATTGATAATTGAACTATTCAGAGTTTGTACAATGATTACAAGCACAGATGTCAAAGAATACATTGCTTCCTCAAGTTGTTGCTCCCAAGTCCTGTGGATCCAACAACAAATGCACGACTATGGTTTTGAATTCCTATCTACTCCTATTCTCGTTGATAATTCTGCTGCCTTACAGATCACTAGAAATCCTGGGCAGCACTCAAAGACCAAACATATCGAAATCAAATATCACTTCATACGTGCTTGTTTTGATAAAAGACTTATTGATGTTGTTAAAGTCCACACCGATGACCAACGTGCCAACCTTTTTACAAAAGCATTTGACAAATCACGATTTGACTATTTACTAATGGTAAACGGCATTAAGGTTAAGCCAGGGTAAAACCAACATCAGAAAATCATTTTTGTAAATATTTATTTGTGTTTTCTAATTTCTCGTACTTTTTGCATTTTAGGGGGAGTAAATTCAAAAAAAATACAAAAACATCGAAAAATTTCAAAAACACAAAAACAATAGAAAATCAAAAATGAGTTTCCTGTTGAGCAAAAGAGAAAATGATAGTACGTCAGTAGTCTGTCGAGACCTCTTTAAACTTAAAATGAAAAACGATAAGCAGCTCTATATAAGATGTATCGGTAGGCTCATAATCATTTTAAAGTGTGCAGGGTGATATAAATCTAAATCAACTGAAGACTGTGTGGGAACCGCTCATTGGCATATGGTCTTGGTACCGAAATTTCATTTGATAGATTGCCGAGGTGCTGAGATACGTGGTCTTTATCTGGGTATCATGGTTGTTTCTTTTACCGAAAACAACGGGGACGCAAGTCTAGAACTTCCATGATACCATACATACATGTAAATATCATACAAACATGTATGTAATACATGATGCATACTACCTCAATAAGTGATAAACAATCACATGTCCTAATCAATAAGTGATAATGTATCACAACTTTTATGCGGGAGTCAAGTTCGTCTCTTTGTCGGTACGATGCTACTAACATGTTCACGGACTTGATCTTGTGCCCTGCATGCATCGAATATCAAGTTCCTCATCAATAAGTGATTTTATCACATAGGGCTTGTATTCATCCAAAAATAAATAAGTATCTCACATCTTATACGTTGAAAACAGATGATAAATGGTATACTCACCAGTAAGATGAACTCTCATGCATACCTTAATACGGGAAGCTGCCGTGTGTGGATGAACACCGGTCGGTAAGTATAAATCGTACCTTAATCGTATCCCCTAACCGCGAGTACATCTGATAAGTTGAGCTTATGTGGACAACAATACTGATAATCGTTATAGGATGCTTATCTAAATGTTAACTAACTGAACAACAAGAGCGTTTTGTCATGACCGTACACCGATAATTGTTATAGGATGCCTATCTAAATGTTTACTGCCTTCAATTTCTGCGTCTCTGTATATATTTATTTACTGCTTTCCGTCTTTACATTTAAAATATTCAAAAAAGCCAAAAAGATTTTATTTCTAACTTATTTTTGATTGCCCGATGTTCGATCTTGGGTCTTTACCACCTGAAACCTGATTGAAACCTAAAACAATTGCATCTTCATAAACGGTCGAAGTTAACAGGTTTTGAAAGTTAAAATCTAAAATTGATCAAATTTGTACAACTTTCAAACTGTTGTCGGTCGGTAGTTGATTAAGAGTTGGTCACATGTGTGTCATTTGTTTATGTTGACTATATTCCAAGCAGTTGTTCTCATCACGCGTTTAGCTTTCTTGTATGTGAAGATGCAGCATTCAAACCAGCTAAAGACGAAGAGAACGTGCTAGATGATAAGCTTTGGAATGAAGACACGACATGGGTGCAATCAAAGGATCAAGATGATCGAGTTGCCCCTGACCATCAACACCACAAGGATCTAAAATTTCAAGATCAACGTTTCACGAGCAACGTTCAAGGGGGGGTTTGCTGATACACTCCCTGTCCGTGACACGTGAAGGCTTTAAAGATCCGACAATGTGTGAAGATTAAACAATCACGAGCAGCATCCAAGGGGGAGTTTGTTGATACATCTAATGTGGATACGACTCGTTTGGTTCGCCTACGTTACAATGTGAATACCGAAACACGATTTCCTCCGTCGTGACTCGGAACGTATTCAACTTTGTACTTGTCGTAAAACAGTTGCGAAGTGCAAACTGTTTGTTAGGCTGCTGTTTACTCATGTCTGCAGCTACAGCCACCTCACGAAGGACCATGAAGAACCATATATATGTTCCTTGCATGAAGTACATGAAGAACCCATAATAGCCGAGGGACGAAGAACTGCATGTTCACGAAGAACCTCATATCACGAAGAACTGCATATTCATGAAGAACCATGTTCTTCGTGAGGTTCACTTCTTTGTGGGCTTCTTATTAGGCCCAGCTGGTTCTTCGTAGGTTCTGGATAAGGTTTTACTATCAAAAGGCAGCTTGCAGCAAACTGTTGGTACCAGAACACATAGTAAACACATGAGAGTTTAGTGAGAGCTTTATCTTGTATCATCTCGTATGTAACACTCTTCTAGTTGAAATATATTGAGCTTTAATCGTTTAATCTTGTGTGTGTTTGCGTGTTCTTGTCTCGGTTGCATACCCGTTTGGATTCCGCATAACCGGGTGTGTTCGGTAACAAGGATAAGGTTACTAGATCCTCCTCTAGGGACCTACACAAATGTCCAAGGCTTTATACAAAACTACTATCAAACCGGGGGGTCGCACTGGAAGAAGCTTCTCTAATCCTACGGGGTAGAGGTAAGGTCGTCTACATTTTACTCTCCTCAGACCCTACCTTAGCTTTGCTATTGGTGGGATTTACTGAGTATGATGAGGTGTTAATTAATCTTCAAAGTAAGTCTTTGATTTTATCACGGTTTGTTAGGGTATCTAAATTATATCATATTGCTACAATGGTTGCACGATCCCATGTTTATACATGAGGTTACAGTTTGAAACCTGGCACCAACATGTCCCCTCTATTTTTTTTCCAGTTTATTCAAGTTTGTGGCCATAAAGCCCAAACAAAGTGAAGAAATTTATTTAAAAATTGAGTTTGTAGCCTAATGTTTACTAAATTCCGGCCCATACACTTTTTTAATTGAATGGAACTTATCAGAATGACATATACTCATAACTCATATACATATTCTTTTGTAAGGCTCTTTTTTTCTTTGATTTGGTTATGTTACTTTTAATTGTTTTGCTTATATTAAAATGTTTGTTTAAGTTAATTTTTTGTGTATCTTATATTGTTTTGGTTACTTCTTATTATTTGTCATTGAAGTTGAAAATCTAGGGGGTCTATTGTTTTCTATTTGTCCAAGGCCCCAAATTATATGTTGATTTGTACAATTTTGTACATTTTTTAATGGAAAATTTTAAGTGTTTGGTAGAGTAGTTGGAGCTTTTAATAAAATGTATAAAATAATCAAAATTGACATAAATAAAAAAACATAACAGTCATTTAGAGGTTAAAATAGTCATTTTTTCCCTAAAAGCTTGTCGCCCCTTCTAAACGCTACCAGTAGGAGCGTTTAACCAAAAGCTTTAAGCTCCTAACCTAAAAACTTCAAGCTCTTTCAACCAAACAAGGCTTTTTTAGGTTTTTTTATTGAGTAGTAACTTTTTCTTAAAATCTTAAAGCTAGAAGCTCTTAAAGGCTCCTAAAAACTTCATGCCAAATATACCCATATCTAGGTTCTATCTAGGGGTGTTCAAAAAACTCTGAATCCGAAAAGAATCCAAAATATCCGAAAACCCGTATCCGAAATATCCGAAATTTTGGATATCCGAATTTTCAGATATCCGAAAATCGGATAATCCGAAATTTCGGATTCGGATGTTAATTTTAGAAATTTTCGGTTAATCGGAATCGGAATCCGAATCCGAAATCTTAAAAAATAAAAAAATAGACTTATATTAATATATTAAACGCTAATAGCCAATAACCAAAAATACATAAGTGATATATGTTATGTTATGTTATGTTTAGAATGTTTGTGGTTTGTTTGAAACTTTGTATTGTTTTGAATTTGTGGTTGTTTGAAAATTTGAACTGAAGTGTTTAAGTTTGAATGGCTATTTGATGAATGTTTAGATGTTATAAACTTGGAAAAGTATATATTTCATATTTGAGTTTTCACCAAACACAGGTTCAGTTTGGATTTACGCAGGAAAACGGATTTTTTGTTTTCTTTCCAATTTCGGATTATCCGGATCCGAATCCGAAAGTTCGGATATCCGATTTTTCGGATACGGATTCGGATGTCAATATTCATTGTTCGGATTATCCGGATCCGAATCCGAACATTTCATATTATGATATTATGAGTATGCACAAGTATGAGTATGGACTCCATTGAAGAACAGGGACGACAAACACAATATACACACACAAGAGAAAATTAAAATTAGAAATCGAGTTTAGGCAACAGTTTATTAGTTTCTCAGTTCAAACTTTGAGCTCGAGCTTAGCATTTCACCTAGTTTAAAAACAAACGAGCCAAGCTGGTTCATTTAACTTCGAACCCAACTTGGCTCGGCTCGTCTACCACCCTAATCACATGGTTATCTGAAGTATCTATATACAAGGTTAGGGGGTTTTTTCTCAAATGTTCTAAAGTCAATCTATGTTTTCTAATCACTATATGGTTCTAGTGAATCAAAAGGCCTACATATGATCATTAGTACTTTCAACCCACAATTGCATTTGCATGATTACAACAAAAATCAAGAACTTCAACACATGCGAGTTGAAACATATTACTATAAAAGGAAAGTTACGTAAAAAGTATAACTGAAAGAGCGTTCAGAGGATTGAAGAATGTGTTGAGAAAAAAGGCCATGGGATTGATGATTTGTGGATCCATTACTTCTGTTCAATATGTTTTGGAGGGGGTTTTGTTTAAGTAAGATCAAGCTCAAGCATGAACAGATGAACTCATTAAATGGAGTTGCTACAATGCTGGTTTAATGATGATGGTTGTGTGAATTGTGGAGTGTATACTTTGTTTGGAGATCCTTGTTTTAACAGAAAGTGGCCATTAGCAGCAGCATCAATATCATATCTCAGTTATTCTTAAGAATCTTTTGCCATTTTGGAAGGAATTTAATGGGAGCGTGAATGCGAGATACTGGTTTTGTGCGATTTTGAAAGGAGTTTAATTGTTAATAGATACATATTCTTTTGTATAGCACATAGTGAGACAAAACTGCTCATCCTTGTTTGCTTTTACTGCAATTGGAAAAGGAAAAAAACAGAAGACAATATAGTACACATTTAAATTGTGAACTTCCCCTTGCCATTCTAATCAGTTAATCTTAGTAGGTGTTAATTAATCTTAAAGCCTCGCTTGCCTTATCCGCATATAATGTATATATATGTGAGTCCTCAGGGGCAAAAGTGAAATTGTACTAACTTTAACCTTATTTTACTAATTTCGTGAAAATAACGTTAAAAGCGGTGGATTAATAATGCATCATGTGGTGGCGTTATCAGCCGAAAGACAATGGGGTACATGCACTAATCGGGCTTTGTCCCGATTGATCGTTGAGTGTTATATGCCTCATGTCCAAGGCTTGATACAAAACTACTATCAATACAAGGGGTCTCTCTGGAAGCAGCTTCTCTAATCCTACGGGGTAGAGGTAAGGTCATCTACATTTTACTCTCCTCAGACCCTAGCTTAGCTTTGCAATTGGTGGGATTTACTGAGTATGATGAGGTGTTAATTAATCTTCAAAGTAAGTCTTTGATTTTATCACGGTTTGTTTGGGTATTTAAATTATATCATATTGCTACAATGGTTGCACGATCCCATGTTTACACATGAGGTTACAGTTTGAAACCTGGCACCAACATGTCCCCTCTAAATTTTTTTTTTTCATTTTATTCAAGTTTGTGGCCATAAAGCCCAAACAAGGTGAACAAATTTGTTTAAAAATTGAGTTTGTAGCCTAATGTTTACTAAATTCCGGCCCATACACTTTTTTAATTGAATGGGAACTTATCAGAATGACATATACTCAGAACTCATTTACATTTTCTTTTGTAAAGCTCTTTTTTTCTTTGATTTGATTGTGTTACTTTTAATTGTTTTGCTTATATTAAAATGTTTGTTTAAGTTAATTTTTTGTTTATCGTATATTGTTTTGTTACTTCTTATGATTTGTCATTGAAGTTGAAAATCTAGGGGGTCTATTGTTTTCTATTTGTCCAAGGCCCCAAATTATATGTTGATTTGTACAGTTTTGTACATTTTTAACAGAAAGAGTTAATTACTGTTTTCGTCCCTGTGGTTTGTCAAAAATCACTATTTCAGTCCATTAGTTTAAAAATTGCGATTTCAGTCCCTGTGGTTTCACTTTCGTAACCATTTCAGTCCCTGTGGTTTCACTTTTGTAACCATTTCAATCCATTTATTCTGTTAGTACATGGACTGAAATGGTTATGAGGTGGACTGAAATGGTTAGGAAAGTGAACCCACAGGGACTGAAATCGCAATGTTTTAACTAATGGACTGACATAGTAATTTTTGACAAACCATAGGGACGAAAACAGTAATTAACTCTAACAGAAAATTTAGGTGTTTGGTAGAGTAGTTAGAGCTTTTAATAAAATGTATAAAATGATCAAAATTGACATAAATAAAAAAACATAATAGTTATTTAGAGATTAAAATAGTCATTTTTCCCTAAAAGCTTGTAGCTCCTTCTAAACGCCACTAGTAGAAGCGTTTAATCAAAAGCTTTAAACTCCTAACCTAAAAACTTCAAGCTCCTTCAACCAAACAAGGCTTTTTTAGGCTTTTTTTTTATTGAGTAGTAACATTTTCTTAAAATCTTAAAGCTAGAAGCTCTTAAAGGCTCCTAAAAACTTCATGCCAAATATACCCATATCTAGGTTCTCTCTAGGGGTGTTCAAAAAAATCTGAATCCGAAACGAATCCGAAATATCCAAAAACCCATATCCGAAATATTCAAAATTTTGGATATCCGAATTTTCAGATATCCAAAAATCAGATAATCCGAAATTTCGGATTCGGATTCAGATGTTAATTTTAGAAATTTTCGGATAATCGGATTATCCGAATCCGAATTCTTAAAAAATAAAAAAATGTGTGACACCTGTGTCACTTCAACCATCATACGAATACCAAACCACTGAAATATTGTATTTCATACTTGGGATTTGTATAAATATGTGTATCATTTGCACATATCAATTCTTGTTCGATTTAGAGCTCTAAATCGCTTTTTGGAAAGTTATACGCAATTTGATGCGTAAATATAACCAGTTTAATGCAACAAACACTCCGGAACAGTGAAATAGGCTTAGCATACCTCAAATGACCTTTAAATAACTTAGAAATAAGTTTTGAAAGGTTTGGTGTGTCGAAATCAAATTTATTCGTTTACAGGGACTAATTTCGACAAACTGCGAAAGTATGCCTATTCGTACTGTAACGAACAATCCGGAACTTTATCATAAATAAATATGCCCTAAATATCCTTTACATAGCTTAGAAATAGGCTTTGAGGTATTTGGTGCGCAAAAAGAAACTTTCTTGATCAATAGGGACTAAAAGCGTCAAAAAATGCATAAGTTTGCATTTTCGCGCATATCTTACGTTCTAAATACATGCGGACATCCAAAAATTTATGTAATCATTAAAATATTATGTTTTAGTGATTGGCATGATAAAATTCCATTCGTTGCGTGATTTGGATCGTTTTTCGCGTCCGTTTGTGTTTCGTCGTAATTAACCGAATAACGTGATCGTACGACCAAACGAACCGACATCCGACATATTTTTGAGCATGTTTCATGTCCCCTATACTTATGCATCATTGTAGAGCCTTGAAAATGGCTTAACGGGCCTTAAATGGGTCAAAATGAGGCTTATATGCATGCAGGGACCAAAACTGCGATTAATGAAACTGTTTTGCTAAACTGGGATCTCAGGCGGCCCGCGTAAGCTTCCCTTGACTCTTACACGGCCCGCGTAAAAGTGTCAGACCTGTAAAAACCATTTTCAAGCTGGTTACAGCCTGTTCCAGCTGTTTGTGAGTGTTGCAAATGGTTTTCTAAGCAATCTATGGGCCATTTTAAGTGCCCATGGTATTCCAAAACCATGGGTGCACATGTACGGTTTAGATTGAATCACGTTTTACGAGGAACGATCTTAACGGTTGTGCTAAAACTATAAATACCCTTACCCTTCATTTTAATTCTGCACATTTGATCTGATTTGGCTCTCTAAGTTGAAGTATTCACTTCATACCTGATAGTAATCGGATCAAAACTTCCGTTCTTGGACCCGTTGTAAGTATTCTTTCGTTCTTTTACGATTTTAGCGTAAAAGTCAAACTTTGTTTGACTTTCTACATTGACCAGTAAATGGTCAACACGAAGTTCGTTTGAACTTCATAACTTGAGCGTAATCACGATGGTTATAGTCCCTTGTGACCATGCCTACTGATTACCACGTTATTTAGGCGTAGTGACGAGTCGTAGTTTCGGCCAAAATGCGTATTCTTGTGGATTTTGTAACCAAACTACTTTTATGTATCAAAGCCGTTTGTTTCAATACCAAACCTGTTTTCTAACTTCGTTAAACATGTTTTAACATGTTTAGCTCATCACTTTAGGTTTAGTGCTTATGTAGAGTCGTAAGTCAAGCGGTCTAAACAACCGCTTAGACTTTCGAACTAGACCCGTTTGGTCGATCATTAAGATCCGACCAAACATGTTTAGTGACCATAGTTGTATAGGGAATAACCTTCCGAGGTTATACCTTATGGTCACTTCGTTTAAGTAGTTGTATGATAGGTAGTTTATATGCCTTAGGTAAATGACCAAAATGCCCTTTTTACGCATAAATTCATTTTAAGCATATGTAACCTAAATTTTCACATCTAAACTGATTAGGTAACATTATTAGGCATGTTAAGGCATATAATACTTTTCATAGGACTAGTTAGGCGTTCCGAACGCGTTCTACACGAACGACGCGTTAAAGTAGCGTAAGCTACCTAAACGGGTCGTAATGGGTCATAAGCACTTAGGTTAGGTTTCGTTTTAGTATGTAGGCTTTGTTAAACCATATCATATGAGTCCCCACACTCATTTGGTTTATGAGACCTCATCCTATCCGATCTTTCGATTTTGGTCCGGTTTATTTACATAGTTACCTATATTAGGTGTCGTTTGATTCTGTGATCCCTCTAGCGTTGCTTGGTTGTTATTCAAGACCTCTAAGCATTCTCAAGTGAGTACATAGTCCCCTCTTTTACTATTTTCAAATGTTTTGGGGTGAAGCAAGTGTACCTATTTGTTATGTTCATGATTTCAAAAGTATAATTGATTATACATATTAGTACTTATCTTTTGACAAACTGAATGATTATTTATGGTTTAAACTCTAATTTTTCAAAGATTATAAAATTAATCGTTGGATAGTACTTATTTTATGTTCACCAGACCGGTTGGTAGTATGATATAGCGCTATAGGATTTGACACCCCATTCCTGTTGTCATGGAATGTCAGAAACCGATTTATTTTTATCCAAATAGGGATTGCCTTTGTGGTATTTCTATAGTCTCAAAGGTGTATTTTGATGCACTCAGGTCTGAATGAATTCTTAAATCACATTTTTATGGTATATTTTGATATACTCCCAAAAGTATAGTTTGATATACTCTCATATGTGATAATGTACAAAACCAACATATAATTATAAAACCAAAACATATTTTGATATGTTATTTATAAGACCAAAACATAGTTTGATATGTTATTATTAAAACCAAAACATAGTTTAATATGTTATTTATAAAACCAAAACATATTTTAATATGTTATTTATAAGACCAAAACATAGTTTGATATGTTATTACTAAAACCAAAACATAGTTTAATATGTTATTTATAAAACCAAAACATATTTTGATATGTTATTTATAAAACCAAAACATAGTTTAATATGTTATTAATAAAACCAAAGTATACTTTTGATATACTACTGAAAATTTATTATTTTTCCGACTAAAGTATATATATATAATATACTATTTGTTTAACGATTGGTTTTTTGTTGGTGTTTAGATAACAGGACGGGTGTAATGTGATGAAAACATGGTAGATACGCAGCTGGTACTTCTTATATATAAGTGTTTTCATCACATTACATATCGTGGCGTTATTTAGTACACTTGGGTTAACAATTTTGGAACTGAAATATATTTTAATATATTACTTATTCGACTTTCTTAAAACCAAAGTATATTTTTATATATACTATAAACCTTTTTAACAAAATATTGTTTTTCAAACAATATATTTTATACAAACTCATTTTACTTAATTATTTAATTTCCTATATATTATTATTTTATATCATCTGATTTCTTATAAATTTTAGTATGATTTATAAAAGAAAACATTTTACAAGGATCATGACTACTTTTGTTAAACATTTTCTTTAAACTTATAAGTCATGAATCCTAATTATAATAAAACCTATGTATCTCACAGGCATTTTTATGCTGACGTACCTATTTTTACACATGTTCAGGTGCTGTTATGTGATGATTGTTGATGCATACTATACTTAGGATGGACTCGTGCCTTAGCAACTTTAAAACTTGAAAGATAATAGTTGTATTTATCTGATTTGTAATAAAAATAATGAGTTCAATAATTCAATAAAACGAAATTATTTAATCCATGGTTGTGAAACAATGATTCTGTTACAACACTCCCCGACGTTTCCACCGCGTTTTGTTGTTTTACGTGGTCGGGGCGTGACAGAAAAGTTGGTATCAGATCCAATGGTTATAGGGAATTAGGTTATTAGTAATGCTTTGACCTAGACTATAACCTTCCTAGGACCCTAATACAAGTTATCTTGTGTTTAGTTTTAAAACAATACGGTCACTTATCCTTAGGTGACAACCATAATAAGAACACAAATTTCGAATCCGCTTTGAAAACCAATCATCTGTTCTAGGATGATTGATTACTAGGTTTTGAACCTTCTAAGTTTTCAAAATCTCGTCAAAGTTTGGGTCTTATAATGTGAACACGTGCAATCTGGAAGGGTGGATGCCTGTACTCTGAGCTTTCTGTCTAAGGTTAGAGTGTTCGTACAAATCCACATAATCGGACCAGTCACTCTTACCTGGGAACTCTTGGGGTGAGTGTCCACTTATAGGCTAAAGCATGTCTTCGCGATACATTAATATGACCCACTTACTTTGATTAATCACCATCTCATTTGTTTACCTTAGGTAACAAACAAATGATCGCAATTTTTATGCATTGTCATTCTGTTTTCATTTTCCCTTGTTTCCTCCCATGTCTTTCAATTTCTTCATGATGCCTCTTCATTGCAACAACACTCAAGTATCCGAACCAGGTGCTTCAATTGCCCAACAAATAGGCGTCGTACTCCAGAGGACCGTTGATTTAGCTATCACCATGACCCGCCTCAGGGATGAAGCCGTACAAGGGAACTGCTCCTTGGTACAATCAATGCAATCGTCATCATCCGAATTAAATACCCTGTTTCAAATGTACCCACTGTGGATGATGAGGACATTTGGTTAACATGTGCCGCTTTGCTGTCTAAAGCAAAGCTGTTGCAAATCATGCCGCTGCTCAACCTCCAAATTCTGCTTCATATGTCGCCTTGGCATATCTAGTACCTCAACCTCATGAACTTTCTACCTTGTGTATCGACTTAAGTACGTTTAGTGCAAGGTTTCGAAACACCTCTCGTTACACAAATTCCAAAATCCAAAATAGGATCTTTCTATCCTCATAATTAGATCCTTGTGGATAAATATCGCTCAAATCAGAGCCCTTAATTGAATTATGTGTATGCCTTAATACGTATATTACAATTCAATAAGGACAAAGCCGAATTCCTATTAAGATCTTCCTATCTTCATAGTTAGATTCTTGAAAATGTTTAAAGTGCCAAAAAGGAATTCACGGATTGGATTCCTAGTGTGCTTTGAATACTCGTGTGTTTAATTTAACAAGAAAATTAACAAAATGAAGATCAAATTTAAACAAATTATGTGATTATGTGCTTATATGTTATCTTTTATGTTTTGTGTTTTTGGTGTAATCCGAATATTCATTATCCAAATCCTCGTAGAATCTTCCATATCTTCGTATAAGGGATTCATAGTAGGATATCCAAAGGTACTACCTTAAATCCTAAATGGGCTTCTACGTTATAGTTAAGTCCCTTGGATTATAAAGTACTATTCTATAATTGGACCCCTTGAGTGGTCTAAGTTAAACAGATTGATTCAAAATCTGGTTAGGAATATCATGTGATGATATAATTGAAAAGATCCCTTAAGTGGTCTATTTAAGGAGATCGTATGACGGTCTAGTTAAGAAGATCATGTGTTGATCTAGTTAAAAAGATCGTTCGTTGATCTAGTTAAAAAGATCCTTTGGTGGTCTAGTCAAGTCGCTTCATGTTTATTTAATTGATTTTTCCCCCACGCATTATGAAATGAAATGTGCGGACTGTGCAAGGAATTACGTAACTATGGATGCATACATAATTATGGAATTCAGTGCACAGAAACCATAGAAAGTTTTGTCATGCGTTAAGACCTCTAGTGAAAAGAATAACAATACGGGAACAATGTAGAAAGGGCAAGGTGGATACACCGCTGGTACTTCCTATATATAAGTGTTCCTTATTACATTGCGAACGTAGCGTTATTTAAGTTACTAGATGTCCTGGACCTTGACCAATGTCATTTATTCTTTCACTCCCCAATTCTGATTCCAAGCACACACAAGTTTCCTATGATAAGTCTTCATAAGAAACGTTTTTCTGTCCGTAGTTTGAAACTCCATGTTTTGTTGCTGCAAGGACTTCACTTTGACAGTTGACAATTTCTCTAAGAATCCAAACATGGCCCAGAGTTTTACTTAGGGTTCAAGGGATTCATTCGAAAGCGAAACCATCACAATTTCCTTCACAAGTTTCCTCTAAAATTAAATTTCGGGACGAAATTTCCTAAAGTAGGGGAGACTGTGACACCTGTGTCACTTCAACCATCATACGAATACCAAACCAATGAAATATTGTATTTCATACTTGGGATTTGTATAAATATGTGTATCATTTGCACATATCAATTCTTGTTCGATTTCGAGCTCTAAATCGCTTTCTAGAAGGTTATACGCAATCTGATGCGTAAATATAACCAGTTTAATGCAAAAAACACTCCAGAATAGTGACATAGGCTTAACATACCTCAAATTACCTTTACATAACTTAGAAATAAGAATTGAAAGGTTTGGTGTGTCGAAATCAAGTTTATTCGCTTACAGGGACTAATTTCGACAAACTACGAAAGTATGCTGATTCGTACTGTAACGAACATTCTGGAACTTGATCATAAGTTAAATATTCCCTAAATATCCTTTACATAGCTTATAAATAGGCTTTGAGGTGTTTGGTGCGCAAAAATAAACTTTCTTGATCAATAGGGACTAAAAGCGTAAAAAAGTGCATAAGTTTGCATTTTCGCGCGTATCTTACGTTCTGAATACATCCGGACATCCAAAAATTTATGTAATCAATAAAATATTATGTTTTAGTGATTGGCATGATAAAATTCCATTCGTCGCATGATTTGGATCGTTTTTCGCGTCCGTTAGTGTTTCGTCGTAATTAACCGAATAACGTGATCGTACGACCAAACGAACCGACGTCCGACATATTTTTGAGCATGTTTCATGTTCCCTATACTTAGGAATCATTGTAGAGCCTTGAAAATGTCTTAACGGGCCTTAAATGGGTCAAAATGAGGCTTATATGCATACAGGGACCAAAACTGCAATTAATGAAACTATTTTGCTGAACTGGGATCTCAGGCGGCCCGCGTAAGCTTCCCTTGAATCTTACACGGCCCGTATAAAAGTGTCGGACCTGCAAAAACCATTTCCCAGCTGGTTACAGCCTGTTCCAGCTGTTCGTGGGTGTTGCAAATGGTTTTCTAAGCAATCTATGGGCCATTTTAAGTGCCCATGGTATTCCAAAACCATGGGTGCACATGTACGGTTGAGATCGAATCACGTTTTACGAGTAACGATCTTAACGGTTGTGCTAAAACTATAAATACCCTTACCCTCATTTGAATTCTGCACATTTGATCTGATTTGGCTCTCTAAGTTGAAGTATTCACTTCATACCTGAGAGTAATCGGATCAAAACTTCCGTTCTTGGACCCGTTGTAAGTATTCTTTCGTTCTTTTACTATTTTAGCGTAAAAGTAAAACTTTGTTTGCCTTTCTACATTGACCAGTCAATGATCAACACGAAGTTCGTTTGAACTTCATAACGTGAGCGTAATCACGATGGTTATAGTCCCTTGTGACTATGCCTACTGATTACCACGTTATTTAGGGGTAGTGACGAGTCGTAGTTTCGGCCAAAATGCGTATTCTTGCGTATTCTGTAACCAAACTACTTTTAGGTATCAAAACCGTTTGTTTTGATACCAAACCTGTTTTCTAACTTCGATAAACATGTTTTAACATGTTTAGCTCGTCACTTTAGGTTTAGTGCTTATGTAGAGTCGTAGGTCAAGAGGTCTAAACAACCGCTTAGACTTTCGAACTAGACCCATTTGGTCGATCATTAGGATCCGACAAAACATGTTTAGTGACCATAGTTGTATAGGGAATAACCTTCCGAGGTTATACCTTATGGTCACTTCATTTAAGTAGTTGTATGATAGGTAGTTTATATGCCTTAGGTAAATGACCAAAATGCCCTTTTTACGCATAAATTCATTTTAAGCATATGTAACCTAAATTTTAACATCTAAACTGATTAGGTAACATTATTAGGCATGTTAAGGCATATAATACTTGTCATAGGACTAGTTAGGCGTTCCGAACGCGTTCTACGCGAACGACGCGTTAAAGTAGCGTAAGCTACCTAAACGGGTCATAATGGGTCATAAGCACTTAGGTTAGGTTCTGTTTTAGTATGTAGGTTTTGTTAAACCATATCATATGAGTTTCCACACTCATTTGGTTTATGAGACCTCATCCTATCCGATCTTCCGATTTAGGTCCGGTTTATTTACATAGTTACCTATATTAGGTGCCATTTGATTCCGTGGTCCCTCTAGCGTTGCTTGGTTGTTATTCAAGACTTCTAAGCATTCTCAAGTGAGTACATAGTCCCCTCTTTTACTATTTTCAAATGTTTTGGGGTGAAGCATGTGTACCTATTTGTTATGTTCATGATTTCAAAAGTATAATTGATTATACATATTAGTACTTATCTTTTGACAAACTGAATGATTATTTATGGTTTAAACTCTAATTTTTCAAAGATTATAAAATTAATCGTTGGATAGTACTTATTTTATATTCACCAGACCGGTTGGTAGTATGATATAGCGCTATAGGATTTGACACCCCATTCCTGTTGTCATGGAATGTCAGAAACCGATTTATTTTTATCCAAATAGGGATTGCCTTTGTGGTATTTGTATAGTCTCAAAGGTGTATTTTGATGCACTCAGGTCTGAATGAATTCTTAAATCACATTTTTATGGTATATTTTGATATACTCCCAAAAGTATAGTTTGATATACTCTCATATGTGATAATGTACAAAACCAACATATAATTATAAAACCAAAACATATTTTGATATGTTATTTATAATACCAAAACATAGTTTAATATGTTATTTATAAATGTCAGTGCAATATGTCTGTTGACTTCGTCTTGCATCAAGTATTGTATTTAGAATGATAGATCATGGCTCGTTATTCAAGAAAAATAGGATTTGTGGATAGGTAGCTAATTTCGCACGAAATTAACTTAGGTAATTTCGTACGAAATCAGCATTGCTAATTTTGTACGAAATTACCCTGTGTAATTCCGTGAGAAATACCCAAGCCTATAAATACTCGAGTCTAGGTCTTCATTTGTAACTTTTCTGATTCGGTAACGAAGTGCGGCTGAATTGTCTCCAGGTTGTAAATTGCTGTTATATCAATAATAGAGACATTTAAATTGAATCAAGCTGTAAACAAGTCCGTTTCTCTGAATTCTGCCTTTGATTCGGATATATACTCTTCTGAACGACTCATTCAGGTCGCACAACGATCTTACAAGTGGTATCAGAGCTCAGCAGGAAGAGTTCAGCTTAATTTTATCAGAAATTCTCACATCTACACCTTCTTTTTCAAATTTAACAAGTTTTTACGGACAAAATGGATTGAATTTCTTATATTTCTTGTAAAATACAGTTTTAATGAATCCTTGAAAGAATTGGACCTTAATTCAGCTTAAAATCAGATCAATTGGTCAAAATTGTGATCGAAATGATGATGTTATCCTAATTTCGCACGAAATTGTTACTATAATTTCGCACGAAATTAATCAGGTAAAGGTAATTCCGCACGAAATTAACATCCGGACCTAATTTCGCACGAAATCATATTTCGTTTGGTATTTTCGCACGAAAACACTATTTCGTGTGAAACATCTGATTTCGTGTAAATTGTTATTTCGTTTGAACTTGTTTTGTAGGTTATTTCGTTTGAACAAAGTATTTTTGCTTGAGATCTTATTTCGTTTAAAGGAATTTCGTTTGAAGGAATTTCATTTGAAAGAGGATATTTCGCATCAAGACCATTTCAAGTCAACCGAGTGTCAGTTTGTTTCAAGTTGATTGATATTTTTAGACTGATTGTGTTTGTTTGATTGTTCTGTCTCCAGAAAATTCAAGAAGATTCACATCATGGCTGAAGAGTTCTACAACACGTTCTACAATGCTTTTACATCAGAATCATCTGAAACATCAATTGTTACACCAAAATCAATAACAAAAGCAGTCAACGAAAATATTAATCATGATAATTTTTATGGAACTCATTCAAAACCACCCAAGCTTGATAGTATTGAGGACTATACTTGGTGGAAAGAACGGTTTCTTAGCTGGGCAAAAGCTTACGCACATGAAAGCTGGTTCTGTCTAGAGTTCGGATATGAAAGACCAAAAAATGATAAAGGAGAAGATCTCCCACTCAAGAACTTATCCAAAGAAGACAAATCTGAATTTGCAGCCGAACAGAGAATGATTGCATTGATCCAGTAATCAATTAGAAATGACATATTTGCTTTATTACAACATGACGGGTCATCAAAATCAGTTTGGGAAGCTTTAAGGGTTAAAGCTGAGGGGGGTAAACAAATCAAGAAAAATAAAACTGCATTATCAAAGAAAGAATTTGATTTGTTTGATAGTTTGAAAGGTGAATCAGTTAGACAAACGATAGAGAGATTTGGTCATCTAAAAATTGAACTTGATCGGTTTGGCATTGTTAAAACTCGAGAAGAAATAATTGATAAGATCATAGAAGCGTTTCCACGAGCTGATCAGTGGCAAACGTTTGTATTCATATTGAAAAATGATGCTTTATATGATACAATTTCTCTTGATGTCTTGATAGAAAAGATAGAAAGTCATGAGCTTGAATTGCAAAAGCTGAACAAGATGAGCAGCTCTTCACATCAACAGAATGTTGGTCTCTATTACTAAGGTAATTTACCTTCGGTGAAAGTTGGAGAATCACCAAAGACAGCATTCAGTGGTGAGAGGATAAAAGAGCCACAGACAAGCTCATCAAGTTATAATCTGGGTTATCATTCATCTTCTTCAAAAGCTAGTTCTGAAGAAACAGAGGAGATACTGTGCAACATTGCTCTCAAGTTGAAAAATTCTCCGGCTATGAGCATCAATGCAGCTAAGCAGCAAATGAGCTTCCTTGCATCTGTTCTGGAATCGTATGAAGGTCTAGTAGCTGGCAAAATTGGAAATTCTGAGTTAACCAAAGAAGACTATGACCAGATCGATCCGGAAGAAATGGAACTCATTGATATTCGCTGGTGTTTGGCAAGTTGCATCCGTAGAGCTCAGAGATATATGGAGATTACTGGGAAACAGTCAATCGGTGGTCCATCAACAAAGCTGGGATTTGATAAATCCAAAGTGACCTGCTTCAAGTGCAAGCAAAAAGGTCATTTCAAGAGAGAATGTAACAATTCTGCAGGTGGTGGAAATGAACACCCGTTCAATGGCGATTATTATCGTAAGGCGATCTACCACCGAAGCAAAGAAGAGCCAAAATGATCGAAAATAATCCCAGAGATAAGTCAAGAGCATGTGCTGTAATCCATGATGATGAAGGATATGACTGGAGTCAGATTCTTCCAGAAGAAGATCGTTTGGATTATCAGGTTACTGCTCATGGAAGAAGCACATCAAAGAGCAAACATTTTGTTTTGGTTGCTGAAATTAAAGAGGAAAACAAAGAAGAAAATGTCATAGCTGAAATCAAAGAGAAAACCAGAGAAGAAATTCTGAATGAGAAAACATACAGAGAAAGAAACATTGCTGCAAACATAATTAATGAAATGCAAGAAGAATATGAAAGTGCAGTGATTAATAAAAGATGGGATAAAAAGCGAGAGTGCTATGTCAACAGACAAGGTGAACCCGTTGTTTCCAAGAAGGACATAATTTTTGATGATGTTCTTCTTATAATTCCTCGATTTGTCGAATATTATACAAATGTATCAAAAGATAACACATATGCGAAAAGGCATGAAAAAGACATAAGATATGTCATGACATCGAGTTTGAGGAAAAGGGATGAAGAGAGAATGAAGAATAATGTTGAGAAGCTGGTTGATGAGTTGAAGAAGGTTGCTGAAGATGTGAAAGTCGAAGCTGTGAAAGTAGAGAATGTGAAGATTGCTGAGGAGGAGAAGGTAAAAGAAGAAGTTGTTGAAAAAGAAGCTGTTACCGAAAAACAGCAAGTTGAAAATGCTGAGAAGAAGGTTGAAAGTTCGATTGAAGTGAAGGATGAGATTTTGGAGGTTGCTGGTGATGATGGTGTTGGTGTTGATGCTGATAATGAGAAAAAGAGTGATGCTGATCAAAAGCAGACGGAAGTAAACACCAAAGTGCCAATCACTAAGGTAAATTCTGATTCTGAAATCTTAGATGAAACTGTTGAACAGTGCAAGAAATTCATGGAACCATGCAGTGCTTGTACTGAAAAAGACAAAAATTTCAGAACAAAAGATCTTGATTTTGTTAAAATCGAAGAGGTTTTCAAAAGTAAATACAAAGAAATGTTAGAAAACAAAAAGTTTTTAAAAGATAATAATGAAAAACTTTCAGAAAAATGTAAAATGTTAGAAAAAGAAAATGAAGTTTTGAAAGCAAATGTTTTGAAAATGACAGAAGAATGCTCTAAAAAAGAAATTGTTTGTCAAGAAATGAAGAAATAATATGATTCAATAAAATTGGCATATCACATTACAAAAGAGTCATATGAAAAGGTGTAGAGTGAAATGAAGTTTGTTCAATCAAGATTGAATTACTGTTCTGAAACAACTAATTCGCTTAAACGACAGTATGAAATAAAGCAACAAGTTGTAAATTCTTACATTGAGGATGTTGCTAAGCTAAAGCGTCAGATTACTGATTTAGAACAGGATAACAACAAGTTAAAAAGTTATCATGCGTCATCATAAGTGCTTGAAAGAACTTTCAACATAAAACCGGATGGTAAAGATTCTGAGCAAAACAAAAAGGGCATTGGCTCAGAGTTTCATCAAGTTCCACCACCGAAAAAGTTTGCATTTTATGATGATGAAAAGGTCGAAAAAGCTTTCAACATGGTAGATCAATTGCCAGATAACATTGACGTAACCTATTCCAAATCTGATGATTCTAGTGATTCGGAGGTGGTTGGTAAGGTCGTTGAAAGTGTGTTGAAAGAAGAGTCGGTTGAAACAGGTAAATCTGAATCACAGGATGAAAATGAAGGTAATTTTCATGATGGATATCTGAAAAACTCAAAATCTGAGAAAAATCTGGATGATGATTCAAAAGGATTGGTTTATACCATGATTGGATCGGACAAATTATTCTTAGATGTTGTATTCCCGATTCAGAATGTGATTTCAGACAAAATTGACAAAGTTTTCAAAATGGTTGAGATTGAAAAGTCTGAAATTTAAAATTTGCTGGAAAAGGTCATAAAACTTTTTATAACAAACCTGGTTACAAAAAGAAGAACATGAAGGCTGGGTTGGGTTATAAAAAGAAACAGAATTGGAAGAAAAATGAAACGTCAAATTTTCAGACAAAACTGAATTTTGTTCACGGAACAAGTTCGGAAGAAGAGAAAGAAATCCAATTTAGACGACAGTCTAATAAAGAATTCTATGCTCAAAAGAAAAAGCAACAACCACAGGTCAAAGATGTTTCAAAGAGAACATGTTTTAAATGTGCTCAAATTGGACATCTTGCTCGCAAGTGTCCAAATATGAAACCTGTTGATGTTGAGACAAAGAAAAAGTCTGACGTTGTGAACCAGAAGCCAACCAAGTTTGATTCAAAGCAAACTTGGAAGTCGAAAATGTCAAAGGCCGACTCACAACAAACATGGAAACCTGTGACACCTAGTTTTAGAACAACGCAAAGTTGGCAAACAACTGTTGATGCAACAAAACCAAACGAGTTTTGGAAACCAAAAGTTGTTGTTCAAAATCAAAAAGTTCAAAAAGAGTCAAATTTTTATAAAAGAGGTACTCCAAAAGGTCAAACATGGAGTGCTAAGAAACAAATTTCTTCGATAAATGATGAAAAAGATGAAATTAAAATTGAAAAAATCTTTGTTCAAGATGACAAAGATTTTCCGAAGTTGAATGAAGCATATTGTGTTGAAATGCCTAAGGTCAAACAGACCTGGGCTAAATTGTTCAAGTGACTGAATAGTTGATTGTGCAGGTGCTCAAGAAAACTGAAGATTGTGAAAATGGAAATAGGAGCAGCCTGGCACAAGAAGAGGAGGCTGCTGAACCCTGGTTTGGTTGAAACAGGGAGTTTGTTTGATTTCTGTACATAAATAAACAATATTTCAAAATCCTAAAAATTGAAAATTTTAAAAACCAAAAATATGTTTTTATTTTGTCAAATATTCAAAAATTCAAAAATATTTTGTTTGAATACGCCGAAACCCTCACGGCTGAACAAACATGATTAATTTCACAAGATTGAAAAATGGTTTTCAAACTGTAAAAATATCAATGTGTTGTAAATCATGGGGGTACGTTATATTTTCTGCAAAACAGAGCTCGAAAAGCAGAAAATGGATGGCGAGATAAAGCTATCAGTGTTGGTTGTCAAATTTTCTTTAAATGGTTTTGAATTTTAGGGAGAGTATTTTTGTCAGAAAATCCAAAAACATTAGAAAATTTGAAAAAGACAAAAACATGATAAAATTCAAAAATGAGTTTTTGTGTAAAAAGAGGAAATGATAGTACATCAGTAGGCAGTTACAATACGCTAAAGAAATTTAATGATTATATAGCGTTAAACGGTCTCACTGATGATATGCCGATAGGTTTTTACACATTTAGTAAACTTTTTGGGATATAAACATAAATTTCATACTTGCTTATTTTGTGGGGAACACTACTTGGATATATAGGTAACCCCTGAAATCTTGTTTGAAAGACCCCTCTTTCTGAGATACTAGGTCTTTATGCTTAGTGATATCTGGGGTATTATCCCGGAACTTCTGATTTTGCGGAAGCAATGGCCTAGTCCCCGTATAATACTTTTCGCTTGCTTGAAATAAAAGCACACCCTCAGCATAAAAAAATGATGAAACATTGCAAAATGCTAATCATGTGCTGTTGAAGAAAAGATTCTCTAAAGGGAACACACCTAAAGTCGAACCGTCATCTCTCTGATTTTGCGGAAGCAATAGCCTGAGCTCTCACGGTCTCGCATTTAACCCTTTACAGATATCATCTAGGTATACTCACCTGTAAGACTGAATATTGGGATCTGGATACGGGAGTATATTCAAGAGGTGGGACACATGAATAAGTTTAAGTTTTTAATACACCTAATTCGTATCCTGAATCAGTTGAAATTTGTGTGAAAAATTAAGTGGATCAGTATATCGAAAATCTAAGTGAATTGTTTAATTCTTAATGTGTAACTAAGCTCAACGGTACTTGTGATTTGTCAAAATCTGATATGATCCTCTGACTCAAACTCAAACAAAAATATTGTCTGTAAATATGTTTGTAAATATTTCTTTACTGGTTTATATTTAAGAAAATTCTAAAAGATTTTTGATTCCGCTTTTTTTTTACAACTGATGTCTGAGAAGCTGAGTTTCAAAATCTTAGTATGCTGATTGTGTTTCTGAAAATAAAACAAGTTCATTAATTTGAAACTTGAATTTTTTTTTTAAAATCAAAAATCAAAAACAGTTTGTGATATCTCCAAGGTCATTTATTTGGACTTGGATGATTAACTGTGAGGGAGTTGGATTCTTAGATTGTTAAATTTTTTTAAGAAAGCTAGGATTTTTAATTCTGAATGTTCAAAACACTATTACTTATAAATGTTTGAGTGTTGCAGAAATGATTCCAGATTACGATCCCGACAGCTGAGTCTAAGGGGGAGTCTGAAGACAAGCTCGAAGCAAGGGGGAGTTTGTAATTAGACAGCCAGGTGTCGATCCTAAAAAGCACGGAAGCTTAATGAAAGGGGGAGCCTGAAGAATGATTGATGGATGCTTACAATGTTAGACAATTCGGAAAGAGTTTGAAGTTTGATCAAGACTGAAGATGTGTCATGCTAAAGATTAGACGCTGAAGACTTCGTCAACATCCAAGGGGGAGTCTGTTAGTGCAATATGTCTGTTGACTTCGTGTTGCATCAAGTATTGTATTTAGAATGATAGATCAGGGCTCGTTGTTCAAGAAAAATAGGATTTGTGGATAGGAAGCTAATTTTGCACGAAATTAACTTAGGTAATTTCGTACGAAATCAGCATAGCTAATTTCGTACGAAATTACCCTGTGTAATTCCGTGCGAAATACCCAAGCCTATAAATACTCGAGTCTAGGTCTTCATTTGTAACTTTTCTGATTCGGTAACGAAGTGCTGCCGAATTGTCTCCAGGTTGTAAATTGCTGTTATATCAATAATAGAGACATTTAAATTGAATCAAGCTGTAAACAAGTCTGTTTCTCTGAATTCCGCCTTTGATTCAGATATATACTCTTCTGAACGACTCATTCAGGTCGCACAACGATCCTACAATAAAACCAAAACATATTTTGATATGTTATTTATAAGACCAAAACATAGTTTGATAAGTTATTACAAAAACCAAAACATAGTTTAATATGTTATTTATAAAACCAAAACATATTTTGATATGTTATTTATAAAAGCAAAACATAGTTTAATATGTTATTAATAAAACCAAGTATACTTTTGATATACTACTGAAAATTTATTATTTTACCGACTAAAGTATATATATAATATACTATTTGTTTAACGATTGGTTTTTGGTTAGTGTTTAGATAACGGGACGGGTGTAATGTGATGAAAACATGGTAGATACGCCGCTGATACTTCTTATATATAAGTGTTTTCATAACATTACATACCGTGGCGTTATTTAGTACACATGGGTTAACAATTTTGGAACTGAAATATATTACTTATTCGACTTTCTTAAAACCAAAGTATATTTTTATATATACTATAAACATTTTTATCAAAATATTGTTTTTCAAACAATATATTTTATACAAACTCATTTTACTTAATTATTTAATTTCCTATGTATTATTATTTTATATAATCTGATTTCTTATAAATTTTAGTATGATTTATAAAAGAAAACATTTTACAAGGATCATGACTACTTTTGTTAAACATTTTCTTTAAACTTATAAGTCATGAATCCTAATTATAATAAAACCTATGTATCACACAGTCATTTTTATGCTAACGTACCTATTTTTACACATGTTTCAGGTGCTGTTATGTGATGATTGTTGATGCATACTATACTTAGGATGGACTCGTGCCTTAGCAACTTTAAAACTTGAAAGATAATAGTTGTATTTATCTGATTTGTAATAAAACAATGAGTTCAATAATTCAATAAAACGAAATTATTTAATCCATGGTTGTGAAACAATGATTCCGTTACAACACTCCCCGACGTTTCCGCCACGTTTTGTTGTTTTACATGGTCGGGGTGTGACAAAATAGAGTTATATTAATATATTAAACCCTAATAGCCAATAAGCAAAAATACATAAGTGATATATGTTATGTTATGTTTTGAAGATTATGTTATGTTTAGAATGTTTGCGGTTTGTTTGAAACTTTGTCTTGTTTTGAATTTGTGGTTGTTTGAAAATTTGAACTGAAGTGTTTAAGTTTGAATGGTTATTTGATGAATGTTTAGATGTTATAAACTTGGAAAAGTAGATATTTCGTATTCGAGTTTTCACCAAACACAGGTTCTGTTTTGATTTACGCAGGAAAACGAATTTTTTGTTTTTTTTAAATTCCGGATTATCTGTTTGGATATCCGAATCCGAAAGTTCGGATATCCGAACTTTCGGATTCGGATGTCAATATTCACTATCCGAGAAAAGTGGATTATCCGAATACGAACACCCCTAGTTCTATCAAGATCTTGTGAAGAGAAGTAATGATGAGGGCATCGAGCCAAAGAAAAGAGTATTTGAGATGAAGGGTGGTTATTTGATTTTTCTAATCTTCAAATATAAACATACTTATATACATTTATTTTAATAAAAAATATTAATAACGTTTGCGAAATTGTATAATAATGTTTGAGTGTCTAAATATATTTTTAAATAAGACAACAGTACAAAAGATACGAATTTTATAGTTAATTACTAAAGTTGTTTACATTGAATTTTGTACTTAATTACTAAAGTTGTTTACATTATAAAAGATGTGAATTTTGTAGTCAATAAAACCTTTTCTAACAAACAAGTAAATGTGGTGTCATGTGACACCATATTAAATATATCCAACATTGTTTTTCCCAAGCTAAACTTATTCATGACTCATGAGCTGCATCTTTTGAAATTCCTTGGTCAATCATTTCCTTATTTTTTTAATCAAATAATCGTTTCCTTATTTTATTATTATTATTATTATTATTATTATTATTATTATTATTATATATTATCAATTTGTAACATTGTTATGCTTATAGTTGTTGTAAGTTATGCATTAAGGGATTTACATGCTATTCTTGATTGTAGGTTCATATGTTTTGTTTGTACTTTGACATAAGGCTTAGGAGTTGTACATGTATAATTGTACATGTCATATAAGGTTTTGTGTTGTGTGATTAGGTAAATTGGGCGGTGATCCTGTTCGGTATAGGTACATGAAGGTAAAAACCGGCAACAGTTTGTACAGAAAAAGTCAAAAGTCGGTACCGAGTTGACATTGAATCTTTTAGTTCGGGAAATTCGGTGCTGCTACCCGGTACCATTTGCTCATCCCTGATCACGGGTACTATACGGACAATGGACAATGGTATCGTACAATGTTTTTTTATTGATTTTCTTCAACTTTTAATGATATCTTTTTTTTAGTGTCAGGGGTAGGGATGAGCTCGGTGCAAACCGATACCGAATCGGTACTGATACCGAAAATACCGGTTACAGTACTGGTATATGAAGGTAAAAACCTGTAGCGAACCGGTACCAAGAACGCCAAAAGTCGTTACCGAATTGGTACTTATTATCTTTCGGTTCGGGAAATTCGGTACCGACACCTAGTACCATTTGCTCATCTCTGTCCACAGGTTTCATACAAACAATATCATTACCAAAAAAAATTTTGGTTGATTTTCTTTCGATTATCTTTTTGTGTTTTTTTCTACATTTTCTTTTTTGTTCTTCTCAGCGGCCCCGTGCGCAACGCGCACGGAGATATAGACCTAGTTATTATTATTTTGAAACTTCAACTTTCATAAAAAACACAAACAGCGAAGCTATCTCCAAGCCGAAAACAGCAACCCAAACAAACAGAACCTTACATCAATTCAAATTTACACCACTCATCCCAACCCACCAAACCTTTTTTAAAACGATGTCTATACCATAAAAAACCTAACACTTTGACATCGGACACTACCTCTATAACATTACATCTCTTACTTTTAAAAATAACCTTGTTCCTCATCTTCTAAATTCTCCAACACGTAATAATGACGATCCCCTGAAGCACAGTCTTCTTAACTTTTGATCCTCCGGTTCTTTTATGAAGCTCTAGTAAATCTTTCACTGAGAAAGCAAAAATATTCGGAATACGACACCACATCGAGATGTTATGCCACACTCCTGTCGAAAAACTGCAAGCCGTGAATAAGTGTTCCGTCGTCTCTTCCCCATCTTCACATAAAATACAGTTACATCCATCCCCCAAGATATTCCTCCTACGTAAAGCCACTTTTGTCGGGAGTCTATCTAATTCCGTGCGCCACATAAAAATGTTACGCTTATTCGGGGTCCATTTACACCACACGAAGATGGACCTGCTGCTATCATCAATTTTCTCGGCCAGCCAAAGCTTCACAGAAGAAACTGAGAATGAAGAGTCTACACTCGAGTTCCATTTCCACGAATCAACAAAATTACTAACTGAAAATCCGCCAGAAGTCGTTCACATTCAGTCCTTTATTGAATTTCCACTCCAGTCGCTAGAGCTGAGATCCAATGCCACGATACTGTCACCAAACCACACCTATCAGCAATATTGCAGCCTTTTTCTGTCTCAAGTTTGAAAATATTAGGAAACTTTTGTTTTAGAGGTTCATTACAAACCCAAGTGTCAATCCAAAACTGGATGTCCAACCCATTTCCCACTTTACCAATAATCATTTTTTCCACTCCAATCCCATCCACTTTAATCTTAGACCCAAATAGACTAAGGTTTTTCCACACCCTTGTAATAACTTTATTGACTGGAACCATCTCCCACCTCCTAATCGACCCATGAATAGCATCAATAGTTTTCCTCCAAAACGCCTTCGATTCGGTCTTATACCTCCACATCCATTTGAGAAGAAGCGCTTTGTTAGATACCTCTAGTCTCGATAAACCCAATCCACCATCTTTTTTATCGCATGTCACCCTATCCCATGACACCCAATGTGTTTTCCTCACCTCAACCGAACCACCCCACATAAAATTTGTGATTAAAGATTCCAATTTTTTAACCACCCCCACCGACACTTTAAATAAAGAAAAATAATAACTTGGCAAGCTTTCGAGCACCGACTTTATAATAATCATTCTCCCCCCTATAGAAAAGGTGTTAGCTTTCCACTTCGATAACCGTTTCCAGAATATCTTCATAATCGGATACCAAATACTTATCCGATTCATATTCGCCCCGACCTTAATACCAAAGTACAAAAAAGGAATCTCACCCGATCTACACCGCATCATATCCGCCTTTAACTTTACCTCTTCGTTATTCACACCAACCCCGTATAAAACGGACTTATGGAGGTTGATCTTCAACGCGGAATGTCACACCCCCAAAATCCACACGCGGAGTATCACCGCTTGGAGGCGTGACTGACCAGGATCAAGCCACCAATCATATTGAACAAGCATGTAAGTAACCATAATTCAACCAAACAATATGAAAGGTGTTCAAAAACCAAAGCATAGTTAAGTGTTTAGCGGAAGCATAATTTGTAAAACCCATAGCAAGTATTAAATGTGAAATAAAGTAATGTTTAAAGCTTGGCACACACTGCCATGTCCGACAACGACTGATCCTCCCTGTGCAAGCTCCATAAGTACCTAATGACCTGCAAGGCATGTAGCAACGAATCAACAACAAAGTTGAGCGAGTTCACAGTTGGTTGTTTGGATATAGTATTCATTTCGTAAATCGTATGTTCGTTTTGTAAGCCATGTATCGTATTTATCCTTATCGCTGCCAATCCAGGCATGTGTGCGATGATTAGTGGGGGCTTCCCATGTGTTACAAGACCACGCGTATCGACTGCTACGAAAATGTAAGAGGTGCCCTAAGTCAATGTCTATCAGCATTGACCCTTTGCCCATAGTCCATTAGTACACGCCCGTCCGATTGGCACGGTGTGAGGTTTGTTAAACCTAATAGCGCTATTAACTAATGACCCGCCCGCCCTAGGCCTCGGCGATTAAGTCGATAATTGAGGGACTTCCTTTGATAGAGGTGATGGTCTTAAGATCGTGTACGTAGGCTTTACGTACGTGCCCTTCAATCCGAGGACCGTAATAAGTATAACTGTACGTAGGTTTTACGTACGTGCCCTTCAACCGAGGACAGTAATAATTTGTTTAATAGTAATAGTTGTACGAGTAGTTATTCAATCCCATTCCCAACCCCTGGGAATCCCATGCCTTGGCTAGTGTGAACTCACCTTGGTTTGCTCCTCAGATACACAGAAAGGTCAAGTCTAGCTGCTAGTGGTCAACCACGTCCTAACATGGTTACCATACAAGTCAGGTTTTGGTTCGAGTAAAGCACGTATGTTTACACATAAGTTAACAGGTTGCAAACACGTATAGATCATAGCAAACACGTATAACACATTAGCAGTCAAATTCATAACATACTAACACTTGTACGATCCCAAAGATAAAGCCCAATAAACAGGCGGCCCAACCTATTATGCGATCAGCACAACTTGTGCGATCCACAATGGGTTGTGCGATAAACCTTATACCCGGCCCAATAACACATTAGCAGACATTTCAACTTGTGCGATCCAAAGGATCTTGTGCGACTGGGGACATCTTGTGCGACTGAACTTGTGTGTTTGGTCTTGTGCGATTAGTTTAACAAACTTTCTAAAAATCATGCAAATCCATTTCTCAAATAATACCAATAATCATGCCAATCAGTTACAAGAAATTCAGCGGTTTCCAATTTCACATTTATTGACCGAATCCATCATTTACCAAACCATTCCCCAAGAACCCTAACATAATTCTAACAATTACGCCGATTACATCATATCATCATTCGATAGTCAACAGTCATAAATGAGTTATTGGAATCATCAAGTAATCATCAACACATAACAAACATATTCTGAAATCAATCATTAGACTCAATCATAAATTCATCGATCAAAGAGAGCACATAGCTGATTCCACTCAACCTAATCATATTACACATTCCCATGAAAATCACATGTCTACTGACATGGGTAACCACACTCAACATGCACTATTATCCATTCATTCAATATTAAAGAATTCACATATTCCTAACATTTATCAATACATCACATGCATGTTATTCAATAGTTAACATATACTTAAACCTAGAACCCTAATCTGTTACTCATGACATCATCATAACAAGATCATCAATATTAATTGAACATAGACAATAGGCATCACATAGCTGACCTTGTATCAGATTGTAAGGATTCCTAGCATGCAATTAAATTCAATCATATGCTCATACATATCTCATGATAGCAGTCAATACAGAATGCCAAACAAACAATCAATAATGATTTCGGCCAACCAATTCATCTATCAATTATAAGATCAATTAACAACACAATCATTCCACCAGATCGATTCATGCAACCTTATTAATTATCAAAACATTGTGAGATCAAGATCATCAATCGATCAGCAGACCATCATTAACAAGCACACACGGTCGATCATAACATCCCAAATACTTGACAGTTTATAGACAATACATATATATATATATATATATATATATATCGATCATTCAGTCTTACATTCATAAAACGATCACAGCTAAAAGATACACAGATTGTTCTTACAATTGATTTAAATCAAACAATCGGTTAAGAGTTAACACTAACCGCGACGGGCGAACGAGACAATAACTCGACTGATCTGGAAGATCCGGGGAACAAGTTTGCCGTCAGGTTTGAAGGGTAGTGAGAGAGAGAATGTGAGAGGTGGTTAGGGTTTGTTTGTCGATTCCCCTTTACGTAAAGGTTGAAACAAATCTTATAACAAAAGATCATCACTGGGCCAAAAGCCCATTAGATTTCGCCAAGGAGTAGTGACGAAAACACTAGGGTGTTTTCGTCCATAAGTGTTTTCGTGGAGTAGGGTCTTTGGCCTAACAAGTTCCATTTCTAATTTATACAAAACATATATTACATACGCACGCCATAAGCATCATATAAATCACAATACGATATAACGTATTACAAATGTGCACTGTTGCGAAACAAACAAGTCGAATAACAAACACTTAAACAATTAACATGCAATAAATGCAAAGGTGGAAATCTTGGAAACTCGAGTTGTCACATTATCCCCAACTTGAAAGAAATTTTGTCCCGAAATTTAGCACGTAGTTACTGAGGAAGCTAGTTGTGTTGTGTAGTTTACTGGTTTTCCTGGGGTGTCACATCATCCCCCCGTTGATTTGGAATTTCGTCCCGAAATTCGGTAGTAGCTTCAGCCTCAGTAGTGGTTGCACTGTTTCCGAATAACTGGGGATACTTGAGTTTCATTTGATCTTCTCGTTCCCAGGTAAACTCTGGGCCACGACGGGAGTTCCAACAAACTCGAACAAGAGGTATTCTGGTGTGCTTGAGGACCTTAACATCCTGGTCCGTGATTTCAACTGGTTCCTCGACGAATCGCAACTGATCATCGATAGTGAGCTCCTTCAAAGGAACTATGAGGGTCTCATCTGACAGACACTTCTTCAGATTCGGCACGTGAAAGACGTTGTGAACTGCACTGAGTTCAGCTGGTAAGTTCAGTTTGTAGGCCACTTTGCCTATTTTCTCAATGATTTCGAACCGTCCGACGTATCGTGGGTTAAGTTTGCCTAGTTTGCCAAAGCGAACAACACCCTTCCAGGGTGAAACTTTGAGTAGCACTCGATCCCCAACCTGGAACTCGAGTGGTTTCCTGTCCTGATCGGCGTAGATCTTCTGACGGTCACGAGCTGCCGCCATTCGTTGTCGTATTTGAGCGATTCATTCTGTTGTGTCTACCACAAGTTCTGGGCCAGTGATCTGACTATCCCCCACCTCTGCCCAACAAAGAGGTGATCGGCATTTACGCCCGTACAATGCTTCAAACGGAGCAGCTTTAATGCTGGTGTGGTAGCTGTTATTGTAAGAAAATTCCACAAGTGGCAGATGCTTTTCCCAGCCGTTGCCAAAGTCAATTACACATGCCCTAAGCATGTCTTCGAGGGTCTGGATGGTGCGTTCAGACTACCCATCCGTTTGTGGGTGATAAGCTGTGCTCATATCTAAACGTGAGCCAAAGGACTTGTGCATTGCTTGCCATAGTTCTGAAGTAAAGCGTGCATCACGATCAGAGATAATAGAGGTTGGCACTCCGAGCCTCGAGACAACTTCCTTAAGATATACGTCTGCTAGAGTGGAGAACTTATCCATTTCCTTGATAGCCAAGAAGTGAGCAGACTTTGTGACTCGATCCATGATCACCCAAATAGTATCGTTACCACATTGAGATCTAGGCAGGCCAGTAACAAAATCCATGGAAATTTGCTCCCATTTCCATTGTGGTATTTCTGGTTGTTGGAGTAGGCCTGATGGTTTCTGATATTCAGTCTTGACTCTTGCACAAGTCAAGCACTTGCTGACGTAAGTTGCTATGTGAGCTTTCATGCTAGGCCACCAATATGTGGTTTTCAAGTCGTGGTACATCTTATCCGAACCAGGATGTACTAAGTAACGAGACTTATGAGCTTCATCCATTACAAGCTCGCGCAAGTTTCCATAAAGTGGGACCCAAATGCGTCCTGTTACATAGTAGGCGCCGTCTGCCTTTTGTTCTAACCGTTGCCTTGAACCGCGTAGAGCTTCAGCCCTGACGTTTTCTGGTTTCAATGCTTCTACCTGAGCATCTCGTATCTGAGAAGGAAGGCTAGACTGAATAGTGAGTTGCAACGCTCGTACACGCGTAGGTGTAGTATCCTTTCGACTGAGGGCGTCGGCCACCACATTGGCTTTGCCCGGATGGTACTTTATAGCACATTTGTAATCGTTCAGTAATTCGGTCCATCTACGTTGTCGCATGTTCAACTCTTTCTGCTTGAATATATGTTCGAGACTCCTGTGATCAGTGTAGATAGTGCACTTGCTACCGTACAGGTAATGTCTCCATATCTTAAGTGCGAAAACAACAGCTCCTAGCTCTAAATCGTGTGTAGTGTAATTCCGTTCATGAATCTTAAGTTGGCGTGAAGCATAAGCAATGACTTTATCCCGTTGCATCAACACACATCCAAGACCTTGGATGGATGCGTCGCAATAGACTACAAAATCGTCCGTGCCTTCAGGCAATGAGAGGATAGGTGCGCTACAAAGTCTATCCTTTAAGTGCTGAAACGCTAATTCCTGTGCGTTTTCCCATCGATAAATGACGCCTTTATGTGTCAGTGAAGTGAGAGGCTGTGCAATCTTGAAAAAAAATCCTTAATGAACCTCCTGTAGTAACCTGCCAATCCCAAGAATTGACGAATTTCCGTTGGTGTACGAGGTGCAGGCCAGTTCTTAATCGAATCTACCTTGGATGGATCAACGTGAATCCCATCCTTGTTGACCACGTGGCCTAAGAAATGGACTTCACGAAGCCAGAAGTCGCATTTTGAAAACTTGGCGTACAGCTGTTCTGTTCGAAGGAGTTCTAAGATGAGTCGTAGATGCTGTTCGTGTTCCTCCTGACTCTTCGAATAGATCAGGATGTCATCAATGAAAAAAATAACAAACTTGTCAAGATAAGGTTTGCACACCCTGTTCATAAGATCCATGAAAACCGCAGGAGCGTTTTTTAATCCGAATGGCATGACCAGAAACTTGTAGTGGCCGTAGCGTGTTCTGAATGCTGTTTTGGAGACGTCCTAGTCCCGGACTCTCAGTTGATGGTAGCCTGACCTCAGGTCAATCTTCGAGTAATAGCTCGACCCTTGCAACTGGTCGAATAAGTCGTCGATGCGTGGATGAGGATAGCGATTCTTCACGGTCACCTTGTTCAGTTCGCGGTAATCTATGCACATGCGGAAGGTACCGTCTTTCTTCTTCACAAATAGTACTGGAGCTCCCCAGGGCGAAGAGCTAGGACGTATGAAACCCTTTTCCAAGAGTTCTTGCAATTGCTTAGATAGTTCTTCCAGTTCAGTTGGAGCTAAGCGATAAGGTGCTCGAGCTATAGGTGCTGCTCCTGGAGCTAGCTCGATCTGAAATTCGACCTGGCGATGAGGCGGAAACCCAGGTAACTCTTCAGGAAAGACTTGAGGAAAGTCGCGTACAACTGGAATATCCTCTAACTTCTTCTCTTTCGTCGATGTATCTGTAACGAGTGCTAATATAGCTGTGTGGCCCTTTCGCAAACACTTATGTGCCTTCAAGAAGGAGATGATGCCACCCACGACACCACTCTTGTCGCATTGAACTTCGAGAGGTTCTTTTCCAGAACGGGGAATGCGAATGATCTTCTCTTTGCATAGGATCTCTGCTTGTTGTTGGGATAACCAATCCATACCAATGACGATGTCAAAACTTCCCAAGACCATAGGAATGAGGTTGATGGAGAATGTCTGACCAGCTAAGACGAGGTTACAACCCTTGACTACTAGAAGATTGCTGACCAGGGCTCTGATAGTCATCGATCTTTCGCTGCTGTGAATGGAACTGAACTGGAGGTTCCATCCCATTTTTGTTTGTTATCACTGGGAGTAGCAGAAGTAGTAGTAGTAGCACCAATACGCTTAGGCAGCTTGTTCTGTTCCACTGCCTGGTCTGTGAGACGATGAGCAAAACGAGTAACATCCTGGATGGTTGCAAGGTTAGCAGCAATCACATGGCTTTGAATCTCTAATACTAAGCCTTTGAGGTACAGCTCAATGCGCTTGATGGGAGGATCCACTATAGTTGGACACAACACTGCCAATTAGTTGGATCGTTTCGTGTACGCTTCTATCTCTGACCCCGTCACCTTCAGGTTAAAGAACTCCACTTCCAGCTTGTGAATGTCATCACAACTACAGCATTCGCGTTTGATCAGTTCCTTAAAATCATTCCATGGGGTGGCATTAGCAGCCGCCAGCCCCAGCATCTGAACGTGCGCGTTCCACCAAGTTAGCGCAGTGCCTTCGAGAGTACCAGTGGCGTACTTCACCCTACAACCCTCAGGGAATTTACACATCTCTAAGACAAACTCGAGCTTTTTAAACCAATGGAGGAGTCCAACGGCTCCTTCAGTGCCACTGAAAGTATTAGGACGACAGTCCATGAACATCTTGAATGTGCATACGGGCGGCTGAGCATTCTGACCTTGTTGCGCGAGGAAGAAAGGACTGGGTTACGCGCGAGAGTTGGGTCATGAGAGTAGGATGTAACATCCTAGGTTAAGTTCGGAATAGCAGGTTATACCTCCTGCCTGAGCGGCTGCGAGTGCTGCCGTAACTTGTTCGTTGATAAGAGCCGTCAGCTGGCTTGAGTTAGGTTCACACGTTCCCTCATGATCTTCACATCGAAGGAAACATAAATAGGAAAGGTGTCGCAAATGTGTGTAAGTGTGGAGTGGCAGAAGGAAGCAAGCACGCATGTGTTTTCAAACAACAGTTGTTACGTTTATCTAAGCATACCATGAGCAAAGTTCTATGTAATCTAGCAAGTAGGCAATGTAAACATAAATCGTATCACCTAGAATGTTGAATCTTGCACGTGGAGCAAAGCGTCGTTGTGGATCATTGAGCACTGTTCAGGTTATAGTCTGGTTTTAACAAAAACTTTTTCCCTTATTAAAACCAAGTTCACTATAACCAATGGCTCTGATACCAATCTGTCACACCCCCAAAATCCACACGCGGAGTATCACCGCTTGGAGGCGTGACTGACCAGGATCAAGCCACCAATCATATTGAACAAGCATGTAAGTAACCATAATTCAACCAAACAATATGAAAGGTGTTCAAAAACCAAAGCATAGTTAAGTGTTTAGCGGAAGCATAATTTGTAAAACCCATAGCAAGTATTAAATGTGAAATAAAGTAATGTTTAAAGCATGGAACACACTGCCATGTCCCACAACGACTGATCCTCCCTGTGCAAGCTCCATAAGTACCTAATGACCTGCAAGGCATGTAGCAACGAATCAACAACAAAGTTGAGCGAGTTCACAGTTGGTTGTTTGGATATAATATTCATTTCGTAAATCGTATGTTCGTTTTGTAAACCATGTATCGTATTTATCCTTATCGCTGCCAATCCAGGCATGTGTGCGATGATTAGTGGGGGCTTCCCATGTGTTACAAGACCACGCGTATCGACTGCTACGAAAATGTAAGAGGTGCCCTAAGTCAATGTCTATCAGCATTGACCCTTTGCTCATAGTCCATTAGTACACGCCCGTCCGACTGGCACGGTGTGAGGTTTGTTAAACCTAATAGCGCTATTAACTAATGACCCGCTCGCCCTAGGCCTCGGCGATTAAGTCGATAATTGAGGGACTTCCTTTGATAGAGGTGATGGTCTTAAGATCGTGTACGTAGGCTTTACGTACGTGCCCTTCAATCCGAGGACAGTAATAAGTATAACTGTACGTAGGTTTTACGTACGTGCCCTTCAACCGAGGACAGTAATATTTTGTTTAATAGTAATAGTTGTACGAGTAGTTATTCAATCCCATTCCCAACCCCTAGGAATCCCATGCCTTGGCTAGTGTGAACTCACATTGGTTTGCTCGGCAGATACACAGAAAGGTCAAGTCTAGCTGCTAGTGGTCAACCACGTCCTAACATGGTTACCATACAAGTCAGGTTTTGGTTCGAGTAAAGCACGTAGGTTTACACATAAGTTAACAGGTTGCAAACACGTATAGATCATAGCAAACACGTATAACACATTAGCAGTCAAATTCATAACATACTAACACTTGTACGATCCCAAAGATAAAGCCCAATAAACAGGCGGCCCAACCTATTGTGCGATCAGCACAACTTGTGCGATCCACAATGGGTTGTGCGATCAACCTTATACCCGGCCCAATAACACATTAGCAGACATTTCAACTTGTGCGATCCAAAGGATCTTGTGCGACTGGGGACATCTTGTGCGACTGAACTTGTGTGTTTGGTCTTGTGCGATTAGTTTAACAAACTTTCTAAAAATCATGCAAATCCCTTTCTCAAATAATACCAATAATCATGCCAATCAGTTACAAGAAATTCAGCGGTTTCCAATTTCACATTTATTGACCGAATCCATCATTTACCAAACCATTCCCTAAGAACCCTAACATAATTCTAACAATTACGTCGATTACATCATATCATCATTCGATAGTCAACAGTCATAAATGAGTTATTGGAATCATCAAGTATTCATCAACACATAACAAACATATTCTGAAATCAATCATTAGACCCAATCATAAATTCATCGATCAAAGAGTGCACATAGCTGATTCCACTCAACCTAATCATATTACACATTCCCATGAAAATCACATGTCTACTGACATGGGTAACCACACTCAACATGCACTATTATCCATTCATTCAATATTAAAGAATTCACATATTCCTAACATTTGTCAGTACATCACACGCATGTTATTCAATAGTCAACATATACTTAAACCTAGAATCCTAATCTGTTACTCATGACATCATCATAACAAGATCATCAATATTAATTGAACATAGACAATAGGGATCACATAGCTGACATTGTATCAGATTGTAAGGATTCCTAGCATGCAATTAAATTCAATCATATGCTCATACATATCTCATGATAGCAGTCAATAAAGAATGCCAAACAAACAATCAATAATGATTTCGGTCAACCAATTCATCTATCAATTATAAGATCAATTAACAACACAATCATTCCACCAGATCGATTCATGCAACCTTATAAATTATCAAAACATTGTGAGATCAAGATCATCAATCGATCAACAGACCATCATTAACAAGCACACACGGTCGATCATAACATCCCATATACTTGACAGTTTATAGACAATACATACATACATATATATATATATATATATATATATATATATATATATATATCGATCATTCAGTCTTACATTCATAAAACGATCACAGCTAAAAGATACACAGATTGTTCTTACAATTGATTTAAATCAAACAATCGGTTAAGAGTTAACACTAACCGCGACGGGCGAACGAGACAATAACTCGACTGATCTGGAAGATCCGGGGAACAAGTTTGCCGTCAGGTTTGAAGGGTAGTGAGAGAGAGAATGTGAGAGGTGGTTAGGGTTTGTTTGTCGTTTCCCCTTTACGTAAAGGTTGAAACAAATCTTATAACAAAAGATCATCACTGGGCCAAAAGCCCATTAGATTTCGCCAAGGAGTAGTGACGAAAACAATAAGTGTTTTCGTGGAGTAGGGTCTTTGGCCTAACAAGTTCCATTTCTAATTTATACAAAACATATATTACATACGCTCGCCATAAACATCATATAAATCACAATACGATATAACGTATTACAAATGTGCACAGTTGCGAAACAAACAAGTCGAATAACAAACACTTAAACAATTAACGTGCAATAAATGCAAAGGTGGAAATCTTGGAAACTCGAGTTGTCACACGGAACATAGGTAAAAGATACCGAGAATTCTTCTCATATTAATAAAGTTGAAATCAGACCACCTACCCATGAGCATAGCATCATTTGCATATAATAAATGAGATAGTAACAACCCCTCCTTAGGAAGAAGCACCCCATCAAATGACCCAATCCCATAAGCTTTCTTGACCAAACTTGAAAACGCCTCCATAATAAAGAGAAAGAGAAAAGGCGAAATTGGATCACCTTGCCTAATACCTTTCTTACAATTAAATTCATACGTCTGAGAACCGTTGACTAAAACCGATGATCTAGCCGAACATAAAATACCCCGAATCCATTTAAACCATACCTCCGGAAAACCCATCTGGTTCATAATAGATAAAAGAAACTCCCAATTTACATTATCATAAGCATTTTCGAAATTGATTTTGAAAAGAAAAATCTCTTTACCAACTTTCCTTGCCCACGTTAGCACCTCATTGATCATCAGAGGACCGTCTAAGAAGAATCTACCACTCAAACGCCGTCTGGGTATCCGATACAATACCCCCCATTACCGCCTTCAATCTATTAGCTAACACCTTAGACACCACTTTGCTGACCACTCCAATCAAGTTTATTGGTCTATAATCACCCAGATCCGTTGGGTCACCCGATTTCGGAACCAAAGTGATGAAAGACGCACCAACTCCCTTCCCAAAACTTCCAACATCATAGAAATGCTGAAATAAATTAATGAATCAAAAAGCTCCCAAAAAAACTTAATGAAGCGGAAATTGAAACCATCAGGCCCCGGGGCCTTGTCATCCCCGCACTAAAAAATAGTCTCTTTTATCTGCTTCGCCGTAAACCTTCTAGTCTACTGTTGAGCATCAAGATCCAATATTTTCTTCAAACCGGGGCACTTGAGACTCGGCCTAGATACCATCTTCTCCACAAATTTGTTTCAAAAAAATTAAGGACCTCCTTTTTAATCTTATTCGATTTCGTCTCCCACTCTCCTTGAATCATCAAGCCCGGAATATGATTCCTTACTCTTCTCTTATTGATAACACCGTGAAAAAATCTAGAATTCTCATCCCTGAACTTAGCCTACTTACGCTTAGCTTTTTGTCTCAGATCCATATTCTTGAAATTTTCCAACTCTCTTAACCGCCTTTTCGATTCCTCCATAATCCACAACTCCACCTCAGATAGATCTCTTGATTCCAGAATAACTTCCATTTTTTCCAACTCTATCCTTAACTCCTTTTCTTCCTTAACTTCCTTATCTTTTACACTAGACAACCACGAGTCAATCGCCACCCTTAAATGCTTGAATTTCCTCATTAAAAAGATATCTGGGTCACCACCTTCATACTCGATACTAGATTTTTTAACCACCTCCACAAAATCAGGTCTCTCAAGCCAAGAATTATAAAACCTAAACGGGTTAGGCCAGAAATTTTTTGACATTATCTTTAGCAACAACGAGCAATGATCCGATTTTTGACAAGATAAAGCTCTATATTCAGCAAGCGGCCATTCATTCAAGAAATTCCAAGAGATAAAGATACGATCAATACGACTAAGTTTACCACCCGACGCACAAGTAAATTTTCTTCCTTTCAACCAGTACTCATGTAAATTAACATCATCAATGAACTGATTAAAATCACTTGCGACCGAAGCATTGAATTTAGAATTTCCCCTCTCCGACCGATCTCTAACTGCATTAACATCCCCGGCCACTACCCACATACCATTATTCGAATTAATAATAGCCCTAATCTCCTCCCACAAATTCCTCTTTAGCACATTATTTTGCAGAGCGTATATGTTAATAACATTTGTAACCACCCCACTACCTCTGACCGAACCAGAAACATGAAGGAAATACCTGCCTTTATGAATAGATACAACCGAAAAGACAGTCGGGTCCCACATCGCTAACAAACCACCATATCTCCCGTAAGCCTTTACCCATTCACATACATAATCTCCTCTACCCCAAAAGCTATCCAGATCCAAACCAGCCAAATTGCTATGATGGGTCTCTTGCAATAATAGGAAGCTAATTTCATTTTGAAGCTTCATATCCCTAACCCGCTGGTTGTTACCCGAAACACCCATACCTCTGACATTTAAAGACAAAAAATTCATGGAATTACCTCCTAACAACCTTCCTCCCTCACCGAGTCTGAACTTGAGTCGCAAATTCCTCTACGTTTTCTACTCCGTGAGCTTTTCCCATCTGAACCGTAAAATCCGCTTCCTTTATGATCTCTTCCTCCAACTGAATTCGTACCTCTGTTCTTCGAAGAACCTCCTCTCTCACCTCTTGACAAAACCCAGAATTAAGAGTTTCTGACCTAACCTCCTGTTCCGCACTCTTGTTTAATCAGTTGTTAGGAAAAAAAGATGGACTCCTGGGCCTTTCCTCTAAATTTTCTACTCTACTAGAACACCCTGGATCGGCCCAAATAAATTTGTCAATGTCAAACGGATCATAATCTTCTCTGGGCCTTTTTTTGGTCTTTCATGGGCCTGTGGAGAGACCACCCTTTGCCTATTATTCACCTTTTTTAACCTCCCTTTTCCACCCGTTTATTGATTAAATTTGACTGACTTCCAATTAAAATATCTGGATTCGCAAAATTTTCCCCGTGATTACCAACATTAACGTCATCCGGTATGGAAACAAAATCGTTCCCTTCCGGATAGTGACTTTCCAAATTTTCCCCTTCCCCGGACATGTGTACCTCATCGGAGTTTATGTTGCCGGATTCCTGAACACCAATCTGGTCATCCTCCTTATTCATATTTACATCTTCATAGAACATCGAATCTTCTTCCAAGTCTTCAATGCATTCATGAATCCATTCGCTGGTCTCTTCTTCGATCCACACCCGTAGGAATGTCCTTTCCATAACACCGAAAGACGGCCATTCACCCTAGATAAATTATTACATAATACCCCTATGAACACATAGGAGAAATCCATGTCCTTCTCAGATAATTGTGCTTGTTGAAGAATAACACCTTAGCGCTTACTGATCACATTAAACACTGGTTCTAATGATAAATGCAACGGAATTCCATGGATTTTAAGCCAAGCAATACGTTCATAGATGTAATTTTACCCTGTCCATCTTTCTAATTTCTCAAATCATTCCTTCCACACTTCTCCTTTACCTATAAAACGTACACAATCCTCACTCTCCTGAAAAACAAGTAGAACAGAAATCGTTCCGAGGTACTTGATCCCTATCGACCGTCCTTCATTCTCGTTAAGCACTTTTCTTAAAGCTGTAAGTGTCTTCAAATCCACCACCCTCCCCAAAAGAGATACCTCCTACCAATGTGAAAAAGCTGAAATGTTGTCATCCAACTTGATCACACTCGGTTGGAGAACCAGAGCCGGCGTATTATTGATAACAGCGTCACGAAACGATTTCTTCCTCAATCCGTCAACCCCGAAGTCGCCATTATTACTGTCCCCATGTCTACTAACCCTTTCCGGCGCCTTACGTTCTTCATCTTTCTTATTCCTAACTTTTCCGTCCACAAATCTCGCTAATACTACAAAAAGTTTGTAGCTTCCTATCCAAACGTCTTTCATAGAACCTTCCAATCTCTTTGTGTCACGGACATTATGAAAGGTGACGAAAGCAAATCTCTTACCCAATCGATCCAGTTTCCTTGCAATATAAGAACCTTCATATTCTCCATATCCCTTCAACACCTCCTTCAAATCCACTAAGGAACATTTAGCCGGAAGATTGGAAATGAAAAATTTCGTAACCCCATCTTTCTTCTTTGACTGGTCCACACTCCTGTCTCTTCTACCTTTTCTGATCGGGACATCATACCACACATTATTCTTCAACCTTCCTTGATTTGACATCTCCGAGTTTTTTGGAGAGAAAAACCTATTCGCCTTACTTCCTCCAATCATATACAATCATTTATTGAAGCATACACCTTAAAATTAGTGTTAGTTTTTGGTATTAGTTTATGATTTCTATTTCTATATTTCAATTTATCGAGAATAAAAAAACCATTCAGCCTTTCCAAAAAAATAGGACTATTCATGACTCCAAATGCAATTTCTTCGATGGCTCCCTCGCCAGTGAATGCACATCCGTCACCTTGGCACACACCGGTGCCGTACCTATACGGTGGCGTTGTCGTCATATTCGGTGTCGTTTGCGTTGCTATCTTGGTCATTTCCTGCTGCCCTAACTACAACAATGCTGATGAAGGTGAGAGCAACGTTGAGCTGGTCGAAAGAGACCCCGAGGCCGGTGATGTCGAAGACAAGTATCTAGTAATCATGGCGGGACAAGCTAGTCTGACGTTTTTGGCAACAGCTCTTTCAATCTCGTCATGTACGTGCTATGAAGGTGGTTGTCGGAGAGTAAAATATGTTACCGGATGTTGCCGCAGTTGTTTAACACGGTTCATGAACAAACTAGGATGTTGCCACCAACTTTTATAGGGAAGATCACAGAATCCTAAAGGTCTAGTTATTTGAAGACATGAGGTTATGCATTTATGTTCTTAGTTATATAATGTTAAACTGACTTGGAGTACTTTAATTGTGTATTTAAGTCCTTAGTTTAGTAGTCTAATGATGTGAGTCTTGGGGATTTCAATTATGTGAATTTAGTTCGTGATACTTCTATATATATTTGGTTGAAACTATTTCGTAAGTTGTATAAATATACTAGTAGTAATTGCTATTGTTGGCTTAGTTCATGTCCATGGTCTGGTAATTAGATTAGCTTTAACGAAATTTCTAAGCTAAATCGCTAACTATGGCTTTGGGAAAGGAGAAAGAAAGTCATCCAGTTTCAGGAAAAGAGAAACAAAGTCGGCCATGAGCCCGTGTTAGGTGCCTGCTATACAAGTTGACCGGCTCGATAGTTCGGCTTACATGATTGATTCCAAATTTTAGCCCTTGCCGTTGTGATTAAGATTCTTGAAGCTAAAATGAGAAAATTCCTGTGGGCAAGGGCTTGTGATTCTAATAAATTGAATTAGTTGGCATGGGAAGGGATCACTTGGCCCAATAAAAAAGGAGGGTTGGGTATAAACAAAATTAAAGATGTTAATTAAAGAGGTTAATGAGGCTCTTTTATGTAAGTGGGGTTGGAAAATCACAATCTTTAGAGGAAGGTGGTGGAAGCGTGTCACTTTAAAAACAATCAAAGAAACTTCCTACCGCTTACCGGTAGCATCTCTGGGTGTTGGAAAAATATTGTTAATTTGTTTTCTAAAATGAAAATAAACACGAAGGGTTTAAATCGTTTGATTACGGGCAAGGTGGGGAATGGGTATGAGATCCGGTTTTGGATTGATACTTGGGTGGGCGATCGGCCATTCATGGAAAGATGGCCACATATTTTTGGTTTGGAAATGTCTAAGTCTTGCAGGGTGGTAGATAGATTCGGCACAAATCAGGAAAATGATGGGTATTGCTGGAATTGGTCGAAACAGCTAGAGTCAGATGTGGAGCTTTTGGAATGGCAAGAATGCCAAGATGTTCTTAACTCTGATACTCTCTCCAATGGTAGGGACTCTTGGTATGGGATGGAGATAATCCGGGAGAGTTCTCAATGAAGGCAGTTAAAAAGGCTATGATCGGGAGAGAGGAGCAAGCCTGTCACACCCTAACCGATAGCGGAAAAATCGAGATGAGACGAAATAGATTGCAAGAGACATCATAACACTATGTGACAATATAGAGTTAAGTTGAATTTCATTTCAATACTAGATGTCATACATGATTCGAATAAAAAGAACAACGTTGTTTCAAAACATAACATAACAAAATAGACTAGTCTATGTGTGTTTCTAAGTCCACTCCTATCTTGTTTCCTTCACTTAGCATCATCTTGTCTAACGAACCTGCAACATGTATTAAAATACAATCAACAAAAGTTGGCAAGTATACAAGTTTGATACATAGTATAACATAGAATAAAATCGTTTAACGTGCTCGTATCCAACATGAACAACAATATTCAAGTTACTAGTACGCTGAGATTGTGTAACAATATGTTCAAACCCAAGTATCCAATGCGTTAAAATAGCCTATCCCAAAGTAGCGCGAGAGGTAACATGTTTAACTTAACAATACCCCAAGACTCGTGGGCGATGCATTACTCCTATAGCGCTATAATTGTTAAGGTAGACTTGTACGAAGTTAATGAGCATATAGACACAAAAAGTTTACATAACATACGAGATTAACAAGCATCATATAGTTTCATGTTCAAATATGGATAGAGAGAGATTAAAATAGTTTCAAGTGTTTAGTGTGTTTATATAGAATACATGTTGCACCCAAAAGTGTTTAAAAGTAAAAATGGGTTCGAGTATACTCACAAAATTGCATATGCTTTTCGATTATCCAATGTGATGAAGTTGTTGAGGCTAGAAAGTTGAATGTGTTCGATTTGGAATTTAAGAGGTGTTTACATATGGTTCTAGGGATTTGGAGTTTAAATAACATGAAAATAAACATATGAAAATAATCATCTAACACATATGACACTTGTTCATGACACTATGAAACTCTAAAAGAGTTTAAATGTTTTCATGGAACAAGGTTCCATTAGAATCGTGACAAGTTGTCCTAAGATGATACAATCTACTAGCTTGACGAATGTCCATTAGTTCATCACCAAGAGTTCGATTATTTGGTTGTTACATAAGTATTACACAGTGTACATTACATTATATATGTCAAGCATGATGTAGTAGATTAAAGTCTTCATTTAGGCACCTCTAAGTATCATGGAATTCATACATGAGGTAGGAAGAACAAAGCTTCCATTTAGGTACCTCTATTGTTCACCACTACACTTGTTATTATAAACAAAAAGGAGGGTCATGAACTTACAAGAAGTAATGAGATAACAACAACTTATTCTAAGAGGAAAACATCAAGCAATGTATGGATTTTTAAGTAGGATAGCCCAAGCTAATCCTAAATCACACAATCATCAAACCTTAGGCTTGAACATCACTTGTGGGTTAAACCCTTGAACAAAACAGAAAGTTTGTGAGGTTTTAACCTCTGATTTAACATGTCTCAACCTTGTTTTTTAAGCCTAACTATCCATAGATGAGGTTATAAGCATTAAGACATAGGTTTGAGATGAGATTAACTCGAGTTTACTAAGTTTAACAAAGTTTTAGATGAAAACAGAAAAGTCAGTCAACTTTGGAGCCTTTTTGGTGATGTTCCAGGGCCTGGTTCTCCATGAAAAAACAATGGAAACGTAGCTAAGGTCAATACAAAGAAGTAGGAAAAAGAATTGAGTAAATCGGATAAGAAATGAGTGAGTTATGCTCACTTTTGTGAATGTTGGTATTTCTACTCGAACCTTCAAATTAGTAGCTTATTAGAGGGATTTTGAGAGTGTTTAGAGTGATTAAAAAGGTGTCAAAAGTGTGGAGGAGGCTTGGGTTTTATAGAGGAAGGATTAGGGTTAGAGCTAAGGGTGTATTAATTGTAAGTTGGTGGGAGTTGAACACAAAGAATGGAGCCAAAAACCTACCCATGTGCGGCTGTAATGTAGCTGGCCAAAATCAGCTTAAAAATCTTTTATATTGTGACCTTTAAAGTTCTTTGAGTTTAATATTAAAGCTGAATTAAAGTAACCAACACCCACTTAAATATTTTATGGCATAATGTAAATTTTTTAATACCCGGGTAAAATATAAAACAAACTAAGGAGGTTCTTTCAAAACACACAAAATCTGATTTTTAAATTTTAGATGAAAATCATAAAGCAAAATACAAGAAAAAAAATAAGTTTTATATAAGGATCAAAATGTAAAACCAAAGAAAAGCCATGTGGCAATCTATGGAAAATTAGGTGAAAGCTTGTAAACCAAAAAGTCCATTGATGTCGTCACCCAACGCCGTTATCTTCAATTCACTGTTTCTCGTTTAAGTTAGAAATTAATACATATATATGAATATATATAATTAATTCTTAACAAAGTGTGTCTGCTGTTGTCCTTGGCGTGAATGGATTAGCTTTTTTTTTTTTGTTCAACTAAGTTATAACAATGTATAATATAATGTTTACTATCTAATATAAATATATAACTAAGTAATTTTTTAAGCATATAAATATATTATGGTTTAATTTACATGAAATTAAGTAATAGGTTGGTATAAAATAAAAGTATAGGTTGTATATTGTGAACGTATAATCAAGTGTTTGTATGAAATAAATGTATAAAGTCATGTATTTCTTTATGAGAAGCACGAATATGTATCGAATGAATGTATGTATCAAATGTATAAACGAATTTAAATATACAAGCATGAATAAATAAACAAGGTATAATTTGTATGAAATACTCAATTTTATTATGATCGACGTTACGAATCACAAAAACCGAAGCAAAATACGAATACGATGCGTATGTAAGTTTCCCAAAATAGGTACATGAATAATCTTTCTAACTAAAGTAAGTTTAAAAAAACGAGGCGTCATAAAGCCCCATCCCCGATTTCGAATGGTGTAAATGGGTGCATATTAAGTGCAATATTATGGCCTCGAGAGGTAATTTGGATAGAGTTCAGCGTGTGGTCCACAACAACTTTTTGACCCCTTAGGGGCGAGCCTTTGTTTTTAGTAAATTAGGGTTTTCTATTAAAAAGGGGATGGCGGCGCAGTTTATTGCTCGTCTACCTACTATCTTTATTTAATTTGCCCTAGTGATTGGTATGGAAAAAAATTAATAATGAAAAAACAAAAAAAAATATTTTAAAATATCCAACAAAAATATAATATTTATATAATATGTTTCGGATCTTTAAAACAAGTCCAATATAGAATAAGAATCATATGATTGTTTATTCTTTCATTTTGTAACTAGTGATCATCAGTTATATAACTGGTTTGATTTTATAGATAAAGTTAAGAGTGAATTGTATCTTAGGTTGTTTATCCTTGTACAAACTTTAAATTTCGTTCTTAAACTTAAAAAAGTGGTGGTAAGGGGTTGGTTTGTGTAGAAGCCAAATATTAAGATGGTGATTTATAATGAGTTTAAAAAAATTGTGTGTTAATTTGATCTCCATGGATTTGTGAGTTAAAATTAATTCTTCCATTGCTAGTTCAAAGTTGACAATTTGAACGGTGTAATTTGGAGCCTAAATTTGGATCGTGTGGTGATTTTCTTTATTTCGATTCAAGTTTAGATTGCCCAACGAGTTGTTCAAGTGGTGATTTATGTATCTTGTTTAACCCGTTGCCTATCTGTTTTATTTTATTTCAAATTATCAGCCAACAAACCTGAAAAATGTTTATAACAATAAAAAGCAATGGTTTTCAAAACATAACTTTTGATTTAAACAAAACCTTTGTTAATTCAAAGACGTTGTTTTGTACATGACATTTGGTTACACAAGACATTTGGTTATACAAGGCATTATTACATATTGTTTAAGTAAACACTTTTTACTTACCATATGAGACATTGGTTAATTACTTGACTTTTGTTATACAAGACATTTGTTTATACATGACATTATTTAAACATTACATTTGGTTATTACAAGACACTGATTTACACAAAGACATTTGGTTATTAGAAGACATTGATTTACACAAAGACATTTGGTTCATACATGACACTTGGTTTACACAAAGACACTTGGTTTATACATGACACTTGGTTTACATAAAGACAATGGTTTCTACTTGACACTTGGTTTATACAAAGACATGACATATTTTGTGAGTTGTTTAAAGTTTGAATTAGGTCCAAAAAGTCTGCAAAACACTGAATTTCTCATGGCACATTTGACGAAAGTTTGGTAACATGGTAAAAACACTTATATATAGGATGTACCAGCGGCATATCCACCATGTTTTACCCACGTTACGTCCGTTTCGTTGTTTGGCACAATGTTACTTTCTGTGTCTTACCATACGCAGTCATACACTCTATGGTTCTCTAATGTCTATCATTATAATCCGTGTGCACCCGCGATTATATTGATCGTCGCATGATCCGCATAGCTTGGACTAGTTGCGTACGAATTAAGGTATACATAAATTCTGAAAATAAGAGTGCGTGTGTGTAGAGATGTTGCATATAAGCATGTTTGCATTCCAAATAGTATAAAACCTACGTAAGCGAATCCCTCGGGTTTCACTCGCGTACAGGTGCGAATGTATAAATTTTGAGTATGAATAAAAGCATGAGCATAGTATAAGTTTAAACATGAATACATATGTGAGCATAACGCAAACGCATGAATAAGAGTATGATTACAAGTATAAGCATAACGTGTATGAAAAGTGAGTATAAATGTGAGTACAAATTTAAGCATAAACGGATAAACGTGAGCATAAACATAAATCGTATAAATGAGAGTATATATATATAGGATAGGGATCATGAGTGAACAACATCCTTGGTTGTGAACCTTGTGAACCAATCTCAACCATTCATTTGATTAGATGAGGAAGAGTGTAAGATTGTAATTATACAATTTAATTTTTTGATAAAATCGTTTCCAAAAATCAATCGCCAGTTACATGTCCTATTTCTTAGGAGATCTTTCTAGATTATTCAAATTCTATCATATCTTAATCAAATAATTTCGAATTCAATCCGGCTGCTAGTTTTTTTTGGATCAAATCACGACATCGATCTTTTTTTGGATCAAATCACGACATCGATCATGGAGGATGCTCATACTAGTGACTCTAATAGACAAGACACAATACAACAATCAGATTTAAATCCAGTTTTTTACACAACCATGAATCGTCTAGGTTTAATATTTTTTATCTATTTTGTTCGGTAGTTTAAGAAATCGTCCAGGTTTTATTTTGATCAGTTTCAATCTCTGAATCGTCCAGGTTCATGTGATCAGTTTCCGGTTCATCGCATTTTACGATTTTCATTCCGTTTGTTGATTTATGTGTTTGATTGTTAACGTGTATTCAGGTTGTATAGAATTCATGAATGAGGTATTGGATCACAGTATATTAGAATGTCTTGTTTTCAGAGCTATTGGATTAACTGAATATTTTTGGTTAAGATAACAGTTTCATGTACACATACGTACTGATCATACATGTAACCACATATCTTATTGATTTCATCACTTTTTTTTTTGTGTAATCCAATAACTGATTTGTTATGTCGGGTTTACTAAAAGCATGTAATTCTTTTGTTGCAAGCTTTTTTTTATGATATACTAATTTGTTTAACAAACTTCCTGAACTTAATTAATTATCTTTTTTTGGTTTACGTTTGTATTTGTTTTACAATGCTTTTCTAATTATCTTTGTAACAACTCCTATTATGTCCACGTTTTTTTGAATAAAAACCATTTGAACCTAAAGCGTTACACCACTTTTATACGTCAGTGTTTTAACTAAGCAATATTGTTAAACAGTCAAACTGTTACTTAACCAAAGCATTACACCTGTGTACACATGTTACTTTTTCTACGTACTTACACATATATACACTAGCGTATTTCATTTAACAACCTTCTGTTAGTTTTCTTCAAACAAACTGAACATATAAAATCTGGAAGCCTAAAATATGTACATGTGTGTATATTCATACACCAACCTCCAACAATTACACACATGTTTTTAGTAGCTACAAATACGACCTAAACCTACATATACACTAGTTTATTTAAACATGTTACATATATGTACTTATTGCATATAGAGTTGTGTTTTTTCATACATTTTCGTTTTTGAAATATATTTGCATTGTCAATCTCCTAACAATGGATTAAACCAAAACCATACCATGTCCATACAAAAAAAAAAGTTTAACAAGATTGTCGCAAACAAGAAAGCTGAAATTCAAAACAACCATCAACCAAAGCAATTTGACTTCCAAGTTCCTTCAAAAAATACTAACATCCACAATGTTTTAAACCTGAAACCCTTCGGCCAAGTTCCACGCGACGGCTTCACCCATTACTTCATCTCGCCGCTTGTTTGCATGGGAATAAACAATCTTGCATGCATACTTTTTCCTTAATCTTGTTAGACTAGCCTTTTTTGCGTATGCGCGAGAGGAAACCCACTGTCCCATTTCAAGTCCGTTTCTCCGAACCAGGTCTCCATGTGCATGTACACTGGGCTCAAAATCTTTTAATTGAAAGTATATAAGATGTTATTAGTGTAATACACCCGCGTATCTCCAATTAAGTTCAATATTGTTCACCTATGTACATTTTATACACATTAATACGGAACTTTAATCAGATATCATGACATACACTAGTGTATCCATATTCATTTATAGAAGCCGACACCAACCTAAAGGTCATGAACTCCAAAATAAAATTCAAACATCAAAAAACTATGCAATAATCAAAACCCGTCATTCTGTTCGGAGAGGTACGTGTCCTTATCGACGGTACCTCTTTACTACGCTTCGCCTCCGGATGTTTCAAACATTAAAAAACTATGCAATAATCAAAACCCACCATACATTACACAGATGTACATAATTGATAACTTTTACAATAATCATGTACATACGTGTAACAACATTGTTCACCATTAAAGTTGTCACTGATGTACACACCCTGCATATTTACACAAACTCACACTACAAATACACATACTTGTAATCACAATATAGCTTTTTCATAACAACTAGCAACTATGGTACAGACCATACAAATGCACACAAACTTGAAAAACACATTTACATAGAAATTAAATTGGTGTACACATTAACAAAACAAACATACACATGAGTACTTTCTGTACCCACATACAATTCAAGCATGCATTTACTACTATGTGTAAATCAAGATGACTATAACTACTATACAAACAATACACAAGTGTACAAGAGTAACATTACACCAAAATATGTAGAAAACAAGTAACCTACAACCCATGGCTATACTTTGGATTTTCCGGCAATACAGAGCACCGTCGAACATCCGATTCCTAAACCACATTCCGACGAAACAAGGTGCTGTTGTTATCGAATGAAACTCAGCCAAAAGACATAATCATACCATCATCCTTTGATTAAACATCTAACAAAACTACAGATCGATTCCGTACGCTCCGATCGAACAAACCCTAACTTTACGATTCTTTAAAAAAACCAGAATGAACACTGATATACATCAAGAATCAATGTAGTGCACATAAACTTACCGTCGTTCAGCGTCACTTCTCTACCGGAATACTTCTTCGCCGCCATTAACGGAATTGCCGGTTAGGGTTGTATATAAGGTTGAGATGATTCTGATTACTATCTTCAAGGAGAGTTTGTTTTGAAAACTACAGATATCAATGATTATGGGAAGAAAAAAGATTTCAAACAATTGAATCACTGAAATACGTTTCCAGTTTCCCAAAAATAAAAAAGGTGTAGTTTGACAATACTATCCCTACTAATTAATTATACCTATAATATATTAATAAACAATTACTAAATTGGAATTATCATTAAATCTCAAGATCTAACAAACCAACGGACAAGATCTGTTCATTTTGTTCACAACTTACTCCTTGTTCACTCTAGAACCCTACCCTATATATATATATATATATATATATATATATATTGTATAAATGCGAGTATAACTATGAATATAAGTGAAATCATAATTGAATTAGTATGAATAATATATATATGGGTGTAAATATGAGTTTAAGTATAGTTGTATAGGTATAAGTATAAGTAGGATGTATGAGTGTAAATATGAATGTGAATATTAGTGTAAATGTAATTGTATAAATGTGAGTGTAAGTATAATTGTATGAATATGAGTATAAATTTGAATGTAAGTGTAACATATATGAGTATAACGTAAAATGTATGAATATGAATATTAGCGTAAGAGATAATGATTTTGTATACGGTATTAATCGTAATATATGATTTAAGTACGTAAAAGATTAAGGAGTTTTGAGTATAGAAGAAAACAAAGATGAGTAGTATATGTGAAATTGCCGTGAGATAGAAACTAAAACACGTGAGATGATATGCATGTGTAGTTGTTTGAGCCAAGCAGGAAGTTTTTAATTGAAATCAAAATAGAATGAGTTGACATGAAATATAGAAGCTAGTTTGTAAATGTAAAGAGAGTATACAATATCTACTGGTTATGTGTGTTGTATTTTGTGAAAGAATGGAAATGCTACTATGGCTTTAAAAGAATTGATATAGTTGAAAATTTGTCGATTCCTTTGAAGTTTCCATGCCCACGTGCTTTAAATTTAATTAACATATTGAACGATGGTTGAAAAGGTTCTAGAAGTAACTAAGATTACATTGTTTTAAATCACTATTCATTAACGAAGAATTTCGGAGTTTAGAGGTTCTTGTGAAAATGTTGCTCCCTAGAAAAGAAATTTGGTATATGAGTTAATGATTGTGAAAGGTGTTCTTAATAAAATGTTTTGTTGATTTCGAAAAGAGTTTTTGTAATATGTTGTATGAAAAGTTGGTTTGATCCTCAATTGGAAAGTAACAATCTTTAGTGTAATGATGCGAGATGAGTGTGTTTTAGTAATTACGTGGAATACGAAATTTTGTGGGCATTGGATTTGTTAGACCGTCTAAGTTGATAGGTATCATTTTGTGAAGTTTTGAAATTCAAGAAACGGGCGTATACGGTAATATTAAGAATTTCGTGTATGTGAGGGAGTGTGAAAATAGGTTATAGCATAAGAAGTAAGTTTAAATAAACAATGCATGTTGAGATAATTAGAGATTTGATAAACGATTTAGATATAAATATGATCGTGTTTACATAATATAATCTATTAAAAGAAGGTATCGGTAACGATCACCTAGGTAAGGGAATCACCCATAACCCATTGGCGAGGTCATTGTAAGATGAGAAAAAGAAGCGGAGTTGGTCGTCAAGGTAAAGAAATCACTCCTATTTTGATGATATGTCTCCACTTGTTGTTACAAAAAGTGTAAATTAAATTACGTTAAATTATACTAATAATGTATAATCGTATGAAAAGTAATAGCATTATTTATGCGCAAAAGTGAAATCACAAAAATGGTTCAAATTGACAAGGTAGAATTTCATCCTACAAGATCGAAAATAATAAAGCGTAAGTTCGATTAAAACTTGGATTGTTCCAAAACGGAACGTTGACTAACCAAAGTGGTCGAAAGGTCTTTTGAAATTGAGAGATACGCTTTGGCCTAATAGGTGGTATACTCTCGTCGACAAGTCGGTTAACGGTATTCACCCTTCCGGTTACTACATGCCCCAATTCAATTGAAAATTCGAGACTTGACGGGATCTATAAAATCACGGAGTGGGACTAATCGCCGAGATGCGGGTTTCACCCCTAACTTGACGACTTTGTACCCTAAATGTAGTTGGTACTCGTTGGGTCAAAATTAAATTTCGACACGTTGATGAGGGTCCACTAGAATTTGAAATTGAAAATTTGAAATTGAAAATTTGAAATTTCCATCAAGATGTGGGTTTCACCCCTAACTTAATGGTGCAAAAATAGAATTAAGCGGATTGGGAGTCATTCACCAAATTGTGGGTTTCACGCCTATTTTGGTAAACTTGTCCCGTTTGTATAATATGAGTGTTTTCGGATTTTGAATAATCAAGCAAAAGCCTTAGAAAGAGCGTATGTTAAGGAAATAAATGAACAAGTATAAGCACCTAGGACGGCATGTCGAGAATAACACATAAAGAATAGGATAATAAAACAAATATCAACACATAACAAAACAAATATTAACACATAAAGTAGTATGTCAAGTATTGACACATAAGTGACATATATGTTTAAAAGATCAAAAGAGAATAATTAAGAAACAAAAAAAAAAAAGTGGCATGCAAGTAGTTTCAAGTAAAACATAAGAATATGGCTCTAAAACTATAGACTAGGTAAAAGCATTCCTACTTTTCCTAATTCCCTATAGTTATGGCTCTGATACCAATCTGTCACACCCCAACCGATGGCGGAAACATCGGGATGAGACGAAATAGATTGCAAGAGACATCATAACACTATGTGACAATATAGATTTAAGTTGAATTTCATTTCAATACTAGATGTCATACATGATTCGAATAAAAAGAAAAACGTTGTTTCAAAACATAACATAACAAAACAAAATAGACTAGTCTATGTCTGTTTCTAAGTCCACCCCTATCTTGTTTCCTTCACTTAGCATCATCTTGTCTAACGAACCTGCAACATGTATTAAAATACAATCAACAAAAGTTGGCGAGTATACAAGTTTGATACATAGTATAACATAGAATAAAGTCGTTTAACGTGCTCGTATCCAACATGAACAACAATATGCAAGTTACTAGTACGCTGAGATTGTGTAACAATATGTTCAAACCCAAGTATCCAATGCGTTAAAATAGCCCATCCCAAAGTATGGCGGGAGGTAACATTTTTAACTTAACAATACCCCAAGACTCGTGGGCGGTGCATTACTCCTATAGCGCTATAATTGTTAAGGTAGGCTTGTACGAAGTTAATGAGCATATAGACACAAAAAAGTTTACATAACATACGAGATTAACAAGCATCATATAGTTTCATGTTCAAATATGGATAGAGAGTGATTCAAATATTTTCAAGTGTTTCATGTGTTTATATAGAATACATGTTGCACCCAAAAGTGTTTAAAAGTAAAAATGGGTTCGAGTATACTCACAAAATTGCATATGCTTTCCGATTATCCAATGTGACGAAGTTGTTGAGACTAGAAAGTTGAATGTGTTTGATTTGGAGTTTAAGAGGTGTTTATATATGGTTCTAGGGATTTGGAGTTCAAATAACATGAAAATAAACATATGAAAATAATCATCTAACACATATGAAACTTGTTCTTGACACTTCGAAACTCTAAAAGAGTTTAAATGTTTTCATGGAACAAGGTTCCATTAGAATCGTGACAAGTTGTCAAGGCCTAAGATGATACAATCTACTAGCTTGACGAATGTCCATCACCAAGAGTTTGATTATTTGGTTGTCACATAAGTATTACATAGTGTACATTACATCATATATGTCAAGCATGAGGTAGAAGATTAAAGTCTTCATTTAGGCACCTCTAAGTATCAAGAAATTCATACATGAGGTAGGAAGAACAAAGCTTCCATTTAGGTACCTCTATTGTTCACCACTACACTTGTTATTATAAACAACAAGGGGGGTCATGAACTTACAAGTAGTAATGAGATAACAACAACTTATTCTAAGAGGAAAACATCAAGCAATGTGTGGATTTTTAAGTAGGATAGCCCAAGCTAATCCTAAATCACACAATCCTCAAACCTTAGGCTTGAACATCACTTGGGGGTTAAACCCTTGAACAAAACAGAAAGTTTGTGAGGTTTTAACCTCTGATTTAACATATCTCAACATTGTTTTTAAGCCTAACTAACCATAGATGAGGTTATAAGCATTAAGACATAGGTTTGAGATGAGATTAACATAAGTTTACTAAGTTTAACAAAGTTTTAGTTGAAAACAGAAAAGTCAGTCAACTTTGGAGCCTTTTTGGTGACGTTCCAGAGCCTGGTTCTTCATGGAAAACTAATGGAAATGTAGCTAAGGTCAATACAAAGAAGTAGGAAAAAGAATTGGGTAAATCGGATAAGAAATGAGTGAGTTATGCTCACTTTTGTGAATGTTGGTATTTCTACTCGAACCTTCAAATTAGCAGCTGATTAGAGGGATTTTGAGAGTGTTTAGAGTGATTAAAAAGGAGTCAAAAGTGTGGAGGAGGCTTGGGTTTTATAGATGAAGGATTAGGGTTAGAGCTAAGGGTGTATTAATTGTAAGTTGGTGGGAGTTGAACACAAAGAATGGAGCCAAAAACCTACCCATGTGCGGCTGTAATGTAGCAAATCAGCTTAAAAATCTTTTATATTGTGACCTTTATAGTCCTTTGAGTTTAATATTAAAGCTGAATTAAAGTAACCAACACCCACCTAAATATTTTATGGCATAATGCAAATTTTTAAATACCTAGGTAAAATATAAAACAAACTAAGGAGGCTCTTTCAAAACACACAAAATCTGATTTGTAAATTTTAGATGAAAATCATAAAGCAAAATACAAGAAAAAAATGAGTTTTATATAAGGATCAAAATGTAAAACCAAAGAAAAGCCATGTGCCAATCTAGGGAAAATTAGGTGAAAGCTTGTAAACCAAAAAGTCCATTGATTTCGTCACCCAACGCCGTTATCTTCAATTTACTGTTTCTCTGTTAAGTTAGAAATTAATACATATATATGAATATATACATAATTAATTCTTAACAAAAGTGTGGCTGTTGTTGTCATTGACGTGAATGGATTTGCTTTTTTTTTTGTTCAACTAAGTTATAACAATGTATAATATAATGTTTACTATCCAATATAAATATATAACTAAGTAATTTATTAAGCGTATAAATATATTATGGTTTAATTTACATGAAACTAAGTAATAGGTATAATTTGTATGAAATACTCAATTTTATTATGATCGACGTTACGAATCATGAAAACGGACGCGAAGTACGAATACGATGCGTATGTAAGTTTCCCAAAATAGGTACATGAATAATCTTTCTAACTAAAGCAACTTTAAAAAAGTGAGGCGTCACAAAGCCCCCTCCCCGATTTCGAATGGTGTAAATGGGTGCCTATTAAGTGCAATATTATGGCCTCCAGAGGTAATTTGGATAGAGTCCAGCGTGTGGTCCAAAACAAAGTGAATATTTTAAAATATCCAACAAAAATATAATATGTTTCGGATCTTTAAAACAAGTCCAATATAGGATAATAATCATATGATTTTTTATTCTTTCATTTTGTAACTAGTGATCATAAATTATATAACTGTTTTGATTTTATAGATAAAGTTAAGAGTGAATTATATCTTAGGTCGTTTATCCTTGTACAAGCTTTAAATTTCGTTCTTAAACTTAAAAAAGTGGTGGTAAGGGGTTGGTTTTTGTAGAAGCCAAATATATTAAGATGGTGATTTATAATGAGTTAAAAAAACTGTGCGTTAATTTGATCTCCATGGATTTGTGAGTTAAAATTAATTCTTCCATTGCTAGTTCAAAGTTGACAATTTGAACGGTGTAATTTGGAGCCTAAATTTGGATCGTGTGGTGATTTTCTGTATTTCGATTCAAGTTTAGATTGCCCAACGAGTTGTTTAAGTGGTGATTTATGTATCTTGTTTAACCCGTTGCCTATCTTTTTTATTTTATTTGAAATTATCAGCCAACAAACCTAATAAATGTTTATAACAATAAAAAGCAATAGTTTTCAAAACATAACTTTTGATTTAAACAAAACCTTTGTTAATTCAAAGACATTGTTTTGTAAATGACATTTGGTTACACAAGACATTTGGTTATACAAGGCATTATTACATATGGTTTAAGTAAACACTTTTTACTTGCCATATGAGACATTGGTTAATTACTTGACTTTTGTTATATAAGACATTTGTTTATACATGACATTTGGTTATTACAAGACACTGATTTACACAAAGACATTTGGTTATTACAAGACATTGATTTACACAAAGACATTTGGTTCATACGTGACACTTGGTTTACACAAAGACACTTGGTTTATACATGACACTTGGTTTACATAAAGACAATGGTTTCTACATGACACTTGGTTTATACAAAGACATGACATATTTTTCACAAGACATTGTTTACAAATGACATATTTTATATAAAGACATGACACATTTTATACAAAGACATGACATCTTTTACAAAAGACATATTTTGGTTATTAAGTTAACCATGCATCATTTCTTTTAAAATCATTTGATTTTCATATGATTTCATAAAAGAAAAACATTTCAACTATGATTCATGACTGCTTTTGAAAAAAGTTAAACATTCTTTAACAAATCAAAGTCATGAATCTTTATCACAAAACCTATGTTGCTCACATGCATTTTTATGCTGACGTACATATTTTCACATATGTTTCAGGTGCTTATGTTGATTTTGAGCAATGTTTCACATAGGGCAGACTTGGGCCTTAGTGACTTTAAAACTCGCAAGACAATTGTGGTGTATTGACTGTATTCTTTAAAACAATGTAAACAATCAACTCAATAAAACAAAACTTTATGAGCCATGTGTTATGAAACAATTTGTAACGTGACTCCCCAATGTTTCCGTCGCGTGCCGTTGTATATTACGTGATTGGGGTGTTACAGATTGGAATCAGAGCCATGTTTATAGAGAATTAGGTTATTAGTAATGCTTCTGACCTAGAGTATAACTTTCTAGGACCCTAACACAAGTTATCTTGTGTTTAAAACAATATCACCACCTATCCTTAGGTGATTACCAAAACAAATCCACAAGCTACAAATTCATTTTTAAAATCGATCATCTATCCTTAGATGATTATTTTTGGGCTTCATGCCTTCAAAAGTTTTCAAAAATCTCGTCAAAGTTTGGGTTTTAATAATATGAACACGTGCAATGCGGAAGGGTGGATGCCTGTACCCTGAGTTTTCTGTCTAAGGCTAGAGTGTTCGTACAAATCCACATAATCGGACCAGTCACTCTTACCTGGGAACTCTTAGGGTGAGTGTCTACCTATAAGCTAAAGCATGTCTTTCGTGATACATTATAAAAACCCATTTACTTTGATTTGTCACCGTGTTGTTTGTTTGTTTTAAGTAACAAACAAATGATCACAGTCATTATGCTTCGTCGATATTCTTAACATCTAGTTTTGATTATCCAAATATCACGTCACTCATTTTCTCTCATTTCCTTCTCTTTTAGAATGCCTCCTCGACGTGATCAAACCTAAGATGCCGCTATGGAAACCATGATCACTCAAAAAATCGTTGTTGTGCTCCCGAACCTTATAACCCAGATTAATCAAGCGAACAACAATAGCAATGCACCCGTTCCGTGTGACAACCCTCACAATTACAGGTACTGTACAATTAATTAATTTTTATTATGTGCTTAATGACTGTGCTTGATTACAACTGACAATTTAAACTGCTTTATGATTTTTGTATCATACATACATGTGCATCATATTTCATACAGTCACTCCATTTATTACACACAAACATTAGTGACATACTTGATGCACACAGCACAGTTAGCACACTAAACAGTTGATTCAGAAATAACGCTGACAATGCCAGCACATAGGCAGACAAGGTTATAGTGCCGGAAAGTGCCTAAAACATACTATAAATCCAGAATTCTGCATTTATTATTAAAATTCAGCACTATATTATGCTAGTAAAGTGCAAAAATATGACAGAATGGTCCTGTATGCTTTCCTAAGTGCCGGGAATAAATAGTGTTGCAAAATATATATAAAAGACACATTACGACATAATTAAACACTTTAACGGAACGGTATCTAACCGGACAACCGGACATTACCCGGGACACCAAATTTTTGTCAGTTACATAGTTTTATTATTTTTTGGCTAGTCTTGATCCCCGTATACCATAACACCCACTAAAAATCAACAAACTAACATAAACCATCATCATACTTGAAATCTAACTTATGTTTACAATTTAGTTGCAAATGTTACACCCAACCCCCCCCCCCCCCATAGAACCGATTTCGGTCCCTCATGGACCCACCATATCATCCACACCATACTTACTTGATTTAATCTCTTATTTTACTATATTGTTTACTTGTGGGTGTGGACAAGATATGAGGAATGATCATTATAAGTAAGGTCTCTAGATTACATATCACTTCACAAAAATTCACACTCTCACTTCACTCTCTCTCCCTCTTTCTCGGTCACCCCAAACCGCCACCATCACCACCTGTGCACCACCATCATCTTCCATCTTCAAGTCTCTTTCAAGCTTAAAGGTTGATACAAGAAGGCTTGCTACTTGTGAAGCTTCAAAGGAGCCTTGTTCTAGCTTTTTCATCATCTTTTCTCATCAACTTTGCACTAGAAATTCTACCCTAGCCTTGTGCTAGTAGTAAGTCTTATTACACCTTGTTTCATCTTGTTCTTAGTTAAGATATGTAGTATGATGATTATGTTTAAATCACAAGAACAAGAACACAAAAAAAAAAAAAAAACATAAACATAAAGTTTACATATGATTGAAACATGAAGATGACATAATGTGACTAGTAATATATTGTTATGAGTATGTTGTTATTTTTATGGTGAATCTTGGATGCGTGATGTTAATCACCTTATGAATCTTGTTAAATAATATCTAATAATATGATTTAACAAGATTAGGGAATGGTTATGTACTACATAAATAACCACCATCTAGTTTAGTCATGAACTTGAAAAAAAAAGGATGTTTTTCTAAAATATAAGTGAACTAGTAGATTGGTGATCATGTTGATTCAAGTCTTACTAGAATCTTTTCCAAGTAAACCAAGTTAAAGAATCGGGTTTTAGAAAATCATGACTTTACATATACTTACATTATTTTTATAAACAAAATAAGTGTAAGAACATTTATTTACAAGAAGAGTTCAAGAAGTTGATTTTTGTAAATATTGTTTACAAGTTGTGAAAACATAACTCGTTTAAGAAAATGATTTTTGATGGAATAACTACACTTCGGAAGGTAACTAAGCCTACTAAAAGCTTTACCAAGTTACTACGCGCTTTCGAAATATATCAAGTTCATGACTAGAGTATAACGTATATATTTTTGCTCTTGGTAAAGTAAGAATTGATTATTGGTGATTGTTGATTGATTTCGAAAAGAAAACGATATGCTTATTAGCATGGACACTCCCGTTTTAGGGGAAACTCTGGTGAAATTTTCTAAAATCTCAAGACTTAGAAAATATTTTTCCAAACCAATATTACAAGTATATTTTATGACTTGTGTTTCGGCTATAAACTTCGCCATATTTTCGTAACAAAATAAAAGTGTCGGAGGTTGACGTTCGTAAATAAAATTTGATAAATATGTATATGTAGAATATATATTTTACAATAAAACTCTTGTGTGACTATTTGTTTATTTTGAGAACTAGTTATATTATTTTTTTTTGGGAAAAATAATATAACTTATGTATACCATGAAATTACGACTCCAAAATGATACCAAAACTTTCACAAAATAAATATTTAAGTTATGCAAGTATTGTTGTATTACGAAGCGCTAAAATGTCACTTATACAATATTTCGGAAAATACTCTTGTACGTATGTTTTTGGTAAAAATATATTTTTCGGAATTACAAGTGTACATGTATAAATACCCCCATCCTTGGGAAGGAAATACACTTATAAATAATTAAGAAGTGTGAATACGAAATAGTTGCCTAACTATTTTCCTAATTACAAAAGTTAAGTTAAAATAATTAATATTATTTTAACAAGTATAATATCAAAGTAACGCAACTCAAAACACTAAACCTTAAGCCAAGGCACGGCCAGTTCGTCTAATAGACATTAGTACGTGTAGGTCGTCACGCAGCAGACCGAGTTTGAGTTTGACGTTACAGGATACGCACTTCTGTGAGTTCATGTCCCCCTTTTCTCTTAACTGTTTTCAGTTTTATACTTCGGGGGTGAAATACATGCGATAATCATTACAAGCATTTATTTACATGGTATAGTTATCTTAGGGAGGGTTTATACTACTAGATCATGTGAAGGGTGGGCACAACACTTGAGGCCATTAATCCTCGTTGTTAGAACCGAGGGACACAAGAGTGATAGATCTATTTGGGTGTAGCGAGCCCACACCCGTGAGGCCGGGGCGGCCCATAGAGGTGACTGTGTCTTACAGCCGAAGCCCGGTAACAAATATGCTAGGTTTGAGTTTCCCTGCACCTTTTCACACATACCGGTGGCTTTGCAACCCATTGGTGATCTCTTTTTCCTTAATGCTACATACCAGGGACTTTTATTCATACATGAAAGGTTTATACATACTCACTTTTACATGAACTCGCTCAACTTTTGTTGATTTTTCAAACTACATGTATTTCAGGAAATTAATGGATCTGACAAAGTGTGCAACGTGTCCAGCTGCGTAGTGAATAATGATGTCATCCCGGTTTAGGAAGTGTGACCCTTACCTGGACGGGTTACACGGCTTTAAACCATGGGTTTATTCAAGTCTTTTGTGGTGTCATATGAACATGTTTTAATTATGTCATGGTTGTATGTTGTTTTGTGTGTCGACTTTTAAAAACAATGATGTTGTGGTAACTTTTAAAACTTAATGAATGGATGACTATCATGTGTTTTATTTCATATAGCATTGGTATGATTGTGCTATGGTATTAAGAAGTCACACCAAATAAACCCACGCTTCCGCAAAAGCCAGGGTGTGACATTTCGTGCAACTATAGGCAATTCAATTCGGCTAAACCGCTCATATTTTCTGTGTCTGAAGGAGCTACTGGGCTTCTACAGTGGTTCGAGAGTCTCGAAAACACGTTTTGACATGTTCAATTCCCGAATGAGCGAAAGGTTGAGTTTGCGTCAAGTGTGTTTCAAAAGAGAGCACTCACGTGGTGGAACAGAATTATGAGGGATAGGGGTGCAGATGTTGAAATGGCACAGACATGGGAAGAGCTTCGCGCTCAAATGATAAAGGAGTGTTGTCCTCGTCATGAACTACGGGCACTGGAGAATGAATTCCACGACCTAAAACAAGATAGTGGGGAACATCGTGCCTACATTGACCCTTATGAGGAGTTGAGCTTGTTCTGCCCTACAATGGTTACGCCTTTGGATAAGGCAATCGAGAAGTACATTGATGGCCTACCTAACCTGGTTCAGGATATAGTCACTGGTAGCAACCCCACTACTGTTAGACGGGCTATCAAGTTAGCTGCTACCCTAACTGAATCTCAAATCATGAAGAGAAAACTATTCCACAAGGACGTTAAGAAACAGGCTGCTAAGACCACAGAGGAGAAACCCAAGGAAACCAAAGTTGAACCTTCTAAGAAATCGAGGAAGCGTAAGGCTTCACAAAACTTTGCTGTGGTTACTCAACCCAACCAAGCTACTCCCAACCAACCAGCACAATCCCCTGCTAGAAAACAATACAATGGAACTACATCTCTGTGCTATCAATGTAACCTTCACCATCATGCCAGTGTACGTTGCCGCAAATGCCTAAATTGTGGGCTTATTGGTCATACGACTAGGGTTTGCCGAGTTGCGACTACACAAAACCAAGTTGTTAACAACCCTGCTTAGGGGCGTACTATTAATACTGGAGTTAACAAGGCGCGTACCAACAACGATGCAGTTATAAACAACTAGGATTTTACATTTCGATTTATTTTGTTATCCAAGACTCATGTACACTTTCCAGTTATTTTGTAATGATATTAGTATTCCTATATCAAATTACAAATTGACATGCTTGTTCATATATGTGTAATGTGCGATAATACACCAAAACACGGGGTTCTCAATCTTTATATTGAACAACTCACGTACAGTCTCTATGGCTAGTGGAAAACACATGAGACGCGCGTATTATTCCAATTTTTGAAACAAAGCGTTTTTACCAAGTCCATAATTCATCACTTGGCAAGATAAGCTATGCGGACTATGCAACGAGTTAAGTAATTATGGGTGCACACATAATTATGAAATTCGATGCATGGAAATCACAGTGAGTCTTGTTGATTGTGATGATATAAAATCTAGAGTGATTAGATAACGAGACGATTGTAATACAGTAAGAACATGGTGGATACGCCGCTGGTACTTCCTATATATAGGTGTTCTTATTGTATTATCTGTCGTAACTTTATCCAAATCACTTGAGGATTTTATGTTATCCCAGACCCATATGTGTTAACTTAAACAAGAATCAAAAGCCATCTACATTCATTTCCATTTCTGATGAAGTATCCATTGAGGAAAAATGAACTAGCTACTCATTTTTCGCTTCTGAAGAGATATCCATTGGGAAATGAGAAATCCATTCAAAATCCATATTCATTTTCGTTTCTAATGATGTATCCATCGAGGAAAATGAACTATCCGTTCATTTTCACTTCTGAAGAAATATCCATTGGGAAAGTGAATAAATTCATTCCGCTTCTGATGAAGTATCCATTGAGGAAAATGAATTATCCATTCATTTTCGCTTCTGAAGAAATACCCATTGGGGAATGAATAATCCAGTCCTGATCCTATCATTTCCACTTCTAACGAAGTATCCATTGAGGAAAATTAATTATCCATTCATTTTCGCTTCCGAAGAAATATCTATCGGGGAAATGAATAATCTATACAATAATCCTTTCATTTCCACTTCTGATGAAGTATCCATTAAGGAATATGAATTATCCATTCATTTTCTCTTCCGAAGAAATATCCATCGGAGAAATGACTAATCTATACAATAATCCTTCATTTCTACTTCTGACGAAGTAACCATTGAGGAAAATGAATTATCCATTCATTTTCGCTTCCAAAGAAATATCCATCGGGGAAATGAACAATCTATACAATAATCCTTCATTTCCACTTCTGACGAAGTATCCATTGAGGAAAATGAATTATCGATTCATTTTCTCTTTCGAAGAAATATTGATCGAGGAAATGAATAATGTATTCAACGATCCTTCATTTCCACTTCTGGCGAAGTATCCATTAGGAAAATGAATCATCCATTCATTTTCGCTTCCGAAGAAATAACCATTGAAAAATGAACAACCTATACATCTTTCATTTCCACTTCTGACGAAGTCTCCATTGAGGAAAATGAATTATCTATTCATTTTCACTTCTGAAGAACATCCATTGAGAAATGAAACACGAACCAAATACTTATAGATCTATCTATCTTCATAGTTAGATTCTTGTGAGATGTTTAAAGTACTAAATAGAAGTCCTTGACTGGAATCTTAGTGTATTTTAAATGCGAATGTACAAGTTGATGACCAAGTTAACGATTATGTGTTTATGTGATTAGTGATTATTTAGAAAACCAAACAAGTGTAATACCATAAGAACATGGTGGATACGCTGCTGGTACTTCCTATATACAAGTGTTCCTATCGTATTACCCTTGTAGCGTTATCCAAATCACTTTAGGATTTTTTGTGTTTTATCGATCCAAATTTTCTATTACCAAATCCCTGTAGAATCTTCCATATTTCACTATGACAAATTCTTAAAGTGGATATCTAAAGTACTACTTTTAAATCCTTTATTGGATTTCTAAGAATATTTCACAAGACACTGAAACAATGAGCCAATTCCTTACAAGATCTTTCTATCTTAATAGTTAGATTCATAAAGGATACTCGCAGTACTATTGATTGACTTGGTTTTACCATTAATCAAATTCCTCATTCCCACTTCCTGCATTAATCGAGGAAGTATCTATTAGGGGATGAGCATCATAGGTATAACAACCCATTCCCACTTCCTGTGTTATCTGAGGAAGTATCCACTAGGGAATGATAAAGTTATGCCTTATGTGGAGATCCTTGATGGGTTATTCCGTGCAAATGGGTAAAACCCTAGATTCCACGCAAGACGATTGCTTGACACAACTTATGCAAACAGACTCATATGAATAAATTTCGGGATGAAATTTCCTAAAGTATGGGAGACTGTGATAACTGTGCCTTTAGTTATCATTGTACAATCCCAAACAATATCATAATCAATGAAACCTTGTGTTTTATTTACGAGATTGTATAATTATCCATAACAATTACACATTTTCAATCCTAGTTCAATTTCGAGATCTTAAACCTTTTCTGGAAAGTTATACTTAAACTGTTACGTAAACATAACCAGTTTAACGCGACATATGCTCCGGAACAATGACATAAGCTAAACATACCCTAAATACCCTTAACATAACTTAGAAATAAGTTTTGGAGGGTTCGGTATGGCGAAAACATGTTTATTCATGCACAGGGACTATTTGCGTCAAACTGCGAAAGTCTAGCAATTCGCGTATTTCTGCATACGGAACATATATACACATCCAAAAAAAAATTAATCATTAAAATATTGTATTTTAGTGATGAGAATGCAAAAATATCCATCGTTATGTAATTTGGATCGTTTTCGCGTTCGTTGAAGCGTTCATGGTAATTAAGCGAAAAACGTGACCGTATAATCAAATGAACCAACATCCATGATATTTCCAAGCATATTTCAAGTCCCCTATGCTTTAACATCCTTGTAAAGCCTTAAACTTGGGTTAATGGGGATTAAATGCGTCGAAAACAAGTTTAAAAGGCTACAGGGACTAAAACTGACAATTTCTGAAACATGATGTGAGTCTTTGGCGCGCGGGGGGGGGGGGGGGGGGCAAGAGACTGGGCTAAGTCTCTCGCAGGGTGCGAGAGACCATGTTGGGCAGAACCTTCTAATCAGCTTCCAAGTTGTTTGCAACTTGTTTCCTATCTTGGTTTTTCAATCTTGTGGGTAATTTAAGTGTTCTCCAAGGCTTGTAACTTGGTCCAAACACTTATAGGGATGAGATTATTCCTTGGGCATCACACAAACACTTGTCAAGATCTTACAAATTCATGAACACTATAAATACCCCTCTTCACTTCACTTCATACTTGCTCATTTGTTTTCTTTCTCATCTGTTGCTCTATGTTGGAGTACTACCATCTTTGGATGGCTCCCATCTGAGTATTCTTCATCCTAGAACACAAGTAAGTGTTCTTCCTAGTCTTGTTTATTTACCTTTAGCTATTTTAAGCTAAAAGTCAAACAATTTGACTTTTTGTTTGACTTTCGGTTTTGACCATGAATTGGTGAAGTCAAAGTTCAATTAAACTTTGTAACGTGATCGTAATCACGATGGTTATAATCCCTTGCGATTATACCTACTGATTACCATGTTTACTAGTCAAAGTGACGAGTCAAACTTTCAGTTAAAATGTACAAATACGTGCATTTTATGACGGAACTATTTTCGAGTATCAGAACACTTTGTTTTGATATCAAATCAGTTTTTCAACTTAGTTAAACATGTTTTGACATGTTTAACTCGTCACTTCTAGTTTAGTGCTTATTTAGGGTCGTAAGTCGAGCGGTCTTGACCACCGCTTTGACTTTCGAATCCGACCCGTTTGGTCGATCTTAGGATCCGACCAAACACATATTTGTGACCATAGTTGTATAGGGAATAGCCTACTGAGGTTATACCTTATGGTCACTTCGCTTGGTTAGTTATATGATAAGTCGTTAATAGGCCCTTAGAAAATGACCAAAATGCCCTTTTTGCGCATAAATTCGTTTTAAGCGTATGTAATCAAACTTTTCACATATAAACTGATGTAATAACATTTTCAAACATGTTTGGGCATTTAAGACTTATCATAGCTAATATCTAACCATCCGAACGCGTTTTTACGCAAATGACATGTTAAAGTAACGTAAACTACCTTAAGGGGTCAAAACGGGTCAAAAGCACATAGGTCAAAAAGAAATGTTCAAACCCCGAGTGAAGTTGAGAAGGTCACACCGAAAGCTGGTCAGGCTTGGGTGTCTGTATTCCATGCTTAAAAATCCTGACTTGCCGGAGCTCCCAAGTTGGTAATCGTGGAGCATGAATCGGCATTTTTCTTGAGAAATTAAAATTGTTATATTTCGACTTACAAGTGGTATTTTTTATGAGAACCTACAAGTAGTTAATCAAGGTCATTAAGTTGAACTTGATTTAACTTTCATACAAGTGGTTGAAAGAACAAATTGATGAATTAAACCCCGTTTTTACAAGTGGTATCAACAAAACTAAGTTTCCAGAAAAACCATTTTAAAACAAGCTTAAGTGTTTTGAAATCATAATGGGAAAATAGTTTGTTGTCAGGGGGAGTTCTGATTGTTTATGCCAAGTGAATGGAGAATTGAAGCAATTCACATCGGTTTGTCAAATTTTCTTTAAATGGTTTTGAATTTTAGGGGGAGTAAGAATTTTTAGAAAATCCAAAAACATTAGAAAATTTGAAAAAGCCAAAAACATGGTAAAAAATCAAAAATGAGTTTTGTTGTGAAAAAGAGGAAATGATAGTACATCAGTAGACAATCACAGTACGCTAAAGAATTGGAAAGTTAAAATGTGATAAACAGTCTCACTGATGATATGCCAGTAGGTTTTCGCACGCTTAGTAGATTGTTTTTGAGATATAAACCTAAATATCATATACTTACTTATTTCGTGGGGAACATCTCTCGGATATATAGGTAACCCCTGAAATCTTGTTTGAAGGGCTTTCTATTTCTTACATACTAGGTCTTTGTGCGTGGTGATATCTGGGGTATTCTACTAGGACTTCTGATTTTGCGGGAGCAATGGCCTAGTCCTCGTATAATACTTTGCACTGCTTTAATCTTAAAGCCCACCCTCAGCATAAAAATGATGAAACATTGAAAAATGCTAATCATGTGCTGTTGAAGAAAAGACTCTCTAAAGGGAACCCACCTAAAGTCGAACCATCATCTCTCTGATTTTGCGGAAGCAATAGCCTGAGCTCTCATGGTCTCGCATTCACCCCTTACAGATATCATTAGTGTACATTCACCTGTAAGACTGAATATAGGAGTCTGGATACGGGAGTATATTCTGAGGTGGGACACGCGAATAAGTTTAAGTCAATTAAAACACTAATCTCGTATCTCGAAACAGTTGAAATTTGTGTGAAAATTTAAGTGGATCAGTATACTGACAATCTAAGTGAATCGTTTAGAACTTAAAGTGTTTAAAGCTTAACGGTGCTAGTGATTTGTCAAAAACTGATATAATCCTCTTACACAAACTCACAAAAATATTGTCTGTAAATATTTCTTTTCTGCTTTTCTTTAAACAAAAATAAAAAAAGATTGTGTTTTAGCTTAAAATTTTGAAAATTCAAAAATATTTTATTTCATCTTATTTTCGACAACTGATGTTGGAAAGCTGATTTTCAAAATTTCAAGTGCTAAACATGATGAACAATGGGTTGGGAGAGTTTGTTTGAAATGAGAAATGATTTTAAAATGATTAAATGGTTTCAAATTATTGAAATTTCAAATTTGAGTGTTTTAAATACAAGTGGTTATTTGAGAAATGTTAAAAGATATTTACAAGTGGTTTCTAAAATTGTTAAATCTTAAAAATTGTGAGATTTACTTTTGGGTAGAGATTTGTGCAGATCCCTGTGTCTAAGCCTGAGCAGAGTTTGAGCCAGGATACGATCTTAGAACAAGTGTTATGTCAGATTGCGATCCCGGAACAACTTAAGGGGGAGTCTGTTAGCAAAGGGGAGTCTAAAGATGGAAAGATAAAGATTGAGGATGCTTACAGTGTCAGATACTTTGGAGAGAGCGGGAAGACTGATCAAGGCTGAAGACTCGTCATACTGAAGACTCGACACCGAAGACTTCGTCAACATCCAAGGGGGAGTCTGTTGGTGCATATGTCTGTCGACTTCGTCTTGTATCGAGTCTTGTAACTAGATAGATAGTCCAGTTCACACGAACTGGCAGTTCGTGTGAAGTGGTGAAGTCTAGTTCATGCGAAGTGGCCACTAGTATATATAGGTGAGCTTGGTCTTTCATTTGTAACATTCTGATTCCGGAGTCGAAGTGCTGCCGAAGTGTCTCCAGACTTGTAATAGCTTTCAAATCAATACAAGAGACAGTTAAAGTGATTCCTAGTGTAAATCAAGCTACAATCATGTCTGAATCATTGAATTCCTCCTTTGGTTTGGATTAGAACTCTTCTGATCGACTCGTTTAGGTTGAATCTCGATCCTACAGTTTCATTATAAATCAGAATGTAGACTTTGTTAAACCATTTCATATGAGTTCCAACACTCATTTGGTTTACAAGACCTCATTCTATCCGATTCCCCGATTTAGGTCTCGAGTTATTAATATAGTTATCATGTGGTAGGTGCCATTTGATTCCTTGATCCTTCAAGCATTGTTTGATCTTTACTTCAAGACTTTAAGCAATCCTAAGTGAGTACATACCCCCTCTTTTATGCTTTCAAATATTTTGGGGTGAAACATATGTGCATAACATTACTTTCTTGTTTTCATGACATTATACATGCTATGTTCAACTAGTACATATAGTACATGATTTCAATCGCCTTTTCGCTTCGTATGTTGACTTAGCATGCCTAGCACAACTGATTTCAAGGATCCATTTTGCTTCATATGTTGACTTAGCATATCTAGCACCTTCATTTCATGAACACTTTACTTCGTATGTTGACTTAGCATACCTAGTACATGGTTTTTAAATACATTTTACACGACATGCTTACATTGTGTAAAACATTATGGTGCGTTGAACTCGACAATGATACATTCATCAACATTATCCCGCCGACCGGTAGTATGTTATGGTACCATAGGTTTGTTAACCTCATTCCCACTTCCTAGTTTGTTTGGAAGTATCCATTAGGGAATGACAGAATCCAATGAACATTTGAGAAACCTTTCTCTTTATAAGGGTTTATCCGACAGTCGACAAGGCTTGAATGTATTCGCCAACAAACCTGATAAATGTTTATAACAATAAAAAGCAATGGTTTTCAAAACATAACTTTTGATTTAAACAAAACCTTTGTTTATTCAAAGACGTTGTTTTGTACAGGACATTTGGTTACACAAGACATTTGCTTATACAAGGCATTATTACATATGGTTTAAGTAAAGACTTTTTACTTACCATACGAGACATTGGTTATTACTTGACTTTTGTTATACAAGACATTTGGTTATACATGACATTATTTACACATGACATTTGGTTATTACAAGACATTGATTTACACAAAGACATTTGGTTCATACATGACACTTGTTTTACACAAAGACACTTGGTTTATACATGACACTTGTTTTACACAAAGACAATGGTTTCTACATGATACTTGGTTTATACAAAGACATGACATATTTTTCACAAGACATTGTTTACAAATGACATATTTTATGCAAAGACATGACACATTTTATACAAAGACATGACATCTTTTACAAAAGACATTTTGGTTATTAAGTTAACCATGCATCATTTCTTTTAAAATCATTTGATTTTCATATGATTTCATAAAAGAAAAACATTTCAACTATGATTCATGAGTGCTTTTGAAAAAAGTTAAAACATTCTTTAACAAATCAAAGTCATGAATCTTTATCACAAAACCTATGTTACTCACAGGCATTTTTACGCTGATGTACCTATTTTCACATATGTTTCAGGTGCTTATGTTGATTTTGAGCAATGCTTCACATAGGGCAGACTTGGGCCTTAGTGACTTTAAAACTCGCAAGAAAATTGTTGTGTATATTGACTGTATTCTTTAAAACAATTTAAACAATCAACTCAATGAAACAAAACTTTATGAGCCATGTGTTATGAAACAATTTGTAACGTGACTCCCCAATGTTTCTGTCGCGTGCTGTTGTATATTACGCGATTGGGGTGTTACATCGATTTAACGTGCTAACGTGCTAATACGTAATACAACGCTTAACACCTCGCTAAAACGCTTAACATACTTAATTAATACGAACGAAAACACCAAACGAAAAGCTGACACGCAAATCGGAAACGAATTGCGCAAAAATAGACCAACTCGTACGAATTGAACACTTCGTACAAACTGATCAACTCGTACGAATTGATCTGCTTGCCTACCCACCTCTTCTTCTATAAATACCACACTCACCCCCACACACTCTCTTGCTGCCAATTCGCACAGACCGACTCCTACCCACTTTTCTCTGTTTTCCAAGTAAGTAACAACGCTTTCTACACACACCACAACGATTTCTACAGCGGTTTCTATGATTTTATCTCCGATTTCATCAAAACTTCTTCTATTTACGAAAATCTTCATCTTTTTATATAAAACTTCTGATTTTACCTTGGATTCACACTTAAACGAGTATATTGGGCTTAGGCTTGGGTCCCAAGTTAGAAATCTTGATATTTCAACTCACCAAGTGTGTAAACCCAAGAAAAACTGTTTTAAACTCGATTTTTACACAAAAACGGACCAAAACCGACATATGTTTCGTTCACTAGATAGTGGGACGAAGCGGTGTCAAAACCGCCATGAAAAGGACTCGAAATCACATCCGTTTCAGGTGAAAACTCAGTTTCGGACGCACGAAGACACAAGACATTCAACTGGTGCGAACCGGATTGTCTCGTACGAACTGACCAGTTCATACGAAACAACCAAGTTCCCACAAGTGACTAAACTCACTCAAAAGACCTCTCCGACTCTAGGTTTGATCAGTAACTTAAGGCTGGAGGGATGGACACTCGATTTCCCGAAGAAAGACACGAAAAAACACTCGATTTTGGACACGAAACAGGTCAATTTGCACAAAGACCCAATTCGTACGAATTGACACAACTCGTACGAATTGGCTCAACTCGTACGAATTGGCACAACTCGTACGAATTAGCACAATTCGTATGAGCTAACTAGTTTGTACCAACTGCCTGTTTCCCGCACGACTCTCCGTTTCGACCGTTTCAGCACTATAGAAGACTGATGCACTTCTGTTCCCGCATGCAGGTTTATCCGGTGCTCTCTCCACTTCTTCTCGCTCGTGTTTAATTGTTTAATCACCCACTATGAGTATACTTAACCCCTTTTCGTTTTAACGCACTTTTTGGGTATTACATACGTTCTCTACTAAACACACTACACACAACGCTTAAAACACTTTAAACGCAAACCTCTCTCGCATGACTATATGTGAAACGCTGAAGTTTTGTGTGCTATGTGTTCGCATGATGACTCGCACTACCACCCTTAACATGATAGCGCTGTAGGTTGACGCGCCACCCGTAGGTTCGGGGGTTGTTAAGGCTCGCTCTCTCTTTACTTGTTTACATACGTGAATACTTCGGTGGACACGTGACACGCATCTCACTCGCGGTCAGTTTGGTTAGCTTGTATCAATGCCGTTAGCTTACAATGTTCACTTAGTATACGTTTACCCATGCTGGTTTTGCGAAACGCTTTATTACTATTATTTGTGCTAAACTTGTGTACTCACCTTTACATATTTGTATTGACTTTATTTTAACGTATGTAACAGGTTGATGGATTATGCTGGAAATGAATTAGGCTTTGCTCTAGATACACGCCTAATTTAGCTGTATTTATGTTTTGTTGATTGAGAAAGTTTTGTATTCCGATTTGGATGTTGTATGAATTTTGTTTTAGTATTTTATGAAATTGGAACTTAATTAATTATTTTCGCAAAATAGTTATTGTGGATTCTCTCGAGCAATCTTGTAGCTTAGTGCCACATCCCGATGTTTCCGCCATCGGTTGGGGTGTGACATTGAAGTTATTCCACCTACGGGTCTTTTTTGTCGCAACAACGTTACATTCAAGACATACTACAACAGTTTCACATGGATGGCGCAAAGGATGTCATGACACTTCTAAGCGCCACCGAACTGTTATTGCTCCACGACTCATCTCCTTCCATGCCACTCCTTTCCGGAAACTTGTTTGGTCCCTTCAATACCTAGCTTTTACTCGACTAGACACTTCCTACGCCATTAACAAGCTCTCTCAATTTAGGCACAATCTGCGACAAACCCATTGGCAAGCCCTCAAACGGGTTCTTCGGTACCTCAAGGGCACCATCTATCATGGCCTCTTCCTAAATCGCAATTCCAATCTCACTCTTTCGGCCTTCTCAGACTCTAACTGGGAAGGGGGTGTAAATGACGTCGGTTGGTCCACTATGGCATATGTTCTCTACCTTGGTACAAACATCATCTCATGGAAGTCCATTCACCAAAAATCAGTTTCCCGCTCCTCTACGGAAGCGGAATACAAAACCTTAGCAAATGCTTGTGCTGAACTCGCCTGGAAAAAGAATTTACTACATGAACAGGGCCTTCCTAAGACTCACACGCCGACATTGTTTTGTGACAATACAGGAGCAACATATCTCTGTGCCAACCCCGTGTACCATTCTCGAATGAAGCACATTGCTCTTGACACTTTGTTCGGGAACAAGTCTCAGCCGGCAAACTACGGGTCCTTCACATTAGTTAATTCATAAGATCAACTTGAAGATATGCTCACAAAACCTCTTTCACGAGCACCTTTTCTTCGAAATTGATCCAAGATCGGAGTATCCGACAGATCCTCCATCTTGCGGGGGAATATTACATAATTATGAGGAATATTCTACTACTACTACTACACAATCTCAGCCATATGTATATTTGGAATGTTTATATTGTTCTTCCTTTACTTTAGTCTAGATCCATAGGATTAGCTCTTTTCCTTTTCTGTTAATTGTCTATATTATGTCTTGTATTCCTTTGTTTGAATTCATTCAAAATATATTGAACAGTACACTCCTTACAGTAAGGTGTCAATCTATAAACAATAAATATATTATTAGAGTTTTGTGGACAAAAACAAATTGCATTATTAGAGTTTTGTGGACAAACACGAGGGTCGTTGGAACTTATAGACTTATAATGTTAAAAGTACCCAATATCACCGCTAATGGCATAGTAGGGTTCATGAGTGGTCCTGAAACCGAAAAAGAGCCCCTTCTTCTAGCCTCGAACACTCTAATCCCATATCGTCAGACCATTGGGTATGGTTCGACTTTCTACTATTGTTACATCATCACCACATTAGATTCCACACTATTTTCATCTTTTCCTACTTGAGCGCAGTGGCAGGTTCAAAAACTATTTTCTAAAGGTACGAACGATGGGTTGAACCAAACTTTCAATGGCGCAGTCGTGATTTTACCTATAAAATACACTAATTTTTTTAAGGGGGCATCCGCCCATCCTCTCCCACACTTGGGTCCACCCCTGCTTGATCAGAGTTTTTTTCCAATGTGGTGTAGTTTGAAAACTTATTTACTAAAATGGGTAGTTTCAAAAATATTTACCAAAATAGGTAGTTTCTAACTTTATAGTTTCTTGCTCCTAATCTCATTGGATAATATCAATTCATCAACTAATTATTCAATTAATCATTTTTGAGCATGAATATTGTTAGTTTTATATTTTATATTCTTTACTTAAAAAATGAATTTATTTGAAACAACAATCCATAATACATAAATAAATTCTTTTTTTTTTTCTTCACTGTTTTAATCACTGTTCTAATTACCTTCCGTTACCTGTTACTTTTCTTTAAAAATAAGTAATAACTTTTTTAGTATACTTAAAATTTTGGTTTCTATTATTTTTATTTAGGTTTTATTTTAGAAGAATCAATTTTTAAGAAAACGATTTTTTAGAAGAATGATTATTCTTTTTTTATGTTTATAATTTACTACCAAAAAAATAAAACAAAATTAAAATAATAAAGCTTAAAAGTAAAAATATAAAAAATATCGTATATAAACAGTTTTCTAAACAAAAAAGTTTTATGGTCAATTGAATTATACTATTTTTAGTTTAGTTTTGCTAAGGTAATTAACATACAAATTTTATTTGATGTATTTGTATGAATTACAACAGAACCGAATATTTAAACAAATTGTCCTTTTGTTGTTTACACACATATATTTCGCTTAAAGTTGTATATTAACCGATATCGATACGTGTTTTACATCCATCGAAAAACATATAAACGAACGATTGCAAACGAATACTGATGGTAAACTTATATCAGAATGTTGCGTAAAAAATAAATGCACATGCGTATTTAATTTTTTTTAAACTATTATAAAAATAAAATTATTTAAAAATTAAATTGATTAATGATATACATTACTGAATCCTAAAAAATATTCATTATTCGTAATACATAATACTATATATGACATGACTACCTTTTTGTAAAAGCAAAAGGAAATTTATTTTATATTGAAAAAAAACGCTACATTAAAAACATTAATTTTAAAGAATAATATTAAATTAAACATATATAATATATTAAAAATGATTTAATGAATTATTAGGTGATATTATCTAATGAGATTAGGAGTGAGAAACTATAAAATTAGAAACTACCTATTTTTGTAAATACTTTTAAAACTATCCATTTTGGTAAATAAGTTTTCAAATTACACCACTTTGGAAAAAAAAAAAAAAAAAAACTCTGCTTGATCGTGGCATGGTTTCAAACTCCACTTGAGTGGAAAAATCCACGCCATTTTTAGTTTTCGACAATTTAAAAATAAATAAAAAACATTACATATTAAATAACTAAAAACATTACATAATTGTAATTTAAAAACATTATGTAATAATAAAAACAATAATAAAATAATAATAATAATAATAATAATAATAATAATAATAATAATAATAATAAATTTACATAGGAATAATTAAAAACAATACACTATAATAAAAAAGGATTAACCAATCCAACCCAAGCCGTTTAAGAATCATCGACCTTAGGGTGGAGGGTATAGTCAAACACCTTAGGGTGTTTGAGTGAAATCCTAGCCAATAATATTATGCCATGTCAACTCCCCATTCTACTCCTTATTTTACACTCAATCACTAGGTATAGTCAAGCACCCCTCAATTAAAAAAAAAAAAAAAAAAAACTTGATTGGTCTCTCCTCTCCTCTCAAACAAATCGGTGAACACTCACCGAAAATGGCAACCTCTCTCCTCACCGATTTCCCCCAAACCGAGGGTATAGTCACCGAATCGGTGACTCAAGTCACCGCACAAGTCTCCGAGGGTTATACCCTCCACCCTTAACATTTATACTCATTTGCAAGACACCCCTTCCAGGTGGTAGGTGTTCAATGCTAAGACTTTTAAATTCTTCGGGTCGTACGCTTATTTCTTAGATAATACTTTTCGGGTCGTTGGCTTATTTCTTAGATAACACTTTTCTATTTTTGACTTTTGCAAAAATCATAAGGTGGCGTTTGTCGTTCCGGTATGTGGTATTGTTGGTTTGGATCATATGACACATCATGTATTTCCTAGCTTAATTTATCTCGACGAACTGGTGAGCAAATGATCAATTCTAGAGGTGGAAAAAAACTAATGTTAGTGACGACGTATGCATCTCTAAACATATATAGGCCGTTACAAACAAATTCCGGGCATCTTCAATTCACTAATTCTGTTATTAATCAAACGTCTTCCCCGAAAGTGTTGAAACTAGGATACACATGTACAACATAGGTTTCGGTGTGCTCGAAATACTCTAAAACATATTAGAAACCATGCATACGTGTGGAAACCCCATTTCACTAACGGTTGTTTAGTACCCATTAAGTTTTAAAATGATGTTGAATGAAAATTTTTGCTCTTTGTCCCTTCACATGTCTTTATGACTCTCAGCCGACCACTCACACACCACCTCCTAGACCCACTACCACCTCCTCCACCACCAACCACCAAGCCTCCTACTAGCTCTAATACTTATTGGCTCAGAGTCTCTTACCTAGTCAGGCCTTTTACTGGCTTAGCACTTACTAACACAGAGGTTGCCAAACAACCCGTAGTGTGTAGACATGTAAAGTCTGGGGGACTCATTCTAGAGTGTTACGAGCGTACTAGGTATCAAATTCATATAGGGTCATGCTATTTACACACGGATAAAATTATTTTCACACCCCAAAGCTGGGCGCTTTGAAGTTTTTTTTTTTTTTTTTTTTTTACATTTTTAAATTTTCGGGCAAAGCGCCCCTCTTAGGTCAAAGCGCAGCGCTTAGGGCCTTTTTTAAATTTTTTAATATTGTTTTTAATTCACAAACGCGTCGATAATAGTATAAATTTTACGCTTTTTCCATTATACATCATTTTTTAATATATATGGACTATACTGCAAGTTCCGGATCAAATCGGTTACGTGTGATGTCGTATTCCATTATATCGTATCATTTTGGTTTGAAAGCACAAGTACTCCTATGAGTAGTGTTATGTGTATCAGCCGCCTACCGTACATATACATGAAGTATTTTTTTAAAACTTGTAGTATAGTCCATATATATTAAAAAATGATGTATAATGGAAAAAGCGTAAATTTTAGATTATTATCGACGCGTTTGTGAATTAAAAACATCGGTTCCAACCCGAAACCGATTCCTCCGTAACCATTTCAGAACCGGTGTATTAAAGTCTTGATTATGTTACCGTTGGAATCGATTTCTTGCCGTTGCACGCCATTTGATCTTTGAAAATAATCAAATATGGATTTAAAGAGATTTATGAACTTATTTTTACATAATAAAGTTTCAAAATCGTATTACAACAGAATAAAGTAACAAGTTTCAAAATCATTTTTTTTATTGAGTTTGAAATTAATACTTTTGTAATTTTTTTTTATTTTTTTATTTTTTATATTTGAACTATTTTGATCCTCTTACTTTTGACAGTAAGAAAGAGTAAAAAGGTATGCAAAAATACTATTTCTAGTCTTAGGAGTCTAAACATGTAGAGTAGGTCTTTGCATATGGAGTGTGGAGGTGGTTCTATGGAGTGTGGAGGTGGTTCACCAAGTCAAAAGTGTTGTCATTTCTTTTGTTGGAACCATGCCCCTTCGACAAAAAAGAGGACAAGTGATAGGACTTGCAAAATGATGGTTTTAACTTGCTTGGTGTGGTTCCCAAACAATATACACCATAATACTACAATTAATAAAAAAATACGTCATGTACATGTACGGTAGGCGGCTGATACACATAACACTACTCATAGGAGTACTTGTGCTTTCAAACCAAAATGATACGATATAATGGAATACGACATCACACGTAACCGATTTGATCCGGAACTTGCAGTATAGTCCATATATATTAAAAAATGATGTATAATGGAAAAAACGTAAAATTTATACTATTATCGACGCGTTTGTGAATTAAAAACAATATTAAAAAATTAAAAAAAGGCCCTAAGCGCTGCGCTTTGACCTAAGAGGGGCGCTTTGCCCGAAAATTTAAAAATGTAAAAAAAAAAAAAAAAAAAAAAAAAGAAAAAAAAAACTTCAAAGCGCCCAGTTTTGGCCATAGCGGGGCGCTTTGATGTAAAGCAACAGACAAGGTCTGACCGCGTCAGTCCTTGTCGGTTGACTTTACACCAAAGCGCCCAGCTTTGGCCATAGCGCGGCGCTTTGAGGTGTTTAAATAGACTAAGGACGTGTGCGAATAGACCAGGCCTTCATATATTTAATAGCTGATGTTCGGTTTCCATTTATAGTAAATGTTTCTAATTAAGGGAACACTCTCGAAAAATGATTCTCACCGAAAACGCTTGAAACTTAGGCGGGAATCTTGTTTGAAATATCTTATCTTTAAGATTAACGATGATTTACTGAAGGATATTTCATTGCAAAGTTCACATCGATAGGTCTCTAAAAGCACCTGAGCGGGTTATGATTAGGGTGAACTACTAAGCAATAGTCTGTCGGAAATTGCTTCCCACCACCGACGGCAAATTTGTACTATACCGACGTTCCCTCGGTAATCAATTGTTAAACGTCTCTTTTTGTTGGCTAGACTATATGTCATTCAGTTTTGGTTTTTTTTCTCTTCCTGTTCATTTTGGTATCCGTATTGGTAATGTTCCGTTGATATTACTCAATTTTCTAGTAGTGTACCAATATATCAATCTTTGTCACCAAAAGATTGTCTGACTAGACCCATACCCAGACCGCAACATTAACACCGGCATATTTAAAATAATCGATCTCTCAATCTGATTTGTTAATATCGGCGTGACTGGGAACCACTTCCTCTGAATATTCACAACCTTAGGACCTCAAAACACTTGAAAAAAATTATTATACAAGATGAAGAATAAAAATGATAAACAAACAAGTAAATAACCATAAAAACATAATTATTTACATGATTCACTTATTCATAAATATGTCGTGAAATACATTCAGGACCTCTAGTTATTTTATAATTCAAACTATCCCCTTGATCATTTCTAATGCTGGTCAAGCTTAGGGCTGTAAACGAGTCGAGCCGAGTCGAGCCGAGTCGAGCCAGGGTGGGGTCGAGCTCAAGCTTGAAATTAATTCAGGCGGTTAAACTTGGCTTGAGCTTTACGTCGGAGTTAAACGAGCCTAAGAACGAGCCAACGAGCCGAGCCATGGGCCGAGCCGAGCTTAGCTCGAGCTGGGCTTGGTTACAAAATGAGCCAGCTTGGTTCACGTCATCTCAAATTGAGTTTTTTAGCTAGTTTTTCTCGAGCTTCTTTCGAGCGAGCTACGAGCCGAGCTACGAGTCGCGAGCTTTATGAACAGCCCTAGTCAAGCTAGGCCGACATATTTTAAGTCAGAGATAAGATCATAGACCACTAAGAATTAGATTATCCACTCACCCCCATAGAGCTGGATACAGATAAATTTAGGTAGATACTCTGTAGATACCAGATTTTACCCGCACCATTAACATAAAATCATATATGATTTGATGTAACATAAAATCATATATGATTTGATGTAACATATGTCACTTAAATTATGCCTGTTATATAAAATGCTTGTTTAACTTTATAAAAGAACTCATTTTTAAGCATATCACTTGACTGATGTCACCCCCTCATTTGTTATCCATATACGTTTGTTGCTTTTAGGTTCTAATGGAATTGAAGATCAGTGAAGATAAAGTGCAAAAGATATTTGTCCCATAGTTTGGTGTGTTTATATAATAATACATTTTTTAGGAGAGAAGGGATGGACGTACATTCACTACATTGTATATATAACCTTAGCCATTTGAGAAGATAAACATATACGCTCACTTCTAGTTAGTACACACCTAGCTAGCGTTTTCTAAACCTTGATTGTATCTATATACATCGCTTATCATGCCGATAGAACATTCAAGTGGTGGCACAAACGAGTTGCCCACCATTGTGATAGAAACACCGGTAAAGCAACAACTCAAAGACACCACAATGTCACAAGGTTACTATCCTCCGGGTTTTCTTCGAAAGGTAAGTTACCATTTCTGTCACCTGTGACCATTGTGTATAAGCAAATTGGATTTTAGTAATCTAAATCATTATTTATTTGCCAATAATAATCCATACCTGCAATATGATTAATGACACTTCCAACTTTCCCTTTTGTTATCAATGCAACTCCGCTCTAATAAAAAATAAACTATTATGTCCCTAATGCACAGCTGACTTACTTTTAGCCAACCAGAACGTAGAAATATGCTCTAACACAACATAAACCCACAACACAATATTTTGTGAATAACTATCCACGACTCCAGTCTGTTATTGTCGATAAATCGGAAAAAAAAACCCCACATCATACAATGAATAACCTAGCATCTATTTTCACTCAACCTATACTAAACCCAACTCAACTTAAACTCAAACAAACAAATAAAACTTAGCTGATTAGTTCCAAACATTTAACTATTACACTAATTAAATTTTAACTTTATCTTCAAACTCTACTTGATTCTCTCCTCACTTTGCCCTTATTCAAAATTATTCCATGCATGCTACTAGTTGCAGCGGTTTCACTGTATTTTATCTGACAGGTGGTAGCGGAGATGGTCGCAACCTTCCTCATGGTGTTTGTTACATGTGGATGTGCCGCGATCGGTACTAGCAATGAGCACATGGTGTCTCAGCTAGGAGTTTCGCTTGCGGGTGGTCTAATTGTAACTGTGATGATCTATGCAGTTGGACACATCTCAGGCGCACATATGAATCCTGCAGTCACCATAGCTTTTGCAACTGTTAGACATTTTCCTTGGAAACAGGTACCAACCTAGTACTTACTCAATCCTTATATGGACTATTAATTATCCTTAATGTAAATATCGTTCAACTAATTTTTACAAACATTGTGTATGTACAGGTAGGTCCCTATGTAGCAGCCCAGTTCACAGGATCCATATCGGCTTCATTCGCGCTACGAATAATGTTACAACCAATAAAACACTTGGGCACAACAACACCTTCAGGGACAGACTTACAAGCTCTGATCATGGAAATCATTGTAACTTTCACAATGATGTTTGTCACTTCAGCTGTAGCCACAGATTGTAAAGCCGTAAGAATCCTACTCGCGTTTCTATTTCAAGGCAAAATGTAACGCTATTAAGTAACTAAAACAATTGCAGGTAGGAGAGCTAGCAGGTATAGCAGTAGGATCAGCAGTATGCATTACATCCATCTTAGCAGGGTAAACTTAACTATCTAATATAACTCTATGCAAATTAAAAATTAAAAATAGTTTCGACGAAGAAATCTATAATTTTTCAGGCCAGTATCAGGAGGATCAATGAACCCAGCACGCACCATTGGACCAGCATTAGCTAGTAACAACTATAAGGGTCTATGGGTGTACATCGTTGGCCCGATAACCGGAACATTATCAGGGGTGATGTGCTACAGTTTTATTCGAGCAACAAACCAACCAGATCAGGAGATTTCTTTGCCAAAATTTGGTAGAATGAAAAGCAATATTAATGAACATGTTGCAGTAATATATCCAAATGGTTCTGCAAAATAGCCAGTATATTGGCATCAACTATCATGTATTGACTGTAAAATTCTCATGTGATCAATGGATGTTTGAGTGTATGCTAGAAACTTCATAATGCACACTGTTTGTAAACGTACCAACAATCAAGTAGTGTTCCATCAGGTATACAAAATTTAAAGAGTTCAGCTCCAATGTGCAAAAACTAAATTACCGGAAAATAAAAAAACAAAATCTAAAGGGATAATCTGCTAGCCTTAATTGTTAATGTTGGTATCAAAGTCTTGATTCTCCCAGGACCATGAACAAGTGGAAGAAGGATGATAACATGCCTCTCGATATTCATCACAAACTTCACACCAATACATACTGAATCGAAACAAATTAACTGAAATATACTAACCGAACGATCGAACCAAACTTGTATAACTTGATAACAATGATAAACAATGAGTTCGAATTGCATAAAGGACTTGAAACTGACAACCCTATTTATAACAATGAAACATCGCGACTGAGGGACTTGATGTTCCAGACGTTCATGTTCACATATAACCGCATAGGCGGTTATTCCTCCAAGACGTGCCACTTCATCATTTAAACCTAAGTGGACTTCTAAAACATATTCGACCCATTCGACATGTGGCCTGCTGCCCAACAGAATTTCATAAACAGTTTAACAATATTCGACCCATTAACAAACAATACTAAATAAACGACTTGATAAACCCGGACCCGGAGATCTGTTTTGATTACAATTTTTATTCTCCCTCCTAAGCTAAGCAATCTTCGGTCCGTTCTTTATATGCTTGCTAGTCATCCTTCTTGTCTGTGACTTCCAGAATAATCACCTAATCCGGTTCTTCATCGCTCTTCTCGATCTTCACACTTGCACCTATGTTTGTGTTGCTTGCTCCACCATCTTGATTGTTGCTTTCTTGCTTCTTTTTCTCCTTGCGTTTGTTTTTCATCACTTGGAAGTACCACTCTAGAAGATCAACGTATTTTACGTAGGAAACTTTAACAACTTGAGCATCATCGCAATCAAACCCGCATTGCACCGTGACTTGATCCCATTCACTATCTTCGTCAACTTTCTTTAGTCCTCCTTGATCAGTCACAACACGGTAGAGTGTGATTAAATTCACATCTTTACCATTGAGTAACGTTGGAGGCATTTCGTCCTCCTTGCAAATACCAAGATAGCATGGCACAAACCATTTTAAAAGTTCTCCGAAACTTGCGTCATAGAACAATTCATGACCGATCAATTCTTCATCCATCATCATTAATTCCCCAAAATCTAGGCAACCTTTGAGTATCATCCCATTCTCGATGATCTCTTCTTCATCTTGTGCAATTAACCAAGTTCTCTCGCGTATCACAACACGTGACTCACGTGTGTTCTCATTTATACCCTCTAAATACATCATAAACCTGACTTTCTCCTTCTTTGAGTCCACTACTTCGTTCTTCTTGACCCCGGTTGTACCTTCGTCAAATTTCTACTTTTTCTTTTGTCTTTCAACCTCAAATTCTTTTTTCATAGAAATCTTCGACGTATTCTTGCAATTTCTCCTTCTCACTTTGTGTAACACCCCGAAAACATATTTGGTAATTAAACTACGTTAGTACTAAAAGACGGGTAAATTACCGTTAGGGGTAAAAGTAACCCGGTGAATATTAGGATTTTTAAATAAATAAGCCTAATATTAAATAAAAGCTTAACGAAAGCTTTTGAGAAAACAAAGTATGTGAAGAGGCCCGAGTTAACGGGACTTAAAATAAAATGGGTTATGACTATCTCGAACTCACTAAGCTAACTAGGAAAGTTTAACCTAGTTAATAAAACAAAATATTGTTGAAGACAAGTAGGTTGTAGCCTACTTACTAATTAACGAAACATGAGGGGCTAATAATGTTAAGTGAGAAACTTGGGTTATTAAAAAACAAAAATAAAAACACAACACATAGTCTGTGTGCGTGATGGAGATCGACCAGGAGAACAAAAAAGGGGCTCAAACCCTAACTTCAGCAAAATCAACAAATTGAAGCTTGATTCAAGCCCCAAATCGATGCATGAATACATAGAAACGATCACCTAGTCGTGAGGATCGTAAGGTATGTCGAATTTTTTATACTTATGAAGTTGAGAATTCTTGATGTACATAAGAAATTCGAAATTGATGTTGCATGATTGTGGTATGGATGATATTGAAGTGAAATAGTGTTTAGGAGTAAACCCTAGACAAGAATATATTGAAATCATGCCTAGCTCAAGTAAATTTAGATTTTGTTGATACTAAATTCATGTATAAGATGTTTTTAGGGTTTTGATTGCTAAATTAGTGTTATGATGTCAAGAACATGCTTAAATTGAAAGCTGAATTCAAACAGCTCCTGATCAGAATTTTACAGCCGACTTGTATTGGCTGTAACCTGAACAAAACGTGACAAAAACATGTGTTTCTTGAGTCTAAAATATAATTCCAGAAAATATCTTTAAAACCCCACTGGAATTGCATTTTTTTGACGAAAATTGAGCGTTTTATGAATTTTTCCGTATCAAAGGTTCAAGCTGCGTTTTCTGGCAGAATTTGCATCTCATTACGAATGTCATAACACAATTTAGGAATTTATTTATGATCTCGAATTTTTACTGTAGATAGTTTTAAGCGATTAAAAGAATCGCCAATTGGAATTTTGTCAATCGGATAAACGAGGAATTTTTAATGAATTTTTCCGTAAGCTGCAGTCAGAAGTGACGAATCTAATTGCAGCTTAGTAAATGAATTTTTACGAATTTTTTGTAAAGAGTTAGATCTTGAAATTTTAACACAAGGCCTAACCCTCCGAGAGGTACTCCACATAAAAAATCATAATTTTTGAAGACTTGTAAACAGGTTAAACAAGTCACAAAAAACAGTCCATTTTCAGTGATATGAAATGCCTAAATGAAATCGCGGTCTACTAGTTAGTATGTAAAATTTGATTTCGTTAAGAGTTCGGATGAAATATGCCTAAGTGAGTTCATTGAACCAAATGTGCATTTGAATATGTTGATAAGTCAATTGACTTTTAAAAAGTCAAACCGACCAATAATTAGATCGAATGATAATTTTGATATGGACGAATGATAAATTCGACATAAAACCCGTAGGATGGAATAGTCGTAAATGATTATGACTAATCTAACCGTCTTACGAATTTTGATGATGATAGTTTGACTCTAGACAAGCTAGATGAAGACTTGGGAAAGAAGCGGGTCAAACGGATCGAGTACGCGGAAAAAGAGCATAACCGGATGCAAGGTAAGTGAAACTTACACTTTTTGTAGAATATGTGTTTGTTCTAAAAGTTTCTTATACGATTAAGATGATATTCAAGATATGGCTCCGACACGAAACGATACGGGTCGGAGCATATCTAATGATGAAAAACTATGTTTTATGATAAAGAGGCAAAATGGTCATGAAGTGACATGAATAAAAATGGGTTTTCGAACGGCTACTTTATAAGTAAGCCTAAACGAGTAAAAAGGGGAAACGGTGATTTAGTCATGAACAAATAGGTAAAAGTTGAAATATAGAACAACACTAAGCGACATAAGTCATGTCGGGCTAAATGCGTAAGGAAAAAGGGTTTAAGAGACATAGCTAAAGAGGTGAGAAATCTGAATTTAGTTATTTAATGAAATGGTAAATAGATACCATTCCAATATAAGCGCAAAGTGTTTAAATCGTTTAGACCAAACGGGTCAAATGGTAATGTAGATACCATTTGACAAATAATGACTAATAAGTGCTTGTCGAGTCTTATGCGCACAGGATAAAATGGTTGTGGTTTAGCGGTGCTATGAATTAGCATATTATGGACGCAAGGTATTAAACGGGTCAATATGTTGATCTGAGCTAGGTACGCATATTTTGTATTGTAGTTAGAAGCGATATCGCGGTCAATTATTAGCGAAAGCCCTTCGTCATAAATGAAGGATTAAAATTGACCAAAAAGTCATTGAGGGGTAAATAGGGAAAAACAACCTTTAACAGTTGTTTAGAAATAAGCGTTTTGTTTAATTGAGTCCTTGGGATATGTCTAAAATGGAGATAGGGTGAAAGCTAAAAGAAGCGTGATTTAAGCTTAAAAGTGTTAAATACCCCGTAACGGGTCAAAATGAGTAGATATGCAAAACAGGTTAAGATTTGCATAAGAACCCTTCATTTGAACCTTGAATATTAGTAAACTGATATAATGTGATTTGCATGACATTTTGAACGTAACTAACAAGTTTGTTTGGTTAAATCGTAAACGGGTCAAAAGTGTTGAAAAGGGATTTCAAGCCGAGAGCTTGAAATCTGAATTTTTGACATAGTTTAGTATCAGGTATTAACTCCATGAGATGGAGAATTAAATTACGAACGCGTAAGAAAAAGAATCGTGCAAAACGGACTTGTATAGCAAAAGTTATGCAGGTTTTAAGTTGTTAAATGTTAATTTTCGTAGCTGGGCAAGTGCAGCAACAATGAAACAAACCTGCTGTGAAAAACAGGCCATCGCGCTACGCGACGGCATATCAACATTACGGTCGCGCGACGCGACCATCGTCGTGGGCCGCGAAGGATGACTAGAGAACGGTCGCGGGGCGCGACCGCCTATTATTTCAGAAATTTTGTTTCTTTTCTATTGTTGGCCCTTAGAACTTGATTATACGTGATTATACATGTCAAAACTAACAGTTTGTGTGGTTTTGGCAATAGGTGAATGCTCCCAAAATGTCCGGATGAAGATCAAGCGATTTACAAGAACCGAACACATCAGAATGAAGCTTCCGCACGACGTTTCGTCGTAATTTTTAAACGACGAGCTTATAGATTTTATGTTGTAAACTTTTAAGTTGTAAAAGTTTTAAATTACTCGTATTTTCTAAGGATTCTTAATCGTAATTACATGTTTATTTTCGTTATATATATACGAAAACCTTTAAAATATTGAAATTGCTAGATAAGTGTTACACTTTGGTAGCCATTTTCGACATCTAAGTTCTCATAGAACTTATCTAAATATTTTTGTTCCAAATCCTCCTCAGATTTGTTTTCAAAAACATTCATACCCTTTGCTCTATCAACAAACATCTTCTTTATCGTACACACGAATCACTAAATTTAACAACCTCGGTTCCTTGGTATATATAATAATTGTTCTGAACTTAGAACGTTACGCTTCATACTCGGTACATAATTCACACACGGAATTGTTTTGTTCTTTCCATCAACCGGAACCCTGACCTTCTCCTATACCATAAGATTTCCTTTCGCTTCTCGTTGGTTAACACACAAAAGTGTCATTTGAACACTTTGAACAAATTTCTATTCCTGGTCATATGAGTTTTAACTGTGGGATCAGCTACCCAAATTGTTTCCCAAGCCCCTCCTCAAGTATCCTTTACGAAATAATCACCTTCTTCCGATGAAGGACTAAGATTGATATACTTACAGGAGAATATGGAAGCGATGTGGCCGTATTTCCTGCAAGTGAAACAACGGATCCCTGCCTTACGTTGCAAGGTCTTTCCACCGGCGCATTGCTTTTGAAGCTTAACTTCTTGAAAAAATTCTTGGGAATCATCTTCTTTGGAAATTTTCTTATAGGTGACTTCCAAGAACGGGAGGATGGCTTCCCAGCGCGATTTTCTTGCCGTTATCGCTGCCCTCGATGCGCTTTCCTTGTTCAGACCAGTTTCGCAAGAATTAGTGCCAACCAGACTTGTTATGCCTTCCCTCAGAAGAATTGTACATTATCACACCTATGTTCAGAACAAGTGTACATTATCACACAAGATTCATGATGAGTACATGAATAATAATCATGGATATGCAATTGTAAAAAAAATTGAATATTTACTCCAAAAATAAAAAAAAATATATATAATCAAACGTTCTGTAAATAATCAATTCTTGGAAAATGATGCCAGTCCAACTGGTTGATGCACCCGGGTTTTTACCCATGGTACCCGAGTTCGATCCCCACTTGAGGCGGTTTATTCCCCTCTGTGGCGACTCTCAACTCGTCAAGCCTTGATCCAAGGCAAGGTACCTATGGGGTTTTTTTCCGTGGACGCCGGTCACTCTCTGATGCCAGCTGGGGCACGGTTAAGACACTCACGTCTAGCCGGAGAGGGGCGACGGGCCTCCCCAATGAAGGGGGTGTGGGGTGTCTCGCACCCAAAAAATTGTGACACCTTGCTGTTAAAAAAAATAATCCATTCTTGCATGAATACGCAATTAAAAAAAAGAATAAATAACACAAACATATGAATTTATTTATTAATAAATAATACTTCTTAGTCTTGTGTGAATATAATTATCCCTTATCAAGGGCCTGCTGAACGACGTGAACGTACATGAACGTACAGAGAAATGGAAAATAAAATTATTTTGAATTAAAAGAGATGGAGAAGATAATAATGTAATTTAAGAAAACTAACAAAATTAAAAGTGTACCTGAAATTCAATGATTAAAATAAAATTTTAAAACTAATTTATTGTATAATTACAATCCTACCCTTAATAACTAAAAATGAAATCAATGGTCCTGATTAGTTCACACAGTTCACTATGAAGATGTTGTTCTCATATATATATATATATATATATATATATATATATATATATATATATATAATACATGTATGATATATGTCAACTTATTTAAGTTTTACAGATATCGAATTAAAAAGTAAATTTTTTATAATGGCATCAACATCATCTAATGAAGGAGACTAATTCAAGCAACTCTTTTTAAAAGAAGTGAGGGAAGAATATGAAGTTGACAAATTGACTGCTAGAGATTTAAGTAAATGTTTTGATGCTATGGAGAATGGAGTTGTTTCTCGAGAGCTTGTATCTGAGACCATGATGGTAATGCCTCTAACTGCCGTTCGTGACATGGCAGTTCTATATAACAGTGTGAATGGGATAAAGGACGTGGAGTTAACAACACATATCAAAGATTTACTTAAACAAGTCAATGTTTCAATGGAGTTGAAGCGTAGGTTTTTACTTTCATATGAGTAGTTCTGTTATGTTTTGTTTTTAGTTTATTTTGTTTATTTTATATTCTTCAATTGTAGTATGTATACGTATGAAATGTTAATGTTATTAATTTAAAGAAATTTATGGTATGGAACAAATGTAAGTATTTGTTGTGAATCCATGTTTATATAATTATCTATATTAATTGTAAGTCTTGATGAATAGTAACTGCAAATAAATATTTTAATGTAATTATTATCTATATTATAATTATTATTTTATTATTATATTAGTTATTGTTATAAACAAGACCATTTTGTATATAATATATACATTTAATATGTTTAATTGTTTTATTAATTTGATTTTATTCTTGCGTTTATTCTCTTTAAAAACTAAATAAGTAGCTATGTTTCACTGCTTTTCTCGATGTTTCTGTGTAAATTTTTTTAAAAATTGGGTTATGTTCGAACTTCGAAATAGAGTCTATATATTGTATCGTAGGCTATATCAAGTGTCGGTGTTATAGCGGTTGGTGTCACGAAACCGATACAACGATATCGATCGAACAACGGCCATACCAACTGTGTTTAATATTTCTTTTTCACGTTGCTCGCTAAAAACTTTGTTGAAAAAAGAGTTTATTTTTCAAAATATTACCATTACGAATTGAGTTGATACCAAAAATCTATACCAATATAATTATTATCAAAACTGACATCGGTATTCATTTTTCATGGTTTTCAATGTAAAATTCAAAATTTTGGACATATCATAAGTTTAACCCAAGTGCCAGTATCATGCCCATACTGTAACGAATCGAACCGATACCGACCGAATTCCCTATCATAATGAACCAAAGGGATACCAATCGAATTCCCGCCGCATAGCGCGGAGAAAGTCACCTAGTTTGTATTAAAAATAATAACTTAGTTAAAGCATTTTCCATCAAACATATATTTTTAGAAATAATGTGTTGTAATTGTAAACAAAAATTGTTATATTTTATCTAAGTTTACTAACTTTTAAACTTTTACATGCTATATAAAAAAACAAAAGCTATGTTGCATGTATACAAATATACAATTGTGTTTGTATCATTGTGTTTTTATGTCATTATTATTTTTGTGTAGTTGTTTGTATGTTATATATTACATTTAATATCAAGTGTTGTGCCATCTTATTTTACAATATCTATAGTATTTTATAAAAAAAATAGAGTTAAATGCCCGGATAGTCCATGTGGTTTGCCCTTTTTTCACCTTTAGTCCATAAATTTCTAAAATTACAACTATAGTCCCCAACTTTTCAATTTTCGTTCCCGGATAGTCCATGTGCCTAACATCAGTTAGTTTTCTCAGTTAAGAGAGTGTGAAATTACAAAAATACCCATTCCTTAAAAAGGGTAAACCATAGGGACTATCCGGGCATTACTCATCAAACTAAACCAACCCTTCAACCCTACCACCTGCAAATCAAATCTAGATTTTCACCTTCAAAGTCGAATTGAACTCTTCCTGAAATTTGGATAGGTGTAGTTATTGTTTTTATAGATTATTATTGTTTCCACTTTACAAATAATAATAAGTGGAATAAAAAATAGCATAAATAAATCTGGATCATGCTGTCAAACAGAAAAAAAAATCATTATCATATCTTCGTCCTTGCTGTCCCCTTCCTTTAACTACCCAACTCTGTTTCTCTGGCGATATCAACCACCATCATCATCCAGATACATCACTCAATCTCCTTCATCTTTCCAATTTTATCCCTCCTGTGGGCTGTGGGCCCTCATCGCAAGCATCAAGATTCAACTTTACCCATTTGCTTGCTTGCTTGCTTGATTCCTTTCACAACATGTTTATCTTTCTTGATTCAATCTCAATACCCACATAATCATAATAACAATAATAAACCCAGATGTTAGCTCTCATATTAATTGATGCTTATTCATGATTTGATATAGTTCATGTCGCCGCCATCACCTCGACTTGTTCCGCCGCCGCCTTCACCTCCATATATGCCCCCACCTCCGCCACTAGCATCTCCACCAGTGGTTATGGGTGGGTAGGAGGTCGCCAGAAAAACGAAAGTGACAGGAAAGGTGTGTGACACACGGCAAAATACCGGTAATTCCGTACAACCTGAACAACTTTATGTTAATTATTTTCGCGTATTTAGACTTGATTTTTATTTGATTAAGTCTTAAAAGTATAGGAATTATAAAAAATCATATCTTATTATGATAACAAATCCGTTACGGTTAAAAACTATATCCTAGACTGGCGGCAGAAACGCGAACAAACAATACCTGTCAGTACTAGTCGTGGTACATTTTGACATGACAAAAACGAGACATAAAGACATGTCTGCACAAATATTCCATAAAAACCTCATCTAAAAATAACATGTGCCTTATACTATTTAGAAAATTCCATTTAAGCACCAAATTGTCCAAGTCCGCAGAAAAATGCAGTAATCCTGCGGATGTGTACAGCATTCCGCAGAATGAAACAATAACTATCCGAAAACCCAAAAGTAAATATTATTTGTTATAAATAATATAACGGGTATTCATAACGACACCAAAACCCTTATATAAATCTTATTGTGTAAGCTGCACAACTAGTTCAGCAAACTGCCCGACAACAAAGTCGGTACAGGAACTGTGACCGAAATAATAAATTTATTAGTTCGGAGTGTTGGATTAATAAATTAGACAATAAAAATAGTGCAAAGACAATTTATAGATGGATATATATATAAGTAACACACAATGTCAGTATTTAACCCGGTACAAGACCTTAACCGAGTCTGTCAACCGAACAACAAAATGATAAGTCTAGTGAGCTAGTTGGACATATTATAACATCACTTTAATATGTTAGATAGTTAGTTTTTATTAACACTAATCATATAGATTTACCAAAGTTTAGAAGGTTTATAAAATATATCAAGGTTTTATTTAAAAAAAATAAACAAAAACAACCCCCCCCCCCTCCCCGCCCTTGTTCATGGTTTGGTGTGGGTCCCCCATTACTCATCTTGGTTGATGTGTTGGTTGATTTGTAAAGGTGGTTAGTGTATGGTGAGGTGTAAGCACATGATTAAAACAAATCCCATAAACACTCCACCTCATTCACAATTCCAACATAACTCAAAAACTTTTCACCTCCTCTTGTCCTCTCTCTAGAATTCAGCCAAACCAAACACTCCCACCTTCATCTTTTTCAAGCTTCAAACTCAAGAAATTCATATAACCATGGAGGTTAATGGATGATACAAGGAATTTGTGAGACTTGGAAGCACATTTGAAGCACTTTATCAAGACTTGAAGCTCTTCGATCTTCATTTTGTTTCTTTACATTATCATCATCTTCATCTTGTTCATCTCAAGCTAGTAAGCTTCATGTCTTACAACTACATTTTTCATGATTATAATTTAAAGCAAATGTGCAAAATTATCTTGAAAGCTATGTAAAACCCACTTGAAAAACACTAATAAAACTAAGATCATTATTATGATCATGAAACTTCTTGATGATTTTTGATGAACTTGAAGTAGTCATATAGTAGTAAACTTGAATCTTGTATCTTCATGAATAAAATTGTGATCTAAACACATGCATGTTTAGATCTAGTAAGATTCTATAACAACCCTCCTAAATTATTTCCGACACTCCTAAAATATTTAGAATATCCCTACACATCTTAAAATACTCCCCATATACGTAAAATAGTCCTAAATACCTTTATATAATTGAAAATAAAATAAAAACAAAAATCTATGGTCACTCGCGCGACGCGAATCCCCTTAGCTGGCTTCGTCGCGGGCCGCGACAGCTAAACCACCGGGCGGAGCCCTAGCCTGCCACGTGTCAACATCGTGGCAAGTCTACCCGGTGATTGGTCAAAGCTAGGGGCTACGACACCTAGCTCGCGGGCCGGGAAGGCCTTGCCTTCGGCTTACGCGGGGCGCGAGAAACTGGTCGACCAGACCTATAAATAAGGGCCTCGGGCTTCAGTTGAGAATCGTTCAATTTTCGTGTTTCTCTTTCAATTTCTACATTGCAATTATAATCTCCGAGCATAATACCACCTCCTAATTAACGAAGTTCTGCCTCGTTGTAAGTATCATAACCCCCGGTTACGTATTAGATACGCTGCCCGATTGATCTAGTGCTCCGTAACGACTGTCGAGGTTCTGCCCGACGTAGTCGTTGGAGTTCTGTCTCGGGGAGGGTATAACTAATGTAAATATTGGGTTATTATACTAGTGTGTGTGCATTGTCTAATTAATATATTATAACCAGGAAAACCCTAAAGTAGCAATGTGAGTAATCTCCTTTTTGTGAACCTTTTTACAAACTATTTTTACAAAACCTTAATTAATTTTATATATAAATAGTAGTGATTGAGTCTTGTAATTCTTCACTTACTGCCGGTATGTTGGGGTTTTGTATACAAAATGTGGAACACGTTACCATTGGACAACGAGATAGCCAATGAGTAATAAGACCCACAAGTCATGGATTGACAGTACTGAATGAGTAATTGTGTAGATGTAAACATTGTAATTGCTCTCAATACTGTGAAATGATTAAAATCTGTTGTGATTAAGTTGGGATTCACTCACCAGTATTTCCCACTGACAAATGTTTTTAAAACACGTTTCAGGTAACAAAATGTGAAAGCCAAATAGAAGCCAGCTGGAGAGCACTGAAGTCTTGGAAAATGTGGCTATAAAAGTTACCTAAATAAAGACGATGTTTTCAATTCAATAAATTAGGGTTTATCCCTATAAACATGTTTGTAATATAAACTCGAGAATTTCCCATGTGTTTATTAATATAAAAATGTGGTATTTTACTCTGATAAAATATTTCATAACTACGGTCCTGATGTAAGTTCCGCTGCCAAACTGATAAATAATGTTACCACTTAATCTGAGCTCGTGGCCGCCCGATCCTAGGAGATAGGGGTCGGGGGTTGCGACAGAGAGTGGTATCAGAGCTTAGCCACTGATTTCATCCATAGAGGTGTTCTGATGACATTGAAATTATAAATTTTGTTAGGAAATAATCAATGAGACTATGTGCATACGTGTAGGTTATTATTTTGTGTTATTTGACAATTTGTTAGTTTACAATATGAGTTATCAAGGACCTTCGGATGCTTACCGTCAGTTGTCCAACTCTCCTAGGGACGAAGGAACCTCTTCCCAGCCTACCCCCTCGGGGTATTCGGCTGACACCGAAGAGGGGATTTTCGTATTCAAAGCACAATCTGAAGAGCCATTCCCTCCCAAGAAGAGAGGATGGTTCAGCAGAGGAGCTCATGAGCATAGAAAGAGGATGAGAAAGTTGCAACAGCAGCGGGCCTTAGCAGCGGCCAATAGAGAAATGAATATTCAATCCCAGGATATACTCAATAGGAAATTAGCTAATTTTCACATATTAGCTACCACAGCTGCAGACCCAAACCTAGAACAACTCATAGCACCACAACCACTGCCGTTGTTCCCAACACAATCCATGGAAGTAGAAATTGACCCAGCTGACCAGATCCCACTACTTGACTTAGACACAGCCGAAATCCCTAGACTACCAGCACCCCATCCCCCAGACTATGACCCATGGTTTGACGACCATAGGGATTACCAACAACGCTACCCACTAGAAGAGCCCATGCGAGACCCAATAGCACCCTATCCCAACTTGGACCCTCTAGACCCATATTTTGATAATGACCAATATATCAGGGAAATTCTAGAGAACCCCTACCCACATGAGGAACCGATGCCACAGTTTCCTGACCCAACACCAGCACCAGCCCCACCCATAAGTACTGAGAACATACAAGAACTCCGCACCTTTGGTGAGGAGATATTAGAAGGAAGTGAGAGATTGAGAAAGATAAGGGAGAGACTCGTCTGGAAATATGATGAGCGTAATATGCAATATCGGATGAACCCCTATCAGTAGTAATAGTTATAACAATAATAATAATAATATAAATATATATATGTTTAATTTGAAAATAATAATAATAATAATAATAATAATATATTAACTACTGATGCATACTAGTATTGTATTTTAATTTCCAGTTATGGTTTGTAATAGACGCATAATATATAAAATAGAGTAAAAGTCGCAATGTACGACGATTTTGACGAATCTGTTTGTGTTGTGAGATTGTTTGCATTTTAATATTATTTTGCGATATTAATACTTGGTAAATGTTTATAATCCAGATGGCCAAAGCAGCAAATCAAGAAAAGCAGAATAATGATAATCAAATAAATAACAGTGAAATTCGACACATTGTACACCAAGGAATTAGAGACGCTATGCCATCTATTATCCAACATATTAGAGAAGCGGATAATAATAACAGTAATAGCGGAAGTAAACGACCACCAACTGAACCCAGTCACAGCGTAAACAATGGACCAATACTTCAAGTACCCATTCCAAAAAGAAGAAGAACCATGTCTTATGGTTGTTCTTATAAATAATTTTGGTCTTGTAAACCAATAGAATTCCCGGGCAATGAAGGAGCCATTGCAGCTCTACGCTGGATAGAAAAGACTGAGGCAGTCTTAAAAATAAGCAAGTGCGTAGAAGAAGATAAAAATAATGTTTGCTTCCAATCTGTTTAAGAATGCAGCTCTAGAATGGTGGAACACTATCCTCCTGGCTAGGGGAAGTGACAGAACATATAATATGGAATAGATTGAGTTTAAGAATATGGTTGAAAGGAAATTATGTCCTCCTAATGAAAAGGAGCAGATAGCTAATAAATTCTTAAACCTTAGAATGACTGGAGTAGACAGTAAAGGTTACACTACTAAATTCTTTGAATATGCTAGAATAGTGCCAACCCTAGCATCACCAGAACCGGTATTAATCTCCCGTTACATTTGGGGATTAATCAGTGAGATTAGACATGTAGTCAAGGGAGCTAGACCACAAACCATAGAAGAAGCTGTAGAACTAGCAAGCACCTTGACTGATGAATTAGTGCATACCCAAGAAGAAAATCAAAGAAAGTACCTAGCTCAAAAGCTTACCCAGGAATTTCGCTATGGAAATTCCAACCGTGGGAAAAATATAAGTTCTACTTCTACTACTTACTGCAAGTACTGCAAAAGAAAGCATTCTGGGAGATGCTTCAGATACTGTAATTTCTGCAAAATATCTGGACATAAGGAAGAAGACTTCAGGAAGAAACCCAACAATAAGATATGCTACAATTGTGGAGAACAAGGTCATATTAAGCCGAATTGTCCGAAACTAGCTCCAGCTACGAACAACAAGACTACTAAGAATGCTAGAGCGTTTGTTCTGACAACATAAGAAGCCAATTTGATTCCGGACGTGATTGCCGAAACGTTTTTAGTTAATGATGGTTTTGCTAAAGTATTATTTGACTCTGGTGCGAACCAAAGTTTTATTAATACCTCATTTTGCAAATTTCTCAACCAACCATTAACGAAACTCCAACAAGAATGTCTAGTAGAAACAGCAAATGGAGAATCTATTAAGATTACTGAAATCTTGCAGGGAGCAAGAATAGAATTTTAGAATCAAAAGTTTATTGCCAATCTTTACCTAATGAATCTGGCAGGATTTGACATTGTATTAGGAATGGATTGGTTAGTAGCCAATAAAGCCAGTATTCTATGTGATCAAAAGTCAATACAAGTAAATTCACCAAAAGGTGAAAAGATCACAATTAAAGGAGATAAGCCAACTAGATCCGTGAAATTCATCTCTGTGATGAAAACTGCAAGTTGTGCAAGAAAGGGATCAATAGTGTATATGATTTCCATAATCATTAACACTAAAGGAAAGGAATTAAAAGATATCCCTGTAGTATCCCAATTTTTAGACATATTTCCAGAAGAACCACCAGGACTATCGCCAGACAGGGAAGTCATATTCAGAATTCATCTGCTACCAGGAACAGCGCCCATTGCCAAAGCACCTTACCGTTTGGCACCCGCAGAAATGCAAGAGTTAAAGAAACAATTAGACGAACTGTTGGAAAAAGGATTCATACAGCCAAGCTCATCACCATGGGGAGCACCGATCTTATTTGTCAAAAAGAAAGACGGATCAATGCGTGTGTGCATTGATTACCATGAATTGAATAAGGTCATGATTAAAAATCGGTACCCCTTACCGAGAATCGATGATCTGTTTGATCAATTGCAATGAGCTCGATTCTTTTCTAAAATCGACTTACGCTCAGGATATTATCAATTAAAAGTACAGGAAGAGGACATTCCTAAGACCGCTTTCAGGACAAGGTATGGCCATTATGAATTTACTGTCATGCCATTTGGTTTAACCAATGCCCCAGCCGCATTTATGGACATGATGAACCGAATATGTAAGCCATATTTGGATAAATTCATAGTTGTCTTTATAGATGATATTCTCATTTACTCTAAAAGTGAACAGGAACATGCAGCGCATCTGCATGCACTTCTAAAGTTGCTGAGAAAAGAAAAACTTTATGCTAAATTTTCTAAGTGTGAATTTTGGTTAGAAGAAGTGCAGTTTCTTGGACATTTAGTCAACCATTAAGGAATTCATGTGGATCCTACAAAGATTGAGGCAATTACTAGATGGAAAGTCCCCGAGTCACCAACAGAGGTTAGAAGTTTTCTAGGACTAGCTGGTTATTATAGATGATTTATCCGAGATTTTTCTAGAATAGCCATTCCCTTAACCAAATTAACCTGTAAGTCTATTAAGTTTGAATGGGGGCCAAAACAAGAAGAATCCTTTAGAATTCTTAAGCAAAGATTAACCAACGCACCCATACTAGCGTTACCAGAAGGAACTGAAGACTTTGTAGTCTATTGTGACGCTTCCAAGTTAGGTTATGGATGTGTGTTAATGCAACGTCAAAAGTAGGAGCCATAATTTTTGCCCTTAAGAGTTGGAGACACTATTTATATGGAAATAAATTTGTTGTCTTCACTGATCATAAGAGTTTAAGGTACATTTTTGGGCAAAAAGAGTTAAATATGAGACAGAGACGCTGGATGGAATTTCTTAGTGATTATGATTGCAATATCCAGTATCATGCAGGAAAGGCTAATGTAGTAGCTGATGCGTTAAGTCAAAAGTATCATGAAAAACCAAGAAAAGTACGTTCTCTTAAATTAAATCTGCAGATAGAATTAAACGAGCAAATTAGAGCCGTACAAGAATCAGTAATCAAGGATGATACTGAAAAATTAAAAGGTATGATTAAGGAATTAGAACAAGGAACAGATGGAATTTGGAGATTCCATAAGAAAAGAATGTGGATACCTAAACTAGGAAACCTACGCCATCGAATATTAGAAGAAGCCCATAAGTCTAAGTACACGATACATCTTGGAAGTGATAAAATGTATCAAGAGTTAAGAAAGAATTTCTGGTGGATAGGAATGAAAAAGGATATAGCAGCTTATGTTGCCAAGTGTCTAACCAGTTCACAGGTCAAAGCTGAACATCAGAAACCCTCAGGTTTGTTGCGGCAATTGAAAACGCCTGTATGGAAATGGGAGTTGATAACAATGGATTTTGTTACAAAGTTACCCAAGACACGAAAAGGTAATAATACAATCTGGGTGATTGTAGATAGGTTAACTAAATCTGCTCATTTCTTGCCAATGAAGGAAACTTTCATTATGGAACAGTTAGCCAAATTGTATGTAAATGAAATAGTTTCAATACATGGAATTCCGTTATCAATCGTTTCTAATAGAATTAGCCGTTTTACTTCTCATTTTTGGACAAGTTTCCAAAAAGCAATAGGAACCAAGCTAAATCTAAGCACCGCTTATCATCCTTAAACGGAGGGACAAAGCGGAAGGACGATTCAGACAATGGAAGACATGCTTAGAGCTTTTGTAATTGATTTCGGAGGAAATTGAGATGATCATTTACCATTAATAGAATTTTCTTATAATAACAACTATCATACCAGTATCAATGCTGCACCATTCGAAGCACTTTATGGACGAAAGTGCCGAACCCCAGTCTGTTGGGCAGAAATTGGAGAAAAGCAATTATCTGGACCTGAGATAGTGCAAGAGACAACAGACAAGATTATTCAAGTCAAGGAACGACTAAAAGCAGCACGCGATCGACAAAAGAGTTATGCTGATAACAGCGAAAGCCATTAGAATTTCAGGTAGGTGAAAAGGTATTATTAAAAGTCTCTCATTGGAAGGGAGTTGTCAGATTCATCAAAAAGGGTAAGCTAAGCCCTAGGTATGTTGGACCTTTTGAGATTATTAGAAGAATACGACCTGTTGCATATCAGCTACAACTGCCAGAGGAAATGGCAGGAATACATGATGTACTTAATGTATGCAATCTCAAAAAGTGCTTAGCCGATGAATCACTAGTGGTACCTCTTAAGGATATAGAAGTAAATGAAAAACTTAAGTTTGTAGAGAAGCCTCTACAGATTGAAGACAGGAAAGTCAAGAATCTCAAGCATAAGAGACTGGTTTTGGTCAAAGTAAAATGGGATTCCAAGAGAGGACCAAAATACACGTGGGAGCTTGAATCAGAAATACAGAGGAAATACCCATACCTATTCTAGTAGACCTCGAGGACGAGTTCTAAAACAAGGTGGGGAGGATATAACAACACTCCTAAATTATTTCCGACACTCCTAAAATATTTAGAATATCCCTACACGTCTTAAAATACTCCTCGTATACGTAAAATAGTCCTAAATACCTTTATATAATTGAAAATAAAATAAAAACAAAAATCTATGGTCGCTCACGGGGCTCGAAGCCCTTAGCTGGCTTTGTCGCGGGCCGCGACAGCTAAACCACCAGGCGGAGCCCTAGCGTGCCACGTGTCAACATCGTGGCAAGTCTACCCGGTGATTGGTCAAAGCTAGGGCCTACGACACCTAGCTCGCGGGCCGCGAAGGCCTTGCCTTTGGCTTACGCGGGGCGCGAGAAACTGGTCGACCAGACCTATAAATAAGGGCCTCGGGCTTCAGTTGAAAATCGTTCAATTTTCGTGTTTCTCTCTTAATTTCTACATAGCAATTATAACCGGGCATAATACCCCCCCTAATTAACAAAGTTCTACCTCGTTGTAAGTATCATAACCCTCGGTTACGTATTAGATACGCTGCCCGATTGATCTAGTGCTCCGTAACGGCTGTCGAGGTTCTACCCGACGTAGTCGTTGTAGTTCTGTCTGGGGGAGGGTATAACTAATGTAAATATTGGGTTATTATACTAACTCGTGTGCATTGTCTAATTAATAGATTATAACCAGGAAAACACCAAGGAAAACCCTAAAGTAGCAATGTGAGTAATCTCCTTTTTGTGAACCTTTTAACAAACTATTTTTACAAAACCTTAATTAATTTTATATATAAATAGCAGTGATTAAGTCTTGTAATTCTTCAATTACTGCCGGTATGTTGGGGTTTTGTATACAAAATGTCGAACACGTTACCATTGTGTTAGTGCATTCATCTGTCAACTTCGTCTAAGATCGAGACTCAGTCTCGTTACGGATCTGAAAGATGATGATGTCATCATTTTAGATGATGACATCATAATGATGAAGTCATTTTTACATCATCCCACATGAGACAAAAAGGTTTAGGATGTTAAAGATTGGATTTCGGTCAAAACGTAATTCCGCTTATATGTCAAAACGTGATTCCGCTCATTTGTCCTTAGTTGATTTCGCTTATTTGGTATTAAGTGATTTCGCTTTTTAGTCATGTACACATAAGCGAGATCATGTCTACTATATATAGTGTCATATAAGCGGAATCACATAGGAGTTCTAGGTGTTGTCTTCCGGTGAGCCACGAAGTGCTGCCGAAGTGTCGACAGGTTGTAAACATTGTCCAGATCAATAATATCGACAGTTTAGTGTGTATACTTGCTGAATTGTACTCGGTTTGTCTGTTTCCGCCGTTCAAACTGAGATAAACTCTTCTACGCGACTCGTTTAGGTCCGAATTCGATCCTACAAGTGGTATCAGAGCTAGTGAAGAAGAGTTCTATACATTTCAGCCGAATAATTCTGTTTCTACACTATTCTTTTTCGAAAATAAAAATTTTTTCGGTCAGAATCGGTTCAATTTCACACACAGCACTCGTAATCATGTATTAGTAAATCCTTGAAAATTTCAAAGCTAAAATCGACTTAGATCTTAGGATTTTTGAGGTTTCGCTTTTATGAACTCGTGAAAAAAGTGACATCAGCAGGTTCCGCTCATTTGTACACTTGTGATTTCGCTCTTACGGTCATCTTTTAGTGTGATTTCGCTCATTTGAACAATTAAGGGTCCGCTTATTTGAACAAGATTGGTTCCGTTTTTGTGACAACAAGGGTATCGCTTATTGTGACACTTAGAATTTTTTTGTACATTAAATCGCGTGAACCGTTTGAAAAGTTAATTGACTTGTATGATACTTTAAACAAGGTTGTCAGTTGGTTGGAATATGTGATCATGTGAATACATCGGTTACAGTTAATTGTTTTTGTCGACTTAGTGGATATTGAGGCCTAATCACAGTTTTGGTATCTTAAAGTGTCTTGGTCAATTCAAATTGGTCGGTTTAGTGGAATGGACGGTTCAATTGGATTTGTTTAAAAATTAGTGTGTCAGTTTGGTCACATGAGTAATTTGTTCAAGGTGTATATGTGATATTAGTTGGTCAACACAATCAATATACTTCATCAGACTATTGTTAGTTTAGTGTTTTGTTGAGCTAAGTAAAGTCCAAGAAAGTCATCAGCCCAATCTAGAAAATCTTTCTAAGCCCAGCTCAAGTCATTGATTGCATTGCGACTAAATTGAAAAACTAATTCTCAGTTTGATCTTTCAAAGACTCAGTTCTTTTGAAGTGTTGTTAGGTTCAGGTTTGGAGTTTAGTCGGTTTGCACGGTTCGATCAGTACGTTTGATCAGTCAAATCGTTTTGTGTGGATAAATCACGTGATAAAGTCAAGTTCGTACAATTTGGAGTTCAAAGGTTTCAAAGGGTCAAGTCATTTGAATTCGATTCGGGTTCTAGCAGTTCGCACAGTTGGTCAACGTTCAGTCCGCACAGAAAATCATCAGTTTGATTGTTTGAAGATGTCAAATAGTAAGGTTGATCATGATAGTAACAGTGAAAAAGCCATCGCTTCTAAAGTTTGTACATTTACGATCAGTGGGAGAAATTTTATGGAACAGCACTGGTATTTCTGTTATACATGTGATCTGACAGTTTCAAAAGGTTGTTGTTCTGTTTGTGCAGATGTATGTCATCGAGGACATCGTGTTGTCTACTCTACATCAAGCAGATTTTTTTGCGACTGTGGAGCAGGGAGTGTACAGGACAGCAGCTGTCAGTGCCTAAAGCCTAGGAAAATCACTGAAGATGATGGGGATCAGATGTCTGAAATTGCTACTGGTAATCAGTTGGCAGTAAATGATGATCAAGAAGCTAAAAACATGCCAATATTTGATCATGGCGATTCAGATTCTGAGGTGGAGCAGATTTCAAGTCAAACAAAATGTGAAGTTATGATGACTGAAGAAGCTGTGAAAGAAGATGTTACGGAAAAACAACAGGTTCTTGAAGAAGTAACTTCCGAGAAAGAAGAATCCAAGAAGAATGGATCTTTAAGTTCTAAAATTGTGTGTTTGAAATGCGAAAAATCAGAAGCAGACAATGTGAAACTCTTAAAGGATGTGGAGAGTTTAACATTGAAAATCAAAAGCTTGAAGGATGAGAAAGAATCTGATAGTGAACAGATTCTTGAAATGAGAGAAAATTGTAAAAAATTGATGTCAGAAAATGTCAAACTGTTGAGTAGTTTGGACAGTTTGACATTGGAAAACAAAGTTTTGAAAGAAAAAGAAAAAGATTTTCAAAATCAAATCAAGATTTTAGAAGATGAGAGAGATATTTTTGGTAAAGATAATCTTGAAAAACAAATTGAAATCAATTCTCATCTTGCTAAAATCATTCAGCTTGAAAAAGAAGCTGAAAAAGCTCGGATTAAAATCAAAGAGCTTGAAGTGAAATTGAAAGGTTTTGTGAATTTTACATCACATGTTTCTCCAAAACCGATCAATTCTGTTCCAATAAGTGACAATGTCACAAATTTTGACAAAGTCAAAATTGAAGATTGTGATGAAATATCTGATGATGAAAAAGAAAAGAAAAGAAAAATATTTTTAGATTTACAAGAAAATTTTCAAAATACTGTTTTGCAATCTACTAAAACAGGTGAATGTTCTAAACAAAAACCTGTTAAGAAGAATGCAGAACAGAAACAAAAAGATAAAAATTTGAAAAATTCTAAAATTGAAAATAAAAGCTCATCAGATAAATCATCCAATCATTATCAAAAATCACAAAAATTTAAAAATGAAAACTCACAAAATGTTGGTAATAAGTGGTGCAGGTTTGACCACAGTGCTCAAAGGACAAATCATGCTTACAGGAGGAGTTATGATTACCACAAATCTAAACAATGTTATGATCTGAATATGTGGTTTGAAGATGGTAGATGGTACGATAACAGAGTGTGCTACACTTGTGGTGTGAGAGGACACATTGCTGTTAACTGTCAACGTTGGAGATTTGAAACGAGAAGATGTTTTGAATGCAATATTAAAGGTCACATTGCTAGATATTGCCCAAGGAGATCGATGGGAAGATCGATGGTTGAATCTCAGAGAATGGTAAAGAAACCAGTCACTGTCAAGCCCAAAGAACAGAAAGTGGAAGATAAGAAAGTAAAGCTTTCACAGGGGCAGAGAGACAGACTGAGGAAGAAGAGGAAGAAGGCGAGAGAATACTTGGAGAAAATTTTGTCTTCGGGTTCACTGGTTGATTCGAATAAAAGTTCTGATGAATCGATTCACTCGACTGCAAAGCCAAGTAAATTGAATTCTTTAGATGCAAATCTGAGGACAAACAAAAGGAAAAAGAAAGTTATTGGCGATGAATCTAGCTCGTCCAAGTCAGACAAGCCAAGAACGGGCAATGAATCTGATTCCATAAAATCAGAGGAGCCACAAGTTGAGGTAAAAAAGGAAGAAACAGTTCTGTTAATGAATGATGAAAATTTTCCACCATTACAAGCCGCAAACCTAAAATCAAAAGGTGTTGAAACTAGAAAAATGTTTAATAGCAATGTTGAACATATTTTTAGTAAGATGGCTGATGGTAAGGAAAAAGGAGTGAAAGAATTTTATGAAGAAAAGAGAAAAGCTCAAAATGCACCTAAGGCTGGTCAGGCTTGGGTGTCAAAATCTGTTGGTTGAATTCCTGACTTGCCGGAGCTTCCAGGTTGGTAAGTGTGAAGCAGGTATCGGCATCATTCTTGAGAAATTCACAGGATGGTAACTGTGATATTTCGTCTTACATGTGGTAAATCAGGGACATTAAGTTGTACTTGATTTCCTACAAGTGTTTGTGTTGATAGAATCCTTATAATGTTAGATTTTCAAAACGGTTAAAAGAGAACAAGGTGATATGATGACCCCGAACTCATAAGAGATGGGTAAACAAACTAATTTTTCCGGAAAAACCATTCTGATTAAAACAAACTTAAGTGTTTTGAAATCATTATGGGAAAATAGTTTGTTGTAAGGGGAAGTGTTGATTGAATATGCCGAAACCCTCACGGCTGAACAAACATGATTACTTTCATCAGATTGAAAAACGGTTTTCAAATTGTTAAGATCAATGGGTTGTAAATCATGGGGGTATGTTATTTTTTCTGCAAAACAGAGCATGAGATGTAGAAAATGGATGGCGAGACAAAGCTATCAGTATTGGTTGTCAAATTTTCTTTATATGATTTTGCATTTTAGGGGGAGTAATATTGTTAGAAAATACAAAAACATTTGAAAATTTGAAAAAGTCAAAAACATGATAAAATTCAAAAATTTGAGTTTTGCGTAAAAAGAGGAAATGATAGTACATCAGTGGACAGTTACAGTACGCCAAAGAATTGGAAAGTTTAAATGTGTTAAACGATCTCACCGTGGATGTGTCGGTAGATTTTTATACACTTAGTAAACTTTTTCGGGATATAAACATAAATTTCATACTTGCTTATTTCGTGGGGAACACTACTTGGATATATAGGTAACCCCTGAAATCTCGTTTGAAAGGTCTCATAATCTGATATACTAGGTCTTTATACTCAATGATGTCTGGAGTATTATTCCGGGACTTCTGTTGAACGGTAGTTCTGACCTAGTCCTTGGATAATACTTTCTGCAAATGCTTGAAACATAGCATTAAACCCTCAGCATGCCGATGAAATAATAAAATTGATAGTCGCTGCTGTTGTAAGCAAAAAGATCCTCTAAAGGGGACATACCGTAAAGTCGAAGCTGATATCTCTCTGCGTATACGGAAGTATCGACCTGAGATCCCTCGGCCCTCGCATACCTAATTTATATACAGATATCATTGTAGTATACTCACCTGTAAGACTGATTATTGGGATTCTGGATACGGGAGTATATTCAAGAGGTGGGTCACATGAATGAGCTAAGTTCATAAGACATCTAATTCGTATCCTGAATCAGTTGAAGTTTGTATGAAAATTTAAGTGGATCAGTATATCGACAATCTAAGTGAATTATTTAATGCATAATGTGATTTTAAGCTCAACGGTACTTGTGACTTGTCAAAAACTGATATGATCCTCTGACGCATACTCAAACAAAAATATTGTCTGTAAATATGTTTGTACATATTTCTTTACTGCTTTATATTTTCAGAAAATCCAAAAAGATTTTGATTTTTGCTTTATTTTCGACAACCGATGTCTGAGTGCTGAGTTTCAAAATCTAAGTAAGCTGATTATGTTTCTGAAAATAAAACAAGTTCATTAATTTGATACTTGAATTTAAAATCAAAAATTTCAAAAACAGTTTGTGATATCTCCAAGGTCATTAATTTGGACTTGGATGATTAACTGTGAGGGAGTTGGATTCTTTAACACTGCCAAATCTGTAAAGTTTGTTGATAGGGGGAGTGGGTTAGAGAATTTGATTGATAATACGAAAACATTGTATTTATGAATGTTTGAGTGATTGTAGATATTCCAGACTACGATTCCGAAAGCAGAGTCTAAGGGGGAGTCTGAAGACAAGCTTGAAGCAAAGAGAAGCCTGTAGATGGAAAGCTAGGTGTCGATCCCAAAGCACGGAAGCTTGATAAAAGGGGGAGCCTGAAGTTGATATAGAACTGAAGACTGAGAAGACTCGACACTTAAGACTCGTCAACATCTGAGGGGGAGTCTGTTAGTGCATTCATCTGTCAACTTCGTCTTAGATCGAGTCTCAGTCTCGTTACGGATCTGAAAGATGATGATGTCATCATTTTAGATGATGACATCATAATGATGAAGTCATTTTTACATCATCCCACATGAGACAAAAAGGTTTAGGATGTTAAAGATTGGATTTCGGTCAAAACGTAATTCCGCTTATATGTCAAAACGTGATTCCGCTCATTTGTCCTTAGTTGATTTCGCTTATTTGGTATTAAGTGATTTCTCTTTTTAGTCATGTACACATAAGCGAGATCATGTCTACTATATATAGTGTCATATAAGCGGAATCACATAGGAGTTCTAGGTGTTGTCTTCCGGTGAGCCACGAAGTGCTGCCGAAGTGTCGACAGGTTGTAAACATTGTCCAGATCAATAATATCGACAGTTTAGTGTGTATACTTGCTGAATTGTACTCGGTTTATCTGTTTCCGCCGTTCAAACTGAGATAAACTCTTCTACGCGACTCGTTTAGGTCCGAATTCGATCCTACACATTGGACAACGAGATAGCCAATGAGTAATATGACCCACCAGTCATGGATTGACAGTACTGAATGAGTAATTGTGTAGATGTAAACATTGTAATCGCTCTCAATACTGTGAAATGATAAAAATCTGTTGTAATTAAGTTGGGATTCACTCACCAGTATTTCTCACTGACAAATGTTTTTAAAACACGTTTCAGGTAACAAAATGTGAAAGCCAAATAGAAGCCAGCTAGAGAGCACTGAAGGCTTGGAAAATGTGGCTATAAAAGTTACCTAAATAAAGACGATGTTTTAAATTCAATAAATTAGGGTTTATCCCTATAAACATGTTTGTAATATAAACTCGGGAATTTCTCATGCGTTTATTAATATAAAAATATGGTATTTTACTCTGATAAAATATTTCCTAACTACGGTCCTGATGTAAATTCCACTGCCAAACTGATAAATAATGATACCACTTAATCTGAGCTCACGGCTACCCGATCCCAGGAGATAGGGGTCGGGGGTTGCGACAGATTCACCAACAAAATGTTATGTACATAAATTTTTGTACTTAAAATGGTCACATGCATCATACAAAACATGGATTATTATTTAAAACTCATGAACTTGAAATTTTGTTGAAATGTGTAATTAAAGTTTCCATTTTTAGAAAGATCATGAATATGAACTTGTTCTTGGAAGTGTTATGAACACACATTCCTACTTAAAATGATTCATGACTCACCTAAAGTATGGGTTTTTATATAAAATAATGATCTACAAATTTTTGCTAAAAATCATAAATAAAGTTTCCTTTTTAGGAAAGTTTAAAGCTACAACTAGTTCATGACATTTTGTTGGCAAGTTAGGATGATCTTTGATACTTATGATAATTTGAGTAGAGAAATGGTTTAAAAACAGTTTGTATAAAACATGGGAAAGTCCATAGTTTAGCAGAAACCTGTGGCAAAATTTTATATAATTTGTTATGATCAAAGTTTGTTAAACGAAAGATTCGGTGACTAGAAACGACATAAGATTTTTAAATATGACTAAACGGATTTTTGGGTAAGAAAGTGTAAGTTCAAACTTTATAAAGATTTCCTAATTTAATAATGGGAAAGTATATCTTTTAGATAAAAAAAATATATATATACTTTAAAAGTTCATCAAGTGTCATACTTATATTTTGTGTGTATATTATGTATTTTGACAAAATAGGAATAAATACAAAAATATATAAACACACCAAAGTACAAAAATATATGTTAATACTTGAAAAACGAAGACTACAAAAATGAAGTGTCCATCCTTGGATATAAACAAACAAATTGGACAATTCGGACGCTTTGGACAATTCAGACAAAATAAAATATATGGCACGGACGAAATAAACAACATAAACGAGACGAACGGTATGAATGAATCGGGCGACGCAAATGAACCAAAGCGACACGAAGGAAACGATCGAAAACAAACAAACGAACCGACACTCACTTTATTTTTACTAGAATTTATAAAAATAACTTATACAAAATATTTATTAGTTTTATAAACTAAATAGTTATAAGTTATTATTAATATTGCTAGTAAGTAATAAAAATATGGATCAACCCAAATTAAATAACCATATGGGCTAACCCATCTTTTAAAACTAAATTGGGCTAACCTATCTTTTTAAGTTAAATTGGACTAAAGCCCACTTTTGTAAACCCATATGGATAAGCCAACATTTTACAAACTATTTTTGGGCTAAGCCCACTCTTATAAGAACACATTGGGCTAAGCCCACTTTTGTAAACTATTTTTGGGCTAGGCCCACCCTTACATAATTAATTTACAAACTAATTGGGCTTTATCCACTTTAAACAAATTTACTTGGGCTAGGCCTACACTAATCAAAACGAATTGGGCTAGGCCCACACTAGTTAAATGAAATGGGCTAGGCCCACACATACAAAGTCAATTGTGCTAGGCCCATATGTACTAAACATTTGAATTGGACTTTCATATCTAACTCATGGGCTAGGCCCATTCAAACTTAAACGATATAAAATATATATATGAAAGATATATATATATACACACATACACAAATAAAGAAAGCAAACGAATACAAGAACCAAAAACAAAATTCAAGATGAGATACTTGTACGAAAGACAAACATAAACCTAAGTATCTAATGAGATTAGAACACTTGTAGGTCGAGAAACAAATGAAGAACCATAAATCGAATGGAGATTTACACAAAGCGCGAATCTGTGAGTTCATGTTTTCCCCCTTTTATTTAAATGTTTTTATAGTTTTAAAAGCTCGGGGATGTATACATGTTATGATTTGTATAACTGGAAAATGAAAATATTTAGATCATATGCGAATTAAATAAAGGGGCCATTAATGAAAAATCAAGTACCGAGGAACGAAGGGATAGATCTATTGGGTTTTGACAAGCCCCACTCTGAACAAAACAAGATCATTACAGAGTGCTTTTGTGTCTAAAACTAGTGTCGCTGACACAAATAAATCGACAAGGTTTGGTTACCTCCTATTCTGGCATACAGATTAGTGTCCTTGTAAAACACTAATGATCGCGCAGGTTTCATTATGCTATACAAAATGAATTTACTATTTCAAATATTTTAAAGATTCATTTGATACGAAAACTTATAACAAGAATTCACCAACTTTTGTTGATGTTTTCAAAACTAACATGTATTACTGGAAACTAGTGGACGACCTTTGGGAAAAACGTGTCCGTGGAATTATGAAGTCAAGTGATTTGATGTCATCCAGTGTTTGGTCTTTATGTTTGTAATCGTATACTTGAAACTTTTGTTTTGAATAATGTTGTCAAAGTGTAGTACGTTTCGGACGAACTTTTGGTTGTAATGTTATCTTAAATAAATGTATGGTGGTCTCCACATGTTGTTTACTTGGTTGAATGCAATGATTATCGCTCTGGGCACACCTCGCGACGCTTCCGCTATACCGAAAATACGGGTGTGACAAGGTGCAGGGGTGTGGTGGTGTGTGGTCGGAAAGGGTGGAGCTTGGGGTAGGAGTAGCCAGCGTTAAAGATTCGCCGGAGGGTAGTAGGTCAATGAAGTTGACAGTTTGTCATAGTGGATTTGTATGGTGGAGATAGAGAGTGGTTGGTGATCGGGGGTGATGAATGTGGTGGTGATGGTTGGGAATGGTGGTAATGGTTGGGAATGGTGGTGACGCCATTGTTGCAGGCTTGCAGGTGAAGGTGGGAGGTCATTGTTGTAAGCTTGCTGGTGGTGATGAATTGAAGAAGAATGGGAGGAGGGGATGGGGCCCACAGGCATATATTTTAAGGAAAGGGTATTTTTGTCACGTCACACCCTCTTAACTGAGAAAACTAACTGATGTTACGCACAGGGACTATCCGGGAACAAAAATTGAAAAGTTGGGGACTATGGCTGTAATTTTAGAAAGTTAGGACTAAAGGTGAAAAAGGGCAAACCACACGGACTATCCGGGCATTTAACTCTAAAAATTAATTAACCGTTTAGCTATAATATTTTAAGAACAACTCCTCTCTTTCTATCTTTCTCTCTCTCTCTTTGTATCCTTGTTTCTCTCACTCCCTCTCTTTCTGTCGCTTTCTCAATGTATATATATGTATATGTGTGTATATACACTCCCAATATTAGAAACAATTTTGCTATATATATGGTTGTCTATCTAATAACTACCTACTATACATAATTTTAGGAGCTTTTATTTACGTTGAATCACTTTGCATATCTGTTTAGTTGTTTTATACATCGTCAAAGTGTTTGTTTTTTAACCTACATTGACAATGAATGTGGAGTATCTTCCGTTGATGAAGATAATGCCAAGACTTCCATTAAAAGCTGTTACACAGTGCAAGGTCATGTGTAAAGATTGGTTAGCCTATCTTTCAACGCCTGAGTTTGCTATGAATCATTGTCGTTTCATGCGCAGATTAGGTGATCATAAGATAATTGTTGTTAACCGATTATTGTATGATATTCGTTATGTGGATAATGAATCCCCTAAATGTTTCTTAGGTAATAATGTTCACATTTCCTTCGACGCTCATCCGTGAAATATTTTATTTCTAGCAAGTTTAGATGGGATGGTATGTGTTTGCCTAATCAATACTCGTGAATTGGTACTTTGGAATCCATTAACTCATGTGTTCAAGGTGCTATTAAATTCTAATTCGCATGGTTTTTATAGTCTGGATGATGATAATGTTGGGTTTTCTATCAACTCTTCTAGTGATTACAATGTTGTGCATATTAAATGGACACATATCATGTTGGTTGTTAACATTTATTCTATCAGCGAAGGATATTGGTCAACTCCAATGTTCTCAAACTACAGTCCGTATAATGTTGACGTATATAGTTGGTTTGTAGGCACGTTTTGTGCAAATTGTTTGTATTTCGTATTGACCAGATTCTGGTGTGTGGGTATCGCATGTGTACTTTGTTTAGATGTTGATAGCAGGGTAATTTTTGATGTACGATTCCCAGATACAATGGATGTGGAAGCTATAGGTCAGTTGGTTAGTATACGAGATGAACTCTATATGTTGGTTAGTATCGGATTCTATAGTGTGAATGTTGAATTGTGGAAAGTTGAAAATGAAAAATGGTCGGAAGTGTTTTCTTTTCTACCTGCTATGTCTCTGTCACTATATCAATGGAAATAAGAAGTTCATTATAGTACAAGAATGGGGTAAGATCACTGATGTAAATGTGAAGACAAAGGAAATTCATGGTTTTTTGCCTATCATCTTTACTAAAGGCATCAATGGATCAGTCTATATTGAAACTATAGTTTCACCAAATGTTTAGTTATGTTATTGTATGTAGTTGTTTATTGTTTTTCGTTGTTTTAAGCAGTTACTGATCGATGTTTGTGGTTGTTTTTTTTTTTTTTGTGTGGTATATATTCTCACAAGGACATTGAACCTTTATGAATTAATGTGGTATATTATCATCTTAAATATTCATTGAGTTTGGATGATTGTAATATTACCTTGATACGTATATAATTATGATTGCATGTGATTGTGTTTTAATAACATAAAGTTGTACAACAAAACAATTTCTCTTCAAGACATTATGTTACAAAAAAAAAAAAAAAAAAACAAACCACAATGGTAATGAGAAAATTCAATATTTAAAAGCACAATAACTTCTGGAAATCACAATGTTACACGAAAACAACAAATTTATAAAAAAAATCACAATCTCTTGGTGAAAAGAAAAATCATATAAAAAGAACAATAACCGTCAGTTGGTGTATATGTTTACTTAAATACCCGGTGTAAATACTAAACAATCTTTTTAATTGCCTTTTGCATTTAATAAAGGCTTTACATGAGGTGATAAGTTGTAACACCCCGAAAACGGGTTGGTAATCAAACCACGTTAATATGTATGAACGGGTAAAATACCGTTAGTGGTAAGATTAACCCGGTGAATATTAGGATTTAAGTGAGTAAAGCTAATATTAAATAAAACATGAACGAGTGCTTTTGAGGAAATAAAGTTTATAAGAGGCCCGGGTTAATGGGACTTAAAATAAACTTAGTTGTAATTTCCCCGAATCCACTAAAGTTAATTAGGGATATTTAACCTAATTAATTAAAGGAAATGATATTGAAACAACAAGTTATAGCCTTTTATGATTAAAGTTACAAACCCGAGTGTGTGTGTAGTAGCGACCAGGAGAAGAACAAGAACAAAAACCCTAGTTCTTCCATAAATCATCAAATTGGAAGGGGAATTGAAGCTCAAATTCGAGTCTGAAAGTATATTAACGATCACCTAATCATGAGAATCATGAGGTATGTCGAAATTTACATTTTGGTGATATTTCAAAATTGTGACAATCATGCATGAACGAATTTCTAGTGTGGATGTTGAATGTTATAGTGGAATTGACACTAGTACAAGTCTAGGAACGAACCCTAAATGTGAATTTGGTAATTTAGCGTCATGAACTAGTGATTGAAGGATGAACCTTGTAAGTGCTAAATGGGTTTTGTAAGAAGATGAGGAACACTAGAATTATGGTTATTAATTTAGTGTTATTAGATTTTCATGAAGCAAGTCTAGGTGTTGTTATGCATGCTAGACATCGGAGCTTGTGAATGATGTTTTATAATGGTTAAATAACTAACCAAGAACTTGATTTTAGATGTATAAAAATTATGCCCACAAGGTGTTTGTTAAAATGCCTAAACGAATATTGATATGTTGAAATTTTGAAAGAAACACGTAATTGGCTAATTTGACTAATTACCTGTGATACGAAATTGTAAGGGCTTTAAACATCATGTTGGTTTAGACTCAATTGTGTAAATCATGTAATCAAAAGTAGTTAACTTTTGATAACTTGAACTAACAAATGATGAAGTCGAATAGTAGTTTGACATAGAAAATACGTAAGGTGGAGTAGTCGTGATTATTAATGACTAATCTAACCACCTTGTAAATGATGACGATAGTTTGACGCTTAACGAGCTAGGTGGAGGCTTGGGAAAGAAGCGGGTCAAACGGATCGGGTACGCGGAAAAGAGCATAACCGGATGCAAGGTAAGTAAAGCTTACACCCTCTATTGTAAGTTATGTATTTATTCATAGGTTATAAATACGACAAAAGCTATATCTGAAATATGGTTCCGACACGAAATAAAACGGGCCAGAACATATAAAATAATGATAAACCATGTTTAATGGTAAAACGAGAGAAATGGTAATTGGTCACGAGATGACATATATATATAATGAGTTTTTTAACGGCTATCTATTAAGGTAAGCCTAAACGAATAAAAAGAGTAAAACGGTGATTATTCACGTGTAGACGGATAAGAGTTGAAATTTAAAACGACACCATATGGCATAAGCCATGTTGGGTTAGACGTGTAAGAAACGGATTTAAAAGACATAACTATATGGTGAGAAATCCGAGACGAGTTAGTTAACGAAATGGTAAATAAATACCATTCGAATATAAGTGCAAAATGTTTGGTCGTTTAGACTAAACGGGTCAGTTGGTAATGTTAATACCATCTGACATATAACGACTAGCAAGTGCTTGTCGAGTCTAATGCTCACAGGGTAAAACGACTTATGGAAATTTACATTGCTATAAATTAGCAAATTATTGAAGCAAGGTATTAAACGGGTCAATATGTTGACCCGAGACAGGTACGCATGAATAGGTTTATAGTTAAGAGTGAGTTTTTGGTCAAATAATTAGTGAGTCCTTTGTAGTAAATGAGGTACTAAAAGTTGACCAAAAAGCCCTTGATGGGTGAACCGGGTAAACGACCCTTAGAGGTTGTTTAGGAACTTGTTTATTGATTATGAAATGCCTAGACACATATAAAAGTTATAGGCAAAAACATTCGTGGGTCGAATGCCTAAAAATGGGTCATTTGCGTAAAATGACTAGTCGAAGTGTAAAATTTGGATTTTGGGTTCTTTGTCTTAAGTCCACCACAAAAATAGTTGTGGTGGAAGATAAGTAGTTAATTAGTATGGAAACGCGAGGTGCGAAAGGAAAATGGCGAGTTTGATGCTTAAATGCTTAAAAGTAAACTAAACGGGTCAAATAATAGAAAAAGGGATTTATAGACTATGTGCCTATAAACTGGATTTTAATACGAAAAACTGAACAATGATGGTAAACAGGTCCGTATTTTAATTACGGACACGTAGGAAAAATAATCACAGAAAACGGAGGTCTAGATCAAAAGTTATGCAGATTTTTGTGCTTATTATGTTAGAAAAATGGAGCTGGGCAGATGCAGCTTCAAACAAAACAACCTTCTGTCGAAATAGATCCGTCGCGCCCCACGACGGAGATAGCATAAGCGGTCGCGCCCCGCCACAGGCTGTGGCGGCCCGCGAAAGATGAGGTTAAGTCTGTCGCGGCCCACGACAGACTATATTTTGTTTGTTTGAACTCCGGACTCGTTTAAATTCGTTATTTAACTATCAAAACTAACTTTTGTGTTTGTTTTGATCATAGGTGAACATCACGAATACCCGGATAAAGATCAAGCGGCGTACAAGGACCGAACACACGAGATTAAAGCTTCCGCACGTTGTTTCGTTGTCATTTTAGACGAAGAATCCGTATATATTAAATTGTATTATTCTCAAGTTGTAAAAGTTTTAATTTACCCGTATATTAAACGAATATGTAACCATAATTAGATGTTTATTTTCATAAACTATACGAAAATTGTTAATTAATAGAAAGGGTGTTACAAGTTGGTAATCAGAGCTCATGGTTAAAGAGTAAAGTGTGTTCGGTTCGAGGCTTGATCGTAAATCCAGTAAGTACATGTATATAGTAATGGTTTAGTATGATTAAAGTGTTGTGAATAACACATAGGATTATCGTGTAATACACTTACCCCAATTAATTCGATCAAGGATCGATATAGTCAATGAAATTACGTGTGTTGACACGTATAGTAGAAAAGCCCTGTATCATAATATGGGCGTTCATTAAGGTTGAAATTACTAACTTTTATAAATGTTTTAGTTGAAGGACACTCGCATCTGAATATGACGAGAGTTGAACGAAATGCATATATGACGGTGGAACGGTCCGAGGTATGACGAGCAGAGCATACTCATCAAGGACCTAAATCGCATAATGATTGCGAACAAGGATAAAGACATGGAAATCCCGTTAGGGCAAGCATTACCAGGTGCACGTTTTAAATTAATCGCACAAATAGTAATATCTAACAACAAGTAGAGAATGACAGTTGCATATATAGGATAAAACTTAGAATACCTGAATAGGATATCTATTCAGGATGAAGTTTCCAAGAGTAAATAAGTAGAAAGAAGTGTTATTCAAAATAATGAATAACAAAACAATAACAGGATAAATTCACATGGAAACTTGGACAGGAGTAACTATCTAAGTGAATATTTCTCAATAAAATACTATTGAGAAATGTAGCTATCACATTAACGAATGTGATTACATAATAATTCGATAAAAAGGAAAACGTTTTATAGGTAGAAGAATGAAACGGGTAAAACTAATAAGTGTTAAATAACAACTAAATAAGGTTTTACCAACTGAAACCATGAATATGGAAATTATTAGAGGAGTTACTTACATGGGGCGTGGTGCGAAAATTATAAAAAGATCATGTGTGTCATATGTTGATCGCTTATTCTTGCCAAGTAAGCAGTGAGCACATGATATCGTGAACTTCTTATGATGGACACATTTACGTCCGATGTAGTAAGGACGAAGTGAATGGGATGAACTGAAAAGGTACCCAAATGAATCAAATAAGCAAAATGTTTGATAATAAACGTAAACGCAAGTCGGATGACGGAAGCGTATTACGTTAGAATAACGAGCCCGAGAGAAGGGACAAGGATCAAGGTAAATGAAAATACAGATCGACTAATACGAATGCTAAGGCATAAGGATAAAAGTTTGATTGTCACAAGTGATGAAATTCACACGGACAAGTCAAACGAATTAAATGAAGAATAAAGGACTTGATTAAATAAAAGCGATGGATTTCGCTAAGACGACCAGATAAATTAAAATGAATTCTTAATACATATCGGGACGGTTGCTTGGATAATGACTTCGGTAAAATACCCAATAGATGGGTAGGATTTTGAAAGTATGCGTAAACCAAGAGACGGGAACGCGAAACAGAAAGTCAAAAGACTCGGATTGTGAGTTATAACTAAAAGACGATGAAATTTTGCAAACATAAATTTTGATAATTACGTTCAACTATTTCAAAGTTGGACGGGTCGAATAAGGAATGAAGTTTGACATTCACAAGTGATGAAATTTCACACGAATAAGTCAAACGAGTTAAATTAAGAATAACATTTAATAATGTAAGTAAGCGCGAACCGAATAAATAAAAGCGCGAGATGTTAACAAATCTATATAAAGGGATATGGGTAAGCATAGAAAGGAATAACGCAAACCAGTGAAACTGGAGAGTTAAAAACATTGAGATAGAGAACCCGGGGAACGGGCTGTAAAGAAATATAAGTATAAACCGGGTAACGGTAAGCGAAGAACAAACTGACGTGTAAATGACGGAAGAAGTCATAGAGTCGGAAGAATAATTCGAAAGAAAACAAATAAGCCTTAGACTACGGTCAATGTCAAATGAAATACAAAAGCGAAAATAAATGATTCTAAACATAAAAAGGGCACCTTGACACCACAAATATATATATATATATAGGAGAAGGATCCGTTAGGAACCACCCTTTATTGCGAGAACCGCGAGAACCAATGTGAACACAAACAGTAATTCCTAAAAAAATCTAAAAAACACCCAAATTTTTTTTTTAATTTTTTTACTAATTTTTTTTTTTGGAAAAATCGCTATATTTTGTTAATAAAAAAAATCGAGTAACAGTTATCCATGCACATGTGCATATGTATCATTTCTTTGACAAATTCCGTAATTCATTACAAATATTAGTCAATTGCACTTTCATTTACACTACCACGTGTAATACACTACTTTTTACATTAGCAATATTAGAAATGCACATGTGCATCTATATGTATCAGCATGAAATAAGGTGTTTTGGTACACTACTTTGAGTACACTTTCTCTTTCATCTATCATTCCATCCATATTAGACAATTGCATTTTCATTTACACTACCATACGTAATACACTACTTTCTACATTACCAATATTAGAAATGCACATGTGCAACTATATGTATCAACATGAAATAAGGTGTTTTGGTACACTACTTTGAATACACTTTCTCTTTCATATATCATACCATCCATAATACACTACCATTAACTCCTACCATCCATAATACAATATCATTACCTCCTACCATCCATAATACAATACTATTACCAATATTTTCACTTTATTACATGTATATCAACACCATTTATACCATCCAATCATCATATTACATCATAAAGTAACAACTATAGCCAAACCATCAACCACTAGATATAACTAACCAAAAAACATGTATATGGGCCTACTTCTCCATTCAAAATCACAAAATTTGTGTACCAAAACATGTTATATCATGGTTATACCTAATGATGCACACGTGCATTTTGAATATTAATAATGTAAAAAGTAGTGTATTACAGATGGTATTGTAAATTAAAGTGCAATTGTCCGTTACTGATAAAGTATTACGGAATTTGTTGAAGTAATAATACATATGCACATGTGCATGGATAACTGTTACTCGAAAAAAAAGGTTTTTTTTTGGTAACTAAATATAGCGATTTTTGTTAAAAAAATATTAAAAAAATAAAAAAAATATTGAGTGCTTTTTTTATTTTTTTTATATTTTATTTTGTGTTCACATTGGTTCTCGCGGTTCTCGCAATAAGGGCGGTTCTCAAATGAACCTTACCCTATATATATATATATATAGGAGAAGGATCCGTTAGGAACCACCCTTTATTGCGAGAACCGTGAGAACCAGTATGAACACATGGCAAAATTGTAATTATGTGATATTTATTATAAAAACACGCGCCCCTCTATTTCACAACTCTGTTCAGATCCACAGTTAGGGTTTCACTCTGTTTCACAACTCTGTTTCACAACTCTGTTCAGATCCACAGTTAGTGTTTCATTCATGGGATCAGAACTTTGTATACATCGACGACGGTGGCCGACGACGTTCACGTAACTCACCGGAGTTCACGGCGGCGGCATCCGGTCACGGTGTTTCCAGCGGCATTCACAACGACAACCCACCATTTACACCCTCTACATGGCATCCTCTAATTCATCAAGTGTCGATTCTCACACATCTGATGTTCCTCCTCATACATTCTCTGATAATCCTCCTCATATCTACATTGCTTCCTCTAATTCATCTGGTGTTGATCCTCACACATCTGATGTTCCTCCTCATACATTCTCTGATAATCCTCCTCATACATCTGATGCTGACATTGTTGGTGACATGGTTGGTCCATCTGCTGATAATACAGTTGACAGTCGCAATACATCTACAAATATAGAACATCAAGAGTTGCAGTTCATTCGATTTGTGACCAAAGGTATTATGTTGACTGTAAATGATGTATATACTTTGTAAATGATATTATATTAAATGATATGCACATGTGCATTATATTTACTGTAAATGATGTTGTATTAAATTATATGCACATGTGCATTATGTTGATTCTAAATGATATTGTATTAAATTATATGCATATGTGCATTATGTTGAAAATTAGATTATGTCGTTGATGTATGGATTCTGAACAAGTGCCTTATGGATGACTATCCAATTATGTACAGGATGGCAGTAAACAAAGGGGCTTGTGTGGCGGACAACTACAAAAAAATAGGGGAGGTGACTGTGTGGGATTGGCAATGGAAGAACAATCAGACAACCGGGGAGGCATTGGTGGAGTTTATGTAGCTTTTGGCGTTGCTGAGAGACACCAGAATGAAGAGGGTCAATTTGGGTGGGGTTGGCACTTGGAAAAATAAGTCGACCTTTAATTTTAAAATCGTTAGAGAGTATTTGTGTGTCACAAGCGGGGACCCGTGAGTGGCTTTGTAATGACCTGGAACGGCTGGGCTACACGTAAAGCCAATATCTTAGCATGGAAAGGCGTCGAAGGCAGGTTACCGATAAAGACGGACCTGGAAAAAAAGGGGAATTCAGATCAGCAACACATTGTGCCCGGGTTGCGGATACGAGCAAGAAACTGTTGAACACATCCTCATTACGTGTTTGACTTATACGATTACTCAGTTGAATACGTCATTTATCCGGTAATCACAACAAATTACATCTTTTTTTGTCCGATTATATTGTTTTTTATCATCCAGATACAAATAAACATAATTTCACTTGTAACCCCTTTGTAATACAGATGGCATCCTCTGATTCGTCACATATATACCCTCCTCGTCAATCTGATAATGACATTAACAAAGTTAGGTCAACTTCAGCTTATAAAAAGACCTATTTTTGATATCCATACTATTGAATCTATGTCTACATCAGAAAATGTCGTTGTAGCCGAACACTCAATTTCCCCGCTGAATACTCAATTTCCGATGACAATACTTCAACATCGACTGCTACATCACCCACAAATCTGGACCAACAACAATTGCAATTTATACCAACAATTACAATTTATACGATAGGAGACTAAAGGTAGTACACAGAAATAGTTTTCACATGCTTGATAACTCTATGTTCCTATATCAGTGTTTATTTATCATTGTTCATTGTTTGTTTTTCTAGTTTTTACATGCTTTACTACTCTATGTTACTATATCATTGTTTATTTAACATTTGCTTGGTTACTTTATGTTCCTGTATCATTGTTTATATAAATTGTTCATTTTTTTTTGTTTATCTGCTTGATCAATATAACGATCATGCACATGTGCATTATGTTGATAACACCCATACTCGTCATCCGTAAACTGTTAACCATCATTAACATGAACATGCACATGTGCCAACAATCCATAATCATCACAAATACACTGTTAACCATTAGTACATAATTATGCACATGTGCATCACATTACCAACACCCCATACTCATCACTAAAAAAAATTGTTAAACATTTATACATCGTGCATATACACACCATATACCATATACCATATTAATCACACCATATACCATATACCATATTAATCACAATCTTATATGCTTTTCTTTTTATTTATACAGGAACAATTACGACTTCTACACCTAATGGCACACCGTATTGGATACCCGATGTTGATGCTGAATACATCCCTATTGTAAACAGTACGATTAACAGTTAGGAGGACGTTGATTCCAATGATACTGATGAAGATGTTGATGATGATGCTAAAGACCCTACATATATATATGAACCTGAGCAACCTCGTAGACATTCATCAAGGTGTGTAGACATTCATCCAGACGTCATAAAACATTCAACGATTCTTGATTATCCTATATATAGTGACAAATAGTTTCTAAGCATTATTCTTTTTGTTTACAACCATTTTGCACTGTCTGTGTACGTATTCATAGTTTATGATTGTGATCATGATACTTTGATATCAATTACTTATTATACATAAGCGTATGTAATTTCATTATTGACCACCTAACATATATCACCAACATGGTTACTGTTTTGAAAAATGCACATGTGTATACATGTTTACTGTTTCACCCCACATGGTGATTGTTTCAAACAATGCACATGTGCATACATGTTTAATGTTTCACTACGTATTATTATTGTTTCGACCAATGCACATGTGCATACATTGTGCATACATGAATATCTTAACTACATGTAATCCCTTTTCCTTTACATATACATCATCATATGCAATGTGGTACCCAATACGTAATATGATACGCTATATCAAACTTTGCACATGTGCAATACCAACATTTTCTATACCAAACAACATAATACATCAAATATTAACAAACATACCAATATACCTGAACAATCAAATAGAGTTTTAACCCATCAACCACCATATAAAACATCGTATACGTCAAACTTCTTATATCAACCGTTATCGTAAAAACTACCCACATATTACAATCAAAAGACATCAAGAAAACAAAAAAGAAATTGTCTTTATAAATTGCATATCCACAAACTACCTACATAACATTCGCATTATTTCACAACCGCCACCTTCTGATCTTCTTTCCATTTCATAACTATCTTCCAACACTCCTCCTGTTTCAACGCCTCTTCGTCCGTCATTTTCCCTGGTATTTTTCATCCGTCAACCTATTAATCAAATACGTCATTGTTGTCAATCCATAAGCAGTTTTGAATAATTTTTTCCTGCATACATTACATATATTACATCAATTATTTCATGTATGCACATGTGAAGAAAACATATTACATACAATATGTACAATGTTTATGTTTTAAGGTAATAATGCACGTGTGCATATGCCGTAATACATTCATATTAACTTAATCTGACAAAATATGCATATGTGCATAACTATGCACATGTGCATTAACATGACTGACCTTATCAACATGTTTGTTTCAATAAAAAAAAACTTCACCCTTACCAAATCAAATTTCGTAATACCACCAATCGTATTTAACATTAATTAGTAACAAAACTATTATGACAAACTATGCACATGTGCATAAGTTTTTTTTTTAATATAAATGTTATTCACCGAAGCCAACCTCCAAAACAGAGGTGGCCGAACCAACCACTACAGCAAAACGAAAAACAACAACTCAACACAAGAACCTAAAGACCAAAAGCTAGCAGCTACCTTATATTGAAACTACACCATTTTTCCCAACTCACGGACCTATTTTTGTACCGATTCTTATACCATAAAAAACCGACGGACTTAATATTACGGATAATCTCTCCGGGTTTAACTTGAGTCTCTGAGAACCTTTTATTGTTCATGGCTAACCATATAAACCAACTTGTCACGAACATAATGCCATGTAAATCTTCTTTCACTTCTCTATCTAAATTCCAAAACTCAGAGGCAATTACGATATCTTTAGTCGAAAACAGAATACAAGGACTCACCTTGCACCACTGACTGATGTGATAACAAACAGTCGACGCTACCCTACATAAACAAAGAAGGTGTTCAGCTGTTTCATCGCCATCTTCACACAGACAACATTTCACGTCTCTGCCCAACAGTTCCGATCCCGGAGTGCAGTCAGCGTGGGAATACGATCTAAAACCGCCCTCCAAACAAAAAATATTCCATTTTTTGGGACCCATTTCGACCATTTCATAACGTGCCTGCTGCTGAAATCGGAGCCGCTATACAGGAAGTTTTTGACAATCTTGACCGAAAAATCAGAGTCATTACCTCCCAACCATTCCCAACCATCTTTGCCATCGGACAAAGAGACATTATCGAGGAGCCCGATCAACTCGTTCCATTCCAGTAATTCTTCGGCCGGGCTTAGGCTTCTCGACCAATTCCAAACCCCCGTTAAGTTTCTATTATCCTGATTGTACCGGTCCCCCACCAGGCATCGTTTATCTTGTTCCATTCTAAATATATATATGGGAAACGAGTTTTGTGCATAATTGACCTTATTAACCTATTCTATCAAATTATGCACAGGTGCATAATTATACACATTTTCATCAATATGACTGACCTTGTTAAACTAATATGGCAAATATGCATATGTGCACAACTATGCACATGTTCATTAACATGACTGACCTTATATACAGGTTTGCTTCAATAAAAAAAACCTAACCCTTAACAAATTGAATTTCGTATCACCACCAATCATATTTAACTTTAATCAGTAACAAAACTACATACAAAAAACACATAAATAACACATTACAGATCGTGATATCACAACAGTCGCCCCTAATCCTTCAAAAATTATATATATCACACCATTTTCACTAATGCATATATGAAACTAAGATTTAAGCCTCATATTCACATATAAAAGATCTGAATCAACCATTAAGCGTCATGTTAACATATAAACGTGCAAGTTGACAAATTCTCGCAAACTATGCACATGTGCATGGCATAACTATGCACACGTGCATCGACATGAATAACCTTATTAACCTATCCTGGAAAATTATGCACATATACACAATTATACACATTTGCATCAACATGATTGACCTTATTAACCTAATCTGGCAAAATATACATATGTGCATAACTATGCACATGTGCATTAACACGGATGCCCACAAGTTTGCTTCAATAAAAAACCCTAACCCTTACTAAATCAAATTTCGTATTACCACCAATCATATCTGACATTAATCAGTAACAAAACTACATACAAAAAAACATATAAATGCCACATTACATATAGTTCTATCACAAACAGTCACCCCTAATCCCTTAACAATCATATATATCACACAATTTTCACTAGTGCAGATATGAAACTATGATTTAAGCATCATATTAACATATAAAAATCGGAATCGACGATTAAGCGTCATGTTATCATATAAAACTGCAAAACAAAGAGTATAAACTTACAAATTTACGGAACGGTGTAGCGACGCTGAATAATCTATCAATTGGACGTTTGTTCTTCAGATTCTTCCTAATTGTGACAGAGTCTTCGATGATTATGCTCTTATTGCCCTAATTTTGAGCAGATGACGAATATATGATTGATTATTATGTTCTTATTGCCCTAATTTCGATTACACGATGAATACACGATGAATGGTAAGATTGAGATGGCGAATTTTGGAGATTCTGGTGTGTTGGATGTGAACTGGGATGACGAAGTTTGTAGATTTTTGGAGTGTCGGACGTGAACTAAATAAAAAAGAGGATTTAATTACTGTTTGAAATCCAGTAAGAGGAGAAGTGATAGTTGATTTAATTTTTGTTATGTATTTACAAAATTGCCCCTGTTCACATTGGTTCTCGCGGTTCTCACAATAAGGGTGGTTCTCGCGTGAACCCTACCATATATATATATATACAGTTGAATAAAGACTCGAATAAAAGATTATCTACGGGATCATCATAGCCTATGGGATTATAAGCAGTGTTAAAGTCTAACGGGACCAAAAAGACCTTCGGGTCACAAATAGAAATAAACGAATTGTAGGGGTCTCACCTTAACAGGGTAAAGAGGTGAAATTATAAATAAATAGCCTACGAGGCTAAGTGAAAGAACCTACGGGTCATATGGGTTAAGTGTAGGAATTAGTTATAATTTCCCGCATTAAATAATAACGAAAAGGAATAGATCCTCGGATGTAACATTCCTAGAAATGAGAGAAAGATGTAAGACAAAGAGAAAACGTAAACTAAAAAAATTAGTTTTTTTTTTTTGTCAAAAGCAACGTTTTAACAAACATAAGTGGTGAGGTGATTTAGGAAACCGTAAACACACATAAGGCCGGAGATGGCAGCATAGTATACCCTGGTGGCGGGGTGTGAAGTGACGGTGACTAATTAATCTAGCCGGTAGAACGATACAGAGGCAAGATAGTGTCATAAATTGTACAAAGCGCTTGTCAATATTGGATTAACATGAAATAAACATGTTGATGACTAACACGACTGAGTGGTCAAATGATAAATCGGTTAAAAAGGAGATAAGGATAAGAAACAAGAGGCGAAAGCCTCGCTCCGTGAGGATTTACATATAAAAGACACCGAAGGAATGAATATCATAAAAACGAAACTAAGTTCGTTTAGTCTAAATTAAAGAACTATGTAAATAAGGTTTCGGGGATGAAACCTCTTTAAGGGGGTAGACTTGTAACACCCCAAAAACAGGTTGGTAATCAAACCACGTTAATGTGTATGAACGGGTAAAATACCGCTAGTGGTAAGATTAACCCGGTGAATATTAGGATTTAAGTGCGTAAAGCTAATATTAAATAAAACGTCAACGAATGATTTTGAGGAAATAAAGTTTATATGAGGACCAGGTTAACGGGACTTAAAATAAACTTAGTTGTAATTTCCCCGAATCCACTAAAGTTAATTAGGGATGTTTAACCTAATTAATTAAAGGAAATAATATTGAAACAACAAGTTATAGCCTTTTATGATTAAAGTTACAAACCCGAGGGACTAAAAGTGGGGAAAACCTAAAGCTTAGGTTTATTATTATCAAAACTCAAAACACATACACTAAGTGTGTGTGTAGTAGCGACCAGGAGAAGAACAAGAACAAAAACCCTAGTTCTTCCATAAATCATCAAATTGGAAGGGGAATTGAAGCTTAAATTCGAGTCTGAAAGTATATTAACGATCACCTAATACATTTTGGTGATATTTCAAAATTGTGACAATCATGCATGAACGGAATTCTAGTGTGGATGTTGAATGTTATAGTGGAATTGACACTAGTACAAGTCTAGTAACGAACCCTAGATGTGAATTTGGTAATTTAGCGTCATGAACTAGTGATTGAAGGATTAACCTTGTATGTGCTAAATGGGTTTTGTAAGAAGATGAGGAACACTAGAATTATGGTTATTAATTTAGTGTTATTAGATTTTCATGAAGCAAGTCTAGGTGTTGTTATGCATACTAGACATAGGAGCTTGTGAATGATGTTTTATAATTGTAAAATAACTAATCAAGAACTTGATTTTAGATGTATAAAAATTATGCCCACAAGGTGTTTGTTAAAATGCCTAAACGAATACTGATATGTTGAAATTTTGAAAGAAACACGTAATTGGCTAATTTGACTAATTACGTGTGATACGAAATTGTAAGGGCTTTAAAAATCATGTTGATTTAGACTCAATTGTGTAAATCATGTAATCAAAAGTAGTTAACTTTTGATAACTTGAACTAACAAATGATGAAGTCGAATAGTAGTTCGACATAGAAAACACGTAAGGTGGAATAGTCGTGATTATTAATGACTAATCTAACCACCTTGTAAATGATGACGATAGTTTGACGCTTAACGAGCTAGGTGGAGGCTTGGGAAAGAAGCAGGTCAAACAGATCGGGTACGCGGAAAAGAGCATAACCGGAAGCAAGGTAAGTAAAGCTTACACCCTCTTTTGTAAGTTATGTATTTATTCATAGGTTATAAATACGAAAAAAGCTATATATCTTAAATATGGTTCTGACATGAAATAAAACGGGTCGGAACATATAAAATAATGATAAACCATGTTTAATGGTAAAACGGGCGAAATGGTAATTGGTCACGAGATGACATATATATAAAATGAGTTTTTTTAACGGCTACCTATTAAGGTAGGCCTAAACGAATAAAAAGAGTAAAACGGTGATTTAGTCACGTGTAGACTAGGGCTGTCCAAATTGCTCGACGATTGAGGATCGCTCGAAAAATGCCCGAAAAATGCTTGATCGATTCCCGCTCAATTTGTAAATGAGCTGCCCAGATCGGTTCGATTCAAATTCAATCTAAGCATGAGCAAAGGCCCGTTCGCTCGTCGATCGCTCAGATTTGCTCGAATTATTTGTATTAAATAATGAATATATATATATATATATATATATATATTAAAGATTAAAAGCCCAAAAATATACTAGCCCAAGAAAAATTAAAAGTCCAAAAAATATACTAGCCCAACTTAATAGTTAATACCAAAATCTAACCCTAAATCCCTAATTCCTAAAACAATCACAGAGTCATAAACCTGATTGTTCGAATGTTCCATCTACATACCGCCGCTGCCACTCACCAAAATCTAACCCTAAATTCCTAATTCCTAAAACAATGTCATAATCTGATTGTTCGATCTCATCTGCATATTGCCGCTGCCAGTCTGTCACACAAACACATATCACATATCATGATTTTACTTATGTATTGATTTTGTTAGTAAGGCGTTGGGCATGTTTTAATTAAGTTAGGATTTATATTTGTTGATCGCAGCCTTATAATTCAATTGAGCGAAACCGAGCGAAAATGATCTACTTGATTTTAGTTAGGATTTGAGAAAAAGCGAGCAAAACCGAGCGAAAACGATCCGCTCGATTCAAACTCAATCTGAGCATGAGCATCACTTTTGTGCTCGGTTTTGCAAATTCGATCCGATCGGATCGGATCGGTTTTAATTCAATCCGAGCACGAGCAGACCCTCGATCGGATCGGATCGGCTCATGAACACCCCTAGTGTAGACGGATAAGAGTTGAAATTTAAAATAACACCATATGGCATAAGCCATGTTGGGTTAGACGTGTAAGAAACGGATTTAAAAGACATAACTAAATGGTGAGAAATCCAAGACGAGTTAGTTAACGAAATGGTAAATAAATACCATTCGAATATAAGTGCAAAATGTTTGGTCGTTTAGACCAAACGGGTCAAATGGTAATGTTAATACCATTTGACACATAATGACTAACAAGTGCTTGTCAAGTCTAATGCTCATAGGGTAAAACGGCTTATGGAAATTTGCATTGCTATAAATTAGCAAATTATTGAAGCAAGGTATTAAACGGGTCAATATGTTGACCCGAGCCAGGTACGCATGAATAGGTTTATAGTTAAGAGGGAGTTTTTGGTCAAATAATTAGTGAGTCCTTTGTAGTAAATGAGGTACTAAAAGTTGACCAAAAAGCCTTTGATGGGTGAACCGGGTAAACGACCCATAGAGGTTGTTTAGGAACTTGTTTACTGATTATGAAATCCTTGGATACATATAAAAGTTATAGGCAAAAACATTCGTGGGTCGAATGCCTAAAAATTGGTCATTTGCGTAAAATGACTAGTCGAAGGGTAAAATTTGGATTTTAGGTTCCTTGTGTTAAATCCACCACAAAAATAGTTGTGGTGGAAGATAAGTAGTTAAATGGTATGGAAACGCGAGGTGCGAAAGGAAAATAACGAGTTTGATGCTTAAATGCTTAAAGTAAACTAAACGGGTCGAATAATAGAAAAAGGGATTTATAGACTATGTGCCTATAAACTGGATTTTAATACGAACAAATGAACAATGATGGTAAACAGGTCCGTATTTTAATTACAAACACGTAGGAAAAAGAATCACACAAAACGGAGGTCTAGATCAAAAGTTATGCACATTTTTGTGCTAATTATGTTAGAAAAATGGAGTTGGGCAGATGCAGCTTCAAACAAAACAACCTTCTGTCGAAATATATCCGTCGCGTCCCGCGACGGAGATAGCATAAGCAGTCACGCCCCGCCACAGGCTGTGGCGGCCCGCGAAAGATGAGCTTAAGTCTGTCGCGGCCCGCGACAGACTACAGAACTGGCAAAAAAAATTATATTCTGTTTGTTTGAACTCCGGACTCGTTTAAATTCGTTATTTAACAATCAAAACTAACTTTTGTGTTGGTTTTGATCATAGGTGAACATCACGAATACCTGGATGAAGATCAAGCGGCGTACAAGAACTGAACACACGAGATTAAAGCTTCCGCACGTTGTTTCGTTGTCATTTTAAACGACGAATCCGTATATATTAAATTGTATTATTCTCAAGTTGTAAAAGTTTTAATTTACCCGTATATTAAACGAATATGTAACCATAATTACATGTTTATTTTCGTAAACTATACGAAAATTGTTAATTAATAGAAAGGGTGTTACATAAGTATACCTTTCAATACCACTAATTAAGACATTAAGAATACTTGTACACTGGGATAGATAAACACTACATTAATATGTCAGAGGATAAAACATGCAAATGTATGATAATCTAATTAAAAACATTTAGCATAATTTATAACTACATATATAAAACAAAACATTAATAAGTTAAAGCATGATAAGCATTCATGAAACCTGTTTACTTATTCAACCAATGATCAAACAAAGATAAAAGGTCAGTACATGATCTAACAAACCCAAAAAGGTCAAAACATGACATATCATCCCCATGTAAGCATAGCCTTACTGTTCTTTATATTTCATGATTTTATCTAGACCTACCTTCTTTTCTTTAATGTTGTTAATAATACTTCCGGTCAGGTCTCTCAACTTGCAACCTATCTCGTCGTTCAATACCAGTTGATTTCCAAGGTACTCCAAGGCTTTTGTATTATTAGTAGACTCAGGGATGTCAACAATTTGAGAGAGGGTTTTCGTGTATTTTTTATGTCTTTGATTACAAGAGTTGTCACCATTCCACATGAGTTTCTTATAGTTCCTTCTTCAATGGTTTCTTTTTCGATATTCTTCTTAAGAATGTTTTGTACTTCTTCGTTGCTTCCATTAAGTTTGTTAGTTGAAGAAGACATGTTTTAGCGGCATGTATTTTTCTGAGAAAATACTTGGGTGGCTTATTGGTAGTATTTTAGTGGCCTATATATGAGGATTGTGTGACCAGTTTCGATGTGGGACAAAGTATATTTATAAAAAATAGAAATATTAGTCTAAGTGGTGTACACGTGTGAATTTATTTGGGTGCCATCTATGTTGGTTCATTTGAATTTAAGAAGCAAATCTTACATTTGTAATTTGTAAGTAAGTAACTATGGTTGTTCATCTACCGCATTAAAAGGTATTAAACATGGTGAGTTAATGTTATCTGAATGGTAGGTATAATCTATTAGGTTTTCTTTTATAAATATGTAGACTTGCATTCCTTCTAATAGTGTTATCATTTACCTTATATCTTTTGTATAAGCTATCATTCACTTTCTTATATGATGGCATCATCTTCATCATCAACACCAACAGACGGCGATGTGAAGGGTGAATTAATTAGGCAAGTTCTTCTACAATACAACGGGGATGTATTGTGTAGTGATGTGTTGAAGCAGAGTTATACACGTTTATCGAAGTGTATTGACAAAAAACACAAGGTAACTACAAAACTGATGTCTTTGCCAGCATCTGCAATTTGTGACATCGTCGTAGTTTTTACCCTTGATGAGAAAAAGAAAGATACGGAGAAGTTAGAAAAATTGCGGTTATTTTAGATTCCCTAAAGTGTTCTATTGAATTGAAGTTTCAATTTTTAGAATCCTTTTAAGTTTGTTAAATGTTATTGCTTTGGGTATGCTTTACCGGTTATGTATTAGTTATTTATGTACTTAAGTACTGTTGTAAATAATTATTTGTTTTGTGTTTGTGATGGTTTAATCTTTCTATTTAAAGTTAGTAATCGTTTATTCATAACACAATGGATGTACTGGTCATAGTATCCATAAATGTTTACTTGTAATTTGGTCATTAAATAACGTATTGAATTTGATAGTTTTTGTAAATAAAATAGTGGTTACATATATATCGTTCAGTTACGGAGAATTAGAAACTTCCCACGTTGTAATATGCGTAGTTAAGGAATATTTCCTAGTGGAATGTTTTTTGTTGGAATATTGTCATTGTGTGTTTTGTGTATCATTGTTTTTATTGGTCTTCTGTTTTTTATATATTTGATTTTTTGTGTTTGTCTATTTTTATAAATAACATTTTGTAATTAACTTCCTACTTTTTTTATGTCGTTCTCGTTCTTTTTCAATAGTGGTTATATATTGTGCAATTAAGGAGAATTAGAAACTTCCCATGTTGTAATATGTGTAGTTAAGGAATAGTTCTTAGTGGAATAGTGTAGGATCGTTTGCACGACCAAACGAGTCATTCATAAGAGTTTTTGATCAATACGAGAGGCGGAAACAAACGTATTGATGTTGAATCAGCTTGATATACACTTAAATTGTCTTGTATATTGATTTCACAACGTTTTACAGGCTGGAGACACTTCGGCAGCACCTCGGCACCGGAATCAGAAAAGTTACAAATGAATTGAACAAGGAACCTATTTATAGGAAGACCCATTTCGCATGGAATGGCTCAAACGAAATGACCAGTGTCATTTCTTACGAAACGGACATGTTCCATTTCCTGTGAAATGGCCTCAACCTACATGTTTTTCGTTTTTCTCGTACAACGTGCCCTGATCTATCTAATCTATTACAAGACTCGATACAAGATGAAGTCAACAGACATATGCACCAACAGACTCCCCCTTGGATGTTGACGAAGTCTTCGGTCTTCATCTTCTGTCTTGATCAGTCTTCTCACTCTCTCCAAAGTATCTGACAATGTAAATATCCTCAATCTCTTTCTTCTCTCTCTCTATCTCTTTTACTTTCCCTTCCAGAATCTCAACCTGACTCTTCTAATTCTCTTGATCAGATCTCTTGATTCCTTAAGTTCTTTAGCATCAGCAGCTAGCTTGGATAGCAGGATTCAAATCTGGCTCTCTACCATTCAAACTCCCCCTTGAATGTAAATCCATACTCTGTATCTGGCCTTTATGTCCTCAGACTCCCTCTTGGATCGAACCTGGCTTTAAAGACTGCAGACTTCCCCTTTCGATATGCTGGGATCGTAGTCTGGAATTCTGGCTCTTATAACTTTCACAGGTTCTAAGATCGTAACTTGGCTTTCTGTAGCGATCAGAAGGAACCTGGCTCTAACTTGCACCAACTCTACCTCAAAATAAATTTCACAAATTTAACATTTGACAAATTTATAAATCACTTTATAGATATCGTTCAAATTTGATTTCACTTTTATAGTCACTGATAACCACTTGTAAGAACACCATTTTTCTTCTTTCTAAACAAATTCTCCCAAACCTGTTGTACATCATGTTTAGCACTCAGAATTTTGAAAATCAGCTATTCAACATTAGTTGTCGAAAATAAGGTGAAAGAAAATCTTTTTGATTTTTTCAAAATTTTTATGCTAAAACACAATCTTTTTGGATTTTTGTTTTTAATGAAAACAGTAAAGAAATATTTACAGACAATATTTTTGCAAGTTTGTGTAAGAGGATCATATCAGTTTTTGAGACAAATCACTAGCACCGTTGAGCTTTAGACACTTTAAGTTCTAAACGATTCACTTAGATTGTCAGTATACTGATCCACTTTAAATTTTCACACAAAGTTCAATTGATTCGAGATACGAGATTAGTGTTTTAATGGACTTAAACTTATTCGCGTGTCCCACCTCAGAATATACTCCCGTATCCAGACTCCTATATTCAGTCTTACGGGTGAATGTACACTAATGATATCTGTAAGAGGTGAATGCGAGACCATGAGAGCTCAGGCTTTGCTTCCGCAAAATCAGAGAGATGATGGTTCGACTTTAGGTGTGTCCCCCTTGGGGATCTTCTTTTCAACAGCACATGACTAGCATTTTTCAATGTTTCATCATTTTTTATGCCGAGGGTGGGCTTTAAGATTAAAGCAGTGCAAAGCATTATACGAGGACTTGGCTATTGCTCCCGCAAAATCAGAAGTCCAGGTATAATACCCCAGATATCATCACGTACAAAGACCTAGTATGTCAGAAATAGAAAGCCCTTCAAACAAGATTTCGGGGGTTACCCATATATCCGAGAGATGTTTCCCCACGAGATAAGTAAGTAATGATATTTAGGTTTATATCTCGAACACAATCTACTAAGCATGTAAAAACCTACTGGCATATCATTAGTGAGACCGTTTATCACATTTGACTTTCCAATTCTTTAGCGTACTGTGATTGTCTACTGATGTACTATCATTTTCTCTTTTTCACAACAAAACTCATTTTTGAATTTTATCATGTTTTTGGCTTTTTTTTCAAATTTTCTAATGTTTTTGGATTTTCTGAAAATTCTTACTCCCCCTAAAATTCAAAACCATTTAAAGAAAATTTGACAAAACTGATGTGAATTGCTTCAATTCGCCATCCACTTGGCATAAACAATCAGAACTCCCCCTGACAACAAACTATTTTCCCATTATGATTTCAAAACACTTAAGTTTGTTTTAATCAAATGGTTTTTCCAGAAAATTAGTTTTGTTGAAACCACTTGTAAGATCGGGGATTTGTTCATATTGTTCTTCAAAAACCACTTGTATGAATAGTTAAATCAAGTTCAACTTTATGACCTTGATTAACCACTTGTAGGTGAAAACCCCTCTTTCAACCTCTTGTAGGTTCACTTATCAACCATACCATTTGTAAATTGAAATATGACAATTTTCAAGAATACTACTACTTGTAGGTCGAAATATCACTTTCGTGAATTTCTCAAGAAAAATGCCGATTCATGCTCCACGATTACCAACTTAGGAGCTCTGGCAAGTCCATATTTTTAGTCATGATAGGTTCTATCCCATGACGATATGAACATGGGTAAACCGTCTTCATCTGGTTTCTTCTTTTTCAATTCATAAAAATCCTTTACCCCTTTGACCTTCCCGTCAATCATTTTTTCAAACATATTTTGAACTTTGGGGTTAAAAGCTTTTTCAATATCAAATTCTTTCTTTTCAGAAAAGAATTGATTTGAAATCTTAACTTTTCCAATCTTTTGTTTAAAATTTTCAGCCCGCAAAGGTGGAAAGTTTGTGTCATCCATTGGTGGTACTGACTTTTCACCTTTTAGCACAATTTGAGGCTCCTCTGACTTTGACGAGTCAGATTCATCACCAGAAAATAGCCCCTCTGATTTTAACGAATCAGAATCATTGCTAGAACTATCATCTGATTTCTTAACAACCCACTTGTGGTTGTTAAGATTCACCTTTCTTTTGTAAAAACTTTTTGAACACTCACCAACCTCGAATTTTGAATTTTTTAAAACTTTAAATTGTTTGGTTGGTGGTTCATTCTCAACCATCTTTTCTTTCAGTTTTTCAGAGACTCCTTGTTTTGTTTGGATTGTCTTTGGACAGTTCCTAGCAATGTGACCAACTATTTTGCATTGAAAACAGGTTCTCGTTTCCTTCTTCTGAGCAGCTTCATTCTTCATTCCTTCTTGCTTCTTCACAAGAAATTATTTGTTTGATTGCTTCCAGAATGAGCTCTTTTCTTCTTCTTCCAAACTTGATCCTGAAACAAATACAGTTTTTGGTTTATAATTTTTCTCATTTTTATGATTTTCTGATGGAATAAAACCCCCAATCCCTTCTTTTTGAAATTACCATTATGGTTTGGTTTCTTTACATAACCTAAACCAGAACTGTAACCATTTTTCTTGTTTAATCTTTGTGAACTCTTGAGGTGTATTTTTTAGGTTTTTCAGAAAGCTTTACATCTTTTATTTCAGAAATGTTAATTTCTGTTAGTTTGAAAACCTTGTTAATCATTTCAGTTTTGACACCTCTTATTGGAAATTCTTAATCAGAATATAATTTGTCAGAATCATTCAAAGTATATGCTACTTTGAATGTTTCATCATTCAAATTATTTTGTGATAACAGAAAATCTTTATTGTAAACCCGTTTGCCCTTTTTGACTGTTGAACTTGAAGTGTCGGACTCAGACTTTGACTCTGACTTTAACTCCTCCGTTTCATCTTTTTCCAACACCTGATCGACTATTTTCTTTATTAACTCGGACTCATGATCAGTGTCAGATGATGTGAAAGTAACATCAATGTTCTCTGGCAAGTTATCTGAAGGCTCAGATTCCCACTGTAAATTGGTTGCCTTTTCGACTCTTTTTGAATTTGGATTTCGTGGAGAATATCCATTTTCAAGCGGGGGTGGACACTTGTTATTACTTACACTTTGTTTCTTACCAGAATTCTTCACTTCAGTATCCGCTTTTGTTTCGGAATCCTTCACTTCAGTTGTTTCTTCTTCAAATGCTTTCATGCCTTCCACAGTAGGGTAAATCCTGTCAATCACATAAGAAGAACATGAGTAACTTTTTAACAACCTGTTTACTCTCTCAGTTTCTATTCTCTGAATTTCCAATTTCTGTTCAAGCTCAGCACATATCTCTATGTAATAATTGACTATTTTCTGCTTTGTCATGTATGCTCCATTTAGTGTCTTCATAGTTGTTGCTTGTTCACTGCTTGACTCGTTAGATTGATTCATGGCTTTGTTTAAGACATCATACGATTCTTTCAGTCTGTTCATGTTATGAATCAACTCGTTGTTGTGTTTTTTCATAGTCTCACAGTTTTCACATTTCTTAGTCACCTTTTCTGCCTCAGCTTCCTTTTTAATCTCAAAGGCTGGAATTTCTTTCATCTGCTTCTTTATCACTTGGACATTTTCATCATCTTTGTTATTTCTCTCGGCTAAAAATTTTAAGTACTCTTTCATTCTTTCTGCATAATATGAATTATCATCATCACTATCATCTTGTTTTCTAACCTCCTTCTTTGTCACTTTAGCATTTTTAGCATCTCTCTCGGCTAGATATTTTAAGTGCTCTTTCATACTTTGTGCATAATACGAATTATCATCAGCATTGTCTTCAACGAATTGAGCAACAAAAGCTTTAGCCTTTAAGATCTCTTCATCCAGACAATATTTGTCCCAGCTAAAACCTTCTGGCAATCTTTCATCCTCTTGATCTATTATACCATAACAAGCTTTTCTTGATGACTCTTCGATCGCCTTCTTAGCATGAGCAGTTTGTGGTTGTTGTTGATACGGCTGTTGAGCAACTTGATGATAAATTGCTTTCCGATAATAATCATTGTTTCTGAAAGGATTTTGAGCTCCACTTGCTTCGCGGTTTGTGCATTCTCGCTTGAAATACCCTTTTTCCCTGCAACAAAAACAAGTAACTTTAGATTTATCAAAGCCTAAAGTAGAAACATTTGCATCACGAAAATCATCTCTTCCAATAATCTGCTTAAACTTTTCAGCTCTTCTTAACACACTAGCCAAACACCACTTTATATCCATCAACTCCATCTCCTTAGCATCAATCTGATCGTAATCCTCTTTTGTCAACATTGGATTTCCGATCCTTCCTGCAACTAAACTCCCATAAGACTCTAACACAGTCACCAACAAAGACATATGACTTTTGGCTACTTCTTAAGAGTAATTTTGATCATTCTCAAGATTTAAAGCAATGTTGCATTGTAGAACTTTTCCACTCTTGGTTGCTGAAAATTTTGGATCGAATGATGGATATGAAGAAAATCCAGTTTTGCTATTTGATCCTTGAGATGATTCTCCATAAGAATTTTTTGCATTGAAAGTGGTTTCAATCTTTGGTGCATTGTTGGTCTTATCACTAGTACCTCCTTTGTAATACAGACCAATGTCTTGTTCACCATTAAAGTCTTTCATTATTGCTATCTTTCGTTGTTCCATCTCTTGAGCCTCGAGTTTTTCAATAAACGTGCTCAACGTTAGATTGTCAAATTCAGGTTTATTTTTCAAAATCATAAGATATGTGCCCCAAACATCATGTGTCAACGCATCGGCCAATTTTTCAATCAATTCTTCTTTATCTTTCGTGATATTCAATCTTTTCATGTTCATCACAAAATTGCAATATCTTTCTATGATCTGCTTGGTGTTTTCAGTTTTTACTCCACGAAATAGATCAAATTCTTTCTTCAAAAGCGACATTTTGTTCTTGATCATCTCTTTACTTCCAACAAACTTCGATTTTAGTTCTTTCCATATTGAATGTGCACTTCCATTGTGTTGTAGTAAAATCAAGATTTCTTCCTTAATTGCTTGTTGCAAGAGACTAACCATCATCTTTTCACTTTTGTAATTCTTTTTCTCATCAGCACTTAGATCTTTAATATCAACCTTCTCTCCGTTGTCCTTAACCGGTCTAATATATCGATATTCAATACATTCCCATGCATCTAAGTAATTTGCTTGAACCCAATTTTCAAAACGTTCCACCCATCCACTATACTCCTCAATACTCATAAGCTTAGGCGGTTTTTGCATGGTGCCCATTTCATTTTCTAACATCGTGTTCTGAGAAATAGTAATAGGGGTAGCAAATGCATTGTAGAACTCGTTCTCCATGATTCTGTTTTGAAAATTTCACAAACTCAGAATTTCAAACGAAATGAATTGGTGCGAACTAGTCCAAACGAAATGGTTTGATGCGAAATGGTGCAATTCGTGCGAAATGAGGTCTACAAAAACCAATCCATACGAAATGAGATCTGCTGTATCCAATTCGTACGAAATGAAATCTGTTGTGTCCAATCCGTGCGAAATGGAACTCTTTTTCAAACGAAATGAAGCTGATGTCACCCAATCGGCCGGATTTTTGACAAATTGATCAAGTTTTACTTCGATTTAAGGTCTGATTCTTTCAAGGATTTGTTAAAACAGTGTTTCGCACGTTATATGTGAAATTCAGTCCATTTTAACCGTGAAATCTCCATTAATTTTGAAAAAATGTGAAGAAAGTGAGTAGAAGTGAAAAATTTCAGATGAAATCAAGCTGAATCGGTATGAACTCTTCCTCCTGAGCTCTGATACCACTTGTAGGATCGTTTGCACGACCAAACGAGTCGTTCAGAAGAGTTTTTGATCAATACGAGAGGCGGAAACAAACGTATTGATGTTGAATCAGCTTGATGTACACTTAAATTGTCTTGTATATTGATTTCACAACGTTTTACAGGCTGGAGACACCTCGGCAGCACCTCGGCACCGGAATCAGAAAAGTTACAAATGAATTGAACAAGGCACCTATTTATAGGAAGACCCATTTCGCATGGAATGGCTCACACGAAATGACCAGTGTCATTTCGTACGAAATGGACATGTTCCATTTCGTGCAAAATGGCCTCAACCTACATGTTTTTCGTTTTTCTCGTACAACGTGCGCTGATCTATCTAATCTATTACAAGACTCGATACAAGATGAAGTCAACAGACATATGCACCAACAAATAGTTTTTTTGGAATATTTTCATTGTGTGTTTTGTGTATCATTGTATTATTGGTCTTCTGTGTAACACCCCAACCGCGTAATACAACAAACCACGACGGAAACGTCGGAGAGTCATGTCACAGAATCCTTGTTTCACAACACATGGTAATTGAAGATTTGTTTTATTTCGTTAATAGGTTAATTGTTTTAAAACAAACCATATAAGTACAAACAATTGTCTTTCAAGTTTTAAAGTCACTAAGGCATGAGTCCATCCTATGTGTAGCATGCGTCAACAATCATCAAATAGTAGAACCTGAAACATATATGAAAATAAAACGTCAGCATAAAAATGCCTGTGAGTAACATAGGTTTTGCGAATTAGATTCAGGATTTGGATAACATAAGAAAAAGATTATATGCTTACAAAAATAGCCATGAATCCTTGATAAAATTTTGGTTTCTAAAACACATTGCTTTAATAAACAGTTAGTAGCATATACGAAGATATACTTTGGTTTTGAATTAATAGAATATGTAGTATATCAAATATACTTTGGTTTTGAAATAGTAGAATAGGTAGTATATCAAATATACTTTGGTTTTGAAATAGTTGAATTGATAGTATATCAAAATATACTTTGGTTAATGAAATAATAAATTTAGCAGTGTATCAAAAGTATACTTTGGTTTAAGAATGAAAGCATTGATAGTATAACAAAATATACTTTGGCTTGAAAATAGCATATCAAACTATGCTTTAGTAGTATATCAAATTATACTTTAGTTTAGGAAATAATAGAGTCGGTAGTATATCAAACTATACTTTGGTTTTGAAAATAGCTTATCAAACTATGCTTTGGTAAACAATATCACATTGGGAGCATATCAAACTATGCTTTGGAAGTATATCAAAATTATACTTAAATTGTGATTTGGTAGTATATCAAACTATACTTTAGTAAAACAGTATCACGTTGGTAGCATATCAAAATATGCTTTGGTAGTATATCGAAATATACCTAAATCATGATTTGGCAGTATATCAAACTATACTTTAGTAAACAATAGCATATCAAACTATGCTTTGGTTTTGAAAATAACATAAGATAAGTTTTTATGGCTCAATTGGAAAACATTTGTAAAAGCACGTTTGGCAATACATTCAAACCTTAGTGTATCAAACTACACTTTGGTGACTATAGATTTACCACGAAGGCAAAATCTATTTGGTTTAAACTTTGGTTTTAGACATTCCATACAACAGGAATGGGGTGTCAACCTATAGCGCTATATCGTACTACCAATCAGCTTGATCATTGTTAATGAATGTATAAGTAAAAATACGAACCAATAAATAGTCTTACAAACTTTGAAAATCAGTATTTAGCCATAGATAATAGTTCAATTCGTTAAAGGATAAGTACTATGCATGTGAAATCATATAGCTTTGAAATCATGAATATAGTGTATAGGCACATATGAATCACCCCAAAACATTTGCAAAACGTAAAAGAGGGGACTATGTACTCACTTGAGATTGCAAAGTATCCTTGATTAGGTGAATTAACAAAGCTCGGGAAATCAAGGAATCAAGTGGCACCTAGTATGGAATCACTATGTTAATAAATGAGTGTTGGAACTCATATGATATGGTTTATCAAAGAGTATATTGTTAGTGCATATGTCTGTTGACTTCGTCTTGTAATCGAGTCTTGTAATTAGAATGATAGATTAAGTCACGTAGAGAAATGACATAAGTCTATTCCACACGAAATGGGCTTGTCACTTTCAAGGGGAATAGATTTAGTATAAATAGGTACTTTAGTCATTTCATTTGTAACTTTGGGGAATCTAGAGCCAAGGTGCTACTAGTGTGTCTCTAGCCTTGTAAATGTCATTAAATCAATACAAGAGACTTGTAAAGTGATTCCAAGTGTATAACAAGCTGAACGAAGATCAAATCTTTGTATTTCGCCTCTGATTTGATCCGAGAATTCTTCTGAACGACTCGTTTGGTCGTGAAAACGATCCTACAAGTGGTATCAGAGCTCAGGAGGAAGAATTCTTACCGATTTAGCTTGTTTTCACCGAGATTTCTGATTTCTACTCATTCTTTCACGTTTTTCACTGAATTTTTCAAAATTAAACGGGTTTTTACGGTCCAAATCGGCTGATTTTTTGATATGTTGTGCGAAAACACCTGATCATTAACACACACTTTCACGTATTCAGTTCTTTAAAACTGATCGTTTATTTGTTTGTTTGCAGGTGATTCGAGGTGATTTACAAGGTGCAAATACCGAGAAATTGAAACATTGTGGACTTTGAACTAAAAACAATTTTTGAACCATGTCATTTAACAAAGAAAGTGTTGTTAAAATGTTTGACGAAGAGGAAAACGATAGCCCTGAAAGTTTAAATAATTGGTTTGATGGGGTTTGGGGTAGTAGATATCAGAATGAGAATAAGAATGTTTTGGGATAAAAGATTTGAATGTTTTTTGTGTATGAAAAATGAAACAGTGGATGTGTTGGAAAATCGGTTTGATTGTCTAATTGAAAAATTAAAAATGCACGAGATAAGGATGTCAGATGCTGAAAAAGTATCTAAATTTGCAGACGCGTTACCGTCAGAGTGGGATGAATTTTTGTATAAACTGAAAAATGATTCTAGATTTTCAAATTGTTATCCAAAAGTATTCATCAGAGAGCTTAAAACACATAATTTTGAGAATAATCAGAAAAAGAAAGAGTTGATGAATGGAATAGATAAAAATCTAGACAAAATAAGTTTGGATGTGATTGTTGAAATAAGCAAAAGAGTCAATATGTGTCTTGTAGCAAAAAATGTTATGAAATATGATATTAAGAGGGGTTGTTATATTGACGAAAACATGAATCCTCTTGATTTTGTTAAATTTTTTTGTGCAGGTACATACAAGACAGAGACAAAGGAAATTTCGAAGAATGAAGAATCCGAGAAAAGTGAAACTTCAAGTTCTGAAAATGTGTGCTCAAAATGTGATGATTTGAAAGCAGATAGTGTCAAACTCTTGAAAGATGTGGAGAGTTTGACATTAGAAATAAAAGATTTGAAAGAAAAATAAAAAGATTTTGAAAATAAAATAAAAATGTTTGAAAATGAAAAATTAAAAATTGAAAAAGATTTTCAAAGTCAAATAAAGATTTTAGAAGATGAGAAATCTATTTTTGGCAAAAATAACATTGAAAAACAAATTGAAATAAATTCTCATCTTGAGAAAATCATTCAGCTTGAAAAAGAAGCTGAATGTGCTAGAAATAAAGTCAATGACTTAGAAAAGACATTGAAAGGTTTTGTGACTTCATCATCAATTCTAGACCATATATGTCCAAAACCGATTAATAAAATTCCAATAAGTGACAATGTCCCAAATTATGACGATGTCATAATTGAGGATTGTGATGATAAGACTGATGATAAAAATGAAAAACAGAAAATATTTTTGAAGTTAAAAGAAAATTTTCAAGAAACTGTTTTACATTCTACTGAAAAAAGTGAATGCTCAACGCAAAAACTTGTAAAGAAGAATGTGGAACAAAAACAAAATGTTAAAAAACCAAAAAAATTTCAAAACAATAATAAAATTTCATCAGTTAAATCAACCAATCGTTATAAAAAACCACAAAAAGTTGAAAATCATAACTCACAAAACGTTGGTAATAAGTGGTACAGGTTTGACCACAGTGCTCAAGTGTCAAATCAAGCTTATAGGAGAAGTCATGAGTACTTCGAATCAAATCAGTGTTATGATTTGAGTGTTTGGATTGATAGTGGAGAATGGTACGATAACAGGGTGTGTTACAACTGTGGTTTTCAAGGACACATTGCTGTTAACTGCCAGAGACAGAGATTTGAGACAAGAAGATGTTATGAATGCCAAATCAAATGTCACATTGCCATAAATTGCCCAATGAGATCAATAGAAATATCGAGGGCTTAATCTCAGAAAAAGATGAAGAAATCAGTCAAGGTCGAAGAAAACCCAAAGAACAGAAGGTGAAAGAACAGAAAGTGAAGCTTTCACAAGGGCAGAAAGATAGACTGAGGAAGAAAAGAAAGAAAGCAAGAGAGTATCTTCAAAGGATTTTGTCCTCGGGTACACCTGTTGGTTCTAATAAGAGTGTTGATGAATCGTTTCACTCGATTGCAAAATCAAGTAAAACGAACTCATCAGATACAAATCTGAGGACAAAAGGTAGAGTAAAGATAAAATTTGTTGATCAAACAGTTCCAATAAAGGTCAGCGATGAATCTGTTGTGTTGAAAACAAAGGAGCCACCTTCTGGTAAAGAATTTGTTTCTTCAGACGCAAAGGGGTCATATTTTGGCGATGAATCTGACTTGTCAAAGTCAGATGAGCCATGTTCTGGCAATGAATCTAATTCGTCAAAATCAGAGGAGCCATCTGTTGATCAAAAAGGAGAAAATTCATTTCCGCCAATGGATGATATCAACTTTCCACCATTGCGAACTGAAAATTTTAAACAAAAAGATGGGAAAGTGAAAATTTCGAATCAGTTCTATTCTGAAAAGAAAGAATTTGATGTCGAAAAGGCTTTCAATGACAAAGTAAAAAAATATTTTTGGAAAGATGGTTGAGGGAAAGGTTAAAGGGGTTAAAGAATTTTATGAAACAAAAAGGAATGTTCAAACCCCGAGTGAAAATAACTCAAATACACCCAAGGCTGGTCAGGCTTGGGTGCCTGCATTCTTTGCTTAAAATCCTGACTTGCCGGAGTTCCCAGGTTGGTAAGTGTGGAGCAGGTATCGGCATCTTTCTTGAGAAATTCACTTTGGTGATATTTGGACTTTCAAAAGAATAATCAGGGACATTAAGTTGTACTTGATTTATCTTTTCTTCAAGTGATTGTGTTGTGATAAACCTACAAGTGGATTGTGAAAGAACAATGTGATGAAAATCCCATGTTTGTGAAATGGCAAACAAAACTAATTTTCTGGAAAAACCATTTTGATTAAAATAAACTTAAGTGTTTTGAAATCATAATGGGAAAATAGTTTGTTGTCAGGGGGAGTTCTGATTGTTTATGCCAAGTAGATGGTGAATTGAAGCGATTCGATATTATGTTGTCACTTTATCTGTATAGTTTGTTTTCAAATTTTCTCAGAAAATCAAAATTGAAACATATTTTGATTTTAGGGGGAGAAAAATTTTTAAAAGAGGAAATGATAGTTGTGAAAAAGAGGAAATGATAGTAAATCAGTGGACTATCACAGCATGCTAAAGAAATGAAATGTCAAATGTGATAAACGGTCTCACTATAGATGTGACGATAGGCTCAGCTAGACTAGTAGATTTGCGATAACGATACAAACTTAAATGAAAAAGCCTAGTTCTAGTGGGAAACACGGTTGAAAGCATAGTACTTAGTTTTGTCCTTCTTGATTGTGTGCCTACTCAGTAATCGCTGAATGCTAAAGAGCATAAAAACCGGTCAGTTTGTGAATTTTCACAACTTGCTTAAAAAGTCGTTGTGAGTGTGCATTTCTTTTTGCAAAGATTTAAACTTGTTTTATTTCTTTATTTTGTTTAAGCATTGGATATCCTCTGCGTATACGTGAGTATCGAACTGGATGTTAGTGCCTAAACGTTCTGCTTTATTTTCTTTGGTGTTTCGTTTAAGCTTTGGATCACCTCTGCGTATACGGGAGTATCGAACTGGTGGTTAAAGCCTAAACAATTTCAACTTGTTTTTATTTCTTATTTTGTTTAAACATTGGACTTTCTCTGCGTATCGAAAGATCGACCTGATTGTTAATGTTTAAACATTCTGCGTTGTTTTCGCACATATCACAGTTGATGAAAGTTTAAAGGCATTACTTGAGTCGGTGTATTGCATGATGAGGGGATATGCTAAGATCGTGGGGTCCATAAGAATTTAGTGCAAAATTAATATACCCTAACGTATCGGTAAGCATTTCGAAAGTTTTTAGATTGAGTTTAAGAGGACAATAATATCGTCAATCAATGTGAATCGTTTAGAACTTAATATGTTTAAATCTTAACGGTGCTTGTGATTTGTCAAAAACTGATATGATCCTCTTACACAAACTCACAAAAATATTGTCTGTAAATATTTATTTACTACTTTACATTTTATACAAAAAAATCCAAAAAGAATGTGTTTTAGCACAAAATTTTGAAAAATCCAAAAATATTTTCTACAACTGATGTTGGAGAGCTGATATTCAAAATTCTAAGTGCTAAACATGAAGAACAGAAGTTTGGGAAAGTTTGTTGAAATGAGAAATGTTTTTGAAATGACTAAATGGCTCATTAATTTGAATTCAATTTAATCATTTTAAATACAAGTGTTAAGCATAAAGTTAAATCTTAATGTTGGTTAGAGTTTGTGCAGAGTTAAGCATTGGACATCCTCTGCGTATCGAAAAATCATCGAAAAATCAAAAATGAGTTTTGTTGTGAAAAAGAGGAAATGATAGTAAATCAGTGGACTATCACAGCATGCTAAAGAAATGAAAAGTCAAATGTGATAAACGGTCTCACTAAAGATGTGACGATAGGCTCAGCTAGACTAGTAGATTTGCGATAACGATACAAACTTAAATGAAAAAGCCTAGTTCTAGTGGGAAACACGGTTGAAAGCATAGTACTTAGTTTTGTCCTTCTTGATTGTGTGCCTACTCAGTAATCGGTGAATGCTAAAGAGCATAAAAACCGGTCTGTGTGTGAATTTTCTGTTGGTGCATGTTTGTGACAACAGCTTAGATTTGGTCTTTGGATATCTTGTAATTAGTTAAACGATAAACAGTTAGCGGGTTTAGCTTTGTAATAGTTAGTTGTAATGTTTGGGCTAAACAAAACCCATACTTATGGGGATGTGGGGCGAATTGGGCCTGTCCAATTCGCAGTCCATGTAGGAACCTTGGCCCAAGTAGCAAACCTTGTGTTATATAAACAAGGTTAGGCTTTAGGGTTTAGGTTAATCAGTCAGAACATTGTTTGAGAGAAAATTCGTGAGAGTGCAAAGGCCTTGGACGAATTTGGAGTTGGTTAGGGATCTTGATTGATTGTAATCACTTTGATAGATAATCAATAAAGATCCGGTTTGAAAGTGAATTGCTGTTTCTGTTTTCTACTTGTTTCTGTGATATTCTGATCAAGAGGATTCCGCACTCTTGATTGGAAAGACAATTCTGTTGAAGATCCATACGAATAGGGGACCTACAATTGGTATCAGAGCATTAGGCTCTTGAAGGCTCGGTTCAGAATTGTTCTTGGCAGAAACAGGGAGTTTTCGAAATTTTTGAAAAATTAGGGTTTTTAAAATTTTCGAATTTTTCTGGTTTGATAAAATTTTCGAATTTTTGGCTGTTTTGATATTCTGTTTTGTTTGATTGCTGATTCGCAGGATTTCAGGAAAGATTTCATTGATTTTGGAAAAGTTTTCGGGTGATAGACTTGAAGATTCGAAGACTGTTCTTCGTGTTCTTCGTGTTTATCGATCTGTTTTTCATAGTTTTTGAAATTATTTTGCTGATTTAAGTGTTTCGATTTTGCAGGATTCTGTTAGGAAAGATCTGGAAATCTTCAAAAGTTCGAAAAGATTAAGTTTCCAAGTTTACTGATCAGCGAATTTGTGACCTGATACATCTGTGACCAGCGATTTTGTCTGGACTGTGCGAAATTAACTGTACCAGCATACGTATTGGCGAAGTAAATCCAAAGGCGACTTTGGTAACCGTGAAATTTTCCACAGCGAAAATATTATGGTTTTCAGCGACTTACCAGTCGTCGTAATAGCGAACTGGTTACCCGGCGAAATTGTTGACTGAGCGAAATTAACAGACTTGTCAGCGAAATTGTTGGCTGAGCGAAGCAGACCTAGCGAAATTAACAACAGACCCAGCGAAATTAAGGCAGCAAATTTAATTTAAGTGGTGGAATATTTTCTGGCAAGCGTCGATAAAATTTCAGTGTTTTGCAGATAGAAATTGATCCGTAGCTCGTTAGACAGAACCGTTCGGACCGTTGAATTCCTTGGATTTTTAAGGTAAAAAAAAAAAAACTCTGGAAAATCCCGAAAACGGTTTTCGACATTATATATCATTGGAATCGTAATCTCGAGACGAATCTAACGGTATAACTTGGTAAAAACAGATTTCGGACTAAAATTGTACGGTTTTACCAGTCTGCGTAAGTTAAAATGTCGAACATGTCTAAATTGAACGAACTCTTAAGAATGGAACATGAGGTAGGCACAACGAACAAACCACCTAAGATGATGAAGGTGGAGAACTACTTGACATGGAAGGATCGGTTTCAATCCTTTATTGAGTACCAGGACACTCGTATGTGGATATGTATAGACGATGGGTATGCGAACCCAACTCATGACTTTGAGGGAAGACAACGTGTAACTGCTTATGTTGATATGGATGCTGAACAGAAGAAAATGTATGAGGCTGAAAAGAGAGCCTTGGCAGCCATTAAAATGTCTTTACCTGATGGCATCAAGCATACCTTCAAAAAGTACCATAATTCAAAGGATATGTGGGATGCATTACAAAAGCGATATCAGGGAAATGAGAGTGTCACTCAGGCATTCATGGCAGAGATAGTGTCGGTTGATGAGGCTGAAACTAGTGTGAGTGATGCTGAATCTGAAGTGAAAAATGCTGAAGCAAAAGTGGATGCTGAAGTAGAGAAGGAGAGTGAAGCTGAACAGGTTGTTGCTGATGAAAACTCAGAAGTTCATGAGAAAGAGGTACAATCTATTTCTGTGTGTTTGAGATGTCGTGAACTACAGGGTGAGGTTGCCAGGTTGACAACACAAAACCAAAGTCTGGTAAGTGAAATGTCTAACATAAAAGAAGCAAACTTTTTTGCTAAAAGAAATGAATCGTCATACTTGAAGAAGATAAAAGGTTGTGAAGCTGAAATTGAAGCTTTAACATGCAAGTTAAATGAAAAACTTCAAGTAATAGATTTAGCTCATGACATGATGGCTGAGAAAACAAAAGAGATTTCTGAAAAATGCAAAGAGTTGTCAGATGCACAACTCAAAATTGTTGAACTTGAAAAGAAATTAGGTCAATTCAGAGATTCATCTTTTGTAATGAAACACATGATGGGTGGGTTAAAGAAGATTAATGACAAGACAAGTGTGGGCTTCCAAGGCTTTAATGAAGTTCCACCTCCTCTTAGTCATGACTATTCATTCCTGCCTAGTGAAAATGAGCTAGCAGACTTTATGGCATCTACACCTAGTAGTTTCGCATCCACATCAAGTCAAGGTGATGGATCTGAGAGTGATGATGCTAAGAAGAATAATAACAGCAAACCAGTTTTGAAAAATAAAACTTCACATCCTAAGAATAAGAATCCAACTGTTGTTAAACAGATTACTTTTGTTCAAGGAAGTGACATGAAAAATGAAACCGCTGTTATTGAAAATGAATCTAATGTAGAGTTTGCTAAAATTAAAAACAAAGAAAAATTTGAATCCAAGCAAACTGAACAAGGTTCATCCAAGGGATCATCACCATCTGATAAGGGATCTACCTCAGAGACTCCAGCTAAGAAGTCTTTGAAAAGGTTATCGTGCTTCAAATGTCACACCAAGGGACATGTAGCTAGCTGCTGTCCTAACAAAAAGAGTGAAGCACAACTCAGTGAAAAACAGAGAGGGAAATCACCAGAGAATAGTGGTGATAAACAGGAGAAAGTTGCAAATTCTCCAAAGAAATCTGCTGCTAAGCAACCAAAGAATGTTGCTGTTGGTGTAGATAAGGCTGAAAAAGGAACTCCACAAGTTCCTCGTTTTCAAAGAAATCAACCAAGATTTCAGCCTAGATCTCCACCAGGCAGATACGAGAGACCTAGAAGCAGTTCACCAAGAATGAACAATTATAATGCTAATAATTTCAGAAGTCAAGGTCAATATCAAAATCGATACCAAAATAATGGTGGTCGAAATTTTTATAAAAATGGCTTTAGAAATTATAACAATCAAGCTTCTTGGAATCAAAATTCGAGGTACCAAAATCAAAATTTTCAAAGGTCAAATAGTCCAAATACATATAGGAACCCTCAGGACCATAGACCTTATGGAAATCAAAACCCATTTCCATCAACAGGTCTGAGATCCAAGACTCCAGTTAGGAGTAATGGATATTGGATGGATGTTCCAGTGGTTGGTGAATTTGGACGACCCAAGACCATTAAGGCTTGGGTCCCCCAATCTAACTAATTTCTTAGTTGGTGTGTGCAGGAGCTGCTAAGGAGGATTATCAACTTATGTTGATAATGGCTGCTCTAGGCATATGAAGGGGGATGTGAGATTGTTGATTTATATATATTGTTTGATTTAAACTGAAGTTCAAAGTGCTGAGTTGACACACTAGATAACCTGGCAGATCTTTATACTAAAGCTTTTGACAGGGCTCGCTTTGAACATTTGGTCGAACTCAACGGGATGAGGAATCCTGAATAACTGGTTTTTCATAAGAATTTTTGTAAATAGTTTACTGCTTTTCTTAAAAATCAAAAATGAGTTATCACTGTGTGAAAAAGGAGAAATGATAGTACATCAGCAAGTTAGACTGTCACACTGAAACTGAAATTAAAATGCTTAAGTGTGATAGCAGCTTCATTATATGATGTACCAGTAGGCAAAAAGCATGAAATAATCAACTTACCAATGTGATATAAACTTAAATGAACTGTGTATGAGTGTGGAACACATCAGTGGTGTATGGTTTAATGACCTTAAATCTTGCGTTGATAGATTGCCAAAATCTGAAGTTTTGGGTCTTTATACTGTTATTTCATCTGGGATATCTTGGCTGTTTTTCTGTTCAGAACTAAAATTGTACATGACACCAGGATAGAAAGTCACTTGGAATTAGCACATTTCTATTTGAATGTCTGTATGTGTCCCGATACACACAATTTTGATCTGATTCTGAAATCTTCTCTGAAAAAAGTCGTGTACCTCCTCTGCTGCATCCAGATATATGCTGACCTGGAGGTGCTAGGCAACGACAGCTTCTGCTGCATCCAGATACATGCTGACCTGGCTGTACGTTGTCGCGCTATAGATCTAATACACCCGAAAGAGGCCCTCAAGTGCCCAAAAGAAACCCAAGAAACCTATATCAAAGTGAGAAAAACTCATTTGATCTGTATATTATACCATCTCTCCTAAAGATCTATTCTGTTCTCTTCTCAACCTATTCCCAGTTAAGATTTCAGAAATCTGGATTGGACTTGTGAAATATGTGGTAGGGAAGATACTTGCATGATAGAGTGTGTTGTTTATATTTCCAGGATTTGATTAGTATTTATTTAGGTGTGCATTGTTAAGCAATTAAAACATGTTAAAACAGATTATATGCAGACCTAAACACTGTCAGGATATCTTAAAGGATGCCATCAGTATACTCACCTACTACGATGAATCTTTGTGCATACCTTGATCGTGGGGGTATATCCTGAAGTGGGACACACTAGTATATCAGAATAAAATTACCTTAATGTATCATATGGTAATGGTACTTGAAATGTTCATGCATTTTGTTTAAGAGGACAAACATACTGGTAATCGTCTTGAATTGCTTTTCACGCAAAATTAAATAAAGGATTATCTAATAGTGTGAAACAGTTTGATTGTGCTGATATGATCTTCTTACCAGTGATTCTCACAAAAATAGAGTGTTTATTGCTTTTGTTATTTATTTGCTTTCAGAAAATACAAAAATACAAAAATAGTGTGTTTTTCTGTTTAAAATTCTTAACGTACGGAAAACTGTTATTCTTGGAGGAATTGTTACTGATAGGGGGAGACGGTGTTAGAAAGTGAGTTCAAAATTTTAAATCATGCGGGTTATAGTGTGTGATTAAAAAGTTTTGCGTGTTGGTGATAAATTGGAAAATGCTTAATCTGTTATGCAGTTTAACAAATCTCTTGAAAAATAATAATTTATTTAACTTATGTTGAAAAATTCTTATGGTTTCTCGAGATGTTTGTTTTATAGTAAACAGATTGAAGCAGTGTGTTGCTGAGAAGTTGCTGTGTTGCTGAGTTGCTGTGAAGATGAGAGTTTGATTGGATGCATGGTAGAACCTCCTTTCTATATTGCAGACAAAGTTGAAGAGATTGAAGAGTGCTTTACAAATGCTGAACTGGAGTTTACTCAAACGCTAAAGTTTTTGAAGATTTGGTGATTGGATGCATCAGCTTAGGGGGAGTCTGTTGCTGACATAGCTGTTGAAGCTGAAGCTATCCAAAGACCAAAGACAGTGCAAGACTACATGAAGATTGCAAGACGACTGAAGACAAAGTTATTTTATGAAGCTATTGTCAAGGGGGAGTTTGTTGGTGCATGTTTGTGACAACAGCTTAGATTTGGTCTTTGGATATCTTGTAATTAGTTAAACGATAAACAGTTAGCGGGTTTAGCTTTGTAATAGTTAGTTGTAATGTTTGGGCTAAACAAAACCCATACTTATGGGGATGTGGGGCGAATTGGGCCTGTCCAATTCGCAGTCCATGTAGGAACCTTGCCCCAAGTAGCAAACCTTGTGTTATATAAACAAGGTTAGGCTTTAGGGTTTAGGTTAATCAGTCAGAACATTGTTTGAGAGCAAATTCGTGAGAGTGCAAAGGCCTTGGACGAATTTGGAGTTGGTTAGGGATCTTGATTGATTGTAATCACTTTGATAGATAATCAATAAAGATCCGGTTTGAAAGTGAATTGTTGTTTCTGTTTTCTACTTGTTTCTGTGATATTCTGATCAAGAGGATTCCGCACTCTTGATTGGAAAGACAATTCTGTTGAAGATCCATACGAATAGGGGACCTACATTTTCACAACTTGCTTAAAAAGTCGTTGTGAGTGTGCATTTCTTTTTGCAAAGATTTAAACTTGTTTTATTTCTTTATTTTGTTTAAGCATTGGACATCCTCTGCGTATACGTGAGTATCGAACTGGATGTTAGTGCCTAAACGTTCTGCTTTATTTTCTTTGGTGTTTCGTTTAAGCTTTGGATCACCTCTGCGTACACGGGAGTATCGAACTGGTGGTTAAAGCCTAAACAATTTCAACTTGTTTTTATTTCTTATTTTGTTTAAACATTGGACTTTCTCTGCGTATCGAAAGATCGACCTGATTGTTAATGTTTAAACATTCTGTGTTGTTTTCGCACATATCACAGTTGATGAAAGTTTAAAGGCATTACTTGAGTCAGTGTATTGCATGATGAGGGGATATGCTAAGATCGTGGGGTCCATAAGAATTTAGTGCAAAATTAATATACCCTAACGTATCGGTAAGCATTTCGAAAGTTTTTAGATTGAGTTTAAGAGGACAATAATATCGTCAATCAACGTGAATCGTTTAGAACTTAATATGTTTAAATCTTAACGGTGCTTGTGATTTGTCAAAAACTGATATGATCCTCTTACACAAACTCACAAAAATATTGTCTGTAAATATTTATTTACTGCTTTACATTTTATACAAAAAATCCAAAAAGAATGTGTTTTAGCATAAAATTTTGAAAAATCCAAAAATATTTTCGACAACTGATGTTGGAGAGCTGATATTCAAAATTCTAAGTGCTAAACATGAAGAACAGAAGTTTGGGAAAGTTTGTTGAAATGAGAAATGTTTTTGAAATGACTAAATGGCTCATTAATTTGAATTCAATTTAATCATTTTAAATACAAGTGTTAAGCATAAAGTTAAATCTTAATGTTGGTTAGAGTTTGTGCAGAGTTAAAGCCAGGTTTCCGATACAAAACCTGTGAAAATGCTATATCAGACTGCGATCCCGGAACAACTTAAGGGGGAGTCTGTTAGCAAAGGGGAGATTGAAGAGTGAAAGAGCCAGACTCAGAGTCTGAAGAATAGCTGATAATTGTGTTTGAAAAGAGAGAAAGAGAGAGTTTGAAGGATGCTTCAGCGTCAAATATTTTGGAAAGTGTGAAGACTGATCAAGACTGAAGTGTTGACGTACTGACGTCTCGTACTGAAGACTCCGTCAACATCCAAGGGGGAGACTGTTAGTGCATATGTCTGTTGACTTCGTCTTGTAATCGAGTCTTGTAATTAGAATGATAGATTAAGTCACGTAGAGAAATGACATAAGTCTATTCCACACGAAATGGGCTTGTCACTTTCAAGGGGAATAGATTTAGTATAAATAGGTACTTTAGTCATTTCATTTGTAACTTTGGGGAATCTAGAGCCAAGGTGCTACTAGTGTGTCTCTAGCCTTGTAAACGTCATCAAATCAATACAAGAGACTTGTAAAGTGATTCCAAGTGTATAACAAGCTCAACGAAGATCAAATCTTTGTATTCCGCCTCTAATTTGATCCGAGAATTCTTCTGAACGACTCGTTTGGTCGTGAAAACGATCCTACATATATTCTAATTTGAAATCAATCCTAAGTGCTTTTGACCCATTATGACCCGTTAAGGTAGTTTACGCTACTTTAACGCGTCATTTGAACAAATGCGCTTTAGGATGGTCTAACTAGACCTATTATACGTCTTATATGCCTAAACATGTTTAATAATGTTGCATAATCAGTTTAAGTGTCAAAATTTAGGTTACATATGCTTAAATTGAAATTATACGCAAAAAGGGCATTTTGGTCATTTTCCTAAGGCATATAAACTACCCATCATACAACTAATCAAACGAAATGACCATAAGGTATAACATCGGAAGGTTATTCCCTATATAACTATGGTCACAATATATGTTTGGTCGGATCCTAGTGACTCGTCACTTCAACTAGTCAACGTGGTAATCAGTAGGTATAGTCGCAAGGGACTATAACCATCGTGATTACGATCACGTTGCAAAGTTCAATTGAACTTTGACTTGACCAATTAGTGGTCAAAACTAAAAGTCAAACGGTAGTCAAACTGTTTGACTTTCAGCTTGTAATTGCTGAAAATAAATAAAAAGACTAGGAAGAACACTTACAAGTGTTCTAGGATGAAAGAAGACTAAGAAAACTCAGGTAGGAGGCATCCAAAAGATGGTAGCCTCCACTTAGAGTTCAAGAGATAAGAATAAGCAAATGTGCAAGGATTTTGGACAGAATTGAGGCCTATTTATACTAATTTAGAAGCCCCAAGATCATGCCATGTGGATTGTGTGCTCACCAAGGATGTATATAATTGCAACAAGTGTGTGGATATGAATCAAAGCCTTGTTCATCACACATATAGCCCACAATAATGAAAATCAACTTGAAAAATACATGTGCAGCAGCTGCAAGGAAAGTTCTATCAAAATTGAGGCATTGTGTCGCGCGACAATGAATGCCTTCTGTCGTCGCGCCCCGTGAGCCCTCCATCAGAAGTTTCAAAGTTGTCAAAAATGGCCCCTGCACACATTTAAATGCGTTTTTGATGCATTTAACCACTGTTAACCCATAATTCATGCTATACAAGGAAGTTAAAACATAGGGGACTTGAAATATGCTTGGAAATATCATGGATGTCGGTTCATTTGGTCGTACGATCACGTTTTTCGGTTAAATACGACGAAACTCGAACGGACGCGAAAATGATCCAAATTACACGACGAATGGTATTTTTGCATTACCATCACTAAAATACAATATTTTAGTGATTACAAAAATTTTTGGATGTCCGAATACGGTCAGAACGCAAGATATGCACGAATTTGCATACTTTCGCAGTTTTGACGCTTTTATTCCTTGTTGATCAAATAAGCATATTTTCTCACACCGAACCCCTCAAATCTTATTTCTAAGATATGTTAAGGATATTTAGGGTATGTTTAGCTTATGACCTTATTCCAGAGTGTACGTTGCTACGAGAATCGGCAGACTTTCATAGTTTGTCGTAAATAGTCCTTGTGATCGAACAAACCTGTTTTTGCCATACCGAACCCTTCAAAACTTATTTCTAAGTTATGTAAAGGATATTTAGGGTATTTTTAGCTTATATCACTATTACGGAGTGTAGTTTGCGTTAAACTGATTACGTTTGCGTAATAGTTTACGTAAAACTTCCAGAAAAGCTTCTCGAGAGTTCAAAATCATACGAGATTTGATATGTGTAATTGTCACATGTCGTTATACAAATCCAGGGAATGAAATGAAAGATTTCACTGGATTCGTATTTGTATGATGGTCGTAAAGGCACAAATGTCACATTCTGATTTTTATATATTTGATTTTTTTAGTTGTCTATTTTTATATATAACATTGTGTAATTAACTTCCTATTTTTTACTGTGTTTCTCATTCTTTCCAATAAGGAAATTTTTATAAAAACAATATTTTTTAGAAAAAGACAATAATATATAAAACACAATGCCACAAAAAAAACTACGATGTAATTATTTTCACAATGACAATAACACAATGTTAGACAAATAACACAACCATTTATAAAAATAAAATTCATTAAAAAAATATACCCGTGTATGTGTATATGTTTACCTCAAAATTAGAAACAGTTTCTAATATATATATATATATATATATATATATATATATATATATATATATATATATATATATATATATATATATATATATAAGGTCATCTACTTTTATTTACCCCCTATCGCCCATAGTATGTAAACACCAATTACTACCCAATACCCATAGTTTTAGGAGTTTTTACTCACGTGTGTTAACTGTTAGTTCCGGTAGTATTTATTTATTTTTCATTTTTCAAAGAAATCACTTTGCATATATGTTTTCTTCCTCTCTATTGTTAGTGCATTTATGTCTATCGCCTACGTCAATACGATTCGTAGCTGTTATAGAAGAATACTTGAGCTTATAGTGTTATATTTAGTAGAAAGGCAAGGTGGCATTTATGTAATTAATGAGAATTCTCATTAAGCCCTTTGGCCTATAAATAGAAGAGTTAGGGTTATGTTTTAGAACTTTTGCCATTTTGCACTTTGGAGAGCTATAGTGTTAGATAGAGAAGCTAGAGAGAGAAAGTGTTGTGTACGTGATTCAGGAGTTGTATGTTTTCAGATCATTCAATAGAATCACAGTTATAATTACATCGTGTGTGTTCGGTCACGTTCGTGTACGGATTCCGCACGCTACACGAGTCGATTCGCAATCGTTTCGGAGTTGAAAACCGGTCCTACAAGTGGTATCAGAGCAGGAGCTCGATTGCACAGATCTATCACACCGATTCGTACAGGATTTCATCATAATCAGATCAAAATTCCATCCAGATTTGTCAAATTTCAGCATTTTTCATCTTCTTCACTTTTCAGACTGAAAATTGCAAAATTAAGATGGCTTTTACAGTTAAAATTGGTTGATTTTTGGATATTATGGGCGAAAATCATTGATCTATAAGCCTACAAAATTTCAGATCAAAACTCCAAGTAATTTGAGAGATATTAAGATTTTTTTCCGATCTGTTCATCATTGTTCTTGGTGATGTTCACCGATCGGATGGCAATCCGATCGGATGACCACCCGATCCGTTGAACCTTGTTTTGTTAAAATCATAAGTGTCAAGTCTCGGATTGCGACCCGATCGGATCACCACCCGATCCGTTGCAACTTATTAGAAGTTTGACTTTGTTGACCCACCTGATCGGATCACAATCCGATTCAAGGGACTTTGTTTGTTCAATTGTTTAAAGTGCAAAGAATCAAGTGGCAATCCGAACAAGTTGCCACCCGATCCTAATCATCTTATTTGTCTGTGTTTCAGGTGATTGTCAAAGTATCGGATACCCGCTCGATCGAGTAACCACCCGATCAAAAGCACATTCTCACCTGATCGAATAGCCTCTCACCCGATCGGACAGCCTCACACCCGATCGGACAGCATCTCACCCGATCGGACAGCATCTCACCCGATCGGATAACCACCCGATCCAAAGCACATTGTCAATCATCGGATCGTCACTCGATCGGATCATCATCCGATCCGCTGCCATCCGATCATTGTTATTCTATTGACCCTCGTTAACCACACTTGTTCGAATTCCCATCCGATCTAGCTGTTTGATAATTTTTTAAAACTGATCATTTGTTTGATTGATACAGGTGGTTCGAGGAGATAACATCATAGCTGAAGAGTTTTACAATACGTTCTACAAAGCTTTCACATCAGAATCATCGGAAACATCAACTGTCACACAGAAATCAATAACAAAAACAATCAATGATAACATAAAACATGATAACTTCTATGGAACCTATTTGAAACCACCTAAACTTGAGAATATCGAAGATTATACTTGGTGGAAAGAGAGATTCCTGAACTGGACCAAGGCATATGCTCACGAGAGTTGGTTCTGCTTAGAGTTTGGATACAGTCGACCGATCAATGACAAGCATGAAAAGATACATCTCAATGATCTTTCCGATGAAGACAAATGAAAATTCTCATATGAGCAGAAGATGATAGCATTGATTCAACAATCTATCCGAGATGATATATTTTCATTATTAAATCATGATGGGTCATCAAAATCGGTTTGGGAAGCGTTAAGGGTTAAAGCTGAGGGTAGCAAACAAATTAAAAAGAATAAAATTGCTTTACTGAAAAAGGAGTTTGATTTGTTTGATAGTTTAAAGGGAGAGACAGTGAGGAAAATGATTGAACGTTTTTGCCATTTAAAAATTGAGTTAGACAGATTTGGAATTGTGAAAACAAGTGAGGAAGTAATTGAAAAAATAATTGAAGCATTACCACGAGCTGATTAGTGGCAAACGTTTGTTTTTATTTTGAAAAATGATGTTTTATATGATACGATTACTCTCAATGTGTTAATTGAAAAGATTGAAACTCATGAGCTTGAATTGCAGAAACAGAGCAAGATGGGCAGTTCTTCACATCAACAGAATGTTGGTCTTTATTACAAAGGTAGCACACCTTTGGTGAACGTTGGTGAATCACCAAAGACAGCATTTAGTGTTGAAAAATCAAAAGATTCACAGAAAGGATCATCAAGCTACAATCCAGGATATCATTCATCTTCCTCAAAAGCAAATCCTAAAGAATCTAAAGAAATTCTCTGCAACATCGCTTTGAAACTAAAGAATTCTCCGGCTACGAGCATCAATGCAGCAAAACAACAAATGAGCTTTCTGGCATCTGTGCTAGAATCATATGAAGGTTTAGTGTCTGGGAAAATTGGAAATTCTAATCTAACCAAAGAAGACTATGACTAAATTGATCCAGAGGAAATGGAACTCATTGACATTCGCTGGTGTCTAGCAAGTTGCATTCGTAGAGCTCAAAGATACATGGAGATTACTGGGAAACAGACAATCGGTGGTCCGTCAACAAAGCTGGGCTTTGATAAATCCAAAGTGACCTGCTTCAAATGTAAGCAGAAAGGTCATTTCAAAAGGGAATGCAACAATTCTGCAGTTGATGGAAATGAAAACCCTTTCAAAGAAGATTATTTCCGAAAGGCGATTTACCACCGTAGCAAAGAAGAGCAGAAACTGATTGAAAATAATCCCAAAGAGAAGTCAAGAGCATGTGCAGTAATCCATGATGACGAAGGGTTTGATTGGGGAGAGTTTCTTCCAAAAGAAGATCGTGTTGATTATCGATTCAAAGTTAGAACAAAAGAGGATGCATATAATCATCATGCTTTGGTTGCTGAAATCAAGGAGAAATCTCGAGAAGAAATTCTGAAAGAGAAAACCGAAAGAGAAAGATTCTTTGCAGGGTGCAGGATTGAGAAAATGCACGAAGAATATGAAGATGCAAAGTATTATGGGAGATACGACAAGAAAAGAGATTGCTATGTCAACAAAAATGGTGATCCTGTCGTTCATAGAAAAGATGTGGTTTTCAATGATGTTCTTGCTGTAATTCCTCTGTCTAGCTAATATTACTCAAACGTAAAAGATAAAACTTATCTGAAAAGGCTGGACAAGATAATTCGTGATGTGATGACCGCGAGTTTGAAAAAGAGGGATGAAGAAAGAATAAAAAAGAATGTTGAAGAGTTGGTTGATGATTTGAAGAAGGTTGCTGAGGAAGTGAAAGTTGAAGTTGTTGAAAAAGAAGCGGTTACTGAAGAACAGCAGGTTGAAGAAGAAAGAAGAAGAAGTGAAGATAGAAAACTTGGTTCAAGAGACTAAGATTTGGATATTGATGATGATGATGATGATGATGTTGATGCTGGTGATGAGAAAAAGAAAGATGCTGATCAGAAAGAAATAGCAGAGAAAGCCGAGGTGCTAATCACTAAGGTAAAATCTGATTCTGAAAGCTTGAATGAAACAATTGAACAGTGCAAGAAATGCATGGAAACGTGCAGTGCTTATACTGAAAAGGATGAAAAGTTTAGAACAAGAAATCTAGAATTTAATAAAATCGAAGAAGTTTTCAAAATTAAACGCAAAGAAATGTTAGAAAATGAAAAAGTTTTAAAAGAAAATGATGAAAAATTAACACAAAAATGCAAGACTTTAGAAAAAGAAAATGAAATTTTGAAAGAAAAGGTTTCGAAAATGACAGAAGAGTGTTCACAAAAGGAAAATGCTTTACAAGAAATGAAAAAGGAATACGATTCAATAAAATTGGCATATCACATTACAAAAGAGTCATATGAAGATGTGAAAAGTCAAATGAAACTTGTTCAATCTAGATTGAAATACTGTTCTGAAACAACTGATACGCTAAAGAGACAGTATTCAATAAAGCAACAAGTTGTTAATTCTTATATTGAGGATGTTGTTGAGTTGAAGCGTCTAATAGCCGATTTAGAATAGGATAACAACAAGTTAAAAAGTTATCACGCTTCATCATATGTGCTTGAACGTATTTTCAACATAAAACCGGGTGATGATGATTTTGAGAAAAACAAGAAAGGTATTGGCTTAGAGTTTCATCAAGTTCCACCACAGGAAAAGTTTGCATTTTATGATGATGAGAAAGTCGAAAAAGCTTTCAACATGGTCGATCAATTGCCAGATAACATTGACGTAACCTATTCCAAATCTGGTGATTCTAGTGATTCAGAGGTGGTAGGTAAGGTCGTTGAAAGTGTTTTGAAAGAAGAGTCGGTTGAAACAGGTAAATCTGACTCACAAGATGAAAATGAAGGAAGTTTTCATGAAGGTTACCTGAAAAACTCAAAATCTGAGAAAAATGCGAATGATGATTCAAAAGGATTGGTTTATACCATGATTGGATCGGACAAATTATTCTCAGATCTTCAAGTCTAGATTCAGAATGTGATTTCAGAAAAGATTGACAAAGTTTTCAAAAAGATTGAAATTAAAAAGTCTGAGATTCCAAAGTTTGCTGGAAAGAGTCACAAAACTTTTTATAACAAACCTGGTTACAAAAAGAAAAACATGAAGGTTGGGTTGGGTTATAAAAAGAAACAGAATTGGAAAAGAAGTGAAACTCCAAATTATCAGACAAAAATGAATTTTGTTCACGGAACAAGTTCAGAAGAAGAGAAAGAACTCCAATTTAGAGGACAGTCTAATGAAGAGTTCTATGCTCAGAAAAAGCAACAACAACAGGTCAAAGATGTGTCAAAGAGAACATGTTTTAAATGTGATCTAACTGGACATCTTGCTCGTAAGTGTCAAAATCCGAAACCTGTTGATGTTGAGACGAAAAAGAAGTCCGATGATGTTGAAAAACAAAAATCCGAGGATGTGAAACAAAGGTCAACCAAATTTGATTCAAAACAAACTTGGAGGTACAATACAAACAAGTTTGCTTCGAATCAAACTTGGAAATCAAACCCGAAAAGGTTCGATTCAAGACAAACCTGGAATTCTCACACACCCAGATTTAGAACAACACAAAGTTGGAAAATAACTGTCGATGCAACGAAACCAAATGAGTTTTGGAAAACAAAAGTTGTTGAAAATCAAAATGTTCAAAAAGATTCACATTTTTACAAAAGAGGTACTCCAAAAGGTCAAACATGGACAGTTAAGAAACAAATGACTTCGGTAAATGATGAAAAAGATGATGTCAAAATTGAAAAAGTCTTTGTACAAAATGATAAAGATTTTCTGAAATTGAATGAAACATATTGTGTTGAAATGCCTAAGGTCAAGCAGACCTGGGCTAACTTGTTCAAGTAATTGAATACTTTGAATGTGCAGGTGCTTCCGAAGAAAACTGAATCGAGGCAGCCTAGCACGAGAGGCAGAGGCTGTTGGTCCCTACGATTGTTAAACAGGGAGTTTGTTTGATTTCTATAAATAAATAAACCATATTTCAAAAACCATAAAAATTGAAAAATTTAAAAACCAAAAATATGTTTTTATTTTGTCAAAAATTTGAAAAATAAAAAATATGTTACTTGAATATGCCGAAACCCTCACGGCGGAACAAACATGATTAATTTCACAAGATTGAAAAACGGTTTTCAAACTGTTGAAAATCATTGGATTGTAAATCATGGGGGTATATTTTCTGCAAAACAGAGCATGAGATGCAGAAAATGGATGGCGAGACAAAGCTATCTACATCGGTTATCAAATTTTCTTTAAATGTTTTGAATTTTAGGGGGAGTAAGAAATTGTCAGAAAATCCAAAAATATTAGAAAATTTGAAAAAGCCAAAAACATGATAAAATTCAAAAAGAGTTTTTGTGTAAAAAGAGGAAATGGTAGTACATCAGTAGACAATCACAGTACGCTAAAGAAATGGAAAGTTAAATGTGATAAACGGTCTCACTGATGATATGCTAGTAGGTTTTTACACGCTTAGTAGATTGTTTTCGAGATATAAACCTAAATATCAAATACTTACTTATCTCGTGGGCAACATCTCTCGGATATATGGGTAACCCCCGAAATCTTGTTTGAGAGATTGCCTGATTCTGAGATATTAGGTCTTTATACTATTTGATATTTGGGGTATTATACCTGGTCTTCTGATATTGCGGAAGCAATGACCTAGACCTCGTATAATACTTTACGCGCTTTTAAAAGCATACCTTCTTCGTAAAAATTGAAAAATATCGAAAGATATGAATCAATTGCAGTTGTAAAGAAGATTCCCAAAGGGAACATTCCTCAAAGTCGAGCCTTCATCTCTTTGACTGAACGGTAGTTCATACCTGAGCTCTCAAGGTCTCGCACTAACCCAGAGAACAGATATCACATTAGTATATTCACCTGTAAGACTGAATCTAGGGAATTTTGATACGGGAGTATATTCTGAGGTGGGACACGCGAATAAGTTTTAGTTCTTAAAACACTAAACTCGTATCTCGAATCAATTGAACTTTGTGTGAAAATTTAAGTGGATCAATATACTGACAATCTAAGTGAATCGTTTAGAACTTAAAGTGTTTAAAGCTCAACAATGCTAGTGATTTGTAAAAAACTGATATGATCCTCTGACGCAAACTCAAACAAAAATATTTTCTGTAAATATGACTGTAAATATTTCTTTACTGCTTTATGTTTCATAAAAAGTTAAAAAGATTTTGATTTCTGCTTTATTTTCGACAACCGATGTCTGAGAAGCTGAGTTTCAAAATCTAAGTATGTTGATCGTGTTTGTGAAAATAAACAAATTCATTAATTTGAAACTTGAAACTTTTATTCAAAAATCAAAAACAGTTTGTGAAGTCTCCAAGGTCATTAATTTGGACTTGGATGATTAACCGAGGAGGTTTTAGATGATTAGATTGTTAAAATCTGATGATAAGAGCTAGGTTTTGATGTTGGATTCTTAATACTACCAAATCTATGAAGATTGTTGATAGGGGAAAGAGTCAAGTAATCCTGGGAATACGTATAGTGTTATACTTGTAATAAGAGCCAGGTTCTAGATTAAAAGTGTTTGAGAGCCAGGTCACGATTCCTGGACAATCGGAAAATGCTTTCACTGTCGAAATATTTTAGCTTATGCTGAGAGAGCCAGGATTTTCAATCCTGAATGTTCAAAATATTTTTACTTATAAATGTTTGAGAGTTGCAGATGTTGTACCAGACTACGATCCCGATAGCCAAGTCTAAGGGGGGAGTCTGAAGACGAGCTCAACGCAAAGGGGAGCGTGCATTCAAGGAGCCAGGTAACTATCCTGGATGAGCTTGTAACCGGAAAGCCAGGTGTCGATCCCAAAAGCACGAAAGATTGACGAAAGGGGGAGCCTGAAGAGTCTATTGAAAGGGGGAGCTGAACCTGAAGACAAATCCACGGGGATTTTGTTCGAGTAAGAGGGAGTCTATATTTCTGAAAATGTAATGAAGCATCAAGAAGACTCAAGAGAAAGAAAAAGACAAGACGCTACGAGATTGATTGCGGCAATATCCAAGGGGGAGTTTGTTAGTGCATTTATGTCTATCGCCTCCGTCAATACGATCCGTAGCTGTTATAGAAGAATACTTGAGCTTATAGTGTTATATTTAGTAGAAAGGCAAGGTGGCATTTATGTAATTAATGAGAATTCTCATTAAGTCCCTTGGCCTATAAATAGAAGAGTTAGGGTTATGTTTTAGAACTTTTGCCATTTTGCACTTTGGAGAGCTATAGTGTTAGAGAGAGAAGCTAGAGAGAGAAAGTGTTGTGTACGTGATTCAAGTGCTGAACGTTTTCAGATCATTCAATAGAATCACAGTTATAATTACGTCGTGTGTGTTCGGTCACGTTCGTGTACGGATTCCGCACATTACACGAGTCGATTCGCAATCGTTTCGGAGTCGAAAACCGGTCCTACATCTATATCGATGAAAGTATTTCTAATTCAAGCATAATCGTAAGTGAATATGAAGGATCTTCCGTCTCTATTAATATTGATGGGGATTATTCCAAGACATCCGGCAAAGGCTGTTACACAGTGTAAGGCTGTGTGTAAAGATTGGATAGCCTATCTTTCAACGCCTGAGTTTGCTAAGAATAATTGTCATTTCTTGCTAATATTAGATAACCATAAAATAATTGCTCTTGACAAATCATCGTGTGCAATTCGTTATGTGGATGGTGAATCTCCTAGATGTGTTTTAGGCACTAATGTTCACATTCCCTTCGACGCTCATCCATGTAATGTAATATTTCTAGCAACTTTGGATGGATGGTATATGTTGTCCTATCGAACACTGGTGAATTGGTTGTTTGGAATTGTAACACCCCAAAAACGGGTTTGGTAATCAAACCACGTTAATAGTAAAGACTGGTAAAATACCGTTAGAGGTAAAAATTAACCCGGTAAATATTAGGATTTAAATAAATAAACCTAATACTAAATAAAAAGAGCATAAAAGCTTTTGAGGAAATAAAGTTCATAAGAGGCCCGAGTTAACAGGACTTAAAATAAAATGGGTTATAACTCCCCAAACCCACTAAGTTGACTAGGAATAATTAACCTAGTTAGTAATGAGTAATTAAGTGAAAACAATAAAGAAAAAAAGAACTAGTGAACCTTTTTATAAAAGGTTGGAACTAATGGGGCCAAAAGTGTAACAAGGAAACTTAAGTTTTTAAAAAACTTATATATATATATAATTAAAACACAACACACACCTAGGGTGTGTGTGTGTGGATCGACCAGAGGAAAGGAAAAGGGTAGCAAACCCTAAATTGTTCAAGAATCATTAAATTGAAGATCGATTCGAGCCTGAAATCAATGCATGAACACAAATTCGTGATCACCTAAGCATGGGGATCGCAAGGTATGTTGAATTTTGTTATTTGGTGATACTTTGAGATTTTGATCAACATTCATAAATGAAATTCTTGTATGAATGATGAATGCTATGGTGAAATTGAGATGTGTATAAGTCTAGGAACAAACCCTAGATGCAAACTTATTGAATTTGTGCCATAAACTAGTGATTAGTTAACTAATCAAGTATGAGCTAAGTGGGTTTTGACTAAATAATGAAGATGATGAGATATTTGTGCTTAAAATCGTCATAACTAATAGTTGAAGCGAGATACTTGAACAAATTATAAGTTAGAGTGAAAGCTCATGTATAACTTGAAATGAGTTTTAGTATGTTATGATGAAATTGGTAATTTCATTCATGTAAATAGATGTATGAACTCATGTTATATACTAGTTTATAAGAAGAATTTGATTATATTAGGTGTTCGGATGAATGCTATTGATATGACGAAACGGGTTTCACTAATAGATGAGGACCTTTAGTTCTTGTTAAATTAATAAATAAGTTAGCTTTGATAATTGCTTCAACTAGTTGAAGTGTTGGAAATATAATGAATCGGGTTAAAAGATTAGTTGAAACGGTGGCTTAAAAGAACGCCTACCGGGTAAATTGTGAATGCCTAAACTAGTTAATGAACTTGAATGTGCATTTTATATACTAATGGGCATTTGACTTTTAAAAAGTCAAACTGACCTAGAATACGATGAATGATTATTTTAGATATAAAATGCGTAAGGTGGAATAATCGTATTAAATTATGATTTAACTAACCACCTTGAAAACGATGATGATAGTTTGACGCGTAACAAGCTAGGTGGAAGCTTGGGGAATGAAGCGGGTCAAACGAATTTAAGAAGGAAAAGAAAAGCGTAATGTGGATGCGAGGTAAGTAAAGCTTACGCCCCTTACATTATTTACAATTTACTTAATTGCAAGTATTGTATGTGAATTCTATTAAGTGATTGGAATATGATGTTCCGACACAATTTAATGTGAGTCGGAACAAGGAAAAATGATAAGAAATCATGAATTATGGTAAAGAGGTAAAATGGTAAATTAGTGATGTAATGACGAACAAATAAGAAACGGTTTTTAAGTAAAAAGAGTTCAAGAGAAAACCGGGATAGCTTTAAAAGGGGCAAAATGGTAATTAAATACCATACCATATGGACGAATAGTCAATTAGACTAAATGGGTCGAATGGTGTTGTTAACACCATTTGACAATAACATTTGATAATCGCTTGTTGAGTCTTGTGTTCATAGGAATCATCATAAGGTTCGCGTCACTACTAACTAGTGATTAATAGCGAAAGGTTTTGAAACGAGTCTATATGTTGACTCGAGCCAGGTGCGCCTATATATAGATTTATACTTAAAAGTGCATAAATACCCTTAACGGGTCAAAATAAGATCATAAGCAAAAACGGGTTAATAATGCATAGAAACCAGTGACTGGAACCTAACATGATAGAAAATATCGAAATTAAAAGGTTCATGAGAAATGAGGGGTCAAACAAACTTGTTCGTTTGATAAATACACGAACGGGTCAAAAAGTGTCATAGTTGAATTTCAAGCCGAAAGCTTGAAATCTAAATTTTTGTGAATTCAGATGTCGGGTTTCCACTCCACGTGATGGAGAATTAAATTACGATCACGTAGGAAAAAGAATCATGCAAAACGGACATATAGATCAAAAGTTATGAAGCTTTGAAGTTAGAATTTCGATCGAAAATGGAGCTGGGCAAATGCAGCAGCAATTAAGCAACTTGCTGTCAAAAAGGGGGCTAGGTGTAGCGTCTAGCCCCTAGGCGTAGCGTCTAGCCCCTCCTGATTCCAAAAATTGTTTAATTTTTGTTTGTTTGACCCATATAACTTGTTTAAACTTGTTATTTAACTATCAAAGCTAACTTTTAAGTTGGTTTTGATTATAGGTGATAGCCAAGAGTGCCCGGATGAAGATCGAAGAAGAACCGAACACACGTTAAATGAAGCTTCCGCGTCAAATCTTGATTTGTTTAGTTATAAATGAATTATGTAAACACTTATAAATATGTTTTTGAAATGTTGTAAACATGAAGGAATGTTAGTATGACAAGTTTTTTTGTAAAGACACATTTTAGCATCAAAATGTGTATTTTATTATTAAAATGTTGATTAATTTAGTCGGGCGTTACAAGTTGGTAATCAGAGCTCAAGGTTAAAAGAATAAAGTGTTCGGTTCAAGGCTTGATCGTAAATCCGGTAAGTACAAGTATGTTAATGGTTTAGTATGATTAAAGTGTTTGTAACAACACATATGGTTATCGTGTAATACACGTTACCCCAACGAAAATGATTAGTATAGTTAACGAAATCACGTGCAGTAAAAAGCCTTGTATTACAATACGGGCATTTATGAATGTCAAAATTACTAACTTTTGTAAATGTTTAGTTGAAGGATACTCGCATCTGAAGATGACGAGAGTTGAACGAATTGTGGATATGACGGTGGAACGGTCCGAGGTATGACAAGTAGAGCATACTCATCAAGGACCTAAATCGCGTGACGATCGCGAACAAAGTTAACGGCAAGAGAAGCCAGTTAGGGCAAGCATTTAGAGGTGCACATTTTAAATTAATTGAGCGAATAGTAATATGCAATAAATACGTAGAGACTTACCGTTGCATATGTAAATTAAAAACTTGGAAAAACCTGAATATAATACCTATCCAGGATATTATTTCCAAGAAAACTAAAGAGAAGCGTTACTTACATGGGGTGTAATGTGAAAATTATAAAAGGTCATGTATGTCAGGTGTTGATCGCTTACTCTGGTCAAGTAAGTAGTGAACACGTGGTACCATGAACTTTTATGATGGACACATTTACATCCGTTGTAGTAAGGACAGGGTGAATGGGACGAACTAAAAAGGTACCCAAATAATCAAACAAGTAAAATGTTTGATACTAAATGTAAACGCAAGTCGGATGACGGAAGCGTCTTACGTTAGAATAACGAGCCCGAGAGAAGGGACAAAGATCAAAATAAATGAAAATACAAACCGACTAATAGGAATGCTAAGACATAGGGATAAGAGTTTGGCTGTCACAAGTGATGAAATTCACGCGGGCAAGTCAAACGAATTGAATAAAGAATAAAGGATTTGATTGAATAAAAGCGATGGGTTTCGTTAAGACGACCAAATAAATTAAAACGAAGTCTTAATACATACCGGGACGGTGGCTTTGAAAATGACTTCAGTAAAGATACCCGATAGATGGGTATGATTTTGAGTATATGCGTAAACCAAGAGACGGGAACGCGAAATAGAAAGTAAAAAGACTCGGGATATGAGTCATGACTAAAAGACAATGAGAAATTGCAAACAGAAATGTTGATAACTATGTTCAACTATTTTAAAGTTGAACGGGTTCAACAAAGAGTGAAGTTTGACATTCATAAGTGAGGAAGTTTCACACAAACAAGTCAAACGAATTTAATAAAGGATGACGCTTGCTAAAGTAAGTAAGCGCTAACCAAATAAATAAAAGTGCGAAATATTAATAAACCTATGTAAAGGGTTAGAAGCGTTAAAACATTAAGATAAAAGAACCCGGATAATGGGTCGTAAAGAAGTATAGGTAAGAACCGGGTAACGGTAAGAGTAGGACAAACCGACGTGTAAATGACGTTAGAAGTCATAAAGTCGCAAAGATAATTCGAAAAAATAAACAAACAAATGTAGCCTTAGACTACGATCAAAGTCAAATGAAATCTAAAAAGGAAAAGTAAATAATTCTAAACATAAAAAGGGGTGCCTTGACACCACATATATACATATATACAGTTGGATAAAGACTCGAATAAAAGATGATCTACGGGATCATCATAACCTACGGGATTATAATTAATGTTAAAGTCTAACGAGACTAAAAAGACCTTCGGGTCACAAATAGAAAGAAACGAATTGTAGGGATCTCAACTTAAAAGGGTAAAAGGGTGAAAATCTAAATAGATAGCCTACGAGGCTAAGTGAAAGAACCTACGGGTCATATGGGTTAAGCGTGGGAAATTGTTATAATTCCCCGCATTAAATAATAACGGAAAGGACTAAATCCTCGGAAGTAACATTCCTAGAAATGAGAAGAAGATGTGAGACAAAGAGGAAACGTAAACTAAAAATTTAGTTTTTAGTCAAAAGCAGCGTTTTAACAAAACATAAGTGGTAGGAGGTGATTTAGAAACCGTAAAAACACACATAAGGCCGTAGATGGCAAATAGAATACCAGGGTGACGGGGTATGAAGTGACGGCGACTAACAAGTCTAACCGCCAAACTAGATAATTAATAAAGATAATGGATACGAGCTGAAAGTAACGGCCCACGAGGCCTTACATGTAACAACTGTGCTTGTAATCTTTGTGAACATTTCAATTATCAATAAAACAATGTTATTTGATCCCAATGTTTGTTTGGTTGTGTTTTACATTTTTCATGTTTTGACTTTTATTCAATTTCAAACTCTATATCGCTTTCTGGAGAGTTATACGCAAACTGGTGCGTAAACGTAATCAGTTTAATGCGACAAATACTCCGGAACATCAACATATACTTAACATACCTTAAATAACCTTTACATAACTTAGAAATAAGTTTTGAAGGCTTTGGTATGGCAAAAACAAAGTTAATTCGCTTACAGGGACTAAACTTGACAAACTACGAAAGTATGCCAATTTGAACTGTAACGAACATTCCGGAACATGACCATAAGTTAAACACACCTTAAATATCCTTTAAATAGCTTATAAATAGGCTTTAAGGGGTTCGGTGCGCTAAAATAAACTTTTGGGTCATTCAGGGACTAAAAGCGTCAAAAAGTGCACAAGTTTGTATTTTCGCGCATAACTTACGTTCTGAATACATCCGGACATCCAAAAATTTATGTAAGCCCGAAAATATTTCATTTTAGTGTTTGGCATAAGAAAAATCCATTCGTCACGCCATTTGGATCGTTTCTCGCGCTTATGCGCATTTCGTCGTAATTAACCGAACAACGCGATTGTACGGCTAAACGAACCGACATCCGGCATATTTTTGAGCATGTTTCATGTTCCCTATACTTTAACATCCTTGTGAAGCTTAAAAATGAGCTTGACGGGTGTTAGAAGTGCCAAAACACGACGATACGCGCTCAGGAACCAAAACTGCAAAACTGCAAAAAAAAAATAATAAATAAAATAAATAAATAAAAAAAAAATGCAGCAAAAAGCCATTTTAAACACATGTTAACAGCCCCTAACACCCTCCAAAGGTCAAGTGCCACATGTTAATCTCCTATGGTGGCCAAAATGAACCACCACAACATTTCAACAAGTGTACGGCTTAGATCGTGCCCCCTTTTCCAAGAAACGATCCTAACGGTTGTGGGTTTACTATAAATACCCAACCCATTTCCACTCATTCCTCACACTTGAATCTGATTTATGCCTTCTAAGTTGAAGTTTATACTTCATACCTGAAGGTAAATCGGATCAAGAGCTTTCGGGGACCCTTTGTAAGTGTTCCTTCGTTCTTTTATCGTTTTTCGAGTCCGAAAGTCAAACTTTGTTTGACTTTCTGCGTTGACCAGTTTATGGTCAATGCGAAGTTCGTTAGAACTTCGCAACGTGATTGTAATCACGATGGTTATAGTCCTTGTGACTATGCCTACTGATTACCACGTTGTCTAGGGTCGTAAGGGTAAGCGACTTGATCAGTCGCTTATGCTTTCGAACCCGACCCAATTGGTCGATCATTAGGATCCGACCAAATACATTAGGTGACCATAGTATATAGGGAATAACCTTCTGAGGTTATACCTTATGGTCGCTTCGTTTAAGTAGTTGTATGATAGGTAGTTTATATGCCTTAGGTAAATTACCAAAATGCCCTTTTTACGCCAAAATTCATTTTAAGCATATGTAACATAACTTTTGGTATCTAAACTGATTTGGCAACAATATTAGACATGTTAAGGCATATTTTACTTATCATAGGGCTAGTTAGGCGTTCCGAACGCGTTTTACGCGAACAACGCGTTAAAGTAGCATAAGCTACCTAAACGGGTCGTAATGGGTCGTAAGCACTTAGGTTAGGTTTCATTTAGTATGTAGGCTTTATTAAAACATACTACATGAGTACCCATACTCATTTGGTTTATGAGCCTCATTCTATCCGATTCTCCGATATAGGTCCGGTTTATTAACATAGTTACCTATATTAGGTGCCGTTTGATTCCGAGATCTCTAGCATTGCTTGGTGGTTATCTTAGGACTCCTGAGCAATCTCAAGTGAGTACATAGACCCCTCTTTTACTGTTTTCCAAACATTTTGGGGTGAAACACATGTGCCTACTTGTTACTTTCATGCTTTCCTGTTTTCACATCATATACCTGCTATGTTTGTTAGTACATTATAGTACATGATTTCATTACGTTTCATGCTATGTATGTCCATTGTGTGCATATTTAGTACATTGTTTTACATTACATTTCTGCTATGTATGTTAACTGATAGCATGCTAGCACATTGATTTACATGACTTTTCTGCTTTGTATGTTAACTTAGCATACTTAGTACATTGTTTTTATATAACATGTTCACTTTTGCTATGACATTTGGTTTGCACAAACGAGACTATTATACGTTCATTAACATTAGCTACGCCGCTCGGTAGTAAGTACTGGTACCATAGGACTTGACAAATCCCATTCCTGACATCCCGGGTTTGTTTGGATGTAAGGAATGACTGAATCCGAAAACATTTCTTTTGATAACCTTAACTGAAAGGGTTATCCGACTGTCTCAAGGCTTGAATGTATGCGTTAACTTACCACATAAATGTTTGTATCAATGTAACATGTATTACTTTGCGAAACATAACTTTTTGATACATTCAAAATACTTTGTTTTGTACATTTCTACATTTGGACTATTTGACAATACTTTACTTACAAGACATAACATTTGTTACACATTACTTGACTACTTTTGGACTATCAACAGTTGACATGGTTTATACAAGGACTTTTGACAATTGGTTTAAACATAGACATTATACATTGTTGGTTGGTTAAGTGACTTAAGTAACGAAATGTGAGTAATATGATACAAGCATGGTGGATACGCCGCTGGTACTTCCTATATATAAGTGTTTGTATTATATTACATATCAGAGCGTTATTTAAATCATTGATTTTGGACTTATACATTTTATACAAGTAACATGTTTTCACAAGACTTTGTTTTACAATACGGTTTATTTTATACAACTCATTTTACATGGTTATTCATTTAACCATACCTTATTCTTTTACTTATACATATCATCTAAACTTATTGTTTTTCAAGCGATTTACAAAACAAAATCAAATTACAAGGTTCATGACTAAACATTTCTTAAACTTAAGTCATGAATCCTATTTTCACAAAACCTATGTATCTCACAGGCATTTTTATGCTGACGTACCTATTTTCACATGTGTTTTCAGGAGCTTTTCCGTAGGATGACGATCATGACACTAGGGCGGACCTGTGCCTTAGAGATTTAAAACGAAGATAGACCATGTTTAATTATGTTAAAAACTCTTTGATTCCTGTTTAAAACAATGAAACTCTTGTGTTTATAAATAAAATACAACTTTAAATGCCATGGTTATGAAACAATTAATTCCGTTACAACACTCCCCGACGTTTTCCGCCACGTCTTGTATGTTATACGTGGTCGGGGTGTGACAGAAGAGTTGGTATCAGAGCCAATGGTTATAGGGAATTAGGTTATTAGTAATGCTTTGACCTAGACTATAACCTTTCTAGGACCCTAACGCAAGTTATCTTGTGTTTAGATCTTAAAAACATGTACATCACCTATCCTTAGGTGATTATCAAAACAGAAACCAAATTTTTCCGAAACGATTTTTGAAAAACAATCTTCTGTTTTTGAATGATTTATTACAAGGTTTTGAACCCTCTGTTAGATGGTTTTGAACCCTTTTAGTTTGGATTTTTGGCCTTGTGCCTTCAAATTTTCAAAATCTCGTCAAGGTTTTGGGTTTTAAATAATGTGAACACGTGTAAACTGGAAGAGTGAATGCCTGTATTCTGGGTTTTCTGTCTAGGCAAGCACTTCATATACGTCTCATCAGACGCGAGACCAGTTGTGCTTACCTGGGAATTCTTGGGATGAGTGTTCACTTATAGGCGAGCATGTCTTCATGATACATTATTTTCGATCCATTTACTTTGATTAGTCATTGTGCGTCGTTTGTTCGCTTGGTAATGCGGACAAATGACCACCATCTTTGCGTTTGTTAATTTTGTTTCATCTCATTCTTTTCATCCAATCCTCTCACTCGTTTCCTTTCATGTTTTTCCTCTTTTAGAATGCCTCCTCGACGCGAGCACCAGATAGCAACTGCCGAACTGGCAGAAATCATTTCGGAGCAGATGGCTGCTCAGTTCCCAAATCTCTTTGCTCAATGGCACGCAGCCAACAACAACAACAATGCTCCATGCAAATACAAGGACTTTAGCTCGGCTAAACCACTCAAGTTTAGTGGTTCTGAAGGAGCGACTGGGCTTCTTCAATGGTTTGAGAGCATTAAGAATACTTTCCGCCACGTGCAGTGTCCGGATAATCGCAAGGTCGAGTTTTCTTCGAGCGTATTTCAGAAGAGGGCTCTCACATGGTGGAACGGGGTTATGAGAGACAGGGGTGCAGAAGTTGCTCTAGCACAGACATGGGCTCAACTCAGGGCCCTTATGATGAGGGAATTCTGTCCTCGCCATGAACAGCGAGCGTTGGAGAAAGAGTTTGATAATTTGAAACAAGATAGTGGTGAGCACAGGGCATATACTGACAGGTTTGAGGAGTTGAGTCTGCTTTGCCCAACTATGGTTACCCCACTCGACAAGGGTATCGAAAGGTACATCGACGGCCTACCTGACTCAGTACAAGACATCCTTACTGGGAGTAACCCTACCACACTCCGTCAGGCGATCGAGTTAGCAGCGACATTGACTGAGTCGCAGGTTCGAAAGGGAAAGCTGCATAAAAAGGGTGACAAGGGTAAGAAGCAGGTGTCTGATAAGGAAGATAGCAAGAAAAGTCAAAACAAGAAGCGAAAGAATTCTGGAGGGTCTAGGAAGCGGAAGGCTTCCCAAAACTATGCCGTTACTACACAGGCCCAAGCTGCACCAAATCAGCCTGCGCAACCACTAGCCAAGAAGCCTTATCTTGGCACTGCACCTTTGTGCAACAGGTGTAACAGCCATCATCAACCACACCTCCAGTGTCGTCAGTGCACCAACTGCAGAAGATCTGGTCATCTTACTGCCGCCTGCCGCATTCTTGTTAACCAGAACCAGGCAGTTCAGAACCCGGCTCAACAAGTTGCTCAGCCTCTTGTTCAGCAACAAGGTCAAGCTGCACGACCTCATTTTCCTCCTGGTTCGTGCTACAATTGTGGGGATCTGACCCACTACAGGAACCGGTGCCCAAGGCTAGCCAACCAAAATCAGAACCAAAATCAGGCTCAGGCTCGAGGGCGAGCTTTTAACTTGAATGCCCAAGAGGCGCAGGCGGACGATAATGTGGTGAACGGTACGTTCTTTATTAATAATCAGCCTGCATCTGTTCTTTTTGATTCGGGTGCCGACAAGAGTTTTGTGTCATTGTCTTTTGAGCCATTACTTCGCGTGTCTAGAACAAAACTAGGTAAACCTTTGACAGTAGAAGTTGCTAGTGGTGAACCCATTGTTCTTGATTCCGTTCTACGCAACTGCCAGTTGAACCTTAACGACCATCTTTTTCCTATCGATCTTACGCCTATGCAACTTGGAAGCTTCGACGTCATTGTGGGGATGGATTGGTTATCCAAGCATCGCGCAGAGATAGTTTGTTCTGAGAAGATTGTTCGTGTGCCGCTTTCGACAGGCGAGATCCTACAGGTTAAAGGTGAGAAACCGTCTGGTGGTCTCAAGCTCATGTCCTGTTTTAAAGCTCGGAAGTATCTGCGAAAGAATTATGTGGCCTTCTTGGCACATGTCACAGAAGATAAAAGCAAGGGTAAGTCTATTTCAGATATTCCTATCGTTCGGGATTATTCTGAAGTTTTCCCTGAAGACTTACCTGGTCTACCTCCAGCACGCCAAGTCGAGTTCCGTATTGATCTCGTACCTGGTGCAAATCCCATTGCCCGAGCTCCATATCGTCTTGCACCATCTGAGATGCAAGAGTTGTCTAATCAGCTTCAGGAGCTCTCTGACAAAGGTTTTATCCGTCCTAGCTTTTCACCTTGGGGTGCTCCCGTTCTTTTTGTCAAGAAGAAGGATGGATCTTTTAGGATGTGTATCGATTATCGTGAGCTTAACAAGCTTACCATCAAGAATCGATATCCCCTACCTCGCATCGATGATCTCTTTGATCAGTTACAAGGCGCTTCTTATTTTTCGAAGATTGATCTGCGATCTGGATATCATCAACTTCGGGTGCATGAAGAAGACATTCCCAAGACAGCATTCCGCACTCGATATGGGCATTATGAGTTCACAGTCATGCCATTCGGTTTGACTAATGCTCCTGCTGTTTTCATGGACTTAATGAATAGGGTCTACAAGCCTTATTTGGATCAGTTCGTCATTGTTTTTATTGACGACATCTTGATTTATTCTAAGACGCGAGCTGATCACGAGCAACATCTTCGTCTTACTCTGGAACTCCTAAAGAAAGAGCAACTTTTCGCCAAATTCTCCAAGTGTGAATTCTGGCTTAAAGAAGTTCAATTCTTAGGACATATTATCAACGAACAAGGCATTCATGTAGATCCCTCCAAGATCAGTGCGATTAAGGATTGGGATACGCCTACCACTCCTACTGAGGTTCGTTCTTTTCTTGGTCTAGCGGGTTATTATCGCCGCTTCATTGAAAATTTTTCGAAGATTGCAGTTCCTCTAACTGCTCTAACTCAGAAGAACAAACCCTTTGATTGGGGATTCAAGCAAGAGGAAGCTTTTCAAAACTTGAAGCAGAAGCTTTGCGACACGCCTGTTCTAACTTTGCCTGAGGGCAATGATGATTTTGTCGTTTATTGCGATGCATCTAAACTGGGTCTTGGCTGTGTTCTTATGCAAAGGAACAAAGTCATAGCATATGCATCAAGGCAGTTGAAGATACATGAGAAGAACTACACCACTCATGATCTTGAGTTGGGTGCAGTTGTTTTAGCTCTAAAGATCTGGAGACACTATTTGTACGGTACAAAATGTGTGGTTTTCACGGACCACAAAAGTCTTCAGCATATCTTCAACCAGAAAGAACTCAACATGAGGCAACGACGTTGGGTTGAGCTTTTAAACGACTATGACTGCGAAATTCGCTACCATCCTGGTAAGGCGAATGTCGTAGCTGATGCATTGAGTCGTAAGGAACGTACTAAGCTTCATTGTGTACGTGTTCAATCTGTTATTCAAGCTCAATCCGATATCCAAGCACGCATTTCTCAGGCTCAACAATCTTGTGTTTCACAAGGTTTAATGGATAAGGAATTTTCCCTATCACATAACACCTGCTCTGGAACTGAAGGACAATGGATCGTATTACTTCATGGACCGTTTGTGGGTCCCAAGCCAGGATGATCTTCGTACCTTGCTTATGGATGAAGCCCATAAGTCTCGTTATTCTATTCATCCGGGCTCAGATAAGATGTATAAGGATCTTCGTATTCAGTATTGGTGGCCTGGTATGAAGAAAGACATTGCCTTATACGTATCAAAATGCCTTACTTGTCTAAAGGTTAAGGCTGAACATCAACGTCCTTCGGGTTTATTGGTGCAACCAGAGATTCCAGTTTGGAAATGGGAAAACATTACTATGGATCTTGTTACCAAACTTCTGCGCACAAAGAAAGGTCATGATGCCATCTGGGTAGTCGTTGATCGTCTTACTAAGTCAGCACACTTCTTGCCAATCCGTGAGGATTTTCCTGCTGACAGACTTGCTCAAATCTATGTGGATGAAATTGTAGCTCGTCATGGTGTTCCGTTGAACATCATTTCTGACAGAGATGCTCGTTTCACTTCTCATTTTTGGAGAACCATGCAATCTGCTATGGGGACCCAACTTAATCTGAGCACAGCTTATCATCCGCAGACGGATGGTCAATCTGAAAGAACAATCCAGACTCTGGAGGATATGCTTAGAGCTTGTGTGATCGATTTTGGTGGTAGCTGGGATTCACATCTTAAATTGATTGAATTTTCCTACAACAACAGTTATCACACCAGCATCAAAATGGCTCCTTTCGAGGCTCTCTATGGTCGAAAATGTCGTTCACCAGTCTGCTGGAATGAGATCGGCGAGGCTCAACTTACTGGACCTGCCCTCATTTTAGAGACTACTGACAAGATCAAGAAAGTTCATGATAACCTTCAGACAGCTAGAAGCCGTCAAAAGAATTACGCGGATCCAAAACGCAAGGCCTTGGAATTTCAAGTCGGTGATCGAGTATTACTTAAGGTCTCACCTTGGAAAGGTGTGATCAGATTTGGAAAGAAAGGAAAACTTGCACCTAGATACGTTGGACCATTCAAGATCGTCGAAAGAATCGGAAAGGTAGCCTACAGACTTGAGTTACCTCCTGAACTTGGAAATGTTCATCCAACTTTTCACGTATCCAATCTCAAGAGGTGTTTAGCTGATGAGAACCACCACATACCGCTTGACGAAATTCGTGTTGGCAAAACACTGAAATTTGTTGAGAAGCCAGTGGAAATCATGGAACGTGAAGTCAAATGGCTTAAACGCAAGCGCATTCCTTTGGTCAAAGTTCACTGGGAAGCTAAACGTGGACCCGATTTTACTTGGGAACGCGAAGATCAAATGAAGGCGAAATATCCTCATCTTTTCCCACGAGTTTCCTCTAAATAAATTTCGGGACGAAATTTCCACAAGTAGGGGAGACTGTAACAACTGTGCTTGTAATCTTTGTGAACATTTCAATTATCAATAAAACAATGTTATTTGATCCCAATGTTTGTTTGGTTGTGTTTTACATTTTTCATGTTTTGACTTTTATTCAATTTCAAACTCTATATCGCTTTCTGGAGAGTTATACGCAAACTGGTGCGTAAACGTAATCAGTTTAATGCGACAAATACTCCGGAACATCAACATATACTTAACATACCTTAAATAACCTTTACATAACTTAGAAATAAGTTTTGAAGGCTTTGGTATGGCAAAAACAAAGTTAATTCGCTTACAGGGACTAAACTTGACAAACTACGAAAGTATGCCAATTTGAACTGTAACGAACATTCCGGAACATGACCATAAGTTAAACACACCTTAAATATCCTTTAAATAGCTTATAAATAGGCTTTAAGGGGTTCGGTGCGCTAAAATAAACTTTTGGGTCATTCAGGGACTAAAAGCGTCAAAAAGTGCACAAGTTTGTATTTTCGCGCATAACTTACGTTCTGAATACATCCGGACATCCAAAAATTTATGTAAGCCCGAAAATATTTCATTTTAGTGTTTGGCATAAGAAAAATCCATTCGTCACGCCATTTGGATCGTTTCTCGCGCTTATGCGCATTCCGTCGTAATTAACCGAACAACGCGATTGTACGGCTAAACGAACCGACATCCGGCATATTTTTGAGCATGTTTCATGTTCCCTATACTTTAACATCCTTGTGAAGCTTAAAAATGAGCTTGACGGGTGTTAGAAGTGCCAAAACACGACGATACGCGCTCAGGAACCAAAACTGCAAAACTGCAAAAAAAAAAATAATAAATAAAATAAATAAATAAAAAAAAATGCAGCAAAAAGCCATTTTAAACACATGTTAACAGCCCCTAACACCCTCCAAAGGTCAAGTGCCACATGTTAATCTCCTATGGTGGCCAAAATGAACCACCACAACATTTCAACAAGTGTACGGCTTAGATCGTGCCCCCTTTTCCAAGAAACGATCCTAACGGTTGTGGGTTTACTATAAATACCCAACCCATTTCCACTCATTCCTCACACTTGAATCTGATTTATGCCTTCTAAGTTGAAGTTTATACTTCATACCTGAAGGTAAATCGGATCAAGAGCTTTCGGGGACCCTTTGTAAGTGTTCCTTCGTTCTTTTATCGCTTTTCGAGTCCGAAAGTCAAACTTTGTTTGACTTTCTGCGTTGACCAGTTTATGGTCAATGCGAAGTTCGTTGGAACTTCGCAACGTGATTGTAATCACGATGGTTATAGTCCTTGTGACTATGCCTACTGATTACCACGTTGTCTAGGGTCGTAAGGGTAAGCGACTTGATCAGTCGCTTATGCTTTCGAACCCGACCCAATTGGTCGATCATTAGGATCCGACCAAATACATTAGGTGACCATAGTATATAGGGAATAACCTTCTGAGGTTATACCTTATGGTCGCTTCGTTTAAGTAGTTGTATGATAGGTAGTTTATATGCCTTAGGTAAATTACCAAAATGCCCTTTTTACGCCAAAATTCATTTTAAGCATATGTAACATAACTTTTGGTATCTAAACTGATTTGGCAACAATATTAGACATGTTAAGGCATATTTTACTTATCATAGGGCTAGTTAGGCGTTCCGAACGCGTTTTACGCGAACAACGCGTTAAAGTAGCATAAGCTACCTAAACGGGTCGTAATGGGTCGTAAGCACTTAGGTTAGGTTTCATTTAGTATGTAGGCTTTATTAAAACATACTACATGAGTACCCATACTCATTTGGTTTATGAGCCTCATTCTATCCGATTCTCCGATATAGGTCCGGTTTATTAACATAGTTACCTATATTAGGTGCCGTTTGATTCCGAGATCTCTAGCATTGCTTGGTGGTTATCTTAGGACTCCTGAGCAATCTCAAGTGAGTACATAGACCCCTCTTTTACTGTTTTCCAAACATTTTGGGGTGAAACACATGTGCCTACTTGTTACTTTCATGCTTTCCTGTTTTCACATCATATACCTGCTATGTTTGTTAGTACATTATAGTACATGATTTCATTACGTTTCATGCTATGTATGTCCATTGTGTGCATATTTAGTACATTGTTTTACATTACATTTCTGCTATGTATGTTAACTGATAGCATGCTAGCACATTGATTTACATGACTTTTCTGCTTTGTATGTTAACTTAGCATACTTAGTACATTGTTTTTATATAACATGTTCACTTTTGCTATGACATTTGGTTTGCACAAACGAGACTATTATACGTTCATTAACATTAGCTACGCCGCTCGGTAGTAAGTACTGGTACCATAGGACTTGACAAATCCCATTCCTGACATCCCGGGTTTGTTTGGATGTAAGGAATGACTGAATCCGAAAACATTTCTTTTGATAACCTTAACTGAAAGGGTTATCCGACTGTCTCAAGGCTTGAATGTATGCGTTAACTTACCACATAAATGTTTGTATCAATGTAACATGTATTACTTTGCGAAACATAACTTTTTGATACATTCAAAATACTTTGTTTTGTACATTTCTACATTTGGACTATTTGACAATACTTTACTTACAAGACATAACATTTGTTACACATTACTTGACTACTTTTGGACTATCAACAGTTGACATGGTTTATACAAGGACTTTTGACAATTGGTTTAAACATAGACATTATACATTGTTGGTTGGTTAAGTGACTTAAGTAACGAAATGTGAGTAATATGATACAAGCATGGTGGATACGCCGCTGGTACTTCCTATATATAAGTGTTTGTATTATATTACATATCAGAGCGTTATTTAAATCATTGATTTTGGACTTATACATTTTATACAAGTAACATGTTTTCACAAGACTTTGTTTTACAATACGGTTTATTTTATACAACTCATTTTACATGGTTATTCATTTAACCATACCTTATTCTTTTACTTATACATATCATCTAAACTTATTGTTTTTCAAGCGATTTACAAAACAAAATCAAATTACAAGGTTCATGACTAAACATTTCTTAAACTTAAGTCATGAATCCTATTTTCACAAAACCTATGTATCTCACAGGCATTTTTATGCTGACGTACCTATTTTCACATGTGTTTTCAGGAGCTTTTCCGTAGGATGACGATCATGACACTAGGGCGGACCTGTGCCTTAGAGATTTAAAACGAAGATAGACCATGTTTAATTATGTTAAAAACTCTTTGATTCCTGTTTAAAACAATGAAACTCTTGTGTTTATAAATAAAATACAACTTTAAATGCCATGGTTATGAAACAATTAATTCCGTTACAACACTCCCCGACGTTTTCCGCCACGTCTTGTATGTTATACGTGGTCGGGGTGTGACATTACACATGAAGGACGTACGCGTCAGTATAAATGAAAACTTCTAATCAAAAGAAACGGGAGCCTTGAAAACGAAACTAGGTTCGTTTGATTAAACCAATGAACTAAGTAAATAAGGTTTCGAGGACGAAACCTCTTTAAGGAGGTAGACTTGTAACACCCCAAAAACGGGTTTGGTAATCAAACCACGTTAATAGTAAAGACTGGTAAAATACCGTTAGAGGTAAAAATTAACCCGGTAAATATTAGGATTTAAATAAATAAACCTAATATTAAATAAAAAGAGAATAAAAACTTTTGAGGAAATAAAGTTCATAAGAGGCCCGAGTTAACGGGACTTAAAATAAAACGGGTTATAACTCCCCAAACCCACTAAGTTGACTAGGGATAATTAACCTAGTTAGTAATGAGTAATTAAGTGAAAACAATAAAGAAAACAAGAACTAGTGAACCTTTTTATAAAAGGTTGGAACTAAAGGGGCCAAAAGTGTAACAAGGAAACTTAAGTTTAATATATATATATATATATATATATATATATATAATTAAAACCATGGTTGCAAAAGTCGCTAGGCGCTCCCTAGTCGGTAAACCGGGGAGTTGAGAGTACTCGGCATAGGCGGAGAGTAGTCGGGGAGTACTCGGACATGTTAAATTATAAAGAAATTAGTTTTTGGAAATTAAATATATGTCTAATAACATAAATTTACTAATATTTATAACAAAATACGTGAAAATGATATTCATTGTTTAATATGATAGTCATATAAATTATGTTTTATTATTTTTAAGTCAAACTCGACCCGAATTGACCTACTAGATCCGATTTTGGCCAAGTTTGACCACGTTTGATCGATTCCGAGTAATTAGGCGGCGTTAGAGAAAGTCGCCTCGGTAGCCTACCTTGTAGCGACTACTCGGGGAGTACTCGGCCTTGGAAACCTTGTTTTACAACCATGATTAAAACACAACACACACCTAGGGTGTGTGTGTGGATCGACCAGAGGAAAGGAAAAAGGGAGCAAACCCTAAATTGTTCAAGAATCATCAAATTGAAGATCGATTCGAGCCTGAAATCAATGCATGAACACAAATTTGTGATCACCTAAGCATGGGGATCGCAAGGTATGTTGAATTTTGTTATTTGGTGATACTTTGAGATTTTGATCAACATTCATAAATGAAATTCTTGTATGAATGATGAATGCTATGGTGAAATTGAGATGTGTATAAGTCTAGGAACAAACCCTAGATGCAAACTTATTGAATTTGTGCCATAAACTAGTGATTAGTTAACTAATCAAGTATGAGCTAAGTGGGTTTTGACTAAATAATGAAGATGATGAGATATTTGTGCTTAAAATCGTCATAACTAATAGTTGAAGCGAGATACTTGAACAAATTATAAGTTAGAGTGAAAGCCCATGTATAACTTGAAATGAGTTTTAGTATGTTATGATGAAATTGGTAATTTCATTCATGTAAATAGATGTATGAACTCGTGTTATATACTAGTTTATAAGAAGAATTTGATTATATTAGGTGTTCGGATGAATGCTAGTGATATGACGAAACGGGTTTCACTAATAGATGAGGAAACTTAGTTCTTGTTAAATAAATAAATAAATAAGTTAGCTTTGATAATTGCTTGAACTAGTTGAAGTGTTGGAAATATAATGAATCGGGTTAAAAGATTAGTTGAAACGGTGGCTTAAAAGAACGCCTACCGGGTAAATTGTGAATGCCTAAACTAGTTAATGAACTTGAATGTTCATTTTATATACTAATGGGCATTTGACTTTTAAAAAGTCAAACTGACCTAGAATACGATGAATGATTATTTTAGATATAAAATGCGCAAGGTGGAATAATCGTATTAAATTATGATTTAACTAGCCACCTTGAAAACGATGATGATAGTTTGACGCGTAATAAGCTAGGTGGAAGCTTGGGGAAGGAAGCGGGTCAAACGAATTTAAGAAGGAAAAGAAAAGCGTAATGTGGATGCGAGGTAAGTAAAGCTTACGCCCCTTACATTAGTTACAATTTACTTAATTGCAAGTATTGTATGTGAATTCTATTAAGTGATTGGAATATGATGTTCCGACACAATTTAATGTGAGTCGGAACAAGGAAAAATGATAAGAAATCATGAATTATGGTAAAGAAGTAAAATGGTAAATTAGTCATGTAATGACGAACAAATAAGAAACGGTTTTTAAGTAAAAAGAGTTCAAAGAGAAAACCGGGATAGGTTTTAAAGGGGCGAAATGGTAATTAAATACCATCCCATATGGACGAATAGTCAATTAGACTAAATGGGTCGAATGGTGTTATTAACACCATTTGACAATAACATTTGATAATCGCTTGTTGAGTCTTGTGTTCATAGGAATCATCATAAGGTTCGCGTCACTACTAACTAGTGATTAATAGCGAAAGGTTTTGAAACAAGTCTATATGTTGACTCGAGCCAGGTACGCCTATATATAGATTTATACTTAAAAGTGCATAAATACCCTTAACGGGTCAAAATAAGATCATAAGCAAAAACGGGTCAATAATGCATAGAAACCAGTGACTGGAACCTAACATGATAGAAAATATCAAAATTAAAAGATTCATGAGAAATGAGGGGTCAAACAAACTTGTTCGTTTGATAAATACACGAACGGGTCAAAAAGTGTCATAGTTGAATTTCAAGCCGAGAGCTTGAAATCTAAATTTTTGTGAATTCGGATGTCGGGTTTCCACTCCATGTGATGGAGAATTAAATTACGATCTCGTAGGAAAAAGAATCGCGCAAAACGGACATCTAGATCAAAAGTTATGAAGCTTTGAAGTTAGAATTTCAATCGAAAATGGAGCTGGGCAAATGAAGCAGCAATTAAGCAACTTGCTGTCAAAAAGGGGGCTAGGTGTAGCGTCTAGCCCCTAGGCGTAGCGTCAAGCCCCTCCTGATTCCGAAAATTGTTTAATTTTTGTTTGTTTGACCCATATAACTTGTTTAAACTTGTTATTTAACTATCAAAGATAACTTTTAAGTTGGTTTTGATTATAGGTGATAGCCAAGAGTGCCCGGATGAAGATCAAGCTCGAAGAAGAACCGAACACACGTTAAATGAAGCTTCCGTTTCAAATCTTGATTTGTTTAGTTATAAATGAATTATGTAAACACTTATAAATATGTTTTTGAAATGTTGTAAACATGAAGGAATGTTAGTATGACAAGTTTTTTTGTAAAGACACATTTTAGCATCAAAATGTGTATTTTATTATTAAAATGTTGATTAATTTAGTCGGGCGTTACAGGAATCCACTAACTCGTGTGTTCAAGATGCTGAAAATTCCAATTCTTAGGGCTTTTACAATATGGATGATGATAGTCTTAGGTTTTGTGTTGACTCTGCTGGCAATTACAATATTGTGCATATTAAACGCACTCATTTCAGTTAACGGTTAACATTTATTCATTTAGTGAAGGTTCATGGTCAACTCCAGGGTTCTTAATTTACAGTCCATATGATATTGGTATTTATAGTTGGTCCGTTGGGACGTTTTGTGCAAATAGTTTGTATTTTGTATTGACCAAATTATGGTGTATGGGTAACACAACGGTACTTCGTTTGGATGTTGATTTGGAGGTAATTAAAAATGTAGGATTCCTAGATACACTGAGTGTGGAATCTATAGGTCAGTTGGTGACTATATGAGATGAACGTCATATGTTGGTTAGTATTGGAATGTGTAGTGTAGATGTTCAATTGTGGCGTTTGCAAAACGAAACTTGGTCGAAAGTGGTGTCTTTTGTACCCCGTGTGTTTATGTCATTGATGATCGGGTCATCTATGCACGAATGGGGTGAGGTTGCTGAGATAAACGTAAAGGCAAAAAAGATGCATGGTTTTTTTCCTATCATCTTTATGCAAGGCATCATAGGTGCCACCTATATCGAAAGTATAATTTCACCACATGTTTAGTTATTGTTTTGTATTTAGTGGCTTATTGTTATCTTTGTGTTATATATATATACTATTATGTTTGTGGTTGGTGTATTTTTGTATATGGAGATTCAATGTTTAGTAATTAATGTGGTACTTTAATTGGTCTATTATGTTTAGAATATGTTTGTTAGTTAGTGTTGATTGTATAAACTTAGTAGAGTAAACAAAATAATTTTTATGATTTATTCAGTTATGAAATGTTGTATAATAGTTGATTAAACAAAAAAAATTATGATTTATTCAATTTATGAAATGTTGTGTAACTTTTTTAAGTCAATAAATATAATCTATGTTTGATTCTCATTGATAGTTTTTTTAATACTTTCGTAAACATGTAAAATTGATAGATCTCATTTATCTTCATTTAATGGTGTTAACAATTCCTACGTTAATCAATTTACAAATAATTAATTAAATATTTTAAATTGTGCAAATTAGATGTGAGATTTTAAGTTAGTATGTATGGCAATTCAAGAACAGTTGTAGTTACTAATCACAATCGAATTAAAAGTCATCATTATCTTAAATATAGACATAGTTATTGATGTTCTTAATCTTATAAACCCGTCTCAGCAGACCCATCCCAGTAAAAGGGTAAACTGCTAGTTTCATATTAGGTTCGACTTTCGAGTCTTGTTTTTTTAGAGTAAATTACAAATATCGTTCTTTATGTATGTCACTTATTGCAAACTGTGTCCTTTGTCTTTAATAATTACAGAAAACGTACTCGATGTTTGCAAACCATTGCAATTATGTCTTTTAGCCCTAACTTAGTTAAATTTTTATGGTTAAATCTGACCAAATGGACTCCACATGAGGGTAGTTTGGTCATTTTACTCTCATGTTGGGTGCATTTGATCATATTTAACCATAAAAATTAACTGAGTTAAGGCTAAAGGACATAACTTGCAAGTGTTTGCAAACATCGAGTACGTCTTCTTTAATTATTGAAGATAAAGAACACAACTTGCAATAAGTGACATACATAAAGGACGATTTATGTAATTTACTCTTTTTTTAACATACAAACACCCCACTTCTTTTAATTTACTAAAAACTTTTCATATTTCTTCACAACAAGATCAGTCTACAAACTAGTAAGGGTTTGTAGTTCTCACTTGAGGAAGCAAATCACCATTCGAAAACGATGATCGGGGCAGGGAAGATGAAGCAATACACAAATGTTCTCGATAAACCCCTTAGTAAAGGCAGACAAGAGGTAAGATTTCATCGATCCGCCCAATTTCATCAAGATCCCACTATTCAATTTCCCAAATTAAAAAAGATCCATATTCATTTCGACCCAAAATTCCAACTTTGAATCCAATTCTGTCACCGTTAATTGCAAAATTGATTAGGGTTTTGAGAATGGTTCTGTTTTTCTATTTCTTGTTTGAAAGATTTGATTTTTATTGCAAAGATTTAGGCATTGTGTTTGATCTTTGATATGCAGGTGAGTTTAAGTGGATTTGCTTACTTGTTTTCAGAGCTTGTTCAGTATAATCAGACTCAGGTTGACAACATTGGGGAGCTAGAAAGGAGGTAACAACTTGTTGTTTTTGTTAAAAAAAACTTTATAAATTCAATAAAAATTGAATTTCTGATGTGTTACTTTAAGAAAATGATATAGAAGAGAAGTTTTACACATGGGTTTTTATTATTTTGAAAAGGGGAGGGAGGGGGGGGGGGGGGGGGGGGTTGTATGTATTGAGAAAATTTAGATGAGTTGATTCACTGAACAAACATTTTATTAGGTTCTACGAATAGAAAGATGTTGGTGGTCGATTAATAACGGGTATCGTTAAGGTTGTTGATGTATTATAAAATGACCCGTGGAATCTTTGATATGAACTAATGAGTGTTCAATGCGTAATACTGGAATTCATATCTAATACGTAATTTCATGGATGCTATAAAATTATGTTTGATCAGATTGGAGGACGCGGGCTATGCCGTTGGAGTACGAGTTTTGGAACTGCTGTGCCACAGGGAAAAGGTAGTGTTTTGCAGTTGGTGTATAGTTGAATTTTGACATGACCTAATAGTCGAATGCTCGCTTTATCGTTAAATAGCCGAAATAAATCAGACCTGATATTTCTATATGCATATTCATGCTTGCTGTCAGGTTTCGTTAAGAAATAAATAAATGTTTTTGTTTTGCATTTCTTGTGCCTGGATATGAACAAAAGGAGGTTATATTAGTTAAGAATCATCTAGAAATTGAAGTAGAAAAAAAGTTACTATTTCAAAAAAAAAAAAAAAAAAAAGGAAATGTGCTTTAGTTGTTATTAGTTAGTCATGGTACTAAAAAGTTCAATTTTTCTGCTATAAAAAGTTTTTTTTTTTTTTAATTTATTTATTTATTTATTTAATTTTTTTTTTTTTCTGTTGTATCCTTTTTTTTCTATGGGTTCACAACATAAAATGAACCGTACTGCTTTGTTTTCATGTATTAATGACCCTGGATGTTAACAATTACTGAACCAAGTAAATATTGTCTTAAATTGATTGTTTCCTGCTATAATTTACAGCATGTATGGTTAGTGATCCAAACATTTATATGTATATTCATGCTATATTATGCATATATAATTCTATAGAGGTGGAAACAGACTTGTTGTTGGGTCGTGTAATGGGTCAAAATGGGTTATATGGGTTGAAACTGTTCATGATGGGTTGGCCCGAAACACTTTTGTCCAAACAAATTATATATATATTTTTATGGAAAGTTAAATGTGTCAAATAAGGTTATAAAGTTAGATTAATTGTAATACTAATCTGTTTTTTATTTTTATTTTTTTATTATTATTTTTGTTTTGTAGAAAATGATGTAGGAGGTTTAATGCATTAAAAGAGTAAAATGTCGTTTCCGTCCCTAAGGTTTGGCCACTTTTGCGACTTTCATTCAAAGGTTTGTTTTTCTGCATCTAGGTCCTCGTGGTTTCAAAATCTTGCCATTTTCGTTCCTGAGGTTTGGCAATTTATTGCGACATTCGTCCCTCGAGGTTTGGCCCTCAGGGATGAAAATGACAAGATTTTGAAACCACGAGGACTCGGATACGGAAAAACAAACCTGTGGATGAAAGTCGCAAAAATAGCCAAACCTCTGGGACCAAAATGACAATTTACTCGCATTAAAATTACACTAGCCTGGACAACTTTTAACCTGTTTTCATCTAAGCTAACTTTTTAGACATTACATGTTACCCTATTAGGTATAAAACTTAACCAAACTGACCCATTTACAAGTTAATGGGTTGACATAGCCACCTCTACAATTCTCCATGATCAGTAATCAAACTACACTCAAGTGTTGTTTGTTTATTGTTACCTGATACCAATATTTTTTTGTTAATTTGTTATGCTAGGGTAACAGAAGGGAGACACGTTTGTTGGGCATTTTGTCCTTCGTACATAGTACCGTATGGAAGGTGCTTTTTGGAAAGGTTTGTTACTATAGTAATCCTGAAGTTGGTATTATAAATAGTTGTAGACTTTGACTTTTATTTCTCTCCTTAAGTGATATAAAGATATTAGTGACATCTGACTTTCACTGGATTTGCTTTTCAAGTTTGACCATCTTACTACAATAACGTAATAGGTAGCCGACTCACTTGAGAAAGGTACAGAACATGAAGATGAATATATGATTAGTGAAAAGGAGCTTCTCGTCAACAGGTACCCATGGTTTATATCATAATTTGTTAATAGCGCTCATAGTGAGCGCTATAGCGAATAGCGTAGCGAAGCGCTCATTCATCGCTATCTGTTTTTGGCGCCTCCATAGCGAGTAAATAGCGGGATTTCAGGTTGTTTCTGGTTTTAATATAAATTGCGATAAAACATACGTATACAACAGCTGGATTTTAGGTTTTTTGTTAAATATACGTATAGAAACACCGTATTTGAATATAGTATACATATAAAATATTTATAAAATTTTCTTCTAGTGTATCGCTAAACATAAAATAGCGTCCGCTATTTCATCGCTATTGTTACGTAGGGTATAGGTTGCTTGTCACTATTGTCCGCTATTCGCTATTAACAACTATGGTTTATTTTATAAGCTTCTTTTATCTGATTTTATGATATGTAATTTTCACTAATTGCATACGCGAATGTCTCCTTTTTTAAACACAGATTTATTTCAGTACCGAAAGACATGGGGTCGTTCAACTGTGGTGCTTTTGTTGCTGGGATAGTAAGGGTATGTGTTTAACAGTTTAACTTTATGTGACTATATTTACACAACTGTTATATAAAGTTTTGACTTGCGATGTTTCTTTTTGTAGGGTGTTTTAGACAATGCAGGATTCCCGGCTGTTGTGACTGCTCATTTTGTTCCGGTGGACGGTCAACAACGACCTCGAACAACTATTTTGATAAAGTTTGCTGAGGAGGTAAGATACGATATCATTTGCCATTGTCGAACAACTATTTTGAAAATAAGGGTGCCTTGTGTACGTGAGCCGTGCAGTCGTGCACCTTTACTGATTGTCTCGGCTTTAGAACCCTTTTTGTGCCTTGCGTACGTGAGCCTCACACCTTTTATAAAACCGAGGTTTAAAGCTTTGGGGCAGTTTCATACATACCCTTAAAACTGAATAATATCATATATACCCATTTAAAATACTTTTATATTCACCCGAATCGTTTAAACTTGGCCGTTTTAAGCTTCTTCTTTGGACTCCAAACTCTCTTATCGTGAGGTGAGTTTTAACATTGGGGCATAAGTTTCATAAACATGAAAAATGGGTATATTCGATATTATAAAATTTTATCGGGTTAGTATGATTTAGGAGTTTTTATGCTCTAAGAGTAGACTTTATTTAGGCCATTGTTCACCAGTTTGACCGGTTTTCTTTCAAGCTAAATTATTTTGTTTTACCCTTTTGACCTGTTAGAGATAACATAATACCCGTTCATAAGTAAACGGATTGAAATTGTTTTCCCGCCTTTTGATGCAGGTACTTCGAAGAGAAGCAAGGTTGGGATGATTTGTTGTTATCTGTTTGTTGGCGCGCTTTGCAGTACTTATATACTTTAAAGAATCAAATTGTGTAACAAAGTTTATCAATCTACTATTTGTGGCACCAAGAGTTACTACTCTTTCTAACATTCATCTTAGCAATTGAATGACTTTTAAATTCTCAGGGAAGGGGAGTTGTTTCAGTACTTCTTGAGTTCTTTCTATGGATAGAGAGAGAAAGTGTAAAATACAATAGTGTTTATCATACGTTGCGTATGCGAGCAGGAGATTGAGAGGCGTGTCATTCCTTATTTTTTTTTTTTTGCAATGTGCATGATTATGTATATGACATGCGTAATTAGGGTTTGGAACAACCCATAAGTAATTTTGAGTTTAACATGCGTAATTAGGGTTTGGAACAACCCTTTCTATAAACTTGTTATGGATGAGGCAATTTTGCACCTACCTTGCTTCTAACCAAACCCATGGTTATGGGGCTTGAGTATGGTTGATTCCCATGAGTTTAGAGTCATAACACCTCCTAAAATTTCTGTTTTTACAAGGTTACAAGCAACCTAAAAGTATTGAAACCCTTCAAGTTCATAACCTTTTATGTTATGAGACTTGTACCTTGGGTAAAGTGTGAACAATGGAGCTTAGGCTTCCAACCGCTTCCACTACTTTACTTGTTGATTTGTTAGTGAATTTACATCCAAGTAAACTTACTAGAACAAAGTGATCAAACTACATCAAGTCTATAAACATTTGTTATGATTGGAATGCACTAGTCTAGTTTGAGATCACTTGGTTACTTGGTGAATTAGACGTGCATTTTATTCTATGTTCTATTCATGACCAACCGAAATCATCAACTAAGTTGATGATTTTGTGCTTTGGTGAATCATATAATGAGGTTTAATGGATGGAAATCACCGTACCTCTTTGCATGACCATTCTCATGGTACCTTACTTTATATTGACTATAACATATAAATTATCCTAAATTCCAAACCCAATCCAATAATCGAATCCACAACTCACACATGAACTCACTTTCATGAACTTTCTCCGCAAACCGTGAGTATACTCGAATCCTCTTTTTACACTTTAAACACTTTTGGGGTGTTACATGTATGACTTAATCAAACACACTTATGCATACAATCAAACTTATGCAAACACTCAAACCATCAAACATGCTATTTGTTATGCTTAGATTATTCATGTTAGATACTCAAACACTCATACATGCAAACTACTTGTCATTAACTTTGCGCAAGCCTACCTTAACATGTATAACGCTATAGGAGTAGCACACCGCCCTTAGGAAGGGTAATTGTTAAGAATTCAATCGTATAACGGTCTTGTTCATTGCGATGGCAAGATTACGCTAGTGGAAACTTTGGTTTGACAATTAGGTTGTGCATGCTAGCTTGAAATTGACTTAGAATACAAAATTGCCATGTTGGATTTGAGATAATATTTATACGTATGCTATGTAAACAAACTTGTATACTCGCCAACTTTTATTGATTGTATTTTAATACATGTTGCAAGAAATTGATGATGACCTACAAGAAAGTTACTTAGGGTGGACTAGAAACGCATTTAATAAATTATGTTTGTATTTCCGTGTCATTTGATTTTGTATGAACAAGTTGTTGTGATTCCTTTCCAAATGATGTACTAGTGTTTAGAAATGAAATGAAATTTTAATTACTTAAACTATTGTCACAATTAGTCGTTTTGAAGTCTCGAGCAATCTCGTTTTCGTCCCACTCCGATGTTTCCGCCATCGGTTAGGGTGTGACATTTTCACTCTTAAACCATCTCATTTCACTCTAAACTCTTTACTCATTTTAATTCTCAATAGGTAATCATTCATACCAAGAGTTGGGTATTTACTTATTGCCAAAAGGATTACGAAGACGATTTTTCAACCGAATGTAACCTACTTTATTTTGTGGATAAGCTTGAGGAACTCAAAGCGGAAGACACAACAACGTCGTCGGCCGTTCTGAAAAAAACCGTCAAACGTGATCGTGTACAGGTAATGAAAATCTTATGAACGATTATTTAATAATGAAACATTCAAATACTGGTTTCGTATGTCGAAACGATTATCCTTAAAAATTGTTGGTGATATTGAAGTACAATATCCTTAGTTTCAAGAGGGATATGATGTGCGGTTCAAAAAAAAAGTTTTATGGCGATAAAAAAAGTTACATTTGCCATCAAACAACTCGCGACCAATAATACTCCCGATGAGAACAACGAGTATTTACAAATGGCCAAAAGGACTCCGCGAGAGTCACTTCAATTTTTTTTGCAACGTCGTTAACCAATTGTACAACGATGAGTACACGCATAGGCCGACAAGCACAAATGTAGTGAATTTATACAAAAACCACAAAGAAAAACACAACATTCTAGGGATGCTAGGTAGCATTGATTGTACGCACATATTGTGTGGAGGATGTGTCCCACAGCGTTACGAGGATAGTATATGAGAAGTGATCACGAATACCCAATGATCATGGTCGAAGCGGTCGCGTTATAAGAAATCAATGTGGAGCGTGTATTATGGACGACCTGGTTCACTAAACGACATCAATGTTCTCCTACAGTCTCCAATATACATCGCTGAACGGAATGGAACCGCACCTAAGTGAATTTCAAGTGAATGGGCATACATACAAACGAGGATACTATTTAACCAACGCAATTTACCCTTGTCACACACCAACCGATGGCGGAAACATCAGAGTGAGACGAAAACGAGATTGCAAGAGACTTCATAACGACCATTTTGTGACAAGTATTTAAATATCAAAATTTCATCTCATTGCTAGATCAAGAGTACATCATTTGGAAGAAAATTACAACAAGTTTGAACAAGAAACAAATACAATAACAATGCTAAAACTTAAAAATGGTTTTCTAGTCAATCCTACTAGATTTCGTTCATCAATTTCCGGCAATACGTATTAAAGTATTGATCAATACATAAAGTAATGGCGAGCATACAAGTTTAGGTACTAGCATAAGTATAAAAGTTTAAACTAATCGACATGGCTTAATTGTTAACTTAAAACTAACATACGATACTAGCATGCAACTATAAATGTCAACCCAAAGATTTCCGCTAGTGTAATCTTATCATAGAAACGATAAGACCGTTTTGTTTAACTTAACATAACCTCAAGATTACGGGCGGTGCGTTAATCCTATAACGCTATACATGTTAAGGGAGGCAAGGGAGGCTCGTACGAAGTTAATGACAAGTATAAAGCATAAAGAATTCTAGCATATACGAGTTCAAGTATAACGTATTAGGCATGTATGTTGGATTGTTTGTTTGTGATTAAACATAAAGTATGTGATTGCGTGAGTTTAATAGCATATACGTATTGCACCCAAAAGTGTTAAAAGTAAAAAAGGGAGTTATGTGTATACTCACGTTTTTGCAAGCTTTTCGAGTTAAACCGCGAAGTTGTTAAGTTGTTAAGATGGGAACACCGAAGTTACCCTACATGGGGAAACAAGGGTGTGCGAGTATTCATATTTGGTGAGAGATTCGGATTTCAGATCTTTAAGTATATTAAAAGTATGTATACGAAAATATATATTGTCTTAAATACTCGTTTTGACACTAAGTTTTTATGTGATTTCATGGGTCCTAACTTGCCCATTAGAATCAATAACGAGGAATTTAGAACAAAGATAAAGTAACCTATGTTCATGACATATAACCATAAATCGGTTAGCATCACGAATTCGGCTAAGTATATATTTTATATTAAGTAGTAATAGTCCATCATATATTATCATAGAATTCATGTAAGTCAATCATGGAGGTATGTATACCTCTTTATATGGTTCACCAAAGCACAAAGTTTACCAACATAGTTGGTAAACCCAGTTGGTCATGAATGAAAATAAGATACAACTAGTTATCTAGTTCATCAAGTAGCCAAGTAAGAACAACCCGAGTGTTTCATACCCATCATGGAAAATGTTGGAGATGCGGCGGAGTTGTATTACTTTAGGTCTAGGAAACTACTTGGAATAACATGATAAAACATCAAGTGAGGTGGTGGAACAAGTTTGGAAAGCCAAGACTTCCATGGTTCACACCTTTACCAAAACACAAGTCTCACCATATTGAAGATGGTGAGCCTGGATGGTTTCATCACTTGTAGGTTATCTCAAACCTTAGTCAAAACAGAAAGTTTAGAGGGTGTTTGCACCTCTAAACTCATAAGAATCAATCTTAAACAAGTCCCATAACCATAGATGGGTTTAGGAACATGTTAGACATAAGATTCATGAAGAAAAATAATGTTTATAAAAGTTTACAAAATATAACTTCCAAAACAGAAAGTTTGGACCTCAAAATGGTTCCACCTTAGTTTACCATGGTAAACTTGTGGAAACACTCCTAGAGGTGTTCCAAGCTTTGTAGTGGAAGAAAAGGTGAAGAAAAAATGAAGAAAAGTGAGATTAAGCTCACTTTTGCACTTAGAGGATTTTGCCTCAAACTTGAATTTCTAGCTGAATTGAGAGTATTTTGAGAGTGTAAGTGAGTTGGGAAAGTGAAAATGGGAGGATGGAGGCTTGTTTATATGGAGCTGAGGTAGGGTTTTGAGTTGAATGAGGTTTAAAGGTGGTTGAGGAAGAGAAAGGTAGAGAAGAAATGGCTAACCAACTAAAGAGAAACAACTATCTACGGATTCCACCCTGTGGCGTCACGTGAAGCCAGAAGGGTGGGGGGGGGGGGGGGTCGCGTGACGCAGCACCTCCCTTGGCCAGCAAAGTTTGGTTTGTTGCAATTAGGCCACTGAACTTCCATTTTGTTATCATTTTATGCCCAAACCTTAGTATTTTGCATGTTTTCGAGTATGTAAAACGTATATAAGTATAATTCAAGTATCGTGAATGTATGTATGAATAATTGCACGTATATCAAGTGTCGATTTGCAAGTAAACATGTATTTAAATGATTGATTGCAAGTATAACATGTATGTATAAATTATGAATTTCATTATGATCAAGATCTCGGAATACAAAGTTGGAAATGGAATACGAACATGATACGAATACAAGTTTCCATAAATAGAAATACGATTACATCATCCTAATTAAGGAAAGTACAAAATGCGGAGCGTTACAACCCTACTGGTCAACGTTTGTGAAAACGTTTCCATATCCCGTCGAGCCGAATGAAAAGAAGTTCAAGAAATTGCAAGAAGGGGCAAGAAAAGATGTGGAGCGGGCTTTTGGGGCCCTAAAAGGAAAATGGGACATACTCAGGAAACCCATGCGCGCTATGACGGTGAACAAGATTACTAGCAAGACATATACGTGCAACATACTTCACAATATGATCTTAAAGGACAAGGGGCATGCGTTATCACCGGTCCCCATTAGGGATCCAGTCGTCCAACCCGTTTTTAACAACACAAGGCTTGCGGAGTTGACCGTTGATACACATTATCGACTAAAAATGATCTTCTCATCCATCTTGCAGCTCAAGATCTAGCGCACCTCAAGGAGGAAGACGATGTGTAGGATTATTTTTTTAAAATTTTATTTTTATTCTTTTGTGCTGAATTATGTATTTTGATTTTTATTTAATAAAATTTATTTTCTATAAAACATTTGACTTTATTTAAATAAAAAAAACTTTACGGCTTACTAGTTAATGGGTACTTTGAGCAATATTTGACGTGGCGAGTGATGGTTGGTCGGGGTTAGGGTACTTACCCTTGATTGTCCCTTCCTCCCTTAGGCAATGATCTAACGAATATGGCAATGATTTACCCAATATTAATTCAAGAGTATTTAAATGGTAAAAATCTTATATTTGATATAAGGATTTGATTTTGAAATATTATTCAATCATAATCATAATTGAATGCAATATCATCAAGACATAAGCAAAGTCGATTTCATCAAGTCTAAAAGACAACAACATAACCGAAATTAATAATAATTGTACCAATCATTTACATATACTAGGATTGTTGTTTAATTATGTTTCCATATCAAGAAGACAATTATGTTCCCGAGGTGAAAACATACAATGATCTATAAATTATAATAAAGAGTAAATTTCAAAGTTCGTCCTTTATGTATGTCTAATATATCAAAGTATGTCCTTTATCTTTAATAACCTCAGAAAACATCCTTAATGTTTGAAAAACCAATCAGGTTATGTCCTTTACCCTAAACCTTGTTTGTTTTCCCAGTTAAGTCAGGTCACGTGAGAAGCACATGAGGGCATTAATGTCATTCTACCTAACAATACATATATACACCTACACATACATACAGAACACACACTCTCATCTTTCTCTCTGCTCTCTCTCTACTACCACCACCACACCACCACCACCCATACCCTTTACCCTAAGAGAACCCTGTTTAACATCCGCTGACTGAACAGGGGAGTTCTCGATAGCAGAAGGCTATTTTAAACCATCAGTAGGGGCTGCAAATGGTTGCCATATTAATGTTCCCATCTTGTCCCTGCAAATTAATATGTGTATCCTCTTCCTGACAACCTTCTTCTGCTTGCTGACTGCACCAAATCCGGTGATCTGGACACCACTCTGGTTTGAACGAGATCGAGTAAATCGTTTGATACCTCTAGCCTTATCAAATTCCTGTTGAATTGCTGCATCATGAGCAAATGCAGCCGCACGGGTTTAGGGTTTGCTGGGGAGCCGATTGACTGTTAATCGCACTTGGGGGTCGCATAAACAGATTTAGGTATGATTCACTCCCAATTTGAGATGCAATATCGATATTAGGGGGATTAGACTGAGCGACCACACCAGGAGCAGACCTATTCTCCGCTAATGAGGGTGGCGGTTGGGTTAAAAGACCATCAAGAAGCTCAGATCTTGGACAATCAGCAACAATAGGGGTTGAGGCTACATCAGGTGGACGATCTGGAGGGATTAGAGGAGTTGAAGGTGGAATTAATCCACCAGATGAAGAAATTTCGGGCATGAGAGTGAAGGGGGCGGCAGAGAGAATTTCTTAGAGAGAGAAAGTAGAGAGAGAAAAATGAGAGTGTGTGTGTTCTGTATGTATGTGTGGGTGTATATATATATTGGTAGGTAGAATGACATTAATACCCTCATGTGCTTCACATGTGACCTGATTTAACTGGGAAAACAAACAAGGTTTAGGGTAAAGGACATAATCTGATTGGTTTTTCAAACATTAATGATGTTTTCTGAGGTTATTAAAGATAAAGGACATACTTTGATATATTAGACATACATAAAGGACGAACTTTGAAATTTACTCTTATAATAAATCAAAACAAACTTTGGCCACTTGGCAGCCATTTACACAATTTATTGCCACATGACATTCTATTAATCCTTAATGATTGTGTTTAGGCGCTATTGCCACATGACATTCTATTAATCCTCAATGATTGTGTTTAGGTGCTAAAATCAATACCTCCTATTATAACTGGTTTTGTTTTCCCTAATTGCAATTGCTTTGCACTTTTCACAGTAGACAAACCCAAGATTGATTTCTATGTCGCATGCTACTAGCAAACACCACAATCTAACACCTTAATTCTCATCAAGGTAATTTACATTTGTTCCGATTTGATTTTTGTCTTTGAAACGTTACGATTAGCCATTGTTTTGTTCACTAATTGGATTTTTTTTCGACTGAGCTACACGGATGTTCAACAACTTTGTTGACGTTAACTTTGACTACAAAGGCCATCATGTTCTTCGATCCAAATTCATTTATTATCGGTCCACATATTGGGATGAGTCAAAATTGTCATCTTTAATAATAATGGAACGTTAACGGCCTTTGTTGGATTAAGCACTAAACGATGTATAAGAAGATTGTTGTGAATTGATATTCAATTATTCACAACTAAACAAGTATTAAAACGAGATGTTAAATCTCCATTCAAATTCAGAATTTATTACAAGAGAAACTGAGATTAACAAAATACTAGAGAAAGAAGATGGGAATTTAGAAATTACAAGAAAGGGGATGGGAAATCAAAAGTTCAGAGTTGGGATGGGAAGATGAAGATACACACACTCATTCATCATATTTGTTAATCCCTTCTTTTACTCTCAACAATCTCATTTATATCACGCATAAAGGGTTCCGTCCACGTTGTTGGGCCATTTGATTGGGCTACTTGATTAGGCTTGTTAAGCTTAGTCCGGTTTATAACACAGGTTGGGATATGTGGGGAGCCTTCTTCTATTTTTGTTCTCCTCCTCAACATATCACTCTTACAAATATTAATCCAAAAACCAATCCAACCAATTTAATCAAAAGAATCCTAATTACATTTTCTTACACTACAAAACAAAAATAAATCTTAATCTTCAAGGCATTCCTCACTTATTCCCCATGTTTACCAATTTACCTGTCAAACAAATAAGACAAACAGAAAAAAACTACGGCTCCGAAACGGAGAAATCAACAGTACATGTAAAGACGAACAAAAGAGAACGAAACGGAAGCTGAACTGAGACTGACATGGAAACTACATTTGAAACTAAACCAATATAAGCGCCTACACTTATACTGAACCGACATATATTCTAAATTGATACATGGATACTGTAATAACGTGAATCCCAGAACTTATAACAAATACTAAACATAATCAGATGCATATAAACATATCAAACGTATCATAACAGATAAAAGACATACATGACTACACATAACAATAAAATAAGTCACGTAATATAGAAGTACCCATGAGCATAAACAAAGGGGTACACAACTAGCTAGTCCATGCACCAAGGAGACAGTGCGTGTAAGTGTACACACATTATTCAATAGGAGTCAAAGCTAAGATCGATCTATTCGCCTCTAAGTGGCCAATGTACTAATCCAATACAAGTTAGAGTCAACGTGAACTTTATTTTCGCATTGTCACGATGAGTGCCATGTTGTTGACGCCCCAACGACAAGTCTTAACATATAATTGCTCAGGTGACATATTACAAGGTTATATAAAAATAAATGTATCTTGACATAAGTCTAAAGGGGAACATGCTACAATAAATACTAATCATATAACAATACGAACCGAAACATCTAACGAAAACATCCATACTACAAAGCAACGGATATGAATAAAATACTATGATGTCAAGAACTGGAATCTGTACCTTTTAAGCAAGCAAATAAAAAAATCTTCTTCAACGAGTACACAAACCTATAACCTGTTATTTACGAAATCAGTTTTATGATAGATCAATCACGTTAATTGATTCGTTTGTTAAAATTTCCTGAAGACTAGGAATCTGAATCTAGCCCTTTGTTTTAATAGTTCATTAACAACATATTTGAATGACAAATAAATAACTAGGGACACTATATAGAGAAATGGTTTATCACCTTTGTATTATAGAAAAATGATTCGCGGCTTGGAGAAGAAGCTGAAACAGCAAACTGTCGTTTGTAGGTGTGATGGTATCGTTTGGCTTGTTGTAAATGACGCAGTGTGTCGTTGCTTGAAATAGTTACCAAACGACAGGATGACCTCATTTGGGTACCTATCGTTTAACATATAGACGCATATTGTCGTTTGGATTACAAAATAAAAAGAGGAGGTGGGTTGAGGTCATCGTTTGGGTTGTAGGGGGCCTGTCATATAGAATAGGGGAAGGGGGAAACTATCGTTTGAAATTGTTGTATAATATTGTTATTATATTATATAATTATTTTTTATATATAATTAATTCAACTACTTCTCGTATAACAAGAAAAATATAACATTTTATAGAAATACGAATATGCATCTGTGACGAGCTTAGTTTTTCTATCATATGACCTAAGTTTCATAAAACGGAGTAGAGTCAAATGAATTAATACTATGATTAACGAAGCGAATTTCAGTGAAGTATTACTTTGATGTACTTAAGTGACAAAACAAATATTTAATAAACGTACTTGTTTTTCATTTATTACGATTTTAATTCGGTTACAAATAGTTCAGATTCGATTTTCAAAACGGATCAGCTTTTTTAAGATCTGTTTTTGGCAGATGTTAAAGCCCCCACACGAGGTGCCTCATTACCCCCATCACATTTACACGATTTGTTCCCGGTTATCGTGGCGGCGTTACAAGGGACAGAGCAATGGTTACGGCGCCAGATAGACCGGGACCACGCCCGCATTGGGGACCTTTTGATACGGGTTATCCAGAAGATATCGATGCGGCAGCTACTGATGGCCGCTAGGCCTGTTCAATACCATATCACTGACTATATCTAGATGATCAGCGTCCGCCAGCGGGGGTTCAGGATTGTAACACCCCAAAAACGGATTTGGTAATCAAACCACGTTAATAGTGACGACGGGTAAAATATCGTTAGTGGTAAAAATTAACCCGGTAAATATTAGGACTTAAATAAATAAACTTGATATTAATTAAAAGGAGGATAAATACTTTGAGAAAACAAAGTATATAGAAGGCCCGAGTTAATGGGACTTAAAATAAATCAGATTATGACTTCCGGAACCCATTAAGATAACTAGGAATAATTAACCTAGTTAGTAATATGTGATTAAATGATAAATAATGAATTATAACTACTTTCGAAACAAAATAAAACACGAGGGACTTATATCGCTAAGTAGGAAAATTGATTTATTAAAAATAAGAAATAAAAACACAACACACACACTGTGTGTGTGTGTGTGTGCGACAAGGAAGGGAGAACAGGGGTGAAACCCTAGTTCAAGCTTAAACCCCAAATTGAGGATTCAATTCAAGACCAACTCGATGCATGAACACATAAAAACGATCACCAAGCTTAGGGGATCATAAGGTATGTCGAATTTTTGATATTTATGAAGTTGAGATTCTTGATGAAATTATGAAAATCGAAATTCATGTTTGAATGATTGATGTTTGGGTGAAACTAGGATGAATCCATGTTTAGGAACGAACCCTAGTCAATAAATTTATGAATTGGTGTTCATAATTATGAACTTCATAATCACCCACTTAGGTGGTAAATGGGTTTTTGTAGATGATGAAGAACACTAGAATTTTGATCATGAATTTAGTGTTGTTTGATTTCCATGAAGTGAATCTAGGTATTGTTATGCATGCTAGATATAATTGATTTGAAAATGATGTTAATCTTGGCAAAAATAACTAGATATGAACTAGTTTGTAAATGTGTAAAAATTATGCCCATTAGGTGTTTGTTAAAATGCCTAAATGAAAGCTAAAATGTTGAAATTTCAAGTAAAACGGAAAACTAGTCGGGTGAAGACTAACAAATAAGGAATTTTGAATATTTCGTTATGGGGTGAAATATAACGGGCAAAAGTGGTTAAATAAAAATCCGTACACGAGTTGACGGAATGATAAAAGATTTGAAAAGACACCAATTGGTGAAAATCATACGGGTCAAACAATTTAAGAAAGGTCATTTAAGTAATAAGAATTTACAGTGTAAACCAGGATAGGTTCAAGGGGGCGTGATGGTATTAAAATACCATCATATATTGATAATTGACCATTTCGAGTAAACGGGTCAAATGGTGTGATTAATACCATTTGACAATAATAACTGATGACCGCTAGTTGAGTTTTGTAATCACAGGAAATAACTTATGGCTTGTGTTGCTTTTAACTAGAAAGTTTAAAAGCAAAAGGTATTTAAACGGGTCAATTCTATGACCCAAGCCAGGTACGTATAAGTAAGATTTTGGCAAAAGGTGTGATTTCGGTTAAATATATATATTGTTGATAGTCCTTCGTAAAAGAAGAGACTAAGGTTGTCCGAAATGACCAAGAATGTTTAATAGGGTATACGGTCCTTAAGAGTCGATTAGAAATGAGTATTATGATAAAGCAAGGCTTAGTTAAGTGTTAAATTATAGGCATAAACCCTTTTCGGATCAAATGCCTTAAAATGACTGCTTGTCGTAAATTAACATTTCCGAAAAGGGGTAAATTCGGAATAAGTAATTGATACACATAAAATCCATCACAATGATAGTTTTGGTGGAAGATCACTTGTTAAGCAATGTGAAAATAGGATATTAGAAATGCATGAGTGCAATTCATAGTTTAAAACGCTTAAATACCCTTAACGGTTCAAAAAAAGCACATAAACATAAACGGGTTAATAATTTCATAATAACCCGTGGTTTGAACTTTGTGTGATAGGAATGAGTCATTTATTATATGATGTCCATGGTAAATTAGGTGTAACAAACTAGTTGGTTTGATGAAAGTATGAAACGGGTCAAAAGCTTGTTTAAAAGCTTAAGAATTAAATTTAAGTCGATGGTTTATAATCTGCAAAATTGGTTATCCGAGTGTCGGATTTTAGCTCCACATGATGGAGAATCAAATAACGATCACGTAGGAAAAAGAATCGTGTAAAACGGAATTATAAATTTAAAGTTATGCACATTTTTGTGTATAATAAGATTGATTATATAGACCTGGGAATCTGCAGCTTAAACCAAGAAACTTTCTGTCGAAATAAGTCCGTCGCGCCCCGCGATGGAGAAGATAACGTTCGTCGCGCCCCGCCACGATTTGTGGCGGCCCGTGAAAGATTCAACTAAGTCTGTCGTGCTGGAAAATTGTTGTTTCTTGTTCGACTTCGTATCCGGACTTGATTTAAATACGATTATAAGCTCGTATGAATAACTATTTCATGGTGTTGAAATGCAGGTCTAACTTTGGAAGCCGGATGACGATCAAGTTCAACGAAGAACCGAACACGATCAAGTTAGAAGCTTCTGCACGATGTTTCGTCGTTATTTTCAAACGATGTACTCAATCATACTATGTTGTATTATTTTTTTTAAATTGTAAAAGTTTTTACTTTACCCGTATTATTCATTAACGAATATATAATCATAATTACATGTTTATTTTCATAAATTATACGAAAACCATTAAATTCTAGTAAGGGTCTTACAAGGATCCGCAGGGGTCAGGCGCATGCGGTTTAGGATAGTTTATTGTCATTTTTGTACTTTTCACATTTTGATGTGTATGGATTTGGTTATGTATGTACAACTTATTATGTAGTTAAATTTACAGATTTAGTTTGTTTATATCTATGATATTTATTTGCAATGTTTTGAATGGTTGGTTGGTTACATATACTGTTGTTTTGGTCAAAAATCAGGCTAGGATAATGTAACCAAATCTTTGTTGTGAGGAATGATGCTTGAAACAATGAACAATTGTATGAACAACTTGCAAATTAAATGAACAAATGATATAAGGATTTATACGAAGAAAAAGCCCTTGATCAAGAGTTAATCTCCGGCATAAAAAACCTCGGGTGATGGAAACTACCGAACACCAACTACAATTAAACAAATGATTGTTGCAACTCGGGATGATAACAAGCTTGTTACAAGGATCACTAGAGTGCAATGTGTATGAAATTTCCAAATGAACTGTTGAGAGCTTGCGAGAGTGTGTGTGTTAGCTAAAAATAGCCAAGTGTTCTAATTCAAGCTTGTTATCCCCTTTTAAAATTAGAAATAACTAAAACAACTAACTATCCGCTAAATGTGCAAGCTTCCCACGACCTCCATAACGTTCACAAAGCCATGCACGTGCGGAATATTGAGGGCATATTCCCCCAAGAATATCGGTAACACTTGGTCCATGCGTATACTCCTGCAAAACAAACTTAAATATAATAAAGGCAACCGTTAGTATAAGGATAACAACAAGGATCCTGAATCCTGATCCTGCAATGTCTTCTGAGGATCCTTAATTCAAACAGAATTGAGGATCCGTGGTCCTAGCAGTGCTTGAGGATCCGTGATCCTTAGGATTGGAAAATCCTCCCCTAACAATTGCCCCCAAAATATAAGGAGTAAAATGTAATTTAACGAGTTGTATTTTTGATCTTATCTCCAACTGACTAACGGATATAGAGCCGTTTGGATCGAACTAGCCGTTGCTGGTCTTACGTCATTGAAGTGACAATCCTGCAGAATCATCATTATAAATAGGTTAGAGATAAGGATCTATAGGCATTTAAATTCGTGAGTTACTTCCTTTAAATCCTCATTCAAAGATCAATCAGGTATCTCTCTTCTCCTTCTCTCTTCATCTTCTTACTCTGTTCTTCTTCAGAATCTTTAGATCATAATGAAGTTACGATCATCCCCCGCCAAGGATCACCAGAAAGATAGTCCTTTGAAAAGCCAAGGGATTATCAAAAGAACTCCGAAGGAACTCTGCAGTTTTACCGATCCGGAGATCGACCGGATTCGCCATTATTTTCCGGCGGATACCGTCTTCAAGCCCTTTGACCCTACTGCCAAAAGCGATTTTGTTTCTGAAACCTGGGTTGCTTTTCCGGCCACTCCATTCCTGATAGGATACTCCTATCCTTTCCCTGCCGTCACTGAATACTTCTTTTCTCTCACCGGCATGTGCTACATTCAGGCCATGCCAATGATGTGGAGGGTTTTATATACCCTAGAGAGAATCATTGAGCAGGAAGGTATAGAGTTGGGGATGTCGGAATTGGCTGAACTGTATAACCTTGTGAGCCATGGTTCACACCGCTTCTTACTCAAACATAAACCCAGTGATGCACACCCAATCCTCAAGACCACCAAGAATGACACCAACTGGAAGAAGCGTTTTTTCTTCGTTAGGAGGGATTCTATCCCGGATGGGATGGATCTCCCAAGAGAGTGGGCCACCCATGGTAGGATAGAGGATCCTTATAGAAGGATCATAGGATAACCCTGTTTCTGTTGAGGATAACTGACCCCTTTTTGTGTCTTTTTGTGCAGCTATCTCTGTTTCTCATATCATTTCATCACCTGCAACAAAAGAGAGGATCGCTGCTTTCTGGAGTCTTGATCCTACAGTAAGATCATACCAAGCAAACTCAAAGGATTCTCAAGAAGTATCCTCCGGCTCAGTCACAATGTCAAGTAAGTATCCAAGTTTGTATATGATTAAATATTTAAATGAAAATAAAACAAGAATACTTATCTGTTGTTTTGCATTGGTAGGCGCTGGAAAATCCTCAAAGCCAGCCACTCGCTTCAGCATCACTGATCTTAGTACTGTCGCTCCCTGGTCCGGAAAGAAGAAATCCGCTGCTAGCCCAAGTGTTCCAGTTCCCAAGCCTGTCACCTCCAAGGGCAAAGGAGGAAAGAAGAGGAAGTCCAGTGAAGCTGACAACCTTGAAGGCCTGTCCCTCATTCGTCATCAGTTTGAAGAATACTTCAATGATGTAAGGATCCCTGATCCTTAATTCTATCCTGCACATTTTAAGGATAACGGATCCTGAATTAACCCATTCTTTCTTTGCAGAAATTTGCTGAGATCCAGATGCTCTTTGATGCCTATGTTGAAGAGGCTGAGATGAAGGAGCTGGACTTCCAAAAGATCTCCCTGGCTAAGGATGAGACTATCTCTCGCCTTGAGAAGTATCTTAAATTGGCAAAGAAGCAGCTGGTAATGGCCCACATCACTGCTGACCAGGAGAAGAACGAGGTGATGGGGGATGCCAAACTCTCTGCCGCCATTGCTATGTACAAGACCAAACTGCAGATGGCTCATGAGGCTGGGGATCCTGGCTTTGACAGGACCAAGTGGGACCAGGAGGGCTGGAAGGCTAGGCTGGCTGAGCTTGATGATGAAGAGGAGGCTGGAGAGGTCTTGATGTTGGAGGCAAGTGGCAGCGGGGCTAAGGATCAAGGTGGTGATGCTGGGGCAGGAGATGATGGTGATGGTGATGCAACAAAGGTGTGAGCTGCAGAAATGGGCGATGATGGATTTATCTAGACGCGGCCAGATACCATTTTTTATAATTTGGTAGTGTTTTTTGTTTTGCTTGTGTTTTGAACAATGTTGGTCTGTAATAACTTAGACAATAGTTTTTAGGGTTGAGGATCACTGATCCTTTGGACAATAGGTAGGATAATGGGTGGTGGATGGATCCTCTGTTTGGGGGATGAAACCACTTGTTATCCTTCCGCCTTTTGTTACCTGCACTTAGACCTTGTTAAATATGGACACCCTTTGCCAACCCAAGTGGACTGGCCACGTTTTGCTGGTAGAAACTTAGGTTGGCAATTTTGACAACCTTTAAAGGGTTTAACTTTTGGTAAATAAAATCTTAATCTTTTGACTATCTTATGTGTTGTTTCATTTGTGAATACCTTACCTTTCAGTTGCTATCATACACTTTGCTTGAATTTATAAGTTGAGAATAAAAGTTTAATAGATTGTGTTAAAAAATTTAGGATATGATCAAGGATCAAATATCCTATAATCGATAAATTTAAAAAAGGTAGTGAACTTTAAGGATCATGTGTCCTGTTGTCAAAGAATAAGGGTCACTTAGATAAATAAAGAATAAAATCAAAATGATCAAGGATCATACCTGAGAATCCAAGTTAGGATCCTAAACCTTTAACATTTACAATCAGGATAACCAAAAGACAAACCTTAGTAAAAGGTAAGGATCAAGGATCCTTAGCTGTTTAGCTTCAAAAACCTGAAATGGAACATAACTTGGGACTAAGCCAATATAAGGGAAGAGTTAGCAACTGGGGACAAGCCCAAAAAACTGGAGACAAGCCCAAAGGATCTTGTGTAAACTGGAGTATGGCCCTCACTGGCGACTATCCAAACTTAGTGACATGAAGATGCCAAAACCTTAGCTAACGTGAAAACGTTAGAAACCTTAGGAACGGATGTATGGTACGTCTACCATTATACGTAGGATCCCGGATACAACCAGTACAATGAAATTGTCAGCCCCTAAAGCGAGTACTGGTCCCGTTGCCATGAACTGTACCAGGATCATCGTGCGCTACTGGCGATACTAGGGACAGGCCCAAATAACTGGGGTCAAGCCCAAAAAACTGGAGACTTCTGTGGATACTTAATCCTTCGTTAAGGATACATGAACCTTCTGCAAAACTCAGAATCAAGTGAAAGGAGGACAAAGGATCCAGGATCCTTCTCCTTGTATATAGGATAATTAAAGAATGAAATAGTTTGAGATTAGATCATTACCAAAACGAGGATCCTCTATCCTGTAAGGATCCTTCGAGGATATCGGTCATGAAAGTAGTTGAGGATCCTGGATCCTTACTACATGAAATATTTCTTTAAGTGGACAACATTCCAAGCTCTTGGTAGCAAATCACCTTTCATTGTTAACAATCGATATACCCCATTTCCTGCCTCGGCTTCAATCAGGTAGAGGCCTTCCCACTTTGGTGCCAACTTTCCATCAGCAGGATTTGTGGTATTCTGAAATGCTTTCCTCAATACCATATCACCAACTTGGAATTTCCTGATCCTGACATTCTTATTGTAGGCTCCAGCCATCCTTTGTTGATAACTAGCCATCCTTATCCTTGCCAAATCCCTGAGTTCTTCTATAGTATCCAAGTCTTGAACCAAGTTTTCAGCATTTGCTTCAGGATCACGAATGCTTGTTCTTGCAGTAGGAACCACCATCTCTGTAGGGATCACTGATTCTGCTCCAAATACCAAAGAAAATGGAGTTTGGCCAGTGGCATTCTTGGGAGTTGTCCTATCTGCCCATAGTACATAAGGTAGTTCTTCTGCCCATTTTCCTTTCTTGGATCCAAGCTTCTTCTTCAAGTTGTTGATGATGATCTTGTTGGATGATTCTGCTTGACCATTAGCTTGTGGGTGGACTGGTGTTGATGTTATCATCTTAATCCCCCAGCTGTCACAAAAGTTAGTAGTTCTACTCCCAATAAATTGGGATCCATTATCACAAACAATTTCAGAAGGGATACCAAATCTAGTAATAAAATTTCTCTTAATAAAGGATATCACTTCTTTTTCTCTGACTTGAGCAAAGGCTTCGACCTCTATCCACTTAGAGAAGTAATCAGTCATGGCAAGCATGAACACCTTTCCTCCGGGTGCTTTGGGAAGTTTACCAACTATATCCATTCCCCATCTCATGAATGGCCAAGAAGAGGATATAGGATACAAGAGCTCTGCTGGTTGACGAAGGATATTACTATGTCTCTGACAAGGATCACACTTCTTGGCATAATCCACAACATCCTTCTTCATTGTAGGCCAATAGTATCCTGTCCTAAGGATCCTTGAGAATAATGCCCTGCCCCCAGTGTGGTTTCCACAATCTCATTCATGAAAATCCTTTAGGACTTCTTGAATTTCAGGATCCTCTATGCACCTTAGATATGGACCTGCAAGAGATCGTTTATATAACATGTCATTCAATATTGTAAATTGAGATACCTTGATTTTGAAAGCCCTGGGGTTTTCTCCTGTAGGAATCTCTCCATGTTGTATATATCTCATGATTGGAAGGATCCATGATCCTGAACGAGACTGTGCACCATCATTAGGAACCATTGCAGAATCCTGTTCTATCTCCATAGTTATGTGATCCTCAATAGCAGGAGACAAAACATGGATGATAGGGATCTTGATATCCTCTGGAATTTTCAAGGATGATTCTAGGTTGGCCAATGCATCAGCTTCTGCATTTTCTTCCCTGGGTACCTGTGTCAAACTAAAAGAAACAAAAGAGAGTGCCAATTCCTTGACTATCTCTAGGTATTTGATTAGCTTTTCACCTTTAACAACATAGGATCCATTAAAGTGATTAGTAATTAACAATGAATCCACATGTACCTCAAGATACCTGATCCTCATATGCTTGGCAATTTGCAAACTAGCTATCAAGGCTTCATATTCAGCCTCATTATTAGTAGTTTGAAACTCACAAGCTATGGATTGGGGTATTATGTCCCCCTGTGGCGATTTTAGTAGTATTACAAGTCCTGTTCCTTTGACATTAGAGGCTCCATCAGTGAAGAGTATCCAAGGATCCTGAGTCTCTTCAAGCTGCTGAACTTCTAACTCAGCTTCTCTTTGTAAATCACTACTAAAATCTGCCCATTTAGCCATCCTTCCTGACATTTCAGGTTTTCTGAGAACATTCTTAATTGGAAAATTAGTCTTAACAATAATGGCATGAGTTTCAAAATAATGTCTTAGTTTAGTAGATGCCATAATCAAAGCAAGGATAAGTGTTTCTAAATGTGAATACCTGGATTCAGCATCAAGCAAACTCTTACTTACATAATAAACAAGATGTTGTCTACCTTCGTGATCTTTAACAAGGGCCGCACTTACTGCTTTAGAGGATACCGCTAGATATAAGGATAATATATCCGCTTTTTCTGGTTTCATCAAGGCAGGATCCGAGGATAGGTAATCCTTAAGGGCTTTGAGAACATTTTCATGCTTCTCAGTCCACTCAAATTTCTTATTCTTTCTCAAAATGTCGTAGAATTCCTTGCACTTTTTTGATGATTTTGATATGAACCTATTCAAGGCTGCGATCCTTCCTGTCAACCTTTGCACATCCTTGGCATTGGCAGGAGATTTGATATTCACAATAGCCTTGATTTGCTCTGGACTTGCTTCAATGCCTCTTTTTGTTACCATATTGCCTAGGAACTTGCCTGCTTTAACACCAAAGTGACACTTTGAAGGATTCAACTTCATATTGAATTTATCAAGGATATTGAATGCTTCCTCCAAGTCTCTAAGGTGATCCTCAGCTCTCTTGGACTTAACCACCATGTCATCTATATAGACTTCCATAGTGTGTCCTATTTGTTCCTTAAACATCATATTGACTAGCCTTTGATAGGTAGCGCCTGCATTCCTTAGTCCAAATGGCATAGCAATATAACAATAGATACCAGTTGGGGTCATAAAGGCTGTATCCTCTTGATCAGATGGTTCCATCTGAATTTCTTGAAATCCAGATGAAGCATCCATAAAAGTCAACAACTGATGACCCGTGGTAGTATCCACCATGGAGTCAATGTGGGGTAATGGGAAAGGATCCTTTGGACATGCCTTGTTCAAATCAGTGAAATCGACACATACCCTCCACTTTCTGTTTTTCTTTTGGAAAACAACCACATTGGCTAACCATCTTGGATACTTAACCTCTCTAATCATACCTGCTCGGAGTAATTTGTCTACCTCCTCCTAGATAATGGCATTCCTCTCAGGTGCAAACTTCCTCCTCTTCTGATGTATGGGCTTGAATGACCTGTCAATACCAACTTTATGAGTAATTATATCATTAGAGATACCTTTCATGTCTTTATGCTTCCAGGCAAAGGTAGTTTTCTCCTTTTAAGGAAGGATACTAGATCCTGTTCAACGTTGTTGAGGATCCCTGATCCTATGAAGACTTTGGATTCAGGATCATGAGGATCCATAAGGATTTCTTTCACATCCTGTTCTCTTGCCTCCAAGACGTCTCTTGGAGGATACTTTAGTTGCTATTGCTCCCTTGGTCTTGAGGCTGGCTTCATTGATGAGGTATAGCAATTTTTCGCTTCTTGTTGGTCACTCTCAATCTTTATCACCCCCATGGACTAGGAAGCTTTACACACTGATGGTAGGTAGATGCAACTGCCTTCATGTCATGTATCCATGGCCTGCCAAGGATAACATTGCAACAGGATAAGCAATCTATAACACAAAATTTTTGATAAGAATGAAGTCCTTCAATGTAGATGGGAAGTTTAATGTCCCCCAATGTATTCTTGGTTTGTCCGCTGAATCCCACAAGAACTGAGGATCTTGGGATAATATCTGATTCAGGGATGTTCATCTTTTTGAGGACATCAAGCTGAATGATGTTCACCGAGCTTCCTCCATCTATCAGGATCCTGTGAACAAAATGGTTAGATATAAATAAGGTGTTAGGGGAGGATTTTCCAATCCTAAGGATCATGGATCCTCAAGTACTGCCAGGATCACGGATCCTTAATTCTGTTTGAATTTAGGATCCTCAGAATGTGTTGCAGGACCAGGATTCAGGATCCTCATTGTTATCCTTACACTAACGGTTGTCTACCTTGTACGTGAGCATGTTTTGCTGGACTTTGTGCATGGACTTGGTCTTGCCGATATTCGTGGAGCATATTCCCTCAATATTCCGCACGTGCTTGGCACTTGTGAATGTTATGGAGATCGTGGGAGACTTGCACGATTAGCGGACAGTTAGTTAGTTTAGTTATTTTTCTAATTTTAAAAAAGGGGATAACAAGCTTGAGTTAGAACACCTGGCTAATTTTAGCAAACACACACTCTCGAACAGCTCTCGGCAGTTTACTTGGCGATTTCATACACTTTTGCACACTAATGATCTTTGTAACAAGCTTGTTATCATCCCGAGTTGTGACATTTTTCTGTTTAATCTTAGTTGGTGATCGGTAGTTTCCATCACCCGAGGTTTTTTATGCCGGAGATCAACTCTTGATCAAGGGCTTTTTCCTCGTATAAATCCTTGTGTCACCTCTTTATTTGATTTGTAAGTTGCTCATACAATTGTTCATAGATTCAAGCATCACACCTCACAACAAAAGATTTTGTTGCATTATCCTTGCTTGATTTTTGACCAAAACAGTTTGGCGCCCACCGTGGGGCAATTGGTGCTTCATTCCTAAGAAGTTTTTGTTTTTGTGGTCATTTCGGTTCGTTACAACCAAGCAGATGGCTTCTTCAGCAAAGAACACTTCAAGTTCAATGCCGGCAATCAGTTCTTCACAGGGCGTTCCACCTTTGCCTCCACCACCTTCTGGATCCCAGAAGAATGCTGAAAATGCGACAAAGCCCCATTTTTCCAAAACCACCAACTTCTGCTGTTTCTTCTAACCCAACTACTAGTGATTTTTTTTCTTTGATTTTGCAGATGAGGGATCACATACACGAGCAGGACAAAACCAACGAAAGGATCCTCCGGGAAATTGGTGACATCAAGAAATAGAAGAGACCGGGGTAGGATCACTCTCCTCTGATACCAAGGTCACTGGATTTCGTCACTCCAGCTATAACTGCCCAGCAATCTGCAGCTCTGGATATCCAGTACCAAACTGAACCATTGGGAAGGCGTTATGCAGGATACAGGTATCAATCAAGCTATGGCTAGGGAATTACAGAAGCTGAAGGATATGATATCCAGCGTTCCAGGAGTGGTTAAGCCCATCCCTGAAATTGCAGATGGGAGCCATAGGATATCTCGTTTTGCACCACCCATTTGTGATGCTGAGATACCCAAAAGGTTCCAAATACCAACTATGAAGCTGTATGATGGTTCAACGGATCCAGAAGAACATGTAGCTCAATATAGAGAAAGGATGGAGATCAACCCCATCCCAGAGAGGTTAAAAGAAGAATGTCTATGCAAGGGTTTCGGATCCACACTCACATGATCTGCTCTTAAATGGCTGCTAAGTCTTCCCCCTTACTCTATTACTTCATTTGCTAATCTAGTTAACCTGTTTAATAGCCAATTCTCATGTAGCAGAAAATTTGAACGTTTAACTAGTGATCTATATAGGGTAACACAAGGTCAAAATGAATCACTTAGAGATTACATTACTAAGTTTAGTAAAGAATCCTTAGACATTCCTAATCTGGATATAGCTACGGCTGTGGAAGCCTTTAAAATGGGTTTGCTTAGGGATTCATTATTCTATGATGATCTTGTTATGACCCCATGCAGGAATCTTGATGAAGTGAGAAACAGGGCCCTTAGATTCATCCGATTAGAGGATGATAAAAGGATCCCGGAGAGATTGGCAGGATCACCGAAGCAGGAAAAGCAAGAATCCCACTTCAAGAACAACAAGTTTAAGTCCTACAACAAGTCTGACAACCAGAACGTGCATGCAGTAGAACAGGAAGAGGATGATGAGGATTATCCTCCCATTTATGAATACTGTTTTTCTGTTGATAACAATGAACTGATCCTTGCAATGCAGAATTTAGGTGAAAAAGCAAGATGGCCTAGAAAAAGTGATAAACCAGCTGCTGCAAAAGACAAATCCAAATGGTGTGCATATCACGAGGATTTCGGGCATCTCACCAAAGAGTGTATTGCACTGAGAAAAGAGTTTGGTTATTTGTTGAGCAAGGGGCACTTGAAGGAGCTTTTGGGAAGAAAGAAGTCAAGGACCCAGGATCCTGAGAGGATCCCAGAAAGAGCTCCTGCTCCTCCAGCAGATGCACAAGTTATAAACTTCATATCCGGTGGATTAGACATTTGTGGTACTTCCTTTTCAGCAGCCAAAAGACATGCCAAGGAGACCAAGATTGATAATGGAGATACACCCACCCGGACCTCTGCTGTTACACAGGAGAAAGTTATAACTTTTGATGAGGATGATCGTGTTGATGTTCAGGATCCTCATCATGATGGTCTTGTTATTACTCTGTTTATTTCTAACCATTTTGTTCGCAGGATCCTAATCGATGGAGGAAGCTCGGTGAATATCATTCAACTTGATGTCCTCAAGAAGATGAACATCCCTGAATCGGATATTGTACCAAGATCCTCAGTTCTTGTGGGATTCAGCGGAGAAACCAAGAATACATTGGGGGACATCAAACTCCCCATCTATATTGAAGGACTCCATTCTTATCAAAAATTTTGTGTTATAGATTGCTTATCCTGTTACAATGTTATCTTTGGCAGGCCATGGATACATGACATGAAGGCAGTCCCATCTACCTGTCATCAATGTGTAAAGCTTCCTAGTCCATGGGGAGTGGTGAAAATTGAGAGTGATCAACAAGAAGCTAAGAATTGCTACACGTCATCAATGAAGCCAGCCTCAAGACTAAGGGAGCAATAGCAATTAAAGCATCCTCCAAGAGATGTCTTGGAGGCAAGAGAACAGGATGTGAAAGAAATCCTTATGGATCCTCAGGATCCTGAATCCAAGATCTTCATAGGATCAGGGATCCTCACCAACATCGAACAGGAGCTAGTATCCTTCCTTAAAAGGAGAAAAACTACCTTTGCCTGGAAGCATGAAGACATGACAGGTATATCTAAAGATATAATTACTCATAAACTTGGCATTGACAGGTCATTCAAGCCAATTCACCAAAAGAGCAGGAAGTTTGCACCTGAGAGAAATGCCATTATCCAGGAGGAAGTAGATAAACTACTCCGGGCAGGTATGATAAGAGAGGTTAAGTATCCAAGGTGGTTAGCCAATGTGGTTGTTGTTCAAAAGAAAAATGGAAAGTGGAGGGTATGTGTCGATTTCACTGATTTAAACAAGGCATGTCCCAAGGATCCTTTCACATTACCCCACATTGACTCCATGGTGGATGCTACCGCGGGTCATGAGTTGTTGACTTTTATTGATGCTTCATCTGGATTTCACCAGATTCAGATGGAACCATCTGATCAAGAGGATACAACCTTTATGACCCCAACCGGTATATATTGTTATATTGCTATGCCATTTGGACTAAGGAATGCAGGTGCTACTTATCAAAGGCTAGTCAATATGATGTTCAAGGAACAAATTGGACACACTATGGAAGTCTATATAGATGACAAGGTGGTTAAGTCAAAGAAAGCTGAGGATCACCTTAGAGACTAGGATGAAGCATTCAATATCCTTGATAAGTTTAATATGAAACTAAATCCTTCCAAGTGTCACTTTGGTGTTAAAGCAGGTAAATTCCTAGGCTATATGGTGACAAAAAGAGGCATTGAAGCAAGTCCAGAGCAAATTAAGGCTATTGTGAATATCAAGTCTCCTGCCAATGCCAAGGATGTACAAAGATTGGCAGGCAGGATAGCAGCCTTGAACAGGTTCATATCTAAGTCATCAGAAAAATGCAAGGAATTCTATGACATTTTGAGAAATAACAAGAAATTTGAGTGGACTGAAAAACATGAAAATGCTCTCAAAGCCCTTAAGGATTACCTATCCTCAGCTCCTGCTTTGATGAAACCAGAAAAAGGAGATATATTATCCTTATTGTTTTGGTCAAAAAAATCTGATGAGGATATTGCAACCAAACTCTCTGTTATGGGGTATGATGCTTGAAATATAGAACAATGGCAATGATCACTTCAATGTAAATTGCATAAATGACACAAGGATTTATACGGGGAAAAATCCCTTGATCAAGAGTTGATCTCCGGCACAAAAAACCCCGGGTGATGGAAACTACCGATCACCAAGCTCAAATAAATCATTAAATGTTTACAACTTCGGATAGTAACGGGCTAGGTACAAGGATCACTATCGTGAAATGTGTAAAAGTGAGTGAAAACTAATGAGTGTTCGCCGAGAGCTTCAAGAGTGCGGTTATACGAGAGTGTGTGTAGCTGAAAAAATGGCTAAATGTTCTAATTCTAGCTCGTTACCCCTTTTAAAATAGAAGTTAACTACAATAACTAACTATCCGACTTTTGTGCCAAGCTCCCACGTTCTCCACAACGTCCATTTCCAGTCAAACGTGTGCGAAATGCCCGTGGAATATTCCTTAGTACCGTTGCCAAGACCTAGTCACGTTTATTACTCCTGCGAAGTAATACAAAAATCAAACAAACAATCGTTAGTATGAGGATCCTTAAGGTGATCCATGATCCTGATCCTGAAGCTCTTCTGAGGATCACTATCTGTCACAGAAGTAAGGATCATTAATTAGGATAACAAGTAAGGATCACTAATTGTTAGAAAATCCTCCCCTAACAATTGCCCCCAAAATATAAGGAGTGATATGTAAAATGAGCGAGTTATGTTTTCTTGATCTTATCCGTAACTAACTATCGTAAATATAGCCGTTATTGTTGAACTATCCGTTGCAATAGTGACGTCACAGAAGTGACAACCCTGCACGATCATGATTATAAATAGGAGATAGAGATAGGATCAAATGCATTTAAAATTTCAGAAAGACTCCCTTTATAACTGCATTCCGAAGATAAACAGGTATTCTCTCTTCATCTTCTTCCTTCTCTTGCTCTGTTTTTCTTTCTTTCTATCATCCCTTCAAGAATGATGCTCCGGTCCTCCCCCGCCAAGGATCAAAAGAAGGATAGTCCCTTGAAGAGTCAAGGAATCATCAAAGACTCGATACATGAGAGGTGTTGCTTTAACGATGCTCAGATAGACAAAATTCGTCACTGCTTTCCGGCGAGTGCCTTTTTCAAACCCTTCGATCCTACTATTCTGAGCGACTATGTTTCAGAAACATGGGTTGCCTTTCCAATTACTCCATTTGCCATAGGGTACACCTATCCTTTCCCAGAATTTACACAATCCTTCTTTTCCCTTACCGGCATTTCTTATATCCAAGCCATGCCGATGATTTGGAGGTTTTTGTATACCCTAGAGAGGATCATCGAGCAGGAGGGCATTGATTTAGGAATGTCAGAGCTGACACAATTGTATGATCTTACTACCTTTGGCTCTCATCGTTATTTGTTCAAACGAAAACCCGGCGGAGAACACCCCCTTCTTAAAGTCACCAAGAACGACACAAATTGGAAACATCGGTTCTTCTTTGTCCGGAGGGATACTATTCTAAACGGAAAGGATCTACCAAGGAAATGGTCCACCCATGGTAGGCCAGAGGATCCTAAGAAGGATCACCAGGTAGTCTTGTTTTTGTATAAGGATCACTAACCCCTTTTTGTCTTGTGTTATGCAGCTATTTCTGTTTCACACATGATCACAACACCCGCAACCAAGGATAGGCTTGCTGCTTTTTGGAAGCTCTATCCTGAAATAAGGTCATTTAAGATAGACACCCAAGACTCACAAGAAGTATCCTCAGGTTCCATCACCATGTCAAGTAAGTATCCTGCTTGATTTATAGTTTGAATATTAAAATAAATAATTAAATTGAAATAAGAGTAGGACACTTATCTTGCTTTAATTGTGTAGGTGCCGGAAAATCTGCCAAGCCTGTATCCCAGTTCAACACGGCTGACCTTGATGTTGTTCGTTCGAGGAAGAAGAGATCCACTACCAGTCCTAGCATCTCCATTCCCAAAGCACCCACTAAAGGAAAGGGTGGTAAGAAGAGGAAAACTTCTGACACTGAGGACCTTCAAGGCCTACCACTGATCCGCCACCAGTTCCTTGAATACTTCAATGATGTAAGGATCACCAATTCTGCCTAGGTATCCTACTCATATGAGGATCACCTGATCTTGAACTGCTTTGTCCTTTTCTTTGCAGAAATTTGCTGAGATTGAAGATTACGTGGGGAATGTTGAGGAGCAGGACAAGAAGATTGCTGACCTCCAACAGGTTGTCGTGCTTAAGGACCTTGCCATTGCTGATCTTCAGAAGGAACTCCAAGATGCCAAGACTAAGACAGCTAAACTCCTGATTGACCTTGACTATGAGAAGCATGATCTCATAGAAAATGCTAAGGTCTCTGCTGCCATCACAATGTATCAGACAAAATTAAAGATGGCCCAGGAAGCTCAAGATCCTAACTTCGATAGAAGCAGCTGGGATGTTGAGGGCTGGAAAGCAAGGTTGGCTGATCTCGAGGATGATGAGGAGGAGGCTACTGAGGTCTTGGCGATTGAGGCAAGTGGCAGTGGAAAGGATCTGATGAAGGATACCGCAGCTGGAGGGGAAGAGGATGCAGCAAAGGTGTAGGCTGCACAATTGGGCAATGCTGGACATTCCTAGACGCAGCCGGAGCCTAATTTTTAAATTTGGTAGTATTTTTTGTGGTTGTGATGTTGAACAATTTAATGGTTTGTACTGAACAATAGTTTTTAGGATTAAGGATCATGTATGATCCTTTGGACAATAGGCAGGATTGCATATGGTGGAGGGATCCTCTGTTTGGGGGATGAAGCCATTGTGATCCTGCCGCCTTTATATTCCTGCACTACCTTTAAACTTATTACCATGGACACCCTTTACCTACCCCAGCGGACGGGCCACGTTTTGCTGGTAGATGCTCGGGGTAGGTAATTTTGACAACCTTTTAAGGGTTAATCCTTTGTTAATAAATAAAATCTTAACCTTTTGTCGCTTATCTTGCGTTGTTATCCTTTTGTTTCTTTGATTTTCCTTTGTTTTGATGCATATTTATTGAATAAACAATTTTGAATAAGTCAGATTGAAAATATTTAGGACATGATCCATGATCAAATATCCTATAGTTAAAGAATCCCAAAAAGCAATATGTTTTAAGGATCACAAGTCTAGTTGTCAAATTTTAAGGGTTATTCAAATAAATAATGAACAGAATTCAAAATAGTTAAGGATCATACCTGAGGGTCCAAGTTAGGATCCTAACCATAATAAGGATAACAATAAGATAAACCTTAGAGAGAAGTAAGGATCAAGGATCCCTAGTTGCTTGTCTTCAAGGACCTTAAATAGATCATAACTTGGGACTAAGCCAATATAAGATAAGAGTTAGAAACTGGGGACAAGCCCAAGGATAACTGGGGACAAGCCCAAGGATAACTGGGGACAAGCCCAAGGATAACTAGGGACAAGCCCAAGGATAACTGGGGACAAGCCCAAGGATAACTGGGGACAAGCCCAAGGATCGTATGTAAACTGGAGTATGGCCCTAACTGGCGACTATCCAAACTTAGTGACATGAAAATGCCAAAACCTTAGCTAACGTGAAAACGTTAGAAACCTTAGGAACGGATGTATGGTACGTCTACCATTATACGTAGGATCCTAGGCATAGCCAGTACAATGGAATTATCAGCCCCTAAAACGAGTACTGGTCCCACTGCCTTGAACTATACCAGGATCATCATGCGCTACAGGCGGAACTGGGGTCAAGCCCAAGGATAACTGGGGTTAAACCCAAGGAACGGATTGCTTCTGCAGATAACCAATGTTATGCAAAGGATACCTGAACTTTCAAAACTTAAAATCACGTGAGAGATGGATAAAGGACACATGATCCTTATCCTTGTATGAGAAAACAAAGAAATGAAATAGTTCAAGATTAGGATATTACCTAAGTAAGGATCACCGATACTTTAAGGATCCTTTAAGGATATCCCTATCGTAAGGATCATCTGTGCCATGAGGATCCTGCTCACATGAAATATTTCTTCAAGTGGACAGCATTCCAAGCTCTTGGTAACAAATCACCTTCCATGGTTAGCAATCTATATGCCCCCTTTCCTGCTTCAGCTTCAATCAAATAAGGGCCTTCCCATTTTGGAGCCAATTTTCCATCAGCAAGATTGGTGGTATTCTGAAATGCTTTCCTCAATACCATATCTCCAACTTGAAACTTCCTGATCCTGACATTTTTGTTGTAGGCACCAGCCATTCTTTGTTGATAACTGGCCATCCTTATTCTAGCCATATCCCTGATTTCTTCAATAGTATCCAGGTCTTGAGCCAAGTTCTCATTATTCTCCTCAGGATCACGGGTACTTGTTCTAGCAGTTGGAACCACCATTTCTGTTGGGATCACTGATTCTGCCCCAAATACCAAAGAGAATGGTATTTGACCAGTAGCATTCTTAGGGGTTGTCCTATCAGCCCAAAGCACATAGGGTAGTTCTTCTGCCCATTTCCCTTTCTTGGATCCAAGCTTCTTCTTCAAATTGTTGATGATGATCTTGTTGGATGATTCTGCTTGACCATTAGCTTGTGGGTGGACTGGTGTTGATGTTATCATCTTAATTCCCCAGCTGTCACAAAAGTTAGTGGTTCTGCCCCCAATAAATTGGGAACCATTATCACATATACTCTCAGAAGGAATTCCAAATCTAGTTATAATATTTCTTTTAATGAAGGATATAACTTCCTTTTCTCTGACTTGGGCAAAAGCTTCAGCCTCTATCCACTTGGAGAAGTAATCAGTCATAGCAAGCATGAATACTTTTCCACCAGGTGCCTTAGGGAGCTTACCAACTATATCCCTACCCCATCTCATAAATGGCCAAGAGGAGGATATAGGATGCAATAATTCAGCTGATTGATGAAGGATATTGTTGTGTCTCTGACAAGGATCACATCTCTTAGCATACTCCACAGCATCTCTCTTCATGGTTGGCCAGTAGTATCCTGTCCTCAGGATCCTTGAAAATAATGCCCTGCCCCCAGTATGGTTTCCACAATCTCCTTCATGGAAGTCTTTTAAAACTTCTTGGATTTCAGGATCCTCAATGCATCTCAAGTATGGTCCTGCAAGAGATCGTCTATACAACATATTATTTAAAATTGTGAATTGAGATACCTTATATTTTAAAGCCCTAGGGTTTTCTCCTGTAGGAATCTCTCCATGTTGTAAGTATCTCATAATTGGTGAGATCCATGATCCTGATCCTGAATGGGATTGAGTATCCTCACTAGGGATAATTGCAGAATCATTTCCTATCTCCATAGCCACATGATCCTCGATAGCCGGGGTCAGGATATGGATAATAGGGATCTTGATATCCTCCGGGATCTTCAAGGATGATCCTAAGTTAGCCAATGCATCAGCCTCTGTATTTTCTTCCCTTGGTACCTGCGTCAAACTAAAGGAAACAAAAGAGAGTGCCAAACTTTTGACTATCTCTAAATATTTGGTTAGCTTTTCACCTTTAACAGCATAGGATCCATTAAAGTGGTTTGTAATTAACAATGAATCTACATGTACCTCAAGATACCTGATCCCCATATGCTTTGCAATTTGCAAACCAGCAATTAAGGCTTCATATTCAGCCTCATTGTTGGTGGTTTGGAACTCACAAGCTATAGAGTGGGGTATTATATCCCCCTGTGGCGATTTTAGTAGTATTCCAAGCCCTGTACCTTTGACATTTGAGGATCCATCAGTATAGAGTATCCAAGGATCCTTGGTCTCCTCTAGCTGCTGGACTTCTAACTCAACTTCTTTTTGTAAATCACTACTGAAATCAGCCACAAAGTCAGCTAATGCTTGGGATTTGATGGCTGTCCTAGGCTCATATCTTATATCATATGCACTTAGCTTCACTGCCCACTTAGCCATCCTTCCTGACATCTCTGGTTTCCTGAGGACATTCTTAATTGGAAAATTAGTTTTAACAACAATAACATGAGTTTCAAAATAATGTCTCAACTTAGTAGATGCCATAATCAATGCAAGAATAAGCTTTTCAAGGTGTGAATACCTGGATTCAGCATCAAGTAAACTTTTACTTACATAATAGACAGGATGTTGTGTACCTTCATGATCCTTAACAAGGACCGCACTTACTGCTTTTGAGGATACTGCAAGATACAAGGATAGCACATCACCTTTTTCTGGTTTCATCAAGGCCGGGGCTGAGGATAGGTAATCTTTGAGGGCTCTTAAAGCATTTTCATGCTTCTCAGTCCACTCAAATTTCTTGTTCTTCCTTAGGATATCATAGAATTCTTTGCACTTCTATGAGGATTTGGATATAAATCTGTTCAAAGCTGCTATCCTGCCTGTTAGCCTTTGAACATCCTTAGCATTGGCCGGAGATTTGATGTTTATTATTGCTTTGATTTGTTCCGGGCTAGCTTCAATGCCTCTCTTTGTCACCATATATCCTAAGAATTTACCTGCTTTAACACCAAAGTGACATTTTGAAGGATTAAGTTTCATGTTATATTTGTCAAGGATATCGAATGCTTCCTCCAAGTCCCTTAGGTGATCCTCAGCTTTTATGGATTTTACCACCATATCATCTATGTAAACCTCCATAGTTTGTCCAATCTGATCCTTGAACATCATATTCACCAGCCTTTGATATGTTGCACCTGCATTTCTTAGTCCGAACGGCATAGCAATATAGCAGTATATACCAGTTGGAGTCATGAAGGCTGTATCCTCTTGGTCGGATGGTTCCATTTGGATTTGTTGAAATCCAGATGAAACATCTATAAAAGTTAACAGTTCATGACCCGCAGTTGCATCCACCATGGAGTCAATGTGGGGTAATGGGAAAGGATCCTTGGGACATGCCCTATTTAAATCGGTAAAATCGACACATACCCTCCACTTTCCGTTTTTCTTTTGAACAACAACCACATTGGCCAACCATCTTGGATATTTGACCTCTCTAATCATACCTTCCCGGAGCAATTTCTCTACCTCTTCTTGGATAATGGCATTCCTTTCCGGTGCAAACTTTCTTCTCCTTTGATGGATTGGTTTGAAGGACCTGTCAATGCCAAGTTTGTGAGTGATTACATCTTTAGATATACCAGTCATGTCTTCGTGTTTCCATGCAAAGGTAGTCTTTCTCCTTTTGAGGAAGGATATGAGGTCTTCCTTCATATCGCCAAGGATCCCTGATCCGATATAGATTTTGGATTCAGGATCATCAGGATCCATGAGGACTTCTACCACATCCTGTTCTCTTGCCTCCAAGACATCCCTTGGAGGATACTTTGATTGCTATTGCTCCCTTGACTTTGAGGCTGGTTTCATCGATGAAGTATAGCAATTCTTAGCCTCCTGCTGATCACTATCAATCTTCACTATTCCCCAAGGACTAGGGAGCTTCACACATTGATGGTAGGTAGATGGGACTGCCTTCATATCGTGTATCCAGGGCCTGCCAAGGATAACATTACAACAAGATAAACAGTCAATAACACAAAATTTTTGATAAGAGTGTAGGCCTTCGATATATATTGGGAGTTTAATGTCCCCCAGGGTATTCTTAGTTTCGCCACTAAATCCCACAAGCACGGAGGATCTTGGTATGACTTCTGATTCGGGGATACCCATCTTCTTCAGAAAATCAAGCTGGATAATGTTCACTGAACTTCCTCCGTCTATAAGGATCCTGCGGACAAAATGGTTAGAAATGAAAAGAGTAATAACTAAGCCATCGTGATGAGGATCCTGGATATCAACACGATCATCCTCATCAAAGGTTATGACTTTTCCTTCGGAGACACTTGATGTTCGAACAGGTCTTTCTCCATTATCCATTTTAGTTTCCTTTGCATGCCTTTTAGCTGCTGAGAAGGATGTGCCACATATGTCTGATCCTCCAGAAATAAAGTTTATTACTTGTGCATCTGCTGGAGGGGCTGGAGCCTTCTCAGGGATCCTTTCAGGATCCTGAGTCCTTGACTTTTTTCTTCCCAACAATTCTTTTAGATGCCCCTTGCTCAACAAGTATCCAATTTCCTTTCTTAGTGCAATGCATTCTTCTGTGAGATGCCCAAAATCTTCATGGTATGCACACCACTTTGATTTATCCTTAGTTGCAGCTGGCCTATCATTTTTTCTGGGCCATCTAGCTTTATCACCTAGGTTCTGCATCGCAAGGATTAGTTCATTGTTATCAACACAAAAACAATATTCAGAAATTGGAGGATAATCCTCATCATCCTCTTCTTGATCAACAGAATGCACGTTCTGGTTATCAGATCTGTTGTAGGATCTGAACTTGTTGTTCCTGAATGAGGATCCTTGCTTATCCTGCTTTGAGGATCCTGCTAACCTCTCTTGGATCCTCTTGTCGTCCTCTAGCCGAATGAACCTAAGTGCTCGTGTTCTTACCTCATCTAATTTCCTGCATGGTGTCATAACAAGATCATCATAGAACGACGAATCCCTAAGCAATCCCATTTTAAAGGCCTCAACAGCCGTGGCTATATCTAAGTTGGAAATGTCTAAGGATTCTTTACTGAATTTGGTAATGTAATCCCTTAATGATTCATTATGACCCTGGGTTATCCTATATAGATCACTAGTTATCGTTCAAATTTTCTACTACAAGAAAACTGATTATTAAACAAGTTAACTAGATTAGCAAATGAGGTAATAGAGTAGGGGGGAAGACTTAGCAGCCATTTGAGAGCTGATCCAGTAAGAGTGGATCCGAATCCCTTGCACAGGCATGCTTCCTTTAACCTTTCTGGGATTGGATTAATCTCCATCCTCTCCCTGTATTGTGCTATGTGTTCTTCAGGATCCGTCGAACCATCATACAGCTTCATTGTTGGCACATGGAACCTCTTGGGTATCTCAGCATCACAGATTGGTGGTGCAAAATGAGATATCTTGTGGCTCCCATCTGCGATCTCTGGGATAGGTTTGACCACTCCTGGAACACTTAATATCATATCCTTTAGCTTTTGCAATTCTCTAGCCATGGCATGATTGATACCTGGATCCTGCATAAAACCATGGTTAGTAGTATAAGAATTATTAAAAGTGTTACCTCCCATTGGATTCAAATTAGGAAGTATGGATGTTAATCCATATTGTTGGGGCTCTGGAATGATCGAGGGACCAGTAGAAGCATTGGTCTGCATTGGAATAAAATCTCCCTGATGGACATCTGAACTTCCTGTTTGCAAACTCCTCAAGGATCCTGGCATCTGGAAGGATCCCTGAAACGGGCACGATCCTGGAACAAAGGAGGATCCTGGAACAAAGGAGGATCCTTGAACCTGGGATGATCCTGGAACAAAGGAGGATCCTTGAACCTGGGATGATCCTGGAACAAAGGAAGATCCTTGAACCTGGGATGATCCTGGAACAAATGAGGATCCTTGAACCTGCTGCGCTCCTAAATATCCTCCTGAATTCGTGAGGGATCCCATATGCTGAGGATAGGATCCCGCTGGCTGGAAATATGAACCTGATGCCTGGGTCACTGTTGTTGTTCCGTAGTGCACTCCTTTTGGTCCACCCACATACTGAACATCTGGAACCACTGATGGCTGGGAAGTAATCACCGGAGTATCAAAATTCAAAGATTTCGGCACCAGTGGGGAATAATCCTCTGCCGTTTTCTTTTGCTTCTTGAGATCTCCGATTTCTTTGAGAATCCTTTCATTGGTCTTATCCTGTTGCCGTATCTGATCCTCCATCTGCAAAATCAAAGTAAACATGTCATTAGTAGTGTGAGTGTAAGAAGCAGAAGAAGTTGGAGGTTTTGAGAAAATGAGAGTTGGTTTCTTCGCAGCATTCTCAGCATTCTTCTGAGATCCAGAAGGTGGTGGAGGCAAAGGGGGAACGCCTTGTGAAGAAGTGAATGAGGGCATCAAATTTGAAGCATTCTTCGCTGAGGAAGCCATTTGCTTGGTTGTAGTGAACTGAAATGAGCACAGAAATGCGAATTTTTCTAAGGATGAAGCACCAATTGCCCCACGGTGGGCGCCAAACTGTTTTGGTCAAAAAAATCTGATGAGGATATTGCAACCAAACTCTCTGTTATGGGGTATGATGCTTGAAATATAGAACAATGACAATGATCACTTCAATGTAAATTGCACAAATGACACAAGGATTTATATGGGGAAAAAGCCCTTGATCAAGAGTTGATCTCCGGCACAAAAAACCCCGGGTGATGGAAACTACCGATCACCAAGCTCAAATAAATCAATAAATGTTTACAACTTTGGATAGTAACGAGCTAGGTACAAGGATCACTATCGTGAAATGTGTAAAAGTGAGTGAAAACTAATGAGTGTTCACCGAGAGCTTCAAGAGTGCGGTTATACGAGAGTGTGTGTAGCTGAAAAAATGGCTAAATGTTCTAATTCTAGCTCGTTACCCCTTTTAAAATAGAAGTTAACTACAATAACTAACTATCCGACTTTTGTGCCAAGCTCCCACGTTCTCCACAACGTCCATTTCCAGTCAAACGTGTGCGAAATGCCCGTGGAATATTCCTTAGTACCGTTGCCAAGACCTAGTCACGTTTATTACTCCTACAAAGTAATACAAAAATCAAACAAACAATCGTTAGTATGAGGATCCTTAAGGTGATCCATGATCCTGATCCTGAAGCTCTTCTGAGGATCACTATCTGTCACAGAAGTAAGGATCATTAATTAGGATAACAAGTAAGGATCACTAATTGTTAGAAAATCCTCCCCTAACACTTATATCTAGCGGTATCCTCCAAAGCAGTAAGTGCGGTCCTTGTTAAGGATCACCAAGGTACACAACATCCTGTCTATTATGTAAGTAAGAGTTTGCTTGATGCTGAATCCAGGTATTCACATTTAGAAAAACTTATCCTTGCATTAATTATGGCGTCTACTAAGCTAAGACATTATTTTGAAACTCATACCATTACTGTTAAGACTAATTTTCCAATTAAGAATGTTCTCAGGAAACCTGTAATGTCAGGAATGATGGCTAAATGGGCAGTGAAGCTTAGTGCTTATGATATAAGATATGAACCTAGAACTGCCATTAAATCCCAAGCCTTAGCTGACTTTGTGGCAGATTTCAGTAGTGACTTGCAAAGGGAAGCTGAGTTAGAAGTTCAATAGCTTGAAGAAACTAAGGATCCTTGGATACTTTTCACTGATGGAGCTTCTAATGTCAAAGGAACAGGACTTGGAATATAATCGCCACAGGGGGACATAATACCCTACTCCATAGCTTGTGAGTTTCAAACTACTAATAATGAGGCTGAATATGAGGCCTTGATAGCTGGTTTGCAAATTGCCAAGCATATGAGGATCAGGTATCTTGAGGTACATGTAGATTCATTGTTAATTACTAATCACTTTAATGGATCCTATGATGTTAAAAGTGAAAAGCTAACCAAATACCTATAGATAGTCAAGGAATTGGCGCTCTCTTTTGTTTCTTTTAGTTTAACACATGTACCAAGGGAAGAGAATGCAGAGGCTGATGCATTGGCCAATCTAGGATCATCCTTGAAGATTCCAGAGGATACCAAGATCCCTATTATCCATATCCTAACCCCTGCTATTGAGGATCATGTAGCTATGGAGATAGGAGAGGATTCTGCAATCATCCCTAGTGATGATACACAATCTCATTCAGGATCATGGATCCTTCCAATCATGAGATATATCCAACATGGAGAGATTCCTACAAGAGAAAACCCCAGGGCTTTCAAAATTAAGGTATCTCAGTTTACAATATTGAATAACATGTTATATAAACGATCTCTTGCAGGACCATATCTAAGATGCATTGAGGATCCTGAAATCCAAGAAGTCCTAAAGGATTTTCATGAAGGAGATTGTGGAAACCACACTGGGGGCAGGGCATTATTCTTAAGGACCCTTAGGACAGGATACTATTGGCCTACAATGAAGAAGGATGCTGTGGATTATGCTAAGAAGTGTGATCCTTGTCGGAGACATAGTAATATCCTTCATCAACCAGCAGAGCTCTTGCATCCTATATCCTCTTCTTGGCCATTTATGAGATGGGGAATGGATATAGTAGGAAAACTTCCCAAAGAACCAGGAGGAAAGGTATTCATGCTGGCTGTTAGGGGAGGATTCTCCAAAGATCAGTGATCCTCAATTACTGTCGGGCTTAGGGATCCTCAATTCTGTTTGAATTAGTGATCCTCAGAGAGTATTGTAGCATCAGGATCCAGGATCATCATAGTGATCCTTACACGAACGATTGTCTGCTTTGAATATGAAGGTGTTTTGCAGGAGTACGTGCTTGGACTTGGTCTTGGCGATATTCCTGGAGCATATTCCCTTTTTATTTCGCACGTGCTTGACTAATATGGACGTTATGGAGGTCGTGGAAGACTTGCACGAAATGCGGATAGTTAGTTAGCTTAGATATTTTCCAAATTTATAAGGGGATAGCGAGCTAGATTAGAACACTTGGCTATTTTTGGCTAAACACACACACTCGTAACTGCTCCCATCAACTCTCGACAGTTTGCTCGGCGATTACACACTTTTTTGCACATTACACTCTAGTGATCCTTGTAACAAGCTCGCTATCATCCAAAGTTGTAATACATTTTCTGTTTAATCTGAGTTGGTGATCGGTAGTTTCCATCACTCGAGGTTTTTTTTGCCGGAGATCAACTCTTGATCAAGGGCTTTTTCCTCGTATAAATCATTGTGTCACTTGTTCATTACATTTCTGAGTGATCCTTAATATTGTTCATTGATTCAAGCATCACATCTCACAACAAAAGATTTGGTTGCATTATCTTTGCTTGATTTTTGACCAAAACAGTTTGGCGCCCACCGTGGAGCAATTGGTGCTTCATTCCTAAGAAGATTCATATTTTTGTGGTCATTTCGGTTCGTTACAACCAAGTAGATGGCTTCCTCAGCGAAGAACACTTCAAGTTCAATGCCGGCAATCAGTTCTTCACAAGGCGCTCCACCTTTGCCTCCACCACCTTTTGGATCTCAAAAGAATGCTGAGAATGCTGCAAAGAGACCAAGCCCAATTTTTCCAAAACCACCAACTTCTTCTGTTTCCACTAATCCTACTAATAGTGATCTCTTTACTTTGATTTTGCAGATGAAGGATCGCATGCAAGAGCAGGATAAAACCAACGAAATGATCCTCAGGGAGATAGGTGATATCAAGAAACAGAAGAAATCGATGGAAGATCATTCCCCATTGATGCCCAGATCGCTGAATTTTGACACTCCGGTCATAACTTCCCAGCATTCAGCAGCTCCGGACGTGCAATACTTGGGTGGATTACCAGGAAGGCGTTATGGAACAACAACAATGACTCAGGCTCTAGGATCTTACTTTCAACCTTCCGGAGCCTCTGTCCAGCATCAAGGATCCTTCGTCAGCTCATGAGGATATTTGGGAATGCACACGGTCCAAGGATCCTCCATGGTTCGAGGATCCTCTCAGGTCCAAGGATCCTCTATGGTTCAAGGATCCTCCATGGTCCAAGGATCCTCCATGGTTCCAGGATCCTCTCAGGTCCAAGGATCCTCTATGGTTCAAGGATCCTCCATGGTTCAAGGATCCTCCATGGTTCAAGGATCCTCCATGGTTCAAGGATCCTCCTCTCAGCCTCAAGGATCCTTTCAGGTTCAAGGATCCTCTCAGCATCAAGGATCCAACATCTTTCAGGATCAAGGATCATTAAGGAGTATGCGGTCTCCAAGTTCGGATGTTCATCAAGGAGACTTCATACCAATGCAGACCATTGCTTCATCTGGTCCTTCGATCATACCGGAGTCCCGTCAATATGAATTCACATCCGGAATTCCAAACATGAATCCTCTGGGAGGTAACACTTTCAATAATTCTTATAACACTAACCATGGCTCCATGCAGGATACAGGTATCAATCAAGCTATGGCTAGGGAATTACAAAAGCTTAAGGATATGATATCCAGTGTTCCAGGAGTGGTTAAACCCATTCCTGAGATCGCAGACGGTAGCCATAGGATATCTCATTTTGCACCACCCTTATGTGATGCTGAGATACCCAAAAGATTCTAGATACCATCCATGAAGCTGTATGATGGTTCAACGGATCCAGAGGAACATGTAGCTCAATACAGGGAGAGGATGGAGATCAATCCAATTCCTGAGAGGTTAAAAGAAGCATGTCTATGTAAGGGATTTGGATCCACACTCACAGGATCTGCTCTTAAATGGCTGCTAAGTCTTCCCCTTACTCTATTACTTCATTTGCTAATCTAGTTAATCTGTTTAATAGTCAATTCTCTTGTAGTAGAAAATTTGAACGTTTAACTAGTGATCTTTATAGGGTAACACAAGGTCAAAATGAATCACTAAGAGATTACATCACTAAGTTTAGTAAAGAATCCTTAGACATTCCTAACCTGGATATTGCTACGGCTGTAGAAGCCTTTAAAATGGGATTGCTTAAGGATTCATTATTCTATGATGATCTTGTCATGACCCCTTGTAGGAATCTTGATGAAGTAAGAACCAGGGCCCTTAGATTCATCTGATTAGAGGATGATAAAAGGATCCAGGAAAGACTGACAGGATCCTCAAAACAAGAAAAGCAAGAATCCTACTTCAGGAACAACAAATCAAAGTCCTACAACAAATCTGATAACCAGAACGTGCATGCAGTGGAACAGGAAGAGGATGATGAGGATTATCTTCCCATTTCTGAATACTGTTTTTCTGTTGATAACAATGAACTAATTCTTGCAATGCAGAATCTAGGTGAGAAAGGTAGGTGGCCGAGAAAAAGTGATAAATCAGCTGCTACAAAGGATAAGTCCAAGTGGTGTGCATATCATGAGGATTTCGGCCATCTCACTGAAGAGTGTATTGCACTTAGAAAGGAAATTGGTTACTTGTTAAGCAAGGGACATTTGAAGGAGCTTTTGGGATGAAAGAAGTCAAGGATCCAGGATCCTGAAAGGAGCCCGGAAAGGGCTCCTGCTCCTCCAGCAGATGCACAAGTTATAAACTTCATATCCGGTGGATCAGACATTTGTGGTACTTCCTTTTCAGCAGCCAAAAGACATGCCAAGGAAACCAAGATGGATAATGGAGACAGACCCATCCGGACCTCCATTGTTACCCAGGATAAAGTCATAACCTTTGATGAGGGTGATCGTGTTAATGTCCAGGATCCTCATCATGATGGTCTTGTTATTACCTTATTTATATCAAACCACTTTGTTCGCAGGATCCTAATCGATGGAGGAAGCTCTGTGAACATCATTCAGCTTGATGTCCTCAAGCATATGAATATCCCAGAGTCTGATATTGTCCCAAGATCCTCAGTCCTTGTGGGATTCAGTGGAGAAACCAAGAACACATTGGGGGACATCAAACTTCCCATCTATATTGAAGGACTTCATTCTTATCAAAATTTTTGTGTTATAGATTGCTTATCATGTTGTAATGTTATCCTTGGCAGGCCGTGGATACATGACATGAAGGCAGTCCCATCCACATACCATCAATGCGTAAAGCTTCCTAGTCCATGGGGAGTGGTGAAAATTGAGAGTGATCAACAAGAAGCTAAGAATTGCTATACCTCATCAATGAAGCCAGCCTCAAGACCAAGGGAGCAATAGCAATTAAAGTATCCTTCAAGAGATGTCTTGGAGGCAAGAGAGCAGGATGTAAAAGAAATCCTCATGGATCCTCATGATCCTGAATCCAAGATCTTCATAGGATCAGGGATCCTTAGCGACATTGAACAGGATCTAGTATCCTTCTTTAAAAGAAGGAAAACTACCTTTGCCTGGAAGCATGAAGACATGACAGGTATATCTAAAGATATAATTACTCATAAACTCGGCATTGACAGATCATTCAAGCCAATTCATCAAAAAAGAAGGAAGTTTGCACCTGAAAGGAATGCTATTATCCAGGAGGAGGTAGATAAACTACTTCGGGCAGGTATGATAAGAGAGGTTAAGTATCCAAGGTGGCTAGCCAATGTGGTTGTTGTTCAAAAGAAAAATGGAAAGTGGAGGGTATGTGTCGATTTTACTGATTTAAACAAGGCATGTCACAAGGATCCTTTCCCATTACCCCACATTGACTCCATGGTGGATGCTATCGCGGGTCATGAGTTGTTGACTTTTATGGATGCTTCATCTGGATTTCAACAAATTCAGATGGAACCATCTGATCAAGAGGATACAGCCTTTATGATCCCAACTGGTATATATTGTTATATTGCTTTGCCATTTGGACTAAGGAATGCAGGTGCTACTTATTAAAGGCTAGTCAATATGATGTTCAAGGAACAAATTGGACACACTATGGAAGTCTATATAGATGACATGGTGGTTAAGTCCAAGAAAGCTGAGGATCACCTTAAAGACTTGGAGGAAGCATTCAATATCCTTGATAAATTTAATATGAAACTGAATCCTTCCAAGTGTCATTTTGGTGTTAAAGCAGGGAAATTCCTAGGCTATATGGTGACAAAGAGGGGCATTGAAGCAAGTCCAGAGCAGATTAAGGCTATTGTGAATATCAAATCTCCTGCCAATGCCAAGGATATGCAAAGATTGACAGGCATGATCGCAGCCTTGAACAGGTTCATATCCAAATCCTCAGAAAAGTGCAAGGAATTCTATGACATCCTGAGGAAGAACAAGAAATTTGAATGGACTGAGAAGCATGAAAGTGCCCTCAAAGCTCTTAAGAATTACCTATCCTCAGCCCCCGCCTTGATGAAACCAGAAAAGGGGGATACATTATCCTTATACCTAGCCGTATCCTCAAAAGCAGTAAGTGCGGTCCTTGTTAAGAATCACCAAGGTATACAACATCCTGTTTATTATGTAAGTAAGAGTTTACTTGATGCTGAATTCAGGTATTCACACTTAGAGAAACTTATCCTTGCATTAATTATGGCATCTACTAAATTAAGACATTATTTTGAGACTCATGCCATTATTGTTAAGACTAATTTTCCAATTAAGAATGTTCTCAGGAAACCTGAAATGTCAGGAAGGATGGCTAAGTGTGCAATGAAGCTTAGTGCATATGATATAAGATATGAACCAAGGACTGCCATCAAATCCCAAGCCTTAGCTGACTTTGTGGCAGATTTTAGTATTGACTTGCAAAAAGAAGCTGAGTTGGAAGTCCAACAGCTAGAAGAAACTAAGGATCCTTGGATACTCTTCACTGATGGTGCTTCTAATGTCAAAGGAACAGGGCTTGGAATACTACTAAAATCTCCACAGGGGGACATAATACCCCACTCCATAGCTTGTGAGTTCCAAACTACTAATAATGAGGCTGAGTATGAAGCCTTGATAGCTGGTTTGCAAATTGCTAAGCATATGAGGATCAGGTATCTTGAGGTACATGTAGATTCATTATTAATCACTAATCACTTTAATGGATCCTATGTTGTTAAAGGTGAAAAGCTAATCAAATATTTAGAGATAGTCCAAGAATTGGCACTCTCTTTTGTTTCCTTTAGTTTGACAAAGGTACCAAGGGAAGAGAATGCAGAAGCTGATGCATTGGCCAATGTAGGATCATCCTTAAAGATTCCAGAAGATATCAAGATCCCTATTATCCATATCCTGACTCCTGCTATCGAGGATCATGTAGCCATGGAGATAGGAGAGGATTCTGCAATCATCCCTAGTGATGATACTCAACCTCATTCAGGATCATGGATCCTTCCAATCATGAGATACATACAACATGGAGAGATTCCTACAGGAGAAAACCCTAGGGTTTTCAAAATCAAGGTATCTCAATTTATAATATTGAATAATATGTTGTATAAACGATCTCTTGCAGGACCATATCTAAGATGCATTGAGGATCCTGAAATCCAAGAAGTCCTAAAGGATTTCCATGAAGGAGATTGTGGAAACCACACTGGGGCAGGGCATTATTCTCTAGGATCCTAAGGACAGGATACTATTGGCCTACTATGAAGAAGGATGCTGTGGAGTATGCCAAGAAGTGTGATCCTTGTCAGAGACATAGTAATATCCTACACCAACCAGCAGAACTTTTGCATCCTATATCCTCTTCTTGGCCATTTATGAGATGGGGAATGGATATAGTTGGTAAGCTTCCTAAGGCACTGTTAGGGGTGGATTTCTAAGTGACCCGTGATCCTCAAATATTATCCTGTTTGGTGATCCTTACTTCTGTGTCAGTTAGTGATCCTCAGAAGTGCTTCAGGATCAGGATCATGGATCATCCTAAGGATCCTTATACTAATGATTGTCTGTTTTGAATTCGTAACTGTTTGCAGGAATATCAATTGGGACTTGGTCTTGGCGATATTTCTGGAGAATATACTAAGTCTATTCCGCACGTGCTTGGTCAGAAATGGACGTTGTGGAGTCGTGGAGGACTTGCACCATTTGCGGACAGTTTGTTACTTAGATTTTTACTAGATTTAAATGGGGTAGCGAGCTAATTAGACAACACTTATGCTATTTTTGGCTACACACACTCTGAAAACCGCTCACACCAGCTCTCGTTCATTCACTTAGCGATTTCATACACTTTTTACACATTACACTATAGTGATCCTTGTATTTAGCTCGCTATCATCCGAAGTTGTAACACATTACTTGTTTAATTTGAGTTGGTGATCGGTAGTTTCCATCACCCGGGGTTTTTTGTGCCGGAAATCAACTCTTGATCAAGGGCTTTTTCCCCGTATAAACCTTGTGTCGCTTGTTATTTATTTTTCATAGTGATCCTTATTGCTATAAACCAATTCAAGCATCATACCCCTTAACAGAGAGTTTGGTTACATTATCCTCGTCTGATTTTTTGACCAAAACAGTTTGGCGCCCACCGTGGGGCAATTGGTGCTTCATTTCTAAGAAATTCTCATCTTTGTGATCATTTCGGTTCATTGCATACGAGCAAATGGCTTCATCAACAAAGAATACCTCTAGTGCGATGTCTGCAGTCAATTCATCCCAGGGCATTCCACCTTTGCCTCCACCACCTTCTAGACCTCAGAAAAATGGCGAGAAGAAACCAACTCCCATTTTCTCAAAACCTCCAACTTCTTCTGCTTCTTATACTCCTACTACTAGTGACTTGTTTACTCTGATTTTGCAGATGAAAGAGCATATCCAGCAGCAGGACAAGACCAATGAAAAGATCCTCAGAGAAATTGGAGACATCAAGAAACAGAAGAGATCGGCAGAGGATCATTCCCCACTAATGCCCAGATCTTTGAATTTTGATACTCCGGTTATAACTTCTCAGCCTTCAGCGGTTCCAGACGTTCAATATGTTGGAGGACCAAAAGGAGTGCATTACGGGTCATCAGCAATGACTCAGGCTACAGGGTTACACTTTCAACCATCAGGATCCCATCCTCAGCATATAGGATCCTTTGCAAGCTCAGGAGGATACTCGGAAGCGCAGCAGATTCAAGGGTACTGGCCGTTTCAAGGATCCTCCCAGGTTCAAGGATCCTCCCAGGTTCAAGGATCCTCCCAGGTTCAAGGATCCTCCCAGCTTCAAGGATCCTCCTATGTTCCAGGATCCTCCCAAGTTCAAGGATCCTCCTATGTCCCAGGATCCTCCCAGGTCCAAGGATACTCACAGTTTCAAGGATCCTTCCAGATTCCAGGATCCTTAAGGAGTTTGCAATCAGGAAGTTCCGACATCCATCAGGGAGATTTCATTCCAATGCAAACCATTGCTTCTACGGGTCCATCGGCCATTCCAGAGCCCCAACAATATGGATTAACATCCACTCTTCCTAATTTGAATCCAATGGGAGGTAACACTCTTAATAATTCTTATACTACTAACCATGGCCTTATGCAGGATCCAGGTATCAATCATGCCATGGCCAGAGAATTGCAAAAGTTAAAGGATATGATATCAAGTGTCCCAGGAGTGGTCAAGCCTATCCCAGAGATTGCGGATGGGAGACACAAGATATCTCGTTTTGCACCACCAATCTGTGATGCTGAGATACCCAAGAGGTTCCATGTACCTACCATGAAGTTGTATGATGGTTCAACGGATCCTGAGGAACACATAGCTCAATACAGGGAAAGGATGGAGATCAATCCCATCCCAGAAAGATTAAAGGAAGCATGTCTGTGCAAGGGATTTGGATCCACTCTTACTGGATCGGCTCTTAAATGGCTGCTAAGTTTTCCCCCCTACTCTATTACCTCATTTGCTAACCTAGTTAATCTATTTAATAATCAGTTTTCTTGTAGTAGAAAATTTGAGCGTTTAACTAGTGATCTATATAGGATAACCCAGGGTCATAATGAATCATTAAGGGATTATATCACTAAATTTACTAAAGAATTCTTGGATATTCCTAACTTGGATATAGCTACGGCTGTTGAAGCCTTTAAAATGGGATTGCTTAGGGATTCGTTATTCTATGATGATCTTGTTATGACACCATGCAGGAACCTAGATGAGGTAAGGACCCGGGCCCTTAGGTTCATCCGGCTAGAGGATGATAAAAGGATCCATGAGAGGTTAGCAGGATCCTCAAAGCAAGAGAAGCAAGGATCCTTGATGTGCGTAAAATGCAACATATAAATTACATCAAATGAGGCATAAAACTAACCCTTTTTTAGTACTAATGTTGGAAAAAGTGTGCTTTTGTCTTCCTTTTGTATTTTCAGGATCAAATGAGCTTAAACGAACAAAAGGAACAAATATACAGCCAAAACCAACATAAATACAAAGAAAAGGAAGAAACGTGGCATGCCCAACTCCTCGACAACATCTCCCAAAGCAAAAACAAGAAGAAAGTTGAGCATGGGGCTGTGCCCAGCTGAGCATGGGGTTGTGCCCAGCTGAACACGGGGCGTGCTCAGCTCAACACGGGGCGTGTCCAGCGAACACGGGCCGTGCCCAAGAAGCAGCAGAAAAGACAAACCTATAGAAGCTTCTATTGCCCACCACGGGGCCGTGTCCAGTGAACACGGGGGCGTGGCGAAAGTACAGCAGGCGCATTAATTGTAATTGGGAATTACAATTAATGAAGAGAGAGAATGTCAGACAGGCACGGGGGCGTGTCCAGCGGACACGGGGCCGTGCCCAGCCTTCTGTTCAGCCTATAAATAGGAGTGCTTGGTTTCATTTCAACTCATCCCTTGGCACACCACCTCTCTCACACTTCATCCACCACCCACCACCATCACAACACCATCATCCACCACCATCATCCATTGTCCATCATAGAGTGTGTGAGTCGTCTCGGGATCCAAGATTGATCGTAAGAGTTCTTGACAATCAAGGCCATGTTTGCCTAAGTCTCTTACATCACTTGGTGAAGACAAAGTGTCTAGTATAATACTTTTTATTTCTAATCTTTTGCACTTTTTATTTGGTTTTGTATTAATGACTTTAATAACTAGTTACTTATGTTGAAGGTGATCTTTCCTTATCGTTTGTCCGTGGTGTCTTGGCATTATTTTACTGTCTATATAAAATAAAGGATTTTCACCATTCATATCTCCACGGTCTATATGGAGGTATGTTGGCTACCTGGTCGGGGGTTAAGGGAACGGTTTGGTAAAGGTCTTGCCATTGTTCAGCGTTTAGAGGTCCTGCAATGGACCTGGATCAAATTTAGTAGGACCTCCTTCAATGCTTCACGGTATTGGATGGCGGGGGTCCAAACTCTTTGATCCCCTCATAAGTTAACTACTATTAATACTATAACCCGGCTATTTAGGATTGTATCCCTGCTGACTCAGACTACTTAGTCGAGGGTAATGTCACCTCCAAAAGAGGGGCCTACCATAATATTGCATTAATAACTTAATTCATTATCTTCCAATAATCCACCCTTTTAGGATTGTATCCTTGCTGACTCAAACTACTGGGGTGAGGGTAACGTCACCTTCAAAAGAGGGGCCTACTACAATAACTAAGATAATCTCTTAATTATGTGCAAAAGTGCGGAAATAATCAAAGGTTATACTAGATACGAGTCGGAACCAAGTGATTCATCTTGTCTATCTGTTTTTCTTTTTATTTTTATTTTCAGCATTTTAGTTAGTTTTTATTTTTCTTAGTTTAAAACATTTTTTCTAAACTTTTTATTTTGATTAGACGTTGAGGATAAACCGGTACTAAAAGCTCTTGTGTCCTTGGACGACCTCGGTATCTTACCAACGCTATACTACGCTCACGATGGGTGCACTTGCCCATATGTGTGTTTAGTGTTAGTAAAATATCGTGTTTTATAAATTTAAAACTTGGCTAAAAATAAGTGTTAAAAGGGCTTAAAATATACACCTAATTTATATAACACTTCACACGCATCAATCCTCATTCAAGAACAACAAGTTCAGATCCTTTAATAGATCCTTCTCCGCAGCCAAAAGACATGCGAAGGAAACCAAAATGGATAATGGAGATAGACCCATTCGAACATCTAGTGTCTCCGAAGGAAAAGTTATAACTTTTGATGAGGATGATCGTGTTGACATCCAGGATCCTCATCATGATGGTTTGGTTATCACTCTTTTTATTTCTAACCATTTTGTTCGCAGGATCCTTATAGATGGAGGAAGCTCTGTGAATATTATCCAGCTAGATGTTCTCAAGAAGATGAACATACCTAAATCCGACATCATACCAAGATCCTCTGTGCTCGTGGGATTCAGTGGCGAGACCAAGAATACTCTGGGGGACATTAAACTCCAAATCTATATCGAAGGCCTACATTCTTACCAAAAGTTTTGTGTTATCGACTGTTTATCTTGTTGTAATGTGATCCTTGGCAGGCCTTGGATACACGATATGAAGGCAGTCCCATCCACTTATCATCAATGTGTGAAGCTTCCTAGCCCTTGGGGAATAGTGAAGATTGATAGTGATCAGCAAGAGGCTAAGAACTGCTACACCTCATCAATGAAACCAGTATCAAAGTCTAGGGAGCAATAGCAATCAAAGTATCCTCCAAGGGATGTCTTGGAGGCAAGAGAACAGGATATAGTAGAAATCCTTATGGATCCTGATGATCCTGAATCTATAGTTTATATAAGATCAGGGATCCTTGGCGAAATGAAGGAAGACCTCATATCCTTCCTCAAAAGGAGAAAGACTACCTTTGCATGGAAACACGAAGACATGACAGGCATATCTAAAGATGTAATCACTCACAAACTTGGCATCGATAGGTCCTTCAAACCAATCCATCAAAGGAGAAGGAAATTTGCACCAGAAAGAAATGCCATTATCCAGGAGGAGGTAGAGAAATTACTCCAAGCAGGTATGATTAGAGAGGTCAAGTATCCAAGATGGTTGGCCAATGTGGTTGTTGTTCAAAAGAAAAACGGAAAGTGGAGGGTATGTGTCGATTTTACCGATTTAAATAAGGCATGTCCCAAGGATCCTTTCCCATTACCCCACATTGACTCCATGGTGGATGCAACTGCGGGTCATGAACTGTTAACTTTTATGGATGCTTCATCTGGATTTCAACAAATCCAAATGGAACCATCCGATCAAGAGGATACAGCCTTCATGACTCCAACTGGTATATACTGCTATATTGCTATGCCATTCGGACTAAGAAATGCAGGTGCAACTTATCAAAGGCTAGTGAATATGATGTTCAAGGATCAGATCGGACAAACTATGGAGGTTTACATAGACGATATGGTGGTAAAATCAATAAAGGCTGAGGATCACCTAAGAGACTTGGAGGAAGCATTCAATATCCTTGATAAATATAATATGAAGCTTAATCCTTCAAAATGTCACTTTGGTGTTAAAGCAGGTAAATTCTTAGGATATATGGTGACAAAGAGAGGCATTGAAGCCAGTCCAGAACAAATCAAAGCAATAGTGAACATCAAGTCCCCTACCAATGCTAAGGATGTTCAGAGATTAACAGGCAGGATTGCAGCTTTAAACAGATTCATATCCAAATCTTCAGAAAAGTGCAAGGAATTCTATGATATCCTAAGGAAGAACAAGAAATTCGAGTGGACTGAGAAGCATGAAAGTGCCTTAAAAGCTCTTAAGGATTACCTATCCTCGGCCCCGGCTTTGATGAAACCAGAAAAAGGAGATGTGTTATCCTTATATCTTGCGGTATCCTCAAAAGCAGTAAGTGCCGTCCTTGTTAAGGATCACGAAGGTACACAACATCCTGTCTATTATGTAAGTAAGAGTTTACTTGATGCTGAATCCAGGTATTCACACTTAGAAAAACTTATCCTTGCATTAATTATGGCATCTACCAAATTAAGACATTATTTTGAAACTCATGTTATTATCGTTAAAACTAATTTTCCAATCAAGAATGTCCTCAGGAAACCTGAAATGTCAGGAAGGATGGCTAAGTGGGCAGTGAAGTTTAGTGCATATGATATAAGATACGAGCCCAGGACAGCCATTAAATCCCAAGCATTAGCTGACTTTGTGGCAGATTTCAGTAGTGATTTACAAAAAGAAGCTGAATTAGAAGTCCAGCAGCTAGAAGAGACCAAGGATCCTTGGATACTCTACACTGATGGATCCTCAAACATCAAGGGAACAGGGCTTGGAATACTACTAAAATCGCCACAGGGGGACATAATGCCCCACTCTATAGCTTGTGAGTTCCAAACCACTAACAATGAGGCTGAATACGAAGCCTTGATAGCTGGCTTGCAAATCGCTAAGCATATGAGGATCAGGTATCTTGAGGTACATGTAGATTCTTTGTTAATCACTAATCACTTTAATGGATCCTATGCTGTTAAAGGTGAAAAGCTAATCAAATATCTGGAGTTAGTCAAAGAATTGGCACTCTCTTTTGTATCCTTTAGTTTGACACAGGTACCAAGGGAAGAGAATGCAGAGGCAGATGCACTAGCCAATTTAGGATCATCCTTGAAGATCCCGGAGGATATCAAGATCCCTATTATCCATATCCTGACCCCGGCTATCGAGGATCACGTGGCTATGGAGATAGGAGAGAATTCTGCAATTATCCCTAGTGAGGATACTCAAACTCATTCAGGATCATGGATCCTCCCAATCATGAGATACTTACAACATGGAGAGATTCCTACAGGAGAAAACCCTAGGGCTTTCAAAATTAAGGTATCTCAATTCACAATTTTAAATAATATGTTGTATAGACGATCTCTTGCAGGACCATACTTAAGATGCATTGAGGATCCTGAAATCCAAGAAGTTTTAAAAGACTTCCATGAAGGAGATTGTGGAAACCACACTGGGGGCAGGGCATTATTCTCAAGGATCCTGAGGACAGGATACTACTGGCCAACCATGAAGAGAGATGCCGTGGAGTATGCTAAGAGATGTGATCCTTGTCAGAGACACAGCAATATCCTTCATCAACCAGCTGAATTTTTGCATCCTATATCCTCCTCTTGGCCATTTATGAGATGGGGTATGGATATAGTTGGTAAGCTCCCTATGGCACCTGGTGGAAAAGTATTCATGCTCGCTATGACTGATTACTTCTCCAAGTGGATAGAGGCTGAAGCTTTTGCCCAAGTCAGAGAAAAGGAAGTTATATCCTTCATTAAAAGAAATATTATAACTAGATTCGGTATTCCTTCTGAAATTATATGTGATAATGGTTCCCAATTCATTGGGGGCAGAACCACTAACTTTTGTGACAGCTGGGGGATTAAGATGATAACATCAACACCAGTCCACCCACAAGCTAATGGACAGGCAGAATCCTCCAATAAGATCATCATCAACAATTTGAAGAAGAAGCTTGGATCCAAGAAAGGGAAATGGGCAGAAGAATTACCTTATGTGCTTTGGGCTGATAGGACAACTCCTAAGAATGCTATAGGCCAAACTCCATTTTCTTTGGTATTTGGGGCAGAATCAGTGTTCCCTACAGAAATGGTGGTTCCAACTGCTAGAACCAGTATTCGTGACCCTGAGGAAAATGATGAGAACTTGGTTCAAGACCTGGATACTATAGAAGAAATCAGAGATTTGGCAAGGATAAGGATGGCCAGTTATCAGCAAAGAATGGCCGGTGCATACAACAAAAATGTAAGGATTAGGAAATTCCAAATTGGTGATATGGTACTAAGGAAAGCATTTCAGAATACCACCAATCCTGCTGATGGAAAGTTGGCACCAAAATGGGAAGGCACTTACTTGATTGAAGCTGAGGCAGGATAGGGGGCATATCGATTGCTAACAATGGAAGGTGACTTACTACCAAGAGCTTGGAATGCTGTCCATTTGAAGAGATATTTCATGTGATAAGGATCCATGATCCTCACATGATAAATATCCTTAAAGGATCCTTAAAGCACAGATGATCCTCATTTTTGGTAACATTCTAATCTTAAACTATTTCATTTCCTTACTTTTTCACATAAGGATAAGGATCTTGCATCCTTTATCCCCATTTCATGAGATTTTGAGTTTTGAAGGTTCAGGTACTCTTAGCAAAAGCATGATTATCCACACAAGCAACCAGTTACTTGGGTTTGACCCCAGTTATCCTTGGGTTTGACCCCAGTTCCGCCAGTAGTGCACGATGATCCTGGTATAGTTCATGGCAGTGGGACCAGTACTCGTTTTAGGGGCTGATAATTCCATTGTACTGGCTATACCTAGGATCCTACGTATAATGGTAGACGTACCATACATCCGTTCTTAAGGTTTCTAGCGTTTTCACGCTAGCTAAGGTTTTGGCATTTTCATGCCACTAAGTTTGGATAGTCGCCAGTTAGGGCCATACTCCAGTTAACATACGATCCTTGGGCTTGTCCCCAGTTATCCTTTGGGCTTGTCCCCAGTTGCTAACCTTTATCTTATAATGGCTTAGTCCCAAGTTATGTTTTATTTCAGGTTTTCGAAGTTAAACAACCAAGGATCCTTGATCCTTACCTTTTACTAAGGTTTGTTGTGTGATTATCCTGGTTATAATAATATTAAGAGTTAGGAACCTAACTTGGATCCTCAGGTATGATCCTTAACTATTTTGATTTTATTCATTGATTATTTGAATAACCCTAATACTTTGACAACTGAACTCATGATCCTTAAAATATACCACTTTTTGGAATTTTTCAACTATAGGATATTTGATCTTGCATTATATCCTAAATTTTTTTATCTAAGTTGTTCAACTTTTCTTACTCAGACAAGTGTAAATCAAAACAATTGAAAAATAAAACAACAACAAGGATATCAACACAAGATAAGCCAAAAAAGATTAAGGTTATTTTATTAACAAAAGTTTAACCATCAAAGGTTGTCAAAATTACCTACCCCGAGCATCTACCAGCAATATGTGGCCCGTCCGCTGGGGTACGTAAAGGGTGTCCATTGTCTAAAGGTCTTAGTAATGCAGGAATTAAAAAGATGGCAGGATCACAATGGCTTCATCCCCCAAATAGAGGATCCCTCCACCAGTTGTAATCCTACCTATTGTCCAAAGGATCATTCATGATCCTTAACCCTAATAGCTATTATTTAGTTATTACAGACCATCATTGTTTTAAAAACATCACAACCACAAAAAACTACTACCAAATTTAAAAATTGGGCTCCGGCTGCGTCTAAGAATGTCCATCATCGCCCAATTGTGCAGCCTACACCTTCGCTGCATCCTCATCCCCTCCAGCTTCGGTATCCTTAACCTGATCCTTCCCACTGCCTCCAGCTTCGATCGCCAAAACCTCCTCAGCCTCTTCATCATCTTCAAGATCAGGCAACCTTGCTTTCCAGCCCTCAACATCCCAGCTGCTTCTGTCGAAGTTAGGATCTTGAGCTTCCTGGGCCATCTTTAGTTTTGTCTGATACAATGTGATGGCAGCAGAGACCTTTGCACCTTCTATGAGATCATGCTTCTCATAGTCAATGTCGATCAGGATTTTAGCCGTCTTAGTCTTGGCATCTTGAAGGGCCTTTTCAAGATCAGCAATCTTGAGATCCTTAAGTACTGCAACTTGTTGAAGGTCAGCAATCTTCTTATCCTGCTCCTCGACGCTTCCCACATAATCTTCAATCTCAGCAAATTTCTGCAAAGAAAAAGACAAAGCAATTCAAGATCAGATGATCCTCAAATGAGTAGCATACCTAGGCAGAATTGATGATCCTCACGTCATTGAAGTATTCAAGGAACTGGTGGCGGATCAGTGGTAGGCCTTGTAGGTCCTCGGTGTCAGAAGTTTTCCTCTTCTTGCCACCCCTTCCTTTAGTGGGTGCCTTGGGAATGGAGATGCTAGGACTGGTAGTGGCCCTCTTCTTCCTGGATCGAACAACATCAAGGTTGGCTGTGTTGAATTGGGAGGCAGGCTTGGAAGATTTTCCGGCACCTACACATTTAAAGCAAGATAAGTATCCTTATCCTATTTCAATATAATTATTTATTTTAATATTCAACTATGCAAAAAGCAGGATACTTACTTGACATGGTGATGGAACCTGAGGATACTTCTTGTGAGTCTTGGGTGTCTATCTTGAATGACCTTATTTCAGGATCAAGCTTCCAAAAATCAGCAAGCCTATCCTTGGTTGCGGGTGTTGTGATGAGGTGCGAAACAGAAATAGCTGCATAACACAAGACAAAAAAGGGTTAGTGATCCTTTCACAAGAGCCAGATTACCTGATGATCCTTCTCAGGATCCTCTGTCCTACCATTGGTGGACCACTTCCTGGGTAAATGCTTTCCGTTTGGAATGGTATCCCTCCTGACAAAGAAGAAGCGTCGTTTCCAATTTGTGTCATTCTTGGTGGCTTTAAAAATGGGGTGTTCTTCACCGGGTTTTCGCTTAAATAGATATCGATGCGATCCAAACGTCGTGAGATCATACATCTGTGTCAGCTCTGACATTCCTAAATCAATCCCTTCCTGCTCTATGATCCTCTCCAGGGTATACAAGACCCTCCAAATCATCGGCATAGCTTGGATGTAAGAGATGCCGGTAAGAGAAAAGAAGGATTCTGTAAAGTCTGGAAAAGGATAGGTGTATCCAATGGTGAATGGAGTAACTGGAAAGGCAACCCATGTTTCAGAAACATAGTCGCTCAGAATAGTGGGATCGAAGGGTTTGAAAAAGGTGTTCGCCGGAAAGCAGAGACGGATCTTATCTATTTGAGCATCGTTAAAGCAACACCTCTCATGTATTGAGTCTTTGATAATCCCTTGACTCTTCAAGGGGCTATCCTTCTGGTGATCCTTGGCGGGGGAAGACCGGAGCATCATTGATGTTGGTAAAGAAAGAAAAACAAAGTAAGAGAAGGAGAGATAAGAGAAGAAATACCTGATTGATCTTCGACCGAGAATTTAAAGGGAGTTTCTTCGAATTTAAATGCATATTGATCCTATCTCTAACTCCTATTTATAATGATGATTTGCAGGATTGTCACTTCAGTGACGTCAGCTTTGCAATGGCTAGTCCGTCTCCAACGGCTAGTTATCCGTTAGTTTGTTGGGGATAAGATCGAAAAAATATAACTCGTTTATTTATGATATAACTCCTTATATTTTGGGGGCAATTGTTAGGGGTGGATTTCTAAGTGACCCGTGATCCTCAAATATTATCCTGTTTGGTGATCCTTACTTCTGTGTCAGTTAGTGATCCTCAGAAGTGCTTCAGGATCAGGATCATGGATCATCCTAAGGATCCTTATACAAATGATTGTCTGTTTTGAATTCGTAACTGTTTTGCAGGAATATCAATTGGGACTTGGTCTTGGCGATATTTCTGGAGAATATACTAAGTCTATTCCGCACGTGCTTGGTCAGAAATGGACGTTGTGGAGTCATGGAGGACTTGCACCATTTGCGGATAGTTTGTTACTTAGATTTTTACTAGATTTAAATGGGGTAGCGAGCTAATTAGACAACACTTATGCTATTTTTGGCTACACACACTCTGAAAACCGCTCACACCAGCTCTCGTTCATTCACTTAGCGATTTCATACACTTTTTACACATTACACTATAGTGATCCTTGTATTTAGCTTGCTATCATCCGAAGTTGTAACACATTACTTGTTTAATTTGAGTTGGTGATCGGTAGTTTCCATCACCCGGGGTTTTTTGTGTTGGAGATCAACTCTTGATCAAGGGCTTTTTCCCCGTATAAACCTTGTGTCGCTTGTTATTTATTTTTCATAGTGATCCTTATTGCTATAAACCAATTCAAGCATCATACCCCTTAACAGAGAGTTTGGTTACATTATCCTCGTCTGATTTTTTGACCAAAACAGGCACCTGGTGGAAAAGTATTCATGCTTGCTATGACTGACTACTTCTCCAAGTGGATAGAGGCTGAAGCCTTTGCTCAAGTCAGAGAAAAAGAAGTGATATCCTTTATTAAGAGAAATTTTATTACTAGATTTGGTATCCCTTCTGAATTTTTTTGTGATAATGGATCCCAATTTATTGGGAGTAGATCTACTAACTTTTGTGACAGCTGGGGGATTAAGATGATAACATCAACACCAGTCCACCCACAAGCTAATGGTCAGGCAGAATCATCCAACAAGATCATCATCAACAATTTGAAGAAGAAGCTTGGATCCAAGAAAAGAAAGTGGGCAGAAGAACTACCTTATGTACTATGGGCTGATAGGACAACTCCCAAGAATGCCACTGGCCAAACTCCATTTTCTTTGGTATTTGGGGCAGAATCAGTGATCCCTACAGAGATGGTGGTTCCTACTGCAAGAACAAGCATTCGTGATCCTAAAGAAAATGCTAAAAACTTGGTTCAACATTTGGATACTATAGAAGAACTCAGGGATTTGGCAAGGATAAGGACGGCCAGTTATCAACAAAGGAGGGCTGGAGCTTACAACAAAAATGTCAGGATCAGGAAATTCCAAGTTGGTGATATGGTATTAAGGAAAGCATTTCAGAATACCACCAATTCTGCTGATGGAAAGTTGGCACCAAAGTGGGAAGGCCCTTACTTGATCGAAGCTGAGGAAGGAAAGGGGGCATATCAATTGCTAACAATGGAAGGTGATTTGCTACCAAGAGCTTGGAATGTTGTCCACTTGAAGAAATACTTCATGTAATAAGGGTCCCTGATCCTTACCTGACAAGTATCCATGAAGGATCCTTACAGGACAGATGATCCTCATTTTGGTAATATTCTAATCTCAAACTATTTCATTCTTTAATTATCTTATATAAGGAAAAGGATCCTGCATCCTTTATCCTCCTTTCACTTGATTCCGAGTTTTGAAGGTTCAGGTATCCTTAACAAAGGATTGAGTATCCACAGAAGTATCTAGTTATTTGGGCTTGACCCCAGTTATTTGGGCTTGACCCCAGTTTGGGCCTGTCCCCAGTATCGCCAGTAGCGCACGATGATCCTTGTACAGTTCATGGCAATGGGACCAGTACTCGCTTTAGGGGCTGACAATTTCATTGTACTGGCTGTATTCAGGATCCTACGTATAATGGTAGACGTACCATACATCCATTCCTAAGGTTTCTAACGTTTTCACGTTAGCTAAGGTTTTGGCATTTTCATGTCACTAAGTTTGGATAGTCGCCAGTGAGGGCCATACTCCAGTTTACACACGATCCTTTGGGCTTGTCCCCAGTTATCCTTGGGCTTGTCCCCAGTTATCCTTGGGCTTGTCCTCAGTTATCCTTTGGGCTTGTCCCCATAATTGTTGGGCTTGTCCCCAGTTACTAACTTTTATCTTATATTGGCTTAGTCCCAAGTTGTATCCAATTTCAGGTTTTTGAAGTTAAACGACCAAGGATCCTTGATCCTTACCTTCTACTAAGGTTTGTCTTTTGGTTATCCTGATTATAAGTGTTAAAGGTTAGGATCCTAATTTGGATTCTCAGGTATGATCCTTAATTACTTTGATTTTATTTATTGTTTACATGAGTGACCCTTATCCTTTGACAACTGAACTTATGATCCTTAAACTACACTACTTTTCAGAACTTGTCGACTATAGGATATGTGATCCTTGATCATATCCTAAACTTTTTGAGGATATTTATTAAATTTTTTCTTCTTTACTTAATAAATTCAGACAAAATATATATCACAACAATTGAAAAGTAAAGTATTCACAAGAATAACAACACGGGAAATAGCCAAAAAGTTAAGGTTTTTTTTATTCACAAAACGTTAAACCCTTCAAGGTTGTCAAAATTGCCAACCCACGTTTCTACCAGCAAAACGTGGCCCGTCCACATGGGTTGGCAAAGGGTGTCCATTGTTAACGGGTCTTAAGAGTGCAGGAAATAAAAGATGGCAGGATAACAAGTGGTTTCATCCCCCAAACAGAGGATCCATCCACCACCCATTATCCTACCTATTGTCTAAGGATCCATGATCCATAACCCTAGAAACTATTGTTCGAATACAACCCAACATTGTTTCAAAACACCATAACCAAAAACCACTACCAAATCCTAAAAAAAAATGGGCTCCGACCGCGTCTAGAAATGTCCATCATCACCCATTCCTGCAGATTACTCCTTTGCTGCATCACCATCACCTTCACCAGCTCCTCCAGCTTCGGCATCACCCACATGATCCTTAACCCCACTGCTGCCAGCCTCGGTTGCTAGGACCTCACCAGCCTCTTCTTCGTCATCCAGCTTAGCCAATCTAGCCTTCCAGCCCTCTATGTCCCATTTGCTCTTGTCAAAGTTAGGATCCTGAGCTTCTTGGGCCATCTGCAACTTGGTTTTGTACATAGCAATGGCACGGAGACTTTAGCATCATTTTTTATTTCAGACTTCTCCTGATCAGCAATGATATGAGCCAGGACAAGTTCCTTCTTCACCAGATTGACATCGTTTTCGAGGGAGGCAATCTTCTGATCCTTGGCCAGCATGATCTTTTGGAGGTCCAAACACTTTAGCTCAACCTCTTCAAGACTCCCTACGTAATCTTGGATTTCAGCAAATTTCTGCAAAAGAAAGGATACAATTCAGGATCCCTTACCCTCAGTATGGAAGGATCATGTACAAGAATCACATTTAAAGATCAGTTATTCTCACCTCAGCAACGTATTCCTCGAACTGGTGCTGGATCAGAGGCAGACCTTCAATGGTATCAGCAGTCTTCCTTTTCTTTCCGCCCTTTCCCTTAGAAGTGGTTGCCTTGGGGACCGTGACGGATGGACTAGCAGCAGGCTTCTTCTTTGCGGATCGGACAGCATCGAGGTCAGTGATACTAAAACGAGTAGCAGACTTCGATGATTTTCCAGCACCTACACATCCAAAACAGATAAGTATCCTTATTTCATTTTAATTTAAACATTTAGTTATGCACAAAATGGGATACTTACTTGACATCGTAACAGAGCCTGAGGATACTTCTTGAGAATCCTGGGTATTTTCTTGAAATGATCTTATTGCAGGATCAAGTTTTCGGAAAGCAGCGAGCCTCTCCTTGGTGGCAGGCGATGGAATAATATGCGAAACAGAGACAGCTGCACAAAAGAAACAAAAGGATGTTAGTGATCCTCAGCAGAAACAAGGTTATCCTGTGATCCTTCTAAGGGTCCTCTATCCTACCGTGGATGGCCCACTTTCTTGGCAGATCCTTCCCATCAGGGATGGAATCCCTTCTGACAAAGAAGAATCGCCTTTTTCCAGTTGGTGTCATTCTTAGTGGTTTTGAGGATGGGGTGTTCTTCACTGGGTTTGTGTTTGAATAGATATCGATGAGATCCATGGCTCACAAGGTTGTACATTTCTGCTAACTCTGACATTCCCAGATCAATACCTTCATGCTCAATTATTCTTTCAAGGGTATACAAGACCCTCCACATCATTGGCATCGCTTGGATGTAGGAGATGCCGGTGAGAGAGAAGAAAGATTGGGTGAAATCAGGAAAAGGATACAAGTATCCTATCGTAAATGGGGTGACCGAAAAAGCTACCCAGGTTTCAGAAACAAAGTCGCTTAGGACGGTGGGGTCAAAAGCTTTAAAAACGGTGTTCACCGGAAAACAATGGCGAATCATGTCTATCTGTGGATCAGTAAAGCAGCATCGTTCCTTCGCAAAGTCTTCGATGATCCCTTGGCTCTTCAAGGGACTGTCCTTTTTGTGATCCTTAGCCGGTGAAGATCTTAGCATCATCTTGGTCATGATGATGGTGAAGAAGAAGAAGAAGAAGCAGAATGAGAATATGAAGAGAGAAAGGAAATAGAAGTACCTGATCAGATCTTCGAATGAGGATTTAAAGGATGAAACGCACGAATTTAAATGTTTCCTAACCCTTATCTCTAACTTCAATTTATAATCATGATTTTGCAGGATAGTCACTTCAATGACGTCAGATTGGCAACAGCTAGTCAGAATGTAACGGCTATATATCCGTTGGTTTGTTACGGATAAGAACGAGAAAATATACCTCCTTTATTTACACTTTACTCCTTATATTTTGGGGGCAATTGTTAGGGGAGGATTCTCCAAAGATCAGTGATCCTCAATTACTGTCGGGCTTAGGGATCCTCAATTCTGTTTGAATTAGTGATCCTCAGAGAGTATTGTAGGATCAGGATCCAGGATCATCATAGTGATCCTTACACTAACGATTATCTGCTTTGAATATGAAGTTGTTTTGCAGGAGTACGTGCTTGGACTTGGTCTTGGCGATATTCCTGGAGCATATTCCCTTTTTATTCCACACGTGCTTGACTAATATGGACGTTATGGAGGTCGTGGAAGACTTGTACGAAATGTGGATAGTTAGTTAGCTTAGATATTTTCCAAATTTATAAGGGGATAGCGAGCTAGATTAGAACACTTGGCTATTTTTGGCTAAACACACACACTCGTAACTGCTCTTATCAACTCTCGACAGTTTGCTTGGCGATTACACACTTTTTTGCACATTACACTCTAGTGATCCTTGTAACAAGCTCGCTATCATCCAACGTTGTAATACATTTTCTGTTTAATCTGATTTGGTGATCGGTAGTTTCCATCACCCGAGGTTTTTTATGCCGGAGATCAACTCTTGATCAAGGGCTTTTTCCTCGTATAAATCATTGTGTCACATGTTCATTACATTTCTGAGTGATCCTTAATATTGTTCATTGATTCAAGCATCACACCTCACAACAAAAGATTTGGTTGCATTATCTTTGCTTGATTTTTGACCAAAACACTTGCCATGACTGGTTACTTCTCTAAGTGGATAGAAGCTGAAGCCTTTGCTCAAGTCAGAGAAAAGGAAGTGATATCCTTTATTAAATGAAACATTATTACTAGATTTGGTATCCCTTCTGAAATTGTTTGTGATAATGGATCCCAATTTATTGGGAGTAGAACTACTAACTTTTGTGACAGCTGGGGGATTAAGATGATAACATCAACACCAGTCCACCCACAAGCTAATGGTTAAGCAGAATCATCCAACAAGATCATCATCAACAACTTGAAGAAGAAGAAGCTTGGATCCAAGAAAGGAAAGTGGCAGAAGAACTACCTTATGTACTATGGGCTGATAGGACAACTCCCAAGAATGCTACTGGCCAAACTCCATTTTCTTGGGTATTTGGAGCAGAATCAGTGATCCCTACAGAGATGGTGGTTCTTACTGCAAGAACAAGCATCCGTGATCCTGAAGAGAATGCTGAAAACTTGGTTCAAGACTTGGAAACTATAGAAGAACTCAGGGATTTGGCAAGGATAAGGATGGCTAGTTATCAACAAAGGATGGCTGGAGCCTACAATAAAAAATGTCAGGATCTGGAAATTCCAAGTTGGTGATATGGTATTGAGGAAAACATTTCAGAATACCACAAATCCTGCTGATGGAAAGTTCGCACCAAAGTGGGAAGGCCCCTACCTAATTGAAGCTGAAGCAGGAAAGGGGGCATATCAATTGCTAACAATGGAAGGTGAATTGCTACCAAGAGCTTGGAATGCTGTTCACCTGAAGAAATATTTCATGTAGAAAGGATCCAGGATCCTCAACTATTCTCATGATCGATATCCTCGAAGGATCCTTACAGGACTGAGGATCCTCATTTTTGGTAATGATCTAATCTCAAACTATTTCATATTTAATTATCATATATACAAGGAGAAGGATCCTGGATCCTTTCTCCTCATTTCACTTGATTCTAAGTTTTGCTGAAGGTTCATGTATCCTTAACGAAGGATTGAGTATCCACAGAAGTCTCCAGTTATTTGGGCTTAACCCCAGTTATTTGGGCTTGACCCCAGTTATTTGGGCTTGACCCCAGTTTTTCGGGCATGTCCCCAGTATCGCCAGTAGCGCACGATGATCCTGGTACAGTTCATGGCAATGGGACCAGTACCCGCTTTAGCGGCTGATAATTTCATTGTACTGGCTATATCCAGGATCCTACGTATACTGGTAGACGTACCATACATCCGTTCCTAAGGTTTCTAACGTTTTCACGTTAGCTAAGGTTTTGGAATTTTCATGTCACTAAGTTTGGATAGTCGCCAGTGAGGGCCATACTCCAGTTTACACAGGATCCTTTGGGCTTGTCCCTAGTTTTTTGGGCTTGTCCCCAGTTTTTTGGGCTTGTCCCCAGTTTTTTGGGCTTGTCCCTAGTTTTTTGGGCTTGTCCCCAGTATATTGGGCTTGTCCCCAGAATTGTTGGGCTTGTCCCCAATTGCTAACTCTTCTCTTATATTGGCTAAGTCCCAAGTTATGTCCCATTTCAGGTTTTTGAAGTCAAATAGCCAAGGATCCTTGATCCTTACCTTTTACTAAGGTTTGTCTTTTGATTATCCTGATTATAGATGTTAAAGATTTAGGATCCTAACTTGGATTCTCAGGTATGATCCTTAATTATTTTAATTTTATTCATTACTTATATAAGTGACCCTTATCCTTTGACAACAGGATTTATGATCCTTAAACTATACTACTTTTTTGAATTTATCGATTATAGGATATTTGATCCTTGATCATATCCTAAAACTTTTTGACATGATTTATTAAACCTTTATTCTTTACTTATGAATTCAAAGAAAGTATATAACAACACAAGTAATAGCCAAAAAATTAAAGTTTTATTTATTCGTCAAAAGTCATACCCTTAAAAGGTTATCAAAATTTCCAACCCAAGTTTCTACCAGCAATACGTGGCCCGTCAACTTGGGTTGGCAAAGGGTGTCCATTGTTAACAGGTCTTAAAAGTGCAGGAAATATAAGATGGCAGGATAACAAGTGGTTTCATCCCCCAAACAGAGGATCCCTCCACCACCTATTATCCTACCTATTGTTCAAAGGATCCATGATCCTCAACCCTAATAGCTATTGTTTAGTTATTACAGACCATCATTGTTTGAAATAAAAACATCATAACCAAAAAATCACTACCAAATCCTAAAAAATGGGCTCTGGCCGCTTCTAGAAATATCCATCAGTCCATTTCTGCAGCTCACACCTTGGCTGCATCACCCCCTGCATCAGCACCACTAGCTTGATCCTTCCCGCTGCCACTTGCCTCAATCGCCAAGACCTCGGTAGCCTCCTCCTCATCATCTAGCTCAGCCAGCTTCGCCTTCCAGCCCTCCTTGTCCCAAGTGTTCCTGTCGAAGTCAGGATCCTCAGCCTCCTGGGCCATTTGCAGCTTGATTTTGTACATGGTGATGGCAGCAGAGACTTTAGCATCCTCCAGCACCTCATGCTTCTCATGATCAGCGTTTATCTGGGCCATGACCACCTGCTGCTTTTCCAGAGCGAGATCTTTCTCGAGGGAGGAGATGGTTTGATCCTTGGCCAGGAAGAACTTTTGGAACTCCAGATGCTTCTGCTCAGCCTCTTCTACATATGCATTAAACAGCATTTCGATCTCAGCGAATTTCTGCAAAAAAGACAAGGTAAAGTTCAGGAACCGCGATCCTCAAGTGGGCAGGATAATGAAGCAAGGTTGGTGATCCTTACATCGACAAAGTATTCCTAAAACTGGTGGCGGATAAGAGGCAAGCCTTCCTGGTCATCAGCCTCGGTAGCCTTCCTTTTCTTTCCTCTTTTACCCTTGGAGGTAGTGGGCTTTGGCACTGGAACGATGGGGCTGGGAGCAGTTTTCTTCTTCCCGGAGCGGGCAGTGACAGTGTCAAGATCACTAACACTGAAGCGAGTGGCTGACCTTGAGGATTTTCCAGCGCCTACCAATCCAAAACAACAGATAAGTATTCTTGTTTTATTTTCATTTAAACATTTAATTATATACAAACTCGGATACTTACTTGACATTGTGAATGAGCCTGAGGATACTTCTTGAGAATCCTTGGTGTTTGCTTGAAATGATCTTGCTGCAGGATCAAGATTCCAGAAAGCGGTGATCCTCTCTTTCGTTGCGGGTGATGGAATGATATGGGAAACAGAGATAGCTGCAAAATAGAAACAAAAGGGGTCAGTTATCCTCACAAGAACTGGGTTATCCTATGATCCTTCTGTAAGGATCCTCTATCCTACCATGAGTGGTCCACTTTAAGGGGAGATCCTTCCCATCTGGGATAGAATCCCTCCTAACGAAGAAAAACGCTTCTTCCAGTTGGTGTCATTTTTGGTGGTCTTGAGGATTGGGTGTTCTTCACCGGGTTTGTGTTTGAATAAAAAGCGGTGTGAACCATGGCTCACAAGGTTGTACAGTTCAGCAAGCTCCGACATCCCCAACTCTATGCCTTCTTGCTCGATGATTCTCTCTAAGGTATATAAAACCCTCCACATCATAGGCAGTGCCTGAACATAGCACATGCCGGTGAGAGAAAAGAAGGATTCGGTGAAAGCAGGGAAAGGATAGGAGTATCCGATCAGAAATGGGATGGCCGGAAAAGCAACCCAAGTTGCTGAAACGAAGTCACTCAAGGCGGTAGGGTCGAAAGGTTTAAAGACAGTGTTCGCCGGAAAGCAATGACGAATCCTGTCGATCTCAGGCTCAGTAAAGCAGCAGCGTTCCTTCGGAGAATCTTTGATGATTCCTTGGCTCTTTAGAGGGCTATCCTTTTGGTGATCCTTAGCCGGTGAAGATCTTAACATCATCTTGGTCATGGATGATGGTAAATAAAGAAGGAACAAAGTAAGAAGGTGAAGAGAGAAAGGAGAGAGAAGTACCTGTTTGATCTTGGAATGAGGATTTAAAGGGAGTATTACTCGAATTTAAATGCACTTTAGTCCTTATCTCTAACCTATATATAATGATGATTCTGCAGGGATGTCGCTTCAATGACGTATAATTTGCAACGGCTAGTTAGATTGTAACGGCTATATATCCGTTAGTTAGTTGCAGATAAGATCAAAAAATATAACTCGCTAATTTACACTTTACTCCTTATATTTTGGGGGCAATTGTTAGGGGAGGATTTTCCAATCCTAAGGATCATGGATCCTCAAGTACTGCCAGGATCACGGATCCTTAATTCTATTTGAATTTAGGATCCTCAGAATGTGTTGCAGGACCAGGATTCAGGATCCTCATTGTTATCCTTACACTAACGGTTGTCTACCATGTATGTGAGCTTGTTTTGCAGGAGTATGTGCATGCACTAGGTCTTGCCGATATTCGTGGAGCATATTCCCTCAATATTCCGCACGTGCTTGGCCCTTGTGAACGTTATGGAGATCGTGGGAGACTTGCACGATTAGCGGACAGTTAGTTAGTTTAGTTATTTTCTAATTTTAAAAAAAAGGGATAACAAGCTGGAGTTAGAACACTTGGCTAATTTTAGCAAGCACACACTCTCGAACAGCTCTCGGCAGTTTACTTGGCGATTTCATACACTTTAACACTTTTGCACACTAGTGATCCTTGTAACAAGCTTGTTATCATCCCGAGTTGTAACATTTTTCTGTTTAATCTTAGTTGGTGATCGGTAGTTTCCATCACCCGAGGTTTTTTATGCCGGAGATCAACTCTTGATCAAGGGCTTTTTCCTCGTATAAATCCTTATGTCACCTCTTTATTTGATTTGCAAGTTGTTCATACAATTGTTCATAGATTCAAGCATCACACCTCAAAGCAAAATATTTGGTTGCATTACCTTGCTTGATTTTTGACCAAAACTTAAGGTAATAACAAGACCATCATGATGACGATCCTGAACATCAACACGATCATCCTCATCGAAATTTATAACTTTCTCCTGTGTGACAGTAGAGGTTCGAATGGGTCTATCTCCATTATCCATCTTGGTCTCCATGGCATGTCTTTTGGCTGCTGAAAAGGAAGTACCACAAATATCTGATCCACCGGATATGAAGTTTATAACTTGTGCATCTGCTGGAGGAGCAGGAACTCTTTCTGGGATCTTCTCAGGATCCTGGATCCTTGACCTTTTTCTTCCCAAAAGTTCCTTCAAGTGCCTCTTGCTTAACAAGTAACCGATTTCTTTTCTAAGCGCAATACACTCTTCAGTTAGATGTCCGAAATCCTCATGATATGCACACCATTTGGACTTATCTTTTGTTGGTGGTTTATAACTTTTCCTTGGCCATCTTGCTTTCTCACCTAGATTCTGCATTGCAAGAATTAGTTCATTGTTATCAACAGAAAAACAGTATTCAGAAATGGGAGGATAATCCTCATCATCCTCTTCCAGTTCTATTGCATGCACGTTCTGGTTATCAGACTTGTTATTAGGCTTGGACTTGTTGTTCCTGAAATAGGATCCTTGTTTCTCCTGCTTCGAGGATCCTGCCAGTCTTTCCTGGATCCTTTTATCATCCTCTAATCGGATGAATCTTAGGGCCCTGGTTCTTACTTCATCAAGATTCTTGCAAGGGGTCATGACAAGATCATCATAGAATAATGAATCCCTAAGCAAACCCATTTTAAAGGCTTCCACAGCCATAGCTATATCCAGATTAGGGATATCTAAGGATTCTTCACTAAACTTAGTGATGTAATCTCTAAGTGATTCATTTTGACCTTGTGTTACCCTATATAGATCACTAGTTAATCGTTCAAATTTTCTACTACATGAGAATTGGCTATTAAACAGGTTAACTAGATTAGCAAATGAAGTAATAGAGTAAGGGGGAAGACTTAGCATCCATTTAAGAGCAGATCCTGTGAGTGTGGATCTGAAACCCTTGCATAGACATGCTTCTTTTAACCTCTCTGGGATGGGGTTGATCTCCATCCTTTCTCTATATTGAGCTACATGTTCTTCTGGATCCGTCGAACCATCATACAGCTTCATAGTTGGTATTTGGAACCTTTTGGGTATCTCAGCATCACAAATAGGTGGTGCAAAACGAGATATCCTATGGCTACCATCTGCAATTTCAGGAATAGGCTTAACCACTTCTGGAACGCTGGATATCATATCCTTCAGTTTCTGTAATTCCCTAGCCATAGCTTGATTGATACCTGTATCCTGCATAGAGCCATGGTTAGTGTTATAAGAATTATTAAAAGTGTTACCTCCCAGAGGATTCAAGTTTGGAATTCCAGATGTGAATCCATATTGACGGGATTCTGGTATGACTGAAGGACCAGAAGAAGCAATGGTCTGCATTGGAATGAAGTCTCCTTGATGAACATCTGAGCTTGAGGGTTGTACACTTCTTAAGAATCCTTGATCCTGAAAGATGTTGGATCCTTGAACCTAGAAGGAGGATCCTAGAACCTGAGAGGATCCTTGTACCTGAGAGGATCCTTGAACCTGAGAGGATCCTTGAACCTGAGAGGATCCTTGAACCTGAGAGGATCCTTGAACCTGAGAGGATCCTTGAACTGTGTGCGTCCCCATATATCCTCCTGAGTTGACGAAGGATCCCTGATGCTGGAAAGAGGATCCCGAAGGCTGAAAACAGGATCCTGAAGGCTGGAAGTGAGACCCTAACGCCTGACTCATAGTTGTTGTTCCATAACGCCTTCCCAATGGTTCACTCTGATACTGGATGTCTGAAGCTGCAGATTGTTGGGCATTTATAGCTAGAGTGTCGAAATCCAGTGACCTTGGTATCAGAGGAGAGTGATCCTCCCCTGATCTCTTCTGTTTCTTGATAGAGGATCCTTTCGTTGGTCTTGTCCTGCTCTTGTATGTGATCCCTCATCTGCAAAATCAAAGTAAAAAGATCACTAGTAGTAGGTGTTAGGGGAGGATTTTCTAAATCCTAAGGATCACGGGTCCTCAAGTGCTTCCAGGATCATGGATCCTCAATTCTGTTTGAGTTAAGGATCCTTAGCAGGTGTCGCAGGATCAGGATCCAGGATCACTGTTGTTATCATACTACTAACAATTGTTTTCCTTGTACGTAAACTTGTTTTGCAGGAACGAGAGCATGGACCAAGTCTCACCGAAGTTCCTGGAGTATATTCCCTTATTATTCCGCACGTGTTTAACCATTATGGACGTTGTGGAGATCGTGGGGAGCTTGCATAATTATCGGATAGTTTGTTAACTTAGTTATTTCTAATTTAAAATGGGGATAACAAGCTTGATAGAACACTTAGCTAATTTTGGCATACACACACACTCATAACAGCTCTCAGTCAGCTCTCAAGCAATACTTGGCAATTTCGTACACTCTTTTGCAGATTGCACATTAGTGATCCTTGTAACAAGCTTGTTATCATGCCGAGTTGTAAACTTCTTTTGTTTAATCTTAGTTGGTGATCGGTAGTTTCCATCACCCGAGGTTTTTTGTGCCGGAGATCAACTCTTGATCAAGGGCTTTTTCCTCGTATAAATCTCTGTGTCATTCGTTCATTACATTACTGAGTGATCCTTAATATTGTTCATTGATTCAAGAATCACACCTCACAACAAAAGATTTGGTTGCATTATCTTTGTTTGATTTTTGACCAAAACAGTTTGGCGCCCACCGTGGGGCTGTTGGTGCTTCGTTCTTGAGAAATTATTGTTCTTGTGATCATTTCGTTTCATTACAACCAAGCAGATGGCTTCTTCAGGAAAGAACACATCAAGCTCTATGCCGGCAATGAGTACTTCACAGGGCGTTCCTCCTTTGCCTCCACCACCTTCTGGATCCCAAAAGAATGCTGAAAATGCTGCAAAGAGACAAAGCCCCATTTTTCCGAAACCACCAACTTCTTCTGTTTCTTCTAATCCTACTACTAGTGATCTTTTTTACTTTGATTTTGCAGATGAGGGATCATGTACAAGAGTAGGACAAAACCAATGAAAGGATCCTCCGGGAGATCGCTGACATCAAGAAACAAAAGAGATGAGGGGAGGATCACTCTCCTCTGATACCGAGGTCACTGGATTTCGACACTCCCGCTATAACTTCCCAGCAATCTGCAGCCTTAGACGTCCGGTTCCAAACTGAACCGGTGGGGAGGCGTTATGGAGCAACAACTATGAGTCAGGCTTTTGGGTCTTACTTCCAGCCTCAAGGATCCTATTTTCAGCCTTTGGAATCCTCTTTCCAGCATCCGGGATATTTTTCCAGCTCAAGAGGATATATGGGAAAACATACAGTCCAAGGATCCTCTCATGTTCAAGGATCCTCTAGGGTCCAAGGATCCTCCATGGTTCAAGGATCCTCATTTCAGGTTCAAGGATCCTCTCAGCCTCAGGGATCCTCTCAGGTTCAAGGATCCAACATCTTTCAGGATCAAGGATTCTTAAGAAGTATACAACCCCCAAGCACAGATGTTCATCAAGAAGACTTCATTCCAATGCAGACCATTGCCTCTTCTGGTCCTTCAATCATACCAGAATCCCGTCAATATGGATTCACATCTGCAATTCCTAACCTGAATCCTACGGGAGGTAACACTTTCAATAATTCTTATAACACTAACCATGGCTCTATGCAGGATACAGGTATCAATCAAGCTATAGCTAGGGAATTACAGAAGCTGAAGGATATGATATCCAGCGTACCAGGAGTGGTTAAACCCATTCCTGAAATTGCAGATGGAAGCCATAGGATATCTCGTTTTGCACCACCCATTTGTGATGCTGAGATACCCAAAATGTTCCAAATACCAACTATGAAGCTGTATGATGGTTCAACGGATCCAGAGGAATATGTGGCTCAATATAGAGAGAGGATGGAGATCAATGTGACACCCCAGGAAAAGCCAGTAAATATCGCAACTTAACTAGCTTCCTCAGTAACCACGCACTAAATTTCGGGACGAAATTTTCTTAACAGGGGGAGAATGTGACAACCCTCATAATTACATGTATCTGTACAATTATTTAATGATAATTAAAGTGCTTAGTGACTGTGTTGAATTATTTAACTGTTTCCTGTTACTGTGTCATGCTTACATGTGCTTGTTAACCTACTAGTCATGTGCAGAAAATTTACTAAAAGGTCTTGAATATTTTCCTAAGTGTTAGGAATTAATTGTGTTACAAAAATATATATATATAAGACACCTTACGGAACAATTAAACACTTTAACGGAACGGTATCCGACTGAACAACCGGACATTACCCGTGACACTAAATATTTGCAACCACATTGTTTTATTATTTTTGACTAGCCATGATCCCCGCATACCATAACACCCCCTAAATATCAACAAACTAATATATATGACCATATTACTTGAAATCTAACTTATGTTTACAATCTAGTTGAAAATGTTACAACCAACCCCCCCCCCCCCAACCGATTTCGATCCCAAGTGGACCCACATATCACCCCACCATACTTCATATCCTACTTCAAATCTTCCATATCTATTCTTGGGATTTGCTTGTGATCTTACTTGATTCTTTAGACATAATATATGAAGGACAAGATCATATTTCATTCATATCATCATTCCAAAGATCACACCTCTCTCTCACTAACTCTCTCTCCCTCTCTCGGCTCCTCCTACCACCGCCAACATCACCACCATTCCACCACCATCTCTTCCATTTTTAAGCTCCATCTAAGTGCTTGAAGGTGAATCAAAGGTGCTTGAACTTGTGGAACTTCAAAGGAGCCTTGTTCTTGCTTCTTCATCATCATTTCTCATCATCTTTGTCACTAGATTCTACCCTAGCCTTGTGCTAGTAGTAAGTCTCGGTTTACTCTTATTTACGCCTACTTTGTGTAGTTAAAAAGTGTATTATGTTGAGATTCATAAGAACACTAAAAGAGTTAGAACAAGAAACATAAACATGAAGCTTACATAAAGTTTACATATGAATGAAACATGAAGATGAAATCTTATTGGGATAAGGTTGGTTAAAACATGCATGCTATTTGATCATTGATTTCTTGATAAACCCGTTGTTAACGATTTAGTAACGTTTAGATTATAAAGAAACATGCTGATTAACATTTTCAGCCAACTTCAACAGGCTGTAAACAAATCATAATAAAGCGAAAAACTGAATTTATGAAGCCTAAATTATGTATTTTCGAAAAACAGATCCTATGGCACTGGAATCGTAATTTTTCGAGGTCGTTTACTATTTTTAAGGACCCATTTTGTAACAGCAGCTAAAGTAGAGTTTTTGCTGCAGTAAATGGGTGATATGTTTTTAGTCATAACTGGAAATCTATGTTGAATCAGCTCATGAAATTTGTTCAGTAGATGACCACTGATGTATTTGTAATTCTCCCACTGGAATTTCGTAAATCGGACTTACGATGAATTTTTAATGAATTATTCCGTGGACTGCAGTCTGAAAGTGATAAATCTGATTGCAGTCCGGTAAACAGATTTTTATAAAATATTGGTAATGAATTAGATCTCGAGATTTTTACAAAATAATATTTGGATCGTTTAAGACCTTCTGTAAAATGTTGGGAATTTTTGGAACAAGTTAACTATTTTATTAAAAATCCCTAAAACAGCCCAGTTTTGAATATAAAAGCTGAAACGACATAAGTAGTAATTTGCGTGTCTAAATGTCGGGTAGGTTATCTGAGAATAATCTAACATGTTATATGTCAATAAAAGTGTTATGTGCAATGTCGTATGTTTGCTTATGAACGTGAATAGATGGGAAGCTTATATTGGCATAAACCGTTAAAGTGATGCATGTTATGTGATAGATACGTGTAGGAACTTTGTGCTTTATTTGAAAACCACTAAATGACTAACTGGTAATCATATTAGGACGTGATTGACCGACCTTGACTGTTAGCTATTTTTGAGAGTCAAACCGAGCAACCGAGGTGAGTTCACACACTTTCTAAGGCATGGGATTCCCGGTGGTTGTGAATTGGTTAAAGAAATTAAAACGGGATCTACATATCCTCCTTGGGTAGGATATGTACGGCCATCCTCCATAGGTAGGATGCCAATAATAAATTATGCGTATTCTCCTTGGGTAGAATACGTACGTTCGTCCTCCTTGGGTAGGACAACAACCTTAAAACTTACTAGACAAAACTCTATCATGAAGTCCCTCAATTTATATCGACTTAATCACCGAGGCCAATGGCGAGCGGGTCATTAGTTAATAGCGCTATTAGGTTTAACAAACCTCACACCGTGTCATCCGAACGGGCGTGTACTAATGGGCTATGGCAAACTGTCAATGATGATAGAACATTGACGTAGGGCACAACTATTGTTCGTCAGTTGTCGATATCCGTCTAGTGGTTCATACGGGGAAGCTCCCCACTGATTATGGATATGGTTTGGGTAATAAAAAGGAATTGGTTAAACATACTTTCAACTATGGGGTAACCCCCACGGCAAATAAGCCAACGAAAGTCAAACCACGTTTTCAGAAACAACTTAAAACTAATCAACCAAACGTGAACTCACTCAACTTTGTTGTTGACTCGTTGTTACATGCCTTACAGGTCGCTAGACGCTTATGGAGCTTGCACGAGGAGGAGGTCGTTGTGGGATACGGACTGTTATGTTCCGTGCTAAATATTTAAGTCCTTATGAACTTATTAAACCTACGTTTTTGAACTTTAAACTTATGAACTATGGAACTTATGTTTTGGACTTACGTTTTATGTTTCCGCTGTTAACTTAAAATCGGTTACCTTCTTTAGGTCACCAATTATATTGTGGATGGTTTTATTAACTTAATTACGTTGTTTAATATGATTGGTGGCTCGATCCGGGTCATGTCACGCCTCCAAGCGGTGACGCTCCGCATGGTGGATTTTGGGGGTGTGACAGATTGGTATCAGAGCCATTGGTTATAGCGAACTTGGTTTTAAAAAGGGGGAAAGCTTTTTGATAAAACCAGACTATAACCTGTACAGTGCTCAACGATCCACAACGACGCTTCGCTCCACGTGCAAGACTCAACATTCTAGGTGATATGGTTTATGTTTATATTCCCTACCTGTCAGTTACATAGTACATTGTTCATGATATGCTTAGATAAATGTAGCAACTATTGTTGAAACACATGTGTGCTTACGCTCTTCTGTCATCGCACTTTCGCGACACCTTGCTCTCTCATGTTTTCTTTGATATGAAGATCATGAGTGGACGACTGAACCTAACTCAAGCCCAGCTAACGGCTCTAATCAACGAACGAGTGGCCGAGGCACTCGCAGCTGTCCCTGCAGGAGGTATAACCTGCCATTTCGACCTATCCTAGGATGTTTAGATCCTACACTCGTGAACCAACTCTTGTGTTTAACCTTGTCTTTTATTCTCGCGCAATAGGTCAGCATGCTCAACCTCCCGTATGTACGTTCAAAACATTCATGGACTGCCGACCTACTACTTTCAGTGGCACTGAAGGAGCCGTAGGCTTTCTCCACTGGTTTGAGATGCTTGAGTTTGTTTTTGAGATGTGTGAATGCCCTGAAGATCGTAGGGTAAAATATGCCACGGGAACACTCGAAGGTGCTGCGTTAACCTGGTGGAAAGCACAGGTTCAACTACTAGGGCTGGCGGTTGCTAATGCCACCCCATGGAACGGTTTCAAAGAACTGATCAAGGAAGAGTACTGTAGTCGTGACGACATCCACAAGCTAGAGGTGGAATTTTTCAACCTAAAGATGACGGGGTCTGAGATTGAGGTGTATACGAAGAGGTCAAACGAGCTGGCCATCTTGTGTCCTACTATGGTGGACCCTCCCATCAAACGTATTGAGCTATACCTCAAGGGTCTTGTACCAGAGATTCAGAGTCACGTGACTTCAGCTAACCTGGGTACCATTCAGAAAATCATTAAGTTGGCCCATCGTCTCACCGATCAAGCAGTTGAACAGAACAAACTGCCCAAGCGTATTAGTGCTACTACTACTGACGCTCCCAATGATAACAAGCGAAAATGGGATGGGAATTCCAGTATGGGTTCTACTTCAGTTCAGTCTCAGCAGCAAAAGACTAATGACTACCAAAGTCCTGGTCAGCAATCTTCCGGTAGTCAAGGACAGGGTGGATACCGAGGGAACCACCCCAAGTGCAACCGGTGCCACAAGCATCATAGCGGGCAGTGCAACAAGGGTCGTTGTCTGAGGTGTAACAAGTTTGGTCATGAAGCAAAGGATTGCAGGAGCGCATGACCAGCAAATCAGAATCGCCAACAACAACAACAAGCTCCACAGAACCACCAGCAGCAGCAATAGCAGGGCAATAAAGGATGCTTTCAGTGTGGCGCTGAAGGCCACTTTAAGAGGAACTGTCCTCAGCTGAACCAGCATCAGAACAACAACAACCAAGGAAATGGGAACAACAATGGAGGCAACAACGGAGGCAACAACGGGGGTAACAATAATGGCAATGGTGCCAGGGGACGTGTTTTCGTGCTAGGTCAGGGTGATGCAAGGAACGATCCCAACGTTGTGATGGGTAAGTTTCTTCTGGATGATTTTTTTGTTACTATTTTATTCGATTCGGGTGCCGATACTAGTTATGTGTCCTTAAAAGTTAGTCAAATGCTTAAGCGCACTCCAACACTTTTGACCACCAAACACACGGTAGAGCTAGCAAACGGTAAAAGTCTCGAGGCCACGCACATAGTTAAGGGTTGTAACCTCGTCTTAGCTGGTCAGACCTTTTCTATTGATCTTATTCCTATCGTTCTGGGTAGTTTCGACGTTGTTATTGGGATGGATTGGTTATCTCATCAACAAGCGGAAATTCTTTGCAACGAGAAGATTGTCCGCATCCCTCGTTCTGGTGAAGAACCCCTTGTGGTTCATGGCGACAAGAGTGGTGCATTCGTAGGCATCATCTCTTTCCTTAAGGCCTAGAAGTGTTTGCGAAAGGGCCATACTGCTATTCTAGCTCTCGTTTCTGACACATCCTCGGAAGAAAGGAAGATAGAAGACATACCTATTGTACGTGATTTTCCTGAGGTATTTCCTGAGGAATTACCTGGTCTTCCGCCTCATCGACAAGTCGAGTTTCAAATCGAGGTAGCTCCTGGAGCAGCACCAATAGCTCGTGCACCTTATCGACTAGCTCCGTCAGAACTTGAAGAACTATCCTGCAATTACAAGAACTCTTGGAAAAGGGTTTCATACGTCCTAACTCTTCGCCCTGGGGAGCTCCAGTCTTGTTTCTTAAGAAGAAAGATGACTCTTTCAGAATGTGTATCGACTATCGCGAACTTAACAAGGTGACCGTGAAGAATCGTTATCCTCTTCCACGCATTGATGACTTATGTTAGGGGTGGATTTCTAAATGACCCGTGATCCTTAGTTATTATCCTCTTTAGTGATCCTTACTTCTGTGACAGATAGTGATCCTCAGAAGAGCTTCAGGATCAGGATCATGGATCACCTTAAGGATCCTCATACTAAAAATTGTTCACTTGTGTTTCGTATTGTTTTGCAGGAGTAACAAGTCGGACTTAGTCTTGGCGACATTTCTGGAGAATATTCCCAAAATATCCCGCACGTGCTTGGCCAAAAATAAACGTTGTGGAGAACGTGGAGGCATGGCACGAAAGTCGGATAGTTAGTTTGGTAGTTAAATTTCTATTTTAAAAGGGGTAACGAGCTAGTAGAAAAACACTTAGCCATTTTTTGCAGCTACACACACTCGTATACTCGCACACTTGAAGCTCTCGATGAACATACATTCATTTTCACTCACTTGTACACATTTCACAATAGTGATCCTTGTACCTAGCTCGTTACTATCCGAAGTTGTAAACATTTAATCATTTATTTGAGCTTGGTGATCGGTAGTTTCCATCACCCGGGGTTTTTTGTGCCGGAGATCAACTCTTGATCAAGGGTTTTTTCCCCGTATACATCCTTGTGTCATTTGTGCAAATTACATTGAAGTGATCCTTGTCATTGATATACATAATTAGCATCATACCCCGTAACAAAGAGTTTGGTTGCAATATCCTCAACAGATTTTTTTTTGACCAAAACTGTTTGGCGCCCACCGTGGGGCAATTGGTGCTTCGTCCTTAGAAAAATACGCATCTCTGTGCTTATTTCGGTTCACTACAACCAAGCAAATGGCTTCCTCAGCGAAGAATGCTTCAAATTTGATGCCCTCATTCACTTCTTCACAAGGCGTCCCTCCTTTGCCTCCACCACCTTCTGGATCCCAGAAGAATACCGAGAATGCTGCGAAGAAACCAACTCCCATTTTCTCAAAACCCCCAACTTCTTCTGCTTCTTACACTCCCACTACTAGTGACATGTTTACTTTGATTTTGCAGATGAAGGATCAGATAAGGCAACAGGATAAGACCAATGAGAGGATTCTCAAAGAAATCGGAGATCTCAAGAAACAAAAGACAACGGCAGAGGATCATTCCCCACTGGTGCCAAAATCCTTGAATTTTGATACTCCGGTGATTACTTCTCAGCCATCAGTGGCTCCAGATGTTCAATATGTGGGTGGACCAAAAGGAGTGCACTACGGAACAACAACAGTGACCCAGGCATCAGGTTCATATTTCCAGCCAGCGGGATCCTATCCTCAGCATATGGGGTCCCTCACGAATTCAGGAGGATATTCGGGAATGCAGCAGATTCAAGGATCCTCCTTTGTTCCAGGATCATCCCAGGTTCAAGGATCCTCCTTTGTTCCAGGATCATCCCAGGTTTAAGGATCCTCCTTCGTTCCAGGATCATCCCAGGTTCAAGGATCCTCCTTCGTTCCAGGATCATCCCAGGTTCAAGGATCCTCCTTCGTTCCAGGATCATCCCAGGTTCAAGGATCCTCCTTCGTTCCAGGATCGTCCCAGTTTCAGGGATCCTTCCAGATGCCAGGATCCTTGAGGAGTTTGCAAACAGGAGGTTCAGATGTCCATCAGGGAGATTTTATTCCAATGCAGACCAATGCTTCTACTGGTCCCTCGATCATTCCAGAGTCTCAACAATATGGATTAACATCCAATCTTCCTAATCTGAATCCAATGGGAGGTAACACTTTTAATAATTCATATACTACTAACCATGGTCTTATGCAGGATCCAGGTATCAATCATGCCATGGCCAGAGAATTGCAAAAGCTAAAGGATATGATATCAAGTGTTCCAGGAGTGGTCAAACCTATCCCAGAGATTGCAGATGGGAGCCACAAGATATCTCGTTTCGCACCACCAATCTGTGATGCTGAGATACCCAAGAGGTTCCATGTGCCTACAATGAAACTGTATGATGGTTCGACGGATCCTGAAGAACACATAGCACAATACAGGGAGAGGATGGAGATCAATCCAATCCCAGAAAGGTTAAAGGAAGCATGCCTGTGCAAAGGATTCGGATCCACTCTTACTGGATCAGCTCTCAAATGGCTGCTAAGTCTTCCTCCCTATTCTATTACCTCATTTGCTAACCTAGTTAACTTGTTTAATAATCAGTTTTCTTGTAGTAGAAAATTTGAACGATTAACTAGTGATTTATATAGGATAACCCAGGGTCATAATGAATCATTAAGGGATTACATTACCAAATTCAGTAAAGAATCCTTAGACATTTCCAACTTAGATATAGCCACGGCTGTTGAGGCCTTTAAAATGGGACTGCTTAGGGATTCGTCTTTCTATGATGACCTTGTTATGACACCATGCAGGAACTTAGATGAGGTAAGAACACGAGCACTTAGGTTCATCCGGCTAGAGGATGACAAGAGGATCCAGGAGAGGTTAGCAGGATCCTCAAAGCAGGATAAGCAAGGATCCTCATTCAGGAACAACAAGTTCAGATCTTACAATAGATCTGATAACCAGAACGTGCATTCTGTTGATCAAGAAGAGGATGATGAGGATTATCCTCCGATTTCTGAATATTGTTTTTGTGTTGATAACAATGAACTAATCCTTGCTATGCAGAACCTAGGTGATAAAGCTAGATGGCCGAGAAAGAACGATAGGCCAGCTGCAACTAAGGATAAATCAAAGTGGTGTGCATATCATGAAGATTTTGGGCATCTCACAGAAGAATGCATTGCATTAAGAAAGGAAATTGGATACTTGTTGAGCAAGGGGCATCTAAAAGAATTGTTGGGGAGAAAAAAGTCAAGGACTCAGGATCCTGAAAGGATCCCTGAGAAGGCTCCAGCCCCTCCAGCGGATGCACAAGTAATAAACTTTATTTCTGGAGGATCCGACATTTGTGGCACATCCTTCTCAGCAGCTAAAAGGCATGCGAAGGAAACTAAAATGGATAATGGAGAAAGACCAGTTCGAACATCAAGTGTCTCCGAAGGAAAAGTCATAACCTTTGATGAAGAGGATCGTGTTGATATCCAGGATCCTCATCACGATGGTTTAGTTATTACTCTTTTCATATCTAATCATTTTGTCCGCAGGATCCTTATAGACGGAGGAAGTTCAGTGAACATTATCCAGCTTGATGTTCTAAAGAAGATGGGTATCCCTGAATCAGAGATCATACCAAGATCCTCCGTGCTCGTGGGATTTAGTGGCGAAACTAAGAATACCCTGGGGGATATTAAACTCCCAATATATATTGAAGGCTTACACTCTTATCAAAAATTTTGTGTTATTGACTGTTTATCCTGTTGTAATGTTATCCTTGGCAGGCCCTGGATACACGATATGAAAGCAGTCCCATCTACTTACCATCAATGTGTGAAGCTCCCTAGTCCTTGGGGAATAGTAAAGATTGATAGTGATCAGCAGGAGGCTAAGAATTGCTACACTTCATCGATGAAACCAGCCTCGAAGTCAAGGGAGCAATAGCAATCAAGGTATCCTCCAAGGGATGTCTTGGAGGCCAGAGAGCAGGATGTGGTAGAAATCCTCATGGATCCTGATGATCCTGAATCCAAAATCTATATCGGATCAGGGATCCTTGGCGAAATGAAAGAAGACCTTGTATCCTTCCTCAAAAGGAGAAAGACTACCTTTGCATGGAAACACGAAGACATGACTGGTATATCCAAAGATGTTATCACTCATAAACTCGGCATTGACAGATCCTTCAAACCAATCCATCAAAGGAGAAGAAAGTTTGCACCGGAAAGGAATGCCATTATCCAGGAAGAGGTAGAGAAATTGCTCCGGGCAGGTATGATTAGAGAGGTCAAGTATCCAAGATGGTTGGCCAATGTGGTTGTTGTTCAAAAGAAAAACGGAAAGTGGAGGGTATGTGTCGATTTTACCGATTTAAATAAGGCATGTCCCAAGGATCCTTTCCCTTTACCCCACATTGACTCCATGGTGGATGCAACTGCGGGTCATGAACTGTTAACTTTTATGGATGCTTCGTCTGGATTCCAACAAATCCAAATGGAACCATCCGACCAAGAGGATACAGCCTTCATGACTCCAACTGGTATATACTGCTATATTGCTATGCCGTTCGGATTAAGAAATGCAGGTGCAACATATCAAAGGCTGGTGAATATGATGTTCAAGGATCAGATTGGACAAACTATGGAGGTTTACATAGATGATATGGTGGTAAAATCCTTAAAAGCTGAGGATCACCTAAGAGACTTGGAGGAAGCATTCGATATCCTTGACAAATATAACATGAAACTTAATCCTTCGAAATGGCACTTTGGTGTTAAAGCAGGTAAATTCTTAGGATATATGGTGACAAAGAGAGGCATTGAAGCTAGCCCGGAACAAATCAAAGCAATAGTGAACATCAAATCTCCAGCCAATGCTAAGGATGTTCAAAGGCTAACAGGAAGGATAGCAGCTTTGAACAGATTTATATCCAAATCCTCAGAGAAGTGCAAAGAGTTCTATGATATCCTAAGGAAGAACAAGAAATTTGAGTGGACTGAGAAGCATGAAAATGCTTTAAGAGCCCTCAAAGATTACCTATCCTCAGCCCCGGCTTTGATGAAACCAGAAAAAGGTGATGTGTTATCCTTGTATCTTGCAGTATCCTCAAAAGCAGTAAGTGCGGTCCTTGTTAAGGATCATGAAGGTACACAACATCCTGTCTATTATGTAAGTAAAAGTTTACTTGATGCCGAATCCAGGTATTCACACCTTGAAAAGCTTATTCTTGCATTAATTATGGCATCTACCAAGTTAAGACATTATTTTGAAACTCATGTTATCATTGTTAAAACTAATTTTCCAATTAAGAATGTCCTCAGGAAACCAGAGATGTCAGGAAGGATGGCTAAGTGGGCAGTGAAGTTGAGTGCATATGATATAAGATATGAGCCTAGGACAGCCATCAAATCCCAAGCATTAGCTGACTTTGTGGCTGATTTCAGTAGTGATTTACAAGAAGAAGCTGAGCTAGAAGTCCAGCAGCTAGAAGAGACCAAGGATCCTTGGATACTCTATACTGATGGATCCTCAAATGTCAAAGGCACAGGGCTTGGAATACTACTAAAATCGCCACAGGGGGACATAATACCCCATTCTATAGCTTGTGAGTTCCAAACCACTAACAATGAGGCTGAATATGAAGCCTTAATTGCTGGTTTGCAAATTGCAAAGCATATGGGGATCAGGTATCTTGAGGTACATGTAGATTCATTGTTAATTACAAACCACTTTAATGGATCCTACGCTGTTAAAGGTGAAAAGCAATCCAAATATTTAGAGATAGTCAAAAGTTTGGCACTCTCTTTTGTTTCCTTTAGTTTGACGCAGGTACCAAGGGAAGAAAATACAGAGGCTGATGCATTGGCTAACTTAGGATCATCCTTGAAGATCCCGGAGGATATCAAGATTCCTATTATCCATATCCTGACCCCGGCTATCGAGGATCACGAGGCTATGGAGATAGGAAATGATTCTGCAATTATCCCTTGTGAGGATACTCAATCCCATTCAGGATCAGGATCATGGATCTCACCAATTATGAGATACTTACAACATGGAGAGATTCCTACAGGAGAAAACCCTAGGGCTTTCAAATCTAAGGTATCTCAATTCACAATTATGAATAATATGTTGTATAGACGATCTCTTGCAGGACCATACTTGAGATGCATTGAGGATCCTGAAGTTCAAGAAGTTTTAAAAGACTTCCATGAAGGAGATTGTGGAAACCACACTGGGGGCAGGGCATTATTCTCAAGGATCCTGAGGACAGGATACTACTGGCCAACCATGAAGAAAGATGCTGTGGAGTATGCCAGAAGATGTGATCCTTGCCAGAGACACAGCAATATCCTTCATCAACCAGCTGAATTATTGCATCCTATATCCTCCTCTTGGCCATTTATGAGATGGGGTATGGATATAGTTGGTAAGCTCCCTAAGGCACCTGGTGGAAAAGTATTCATGCTTGCTATGACTGATTACTTCTCCAAGTGGATAGAGGCTGAAGCTTTTGTCCAAGTCAGAGAAAAGGAAGTTATATCCTTCATTAAAAGAAATATTATAACTAGATTTGGAATTCCTTCTGAGATTATATGTGATAATGGTTCCCAATTTATTGGGGGCAGCACCACTAACTTTTGTGACAGCTGGGGGATTAAGATGATAACATCAACACCAGTCCACCCACAAGCTAATGGCCAAGCAGAATCATCTAACAAGATCATCATCAAAAATTTGAAGAAGAAGCTTGGATCCAAGAAAGGGAAATGGGCAGAAGAACTACCCTATGTGCTTTGGGCTGATAGGACAACCCCTAAAAATGCTACTGGTCAAACACCATTCTCTTTGGTATTTGGGGCAGAATCAGTGATCCCAACAGAAATGGTGGTTCCAACTGCAAGAACAAGTACCCGTGATCCTGAGGAGAATGATGAGAACTTGGCTCAAGACCTGGATACTATTGAAGAAATCAGGGATATGGCTAGGATAAGGATGGCCAGTTATCAGCAAAGAATGGCTGGTGCTTACAACAAAAATGTCAGGATCAGGAGGTTTCAAGTTGGAGACATGGTATTAAGGAAAGCATTTCAGAATACCACCAATCCTGCTGATGGAAAGTTAGCTCCAAAATGGGAAGGCCCTTATTTGATTGAAGCAGGAAAGGGGCATATAGATTGCTAACCATGGAAGGTGATTTGCTACCAAGAGCTTGGAATGCTGTCCACTTGAAGAAATATTTCATGTGAGCAGGATCCTCATGGCACAGATGATCCTCACGATAGGGATATCCTTAAAGGATCCTCGAAGTATTGGTGATCCTTACTTAGGTAATATCCTAAACTTGAACTATTTCATTTCTTTATTTTCTCATATAAGGATAAGGATCATGTATCCTTTATCCATCTCTCACGTGAGTTTAAGTTTTGAAAGTTCAGGTATCATTAGCATAACACTGGTTATCCGCTGAAGCAATCCGCTCCTTGGGTTTAACCCCAGTTATTTGGGCTTGTCCCCAGTTCCGCCTGTAGCGCATGATGATCCTGGTATAGTTCAAGGCAGTGGGACCAGTACTCGTTTTAGGGGCTGATAATTCCATTGTACTGGCTATGCCTAGGATCCTACGTATAATGGTAGACGTACCATACATCCGTTCCTAAGGTTTCTAACGTTTTCACGTTAGCTAAGGTTTCTAACGTTTTCACGTTAGCTAAGGTTTTGGCATTCTCATGTCACTAAGTTTGGATAGTCGCCAGTTAGGGCCATACTCCAGTTTACATATGATCCTTGGGCTTGTCCCCAGTTATCCTTGGGCTTGTCCCCAGTTATCCTTGGGCTTGTCCCCAGTTATCCTTGGGCTTGCCCCCAGTTGCTAACTCTTTTCTTATGTTGGCTTAGTCCCAAGTTATGCTCTATTTCAGGTTCTTGAAGATAGGCAACTAGGGATCCTTGATCCTTACTTTATTCTAAGGTTTATCTTATAGTTATCCTTATTATGGTTAGGATCCTAACTTGGACCCTCAGGTATGATCCTTAACTATTTTTAATTCTATTCATTATTTATTTGAATAACCCTTAAAGTTTGACAACTAGACTTGTGATCCTTAAAACATATTGCTTTTTGAGATTCTTTAACTAAAGGATATTTGATCATGGATCATATCCTAAATATTTTCAATCTGACTTATTCAAAATTATTTATGAATATGCATCAAAACAAAGAAAAATCAAAGAAACACAAGGATAACAACACAAGATAAGCGACAAAAGGTTAATATTTTATTTATTAACCAAGTAGTAACCCTTAAAAGGTTGTCAAAATTACCTACCCCGAGCATCTACCAGCAAAACGTGGCCCGTCCGCTGGGGTAGGTAAAGGGTGTCCATGATAACAAGTTCGAAAGTAGTGCAGGAATATAAAGGCGGCAGGATCACAATGGCTTCATCCCCCAAACAGAGGATCCCTCCACCAATTGCAATCCTGCCTATTGTCCAAAGGATCATACATGATCCTTAATCCTAAAACCTATTATTCAAGTACAACCCATCATTGTTCAGCAAAAAACACCATAACCAAAACAAACTATCAAACTTAAAAAAAAAAAAATGGGCTCCGGCTACGTCTAGAAATGTCCTTCATCGCCCATTCATGCAGCCTATGCCTTCGCTGCATCCTCTTCCCCTCCAGCTGCGGTATCCTTTATCAGATCCTTTCCACTGCCACTTGCCTCAATCGCCAAGACCTCAGTAGCCTCCTCCTCATCATCCTCAAGATCAGCCAACCTTGCCTTCCAGCCCTCAACACCCCAGCTGCTTTTGTCAAAACTAGGATCTTGAGCTTCCTGGGCCATCTTCAACTTTGTCTGATACATCGTGATGGCGGAAGAGACCTTGGCATTTTCTATGAGGTCATGCTTCTCATAGTCAATGTCAATCAGAAGTTTAGCCGTCTTGGTCTTCTCATCTTGGAGTTCCTTCCGAAGATCAGCAAGTGCAAGGTCTTTGAGCACGGCAACCTGTTGGAGATCAGCAATTTTCTTGTCCTGCTCCTCAACATTCCCCACGTAATCCTCGATCTCAGCAAATTTCTGCAAAGAAGAGGATAAAGCAGTTCAAGATCAAGTGATCCTCATACGAGTAGGATACCTAGGCAGAATTAAGGATCCTTACATCATTGAAGTATTCAAGGAACTGGTGGCGGATCAGTGGTAGGCCTTGAAGATCCTCAGCATCAGAAGTTTTCCTCTTCTTGACACCCTTTCCTTTAGTGGGTGCCTTTGGAATGGAGATGCTAGGACTGGTAGTGGACCTCTTCTTCCTGGATCGTACGACATCAAGGTCAGCCGTGTTGAATTGGGATACAGGATTGGCAGATTTTCCAGCGCCTACACATTTAAAGCAAGATGAGTATCCTTATCCTATTTCAATTTATTTATTTATTTTAATATTTAAACTATGTAAAAGGCAGGATACTTACTTGACATGGTAATGGAACCTGAGGATACTTCTTGTGAGTCTTGGGTGTCTATCTTGAATGTCCTTGTTTCAGGATCAAGCTTCCAAAAAGCAGCGAGTCTATCCTTGGTTTCAGGTGATGTGATGATGTGTGAGACAGAAATAGCTGCATAACACAAGACAAAAAAGGGGTTAGTGATCCTATTGCAAAAACAAGACTACCTGCTGATCCTTCTCAGGATCCTCCGGCCTACCATGGGTGCACCATGTTCTTGGTAAATGCTCTCCATCTGAAATGGTATCCCTTCTTACAAAGAAGAAGCGACGTTTCCAATCTTTGTCATTTTTGGTGACTTTAAGAAGGGGGTGTTCTGCACTGGGTTTTCGTTTGAACAAATAACGGTGGGATCCAAAGGTGGTAACGTCATACAATTGTGTCAGTTCTGACATGCCCAAATCAATGCCCTCCTGCTCGATGATCCTCTCCAGGGTATACAAAACCCTCCAAATCATCGGCATGGCTTGGATGTAAGAGATGTCGGTAAGGGAAAAGAAGGATTGTGTAAATTCTGGGAAAGGATAGCTGTATCCTATGGCAAATGGAGTAACTGGAAAGGCAACCCATGTTTCTGAAACATAGTCGCTCAGGGCAGTTGGATCGAAAGGTTTGAAAAAGGCATTCGCCGGGAAACGGTGACGGATGTTATCTACTTGTGCATCGTTAAAGCAACACCTCTCATTCACTGAGTCTTTGATGATCTTTTGACTCTTCAAAGGGCTATCCTTTTTGTGATCCTTACCCGGTGAACTTCGGAGCAACATTCTCAAAGCGGTGGTGATAAAGAAATAAAAACAGAGTAAGGAAGGGAGAAAGAGGAGAAAGAAATACCTGGTTGATCGTCGATTGAGAATTTAAAGGGAGTTTCTTTCGAATTTGAATGCATGATGATCCTATCTATATCTCTATTTATAATTATGATTCTGCAGGGTAGTCACTTCTGTGATGTCATGATCGCAACGGCTAGATCTATTTTAACGGCAATATATCCGTTAGTTAGTTGCGGATAAGATCAAGAAAATATAACTCACATATTTACAATTTAACTCCTTATATTTTGGGGGCAATTGTTAGGGGTGGATTTCTAAATGACCCGTGATCCTTAGTTATTATCCTCTTTAGTGATCCTTACTTCTATGACAGATAGTGATCCTCAGAAGAGCTTCAGGATCAGGATCATGGATCACCTTAAGGATCCTCATACTAACAATTGTTCACTTGTGTTTCGTATTGTTTTGCAGGAGTAACAAGTCGGACTTAGTCTTGGCGACATTTCTGGAGAATATTCCCAAAATATCCCGCACGTGCTTGGCCAAAAATAAACGTTGTGGAGAACGTGGAGGCATGGCACGAAAGTCGGATAGTTAGTTTGGTAGTTAAATTTCTATTTTAAAAGGGGTAACGAGCTAGTAGAAAAACACTTAGCCATTTTTTGCAGCTACACACACTCGTATACTCGCACACTTGAAGCTCTCGACGAACATACATTCATTTTCACTCACTTGTACACATTTCACGATAGTGATCCTTGTACCTAGCTCGTTACTATCCGAAGTTGTAAACATTTAATCATTTATTTGAGCTTGGTGATCGGTAGTTTCCATCACCCGGGGTTTTTTGTGCCGGAGATCAACTCTTGATCAAGGGCTTTTTCCCCGTATACATCCTTGTGTCATTTGTGCAAATTACATTGAAGTGATCCTTGTCATTGATATACATAATTAGCATCATACCCCGTAACAAAGAGTTTGGTTGCAATATCCTCAACAGATTTTTTTTTACCAAAACAACTTATTCGACCAGTTGCAAGGGTCGAGCTATTACTCTAAGATTGATTTGAGATCCGGATACCATCAGCTGAGAGTCCGAGATGAGGACGTCTCCAAAACAGCATTCATAACTCGTTACGGCCATTACGAGTTTCTGGTTATGCCTTTCGGATTGACGAATGCACTAGCGGTCTTCATGGATCTCATGAACCGAGTATGCAAACCTTACCTGGATAAGTTCGTTATTGTGTTCATCGAAGACATCCTGATCTATTCTAAGAGTCAGGAAGAACACGAGCAGCATCTATGACTTTTGCTGGAACTTCTTCGAGCAGAGCAACTGTATGCTAAATTTTCGAAATGTGACTTATGGCTTCGCGAAATCCACTTTCCAGGCCATGTGGTAAACAAGGATGGGATTCATGTGGATCCATCCAAGGTAGACTCGATCAAGAACTGGCCTGCACCCCATACACCAACAGAAATCCTCCAATTCTTGGGTTTGGCGGGCTACTACAGAAGATTTATCAAGGATTTCTCAAAGATAGCACAACCTCTCACTTCCCTGACTCAGAAGGGTGTCACCTATCGTTGGGGTGATGCACAGGAATCTGCATTTCAGCACTTAAAGGAGAGGCTTTGTAGCGCACCTATTCTTTCGTTGCCTGAGGGCACAGATGATTTTGTGGTTTATTGCGACGCTTCCATCCAAGGACTTGGTTGCGTGTTGAAGCAACGTGACAAGGTCATTGCCTACGCATCGCTCCAACTTAAGGTTCATGAAAGGAACTACACTACGCACGACTTGGAATTAGGAGCAGTTGTTTTCGCACTTAAGATATGGAGACATTACCTGTACGGTACCAAGTGCACCATTTACACCGATCACAGGAGTCTCGAGCATATCTTCAAGCAAAAGGAGTTAAACATGCGACAACGCCGATGGGTCGAGCTCTTGAATGATTACGAATATGCGATCAAATACCATCCGGGAAAAGCCAATGTTATGGCCAACACCCTCAGTCAAAAAGACACTATACCTAAACGTGTGCGAGCGTTACAACTTACCAGCCAATCTAACCTTCCCGCTCAGATTCGCGATGCTCAGGTTGAAGCATTGAAAGCAGAAAACATCAGGGCTGAGTCCTAACGAGGATCGAGCCAGCGGCTAGAACAAAAGGAAAACAGCGCCTACTATGTTAACGGACGCATCTGGGTTCCACTTTACGGAAACTTACGCGAGCTTGTGATGGACGAAGCGCACAAGTCTCGTTATTCGGTACATCCTGGTTCGGATAAGATGTACCACGATCTCAAGACGACATATTGGTGGCCTGGTATGAAAGCCCACATAGCAACCTACGTCAGTAAATGTTTGACTTGTGTGAGAGTCAAGACTGAATACCAGAAACCATCAGGCCTACTCCAACAACCAGAGATACCTAAATGGAAATGGGAGCAAATTTCCATGGATTTCGTTACTGGCCTGCCTAGATCTCAGCGCGTAAATGATACCATTTGGGTGATCGTGGATCGACTGACCAAGTCTGACATTTCCTGGCTATCAAGGAAACGGATAAGTTCTCTACTCTAGCAGACATCTACCTAAAGGAAGTGGTATCGAGGCACGGAGTGCCAACCTCCATCATTTCTGATCGTGACTCACGTTTTACATCTGAACTGTGGCAAGCTATGCACAAGTCCTTTGGTTCTCGATTAGACATGAGTACGGCATACCATCCACAAACGGATGGGCAATCTGAACGCACCATCCAAACCCTTGAAGACATGCTTAGGGCATGTGTAATCGACTTCGGCAATGGCTGGGAAAAGCATCTCCCGTTAGTGGAGTTTTCGTATAACAATAGCTACCACACCAGCATCCAGGCCGCTCCGTTCGAGGCGTTGTACAGACGGAAATGCCGATCACCTCTTTGTTGGGCAGAGGTTGGCGACAGTCAAATCATTGGCCCGGAACTTGTAGTAGATACAACCGAGAGAAATGCTCGGATACGGAAACGAATGGCGGCAGCTCGTGACCGTCAGAAAAGCTATACTGATAAGCGAAGAAAGCCACTCGAGTTCCAGGCTGGGGACCGAGTGCTACTCAAAGTCTCACCTTGGAAAGGTGTAGTCCGTTTTGGCAAACGAGGCAAACTCAATCTGCGCTATGTCGGACCGTTCGAAATCATTGAGAAGATTGGCAAAGTCGCCTACAAGTTGAATTTACCTGAAGAACTCAGCGGAGTTCACAATGTTTTTCATGTGTCGAATCTGAAGAAGTGCCAGTCAGATGAGACCCTCATAGTTCCCTTAAAGGAGCTCACAATCGACGACCAGCTGCGATTCGTCGAGGAACCAGTAGAGATTACTGATCGAGATGTTAAGGTTCTCAAACGTACCAGGATACCTCTTGTTCGAGTTCGTTGGGATTCCCGTCGTGGCCCAGAGTATACCTGGGAACAAGAAGACCAAATGAAATTCAAGTATCCCCAGTTGTTTAAGAATAGTGCAACCACTACCGAGGCTGAAGCTACTGCAGAATTTCGGGACGAAATTCCAAATCAACGGGGGGATGATGTGACACCCCAGGAAAAGCCAGTAAATATCGCAACTTAACTAGCTTTCTCAGTAACCACGCACTAAATTTCGGGACGAAATTTTCTTAACAGGGGGAGAATGTGACAACCCTCGTAATTACATGTATCCGTACGATTATTTAATGATAATTAAAGTGCTTAGTGACTGTGTTGAATTACTTAACTGTTTCCTGTTACTGTGTCATGCTTACATGTGCTTGTTAACCTACTAGTCATGTGCAGAAAATTTACTAAAAGGTCTATAATATTTTCCTAAGTGTTAGGAATTAATTGTGTTACAAATATATATATACATATATATATATATATATAAGACACCTTACGGAACAATTAAACACTTTAACGGAACAGTATCCTACCGAACAACCGGACATTACCCGGGACACTAAATATTTGTCAACCACATTGTTTTATTATTTTTGACTAGCCATGATCCCCGTATACCATAACACCCCCTAAATATCAACAAACTAATATATATGACCATATTACTTGAAATCTAACTTATGTTTACAATCTAGTTGAAAATGTTACAACCAACCCCCCCCCCCCCCCCAACCGATTTCGGTCCCAAGTGGACCCACATATCACCCCACCATACTTCATATCCTACTTCAAATCTTCCTTGATTCTTTAGACATAATATATGAAGGACAAGATCATATTTCATTCATATCATCATTCCAAAGATCACACCTCTCTCTCACTAACTCTCTCTCCCTCTCTCGGCTCCTCCTACCACCGCCAACATCACCACCATTCCACCACCATCTCTTCCATTTTTAAGCTCCATCTAAGTGCTTGAAGGTGAATCAAAGGTGCTTGAACTTGTGGAACTTCAAAGGAGCCTTGTTCTTGCTTCTTCATCATCATTTCTCATCATCTTTGTCACTAGATTCTACCCTAGCCTTGTGCTAGTAGTAAGTCTTGGTTTACTCTTATTTATGCCTATTTTGTGTTGTTAAAAAGTGTATTATGTTGAGATTCATAAGAACACTAAAAGAGTTAGAACAAGAAACATAAACATGAAGCTTACATAAAGTTTACATATGAATGAAACATGAAGATGAAATCTTGTTGGGTTAAGGTTGGTTAAAACATGCATTCTATTTGATCATTGATTTCTTGATAAACCCGTTGTTAGGACATTTGTTGATACGCTTTAGTAACGTTTAGATTATAAAGAAACATGCTGATTAACATTTTCAGCCAACTTCAACAGGCTGTAAATAGATCATAATAAAGCGAAAAACTGAATTTCTAAAGCCTAAATTATGTATTTTCGAAAAAAAGATCCAATGGCACTGGAATCGTAATTTTTCGAGGTCGTTTACTATTTTTAAGGACCCATTTTGTAACAGCAGCTAAAGCTGAGTTTTTTGCTGCAGTAAATGGGTGATATGTTTTTAGTCATAACTGGAAATCTATGTTGAATCAGCTCATGAAATTTGTACAGTAGATGACCACTGATGTATTTTTAATTCTCCCACTATAATTTCGTAAATCGGACTTACGACGAATTTTTAATGAATTATTCCGTGGACTGCAGTCTGAAAGTGATGAATCTGATTGCAGTCCGGTAAACGAATTTTTATAAAATATTGGTAATGAATTAGATCCCGAGATTTTTACACAATAATATTTGGATCGTTTAAGACCTTCTGTAAAAAGTTGGGAATTTTTGGAACAAGTTAACTATTTTATTAAAAATCCCCAAAAACAGCCCAGTTTTGAATATAAAAGCTGAAACGACATAAGTAGTAATTTGCGTGTCTAAATGTCGGGTAGGTTATCTGAGAATAATCTAACATGTTATATGTCAATAAAAGTGTTATGTGCAATGTCGTATGTTTGCTTATGAACGGGAATAGATGGGAAGCTTATATTGGCATAAACCGTTAAAGTGATGCATGTTATGTGATAGATAAGTGTAGGAACTTTGTGCTCTATTTGAAAACCACTAAATGACTAACTGGTAATCATATTAGGACGTGATTGACCGACCTTGACTGTTAGCTATTTTTGAGAGTCAAACTGAGCAACCGAGGTGAGTTCACACACTTTCTAAGGCATGGGATTCCCGGTGGTTGGGAATGGGTTAAAGAAATTAAAACGGGATCTACATATCCTCCTTGGGTAGGATATGTACGGCCATCCTCCATAGGTAGGATGCCAATAATAAATTTTTCGTATTCTCCTTGGGTAGAATACGGACGTCCGTCCTCCTTGGGTAGGACAACAACCTTAAAACTTACTAGACAAAACTCTATCATGAAGTCCCTCAATTTATATCGACTTAATCGCCGAGGCCAATGGCGAGCGGGTCATTAGTTAATAGCACTATTAGGTTTAACAAACCTCACACCGTGTCATCCGAACGGGCGTGTACTAATGCACTATGGCAAACTGTCAATGATGATAGAACATTAACGTAGGGCACAACTATTGTTCGTCAGTTGTTGATATCTGTCTAGTGGTTCATACGGGGAAGCTCCCCACTGATTATGGATACGGTTTGGGTAATAAAAAGGAATTGGTTAAACATACTTTCAACTATGGGGTAACCCCCACGGCAAATAAGCCAACCAAAGTCAAACCACATTTTCATAAACAACTTTAATCAACCAAACGTGAACTCACTCAACTTTGTTGTTGACTCGTTGTTACATGCCTTACGGGTCGCTAGACGCTTATGGAGCTTGCACGAGGAGGAGGTCGTTGTGGGATACGGACTGTTATGTTCCGTGCTAAATATTTAAGTCCTTATGAACTTATTAAACCTACGTTTTTTAACTTTAAACTTATGAACTATGGAACTTATGTTTTGGACTTACGTTTTATGCTTCCGTTGTTAACTTAAAATTGGTTACCTTCTTTAGGTCACCAATTATATTGTGGATGGTTTTATTAACTTAATTACGTTGTTCAATATGATTGGTGGCTCGATCCTGGTCATGTCACGCCTCCAAGCGGTGACGCTCCGCATGGTGGATTTTGGGGGTGTGACAATCAACCCCATCCCAGCGAGGTTAAAAGAAGCGTGTCTATGCAAGGGTTTTGGATCCACACTCACAGGATCTGCTCTTAAATGGCTGCTAAATCTTCCCCCTTACTCTATTACTTCATTTGCTAATTTAGTTAATCTGTTTAATAGTCAATTTTCATGTAGTAGAAAATTTGAACGATTAACTAGTGATCTATATAGGGTAACACAAGGTCAAAATGAATCACTTAGAGATTACATCACTAAGTTTAGTAAAGAATCCTTAGATATCCCTAACCTGGATATAGCTATGGCTGTAGAAGCCTTTAAAATGGGTTTACTTAGGGATTCAATGTTCTATGATAATCTTGTTATGACCCCATGTAGGAATCTTGATGAAGTAAGAACCAGGGCCCTTAGGTTCATCCGTCTAGAGGATGATAAAAGGATCCAGGAGAGATTGGCAGGATCCTCAAAACAGGAGAAGCAAGGATCCTACTTTAAGAATAACAAGTTTAAGTCCTACAACAAGTCTGACAACCAGAATGTGCGTGCAGTAGAACAAGAAGAGGACGATGAGGATTATCCTCCAATTTCTGAATACTGTTTTTCTGTTGATAACAATAAACTAATTCTTGCAATGCAGAATCTAGGTGAGAAAGCAAGATGGCCAAGGAAAAGCGATAAACCAGCCGCAACAAAGGATAAGTCCAAGTGTTGTGCATATCATGAGGATTTTGGGCATCTCACTGAAGAGTGTATTGCACTAAGAAAAGAAATTGGTTACTTATTAAGAAAGGGGCACTTGAAGGAGCTTTTGGGACGAAAGAAGTCAAGGATCTAGGATCCTGAAAGGATCCCGGAAAAGGCCCCTGCTCCTCCAGCAGATGCACAAGTTATAAACTTCATATCCGGAGGATCAGACATTTGTGGTACTTCCTTTTCAGCAGCAAAAAGACATGTCAAGGAAACCAAGATGGATAACGGAGACAGACCCATCCGAACCTCCACTATCACCAAGGATAAGATTATAACTTTTGATGAGGATGATCGTGTTGATGTCCAGGATCCTCATCATGATGGTCTTGTTATTACTCTATTTATTTCTAACCATTTTGTTCGCAGGATCCTGATAGATGGAGGAAGCTCAGTAAACATCATCTAGCTTGATGTCCTCAAGAAGATGAACATTCCTGAATCAGACATTGTCCCAAGATTCTCAGTTCTTATGGGATTCAATGGAGAGACTAAGAATACATTGGGGGACATCAAAATCCCCATCTACATTGAAGGACTTCATTCTTATCAGAAATTTTGTGTCATGGATTGCTTATCCTGTTGTAATGTTATCCTTGGCAGGCCGTGGATACATGACATGAAGGCAGTCCCATCTACCTATCATCAATGTGTAAAGCTTCCTAGCCCATGGGGGTGGTGAAAATTGAGAGTGATCAACAAGAACCTAAGAATTGTTACACGTCATCAATGAAGGCAGCCTCAAGACCAAGGGAGCAATAGCAATTAAAGCATCCTTCAAGAGATGTCTTGGAGGCAAGAGAACAGGATGTGAAAGAAATCCTTATGGATCCTCATGATCCTGAATCCATGGTCTTCATAGGATCTGGGATCCTCAGCAACATTGAACAGGATCTAGTATCCTTCCTTAAGAGGAGGAAAACTACCTTTGCCTGGAAGCATGAGGACATGACAGGTATATCTAAAGATATAATTACTCATAAACTTGGCATTGACAGGTCATTCAAACCAATTCATCAAAAGAGGAGGAAGTTTGCACCTGAAAGGAATGCTATTATCCAGGAAGAGGTAGATAAACTACTTCGAGCAGGTATGATAAGAGAGGTTAAGTATCCAAGGTGGTTAGCCAATGTGGTTGTTGTTCAAAAGAAAAATGGAAAGTGGAGGGTATGTGTCGATTTTACTGATTTAAACAAGGCATGTCCCAAGGATCCTTTCCCATTACCCCACATTGACTCCATGGTGGATGCTACCGCGGGTCATGAGTTGTTGACTTTTATGGATGCTTCATCAGGATTTCAACAAATTCAGATGGAACCATCTGATCAAGAGGATACATCCTTTATGACCCCAACCGGTATATATTGTTATATTGCTATGCCATTTGGACTAAGGAATGCAGGTGCTACTTATCAAAGGCTAGTCAATATGATGTTCAAGGAACAAATTGGACACACTATGGAAGTCTATATAGATGACATGGTGGTTAAGTCCAAGAAAGCTGAGGATCACCTTAGAGACTTGGAGGAAGCATTCAATATCCTTGATAAATTTAATATGAAACTAAATCCTTCCAAGTGTCACTTTGGTGTTAGAGCAGGTAAATTCCTAGGCTATATGGTGACAAAAAGAGGCATTGAAGCAAGTCCAGAGCAAATCAAGGCTATTGTGAATATCAAATCTCCTGCCAATGCTAAGGATGCGCAAAGATTGACAGGCAGGATCGCAGCCTTGAACAGGTTCATATCCAAATCCTCAGAAAAATGCAAGGAATTCTATGACATTTTGAGGAAGAACAAGAAATTTGAATGGACTGAAAAACATGAAAATGCTCTCAAAGCTCTCAAGGATTACCTATCCTCAGCCCCTGCCTTGATGAAACCAGAAAAAGGAGATATATTATCCTTGTATTTGGCGGTATCCTCTAAAGCAGTAAGTGCGGTCCTTGTTAAGGATCACGAAGGTACACAACATCCTGTCTATTATGTAAGTAAGAGTCTGCTTGATGCTGAATCCAGGTATTCACATTTAGAAAAAACTTATCCTTGCACTAATTATGGCATCTACTAAATTAAGACATTATTTTGAAACTCATGCCATTATTGTTAAGACTAATTTTCCAATTAAGAATGTTCATAGGAAACTTGAAATGTCAGGAAGAATGGCTAAGTGGGCAGTGAAGCTTAGTGCTTATGATATAAGATATGAACCAAGGACTGCCATCAAATCCCAAGCCTTAGCTGACTTTATGGCAGATTTTAGTAGTGACTTGCAAAAGGAAGCTGAGTTAGAAGTCCAACAGCTGGAAGAAACTAAGGATCCTTGGATACTTTTCACTTATGGAGCCTCTAATGTCAAAGGAACAGGACTTGGAATACTACTAAAATCGCCACAGGGGGACATAATACCCCACTCCATAGCTTGTGAGTTTCAAACTACTAACAATTAGGCTGAGTATGAAGCCTTGATAGCTGGTTTGCAAATTGCCAAGCATATGAGGATAAGGTATCTTGAGGTATATGTAGATTCATTGTTAATCACTAATCACTTTAATGGATCCTATGCTGTTAAAAGTGAAAGACTAATCAAATATTTAGAGATAGTCAAAGAACTGGCACTCTCTTTTGCTTCCTTTAGTTTGACACAGGTACCCAGAGAAGAGAATGCAGAAGCTGATGCATTGGCTAATCTAGGATCATCCTTGAAGATTCCAGAGGATATCAGGATCCCTATAATCCACATCTTATCCCCTGCTATTGAGGATCATGTAGCCATGGAGATAGGAGAGGATTCCGCAATCATCCCTGCAGATGATACACGATCTCATTCAGGATCATGGATCCTTCCAATTATGAGATACATACAACATGGAGAGATTCCTACAAGAGAAAACCCCAGGGCTTTCAAAATCAAGGTATCTCAATTCACAATATTGAATAACATGTTATATAAACGATCTCTTGCAGATCCATATCTAAGATGCATTGAGGATCCTGAAATCCAAGAAGTCCTAAAGGATTTCCATGAAGTAGATTGTGGAAACCACACTGGGGGCAGGGAATTATTCTCAAGGATCCTGAGAACAGGATACTATTGGCCTACTATGAAAAAGGATGCTGTGGAATATGCCAAGAAGTGTGATCCTTATCAGAGACATAGTAATATCCTTCATCAACCAGCAGAACTTTTGCATCCTATATCTTCTTCTTGGCCATTTATGAGACGGGGAATGGATATAGTTGGTAAACTTCCCAAGGCACCTGGTGGAAAATTATTCATGCTTGCTATGACTGATTACTTCTCCAAGTGGATAGAGGCTGAAGCCTTTGCTCAAGTCAGAGAAAAAAAAGTGATATCCTTTATTAAAAGAAACATTATTACTAGATTTGGTATTCCTTCTTAAACTGTTTGTGATAATGGATCCCAATTCATTGGGAATAGAACTACTAACTTTTGTGACAGCTGGGGGATTAAGATGATAACATCAACACCAGTCCACCCACAAGCTAATGGCCAGGCAGAATCATCCAACAAGATCATCATCAACAATTTGAAGAAAAAGCTTGGATCCAAGAAAGGAAAATGGGCAGAAGAACTACCTTATGTACTTTGGACTGATAGGACAACTCCCAAGAATGCTACTGGTCAAACTCCATTCTCTTTAGTATTTGGAGCAGAATCAGTGATCCCTACAGAGATGGTGGTTTCTACTGCAAGAACAAGCATCCGTGATCCTGAAGAGAATGCTGAAAACTTGGTTCAAGACTTGGATACTATAGAAGAACTCAGGGATTTGGCAAGGATAAGGATGGCCAGTTATCAACAAAGGATGGCTGGAGCCTACAACAAGAATGTCAGGATCAGGAAATTCCAAGTTGGTGATATGGTATTGAGGAAAGCATTTCAGAATACCACCAATCCTGCTGATGGGAAGTTAGCACCAAAGTGGGAAGGCCCTTATTTGATTGAAGCTGAAGCAGGAAAGGGGGCATATCGATTGCTAACAATGGAAGGTGATTTGCTACCAAGAGCTTGGAATGCTGTCCACTTGAAGAAATACTTCATGTAATAAGGATCCATGATCCTTGGCTATTTTTGTAACAAGTATCCTTGAAGGATCCTTACAGGACGGAAGATCCTCATTTTGGTAATGATCTAATCCTAAACTATTTCACTCTTTAATTATTCTATAGAAGGATAAGGATCCTGGATCCTTTATCCTCCTTTCACTTGATTCTGAGTTTTGCAGAAGGTTTAGGTATCTTTAACAAAGGATTGAGTATCCACTGAAGTATCCAGTTATTTGGGCTTGACCCTAGTTATTTGGGCTTGACCCTAGTTATTTGGGCTAGTCCCCAGTTTTTGGGCCTGTCCCCAGTATCGCCAGCAGCGCACGATGATCCTGGTACAGTTCATGGCAATGGGACCAGTACTCGCTTTAGGGGCTGACAATTTCATTGTACTGGCTGTATCCGGGATCCTACGTATAATGGTAGACGTACCATACATCCGTTCCTAAGGTTTCTAATGTTTTCACATTAGCTAAGGTTTTGGCATTTTCATGTCACTAAGTTTGGATAGTCTCAAATGAGGGCCATACTCCAGTTTACACACGTTCCTTTGGGCTTGTCCCCAGTTATTCTTTGGGCTTGTCCCCAGTTATTCTTTGGGCTTGTCCCCAGTTATCCTTTGGGCTTGTCCCCAGTTATCCTTTGGGCTTGTCCCCAGTTATCCTTTGGGCTTGTCCCCAGAATTGTCGGACTTGTCCCCAGTTACTAACTTTTCTCTTATATTTGGCTTAGTCCCAAGTTATATTCTATTTTAGGTTTTTTAGGCTAAATGACCAAGGATCCTTGATCCTTACCTTCTGCTAAGGTTTGTCTTTTGGTTATCCTGATTATAAATATTAAAGGGTTAGGATCCTAACTTGGATTCTCAGGTATGATCCTTGATTCCTTTTATTTTATTCATTATTTATATTAGTGACCCTTATTATTTGACAACAGAACTAATGATCCTTAAGTTGCATAACTTTTCTGAGTTTATCGACTATAGGATATTTGATCCTTGATCATATCCTAAAATTTTTAAACATGATTTTTTAAACTTGATAAATTCAAACAAAGTGGATAACTATAATAGAAGAATAAGGAGTTCGCAAGGATAACAACACGGGAAATAGCCAAAAAGTTAAAGGTTTTATTTATTCATAGTTAAACCCTTCAAAGGTTGTCAAAATTACCTACCCCAAGCATCTACCAGCAATACGTGGCCCGTCCGCTGGGGTAGGTAAAGGGTGTCCATTGTTAATAGGTCTTTCAAGTGCAGGAAATAAAAGATGGCAGGATAACAAGTGGCTTCATCCCCCAAACAGAGGATCCCTCAACCACCTATTATCCTACCTATTGTCTAAGGATCCATGATCCATAACCCTAGAAACTATTGTTCAAAGTACAACCCAACATTGTTTAAAACACCATAACCAAAAAACTACCAAATCCTAAAAAATGGGCTCCGGCCACGTCTAGAAATATCCTTCATCGCCCATTTCAGCAGCTCAAACCTTGGCTGCATCACCACCAACATCACCACCACCAGCCTGATCCTTTCCACTGCCACTCGCTTCAATCGCCAAGACCTCAGTAGCCTCCTCCTCGTCCTCAAGCTCAGCCAGCTTTGCCTTCCAGGCCTCCTTATCCCAAGTGGTCCTGTCGAAGTCAGGATCCTCCGCCTCCTGAGCCATTTGAAGCTTGATTTTGTACATGGTGATGGCAGCAGAGACTTCAGCATCCTCCAGCAGGTTGTGCTTCTCGTGATCAACATTTATCTGGGCCATGACCACCTCCTGCTTTGCGAGAGCAAGATCCTTCTCAAGGCGGGAGATAGCTTGATCCTTGGCAAGGAAGAATTTTTGATACTCCAGATGTTTTTGCTCCGCTTCTTCAACATAAGCATCAAACAACATTTCGACCTCGGCGAATTTCTGCAAGAAAAGACAAGGTAAAATTTAGGATCCGGTGATCCTCAAGTGGGCAGGATAATCAGCCACGGTTAGTGATCCTTACATCAGCGAAGTACTCTTGGAACTGGTGGCGAATTAGGGGCAAGCCTTCAAGATTTTCAGTTTCGGAGGCCTTTCTTTTCTTTCCCCCCTTGGAGGTGGTAGGCTTTGGAACCACAGCACTTGGGCTAGCAGTCGTCTTCTTCTTCCCAGACCTGGGACCAACAGCAGTAAGATCGGTGACACTGAAGCGGGAGGCAGACCTTGAGGATTTTCCAGCACCTATTAATCCAACACAATAGATAAGTATTCTTGTTTTATTTACATTTTAACATTTACTTAAATACAGACTTGGATACTTACTCAACATTGTAACTAAGCCTGAGGATACTTCTTGAGAATCCTTGGTGTTTGCTTTAAATGATCTTATTTCAGGATCAAGATTCTGAAAAGCGTCGATCCTCTCCTTGGTCACGGGTGATGTAATGATGTGTGAAACAGAAATAGCTGCAAAATAGAAACAAAGGGATTAGTGATCCTCAGCAGAAACAGGTTATCCTATGATCCTTCTATAAGGATCCTCTATCCTACCATGAGTGGCCCATTTTCTAGGCAGATCCTTCCCATCAGGGATAGAATCCCTTCGGACGAAGAAAAAACGTTTCTTCCACTTGTTATCGTTCTTGGTGGTTTTCAGGATTGGATAAGGTTCACCAGGTTTGTGTTTGAAAAGGAAACGATATGAAGCATGGCTCACAAGGTTATACAACTCTGCAAGTTCAGACATTCCCAAATCTACATCCTCTTGCTCAATGATTTTTTCAAGGGTAAATAGAACCCTCCACATCATTGGCATAGCTTGGATATAAGATATGCCGGTAAGGGAGAAAAAAGATTGGGTAAAATCAGGAAAAGGATAGGAGTATCCTATCGAGAATGGGGTGACTGGAAATGCAACCCAAGTTTCAGAGATAAAATCACTCCGGACGGTAGGGTCAAAGGGTTTGAAAACAGTGCTCACCGGAAAGCAATGACGGATCCTGTCGATCTCAGGATCAGTAAAGCAGTAACGTTCCTTTGGAGAGTCTTCGATGATCCCTTGGCTTTTTAAGGGACTATCTTTTCGATGATCCTTAGCAGGGGATGATCTTAGCTTCATGGTGATTCGAAGATTTTGAGAAAGAAAAAGAAACAGAGTAAGAAGGAGAAAAGAAAGAGGAAAGAGAAGTACCTGCTTGATCTTCAAATGTGGATTTAAAGGGAGTTTCGCTCGAATTTAAATGCACATTGACCCTTATCTCTAACTTCAATTTATAATCATGATTCTGCAGGGACGTCGCTTCAATGACGTGTGATCGGTAACGGCTAGTCAGATTACAACGGCTATCTATCCGTTGGTTTGTTACGGATAAGATCAAGAAAATATAACTAGACAATTTACACTTTACTCCTTATATTTTGGGGGCAATTGTTAGGGGAGGATTTTCTAAATCCTAAGGATCACGGGTCCTCAAGTGCTTCCAGGATCATGGATCCTCAATTCTGTTTGAGTTAAGGATCCTTAGCAGGTGTCGCAGGATCCAGGATCACTGTTGTTATCTTACTACTAACAATTGTTTTCCTTGTACGTAAACTTGTTTTACAGGAACGAGAGCATGGACCAAGTCTCACCGAAGTTCCTGGAGTATATTCCCTTATTATTCCGCACGTGTTTAACCATTATGGACGTTATGGAGATTGTGGGGAGCTTGCATAATTATCGGATAGTTTGTTAACTTAGTTATTTCTAATTTAAAATGGGGATAACAAGCTTGATAGAACACTTAGCTAATTTTGGCATACACACACACTCGTAACAGCTCTCAGTCAGCTCTCAAGCAATACTTGGCGATTTCGTACACTCTTTTGCACATTGCACATTAGTGATCCTTGTAACAAGCATGTTATCATCCCGAGTTGTAAACTTCTTTTGTTTAATCTTAGTTGGTGATCGATAGTTTCCATCACCCGAGGTTTTTTGTGCCGGAGATCAACTCTTGATCAAGGGCTTTTTCCTCGTATAAATCTCTATGTCATTCGTTCATTACATTCTGAGTGATCCTTAATATTGTTCATTGATTCAAGCATCACACCTCACAACAAAAGATTTGGTTGCATTATCTTTGTTTGATTTTTGACCAAAACAGTAGGGTTAGAAGAAACAGCAGAAGTTGGTGGTTTTGGGAAAATGGGGCTTTGTCTCTTTTTAGCATTTTCAGCATTCTTCTGGGATCCAAAAGGTGGTGGAGGCAAAGGTGGAACGCCCTGTGAAGAAGTGATTGCCGGCATTGAACTTGAAGTGCTCTTTGCTGAAGAAGCCATCTACTTGGTTGTAATGAACCGAGATGATCACAAAGACAAAAATTTCTCAGGAATGAAGCACCAATTGCCCCACGGTGGGCGCCAAACTGTTTTGGTCAAAAATCAGGCTAGGATAATGTAACCAAATCTTTGTTGTGAGGAATGATGCTTGAAACAATGAACAATTGTATGAACAACTTGCAAATTAAATGAACAAATGACACAAGGATTTATACGAGGAAAAACCCCTTGATCAAGAGTTGATCTCCGGCATAAAAACCCTCGGGTGATGGAAACTACCGATCACCAACTACAATTAAACAAATGATTGTTACAACTCGGGATGACAACAAGCTTGTTACAAGGATCACTAGAGTGCAATGTGTATGAAATCGCCAAATGAACTGTTGAGAGCTTGCGAGTGTGTGTGTGTTAGCTAAAAATAGCCAAGTGTTCTAATTCAAGCTTGTTATCCCCTTTTAAAAATAGAAATAACTAAAACAACTAACTATCCGCTAAATGTGCAAGCTTCCCACGACCTCCATAACGTTCACAAAGCCATGCACGTGCGGAATATTCAGGGCATATTCCCCAAGAATATCGGTAAAACTTGGTCCATGCGTATACTCCTGCAAAACAAACTTAAATATAATAAAGGCAACCGTTAGTATAAGGATAACAACAAGGATCCTGAATCCTGATCCTGCAATGTCTTCTGATGATCCTTAATTCAAACAGAATTGATGATCTGTGATCCTGGCAGTGCTTGAGGATCCGTGATCCTTAGGATTGGAAAATCCTCCCCTAACAATTGTATAATATGATATGACACGATATGATATAATACAATACGATACTACACGATACAAAACATAATTATATAATACGACACGTAATGATACAATACAATATGTATAAAAAGTAATTAATTTGAAAAAATATAAGATACGATAAAATACAAAACATACAAAATAAATATTTAAAAAAAATTAAACACCTGCATTTGCCAACTTTTGAACAATAAATTAATTTAGGGTGTATACGACTTGTATGGCTCTATACGGGTCGTATAAGAACAGTCATCAGCAGGGGCGTACCCACCCTAAGCCAAGGGTGGGCGGGTGCACTACATGAAAAAATATTTTTTAGTGTTATTTTTCGCCGGAAATCCCAACCGAACCCCTTGGAATTTTTCACCCGCATCCCTTGAAAATTTTCAACCGTCCCACTTAGAAAAAAATAATTATTAACCACTTATTCACTTAATATTTAATCCAATCAAAACCCAATCTGCAATCAGTTTTATTAACACAAGCCCAAACCCAACCTAAAGAAATTTGAACTAAATAAAATAACCCAAACCCATCCACCCATTCCATTTCCAAATCCCGCCCCCAAAAAAACTTCCAGCGACTTGATGCCACTTCTCACGACCAGGTGGCTTTTTTTACCGGAAAAACCAAAATTCCGGTTGGACCGACCCATATTACATCAGAATTCCAATATAGAACTAGTATGGTTTGTTTATTTATTTATTAATTTATTCATTCTGTTTTATGAGAGGATTAGGAGAAAAATAGACGTGTAAGGGTTTAAAATATATATATATATATATATATATATATATATATTATTTTTTTGTTGTTCTAGACTTGTAGTTAAATGATTTTGTTGATTTATATATAGCTTTGTTTGTTTGAATGATTAGTTACAAGTAATCAACATTTAATATTAGGGCTTGAATGTTTAAAAATATAATTGAAAGTTATGGGATATGGTTGAACATGAATGTTTATTTTGTTTAAGTGTTTAGTGTTGTTTTATGAACTTATGGAGCAAATTATAGTGTTGGATATATTTCAAAAAAAAAAAAAAACCTGTAGCGCACAATATTAAATACGTTTGTAATTTGTAATGACATTTGACGTGTTTTTGATGATTTATAAATTTTAGTTTGATGTTGTTTTGTCTTACATGATTCGACCCGACCCGCTATGAACTGATATTTTTATATAGTTAGGGGCCTAAAATCTTTGAAAATATTTCGCACCCCAGGAAAAAATTCCTGAATCCGCCACTGGTCATCAGACATTGTCAGTCTATGATTGTTTAAGGCTAACCTTATACGAATCTTATAAATTTATATAAGTCGTAAAAGTGACAGTTAAATGTTTAAATAAAGACTTGGGTGTCCAAATAAATTAATCCCATAAATAATTCTTCAATGGCTACTTGACATCAAATATTATAACCTAGTTTTCTTGAAGGGGTAGATTTTTTTTGAACGGTGACTCTTTTTTTATGAGTGATCCATTATCATACCGTTTAATCGGCGGCTCTAATCAAGATCTGCTCAGATTTACGTTGTCTTAACCGGGCCTGCGCTGGGTTGGCTAGACTTGGTTAAGGCGTTTCCCCGAAAACTGTACTGCTTCCATACGAGTTACCTCGCTGAAGTAACAGCCGGATAAAAACCAGGGTGTGGCTCAGTATCAAACTCCCTCGATGGATTTGTCACCATCAGTACCATACCACTCGGCTCCAGTCCAATGATTCTTGAAGGGGTAGACAGGGGCGGATCTACAGCCTGGGAGGGGGTTCCTAGGAACCTGTTCGGTTTGTAATTTATAGTGTTACGTTATATAGAAAATCCTTAAGGAACCCTTTAATATTTTGTAGGGGAACCCTTTTAGAAAACGCATAAAGTGGCAAACTGGCAAGCTGCACCTTGTTTGTACTTTAGGTACCCAGTTCGAATTGGCATCAACCCGTTTTCCCCCTTTTTTGCGCTTTTATTCCTTTTTTTAAACTCAAAAAACTAATTAGGCCATCAGGGTTTAGTGTTCACGTGCCCTTTCCTGTTTATTCCTCAAACGCACATACCTCCAGTCCACTGCCCGCCACTCGTCGGAGCCACTCCAGCCTCCACACGCAGCCCCTTCCTTCCTTCATTTAGTTACTTTCTTCAGCCCTTCAGGTTCGTTTAATTGTTTAAACCTATAAGTTTTTGATTTTAACTTACAATTTGATGATTTACATATTCAGTTTAGTTTCTAGGTAATCGGTTGTTGATTTTAAATTTCAATTTGTTTAGACATTTAATTTATAGGTAATCAATTCTCTAAAGGTTTTCTGATTTTTAACATTCATATTGTGTATACAATTCTCTATTTTTAACATTCTTATGTTGTAATGGCGGCTGAAGAACTTATTGAAATCAAATTTAGGTTAGCTGATGGCATTGATATTGGTCCCAGCAAATACACTTTTTGTCACCAGTCACCACTGTTGGATCTTTGAAAGAAAAGATTAATTCACAATGGCCCAAAGGTTAATTGAATATCAAGATTCTTAATTTCTGTGATATTTTTTGTTTTGAGATTTTACTATACAATTTGCATCTAGAATTGATAGTTTGTTTGTAGAATTTATGATTGTCTTAAAATTTATTTTGGTTAGATTAGTGATGCCTTAATCTTGATTCTTGTTATTTTTTTGGATTTGAAAAATGTTATTTGAAGTAAAGAAGATTATGAATTGATGCACTAAATAAAAATAATTATAAAACGTTAGAAGGGGATGTGTAGATATGTAGAGTTTCAATTCACTTTTTTAGTTTTTACTAAGACCACCCGTAGTGGGGCGTTTTTTTTTTTTTAAATTAAAAAAAAAACACCGGAAAACGCCCTGGAGCCCATTACACCCGGCGTTTCCGGGCGTTTTTTTGTTCAAATTTGTTGTTGGCGTTTTTTTTAAAACGCTCATTTTGTTTTGTGGAATGGTTGACCCACCAATCATTTTGAACTACCCTCTGACAACTTTTGAGAACCCCCACTTTTGCATGTGACCATGTGTTTGACTAGCCAATCACCATTTGTTTCCTTTTTTTTTAATAATTGGAAGGGGCGTTATTGGATTAATGCCCCACTACGCCACTTTTGCTATAATGCTCAACGCTGACTAGGATGCCACGTGTCGGATAATGCCCCATGGTGGGGGCAATATTTTTGTTCACCACTACGGGTGGTCTAATGATCTTTCAATCTTTTGAGATATAGAGAAAATGTGACTAAATCAATAAATGATTTGAAGCTCATAAATGTTGGGAAGATATTGGAAAACAACAAAACTCTTGCGAAATCAAGATCTCCGGGTCAGTGAAATCCCGGGAGGCGCCATCACTATGCTTGTTGTAGGCATGTTTTTTTATTCGTAAAGACAATCTAATTTATATTACGTGTTTTTAAGTGACGATGTTTTTTCATTATTGTATCGTATTTTTAGTAAGTGATGAACCTTATCCGACCCGAACCGACCCGTATTTTTTATGTTCGGACAAATAGTATTGAAACATTTAAAAAAGTGAACCCCTTGGAAAAAAATTCCTGGATCCGCCACTGGGGGTAGATAACAAAGCAAGTATTTGGTTTTACTTAAAATATTATTCACTAGTCCATTTTTAGAGTTTTTTTCCCTAAAGTGGTGTAATTTGAAAACTTGTTTACTAAAATTGGTAGTTTTAAAAGTATTTACCAAAATAGGTAGTTTCTAACTTAATTGTTTCTCACTCAGTCACACCTAATCTCATTAAATGATATCACCTAATAATTCATTAAATCAATTTTTCTCATTAGATGATATCACCTAATAATTCATTAAATCATTTTTATGATATTATTATATGCTTAATTTAAATATTATTCTTTAAAACTAATGTTTAATGTAACGTTTTTTTTTACAATACATAACAAATTTCTTTTTGCTTTCAGAAAGAGTGTCAATAGTATTATGTATTACGAATAAAAAATGTTTTCTTAGGATTCAGTAATGTATATCACTATCCTATTTAATTTTTAAATAATTTTGTTTTTATAATAGTTTTGTTCATTAGTTTAAAAAAAAAAATACCCAGGTGTGTTATTTTTTTCGCAACATTCTAATATAACCACTATCAGTATTCGTTTTCAATCATTCGTTTATATGGTTTTCGATGGACTTAAAACACGTATATAATAGAAACAAAAAATTTAAGTATGCTAAAAAAATTATTACTTATTCACAAAGAAAAGTAACAGGTAACGGAAGGTAATTTGAACAAGAAAAAATGTGATTAAAACCGTGAATAAGAAAAAAAAAAAAAAAAAAAAGAATTTATTTATGTATTATAGATTGTTTTTTCAAATAAATTCATTTTTTAAGTAAAGAATATAAAACATAAAACTAATAATATTCATGCTAAAAATGATTAATTGAATAATTAGTTGATGAATTGATATTATCAAATGAGATTAGGAGTGAGAAGCTATAAGTTTAGAAACCACATATTTTGGTAAATACTTTTAAAACTACCTATTTTGGTAAATATGTTTTCAAAGTACACCACTTTCGAAAAAAACTCTCCAGTTTTATACTTTTCATAAAAGTCATGATTTTAATGTGGTACTCTTAACTTTAATTAAAAAATTACTTTCCTTTCATAATATATATGCACCACTACTTGACATAGATAGCAGTGTTAATTATTTTAATTTCTTCTCTTTCATTCAACATGTGACAACAACTCCTCATTCAACATGTGACAACAGCTCCAAATTCAACATGGGCGTCGTTTGTTGGCATACGTATGTCCTTTTTCAAGTACGAATGTGTATTGAAGAGATCATGTTAAACACTACTCGACATCGATCCACCTCATACCTTGGAGTTTATAGGTTGTGTATCAATATTAAACTGCTATCTTTAACATTTTGACGTGGAAGTTTATGATGGTTATCTTAAAGGTTTTGGAATATTATTTGTAGGCACAAGACCATTATGACGGAGGAATACGAGCTAATTCATCTCCTTTACACCGACAGTTAACCCACAATCCTCACACCCTTTCTTTTCTTTATTAGTGACTGCATACGTTTTCTCTCTCCTCCCCCTATCACATAAATGCCGGATGCTACAGAAAGTCTATGATCAAAGACTTTGCAGTTTCTCTCTCTTTCCCTCCATATTCTCAACATGCCTAAGAGAGTCTATGAATTTTCATCGGAGATGTAGAGTTGTGCCCACATTTTTTTTAAAGGTGTAATTCACAGAAGGTTAATACACATCCGCAAGTCGCAGGCCCGCCCCATTTCAGTCCCAAGGACTATGTTGTCTTAACGGGGTCCACGCCTCGGTAGAAATGGGACATAGCTTTCCCCGAGAAAATTTCCGACCCCCTGCCACTTGACATGAGTTGCACCCTCCACACGAATCGACCGCCTGTTGTGACAGAGCGACCCGCTGAAGTAAATGCGTCGTAATAGAAAACTCGGGTTCCCTCAGGCTTGAACCGGAGTCCTTGCCATCCTTGGGTTGGGAATAACCCCAATACCTCACCTTTTGATGGAGGTGAGGATCAAACCTGAGACCACTCACATGGCCAAGTCCTTTCCACCACTCCACCAAAGGATCATTGGCTAGAGTTGTGCCCACATAATTCATTTCATAGGATTAAACTGAGTATTCTATTGGTAAAATATAATTTAAGATAGGCAAATTGAATTTTACTAATTCAAACTATGACATTTTCGACAATAATAATTTATACCGAGAACTCTTAGACAATTATATATATATATATATATAGGGAGGGGCTCATGCGAGAACCACCCTTATTGTGAGAACCTTGAGAACCAATGTGAACACAACCTAAAATAGCTAAAAAAACCTAACCCCCACCCCCCCCCCCCCCCAAAAAAACCTAAACCCCCCCCCCCCCCCCAAGCTAAATGCTAAAAAAAACCTAAAAAAACCTAACCCCACCCCCCCCCCCCCAAAACCTAACCCCCACCCCCCCCCCCCCCCCCAAAAAAAAAACCTAAACCCCCCCCCCCAAGCTAAATGCTAAAAAAAAACCTAACCCCACCCCCCCCCCCCCCAAAAAACCTAAACCCCCCCCCCCCCCCCCCAAGCTAAAATGCTAAAAACTAAACCCCCAAAAAACCTAAAAAAAATCAAAAAAAAATCTAAAAATTTTTTTTTGAATTTTTTAATATTTTTTATGTTAAAATCGCTACTTTTAAAAGCAAAAAATTTTTTTTTTTTTTTTTTTGCTTCGAAAAGTAGCGATTTTTTTATAAAAAATATTAAAAAATTCAAAAAAAAATTTTTTGTGTGATTTTTAGCTATTTTTAGGCATTTTTGGTGTGTTCACATTGGTTCTCACAATAAGAGGTGGTTCTCGCATGATCTTCTCCCTATATATATATTATATATATATATATATAGGGCCAGGAACATTTCAGAACCATAACTATTTACAGAACTCGCAGAACTCCAAATAAACAATCTTTTTATTTATATATTTTTATGTTTAGGATAATTTTATCATTTATTATGTGTATTTTTACGATTACATACATGTTAAGAGTAATTTTGTCATTTTTATATGTAATTTTATAATTACACATATATAAACTACTTTTTTACATATATGTAATGAGTTATGACACATATATATAATTTTGGTCAACACCCATGAATAGTTCTTTTTTTTTTACTTTAGTGGTCTTTTTTAATTTGAAATATATATATATATATATATACCATGAATAGTTCTTTTTTTTTACTTTAGTGGTCTATTTTTAATTTGATATATATATATATATATATATATAGGGTAAGGTTCATGCGAGAACCACCCTTATTGCGAGAACCAATGTGAACAAAAAATAAAATCTAAAAAAAATCAAAAAAGCACTCAAAATTTTTTTTTTTTTTAATATTTTTTTTTAAAAATCGCTATATTTAGTTACCATAAAAAAAAAAATTTTTCGAGTAACAGTTATCCATGCACATGTGCATATGTATCATTACTTCAACAAATTCGGTAATACGTTATCAGGAATAGACAATTGCACTTTAATGTACAATACCATTAGTAATACACTACTTTTTACATTACCAATCTTCAAAATGCACATGTGCATCATTAGGTATAACCCTGATATAACGTGTTTTGATACAAAAAGTTTGTGATTTTGAATGGAGAAGTAGGCCCATATACATGTTTTTTGGTTAGTTATATCTAGTGGTTGATGGTTTAGTTATAGTTGTCAATTTTTGATGTAATATGTTGATTGGATGGTATAAATGGTGTTTACATACATGTAATAAAGTGAAAATATTGTTAATGGTATTGTATTATGGATGGTAGGAGGTAATGCTATTGTATTATGGATGGTAGGAGGTAATGGTAGTGTATTATGGATGGTATGATAAATGAAAGGGAAAGTGTATTCAAAGTAGTGTACCAAAACACCTTATTTCATGTTGATACATATAAATGCACATGTGCATTTCTAATATTGGTAATGTAAAAATTAGTGTATTACATATGGTAGTGTAAATGAAAGTGCAATTGTCTAATATGTGTAATGAATTACGGAATTTGTCAAAGAAATGACAAAAATGCACATGTGCATGCTTATGTATTATGGATGGAATGATAGATGAAAGAGAAAGTAGTGTACCAAAACACCTTCTTTCATGTTGATACATATATGTAAGACCCAACTTAAAATAACAGGATTTATAACATTTATCTTGCATTTAGTACAAATTTTTTCGAGTTTACAAAAACTTCATGGTTTTAAGATCATACTTGATCATAACATTCAAGCCTACATCATGCTAGATAAACTATCAAAACATAATTTCAAGTGTTTACATGTCACTAAAACAAAATAGACAAAATGCGGAAGCTTTGTACGGTGTGTTCGGTTCTTTACATGGCTTGATCATCTTCCGGGGTCTAAAGAGCATCTTTACCTATCATACAATTTCATTTAAAAGATTAGAAATCAAGGCATTTGAACAAAATAATTAAATACAGGAAATTATATATTTTGTTTTCAGCCCCTTCACCCGGCCGTGTCAAAAGATCACCCGGCCGTGTCAGCTTAACATATATTTTTCACAGCCCCTTCACCCGGCCGTGTCAACACTTCACCAGCCCGTGTCAACTCTGCACGTTTATTTTTCATCAAATTCGCATCCAAACCTATCTAAACTCATTTTAATTGCTTGGGGTTCGTTTCTTAACATATCTAAGCTATCATCCATTACCCGGATCCATTATTCATATAGTTTACGCTCCCATTACCCGGTTTACGTTTTTCTTTATTACACTTAAGCCAACATTTTACCACCTACTTTATTTTGACCCGTTTAGAAGTTTTCATGCATTTGAGCATTCAAACTCACTATTTTCTTTTCGCGCCTCTTCTCTTCTTGCTAATTAACTACTTATCTTCCACCCAAACTATTTCTATGGTGGATTCAACATAAGTAACCCAAAATCCCAAATTTTACCCTTCGGAAGGTCATCTACGGAAAATATCCATTTGTAGGCATTTGACCCAAAAAGACTTATGCCTAAAACCTTTATACTTATCAAAGATTACATGGTCGTACTACATGTTCCTAAACAACCTCTAAGGCTCGTCTACCCGGTTTACCCATCAAGGGCGTTTTTGTCAACTTTAGTCACTCATTTAAGACGAAGGACTTTCACTAAGAATTTGACCAAAATCGCACGTTTAACTATAATCTAAATTATGCGTACCTAGCTCGGGGCAACATATAGACCCGTTTTGTACCTTTATTTTATTAACCGCTACTTTATAGCGACGCAATAATCCACTTCCCGTTCACTCCTGTGAACATCTAACTTGACAACCAAACATTAGTCGATATTGTCAAATGGTGTCATCACCACCATTTGACCCATTTAGTCTTTATGGCCAAACATTTATACTTATGTCAAAACATGTTTGTTTTTTTTTTTAATTACCCATTCACACATCCGACCCATTTCGGATTTTTCCACAAGATCCTTTTTCCCTTTTTCCGATTTCTAGTTACGCTATAATGTAACCTTAAAGAAAACTTATTAACTCTTAGTCAATTCACGACTAAATTACCATTTTGTCCATTTTTACCATTAACCATGGTTTTGATCGTTTTTATTCATTCCGACTCATTTCGTTCCGTGTCGGAACTCAAATTTCGAATATAATCGGTTGTCACCTTTATCACCTATAAAATACATACGTATACTACAATGGGTGTAAGCTTTACTTACCTTGCATCCGAAGTACGGTTTCCCTTTACACTTGATTCGTTTGACCCGCTTCCTTTCCAGGCCTCCACCTAGCTTGTTAAGCGTCAAACTATTATCATGATTCATAAGACGGTTAGATTAGTCATCATTGATTATGACTATTCCACCTTACACATTTCATATAAAAATTATCATTTATTGTATTGTAGGTCGGTTTGACTTTTAAAAAGTCAATGCCCATTAGTGTATAAGTGCACATTCAAGTTTATCACTAGTTTAGGCATTTTCTATCACTGAAAAATGGGTTATATTTGGTGACTTGTTTAACCTGTTTACAAGTCTTCAAAAATTAAGATTTTTTTATGTGGCGTACCTCTCGGAGGGTTAGGCCTTGTGTTAAAATTTCAAGATCTAATTCTTTACCAAAAATTCGTAAAAATTCATATACTAAGTTGCAATCAGATTCGTCATTTCTGACTGCAGCTTACGGAAAAATTTATTAAAAATTCCTCGTTTATCCGATTGACGAAATTCCAATTGGCGATTATTTTAATCGCTGAACACTATCTACAGTAAAAATTTGAGATCATAACTAAATCCCTAAATTGAGTTATGACATTCGTAATGGGCTGCAAATTCCGCCAGAAAACGCAGCTTAAACCTTTGATACGGAAAAATTCATAAAACGCTCAATTTTCATCAAAAATATGCGATTCCAGTGGGGTTTTAAAGATATTTCCTGGAATTACATTTTAGACTCAAGAAACACATGTTTTTGTCACATTTTGTTCAGGTTACAGCCAATACAAGTCGGCTGTAAATTCTGATCAGGAGTTGTTTGAATTCAGCTTTCAGTTAAAGCATGTTCTAGACAATTATAAAACTAGTTTTAGCAAATCAGAACCCTAAGATCATCACATGCATGAATTTAGCATCAACACATCTGAATTTACTTCATGGTGATTATGAATTCACAAGGATTAGACCTAATTTCATCATATATTTGTCTAGGGTTTGTTCCTAGACACTATATTATTCCAATTTCATCTTATAACAACCATGCATCAACAAATCTCGAATTTCTCTAAGTTCATCAGAATTTCAAATAGAGATTTCATATCAAATTACACATACCTTATGACCTCCTTGCAATGGGGATCACTAATCTTAGCTCGGATTTCGTTTTGGAACAGATTTGAGCCTTCAATTTGTGAGATTTATGAGAGTTAGGGTTCTTGAAGAAACCTGGTCGCCCCCTCTGTGTTTTAATCGACCCAGCACACACACAAGTGTGTGTTTTGGGTTTAATTTATGTTTTATTATAATTATATATTTTTTTATTTAAACACTTTTGGCCCCTCAACTATCAGGTTTTTATTTTAAGTGTTTTAACCCACTAGTATGTCACTATAAGACTTCTCTTCTAACTAGGTTATTATTATTCCTAGTTAACTTATTGGGTTCCGGGAGTTATAACCCGTCTTATTTAAGTCCCGCTAAGTCGGCCTGTCATAAGCTTTGTTTTTCTCAAGACTTTTATTCTGTTTTTATTTAATATTAAGTTTAATTATTTAAATCCTAATATTTACCGGGTTAATTTTACCACTAACGGTATTTTACCTGTTCATTAATATTAACGTTGTTTGACTATCAAACCTGTTTTTGGGGTGTTACAAGTCTATCCCCCTTAAAGAGGTTTCGTCCTCGAAACCTTATTTATGTAGTTCATTGGTTTAATCAAACGAACCTAGTTTTGTTTTCAAGGCACCCGTTTCTTTTGGTCAAAAGTTTTCATTTTTATATTGGCGTATGCGTCATTTATGTGTAAGGCCTAGTGGGCCGTTACTTTCAGCTTGTATCCATTATTTTTATTGATTATTTATTTGGCGGTTAGACTTGTTAGTCACCGGTCACCTTATACCCCATCACCCGGGTTTACTATATTGCCATCATCGTCCTTTTGCGTGTTTATGATTTCATAACTTATAACTCATGTTATAATGTGGTTATATTCTATATCAATTTTGTGATCGTGATCACCTCACGTCATGTTTAAGTCTATTTCGACTTTTCAACATCGAAATTCTTTCTTTCGAATGTATCTTTCCGACTTTATGACTTCTAATATCATTTACATGTCGGTTTGTCTTGCGCCTACCGTTACCCGGTGCGTACCCATACTTCTTTACGACCCGTTACCCGGGTTCTTCATCTTAATGTTTTAACACTCCAGTTTCACTGGTTTGCATTTTCCTTTCTATACTCTTTTACGACCTATCAAATAGGTTCAATGATATTTCGCGCTTTCATTATTCAGCTTGCCCTTACTTTCATTTTCAAGCGTTATTCTTTATTAGTCTCGTTTGACTTGTTTGTGTGAGACTTCCTCACTTATGAATGTCAACTTCACTCTTTATTTGACCCCTTTCATCTTAAAATAGTTGAACGTAATTATCAAAAATTTCTGTTTGCAAAATCTTATCATCTTTTAGTCATGACCCATAATCCGAGTCTTTTGACTTTCTAATCCGCATTCCCGTCTATTGGGTTACGCATATTCTTAAAATCATGCCCATCTATCGGCTATCCTTATCGAAGTCATTTTCAAAGTAATCATTCTGATATGATTTTAGACTTCATTTTTAACTTATTTGGTCGTCTTAGCGAAATCCATCGCTTTTATTCATTCGTGTCCTTTATTCTTTATTTAATTTGTTTGACTTGTCCGTGTGAAGTTCATCACTTGTGACAGTCAAACTTTTATCCCTATGCCTTAGCATTCCCATTAGTCGGTTTGTATTTTAATTTACCTTGATCCTTGTCCCTTCTCTCGGGCTCGTTATCCTAACGTAATACGCTTCCATCCTCTGACTTACGTTTACGTTTACTATCAAACATCTTACTTGTTTGATTCATTTGGGTAACTTTTTAATTCGTCCTATTCACCCCGCCCTTACTACATCGAACGTAAATGTGTCCGCTACAAGAAGTTCATGGTATCAAACGCCACTACTTACTTGGCCAGAGTAAGCGATTGACACATGACACACATGACCTTTTCATAGTTTTCACATCACGCCCTATGTAAGTAATGCCTCTATTTATTTCATATCACTGATTTCATTAAGTAAAACTTTATTTAATTGCTAAACAACAATCACTAGTTTTACTAGTTTTACATTCGAACATAAAAATGTTTTCCTCTCTATCGAACTACTATATAATCACATTCGTTAATGTGATTGCTACTTTTCATGATAGCATTATATTGAGAGTTTTCTACTTGGATAATTACCCCCGTCCAAGTTTCCATATAAACTAATCCTATTATTTATTTGTTATTCATCATCGTGAGTAACACATTTTCTATTAAATTTCTCTTGGAAATCAGGTTTTCCAAGTTCTATCATATATATGCAACTGTCATTACTTACGTGTTTGTTGCATATTACTACTTGTACGATTAAATTTTAAAACGTGCACCTGGTAATGCTTGCCCCGACGGGCTTTCCTTGCCTTCACTTTTATTCGGGATTGTTACGCGATTTGGTCCTTGGTGAGCATGCTCCTCTTTTCATACTTCGGACCATTCTTCTATCATATCCGTAATTTGTTCAACCCTCGTCATCTTCAAATGCGAGTTTCCTCCAATTAAAACATTCACAAAAGTTAGTAATGTCAACTTTACTAAACGCCCGTATCATAATACAAGGCTTTTCTACTAACGTGTTAACGCACGTAATTTTGTTAACTATATCAATCATTTTAATTGGGGTAACGTGTATTACATGATAACCCTATGTGTTGTTTTCAACACTTTAACATGCTAAACCATTACTATATACTTGTACTTACCGGATTTGCGATCAAGCCTCGAACCGAACACGCTTTACTCTTTAACCACGAGCTCTGATTACCAACTTGTAAGACCCAACTTAAAATAACAGGATTTATGACATTTATCTTGTATTTAGTACAAATTTTTTCGAGTTTACAAAAACTTCATGGTTTTAAGATCATACTTGATCATAACATTCAAGCCTACATCATGCTAGATAAACTTTCAAAACATAATTTCAAGTGTTTACATGTCACTAAAACAAAATAGACAAAATGTGGAAGCTTTGTTCGGTGTGTTCGGTTCTTGACATGGCTTGATCATCCTCCGGGGTCTAAAGAGCATCTTTACCTATCATACAATTTCATTTAAAAGATTAGAAATCAAGGCATTTGAACAAAATAATTAAATACAAGAAATTATATATTTTGTTTTCAGCCCCTTCACCCGGCCGTGTCAAAAGATCACCCGGCCGTGTCAGCTTAACATATATTTTTCACAGCCCCTTCACCCGGCCGTGTCAACACTTCACCCGCCCGTGTCAACTCTGCACGTTTATTTTTCATCAAATTTGCATCCAAACCTATCTAAACTCATTTTAATTGCTTGGGGTTCGTTTATTAACATGTCTAAGCTATCATCCATTACCCGGATCCATTATTCATATAGTTTACGCTCCCGTTACCCGGTTTACGTTTTTCTTTATTACACTTAAGCCAACATTTTACCACCTACTTTATTTTGACCCGTTTAGAAGTTTTCATGCATTTATTTTCTTTTCGCGCCTCTTCTCTTCTTGCTAATTAACTACTTATCTTCCACCCAAACTATTTCTATGGTGGATTCAACATAAGGAACCCAAAATCCCAAATTTTACCCTTCGGAAGGTCATCATCATCATCGTACTCAGTATATCCCACCAATAGCAAAAGCTAAGGTAGGGTCTGAGGAGGGTGGGATGTAGACAGCCTTACCTCTACCCTGTAGGAATAGAGAGGCTGCTTCCAATGAGACCCCCGGCTCGATTGTGGTTTTGCATCAAGCCTTGGACATAAGGCACATAACACTCAGCAATTGAGACAAACGCCAATTGGTGCATGTACCCCCTTGTCTTTCGGCTATCAACGCCACCACATGATGCATGATTAACCATCCCCTCTTTTAACGTTATTTTCACGAAATTAGTAAAATAACGTTAAAAATTAGTGCACTTTTGCTTTTGCCCCCCGAGCGCCCACACATATATACATTATATGTGCATACCGCAAGCGGGGCGTAACCCTTCGGAAGGTCATTTACGAAAAATATCCATTTGTAGGCATTTGACCCAAAAAGACTTATGCCTAAAACCTTTATACTTATCAAAGATTACATGGTCGTACTACATGTTCCTAAACAACCTCTAAGGCTCGTCTACCCGGTTTACCTATCAAGGGCGTTTTTGTCAACTTTAGTCCCTCATTTAAGACGAAGGACTTTCACTAAGAATTTGACCAAAATCGCACGTTTAACTATAATCTAAATTATGCATACCTAGCTCGGGGCAACATATAGACCCGTTTTGTACCTTTATTTTATTAACCGCTACTTTATAGCGACCCAATAATCCACTTCCGTTCACTCCTGTGAACATCTAACTTGACAACCAAACATTAGTCGATATTGTCAAATGGTGTCATCTCCACCATTTGACCCATTTAGTCTTTATGGCCAAACATTTATACTTATGTCAAAACATGTTTGTTTTTTTTTTAATTACCCATTCACACATCCGACCCATTTCGGATTTTTCCACAAGATCCTTTTTCCCTTTTTCCGATTTCTAGTTACGCTATAAGGTAACCTTAAAGAAAACTTATTAACTCTTAGTCAATTCACGACTAAATTACCATTTTGTCCATTTTTACCATTAACCATGGTTTTAATCGTTTTTATTCATTCCGACTCATTTCGTTCCGTGTCGGAACTCAAATTTCGAATATAATCGGTTGTCACCTTTATCACCTATAAAATACATACGTATACTACAATGGGTGTAAGCTTTACTTACCTTGCATCCGAAGTACGGTTTCCCTTTACACTTGATTCGTTTGACCCGCTTCCTTTCCAGGCCTCCACCTAGCTTGTTAAGCGTCAAACTATTATCATGATTCGTAAGACGGTTAGATTAGTCATCATTGATTATGACTATTCCTATTACACCCAATTTTTATAAAACAGTATTTGAGTTGCGAAGCGGAAAATGGTCCCAATTTTTTTTAGAGATGTAACGAGTAAAAACCCATATGCTATGCTGATTACCATTTAAAAATGACGATGACACAATCTTACATAAGGTTTGGCACAACAAAATTCTTAACAAAACATATGAGTTTATTTATTTGATATTATCATGTACAAAATGCTTTTTAATCTGATCCAAGACTTGTAACCTGAGCTTCACTATCATGGAGACATACCTATTCATGATTATACATTGTAAGAATTAGTATAATCATATAATTATATACAAGAATAAACTAAAGTTTAAACTACTAAACAACCCATAGAGAAAAATGTAGCCTACGCCATGCCCGACGTAGCCTACGCTAGCCTCTTTAGTGTAAGGAAGGGCTGGTGTAGTGCAAAAGATTTCCAGCGTGGAAACATCCTCTAGTGTTGGCTACGCTAATTCAAGTGTAGCCTACGCCGCCACCTGTGATATTCTAGAAAGCTACTTGTTTAACATATACTATGACCCGTTACCTTATCTTGCTTTATTGAGCTAGAATAAACCTGTAAAAACACACTTTAAAACATAATAAGCTCAGGGAGACTAATTATAATCCTTTATATACATAACGCCTTTAACATATAAACTTACATCTCCTCTAAGTGTTAATTTGGAACTCAAACAATCTACAAGGTATAACAACTTGCAATTTCTTTTGTATCTGAACACAATATGTTTAAAAGGCCAAAGGTTGGATGCTTACTTAAATACGTTTCAAGCCCACCTATATAAATTAGCCTAAACATGTTTAAGAACACTTATAATGGGTTATACACACATTATGAGGAAAACTTCTTAGACCAGGAACATACTTTTTATTGGTATTTAAGCTCCTGTCTCTCTTTGTTATCTTAACTTTCTAACAAAAACCCCAACTTGAACATAAATCCAGTATACTTGTATAAAATCTTACCATAACATAATCGTAATTATAAAGTTATAGCAAGGGATACTTACCTTTAGTTATGGAGGAACCCGCTTGATGATTTCCTAACTTGATCACTTGGTTCCTAAACATCCACTCTTGTGGTTAATATCCAGTTTAGTCATTCAACATAAATTCATTAACATTCATTTTGAGTTTTGGTTCGGGTGTCTAATTTAACCCTCACTCATGTATAACAGTTTATTAACTACAAGATGTTTCAGCATCACATATTCTACATAATCATCACATATAACTCTTTAGGAAAAACATCTTTATTACTAACCTCAAATTATATGCATGCCGGCTCTTTTCGACTTGTTCTATATACTTTATATAATTTACTCACGACATTAATAGTTATTTAAATCAATTATAACCTCAAAAGCATATTAAGATATCATGCATTAAAACCCCAATTCCACCATGAACCCTAGAATTCTCAAATCACAGATGGTTCATGAAAATAATCAATTTAGTGGATTTGTTCACATGCCAAACTAAAAGATGAAGTTTCCATACTAGATAAAACCATAATCTACGAAATTTAACCAAGATCTTTCAAAACCCAGAAAATAGTTCTGAGGCTTTTACAATGGAAGTAAAAATAGGAAGAAAATGATATTTACCAGGTAGTTCCAAGAACACTAGATCAAACTTTTCTCAAATCTTCAATAATATCTTGTTCTTGATTTATAAACTTGGCTCACAAATATCCCTCCCCTTATTTCTCTTCTCTTTCTCGTCAAACACACAAGAAGCTTCTGCACTTCTTTTTCATCATTTAAGGCTTGCAATAGTTGACTAAGTCAACATATTTCAAATTTCCCATTGACCCCCTTCTATTTAGGTTGTATAATCATTTTGCTCCTAAAGTTAATATGTATATATCAAATAGGAGGATTTAAGGATTCCATTTTTTTTAATTAAATTTTTTTTGGGATGTTACAAATCTACCCTCGTTAAATAGGTTTAGTCCTCGAAACCGATTTCCACATATATAATGTCTCCACTTTTTATTTTTTTTTTCCTATAGAAGAGATCCATAGCAAGCAGATATCAATCTTTCACACATTTTAGTTTTTTTTTCAATAATGTTAGTGTTTAATCCAACACGTGAAAAGAGAATTATCTACTCGATTTCATTGATAATAATTCGAACTTACCCAACTTTTGAAATAATTAAAGTCTTGTCATACATTTACATTATAGACAAATACGAGTAAAATTCAATCCTTTAGTCTTTGCTAATCATTAGTTCTCCTAATCGTTAAATAAGCAAGTCGCGTCTATTATTCAACGCCTATTATTCAGTCGGGTAATTCATGATTTACTTGATTACTTACAAACATATGATCAACATCAAACTTATTTCGTATACAAAGTCATATAAATGATATTTCTTATCATTTCTTTCCTTTGCTTCACTTCAAAATGTTCTTTTTACGAGGATTTCATATATAATAACTACATGTATGTTTATACATCATATACCAATACTTAGAAAATGTATAATGCTATACCATCTTTTTACTTACTAAGATTCAGAATCCATTACATATGATTCTTAAAAAAAACAATAAATGAAGCACTTATTTACTAAGGACGTCAGAAGACCCATTTGTGTTAATCCCCAGTTATAACCACTCATAATAAATCAAAACTTTTCACTAAACTCTTTTATTTATGAGACTTTATGCCAAGGTTTTAATAGTTATAATTTCATATCATACTTTTTAAGATTACTAACCATTTGAGATATCAAGAAAGCGATCAATATTAGGTTATGACACTTGTTACTCCTTATAGACAATCATTTTTAGGGTGTATGCATGACTTTATACTCGTATGCTTCAAATTTCCACATGTTCTTCCCCATTTCTTAAATTGACTTCATGAGTCGATCTTTATCATATATATACATCACACAAATATATTCGCACACATCAATAATTAGATATACTAATCTTCTTACTAACTTCGACATGTCATCAATATAATTCTCATACCATTTGACTCATTAGATTCTTAATAATTTCACCATGGACTTTTTTTTTCCAGTTCAAACTTATGACATATATTCTTTTAAAATAAGAATAATTTGCAAAATTTCTGAACAATATCATGCTTCATTCATGATAAAGTTTGTTAAAACATCTTTGAGTCATTTATCAAGTATGATTTACTTTATATTCTTACTCCAGTTGTTTGTTCCTTATTTTGACATTAAATAAACTGATAGGTCTAACTTATTTGAGACCTCACTTTCAGGTTGTAGATAAATTATACTTACTTGTGATCTAGAATCATATGTATTCTGGTGTCACATTTTGTAGGTGCTAATAAAATAGAACATAATATATGATACCATCAAGATTAAGAATAAACTGCATACCTTGACATCCCAGATGGGTTGTTCATCTTATAATCCTAAACATGCATTCTCGCATGATCGTACACTCTTTCATTCTTCTGTGAATTTCCTGCATACTCATGTCATCTACACATGTTATTGTTTGATCATTATATACATATATTCAATCCTTCCAACAGTGTTGTAAGTCCACCTTACATTAATCTAGTTACTATCATTTTAGTGTCCAAGATACGCCAGCTTGTGATACAAATAGGCTCCACAAATGTTTTTCTATATATATATATATATATATATATATATATCACTTATAAGATACTTGTCATATATAATGCCTTATTATGATCATAATTTCATATATACAATTAAAACCAAATCACCCTAATGTATCTTTATCCATATCAACTCATAAACAAATCAATCTGAGCAACAAATCATGATATACACCTTTACGAATACTATATATGGCTACACACTTTCATCAACTATAGTTATTCTCCACCATTTAGCCCAGCATACCTTTACAATTCGAAAGTCAGCATACTTATCATACTTGATCATAAAGATTTATATATATATATATATATATATATATATGTAAATTACATTTATAAGTTTCTAATCTTGTAAACAATATTAACTTTCTTTCAAGGAATCAATGAAACTTAATGATCTAGCCAAGAATAATTCTTAGTAATCCTTACACATACTTCAGATTCCTTATATGGTTTATAGACCATTAATTATCCTCATTAAGATGTAATATGGCTCGATGATCATTAATACTTGAATAAACAAATCCATGACTAATATTTTATCATAAACGTCAATAGAGATCAAAGTCAACAATTTTCTCCTTCTTAAATTATAAATGTCAATAGAGATCAAAATAAGCAATTTTCTCCTTTTTAAATTGAAACTAATAATATTTTCTTTATTTTAAGTCAAAAGACTTTTAAACATCTTTGAGGAAGTCAAAGACTTCTAAACACTTGTACAGAGATCGATAGCATCTAAACTCTTGTAATTATAGTCATAAGTCTCTTTTTTTAGTAACTTTAGTCACATAAAAACTTCTGACTACTTATATATATTTGTTCATTTCAAATTTATTTTAAATAATTAATTTCTACTTACTTGGAGGCTCCATGCTTTCTTTCTTGAGACCACCTTCTCTATTAATGCTTATCTTCATGCGCTCACCGTCTTAATTTCACCGTTATATTAGCACTTCATTTGGTGAGCATCTCATAACATTTATGTACATTTGTTGATGTATCATATTTTCACCAGACACAATGTTCATAATCATAATATGATTCTTTTTTTTTTTTGTCTGTTCACCTCTTAATTTATACTCTAGAAGTCTCATGATCTTATTTATTTATAATTTAAGCTTCTAAGATTTTACAGCTTGCAGTATAAAGGTGATCAACCCCTTGGACATTCATAGATCTCATGTATCATAATTTAGTCATTCGCGATCTATCCACATGATATGGTCACCTCAAGGTTGCATTCGTAACATGTTTTCAAGATTTCACTGGTGAAATGAAATCTTCAACACACTATACAACTATATTCTTTTTGTTATCATATCATGTTTCAAGTCACAAATCCTAGTTTGACTAATTTATATATGCTAAGTTTATCGTTTTTGGATCACATATTTTTGTATCTTTGACCTTCACCCACCTCCTGATATACACTTACATATATATTACCTTTGTCTAATCACATATCATGTGATTCTTCTTTTCATTTTGAGATTTGTGATTTCTCATATCATCAATATCTCTTAGTTCCACCTGTATAAACTCCAGTTAAATGTAATTAGATAACACAAACAATATCATATAAAATTCACAATATAACTTCTTTTGTCATTTATTCATTATGAGGTTTTTCAACCTCTTGCATCTAAATTATCTCCATAGCGAAGTTAGAACATTTCAACCCTTTACGAGGTACATGACATCTTTTATTTAAATAAATCTTTTCCGTAAGATCGAGATCAAGGAATTTAAAAGCCAATTTACTTCTAACATCTTTGCATTGCAACTTCTATAGAACAAAACAAAACATCTCATTCCACCGTAATGGATTATAATACCAGTGAGATCTACATCCTCGAAAATCCCTTCACATTTTATTTCATATACTCCTTTGTGGAAGTCAAAAGACTTCACACAACTTTTTTTTTTGAAGTCAGACTTCTTTAATCTCTTTTCTCAAGTCATAGACTTCTTTCAACTCATTTATGAAGTCATAGACTTCTTTCATCTCCTTTCTTTCTGAAGTCATAGACTTATTTCATCTCCTTTCTTATGAAGTCATAGACTTCTTTTATCTCCTTTCTTTATGAAGTCATACACTTCATTTAACTCCTTTATGAAGTCATACACTTCTTCCATCTCATTTATTTCTTAAGTCATAGACTTCATTGAAGTCATATAGACTTCATTGATCTCCTTTCAGAAGTCATAGACTTCTTTCAACTCCTTTCTTTATGAAGTCATACACTTCAGTTAACTCCTTTATAAAGTCAAAGACTTCTTTTAAATCATGTATTATTTCACCATTACTTGTAAGTTTTAACCACCCTTGTGTTATTCGTTATACAATAATGATGGCATAAGAACATGTGAGTACGCTATATTGATCACCACGTTGATCAGGCGTGATGATCATCATACTGTACTATTCTTATATTCACCATGTAGTATCCCAAATAAACAAGTTTTAGATTTAAAATGCATTACCTTGTTTCTCCCTTCGAATTCGTATAGTTTCGCCGGTCAAGTCTTGGATCAAACTCCCTTTTGATCAAGAGCACATAAGGTTTAAGTATAAGTATCTCATCAATACTTAAATCCCTCAAACTAGTGCTCTGATACCAACTTATTACACCCAATTTTTATAAAACAGTATTTGAGTTGCGAAGCGGAAAATGGTCCCAATTTTTTTTAGAGATGTAACGAGTAAAAACCCATATGCTATGTTGATTACCATTTAAAAATGACGATGACACAATCTTACATAAGGTTTGGCACACAAATATTCTTAACAAAACATATGAGTTTATTTATTTGATATTATCATGTACAAAATGCTCTTTAATCTGATCCAAGACTTGTAACCTGAGCTTCACTATCATGGAGACATACCTATTCATGATTATACATTGTAAGAATTAGTATAATCATATAATTATATACAAGAATAAACTAAAGTTTAAACTACTAAACAACCCATAGAGAAAAACGTAGCCTACGCCATGCCCGACGTAGCCTACGCTAGCCTCTTTAGTGTAAGGAAGGGCTGGTGTAGTGCAAAAGATTTCCAGCGTGGAAACATCCTCTAGTGTTGGCTACGCTAATTCAAGTGTAGCCTACGCCGCCACCTGTGATATTCTAGAAAGCTACTTGTTTAACATATACTATGACCCGTTACCTTATCTTGCTTTATTGAGCTAGAATAAACCTGTAAAAACACACTTTAAAACATAATAAGCTCAGGGAGACTAATTATAATCCTTTATATACATAACGCCTTTAACATATAAACTTACATCTCCTCTAAGTGTTAATTTGGAACTCAAACAATCTACAAGGTATAACAACTTGCAATTTCTTTTGTATCTGAACACAATATGTTTAAAAGGCCAAAGGTTGGATGCTTACTTAAATACGTTTCAAGCCCACCTATATAAATTAGCCTAAACATGTTTAAGAACACTTATAATGGGTTATACACACATTATGAGGAAAACTTCTTAGACCAGGAACATACTTTTTATTGGTATTTAAGCTCCTGTCTCTCTTTGTTATCTTAACTTTCTAACAAAAACCCCAACTTGAACATAAATCCAGTATACTTGTATAAAATCTTACCATAACATAATCGTAATTATAAAGTTATAGCAAGGGATACTTACCTTTAGTTATGGAGGAACCCGCTTGATGATTTCCTAACTTGATCACTTGGTTCCTAAACATCCACTCTTGTGGTTAATATCCAGTTTAGTCATTCAACATAAATTCATTAACATTCATTTTGAGTTTTGGTTCGGGTGTCTAATTTAACCCTCACTCATGTATAACAGTTTATTAACTACAAGATGTTTCAGCATCACATATTCTACATAATCATCACATATAACTCTTTAGGAAAAACATATTTATTACTAACCTCAAATTATATGCATGCCGGCTCTTTTCGACTTGTTCTATATACTTTATATAATTTACTCACGACATTAATAGTTATTTAAATCAATTATAACCTCAAAAGCATATTAAGATATCATGCATTAAAACCCCAATTCCACCATGAACCCTAGAATTCTCAAATCACAGATGGTTCATGAAAATAACCAATTTAGTGGATTTGTTCACATGCCAAACTAAAAGATGAAGTTTCCATACTAGATAAAACCATAATCTACGAAATTTAACCAAGATCTTTCAAAACCCAGAAAATAGTTCTGAGGCTTTTACAATGGAAGTACAAATAGGAAGAAGATGATATTTACCAGGTAGTTCCAAGAACACTAGATCAAACTTTTCTCAAATCTTCAATAAAATCTTGTTCTTGATTTATAAACTTGGCTCACAAATATCCCTCCCCTTATTTCTCCTCTTTCTCGTCAAACACACAAGAAGCTTCTGCACTTCTTTTTCATCATTTAAGGCTTGCAATAGTTGACTAAGTCAACATATTTCAAATTTCCCATTGACCCCCTTCTATTTAGGTTGTATAATCATTTTGCTCCTAAAGTTAATATGTATATATCAAATAGGAGGATTTAAGGATTCCATTTTTTTTAATTAAATTTTTTTTGGGATGTTACAATTCCACCTTACGCATTTCATATAAAAATTATCATTTATTGTATTGTAGGTCGGTTTGACTTTTAAAAAGTCAATGCCCATTAGTGTATAAGTGCACATTCAAGTTTATCACTAGTTTAGGCATTTTCTATCACTGAAAAATGAGCTGTTTTTGGTGACTTGTTTAACCTGTTTACAAGTCTTCAATAATTAAGATTTTTTTATGTGGCGTACCTCTCGGAGGGTTAGGCCTTGTGTTGAAATTTCAAGATCTAATTATTTACCAAAAATTCGTAAAAATTTATATACTAAGCTGCAATCAGATTCGTCACTTCTGACTGTAGCTTACGGAAAAATTCATTAAAAATTCCTCGTTTATCCGATTGACGAAATTCCAATTGGCGATTCTTTTAATCGCTGAACACTATCTACAGTAAAAATTTGAGATCATAACTAAATCACTAAATTGAGTTATGACATTCGTAATGGGCTGCAAATTCCGCCAGAAAACGCTGCTTAAACCTTTGATACGGAAAAATTCTTAAAACGCTCAATTTTCATCGAAAAAATGCGATTCCAGTGGGGTTTTAAAGATATTTCCTGGAATTACATTTTAGACTCAAGAAACACATGTTTTTGTCATGTTTTGTTCAGGTTACAGCCAATACAAGTCGGCTGTAAATTCTGATCAGGAGCTGTTTGAATTCAGCCTTCAGTTAAAGCATGTTCTTGACAATTATAAAACTATTTTTAGCAAATCAGAACCCTAAGATCATCACATGCATGAATTTAGCATCAACACATCTGAATTTACTTCATGGTGATTATGAATTCACAAGGATTAGACCTAATTTCATCATATATTGTCTAGGGTTTGTTCCTAGACACTATATTGTTCCAAATTCATCTTATAACAACCATGCATCAACAAATCTCGAATTTCTCTAAGTTCATCAGAATTTCAAATAGAGATTTCATATCAAATTACACATACCTTATGACCTCCTTGCAATGGGGATCACTAATCTTAGCTCGGATTTCGTTTTGAAACAGATTTGAGCCTTCAATTTGTGAGATTTATGAGAGTTAGGGTTCTTGAAGAAACCTGGTCGCCCCCTCTGTGTTTTAATCGACCCAGCACACACACAAGTGTGTGTTTTGGGTTTAATTTATGTTTTATTATAATTATATATTTTTTTTATTTAAACACTTTTGGCCCCTCAACTATCAGGTTTTTAATTTAAGTGTTTTAACCCACTAGTATGTCACTATAAGACTTCTCTTCTAACTAGGTTATTATTATTCCTAGTTAACTTATTGGGTTCCGGGAGTTATAACCCGTCTTATTTAAGTCCCGCTAAGTCGGCCTGTCATAAGCTTTGTTTTTCTCAAGACTTTTATCCTCTTTTTATTTAATATTAGGTTTAATTATTTAAATCCTAATATTTACCTGGTTAATTTTACCACTAACGGTATTTTACCTGTTCATTAATATTAACGTTGTTTGACTATCAAACCTGTTTTTGGGGTGTTACAATATAGATGCACATGTGCATTTTTATCATTGTTAACGTAAAAAGTAGTGTATTACACATGGTAGTGTAAATGAAAGTGCAATTGACTATTATTTGTAATGAATTACGGAATTTGACAAAGAAATGATACATATGCACATGTGCATGGATAACTGTTACTCGAAATTTTTATTTTTTTTTGAAAAATTTTTTTATTAACAAAATATAGCGATTTTTTCAAAAAAAAATCGTAAAAAAACAAAAAAAAAAAATTTTTTTTGAGTGTTTTTTAGATTTTTTAGGAATTACTGTTTGTGTTCACACTGGTTCTCGCGGTTCTCGCAATAATGGGTGGTTACTAACGGATCTTTGTCCTATATATATATATATAGAGAGAGAGAGAGAGAGAGAAATACATATTGAATCAATAAAGTTGGGTGTTGGAGTGGTTAAGTTGATTCCTACCATATAATATACTCAAGTTCAATCTTGAACCCTCTACTTTTGAATGCTTATTTTTTATATATATTAATTTTTTATTTTAGTAATTTCTTTTTTATTTTTTAAATCATGTATGCTTATTTTTTATATATATTTTTTTATTTTAGTAATTCATTTTTATTTTTTAAATCATGTTTATGTGAATAGTTTCATTTTTACTTTAGTGGTCCTTTTTTAATTTCATATACATTTAGAAATACATATTGAATCAATAAAGTTAGGTATTGGAGTTGTTAAAGTTGTTTCCTACCATATTAATATATTCAAGTTCAATTCTTAAACCCTCCACTTTTGAATGCTTATTTTTATATATTGATTTTTTATTTTAATAATTCCTTTTTATTTTTTAAATCATGTTTCCCTTATCATTTAATTTAATATTCTTAATAATTTATATTCGTTAACTTTTTCTAAAACCTAAGTACGTAGTTGTGTTTAATTTTCCTTGACATTCCGGTATAAATTTTGTTAAAACGAAGTTGTATTCATAATAAAGTTTGTATTTGGTATCGTAAAACGGTATAATGATGAATTGAAACCGAACAAATTATGACGGTTTGGCTTTCTAAACAACACCCTTTAATTTCCAATAACGTTTGTTTTACATTAACATTTGCTTTGTTTCGCTGTAACGCGCGACATCAAAAAATCTAGTAATAATTAATTGGGATAACTTTGTAAAACAGTTAGCAAGTTTCTTTATTGTTTTAATTAGTGTACTCATAAATTTTTTTATTTCAATCTAGATCACTCAAGTTACCTTTGAAGTTTTAATCCTATATATTTTACCTAAATAATACGTAATCAATCCTTTTTGACATTCTTTTTTTCTATATGATGACAAAGTTTAAAAAAATGAAAGATGATTTAAAAATATTATATAATAAAATTAAAAATAAACAATTAACAATTTTCGCAGTTTATTTAAAACTTTAGCAGTTTTTTTAAAAAATAATTCGCAATTCTTATTAAATTGTTATTAGTTTTTTAACTTTTTTTTTTTCATTTTTTATCCAAGTAAGCATTTTTAAGCCATGTCTACATATTATAAAAAAGAAAAATAAAAGAAATGTTTTGTAGAACTGATGACTTGCTATTCAGGTATGCAGTATTTATAGAATATCCAAATTAACTTGAACAACCTGACTGTAACAATTTTTTTTTGTTGAAATTTTAGTTTTATATTATGTTTAGCCATGTTCTCTATTTGCTTTCGCTAAAGTCGAAAGTAACTTATCCCCCAAATTCACTGTGGTACAATCAAAATTTGAAAATCACCAATTTTGTTGTTATTTCGGAAGTGTTATATTTTAAAAATAATTTTGCGTTACGATATCTCATGTCCGTGAATTATTTTTTCCCCGTTTACTGTTCTTTGTGTTCAGTAGTTGTATTATATTATTTTAGATTTCGAAATGAAATAACATGGTTATTTTTATTGACGTATCCATTTGATTTTTTTTTCGCGCGAATGATACAGGTATACGATCACAATTTATTTTTAAAGGGGAATTGCCCTGTAATAATCCCAACTAGACGTAATTAGCCATTGCCAATCCCACCTTTGAATATTCCTCATGTCAGTCCCACCTTTCCCATATTTTTCCTCCATCGGTCCTCAGTTAAGAAAACTTAACGGGGTTAAGTTTTTTCCCGAATTACAAACTGACATATTAGGGCTTTTTAACAGAACGAGAATACGAGTCTATTGATGTAAAACTTACCTCGAAACGGTGCTACAAACGACTTGATTTTTTTTAATTGGAAGTTTAAACTCCCAAATTGAAGCACTGTTTTCTTCGTTTGGAACACAATTTCAAGGTAAGTTTTACATCATTCAATTCGTATCCTTGATCTGATCAAAAACTCTAAAACGTCAGCTTGTAATTTAGAAAAAAAATCGATGGAGGAAAAATAAGTGAAAGGTGGGACTGGCATGGGGAATATTCAAAGATGGGACTAACAATGACCAATAACGTCTAGTTGGGATTATTACAGGCCAATTCTCCTTTTTTTTTTAATTACAACGTACTTTTTCTTTGTTACATTTAGATGTTCATAGTCGAGTCGCAATCACAACGGACCAAACACATGTAGATATTATTTTGGTTAATACCGTGACTTTTTTTTTGTTTTCTTTATCAATAGTCATAGAATGCGATCTAACTGAATTTCCAATGTGTCTCCATTGCAAAGTGATATGCGCAAAATGTAACATATAAATTATATCAAACAAGGTAAAAAATCAACTCTTTTATGTACTGATGTTGAAAAAAGTGTGTTTCTTTGTATACTTTTGATTTTCAGGATTAAAAAAACTTAAATGTTCAAAAGGGACAATTAACGACAAAACCAACATAAATACAAGAAAGAAGAGTTGACACACCACACCTACCCTCCAATCTACACTCCAAGACCAAAACAACAAACCAGAAGACAAGCACGAGGTCTTGCCATCAAGGCATGGGGTTGTGACCCACTCCAGAGCCCATGCAGAACAAGACAAACAAAGCAGACAAGAGACACGGGGCGTGTCCTATGGACACGGGGCCGTGGTCAACTCCCAAATATGCAGAATCTCTCAAAGTACACATAGTACTGACCACGGAGCCGTGCCCTCTAACACTGGACAGTTGATGAAGACAGAGAAGAAAGGACACGGGGCTGTGCCCCCTAGGTACGGGGCCATGTGAAGGGCATGTTTGCAGCTATAAATAGAGGTGCTTGGTTCATTACCAACTCATCCCTTCAAACCACTTCTCTTCCACTTGCCACCATTCCACCACCACTACAACACGAACATCCACCACATTCCTCCATCATCTATCTTTAGAGTGCGTGTAGTAGTCTCGGGATCCAAGATTGACCGTAAGAGTTCTTGTCAAATAAAGGCCATGCTTGGCTAATCTCTTACATCACTTGGTGAAGGCAAATCTTTTATGTATTACTTTTGATTTCCAAGCTTTGGCTAACTTTTTATTTGGATTTGTATTAATGACTTTAATAACTAGTTTTTATATTGAAAGTGAACTTTATTCTATCATCTCTTCATATTTTGTTGATTCACTCTTTCATGTCTTTACGGTCTATATAAAACACGTTAACTGTCTAGAATGGAGTTAGAAGGGTGGTTTGGGTAAAGTTCTTGTCTTGTTAAGTGTATAGATCATGCGAGTACTTAACTCAAGCTTATTAGGACTTCTCTTGAGGGAGATGGCATCAAATCGTGGGAAGTAAAAACGGCTTGAATCCATTATAAATAAACTACTATTAAAACTTTAAACTGGTCTTGCGGGACTGTATCCCTGCTTACTCAGACCAATATGGCCGATGGTAGCATTGCCTCCAAAAGAGGGACATGCCATATTTTGCATTAATAACTTAATTATCTTTCAATAATCCAGCCTTACGGGACTGTATCCCTGCTGAGTCAGACCAAAAGTGGGGCATGCCACTATTACAAAGATAATCTCTTAAAAAACTCAAAGTATGGAAATCATCAAAGGATACATAAAAGAGGAGTCGGAACCAAGTGATTCTATCTTGTCTATTGTTTCTTTTCATATTTTATTTTCTTTTTAATTTTGTTTACTAACATCTTTTCCACAAAAAAAAAAAATAAAATTGGTTAGATTAGACGTTGATGATATTCCGGTATTAAAAGCTCATGTGTCCTTGGACGACCTCGGTATATTACCTTCACTATACTACGCCAACGATGGGTGCACTTACCCTAACGTGTTGTAGAGAGTGATCGTGTTACATCGTGTTTTATAAATTTAAAGCTTGATAAATGAGTAAAAGTGCTAAAAATGTACTAAAAACTATACCACGCTCGCACCACATCAAGTTTTTTGCGTCGTTGCCGGGGATACAAGAATTTTAAGAAAGTTTTAAATCAACGACCTAATCAATTTTAATCTTTTTTATTTTTATTTTTATTTTTAGGGTTTTTTTCTACATTTTCTTCACTTTCTGTAGGTTTAGTACGGGTGGTACCAGATCAAACACGGGGCCGTGCCTCATCCCTGTAACATAAAACTCTATTTTCTGCAAGACAGAAGCTGCAGTACGGGGCCGTGTAACTGATGTGTGCAAAATGCAACATATAAATTACATCAAACAAGGCATAAAACTAACCCTTTTTAAGTACTAATATTGGAAAAAAAGTGTTTTTGTCTTCCTTTTGTATTTTCAGGATTAAATGAGCTCAAAAACACAAAAGAAGCAAAAAGACAGCTAATTCCAACATAAATACAAGGAAAGGAACACTAGTGGACTGCCCGACCCCTTAACGGCACCTTCCAAAGCAAATTAGAGAAGACAGAAGACTGAACACGCCCCGTGCTCAGCCAGCACGGGGCCGTGCCCAAGAAGCAGCAGAAAAGACAAATCTATAGAAGCTTCTATTGCCCACCACGGGCCGTGCTCAGCGGACACGGGGGCGTGTCGAAAGTACAGCAGGCGCATTTATTGTAATTGTGAATTACAATTAATGAGGAGAGAGAGTGTCAGACAGGCACGGGGCCGTGTCCAGCGGACACGGGGCCGTGCCCAGCTCTCTGTTCAGCCTATAAATAGGAGTGCTTGGATTCATTTCATCTCATCCCTTGGCACACCACCTCTCTCACACCTCATCCACCACCCACCACCATCACAACACCATCATCCACCACCATCATCCATTGTCCATCGTAGAGTGTGTGAGTCGTCTCGGGATCCAAGATTGATCGTAAGAGTTCTTGACAATCAAGGCCATGTTTGCCTAAGTCTCTTACATCACTTGGTGAAGACAAAGTGTCTAGTATAATACTTTTTATTTCTAATCTTTTGCACTTTTTATTTGGTTTTGTATTAATGACTTTAATAACTAGTTACTTATGTTGAAGGTGATCTTTCCTTATCGTTTGTCCGTGGTGTCTTGGCATTATTTTACTGTCTATATAAAATAAAGGATTTTCACCATTCATATCTCCACGGTCTATATGGAGGTATGTTGGCTACCTGGTCGGGGGTTAAGGGAACGGTTTGGTAAAGGTCTTGCCATTGTTCAGCGTTTAGAGGTCATGCAATGGACCTGGGTCAAATTTAGTAGGACCTCCTTCAATACTTCATGGTATTGGATGGCGGGGGTCCAAACTCTTTGACCCCCTCATAAGTTAACTACTATTAATACTATAACCCGGCTATTTAGGACTGTATCCCTGCTGACTCAGACTACTTAGCCGAGGGTAACGTCACCGCCAAAAGCGGGGCCTACCACAATACTGCATTAATAACTTAATTCATTATCTTCCAATAATCCACCCTTTTAGGATTGTATCCTTGCTGACTCAAACTACTGGGGTGAGGGTAACGTCACCTTCAAAAGAGGGGCCTACTACAATAACTAAGATAATCTCTTAATTATGTGCAAAAGTGCGGAAATAATCAAAGGTTATACTAGATACGAGTCGGAACCAAGTGATTCATCTTGTCTATCTGTTTTTCTTTTATTTTTATTTTCAGCATTTTAGTTAGTTTTTATTTTTCTTAGCTTAAACATTTTTCTAAACTTTTATTGTGATTAGACGTTGAGGATAAACCGGTACTAAAAGCTCTTGTGTCCTTGGACGACCTCGGTATCTTACCAACGCTATACTACACTCAACGATGGGTGCACTTGCCCATATGTGTGTTTAGTGTTAGTGAAATATCGTGTTTTATAAATTTAAAACTTGGCTAAAATAAGTGTTAAAAAGGGCTTAAAATATACACCTAATATATACGACACTTCGCACGCATCAAGTTTTTGGCGCCGCTGCCGGGGACACAAGGATTTTAAGCAAGTTAGGAATCAACGGCCTAATCATTTTTTATTTTTCTTTTTATTTTTTTAGGATTTTCTTAGTTTTTCAGCTTCTGCAGAGCTCAGCACGGGCCGTGCCCGCTGAACACGCCCCCGTGCTCAATCATTGGAACTGGCAATCCTGTTTTACGTCAGACAGTAAGTTGAACACGGGGCCGTGCCCACTCAACACGCCCCCGTGCCCAAGTTTCAGTTACTGAAAACAGAACCGTTAGATCCCGGCGGTTGGTAATTTCTGACATAAACATGAGTGATAGTAATTGTTTTTACTTTCGGCACTCTTATGGTACGTGGTGTCAATTATGTGGTGGCAAACATAAAGAAGTAGAATGCTACTTTCTAAATTATAGGCCCCACTACATAGACCCACTGACTTCTTACAACCTTAAGAGGGGCGAAAGTAAAAATAAGCACTATTTCTCCCTCGAATGCGCCCCGCCAGATATTCTAGGGGAAATGCTCCTTGATGAGTTATTTCAACTAGAAAAGCTAATTCAGAATTGGTTAGAAGAGCTTAGGAAGGATTTTATTGATCCACCCCAAGACGATAACCATGACGAAATGCTGGAACCGCATTCCAACAACCTCGTTGCTCCCGAAAATGCCTTAGTTCCTAGAAAAGACTTGGACGATAGTCGTCCCTGTGTTGATTGTGCCGTGAAGGACTCTCCATCGACTTCGTTCGGTGCATACATAGACCTGAGCGATTCGGCATACACCTTCTTTAACAAGAGCCCGGGAAAGGGTTGGACTTGTCCACCTAGAATGAAAATAGGAATTACCCTCACCGACAACCTCTTGCGTTCTCGCCTTAGTCTAGGACAATTAAGGTATCTTAGGCACTTTGGGGTTGTTCCAACCAGTCAGGAACCACCCGATATTAACAAGTTCCTTAAAGACTAGACAACTTCATAAAACAGTCCCTCGACACGGGGCCGTGTCCAGCCAACACGCCCCCGTGTCCATCAAAAGATTCCATTCTGATCAGTACGTCAGAATGCGGACAAACTGTGTCAGAACTCCACCTGCACACGGGGCCGTGTCCAGGATGCTGTCGTTTTCTATAAATGCAGCCAAGAATTCTGCACATTTGGACCAACTTGGGGCAGAGATTTGCAGGAATCTTCTCTCAAACTATCCTAGGTAAGTCTAAAAGAAGGTTCCAACAACCCATCTTGTCCCTTCCTCTTTTAGCCATTTCCTTCTTCTCCATCTTTCTCCAAGAACTACCATTGAAAGTTTGAAATTCTTCCAACTTTGTGGTAGGGATTTATGAGTTTTGTTCAAGGAATCTTGGTAAAAACATGTTATGTAACCTTGTTTTAAGTTATTAGCAACTAAAAAGACCCCACAAGTTCAGAAAATAACTTAAAAATCCAAGTTTCCTTATTCCGAAATTCTGCAGAAAGATGAACATGGGGCCGTGCTCATTGAGCACGGGGCCGTGTCCGATAACTGTTTCATTAAATAAACTCTTTCAGTTTATTTTTAGTAGAATGTCGAGTGAAAACAGCGAAACATCTTCTGTGCATTCGTCAAACAGCCGAAGAGGAAGAAGACCCTCCATTGAAGCTACACTTGTGCACTATGTGGTAACATTAAGGGAGGCTCTCGACGAAATGACTTCAGTAGAGGAGGTCCTAATCGACCGTATTAACGATCTTACGATGGGACTTGAAAGCAGCTTCCAAGAAATTAACCTCTTGCACCAGAGGTTAAATATTCTTGTAGCACCCCCAATGGAACCAGTCCTTCCTCAGCAGGATTGGAACCTGGCACTCGGAATCAACAACCCTACCGGGTGGGAAGACTTTCCAGCGGAACCTCCCGTGGAACACCAACAAGAGATCCCGGTGGAAGTTGAAACTCCTCAAACTAATGCCAATGAGCCTTCTTTTCTCCTTCCAAGGGAAGTGGAAGAATGGCTCGCCGACATTTGAGGAGAACCGCACACGGAAGATGGAGTTCAAAAAGGCCTTGTTTAACCAAGATTAATTACTTCTTGGAAATTTTGCTAATTAAAATAAAGGCTAGGACTCCATGGTTTATTATTTCCTTGTTTTATCTAATTTTAATTTAGGATTATGTAAGTTCTCTCTATGATGAAATGAAATGATGGTTTTAAGGTTTGGATGGTTTGTAATGAATAAAACACACTCATGGTGGTAAAGGATGAAAAGGGGAACGAGAAAAAAGAACTCATGCACAAGAACAAGGCAATCCGACAATTCTCTCCAGTCCAGAAGGTTCAACACGGGCCGTGCACAACCAACACGGCCCCGTGCTGAACCACCTGCAGAAAAACGCCCAGTTCAGGTACCTGGACACGGGCCGTGTTCACCCAACACGCCCCCGTGTCCAGACTTCTGTCTCTCTTATTTTAATTTTGTTACTGGCACTTGAACACGGGGCCGTGCCCGGATAACACGGGGCCGTGTTCAGTGCCCAGTAACACAAATTTTTGCTTTTTAAACACTATTTTACACATCTAATCAACCTAAAAATTTATTTTTGGGACACATTGAGGACAATGTGTAATTTAAGTGTGGGGGGGGGGGGGGGGGGAATGCTAAAACCTTGAATTTTGCAAGTCCTAAATACAAGCCTTACACAAAACTCTATTGGAACCGCTAATCACCCCAAATTTTTTTCAAAAATTTCATTTTTTTTTACTTGTCTAGGTTTAACTCGGGAAATTCAAGTTCTCAAAAAGGTTATATTTTTAAGAATTTACAACCGATAGCGTAGTGATAAAAAGAACCAACATAAGAAAATTATGAAAAGGCATGGCAAACTTAGTTAAAATTTGATTATATATACTTGATCACATAAAAAACCCATTCCCACAAAAGTGAGTTTTGAGCCTTTATTGAGCATACAATTACATATCATTAAAACTAAATGCTCATTTTTCGTTTCTTGTGTGAATAGCCGCTTGGTTCTTACGACTCTAGAACTTGCCATGACGATACATTCCCGGTCCTTATCAACTTAAACCCGAGTAAGTAAATGATGGAGGCATTAGGACTAACCCCTTTTTATTTCTACACCATTATTTTTCTTTTTCTTTTACCACCTACCAAAAAAATCTCCCTAGTTAACCCCTTTGAGCCTAAACCTTTTCATTTCATCACCCAAAACCTTTTACCCACCAAAACCTTTTTCATTTTTAACCCTTTGTTTTAGTAACAAATTCGGTTTTTCGTATGAAAAAAAAAAAAAAAAAATTTCGTGTTGATGATGAAGCAAAAAGAAAATAAACAAACAAGTTTATCAAAAATAACCTTGTTTGAATAAAAGCTTCATCAAAATAAAAAGTTACAAAAATGGAAAATCTTACGAAAACCGACACTTGTTACGCCTTTTCGCCCTTTTTCTACTAACCACTAACCATTTTCCCAACCACCTACCTTTAACCCAAGCCTAACCCTTAACCCACAAAGTCCTCTTGATATTTACAACGGTATAAAAGTTAAAAAGGAGGAGGATTGATTGCTTGGCAAGCCTATGGTAGGAATAAGTTCCATGCCGCTCTCGAGTGATTCACTAAAAATACACCTTCGGCCGAGTGTGAGTGATTTCTCCCGTGAGGTATGTGAGCTTGTATATAAATGGAATTTTAAAAAAAGGCATGTTATGCCCAATTAAATAGTTTCTCCTATGAAACGTTCTAAATAAATCATTACGAATAGGATTGTAAATAAATAAAAATAAACCCAAAAAGATCTTGGACATCCCGACACTCTACGACAAGCCCAAAAACCTTCTCTTCTACCTATTCCATTTGGGAGTGTAAGCCACATATTAAAGAGTTTTGCTTGAGGACAAGCAAAAGTTCAAGTGTGGGGTATTTGATGTGTGCAAAATGCAACATATAAATTACATCAAACAAGGCATAAAACTAACCCTTTTTAAGTACTAATATTGGAAAAAGAGTGTTTTTGTCTTCCTTTTGTATTTTCAGGATTAAATGAGCTCAAAAACACAAAAGAAGCAAAAAGACAGCTAATTCCAACATAAATACAAGGAAAGGAACACTAGTGGACTGCCCGACCCCTCAACGGCACCTTCCAAAGCAAATTAGAGAAGACAGAAGACTGAACACGCCCCGTGCTCAGCCAGCACGGGGCCGTGCCCAAGAAGCAGCAGAAAAGACAAATCTATAGAAGCTTCTATTGCCCACCACGGGCCGTGCTCAGCGGACATGGGGGCGTGTCGAAAGTACAGCAGGCGCATTTATTGTAATTGCGAATTACAATTAATGAGGAGAGAGAGTGTCAGACAGGCACGGGGCCGTGTCCAGCGGACACGGGGCCGTGCCCAGCTCTCTGTTCAGCCTATAAATAGGAGTGCTTGGATTCATTTCATCTCATCCCTTGGCACACCACCTCTCTCACACCTCATCCACCACCCACCACCATCACAACACCATCATCCACCACCATCATCCATTGTCCATCGTAGAGTGTGTGAGTCGTCTCGGGATCCAAGATTGATCGTAAGAGTTCTTGACAATCAAGGCCATGTTTGCCTAAGTCTCTTACATCACTTGGTGAAGACAAAGTGTCTAGTATAATACTTTTTATTTCTAATCTTTTGCACTTTTTATTTGGTTTTGTATTAATGACTTTAATAACTAGTTACTTATGTTGAAGGTGATCTTTCCTTATCGTTTGTCCGTGGTGTCTTGGCATTATTTTACTGTCTATATAAAATAAAGGATTTTCACCATTCATATCTCCACGCTCTATATGGAGGTATGTTGGCTACCTGGTCGGGGGTTAAGGGAACGGTTTGGTAAAGGTCTTGCCATTGTTCAGCGTTTAGAGGTCATGCAATGGACCTGGGTCAAATTTAGTAGGACCTCCTTCAATACTTCATGGTATTGGATGGCGGGGGTCCAAACTCTTTGACCCCCTCATAAGTTAACTACTATTAATACTATAACCCGGCTATTTAGGACTGTATCCCTGCTGACTCAGACTACTTAGCCGAGGGTAACGTCACCGCCAAAAGCGGGGCCTACCACAATACTGCATTAATAACTTAATTCATTATCTTCCAATAATCCACCCTTTTAGGATTGTATCCTTGCTGACTCAAACTACTGGGGTGAGGGTAACGTCACCTTCAAAAGAGGGGCCTACTACAATAACTAAGATAATCTCTTAATTATGTGCAAAAGTGCGGAAATAATCAAAGGTTATACTAGATACGAGTCGGAACCAAGTGATTCATCTTGTCTATCTGTTTTTCTTTTATTTTTATTTTCAGCATTTTAGTTAGTTTTTATTTTTCTTAGCTTAAACATTTTTCTAAACTTTTATTGTGATTAGACGTTGAGGATAAACCGGTACTAAAAGCTCTTGTGTCCTTGGACGACCTCGGTATCTTACCAACGCTATACTACACTCAACGATGGGTGCACTTGCCCATATGTGTGTTTAGTGTTAGTGAAATATCGTGTTTTATAAATTTAAAACTTGGCTAAAATAAGTGTTAAAAAGGGCTTAAAATATACACCTAATATATACGACACTTCGCACGCATCAGTAACACCCACACGGGGCCGTGTCTATCTCCAGTTTCTAGAAAACAAAACCGTTTGATCCCAATGGTTAAAACCTCGTCCGAAAAATATGGATTGTAGGATCGTTGTACGACTTGAGTGAGTCGATCAGAAGAGTTGTTTATCCGAATCAGAGACGAAATCAATGAAACGGACGCTTGATGTAATTATAATGTCTCTATTATTGATTTAACACTGATTTACAACCTGGAGACGATTCGGCAGAGCTTCGCTACTCAGATCCGAAAGTTACAAATGAACAAACCAAGTGCCCTATTTATAGTGTAGGTGATTTCGTTTGAAATGGGCAAGGACACCTTCAAACGAAATTAGCTTGTCTAATTTCGTTTGAATGTGTCTTGTGTTGTTTCAAACGAAATTACAATAAAACTTATGAAAATCAGTTTCTAGTACCTCTAGCACTGGTCATCCTATCTTATCCTATCTCATGACTCGATACAAGACGAAGTCAATAGACATAGTGCACTAACATGGGTGTTAATGGTTATTTTTACCCCCACTCTTACGATAAATGGTGCCAATTATGTGGTGGGTTCCATCAAGATTTAGAATGCCCCATTCTAAATTTTGATCCCCACTACCTAATAGACCCATTGTTTTCCTGTTACAATCACCTTAAGATGGGTGGGAGTAAAAATAAAAACTCTCATCCACCTGAATACCACCAACCCTCTTTTCTAGAAAACATAACTTTGGAAGATCTATGTCAAATGGAAACAAGAATTCTCCAGAAACTCAAGGAAATAGAATTCATGATGAAGGCACGATATTCATCAAAGGATAATAAAGAATGAGATGAATCGAAAAACGATTCGATGGAACCACATTCAGGAAAGACAACACCAAGACCATCATGGGTTGTATTCGCAGTTGGGGTGTTACAAAACATGCGGAATATGTAACATTTTTCGTTTCACAATTACATGTAAAACATGTTTATTTCATGCCACTATACAAGTCCAAAAAAGGCAATTCAGTTGGGGGGGGGGGGGGCAGAAAAGTGGAAACTAGAAGCCAAAAGGGTATGTCTTTCGTGCTTGTTACATGTTTTTTGGTGCATTGTTTAACATATCATGTATTTGTTTTGATGTGATTTTTATTAACAATTTCCGTAACACATGTAAACATACTTTCTTTGTGGAACAACAAAGGAGTGGGTTTTACTTGATAGCAGCAAGTTGAAGTTTAGGAAAAACAAAGGTGTGTGCTTTTCATTGATTTTGTAATAAAAATGCAAAGTGTATTTCTTTGTAACAAACTGTGATGGTGTAGATAAAAAGTTGACGATTTCTAAGAGTTCAGCCGCAAGACACTATGACGAAGAGGGTGTGTGTGGTACCCGTACAATTTAGACGTTTACTATATTTTGTTTTAATTTAAGATGATATGATTATATGTTACTAAGAGTTAACTACGTGTTAAAGAAATGATGCTAAAACCGATTCTATGCGAAAGAGAACAACGAGGTCTAAATCAGTTAGGTTGGCGAAAAGAAGAAGGAAGAATGATGAAGAAGACTATGAAGAATTCACATATGCAGATTGTGAAGCTAATGCTGAAGGGGATGATTAATAAATTGTGGTTGGCCGTGTTAGAAAGAAATAAAAAAAAGGGACGTGTTTCCTGGGATTGGGACAAGATCATCCCTTACTGATTTAGCCTTGTAACCTAGTTAAATAACAATGCACACGAAACTAGGTCAGTAACTTAATACAACATTTACGATAAACTCACGAAATCAAAACCCTCACGACGAATGACAAAGTATAGCCCGGATTCCGGCAGCACTTAAACATCCATCGGATCGGTTTCAATCGATCGGACATTGTATCGTAGCAGTGATCGAGTTAATACCCTGTACTCGTAGTAGCGTTTCCCTAAGTGAAATTGTGATTTTGAGTAGTATCTTTCATTTTTGAGTGAAATTTTCGAGCACAGAAGCAAGTCCCATGCACAGGCAATTTATAGCAACATTTTGGGTTTTACGCGGCCCACGTAAACCCTCACAAGACTTTTACGCGGCCCGCGAGGGCCACCTAGTCTACAACTAGGGCTACCGTGTCACGTGTAGGCCCGCCACGTGGCTGACACGTGGCCTGAAGCGTGTCCCGGTCATGTGCTGTTCTGTCGCGGCCCGCGTAGCCTTACCTTATGGTTTACGCTGCCCGCGTGAAATCCAAATTTCTTGATTTCTTGATTTTTCATGAATATTAGGGTTTCAGGGGTCCGGGTTTCCACTTACGGGACATTTTTGGATGTTTTTGCAGGTCCTTACAGTAAGCTAGTCGAATTTGCAGGCAATGAAGGGGCGACTGCCGTACTGCGTTGGTTAGAAAAGACCGAGGCAGTAATTAAGATCAGTAAATGCGCAGAGGAAGACAAGGTTATGTACGCATCCCACCTTTTCAAGGAAGAAGCGTTAGAATGGTGGAACACGGTGCTATAAGCCAAAGGAAGTGACGTGGCTTATGCCATGAGCTGGGAGGAATTTAAAGAGTTGGTGGAAAGGAAATTTTGTCCCGCCAACGAAAAGGAACAAATGACAAATAAGTTCCTAAATCACCGGATGGTAGATGTTGACTGTCGGGGGTATACTTCGAAATTTTTCGAGTATGCTAGAATTGTACCAACTCTGGCCTCGCCAGAACCGGTGCTTATTTCTCGCTATATTTGGGGACGAATTAGCGAGATTCGTGACATAGTCAAAGCTGCGATACCCCACACAATTGACGATGCGGTCGAACTGGCCAACACCTTGACTGACAGACTGGTGCGCACGAGAGAAGAAAACGGGAAAAAGGAATTGGCCCAAAAGATTACCCAAGGATTTCGGGTGGGTAATAATAATAGTAATTTCAAGAGAAAGGGAACCGGGCAGTCTTCCATACCGCCATTTTGCGGAAATTGCAAAAAGAAACATTTTGGAAAATGTAAGGAAAATTGCAATTTTTGCAAGGCACCGGGCCACCGAGAGGAGGAATGCAAGAAGAAATCAAAGATCTGCTACAATTGCGGAGAAGTTGGGCATTTTAGACCTGAATGCCCTAAATTGGTTAAGCCAGCTGACGACAAGGCCAAATCTGCCGAAGGAACTAACAAGAAAAATGCCAGAGCCTTTCAGCTGACTACACAAGAAGCGAATCTGATTCCGGATGTGATAGCTGGTACGTTTCTTGTACACGATGTTTACGCAAAAGTATTATTTGACTCTGATGCAAACCAAAGTTTTATAAATACTTCATTCTGCCAAGCTCTTAAGCAACCTTTAACCAAACTTAGGCAGATTTATACGGTAGAAACGGTAGATGGAAATTCTGTTAACATAGATAAAGTTTTGCAAAAAGGGAAGATAGAACTCTCAGGACATAAATTTTCTTCAAACCTGCTACCTATGAATTTAGCTGGATTCGATGTCGTGCTAGGGATGGATTGGTTAGTAGCCAACCATGCTCGAATCCTCTGCGATAAGAATTCCATAGAAATTCATACACCCACAGGAGATGTAATTTTGATTTCAGGAGATAAACCGCGTAAACCAATGAAGTTCATTTCAGAAATGAAAGTTGCTAGTTATGAATGAAAACAAGGAATAGTGTACATGATTTCGGTAATCATTAACACTAGAAGTAAGGAACTTAAGGAAATTCCAATAATATCAGAATACCCGGATGTCTTTCCAGAAGAGCTACCAGGACTACCACCCGATAGGGAGGTAGATTTTAGAATTCATCTAATTCCTGGAACTACACCAATAGCTAAGGCACCATATTGATTAGCTCCCACAGAAATGTTAGAACTGAAAAAGCAGTTAGATGAACTACTAGGCAAAGGATTCATACAACCTAGTTCATCCCCTTGGGGAGCGCCTGTGCTGTTTATAAAGAAGAAGGATGGTTCAATGCGAATGTGTATCGATTATAGGGAATTGAATAAGGTTACAATTAAGAATCGATACCCATTACCTAGGATTGATGATCTTTTTTATCAACTTCAAGGAGCTAGATATTTCTCTAAGATAGACTTGCGCTCTGGATACCATCAGCTGAAGGTACAGGAAGAAGACATACCTAAAACTGCTTTCAGGACTAGGTATGGTCACTACGAGTTTACAGTCATGCCATTTGGTCTAACGAATGCTCCTGCAACATTTATGGACATGATGAATAGAATCTGTAAACCGTATTTGGATAAATTCGTGATTGTCTTCATCGACGATATACTCATTTATTCCAAAAGCCAGGATAAGCACTGTGAACACCTGCATGCACTCTTAGCTCTGTTAAGAAAGGAAAAGCTTTACGCCAAATTTTCGAAGTGTGAATTTTAGCTACAAGAAGTGCAATTTTTAGGACACATGGTGAATCACGAAGGTATTCACGTAGATCCCTCCAAGATAGAAGCAATCACAAATTGGAAGGTCCCACAATCAGCTACCGAAGTTAGAAGTTTTCTAGGATTAGCTGGATATTATAGGCGTTTCATTAAAGACTTCTCTAAGATAGTTGTTCCATTAACTAAGATAACCTGTAAAACTGTTAAGTTTGAATGGGGACCTAAGCAAGAAGAGGCCTTTAGAATCTTGAAGCAAAGATTAACAACTGCCCCAATTCTAGCCTTACTAGACGGAACCGAAGATTTTGAAGTCTTCTGCGACGCTTCTAAGTAGGGATTAGGATGTGTGCTAACGCAACGCAAAAAGGTAATTGCATATGCATCAAGGCAGTTGAAGAAGCACGAGGAAAATTATACGACTCATGACTTAGAATTAGGAGCAATAATTTTTGCCCTTAAAAGTTGGAGACATTATCTATATGGAAGTAAGTTTACTGTCTATACAGATCATATAAGTTTAAGATACATATTTGGGCAAAAAGAATTGAACATGAGGCAAAGAAGATGGATGGAAATTTTAAGTGACTACGACTGTGATATTCAATATCACAAAGGGAAGGCGAATGTAGTAGCAGATGCCTTGAGTCATAATGAAAAGAAAAGGCGAATCCGTGCTCTTGGGTTAAATATCCAATTGGATTTAATGGAACAACTGAGGAATATTCAGGAAACAACAATCAAGGATGATACTGAAGGAATGAAAGGAAGGATAAAGGAATTAGAGCAAGGGACTGATGGAATTTGGAGATTTCATAAGAGAAGGATTTGGGTACCTAGGCAATGAGATTTAAGAAATAAGATTCTAGAAGAAGCCCATAAGTCTAGGTATATGACGCATCCTGGTAATAACAAGATGTATAAGATCTAAGGAACAATTTCTGGTGGATAGGAATGAAAAAAGACATAGCTAGATATGAAAAAAGTCTAACTTGTTCGCAAGTTAAGGTAGAGCACCAGAAACCTTAAGGGTTACTTCAACAATTAGAAATGCCTGTATGGAAATGGGAACTAATAACAATGGACTTTGTTACTAAGTTACCCAGAACCAGGAAAGGCAACGATGCAATCTGGGTGATTGTAGATCGATTAACCAAATCAGCTCATTTCCTGCCAATGAAGGAAGCCTTTAGCATGGAAAGATTGGCTAAGTTATACGTAGATGAGGTAGTTTCCTTACATGGAGTTCCACTCTCCATTGTTTCAGATAGAGATAGTCGTTTCACTTCGCATTTCTGGACAAGTTTCCAAGAGGCAATGGGGACACGATTAAATCTAAGTATTGCCTATCATCCTCAAACAGACGGATAAAGTGAAAGGATGATCCAAACCCTGGAAGACATGATCAGGGCATGTGTAATAGATTTCGGTGGAAATTGGGATGACCATTTACCATTAATTGAATTCTCCTATAATAATAGTTACCATACAAGTATCAGTGCTGCCCCGTTCGAAGCACTGTATGGATGAAAGTGCCAAACCCCAGTTTGCTGGGCAGAAATAGGAGAAAGTCAATTATTAGGTCCCGAGATTGTACAGGAAACCACTGACAAGATAACTCAAATCAAGGAAAGACTGAAAACGGCTCAGGATCGCCAAAAGAGTTATGCAGACAATCGACGCAAGCCTTTGGAATTTCAAGTTGGAGACAAGGTACTCTTGAAAGTTTCTCATTGGAAAGGAGTAGTTCGATTCGGTAAGAAGGGAAAGCTAAGTCCAAGGTACATAGGACCATTCTAAGTTACCCAATGAATAGGACCAGTTGCCTATCGCTTACAACTACCAGAAGAATTAGTCGGGGTACATGATGTGTTTCATGTATCTAATCTTAAGAAGTATTTATCTGATGAATCACTGGTAGTACCACTTCAAGACATAGAGGTAAATGAAAAGTTGAAATTCGTTGAGAAACCGCTCCAAATTGAAGACAGAAAGATCAAATTCCTCAAACACAAGAGATTGGTACTGGTCAAAGTAAAGTGGGATTCAAAAAGAGGACCGGAGTATACCTGGGAACTGGAATCGGAAATGAAGCAAAAATATCCTCACTTATTTCAGTAAATCTCGAGGATGAGATTTTAAATAAGGTGGGGAGGATGTAAGGACTTACAAAAATGTCCCACAACACTCCGTAAGTGAAAACCCGGACCACTAAAACCCTAATCCTTGTGAAAAAATCAAGAAATTCGAATTTGTCAATTTGTCGCGGGCCGCGTAAGACTTAAGGAAAACTTACACGGGGCGCGACAACTTTAAAATGCTCTGGATAAGCTTTAGGCCACGTGTCAGACGCGTGGCGACCCTACCTCGTGACACGGCAGCCATAGCTAGGGTGGCCCTCGCGGGCCACGTAGGATCCCCCTCGTGTTTACGCGGGCTACGAGAGACTCAAATTGCAGCTATAAATTGGACGTTGCATGGACTTTCTTCTGTGTTCGAAACATAAGTTCTAAAACGTCAAAATTCTGCTTAAATCAAGTCTTTAGGTATCGAAACTCTACTACAATTACAGGGTAATAACTCGATCACTGCTACGATACAATGTCCTATCGATTGAAACCGATCCGATGGATGTTTAAGTGTTGCCCAAACTCGGGCTATACTTTGTCATTCGTCGTGAGGGTTTTGATTTCGTGAGCTTATTGTAAATGTTGTATTAAGTTACTAACCTAGTTTCGTGTGCATTGTTATTTAACTAGGTTACCAAGCTAAATCAGTAGGCAAAACTCTGTCTAGTTAAACTCGCAATGTGAGTCATTCTCTTTTTACCAAGTTGTTTGCAAAACCCTAAATGTTTTCAGGTTATACTTTGCAGTGATTAAGTCTTTACTAATCTTTAATTACTAGCAGTAAGTGGGGGGTTTTGTACACATTACTACTAATGATTTATCACTTTAGGTGGGCGAGCCTAATTAGTGATATGTCCACAGTCATAGATTCGGTCGAGTGACAGTTGAACCAGCTAATTATAAGATAGGGGCAAATGTAATTTGTAACAATGTGTCATTTTGTATCAAATGAATGACTCGCCAGTATTTCCCCTCTGATAAAATCTTTTTAAACATGTTTCAGGTGATTTACTGTGAACCAGGAAAAGTGCCGCGTAGCACTACAGCTTGAAAGGAGTGGCTCAGTAAATAAATAAACATCTTTTTGTAAATCGGGGATTTCCTAGTGAAATTCCCTTATTGTAAATTACGGGGGTTGTCCCGAAAAATGGGAATAAAATAAAAGGGGTGTTTTCTGTTAAATGATCCTGTTAAAGTTTCCGCTGCCAAATTAAATACAAATACCACGGGTTTCTGTCCCGGGGCATTCGAACCAGGAAACTGGGTCGGGGGCCGTGACAATATGTTCGATATGTATGTCAACTTATGTGGTGGTGATAAGCGGGTATAATTTAAAACTGCTATAGGCAGTTATTCCCGCCAAATGAAACCGCCAAAACCTTTGTATATATGTATGATATCCGGTAACATGTTCCAGCATCAAGACAAGTTATGTTCCTTATAATTGTCCTCTCATTCTATTCGAATACCCTTAGATCCTTACTGTTTCTACATATCATTTTCTGTTAACCATGAATACCGATTCAAGTCAATCAATTACTTCTGCTGCAAATGTTCTTGAATCCCAACATAGTGGTATCAGAGCCACGGTGGGAAAGAATGTAGAAATCAAACCAACATCAACGATGATGCCCTGTCAACACTTTCTTGATGAAAAGAATGAAAATTTCCCGTGTAAGGCTTTGTTACTATTGCCATCAACCAGACCATCAGATATACTCGTGCAAAGCGAAAGAAAATGATGAAGCCACCCAACTGATAAATCAAGCAATCAATGTCGGAATTCAGAGACAAGAGGATGAAGTGATCCGCCGGAATGAAATGATTGTCACTGGAACAAAGGGTGGCCAGTGGGGCGATATCTGGTATGTAAGTCCAACATTTAATCATCACTTTGCAGGTAACTTAAATGTTTTTAAACGTATCAAACATATGGTTGGGGTAGAAACGAAATCGGGAGAGAATAATTTTCTGTTTATCCGGGGAATTGGGGTTTTATTTACCGGAATTGGACCGAAACGTATTAAGCAGAGTGTGTTTTATTTACCGGAATTGTTACCGAAACGTATTAAGCAGAGTGTGTTTTATTTACCGAAACGTATTAAGCAGAGTGTGTTTTATTAAGCAGAGTGTGTTTTATTTACCGGAATTGGACCGAAACGTATTAAGCCTTGATCACTTAATGCTGCAAGGATATACGGTAAAAAAATCCGGTGATACATGTAAGATTTTTCCAATGTTCTCTGCCCCAGTTGTTAATTCGGTGAATGATGTTAGCGGTTTAACCAAGAAAGAAGAACTTGGTTTAAAAGAAAAACAAAAAGTGATATGTAACACCCTTCTATTACTATTTGTATTTAATAAAATATGCTTATATTTTATATAAAAGCACTTAACTTCAAGGAAAACTTCCAAAATCGATGTTTTACAATAATCACATACTAGTTAACTACCAACTAGTTTAAATAGTGATTAGTAAATTGTTTACAATATAAACATTGTCTAAACAAAGTTAAATTAAAGCGGAAGCATCAAAAGTTCGTGTTCGGTTCTTCAAAACATGCTTGATCGCCATCCGGAAAGACCCCATCATCACCTAGAGTCAAAACCACTTAAAAAGTTAGTATTGACATTAATATAACGTATATAAACGAGTTCTAGTATCAAATCATCAAAAATAAAATAAAAATTCAGTTTTGGTCCTGTCGCGTGTCGCGCCAGAACCCCCTCGACTTGTCGCGTGTCGCGAGGACTCTCGCGTGTCGCGCCAGATCTAGGTGATTCTGTCGCGTGGCGCGGGGGATACCATTTTCCAGCAGGTGCAGGTTTTTGACCTGCATTGCCTGCCAACTCCGAAATTTACCATTTTTAACTTCAAATGCCCATAACTTTTGATCTGTAGGTCCGTTTTAGGTGATTCTTTTTCCTATACGTCTGTAATTTCATTACCGACGTGCCTATGACATTCATTATTCCAAGAATTCAGATTACAGACCGAATGACTGAAATCACTTTGTAATTATTCAACCCACCAAGTTTATACAAATTTTTGTACAAATGAGATAGCAACCTTAAGGCGCTTTCACCCAACTTCCGGGGCTTAATATCACCGGCATTTCATTACCAATCTTATGGCTTCATGCTCTTGTGATTGCCGACGCCAAAGGCTAACAATCAAACACTAACAATACTAACTACCCAATTATTCGACCCGTTTGTCTCAATTATGGAATCCTCCATTTATATTGACTACCAAACACTTCCTAGTCGAATCTTAACCTATTAATTCAAGTGGAGAACATTGTCACCTTAATCAACACAAGCTTTCATTCTAAAACCCAATCGCACATGTTTAAATATCAAATTTTCTTAATGTAATGAAACGAGTTACATACCTTCAAAGCACACCCTTCAATCGTGCGTCAACACCGGCTTGTCCACTCGATGCTCCGGCTTCCTTTCCTATAGAGTTCAATCACATTACATTTAGAACTCTTTGTTTCACATATAACACATAGTTTACCATCTAGTGAAATTATGCGTTTTTGTTCACATTTCAACATTTAACCTTCTATTAGGCATTTTCACAAACACTTTAAGGGCTGAATTTTACACCTTTTATAATCAAGTTCATGGCTTGTTACTTAGCCAATGTTAACATCAACATAAGCATGTTCATATCAATTTTTCTCATTATCAACATCTGAATTTACTTCCTAGAGCTCAAATTACTCTAGAACAACAATCAATTTCTAATGTTTAACATGTTCTTACAAAACCCACTTATCACCTTCAATGGTGATTATGAATTCACAAGAATTAGGTATAATTTCAACAAGTAAATGACTAGGGTTTTACTCCTAGACACAATATCATCCCTATCTCATCCAAACAACATTCATGCAACATGAATTTCGAATTTCTTAGGTTTGTCCAGAAATTCAACTAGAGATTTTCTTATAAAATTCACATACCTTATGCCCCCTTTTCAGAGGAGATCACTATTTCATGCTCGGATTTTGATTTAGAACTGATTTTGACCTTCAATTTATGGGATTTGTCAAGAACTAGGGTTTGTGGGGTTTCTCCTGGTCGCCCCTGTGCTTCAATCGACCCAGACACACACACACTTGTGTGTGTGGGGGTTTTATTTTTTGTTTATATATTTCATGTTTCAATTTTAACAAGTTTGGCCCCTCTATTATCATTAGTTTGTATTTTTAGCGTTTTTAACCCACTTATAAGTCACTACTAGACTTTTGTCTAACTAGGTTATTTTTAATCCTAGTTAGTTCACTTATTTATTTACCGAACTGTTATTTTAAATAAAGGATTTACATTTTCGGGGTGTTACAAGTCCATCCCCCTTAAAAGGGTTTCGTCCTCGAAACCGGAAAATATATACCAAATAGTGTCGGGTAGAGACGCCGCATCTCCTATTCGGATTCCCATGTGGTATCCGAACCTTTCTTGTGTTCCCATTTGACCTTTACTTGATCAATTTCTTTGTTCCGCAAACTCTTCACCTTGCGATCTAAAATCGCAATCGGCTTCACTGCGTAGTTGAGGCTATTATCCACCTCGATGTCATCGTAGTGGATATAAGCGGTTTCGTTAGCTAGACATTTCCGGAGATGTGATACGTGGAATGTGCTATGTATTCCACTAAATTCCTCGGTAATTCGATATGGTACGCTACCTTACCAACCCGTTCAATGATTTTAAATGGCCCAATAAACCTGGGGCTTAACTTTCCTCTTTTTCTAAACCGGATGATCCCCTTCCATGGAGATACCATTAACATAACCTTGTCACCGACTTGAAATTTGATTGGACTCCTTCGTTTATCCGCATACGACTTTTGTCGATCCTGAGCCGCCTTCAAGTGAGCTCGAACCACGTCAATTTTCTCATTAGTGGCTTGGCCAACATCTTTATAGGCCAGCTCACGCGGACCCACTTCACCACAACACACCGGGGTCCTACATTTCCTACCATATAGCATCTCATACGGGGCCATGCCAATGCTGGCATGATAGCTGTTGTTATAAGAGAATTCTGCTAACGGCAAATACACATCCCAACTGCCCCCGAAGTCAATAATACACGCCCTCAGCACGTCTTCTAGGGTTTGGATTGTTCTCACACTCTGTCCATCCGTCTGAGGAAGGTACGCTGCGCTGACAAAAAGCTTTGTTCCCATTTGTTTTTGGAAATCTCGCCAGAAGTGTGAAGTAAACCGGGTATCCCTGTCCGACAAAATAGATACCTGTACCCCATGACGTGCCACTATCTCGTTTGTATATACTTCCGACATCTTTTCCGAAGTATAAGTCTCAAGTATGGGAATAAAGTGAGCACTCTTCGTCAATCTATCAACAACTACCCATATAGCATCGAATCCTCGGCTCGTCCTAGGCAGTTTGGTCAACAAGTCCATGGTGATATGTTCCCATTTCCAAACCGAGATTTCCAATGGTTGCAGTCTACCATATGGCTTTTGGTGTTCCGCCTTGACTTGTAAACAAGTCAAGCACTTCTCCACATACTTAACAACATCCCTTTTTATTCCGAGCCACCAATAGTTTTGCTTCAAATCGTTGTACATCTTGGTTGCACCCGGATGGATAGAGTAACGGGATTTATGAGATTCATCGACTAGAAGCGTCTTAACTCCACATGAATTCGGGACCCATATTCTTCCGAATCGAGTCTTCAACCCATTGTTACCATCCGCCAAGTCCTTCAGCTGACCAACTATCCTTTCCCTTTTTAAGTTTTCCTCTTTTATCGCCTCAGCTTGTGCTTCTCGAATGTGTTCAAGTAAACCCGAGGTTACAACAAGCTGCATTGACCGCACTCGTATTGGGACATAGTCCGTTTTCCTGCTCAAGGCATCCCCCACAACATTTTCCCTTCCTGGGTGGTAATGTATTTCGCAGTCGTAGTCTTTCACCATTTCTAACCATCGCCTTTGTCGCATATTTAACTCCTTCTGATCGAAGAAGTATTTTAAACTCTTGTGGTCAGTAAATATGGTGCACTTTACCCCGTATAAATAGTGCCTCCATATTTTTAACGCAAACACCATCGCCTCCAGTTCGAGATCGTGCATGGGATATTTCTTTTCATGCACCTTTAATTGCCTCGAGGCATAAGCTATCACTTTGCCTCGTTGCATTAAAACACATCCGAGCCCCGAAAGTGAGGCATCCGAATAGACTACCAAGTCTTCGACTCCGTCCGGCAACGTTAATACTGGAGCTTGTGTTAACTTTTCTTTTAGCGTTTGGAACGCTCTTTCTTGTTCAACACCCCAAATGAATCTCTTATCTTTCTGAGTTAATTTAGTTAATGGCGAAGCAATTTTGGAGAAATCTTGAATGAATCTCCTATAGTATCCTGCAAGCCCTAAGAAACTTCTTATTTCCGAAGGGTTCTTCGGAGGGCTCCATATCGACACAGCCTCTATCTTTGACGGATCTACCAATATTCCATTGGCACTTATGATGTGGCCAAGGAATTGCACCCCTCGTAACCAAAAGGAGCACTTTGAGAACTTTGCATACAACCTTTCTCGTCTGAGTGTCTCTAACACCTCTTGTAAATGATGCGCATGATCTACTTCACTTATCGAGTATACCAGAATGTCGTCGATAAACAAGATTACCAACTTATCTAACATTGGCTTGCAAACCCGGTTCATGAGGTCCATGAAAGCCGCGGGTGCATTCGTCAGCCCGAATAACATCACGAGGAACTCATAATGTCTGTATCGCGTGGGGAAAGTCGTCTTCGGTACATCCTCTTCCTTGACCTTTAATTGGTGATACCCTGATCTAAGGTCGATTTTTGAAAACCAATTCGTACCTTGTAATTGGTCGAATAGATCGTCTATTCTCGAAAGCGGGTATCGATTCTTTACCGTGAGTTTGTTTAACTCCCGGTAATCGATACACATTTGCATGCTTTCGGCCTTCTTTTTCACGAATAGTACCGGTGCGCCTCAAGGAGACATACTCGGCCTTATAAATCCTTTATCTAGGAAGTCACCTTAATCAACACAAGCTTTCGTTCTAAAACCCAATCGCACATGTTTAAATATCAAATTTTCTTAATGTAACGAAACGAGTTACATACCTTCAAAGCACACCCTTCAATCGTGCATCAACACCGGCTTGTGCGCTCGATGCTCCGGCTTCCTTTCCTATAGAGTTCAATCACATTACATTTAGAACTCTTTTTTTCACATATAACGCATAGTTTACCATCTAGTGAAATTATGCGTTTTTGTTCATATTTCAACATTTAACCTTCTATTAGGCGTTTTCACAAACACTTTAAGGGCTGAATTTTACACCTTTTATAATCAAGTTCATGGCTTGTTACTTAGCCAATGTTAACATCAACATAAGCATGTTCATATCAATTTTTCTCATTATCAACATCTGAATTTACTTCCTAGAGCTCAAATTACTCTAGAACAACAATCAATTTCTAATGTTTAACATGTTCTTACAAAACCCACTTATCACCTTCAATGGTGATTATAAATTCACAAGAATTAGGTATAATTTCAACAAGTAAATGACTAGGGTTTTACTCCTAGACACAATATCATCCCTATCTCATCCAAACAATATTCATGCAACATGAATTTCGAATTTCTTAGGTTTGTCCAGAAATTTAACTAGTGATTTTCTTATAAAATTCACATACCTTATGCCCCCTTTTCAGAGGAGATTACTATTTCGTGCTCGGATTTTGATTTAGAACTGATTTTGACCTTCAATTTGTGGGATTTGTTAAGAACTAGGGTTTGTGTGGTTTCTCCTGGTCGCCCCTGTGCTTCAATCGACCCAGACACATACACTTGTGTGTGTGGGGGTTTTTAATTTTTGTTTATATATTTCATGTTTCAATTTTAGCAAGTTTAGCCCCTCTATTATCATTAGTTTGTATTTTTAGTGTTTTTAACCCACTTATAAGTCACTACTAGACTTTTGTCTAACTAGGTTATTTTTAATCCTAGTTAGTTCACTTATTTATTTACCGACCTTTTATTTTAAATAAAGGATTTATATTTTCGGGGTGTTACATGATAGAGTTGAGTGCTGTGAATGAAGAACACAAAGAGAATTATTTAAATTCTTACTTCAAAAATCGAAATCTATCCACTGATGAACCGAATTGGAGTCAAATGATTATCCGGGCTATGGAATTTCATGATTTCTCTGATTGCAAGTCCCTATTGGAAATGATCGAAGACAGTGAGTTTGTGTTTAAATACAAACATGATTTGGAGGGAAAGTTTGAAGAGATGATGACATGGTTTCTAATCGTCAAACTGGGAATTTCTTCAAGACCTATTCCACCCTTTGCGGAAGATAACAGGAAGGTAGATCTACTGGGCCTGTATATGGTGGTGAACGTGATGGTGGCTACCGGAATGTCACAAATGACAATCTATGACCGGTGGTTACGAAAGACATGGGGTACGAGTATCATGACGACGAGTTCATGAGGATTATTTGTCACACCCCCAAAATACCACATGCGGTAACACCACGGGACGTGTGACGTACCAGGATCCAAGCCACCAATCACAATGAACCAATAATAAATATTTAAATAAAACATTCGATTCATTCCATAAAATATATCCAAGTCATGAGTTAAACCAAAGTTAAACATTCAGCGGAAGCATATAGTAAATTGTTAAATAACTGTTTCAAAACAATTATTCACAACCAATGTAACAAGTATCCAAGAGTCTCGAACCATGACCACTTCAGCACTCCCAGATAGCAAGTCCATAATCAGAAATCTAACGACCAGCAAGCATGCAGACAAGTGTGTCAGACGACGCTGGTGAGTTCAAAGTTTTGTTAACGCGTTTAGTTACCAGATATGAGTATAAAACAGTTCAATGATTTGATTTGATGTTGTTATTAACTCGATTACCGCAGATGGCTACAAGATTTATTTGCCCAACCCCAATGCCTCTATCAAAGCATTGGTCAAGTGGTTATGGTAATTAGTTCACCCCCGTCCTCCCCGGTACGGTGTGAGGGTGCCAAACCTAATAGCGCTATCAACTAATAACCTCGTTGCCTCCCTGGAAACTAATCGGTAGATGTAAGGGGTCTTAAATGATAGAAATAAGTGTAATAACCAACATCCCAATAACCAGACATTCCTCCCCAGAACGTTACCCGATATCCCTCCCCTAGATGCATGCTTGGAAAAAGGGTAGTGAACTCACCTTGGTTTGCTCGGTTTGTTAAGTTACCTGTTATCCAAGTTAATCAACCAACCCTACCGTGGTTAACAATACTTATCAGTCTCATAGTTATTCAAATCACACGTTTTTCACAGATTGTGTTCATCACAGAGTTACAATGCAACAAGTAGCATGCATATCATCACTAATATGTAACACAGATCATATATACACACAAGTATCTGTCATCCTTATTATTACAGACACCTACTGTTCCATTCCTTAACTTACATGGCGAAACACTTCTTGTGGCGAAAGTTCAACTTTCGTCGAGGGTTCCTTGTGACGAAACTCAGGTGTTTCGTCGACAATGTGTATGGCGAAACTCAGGTGTTTCGTCGACAATGTGAATGACGAAACATTTGATGTTTCGTCAAGATGTTAACAGTTCATACATTGGCTTAATTGTTCACCAAAAATCCTGTAAACACCACCCATGTTCCGAACCCGGTCAAACAAGCAATCCCCAAACATGTAAAACGATCAATTGCAAACATTACCTAATCGCAACAACCCTAAAACAACCATCGCGCTTAATGTTGCAGATCTCAATCATTCAGTAATCGTGTGCACAGACAGAATCATATGCATATGGCAATAGAATCATCAACCAAACACTAAGCATGACTAAATACAAGACATCGAATCTGTATCATACATGTTCCAATCTATCGGCTTGAACGTTAAGATATTAAAGCCCTAATCAACACAACATATGATTATGGTTTCTAATACCAACCCTTCCATTCACAATAAATCACAGACAATACATAACAATTGTTGCACCTGAGCAAAATCCGCAACAATCTTGATTTATCACTTCACTCCTCTGTGCTTACTTGTCAAATTTCGGGACGAAATTTCTTTCAAGTTGGGGATGATGTGACAATCCAAACTTTTAAGGTCAGAATCTTTTAATCACGCGATCCTATTTCTCGTTATTCTTCTTTCACATTCCTTACGACGATGAAAATTAGTAAAACACTTGTGACGGTAATGATATTGCTAAATGTTTAATACGTATGAGTATGAGTATGTGGATATAGTGGGCCGATTAGTTGGATTAATTGTTACTAAAACACATGGGCCGATTACTTGAATTTCAATTATCCTCACACCAAAATCATATTGGGCCGAGTGAAACCCAATTAAACCAATGGGTTGTTATGCTTTGGGGGTCGGTCATTAGGGGATATAAACACATAAGGGATACGTAGATTATTAGCACAATACATTCAAATCTTATATCTCTCAAGAAAACAAACCCTACTCTCCCTTCAAAATTACGCACGACAACAGGAAACCCCCTTCGAGTCATCAGCCTGTCGATCAAACTTTTTGGGTTAGTAAATACATGCTGATGTTAACTTTTAACTGATGATTGTATATTATATGTTTAATCGTAAATGTGAGGAAGAGTATGTTATGTTCATACATGTTAATTAATGTTAGGGTACATACTATAAAAGTGTTAATGAACTCGACTGAAATAGTTGTGATAACTACATGTAGATTGATTTAAGTACTGCCATGACGAATGATTTCTGGCTAACTAGTTCGATGGGTTTGGTTTGCATGATTATTGGTGTGTTGTTAAGAGTTATTAACATGGTTAATGTAAATGATGCTATGATGGGTTATTTACTGGATCATTAATCTGGATGTTAAGAGGATTTATGTTAAACATTAATCTAGAATATATAATGATAAGGTCATAATGATAATTGTTTGATATGGTTTTGGTTCAATGGTTAGTATTGTTGTTATTGATTTTAGGGATAGTATGTTAAATGCTTGTGGGTATACCTAGTTAGGGGTTACTGATGTCACGAGGATTTGACATAACCTATGAATTATATGAATTGAAATATTGGGCTTGAGCTTTGACTTAATATTTTAGTAAATAATTAACTACGTCACAGTAACAATTGTATATGAGCTTGGGCCGAGAAATTGGAATGGGTAATATAAACAAAAGTTTACTTGTACAAGATTTGGACCCCTCCTGCTTACTGGGCCTGGGATGTATTTAGGCCACACAGGCTCGGGCTGGACTACAAGGTTTCTTTCATTAAATTTACGTTGGGCCGCATCAGTGAGACACTTGGGAACAATCATACTTCCAACGTTTGGGCTGGGTTTGTGTAAAGGGCTGTAAATTCTTGGTCCGACATACACACACACACATTCACACAGATTGTTAAGGGTTTGTGAAATGGGCTGCACTAATTAAAAGGGGATTATTAACTTGGCAACTGGGCCGTGTATTTTACTTGGGCCAATAAGATGTACAGGCAGCAAGAAATACATATGTGTTAGGTGCTTGTTGTTATTGCATGTTTTAGTAATTTACGAATATGTAGATATGAAGTTAGTGCATATGGGTAAAGAAATCTTCTATGATAATTGTATTTGGTGGCAAACTGTTTAAGTGTATATGGATGCTTGTATATATATATATATATATATATATATATCATTGCGTGGGTACTATTGTATGATAACTTGTTAACTTAGTTCACTTGAATCTTGAGTGGTGTGGAAGTACTAGGGTATTGCATGATCCTACATACGTGTACTTACGTTTTATATACATTAGGTTGCGTGTAACAGACGTAACATTTAACGCCTAAAAGTACGTAACAACCGAGCAACCTGAGGTGAGTTCATCTCTCTTGAGCATGCGTCCCGGTGGTTGGGACAGTCAGTGGGTATCCCGAGGAGGGATAAGTCTTTTGGGTAAAAACGGGAATGTTGGATAATATACTCTTCCTATCACCTTTAAAGTCCCTCCGTGTTGTTTGGTTACCGGGGAGGTAACATGGTATTAGTTAGTAGCGCTACTTAGGTTTGGCAACCTCACCCCGTACCTGGGAGGACGGGTGTTGAACTAATGACCTAGTCATGACCAATGCTATGATAGGAGCATTGGAGAAAGGGCAAAATAATCAGAAGCCGTCTTGTATTCGGGTTATTATCAACATTACTTTCGGAATTAAATACAATGGATTAACTAGATACTTGGTAACCAACGTTTTCGTAAAACTATGAACTCACCAGCCTTGTCTGATACACTTGTTGCATGCTCGCAGGTCGATAGATATCTTGGATTTGGGAACTTGCTGTCTGGAGTGGCTGGAGTGGTCATGGGTCGATTGGAGGGATTTACGTGATTGGATTTTGATACTATACATTGGTTTTAAATAGTTTGACTTTGATTTATTATTTGCTTCCGCTGAACACTTGGGTTTTCACTTAAACTTATTGATGGTATTCTTATTAATAGTTGAGAACTTTATTTTGAAACATGTATGGGTTCAATGTAATTAGTGGCTCATTGTTGGTACGTCACACGCCTATCAGGGACACTCCCTAGGTGGTATTTTGGGGGTGTGACAGTTTGGTATCAGAGCCACTGGTTATAGTGAACTTGGTTTTAAAACGTTTTTATAAAACCAGACTATAACCGAACAGATCCGAAATCGACCATGACAGTCAGCTCCAGACTGCAAGGTTCGTTTCTCGTTTACTATTGCATAGTATATCTAGTGTTTGCTTATGAATAACATCACACGTGAATGCACACTTAGCACTGCAGTATGAACTTCTATGTTACCAACCCATGTTACGTGTTTTAAGAGTGTGACTCTTCTTGAACTTTCATGATCTATGTTGTGGCATCATCTGTCTTATTGCTCGAATTCGGCAAACCTTTAAGCGTGAGTTAAGAGGCACTGAGATAAGCATGCAAATTGCCTTATTATTATGGGTGCACACATAATAATAATGTGGGGTGCATGTGAGTCCCAGTGAGGCTTAACGGGTGTGAGAGGGGTTCCGCTCTATTAATTGATGTTATGTTAGAACTCAGCAGTCTATAGGAGTCATAGCAGTGATTGTCTCCTACTCGAACATGATCTTTTCACCCATTTCTGAATCCTTACGAATCTTGATGCTATCGAGTATCACCTGACCACACATCTGAACGCCTAGCGAACTGTGTAGAATGTTAGGTGCTAGTACGAACGTCCCTGAGTTGGATGGCTCAGCGTAAAATGATTGGACTATACTTTCCTCACTTATCTTTGTTTGCTGGAACTTAGCGTGTTGACGCCTTAGACCCCGAAGTGCGATCACTTCTGCAACACTCTCGCGACATACCGTGTATTACTCATTCAACTTACAAGAACGATGGACAAGAGGGTAAATGTAGTACCTTACTGACTTCAGCATTTGAACGACCCTTGTTACCGACAACGAACAACAGCGATTTGACTCCAATCGAATCCTTAAACCCAGTTGTAACACCTGTGCCTTCACGGCCATCAAACAAATACCAAACCAATGAAATATTATATTTCATACTTGGGATTTGTAAAAATATGTGTATAGTTTACACATATCAACTCTTGTTCAATTTCAAGCTTTAAATCGCTTTCTGGAAGGCTATACGCGCACTGATGCGTAAATATAACCAGTTTAATCCAACAAACACTCCGGAATAGTGAAATAGGCTTAACATACCTTAAATAACCTTTACATAACTTAGATATAAGTTTTGGAAGGTTTGGTGTGGTGAAATCAAAGTTTAATCGCTTACAGGGACTAAAGTTGACAAACTGCGAAAGTATGCCAATTTGAACTGTAACAGACCTTCCGAAACATGACCATAAGTTAAACATACCATAAATATCCTTTACATAGCTTAGAAATAGGCTTTGAGGTGTTCGGTATGATAAAATAAACTTTTGTGGCATTCAGGGACTAAAAGCGTCAAAAAGTGCACAAGTTTGCATTTTTACGCGTAACTTACGTTCTGAATACATCCGGACATCCAAAAATTTATGTAAGCACTAAAATATTTTATTTTAGTGTTCGGCATAAGAAAAATCCATTCGTCGCGTCATTTGGATCGTTTTTCGCGCTTATGCGCATTCCGTCGTAATTAAGCGAACATCGCGTTCGTACGACCAAACGAACTGACATCCGACATATTTTTGAGCATGTTTCATGTCCACAATGTTTAGGCAACATTTTAGGGCCTTAAAGTTGGCTTTACGGGCCTTAGAAGTGTCGGGAATGGCCTTAAACACGTGCAGGGGCTGAAACTGTCATTTTTGAAACTTATTTTCGGATCAGAAGCCCCAAGCGGCCCGCATTAGATTTGTCTAATGCTGAAGCGGGCCGCCTCAGCCTCTGCAGACCAGATTCATTGTTTTTACAGCTGGTTGCAGCTGTTTAGCACCTCCAATCCCTCTTCCACATGTCAATTCCCTATGGTGAGTGGCCATTTGACACACCACAACATTCCAACACATGTACGGCCTTGATCGTGCCCTCTTTTCCATGAAACGATCTCAACGGTTACCCGAAAACTATATATACCCATCCACCCCCATTGCATTTTCTCACAAGAATCTTGATTTGAGAGCTCTAAGTTGAAACCATTGTTTCATACCTGAGTTCTTGAATCGAGATTAGCATTCGGGGACCCTGGGTAAGTATTCTTTCGTTCTTTTCCTTATTTTACTGCTTTTCGAGTCAGAAAGTCAAACTTTGTTTGACTTTCAGCGTTGACCAGTAATGGTCAATGCGAAGTTCGTTTGAACTTCGCAACGTGAGTGTAATCACGTTGGTCATAGTCCCTTGGGACTATGCCCACTGATTACCACGTTGTCTAGGGTCGTAGGGTAGGCGATCTAATAAATCGCCTATACCTTCGAACCCGACCCAGTTTGGTCGATCATTAGGATCCGACCAAATACATTAGGTGACCATAGTAGGTAGGGAATAACCTTCCGAGGTTATACCCTATGGTCACATCGTTTAAGTAGTTGTATGATAGGTAGTTTATATGCCTTAGGTAAATTACCAGAATACCCTTTTCATGTATAATTGGTAATTAAGCATATGTAACCTAAACTTTTGTCACATAACTGATTATGTAACATGTTTAGGCATATAACACTTGTCATAGGACTAGTTAGGCGGTCCGAACGCGTTTCACGCGAACGACGCGTTAAAGTAGCATAAGCTACCTAAACGGGTCGTAATGGGTCGTAAGCAGTTAGGTTAAGTTTCATTTAGTATGTAGGCTTTGTTAAACCATATCACATGAGTCTCCACACTCGTTTGGTTTACAAACCCTAATGCTACCCAGTCTTCCGATTTAGGTCCGGTTATTTAACATAGTTACCTATATTAGGTGCCGTTTGATTCCGAGATCTCTAGCACTGTTTGGTGGTTATCTTTAGACAACTGAGCAATCTCAAGTGAGTACATAGAACCCCCTCTTTTTACATGCTTTCAAGGTGTCTATGTGAGTACATAGACCCCTCTTTTACTGTTTTCCAAACTGTTTTGGGGTGGAACACATGTGCCTACTTGTTACTTTCCTGCTTTCCTGTTTTCACATCATATACCGACTATGTTTGTTAGTACATTATAGTACATGATTTCATTACTTTTCTGCTATGTATGTTGACTGATAACATGCTAAGCACATTGATTTACATGACTTTTCTGCTATGTATGTTGACTGATAACATGCTAAGCACATTGATTTACATGACTTTTCTGCTATGTATGTTGACTGATAACATGCTAAGCACATTGATTTACATGACTTTTCTGCTTTGTATGTTAACTTAGCATACTTAGTACATCATTTTACATTGCATCTCTGTTGCATATGTTCCAGTAACATATGGACACATTGTTTTACAACTCTACCTTGTATGTTTACTCTAGCATACTAGGTACATTATCTTCATCTCATGCTTACATTTTGGTATGACATTTGGTTTGTTTAACGGGTCTATATAACATTCATTAACATTTGCTACGCCGCTCGGTAGTAGGTAGTGGTACCATAGGACTTGACAAATCCCATTCCTGACATCCCGGGTTTGTTTGGATGTAAGGAATGACTGAATCCGAATACAATTCTTTTGATAACCTTGACTGAAAGGGTTATCTGACTGTCTCAAGGCTTGAATGTTTGCGTTTAACATACTGTATAAGGGTTTGTATCAGTAAAGCATGCATTATTCTACAAAACATAACTTTGATTTAAACCAAGTTTTACTTCAATACTTTGTTTTGTTCATTTTTACTTATGGTTTAAGTAGTCTAAATTTTACTTACCATACATATCATTTTGGTTATACATTACTTGACTACTTTTGGACTATCAACATTTGACATGGTTTATACAAGGACTTTTGACTATTGGTTTAAACATAGACATTTGACATGGATATTTGACATAGACATTTGACTTGGATATTTGACATAGACATTTTGACATGATTTACATCTTGACATGAACATTTTACATTGTTTGGTTTGGTTTGATTAAGTGATTAAGTAACGATGCGTGTGTAATATGATACAAGCATGGTGGATACGCCGCTGGTACTTCCTATATATAAGTGTTTGTATGGTATTACATGTCGTCACGTTATTTGAATCATTTCAGTTTGAGACATAGAACATTTCATACAAATAACATACTTTTCACAAGACATTGATTTACAAACAACTTATCTTATACAAACACATTTTACTTGGTTATCCATTTAACCTTACATTTATTTATACTTATCATCTGATCTTATCGTTTTTCAAATGATTTAAAGACAAAGCAAATAACAAGGTTCATGACTAAACATTTTCTCAAACATAAGTCATGAAACCTATTTTCACAAAACCTATGTATCTCACCGGCATTTTTATGCTGACGTACCATATTTTCACATGTGTTTTTCAGGAAATGAAGCATAGGATTGATCAAGATACACTTAGGCGGACATGGGCCTTAGTGACAATAAAAGATGCAGACTAGTTAATTATGTTGTATTCCCTTGTTTGTTAAGACATTGTAACACTTCTAATGAATAAAACGAAATTTCAATTGCCATGGATTTGAAACATTAATTTTGTTACAACACTCCCCGATGTTTCCGCCACGTTTTGTATGTTCCACGTGGTCGGGGTGTGACAGAAAAGATGGTATCAGAGCCAATGGTTATAGGGAATTAGGTTATTAGTAATGCTTTGACCTAGTCTATAACCTTCTTAGGACCCTAACGCGAGTTTACTTGCGTTTAGTCATAAAACAATACCGTCGCCTATCCTTAGGCGACGACCACAACAAGAACATAAATTTCAAAACCGCTTTGAAAACTAATCATCTGTTCTAGGATGATTAATTACTAGGTTTTGAACTCTCTATTATATGGTTTTGAAACCCTTTGAATTTTCAAAATTTCGTCAAGGTTTTGGGTTTTAAATAATGTGAACACGTGCAAACTGGAAGGGTGAATACCCGTATTCTGGGTTTTCTGTCTAGGCAAGCACTTCGTATACATCTCATCAGACGCGAGACCAGTGTGCTTACCTGGGAATTCTTGGGATGAGTGTTCACTTATAGGCAAGCATGTCTTCGCGATACATTATTTTTGACCCATTTACTTTGATCAGTCACTGTGTGTCGTTTGTTGCTTTGTAGTAACAAACAAATGACCACTATCCTTGCTTTCATCAGATTTGTTTCATCTCATTCTTTTCGTCTAATTCTCTCTCTCGTTTCCTTTCATGTTTCCTCTTCCAGAATGCCTCCTCGACGCGAAAGCCAGATAGAGACTGCCGAATTGGCAGAAATCATTGCGCAGCAAATGGCTGCTCAATTCCCAAACCTCTTTGCTCAATGGAACCAAGCCAACAACAACAACAATGTACTATGCAAATACAAGGATTTCAACCAGGCTAAACCACTTAAGTTTAGTGGTTCTGAAGGAGCGACTGGGCTTCTTCAATGGTTCGAGAGCATTGAGAATACTTTCCGCCACGTGCAGTGTCCTGACAATCGCAAGGTCGAGTTTTCTTCAAGTGTGTTTCAGAAGAGGGCTCTCACATGGTGGAACGGGATTATGAGGGATCGTGGTGCAGAAGTTGCTCTAGCACAGACATGGGCTGAACTCAGGGTTCTGATGATGAGGGAATTCTGTCCTCGTCATGAGCAGCGAGCTTTGGAGAAGGAATTTGATGAGTTGAAGCAAGATAGTGGTGAGCACAGGGCGTATACTGATAGGTTTGAGGAGTTGAGTCTGCTTTGCCCGACAATGGTTACCCCACTTGACATAGCTATCGAAAGGTACATCGATGGCCTACCTGACTCGGTACAAGACATCCTTACTGGTAGTAACCCTGCCACACTCCGTCAGGCGATCGAGTTATCAGCGACATTGACTGAGTCGCAGATTCGGAAGAATAAATTACACAGGAAGGGTGACAAGGGCGAGAAACAGTCGTCTGACAAGGAGGATAGCAAGAAAGGTCAAAACAAGAATGGGAAGGATTCTAGTTCATCCAAGAGGGCAAGGAAGCGTAAGGTTTCCCAAAACAATGCCATTACTGCACAGGCCCAAGCTGCATCAAATCAGCCTGCGCAACCACTAGCCAAGAAGCCTTATTTTGGCAATGCACCTTTGTGCAACAGGTGTAACGGCCATCATCAACCACACCTCCAGTGTCGTCAGTGCACCAACTGCGGAAGATCCGGTCATCTTGCTAACACCTGCCGCATCCCTGCTAATCCGAATCGTCCAGTTCAGAACCCGGCTCAACAAGTTGCTCAGCCTCTTGCTCAGCAACAGGGTCAAGCTGCACGACCACACTACCCACCTGGTGCCTGTTACAATTGTGGGGATCTGACCCACTACAGAAACCGATGCCCAAAGCTTGCTAATGCAAATCCGACCCACGGATGAGCATTCAGCTGAACAAAGGATGTTGCTGTCTTATGCCTTTGTTTCTTTTGTTTTCGTGTATTGTGAAACAATATGTCTCGTTCATAAATAAAAGTTGTTGTTCACAATTCTGATATACAAGTATAATTACATGTGTGTATGACTTTTCCTATGATACCTACATCAAGGAACTATGTTCCTTACAAACTACTCTTGTGATTCTCTCTTTCAAATGATCGCTCGTGATTCCCTCGAACATTTTAAGTACTCGTTTCATTCTAAGAAACAAAGTACAGAAGATAAAGTGACATTATGAGTGATCATGCTTCTGCACATCAGTGCCTTTGAATCCTTGGTTAGATAACTAAGGGTGTTTTCAAATCTCATACCCATTACGTTTTAATTTTTCAACATACACAGTACCAGTATTTCAAAACAATCTTCATGATCTCAAAACATTTCATATAGTTTGAAAACAATTTTTCTAGATGCATTGTCTATGTTATTTCAAAAACATTGGCCATGTTATCAAAACCAACCTTTCTAATTTCAAAATATTTCATATAGTCTGAAGACAATATTGACACAATACATTTTCTGATCAAGTGCATGATTTCGAAAAGCATCATTCATGTCTTTCAAAAACCTTATACATAATTTCAAAATTCATCTCGCATGATTTTAAAACATTTTTGTAAATATATCTACCTAATACACCTACTTTATGATTTCAAAAAGTATTATATATAAGGTTTCAAAAACGTTAAACACATTTTTCTTAAAAGAACCCCATGCATAGTTTTCAAAAATATCTTCCTCATACATTGACTTAACCTTCAAAATTCTGCTTCATATGTCGCCTTGACATATCAAGCATCTCAACTTCTTAAGCATTTTACATCATGTTTTGACCTAAGCACGTCCAGTGCAAGGTTTCAAAACATCTCCAACTTTTTAATCCATATGGGATCTTTTTATCCTCACAATTAGATCCTTGTGGATGATTATTATTCAAATCAGAGTCCTTAATTGGATTCCTTATGTACCTTAATTCGAACACTTCGGTTCCAAATAATCGAAGTCGAATTTTCTTTTTGAATCTTTCTATCTTTATAGTTGGATTCTTGATAACGTTTAAAGTACCAAATGAAATCCACGGAATGGATTCCTAGTGTGCTTTAAATGCATGTACGCAATTTACAAGACAAATTAACAAACAATTTTGTGGTTATGTGACTATGTGTTTACTCATCTTATGTTTTCTTTTTTGCATTTTTGGTGTTTTTACTACTCTGGATATTCTTTATCCAAATCCTTGCAGGATCTTTCATATCTTCATATGAGGGATTCGTAGCAGGATATTCAAAAGGTACTACCTTTAATCCTTAAATGGGCTTCTATGTAATAGTTAAGACCCTTGGATTATATAGTACCACTCCAAGATTCATAAGAGACCCTTTAGTGGTCTAGTCAAAAAGATTGATTCACAATTTGGTTAAAAAAAAATGACATCTAGTGATGTAGCTGAACAGACTCCTTGATAGTCTATTTAAATCATTTATTGGTTTAGTCTAAAGGACTCTATGGCGGTCTAAGTCACGCTCATCACAGGATTGTTCATTTGGTTTTACCCTACACATTATAAAATAGACTGTGTGAACTGTGCAAGGAATTCTCTAATTATGGATGCGCACATAATTATGAAATTTAGTGCACAGAAATCCAGTAAGATTTATTATGTGAAGGAACCAATAGCGACAACAATAACAAAATGAGGACGATGTAATGGAGGTACGGTGGACGCACCAATGACGCTTTATATACTTGTATATATAGGTATCCCTCTTACGTTGCAATCATGATGATTATTAAAGTTACTAGAAGTTCAGAAATCTAGCCAATATTGTTCGATCTTTTCAACTTCATGTTTTAAACTCTTACAAGTTTCCTCTAAATAAATTTCGGGACGAAATTTCCTAAAGTAGGGGAGACTGTAACACCTGTGCCTTCACGGCCATCAAACAAATACCAAACCAATGAAATATTATATTTCATACTTGGGATTTGTAAAAATATGTGTATAGTTTACACATATCAACTCTTGTTCAATTTCAAGCTTTAAATCGCTTTCTGGAAGGCTATACGCGCACTGATGCGTAAATATAACCAGTTTAATCCAACAAACACTCCGGAATAGTGAAATAGGCTTAACATACCTTAAATAACCTTTACATAACTTAGATATAAGTTTTGGAAGGTTTGGTGTGGTGAAATCAAAGTTTAATCGCTTACAGGGACTAAAGTTGACAAACTGCGAAAGTATGCCAATTTGAACTGTAACAGACCTTCCGAAACATGACCATAAGTTAAACATACCATAAATATCCTTTACATAGCTTAGAAATAGGCTTTGAGGTGTTCGGTATGATAAAATAAACTTTTGTGGCATTCAGGGACTAAAAGCGTCAAAAAGTGCACAAGTTTGCATTTTTACGCGTAACTTACGTTCTGAATACATCCGGACATCCAAAAATTTATGTAAGCACTAAAATATTTTATTTTAGTGTTCGGCATAAGAAAAATCCATTCGTCGCGTCATTTGGATCGTTTTTCGCGCTTATGCGCATTCCGTCGTAATTAAGCGAACATCGCGTTCGTACGACCAAACGAACTGACATCTGACATATTTTTGAGCATGTTTCATGTCCACAATGTTTAGGCAACATTTTAGGGCCTTAAAGTTGGCTTTACGGGCCTTAGAAGTGTCGGGAATGGCCTTAAACACGTGCAGGGGCTGAAACTGTCATTTTTGAAACTTATTTTCGGATCAGAAGCCCCAAGCGGCCCGCATTAGATTTGTCTAATGCTGAAGCGGGCCGCCTCAGCCTCTGCAGACCAGATTCATTGTTTTTACAGCTGGTTGCAGCTGTTTAGCACCTCCAATCCCTCTTCCACATGTCAATTCCCTATGGTGAGTGGCCATTTGACACACCACAACATTCCAACACATGTATGGCCTTGATCGTGCCCTCTTTTCCATGAAACGATCTCAACGGTTACCCGAAAACTATATATACCCATCCACCCCCATTGCATTTTCTCACAAGAATCTTGATTTGAGAGCTCTAAGTTGAAACCATTGTTTCATACCTGAGTTCTTGAATCGAGATTAGCATTCGGGGACCCTGGGTAAGTATTCTTTCGTTCTTTTCCTTATTTTACTGCTTTTCGAGTCAGAAAGTCAAACTTTGTTTGACTTTCAGCGTTGACCAGTAATGGTCAATGCGAAGTTCGTTTGAACTTCGCAACGTGAGTGTAATCACGTTGGTCATAGTCCCTTGGGACTATGCCCACTGATTACCACGTTGTCTAGGGTCGTAGGGTAGGCGATCTAATAAATCGCCTATACCTTCGAACCCGACCCAGTTTGGTCGATCATTAGGATCCGACCAAATACATTAGGTGACCATAGTAGGTAGGGAATAACCTTCCGAGGTTATACCCTATGGTCACATCGTTTAAGTAGTTGTATGATAGGTAGTTTATATGCCTTAGGTAAATTACCAGAATACCCTTTTCATGTATAATTGGTAATTAAGCATATGTAACCTAAACTTTTGTCACATAACTGATTATGTAACATGTTTAGGCATATAACACTTGTCATAGGACTAGTTAGGCGGTCCGAACGCGTTTCACGCGAACGACGCGTTAAAGTAGCATAAGCTACCTAAACGGGTCGTAATGGGTCGTAAGCAGTTAGGTTAAGTTTCATTTAGTATGTAGGCTTTGTTAAACCATATCACATGAGTCTCCACACTCGTTTGGTTTACAAACCCTAATGCTACCCAGTCTTCCGATTTAGGTCCGGTTATTTAACATAGTTACCTATATTAGGTGCCGTTTGATTCCGAGATCTCTAGCACTGTTTGGTGGTTATCTTTAGACAACTGAGCAATCTCAAGTGAGTACATAGAACCCCCTCTTTTTACATGCTTTCAAGGTGTCTATGTGAGTACATAGACCCCTCTTTTACTGTTTTCCAAACTGTTTTGGGGTGGAACACATGTGCCTACTTGTTACTTTCCTGCTTTCCTGTTTTCACATCATATACCGACTATGTTTGTTAGTACATTATAGTACATGATTTCATTACTTTTCTGCTATGTATGTTGACTGATAACATGCTAAGCACATTGATTTACATGACTTTTCTGCTATGTATGTTGACTGATAACATGCTAAGCACATTGATTTACATGACTTTTCTGCTATGTATGTTGACTGATAACATGCTAAGCACATTGATTTACATGACGTTTCTGCTTTGTATGTTAACTTAGCATACTTAGTACATCATTTTACATTGCATCTCTGTTGCATATGTTCCAGTAACATATGGACACATTGTTTTACAACTCTACCTTGTATGTTTACTCTAGCATACTAGGTACATTATCTTCATCTCATGCTTACATTTTGGTATGACATTTGGTTTGTTTAACGGGTCTATATAACATTCATTAACATTTGCTACGCCGCTCGGTAGTAGGTAGTGGTACCATAGGACTTGACAAATCCCATTCCTGACATCCCGGGTTTGTTTGGATGTAAGGAATGACTGAATCCGAATACAATTCTTTTGATAACCTTGACTGAAAGGGTTATCCGACTGTCTCAAGGCTTGAATGTTTGCGTTTAACATACTGTATAAGTGTTTGTATCAGTAAAGCATGCATTATTCTACAAAACATAACTTTGATTTAAACCAAGTTTTACTTCAATACTTTGTTTTGTTCATTTTTACTTATGGTTTAAGTAGTCTAAATTTTACTTACCATACATATCATTTTGGTTATACATTACTTGACTACTTTTGGACTATCAACATTTGACATGGTTTATACAAGGACTTTTGACTATTGGTTTAAACATAGACATTTGACATGGATATTTGACATAGACATTTGACTTGGATATTTGACATAGACATTTTGACATGATTTACATCTTGACATGAACATTTTACATTGTTTGGTTTGGTTTGATTAAGTGATTAAGTAACGATGCGTGTGTAATATGATACAAGCATGGTGGATACGCCGCTGGTACTTCCTATATATATGTGTTTGTATGGTATTACATGTCGTCACGTTATTTGAATCATTTCAGTTTGAGACATAGAACATTTCATACAAATAACATACTTTTCACAAGACATTGATTTACAAACAACTTATCTTATACAAACACATTTTACTTGGTTATCCATTTAACCTTACATTTATTTATACTTATCATCTGATCTTATCGTTTTTCAAATGATTTAAAGACAAAGCAAATAACAAGGTTCATGACTAAACATTTTCTCAAACATAAGTCATGAAACCTATTTTCACAAAACCTATGTATCTCACCGGCATTTTTATGCTGACGTACCATATTTTCACATGTGTTTTTCAGGAAATGAAGCATAGGATTGATCAAGATACACTTAGGCGGACATGGGCCTTAGTGACAATAAAAGATGCAGACTAGTTAATTATGTTGTATTCCCTTGTTTGTTAAGACATTGTAACACTTCTAATGAATAAAACGAAATTTCAATTGCCATGGATTTGAAACATTAATTCTGTTACAACACTCCCCGATGTTTCCGCCACGTTTTGTATGTTCCACGTGGTCGGGGTGTGACACCAGTCAGCGACTCATGGGAGTCGACTCTTACGAACCAATCGAGATAAAATCGATGACGATTAACTGTAGAGCGGACTGTGTAACCGCCCGCACCATGAGTAGTGCCTTAGGACGTGGCACGGAATGTGAAAAGATGGACCTTGTTGGCGAAAGGACGCAGGACACCGTTACAGGAAACAATATTAGAGGCAACAGTCGCGGCAACATCAAGGTACTCGTGATCGTAGCTTACAGTATTGAAATGGAGATGACCTCGACAAGGATTGACTGTGTTAAGTCAAGGTGACGACAACCAAGGGAACGGCGGCAGTACTGGAAATTCTCGTGACGAAAACAACACTGGAAATGAAGCTCATGGAAGGACATTTAGTATTGTCATAGGCTATACCAGGCGTAATAGCAACATGATAGCTTGGATGGGTAGCTATTCGCTTCGTCTCTGTTTAACCCTGATGCTTCTTGAAACCGAACCTGTTGTGGAGTCGGCTGATGCAAGTCAATTGAAGCCGTATCTGTTCACCGGGATGCAAAATTGACCTTGGGGGACAGGTCTTCAACATCGTCCTTCCTTCTACTACCCCTGATGGTTACAATGCAGTAGTTAGTGTGGATTGGTTATTCAGAAATCGCGCAGACATACCTTGTGAGGAGGAAATTTTGTGTGGAGAATCGTTATTTGTTATAAAGCAACAGAGTGGTGCAAAGGTTAGCACCATATCAACTATGAAGGCCCATAAGTGTCTACGGAGGGATCACCCCGCTACGTTAACAACCGTTACTGATGTTGAGGCTAAGGAAAAGAGGATCGAGGATCCACCAATTGTTCGTGATTCCTCTCAGTGTGCTACCCGAGGAGCTTTCAGATTTACTTCCACCACTGTTAGGCAGAATCTCAGTTTGATCTCACGACAGGGGCAACCCTGATTACTCGTGCTACATACCGTCTTGCACCAGGAGGGTTGCAAGGACTATCTACAGGAACTGTTGGACAGGAGTTTTATTGGACATAGTTTTTGTTCACTTTGGGGAGCCCCAGCTATATTCGGGAAGATAAAGCCTTTTCGTATGTGTACTGATTATCCAGAACTCAGCAAGGTGACAATCAAGAACTGTTTGCCTCGACCATGTATTGATGGAAGACCAAGAGGAGAATGTTCCTAGAACGGCATATCGAACGCAATACGGCCATTGCGACTTTGTACACCATGACCATTGAGTTAATCAACACACCAACAGCTTTATGGACCACATGAATCGACAGTATTTATGGTTGACGTTCTGGATTATTTCCAAGAGGAAGGAACATCATGGGCGGCATTTGTATCTTATTTTAGAGCTCCTGAGAGAGGAGCCACTCCGCGCGAAGTCTTGTTAAAAGTAACTTCTGGATTCGAGAGATACCATTTGGTCATATGATCAACGAAGTGGGAATATACGTGGATCTCGCTAAAGACCCATTTCGTTAGATATTGTTCGGCACCAAAGATCCCTTCGAGGATGCAGCAATTTCTTAGTCACACTAGACTCTATCGCAGATTCACCACAGGATTTTCGAAGATCGCGCAACTTAAATCTCTATAGCACAGTAGGGTGTTGTGTTCGTGAAAGACAAAACAGGAGGACGTTTTTTCAGCTTTCGAATCCCAACTCTGCAATGTTTACACACCGACGCAACACGAGAAAGTGATGACTTACGTAATGGACTAACAGGAAGAACTGCACGAGTCACTACCTGCGGTGGAAGCCCTGGTCTTTGGATTTAAGTTGGAGGCATTACTTGGACGGTACCAAATGCACTACCTAGACCGATCACAAGGGCCTCCCGTGTGAGCTAAACATGTGATGGCACCGCTGGATGGAACTTTTGAATGAATACGACCGTGAAACCTGGATGTGCACGAGCCTTGCAGCCTACTATCGACTCTAACATACCTGATCAGACTTGCCTTGCTCAAACTGGAGAACTGAAGGAAGAGAGTTCTAAAGATTGACCCATGCAGGGCATGGAGAAGCAACCTTTGGCAGGACGAACGATATTCACTACCTCAAGGAATGAGTGTGGATCTCATTATACGGCAACTTTAGGAAACTTGTGTTGGGCAAGCACACCGGCTTTGATATTCTAGATGTCTGGATTTTGATGAGAGATATTAGAACCTACAAATCTTGTACTGGTGATAAGGCATGAAGACCCACTTAGTAACGTATGTGTATGATGTTTGACTTGTGGGAAAGTCAAGGTGGAGTATCAGCAACCGGCAACGCCCATATTGAAATGAGAACGGACTGCCATGGATTTTGTTACTGGTTTACTTACAACTCGAAACAGAAACATTATCAACTGGGTGATTGTTGATGGACTCACGTTACCAGCACACTTTCTTGCAATCAAGGAGACTGATGAGCCCCCACAGTTTATGAATATTCATCTGAGAGAAGCGGTTTTTGGGCACGAGGTACCAACTCCCGATATCTTTGATCTTGATCTACACCTGATTTATGGCAGACAAAACACAACGCCCTCGACTCACGTCTAGACATGAGCATTGCTTATCACTGTAGGACAACCGGACTGAGTACCGAACCATCCTGACACACGAAGACATGTTGCGAGCATGTGCGTGATTGACTTTAGTAAACATTTGGAAGAACACTTTATCTTTGGGTGAGTTCTAATGCAGCCGTCACCGTTCTACTATGCATACAGATCCGTTTGGGGCATTGCATGGATGATAATGCCAATCTCCTTGCTGGACTGAGGAGGATGACAACCTAATCACGGGTCCAGGACTTGCACTCGAAACTCTTGGGAAAATTGTTTAGATGGGAAATCGATTGGCGGTAACGCGTGACCGCCAGGAAACCTGATAACTTGGGGAACACTGGAAGATCACTGTAGGTGATCGTATCATGTTGAAAGTCTCACCCTGGGAGGGTGTGGTACATTTGGGAAGCGCGGCAATCTTAATTTACGTTACATGGGACCATTCAGAATTCTGGAAAGAATCGGTCACATGGCCTACAAATTTAGTTACCCGACGAATTAGGTAACGTGCACAGTGTCATTTATGTCTCGAATCTAAGGCAGTGTTGATGAAACATTTGTGATACCTTTACTAGAAAAGTTGCAGTTATCGAAGAACCAATCGAAGACATAGGCAAGGAAGCAAGGTTCGTTATCATAGTCGAATTCCAATCGTGAGAACTAGTTAGGACCCAAGACATGGACTGGAGTTCACGTGGGAGTGAGAAGATCAGATGAAACTCAGGTATCCTCATCTTTTTCCTGATGACAAGTCTAAATCTGATGAAACTGGTGAATTTCGGGACGAAATTCCTCTTCAAGTTGGGGATGATGTGGCACCTGAGCAAAATCCGCAACAATCTTGATTTATCACTTCACTCCTCTGTGCTTACTTGTCAAATTTCGGGACGAAATTTTTTTCAAGTTGGGGATGATGTGACAATCCAAACTTTTAAGGTCAGAATCTTTTAATCACGCGATCCTATTTCTCGTTATTCTTCTTTCACATTCCTTACGACGATGAAAATTAGTAAAACACTTGTGACGGTAATGATATTGTTAAATGTTTAATACGTACGAGTATGTGGATATAGTGGGCCGATTAGTTAGATTAGTTGTTACTAAAACACATGGGCCGATTACTTGAATTTTAATTATCCTCACACCAAAATCATATTGGGCTGAGTGAAGCCCAATTAAACCAATGGGTTGTTATGCTTTGGGGGTCGGTCATTAGGGGATATAAACACATAAGGGATACGTAGATTATTAGCATAATACATTCAAATCTTATATCTCTCAAGAAAACAAACCCTACTCTCCCTTCAAAATTACGCACGGCAACAGGAAACCCCCTTCGAGTCATCAGCCTGTCGATCAAACTTTTTGGGTTAGTAAATACATGCTCATGTTAACTTTTAACTGATGATTGTATATTATATGTTTAATCGTAAATGTGAGGAAGATTATGTTATGTTCATACATGTTAATTAATGTTAGGGTACATGCTATAAAAGTGTTAATGAACTCGACTGAATCCGCATACTGAATCCGCATGAAACCTATTGATGGTTGTGTGTTCGAAATAGTTGTGATGACTACATGTAGATTGATTTAAGTACTGCCATGATGAATGATTTCTGGTTAGCTAGTTCGATGGGTTTGGTTTGCATGATTATTGGTGTGTTGTTAAGAGTTATTAACATGGTTAATGTAAATGATGCTATGATGGGTTATTTACTGGATCATTAATCTGGATGTTAAGAGGATTTATGTTAAACATTAATCTAGAATATATAATGATAAGGTCATAATGATAATTGTTGGATATGGTTTCGGTTCAATGGTTAGTACTGTTGTTATTGATTTTAGGGATAGTATGTTAAATGCTCGTGGGTATACCTAGTTAGGGGTTACTGATGTCACGAGGATTAGACATAACCTATGAATTATATGAATTGAAATATTAGGCTTGAGCTTTGACTCAATATTTTAGTAAACAATTAACTAAGTCACAGTAACAATTGTATATGAGCTTGGGCCGAGAAATTGGAATGGGTAATATAAACAAAAGTTTACTTGTACAAGATTTGGACCCCTCCTGCGTACTGGGCCTGGGATGTATTTGGGCCACGCAGGCTCGGGCTGGACTACAAGGTTTCTTTCATTAAATTTACGTTGGGCCGCATCAGTGAGACACTTGGGAACAGTCATACTTCCAACGTGGGCTGGGCCCTGATAGGCCTATCAATTTGTCGAGCCCATGACCGTTTGGGCTGGGTTTGTGTAATGGGCTGTAAATTCTTGGCCTGACATACACACACACATTCACATAGATTGTTAAGGGTTTGTGAAATGCGCTGCACTAATTAAAAGGGGATTATTAACTTGGCAACTGGGCCGTGTATTTTACTTGGGCCAATAAGATGTACAGGCAGAAAGAAAATACATATGTGTTAGGTGCTTGTTGTTATTGCATGTTTTAGTAATTTACGAATATGTAGATATGAAGTTAGTGCATATGGGTAAAGAAATCTTCTGTGATAATTGTATTTGGTGGCAAACTGTTTAAGTGGATATGGATGCTTGTATATATATATATATATATATCATTGCGTGGGTACTATTGTATAACAACTTGTTAACTTGGTTCACTTGAATCTTGAGTGGTGTGGAAGTACTAGGGTATTGCATGATCCTACATAAGCGTACTTACGTTTTATATACATTAGGTTGCGTGTAACGAACTTAACATTTAACGCCTAAAAGTACGTAACAACCGAGCAACCTAAGGTGAGTTCATCTCTCTTGAGCATGCGTCCCGGTGGTTGGGACAGTCAGTGGGTATCCCGGGGAGGGATACGTCTTTTGGGTAAATACGGGAATGTTGGATAATATACTCTTCCTATCACCTTTAAAGTCCCTCCGTGTTGTTTGGTTACCGGGGAGGTAACATGGTATTAGTTAGTAGCGCTACTTAGGTTTGGCAACCTCACCCCGTACCTGGGAGGACGGGTGTTGAACTAACGACCCAGTCATGACCAATGCTTTAATAGGAGCATTGGAGAAAGGGCAAAATAATCAGAAGACGTCTTGTATTCGGGTTATTATCAACATTACTTTCGGAATTAAATACAATGGATTAACTAGATACTTGGTAACCAAGGTTTTCGTAAAACTATGAACTCACCCGCCTTGTCTGATACACTTGTTGCATACTCGCAGGTCGATAGATATCTTGGATTTGGGAACTTGCTGTCCGGAGTGGCTGGAGTGGTCATGGGTCAATTGGAGGGATTTACATGATTGGATTTTGATACTATACATTGGTTTTAAACAGTTTGAATTTGATTTATTATTTGCTTCCGCTGAACACTTGGGTTTTCACTTAAACTTGTTGATGGTATTCTTATTAATAATTGAGTTTATTTTGAAACATGTATGGGTTCAATGTAATTAGTGGCTCATTGTTGGTACATCACACGCCTATCAGGGACACTCCCTAGGTGGTATTTTGGGGGTGTGACAACAATCATCAAAGAATACACAGCAAACAATCTAATAATAAAGATGGTGCATTAACCACAAGATCGAACGGTTTGATCACAGGGAATAGGCTTCGCAAGAGGGAAAAGGTTACAAGGAAAAGAACTGCCGTCGCACTACCAAAAGTGGGTTAGGGTTTGCTAAAGAGTGTTTCGTAACCTTGTGCATGTATTTATATTTGAACAGTCAACTGGGCCTCATCTGGGCCGAAGGCCCATACGGCGATAATCTTTTCCAGCGAAACCCCATATTTCGTCGAGTAGATATATGGCGAAACACTAATGTTTCGTCGGGTCTTAATTTTCAAACAGTTTAATTTGTTCATTCACAATAGCATAGCAATTCATTAATCATCACCACTCTAGTCTTTCAAACAATAACACATCATATAATCACAAAACAATATAACAAAACAGAATTGTCACACAGAAGATACGTAAATGAAGGGACTTGGAATCTCGGGTGATACCAACCATTAGCTAAGTCTACTATGTGCTTAACTTCTAAAGGCATTGGGGCTAACCCTAATCGTTGACCAAACTCTAGGGACACATAACTCCAATCGGCACCGAAATCAAATAACACAGAAGCAATAAGATTGTTCATAGAAAATGTACCAGTCACGACATTGCCGTCGTTCCTAGCATCACCAGCACCGATCGTAAACACCCTTCCACGAGCACCATTGCCTCCATTGTTGTCGTTATTGTTGTTGTTTCCAGCATTGTTGTTGTTGTTCTGGCGGTTGTTGTTGTTGTTAACATTCTGATTCAACTGAGGGCAATCCCGCTTAATGTGGCCCTCATCCCCACACTGGAAACACCCCTTCTTAAAGCCCTGGTTCTGATGGGGTTGTTGCCTTTGCTGTCGCGGATTCTCCTGATTTGGCTGTTGCTGCTGCTGCTTTGGCTGCGGGCTCTACAGTCTTTGGCCTCATTGCCCACCTTTTCGCACCTACGGCAAGTTCGGACACACTGTCCATAATGATGATAACCACACTTGTTGCACTGTGGCTTCTTTCCAACATAGGAGCCCTGATTCTGATTGCTGCCCTGGCCTTGGTTAACTGAGGATGACTGACAGAAGGTACGATTATTGCTGTTGTCAGGCCTTTTCTGAGATTGACTGGCACTGGTTGCCTTGTCAGCGTCGTTCCATTTCCGCTTGTTATCACTAGCAGGTGTGGTAGCTGTAGCAGTAGTGGTAGTAGCAGATTTACGAGGCGGCAATGAGCCACGCTCGACCTCTTGGTCAGTAATCTTATGTGCCAAACGGATGATCTGGGGCAGATTGTTATGGTTTGCAGCAGTGACATACCCCTTTACAGCTGGTGCTAGGCCCTTGAGATACAGCTCAATTCATCGATGTGGAGGTCGAGACAGGTTAGGGCACAAAATTGCTAGTTCATGAGATTGTTTCGTGTAAGCCTCGATCTCGGATCCTTCCATCTTCAAATCGTAGAACTCGTTCTTGAGCTTCTGAATCTAATCATGAGGACAGTATTCTTGTCGCATTAACTCCTTAAAATCATCCCAAGTCGTGGCGTTAGCCATCTCGATGCCCAACATTTGCACCTGGGCATTCCACCAAGTTAAGGCACCATCCTCCAAGGTGCCAGTAGCATACTTCACCCGGTCCCCCATGGGACAGTTACACATAGCAAACACTGATTCAGCCTTCTCAAACCAACGCAGTAACCCCATAGCCCCTTCAGTCCCACTGAACGTCTATGGCTTACAATCCATGAATGTCTTGAATGTGCAGGCATGCGGATTGTTCTGATGCGCTGGCTGACCTAATGGACGAAAGAAAATACAACACAGGGGTAAGAGTTGTGTACGCGACACAAGATTAAAGAGTATTCGGCACATTTTGTACCAGCTTGGTAGGTTGCCAAAGCCTCAGCCACACGTGTGTTGATTAAGTTTGTCATCTCAGCTTGGGTCATCGCGATGTGACCACGTCCATGACCTCGTCCACTCATGATGCTATATAAGGATATGGAATAAATTTTAAGGATCGAGATAAGGCAGGAGTCAAATATCACGTTGTTATCTACCACTACATAGTTTACACCAAACAATACGGCAGAACCCTTCTCACACTCCTTAAGCCTCACTAGGACTCACATGCACCTCACGTTGTTATTATGTGTGCACCCATAATAATAAGGCAATTTGCATGCTTATCTCAGTGCCTCTTAACTTGCACTAGAAGTTTCCCCCACATTCAAATAGCATACGAAAGGCATTATAGGATTCAAGTATCACAAAAGTAGGAGAGTAGTGTCACACTATCAATTCACCACTGTATCTAGTATATCGTTTCATGCAAGTTGTGAGTGTGTGACTACTAAACAAGTAATGCATAAAGTAAACAGAAGACGAACCTTGCAATCTGGAGCTGAGTGTCATGGTCGATTTTCGAAGTTGTTCGGTTATAGTCTGGTTTTATAAAAACTTTTTAAAACCTAGTTCACTATAACCAGTGGCTCTGATACCAAACTGTCACACCCCCAAAATACCATATGCGGTAACACCGCGGGACGTGTGACGTACCAGGATCCAAGCCACCAATCACAATGAACCAATAATAAATATTTAAATAAAACATTCGATTCATTCCATAAAATATATCCAAGTCATGAGTTAAACCAAAGTTAAACATTCAGCGGAAGCATATAGTAAATTGTTAAATAATTGTTTCAAAACAATTGTTCACAACCAATGTAACAAGTATCCAAGAGTCTCGAACCATGACCACTTCAGCACTCCCAGATAGCAAGTCCATAATCAGAAATCTAACGACCTGCAAGCATGCAAACAAGTGTGTCGGACGACGCTGGTGAGTTTAAAGTTTTGTTAACGCGTTTAGTTACCATATATGAGTATAAAACAGTTCAATGATTTGATTTGATGTTGTTATTAACTCGATTACCGCAGATGGCTACAAGATTTATTTGCCCAACCCCAATGCCTCTATCAAAGCATTGGTCAAGTGGTTAAGGTAATTAGTTCACGCTCGTCCTCCCCGGTACGGTGTGAGGGTGCCAAACCTAATAGCGCTATCAAATAATAACCTCGTTGCCTCCCCGACAACTAATCGGTAGATATAAGGGGTCTTGAATGATAGAAATGAGTGTAATAACCAACATCCCAATAACCTGACATTCCTCCCCGGAACGTTACCTGATATCCCTCCCCGGGATGCATGCTTGGAAAAAGAGCAGTGAACTCACCTTGGTTTGCTCGGTTTGTTAAGTTACCCGTTATCCAAGTTAATCAACCAACCCTACCATGGTTAACAATACTTATCAGTCTCATAGTTATCCAAATCACACGTTTTTCACAGATTGTGTTCATCACAGAGTTACAGTGCAACAAGTAGCATGCATATCATCACTAATATGTAACACAGATCGTATATACACACAAGTATCTATCATCCTTATTATTACAGACACCTACTGTTCCATTCCTTAACTTACACGGCGAAACACTTCTTATGGCGAAAGATCAACTTTCGTCGAGGGTTCCTTGCGACGAAACTCAGGTGTTTCGACGACAATGTGTATGGCGAAACTCAGGTGTTTCGTCGACAATGTGAATGATGAAACATTTGATGTTTCGTCAATATGTTAACAGTTCATACATTGGCTTAACTGTTCACCGAAAATCCCGTAAACACCACCCATGTTCCGAACCCGATCAAACAAGCAATCCCCAAACATGTAAAACGATCAATTGCAAACATTACCTAATTGAAACAACCCTAAAACAACCATCGCGCTTAATGTTGCAGATCTCAATCATGCAGTAATCGTGTGCACAGACAGAATCATATGCATATGGCAATAGAATCATCAACCAAACACTAAGCATGACTAAATACAAGAGATCGAATCTGTATCATACATGTTCCGAACTATCGGCTTAAACGTTAAGATATTAAAGCCCTAATCAAAACAACATACGATTATGGTTTCTAATACCAACCCTTCCATTCACAATAAATCACAGACAATACATAACAATCATCAAACAATACACAACAAACAATCTAATAATAAAGATGGTGCATTAACCACAAGATCGAACGGTTTGATCACAGGGAATAGACTTCGCAAGAGGGAAGAGGTTACAAGGAAAAGAACTGTCGTCGCACTACCAAAAGTGGGTTAGGGTTTGCTAAAGAGTGTTTCGTAACCTTGTGCATGTATTTATATTTGAACAATCAACTGGGCCTCATCTGGGCCGAAGGCCCATACTGTTTCTGCATCAAGAGAAGTTCTGTTCCTTAGAATTGTCCTCTCATTCTATTCGAATACCCTTTGATCCTTACTGTTTCTGCATAACATTTTCTGTTAACCATGAATACCGATTCAATTAATCAATTACTTCCGCTGCAAATGTTCTTGAATCCCAACAGAAGATGGGGGCTAAAACATGATATTGTGCATGTGCAAGAGGACGTATTGGATGGTATAAGAAGTGATGGCAAAGAGACATATGGAGTGTTTACGAGAAACACCAGAGAACCTGATGTGAAGAATCAAAGTGGTATGTGTGTAGTACAAAATAGGATGGCTGTTTTATATTGGAAAATATTAATTGTATACTTCGTGAACTAAAAAAGTAACATGTGTAACTTGAAGCCCTTGAATTGTCAGCTAAGGAAGCCCCCTTCCACCCATTATTTGAATATGAAACATTAATGCAAGGGGTACGTATGGAAGAGTTAGGAGTAGAAATGAATGTGGACAAAGGGGGCAACAGGAAGTGAACAAAGGGACTTCCAAAAGTAAATGATGGAAGGCTGGATAGTGCTGAAAAAGCAAAGAGTGTGTTGGAGAAAGTTGATAGGGATGTGGAAGCACAATGTGGAAAGAGTGATAATTATGGAAGAAAATTTTCAAATTAGATTTGAAGAAAATTTTAAAACTTCGAAATTTTGAAATAAAACAAAATCGATCAAGAGAACTAAGGCACTGATACCAAATTGTATGTCCCAAATCCTAGATCTAAAGCAGTAGTGGTAGTGATCGAACACAAACCTAAACACCTATTGATTATAGATAAAAATCGGATAAACTACACACGAATCCATAAAAGATAACATTCCTTAGTGATATTAATCAATAACGTTCCTGGAAATACACTTGTTAAGCTCCTAATTACACACACACACACACACACTATAAGATACGCACACGGTTTCAGTCCCGAAAATAGTCTTCGGTTCACCTATGAATAGGTAGCAAGAACTGACGTGCCGGTGAGTTTATAAAGTCAGCGCATCTAGCTAAGTACACCGTCTCAAAACACATAAACAACTATTAAAGTATTACACAACAAGTCCCTTGACTTGTAACTATCCCTTAATTACACAAAAGCCCCCGGTCTTTGTATACCTGGTATGAATGGTCTCAAACGTTCCAACAAAGTTGACTCACAATTTATGTTTTTTGTTATATATAGTGGCCCCATTTGTACCATTATGACGTGTTTAACTTCATCTATATTTCAATAAAATGTTTGTTCAAAATCAAACGGGTTAAATATATTAGATTTTTTTAGCCTGACGAACGAAGCATATCCTTTAAACAACACCAGCTTTGGAACCTACAAAATTCGTTATTTTTATAATTACTTTTGAGCAAGTTTTGGTTTTTTCTCATAACTTTTGACTTGCAATTTTTATAGAGTTTCGGGTGTGTAGTTGCCATGTGCTTATTTTATCTTTGTCTTGATATAATTTTGTCCGAACAAGTCATCAAAGTTTTAGTATTTTTTTTTCTTTTTTATCTTTTGATCTCCTTTTTATGGTTTTACACGTTTTAATTTTTTGATTAGACGATTTTCTAAAGTTCGATTTAGTATTTCTTAATGCATAGTTTTTACAACAATGTAGTTATTCATGTTTTGGTGATTTTAAAATATATCATCGTCACGTGCTCTTCATCTGCGATTCGATGTTCAATACTACATCGCCGCAACGCGGGTAGCTCCCACTAGTTTTATGATTATGACTACTTCATATTCACAAGGGCCTTTTTACTCTTTTAATATATGGATTTTTACATATTTCCCCTTCCTAAGCCTCCTTATTACATATTTACCCAAACCAAAAAATCAATTACATATTTCCCCTCCCTAACTCACATATATTACATATTTCCCCTTTTCATTTAAATGACTCTTATTTATGACTATTTTACCCTTAATGACTTATTAAATGAATATTTACATATTTCCCCATTCTAATATGTAAAATCAATTACATATTTACCCAGATTATGTAGCATCACCCCAATTCTTCTACTTGTTACTCTTGTCAAACAGTACACACAAAACCATAATACTCATAATAAAAACATAAATTTCGTTCAAATACATAAATTCCGTTCATATTAGATTCCGTTCAAAAAACATAAATTCCGTTCATAATAAAAGCATAAATTCCGTTCAAACCCCAATTCTTCTACTTTCACATATTTTTTGTACTCTTTCCTCGTCCCTTTTTACTTGTTGACGCTTGATGTTGAGTAGGATCTTCAGGTGCTGAGTTTTTGCCTGTCTTTTCACGGTGTCCATACTCACCACATCGTAGACATTTTTGTCGTTTTTAGGCTCGTCACCTGGTCTAATATAGGCACTAAATCCAATGGATGCTTTGCACATGAAAAATATAACCAAACTGTCCACATGAACAAACAAATTTAAAAAAAAAATAACAAGTTCTACTTTGACTTTACTACTAGAGAACCTGTCACAAATAATCACAGATTTCCAATGTCCATGCAATTCATAATAATATTCCCTGTATTTATAATCATGCACAAGATATATAGGATGAGTGTGTCAAGTACTTACACAAATGCAGTACTTGCAAAATCTTTAACAGTGAACCCAACTTTCTCAAACTTCATCAGCAGCAAAAACAACCTTATTATCCTCAAAACACCAAAAGAAAGCAAGCGAAAACCGGTTTTTACAACTTTAGGATCCGGGAACTCGATTTTGTCGAAATCGGTAAATTCCGAATCAGTATCAGTGGCTCCCTTGGCGGTATGCGGAGGCGGTGGGATGGTCAATACGTCAGGGGAGGCTCCGGTGTACGAAAACGTTAAAGATTAAACAAGATTTTGTGATTTTGTTATTATCTCAAGATTAAACAAGAACCCCAGATGATGAAGAGTTAAAGATCAAGAATAAGCAGAAATTTGTGTCAATTCATACGCTTTTTACAACTTATTTTCACAAAATTAACAAGAACCCTATATAATTAAAGCAAAATTGAACAACAAGAACCCTAAAATGTGAACAACAAGAACCCTAAAATCGATGAAGAAAAAAAAAACACACAAGCATAAGGATCGAACCAGTAATAATCGATGAACCAGTAAGAATCAGAATCGATGAACAGATAGATACCTGAAGATGAACGTCGACGTCGCTTTAGTGGGGGAGGAGAAGAAAGGTCGCGTGTAGGGGTTTGGAAGAAAACTGATTATACGAATGGGATTTACACGCTGGAGAATTTTGAGGGTAGTTAGGTAATTTCTCATAAAAAGGGGAAATATGTAATTGATTTTATAGTTTGGGGAAATATGTAATAAGGAGGCTTAGGAGGGGGAAATATGTAAAAATCCCTTTAATATATTAGAATAAAATAAAAAAATTATCAAACATATCCCATGATAACTAAAACAGTCCAATTTATTATTCTAATGATTTTACACAAAAGTCAAAAGAAAATTGCAAATTCCTGATTAGTAGTGGTTACAATGATTTAGAAAAATAATTTTTCATCCAGAACTTGGTCACTCTTGGAGATATTCTGCCTGTTATGCTCTTTACTTATACCTTATAAAAGGTGCCGCATAAGTTTTATTCCTGGTAAATTATTTCACTACTAACCCATCAGCAATTGCTACCAGCGTTTGGTAATGAATGGACTGTATTACACACACCCTACAAACCTCAAGCTGAAGTCTAACTATTAATACTCTGATGTATTATATACGCTAATAGCATTCTTCAGTTTCACAAATAGTAACTCCTAGCTTTATATATTCCTCGCTATATCTTCCAACGACGTGTAAGTACCTACAATTGCGGCGACAAACCCGATGAACACAATGAATCCAATAAGTACCAACTCAAGTCCAAATCTCCTATAAGTGCCTGAAATCTTCAAGTAGCATAAGGATGGCAATATGACCGAGGCTGTGACGCTTAAAAACGCTCCCACAAGTGACATCAAATACCCAAACAAAGGGAGTGCCAAGGCTACGACTACTGTGCTTATTACGAGTGCTGTTCTGATCAAGAGGCTAAACTTTCTAGTATTGTAAAAAGATAAAAATGTTTCTTCAATTGTGTGGACAATTGGTGTCACCATCAGTGCATATTTAGCTATTGGGTTCACCAAAGTAGTGCATATAGCCACTCTTGAGCTTATTTTGTTGGTAGGAAGGTTTAAGGTAATCTGTGACTCTACCTCTGAACCAAACATGAGGTAACCAACGACTGCCATAGACGAGTAAGTAATTGTGCAGAAGACAAAACACACTAGCAGCACCTGCATTTTAGAACCCATAAAAGAAAGTTATAGCTATAGCAAGATAAGAATCTTGGACTCTATGATAGATTAGTAGAATGATTTATTTCTCCATTAGAGTGCAAGAAACATTGATGGAGGAAAGGGGTGATAATATTTATTTATATTCTAACCTTAATTTTTCTAATACCTTTATGAATAAGAAAAAAATGGAAGGATGGGACAATTGCACAAGAGTTTAGATGTTTGCTACTACCTTTGAGAATTGATGTTGATTTTTCATGGAAGTGTACAAAGTAGGGAAAACCGGATGAGCACAATAGCAGAAGGCATACAAACTCACAGCCGAAGGCATCCCATTCCAATTTACCATTCTACCCTTTTCCTTAAACCCGACGCCATCAAACTCACCAACCCACATGATCGAGCCTAAGATGATCAAAGACGCTAGGACACCACTTGCTGATATATACGAAAGAATGCTCATGTTATTCAGCCAAATGGTGGGGAGTATAATGGCAGCAACAATGATAACAAAGCTTTTCTTGCTACCAACATGAATCCCGTAAAGATCAATGTCTATATCTGGTAATAAGTTACTTAGATTATCACCCTCTAGGATCAAGAAACCTGTAGCAACTAAATAAAGCTCTATGTTCATGGTGACTAACACTATGATCCTTCCAGTTTTACCAAACGCTCTATCTCCAATGTCCGGATAACTTCTTATCGTTGGATCGGTATCCATACATCTTTTAATAAGTATTCCTGTGTAGAACGTTGAGATGGCTATTGTGAAAAGCAGTAGCAAGCTTAGCCACCCTCCTGATGCCAATGCATATGGAACTGACAGAATCCCAACACCTAAGAAAAAAAAAATCATCAATAATTTTGAGTTGTCGTCATCATCATCATCATCAATAAATCCCACCAATAGCAAAGCTAAGGTAGGGTCTAAGGAGGATAAGATGTAGACAGCCTTACCTCTATCCCGTAGGAATAGAGAGGCTGCTTCCGGTGAGACCCTGGCTCGAGTGTAAAATATATTTCTAACATACTTCAAGTTACGCTTTTAAGGAAAACTCTAATAAAAGCATTTGTTTTACTCCATCCTCCTAATTTTACAGTGTGATGCTCTTAATTTATATAGTTTACAAATATAAAATACAAGATTTTGAGCAAGGACAAAACCATAGTCACACGGATTGCGGACGAAAACTGGTACAGGGTTCGTGCATTTCTAAAATCCAGTACGAAGGAGGTAGGTTCATTCGGAACATCAATTCGGTACGTGGTACGGTGTATCATATAGTATGATGCATCGTATCAAATACAAACTAATTTTACACTTTTTTTTATGTAAAAATTTACAAGTTTAAAGAACAAATGTATACTAGTGAAAAATAGAGGGGTTAAATAGTAAAATAACATAAGCTAATTTAAACCTACAAAGGCTAATTCTTCACCCCATTCATAACTCATAAACGATGTTTAATTCATTGTCAAAGTCCAATTTCAGGTTTGAATCTGCCTTTTCGTTTCCGAAACAACAAATTAATCAATTGGATACACGATTTTTAGTTATTAGGGTCGAATTTGTTGAAAAGCGGATACGCCTTAGTTTCCCGATCTGATCACGAACCCAGGGTGTTCGGGTCACTTTTGTACCCGATTCAATTCTGGTACGTACGATCTGATTCGCGGAACGCGGGGGTGGCAGCCAATCCAGTGACTATGGACAAAACATCTTAAAGGAGGTAGTAGTCAAAATGAAATTTGCAATTGCTGGTTGGATGCATATTACCTGCTTAGTCATTCTACTTTATCAATTTGTTTCATAGAAAATCATGAAAATAGACATTTTCTACCAAACTCCATACCCACTCTATAAACCTATCTTTAAATAGCCATTAAATCAAAATCATATTATCATCAGTTTTACCAAAACTAAAGCATTACCAATTAATTTCCCAACTACAAGTATTACTTCCTAATTAATCACTCTTACTCTTACTGTCTTACCCTACTCAAACTCTACCTTAGCTTTGCTATTGGTGGGATTTACTGAGTACGATGATGACGACGACTGTCTAACAAACAAAATCAATAATAGAATACACAAGAAAAAATGATAGCAACCTGATAGAGCATTGAGACCATTGAAACATGTGTTGAAGAATGTAGAAGTGCCTGTGGTGACAGTCGTTGTGGCGGCGGCTGTGGTGGTTACATCCTGCTCGGCCGCCTTTGTTTGGTTTTCGTGGTTGAGCAGTAAAGGTATTGTGACCGAGTAATCTTCCAGTTTTTCAGCCGCCATGAAAGTTTTAGAGAAAGAAAGAGATGATTGTTGGAAGAATATGCAGAGGGTTGGAAGGTTATATATGGAGTTATATATAAGGGTAAGGGTGACTGCATGGAGTTTGTCGTATGTATCAATGTTGAGCTGGTATGCTATATGTCTTCCATTGTTTTTTAGGGGCCCATTAGTCCATTACCAACCCTTGTAGTCATTGCTAATAGGGACAATTGCATATTTCCTCTTAAAAAACTGTTTAATTGCGTATTTACTCAACTTAAAATTAAAATTACATATATCTCCTTCCTTGACTATTAAAATTGCATATATCCCCTTCCTTAACTAATAAAATTGCAAATTTACCCATTTTGATTTATTTCATTAAAACCAAGTTATATAATGACTTTTTTACCTTTAGTTTTGCTAAAACTTTTTTAAAAAATACATATTTATTCATTTTTACTAGTTTTTGTGGATTTTTCACAATTCTTTTGATTTTATTTTTTTACATTTTTGCTGCTAAGTTTTTTATTATTATTTTTTTTTTTGCCTTTTTACTAAGTTATTTATTTTACTAAGATATATCTAGGGGTGTTTATGATTTTCAGTTGATTTATAAATATATATATTAAAATACGTTTAATGCTTAAAATAAAGAACCCACAAAACAAATAACTTAGTTAAAAAAACTAACTAGAATGAATTTATATATACATACATATATATATATATATATATATATATATATATATATATATATTAAAATACGTTTAAAGCAAGTTACATTCTTTTCTTTGGTATGTAGTCCTCTGATTAAATTCCCACTTATCAGAAAATGCTGAAAATCACAAACACCCATATATATCTTAGTAAAATAAATAACTTAGTAAAAAGGCAAAAAAAATAAAAATAACAACAAAAAAACTTAGTAGCAAAACCTAAATAAATAAAAACAAAAAGAATTGTGAAAAATCCACAAAAAACTAGTAAAAATGAATATATGTGTATTTTTTTAAGTTTTAGTAAAAATAAGGGTAAAAAAAGTCATTATATAACTTGTTTTTAATGAAATAAATCAAAATGGGTAAATTTGCAATTTTATTAGTTAAGAAAGGAGATATATGCAATTTTAATTTTAAGTTGGGTAAATACGCAATTAAGGAGTTTTTTTAAGGGGAAATATACAATTGTCCCTTGCTAATAACTTGGTCTCGTGGTCCATCTTTTCATAAAATATATAACTAATTTTTAACTTTCTTTTAAGAGGATACTGATAAGTCTTTTTTTAATTTACATTTCCTAAATTAGATTGATATACCGATTGTTTTTGCATTAAAAAAAAATAGAAATGTTTTTAACATAGAGAAAGCGCAAATCTAAGACCGCTTGCAACGGATGTCTGGTGGCTTCCATGTATTTTATGGTGTTGATATAATTCACGAGTCTATAATCTTAGAAAAGATGAGTGTTTTGTTCTTGGCCACGGATGACCATGGCAAGAAATTTGAGAAGAGTAAATGAATTGGAGAGACTGAACGAGGATGACGTGAGTAGAGGTGGATGCCCATGATTAATGGTTAAAGAACAACCGATCGTAAAACTTATGCAATAATAATAACTAGTAAAATACATAGTGCTATTAATTTTTTGTTAAAATTGTTAGGCTGAACGTGACGCATATAAAGTGCATCTATGACAACTTGGAGCTCAGCCTGTTTTTCATGTATCTTTCTAACTCTTTCGGACAACTCGTTTAGTTTTACGTTAATCCAACGGTCGGACCAGTGGTGGAGTTATAGTATAAGGAGGGGTATCACGGGCTAGGGCTCAACCCCGTATTCGTAATGTAATTTTTTTTTAATTTTTTTAGTTTTATATAAAGGATATCCCTAACAAATACGGGGATACCCCTAAAAAACAAAATACTTTAATTTATTAAAATTCCAAACTCTTCTAAGCCCAAACCTTTTACAACACCAAATTTATACAATAATAATTAGGTAGGGTAAACCCAAATAAGTATAATATAAGTGAAAGAGACCCAATTGATAAACATATCGCAAGCCCCAAAACAATAAATATCTTCTTGTTTTGTGTATGGGCGGCAGCGTAAGAAACAGAAAGTCACATAATTGCGATCATCCCAGACTCCCAGCGTCCCTGTTGCTACTACATTGACCGATAATTTTTTTGATACCCCTAAATTAATGGGGTTAAACTACTTGATGATACCATCAATGCGTATAGTGTGGTTTTACTCTTTTTTAGGCTCAAAATTTTGATTTAAACCGGTTGCTTTTAGCCTTAAAAAAAAAAAAGCAAATATGCGAAACAATGATGGTGATACCGAGTTCGACCCATAGTCATGGGGAACCAGACGGCCAGGTGGATCCACGCGAAACTTGTGACATAAAGCGAGTAAGCACATAGATACACGTATATACAACAACATTGAAACAATAGAAACATGATCACGAAACACATAGCGACACATAGATTTTGCATGTTCTTTATTCAATTAGAAAACAATAGTGACAATGACACATGACACACCCCTAAAATATTTAATGACCAAAAGGGGAAAAAATAGATCTACTCACTGGTTGCGAAGAATTGATCCACGAGAATTATCGCAAGAAAGAAACAGATAATATTTAAAACAACAATCACCTAAAAAAATATCAATAAACAAGGTACCAAACGAGCAAATAAACGAATACGATGAGATGATGATTTCTAGGTTCACATGATTTGGGGATTTTCTTGTTTAAATGGTAAAACGATTTAAATGACTAAAATATAGAAGTATAGATTATACAATCCGTATTTATATCTAATAGTAAAAATATGACGAAGTTGTGGGATCCTAACTAGAAAGATATTATATATATTTTTCTCTAAAAACAAATATATAAGATCTTCAAGATCGATATAATAAAACATATTACATTTGTTAAAATAAATATATATTTCAAGATTGATTTAGAATACCAACAAAATAATTATTTGGAACAAAATAATTATTCGTATGGAGAGCGGTGGCATGACGGATTCTTACGGCAGATGCTTTGGGATCAAGGGGTATCCATGTACCAAATGACAGGTGTGTTATGTGTGAGCACTGATTTGTGTAAAATGTAACATATAAATTACATCAAATGAGGCATAAAATTAACCCTTTTTAGTACTAATGTTGGAAAAAGTGTGCTTTTGTCTTCCTTTTGTATTTTCAGGGTTAAATGAGCTTAAATGAACAAAAGAAGCAAAAATGCAGCCAAACCTAACAATAATACAAGAAAAGGAATAAACGTGGCATGCCCGACCCCTCGACAGCACCTTCCCAAGCAAAAACAAGAGATCAGAAGGCTGAACACGCCCCGTGCTCATTGAACACGGGGGGCGTGCCTAAGTGTCTGCAGAAAAGACAAAGTTATAGAAGCTTCTATTTCCCAACACGGGGGCGTGCCCAGCGGACACGGGGCCGTGGTCAATGCTAAGATTCGCAGAATCCAAGCAAATCTTGATAGTACAGATACGCTTCTGCACACGGGGTCGTGCCCAGCAGACACGGGGGCGTGGTCAACTAATGCACACAAACTGCATTTAATGAAGAAAGAGAAGATGGATGGACACGGGGCCGTGCCCAATGGACAAGTGGTCGTGTCCGGACTTCTGTGCAGGCTATAAATAGAGGTGATTGGTTCACTTCAAAGGCATCCCTTGGCAAACCACCTCTCTCACACTTCACCCACCCACCACCACCATCACAACCCACATCCACCACCATCATCCATCATAGAGTGTGTGTAGTAGTCTCAGGATCCAAGATTGATAGTAAGAGTTCTTGACAATCAAAGGCCATGTTTGCCTAAGTCTCTTACATCACTTGGTGAAGACAAGCATTTAGTGTAATACTTTTTATATTTTTAATCTTTTCGCACTTTTTATTTAGTTATATAGTAATGACTTTAATAACTAGTTTCTTATGTTGAAGGTGAAACTTCCTTATCATTTGTCTATGGTGTCTTGGAGTTATTTTACTGTCTATATAAAATAAAAGATTTACACCATTCATATCTCCACGGTCTATATGGAGATATGTTAGCTACCTGGTCGGGGGTTAAGGGAATGGTTTGGTAAGCGTCTTGCCTTGTTCAGTGTATAGATCCTGCAAGGACCTGGGTCAAGCTTAGTAGGACCTCTTTCAATACCCACTGGTATTGGATGGCGGGGGTTCGAATTTCTTGATCCCCTCATATGTAAACTATTATTAAAACATTAACCCGGCTACTTAGGATTGTATCCCTGCTGACTCAAACTACTTAGCCGAGGGTAACGTCACCTTCAAAGAGGGGCCTACCACATTATGCATTAATAACTTAATTAATTATCTTTCAATAATCCAACCCTTTAGGATTGTATCCTTGCTAACTCAAACTACTGGGTTGAGGGTAACGTCACCTTCAAAAGAGAGACCTACTACTATAACTAAGATAATCTCTTAAAAAGTGCAAAAGTGCGGAAATAATCAAAGGTTACACTAAAGGCGAGTCGGATCCAAGTGATTCATCTTGTCTATCTGTTTTTATTTTCAGCATTTTTTTAGTTTTTATTTTCATGTTTAAACCTTTTTCTTAAATTTTGATTTGATTAGACGTTGATGATAAACCGGTACTAAAAGCTCTTGTGTCATTGGACGACCTCGGTATCTTACCAACGCTATACTACGCTCACGATGGGTGCACTTGCCCATATGTGTGTTTAGTGTTAGTAAAATATCGTGTTTTATAAATTTAAAACTTGACTAAAGTGTAAAAAGGGCTAAAATATACATAAAATTATATAACGCTACACACGCATCAGCACGATGCTAAGTCAGCGGACCACATTCTTCTGAATTGCAAAGTTGCAGTGGAAGTTTGGCAGCAGCTGCACAATTAGATGAATGTGTCGTGGGGACAATCATAACCTACAGTTGAAGAGAAGCTGCAAAGTGTCAACGAGATGAATGTTTCAAAGAATAGGAAGTATATTATTCACGCAGTTTACATTTGACTATGTGGATTATATGGAAAGCTAGAAACAGAAAAAGATTCGAAGGTGGAAATGTAAACAAACAGAGATTAGTGGAAGTAATCAAAGAAATGGTGTACGATTGCGTGGTGTATCGGGCAAATTTTAAAAACATAACATGGGAGGAGAGGCGTAGTTTCAACATACAAATGTAAAAGTTTTGGTAAATATATTTTTTCTTTCTGGTATAGTAAATGTAAATTGTATCCAGGTCGGTAGCAGCTTGCTATAGGCTCAACTTCGGTTGGTAATATAAAAGTTCGCGTTATCTTTAAAAAAAGCTAGATGAATATAAAAGGCCATTTACTAGCCGGCAAAAGTAGAGAAGCCATTATATTATATTATATTATGTTATGTTATGTATTTTGTTGACGAAGTCTCATGAATAGTAACTTTATTTTTATAATAATATATAGTTTTTTATTATTCTATTATTTAATATTATAATAGTATATTCACTTTTAATTTAACATATATTTATATTATTATTTTACTTTTGCAAAACCATATTTTCTTTCTAATTATTATTTATTTTTGTAATTTATTTTTTCATAGTAACTTTATTTTTATAATAATATATAACTTTTTAATATTCTATTATTTAATATTATAATAGTATATTCACTTTTATGTTTATAATATTTTTATATTAGTATTTTACGTTTGTAAAACCATATTTTCTTTTTCATTTATTATTTGTTTTTTCTCCTTAAATCATATTTCCTTTTTCGATTAGTTTGATATTTCTTTAATAACTTATGTTCGCTAATTTTTTCTACGACCATAAACAATGATTTCATTTTATAATAATATTTACTTTTAAGTTTTAACATACCTTTTGTTTTATTTTACTTTTTTAAAACTATATTTCTTTTTTTCTTTTATTTTTTTGCTTTTAGTAATTCATTTTTTAATCATATTTCCGTTATCAATTAATTTTAAATTTCTCTAATAATTTACATTTGTTAATTTTTTTCTAAAAACTTAGGTACGGGTTGTGTTTAATTATTTCCCTCTACATTCCGGTATAAGTTTTGTTAAATTAAATTGTATTCAAAATAGAGTATTTATTTGGTGTCGTAAAACGGTATGGTGATAAACTAAACCGATTCTGACAGTTTGACTTTCTAAACAACATGCTGCAATTTTAAATAACGTTTGTTTTACATTGTCATTTGCTTCGTTTTGCCGCAACGCGCGACGTCAACGAATCTAGTTTAAAAATAATTGACATGTGTTATAGTTTTAGCTTTCCTTTATTTTGTATTGTATCTTATACTAAAAAGCAATTTCCTTTTAGCTACACTAGTAGGTGTCTTTTTGGAATTATGTGATGTTTTTTGCTACCACAATAGAATTCTTGCTCCACTTCCTAGGTATTATATTCAAACAGGTCAGGTCATAGTGTAACAACCACATCTTTATGTTTTTTTAAATCACTTCTAATTTAGAAATAATATATTTTTTTTTTGTTTTTAAATAATATATTATTAGCTTTTTTTTAGGTTTTGTATTCTTTTATATATATCACAACTTTAAGATATACGAGTTTTAATACCGTACATGTAACGTGACTAATCCACATTGTGTCGATATCCTTTTAGTAATATCACATTTTTAATTTACTTTTTGGGTTTTCTTTTTCGGTTGCTATAACGAATGTCGGTGTCCCAATTAAATTCCCGCCATAGTGTGTTATAGAATTCCACTAGTTAGGTTTACTTACTATATATATACATCTATAATGAAAGTATAAAAAGAAAACCCTTTTGAGTTGAGGAAACTCGAAGAAACCCAATGTAAAATGTATTTTTCAAAAAAAAAAAAAAAACTTAAGGCATGTAGTATACATATTCTCGTGAGATTTGAGCCGAAAAAAATACAAAAAGCGTTGAGTGGATTTTTTTTTATAAAATAAGTAATTTATTTATAATGTAATAGGAGTATAATATAAAACAACGCTAATTACATATTTTTTTATTCGTATAAAAAGAAAACTCTCTTGAGTTGAAGAAACTAAAGAAAACCCTATGTAACAAACCGTTTTTCAAAAAAAGATTTAGGGCATGTAATATACATATTTTCGAGTGTTTTGAGCTAAATAATCTAAAAGTGCCGAGTGGATTTTTAAAAAAGAATAATCTACTATTTAACGTAATAGACATGTAATAACATTTTTTATGAAACACCTCATATGTTATGTTGGACATGTAAAAGAACAGATGTTTGCAAAATCCAAAATATGCTATTTTGATCAAGAATAAAATAAGTTATGAAGTTCTTCTCCTCCCAAAGATAGTGAATCTTGAACACTAGTAGAAGATTTGTTTGATGACTCAAAGATCTGTTTGAAGATATAAAAGCTCTGTTGAAAAAGTATAAAAGTCTGTTAGGTTAAAGCCCTGTTGAAAGTTAAAGCACTGACGAAGAAGACTTAACATCTATTTGGTCCTGAACAGATGTTTAGTATCAACAAACATATGTTTAAAGAACAGATGTTACCAATAGAATAATGTCTATAAATCAGTGTTTGTGAGTCTTAAAACAGTTGTCAGGGTTCATCAGATGTTAGACTGATGAATCTTTTCTGTTAGGAATGTTAGATGTCGCTATCAGGGTGATGTCAGCCCTGATTGCCAACAGATGTTTGTAGTTAGTATTAATAGATCAGTCATTTTCAGATCTATTTCATCACTTGACATTCATTTTGTATTAACAAAATTGAGTGATCAGGTTGAAGGGGAGTGCAAATCATACTTGTAATTTTGTAATCTTTTGATTATAATCAGAAACTGTATGACAACTTTCCAAATATGTGTTTGTGTTTAATTTTGCTGCATTCATATTATTTCTATTTATACTTCACGTATTTTATTAACACTTCACTATTTCACACACAAAAACACGCCCAAATCGAAACTCAGATCGTAACAATTGGTATCAGAGCTTGGTCACATTAAATTTGATTTAACAAACAATTTAATACAAAAAATCAACTCACATAATTAATAACCAACTTTTCGTTGAATTGAGTTATTGAGTCAAAGTATTAAATAAAAGTTTTTAAATGATACTCTGTATTCACAAAGATCAAAAGGGTGTCTTAAAACAATCACGATCCCCACAACACTGGTTTCAGTATCAAGCCTCTGATGCTTGTCAGATTAGAATACAATATTTGGCAACGTCGGATGGCCCATGTTCTAGCTCAACAAAACATTGGATGTTGGAAGTCCGTTATATTCGGACTTCATGTTCATGAGCCAAAGAAACCAGAAAATTATTCCGAGCAAGATTTTCAAAAGTTTGAGTTAGATGCAAAAAGTATTCAGTATTGTTGCAATGGCTCTACCAACAAAATCCATACTGGACTATTCCACTGTAATAGTGCAAAGGAATTGTAGGATGATTTAAAAGAACAATTCGGGGGGGGGGGGGGGGTGGAGGATGTGATTGAAAAAAACCGAGAAATTCTCAACCAACAGTATGAGACCTTCAGTCATGTTAAGGGAGGAGACCTTAACACAAAAATTTGAGAGATTCACCTATTTGATAAGTGAATCAAAATTAGTAAACCAAGAATTTTCCAATTCCACTTTGAGTAATAGGTTTCTTAGGTTACTTCATGAAAAAAATGGGATATTATTGCTATTGTGATGAGAAGTACACCAGGTTTCAGGGACATGGCCTTGACTCAACTTCATGGTAAGCTCAAGCTCATGTCTTTCAACTTCTTTAACTCCTTAGCCATTATTGGACTAATCCCTGCATCCTGTATTGATTCCATATTGTTAGTGTTTAAAATTTGACTATTGAAATTGTTACCAGAATCAAAATTTTGTGATAAGAGTCCCAGAGTTATTCCGAGATCACTCGTTGCAGAAACTTTGATAGACTGGGTCAGATCTGCCATGTTATTTCGAGTTTGTATAGAGATAAAATATCCCCGGTGATCTATTGAGGATTCTGAAGAGTCAAAATTCAGGATCCTGGGCTGCAAATGAGTGACAATGTCTTCCACCGGCCTCTTCGAAATTACCTTGATGGTACTGATCTCTCTCATCAGCATATTGTTAGTCTTTTGTTGTTGTTGTTGTTGTTGTTGTTGTTGTTGTTGTTCTCGTTGTTGTTTCATTTGCCTGAGCATGGTGAAGACTTCATCATTGGAGATCAAAACAGGTCCTCCGGCATGTGTTCTAGATCCAGAATAAGCAAAACCGACAAAAGTAGTCTTTCTGGTTTTAACATCGGTCTTTTTCTGGAAGTTTGGAGGAAGGTTGATGACTCCAGAGGTCAAAGAAGGGGTTGAAGAGAATTTTGGTTTAGATTGAGATGCCATTTTCAAAAAGTGTTTTGAAAGGAATCAATTGAGCAAGAATTTTAGTTGAAATTTGATGAAAAAAACACCACTTGCCCCACGGTGGGCGCCAAATTGTTTTGGCAAAAATTACCAAAACAATTTAATTATTAATCAAATTTAGTAGTAAGGTAGTGTGCTTTTCGAGATAATGTAAAGAGTGTATAAGAAAGATGCAATGAGACACTCAGGATTTTACTGAGGAAAACCCTTGATCGTTGAGGATCTCCGGTAGAAAACCTTGGGAGCTGACGAAATGTCGTTTGCTGTTGTTCTTATTATTAACTCAATGAAAAAAATACAATGAGCTGAAGTGGATTAAATTCTAAGTGTTACAGTTGTTTTCGAGTGAGTGTTGTGTGTCTCCTATCGATACATTAGTCATTTTAAATACAAGATAACAACAAACTAACTATCTAGAATTCCCGAGATATACTTGGTCTTTTCTTGTGATAGTTATAGACTTGATCAACATTCTTTCACGTGCTTTTAAAACAGTAGATGAAAGTCTTCAAGTTGTGATTTAGTCTTTTGACCGTTCCTTCAAATATTGAACAAAGGAATGCATGAAATAAATTAGTAAATATATCCCAAATAGACTCAGGATACTAAACCTATTAAGGATCCAAGATACCTAATTAAAGCTCAGGATACCGGACTTAAAATTCGACCCACAACAGTTATTGTTCTAAAAGTTATTTTTTTCAATTGTTTACTCTTCCAACGACTAGTTTTTTTCAAATGTTTACTGTTCCAACGACTCTTTTCCAACAACTAGTTTGAAACAACTATTTTTTGAGTACTGATAAATACAACATTTTGTTTTACATCCCACATTTGCACCTTTCACTTTACAAATCAATGCAAATACCATACTATTCGAAGATAATGGTGGTGGTTATACTTCAAGCAGGGAAGGAGCTTAGTGGGAACCGGGGGGTGCACCCACCTCTCCCAATGTTTCGGTTAGAAGTGTAAAATATCCAATTTCGTTCGAAAATTTTAAAATTATATAGGATCGCCCCCAATCATTTTGCCTAAATATTTATACAATATATAAATTGGGTCCCTGACTTTCCGCCCCTCCGAAAACTTTTGATCAAGCTCCGCCACTGACTTTAAGTGACCGGACCGTCGAATCTTAGATGATCGTCTCGTCGACGTTCTAATGTTGCTCTGTCAAACCCTCCACCGGAAATAGTCTACCCTCCACCGGCACCAAGGCCTAAGCGATCACTCCATTTAAATCCTCATCTCACAAACCCTCTACCTGTGGCAGTCTACCCTCCTTGACCTTCAAACCCACCACCTCTGGAAGAGTTTTGTCACACCCTGATATTTTAACAACAAAGCGGTGGGCTCGGTGGGGAGTATCGTAACGTAGTTGATATCATCATAGTCAATTAAGCACAATTATAGCACAGCGGAAGACTTGGAAGGTAAATTACTATTACAAACCAATTGTTCAAAGTACGAATAAAAGAATATACAGACGGTTGTAAAGAAAGGATCCACAGGCGGATCTAAATATGATACAAAACAAAGTTCAACAGACTTAAGGCATTACGGACTTGCAAGATCCTCTACTTAACGCCCAGAAGCTCCCAGCCTATTACGTGTAGTACCTATCTCTTAGTCTTTTGAAAATACGTCAGTTTACACTGGTAAATACAATTAACCGGCTCTTTTTGAAAAGTTTTTATGAAAATTGGTTTAGATGAACAAAGCACAAAAATCTTTTATAACTTGGGACAACTATATTTATAATCTTGTATACAGCTTTACATGTTTGTCATACATTTAGAGCCCGGTATAGAAGCCGAGACATGATTAACCGACACCCCATGCCTACACCCCGTGCTTAAGTCATGGCCATTTGCAATTAAATGAGCCGAGGATATCCAGGACACGGTCGTATTAACCCCCAATGCTTATGTTATCAAACAAAACGGATTAAAACGGGTTATGCGGATTTATTAATCACAATCCGACCAAACGATCCCATACCTGACCAAGCGGTAATATTTTACCGTATCCCAAGCCCGTATAAGGGAAAATAAGTTAAAAGTATTTACCTAAGTTTCTAAATGCAAGATTTATCTACTCAGCCGTATAATGTACTTAGACTTGTGAAGGTAGCTTTTACGGGACTCCCTAGTCTGGAACGAAGGTTTTATTAACCTATTAGATTACTAACGGATCTTATTTAAGTCGTAGACTTAGACCAGTAAGTTTAAAGAAGGATTTACGGTATGAAACGCTAGATTAAGCGACGACCAGAATGGAATGTAATTTAGACCCAACAAGTATGGAGACTTATATTATATGGGTAAACTAAATACATTCTGGATTTGAAGTTCAAATGATAAGGTTAAACCCGTTTCAGTTAATTTATGCAAACTAGTTACATAAACTGAACCGAACGTGTATAAGCATAAACGGGTAACCGGATGAGTCATATACTAGTTCCATAAGTTATTATGCTTAAAATATGTCATGATATCAGTAGGATATCAGTAAGCATGCCCATAAGAGTTTTATAACCGAATTTAGCCTCGTAAGGGCATTTTGGTCATTTTAAAGATTTATAAAATGGATTTTTATAAGATCTGAAGTTCTGGTCGTAAATTATAAACTCTCCTAAAATCCTTAAAACACCCCTATATGTCTTAAAATACACCATGTATACGAAAAACGGGCCTGAAACACCTTTATATTAACAAAAATCAAATAAAACAAATAAAAATGGTCTCTCGCGGGGCGCGACACCCATAGGTGTGTCCGTCGCGGGCCACGAGCAAGTGACACCAGGCCGGACCTCCGTGTGCCACGTATCCAGTTATGCGTTGAACCTACACCATTGATTAATCAAGGCTAGAGCATACCCTATGTCGCTCGCGGGCCACGAAGGCCGAAGCAAACTGGGTCGCGGGCCGTGACCCGCTGTCCGATCAGCACTATTAAAGGGGGCCTCTGGCCTCGGTTTCAAATCGTTCAAAAATTTCCTATTCTCTCCAAATCTCTATAGCTCTCTCGGGTATTATACCCTTAAAAGGCGAAGCTCTGCCTCGTTGTAAGTATTATAACCCCCGGTTACGTATTAGTTACTCTGCTCGATTGATCTAGAGTTCTGTAATGCATGTTAAGGCTCTGCCTGACTCAGTCGTTGGAGTTATGTCTCGGGGGTATAGCTAATGTAAATTGGGTTATCTTAATAACACATGTGCATTGTTTATTTTAGTAGATTATAACCAGGAAGTCAACAGAAAGCAGTAGTAGTATCTAAAATAGCAATGTGAGTACATTCACTTTTTATAAACTGTTTTTACAAAACCTCAATTGTTTTAAAGTATATTTAGCAGTGATTGAGTCTATGTATTCTATAATTACTGTCGGTATGTTGAGGTTTTGTATACATTATTTGTTACTACACTGTGAGTAGTAGCATGACCACAAGTAAGGATTGACAGTACCATGGGTGGTAATTGGGTAGATAAAAACATTGTAATCGCTCTCAATACTGTAAAGATATAAAATCTTGTTTTTATTTAACTGGGATACACTCGCCAGTATTTCTTGCTGATAAAACTTTTAAAACGCGTTTCAGGTAACAAAATGTGAAAGCCAAATAGAAGCCAGCTGGAGAACACTGAAAGCTTGGAAAAGTGCCTATAAAAGTTACCTAAACAAGAAAGAAGTTTTATTTCAATAAATTGGGATTTATCCCTATAAACATATTTGTAATGGAAAATTGGGTTTTTACCATGTATTTATTATTTATAAAAGTGTGGTGTTCTACTCTGATAAACTATTTCCTAATTGCGGTCCTGATCTATTTTCCGCTGCCAAATTAATAAACACCGATACCACTGATACTGTCCTCGCGGCCGTCCGCTCCCGGGGTAGGGGTCGGGGGTTGCGACATAAATACTCTGTAAAATTATTTTTATTGTGTCATTATAACAGTAGGATATCATACATATGTGTGGTTTATGTTTTATTCCCAAACTATGCATCGTAGGGGCATTTTGGTCATTTCACATATGGTTTTAAGGACTTAATTGGGATTCTGAGTTCATGACTTATACCTACTGTAAAATATTAAAAATGGTTTATAAATTCAGTAGTTAATAAGTCTTGGGTGCTAAGTATGGTTTAAAACCATACTATGCACCTATTTAGCGTAAAAGTCGACAAATGATGATTATTTCAATGTTTAGTCAATTATGAGGTTATGACCAACTTTGAATGGTCAAAATGTTTTATTTATCAAAACATATCAGTAACCAAAGGTTTTTGCATGTTAATTATATTTAAAACCCAATTTGTATGTGAAAAGGGTATTATTATCATTTATTAACTTCATGCAAGAACTCTAAGTTAAACTCAGAAAAATATTTTGTTTAAATATCCTAAATAATTCCAAATATGATATCATATCAGTAGGTAATGAGTTTTTATGTTTAATTATGCTAAAAACTCATTTTATATGAAAAAAAGGTATTTTAGTCCTTTTAAAGCTTATATTTCGATTAATTAAGCAAGCTTAGTTTATGACCGGTTTATAATTGTTAAAATATGCTAAACATGTTAATATATCAGAATATAAATTATTTGCTTGCTTAGTTATATTTAAAATCTCATTTTTAAATAAAAAGGGCATAATTGTCAAGTTTAAGCATAATAACGGAATCAAGTAAATAACTCAGATTACTTGGTGACCATGTAATATAACCTCAGAGGGTTATACTACTATATAATATGGTCACAAAGGAACCTTAATACATAAAGGAACTAAGCTAATTCGGGTCAGAACTGAAAGTCAAAGCAAAAGTCAAGCTTTTGCAACTTTCGGTTGTGAACCGAGCCTAAACTTAGAATTATCGGGTTGAACATGTTTAGACATGTTCTAATAATGTTCACCAAGTTATTAAAGTGATAAAACATATCCTATATCCTCTACATTATCAGATTTGAATTTTTTTAAAAACTGACCCGTTTGACTTTTTATGTTAATTACTTTGACCCGATAATTAACTAAGTAAACGTGGTAATTAGGAGGTGCCCTTTTGAGGATTAACACCTGCCTAATTACGATCACGTGGCCATATTCGCCTCGAACAATGGCTGGACCGTTTAGGTCGAAACCGAAAGTCAAAGCCGATTTGCGGCAACTTTGACTTTCGGCTTTGAAATGCATAAAAACCGAGCTAGAGTGGCTAAGGACACTTACAACAGGTCCTAGCTTGAAAACTTGACTAGGGGGGAGCTTCCTTTTGACCAGGAACCTCAGAGAAGAAGTATAGAAGTGAATTTTTGAAAGGTGCAAGTATGAATGATGAGTTGAAGGCCCTATTTATAGTGAAACAAGGATTCTCAAGATCAATCCAGGTGTAATGAGGCTCCCTCTGATCATCACAAGTGTCCTAGAGGTTTTTAAAAACCATTTGCAAGCTCGTTGTATCGAAATCAGGTTGCATGGTGGTTTGATTGGGGAACAAGGCTGCCATACATGCAGTTGTCCATTTTTTCAGAACAGGGTGCTATGTCGCGGCCTGCGAAAGAGTCAAGGAAGGGCTACGCGGCCCGCGACTCTCCTCTTCTCTCGTTAAAACAAGTTTCATACTTTGCAGTTTCAGTCCCTGGTCCTTTTATTCTTTAGATATGTTTTTTTTTTGGCATAATTGGCCCCTAAAGTTAGTTTTTACATATCTTGGGAATATTTTTAAACATCGATAGGCTCCCGTTCAGTTAAAAGGTCACCCGAAGGTACTAGTTTTCCCTCGTTAATGCTTTTCACCCTTTTTCTTAAAATCTTGCACAAAAACCATATAATGATGCTGAAACTTTTCTTAATTAATAGCAAGCATTCTCGGAAGTATAATTGGACATTACGAAGCCCCGGGTTTGTTAAAAGGTCACTCAGAGGTAAGAATTAAAATGTTGACACGTTTAACCCCTTCGTCTTGTAAACTTTCAATTGTTTTCACAAATGGCTTCCCACGCCCAATAATTCACTTGTTTTATGAACATCGTGTAAGGTCAATCAGAAGCGTAAGTTTAGCATGTTGACATTTTTAGTCCCTCCGCATACATCTTTTCACTGTTTGTCAACTTTAGTCCTTCAAAGTCAACTTATTACACGTTTAGGGTTTATAACACGTGTCTTCATATTATTGGACACGATTTTGCAAGGTGTTACATCCTCACCCCCTTAAAAGAAATCTCGACCTCGAGATTTACTGAAATAAGTGAGGGTACTTTTGTCGCATAGAAGATTCAACCTCCCACGTATATTCAGGGCCTCTACGGGCATCCCACTTCACTTCCACAATTGGTACATGCTTCCTTCGAAGCTTTTTAACCTGTCGATCCTCAATCGATATAGGCTTTTCAACAAACCTCAGGCTTTCATCTATCTATACATATTTTATGAGACATTGCTAGCAATTCATCAGCTAGACATTTCTTTAAGTTGCAGATATGGAATACGTTGTGAATCCCACTAAGTTCTTCAGGTAAGTTCAGCTTATAGCCCACACTACCAACACACTTGATGATCTCGAATGGACCAATGTATCTTGGGCTTAGCTTGCCCTTTTTACCAAAACGCATCACACATTTCCAAGGTGATACCTTTAGTAAGACTTTGTCGCCTACCTCAAACTTTAGAGGTTTGCGCCTCTTATCCGCATAGCTTTTCTGCCTGTCTCTGGCAGCCTTTAGGCGATCACGAATCTGGACAATCTTGGACGTCGTCTCAAGGACGATCTCAGGTCCTGATAGCTGGGCCTCCCCAACTTCTGCCTAACAGACGGACGTTCTGCATTTTCTTCCATACAAGGCCTCGAAAGGAGCAGCCTGAATGCTGGTATGGTACCTGTTGTTATAAGAGAACTCAATCAGAGGAAGATGATCATCCCAACTTCCACTCAAATTAATAACACATGCATGAAGCATGTCTTCAAGTGTTTGAATTGTACGCTCACTTTGTCCATCTATCTGAGGGTGGTAAGCAGTACTGAAATTCAAACGAGTGCCTAAGGATTGTTAGAAACTTTTCCAAAACTGAGAAGTGTATCTAGTATCTCTATCGAATACAATAGATATTGGCACTCCATGTAGTGATACAATCTTGCCACATACAATTGGGCTAGTTTATCGGAGCTATGAGTCTCCTTGATGGGTAAGAAATGAGCCGACTTAGTCTATCAACTATGACCTATATTGTATCATTTCCATGTCTTGTCTTAGGTAACTTGGTGATAAAATCCATGGTTACCATCTCCCACTTCCATGTGGGAAGTTCTAGTTGTTGTAGTAATCCTGAAGGCTTTTGATGTTCAGCTTTAACCTGTGATCACGTCAAACATTTAGCTATGTGTGTCGCTATGGATTTCTTCAAGCCCATCCACCAATAATTTGACTTCAAGTCTTGGTACATTTTGTCACCTCCAGGATGAACTGAGTATTTGGAATTATGAGCTTCCTAGAGGATTATATCTCTAAGTCCACCATAAATCGGAACCCAGATTCGACCATTCAATCCGAGGATTCCATCATTCCCAGGTGACAACTGATCAATAGTTGCACCTAATCTTTCTTCTGAAAGGTTATCTTCCAATACAGCTTCTTTCTGTGCTACTAACAACTTTTTGTTTAGACTGTTCCTCAGTTCAATACTCTTAGCATTGATCCGTATAGGTTTGACTCTTTCTTTCCTGCTTAATGCATCAGCGACCACATTTGCTTTGCCAGGATGGTAGCGAATTTCACAATCGTAATCGTTCAATGTTTCCATCTAACGACGTTGTCTCATTGTAACAACTCTTATTAAAAAGTCCTATTCATTATTTTAATTGTCCAATAGGAAACCCTAATTGAGAAACCCAAGTGATTCTGCATAAACCCTAAAATTTTCAGAATAATCAGAATCAGGATCAGGGCCCCTAAAACTCAGGGGGGGGGCTTTTCCCTAGTTACGATTATCCAAACAGTTTTACGTGTAAGTTGAATTTTAACGCGAGACCAACTCAGATAAGCTACCTGGACACGAAGCAACCCTATGGTAGAATAGGGTCTCTCGCGCCACGCGACGCGCACAAGGGGATCTTTCGCGTGGCGCGAGGGGGACGAATTTTGGGTATAAATAGAGGGCAGTGGGACTTGATACTGTGCGTTTGTTCGACGTTCAATTTCAATTTGTACTCTGAGTTATAGTCGAAACAGTCTTAAAACACACACGATTCACGAAGTGCTGCCGCAATACAGGGTAATAACTCGATCGCTGCTACGATTCAATGTCCGATCGATTAAACTATCCAATGGATGTTTAAGTGCTGCCCACATTAGGGTTTATGCTTTGTCATTCGTCGTTAATTCGATGGATGTTTAAGTATCGCACTTTGTCATTCTATGTGAGGGTTTAATCTCGTGAGTTATCGTAAATGCTGTATTAGTTACTAACCTAGTTTGTGTGCATTGATATTTAAACTAGGTTAAAAGGCTAATCAGTAGGCTAGGCTCTGCTCAAATAAATCTGCAAAGTGAGTCATTCTCTTTTTATCAAATTTGATTTCAAAATCATGTTTACTTTCAAAGTTATAATTACAGGGATTAAGTCTTTGTAGTCACCAAATTACAGCCGGTATGTGGGGTTTTGTATACATTACTTGATAATCTTCACCATTGGGGCAGCCAAGGGGTGATATGACCATAGTCACAGACACCATTGGACAACGGGAGGGCCAATGGGTCGAGTGACAAAATACCGTGGGTAGTTGGTTTGATATCAGAAATATTGTAATCGCTCTTAATACTATAAATTATAACAAATGAGTCGTTTTAGCAAAATGAATGATTCACCAGTATTTCCCGCTGATAAAACATTTTTCAAACATGTTTCAGGTGATCTGTTGTGATCCAGGAAAAGTGCCGTGAAGCACTACAAGCTTAAGGAAGTGGCTCAATATAAAATAAAGAAACATGTTTTGTAAAATAAAGGTTTCTCAGAGAAATCATATGATTGTAAATTACCGGGTTTTATCCCGAATTGTGAAATAAAATAATTGGGAAATATTTCAGTTTTAAAAAAGATCCTGAAGAAAACTTCCGCTGTTAATTAAATACCACGAGATTTCTGTCCCGCGGCTCCTGAAACGGGTCAAACCGGGTCGGGGGCCGTGACAGAAAAAGGTGGTATCAGAGCCACTGATTTAAGCCAATTAAGTATTTAGCAAATACTTAATTTTAATTGCCATTTTGTGATTATATGTTTTATTATTTGAATAATTGTGTACAGTATGGGTAAGCAAAAGCTTTTAAACATCTATCTTAAATTAGATAGGTCATCAAACGAGAAGGGAAGTTCATCCCAAACCAAATCCTCAAATTACTCTGTAATTCCTGAAGAAGGAATATTTGTGCGAAAGGCACAATATGAGGAACCACTTTCTCCTAATAAAAGAAGTTTGATTTTTAAGAAAAGTCAGGAGAAACAGAAATTCCGAGAAAAGAAGATTAAACAGGAAACCCAGGAATTAACCAGTAAATCACCTTGGGAAGACAAGTTAGATGAAAAAATGGGCGGATCTCTATATGTTAGCCACTGTAGCAATAAATGCAAATCTTTAATACTTTGACTTAAGTTTTAGCAACCTTTATCACCTACAAATCTAGAAACCATATCCAGTAAATAAATAAGTAAACTCTAATGTGTTTTAATTTTTAGTTGCTTTGTAGTTACCCAGTATGAAATAATATTTAAAGGTTATCTATGAAAATTTGTTATTAAATTTTAACTTAGTATTTGTGTGTATTTTGCATATGTGCTAAACAGCATGAGTGACTTGTCTGACACCCTTCAGAATTTAAATCTCTATCCGGTAAAAATAGAGGTTTCCAGAGATTTCAATAGATATATACCAGATATAGAAGAACCAATGGAATTCAATGCTCCACCTCCAGATAAACCCAAGCCCAAGAAAAGGAGGAGATTTGTGGGATGGAGGCGTGTGCGTAGAGGGAAACCCGCCACTAGAAAGATTCCCAAAATAGAAAATCCCTTAGACAAAGGGAAGGGGATTGAATTCGGGGACGATTCTAGGCAGATGGGAATACAGTTTGATGAATATTCTAAGCAAATAGAAATGGAGATTGGGGGAGGTTCTAAACAAACCCAGGTAGAAATTGGAGAAAGCTCTAAGCAAACCCAAGAAATGACATTGCAGGAGGAGCTATATTTTATATTGGCAAGCTGTGATACTATTAAGCCTGTCAATAAAAATGTTTTTACTCATCCTATTGAAACTCAACTTCCAATAAATTTGGAACCAGCAATCCCAGAACCTATAATTCACACCCAACCATTAGGAATGGACGAGTGGTGGACGAATGATTGGCGGTTCCAAAACCTGCTCAACAGTCCTTATTCCTTTCTTCCTCAATTCGACCCAAAACCTATACCTAATCCACCTATGAGCAATGAGAATTTAGCTGAACTTCGCCACTTTGGCGAGGAGTTAATGGATGCAGGAAATAGGATCAGGGAAGTAGGAGAACAGATCTCCTGGAAGTACGATGAGAGGGAGCGCCGTTATTAAAATATCAGCTGACGAGGGATAAGGGGTTTATGAGACTGTGGTTGTATAATAGCAATAATAATATAATCATGTAAAATAACCTAAAATAAAACTTTGTAAGATAATAGTGTGTATTGATGCATACTATTAAATATAAATGGAAATCGAGAAATCGAGAAATCGAAGGTTTTGACTTTAGGTGTTGTGAAATTTGTATGATTGTTTTATGTATAAATGTTATTTATTTGATACTAATAAATTATATATATATATCAGATGGAAAACGCTAATAACGAACCAGTTAATGAGGTTAATCAATCTGAGCAACACCCGGATGATCAATTTCTAAATAGGCAAGATATAGAAAATATCCTTGCTCAAGGGATAGCCAATGCTATTCCAGCAATAGTTGCTGCTGTTAGAAATCCAATCGAACCTCAACAAATCATTCCTAGCAAACGTATTTCTGAGGATAACTTCAGTAATAGCGTAAATGGAGGCGGTAATCATACTAATCACGATAATAATCGACGGCAGGCTCCGCTCCCTAAGAAAATGAAAGCTGCAACACCTGGTTGCACTTATAAAGAATTTCTTGCTTGTAAACCCGCTGAATTTGCAGGCAATGAAGGAGCAACTGCGGCACTGCGTTGGTTAGAGAAAACCGAGGCCGTGATTACAATAAGTAAATGTGCCAAAGACGATCAGGTCATGTACACATCAAACCTTTTTAAAGAAGGGGCGCTAGAATGGTGGAACACGATGTTACAAGCAAAAGGAAGGATGATGGCGTATGCTATGAATTGGGAAGAATTTCATTGTTATTAAGTCACTAAGTCCTCGTCCATTCCTATGTGAGCATGCATCAATATCATCATCAATCATCATCAACTATGGGACCTGAAACATATGTGAAAATACGTCAGCATAAAAATGTCGGCGAGTACATAGGTTTTGTGTGAGTGTCAGATTCATGGCTCGTTTACCTTTTGAAATAACTCAGACAACTTTGATATTCGATATTAGAAAACTTAGTTTTGTAAAATGTTTGTATTGTAATTTTAATAACCAATTCAAAATAGATTAGATATAATTCATAAAACCTCGATGCCATGAATCATAACCCCAAAACATTTGTTTATGTAAACCCAGATTGTAAATCGTTTTTGTAATAAAACTCGACTGGTTTATATTGTTAGAAAAACCTTGTAATGTAACTTTGTTTTTGAAAACACTTGCCTAAGTGATCTAGATAACGCAACGAAATATATTGTGTTAAAAGCACTTATATATAGGAAGTACCAGCGGCGTATCCACCATGCTTTTATCACATTACACCTGCCCCGTTACCTAATCACTTCCCTAACCCAATGGTTCAATAGTTCAAATAATTCACATAGACCATACAGTTCCAAATGGTTCAAACAGTTCAAATAATTCACATAGATCAAACAGTTCCAAATGGTTCAAACAGTTCAAATAATTCACTTAGATCAAACAGTTCCAAATGGTTCAAACAGTTCAAATGATTCAGATAGTTTAATATAAACCACCCCAAAACATTTTAAAATAGTAAAAGAGGGGAACTATGTACTCACTTGAGATAGCCTAGAAGTCTTGAATAACAACCAACAAAGCTAGAAGGATCACGGAAATTAATCGGCACCTAATATAGATAACTACGTTAATAACCAGACCTAAATCGGAAAATCGGATAGGATGAGGTTTCGTAAACCAAATGAGTGTTGGAACTCATACGATATGGTTTAACAAAGCCTACATACTAAATCGAAACCTAACCTAAGTGCTTACGACCCTTTGTAGGATCGTTTTCTAACCCAAACGAGTCGATCAGAAGAGTTTTTCTCAATACAAAAGGCGGAAACAAATGTATCAAGTTCAATTCAGCTAGAATATCACTTTAAACTGTCTTTTGATTGATTTGACAAAGAATTACAGCGAGTAGACACTTCGGCAGCACTTCGGTACTGAATCCGGAAAGTTACAAATGACAAGGCATCAAAGGTATTTATAGGGCAGCTAATTTCGCACGGAATAGTCCAAGCGAAATTAGATTTCACACGAAATCTAATTTCGTGCGAAATTACCCACAAACGCATTTTTCTCGTTTCGCGTGCCCTGATCTATCTAATACAATACAAGACTCGATACAAGACGAAGTCGACAGACGTATGCACCAACAGACTTCCCCTCGGATGTCGACGAGTCTTCAATACATGTCTTTAACGTCTTCTGTCTTTATCAGTCTTCATTATTTCTCCCGAAATATCTAACAATGTAAAGCATCCTTAATCTTCTTTCTCTTCTCTTCTCTTTCTTCCAGAATCACAACCTGGCTCTATATTCTTCTTGATCAGGTCTCTTGATTCCTTAAGTTCATCAGCATCATCCGCTTGTATGAACATCAGGTCCAGGATCAGAACTTGGCTCTATACAACTTCAGACTCCCCCTTAAATTGTGCTTGGGATCACAGTCTGGCTTTCACAGATTCAAGATCTTGACCTGGTTCACATCCTGCTCAGGATCGAAATCTGTCTTTCCTACACAATCTCTACCTCACAATAAATTTCACAAATTTAAAATTTGACAAATTTATATCTTATGCATGAATAGAATGATTTAACATTTAAAATATTTCTGCTGACCACTTGTAGGTAATCGTTCAAAAATAAATGATTTTACTATGTTAATCTCTGATGAACCACTTATAAAAATTTCTACATACACACTCTCCCAAACCTGTTCATCGTGTTTAGCACTCGGAATTTTGAAAATCAGCTCTTCAATTATCAGTTGTCGAAAATCTTTTTGGATTTTTTAAAAAATTTATGCTAAAACACATTCTTTTTGGATTTTTCTAAGTCTTTTGAACATGAAAGAAAATGCAGTAAAGAAATATATACATGCAATATTTTTTGTGAGTTTGTGTAAGAGGATCATATCAGTATTTGAGACAAATCACCAACACCGTTAAGCTTTAAACATTTTAAGTTCTAAACGATTCACTTAGATTGTCAGTATACTGATCCATTTAAATTTTCACACAAATTTCAATTGTTTCGAGATACGAGATTAATGTTTTAGAGACTTAAACCTATACGCGTGTCCCACCTCAGAATATACTCCCGTATTCAGATCCCAATATTCAGTCTTACAGGTGAGTATACCTAGATGATATCTGTAAAGGGTTAAATGCGAGGGCCGTGAGAGCTCAGGCTATTGCTTCCACAAAATCAGAGAGATGACGGCTTCGACTTTCGGTGGGTTCCCATTAGAGAATCTTTTCTTCAACAGCACATGATTAGCATTTTGCAATGTTTCATCATTTTTTATGCTGAGGGTGGGCTATATTTCAAGCAAGCGTAAATTATTCTCCGGGGACTAGGCCATTGCTTTCGCAAAATCAGAAGTCCCTGGATAATACCCCAGATATCACTAAGCATAAAGACCTAGTATCTCAGAAAGAGGGACCTTTCAAACAAGATTTCGGGGGTTACCCATATATCCGAGAGATGTTTCCCCACGAGATAAGTAAGTTTGAAATTTAGGTTTATATCTCGACACAATCTACTAAATGTGTAAAAACCTACTGGCATATCATCAGTGAGATCGTTTATCACATTTGACTTTCCAATTCTTTAACATGTTGTGAAAGTCCACTGATGTACTATCATTTCCTCTTTTTCACAACAAAACTCATTTTTGCTTTTATCATGTTTTTGGATTTTTCAAATTTTCAAATGTTTTTAGATTTTCTGAAAATTTCTTACTCCCCCTAAAAGGCAAAAGCATTTAAAGAAAATTGAAAACTAATTGTACAAATAAAGTGACAACTGTTGTGAATTGCTTCAAATCGCCATCCACTTGGCATAAACAATCAGAACTCCCCCTCACAACAAATTATTTTCCCATTAAGATTTCAAAACACTTAAGTTTGTTTTAATCAAAATGGTTTTTCCGGAAAATAAGTTTTGTTGATTTTACCACTTGTAAAAATGGAGTTATGATCATCACATTGTTTTCCAATCATTTAAATGAAAGTTAAATAAAGTTCAACTTAATGACCTTGATTAATTACTTATAGGTTCAACTTTACCAAATGTAAAATGACATATGACAATTTTAAGAACAACTACCACGTCCAAATTAAAATACCACTTGTAAGAAAAATGCCGATTCCTACTCCACACTTACCAACCTGGGAGTTCCGACAAGTCCTGGTTTTTCAATCATCATAATAGGTTCCATCCCAGTCACAAACCTGGGATAACCCATCTTTTCCTGGTTTCTTTGTTTTCTTCTCATAAAATTCCTTTACCCCTTTTACCTTTCCATCAACCATTTTTCCAAAAATGTGTTTCACTTTGGGGTTAAAGGCTTTTTCAACATCAAAATCTTTCTTTTTAGAAAAATTTGATTTGAGATCTCTGTTTTTCCAACTTTTTGTTTAAAACTTTCAGCCCTTAATGGTGGAAAATTTACATCATCCATTTGAAGAACTGATGTTTCCAATTTTAACTCAACATGTGGCTCCTCTGACTTTATGGAATCAGATTCATTGCCAGAAAATAGCTCCTCTGATTTTGACGAATCAGAATCATTGCTAGAACTATCATCAAATTTCTTAACAACCCACTTGTGGTTGTCAAGATTTGCTTTTCTCTTGTAAAACCTTTTTGAACATTCACCAACCTCAAACTTCAAATTTTTGAAAACTTTGAATTGTTTGGTTGGTGGTTCATTTTTAACCATCTTTTCTTTCAGTTTAAGAGAAACTCCCTGTTTTGTTTGAATTGCCTTTGAACAATTCCTGGCAATATGGCCAACTGTTTTGCATTGAAAACAGGTTCTCGTTTCCTTCCTTTGAGCAACTTCCTTCTTCATTTCTTCTTGCTTCTTAGCAAGGAATTCTTTGTTTGTCTGCTTTCTGAACAATTGCTCCTTTTCTTCTTCAGATGATATTCCTGAAACAAATACAGTTTTTGTTTTATAAGTTTTCTCATTTTTATAATTTTTTGGTGGAATAAAACCTAATCCCTTTCTTTTGAAATTACCGTTATGTTTGGTTTCTTTCGAAAACCAGAACTAGAACTGTAACCCTTTTTCTTGTTTAAACGTTGTTGAACTCTTGAGGTGTAAGGTTTAGGTTTTTCAGTAAGATTTACATCTTTTATTTCAGAAATATTAATTTCTGTTAGTTTAAAAACCTTTTTGATCATTTCAGTTTTAACACCTCTTATTGGAAATTCTTCATCAAAATACAATTTGTCAGAATCATTCAAAGTATATGCTACTTTGACTGTTTCATCATTCAAATTAAATTTTGATAACAAAAAATCTTTATTGTAAACCCGTTTATCCTTTTTGACTATTGGACTTGACATTTTAGACTTTGACTCTGAATTTGACTCCGACTTTGACTCCTCGGTTTCATCTTTGTCCAACACCTGATCGACCACTTTCTTTATTAACTCGGACTCATGATCAGTAGCAGACGAAGTAAAAGTGACATCAATGTTGTCGGGTAAATTATCTGATGGTTCAGATTCCCATACTAACTTGGTTGCCTTTTTGACTCTTTCTGAATTTGGATTTATAGGAGAATATCCATTTTCAAGCGGGGGTGGACACTTGTTGTAACTGGCATCTTGTTTCTTACCAGACATCTTCATTTCAGTATCCTTCTTCTTTTCAAAACTTTTATCTTCAGATACTTCATCTTCATCAAATGCCTTCATGCCTTCAACTGTTGGATAAATCCTGTCAATAACATAAGAAGTACATGAGTAACCTTTTAACAATCTATTAACTCTTTCTGTTTCAATCCTTTGGGTTTCCAATTTCTGTTCAAGCACAACACATTTTTCAATGTAATTGTTGACAACTTTCTGCTTTGTCATGAAAGCTCCTTGAAGTGTCTTCATTGCTGATGCTTGCTCACTGCTTGACTGATTGTACTGATTCATTGCTTTATTCAATACATCATAAGATTCTTTCAATCTGTTTAAGTTATGAATCAACGTACTATTCTGCTTCTTTACTGCTTCACAGTTTTCACATATCACCGAAATCTTTTATGCATCAGCTTTAGCTTCAACTGTGAAAACTGGAATATCTTTGACCTTTTTCCTTATCACTGGAACTTCTTAATCATCACTGCTAACAGGTTTTTTAACTTTCTTCTTTTTCTTTTTAACTTTTCCATCATCACTATCACTTTCCTCCATCAATTTTAAATGCTCTTTCATTCTCCTTGCATAATAATCATCATCATTATCACTGTCTTCAGCAACTCTAGCAACAAAAGCTTTGTGATCTGGAGTTTTGTTAGGATCATAATCATCCCAACTAAAATTTGCCTAGCTAAACCCTTCTAGTAATTTTTCATCATCTTGATTTATCAGACATGCTTTACTACCAGTTGAAACATATTTATCCCAACTGAATTCTTTTGTTGACTTTTTACAAGCTCTCTTTGATGAATCTTCGATTGTCTTCCTAGCATGTGCAGTTTGTGGTTCTTGTTGTTGTTGAGCAACTTGATGATAAATTGCTTTCCGATAGTAATCATTGTTATTGAACGGATTTTGAGCTCCACTTGCTTCGCGATTTGTGCACTCTCTCTTGAAGTGTCCTTTTTCCCTGCAACGAAAACAAGTAACTTTAGATTTATCAAAACCTAGAGTAGAAACATTTGCATCACGGAAATCATCTCTTCCCGTAATTTGTTTAAACTTTTCGGCTCTTCTCAAAACACTCGCCAAACACCATTTTATATCCATCAATTCCATCTCCTCAGCATCAATCTGATCGTAATCCTCTTTTGTCAACATTGGATTCCCGATCTTTCCTGCAACTAAACTTTCATATGATTCTAATACAGTTCCCAACAACGACATGTGACCTTTTGCAACCTCTTCTAAGAAATTTTCACCATTTTCAAAATTCAAAACAATGTTGCATTGTAATCTCTTGCCATTCTTGGTTGTTGAAAAATTTGGATCAAATGATGAATATGAAGAAAATCTCGTTTTGCTATTTGATCTTTGAGATGACCCTCCAGACGAACTCTTAGCATTGAATGCAGTTTCAACCTTTGGTGACATATTGGCCTTATCACTAACACCTCCTTTGTAATAAAGACCTATACCTTGTTCACCATCAAAATCTTTCATTCTTGAAATCTTCCTTTGTTCCATTTCCTGAGCTTCAAGTTTTTCATTGAATTTATTCAGTGTCAAATTACTAAAATCTTTCTTATTTCTCAACATCATAAGATATGTTCCCACGTTTCATGTGACAATGCATCAGCCAACTTTCTATCAATTCTTCATTATCTTTATTGATGCTCACTCTCTTCATTTGGACTAACAGATTGCAATACCTTTCAATAATCTGCTTGGTGCTCTCAGTTCTCAAACCTCGAAATAGATCAAATTCCTTTTTCAAAAGTGACTTTTTGTTCTTAATAATCTCTTTACTTCCAACAAACTTTGATTTTAATGCTTTCCAGATAGAGTATGCACTTCCATTGTGTTGCAATAAAACCAAGATATCTTCCTTCACAGCTTGATGCAATAGACTAATCATCATCTTTTCATTTTTGTATTTCTTTCTATCATCAACACTTAGATCTTTAATAGCAATCTCCTCTTCATCATCATTCAATGGTCTAATATATTTCGTTTCAACACATTCCCAAGCATCCAAATAATTTGCTTGAACCCAATTCTCAAATTGTTCCTCCCATCCTTTATACTCTTCGATATTCATAAGCTTAGGTGGTTTTTGCATAATGCCTGTTTCATTTTCCATGTTCAAGTTCTGAGTAACAGATGCCGGAGAAGTCGGGGTAGTAGCAAATGCGTTATAAAATTCCTCTTCCATGTTTCGGCAACAATTTTCACAAAACAATTTTTCAAACGAAATTACTCCTCAAACGAAATACCCAACTTCACACGAAATACCAATTCAAGCGAAATAACACCTTTTCAAACGAAATAGGTAATTTCGTGTGAAATAATCAAACTAAATACCAACTTGGTGCGAAATTACTAATTTCGTGTGGAAGTCTCAAACGAAATTACAAACTGGTGCGAAATAAGGTAATTTCGTGCGAAATTAAAACCTTATTTCGTGCGAAATACTGCTGATGTCATCATCTCGAGCTGTTTTTGCTAAAATTGAACAGGTTTTAAGCCGTTTTAAGATCTGAAACTTTCTAGGGTTTATTAAAACACTATTGCGAGAATAATGTGTGAAATTCAAGACATTTTGACCTTGAAATCAAGTTAATTTTGAAAAAGAAGGTGTAGAAAACAGAATTTTCAGCTGAATTGGTAAGAACTCTTCCTCCTGAGCTCTGATACCACTTGTAAGATTGTTTTCTGACCCAAACGAGTCGATCAGAAGAGTTTTTTCTCAATACAAAAGGGGGAAACAAATGTATCGAGTTCAATTCAGCTAGAATATCACTTTAAACTGTCTTTTGATTGATTTGACACAGAATTACAGCGAGTAGACACTTCGGCAGCACTTCGGTACTGAATCCGGAAAGTTACAAATGACAAGGCATCAAAGGTATTTATAGGGCAGCTAATTTCGCACGGAATAGTCCAAGTGAAATTAGATTTCACACGAAATCTAATTTCGTGCGAAATTACCATCTAATTTCGTACGGAATTACCTAAGTGTAATTTCGAGCGAAATTACCCACAAACACATTTTTCTCGTTTCGCGTGCCCTGATCTATCTAATACAATACAAGACTCGATACAAGACGAAGTCGACAGACGTATGCACCAACACCCATTACGACTCGTTTAGGTAGCTTATGCTACCTTAACACGTCGTTCGTGTAAAACGCGTTCGGACCGCCTAACTAGTCCTATGACAAGTATTATATACCTTAACAAGTCTAATAATGTTGCCTAATCAGTTTAGATGTCAAAATTTAAGTTACATATGGTTAGAATGAATTTATGCGCAAAAAGGGCATTTTGGTCATTTTCCTAAGGCATATAAACTACCTATCATCCAACTAACTAAACGAAGTGACCATAAGGTATAACCTCGAAAGGTTATTCCCTATACAACAATGGTCACAAAATATGTTTGGTAGGATCCTAATGATCGACCAACCGGGTAAGGTTCGAAAGTCTAAGCGGTTGTTTAGACCGCTTATCTTACGACCCTATATAAGCACTAAACTAAAAGTGACAAGTTAAACATGTTAAAACATGTTTAACTAAGTTAGAAAATAAGTTTGATATCAAAACAAAGGGTTTTGATACCCAAGAATAGTTTGGTTGCAAAATACGCATAAACGCGTATTTTGACCGAAAGTATGACTCGTCACTATACCTAAATAAAGTGGTAATAAGTAGGTATAGTCACAAAGGACTATGACCATCGTGATTACGCTCACGTTGCGAAGTTCAAACGAACTTCGTGTTGACCATTGACCGGTAAAAGCAGAAAGTCAAACACTGTTTGACTTTGGTGCTTAAAAACGCATAAAAGCATGAAAGAAACTTACAAAGGGTTCAAGCAATGAAGATTTGATCTAAAGATTACTCAGGTATGAGGTATACACCCCAACTTAGAGCAAAAATCATATCAAAGTGTGAGAAATCAAAGAAACCAAGTGGGTATTTATAGATTTCGGACCACCGTTAGGATCGTTCCTCGATAAATGAGCTTTAATCTTGGCCCTCCATTTGTACCCACTGATTTGGAATACTATGGGTTTCCAAAACCAGCTCATGGTATTGAGAATTTTGCATAAATAACCCCTGAAATTCGATCTAGTTTCTGAATCAAAGAATCTGACCAGATAAGTCTCTGGCGCCCCGCGAGAGGCCTGTCGCGCCCCGCCAGAGACCAAAATGGCAGAATGTCAGAAAATGGTCCCTGCATGCAATAAACTCAGTTTTTGACACGTTTAAGCCCCGTTAACCTCATTTCAAGGCTCAATAATGAAGTGAAAATATAGGGAACATGAAACATGCTCAAAAATATCTCGAATGTCGGTTCGTTTGGCCGTATGGTTGCGTTGTTTAGTTAATTCCGACGAAACACGAACGAACATGAAAAACGATCCAAATTACGCGACGAATGGAATTTTATCATGCCAATCATTAATATAAAATATTTTAATGATTACATAAATTTTTGGATGTCCGGATATATTCAGAACGTAAGATATGCGCGAAAATGCAAACTTATGCACTTTTTGACGCTTTTAGTCCCTATTGATCAAAAAACTTATTTTTGCGCACCAAACACCTCAAAGCCTATTTATAAGCTAAGTAAAGGATATTTAGAGCATATTTAACTTATGATCAAGTTCCGGAATGCTCGTTACCATTTGATTCTGTATACTTTTGCAGTTTGACGCAAATAGTCCCTGCGATTGAATAAACTTGATTTCGACACACCAAACCCTTCAAAACTTATTTCTAAGTTATGTAAAGGTTATTTAAGGTATGTTAAGCATATGTAACTTTTACAGAGTGTTTTTTGAAATAAACTGATTACGTTTACGCATCAGTTCGCGTATAACCTTCCAGAAAGCGATTTAAAGCTCGAAATCGAACAAGAATTGATATGTGCAAATGATACACATATTTATACAAATCCCAAGTATGAAACACAATATTTCATTGATTTGGTATTTGTTTGATGGTTGAAGAGGCACAGATGTCACAGTCTGTAACACCCTTAAATTTTCACTTGATTTTAATAATAGATTATGCCGTTTCAATTAAAACATTGTTTAAGTAACATAACTTTCATCAAAGAAGTTCATACATAGCATCAACCTTAGTCAACTAACACTAAGTTTAAAACGTTTCAAAAGTTGTTTAGAAATTTGTTTACAAGCCATACACAAAGTCTATCAAAGATTCAAATCATTGCGGAAGCTTCAAAATGAGTGTTCGGTTCTTTGACATTAGCTTGATCGCCATCCGGATAGTTCCCACTTTTACCTAAGGTCAAAACAACCCAAAATGTTAGTTTTGACTATGAATTGGATCATACAAACAAGTTCTAGCATCAAAACATGAAAAACAAAATAAGTTTTTAAAAGTTACCCTGCCGCGTGTCGCGGCAGGTTCTGATTGTTCTGTCGCGTGGCGCGGCGGACGTCGCGTGTCGCGGAAGATTTAAAGAATCCTTCCGCGTGGTACGGAGGGTAAGGTTTTCCAGCAGGTGCAGGTTTTTGACCTGCAATTGCTGCCAGTTCTGGAAATCCTGATTTTAGACTTAAACAGCCATAACTTTCCGCTCGGTTGTCCGTTTTAAGTGATTCTTTTTCCTATACGTTTGAAAATTCATTACCGACATAACTAATAAAATTTTGATACCGAAAATTTAACTTACGGACCGAACAACTAAATGTCGCTCTGCATTTATTCGACCCATTATAATTCTACTTATTTTACTACCATTTGACTAGTAAGCCTAAGGCGATTGTTACCCAAACTTCCGGGGTTTATGATCACAGGCACTTCATTACCAACATATGGCTTCATGCTATTGTGATCATTTTCGCCATTTATATCTACTTACAATATTTTTACTACAATGCATCATTATTTGACCCGTTTGGTTCATCTACGGAAAACCTCCATTTTGATGACTACCAATCGACTACAAACAAATTCTTAACCTACGAATTAGGTAACGAACAAAGTCGTTACAATCAACCAAATTTTTATCAACAACGCATAGTTTAACAATAATTCATCAAATGTAACGGGTCAAGTTACATACCTTAGTGCACCCCCTTCAATCGCAAATCACCACCGGCTTGTCCACTTGACGATCCGGTATCCTTCCCTATAGAGTTCATTTATGATATGTTTAGAACTCTCTTTTAAATCATAATTCGCATAATACACCGAAATACTATAATTATAAGTTTAAACTTGGAATTTCAGTTTTAAGCCTTCTTAGAGGCATTCCAACAAACACTTCAAAGGCAGATTTTTACATGATTGAACATCAAATCCCTAGTTCATTACCTAGCCCTAATTTCACATAAGTCAACCATTTTACATGATTGTTAGCTTCAAAATTTCTGAAATCACTTCAAAATTGTCAAATTACACTAGAACAACACCCAATTTCCTAGTGTTCATCAATTTACACATAACCCATTAATCACCTACAATGGTGTTCATAATCTTCACTAAAATTTAACATGATTTCAACTTGTATTTGCCTAGGGTTTGTCCCTAGACGCTATAGTTGTTCCTAGATCATCATAAGACACACATGCAACTAACAATTCAGATTTTCCCAATTACATAAGAAATTCAAGTTGAGGGTTTTCATGAAATTTTACATACCTTGTAATCCTCTTGTGATGAGGATCAGTAATCTATGCTTTAATTTCGATTTCAACTTGGATTAAGCCTTCAATTTGCAACTTTAGTGAAGTTTAGGGTTTTGGAAGAGTGGGGATCGCCCCCTGTTCTGCTTGTGCGACCAGACATCCCTTTTTTGGGGGTGTTTGGTTTGTTTTATTTGTTTAATTAAAATCAAGTTTCAATTCTTACAACTTAAGCCCCTCAACTTTGTTCAACATATTGTTTAGTAGCTTTTAACCCTATCATAAGCTATTTCTAGTCTTGTAATTAACTAGGTTAAAAATTCCTAGTTAGTAAATTCTCGTTTATTTATACTTTATAATTCTAATATAAAGTTTTATATTTTTCGGGGTGTTACAAGTCCACCCCCCTTAAAAGGGTTTCGTCCCCAAAACCGAAGTACGTACCAAATAATGTAGGGTAGAGTCGTCGCATCTCTTCCTCGGACTCCAACGTAGTGTCCGAGCCTTTTCTATGCTCCCATTTGATTTTGACTTGGTCGATTTGTCTATTTCGTAAGTATTTGACCTTTCGATCTAAAATCTCCACCGGTCTCACAGCATAATTCAGACTATTATCCACTTCGATATCATCGTAATGGATATAGGCTGTTTCGTCCGCTAGGCACTTTCGTAATTGTGACACGTGAAACATGCTATGAATTCCACTTAGTTCCTCCGGTAGCTCAAGGCGGTAAGCTACCTTGCCGACCTTTTCGACGATTTTAAATGGCCCAGTAAACCTCGGGCTTAGCTTCCCCTTTTTTTCTGAATCTAATAACGCCCTTCCATGGGGAAACTTTTAGCATAACCATGCCGCCCACCTGGAATTCGATTGGCCTATTCCTTTTATCAGCATACGCCTTTTGCCTGTCTTGAGCCGCTTTCAAATGTGCCCGAACCACATCAATCTTTTCATTAGTGGCTTGTACTATATCTTGGTGGGCAAGTTCACGTGGACCCACTTCGCCCCAACATACCGGGGTTCGGCACTTTCTACCATAGAGCATTTCGTACGGAGCCATCTTAATACTAGATTGATAGCTATTATTATACGAAAACTCGACTAACGGTAGGTGAACATCCCAACTTCCTCCAAAGTCGATTATACACGCCCGTAGCATGTCCTCCAGTGTTTGTATTGTTCTTTCACTCTGTCCATCTGTTTGAGGATGGTACGCAGTGCTAATGAACAATTTGGTTCCCATTTGCTTTTGGAAATCTCGCCAGAAATTTGAAGTAAACCGGGTATCCCTATCGGACACGATGGATACCGGTACTCCATGACGTGCTATTATTTCGTTAGTGTAAACTTCTGACATCTTTTCTGACGTATAAGTCTCACGGATCGGAATGAAGTGAGCACTTTTCATCAATCTATCCACCACTACCCATATGGCATCGAAACCACGATTCGTCTTAGGCAACTTGGTTAATAGGTCCATTGTAATATGTTCCCATTTCCAAACCGGAATTTCTAACGGTTGGAGTTTGCCGTATGGTTTCTGGTGCTTCGCCTTGACTTGTAAACATGTCAAGCATTTTTCCACATATTTCGCCACATCCCTCTTTATTCCAGGCCACCAATAATTTTGTTTCAGATCATTGTACATCTTGGTCGCACCCGGATGAATTGAATATCAGGATTTATGAGCTTCATCAAGTAGAAGCGCCTTCACCCCACAAGTATTTGGAACCCATATCCTTCCGGATCGAGTCTTCAACCCGTTATTCCCATCCGACAAATCTTTTAACTGACCGATTATTCTTTCTTTCTTCCAATTCTCATCTTTCACGGCTTCTAATTGCGCCTCTCTAATACGTTCAAGTATACCCGAGGTCACCACGAGCTGCATCGACCTTACCCTTATTGGGACATAGTCCGCTTTTCTGCTCAGAGCATCCGCCACCACATTTGCCTTTCCGGGGTGGTAGTGTATTTCACAGTCAAAATCCTTCACCGTTTCTAGCCATCGCCTTTGTCGCATATTTAACTCCTTCTGATCGAAGAAGTATTTCAAGCTCTTGTGGTCGGTGAATATGGTGCACTTTACCCCATACAAGTAGTGCCTCCATATTTTTAATGCAAATACCACCGCAGCCAACTCAAGATCGTGCGTGGGATATTTCTTCTCGTGTATCTTCAATTGCCTCGAGGCATAGGCTTGCCCCGTTGCATCAACACGCAACCGAGCCCCGATAGTGAAGCATCCGAATAAACCACCATGTCTTCGACTCCGTCCGGCAATGTCAGTACCGGAGCTTGAGTTAACCTTTCTTTTAGCGTTTGAAACGCTCTTTCTTGATCGATACCCCAAATGAACCTTTCTTTCTTCCGGGTTAGCTTTGTCAGCGGTGACGCAATCTTGGAGAAATCTTGAATGAATCTCCTATAGTATCCCGCGAGCCCCAAAAAGCTTCTAATCTCCGAAGGGTTCTTTGGGGGATTCCATTTTGACACGGCCTCAATCTTTGACGGATCCACCAATACCCCGTCGGCACTTATGACGTGGCCAAGGAATTGTACCTCTCGTAACCAAAAGGCACACTTAGAGAATTTCGCATACAACCTTTCTCGTCTAAGTGTCTCTAACACTTCTTGCAAATGGTGTGCTTGTTCAGCTTCACTTTTTGAATATACCAAACTATCATCGATAAACACAATGACCGACTTATCCAACATTGGTTTGCAAACCCGGTTCATGAGGTCCATGAAAGTCGCGGGTGCATTTGTTAGCCCAAATGACATCACGAGGAATTCGTAATGTCCGTATCTCGTGCGGAAAGCCGTCTTTGGCACATCTTCTTCCTTGACCTTTAGTTGGTGATACCCCGATCTATGGTCAATTTTTGAAAACCAATTCGCACCTTGTAATTGGTCGAATAAATCATCTATCCTTGGAAGCGGGTATCGGTTCTTTACCGTGAGTTTGTTTAACTCCCGATAATCGATACACATGCGCATGCTCCCGTCTTTCTTTCTCACGAACAGTACCGGTGCGCCCCAAGGAGACACACTCGGCCTTATAAATCCTTTTTCAAGCAGGTCTTGAATTTGGGACATCAACTCTTGTAATTCCGACGGCGCGAGTCGGTACGGTGCTTTAGCTAAGGGTTTTGTGCCCGGAATCAATTCGATCCCGAACTCTACTTCCCATTCAGGCGGTATCCCCGGTAAATCCTCCGGAAACACATCTCCATAATCTCGTACTACCGGTACATCTTCAATCTTTCATGATTCTTTCTCGGGCTCATTTGCGTATATCATGAATGCCTTGCATCCTCGCTTCATATGCTTGTGAGCTTTCAACATTGAGCACACTATAGGGTTACCTCCTTTTTCGCCATAAATGGTGACGTGTTTCCCGCTTGGAGATGTTAGTTTTATCTCTTTACGAAAACACACAACTTTTGCATGGTGCTGGGCTAGCCAATCCATCCCAACGACTACTTGAAATTCCCCCATTGACATCGGGATTAGGTCTATCAAGTATTCCTCATCGTCGATGCTTAATTTGCAGCCTCGACAAACATCACAAACTATAAAACTTTTGTTGTCCCCTATTTCAACTTCTAAGGGCACAGATAATTTCGTCAATACAAATGAAGGATGTCGAATAAATCCATGCGAAACGAAGGATTTATTCGCACCCGTATCAAACAATACACGTGCTGGAATTGAGTTAATTGTGAATATACCTGAGACCACATCGGGTTCTGTCTTTGCTTCAGCCGCGATAAGTTGGAAGGACCTAGCCTTCGCTTTGGGAGCTTCTGTTGGAGACTCTTTTGTGTCTCTCTTTCCCACCAACTCGGGGCATTCAGATTTCTTGTGTCCGGGTTGATAACACTTGTAACAAACAGAAACTTTCCCGGGACATAGTGATGCGGTGTGCCCCGTCTTCCCACATACCGGGCACGGCTTGTCTTTGAAGCGGCACTCGCCTTTGTGCCCTTTACCACACACTTTGCAACTCGGCGACCCGCCTTTAGCGTCCCCTTTCTTTCCCGATTTAGCAGTTCTAGCTTTCTTTGTAGGGCTTGGATTCACATCCTGTGCCCTTCGTTCACCTCTTTCCACTTGTTTCTTTAACTCGATTTCCCGCTCCCGGGCGGTGTTGATAATCTCTGTGAGGGTTTCGTATTTTGACGGAGTCATAAATTCCCGGTACTCGGCACTCAGCATGTTGTAATAGTAGTATATCTTTTGCTCTTCAGTGGTGACTAACTCGTCACAAAATCTCAGCTTATCCATGAAGATGCCCGTGATCTTATCAATTGTTTCACCCTTTTGTCTCAGCTGGATGAATTCTTCTTTGATTCTGTTAATAACCGCTTTGGGACTGTGGTGTTTAAGGAATGGTACCTTAAACTCGTCCCAAGTCATAACCCTTGCCGCTTCGGCTCCCATTTCCTTCTTTTTGTTATCCCACCAATCCTTGGCTTGATTTCTCAATTGACCCGTTCCGTAAGCAACAAAGTCACCTACGTCACAATGGGTTCGTTCAAACACTCCTTCATCATCACTTATCCATCTTTGGCAAATTATCGGGTCAACCTCCCCGTTATAAATTGGCGGTTTACGTGCCATGAATTCTTTGTACGAACACCCTTTGCGTTCTCCCGTTTTCTCTTTCATAAGGTTGACAATATCCTCCAACCTCTTAACTCGCTCTTCAACAAGCGACAACACCGTGTTTTGAATTTTGTCTATAAACCCGGATAGACTTCCTTCAATTGCCTTCCCTACCTCTTCGGCAATTATCTCTTTCATTTGTTCGGTGCTTGTTTGCACCGGATTATCATCATTCCCATCAGACATCTTGAAGCTGAAATGTTTACATTTATACGTTAAACATTTCATTTATACTATTGCTTCATTTGTTTCGGTTTACCCAAGTTCCTAACTTGCTTTAACCGTTCACACTTAATGCACTTTCCGGGTTTGAGTGTGTTAACACACTCTTCCCATGCATCTCAATTTATTTCTCATACTTACATAAGGTATAACCTACTAACATAAATAAGTTAATTCTTACCGGACGATCAATCAAGCTTGAACCGAACACTTTGTTGACAACCTTAAGCTCTGATTACCAACTTGTAACACCCTTAAATTTTCACTTGATTTTAATAATAGATTATGCCATTTCAATTAAAACATTGTTTAAGTAACATAACTTTCATCAAAGAAGTTCATACATAGCATCAACCTTAGTCAACTAACACTAAGTTTAAAACGTTTCAAAAGTTTTTTAGAAATTTGTTTACAACCCATACACAAAGTCTATCAAAGATTCAAATCATTGCGGAAGCTTCAAAATGAGTGTTCGGTTCTTTGACATTAGCTTGATCGCCATCCGGATAGTTCCCACTTTTACCTAAGGTCAAAACAACCCAAAATGTTAGTTTTGACCATGAATTGGATCATACAAACAAGTTCTAGCATCAAAACATGAAAAACAAAATAAGTTTTTAAAAGTTACCCTACCGCGTGTCGCGGCAGGTTCTGATTGTTCTGTCGCGTGGCGCGGCGGACGTCGCGTGTCGCGGAAGATTTAAAGAATCCTTCCGTGTCGCGCGGAGGGTACGGTATTCCAGCAGGTGCAGGTTTTTGACCTGCAATTGCTGCCAGTTCCGGAAATCCTGATTTTAGACTTAAACAGCCATAACTTTCCGCTCGGTTGTCCGTTTTAAGTGATTTTTTTTCCTATACGTCTGAAAATTCATTACCGACATAACTAATAAAATTTTGATACCGAAAATTTAACTTACCGACCGAACAACTAAATGTCGCTATGCATTTATTCGACCCATTATAATTCTACTTATTTTACTACCATTTGACTAGTAAGCCTAAGGCGCTTGTTACCCAAACTTCCGGGGTTTATGATCACAGGCACTTCATTACCAACATATGGCTTCGTGCTCTTGTGATCATTTTCACCATTTATATCTACTTACAATATTTTTACTACAATGCATCATTATTTGACCCGTTTGGTTCATCTACGGAAAACCTCCATTTTGATGACTTCCAAACGACTACAAACAAATTCTCAACCTACGAATTAGTTAACGAACAAAGTCGTTACAATCAACCAAATTTTTATCAACAACGCATAGTTTAACAATAATTCATCAAATGTAACGGGTCAAGTTACATACCTTAGTGCACGCCCTTCAATCGCAAATCACCACCGGCTTGTCCACTTGACGATCCGGTATCCTTCCCTATAGAGTTCATTTATGATATGTTTAGAACTCTCTTTTAAATCATAATTCGCATAATACACCGAAATACTATAATTATAAGTTTAAACTTGGAATTTCAGTTTTAAGCCTTCTTAGAGGCATTCCAACAAACACTTCAAAGGCAGATTTTTACATGATTGAACATCAAATCCCTAGTTCATTACTTAGCCCTAATTTCACATAAATCAACCATTTTACATGATTGTTAGCTTCAAAATTTCTGAAATCACTTCAAAATTGTCAAATTACACTAGAACAACACCCAATTTCCTAGTGTTCATCAATTTACACATAACCCATTAATCACCTACAATGGTGTTCATAATCTTCACTAAAATTTAACATGATTTCAACTTGTATTTGCCTAGGGTTTGTCCCTAGACGCTATAGTTGTTCCTAGATCATCATAAGACACACATGCAACTAACAATTCAGATTTTCCCAATTACATGAGAAATTCAAGTTGAGGGTTTTCATGAAATTTTACATACCTTGTAATCCTCTTGTGATGAGGATCAGTAATCTATGCTTTAATTTCGATTTCAACTTGGATTAAGCCTTCAATTTGCAACTTTAGTGAAGTTTAGGGTTTTGGAAGAGTGGGGATCGCCCCCTGTTCTGCTTGTGCGACCAGACATCCCTTTTTTGGGGGTGTTTGGTTTGTTTTATTTGTTTAATTAAAATCAAGTTTCAATTCTTACAACTTAAGCCCCTCAACTTTGTTCATCATATTGTTTAGTAGCTTTCAACCCTATCATAAGCTATTTCTAGTCTTGTAATTAACTAGGTTAAAAATTCCTAGTTAGTAAATTCTCGTTTATTTATACTTTATAATTCTAATATAAAGTTTTATATTTTTCGGGGTGTTACACAGTCTCCCTTACTTTAGGAAATTTCGTCCCGAAATTTATTCCTTGGAGTCTGTCTGTGATGTTGTGTTAAATAATTGTCTTGCATGGAATCTAGGGTGTTATCTATTTCCATAGAGTAACCCATCAAAGATATGCAAGGCATAATCTTGTCATTTCCCAGTGGATATACTTCAGAAACAAAGATGAATGGATGATTCATTTTTCTCCACGGGTTCTTCATCAGAAGTGAAATGAAGGAATAATCAAAAGGATATTCATTTCCCTCAATGGATATTCTTCCGAAGTGAAAATGAACGGATTGTGTCATTTTCCTCAATGGGTTCTTCGTCAGAAATGGAAATGAAGGAATAATCAACAGGATATTCATTTCCCTCAACGGATATTCTTCAGAAGCGAAAATGAACGGATTGAGTCATTTTCCTCAACGGGTTCTTCGTCAGAAATGGAAATGAATGAATAATCAAAAGGATATTCATTTCCCTCAACGAATATTCTTCAGAAGCAAAAATGAACAGATTGAGTCATTTTCCTCAACGGGTTCTTCGTCAGAAATGGAAATGAAGGAATAATCAAAAGGATATTCATTTCCCTCAACGGATATTCTTCCGATGCGAAAATGAATGGATTGAGTAATTTTCCTCAACGGGTTCTTCGTCAAAAATGGAAATGAAGGAATAATCAAAAGGATATTCATTTCCCTCAACGGATATTCTTCCGATGCGAAAATGAATGGATTGAGTAATTTTCCTCAACGGGTTCTTCGTTAGAAATGGAAATGAAGGAATTCATTTCCCTCAACGGATATTCTTCATAAGCGAAAATGAACGGATTGAGTCATTTTCCTCAACGGGTTCTTCGTCAGAAATGGAAATGAAGGAATAATCAAAAGGATATTCATTTCCCTCAACGGATATTCTTCAGAAGAGAAAATGAACGGGTTGAGTCATTTTCCTCAACGGGATCTTCTTCAGAAATGGAAATTAATAGAGTTAACTCTAGATACATGACAAAACTTGCTGTGATTTCTGTGTACTAAATTCCATAATTATGTATGCATTCATAATTATGTAATTCCTTGCACAGTTCGCACAGTTTGTTTTATAATGTGAAGGGGATAGAATTTGAACAAGCTTGAGATAACTTTGATTAGGTCAACACATAAGCACGTAATTGTTTTCTTGGTTATTAATTTGTTATCAGTTTGTTATTAACTTGTTGTTGATTTGTACATGGGTATTTAAGGTACACCAGGAACCCAGTCGATGGACTTCAACATCCTCAAGAATCTATATGTAAAGATAGAATGATCTTATAAGAATTCGATTTTGATTACAAGGAATCATAACATTCGAATTAAGGTACACAACAATTAAGGACTTACGGAAATACCCTTAGGTACCCTATTAAGGATTTATAGTGGTACTTTGGGTATTTGTCCAGAGTTGTAACTTGCGCCTTATACTTCGTTTCCTTGGAAGAAACGGGTACTTAGGATTTTCGTGGAGATCGTAAGTGATCATAAAATGGAGGAATTTTGGAAGTAGTCTACTCTACAAGGAACACGGTTCCTTGGTTATCGGTATCATAGGGGATATGTTGTTTATACATGCAACTACATTTTTACATTGCAATGTAAATAAAAGATTTATTTATAAACAACAACAACTGTTTCATAGACCTAGATAAAAGAAAATAATACATAAAGTTTGATTATTTCTAAACAGCGTCGTCTTCCAGTCTGTTAAATGCTCATCCCTGTGTTGGATTCGCATTAGCAAGCTTTGGGCAATTCTTTCGGAAATGGCCCATCTCGCCACAGTTGTAGCAAGAACCTGGTGGAAAACGAGATTGAGCAGGATTGTTGTTAGCTTGATTTGGTGCAGCTGCAGCTCGGCAAACCCTAGCTTTATAACCTATAAGTCAACAAATTAGGCATTTGCAGCACTTCACACTAGCATGATGATGAAGGTTACATTGGTTGCACAAGGGTGCAGTTCCGTTGTATGGTTTCCTAGCAGGGGGTTAAGTTGGTTGGTTGGGGACAGTTTGATCATTGTGAGCGACCACGGCGAAGTTGTGAGAAGCCTTTCACTTCTTTGACTTCTTGGAGAATTCAGCCGGCTCATCCTTTGGTTCTGATTCATCGGTCGGTTTCTTGTTGCCTTTCCGGAAAAGTTTACCTTTCCTGATCTGAGATTCAGTCAAGGTAGCGGATAGCTCAATGGCCTGTCTAACTGTAGTGGGGTTGCTACCAGTAACAATGTCTTGTATTGAGTCAGGGAGGCCGTCAATGTAGTTTTCGATTTCCTTATCCAAAGGCGTAACCATGTTTGGGCATAACAGACTTAACTCCTCATAACGGTCCGTGTAAGCTCGATGCTCACCACCGTCTTGCTTAAGATCATCGAATTCCCTTTCTAATGCCCTAATCTCATGACGAGGACAGAATTCCCTCATCATTAGAGCTCGAAGCTCTTCCCAGGTTTGAGCCAGTGCCACGTCGTCACCCCTATCCCTCATCACACCATTCCACCATGTTAAAGCTCGTTTCTCAAAGACACTAGATGCGAATTCAACCTTTCGCTCGTTTGGACACGGAACATGTCTGAAGGTGCTCTCTAGACTCTCAAACCATTACAGAAGTGCAGTTGCTCCTTGAGACCCAGAAAATTTTGATGGCTTAGCCGAGTTGAACGTCTTGAAGTTACATGGGGCATTATTGTTGTTATTGTAGACTTGGTTAACTTGAGTAATGAGGTTTGGGAGTACAGCAGCTATTTGCTGCGTAATGATAGCTGCCAGTTCGTCATTAGGTATCTGATTGTCACGTCGAGGAGGCATTCTAAAAGAGGAAGCATGAGAGAAAACAAGTGAAATGGCATTGGGTAAGAATAGGATGTTACAATTACCGACCAAAAACCATGGATGATGGTCATTTGTTTGAACCACGAAGCAAACAAACAACGCACAAAACTGAATCAAAGTAAATAAGTCCTCATAATGTATCGCGAAGACATGCTTTAGCCTATAAGTCTACACTCACCCCAAGAGTTCCCAGGTAAGACTGACCGGTCCGATTATGTGGATTTGTACGAACACTCTAGCCTTAGACAGAAAACTAAGGATACATGCACCCACCCTTCCAGATTGCACGTGTTCACATTAATAAGACCCAAACTTTGACGAGATTTTGAAAACTTTGAAGGTTCAAAACCTTATAATAAATCATCCTAGAACAGATGATTGGTTTTCAAAGCGGATTTGAAATTCGTGTTCTTGTTGTGGTTGTCGCCTAAAGATATGGGACAGTATTGTTTTATGACTAAATGCAAGTGAACTTGCGTTAGGGTCCTAGGAAGGTTATAGTCTAGGTTAAAGCATTACTAATAACCTAATTCCCTATAACCATGGGCTCTGATACCAACTTTTCTGTCACACCCCGACCGCGTTAAAACAACAAACCACGGCGGAAACGTCGGGGAGTGTCGTAACAGAATCATAGTTTCATAACACATGGATTGAAGTTCTGTTTTATTGAATTAAATTTATTACATTGTATTGAAATTAGAAACAAAACATGAACAAATTAACTTTCATTGTTATTAGGTCACTAAGGCCTCGTCCATTCCTATGTGAGCATGCATCAATATCATCATCAACTATGGTACCTGAAACATATGTGAAAATACGTCAGCATAAAAATGCCGGCGAGTACATAGGTTTTGTGTGAGTGTCAGATTCATTGCTTGTTTACCTTTTGAAATAACTCAAACAACTTTGATATTCGATATTAGAAAACTTAGTTTTGTAAAATGTTTGTATTGTAATTTAAATAACCAAGTCAAAATAGATTAGATATAATTCATAAAACCTCGATGCAATGAATCTTAACCCCAAAACATTTGTTTATGTAAACCCAGATTGTAAATCGTTTTTGTAATAAAACTCGAATGGTTTATATTGTTAGAAAAACCTTGTAAGGTAACTTTGTTTTTGAAAACACTTGCCCAAGTGATCTAGATAACGCAACGAAATATAATGTGGTAAAAGCACTTATATATAGGAAGTACTAGCGGCGTATCCACCATGCTTTTATCACATTACACCTGCCCCGTTACCTAATCATTTCCCTAACCCAATGGTTCAACAGTTCAAATAATTCACATAGATCAAACAGTTCCAAATGGTTCAAACAGTTCAAATAATTCACATAGATCAAACCGTTCCAAATGGTTCAAACAGTTCAAATGATTCAGATAGTTTAATATAAACCATAGTATTTGTTTAGAAAACTCGAAATCATTTAGCACATATGAATCAACCCAAAACATTTTAAAACAGTAAAAGAGGGGAACTATGTACTCACTTGAGATAGCCTAGAAGTCTTGAATAACAACCAACAAAGCTAGAAGGATCACGGAAATTAATCGGCACCTAATATAGATAACTACATTAATAACCGGACCTAAATCGGAAGATCGGATAGGATGAGGTTTCGTAAACCAAATGAGTGTTGGAACTCATACGATATCGTTTAACAAAGCCTACATACTAAATCGAAACCTAACCTAAGTGCTTACGACCCATTACGACTCGTTTAGGTAGCTTACGCTACTTTAACGCGCCGTTCGCGTAAAACGCGTTCAGACCGTCTAACTAGTCCTATGACAAGTATTATATGCCTTAACAAGTCTAATAATGTTGCCTAATCAGTTTAGATGTCAAAATTTAAGTTACATATGCTTAGAATGAATTTATGCGCAAAATGGGCATTTTGGTCATTTTCCTAAGGCATATAAACTACCTATCATACAACTAACTAAACGAAGTGACCATAAGGGATAACCTCGGAAGGTTATTCCCTATACAACTATGGTCACAAAATATGTTTGGTCGGATCCTAATGATCGACCAAACGGGTCGGGTTCGAAAGTCTAAGCGGTTGTTTAGACCGCTTATCTGACGCCTATATAAGCACTAAACTAAAAGTGACGAGTTAAACATGTTAAAACATGTTTAACTAAGTTAGAAAACAAGTTTGATATCAAAACAAAAGGTTTTGATACCCAAGAATAGTTTGGTTGCAAAATACGCATAAACGCGAATTTTGACCGAAACTATGACTCGTCACTATACCTAAATAACGTGGTAATAAGTAGGTATAGTCACAAAGGACTATGACCATCGTGATTACGCTCATGTTGCGAAGTTCAAACGAACTTCGTGTTGAGCATTGACCGGTCAAAGAAGAAAGTCAAACCTTGTTTGACTTTCGTGCTTTAAAACGCATAAACGCATAAAAGCATGAAAGAAACCTACAAAGGGTCCAAGCAATGAAGATTTGATCTAAAGATTACTCAGGTATGAAGTATACACTCCAACTTAGAGCAAAAATCAGATCAAAGTGTGAGAAATCAAAGAAACCAAGTGGGTATTTATAGATTTCGGACCACCGTTAGGATCGTTACTCGATAAATGAGCTTCAATCTTGGCCCTCCATGTGTACCCACTGATTTAGAATACTATGGGTGTCCAAAACCAGCTCATGGTATTGAGAATTTTGCATAAATAACCCCTGAAATTCGATCTAGTTGCTAAATCAAAGAATCTGCCCAGATCAGTCTCTGGCGCCCCGCGAGAGGCCTGTCGCGCCCCGCCAGAGACCAAAATGGCAGAATGTCAGAAATGGTCCCTGCATGCAAAAAACTCAGTTTTTGACACGTTTAAGCCCCGTTAACCTCATTTCAAGGCTCTATAATGAAGTTAAAGTATAGGGAACATGAAACATGCTCAAAAATATCTCGGATATAGGTTTGTTTGGCTGTACGGTTGCGTTGTTCGGTTAATTACGACGAAACACGAACGGACGCGAAAAACGATCCAAATTACGCGACGAATGGAATTTTTTCATGCCAATCATTAATATAAAATATTTTAATGATTACATAAATTTTTGGATGTCCGGATATATTTAGAACGTAAGATATGCGTGAAAATGCAAACTTATGCACTTTTTGACGCTTTTAGTCCCTATTTATCAAAAAGCTTATTTTTGCACACCAAACACCTCAAAGACTATTTCTAAGCTATGTAAAGGATATTTAGGGCATATTTATCTTATGATCAAGTTCCGGAATATTTGTTACCATTCGATTCGGTATACTTTTGCAGTTTGACGCAAATAGTCCATACGATCGAATAAACTTGATTTCGACACACCAAACCCTTCAAAACTTATTTCTAAGTTATGTAAAGGTTATTTAAGGTATGTTAAACCTATGTCACTGTTCCGTAGTGTTTGTTGAAATAAACTGATTACATTTACGCATCAGTTCGCGTATAACCTTCTAGAAAGCGATTTAAAGCTCGAAATCGAACAAGAATCGATATGTGCAAATGATACCCATATTTATACAAATCCCAAGTATGAAACACAATATTTCATTGATTTGGTATTTTTTTTGATGGTTGAAGAGGCACATATGTCACAGCTATCTGATTGGATTGCCATTCGATCGAGTTATCCTTGTCCCGTTCATAACCTTGTAAAGTTTCTAAGTTTCGAGCTTAACGTGACGTCATGGTACGTATTGAGACAATGGTAAAAACGTCAATGTACAGCCGTTCTAATCGAATGGGAACCACCCCATTCCGTTCAGGTGTCTGTCCAAGACGGTGCTTTTGTTGGAATCCGTACTCTGGTCATCTTTTCCGGCAACAATCCATTTCCAAGCCGACTCTAGACTAATCATCAAGTCTATAGTCCGTTTAGATCGGATCCATCGTTTTACGTAAAGGTTTAAGAAATGAAGAAGAATAACATAAGTTTTTAGCTAAAAAGTCTAGATTTAGTAAAGATTCGGTGTAAAACGCATGAAATTCCATAGATCTAAGCTAGATCTTGAACGGAATGACATCACTCCACAGTTTGTACAAACCGCCATGATGACGTCACCTGTAAGAGCTCAAATCTCAGAGATTTCACGGTGAAAAGTGAGATTTCAAAGGAGAATCTCGTAGAGAATAGTTTATAGATCAAAGATGTACAAGAATCTAGTGTAAAACGTACCGAAATCGTCGAGAAATGGAAGAAAATGGGAGTGCGTGCGTTTGGTTCGAAGGAAGTTGTCACATCAGTGAGAAATGATGTGACAGCTCCTATTTATAGTGCAAGGAGAAGTTAAGGCGGTGTGATTGTGGATCGGATGGCACTTCGATCGAATGGCCCTCCGATCGGATGGTCATCCGATCAATCCCATCCTTTCCACTTCACCGTCTTCGATTCGTTTTGCGAGTTAGATTAAGCGTTACGTTGCGTATTATTGGGAAATAGTATCACATAACTAGATTAACTCATTAGCTTCCAAGTTTCATAGTTTCAGCCAGTGACAAGTCTCCAGTCTCTCATTCAACCAAGTCTCAAGTTTCACGAGTCTCAAGAGTCAAGCACCAAAGTATCAAGAGTCAAGAATCTAGATTCCAAGTATTAAGAATCATAGTTTCCAAGTATCAAGTATCAAGTATCAAGAATCATAGTTTCCAAGTATCAAGTATCAAGAATCATAGTTTCCAAGTATCAAGTATCAAGAATCATAGTGTTAAATATCAAGGGTCAAGATTCGAGTATCAAGAGTCTAGTAATAAGAATCAAGTATCATAGCATAAGATTCACCAAGTAACAAAAGTATCAAGAATCACATAGTTTGGGGACTAAAGGTGTCAAATAGATAAAAGTCTAGGGACGCAGGCGTTACACTTGTATACAGCTTTACATGTTTATCATACATTTAGGGCCCGGTATAGAAGGCGAGACATGATTAACCGGCACACCACTAATATAAACCCATAAGGAGTTATCCCCAACAATGTGGGTATATCTTTTTACATACGCAACTTTCAGGTGTATGCCTACACTCCGTGCTTAAGTCGTGGCCATTTGCAATTAAATGAGCCAAGGATATCCAGGACACGGTCGTATTAACCCCCAATGTTTATGTTATCAAACAAAACGGATTAAAACGGGTTATGCGGATTTATTAATCACAATCCGACCAAATGATCCCATACCCGACCAAGCGGTAATATTTTACCATACCCCAAGCCCGTATAAGGGAAAATAAGTTAAAAGTATTTACCTGAGTTTCTAAATGCAAGATTTCTCTACTAAGCCGTATAATGTACTTTGACTTGTGAAGGTAGCTTTTACCGGGGCTCCCCAATCTGGAACAAAGGTTTTATTAACCTATTAGATTACTAACGAGTCTTATTTAAATCGTAGACTTAGACCAGTTAGTTTAAAGAAGGATTTACGGTATGAAACGCTAGATTAAGCGACGACCAGAATGGAATGTAATTTAGACCCAACAAGTATGGAGACTTGTATTATATGGGTAAACTAAATACATTCTGGATTTTTAAGTTCAAATGATAAGGTTAAACTCGTTTCGGTTAATTTATGCAAACTAGTTACATAAACCGAACCGAACGCGTATAAGCATAAACGGGTAACGGGATGAGTCATATACTAGTTCCATAAGTTATTATGCTTAAAATATATCATGATATCAGTAGGATATCAGAATGTATGCCCATAAGAGTTTTATAACCGAATTTAGCCTCATAAGGGCATTTTGGTCGTTTTAAAGATTTATAAAAGGGATTTTTATGAAATCTGAAGTTCTGGTCATAAATACTTTGTAAAAGTATTTAATTTATGTCATCATAACAGTAGGATATCATACATATGTGTGGTTTATGTTTTATGGCCAAACTATGCACCGTAGGGGCATTTTGGTCATTTCACACATGGTTTTAAGGACTTAATTGGGATTCTGAGTTCATGACTTATACCTACTGTAAAATATTAAAAATGGTTTATAAATTCAGTAGGTAATAAGTCTTGGGTGCTAAGTATGGTTTAAAACCATACTATGCACCTATTTAGCGTAAAAGTCGACAAATGACGATTGTTTCGATGTTTAGTCAATTCTGAGGTTATGACCAACTTTGAATGGTCAAAATATTTTATTTATCAAAACATATCAGTAACCAAAGGTTTTTTCATGTAAATTATATTTAAAACCCAATTTGTGTGTGAAAAGGGTATCATCGTCATTTATTAACTTTATGCAAGAACTATAAGTTAAACTCAGAAAATAATCTATTTAAATATCCCAAATAATTCCAAATATGATATCATATCAGTAGGTAATGAGTTTTTATGTTTGATTATGTTAAAAACTCATTTTATATGAAAAAAGGGTATTTTAGTCCTTTTAAAGCTTATATTTCGATTAATTAAGCAAGCTTAGTTTATGACCGGTTTATAATAGTTAAAATATGCTAAACATGTTAATATATCATAATATAATTTATTTGCATGCTTAGTTATATTCAAAATCTCATTTTTAAATAAAAAGGGCATAATTGTCAAGTTTAAGCATAATAACGGAATCAAGTAAATAACTCAGATTACTAGGTGACCATGTAATATAACCTCAGAGGGTTATACTACTACATAATATGGTCACAAAGGAACATTAATACATAAAGGAACTAAGCTAATTCGGGTCAGAACTGAAAGTCAAAGCAAAAGTCAAGCTATTGTCGGGTTGAACATGTTTAGACATGTTCTAGTCATGTTTACCAAGTTATTAAAGTGATAAAATATATTTTATAACTTCTACATTATCATATTTGAATTTATTTAAAAACTGACCCGTTTGACTTTCTATGTTAATTACTTTGACCCGACAATTAACTAAGTAAACATGGTATTTAGGAGGTGCCCTTTTGAGGGATTAACACCTGCCTAATTACAATCACGTAGCCATATTCGCCTCGAACAATGGCGGGACCGTTTAGGTCTAAACCGAAAGTCAAAGCCGATTTGCGGCAACTTTGACTTTCGGCTTTTAGATGCATAAAAATTGAACTAGAGTGGCTAAGGACACTTACAACAGGTCCTAGCTTGAAAACTTAACTAAGGGGGAGCTTCCTTTTGATCAGGAACCTCAGAGAAGAAGTATATAAGTGAATTTTTGAAAGGTGCAAGTATGAATGATGATTTGAAGGCCTTATTTATAGTGAAACAAGGATTCTCAAGATCAATCCAGGTGTAATGAGGCTCCCTCTGATCATCACAAGTGTCCTAGTGGTTTTTAAAAACCATTTACAAGTTCATTGTATCGAAATCAGGCTGCATGGTGGTTTGATTGGGGAACAAGGCTGCCATACATGCAGCTGTCCATTTTTTCAGAACTGGGCGTTCTGTCGCGGCCCGTGAAAGAGTCAAGGAAGGGCTACGCGGCACGCAACTCTCCTCTTCTCCGGTTAGAACAAGTTTCATACTTCGCAGTTTCAGTCCCTGGTCCTTTTATTCCTTATATATGTTTCATTTTTGGCATAATTGGCCCCTAAAGTTAGTTTTTACATATCTTGGGAATATTTTTAAACATCGATAGGCTCCCGTTCAGTTAGAGGGTCACCCAAAGGTACTAGTTTTCCCTCGTTGATGCTTTTAACCCTTTTTCTTAAAATCTTGCACAAATACCATATAATGATGCCGAAACTTTTCTTATCTAATATCAAGCATTCTCGGAAGTATAATTGGACATTACGAAGCCCCGGGTTTGTTAAAAGGTCACTCAGAGGTAAGAATTAACATGTTAACATGTTTAACCCCTTGGTCTTGTAAACTTTCAATTGTTTTCACAAATGGCTTCCCACGCCCAATAATTCACTTGTTTAAGAATACAAACATCGTGTAAGGTCAATCAGAGGCATAAGTTTAGCATGTTGACATTTTTAGTCCCTCCGCATACATCTTTTCACTGTTTGTCAACTTTAGTCCTTCAAAGTCAACTTATTATACGTTTAAGGTTTATGACACGTGTCTTTATATTATTGGACACGATTTTGCGAAGTGTTACAAGTTTGATGATCCAAATCCTCTAACAGATGAGGAATTAAACTTGGTGTATGACTACACCTTGGCTCAACTGCAATTTGATCGTCTACGACTTAGGGAGGGTTAATTAAACTTCAACAAAATCCCACACCCCACAAACCTCCTGTCACACCCTTTTCTGCGGCGGAAGCACGAGGTGTGATCATGAAAGGTTCTCATTGCATACGAAAGGTAAACATACTACATGCTCAAAAATAACTTCAAACATTACATTACTAAAAGAATGAGTCAAGTGTTTACAACACGAGATAGAATATCGTCTTAAAAGTTACAAATTTATTTAACGATAAACATAGCGACATCCACGAGCATGAGTAAGACCACACGCACATCCATCCTAGTTACCTGAAATACATGTGAGTTTTGGAAAAACGTCAACATAATGTTGGTGTGAATTCATGTAGTTTTTGTATTTCACGTTTGTATACTTTGTATGAAAACATAGTTTGTGTCATGTAAAAATCAAGTTTTCATATATAAAACAAGTATTCATATGTACACCACGTACTCATGTATAATTCAACTTTTCTTGAGTACCCCACGTACTCAAGTATAAATCAAGTTTTTCTTGAGTACCCCACGTACTTCAAGTATAAATCAAGTTTTAGTATGGTATGAATTTATGTAAATAAAGTATTCCTGTAAGTATCAGGATTGTTAATGGGTTGCAAGGCCATTAACATGTGACACGACATAGGAAGTCACCAAACCTTAGGCATTTTTCTAGTTGGCATATTCTGAGACACAAAAGCACTACTAGATACTCGCCCTCACCGAGAGTGTGGCTGCCCGGCACCCGTTAGATCTAACCTTTTGTTCTGTGGTCTAGGTATATTGTTGATTAATGGTGCTTACGTACCCTATTCGTGACACGATTTCTCGTATCATTTCTCATAACGCATCATACTTGGTACTCGTCCTCACCAAGTGTGCTTTCTTGTATTCTTATATCTCATCACACTTGGTACTCGTCCTCACCAAGTGTGCTTCTTGTTATCATACCATTTGTAAACATAGTAATATTTGTAACACGTATTTCACCCCCGAAGTTATAAAACTGAAAATAGTTATAGAACATGAAGTTTCACAACTTCTAGTCAAGATTTTCCAAAAATATTTCTTGTTAAATTTTCTTGTTCACACAAGTGTTTACGCACTTGTTTATCTTCTAAAAATATATTTAGTTCATGTAAGATCTGGGTTTTAAACAAGACTTGCATCTTTCACCTGGTTTTTCCGAAAAACCACTTGTAAATCTTTAGATCTACATGTTTAGAAGCTTATTTTGCAAGAAAATTTATATTTACCCAAGTTCATGTTTCATGGATGGAAATTTTCATCATCTTTCATAACTTTAACACTAACATACTACTAGTTCATGTTCTTAAACATAATCTAGTATGGTTAGATGATGATCCATCCCACTTCTAGTAACAAACAACATCAAATAATCACAACTAGACAAGTTTCACAAGATTTACACAACTAGTTTCTCTTTATCCAACTTATTTATCATATGATCAAGACTTTATGTCATGTTCTTGTGTGTGTTTGATTTTTAACCATTACATCTACTATTAACCACTTTAAACAAGATCAAGATGATGTTTAGAGGCACTTACTACTAGCTCGAGGCTAGGGAAGAAACAAGACGTAAACGAGGTGGATAAAAGAAATCTAGAGAGGTTCTTGAGCTTCCGAGTGCACCGAGCTTCTTAGTATGAACCCTTGCCCTTTGAGTATATGAGAAATGGTTGAACAAGACTTGAATGGTGGGTGTATGGTGGTGATGGTGTTCGGCCGTGAGCAAGCCAAAGGGGAGAAGAGGAGGGTGAGTTGTGTGTTGTGGAATGAAAGAGATGGAACGACTAAGGGTTTATAATCTAATTCTTCCAACATGTGCTTACCCAATGGTCCCTATGTCCTCCAAGGTACACAACACAATCTAATAAACCATTTAAAGAAATCAAAGGGGTGGGTACACCCTTTGAAATCATAAGATGGGGGGGGGGGTGCATGGTTGGTTTTCAACTTTAGTTACATACTTCTAGTTAGCTTTAAGTATTAGATTTAGGTGTTTAAGTATGTTAAGTAATATATAGTGTGTTAGGGTGTTCGGGGACCCTAACTAGCTTAGAAAAAATTAAAACAATGCTTCAAGCATTATTTTGGTGTTCCGGGTAATGGCCGGTTGTTCGGTTAGATACCGATTCGTTAAAGTGCTAAATTACACTTTTAGTGTCTTTTAAGTACCTTTTTGTATCCTTTTCAATTCCCAACACTTCGGGAAGTATTCTGGATAATAAAACATGGATTCTGCATAATATTTATGTGCTAAAAGCTGATTTATTGCTGAATTATATAAAATTCTGCACTTAAAGTGCGTTTCGGGTGCTTTAAACCCTTGTATATACTCTTGGGTTTTAATGTATTCTTGTTGTTGGACCTACACCTAGGCTCCAATTTTATTGTCTGACTACTTTCTGCAGTTTTGTTGACACGGTGTGTCTTACCGGTGAGTTTACTTAGTATTTTCTGACGCAACGCTCTTGTTTATGCATAAAGCAATATTTTGTAGTATACAAGGTGCATGAATTCACTTGTTTAGCATGTAATCAGTCAATGCTGACATTTAAGCACATAATTGCAGTCATTAAGTAACAATTAAAGTGTACGGAAATTACCGGTTTGGTGCCAGTTGTCACAGTCTCCCCCCGTTAAAAGAATTTCGTCCCGAAATTCAGGCTGAGCTAACTCTCGCAGGAGTCTTCTTGAATAGGTGGGGATACTTTTCTTTGAACTGGTCTTCACGTTCCCATGTGTACTCGGGTCCGTGCTTAGAGTTCCAACGTACTTTGACAAGTTTTACGCTGCTCCTCCAAGTCTTGTTGACTTTCCATTCGGTAACCTCAACGGGTTGTTCTGTAAATCGGAGGGCGTCATCAATATGCACTTCATCCACCGGGATGATCACGTTTTCTTGTGTTGGACTCTTCTTGAGATTGGATACATGGAACGTATCATGTACTCCATTAAGTTCTTCGGGTAACTCCAACTTGTATGCCACGGTACCAATTCTTTCCAAGATTCTGAATGGTCCGATGTATCGTGGATTCAACTTTCCACGCTTTCCAAATCTGACTACGCCCTTCCAAGGTGAGACCTTCAACAACACTTTGTCTCCCACCTCGAATTCTACTGGTTTTCTTTTCAGATCAGCGTAGCTCTTTTGTCGATATCGAGTCGCCTTAATGCGCTCTCGGATCTGCGCAATCTTGTCGGTTGTCTCTTGTATAATTTCAGGACCAACCATACGTTTATCTCCAGCGTCTGCCCAACATAAGGGCGATCGGCACTTATGGTGTAACACCTGTGTCACTTCAACCATCAAACAAATGCCAAACCAATGAAATATTGTATTTCATACTTGGGATTTGTAAAATTATGTGTATCTTTTACACATATCAACTCTTGTTTGATTTTAAGCTTTAAATCGCTTTCTGGAGGGTTATACGCGCTCTGATGCGTAAATATAACCAGTTTAATCCAACGAACACTCCGGAATAGTGAACTAGGCTTAACATACCTTAAATAACCTTTACATAACTTAGAAATAAGTTTTAAAGGCTTTGGTATGGCAAAAACAAGTTAATTCGCTTACAGGGACTAAACTTGACAAACTGCGAAAGTATGCCAATTTGAACTGTAACAGACATTCCGGAACATGAACATAAGTTAAACATACCTTAAATATCCTTTACATAGCTTAGAAATAGGCTTTGAGGGGTTCGGTATGCTAAAATAAACTTTTGGGTCATTCAAGGACTAAAAGTGTCAAAAAGTGCACAAGTTTGCATTTTCGCGCATAACTTATGTTCTGAATACATCCGGACATCCAAAAATTTATGTAAGCATGACTATATTATGCTTTAGTGTTTGGCTTGCCAAAAATCCATTCGTTGCGTCATTTGGATCGTTTTTCGCGCTTATGCGTATTCCGTCGTAATTAACCGAACATCACAACCGTACGGCTAAACGAACCGACATCCGAGATATTTTTGAGCATGTTTTAAGTTCCCTATACTTTAACTTCATTTTAGAGCTTTGAAATGGGGTTAACGGGCCTTAAACGTGTCAAAAATGACCTTATTGCATAACAGGGACCAAAAGTGTAAATCTGCCAAACTTATGCCCTACGATGCGTATGGGCTTTTTGCCCTACGGTGCGTATGGGATCTGCAGACCAGATGCAGAGTACTTAACAGCCTGTTATCAGCTGTTTGATCCACCACCACACATTCTAAGATGCTTAGTCAGCTGATAAGGATGTATTTGAGCCACCATAAGGTCCCGACACTTGTACGGGTGGGATTAAGGCACGTTTTCCATGAAACGATCTCAACGGTGGACCAAAAACTATAAATACCCCAACACCCCATGCTTCAAAATCACAAGAACTTTGATTTGAGAAACTCTAAGTTGAAACTATTGTTTCATACCTGAGATTTTTGAATCGAAGTTAGCATTCGGGGACCCTTCGTAAGTATTCTTTCGTTCTTTTCCTTATTTTACTGCTTTTCGAGTCAGAAAGTCAAACTTTGTTTGACTTTCAGCGTTGACCAGCTTATGGTCAATGCGAAGTTCGTTTGAACTTCGCAACGTGATTGTAATCACGATGGTCATAGTCCCTTGGGACTATGCCTACTGATTACCACGTTGTCTAGGGTCGTAGGGTAAGCGATCTAATAAATCGCTTATGCCTCGAACCCGACCCATTTGGTCGATCATTAGGATCCGACCAAACACATTAGGTGACCATAATAGGTAGGGAATAACCTTCCGAGGTTATACCCTATGGTCACATCGTTTGAGTAGTTGTATGATAGGTAGTTTATATGCCTTAGGTAAATTACCAGAATACCCTTTTCATGTATAATTGGTAATTAAGCATATGTAACCTAAACTTTTGTCACATAACTGATTATGTAACATGTTTAGGCATATAACACTTGTCATAGGACTAGTTAGACGGTCCGAACGCGTTTCACGCTCACGACGCGTTAAAGTAGCATAAGCTACCTTAATGGGTCGCGATGGGTCGAAAGCACTTAGGTTAGGTTTCATTTAGTATGTAGGCTTTGTTAAACCATATGACACGAGTCTCTATACTCGTTTGGTTTACGAACCCTCATTCTATCTAAATCCTCCGATTTAGGTCCGGTTTATTAACATAGCTACCTATATTAGGTGTCGTTTGATATCCGTGATCTCTAGCATTGTTTGGTTGTTACACAAGGACTCCTAAGCACTCTCAATGTGAGTACATAGTTCCCCTATTTTACTGTTTTCCAAACTGTTTTGGGGTGAAGCATGTGTACCTATCTGTTACTTTCATGTTTTCCAAAAGTATAATTGATTATACATGTTATTACTTATCATTTGACAAACTGAATGACTAATTATGGTTTAAACATTGATTTCTCAAAGAACATAAAATAAATTGTTGAATTGTACTTATTTTATGTTCACCAGACCGATTGTTAGTATGATATAGCGCTATAGGATTTGACACCCCATTCCTGTTGTCATGGAATGTCTGAAACCAATTTGTTGCTCCATCCAAATAGGGATTGCCTTTGTGGTATTTCTATAGTCTCAAAGGTGTATTTTGATGCACCAGGTCTGAATGAATTCTCAAATCACACTATTAAAGTATAGTTTGATATACTCTCATGTGTGGTATTGTACAAAACCAACATATATTTACAAAACCAAAACATAGTTTAATATGTTATTTATCACATCTAAAGCATATTTTGATATGTTATTTACAAAACCAAAACATAGTTAATATGTTACTTACAAATCCAAAGTATACTTTTAATATGCTACTACAAGGTTATTTGTTTAATCTTACATTTATTTATACAAATCACATTGATTACACATTACATGATTTACATTGGACACATAAACATTATTGACATTGGTTATACATTAAATGACTTACATCTTGACATAAACATTTGACACATTATTCAATACGTTTGGCAATTGGTTTAAACATAGACATCTTACATTGTTGGTTTGGTTTGAGTAAGTGATTAAGTAACGAGGCGTGTGTAATATGATACAAGCATGGTGGATACGCCGCTGGTACTTCCTATATATAAGTGTTTGTATGGTATTACATATTGTATCGTTATTTGAATCATTTCAATTTGATACATATAACATTTTATACAAATAACATACTTTTCACAATACATTGTTTTACAAGCAACTTAACTTATACAAACTCATTTTACAATGGTTATTCATTTAACCATACATTATTCTCTTATTTATACATATCATTTGAACTTATTGTTTTATTTCAAACGATTTACAAAACAAAGCAAAGTACGGGGTTCATGACTAAACATTTTCTTAAACATAAGTCATGAATCCTATATTCACAAAACCTATGTATCTCACAGGCATTTTTATGCTGACGTACCTATTTTTACACATGTTTCAGGTACTGCTTTGCAATGATTGTTGATACATGCTACATTTAGGATGGACTCGTGCCTTAGCAACTTTAAAACTTGGAAGATCATAGTTGTATTTATTTGATTGTATTAAAACAATGAGTTCATTTATTCAATAAAACAGAATTTATTTATGCCATGGTTATGAAACAATAATTCTGTTACAACACTCCCCGACGTTTCCGCCACGTCTAGTTGCTTTACGTGGTCGGGGTGTGACATACGGCTATACAGAGCTTCGAACGGTGCGGCTTTTATGCTTCTATGATAGTTGTTATTGTAGGAAAACTCAACTAAAGGTAGGTGAGTATCCCAGCTGCCGCCCAGATCCATGACACATGCGCGAAGCATATCTTCTAACGTTTGTATAGTGCGTTCGCTCTGGCCGTCTGTTTGTGGGTGGAAGGTCGTGCTTAGATCTAATTGAGATCCAAAGGCTTCCTGAAAGGATTGCCAGATTGTAACACCTAGAAAATTCGGGTTCAATAGAATAACGACACGTGTCATGAAAGACAAAAATATTATAAACCCGGATCCAATTAAAGGTGTATGACAGGATTTAAAAGTGTCGTCATGTTAAATTTACACCTCTGAACGACCTCATTATGAATCCCAAGACTAATAAACATCTGGTATATATTCAAATCCGGTGAATTCTAGCAATAATTGATTCAAAATTTGCAAGAGTGGAATCCTACGAAGAAATGCACGACAAACCTTCGTTTATGGTTTTCCTTTAAAGTCCAAGAAAACATTTCAAAATGGTAGGGTACATAACTGTTCAAGACCCAAAACAAGAGGCCCCATACTGATAATTGAGGCTAAAATTCGAAATACACTGGTTGCCCATTCAAAGCTCGAAAGATTAAAGATTTTTGCCTTCTGCAAAAGGCTTACGGACCGTAAGCCACCCCCTTACGGTCCGTAAGGGGTGCCCAGCAACAGTAAATCAGGCAGCAGCTGTTATAAACGTCCTAACCGACTTACAAATATATTTTTCACTTCTTGGACGACCCCTACATGCTTTTAGACCCTAGGAGCACTTTTTATTGATCTGGATCACCCCATAGACTTAGTTGTCACCATCATAATGGATCAAGAACACTATATAAAGCCACAATGTTGCAACATTGTGATCACTCATTCCTTCTGCATTTCTGGAGCTTTTGGGAGTTCAAGAGTAGACCCTAAGCATCCCTAATCGTGCATAGGACTTCTGTAAGTATGCTTAACCTTTCCTAGTTGAGTTTTACTTAGTTATTAGCTTAAAAGTCAAACCGTCGTATTTAACGGTTGACTTCGCGATTAATCATTAATGGTCCAGTGACTAGTCGAATTGAAGGTAGTTATAAGTTGGTAATTATGTGGGTAATAAACCCTTAAAAGGGCACCCTCTGATCCCCACTCTAACTAGACCATTTGTCGGGTCAAAGTTGATTAGAAAAAGTCAACAGAATGCTAATCTTCGAATTAACGCATAATTAACAATGTAGAAGGCGTGTAACCTATTTTATTACTCATATAACTTGGTAATAAGTATAAGGACTGGTCTAAGCTTGTTTGATCCGACAATTTTCTGTTTAGACCCGGTTCGGAACCGAAAGTCGCAAAACGTTGACTTTTGCTTTGACTTCAGCTCTGACCCGAATTAGCATGTTTTAGAAATACCTTAGAGCTTTAATTGGATTAGGTTACATGCTAGTATAACCCTCTGTGATTATACACCTTAGTTCATTAGTTATCCAATTAATATGCATGATTCGTTAATTGCTTATATGTTGACTATTATGCCCTTTTCACTATAAAACGTGATTTTTGAAAATGTAAAAGAGTAGAAACCTTAGTTACTGAATTATAAAATTGTACCCAAAATTTGACATCAGTTTGAGGTGTAGATTGAGAGTTATGCTCATTAGCGTAATTAAAAAGCCTTTTAGCAATTAAACGGCATAATTAGCATATAGCCTATCTAAACCCACTTTTTGATATCAAACTTTTTACCCACTGATGTAATATAATATTTTGGGATTTTTGAATATTTTTAATTAATTTTAGGCTGAGCATAACTTAGAGTTATAAGCTTGATTCGATAATTGTCGGTTTTGCCCTTTTGGGCTATAAAAAGAGTTTTACATATCTTTTTGACCCCAAACCTTTTACTACTGATTTTGTATGATAAATAAATTATTTTAGACCTTCTGGAATAATAAAAATAGCAGCTTTCTTTATAGAACCCGGAAATGGCTTCTAATCGCCTTTTTAAGCGTTTTTAAAGCATAGTATGTACCAAAACTATTTTAAACATATAAGGGTTGATACCTACTGATATCTTAGGTAAATTAAAATGTTTTATCAGTAGGCAAAAGTTGTTAAACTCAGATTTCCGATTTTGACCTTTTAAGCTTATGTGAAATTACCAAAATGCCCCTACGGTGCATAGATTGGTTATAATTGATAAATTTCACATATATGCAATACCCTACTGTTATAACTTATCAAATTAAGTATTTTTACTTATTACATCAGACCTGTAACTCAGATTATTGTTCAAACTCTTTTATAACCTTATAAATGACCAAAATACCCCTACGGGGCAAAGTTTGAGTTTAAATTCGTTTCGGGCATAATAAAAGATATCTTACTGATGTCACAACATATTTGAGGCATATTAACTTAGGAAACCTGTAAATGGCTCTTATGGTTAACCGTTACGCATTCTTCGCGTTCGGTTCGGTTTATGTAACTAGTTTACATAAATTGGCCGAAACGGGTCAAACCTTATCATTTTTATCTCAAAGTCCAGAATGTGTTTAGATTACCCATATAAGACAAGTCTTCAAACTTGTTGGGTCTAAATCACATTCTATTCCGGTCCTCGCTTAATCGTGCGTTTGAACCGTATCTTCCTTTAAAACTAGCCGGTCTAAGCTTAAGCTTAACTAAAGACCGTTAGGATTCTAATAGGTTATTATAAACCTTTGTTCCAGAATAGAAGACCCGGTAAAAGCTACCCGCATTTGCTATTTGTGATTTATACTTGCAAAGGTAAATACTTTTAACTTATTTTCCCTTATACGGGCTTGGGGAACGGTATATAAAATACCGCTTGGTCGGGCATTCGACCTTAATCGATTGGTGGTTAAGTATTATCGAGATGACCCGTTTAAATTATGTTTTGTTTGCTTAACGCTTTTGGGGGGTTAATGAGCATTTCCCGGATATCCTTGGCATCATTTTACGAAATGGCCACGACCTAAGCGCGGGGTGTAGGCGTACACCCGTCAGTGCCAAAATAAATAATGTGGTGTGTCTATTAATCTTTAACCCAGCACGAACCGGGCTACTGAACGCTTAAGGAACATGTAATTCTTTTACAAGTTTATATATTTAAATAATTATCCCAAGTTATAAAATGTTTTGTGCCTCGAGCATTCAAATCAATTTTTAATCATTTTTAAAATGAGTCAGTTAAATTGTATTTACCAGTGTAAACTGACGTATTTTCCCAAAAAGGTTAAGTGCAGGTACTACGCGAACTAGGCTGGCTTTCTCCTAGCGTCCACAATAAGTCTCGCCAGCTTGGATGTCAAAACTGTTGAACAATGTTCCTATTTATTTTTGATCCACATGTGGATTATTTTCAATTGTTTGTGATACTTGATATTACAATTTATTAAAGTTGAAATATATCTACATTTTGCTTCCGCTGTGCATTTATATATTGTGTTGTTTGACTATAACAATATCAACTACGTCACGATACTCCCCACCGGGCCCACCGGACATACGTGGAAATATCGGGGTATGACACAGATTCTTGAGACAAAGCGTCCATCTCTGTCTGAAATAATCGAGATCGGCACTCCATGACGTGCCACGATTTCCTTTAAGTATATCTCAGCAAGCTTTCCAGTGCTGTCTTTTTCTCGAATCGGTAGGAAGTGCGCATACTTTGTTAACCGATCAACTATTACCCATATCATATCGTGCCCTCTCGGGGTTCTGGGTAATTTCGTTATGAAGTCTATCGAGATTTGCTCCCACTTCCACATGGGTATCTCTGGTTGTTGTAGTAGGCCGGACGGTTTCTGATATTCAGCCTTAACCTTAGCACAGGTTAGGCATTTTCCAACATAGACAGCAACGTCGCTCTTGAGTCTCGGCCACCAATAGTATTCTTTCAAATCTTGATACATTTTATCTGATCCTGGATGGATCGAATATCTCGATTTGTGGGCTTCATCAAGGATGACTTCTCGTATGCCACCATAGAGTGGAACCCAAATACGCTTCTTAAAGTATAAGGCTCCCTCTTCATTTGGCACCATGTATTTCAGCATACCCCGGAGGTATTCAGCTCTACGATTCTCTCCTTTATGAGCTTCTTGTTGTGCATCACGAATGCGTGCAGTGAGGTTCGTTCAAATAGTCATTTCCAATGCTCGAACCCTTAGGGTCTTAACCCTTTCTTTTCGGCTTAACGCGTCCGCTACAACGTTTGCCTTTCTGGGATGGTACTTAATCTCACAGTCATAATCGTTCAGCAGCTCGACCCATCGTCGTTGTCGCATGTTTAATTCTTTCTCATCAAATATGTGTTGCAGGATTTTGTGATCTGTGAAAATTGTACATCGAGTACCATATAGATAGTGTCGCCAGATCTTCAAGGCGAATACCACTGCTCCCAGCTCCAGGTCGTGAGTGGTGTAGTTTCTTTCATGTACTTTCAATTGTCTCGAAGCGCACGCGATGACTTTCTGGAATTGCATGAGCACGCAAACCAAGCCTTGTCGTGAAGCGTCACAGTATACCACAAAGTCATCAGTGCCTTCGGGTAATGATAGTATCGGTGCATCGCATAGCTTGTTTTTAAGTAGCTGAAAGGCTTCTTCCTGTTTGTAACCCCAGTCGTATTTCTTGTCTTTTTTAGTAAGGGTCGTTAGCGGTTGAGCTATCTTTGAGAAATTCTCGATGAATCGCCGATAATAGCCCGCTAAGCCCAAAAATTGTCGAACTTCAGTTGGGGTCTTGGGAGCTTCCCAATTCTTTATTGCTTCTATCTTGGACGGGTCTACATGAATGCCCTTCTCATTCACAACGTGACCAAGAAATTGTACTTCGCGAATCCAGAATTCGCATTTCGAGAACTTTGCATAAAGCTTCTCTTTCTTCAGTAGTTCCAAGATCGTTCTGAGATGTTGCTCGTGCTCTTCTTTCGTTCGCGAGTAAATCAGGATATCATCGATAAATACAATCACGAATTTATCGAGATATGGTTTGCATACGCGGTTCATCAGATCCATAAAGACCGCTGGTGCATTCGTCAGCCCAAATGGCATCACAAGAAATTCGTAATGCCCATATCACGTTCTGAAAGCAGTCTTTGGCACGCTTTCTTCTTGGATTCTTAGCTGATGGTATCCAGATCGAAGGTCGATCTTGGAATAGTAGCTTGATCCTTGCAATTGATCAAATAAGTCATCAATCCTCGGTAGTGGATACCGATTCTTGATCGTGAGCTTGTTCAGTTCCCTGTAATCGATACACATCCGCAGTGTTCCATCCTTTTTCTTTACGAACAACACTGGAGCTCCCCAGGGTGAGAAGTTTGGCCTTATGAATCCTTTACCCAACAACTCATGGAGTTGTGTAGATAGTTCTTGGATTTCGGATGGTGCAAGCCGATAGGGTGCCTTGGCTACAGGAGCGGCTCCTGGAACCAAGTCTATACGGAATTCGACTTGTCGTTGCGGAGGTAGTCCTAGCAGATCTTCAGGGAACACATCAGGAAATTCCTTCACCACAAGAATGTCTTCGAGTTTCGGCTCCTCAGCCTTCTTATCTACAACGTGTGCTAGGAAGGCAACATATCCTTTCCTTAAGCACTTCTGTGTCTTCATACAACTGATGATTCGAAGAGGTGCGTCTCATTTTTCTCCATGCACGATGAGAGTTTCATCATTCGCCAAAGGGATGCGGATGATTTTCTCGTGACAAATAACTTCAGCTTTGTTCTTGGACAACCAGTCCATTCCGACTACTACATCGAAGCTACCCAATTGAATAGGTAAAAGGTCGATGTTAAATCTTCGTTCACCAAGTTCTAGTGTGCAGCCTTTAACAACTTCGCCCGATTCAACAAGTTTACCATTGGCTAGTTCTATGGAATAAGGAATTTCTAATCTACTAGATTCTATTCCAAGCATGCGTTTAAATTCCACAGACATGAAGTTATAATCGGCTCCAGTGTCAAATAATATGGATGCAAAGTGATTGTTAATGAGAAACGTACCGGTGACCACGTTAGGGTCCTCGCGTGCGTTCTTTGCTCCAATAACAAATGCTCGAGCCTGAGCATTGTTTCCCTCTGGGCAGTCCTTTATGAAATGATCATTGCTTCCACATCTGAAGCATCCTTGGTTCCGCCCCTTCCCGTTACCATTCTTGTTACCAGCACCATTTCCATTCCGGTTCTTTCCTTTTCCCCAACAGTCTTCTGCTTGATGACCCAACCTACCACATTTGTCGCACCTTGGAATGCGACAAGCTCCTTCATGATGATACTTACATTTCTGGCATTTAGTCATGGTGCCTTGGTATCCTTTGGTTGCAAGGGTTTTCGTCTCCTGAGGCAGGTTAGTGTCGCGCTTCTTGCTGAAACCTTTGTTGTTGCGAGTTGCTTGGTTCAAACTTGTATGCTTTCTTTTTTTGTCACCGGATGACTCAGCATGCGTCTCGGTCTTTTCAGTGGGGTTCAGTGATAACTTCTTCATATGAACACAATCTTCAGTAAGGCTGACAGCCAGAGTCACAGCCTCGGTGATTGTTTGTGGTTTGGCCGACGTCACCATGCCACGAAACTCTGGGGCCAGTCCCCAAATGTAGCGTTCGACGCGCTTGAATTCGGGAATCACCATGTAGGGAAGCACTCTAGACAGATCGTGGAACCTTAAGTATAACCATTAATATCAGCACCTTCCATGGTCACGTGCCAGAACTCCGTTTCCAGTCTTTGGAGTTCAGCACGAGAGCAGTACTTCTCTCTCATTCTTTCCTTCAGTTCCTCCCAAGTTAGGCCATAAGCGGCATCATCGCCCAAGGTTTGGGATTACAAGTTCCACCAAGTCAGGGCTTCATCGACAAACAACCCAGTAGCAAAAGTGACTTGCTGATCCGCGGTACACTTGCTCATGCGGATAGTAGCTTCAGTCTTCTCCATCCAGCGTACAAATGCTACCGCACCTCCTGTGCCGTCATAGTTCATCGGCTTGCAGTCGAGGAACTGCTTGAAAGTGCAACCTGGAATTGATTTAACCAATTCACATGTGAGAAATCGAAGAAATAATGAAACAAAGACAATTCATAAATTTCTCCATGCTTAGCAAAATGTCTTAAGGTTACCTTGAGCTGCGTTTCCTCCAGATGAATCTCCATGCCCGTTACGTCTAGCGTTGCTTGGTCCTCCACTGTCTTGGGTACGGTTCGCCTCGTACTGGGTAATAGCAGCGGAGATCCTTTCTTCTAGTAGAGCGTTCAGCTCTTCAGCAGTTCTTGGCAGTGGGGGAGGAGGAGGTTGGTCACGAGCGTTCACAGCTCTTCTGGGTGCCATGTTCTGAAGAACATAACACAACAGGGTTACACATTTGTTTGATATCGTCATGCTAGACAGTAGTAGTATATATACTCACAGGTATATACCACATAAGTGACATCAAACAATTATTACTCTAGCAGAGTATTTAGTAGGCTTGCACTGAGGGAATCTACACGTGACAAGACTTGCTGTGATTTCTGTGCACTGAATTCCATAATTATGTATGCATCCATAATTACGTAACTCCTTGCCCAGTCCCACCGTTCGTTTCATCCTCGTATCTCTTCCTTCAGATGGGCCATCGCTTTCAGATAAAGTCACGTATACTTGTAACCTTCTACTTCTAGTATGTGTATATAGGCTAATTATTACACATAATTGCAAGTAATTTCTAGTCAACGACAAGTGCTACTCAAGTGCACTCTAAGTCTCGTAGTGTCTTTTCTAGACTCATGTAGACAGTTTCAGGTAGTGGATGTCGCGGGACGTTTTATGCAATGGAAACTCTTTGAAAAATTATTTTCATGAAAGGATCCTAGAGATTGTAGACTAGACTCGAGAAGGAATCCTGGTTCACTACAATCGCAGCTCTGATACCAATCTGTCACACCCCTTTCTGCGGCAGAAGCACGAGGTGTGATCATGAAAGGTTCTCATTGCATACGAAAGGTAAACATACTACATGCTCAAAAATAACTTCAAACATTACATTACTGAAAGCATAAGTCAAGTGTTTACAACACGAGATAGCATATCATCTTAAAAGTTACAACTTTATTTAACGATAAACATAGCGACATCCAGGAGCATGAGTAAGACCACGCGCACATCCATCCTAGTTACCTGAAATACATGTGAGTTTTGGAAAAACGTCAACATAATGTTGGTGTGAATTCATGCAGTTTTTGTATTTCACGTTTGTATACTTTGTATGAAAACATAGTTTGTGTCATGTAAAAATCAAGTTTTCATATATAAAACAAGTATTCATGTGTACACCACGTACTCATGTATAATTCAAGTTTTCTTGAGTACCCCACGTACTCAAGTATAAATCAAGTTTTTCTTGAGTACCCCACGTACTTCAAGTATAAATCAAGTTTTAGTATGGTATGAATTTATGTAAATAAAGTATTCCTGTAAGTATCAGGATTGTTAATGGGTTGCAAGGCCATTAACATGTGACACGACATAGGAAGTCACCAAACCTTAGGCATTTTTCTAGTTGGCATATTCTGAGACACAAAAGCACTACTCGATACTCGCCCTCACCGAGAGTGTGGCTGCCCGGCACCCGTTAGATCTAACCTTTTGTTCTGCGGTCTAGGTATATTGTTGATTAATGGTGCTTATGTACCCTATTCGTGACACGATTTCTCGTATCATTTCTCATAACGCATCATACTTGGTACTCGTCCTCACCAAGTGCGCTTTCTTGTATTCTTATATCTCATCACACTTGGTACTCGTCCTCACCAAGTGTGCTTCTTGTTATCATACCATTTGTAAACATAGTAATATTTGTAACATGTATTTCACCCCAGAAGTTATAAAACTGAAAACAGTTAAAAGAAAAGGGGGAGCATGAACTAACAACTTTGCGTTCCTTGCGTCGTAAACTTCACCGGATTTGCTTAATTAACGTCGTGACCTATATGCGTTTTCTTAACGTTAGTCACTAGACTTGTGTCGCACAAGTACAGTCACTCTCTTTTGTATTTGTATTGTTGTGTTAAAAATATTTTATATTTTTAACTAAGTATCTTACTTATATTATTTTCTCAAAAATTAATATAAGTGTCTCGTGTTTTGCACTTTGCACCCGAATTATGTATCTTGTATGTCGTATGTGTATTTTTGTGTTTATACTTCTCATGAGTATTTAGTGTATTTTTAAGTCTTAATACACTAGCACGTATAACACATACTATATACACTTAGCACAAAAGTTGGTGATCAAATAATATATATTTTTCTCTCAAAAATATACATACTTAACATAAATTTTAATCTTGAAGAAATCATCATTTCTTATCACCAAAAATTAGGGAAACCTTGGTAATATTCTTAAATACATTTTTAGGGAATAAGTTTCTCAAAAACTTATATTTTTCTAAGTGTCAATTTTGACAGAGTTTCCCCTAAAAATGGAGGTTTCCCATGTTTTCAAAACATGTGTTTATTTTCTTTTAAAGCATCAACAATATCAACAACACAATCTTTAATTACCAACTTTTCAAAACAAGCATATACCACAAACTTATGAACTTGAAAGTTTGTAAAAATATGTAGTAAATCACTAGCGGATTTAGTAGGTTTTGTTATCTTTAAAAATAAAATTAGTTTAAGTTTCACAACTTCTAGTCAAGATTTTCCAAAAATATTTCTTGTTAAATTTTCTTGTTCGCACAAGTGTTTACGCACTTGTTTATCTTCTAAAAATATATTTAGTTCATGTAAGATCCGGGTTTTAAACAAGACTTGCATCTTTCACTTGGTTTTTCCGAAAAACCACTTGTAAATCTTTAGATCTACATGTTTAGAAGCTTATTTTGCAAGAAAATTTATATTTACCCAAGTTCATGTTTCATGGATGGAAAGTTTCATCATCTTTCATAACTTTAACACTAACATACTACTAGTTCATGTTCTGAAACATAATCTAGTATGGTTAGATGATGATCCATCCCACTTCTAGTAACAAACAACATCAAATAATCACAACTAGACAAGTTTCACAAGATTTACACAACTAGTTTCTCTTTATCCAACTTATTCATCATATGATCAAGACTTTATGTCATGTTCTTGTGTGTGTTTGATTTTTAACCATTACATCTACTATTAACCACTTTAAACAAGATCAAGATGATGTTTAGAGGCACTTACTACTAGCTCGAGGCTAGGGAAGAAACAAGACGTAAACGAGGTGGATAAAAGAAATCTAGAGAGGTTCTTGAGCTTCCGAGTGCACCGAGCTTCTTAGTATGAAACCTTGCACCTTTGAGTATATGAGAAATGGTTGAACAAGACTTGAATGGTGGGTGTATGGTGGTGATGGTGTTCGGCCGTGAGCAAGCCAAACGGGAGAAGAGGAGGGTGAGTTGTGTGTTGTGGAATGAAAGAGATGGAAGGACTAAGGGTTTATAATCTAATTCTTCCAACATGTGCTTACCCAATGGTCCCTATGTCCTCCAAGGTACACAACACAATCTAATAAACAATTTAAAGAAATCAAAGGGGTGGGTACACCCTTTGAAACCGTAAGATGGGGGGTGCATGCTTGGTTTTCAACTTTAGTTACATGCTTGGTTTTCAACTTTAGTTACATGCTTCTAGTTAGCTTTAAGTATTAGATTTAGGTGTTTAAGTATGTTAAGTAATATATAGTATGTTAGGGTGTTCGGGGACCCTAACTAGCTTAGAAAAAATAAAAACAATGCTTCTAGCATTATTTTGGTGTTTCGGGTAATGTCCGGTTGTTCGGTTAGATACCAATTCGTTAAAGTGCTAAATTACACTTTTTTGTGTCTTTTAAGTACCTTTTTGTATCCTTTTCAATTCCCAACACTTCGGGAAGTATTTTGGATAATAAAACATGGAATCTACATAATATTTATGTGCTAAAAGCTGATTTATTGCTGAATTATATAAAATTCTGCACTTAAAGTGCGTTTTGGGTGTTTTTTAGTGCGTATTTTTGCTTTCGTATGTCTAGATATTAAACCCTTGTATATACTTTTGGGCTTTAATATATTCTTGTTGTTGGACCTACACCTAGGCTCCAATTTTATTGTCTGACTGCTTTCTGCAGTTCTGTTGACACAGTGTGTCTTACCGGTGAGTTTACTTAGTATTTTCTGACGCAACGCTCTTGTTTTTGCAAAAAGCAATATTTTGTAGTATACAACGTGCATGAATTCACCTTTTTAGCATGTAATCAGTCAATGCTGACATTTAAGCACATAATTGCAGTCATTAAGTAACAATTAAAGTGTACGGAAATTACCGGTTTGGTGCCAGTTGTCACACATCCGTCCAACACAAGTCGTACCAGCTGGATGAAGGGTACAAAACCGACCCAGGTGGGGAATACATATCTACGTTGGTGTCACACCCCGACCACGTAAAACAACAAAGCGTGGCGGAAACGTCGGGGGGTGTTGTAACAGAATTATCGTTTCATAACCATGGATACAAAAAGTGTTTCGTTTTATTGATGATATTAAACATTAACATCGTTTTAACACATAACAAACAAGTTTTATATCGACTATCATTGTTTTATGTCACTAAGGCCTCGTCCAGATCCTATGTGACGCATGCATCCTAGAACGTCATTCAAGCAACAACACCTGAAACATATGTAAAAACAAAGTCAGCAAAGAAATGCTGGCGAGTACATAGGTTTTGTAGGAGTATCGGAATCATGGCTTGTTTACATATATTGCAATACCTCTAAAACCTTGTTTTAAAAAAAATGTATAATATTGCAACATGATTAACCAACTCAAATCAAGATGGTTATAATTTATAAAATTTCGTAGCCACGATTCTTAACCCAAAAGCTTTTTGTTTGAGAAAACCATCTTGTAAAACATCTCGTATAAACTCGTTAATAAAACTCGTATATTATTTCGAAAACATCGTTGAGTGACATCGTTTCAATATCGTTTACCCAAGTGAACTAAATAATGCCACGGTATATAATATGTTGAAAACACTTATGTATAAGAAGTACCAGCGGCGTATCTACCATTTTCTCACCACATTACACCCGTCCCGTTATCTAAACACTAGCCAAAAACCAATCATTTACCGAAATCGTTTAACATCGTTTCCAAATCGTTTCCAAATCGTTTACTCGTTTAAATCGTTTAAATCATCCTCGTTTTAATTGTGAAAACTTATATATGGTCGTCTCGCTAATAACATTCAAACCTTCGTGACTCGACTACCTCGTTCCTCGCTTCTCGTATTAACAAACCCCCAAAGGGTAAGTTAATAATTACAGATTCAGTCGTTACCCACAACACCCACACATAACCATGGGTATAATGCAATAACGGGATTTGTCAGATCCTATGGTACCATAACCTAATACTGGTCGGTTCGGCCAAAATTAATGAATGTCATTCGTTATGTAACTACAACCAACAAGTTCGTTCACATTATCAAAATCGTTATTAGTTTAGTATAAATCGTTCTATTCGTTTTTGAAATCATCGTTTAAGCCTTGAAAACATTTTGTACATATGAATCACCCCAAAACAATTGAAAGTTGTAAAATAGGGGAACTATGTACTCACGTGTAGTGCAAGGTATCCTCAATCAATAGTACTTCAACAAACTCGAGTAAACCAAAGAAATTAAGCAGCACCTAGTAATCGAACCACTAGTCAAACAATAGACGCCTAAATCGGAAGATCGGACAGAATGAGGTCTTGCAACCCAAATGAGTGTTGGAACTCATGTGATATGGTTTAACAAAGCCTACACCCTAAATCGGAACCTAACCTAAGTGCTTTCGACCCATCGCGACCCATTAAGGTAGCTTATGCTACTTTAACGCGTCGTGCGCGCAAACGCGCGTTCGAGACGTCTAACTAGTCCTATGACAAGTATTATATGCCTATACAAGTTTAATCATGTTGTATAATCAGTTATGTGACAAAAGTTTAGGTTACATATGCTTAATTACCAATTATGCATGAAAAGGGCATTTTGGTCATTTACCTAAGGCATATAAACTACTTATCATACAACCATCTAAACTAGGTGACCATAAGGTATAACCTCGGAAGGTTATTCCCTATGCTACTATGGTCACCTAATGTGTTTGGTCGGATCCTAATGATCAACCAAACGGGTCGGGTTCGAAAGTATAAGCGATTGATTAGATCGCTTACCTTTACGACCCTATATAAGCACTAAACAAAAAGTGACGAGCTAAGCATGTTAAAACATGCTTAACTAAGTTAGAAAACAGGTTTAGATATCAAAACAAACGGTTTTGATATCCTTAGGTAGTTTGGTTACAAAATACGCGTAAATGCGCATTTTGGCCGAAACTTCGACTCGTCACTGAGCCAAGATAACGTGGTAATCAGTAGGTATAGTCACTAGGGGCTATAACCATCGTGATTACACTCACGTTATGAAGTTCAAACAAACTTCACATTGACCATAAACTGGTCAATGCAGAAAGTCAAACGCATTTTGACTTTAACTCTAAAACGAATGAAAAGAACGAAAGAACACTTACAGAAGGTCCCCGCCAGATTTGATTCCGATTTTTCTCTCAGGTAGGAAGCATATACTTCCACTTAGAGAGCATAAATCAGATTTCAAATTGTGGGTTTTGAAGTGGAATGGATGTGGTATATATAGGATTTCTAGAACCGTGAAGATCGTTCCTCGAAAACCGAGCTTTGATCTGGACCTTACATGTGTGCCCATGGTTTTCTAAAACCATGGGAGCCCCTAATATGGACTATGTTCATTGAATACCATCCCATGGTTTTGCAAAACCATGGGTGAAAACCATCAACACTTCAAAATGGACTAGGTTCATTGAATCTGCCAGAAATTTCAAAAATGGTCCCTGCACTTGTAAAACTTGATTTTTTGGCACTTTTATTCCCCGTTAACACCATTTCAAGGCTCTAAAATAAATTTAAAGTATAGGAAACTTAAAATATGCTCAAAAACATCTCGGATGTCGGTTCGTTTGGTCGTACGGTTGCGTTATTCGCTTAATTACGACGGAAGTCGTAACGAACGCTAAAACGATCCAAATTAAGCGACGAATGGAATTTTATCATGCCAAACACTAAAATAAAATATTTTAATGCTTACATAAATTTTTGGATGTCCGGATGTATTCAGAACGTAAGTTATGCGCGAAAATGCAAACTTATGCACTTTTTGACGCTTTTAGTCCCTGAATGAGCATAAAGTTTATTTTAGCATACCGAACCCCTCAAAGCCTATTTCTAAGCTATGTAAAGGTTATTTAGGGTATTTTTAACTTATGATCAAGTTCTGGAATGTTCGTTACTATACAAATCGGCATAGTTTCGTAGTTTGACACAAATAGTCCCTGCAATCGAACAAAGTTGATTTCGACACACCAAACCATTCAAAACTTATTTCTAAATTATGTGGAGGTTATTTAAGGTATGTTAAGCCTATGTCACTATCCTGGAGTGTTTGTCGCATTATACTAACTGCGTTTAAGCACCAGTTTGCGCAGAACCTTCCAGAAAGCGATTTAGAGCTTGAAATTGGAATCGAATCAAATTGTAAAATCACTAAACACAATTACACATATAATAACACCAAAAAACATATAATAACACCAAAGCACATTGTTTTATTAATAATCATCATTGTTTTACATCGTACATCGATTACAGAACACAGTTGTCACAGTCTCCCCTACTTCAGGAAATTTCGTCCCGAAATTTTAACTAGAGGAAGCTTGTGAAAACAAATGCGGATATTTCGTTTTCATCTGGTCCTCACGTTCCCAAGTAAACTCTGGGCCACGTTTGGATTCCCAGCGAACTTTGACCAATCGAATCCGTTTGTTCTTCAACTGTTTAAAAGCACGGTCTACGATCTCCACGGGTTTCTCGACAAAGTGCATTGTTTCATCGATTTGGATCTCGTCGAGAGGAATGTGTAGATCAGCGTCAGCTAAACACTTTCGCAGATTGGGCACGTGAAAAGTCGGGTGAATATTTCCAAGCTCTGGAGATAGCTCTAGACGATAGGCAACCTTTCCAATTCTTTCCACAATCTTAAATGGTCCCACATATCGAGGTGCAAGTTTTCCTTTCTTTCCAAATCTCACCACTCCCTTCCAAGGTGACACCTTGAGTTGGACACGGTCTCCGATTTGAAATTCTAAGGGCTTGCGTCGCAGATCCGCATATATCTTTTGACGGTTTTGCACTGTCACAAGATTATCGCGGATTCTCTTAATTTTGTATGTTGTTTCCAGAATGAGCTCAGGTCCAGTAAGCTGAGCTTCACCGGTCTCGTTCCAACAGACAGGTGAACGACATTTTCGACCGTAGAGAGCTTCGAATGGTGCCATTTTAATGCTAGCATGATAGCTATTGTTGTAAGAGAACTCGATCAGTGGCAGATGAGAATCCCAATTACCACCAAACTCTATCACACATGCTCTAAGCATATCCTCCAAAGTTTGAATCGTTCTCTCAGATTGACCATCTGTTTGGGGATGATAAGCAGTGCTTAGATTCAGTTGGGTTCCCAAAGCAGATTGCATGGCCTTCCAAAAATGAGATGAAAATCGAGCATCACGATCGGAAATGATATCTAAAGGAACACCATGTCGTGATACAATCTCGTCTACATAGATCTTGGCAAGCTTCTCAGCAGAGAAATCCTCACGGATTGGTAAGAAGTGAGCAGATTTTGTCAAACGATCAACTACAACCCAAATAGCATCATGAATTTTAGATGTACGCGGTAATTTAGTGATGAGATCCGTCGCAATGTTTTCCCATTTCCAAACCGGTATCTCTGGTTGTACAGGCAAACCAGAAGGTCGTTGGTGTTCTGCCTTGACTTTGAGACAAGTTTGGCATTTTGACACATACAAGGCAACATCTTTCTTCATACCAGGCCACCAGATCTTAGTACGAAGATCCTTGTACATTTTATCAGCACCAGGATGGACAGAATATCGAGACTTATGTGATTCGTCCATCGCTAAAGTACGAATATCGTCTTGTTTTGGAATCCACAATCGATCCTTAAAATAGAGCAAACCATCGTCTTTCACTTCGAGCTTAAGCTCAAGTTGACGTGGTAATTCATTACCTATCAAATTTTGTGAAACACAAAATTGTTGAGCTTGAAGGACACGAGATTGAAGATCAGATAGTGTTCGAACAGAATGAAGCTTGACTCGCTCCTTTCGACTAAGCGCATCGGCTACAACATTCGCCTTGCCAGGGTGGTAGCGAATCTCGCAGTCATAATCGTTTAAGAGTTCAACCCAACATCGTTGCCTCATGTTCAACTCTTTCTGATTAAGAATATGCCGAAGACTTTTGTGGTCAGTGAAAACCACACACTTCGTTCCATAGAGGTAGTGTCTCCAGATTTTAAGCGCGAAAACCACAGCTCCTAACTCAAGATCATGAGTCGTGTAGTTCTTCTCGTGAACTTTCAGTTGCCTAGATGCATATGCAATAACTTTACCTCGTTGCATAAGGACGCAACCAAGGCCTAAGTTGGATGCATCGCAATAGACAACGAAATCATCGCTTCCCTCGGGCAGAGATAGAACAGGAGCATTACATAACTTCTTCTTTAGCGTTTGGAACGCTTCTTCTTGCTTGGGTCCCCACTCAAAAGGCTTATTTTTCTGAGTCAAAGCAGTGAGTGGAACCGCAATCTTCGAGAAATTTGAAATGAATCAGCGATAATAACCTGCAAGAACAAGAAAAGATCGAATCTCTATAGGCATCGTCGGTGTATTCTAGTCCTTAATAGCAGCAATCTTGGATGGATCCACATGAATACCCTGCTCATTGACTATATGACCCAAGAATTGAACTTCTTTAAGCCAGAATTCACACTTGGAGAATTTAGCAAAAAGTTGTTCCTTCTTCAGGAGTTCCAATGTTAAGCGAAGGTGTTACTCGTGCTCGGCTCGAGATTTTGAATAAATGAGAATATCGTCGATGAACACAATAATGAACTTGTCCAAATAAGGTTTGCAGACCCTATTCATTAAGTCCATAAAGATAGCTGGAGCATTCGTCAAACCAAAAGGTATGACTGTGAACTCGTAATGCCCATATCTTGTGCGGAAAGCAGTTTTGGGAATATCTTCTTCGAGAACACGAAGTTGATGATACCCAGAACGCAGGTCAATCTTGGAAAAGCATGAAGCACCCTGCAGCTGGTCGAAGAGATCATCAATTCGAGGTAGGGGATATCGATTCTTGATGGTGAGCTTATTAAGCTCACGATAATCGATACACATTCGAAAAGATCCATCTTTCTTTTTCACGAAGAGGACAGGAGCTCCCCAAGGTGAAAAGCTCGGTCGGATGAATCCTTTATCAGATAACTCTTGAAGCTGTTTCGATAACTCTTGCATCTACAACGGTGCAAGACGATAAGGTGCTTTTGCAATCGAGTTGGCATTGGGTACAAGGTCAATATGAAACTCGACTTGACAAACTGGAGGCAAGCCAGGCAGTTCATCAGGAAACACCTCTGGATAATCCCGAACAATCGGAATGTCCTGAATACTCTTGCTCTTGCTTTTCTCCTTGGTGACATGTGCCAGAAAAGCAACATATCCTTTTCGTAAATACCTTTGGGCTTCCAAACACGTCATAAGCTTCAAACCATCTGGTGATTTCTCGCCACGAACTTCCAGAACATCGCCAGACGGAAGAGGAATACAAACAATCTTATCGAAACAAACTACCTCAGCGTGGTGTTTGGTTAACCAGTCCATTCCAACGATAATATCGAAGCTCCCAAGTTGCATCGGTGTGAGGTCAATAGGAAAAAGATGGTTATCAAGGTTCAACTGACAATTACGAATAATAGAATCGAGAACAAGAGGTTTACCAGTGGCAACTTCAACAGATAAGGGTTTCCTCAGTTTAGTTCTAGGTATCGCAAGCAAGGGCTCAAATGACAATGAAACAAAACTTCTATCGGCACCAGAACCAAAAAGAATAGATGCAGGTTGATTGCTAACAAGAAACGTACCATTGACAACCTCGTTGTCAGCCCTCGCTTCGTTTGCATTCAAATTGTACGCTCGCCCACGAGGGGGATTCACATTAACATTGACGTTCACATTCGGGTTCGCGTTAGCATTCGCGTTTGCATTCACCAGTCTCGGACAATTGTTGCGGAAGTGACCATACTCTCCGCAATTAAAACATGAACCCGGTGGGAATCTCACAACATTCCCCGGACCCGGAGCTGGAACCTGAGCAACCTGATTCTATCCCAAACGACAAGTATTTGCCAAATGCCCAAGTTTACCACACGTCGTGCATTGCTTGCAAGCCTATTGTGCAACGTGATGACCGTTGCAATGAGCACAATGAGGTGCGGTACTAGCATACGCTTTCTTTGCAGGTGGCTGAGCCGGTGGGTTCTGCGGGTTCTGAGCAGTCTGTGCTGTAACAGCAAAATTCTGAGCACCCTTTCGCTTCCTCGATTTCTTCGACGTCTCACCTTCCTTACCCTTACCCTTTTTCTTGTCCTTCCCTGAATCAGTCGCCTTCTTTTTAGCGGGTGAGTTTACCCTTCCTGACTTGAGTCTCAGTCAGGGTAGCAGACAACTCGATTGCTTGACGAAGGGTAGTAGGATTAACACCGGTCACAATCTCCAGAATAGAATCGGGTAAACCATCGATATATCTCTCGATTGCTTTCTCCAGAGGGGTAACCATGGTGGGACACAATAGACTGAGTTCCTCAAAACGATCCGTGAACGCACGGTGTTCAGCCCCATCTTGCTTTAAATCGTCAAACTCTCGCTCCAAAGACCAAATTTCGTGACGGGGACAAAACTCCTTCATCATGAGAGCCCGAAGCTCTTCCCATGTTTGTGCCAATGCCACTTCAGCACCCCTGTCGCGCATAATAACATTCCACCAGGTAAGCGCTCGCTTCTCAAACACGCTCGAAGCAAATTCAACCTTATGCGCATCCGGACACTGCACATGTCTGAATGTGCTCTCGATACTCTCAAACCACTGCAGGAGCGCAGTTGCTCCTTGCGACCCAGAAAACTTAAGCGTCTTCGCAGTATTGAAATTCTTGAAGTTACATGGCGCATTGTTGTTGTTATTATTGTTGAATATCTCGTGGAATTGGGTCACAACGCCGGGAAGCACAGCAGCCACTTGCTGAGAGACCAGGGCTGCAATTTCTTCAATAGTGAAAGATTGTGCTTCACGTCGAGGAGGCATTGTCTAATAAGGAAACAAGAGAAACGAGTGAGGTTGAAAAGCAAAAGAGGTATCGACAAAACACAAGAGAGGCGATCATTCGTTTGTTACCTCGAACAAACAAATGACACACAGTGACTAATCAAAGTAAATGGGTCAATATAATGTATCGCCGAAGACATGCTCGCCTATAAGTGAATACTCACCCCAAGAGTTCCCAGGTAAGAGTGACTGGTCCGATTATGTGGATTTGTATGAACACTCTAGCCTTAGACAGAAACTCAGAGTACAGGCACTCACTCTTCCAGTTTGCACGTGTTCACACTATTTTAGACCCAAACTTTGACGAGATTTTGAAAACTTAAAGGGTTCAAAACCTTATAACAGAGGGTTCAAAACCTTATAACAGAGGGTTCAAAACCTAGTAATCAATCATCCTAGAACAGATGATTAGTTTTCAAAGCGGATTCGAAAATTGTGTTTCTCGTCGTGGTTATCACCTAAGGATAGGTGACAATTTTGTTTTAAAAATCTAAACGCAAAGTTTACTTGCGTTGGGGTCCTAAAAGTTATAGTCGAGGTCAAAGCATTACTAATAACCTAATTCCCTATAACCATTGGCTCTGATACCAACTCTTCTGTCACACCCCGACCACGTAAAAGAACAAAGCGTGGCGGAAACGTCGGGGGGTGTTGTAACAGAATTGTCATTTCATAACCATGGATACAAAAAGTGTTTCGTTTTATTGATGATATTAAACACTAACATCGTTTTAACACATAACAAACAAGTTTTATATCGACTATCATTGTTTTATGTCACTAAGGCCTCGTCCAGATCCTATGTGACGCATGCATCCTAGAACGTCATTCAAGCAACAACACCTGAAACATATGTAAAAACAAAGTCAGCAAAGAAATGCTGGCGAGTACATAGGTTTCGTAGGAGTATCGGAATCATGGCTTGTTTACATATATTGCAATACCTCGAAAACCTTGTTTTTAAAAAAATGTATAATATTGCAACATGATTAACCAACTCAAATCAAGATGGTTATAATTTATAAAATTTCGTAGCCACGATTCTTAACCTAAAAGCTTTTTGTTTTAGAAAACCATCTTGTAAAACATCTCGTATAAACTTGTTAATAAAACTCGTATATTATTTCGAAAACATCGTTGAGTTACCTCGTTTCAATATCGTTTACCCAAGTGAACTAAATAACGCCACGGTATATAATATGTTGAAAACACTTATGTATAAGAAGTACCAGCGGCGTATCTACCATGTTCTCACCACATTACACCCGTCCCATTATCTAAACACTAGCCAAAAACCAATCGTTTACCCAAATCGTTTAACATCGTTTCCAAATCGTTTACTCGTTTAAATCGTTTAAATCATCCTCGTTTTAATTGTGAAAACTTATATATGGTCGTCTCGCTAATAACATTCAAACCTTCGTGACTCGACTACCTCGTTCCTCGCTTCTCGTATTAACAAACCCCCAAAGGGTAAGTTAATAATTACAGATTCAGTCGTTACCCACAACACCCACACATAACCATGGGTATAATGCAATAACGGGATTTGTCAGATCCTATGGTACCATAACCTAATACTGGTCGGTTCGGCCAAAATTAATGAATGTCATTCGTTATGTAACTACAACCAACAAGTTCGTTCACATTATCGAAACCGTTATTATTTTAGTATAAATCGTTCTATTCGTTTTTGAAATCATCGTTTAAGCCTTGAAAACATTTTATACATATGAATCACCCCAAAACAATTGAAAGTTGTAAAATAGGGGAACTATGTACTCACGTGTAGTGCAAGGTATCCTCAATCAATAGTACTTCAACAAACTCGAGTAAACCAAAGAAATCAAGCAGCACCTAGTAATCGAACCACTAGTCAAACAATAGACGCCTAAATCGGAAGATCGGACAGAATGAGGTCTTGCAACCCAAATGAGTGTTGGAACTCATGTGATATGGTTTAACAAAGCCTACATCCTAAATCGGAACCTAACCTAAGTGCTTTCGACCCATCGCGACCCATTAAGGTAGCTTATGATACTTTAACGCGTCGTGCGCGCAAACGCGCGTTCGAGACGTCTAACTAGTCCTATGACAAGTATTATATGCCTATACAAGTTTAATCATGTTGTATAATCAGTTATGTGACAAAAGTTTAGGTTACATATGCTTAATTACCAATTATGCATGAAAAGGGCATTTTGGTCATTTACCTAAGGCATATAAACTACTTATCATACAACCATCTAAACTAGGTGACCATAAGGTATAACCTCAGAAGGTTATTCCCTATGCTACTATGGTCACCTAATGTGTTTGGTCGGATCCTAATGATCGACCAAACGGGTCGGGTTCGAAAGTATAAGCGATTGATTAGATCGCTTACCTTTACGACCCTATATAAGCACTAAACAAAAAGTGACGAGCTAAGCATGTTAAAACATGCTTAACTAAGTTAGAAAACAGGTTTTGATATCAAAACAAACGGTTTTGATATCCTAAGGTAGTTTGGTTACAAAATACGCGTAAATGCGCATTTTGTCCGAAACTTCGACTCGTCACTGAGCCTAGATAACGTGGTAATCAGTAGGTATAGTCACTAGGGGCTATAACCATCGTGATTACACTCACGTTATGAAGTTCAAACGAACTTCACATTGACCATAAACTGGTCAATGCAGAAAGTCAAACGCAGTTTGACTTTAACGCTAAAACGAATGAAAAGAACGAAAGAACACTTACAGATGGTCCCCGCAAGATTTGATTCCGATTTCTCTCAGGTAGGAAGCATATACTTCCACTTAGAGAGCATAAATCAGATTTCAAATTGTGGGTTTTGAAGTGAAATGGATGTGGTATATATAGGATTTCTAGAACCATTAAGATCGTTCCTCGAAAACTGAACTTTGATCTGGAACTTACATGTGTGCCCAAGGTTTTCTAAAACCATGGGAGCCCCTAATATGGACTATGTTCATTGAATACCAGCCCATGGTTTTGCAAAACCATGGGTGAAAACCATCAACACTTCAAAATGGACTACGTTCATTGAATCTGCAAGAAATTTCAAAAATGGTCCCTGCACTTGTAAAACTTGATTTTTTGGCACTTTTAAGCCTCATTAACACCATTTCAAGGCTCTAAAATAAATTTAATGTATAGGGAACTTAAAATATGCTCAAAAACATCTCGGATGTCGGCTCGTTTGGTCGTACGGTTGCGTTATTCGCTTAATTACGACGGAAGTCATGACGAACACAAAAACGATCCAAATTAAGCGACGAATGGAATTTTATCATGCCAAACACTAAAATAAAATATTTTAATGCTTACATAAATTTTTGGATGTCCGGATGTATTCAGAACGTAAGTTATGCGCGAAAATGCAAACTTATGCACTTTTTGACGCTTTTAGTCCCTGAATGAGCATAAAGTTTATTTTAGCATACCGAACCCCTCAAATCCTATTTCTAAGCTATGTAAAGGTTATTTAGGGTATGTTTAACTTATGATCAAGTTCCGGAATGTTCGTTACTATACAAATCGGCATAGTTTCGCAGTTTGACACAAATAGTCCCTGCGATCGAACAAAGTTGATTTCGACACACCAAACCATTCAAAAATTATTTCTAAGTTATGTGGAGATTATTTAAGGTATGTTAAGCCTATGTCACTATCCTGGAGTGTTTGTCGCGTTATACTGACTGCGTTTAAGCACCAGTTTGCGTAGAACCTTCCAGAAAGCGAATTAGAGCTTGAAATTGGAATCGAATCAAATTGTAAAATCACTAAACACAATTTCACATATAATAACACCAAAAAACATATAATAACACCAAAGCACATTGTTTTATTAATAATCATCATTGTTTTACATCGTACATCGATTACAGAACACAGTTGTCACAGTCTCCCCTACTTCAGGAAATTTCGTCTCGAAATTTTAACTAGAGGAAGCTTGAGAAAACAAATGCGGATATTTCATTTTCATCTGGTCCTCACGTTCCCAAGTAAACTCTGGGCCACGTTTGGATTCCCAGCGAACTTTGACCAATCGAATCTGTTTGTTCTTCAACTGTTTGAAAGCACGGTCCACGATCTCCACGTGTTTCTCGACAAAGTGCATTGTTTCATCGATTTGGATCTCATCGAGAGGAATGTGTAGATCAGCGTCAGCTAAACACTTTCGCAGATTGGACACGTGAAAAGTCGGGTGAATATTTCCAAGCTCTGGAGGTAGCTCTAGACGATAGGCAACCTTTCCAATTCTTTCCACAATCTTAAATGGTCCCACATATCGAGGTGCAAGTTTTCCTTTCTTTCCAAATCTCACCACTCCCTTCCAAGGTGACACCTTGAGTAGGACACGGTCTCCGATTTGAAATTCTAAGGGCTTGCGTCGCAGATCCGCAAATCTCTTTTGACGGTTTTGCGATGTCACAAGATTATCGCGGATTCTCTTAATTTTGTATGTTGTTTCCAGAATGAGCTCAGTTCCAGTAAGCTGAGCTTCACCGGTCTCATTCCAACAGACAGGTGAACGACATTTTCGAACATAGAGAGCTTCGAATGGTGCCATTTTAATGCTAGCATGATAGCTATTGTTGTAAGAGAACTCGATCAGTGGCAGATGAGAATCCCAATTACCACCAAACTCTATCACGCATGCTCTAAGCATATCCTCCAAAGTTTGAATCGTTCTCTCAGATTGACCATCTGTTTGGGGATGATAAGCAGTGCTTAGATTCAGTTGGGTTCCCAAAGCAGATTGCATGGCCTTCCAAAAATGAGATGAAAATCGAGCATCACGATCGGAAATGATATCTAAAGGAACACCATGTCGTGATACAATCTCGTCTACATAGATCTTGGCAAGCTTCTCAGCAGAGAAATCCTCACGGATTGGTAAGAAGTGAGCAGAATTTGTCAAACGATCAACTACAACCCAAATAGCATCATGACTTTTAGATGTACGCGGTAATTTAGTGATGAGATCCGTCGCAATGTTTTCCCATTTCCAAACCGGTATCTCTGGTTGTACAAGCAAACCAGAAGGTCGTTGATGTTCTGCCTTGACTTTGAGACAAGTTAGGCATTTTGACACATACAAGGCAACATCTTTCTTCATACCAGGCCACCAGATCTTAGTACGAAGATCCTTGTACATTTTATCAGCACCAGGATGGACAGAATATCGAGACTTATGTGATTCGTCCATCGCTAAAGTGCGAATATAGTCTTGTTTTGGAATCCACAATCGATCCTTAAAATAGAGCAAACCATCGTCTTTCGCTTCGAGCTTAAGCTCAAGTTGACGTGGTAATTCATTACCTATCAAATTTTGTGAAACACAAAATTGTTGAGCTTGAAGGACACGAGATTGAAGATCAGACAGTGTTCGAACAGAATGAAGCTTGACTCGCTCCTTTCGACTAAGTGCATCGGCTACAACATTCGCCTTACCAGGGTGGTAGCGAATCTCGCAGTCATAATCGTTTAAGAGTTCAACCCAACGTCGTTGCCTCATGTTCAACTCTTTCTGATTAAGAATATGCTGAAGACTTTTGTCGTCTATGAAAACCACACACTTCGTTCCATAGAGGTAGTGTCTCCAGATTTTAAGCGCGAAAACCACAGCTCCTAACTCAAGATCATGAGTCGTGTAGTTCTTCTCGTGAACTTTCAGCTACCTAGATGCATATGCAATAACTTTACCTCGTTGCATAAGGACGCAACCAAGGCCTAAGTTGGATGCAGCGCAATAGACAACGAAATCATCGCTTCCCTCGGGCAGAGATAGAACAGGAGCATTACATAACTTCTTCTTCAGCGTTTGGAACGCTTCTTCTTGCTTGGGTCCCCACTCAAAAGGCTTAGTTTTCTGAGTCAAAGCAGTGAGTGGAACCGCAATCTTCGAGAAATTTGAAATGAATCGGCGATAATAACCTGCAAGACCAAGAAAAGATCGAATCTCTGTAGGCGTCGTCGGTGTATTCCAGTCCTTAATACCAGGAATCTTGGATGGATCCACATGAATACCCTGCTCATTGACTATATGACCCAAGAATTGAACTTCTTTAAACCATACCCTTCATCTCTTTACTTCGTACGCGGTGATTGAGACACGAGGTCAGGCGGTCATGATAATGATCGTAGTGTCATCTCAACAGGCCAACCTATTTGATTGAAATGGGATGCATTATGGCTTTTATGTGTCTAATTAGGACTTAATTTTTTTATGTTTAATTATTGTTTTAATTTTAGGCTTGTGTAATGTATTTAATTAGATTTATGTAATATTTAAATTAGGTGTGTTGTAATATTATAATTAGGTTTGTGTAATAGTTCAATTAGGTTTATGTAATTTGTGTTATGTATTTTATGTATAATTTTATTAGGTAAAAGTTTTTTTATTAAAAAACAAAAGAATTCATTTTTTACAAAAAAAAAAAAAAAAAAAAACCGAGAAAAGTTGTTTTTTTTTATTTTTATCATATATATATATATAGGGGATGGTTCAAATGAAAACCACTTTTATTGTGAAAACTCAAAAACTAACTAAAAAAAGCTTAAAAAACACACCCAATTTTTTTTTCAATTTTTTTATAAAAATCGCAGGTTTTTATATATATAAAAAAACTTTTTTTCAAAAAAAACAAAAAATTTGTAGTACACATTTGTAATACACATACACATGTGCACTACAAATTTTTTTTTTTTAATTTTTTTTATATAAAAAAACCTGCGAAAATTGGTATGCAAAAAAAAATTTTGGTATGTTTTTTGGCTTTTTTAAATAGTTTTCGAGTTTTCACAATAACTAGTAGTTTTCATTTGAACATTCCCCAATATATATATATATATATATATGGTGCATTGAGCCCACCGTCCACTACAGCGGACCATTCTTCTACCGGTCCATCCTTGTTTTTTTTGGGTGTGATAAATACATCCAACATATGGATTAATATACCAATTAGTCAAACTTGGTAATGATTAAGTACTTTAATATATTATTTTATTTTAAAGTCAAAAGTAATAATTATATTTTTTTATGTTATTTTATTTTATAGTATTTTTGTTACTTTTTTATATTTTGTTATACTATTATTAGTATTAATATCAATATTAATAAATAAATAATCAAGACACTTTATTATAAACACGAAAGTGAAAAAGTTCTTCACAAGACCCGAATACCTGTAAACGAAATTTAATTTTAAAAAAATAATAAATTATTTATACTCAACAAAAAAAAAAAATAAACGATCAAATGCAACAACAAAAAATATATAAACAAATCAATACACTAAGGGCATGTTCAATATATAAACAAATCAATACATTATAGGCCTGTTCAGTATATATAAACAAATCAATACATGATAGACGAGAGAGAGAGAGAGAGAGAGAGAGCACAGAGAGGTGAGAGAAACTCCGGTGAACCTTCTGATCAAATGGCGGTTCCGGCGAACTAAGAATCCAACGGTTTCGATCAAAGAGGACGACGACTCCGATCTAATGGCGGTTCCGGTGAACCTTCTGGCAATCAAATGGCGGTTCCGGCGAAAAGATCAAGAAGGGACAACGGCTCTGATCTAAGAATCCAACGGTTCAGATCAAAGAAAAGACCAAGAAAGAACTGGCGATGATGATTCAAGAAAACAAAGCTTGTAAAAAACTTGTTCCATTGAGTTTTTTGTACCTAATTAGTGGCAAATTCAGGTGTCCTCATGATAAAATCATCTTCTTCCATTGAGTTGTTTTCATGAGAAATCGACATCTTCAAAAATAATAAAAGCTGGTGGTGGCCGGAGATGTAGTGTCATCTTATATATAGTGTATTTTTCAAGTATTAACTGTTCTACTAACTAAATGTATTTTTTTTTAATTATTTGGAACTGTAAAAAAAATAAAAGAGTTGTAATATCTGGGTTTATGGAAACTTGTAATATCTTGGTTAAAATTTTATTCCATTGACCATAAAAGTTAGTTTATGGAAACTTGAAATAAACTTGAAAAGTTGAGTTGTGGGAAAAAGGAAAAAAAGTTGGCTTTGTGGTGTATTTAACACAACCCGTTTTTTGTTTTGAACGGCAAATACCGGTCCATCCTTTTCATTAGCTCCAATGCTTGGTCCATTTCCTTTGCTCCTTCGAATAGCAAACCACAAGCACCAAAAGGTGCATTGTGCTTGCTCTAAATTAATTCAACTTAATTTTTTCTTGTTTTTAGGGTAAAGGGTTACCCCGGTGATTTTATATTAAAACAATCAAAACAAGTAGAAGGCTAAAATACCTCCTAGTTCTCTTAGTGACATACCACTAAAAGAAAAAAAAAACTTAATTTTTTCTTGTTGTACAAACCAAGAATGGATGGAGCAAAAGGTGCTCACTTAAACCACCACAATTTTAATCCTTTGATGGAAACATGTGGCTAGTTAACAGACTCGCGGTTTCGATGGTGGTGGTGGTGAGAAGTAACACGATCTCGATAAAAGATTTTGGATAAGTGGCTTAAGTCTTCAACCAATAACAAAGCTTTATTCAAACTGATAATGACAAAACGATATTCAAAATAGAAAAAGAAACTACACTAAAAAACGAAGGCGGGTTAGGGCCTTAGTGGTAGCGGCACACGGCCCTGTCTAGGTTTTGAATGGGTGGCAATAGTTAGGGTTTTTATTTTTGTGATGGCACGACGGAGAAGAAGTAACAAGAACTCGAAGGCTCGGATAGTTAATAGGATGAAATACTAAATTGATATTATTAAATGATAACTTTATTTGTTTTTATGGACTTCTTCAATTCCATCATATATTCAGAATCATACAAGTATATGAAATAATTAAAAAATATATGTATATGAAAAGATTCTTAGGAGTCACATTATCTTAAACATGGGTGATTGTTTAACTGATATGACTTTGAATACTTCAGAACCAAACTAAAGATTGATATGTTTGGTATGCATATCCATTAGGACACTTGTCGATTTACTAAGTAATACACAAAATTGAAAATTAAGACATTAAAGAATCTAAAGTAAATTTCAACCACTTTACAAGATACAACACATTTATTGATTGTAATGAAATTATTCTAAGAAAATTTTGTTTGAATTTTAAATTCTTACTTTTTCACACAGCTAGCTAGATGTATATATAATTATATAGTACATATAACTTATAATTTATAGGTGTTATATACAACTTGGATGTTGTATTTTTAACGAGAGTACATATAACTTATAATTTATAGGTATTGTTCAGATGACTTTCATAAGGTCCTTTATGTAGATTTGGTGGAGTATGTTTGGCGTTATCATTCTCATGAGTTGACCTCAGACTCAACTCAGAGGAGGAGTCAGCTTAGTTATTTTATTTATTTGTATTTGTGATGTTTTTGTTTTAAAATTATGGTTTTTTCTTTTTTATTTAAAATTTAATGAAACTTTTAACTTCTTTAATTTTAAGTGTATTGAATAATATTAAATTATATTTCTTAATATATAAGTGTTAGGAAACTTTATTTGTAAGTATTGAAGAAAATCAGATTCAACTTGTTCTATGAAGAAGACAACAGTCCTGAAGATCACAACAAGAAGAAGAAGATCGGATAGGACAACTGAAATGAACAACATCTACTTCAAAGAATCACAAGTTGATCAAGAGTTGAAGAAGATTATCAGAGAAGGTCATTTCTGATGGATCTGAAGATATTTCTGATGAAATACCATCAGTTTCTGACGATTCTGATCATCAGATTTTGTGATGATTTGTTCACCAGAATTTCTGATGAAGTGGTTTATCAGAAATTCTGATAAGATACCCCACTTGTCTAAAAATCAGCTCTATCATGCCACACTAACAAAAGCAAGTTGACATTATTGTATCTCATGATGACAAAGGCAACTTGAATGTTGGATTCAATGAATATGTCAAATTGCTACTTTATGGAGGACTTTTACATGAATAAACAAATGTTTATTCATGTATTCAGCCTTCTATAAATAGAAGGCTCACCAAGCAGAAGACAATGAGTTAAGCTTAGCATTCAATACATACTACAAACTCCATTGCCCTCTCACCCTCAGAATTCAAGTATTCATTTGTGTTAGATAATAATCTTACAATCACCTTGTAAACCATTTTGTTTCAAAGTGATATAAACTTGATAATTCTGTAGGTCTTGTTTCTTTAAAGTCTGATTTCCATTTCCGCACATCTTTTTCACATCTACTGAAATCACTTGCCATATTACGTGAAAAGAAGTTTTTAAGTCCAAACTGGGACCAACAATTGGTATCAGAGCAGATTGAATAAAATATTTTCAAACGATCAATCGCTCATCTTCTTTTCTCTAAATATGGCCAGCTTTCAATCATGGAATAATGCTTTTAACATTGGTTCTATGTCCAAACCTCCGACTCTGCTCAGAGAGGAATACCCCCAATGGAAAATCATATGGTCAATTTCCTTAATGGTCATGACTGAGCTCTGTTTCAATCCATTGAAAGAGGTCCACATATACCAATGACTTAAATACCAGCTATTCCAGCAACTGACGAATCACCTGCTATCCCTGCCTCCCGAGCTCCCAAAAGTGAAATACTTTGGAGTGAGGAAGACAAGGAAAATGTGGCTGGGGATGAAAGTGCAAAGTCACTTTTAATAATGGCTGTCCCCAATGACATATTTTCACAAGTTGATGCATGTGCATCAGCTAAGGAAATATGGGATCAGTTGGAAAATCTTTGTAAAGGAGGAGAAAGGATGAAGATAAACAAGAGAACAAACAATGTTTCCTCATATGAGAGATTCAAAAGTTTACCCAATGAAAGGTTAAATGAAACATATCATAGATTTACAAAACTTTTGAACGAGCTAAAGAAATTTGGAATAACAAAATCAAATGATGAAAGAAACATAAAATTTCTAGATGCTTTACCTAGAGAATGGAGAAGTCTAACCATGACTTTGTCCTCAACCTTAGAACTAGGAAATATGAGTCTTCATGACTTATACAGCATCTTGGTCCCCAGAGAGGAAGAAATATTTGAAGAAACCATTCAAAGAGGGGGATCTTTAGCTCTTATCTCAAACTCACAAAGAACACCACCTACCAATGATCCACAACCTTCAAACAATCAAAATCTTGAAATTTCTGATACATCATCAGATTTTTCAGCTTTTACTGAAGCAATAGCACTGCTCACCAAAACATTTGAGCAGAGGTTGAGGGGAGGAGGCCAAAGATACCAGAGAAGTGACAGAGGGAGGATGGATGGAAGATCTAAGGAAGAAGATAGATCTAAGGATAAAGGGAAGGCTGAAGTTGTGTGTTACAAGTGCAAGCAGAGAGGTCACTATGCATCAGAATGCAAGACCAAGAAACTAAAAGATGTTGCTTATTATGAGAAGAAGCTGGAAGAAGCTAAGAAGCAGCAGCAAGTCAGTTTAATTGCAGGGACAGATACATGGTTATCTGATGATTCTTCTGATGAAGAAGAGGAAGAAATGGCAAATTTCTGCCTCATGGCACTTTCTGATGACCTACCAGAAACTTCAGGACAGAAGGTAAATTTAGACAATCTTGATCTTGAACACAAGCTAAACAAGCTCATGTCAGATTTTCTAAATCTACAAGATAAACAACAATCAGATAGTAAAAAATCTGATGAGTTGCAGAGGACCATGAATAAAATCATACTTGAAAACCAAGTACTAATAGAAGAAAGTTTAGATCACAGAGCTAAAATTGAGCTCTATGAAAATGAAAGAAAAGATATTTACAAGAAAATTAATGATAAGGAAATTAATGTAAAAGGTTTTCAACAAGCTAAAGAATTCATAAACTTCATTGAGTCCACACCAAAGAACAAAGGAGAGGGTTTGGGATATGTAAAAACAAGAGAAAGTAAACCCACTGTCTTTGTAAAAGCAACCCATCAGATTTCTGATAAATTTTCATCAAAATCTGATTCTGAATCATGCAAATCAACCTGTTCTGAATACTCTTTTGAAAAACCCAACTTTAAACCAAAAAGAAGTGAATGCAAACAAGAATCTTTAAAGACTCCAGAAGCAATTCACTCATATTTTCAAAATTATCCACTCATTCCATCACAAGAAAGAATATCAGAAAATTCTGATAAAGAATCTTGTATGTATGTTGACATACTGAAGCTTGTTCAACACCATCTCCAAAGGAAAAGTGTAAAATCTGTTTATGGCTCAGCATATAACAGAATTTCTGATGAAAGACCATCAAGAGAAAATAATCTGATTAAAATCTCATCAGAAAGAGTACCCAAGCAAGCCTGGGTACCAAAAACCCTCTAATTTTTCCATTTCAGGACCATCATGTGCAGCAGATCTGGTACTGCGACTCAGGAAGCTCCTAGCACATGACTGGGGACAGGAGCTTACTCAGCAACTTTGTTTCAAAGCTGGGTAAAATGGTAAATTTTGGAAATGGAGTAAAAGGGAGGATCATGGGATATGGATGCATAAGGTATGGATGTTTGACCATAGAGAAAGTAGCCTATGTGGAAGGCTTAAAGTACAATCTGCTAAGTTGTGGTCAATTCTGTGATAAAGGTTTTCAGGTAACCTTTTTACCAAAAAAATGTTTGTTAATAGGTATGGATGATAATAAAATTTATCTAAGTGGAAAAAGGATAAGGCAATCAATTTACTATTTTGATTTCAAAGAAGAAAATGAACATCCAAAATTATGCTTATTTTCAAAAATCAACAAGGGTAGTAGTTGGTTATGGCACAAGAGGTTAGCCCACTTAAATTTCAAAAACCTAAGCAAATTAGCAAGCAAAGGTCTGGTAAAAGGATTACCTTTGATATCCTCAAAGAAGGATAAAATTTGTGAAGCTTGTGAGATGAGAAAATCCAAAAGAAGCTCACACAAATCAATTTATGAGTCTTCTATTACACAAAATTTGGAACTTTTACATATGGATTTGTGTGGACCCATAAGTACAGAAAGCTTTTTTGAAAAGAAATACATACTAGTAATAGTAGATGATTTTTCCAGGTACACATGGATAGAATTTTTAAGGAAGAAAAGTGAAACTCCTGATCTGATCATTAATTTTATCAGAAAGATTGAAAATCTGTTAAAACTAACAGTCAGAAGGATTAGATCAGACAATGGGACAGAATTTAAGAATTAAAAAATTGAGAGCTTCCTTGTGAGTAAAGGAATCTCTCATGATTTTTCTGCTCCCAGAACACCTCAACAGAATGGGGTTGTTGAAAGAAAAAATAGAACCTTAGCGGAAGCCGCCAGAACAATGCTTGCTTATGCTAAAATGCCCACTCATTTTTGGGCAGAAGCAATAGCAAATGCCTGTTTTACCCAAAACAGAACCATAATCAACAAAAGGCACAACAAAACACCATACAACATTATCAATGGAAGAATTCCAAGTGTAAAATTTTAAATACATTTGGTTGTAGATGTTTTGTTTTCAATGATTTTGAAAGCCTTGAGAAATTTGACAGAAAAGCAGAAAAGGGTATTTTTCTTGGTTATTCATTGTCCTCAAAAGCTTATAGAATCTTTATTCTAAACACAAGAACAATCAGAGAAAGTCTGTATGTTTCTTTTGATGACTCATCAGAAACTGAGATTTCTGATGAATACATGAAAGAAGCAAATTTTTCTAACAAACAAGAAAATTATGAAAATCTCTTTGAAATGATAACAGAAGATTTCTAAGTACCTGATAAATCTCTCACAAACAAATCTATAGATATTTCATGTACTAACCCTGCAGAACAAATGAATAGTGCGTTAGAAATCTTGAATTAAAACAATGAAAATATGCCTGATCACCAAAATTCTGATACACTACACACAACTGAGGCAACTGTTCAGGGGGAAACTTCAAATCCATCCGAACTAACAACTTTTCACAACAAGTTAAGATGGATTAAAGGACATGTTCATTCTGACATCATTGGCAATCCAGCAGATGGTGTAAGAACAAGATCTGCAACAGCACATGAATGTGCATTTGCTGGGTTCTTAAGCAAAATAGAACCCAAGTCTGTCAAAGAAGCTCTAAATGACTCAGACTGGATTCAAGCTATGCAAGAAGAACTGGATCAGTTTGAAAAGAGCAACGTATGGGATCTGGTGCCCAAGCCAAATGACAAATCTTTCATAGGCTCAAAATGGGTATTCAGGAATAAATCAGACGAAAATGGCATAATCACCAGGAATAAAGCAAGGTTAGTGGTCGAAGGTTATTGTCAACAAGAAGGTATTGATTATGATGAAACCTTTGCACCAGTAGCTAGATTAGAAGCAGTAAGAATTTTTCTTGCTTATGCTGCATCCAAAAATTTCAAAGTTTATCAAATGGATGTAAAATCTGCTTTCCTGAATGGTAAAATTGAGGAAGAAGTTTATGTGCATCAACCAGAAGGCTTTGTTGATCCAGAATTTCAAAATCATGTTTACAGACTAAACAAAGCCTTGTATGGTTTGAAGCAAGCTCCAAGAGCCTGGTATGAAACACTCTCAAACTTCTTACCCAATTTTGGGTTTACTAAAGGTACTATTGACACAACACTTTTCCTCAAAACACACAAAGGTCACACTTTGTTAGTCCAGATATATGTTGATGACAATATATTTGGATCAACAAATGAAAGTTTCTGTAAAAAGTTTCAAAAGTTAATGACCAGCCACTTTGAAATGAGTATGATGGGTGAGTTAACCTTTTTCTTAGGTTTACAAGTAAAACAAAGAATTGATGGAATATTCTTGAGTCAATCAAAGTATGTGAAAACAATTCTGCAAAAATACTCACTTGAAAATTGCTTTGTTTCAAAAACTCCCATGGCAACAGGGAACAAATTAGATTCTGATAAAGATGGAATAAGTGTAGATATTAAAACCTATAGGGGAATGATAGGATCATTGCCATATGTAACTGCAAGCAGACCAGATATTATGTTTGCAACATGCTTTCTGGCCAAATATCAATGTGATCCTAAAGAATCCCACCTAAAAGCTGTAAAAAGGGTTTTCAAATATCTAAAAGGCACATCTGTTGTTCCTCCTATTTTCCAAGGACATCAATCCTTGTCAACTGAACAACTACATAAGGAACTTGAAGACACAACTGTTGTTTGTACTGGGAAAACAGCCACAGAAGATAAACCTGATCTGATATTGGAAGATATCAGAAATCAAAGATCAGACATCAAAGTATTATCAGAAACTGTCAAAGCTGTGCAGAAGCAAACAGAAGACAACTCTACAGCCCTTAACAAACTATAAGAGTCATCAGAAAACAGAGAGAGCTCACCAGAATTCAATAAAGCTCTCAATGAATTGAAAGAAATCAAGAAACAGATGACTGCGGTGGCAAGTGCTGGGGAAAGCTCAAGTTCAGAAAGAATCCTTGAATAAATTCAGTTCCTCAGAGCCAACAACAGCAGCATAGCTAAGGCTCTTGAGAAGCTGATAGTGGAATTGTCTGCATAAAAAGATCAGAATCAATAGGAATTTCAGAGAATGAAGAAACAAGAAGAATCAAATACTCAAGCTCTTGCTAATGTTCATCCGTTGGTAACGAGGTTGGAGTACAATGTTGCTAGACTGGCAAAAGTTGATGTTCATGAACTGAAAGCCCCAATTCCACAAGAAAAACAAGCAGGAATACCAAAAACTTCTCAACAAAAACTCAAACAACCAGAAATCATTCAACAAGATCAAACCAAACAATCAGAAACACCAACAACTCAAAAACAGAAGCAGCTCATGGGTCCTCCTCCTAGTAAACCAAAGTTACTCATGGGTCCTCCACCAAACATCCCAAAGCCAGATACTTCAAAGGTCCAACAGAAAGAACATGTTCCAGTTCAATCATCTTCCACAGCTCTCACAGGAGAAACAAAATTCAGCATAAAAATAGATACAAAGGAGAAGAGAAGAATGGAACATGAAGTAACCTCTTCAAAAAGGCCAAGAAAAGTGATTAGAGAAGATTCAGATGGAAACCTCAAAGAAATAGAAGTGCTGAAAGGTGATTTACACACAATCATGTACCCTGAAGAACACCTGAAGCATTACTATTGGAAAGGTAAAGAAGACAACCCAGGAAGGCCACTCTCTCCAATAAGCAAAAATATTGTTCAAGTCAGGAATAATGGAAGCTGGGAAATTCTGCACAAACCAATGACCAATCCAATAGTCTCTATTGAAAGAATCAACACTTTAACCACTAGAGGAGGTGTTTTAGGGAATGAAGGATAGAACAAATACACCTTGATCAGAAAAGATAACAGTGAACAAAAGGTTACTGATGGAAATCTGGCTAATGATATTCACCCACTGGGAATAGTTAAAATGAAGAATATCATTGATAGTGAGAAAAGTGGTTCAGTTGTGATCAGAAAAGCCCTTGACATCATCAAAAGTGCAGGAGCAAAGTTATATAAAAGGGCAGCACTGGCAGACTTTGATTTATGTTTCAATTTTGAGTATAGCAACAAGGTGCTAATACCTCCTCCCAACAACACAATTCCAGCTGAAATTCCTTCTAAACTAGTGAGAACTGGAGCAATCTTTAACAAACCAGAAATGTGTGTGGTCTTCAAAGATGCTCATGATGAGAAAGCTCTGCTCAGAATCAGTGAAATATGCAGGTATTCAAATCAAACTCTGAAATATATAAAGAACTGCATGAATGAGAAACAAGAGTAGCTCAAGAAGAAGGGAAAGAACAATGAACAGCTGAGAAAAACAATTGAAGATTGCATAGAAAAGTGGATGGAATCCAGAGGATGGAACAAAGAACTGTACAAGGAAACTCAAAAGGTAATTGATCACAAGAAAAGGCTGAAACCAGGAGACAAATACAGAAGTGGAGTGAAGATCAATTAATGAATTGATGAGATTAAATTTTTGTTTTTGAGAACAATATTTTAATTCTGTCTGTTTTGAACAATGGTTGGTTTGATTATGTTTTATGTTTCTGAACTTAGTTGTCTGAACTTTCTTTTCAAGGATTAGTTGAAAGTTGTTTATGTTAGATATAGAGATAGTTCATTTTCTTACAATACTTAGGGGGAAACTGTTAGGAAACTTTATTTGTAAGTATTGAAGAAAATCATATTCAACTTGATCTATGAAGAAGACAATAGTCTTGAAGATCACAACAAGAAGAAGAAGATCGGATAGGACAACTGAAATGAACAACATCTACTTTAAAGAATCACAAGTTGATCAAGAGCTGAAGAAGATTATCAGAGAAGGTCATTTCTGATGGATCTGATGATATTTCGGATGAAATGTCATCAGTTTCTGACGATTCTGATCACATATTTTCTGATGATTTGTTCACCAGAATTTCTGATGAAGTGGTTTATCAGAATATCTAATAAGATACCCCACTTGTCTAAAAATCAGCTCTATCCTGCCACACTAACCGAAGCAAGTTGACATTATTGGATCTCATGATGACAAAGGCAACTTGAATGTTGGATTCAATAAATATGTCAAATTGCTACTTTATGCAGGACTTTTACATGAATAAACAAATGTTTATTCATGTATTCAGCCTTCAATAAATAGAAGGCTCACCAAGCAGAAGACAATGAGTTAAGCTTAGCATTCAATACATACTACAAACTCCATTGCCCTCTCACCCTCAGAATTCAAGTATTCATTTGAATTAGATAATAATCTTACAATCACCTTGTAAACCATTTTGTTTCAAAGTGATATAAATACTACAAACTCCATTGCCCTCTCACCCTCAGAATTCAAGTATTCATTTGTATTAGATAATAATCTTACAATCACCTTGTAAACCATTTTGTTTCAAAGTGATATAAACTTGATAATTTTGTAGGTCTTGTTTCTTGAAAGTCTGATTTCCATTTCCGCACATCTTTTTCACATCTACTGAAATCACTTTCCATATTACGTGAAAAGAAGTTTTTAAATCCAAACTGGGACCAACAATAAGCTTACATAAATAAATAATAATAATTATTATAACAATAGTTAGACAATGATTATGTAATTACCAACCAAGCCCCCGAAAAAGACAAAGTGCAAAAAGAAACTAAACAACTTAAACAGGTAATCACGAAAATTCAAACAATAATCCAAACACAAAGCGCACGCACTCCCCGGCAACGGCGCCAAAATTTGATCGGAGTGTCGCGCTCCGGTCAAAGATAATATTTATATGCCCTAATTACTCTTAACAAATAGCTAGTGGTAGTGAGGGGTCGAACCACGAAGAGTATGTGGTTTGTGTATGGATTCGAATGAATTATAACAATTGTCACAATTTATGAAGCTTGCCAAAGTATTTTTGTATTTTCGTTTAATGGAGAGATATGATTTTTAACTAAATGAATTGATGTGAATGGTTAACAACTACTAATTAACGATTGCAAGAAAAATGGTTACTAGAACAATAATGATAAAAAGGAATCACACCCGGTTTCGGTAATTGTTAACCTAGGATTTCTACAAGTTTTAGTTTCAACTCAAATGCATTCGATTAACGGATTTAGTGTACCGTGACTTAGGTGCTACTAACTATCAACGCCCCGAAGAACGGACAAAAAGACACTTTGTAATCAACACAAGTAAATCCTAACAACGACAATGTACAATTACATATCACCGTTTCGCAAAGTCATAACTTTTAACATCGTTCGACAATTCACGAATTCGTAACAAATGTAATACTATTGTCAAAAGTTTCAAAAACCAAATACAAATTGTCACTAAGATGAAACAAGAACAAATTGAAACCCTAAAATTAACAACTACCTACACCGGGGTGAAACCGAGATGATTAGCCGCTAATGGTTGATGCAACTTGATCACCGGATGCTTGGAATGCGGATGGAGTCATCTTGAAGCTTGTAGGATGAAAGAATGATGGAGAATTAGGGTTTATGGAATGATGATGGTGAGAAGGATGATGGATTGGATGAATTAGGGTTTTGATGGTGAATTGGGGATGAATGATTGTGATTCGGTTGTAGAGATGATAGATGATGGAATGGTTGGTGAATGAATATCAATTGTGGCTCCAAGAACAAGTTTTTCAAACTCCAAGTGAAGTGTAACCCCCCGTATTGATTGACCTCTTTCCAATAGAAATCGAAATTAACCTTCAAACAATCAACATTTGCGTTTCCGAAAACTACTACCCGTCGCCGACGGGTCCCACCCCGTCGCCGACGGGCTCCCAAAAAACAAGACGTGTCCAACGGGTTAATTTCCTGGTTACGAGTGTTTTCAGCCTACGGGCATTTCTGAGGCCCGTCCGGGACGGGCATAACCCCGTAGCCGACGGCCTCTAGAATACCCATTCTCCCAAATTTGTTCCTTGCACTCCCGGTTGATCCGTAACGCATCCTGGTGCTCCGGTTTTCGACCCGGTGACTTGCAATGCTCCCGAAAAGCCCTTAAACTCCATCAAACCTGCATAAACACAAATTTTAATTAAAAGTAGGCCGTTCAAGATTAAAACTCATATAAAAACATAAAGTTATACGATTATAAACACCGGTTTTCAACCACGTATCAAAGTCTGATTTCCATTTCCGCACATCTTTTTCACATCTACTGAAATCACTTTCCATATTACATGAAAAGAAGTTTTTAAATCCAAACTGGGACCAACAATAAGCTTACATAAATAAATAATAATAATAATAATTATAACAATAGTTAGACAATGATTATGTAATTACCAACCAAGCCCCCAACCATTAAGTAAAGTGGTATGGGGGTCGTGGTTGGGTCGTGAATGTCCATATAGGACCTTATTGATTTACAGTGGTCTGCATGCTTTAATTCACGCCAACCACGAGCCGCCCCTTCTCTTATTGATCTTTTGTTTTATCTCTATCTCTTTTCTCTCTCCCTCTATACATATTTATGGTTTTTTTTCAGATTTTATTTTTGCAGGTTTCATTTTGAGAGGGAGCCATGGATTTTTTGTCGGGCGATAAGAGGAAGGAGAAAGAAGAAGGTAAGGGAAATTTTAGATTTTGCAATTCGGCCCTTTAAAATATGTTGTTTGACCCTTTTCTCATAAGTTTTCTTTTTTCAATAATACCTTTAAAATTGTATTTTACATTTTTTATTTCTTTTTGTTATTTTATAATTCAAATAAATTATAACAGTTTAATATTTAACAAGATTAATATAAATTTAATTGTTGCATAAATAAAATAATTAAAAGTGGATGGTGGTTTGGGTCATGAACATACCCTTAGCCCCTAGAGTTGTGGTTTTAGATGGTGGATGACATCACACTAATGTAGCGGGTCACGATGGTCATGAGGGTTATGACCACACCCTAAAAGTCTATAACCTTACACCCCTTTTGATCATTTCTGAGTGAGAAAAAAGTGCACCTACGTGACAACACTTTTTTCACACCCAAACCCTTATAACAGATAGCCTAATATATATTGAGATTGGAGCCAAAATTAATATGTGTTCAAGTTAATGTTAATGTTAAAATCATAGATTTATATATATTGATAGGAAATGCGCTGATGAATTAGTAATTTGGAACTTATGTGTGCCTGTGACCTACATACTTTGTAAAATTAAAATTTGCGAGCTCGTTCAAGTCAAGTTTGACACAACCAGTTATGACTTGATAATTGTTTCAAATTCATGGAACTTTTTTTACAAGAAAGAAAGAGAACTGGTGTCACACCCCAATCAATGGCGGAATCATCAGAGTAAGATGAAGATAGATTGATCATCACACATAACGCTAATTGTGACAATAATTAAATCAAAACCGTTTTCATTTCATAACTCAAATTGTCATTACAATACATGGAATTCAAATTACGACAAATAAAAGACAAATAGAACAAGTCCAACATAACATAAATATTCAAATCTAGTAATTTCTCAAGTGTGTTTTTAGTCATCCCTACTAGATTTCATACGATCGTCACCATCAACCTGTAACATGTTTAAAATAAAGTTCAATGCAAAAGCAAAGGCGAGTATACAGGTTTTCGTACATAGCATAAAAGATAAGTTTTAAACAATTCCACATGGCAAGCTAGTCGAAACAAGATAAACAATAAACTGGCATGTGCATAACTAATCAAACCAAGATGAAACGCAATAAGCTCTTAATATAACACAACGCTCACAGACGGTGTGTTAATCCTATAGCGCTATATATGTCAAGGATAGGCTCGTACGAAGTTAATGATAAGTATAACACAAAACGTTCAAACCCAAATTTAAAGTATCAAGTAATCAACGTATGCATGCATGTATAAGGAATGTTTGTGCATTTAGGAATAAAGTTTAAGTGTAAGTTCATAGTTTAACATGTTACACCCCAAAAGGTGGTAAACGAAAAAGGGGGTTTCAAGTATACTCATGGTTTTGCAAGCTTCCACTTGTTAATCCGTGAGAAGTTTGTTGGTTGTTGGAGGATGAAACACCAAGTCCTTATACACGAGAAAACGTAGGTGTATGAGTATCGGATGATAACAGAGGATTGGGAATTTGGAATTTAAAGTTTATGGAAAGTAAACATATGAGAAAATGACCATCTAGCACATAATACTCGTCTTTGACACTATGAAACCCATAGGGGTTTGAATGTTTTCATGGGTTAAAGTACCCATTAGAATAGTAACGAGTACTAGGTTCTTAGATGATATAACTTAGTATTTTGACAAATAATCATTAGATTATCATCAAAGGTTCGGTTTTTATAGGTATTATATATTCTATATAGTATATATCATAAGTTTTAGTCCATCAAGTATAGAAAGATTATCATAGAAGTCATGCATAGAGGTAGGAAGATAAATCTTCTATTTTAAAACCTCTTTTATATTCACCAATGCACAAGTTGTCATAAGACAACAAGGATGGTCATGACTGTACAATAAGGAAATGAAATAAACACTAGCAAACAAGGAAAACATCAAGTGATGTGTGGATTTGTAAGTAGGATAGCCCAAGCTATCCATATAATCACACTTACACAAGTTCAAGACTTGTTCATCACTTGTGGGTTAAAACTCTTTTAAAACATAAATTTTTGAGGCTTAAAACCTCTGGATTTACATGTTACAACCTTGTTTTTAAGCACACATAATCATAGTCTTGATTAGTGGCATAAGGACATAGAAATGTATGAAGAATTCATAAGTTTAAGTATGTTTATCAAAGTGTTTGCACAAAACAGAAATTTTCTTGCACTTTTAGCCTTATTATGGTGATGTTCCAGCCTTGGTTTTCCATGGAAAATATGTGGAAACATACCTCAGGTTGTTCCAAGTGCTAAGAAGAAAGAGTGAATGAAAAAGATGGAAGATAAGTGAAGTTATTCTCGCTTTTGCAACTTGTAATGAATCTGCCTTGCTACTGATTTCTCAGCTGAATTTAGAGTGTTTGAGAGTGAAAGTGAGGTGTTTGCAAAGTGAAAAATGTGTGAGAATGGGTTAGGTTTTATAGGGAATGATTAGGGTTAGTGGTTGAGTGTAATCAATGCAAGAAACACACCAAACTAGCACAACATCGCTCAATAAACGAGCTGGTAGTTGTATTCTGCGGATTCGACGTTCTGGCGGGGCGCGAATGGGATGGTGGTGCGGGTCGGGGCCCGCGAGCCACTTGGCTGGTAGTTTTATTTTGTTATTTTTACAATTTTGGTCCTTGTAGTTTCATATATTAAGGTTTTGAGGTGCTTTAAGGTGTTTTAGGGTATTTTAAGCATAAAAGAACAAGCATAGGGGTATGTAATGTAATTAAAGCATAAAAGTAAATACAAAACGAGTATGAATAAGTATGGATGTCTAGAATAAGCGTCGTATATGCATGAATTGAGCATGTAAGTCAAGTATTCGTAAGTTTAACGTATTTTGCATGAATTACGATTAAAGTATCACATGTATGATTAACCCAAACATATTAACATGTATGAAGTATGTAGAACATGAATTTAAAGAAATATGAATTTTATTTATGATCCAAGTCTCGGATTTTACAACGAATACAACGAAAAGACGATTACAAGTATACAATATTTCCGAAAAAAGAAATACGAACAATTCTTTCTAATTATGGAAAGTACGAAGAAGCAGGGCGTTACATGTAATACCCCGAAAACAGGTTTGGTAATCAAACCAAGTTAATCCTAAAAGACGGGTAAAGTACCGTTAGTGGTAAAAATTAACCCGATAAATATTAGGAGTTAAATAAATAAACCTATTATGAAATAAAAAGTGAATGAATGCTTTTGAGGAAATAAAGTTTATAAAAGGCCCGAGTTGATGGGACTTAAAATAAACTTAGTCATAATTTCCCCGAACCCACTAAATTAACTAGGAATGTTTAACCTAGTTAATAAGAGGGAATATTGTTAGAAATAAGTATGTTGTGGCCTACTTAATAACTAACCAAACAGGAGGATACACGAACTGGCGCGCCACGCGACAGGTCGTCGTGCCCCGCAAGAGCCAGGACGGGCTCGATCGCGCCCCGCGAGAAGCCCTAGAACTGGAGAAATTGTTTTTTTCTTGTTCGTTTTTGTATTCGGACTTGATTTAAACACGCTATAAGCTCGTATGACTAACCATTTCATTATATATGAAATGTAGGTATATCTTGGGATGCCGGATGACGATCAAGCTCAACGAAGAACCGAACACGATCAAGTTACAAGCTTCCGCACATTATTATGTCGTCGTTTTGAATGACGAACTCAGTTACATTATGTTGTATTGTTTTAATTTTGAGAAAAGTTTTAATAAACCCGTATTTTTATAAGTATGTGTAGTCGTCAATACACATTTTTAGTTGATATTTATACGGAAATCGTTAAATATTAGTAACGGTCTTACAAGTTGGTAATCAGAGCTCAAGGTTAAAGAGCAAAGTGTTCGGTTTTATACTTGATCGCAGAATCTGGTAAGTTATTATGTACATAACAGTCAAGCATGTTAAAGTGTTGTAAACAACACATAAGGTTATCGTGTATTCACACGTTACCCCAAATAAATTGGTAAAAGACCGATATAGTTAACGAAATACGTGTGTAACACGTATTGTAGAAAGCCTTGTAGTATAGTACAGGCGCTTATTAATGTCAAACGTTATTAATCTTTGTATACGTTTTAGTTGAAGGACCCTCGTATCCGAAGATGACAATAGTCTAAAGAATTATCGATACGATAAAGAAATAGTCTGAAGTATGACACGTAAGTCATACACGCCAAAGACAAGAATCAAGAAATGATCTCGAATGAGAGATCGAACAACAAGGAGAGTTTATCAGGGCGAGTATCTAAAAGGTACACGTCTTTAACTTATAGTACAAACAAAGATATGCAACAAGTACATAGTGAATGATAGTTGCATATAAAATAAGAAACTTTGAAAACCTGGATAGGTTACCTATCCAGGATGACATTTCCAAGAGAAATTCAGTAGAGCTATGTATTATTCACAGTCGTGAATAACAAGACAATAACTTAATTTAGTTTGAATATAAACTTGGATGAGAGTAATCATCCAAGTAGGTATTCTCAAAAGGAACCGCAGGGTTATAGAAAGGGCATGTAAAACCAAAGTATAAAGGAACCGCAGGGTTATAGAAACGAAGGTGTTGCCCATCTGAAAAAAACGATAGAATTCATTGACTTTGGTGGTAGTAAAGAAAAGATGATGATCATCATTCAGAATTTATAAGACCGTCAAGGATGGTCAAATAAAGAATAAAGGTTTGGTTGAATAAAGCGATGGATTTCGCTAAGGCAATCAAACAAGTCAAAACGAAGTCTTAATGCATATCGAAATGGTTGCATTAACGATGACAGTAAATTACCCGGATAATGGGTAGGAATTTAAATACATGCGTAAACCGAGAAACGGGAACGCGGATTGAAAGTCAAAAGACTTGGATTATGAGTTATGACTAAAAGATGATAAAATTTCGCAATTAGAAATTGTGAATTATATGTTCAACTATTTCGAGGTTGAACGGGTTAAATAAAGAATAAAGTTTGACTGTTCAAAAGTGATGGATTTCACACGAACAAGTCAAACGAGTTAAATAAAGCATAATGCTTGATAGTAAATGAGCCTGGTAATGGGACAGGATTAAAAATGAATATAGGCGCAAACCGAATAATGGAAGCGCAAAATATTAATAAACCCATGTAATGGGTTGTGAATAAATATGAAAGAAAAATGCAAACCAGGTAATGGGTTGCAAGGAAATATATATGTAAACCGGATAACGGTAAACATAAGACAAACCGACGCATACATGACGTGAGAAGTCATAGAGTCGGAAGAATTATCCGAAAGAAAACGATTGTAGATACGGACTACAGTCAAAATTAACGGATTTCAAATGTGAAAACAAATGATTTTCAAACATAAAATGAGTAAAAAGAATGATATACGGGATCATCATAACATTTGGGTTATAAACAGTATAATGGCTACGGGACCAAAATGACCCTCGGGTCATGAATGAAAAGAAAAGAACTATAGAGGCCTCGCTTTAAAAAGGTGAAAGCCTAAAGAAATAGCCCACGAGGCTAAGTAAAAGAACCTACGGGTTACTTAGACAATGTGAGGAAACTATTTGAGAATTCCCGCGTAAAACAAGGACTGTAAAGGAATAAATGTCAAGTTGTCAAATTGTTTGACATAAATTAAAGATAAAACATTAAACCAAAATTCAGTTTTAGTTAAAAACAACGTTTTATCAAACATACTTAGTATGAGATGGATTGAGAAATGATAAATATTAAAAGATACAGGTCTTGACACTGATATGTGCAAGACAATATGTTCGAAAAGAATATTTTCGATAATAAAAAGTTGATATAAACTTAAACATGACGTGACGTGATCACGGTCAAGAAAAGTAATGTGAAATATATTCACATTGTAGCCCGAGCAACGAGTATAAAGTAACTGGACAAATAAGTCTAGTCATTGAGACCGGTTAAGGTCAATTTTTAAATTTAAAAACTTGCCCAGTGCTTATGATTATAAGATTCGCGTGGAAAAGAGCCTAGTGACAAATTGATATGATCGAGTGACCAAATGGCGATTCAGTCACTTAAAACAATAAAGGTAAATGAGTACAAAACGAAAGTGACGGCCCATGGGGCCTTACTAATAAAGAGCATTGATCGCCTATACTGAGCAATCATAAGACAACATAAGCGAAGTGTCGAGAAGTCAAATCGAGCAAAAGAACAAATTGAAGGATAAAGCTATAAGGTATGTGATTATATGCTTTATAAAATTTCGTTAATATTTCCTATTGAATTATGTTAAATAATTAAAATAAAAATCAAGAAATTCGGCTTGTTCGTAAGCGGTGGATTCCGTATGAATGAACCGAATGAATAAATTCGATAACAAAAGAGTTTGGTTGTTAAAAGTGACAAAGTACACTACAACATCCAAACGTGTTAAAATAACAGATTCATGAAGAATTCGATAGTATAAAAGCGATGGATTTCGCTAAGTTAACCAAACTGGTTAAAATACGAGATTGCGTTATTTTGAGTTGCATTATTTCGTATGAGATATATATATGTTTTGTAACCATAAAGATATTACCATACTTTTCTGGTAATACTAACAAATGGTTAAAGTATGAGCAATGCTCAAAAGATTACCGAGATCAAGTGCATTGAGTTTAAACTCAATGAACTATGTAAGAAAGGTTTCGAGGACGAAACCTCTTTAAGGGGGTAGACTTGTAACACCCCGAAAACGGGTTTGGTAATCAAACCAAGTTAATACTAAAAGACGGGTAAAGTACCGTTAGTGGTAAAAGTTAACCCGGTAAATATTAGGATTTAAATAAATAAACCTAATATGAAATAAAAAGTGAAGGAATGCTTTTGAGGAAATAAAGCTTATAAAAGGTCCGAGTTGACGAAACTTAAAATAAACTTAGTCATAATTTCCCCGAACCCACTAAATTAACTAGGAATGTTTAACCTAGTTAATAAGAGGGAATATTGTTAGAAATAAGTTGGTTGTGGCCTACATAATAACTAACCAAACAGGAGGAGACACGAACTGGTGCGCCACGCGATAGGTCGTCGCGCCCCGCGAGAGCCGAGACGGGCTCGGTCGCGCCCCGCGAGAAACCCTAGAACTGGCAAAATTGTTTTTTTCTTGTTCATTTTTGTATTCGGACTTGATTTAAACACGCTATAAGCTTGTATGGCTAACCATTTCATTATTTATGAAATGTAGGTATATCTTGGGATGCCGGATGACGATCAAGCTCAACGAAGAACCGAACACGATCAAGTTACAAGCTTCCGCACATTATTACATCGTCGTTTTGAACGACGAACTCATTTAAATTATGTTGTATTGTTTTAATTTTGAGAAAGTTTTAATAAACCCGTATTTTTATAAGTATGTGTAGTCGTAAATACACATTTTTAGTTGATATTTATACGGAAATCGTTAAATATTAGTAAGGGTCTTACATTACAACTGCTATGTTCAAAGTGACAAAGACAGGGTTTGAACACACTATTGTTTTGTTAGATTGTTCGAGACAGGAACGGTGAGATCGAGAACTCTTGTTTCTTGTTTCGTTCTTGAAATCTCTTGTAGTTAGTTGTAGCTAATAGGTCAATTCTGACAATATTATTGCTCTAATTGTTGGAACTGAAAAGACAAAAACACAATGGGAAGAAAGTTATTTTAAGGAAAACATTTTCATCATCATCATCATCATACTCAGTAAATCCCACCAATAGCAAAGCTAAGTTAGGGTCTGAGGAGGGTAAGATGTAGAAAGCCATACTTCTAAGGAAAACATGTTCAATGTTTAATATTCTAGTTCTGTTTAATTCTTAGTGTTGATGATATTGATTTTCTTATTATATGTGTTATGTTAAAGCAAAAAGTGTATGGCAGGGGAAGGTTCAGGATTAACTCCAAAAGATAGCTCCTTGGTCAAAATCTTCAATCAAAGAACACCGTTAGCCTTAATGCGAGAGATGGCCTCTCACATTTGGACTCTGGCATGAGAATCAGTTGGTGGTTCTTTAAGAGCCTTAGCGAAATGGTATAAGATAAGAAATGAGGGTGAGAGTAGTGAGAGAACTTACTTCAAGCTTGGAAAGACTCCCCTTTTATAAACAGAATGCTCTGTCCAAGGGGGCCTGTGTCATCTCATACCTTCCAGACTTGTTAAGCTTATTCTTCCCTAACGTTGGTTGCGGGGATAAGCCTTGCCACATTGGGTTATATTCAGGTTTGTGTGTCTCGATGTCACCTTTATGTGTTTTAGGGAAAGGTCCAATCACTTTTGACCTGCTGAGTTCAAGTTCCAACGTGTACAGTAACTTTAGCTTCTGATCATCAGCTATTAGTGTATCAGCTTCCTGTCGAGAGCTTCCAGCTTCCGACTTCCAGCTTCTTATTTCCGGTTTATGTTTATCCTTCTTTGTTACTTATTGCGATTGTTATTGTTATTAGCTTTGTTGAGTGGGATTTCCGGGTACCCACGTCACCATGTTACGTTATATTATAGCTATTTTTACGAAAATAGAATGTGTGATTATTAGTCTATTATATTGTCAAGTGATTGATCAGTTTTCATAAACAATCATGTTTTAATGTTTTTCTTTTAGTTTAATCTCATGGTTTTAATTAAATCTCCAAAAGAAAATTACATCAAAATAGAAGGTAAATGGACAACATACAAACTACGTCGTAACCCATTTTAAATATAAAAACCAAGTCTTTTAAAAACTATGAAAGTTATGATTTAAACAACTTTTAATTCATATGTGATCTCTAGTAAATTATTAGCTAATAGGCCAAAAGTTAAATTTTAAATTCATGGTCTATTAGCTAGTAAATTGTTCATCCTAATGGGTAGGGGTTTGTTTTTGAAAGATTAGGGTTGGCAATTCAAAAGGTGGTGGTGATGTAGCTCGTTGCCTGTCTACCTTTTGTTTTGATGTAATTTGACAAGTTTTTTAGTGGTATTTTAATATAAGTACAATATATGAAATTATTTAGGTTAAAGTTTCGCAAGGAATATGATATGGTAGTAAAGCGTATCCTTTTTATTTAAAGGGTGAAGAATTCGAATCCTGTTGTAATATGTATGTATAAAAAGTGTAGAAACATTTGGGAGTAAGTTAGTCTATGGTTCAAAGAAAATGTTACTTGGGTTAAAATATTCATATAAACAAGTTTATTTAATAATAATTGATGATGACTAGGAGTGGCAAATGTCACACCCCAACCGATGGCGGAATCATCGGGGCGCGGCACAAGGTGAATCAGATTGCTCAAGAAAATCCATAACAACTATTTAGTGACAATATTTAATGCGTTCATTATCCCATACTAATAAACAAAATACCAGCAAACAGTTATACATATTTCATGTTCTCTCAAACAATACAAATTCGACAACCTAGATTCATGTGGGTTTCTAGACTTCCTAGTTTTGGTTCCAGATAAACTGCGATTAACCTGCAACATACGTTAAAATAATGTTAATACAAAAAGTATTGGCGAGTATACAGGTTTGAAATAGCAATAAAGTAGATAAAAGCGCTGCGAATTTCCACATACATAAACGAGATACACAACATACACACTACAAGACAAATACTACCAGCTAAGTCACTCGATGACTGCATCGGGGATCCCAAAAAGGACGTGATTTCCTTAACTAGACCCCGTCGGGTGTGAGTCCAACTATAGTACCATAATAGCTTAGGTGGGACGTCACGAGTAAGAGTCCTAACACATATGTATTAAGCATCACGTGTAAATATGTACGTCAGTTATTCGCATGTGATAAGGGTTTGAGTATGTACTGCGTTTTGATAAGTGCGTTTTAGATAGGAACGTATGTTACACCCCAAAGTGTGTTAAAGCGTTTAAAAAGGGGTCAAGTACACTCGTAGTAGGTGTTAAACAAGTAAACACAGCTTGATTGGATTGAAGGGAGCGCGTTGGAGTTAGCTTGAGCATAGAACAGTAGCGTAAGCATTGAACAGTGCATAAAACAGAGTGTCCGATGAGATAAGTGTCGAATGGTGAGTCAAATGGATGAGCACCCATTCGATCGGATGGTCATCCGAGCGGATGACCATTCAACTGATGACCATTCGAATGAGATGTGGGTGTTTGTAAATCGTTTTGAAAACTTTTGAAGTTTTCGTTGTAGCATTTGAAAAATGTGAAGGTATAGATGCTGAGTCGTCCGGTCGGATGGTCATCCGGACGGATGGCCATTTGATTGGATGGCTATTCGATCGAGATATTTTGTAGTTTGGAGTTTGACCAGATCTTTTTGAACAAGGATTAGTATAAAGGACAGTTCACCTAGTCGAATGGTCATTCGATCGGATGGTCATCCGATCGGGTGATTATTCGAGTGGGTAACCTGTTGTCTTGTAAACTTCGTAAAATTTCTAACTAAAAGTTTTTGAGTTTTAACAGAGATGGCGTGACGATGTGTCAAATAACGGAAACATACCGAGATTCAGTTCATTCGATCGGATGGGAATCACCTCATTCGATCAGATTCACTGTTCTTGACGAAGTTTCATATATGACCCGTTTATCGGTCATCTCTTTGGTGGAAATCCGTTTTCAAGCCGGCTCTCCACTAGGAAACGAGTAGAGAGTCTGAATGAGTCCAGATTCCATCGGTTTTGAGTAGAAAAGTGAAGAAAGGTTGAAGAGAAGTTGATATTGTTTGAAAAATGTTGAGATCTTGTTGAGATTCGTATTAAAAGTTGTGGAAATCCTTTAGATCTGAACTATTCTTGATGAGACGATGTCGCACAACAGTTTGCATATACAGCTGAGTGAGAACCACCTTCAAGGAGTCCAAATCAGACGATTTCGAGAGGAAAATGTGTGATTTTGATGGGGAAAATTATGTAGAAATGTCTAGTGATGAGGATTGTACAAGATTCGAGGAGAAATACTTACGAAATAGCCTTGAATCATGATGAAAAGTGACTGAAAGTGCCTTGGGAGCGAGTGATCGGATGAGAGAACCAAAGTGTTGAAATGAGACACAATGGCCCTATTTATAGATGAGAGCGAGAGTTAAGGCGGTCGAATGGGTTGTGATCGGATGGTCATCCGGACGGAAGCCCATTCGATCGGATGTCCATTCGGACAGCCCGATTTCGTTTGTTAGTTTTTCCAACCTTCGTTTCGTTCGATGTGTTTTGTTGCGTTAACCATTGTGGGTAATTTAAGCGTTAAAGCGAGATAAGTAGTGTCGTGTTATGTTGTGCTTCAGTGCGATAAATTGAGTTGCACGTGCCAGCGAGTGCGCGTTTAGACATGTTTAATACTCAGATATTTATATTTATCTATTATTATTATATATAACAGATCATGGCATAAGTAATTGCGTTTCGAGTTTGCGTTGCGCTACGACGAGCGAGGGGAGTAGTTTAAATACTCACGCGATGTCATCGTTAGCGTTAGCGGGGTATGCATTGTGATGTGCGATATAGCGTGTTGAAAGTATGCGATATAATGCGAATATATGCGAAGTAGCGTTGTAAGTGATTTAGTTACATTATGATCTGAATCTCTGGTGCTAGGCGTAACGACTGTAACGAGAGTAACAAGCACGAAAGTTGCGGGTTGTTACAGTCTCCCCTGCTTTTGGATATTTCAACCCGAAATTAATCCACAAGGAGGGCTGCGAGAATTAACACGAGAGAGAGTAGCGAGTATTGACACGAGTAAGTGGCGAACAAGCGTTAAGGTAAACGAAGAGGGAGGGAACAATCGATCGAGGATTGACGAGTGAGATCGTCTCGGTAACATAGGGAGAGCTTTGAGTAAGGCGATTCGTTTGACTAAAGGATGGTGATGCACGAGTTAGCGATCCAAAAATGTTTTAAGTTCTCGAAAAGTTTTATGGCAATGAGATTCTAAGGAAAAAGTTGGTTTTAGGACAAATTTTCGTACGGTGTGGCGTTGAACTAAGTCGATGCTCACACCAGCGTTGCCGAAAAGGTTTTGTTGAGTTATCAAAAGATCTTATGGAAAACTTGATTTACGAAAAGTTTCTTATGACGTGGTGTTAACCTAAGTCGATTGTTAAACCAACGTTACAAGAGAGTTTTGTTTGTCTAAAAAGGGTTTTAATTAAAAAATTTCAGAAAGGTCCATCTATTCAAAAAGTTTATAAGAAGACTTCGTTTTTACGAAAGGGTTTTAACAGTATAAAAATTTTTAATTAGCGTCGAGCCCCACATGGCACCTTTCCATGAAATTTTGTTAATATGGTTAAAACACTTATATATAGGAAGTACCAGCGGCGTATCCACCATGTTTTAGCCATATTGCCTCTGTCCTGTGAAGCAATTTCATGTGTGTCGATACAGTACGGATAGACTTTGCGTCCTTGGTCCAAGCGATTAGTGGTTAGACCAAGTTCGAGAGGGAGATTGAGTAACTGAGCGGCGAAGTTGTTTGTAACTCAGTTAGCGATGAAAGTGTGCGTCGAAGTAGTGCGAGCGGCGAGTGCGAAGAGAGACAGTCGGTAAGCGAAAAACGGTAAGCTATCAGCGATAAACGGCAAGCGACAAGTGTTAAGCGATGAGCGTTAAGCGATGAGCGTTAGGCGATAGGCAGCGAGCGATAAGCGAAAATCGATCAGCGATAATCGATAAGCGTCAAAAGTAATGGTAGTATCGATGAGATTGATGGATGCGATAAAGCCTTTAAGCGTTCAAGCGTAAGGCGATACGAATTAGTTAGATTTCCAGTGAAGGTGCGATTGCGTGTGTGTAGACTTACGAAAAGTCTATCGATGACGCGTTTCAGTTGCAATGAGATGTTACGCCTTGCGATTGAGTTTAGCGTGTTGAAAATAGTCCCAATAATATAAGTGGTCTAATAACATTCAACTCTGCATGGCACTTTCTTCACGAGAAATTGGTTAGCATGGCAAAGCACTTATATATAGGAAGTACCAGCAGCGTATCCACCATGCTTCCACCACACGCCTCCGTCCCGTGAATAGGTGTCACACTTTGTCGACATGGTTAAGTCGCTTATATATAGGAAGTACGAGTGGCGTATCCACCACGCTTAACCATGCTTTTAACGTTATGGCATCATTGGAACTTACTACGATCTTCGTTCACTGACCAAAATAATCCCGTGTGCACCCATGATTAATTTGTTCCTTGCACGTTTATGGTAAATTATTTCAAGGACGCATTACATCGTGATATAGTGTATAGTACTAGTAATATAATCTGTGTGTGAACTTAGACTAAGTGCAAGAACGAGGAAGAGAGAGAAAAAGAGAGCGAGAGAGAGAGAGTCAACGTCGCATATTGTGGCGACGTTGAGCAATGGAACGAGTATACGTATAGAATTCACGTCGAGAATCGTACCATTAACAGCGTTGTTCTGCGTTTGGTGGCGTTGATGTTGAAGGCTCTTGCTAGAGCTGCGGTTATTGCTAGAGCTTCCGCTGCTTATACGGCGGCTGTTGTTGCGTCTAGTGCGGCGGCTTCTGGGGGTGCGAGCTGCGTTGGCGGTGCGGGGAGTGCTAGCATGCTTTAATGTCGTGGTCCTGTGCAGCAGTGGCGGGTGAAGTGGCCGTAACAGTTGCAATTGATGCAATAGCGACAACCAGCTCCCGCTTGGTGGTAATAAGTACACCTTTGACACAGGGGGAGAGTTCCCGTGTAGGCGCGCTTTTGGTGAACTGGAAGTGCGCGGAGTGGTTCTGGTTGAGGCAGTTCAGTTGTTAAAGAGTTTAGGCTTGGGCTCTTTCTCTTACGATTGGGCTGAGCCTCTTGTAGTGGTGCGTTGTCATCAGCGGAATCGTCTGAGGATTCGTCGAAAGATTCGTCGAAGGATTCGATAACGATTGCTTGATTAGCCTTCCTGGTGGCGTTCTTGGAGAAGGATCCTGCCAAGACTCGCTTGTCATTGATTTCTGCGGCCAAAAGAGACGTTTCTTCGAGGGTAGCAAGTTTTGCAGCTTCGAAAAAATCACCCACACACTCAGGTAAGGCACAGATATACTTCTTGATAGCCTTTTCGGGAGTGTCGACTTGGCTTGGGCAGATGATGCTAGGCTGTTTGAACCTCGCTGTGAGGCCGACGTTGTCACCATCAACTTGTTTGATTTCCCAAAATTCGTTTTCTAGCTTCTGGACTTCGTGGGGAGGGCAGTACTCTTACTTCATGACCTCCTTCGGCTCATCCCAGGAGAGGGCGTAAGCTGCATCGTTCCCACATTTGATACGCTCGGTTGTCCACCAGTCGAGGGCTCTTGATTGAAATACTCCTGTGGCGCATGTAGTACGAAAATGCTCAAGCACCCACTCTGACGAAGGGTCATCTCGATGGCATCAAACCACTGGAGTAGCTGAGATACGCCTCATTCACCTGTGAAGACCATTGGGTCACAGGCTTTGAAGTGTTTGTAAAAGAAGGTAGGCTGCGGCACGTTGGTCTTAGAGTCTTTCAGGGTTCGAGAGTTGCTGAGAGATTGAACATGTGCAATGACTTGAGGAATGACCCTGGCTACTTCCATGGCCACGAGTGAGGCGATCCTCTTATCGGCGCTTCGTCTGGCTCTTCTCTTGGCAGCACGTCTCGAGGTGGAATCATTCGAGGACATCTAAACGAAGGGAGATTTGGAATGAGATTCGATCATAGTGATTTTGAGTATGCGATGCGATTTAGCGCGTTTAAAATTTGTTGCAGGTAGCATAGTAATACGTATTCACATAGGAGCCACATAGGAGACACGAGATCCCTAAGTTCCCACGTATAACACATATAATCGTATAATATATATACTTGCATATATATTTGTGTAGATTGAGCGAGGACGCGATGAAGAGAGTGAGAGCACGTTGTTAGACTTTAGTTTTGTTGCGGACATTCGGCACTTATTTTAGATTGCGATGGTTGTGCGAGTTGTGCATACATAAAGCGGGGAAGTGAAAACCGATAATCGGGAAATCGATAAAGCGTAAAATTTTCAATTGTAAGAATATAAGCGTAATAAATTCGATGAAGTGTAAAATTGGCAATTGCAGGCTAGTAAAACAGATAGAGTGCCTTAGGTGTTAGACATCGACTACCCAAAGTGGTTCAACTATTCCCAACAAATTCGAGCACACGCTTTGACCTGATAGACTATGCCCTCACCGGGATGTGGCTACGGCATTCGTCCTTCCAGTTATTACGCGGCTCGAGTCGTTGGTACAGTCGAGACTTTGGTGAGAGCTTTTGAAAACCATTTTAGGGAGTGGAACGGATTATTAAGATGCGGGCTTCACCCCTAACTTAACAACTTCGCTCCTAGCTGTGATTGTGCTTACCGAATCAATTCGGGAGTTCCACTAGATAGAAATGGAGATTTTCCGTTGAGATGTGGATATCACTCCTAACTCAATGAAAGGTTCTCGTGCTAAGAATAATGCGCTGAGTGAGCGATCTTGTTGAGAGTTCTTGGTTGTCACACCTATTCTCGACTCAATCACTCGTTGGTGTTATGCGAGTATCGTCAAACGTGTGTATTGTGTTAGCCTTAGGAAGGGCAAAAGTATGTTTTCAACCTTAGGAAAGGCTCCTTCATACCAAGCTGTATGTGCGGGAGTTCGTATGAAGATGTAGTTTTCGCGAGTTCGAATGAGAGTATAAGAGCATATAGGTTCGTACGATACCCCAAGTGAGTTCATATGATGGGTCTGTTGGTACTTAGACTATAGACTAGGTCAATCCTAAGACACGACCTAATTCCCTATAGTTATGGCTCTAATACCAATCTGCCACACCCCAACCGATGGCGGAATCATCGGGGCGCGGCACTAGGTGAATCAGATTGCTCAAGAGAATCCATAACAACTATTTAGTGACAATATTTAATGCGTTCAATATCCCATACTAATAAACAATATATCAGCAAACAGTTATACAGATTTCATGTTCTCTCAAACAATACAAATCCGACAACCTAGATTCATGTGCGTTTCTAGACTTCCTAGTCTTGGTTCGAGATAAACTATGATTAGCCTGCAACATACGTTAAAATAATGTCAATACAAAAAGTATTGGCGAGTATACTGGTTTGAAATAGCAACAAAGTAGACAAAAGTGCTGCGAATTTCCACATACATAAACAAGATACACAACATACACACTACAAGACAAATACTACCAGCTAAGTCACTCGATGACTGCGTCGGGGATCCTAAAAAGGGCGTGATTTCCTTAACTAGACCCCGTCGGGTGTGAGTCCAACTATAGTACCATACTAGCTAAGGTGGGACGTCGCTTGTAAGAGTCCTATCACATATGTATTAAGCATCACAAGTAAATATGTACGTTAGTTATTCGCATGCGATAAGGGTTTGAGTATGTATTGCGTTTTGATAAGTGTGTTTTGGATAGGAACGTATGTTACACCCCAAAGTGTGTTAAAGCGCTTAAAAAGGGGTCAAGTATACTCACAGCAGGTGTTTAACAAGTAAAGACAACTTGATTGGATTGAAGGGAGCGCGTTGGAGTTAGCCTGAGCATAGAACAGTAGTGTAAGCTTTGAACAGTGCGTAAAACAGAGTGTCAAATGGTGAGTCGAATGGATGAGCACCCATTCGATCGGATGGTCATCCGAGCGGATGACCATTCAAACGGATTGTCATTCGAATGAGATGTGGGTGTTTGTAAATCGTTTTGAAAACTTTTGAAGTTTTCATCGTAGCATTTGAAAAATGTGAAGGTATAGATGCTGAGTCATCCGGTCGGATGGTCATCCGGACGGATGGCCATTCGATCGGATGGCTATTCGATCGAGATATTTTGTAGTTTGGAGTTTAACCAAATCGTTTTGAACAAGGAATATTATAAAGGACAGTTCACATGGTTGAATGGTTATTCGATCGGATGGTCATCCGATCGGATGATCATTCGAGTGGGTAACCTGTTGTCTTGTAAACTTCGTAAAATTTCTAAGTAAAAGTTTTCGAGTTTTAACGGAGACGGCGTGACAACGTGTCGAACAACGGAAACATACCGAGATTCAGTTCATTCGATCGGATGGAAATCACCCCATTCGATTAGATTCACTGTTCTTGATGAAGTTTCATGTCTGACCCTTTTATCGGTCATCTCTTCGGTGGAAATCCGTTTTCAAGCCGGCTCTCCACTAGGAAACGAGTAGAGAGTCTGAATGAGTCCAGATTCCATCGGTTTTGAGTAGAAAAGTGAAGAAAATTTGAAGAGAAGTTGAAATTGTTTGAAAAATGTTGAGATCTTGTTGAGATTCGTACTAAAACGTGTGGAAATCCTTTAGATCTGAACTATTCTTAATGAGACGATGTCGCACAATAGTTTGCATATGCAACTGAGTGAGAACCACCTTCAAGGAGTCCAAATCAGACAATATCGAGAGGAAAATGTGTGATTTTGATGGGGAAGATGATGTAGAAATGTGTAGTGATGATGATTGTACAAGATTCGAGGAGAAATACTTACGAAATAGCCTTGAATCGTGATGAAAAGTGACTGAAAGTGCCTTGGGAGCGAGTGATCGGATGAGAGAACCAAAGTGTTAAAATGAGACACAATGGCCATATTTATAAATGAGAGCGAGAGTTAAGGCGGTCGAATGGGTTGTGATCGGATGGTCATCCGGTCGGATGGCCATCCGAGCGGATGGTCATCCGGACGAAAGTCCATTCGATCAGATGTCCATTCGGGCTGCCCGATTTCGTTTGTTAGTTTTTCCAATCTTCATTTCGTTCGACGTGTTTAGATGCGTTAACCATTGTGGGTAATTTAAGCATTAAAGCGAGATAAGTAACGTCGTGTTATGTTGTGCTTTAGTGTGATAAATTGAGTTGCGTGTGCCAGCGAGTGCGCGTTTAGACATGTTTAATACTCATATATTTATATTTTTCTATTATTTTTATTATTATATATAACAGATCATGGCATAAGTAACTGCGTTTCGAGTTTGCGTTGCGCTACAATGAGCGAGGGGAGTAGTTTAAATACTCACACGATGTCATCGTTAGCGTTAGCGGGGTATGCGTTGTGATGTGCGATATATCGTGTTGAAAGTATGCGATATAATGCGAATATATGCGAAGTAGCGTTGTAAGCGAGCGAATATATGTGAAGTAGCGTTGTAAGCGATTTAGTTACATTATGATCCGAATCTCTGGTGCTAGGCGTAACGAGTGTAACGAGAGTAACAAGCACGAAAGTGCGGGCTGTTACAGCAAAATGGGTGGGTCACTATAACAACGATAAACGCCTAACTGCCTTCTCCTTAAAAAGTGCAAAACACCATTTGACATTTTAAAAGAAACTATTCCCTTTCTGTTGCAACTAAACTGCTAAAAAAACTATAGCCAATCAACATTTGCATCATTTCTTTTTTTTTTTTTTTTGAAAGGCGAACTTCATTAAAACACAAAACCGGCGGAATTTCCAAGGAGGAAATAACCGCCTAGAACAAAATTAAATCATATTACAAGAAAACTTACACCAATCTATCCAATCCACCGTGCCCTTCTTATTTCTGTTCCTATACCAAAGATACCCCAAAGATTTTATATCGGAAATCATTTGGAACACGTTCGGGTTGACACTAGAGAAAACCTTCTCATTCCTAGCCTTCCAAATACGCCAACATGTAACAATAAGAATACCATAAATTATCGCTTTCTTCAAATCCGATTCGCCCGTCGACTCCACTATCCGCCCCACATCTTTTACTGAAAACAAAAAGAAAGGCGAAATATTACACCAAGAAGAAATACCAAGCCAAACTCCACTCGACACGCAACAAGCTGAAAACAAATGATCCGAGTTTTCATCCGAATCGCCACATAAAGCACATAAGTTATCTCCCACCATAATGTTTCTTCTCCTAAGAGCCATCTTTGTCGGTATCCTATCCATTTGAGCGCGCCACATAAAAACATTACATTTATTTGGAACCCATATACACCATTTGTAACAACCAAGAGTATGCCTTGCTACATCGCCTTTAATCCATTTCTGAACCTCACAAACCGAAAATTCTTTGTCTACCTCCCCATTCCAAAGCCAACTATCTTCATTATCATTAAGCCTCGTATTCTCAAACCTTCTTTTAAGCCCAATCAGCTCATGAATCTCGACATCAAAGGACGGGTACACCCTCCAGTTCCAATTCATCACAGTTCGATTGTTTTCCATACAAAGCCGATCGGCCACGGAACACCATTTGTTTAATTCTAACCGAAACAAAGAAGGATACACGTTCTTTAGCGGTTCATTTTCAATCCATGGATCAATCCAAAATCTAACCGAATTACCATTACCGATCGAACCTCGAATCATATTCACAAAGTAGTTATGTTGTGCTTTCAAACGAGACCCGCACGTAACAATTTTGCTCCAAGTACCGGAAAATCTTTTATTGCAATAAAACATTTCCCATCTTCTATTCGAGCCATGAACTGCATCGACCACCTTTCTCCATAACGCATCATATTCTAACCGGTAACACCATAACCATTTAAGCATCAAAGCATTATTACAATCCTCAAGTTTGTTTATACCCAAGCCGCCTTCACTTTTAGCCTTCGTAACAACCTCCCAAGCGACCCAATGCACTTTATTCCTATGTTCGTCACCACCCCAAAGAAAACGCCTAATAATACTTTCAAGTTTATTAATAATAGTCACCAGCGGTTTATATAAAGAGAAATAATACGAAGGGAGACTCTCTAGCACCGATTTGATAAGCACCACACTACCACCCATAGATAAAACATTAGCCTTCTACCTAGATAAGCGGATTTTAAACACTTCAACAACCGGTTCCCAATTATTAATGCGATTCATGTTAGCATCAGCTTGAATTCCCAAATATTTAAACGGTATAATACCCGGCCTACACCCCAACCCATTCGCCTTAACCTCAACCTCCTCCATCGTTTTCCCCACACCGAATAAACTAGACTTTTGAATGTTTATACAGAGCCCGGAACATAAATGAAAAATACGTAAAATCTCTTCAACGCCTTAAAGTTAAACTGAGACCACTCACCCATGACCATTGCATCGTCCGCGTAGAGCAAATGAGAAACCAAAGGACCATCATTAGGAAGCCGAACCCTGTCAAAAGCCTCACTATCACACGCCTTCCGAATCATACAAGACAACGCCTCCATGACAATAACAAAAAGAAATGGTGAAATAGGATCTCCTTGCCTAAGACCCTTCTCGCAAGCAAACTCGAAAGTAGGCGCTCCATTAACCAGAACCGAAGACCGGGCCGAAGATAAAACCCCTTTAATCCACTTACACCACACCTCGGGAAACCTCATCTGTCGCATAACCGAGATCAAAAAATCCTAGTTCACATTGTCATATGCCTTTTCAAAATCTACTTTAAATAAAAATAGCTCTTTACCCATTCGTTTCGCCCAAGAGAGAATTTCACTAATAATCAACGGCCCGTCCAAAATATATCTTCCCGACAAAAACGCGGATTGTGTTTCATGAATAACTTTACCCATCACCATTTTAATTCTATTGGCAAGAACTTTAGAAATTACCTTACTAATAATTCCAATGAGAGTAATAGGACGATATTCACCAAGATGCACCGGATCATTAACTTTAGGGATTAAAGTAATGAAAGACGAACCAACACCACGATTAATCTTTCCGGTTTCAGCGAAATAATTCATCAACCTCACAAAATCAGAAGCGAACAAACTCCAAAATCGTTTTACAAACCAAAAATTAAACCCATTTGGACCTGGAGCTCTATCTCCGCCACATTCGAACACCGCATCTTTTATCTCTTTTTTCTGAAAAAGGTTGCACAAGCATATCGACATCTTCATCATTTAATTGTTTTATCCCATAACAGTCTAAGTGCAGCCGTTGTTCTATATCCTCCACGAAACGACTTTTGAAAAAGTGAAGGACTTTTTTTTAACCTCCGAAGGCTTAAAAACCCACGTCCCATTAACCGTTAACCCCGGAATATTATTAGACACCTTTCTTTTATTCACCATACCATGAAAAAAGCTCGTATTCTCATCGCCATCCTTAGCCCATCGAACTCGCGCTTTTTGCCGAAGGTCCCTAGCTTTACATTCCTCCAATTCTTTTTACGTTTTAGTCACCTCTGTATGAACCCACTCCTCGGCTTCCGTCAAATCTCGCTCTTCAACTAAAGCATCCAACTCTAACAAATCTTGTTTCAAGTTTGCCTCTTCGTCAACCTCTTCGATTGCTAACGTTTTCCTCCACTTAACAAGATCATGACGGATTTTCTTAAAATTATTCAGAAGAATTATATCCGGAAATCCAACTTCATTAAAATCCTCCAAAGCTTTAGCTACTACCTCGTCCAAATCTTTTCTAGACAACCAAGAATTAAAAAATCAAAACGGTTTTGCGCCGAAATTACGAGCTTCCACCTTCAACATAATAGGACTATGATCCGAATACTCTCTTGCCAACGCTCGATATTCGGCGTTCGGCTAATCATTAATGCAACTCCAAGATACCAAGATACAATCAATACGACTACACTTGTTCCCCGAAACAAATGTAAATTTTCTACCTCTTACATTGAACTCATGTAGGCCCATATTATCGATGAATTCATTGAACTCGATAGCAACAGAAGGAATGAACTTAGAATTCTTTCGTTCGAATCGATCCCGCACACAATTGAAATCGCCACCAACAACCCAATATCCTTGGTCTAGAATGATGATACGGCTCAACTCACTACAAAGTAAACGTTTATCGGCTAGTTTTTTAGGAGCATATACATTTATGAAAGTTATCTCTTTCCCAGTTTCTTTCAAGTGCCCACGAATACAAAGAAAGTACCTGTGTTTTATTACCGAGGCCATAACAAACCGACTCGGGTTCCACATCGAAATCAAACCTCGTAAACGACCCGTAGAACCGACCCAATCAAAAGTAAAATCACCATTACCCCAAAACGACCCCAAATCTAAACCGTCCACCGTCGTAAACTGCGTCTCTTGCATCATAAGAAAACCTACTTCGTTAGCGATACGTAAACCTGAATCCATGTACCTTTATCAACACAACCTAACCCACGAATGTTAATAGAGAGTGTATTCATTGATCAACAGTTTGAAATCCTTCATTAGCGATTACCTTTTCAAGATGACCCTCGAAGATTTCCATGTTCGTGACGCTCACAACGCTTGCCATCCGAACCGTACCATCAATTTCATCCTGGAAACCATCTTCCAATATCTTCGTCAAGCTTTCACCAATTCCTTGGCCATTGGCTATAACTTTAGAATTCGAGATGGGCCTTTCTTAGGGCTGTAAACGAACCGAACGAACACGAACAAGGCCTTGTTCGTGTTCGTTCGTTAAGGAAATAAATATGTTCATGAACGGTTCATGAACACTTACCGAACAAGATTTTATGTTCGTGTTCGTTCATTAAGGAAATGAGCGTGTTCCCAAACGGTTCACGAACACAAACGAACACAAATAAATTTGGCGAACGCGACGAAGGATAAAGATAGATAGCCAAGAGAGTAGCACTCGAACTTGAATCCCTTATTGTGGAACGAGGTCGATCGTATTCGTGGATGTAAATAATGAGAAATGAAAGAGAAATGATGCATAAACAAGGTGAAAGTGAGTTTACTAGTTTAATTGTTAGGGAAATAAAATAAATAAAAGTTTAATAATATAAAAAGTACAAATAAAATATAAGAAAGTACAAAGATCTTCAATTAAAACACAAACATACGAACATAAACGAACGCAAATCAACGAATGTTCACAAACACGTTCACGAACACCTTACCGAACGTTCACGAACACAATCGAACGAACGAGGCCTCTGTTCATGTTCATTCATTTAACGAATCGAACGAAATTTCGTGTTCGTTCGTTTATTAAACGAACGAACATAACCGAACTCCCCGCCGAACGGTTCACGAACTGTTCGGTGAACGTTCGGTTCGTTTACAGCCCTAGCCTTTCTTCCTCTAATACCACCTCTCTATTCAAATCCGGAGTTAAAAACTCCTCCGAACTTCCATCACTTCCGTTGTTGATTGTGTTGCCAACTGTACCCTCGTTAGACTAGAATATATACCTATCAATTTCGAACGGATCATCGCTCTCCCTTTGTCTTTTTTTAGGTCGCTCCTGCCCAATGGCGACTTCGACTTACTTCTAGCACCTTTCTTTCGATTGAACATTCCTTTCTTCTTTCTCAATTCACCACAGCGACCACCCTCCTGAATGTGATTCAAAAAGACATCCTCGACACCACTATGAACATCTTGAACCCCCACAACCGGCTCCTGAATCTGCTCGTCCCGTATAACATCCGAAGTGTTCCCCTCACCTCCTCCAAAATCCATCACATTATTCGTTACCACTTCATCTCCAACCTCATCTAATTCTACCAAACAATCGGGAATCCAATCCCCAGCCACTTCCTCTACCCGGACATGAAACACTTTATCTTTCCATTTCAAAGCTACTGTTTGCTAAATCCTTTCCACCGATTTGCATAACACCCCACAAACCGCAAATGATAAATCTATATTGTTTTCGGTAAATTGAGCCGATTGAATGACGTCCCCAAATCTCCCTGCTATAGCGTCGAAAACTTGAACATTTGAGAACTTAACTGGAACTCCATGGAGCTTAAGCCATATAATCCTCTCAACTTGACAATCTTGACCCTTCTAATCTTGAAGCTGACAAAACACCTTGTTTCTCAAAAATGCTACCAAACAAGAGCATAACATGAAAGCCTCCCACATATTTTATGTCAATCTTATAAGGACTAATCAACTTGAGAATCCTCCTCAACTTAGTTAATGTTGAAAAATCGATAACACGACCAACCAAACCATAATCATACTATTCCGAGAAAGCTTGAACACTCGGATCCAAGACAATCTCCATCAACCCTACGTCGGGTTCCTTATTAATAAGAGTGTCTCGAAACAACCTCCCACCATTATTGTTAACATTGAGTACACTAGAACCCGATTGATCCCCCCCTTTTTTATTTATCGTTGTCTGCATGCATGTTATTCCCTACAGACCCATTCTTCGAAACCGGTTGCCAAACAGCTTCCTTCTTCTTAGACACATCAACTCCATTGACAAATCTAGCCAGAACAATGCTTATAGCTTCCAATCCAAACATCCTTCAGTTGTTCCTCCAAATCCACTGGATTTCTTACGTTCTTGAACGATACAAACCCAAACCTCTTACCTAAACGATCGTATTTTCTAGCTATATACGTACCTTGAACCTCGACAAACACCTTCAACACCCTAACAGATCAGAAGACGAACACCTCTCGGGCAAATTCGACACAAAGAACTTAATAGCCGGATCATGTTCCTTCGAAACCCTAAATCCAACACAACTGGTCCCTAATCATCTCCCAGCTACTATATTAAACCCTAAATCGAAACTACTAATCACAATAACCCCAAAACCTGAATCGTATTTCTCACATAGCTCAAATGCGTTGCATGAAACCCTAATTAAACCAAATATTCTGCAAATTGGAATGATAGAAACGGACGCAGATACAAAATAATATATAATTAGATACGTGATGATGATAGATCGTATTAACATACCTTAATTTAGTGTAATAATTCGAGCTGGATGAAGAATCAGAGACGCATCAAAAAACCCCACACGAGTTCGCATAGACAAAAAGGGGTGAAATTGTCGGAAACCTTGGGTTTTTGAATGAGAGGAAGGGTACGAAGTCCAGAGTCATCTTGCTGCTGTTGATTCACTTGTGATTATGAACGATTCTGATTCAGTGGTTAGGGTTACCCACTTACCCATCCTGATTGATCAGACATTTTAAATTGATATCTAAAAGCTCATCGTGACCCATCCATTATTATTTCCTGGTCCACTATGACTTATCTCATTTTTAAAATTACCCAATAAAACCCATTTAGGTTTTGTTTGTCAGGCCTAATGATGAAATACAAACACATTTATTGATTTTATGGAGTTCTCAATCATAAGACCGTGGGGTATGGGGCGGGGGTTTGGGCGTGGGTTGGGGGAAAGCGCCCAAGCCACCACCCCGGGTGGGCTTGGGTTGGGGCGTCGCCCTTGGGGCTTGGGTTTCAAGCCGGGCGTGGGGCGGTATGGCCATGCTAGTTGGCTGAATCTCATTGGCTCACCCGCCACGTCAGGCGGTTTTTTAAATTTCGAATTTTAAAATTCAAACGGTCCCCCCATCTTCTAGAACCGCCACCCGGGTCTCCCAAAGGCCCTATATATTGTAACCCCAACCCACTGGTCCCCCTATTCCACGAACCCAACAACCCCACCGGCTACCCACTTCTCTCAAACCCGCTACCCCACTGGTCCACCCCATCCCACGAACCCAACCCCGCTATGGCATCCTGAACCCATGAAGAGGAAATTGCTCTCGTCACAAGCGTCGTTGACGCTATGAAGGGTCGGCCACCGGGCCAAACAAAATATTGGGTGGAAGCATTCGGAGCCTACCGACATAACGTCGGTAACGACCGCCACAACCTCAACGCGTGCCAACATAAATGGCACGAGCTACGGCCCAAGCTCGAGCGTTTCAAGGCTTATTACGAAGCTGTTCCCGGTGGCGAGTTAAGCCACGAGGACCGGGTGGCGGTGGCTAATATAGAGTTTCGAGGCAAGGAAAAAAGGCGTTCGACAAGATCGACCTTTTTGAAATTTATTTAACGCTTTAGGTTTGTTATTTTTAGAAATTATGTAATTTTCAGTATTATGTAATTTTTAAAATTTTAATGAAGTTGTAGGTTTTTTTATAAATGTTGTGTATTTTTTATAAATTTTTTGTATTTTTTTTATAATTATTCTGCCACCCAACCCAAGCCCAACCCACGCCCCGCCATACCCCGCGGCCACGTAACCAAGCGCCGGGGGGCTCCCATTCCACGTGTCAGCATATGCCCAAACCCAAACCCAAGCCCAACCCAAGCCCTACTATACCCCACGGCCTAAAATGAGACGTTTAGCTTCATGAGTAATCACTTGTCACTTTATTAATCATTGCTTTATTAATCATTGCAGACAATTGGATCTAGACCCCAGCGTTAGTTCACATATTACCATACTATAAATTACCATACTATAAATTTGTAACATGTTGGTGCTTTAGTGGGTTGTAATATAAGGTTAGGGAGTTTTTCAAAAAAAAAATGTGTTTTCACTTTTAATCCTAATGTTTTCATTTTTTGCATTTTAACATCTTTGGTTTTATTTTTTTACTTTTAACACAAAATTTTCTATCTTTTACAATTTAACCCCAACATATTTTTATTTTCAACTTTGAACCCCGTATTTTTCATCTTTTACAAATTTTTCGTTTTACGTTTCGTTCTAATTTTGCGAGTGAACACGCCGCAACGTGCGTGTGGATTTCAACATTTTTTCGTCTATTTTTTCCCGTTTGACAAGATTGTCACAACGCGTCTATTTTTCCCTGTTTGACAGGTTCGTCGTAATGTGCGTGGTCTTAGATCGACTTAGTTATTCTTTTCTATTTTTACGTTACAGTATAATTTCTTCGCATTATCATGCCGCAACGGGCATGCGTGATTCAACGATTTTACACATGCTTTTCGTTCGGTGTTATTTTTTCTTTTTTGTTTATTTTGTTTATGTTGTTTTTACTAGCTTTTTCGATGTTGTTGGTCACTGGTAATTGTGTAGCATTAGTGCTACTTGGCACAGTTTATGCCCCTACCGCAACGCGGGGCACTTAATACTAGTTTGTACTTGTATTAAAAATACTACGCGTGGTGAGCGACAAACAACGGACCACCACTCAATCATATTTTCACTACTTTTCTTAAGAATTTGTTTTTTATATTATCTTTACTTTAGAAACTATTATTACCGTCTATTTTTTGTCACAAGTATTTCCTATATTTGTTTTTGGTTGTACGAACGAGTAAAAACTTATTTCAAGTAGATCACCCAACATGTGATAGCTTCCACTGAAATATGTTTTCTCTTTAAACATAGTTAGGGCACTTAAAACACACGGGTGGTATTTAAAGTCGGACATTCTATATGGATCCTAACACTTGCCATGTTTAGCGGACATAGGATTTGCCTGTAGTATTTTTTTTTTTAATAGCAAACTAACCTACTTTTAAATAGTCTTATATTTTCATATTGCATGATTTGAACCTTCGAGAGGATTTGCCTAAAGTATTACATACTTCATGTTTTTTTAACGGAAAATTTAGATCACCGACGGACCACTGAAGTATGGAACCACCCGATCATATCCATCTCCACTAGGCATAATGATTATACACCATTCAGGAGGAAACTCAATAAATATGGAAAAACCCTCTCTTGTAAGAATCGAACCCAGGACCTATTAGTCCCAAAGCATTTAGAAACTAAAAATAGGTTGACCGGTTTTAAGCATTTAGAAAAAAAAAAAAACTCATTTATGTTTATTTCCGTTTCTAGTTTTACATTTTAGATGGCTAATCATAAGGATGTTAGGTTTGTCACATCATATTATCTACTTGTTACATTTACACTAACCATTTAACACGTTACCAGTAACCTGCTTACAACTCAGCAACCCGCTTATAACCCGTCAACATGTATGACTTTTTAAAAAATAATTGGGTAAACGGGTCTTGTTTGGGTTGACCCTAATTCATGTGTTTGCAGGTTAGGATTTGAATCTTTGAAACAAATAATAATATGAAATGGTGTCAGGTCACATATTTCAACACGTAAACCTACCAAACCCCCACCTGACAATACAACACGATTAACACTCTGAAGGGGTATGGCACCAGATCTCGCACCAACATGGCTGCGAGTGACCATTACCCTTACCAAAAATCCCCACCGACAAGAACTTATCTGTGTCCGTGCGGGCACGCGCGAACACAGCGATCGAATCTAATCTGTCGAGTGATAAGAATACTTACCTTGTGTATGAAAATGGTTGTACACATAGCGATGCGGCCTGGCACCGCATCCTATGAACATTTTCGTCACGACAAGGGATCTGAACAACAGCAACAGTCACCACGAGTGGCGATGCGGCCAAGCACCGCATCCCACAAACTTTACCAGAGTGCGAACGCGGAAACAACAGCAGTTACCTCAAGCAGCGATGCGGCGCGACACCGCATCCTGCCCACAAGGGAAGTGGAACTGACACCACAGTGCAAGTGGCGCCTATGACAGTCGCCTGTCAGCCACACGTAAGCAACAGACTGACATCGCAGTAGTACGTGGCTTCACCTCCACAACCGACAAGCCTGACACACCTGCATAAGGGCAGCGCGTGCCAGTCTAGCTACTCAATTACCCTCATTCACTCCCCGGCTATAAATACTCATCCCAAACCAGGTTTGAGACATCTCTTCTCAACTCTCTCACTACTACTACTATCACACACTTTGCTTCACAAGCAAATTACTGATTCTCACGCCGGAGAGTGGTAACAAGGAGCTCCCCCCTTCCCCATCCTCCATGTTACGAGTCACAGTTTGTTTCCTTGTGCAGGAGATCAACCAGCGGATGATCCAGCCACCGATCCTCGGAAAGAAGGGATTAACCCTACTTGATGAGACCAGTGAATTAACCTCCCTTGGATAACCACTGTTTCATCATTGGCGTCCACCGCTACTCTTAACACTTTTTTCACATCTTTTTCTTTCTTGAGATCATGTCTGATCGTCAAAACAATGCAACCGAGGAGAGCCTAAACCCCACAAACCCAGGTGCTGCGGGGACTACTCCCCCAGCCCAACATGTTGGTCACATTGGCACATCCACACAAGGGGGTGCTCCCCCCACAGTCGCACCAGATTTTTCACAGTATGCTTCTGTGATACCTCCAGGCATGGACCTACATGCCTGGTATTTCCAACAACAAAGTATGCTGGCAGCAGCCTACAATAGAGCTTGCGCTGAAGCGCAAATCCCCGGTGGTCCTACCCCCGCGCCACATACACCTGCGGCTCGTATCCTACAATACGAGGGCAGAGTCCCCACACAACCAGCCTCCCGAAGTAGGCGCGAAGACCGCGGATCCTCCTACTGTAGCGTCCGCACGCTCGAAGAGGATGATTCCACATATGGGTCCCGCTGTATGGGACCAGTACACAGCCGCCTAGGCCCTCACGGCGAAAATAGGCGGCAGTCAACAGCCCACCACGGCTCCGGCATCCATAACCGTCTGGGACCACAACCCCACAACAAGGGGTATGACCGCAATGACTCAGACGACCGAACGTATTGCGGGGAATCCCACTCACCTAACAGCCAACCAGGAGGATGCAATTACGTTCCTCCCATTGAACCCCGCACCACATACCACCGCGCTGCAAAGCGCAACCAAACCCAACCCTACAGGCCAAGGTCCGTGGCCGAAAACTCAAAATTTATACCGGAGATCGCCCACGCCGAAGTCACAACAACTAAACTCTGACTTACGATTGGGATATACAACGGTTCTTCCGATCCGGACGACCACATGAACATTTTTACCAGGGCTGGGTGCAATGGCAAGTGGGACGAGAACACATGGTGCCATTTTTTCCCCATACCCTCACAGGACTGGCGAGGGCCTGGTTCGATTCTTTGCCAGTTGGATTACTGGCTTCATTTGAACAGCTGCAAGCAAAATTTCTTGCACATTTCAGCCAGCAGAGACGTCACAAGCGTGATTCCATGGACGTCATTAACATCTGGCGCGGAGACAACGAAAGCCTGGAGTCGTTTGTCATCCGCTACAATAAAGAGTGCCTTGAGATCGGCGGGATAACAGATCAAATGGCATGCAACCATTTCATTCGAGCTGTCAAGGACGATGAAATGGTCATGACCATCTCGGGCAAAGAGGGCTTGCCAGAAAAATGGGACGACTTCATGGTCGCGGTCAAAACGTACGCCCAAACACATCGGTCTCTCAAACCGCACATAACCAAGGCACAGCCCCAGGCGGAAGGCCAATCCTCCCGCCAAGAAACAAAGCGCAACGGCAAGCGCAACCGGGACTCGTGGAATCGCAGCAACGATTCCAAACCATACGTCCCACGCAGTCACCACCCCGACGCAAGGGCAACGATAAATGCCCAACGCGACAACAGGGCATCAAAGAAACAAGTCACCAAGAGACGTCCTCCTCACGGACGCACAATTCTTGCGACCGGCCCAACCAATGAAGTTCAAGAAAAACCAAGATCTCACTCTCTATTGTGAGTATCACAAGGACACAGGCCACTCAACCAACAACTGCATCAGTCTCCGGTTGGAGATTGAGCGAGCCCTAAAGGAGGGGAAGCTGCAACATTTGTTGACAAACGCGTAGAAACAAACCAAGCGCATCACCCCCAGGACGAGGGCGCCTCCACAGGCAAGAAAACCATGCATGTGGCCTCAACCCACATGATTCATGGAGGGCGTGGAAGGCCGCGCAAGGCGGCAAGAAGATGGGACAACGACTGGAAGGACGAACAAGTCGTTTTCTCCAAAGTCCGAGGCGGACCGCGCGATAGGCGCGCCGTCGTCATCACCGGCTACCTAGCTCACTACTGCATGAAACGGTTGTTGATCAACCCAGGCAGTACCTCTGACATTATATATGAGCAATATTTCAACCAGTTCGATTAAGAAGACAAAGATCGGTTACAGCCGGTGGATTACCCTTTGGCCGGGTTCGCGGGGGAAACCGTATTTCCCCTGTGCCAAATCACTTTCCCCGTGCACCTTACCAATGGTAGGCACACGCGAACGGATGAGGTAAACTTCATGGTCCTACCCCACACCTCCCGATACGACGTACTTTTCGGACGAGAGTCCCAGGGCGATTTCAACATAATTACATCCGTCCCCCACTCTGCCATCGGTTTCTCAACCGAGACAGGGGTCGCGATAATCTATGCCCGCGGAGAGGTTATGTCTACGGACGAACTACGTCTGACAAAGACGGCGAAGCTCACCCCAAACACCCAACCAGAGAAATGGGTACTCAACGCAAGGTACCCAGAACAGAAGGTCACGTTGGGACACGCCTTGTCCAACAACACCAGAGCGCGCCTGAAGCAACTCCTCTTCAGGAATCAAGATATCTTCACATGGACACCCGCCGGCATGACAGGGGTGCCACGCGAAGTCGCGCAACATTACTTGAATACCCTGCTAGGTATCAAGCCGGTGATCCAAGCTCAACGCCACCTTGGATCCGCAAAGAACGAGGCGATGCACGAGGAGGTCAAAGAACTGCTCTCTGCAGGCATCCAACGGGAAGTCAAGTACCAGACTTGGTTATCTAAGCAAGACATGGTAGAAAAACCGGCCGGGGGCTGGCGCATGAGGGTCGACTATAAAGATCTCAACAAAGCCTGCCCCAAAGATTGTTACGCACTTCCCGAGATCGATGAAAAAGTCAATAACCTCGCCCCGTTCCGATGGAAATGTTTCCTCGATTGTTATAAAGGATATCACCAAGTACGGTTGGCGATCGAGGATGAAGATAAAGCAGCATTCCACACACCTACAGGGAATTACTATTACACAAAAATGTCGTTTGGGTTGCGCAACGCAGGCGCAACTTATCAAAAGTTGATGAACGACACTTTCGGTGATCAAATCAGCAAGAGTATCGAAATCTACATGGACGACCTAGTCGTCATGAGCATGGAAGAGGATACCATGCTCAACGATATCGAAAGAACATTCCAAACACTGCGTAGCGTCAATATGAAGCTCAATCCAGGGAAATGCTCGTTTGGGATGGAAGAAGGCAAATTCCTTGGATTCGTCGTCACTAAAGATGGATTCAAGGTAAACCCGGAAAATGTTCAGGCGATCGAGCGCATGCCATCGCCTTCCATAATGAAGGAAATGCAATGATTGTCCGGCCAGCTAGCCGCGCTAAACAGGTTTTTAGCCAATCACGCAGCAAAATCTTATCCTTTCATTAGTACTCTGCGGAACAGATTAAAGAAAGAACAATTCTAGTGGACCACAGAGGCTGAAAATGCTTTCCGAGAGATGAAAGAGTGTTTGATCCAACTCCCAACTCTAACCGCACCCCGAAAGAAGGATCCACTCATCATGTACTTATCCGCCGCAGACAACGCGGTAGGCGCAGTACTCATAGTGGAGCGAGAGGGAGTTTAAACACCGATCTATTATGTCAGCAAAATGCTCAACGACCCAGAGACAAGATACTCCATCATGGAGAAGTTGGTACTCGCACTAGTGCATGCGTCTCGACGGTTACACCGTTACTTTGCAAACCACGTCGTTTTTATTTCTTTTCTTTTTCGAGTAACTGATGTTAACAGTAGGAAAATGTGTTTTTGGTTCATGAACACGTTATTGTCGATGTTGATGGTCTTGTAAGTGAAGTGTTGGTGCATACGTCTGTCGACTTCGTCTTGTATCGAGTCTTGTATTGTATTAGATAGATCAGGGCACGTGAAACGAGAAAAATGTGTTTGTGGGTAATTTCGCACGAAATCACACTTAGGTAATTCCGTACGAAATTAGATGGTAATTTCGCACGAAATTAGATTTCGTGTGAAATCTAATTTCGCGTGGACTATTCCGTGCGAAATTAGCTGCCCTATAAATACCTTTGATGCCTTGTCATTTGTAACTTTCCGGATTCAGTACCGAAGTGCTGCCGAAGTGTCTACTCGCTGTAATTCTTTGTCAAATCAATCAAAAGACAGTTTAAAGTGATATTCTAGTTGAATTGAACTTGATACATTTGTTTCCGCCTTTTGTATTGAGAAAAAACTCTTCTGATCGACTCGTTTGGGTCAGAAAACGATCCTACAAGTGGTATCAGAGCTCAGGAGGAAGAGTTCTTACCAATTCAGCTGAAAATTCTATTTTCTACACCTTCTTTTTCAAAATTAACTTGATTTCACGGTCAAAATGTCTTGAATTTCACACATTATTCTCGCAATAGTGTTTTAACAAACCCTAGAAAGTTTCAGATCTTAAAACGGCTTAAAACCTGTTCAATTTTAGCAAAAACAGCTCGAGATGATGACATCAGCAGTATTTCGCACGAAATAAGGTTTTAATTTCGCACGAAATTACCTTATTTCGCACCAGTTTGTAATTTCGTTTGAGAGGTCCACACGAAATTAGTAATTTCGCACCAAGTTGGTATTTAGTTTGAGTATTTCACACGAAATTACCTATTTCGTTTGAAAAGGTGTTATTTCGCACGAAATTAGTAATTTCGCATCAGATTGGTTATTTCGTTTGAATTGGTATTTCGTGTGAAGTTGGGTATTTCGTTTGAGGAGTAATTTTGTTTGAAAAATTGTTTTGTGAAAATTGTTGCCGAAACATGGAAGAGGAATTTTATAACGCATTTGCTACTACCCCGACTACTCCGACATCTGTTACTCAGAACTTGAACATGGAAAATGAAACAGGCACTATGCAAAAACCACCTAAGCTTATGAATATCGAAGAGTATAAAGGATGGGAGGAACGATTTGAGAATTGGGTTCAAGCAAATTATTTGGATGCTTAGGAATGTGTTGAAACGAAATATATTAGACCATTGAATGATGATGAAGAGGAGATTGCTATTAAAGATCTAAGTGTTGATGATAGAAAGAAATACAAAAATGAAAAGATGATGATTAGTCTATTGCATCAAGCTGTGAAGGAAGATATCTTGGTTTTATTGCAACACAATGGAAGTGCATACTCTATCTGGAAAGCATTAAAATCAAAGTTTGTTGGAAGTAAAGAGATGATTAAGAACAAAAAGTCACTTTTGAAAAAGGAATTTGATCTATTTCGAGGTTTGAGAACTAAGAGCACCAAGCAGATTATTGAAAGGTACTGCAATCTGTTAGTCCAAATGAAGAGAGTGAGCATCAATAAAGATAATGAAGAATTGATAGAAAAGTTGGCTGACGCATTGCCACATGAAACGTGGGGCACATATCTTATGATGTTGTGAAATAAGAAAGATTTTAGTAATTTGACACTGAATAAATTCATTGAAAAACTTAAAGCTCAGGAAATGGAACAAAGGAAGATTTCAAGAGTGAAAGATTTTGATGGTGAACAAGATATAGGTCTTTATTACAAAGGAGGTGTTAGTGATAAGGCCAATATGTCACCAAAGGTTGAAACTGCATTCAATGCTAAGAGTTCGTCTGGAGGGTCATCTCAAGGATCAAACAGCAAAATGGGATTTTCTTCATATTCATCATTTGATCCAAATTTTTCAACAACCAAGAATGGCAAGAGATTACAATGCAACATTGTTTTGAATCTTGAAAATGGTGAAAATTTCTCAGAAGAGGTTGCAAAAGGTCACATGTCGTTGTTGGGAACTGTATTAGAATCATATGAAAGTTTAGTTGCAGGAAAGATCGGGAATCCAATGTTGACAAAAGAGGATTACGATCAGATTGATGCTGAGGAGATGGAATTGATGGATATAAAATGGTGTTTGGCGAGTGTTTTGAGAAGAGCCGAAAAGTTTAAACAAATTACGGGAAGAGATTATTTCCGTGATGCAAATGTTTCTACTCTAGGTTTTGATAAATCTAAAGTTACTTGTTTTCGTTGCAGGGAAAAAGGACACTTCAAGAGAGAGTGCACAAATCACGAAGCAAGTGGAGCTCAAAATCCGTTCAACAACAATGATTACTATCGGAAAGCAATTTATCATCAAGTTTCTCAACAACAACAAGAACCACAAACTGCACATGCTAGGAAGACAATCGAAGATTCATCAAAGAGAGCTTGTATGGTGAATCAAGATGATAAAAAGTCAACAAAAGAATTCAGTTGGGATAAATATGTTTCAGCTGGTAGTAAAGCATGTCTGATAAATCAAGATGATGAAAAATTACCAGAAGGGTTTAGCTGGGCAAATTTTAGTTGGGATGATTATGATCCTAACAAAACTCCAAATCACAAAGCTTTTGTTGCTAGAGTTGCTGAAGACAGTGATAATGATGATGATTATTATGCAAGGTGAATGAAAGAGCATTTAAAATTGATGGAGGAAAGTGATAGTGATGATGGAAAAGTTAAAAAGAAAAAATAAGAAAGTTAAAAAACTTGTTAGCAGTGATGATGAAGAAGTTCCAGTGATAAGGAAAAAGGTCAAAGATATTCCAGTTTTCACAGTTGAAGCTAAAGCTGGTGCACAAAAGATTTCGGTGATATGTGAAAACTGTGAAGCAGTAAAGAAGCAGAATAGTACGTTGATTCATAACTTGAACAGATTGAAAGAATCTTACGATATATTGAATAAAGCAATGAATCAGTACAATCAGTCAAGCAGTGAGCAAGCAACAACAATGAAGACACTTCAAGGAGCTTTCATGACAAAGCATAAAGTTGTCAATAATTACATTGAAAAATGTGTTGTGCTTGAACAGAAATTGGAAACCCAAAGGATTGAAACAGAAAGAGTTAATAGATTGTTAAAAAGTTACTCATGTACTTCATATGTTATTGACAAGATTTATCCAACAGTTGAAGGCATGAAGGCATTTGATGAAGATGAAGTATCTGAAGACAAAAGTTATGAAAAGAAAAAGGATACTGAAATGAAGATGTCTGGTAAGAAACAAGATGCCAGTTACAACAAGTGTCCACCCCCGCTTGAAAATGGATATTCTCCTAGAAATCCAAATTCAAAAAGAGTCAAAAAGGCAACCAACTTAGTGTGGGAATCTGAACCATCAGATAATTTGCCCGACAACATTGATGTCACTTTTACTTCGTCTGATACTGATCATGAGTCCGAGTTAATAAAGAAAGTGGTCGATCAGGTGTTGGATAAAGATGAAACCGAGGAGTCAAAGTCGGAGTCAAATTCAGAGTCAAAGTCTAAAATGTCAAGTCCAACAGTCAAAAAGGAGAAACGGGTTTACAATAAAGAGTTTTTGTTATCAAAATTTAATTTGAATGATGAAACAGTCAAAGTAGCATATACTTTGAATGATTCTGACAAATTATATTTTGATGAAGAATTTCCAACAAGAGGTGTTAAAACTGAAATGATCAAAAAGGTTTTTAAACTAACAGAAATTAATATTTCTGAAATAAAAGATGTAAATCTTACTGAAAAACCTAAACCTTACACCTCAAGAGTTCAACAACGTTTAAACAAGAAAAAGGGTTACAGTTCTGGTTCTTGTAGGATCGTGAAACGACCTTAATGAGTCGATCAGAAGAGATCTCATACTGAATCAGAGGCGGAATTCATTGATACAGTCTTTGTTTAGCTTGTATAACACTAGAAATCATTAATCTGTCTCAGTTTATTAATCTGGTATCAATTTACAAGCTGGAGACACTTCGACAGAGCTTCGCCGTTGGAAAACACCTTGCTAATCCTGTATGAAATGACACGACCTAGCACCTATTTATAGACTTGGTAATTCCGCTTGAACCTGACTCAAGCGGAATTACATGTTCAAACGAAATTAATATCTCAAACGATATTACATGTTCAAACTGAATCAGGTAGTTAATTTCGTTTGAAATGACACAATGTCATTTCAAGCGAAATTACCTTTAAGCCTAATTTTGTTTGATTTCTCGTATAACGTGCCTAGATCTGTCAGTTCTAATCTAAGACTCGAACGAAGATGAAGTCGACAGACAACTGCACCAACAGACTCCCCCTTGAATGTTGACGGAATCTTCAGTGAGAGTCTTCAACATGACGACTCTTCAATCTTGATCAGTCTTCTTTCTTTCTTAGCATGTACCAGGATCTTCTCATCGGCTCTAACCTCGTCAGACTCCCCCTTTCATCATGCCGGGATCGCTGTCTGGAATTAGCTATCACCTTGAGATCAAACCCTGACTTTTAACTCTTGTTCAGCTCATTACCTGCATAAACTTTCTCATAAACACATAAGTTTTTATAATAGTTACATCAAGTTCAATTTAATGACCTTGATTAACTGATCAAACTCTTTCTCACAACAAATTTCTTCATTTAAACACATACTTCGAACCCTGTTCATCTGTTCAGCACTTGGAATTTTGAAAATCAGCTTCTTCAACATCAGTTGTCGAAAATCTTTTTGCATTTTTCAAAATTTATGCTAAAACACACTAAAATCTTTTTGGATTTTTGAATGAAATGAAATGCAATAAAGAAATATTTACAGACACTATTTTTTTGTGAGCTTGTGTAAGAGGATCATATCAGTTTATGTGACCAATCACTAGCACCGTTAAGCTTTAAACATTTTAAGTTCTAAACGATTCACATAGATTGACGATATTGTTGTCCACTTAAACTCAATCTAAAAACTTTCGAAATGCTTACCGATACATTATGGTATATTAATATTGCACTAAATTCTTATGGACCCCACGATCTCAGCATATCCCCTCATCATGCAATACACTGACTCAAGTAATGCCTTTAAACTTTTATCAACTGTGATTTGTGCAAAAATAATGCAGAATGTTTAAACATTAACAATCAGGTCGATACTTCCGTATACGCAGAGAAAGTCCAATGTTTAAACAAAATAAGAAAAACAAAACAAGTTGAAGTTGTTTAGGCTTTAACCACCAGGTCGATACTTCCGTATACGCAGAGGTGATCCAAAGCTTAAACGAAACACCAAAGAAAATAAAGCAGAATGTTTAGGCAATAACATCCAGGTCGATACTCACGTATACGCAGAGGATGTCCAATGCTTAAACAAAATAAAGAAATAAAACAAGTTTAAATCTTTGCAAAATGAAATACACAATCACAGTGATTTTTTAGCAAAGTTGTGAAAGTTCACACACTTAACCAGTTTTATGTCTTTCGACAATCAGCGATTACTGAGTAGGCACACAATCAAGAAGGACAAAACTAAGTACTATGCTTTCAATCATGTTTCCCACTAGAACTAGGCCTTTTGCTTTATGTTTGTATCGTTATCGCAAATCTACTTGTCTAGCTAAGCCTACCGTCATATCTTTAGTGAGACCATTTATCACATTTTAACTTTCCATTTCTTTAGCATGCTTTGATAGTCCAACTGATCTACTATCATTTTCTCTTTTTTACAACAAAACTCATTTTTGCATTTTATCATGTTTTTTACTTTTTCAAATTTTCTAATGTTTTTGGATTTTCTGAAAATTCTTACTCCCCCTAAAATTCAAACACATTTAAAGAAATTTGAAAACAAACTATACAAGTAAATTGACAACTGATATCAAATCACTTCAATTCGCCATCCACTTGGCATAAACAATCAGAACTCCCCCTTATAACAAACTATTTTCCCATAGTGATTTCAAAACACTTAAGTTTGTTTTAATCAAATGGTTTTTCTGAAAAATAAGTTTTATTGATTTTATAAAACCATTTGTATGTTAGGGGTTCATCACATTGTCTTTCAACCACTTGTAAGAATGGTCTAATCAAGTTTAACCTAATGACCTTGATTATCCTACTTATAAAATCACAACCTCTTTTTCAACTACATGGCTTACCAAACAATACCACATGTAAGTTGAATTCTCAAGATGCCGATACCTACTCCTCACTTACCAACCTAGGAGTTCCGGTAAGTCATACTTGTGAACTATTTTCAATTTTTCAAACAAACAATATAAGAATGATGCCGATTCATGCTCCACGATTACCAACTTGGGAGCTCCGGCAAGTCATGTTTTTCAGTTAAACAGATTCACCCAAGCCTGACTAATCTTGGGTGTTTTTGAATTCTTGTTCAACAATGGTGGAAAATTTACATCATCCATTGTTAGACCAGAATTCTCATTTTTTACCTCAACTGATGGCTCCTCTGGCTTTGATGAACCAGATTCATTGCCTGAACATGGCTTGTCTGACTTTGATGAGTCAGATTCATTGCCAACAACTGGCTCCTTTGTTTCCGGAGAAACAAATTCATCACCAGGAAGTGAATTCTCCACTTTCTTTGATTTCCATTTCGTCCTCATATTTGTATCTGATGAATCCGTTTTGCTAGACTTGTCATTCTTTGGAGAGCAAGACGTTATCAGAACTTTTATCTGATTTTCCTGATGTATCTGAGGACAAAATCCTTTCGAGATATTCTCTCGCTTTCTTCCTTTTCTTCCTCAGTCTGTCTTTTTGCCCCTGCGAAAGCTTTACTCTTTTTTCTAGAACTTTCTGTTCTTTGGGCTTTTCTTCGACTTTGACTGGTTTCTTCTTTGTCATTTTCTGAAATTCAGCCCTCGACCTTCCCATTGATCTCATTGGGCAATCTCTTGCAATATGACCTTTGATTTGGCATTCAAAGCATCTTCTTGTCTCAAAACTCCGATTCTGGCAGTTAACAGCAATGTGTCCTCTCACACCACAAGTGTAACACACTCTGTTATCGTACCAATCACCACCTTCTGCCCAAACATTCAGATCATAACATTGTTTGGCTTGGTGATATTCATCTCTCCTTTTGTATGCTGGATTTGGCTTTTGAGCACTATGGTCAAACCTACACCACTTATTACCAACAGTTTTTGAGTTTTGATTTTCCAATTTTTGTGGTTTTTTATCACGATTGGATGATTGAACTGATGAGCTTTTATTTTCTTTTTGAAGATTTTTCGGCTTTTTATCCTTTTGTTTTTGTTCCACATTCTTCTTTACAGGTTTTTGCGTTGAGCATTCATCTTTCTCAGTAGAATGTAAAACAGTTTCTTGAAACATTTCATTTAATTTCAAAAATATTTTTCTTTTCTCAACTTCATCATCAGTTTTCTCAACACAATCTTCAATTTTGACTTTGTCAAAATCTGTGACATTGTCACTTATTGGATCAGAATTGATCGGTTTTGGACAGATATAATCTGGTACTGATGAATTCACAAAACCTTTCAATTTCTTTTCAAGCTCATCAATTTTATTTCTTGCATTCTCAGCTTCTTTTTCAAGCCGAGAAATTTTTTCAAGATGAAACTTGATTACCTTTTCATTTTCAATTTTATTCTTTTCAAGAACAGATTTTTTATTTTCAAAATTTTTTATTTGTTCTTGAAATTTTGTTTCATTTTCTTTTAAACTTTTATTTTCCATTTTTATCCAAAAATCTTCACTTTCTGTAGATTTTATTTTATTTTCAAATTCTTTTTCTTTTTCTTTCAAAATTTTGTTTTCCAATGTCAAACTCTCTACATCCTTCAAGAGTTTGACATTTTCTACTCTTGATTTTTCACAAATTAAGCACATCTCAGGAATCTGTTTATCATCAGCTTCATCCTCAATCTTTAAAGCTGGAATCTCTTCAAACTATTCTTTCATCACTTGAACATTTTCTTCCACATTTGCTGCCTTTTGATCCTTTATTTTTTCAGCTCGTTTATTTTTTAGCAACTCCAATTTTGCTGCAACAATCATATTATACAAATCAGGTGACATCAAAATTCTATAAAATTCAAGTTGACTAATTTCTTTACCGTCATCATCACTCTCTTCATTTGATGAATTATCAAACACTGGAACTTTCTCTGAAACAATTTCTGAAATATTATCAGCTCTTTCTGAATCAACTTCTAGATTATTTTCAACTTTATCTAGAGCAGTTTCTAAATCCATTTTTACTGAAACTGGTTCTTTTGAAATTGATTCTTTGAATACTGGTTCTTCTTTAATCACAGTATAACTCTCTTGTTGAGATACATAGTAATACAATGCAATATCTTCTTCAGTTTCCATGCTTTGGTAAAATATCAGATTCAAATGGAATTATCTTTGAAGCGAGATTACACAGTTCAAGCGAGATTAACTGCAAGCACACTTCAAACGAAATTAGTTTCAAATGAAACTACCTTTTGAAATGAAATAACTAATTTTGTGTGAAATTTTTTAAACAGAATAGCACTTTTCAAGCGGGATTACGATTTGAAGCGGAATCACTGATTTCGCTTGAACCTTTTCAAACGGAATTATACCCTGAAACGAAATCAGGTTATTTCAAGCGGAATAACTAATTTCACTTGAAATGTTTCAAACGGAATTAGTTTTTTTTTTCAAGCGGAATCAGCTGCTTTTCAAACGGAATCAGTTTGTTCGTTCAAACGGAATTAGCTTTTTGGCCTGTTTTTGTCACTTTTAGTTTGAATTTCGATCTGATTTTCTCAAGGGTTTGTTAAAACAGTATTTCAAACACAATATCAAAAATTCAGTCCATTTTGTCCATTAAAACTTGATTAATTTTGAAAAGAAGGTGTAGAAATCAGAATTTTCCAGCGAAAACGAGCTAAACAGTAAGAACTCTTCCTCCTGAGCTCTGATACCACTTGTAGGATCGTGAAACGACCTTAATGAGTCGATCAGAAGAGATCTCCGACTGAATCAGAGGCGGAATTCGTTGATACAGTCTTTGTTTAGCTTGTATAACACTAGAAATCATTAATCTGTCTCAGTTTATTAATTTGGTATCAATTTACAAGCTGGAGACACTTCGACAGAGCTTCGTCGTCGGAAAAGACCTTGCTAATCCCGTATAAAATGACACGACCTAGCACCTATTTATAGACTTGGTAATTCCGCTTGAACATGACTCAAGCGGAATTACATGTTCAAACGAAATTAACATCTCAAACGATATTACATGTTCAAATGGAATCAGGTAGTTAATTTCGTTTGAAATGACACAATGTCATTTCAAGCGAAATTACCTTTAAGCCTAATTTCGTTTGATTTCTCGTATAACGTGCCTAGATCTGTCAATTCTAATCTAAGACTCGAATGAAGATGAAGTCGACAGACAACTGCACCAACAGTTCTGGTTTTCGAAAGAAACCAAACCATAACGGTAATTTCAAAAGAAAGGGATTAGGTTTTATTCCACCGAAAAATTATAAAAATGAGAAAACTTATAAAACAAAAACTGTATTTGTTTTAGGAATATCATCTGAAGAAGAAAAGGAGCAATTGTTCAGAAAGCAGACAAACAAAGAATTCCTTGCTAAGAAGCAAGAAGAAATGAAGAAGGAAGTTGCTCAAAGGAAGGAAACGAGAACCTGTTTTCAATGCAAAACAGTTGGCCATATTGCCAGGAATTGTTAAGGGCAATTCAAACAAAACAGGGAGTTTCTCTTAAACTGAAAGAAAAGATGGTTAAAAATGAACCACCAACCAAACAATTCAAAGTTTTCAAAAATTCGAAGTTTGAGGTTGGTGAATGTTCAAAAAGGTTTTACAAGAGAAAAGCAAATATTGACAACCACAAGTGGGTTGTTAAGAAATTTGATGATAGTTCTAGCAATGATTCTGATTTGTCAAAATCAGAGGATCTATTTTATGGCAATGAATCTGATTCCATAAAGTCAGAGGAGCCACATGTTGAGTTAAAATTGGAAACATCAGTTCTTCAAATGGATGATGTAAATTTTCCACCATTAAGGGCTGAAAGTTTTAAACAAAAAGTTGGAAAAACAGAGATCTCAAATCAATTTTTTTCTGAGAAGAAAGATTTTGATGTTGAAAAAGCCTTTAACCCCAAAGTGAAACACATTTTTTGAAAAATGGTTGATGGAAAGGTAAAGGGGGTAAAGGAATTTTATGAGAAGAAAACAAAGAAACCAGGCAAAGATGGGTTATCACAGGTTTGTGACTGGGATGGAACCTATTATGATGATTGAAAAACCAGGACTTGCCGGAACTCCCAGGTTGGTAAGTGTGGAGTAGGAATCGGCATTTTTCTTACAAGTGGTATTTTAATTTGGACGTGGTAGTTGTTCTTAAAATTGTCATATGTCATTTTACATTTGGTAAAGTTGAACCTATAAGTAGTTATTCAAGGTCATTAAGTTGAACTTGATTTAACTTTCATTCAAATAATTGGAAAACAATGTGATGATCATAACCCCATTTTTACAAGTGGTAAAATCAACAAAACTTATTTTTCGGAAAAACCATTTTGATTAAAACAAACTTAAGTGTTTTGAAATCTTAATGGGAAAATAGTTTGTTGTGAGGGGGAGTTCAGATTGTTTATGCCAAGTGGATGGCGATTTGAAGCAATTCACAACAGTTGTCACTTTATTTGTACAGTTTGTTTTCAATTTTCTTTAAATGCTTTTGCATTTTAGGGGGAGTAAGAAATTTTCAGAAAATCTAAAAACATTTGAAAATTTGAAAAATCCAAAAACATGATAAAAGCAAAAATGAGTTTTGTTGTGAAAAAGAGGAAATGATAGTACATCAGTGGACTTTCACAACATGCTAAAGAATTGGAAAGTCAAATGTGATAAACGGTCTCACTGATGATATGCCAGTAGGTTTTTACACATTTAGTAGATTGTGTTGAGATATAAATCTAAATTTTAAACTTACTTATCTCGTGGGGAAACATCTCTCGGATATATGGGTAACCCCCGAAATCTTGTTTGAAAGGTCCCTCTTTCTGAGATACTAGGTCTTTATGCTTAGTGATATCTGGGGTATTATCCCGGGACTTCTGATTTTGTGGAAGCAATGGCCTAGTCCCCGGAGAATACTTTACGCTTGCTTGAAATATAGCCCACCCTCAGCATAAAAAATGATGAAACATTGCAAAATGCTAATCATGTGCTGTTGAAGAAAAGATTCTCTAAAGGGAACCCACCGAAAGTCGAAGCCGTCATCTCTCTGATTTTGCGGAAGCAATAGCCTGAGCTCTCACGGCCCTCGCATTTAACCCTTTACAGATATCATCTAGGTATACTCACCTGTAAGACTGAATATTGGGATCTGGATACGGGAGTATATTCTGAGGTGGGACACGCGTATAAGTTTAAGTCCTAAAACATTAATCTCGTATCTCGAAACAATTGAAATTTGTGTGAAAATTTAAATGGATCAGTATACTGACAATCTAAGTGAATCGTTTAGAACTTAAAATGTTTAAAGCTTAACGGTGTTGGTGATTTGTCTCAAAAACTGATATGATCCTCTTACACAAACTCACAAAAAATATTTTCTGTATATATTTCTTTACTGCATTTTCTTTCATGTTCAAAAGACTTAGAAAAATCCAAAAAGAATGTGTTTTAGCATAAATTTGTGAAAAAATCCAAAAAGATTTTCGACAACTGATGATTGAAGAGCTGATTTTCAAAATTCCGAGTGCTAAACATGATGAACAGGTTTGGGAGAGTGTGTATGTAGAAATTTTTATAAGTGGTTCATCAGAGATTAACATTGTAAAATCATTTATTTTTGAATGATTACCTACAAGTGGTCAGCAGAAATTTTTTAAATGTTAAATCATTCTATTCATGAGATATAAATTTGTCAAATTTTAAATTTGTGAAATTTATTGTGAGGTAGAGATTGTGCAGGAAAGACAGATTTCGATCCTGAGCAGGATGTGAGCCAGGTCAAGATCTTGAATCTGTGAAAGCCAGACTGTGATCCCAAGCACAATTTAAGGGGGAGCCTGAAGTTGTATAGAGCCAAGTTCTGATCCTGGACCTGATGTTCATACAAGCTGATGATGCTGATGAACTTAAGGAATCAAGAGACCTGATCAAGAAGAATATAGAGCCAGGTTGTGATTCTGGAAGAAAGAGAAGAGAAGAGAAAGAAGATTGAGGATGCTTTACATTGTTAGATATTTCGGGAGAAATCGTGAAGACTGATAAAGACTGAAGATGTTAAAGAGATGTATTGAAGACTCGTCGACATCCGAGGGGCAGTCTTTTGGTGCATACGTCTATCGACTTCGTCTTGTATCGAGTCTTGTATTGTATTAGATAGATCAGGGCACGCGAAACGAGAAAAATGTGTTTGTGGGTAATTTCGCACGAAATCACACTTAGGTAATTCCGTACGAAATTAGATGGTAATTTCGCACGAAATTAGATTTCGTGTGAAATCTAATTTCGCTTGGACTATTCCGTGCGAAATTAGCTGCCCTATAAATACCTTTGATGCCTTGTCATTTGTAACTTTCCAGATTCAGTACCGAAGTGCTGCCGAAGTGTCTACTCGCTGTAATTCTTTGTCAAATCAATCAAAAGACAGTTTAAACTGATATTCTAGCTGAATTGAACTTGATACATTTGTTTCCGCCTTTTGTATTGAGAAAAACTCTTCTGATCGACTCGTTTGGGTCAGAAAACGATCCTACATGAAGATGATCATCTACAATATTAACAAGTATATGATACCTCGCCTTGTTTTCTCACTCACTAAACGTTAAGCAACAGCCTTGCCGGATATCGGGGACGCACGTCGGAGCTCACCAGAGAATCCAGACGTTACCAGAGATATACGGAGATCGACGCGACTCGTTTCGGTATAATTTTCCTTGTCCTTTATCTCGTTTCGGTATACTTATCTTCGTTCTTTACATATCCGATTTAGGCTATAAATATAACACCATCTTTAGTTCGTAATTATAAGCAACAAAATGGTTTATGTCTAATGTTCTGTTCCTATACGAATTGGGTTACAAGGAAAAGAAAAAGTGAAAACAGTTGTGTTGGGTTTATTTGTTTGGAGAAGAAGGACTGACATTTAATATTTGATACTAAATTAATGAACCATTATTAATCTTTTACAAGCTCCACGACACTTCAGTAGTTTTTTTTATTGATTTTATTTAACAACCTATTTATGACTTAATAAATGTAATTAAATCAAAACTTTTAATTTTAACTAATTTATATTTCAAACATCATACATGTATTTAAAAACAAATTAAACAGTTTCGTTTAATTTTTAGTTTATAATTATACAAACTTACGATTTAAACCGATTGCGTTCGATACATTACGTTTATCAATATTCGCAAATGGTATACGGTCGGGACAACTTCTAACCTCTAAGAGGTGACGATCTTTGATCTCACTCGGATCCCCGAATTTAGGACACTGTGATGACCCAAGTCATACCCTACGTATAGATACAATTAATTTTATTATTCACTTTTCCATTTTTATTTAGTACTTTTCCAATTCTTGTTTTAGGATAACCCTCATTGTTTTAAGTTCCCAATTCCTTACTCGTGCGTTACTTACAAGAAATCGCAAACGCAACCAATGTGAGCATACTCGATCCCCTTTTTATGCTTTACTATTTTTTGGGACAATACATGTACTTAAAAATCATTTATACAACTTACGTGTTATACTTCTAGTCTTATGTGTTTTACTTGTAATCTTACGTGTTATACTTGCAAATCATGTGTTATAAATTGTAGATCGCGCGTAATGTTTACATTAATCTAGTATGTTAGTTACGCATGCGAAGTTGATTAAAATGCTTTCTTATCTATATTTATATCCAAAACTTGTATGCTCGCCAATGCTTTTTGTATTGAACTATGCTTTAACATGTATTGTAGGTTGACGATATAAATAAAGATGCCCGGAATCTAGTAGGATTTGCCAAGAAACGCATTTAAACTTTAATGCTTATTATATTGTATTTTACTTCCAAACTTGATGGATTTGGTATCCAAATCATGTTTTACATTACATAAATTAAATAAAGGTTTATTATTTGACTATTTGTTGTAAATGATTTAAACCTGTTGTATATTATTTCAAGTGATGTAAAATCAATAAATGAATATTTTTCATCAATAGCGTTATGAAGCCTCTTGCAATCTTGTTTTCGTCTCACTCCGATGTTTCCGCCATCGTTTGGGGTGTGACACACCTCAACCTTGCCCTTGAAGTCCGGGTAAAAAATTCTCCAAAGGGGAGCATCCTCCAATAGCACATTTATCAAATCTCAGTAACAAAAATAAGAAAGCAAGAAACCGCACAGAGAGAAAGATACTTACCACCACTCTTCTCCCGCACGACCGGCCTTGCTTTCCTACTCATCATTCCCAGCATCATCCGCAGCACCCACAACTGCGAGTTGCTCAGTCTCTTCCACCCGATGATCCGCAACCTCGGGAACCAGTCCACCGTATCAACCTTGGGGACACTAATGGTCTCCATTATAATGGTGTCCGTCACGTTCCTAAAGGTCAACTTAGCAGTGACCGCAGCAGCCTTAATGTAGAAGAATTTTGTCTTCCACTTCGTAATACCCTTGGGAGGGACCGTCAACTTAGAGCTACCGTCTCGTTGACGGAAAGAGAAGAAACCCATGGAAACTGTCATCTGATAAAACCGTCGAAAGTCTCCGACGGTGGGTTCCATACCAAGAGCACGAAAGGTGTACTCAAAGTTTCGAACCTGAATCATCCCGAAAGGGCTCAGTTGAGAAATGATGAGTTTATACCACTCCAAAATATCGGCGACAAACACAGTCAACGGCAGTCGGAGGTTCAGTCACCGAAGAAGTCAGCCCACATGGTGACATACCCCGCCGGAGCATCAGCGGCGGTGTCACCCTCTTGTGGGTAAAAAGCCCCATATTCTTGTGCAATCTTAACAGCCATCATCAGATTGTCGAACGAAGCCTTCGACCATTTCAGAACCGGCAAGCCTCCGCCGGGAGCATCACCCTCCTCCTCCTCCGCCGCCACCGGCGACGAAGGTTCAGGGTTTTCACCCGTAGTGGAATGAGGATTAGATGGTTCAGCCATCACTAAAAAGAAGAAGAAAGTGTGATAAGGTCAGAAATTTTGACGAAACCTCACCGGAAAAACAGATGATTTATCGGAGAAGACGACGGTTTTTTATCTCTCTTCACCGGAAATTTTTTTGAATTTTTTAAGAAGTGAGGGGAAACCCCAAACGGTTTCCCCTTTTATACTCATCGCAATTAATGCGGAACAGTAACCGAAACGTCATACATGAAAAGAGCGAATTAGACAACACCACGTGTACAGCGACAGTTCCGCTGACGGTTACCACGCGCGAGTAGCCGCTCACGCGCCTGACAAAAGAGACTTTTACACTCCTGCTACAGTGCATTTATTACCTCGGGCAGTGTAAACGTCCTTTCGTATCAGCACATGCCAGGAAATCCTACCAACTTCTACCAACTCACACGTGCGTTCTGCCACATATGCAACAAAAAAGCGACGACAATATGCAAAATTAAGCGGCATGCGGTTTCTCTGGTATACCGCACCATAACCCATACCGCATGTCGTTTTTTACATACCCCTCAAATATATATATATATATATATCTACACTATGTAAAGGGGTACAACCAATACCCTCATATATCCACGAGCACACGTGGAATATGCGTAGATGACACACATGAGCCCGCACAGGTGTGTCAGATACTCAGAACCAGCGTTGTTTTTTGGACTGCGAAAACCACATCTCAGGAACAAGAAAACCGCACCTCCTTAGAGCTTCTTCAAGCTTCAAATCTCTCGTGTCTGGTTCACAACCACAGAGGGGACACAAACAGCTTCTCATTAGGGAAAAGGACAAGTATGCTGAGCGACCGCACATCAGCAACCTTGACTCTTGAACCTTCAAGAGCTACATCCAAGCATAAAACCCTTTTAAAGCGAGTCTTATGTGACAAACCGTAGACACTCATGAGTCGTTGCGGTTACATATAACTCCGCAATCGGTAGCTGCGGAAGAGCCACGACTAAGTCATCACATGGACGACCACAGCTACTTCCAGAAAAACTACTCTCCAACTAAGCATGAAGGAAAGTGGCTACAGAACGAATGCGGACGAGTTTCACCCAGATTCCCAACTATCTAGGGTAATCTCCTTGAGCAACAAGCCAAGCAACAGTGGTAACAAGTCTGCTTATGACTTTGTTTGCCCACCTATGGACCGCATAGAATAAACAATGATGGGCACTACCATGTCTACGACCATGTTTATTTGCCCATATTTCAAGTGAACGATTCACATTGTTCGACCAAACATGGCCAACAATAAAACGGAACGAGGTAACCGCAAAGGACGTGCGGTTACTTGAGAGCTAAACTGGAGAACACGAACACCCCAAAAAGTAGGGATCATCGTTTCATGTCCAGTTGATAAACATAAAGCGAGAGCAAAGCACTTACAGCATTGCATCCGCTACCGCAGAGGTTACAACTAGAGTTGCGGACACTGCATCTTCAGTCACCGTCTCAAAGGTTGGTTCGGCACATCAACAGGTGGCAACCAGCCCTGATGACATCAGAAAAAGGTTGACCACACTACAAGATCAAAAATCCTCGGCTGAGAATTCCGCATCAGACGGAACTTGCTCACCGGTACGGAAGGGACGTCACACGACTCTACCAGATCCCCAGATTGATTTACTTGAAGCAGGAGCTACCAGCCTGGCCTAGAATCTTCTCCAGCTTTCAAAGTACCCACTCAACCACATAGTCCAGTATTCCTCCCACATGCAACTTACATGAGGAAAAAACACTAGACTGGGGGGACTTGAAGAGGTATGGCCCCAGATCTCGCACCAACATGGCTGCGAGTGACCATTACCCTTACCAAAAAACCCCCACCGACAAGAACTTATCTGTGTCCATTCGGGCACGCGCGAACACAGCGATCAAATCTAATCTGTCGAGTGATAAGAATACTTACCTTGTGTATGAAAATGGGTGTACACATAGTGATGCGGCCTGGCACCGCATCCTATGAACATTTTCGTCATGACAAGGGATCTGAACAATAGCAACAGTCACCACGAGTAGCGATGCGGCCAAGCACCGCATCCCAAAAACTTGACCAGAGTGCGAACGCGGAAACAACAGCAGTTACCGCAAGCAGCGATGCGGCGCGGCACCTCATCCTACCCAAAAGGGAAGTGGAACTGACACCACAGTGCAAGTGGCGCCTATGACAGTCGCCTGTCAGCCACACGTAAGCAACAGACTGACACCGCAGTAGGACGTGGCTTCACCTCCACAACCGACAAGTCTGACACACCTGCATAAGGGCGCCGCGTGTCAGTCTAACTACTCAATTACCCTCCTTCACTCCTCGGCTATAAATACTCATCCCAAACCAGGTTTGAGACATCTCTTCTCAACTCTCTCACTACTACTACTATCACACACTTTGCTTCACAAGCAAATTACTGATTCTCACGACGGAGAGTGGTAACAAGGAGCACCCCCCACCCCATCCTCCTTGTTACGAGTCACGGTTTGTTTCCTTGTGCAGGAGACCAACCAGCGGACGATCCAGCCATCGATCCTCAGAAAGAAGGGATTAACCCTACTTGACGAGACCAGTGAATTAACCTTCCTTGGTTAACCACTGTTTCATCACACTCCTAATTATAACAATTTAAAAGAAGGAAATTGAATAACGAAGTAATAAGGTTTGTATTTATGATTATGAAGAAAATAACATATAATAGCTTAAAACTGAAAATAGAGGGTGGAGCATGTGACATCTTAGAGAATAGTAACTTAAGAAGTACGAAGTAATAAAGTTTGTGTTCATGATTATGAAAAAATAACATAATAGATTAAAACTAAAAATAGAATATAATTATATAAAGCACGTGACACCTCATAGAATAGTAACTTATGAAGTACAGATTCAAAATATCGTCCATACACATATGTTAAAGGGTCGTATTCATAGGTAACTTCTGTCTCTTTTCATCTCCTTATACTAGATTAAAATTAAAAATAGAGGATGGAGCATGTGACATCTGAGAGTATAGTAACTTATGAAGTACAGTTTAAATAGCGTCCATATACATATGTTGAACCGTCGTATTCATAGGTAACTTTTGTCTTTTCATCTCCTTGTTTGTTTATTCTAGAGCATCTCCAATGTAGGGTTTTCAAAAAACTCATGGCTCGTGATTCGCTCGAAACTTGCTCGAAAAAAACTCGGCTCGAATGTGGCTCGGTTGTAAATGAGCCGGCTCGACTCGGCTCGGTTTGTAAACGAGTCGAGCCCGAGATAGGCCTGGCTCGGCTCGTGAGCTCGTGAGCCAGCTCGAATTATTTTATTTTATATATATTAATTTTAGTTTTACATGTATTAAACCTAATCTTGATAACTTATTTTTCACAACAAATTAGCAATAGGAATTGACAAAAATTAAAAACAGTTGGTACATGGTGATTAGTCTCAAACCTCTTGCCTTGGAAATGTTGGATAAGAGGTTCACTAAATATTTGCATTTCGTTTTGAGGCTCGTTGTGTAATTGTAGTGTGCAAGTAAAATCCCATATAATTTTATTGTCCCACATCGATGGGTGGAACAAGTTTGAGAGGTAAAAAATAAGGGTATTTTTAGTCCTTTGGCTAAATTAAGTTACATGTATAGCCCTTTAGCTATATAAAAATGGTTGTTTTTGCTAGGATTGAGCCAATGCGAGCCGAGCTCGAGCTCAGGTATTCAACTCGATTTTAATTTTGAGCTCGAGCTTGATCTGACCCGGCTCGTTAACAGCCCTACTCCAACGTGAGTCACATGGAGAGGTTTGCAATAACGCCCTACTCCAACGTGAGTCACATGGAGAGGTTTGCAATAACAAATTTGGTCCGAAATTAATAACCATGTTGGAGAAGGTGGTCCAGTGGTGTGTGGTCTGCTTCCACGAACCGAGTAGGGTGGCCCCCAAAGCCACGCAATGGCTACTTTAAATATAAAACAAAAAATTAATTTAAATTTTTTTAAACTGACCTCACTTTTAAATTAACACCTTTACTAAATTTACACCCACTCTCATAATTTAATTTTACTTTCACTCTCAAATTCATCCTCCACTCATCTATAGATGACCTAAGATTTTTCCGTAAATTGCTTGCATCCAGTTTAATCCTGAACCTAAACCCTACCGAAAACGTCCCCACTATTATCACTCTCAACCCGGTTTTGCAATGTCTCCCCTCCCGAATCTCCACCTACTACTTGACACAACCTGGTATCTTACCTCCCCACTTCCCAAACTACGGGTGTCCAACACAACTCGGTGTGGTACAACAATTAAATTAAAAAAGACACATTACACGAAAAATAAAAAACTTACAACAATAATTTAGTTTAACACACCTATAATATGACATATTTAGTTTAACACACCTATATATATATATATGGTGGGAGTTGGCTACACAGTCCATTTTTCCTACAAATTGTACAAAGTCATAAAACACCACAATTTTAGCCATAAAACACACTCAAAACCCACGAATAATAAAGTGAAGATTACTAAAACGCTATATTTGTGGGTTTTGTGTTGTGTTTTGGATGATAAGCCTTTGATTTTCGAATGACTAAAATTAGTGTGTTTTAACTTTTATGTTGATTATCATGTTGTGTTTTATATTCATAGTTCTATGATGGTGTGTTTGAAGTTTTTATGGACTGTTAGGGTTTGAATATTGTGTTTTAGTAATCTTCACTCTGTTATTTATGAGTTTTGAGTGTGTTTTATGGCTGAAATTATGGTGTTTTATGACTTTGTACACTTTGTAGGAAAAATGGACTTTGTAGCCGAACCCCACCCTAGGATTAAGTTAAAATGAGAACCACCTCGAGTTGTAAGAACCGCGAGAACCACACCATCCGGGCCGCCGTTGACCACGATTTTTTTTTACAACTAGATGTGTATATTATAAACACATTCGTAAAAAAAAAATTTAAACGCCGCAGCCGAGGGGGTAGTTTTTTACACCACAAGTTTGGTGTAAAAAAAAAAGAAAAAACAAAAAAAAAAATAAAAACACCAAACTTGTGGTGTAAAAAACTACCCCCTCGGCCGAGGCGTTTAAATTTTTTTTTTTTACGAATGTGTTTATAATATACACATCTAGTTGTAAAAAAAAATCGTGGTCAACGACGGCCCGGATGGTGTGGTTCTCGCGGTTCTTACAACTCGAGGTGGTTCTCATTTTAACCTTCCCCTATATATATATATATATATATAGGGTAAGGTTCATGCGAGAACTACCTTTATTGCGAGAACCGCGAGAACCAATGTGAACACAACCTAAAATAGCAAAAAAAACCTAAAAAAACCTAACCCCCACCCCCCACCCCCCCCCCCCAAAAACCTAACCCCCCCCCCCCCCCCCACCCCAAGCTAAATGCTAAAAACTAAACCCCCCAAAAAACCTAACCCTCCCCCCCACCCCCCAAAAACCTAAACCCCCCCCCCCCCCCAGCTAAAAGGCTAAAAACTAAACCCCCAAAAAACCTAAAAAAATCTAATTTTTTTTTTTTATTTTTTTAATATTTTTTATGTTAAAATCGCTACTTTTAGAAGCCAAAAAAAAAATTTTTTTTTTTGCTACGAAAAGTAGCGATTTTGTTATAAAATATATTAAAAAAAAAAAATTTGTGTGATTTTTAGCTATTTTTAGGCATTTTTGGTTGCGTTCACATTGGTTCTCGCGGTTCTCGCAATAAGAGGTGGTTTCTAACGGATCTTTGTCATATATATATATATATATATATATATATATAGGGTGGGGTTCATGCGAGAACTACCTTTATTGCGAGAACTGCGAGAACCAATATGAACACCACAAAATAAACCCACTACACAACCAAAAACCTAAAAAAAAACCATTTAATTACATCAAAAATTAAAAAAACTAAGTTACAATCCACGTCATCACTCGATGTTAGCATCAAATAAAAGAGAAAAAAGAAACAAAAATCCACATCACCACGGTTACCTATGAAATGGATGAAAAAACCCTTAATTTTAATGAAGAATGAATGTTGAGTGACCTGATTAGAACGCTTTTAAAACTTGAGTGACCCAATTGGAACACTTTTAAAACTTGGTTACTATTCTATAAAGTTACCCCTAAAAAATTATAGGGGGTGAAAAGTGTTCCCCTAAATATACAGATAAACAGTAACATTTTCTTCCTCCTCCACTCACAACCATTTTTTATACTCTTTGTAGTTTGTATTTTAAAAACACCACGTACAGAATTTGATGAATTGGTGAGAGAGGGAGAGAGAGTTGACATCAAATAAGCCCAACATAATTAATAAATGAAATACCTTTCAAAAAAAAAATTAATAAATGAAATTGAAGATTACATATTACATATCACATAATTATATGATGGAACAACTATGAATAATTATTTATTATAAAAATTGGGAACCTAAAGAATTAATGACCGTAAACAATTTATCAAATTAAAATGTTCAGGATTCTTCTTTCTTTGACGACATCAAACTGTCACATCATCTCTAGGCCGTCACACTATCGATCCACATCATAGTTATGTTTATTGTTTTTGTTTCTCCAAAGAGTAAATTGCCATTTTAGTCCCTGAGTTTTGTCCAAATTTGTCATTTTAATCCAAATAGTTTTATTTTCCCCCTGGGTCCCTGACTTTTACATTTGTTGCCATTTTGATCACTTTGCCTAACTCCATCCAAAAACCCAGTTACTCTTTTCAATTTAAACCTTTTCAGTTGCCATTTTGATCCAATTCCAAAAAATCAAAAAAATTCCAAAAAATCAAAAAAATTCCAAAAAATTCAAAAAATTCTAAAAAATTCTAAAAAATCTAAAAAATTCAAAAAAATCTAAAAAATTCAAAAAAATCTAAAAAATCATAAAAATTCTAAAAAATCATAAAAAATCTAAAAAATTCAAAAAAATATAAAAATCAAAAAAATTCTAAAAAATCCAAATAATTCTAAACGGTTCGCGTCAAAACGGTTCGGTACGGTACGGGTCGAAACGGTTCGGTTCGATACGGTACGGGTCGAAACGGTTCGGTTCGAAACGGTTCGCGTCGAAACAGTTCAGTTCGAAAGGGTTCGCGTCGAAACGGTACGGTTCGAAACGGTTCGGCTCGAAACGGTTCGGGTTCGAAACGGTACGGTTCGAAACGGTTCGGGTTCGAAACGGTTCGCGTCGAAACGGTTCGGTTCGATACGGTACGGGTCGAAACGGTTCGCGTCGAAACGGTACGGCTCGAAACGGTTCGGCTCGAAACGGTTCGGGTTCGAAACGGTACGGGTCGAAACGGTTCGGGTTCGAAACGGTACGGTTCGAAACGGTTCGGGTTCGAAACGGTTCGCGTCGAAACGGTTCGGTTCGATACGGTACGGGTCGAAACGGTTCGCGTCGAAACGGTACGGTTCGAAACGGTTCGGCTCGAAACGGTTCGGGTTCGAAACGGTACGGTTCGAAACGGTTCGGGTTCGAAACGGTACGGTTCGAAACGGTTCGGGTTCGAAACGGTTCGCGTCGAAACGGTTCGGTTCGAAACGGTTCGCGTCGAAACGGTACGGTTCGAAACGGTACGGGTCGAAACGGTACGGGTCGAAACGCTTCGCGTCGAAACGGTTCGGCTCGAAACGGTACGGTTCGAAACGGTTCGGGTTCGAAACGGTTCGCGTCGAAACGGTTCGGTTCGAAACGGTACGGGTCGAAACGCTTCGCGTCGAAACGGTTCGGCTCGAAACGGTTCGGGTTCGAAACGGTACGGGTCGAAACGGTTCATGTCGAAACGGTTCGGCTCGAAACGGTTCGCGTCGAAACGGTTCGGTTCGATACGGTACGGGTCGAAACGGTACGGTTCGAAACGGTTCGCGTCGAAACGGTACGGTTCGATACGGTACGGGTTCGAAACGGTTCGCGTCGAAACGGTTCGGTTCGATACAGTACGGTTCGGTTCGAAACGGTACGGGTCGAAACGGTTCGTGCCGAAACATTTAATGATTTTTGGATTTTTTAGAATTTTTTTGATGTTTTAGAATTTTTATGATTTTTAGAATTTTTTATATTTTTTTGAATTTTTTAGAATTTTTATGATTTTTCAGAATTTTTTAGATTTTTTTGAATTTTTTAGATTTTTTTGAATTTTTTAGATTTTTTTTTTATTTTTTGGAATTTTTTTGATTTTTTTGGAATTTTTTTGATTTTTTGGAATTGGATCAAAATGGCAACTGAAAACATTTTTTAAGGAAATCCCCAAAATACCCCTGTTACAAACTGGGTTTTTGGATGGAGTTAGGCAAAGTGATCAAAATGGCAACAAAATGTAAAAGTCAGGGACCCAAGGGGGAAAATAAAACTATTTGGATCAAAATGGCAAATTTGGACAAAACTCAGGGACTAACATGGCAATTTACTCTTCTCCAAATCTTGGCTGTAAGATTTGTGCCAACTTTTAAGTTATAATTTATTTTATGTTTTCTAGAGCTTCAATGTGTTTTAATTGTTTTAATTACATTATGGTTTTTCTTTTTCTTTTTTGGTTAAGTTATTGGTTATTAGAATTGTGTTAAGTTTGGGTTATATTTGGTTATGTATTTTTTTTTTTTTGGAAAAGTGAACTTCATTATAAACAACCGGCCCTAAGTCGGGCCGGGACCGACACAACAGACAACTACATAATTACTAATTTACACCAGTTCTCCCACGAGATATTCCTATGCTTCGATCTATTGGAGAACCAAAAAAATCCTAGAGCCTTTATCTCGCTAATGATGTTCTCAATTCTAATCGACTTGCCCGCAAACTTCAACTCGTTTCTAGCCTTCCAAATATTCCAACATCCAATAAGAATAATGCCTTGAACCGCATCTTTCCTTTGTTCCGACGAACCGGCTGTGGTATGAATGTCAAGGAGATCCTTGAAGGAGAACGCGAAAATACTTGGGATTTTACACCATGAGCTGATAAACTGCCACACAGCGGCGACAACCAAGCATGACGTGAAGAGATGGTCGACGGTTTCATCTCCGAAGTTGCACAGAGAGCACGCAACATCGTCGATAGGGAAATTCCTATTCCTCAAGGATACACCGGTGGGAATGCTGTTCAATTCGGATCGCCAAGCAAAAATATTGATTTTTTTCGGATTCTATTTATACCAATTGTATACATACCTATTGCTGGTGTTCGACCCCATCGAAAGAAGTCTTCTAACTGCCTTAACCAATAAATCTCCAGAAGAACCTCCAGAAGAACCTCCAGTCCAGCTCCATTTGTCAGGATCAGAACCAAGATTGGCAGAAGCAAGGAGGCCGATAAGTTGCTGCAAGTCAGCCGCCAATTCAGGCGACTCCGACTGCTGTTTCCAATTCCAAACAAAATCCAACTCGTTCATTTGCCTACTGCGATCTTTCACCTTACATTTTTTAACAGCTTCCAACGAGAAAAGAGCTGGTAATTTGTTTTTTAACGGCTCGTTGATAATCCAAGGATCCAGCCAGAATGCAATATCTTCACCTCTTCCGACTATCCCTTTAAAGCAGTTCTGAATAGGATCATAATTGACTTTAACGTTGATGAAAACTTTCGCTATGTTGCTCCATGTACCACAAGCAGTCTTTTTGAACGGGTTGCATTCCCAGCCCACACGGCTACTATGGATCGCATCGATGATCCTTTTCTAAAGACTTTCTCCTTCTGTTTTGTAACGCCAGCCGCACTTCGATAAAAGTGCCACGTTTAGGTCCAAAAGCTTACTGAGGCCAAAACCTCCTTCCTTTTTGGGTGAGGTGACCCGGTCCCACGCAACCCAGTGCATTTTTCTTTCCTCACTAGACCCGCCCCATAAGAATCTTTTCATCATGCGTTCCAGGTCTGAGATGGCTTTCTTCGGAGCTTTATATAAAGAGAAATAGTAAGTAGGGATACTTTCCAAGATAGCTTTGATTAAGGTGACTCTCCCCCTATCAACAACGTATTTGATTTCCACGAAGCCAAGCGTCTTTGAAACACCTCGTAAACCGGGGTCCAGTTAGAGACCCGATTCATGTTGGTACCGACCGAGAGCCCGGGGTATTTGAAAGGTAAACAATCCAGTTTGCAGCCCAACTCGGAAGCCAAACACCCCACCTCATCCGAATACACACCGAAACCGTAGAGGTTTGAATCTTTAACCCGAATAATAATATGGTTCGGGTTGAACATTTCAACCCACCAACCCGTAACCCGTCAACCCGTTAACCCATCAACCCGACAGGATTGCCACCCCTAGTAGGTACGATGGACACTAGATATGCACGATTGCATCAAATCAAAACTTTCATTACTTGTAAATTTAATGTTAGGGCATAAATGAACTCTTATTGAAATGGTGTTAGGTTAACATGAATTTATTTTTCAAGACTGAGAAGATAAAATTGACACAAATATATGCTAAAATCGAATTGTTTTAAATCATTTCGATATTAAGACGGTGCTTGTACGTGAGTATAATTTTATGTATGATACAAAATGACTTTGTCATAATTTTATACTTATTTTTAAACTAGTAAAATTCCTCGCGCTACACGGCAGGGAATTCAATCGTTATCGATTTGTTTAGTTTTGTAACGGGATTAATATGGTACCAACACTCGGTATAACAAACGGAAGAAAAAAAAACAAAAAGATGGTTGTGCCATGACAAAAACAATATCCACACTTAAAAATATATTACGTCTAGTAAGTTTTAATCCACGCTACACTGCATGAAGAAGAAGATATGTTAAAAACATGTATGTTTTAAAAGATTTGGCTGTAAAAAATAACAAATTTGGAAGTTGAGAAAACAACATAAAAGTGAAAAAAAAAATATTGATAATACATTCAAAATATATGAACTCACAAATGTTATTGATATAATATTGATTATACATTCAAAATATATAAATGTAAAAATACTAAAAATGATACAACATTCAAAATATATGAACTCACAAATGTTATTGATATAATATTGATTATACATTCAAAATATATAAATGTAAAAATACTAAAAATGATACAACATTCAAAATATATGAACTCACAAATGTTATTGATATAATATTGATTATACATTCAAAATATATAAAGGTAAAAATAATTAAAAAACTGGTAGGAGTGACACGGTGCCAAGTGGGCATGGTACAAGATGTGATTTTGATAAGAATCCTAGATAAGCACAAACACAAATAGACATAGACGATTGTACTGATTTCCTAAAAAAGAAGGTTCGTGCTTATTCAATATCCATTCAATAATTCAAAACCACAATAATTCTTGTTTGCTTTTAACAGCACTAAAGAAGCTTTGATAATTTGTTTATCTATTTTTAATTTTTTATACATTAATTTACAATTTACAAAACAAATAAAAAACCATAGCGAAAAGTATGTGGCAAACCTAAAGATAAGCTATGACCCTTTTTTTTTTCGTTAAACCCGTAGCAAATAGGATTCTTTTTTTTTTTTAACAGCCAACGGAATAAAAGTTACTCAGGGTAACCAATGGCGTAGCTTTCAAGGGGCCAGGAGGGCGTCCGACCCCCCGAACTTTTCGCTCAATAGTGTTAAGTATGTACGTTTCATATAGAATTTTTTAGGTATATACGTTTTCGACCCCCCGGTTTTATAAAAATAAAATTTACTTATATAAAATTTTTAGGTCCGGTGACTTCCGACCCCCCGGTGGAAATTTTCAAGCTTCGCCACTGAGGGTAACTCAATGGCAAAAAGCAACCCCATACGTCCGCGACCACAGACAGTGCTGGATGGTCCAAGCTCTCCATCATCAGTTCCGGGAAAAACCCGTCACCCAAAAGTCCACTACAGTAAAACCCGATTAGAATCGGATTCAAACTTCAGACCTTTGGCTCATTAGCTAGCAAATTTGAACTCATATCATATTTACTCGGGGTAATCATTGGTGCCACTAGAGCATAAGGCTATGAGCGATGAAGTGATTTGCTACGAACCTTATTTGTAGCCAAACTAGTTTTCGCCCCACCTGCGTTGCAGGGCACTAAGCCGAATATTTCTCTTTCATAACATGTTCGCCTGTGTTTCGGTTACTTGTACATACTACTCATAACACGATCTAAAAAAATAATTACATCAAGTCAACCAATTAAAACAAAACACTATAAATACTTTGTAAAAAAATTAAAACGATGTAAAACTACCGCTTAGCACGAATAAAAAATACACCGAGCCAACTAATTAAAACAAAAACTACCATAATTTTGTCAAAAAAAAAAAAAAAACTAAAAAAACTAAAACGATGACATGTTTATAATTTTACATTGGGAGCAAAAGCATAATTTGACAGTGAAAAAAACAAAAACAATGGCAAAACTATATATTTGAACCGAGGGCAAAATCGTAATTTAGCTAGAAGAAGAAAAAACAAAACTAATAATAAAACTGTAAATTTAAATGAATCAAAATTGTAATTTAGCTAAATCAATAGGAAAATGTCAGACACTTGTCTGGCACTATTTCTCCTTCATAGAATTTGTAGTATATAGAATAGAATGATTTGTTAACTGTGCACAAACTAGATTATATTAGAGTTCGAGTTTTATCTTTATTTTTACAATTTTATTATCAATTTAAAATAATCCTAAAGCACTTAATGTATTTTATAAAATTTGTCTAAAACCGTTATTTTGACATAACTTAATGTATTTTAATTGTACATATAAGTATTATAATAAGGTGTTAATATTCACACACTCATCTAATCTATCCTTATATATATACATAGATATATATAGAAAAAGATAGAGTGAAAATGATGTGACAATAAGAACTTAGAAGTGTGAGAATAGAATGAGCCTTATACTACTTAGATTAAATTTATAAAATGAATTAGACGTCACAACTTTCTTAGACATCTTCAATATGGGTTTGTCAATCCCTCGAACACCAATATGAAGAAAAGAGGGAGCCTTGCAGCATACATGGTAGAGAGACGGAGACTACATGGTCCTTGGATACGAATGTTTGAGGCACCTGCCAAGGCGTATGCATAATTTTTTGACGGGGGCACAAATTGGTTGGGTTAAAACAAGTTCGGTCAAAATGAGTCGAGTAAAATTAGTTCATACTTGTCCACTTAATGTTATTGTTTAATCATCAAAATACAGAAACTATTGATATTATGTTTGAGTACCAAGATTGAATTCATCTAAATAAGGTTTATTCACTCGATTATTATTTTAGATGCAAAATAATTGCTTTATTAATTTCAAAGTAGATAAATAAATAGATATAGTAAGTGCTAAAAGAGGAAAATATTCACGAAAATGGTGATATTGATAAGGGTGGACGGTATGGATTGTTTGAATGTCTTCGGGGACTTCTTTCACCGATCGGTGAATGAGTGCCGATGATTCGGTGATGATGATTCGGTGTTCGGTGATAGCATATTTCGGTGTATAGTCACCGATGATGATTGATGAAACGGTGAACAATTTATCAATAATTTATAATTTCTAGAAATAAAAAATATATAACTCAAACACCCTAAAGTGATTGAACCATACCCTCTGGTTGAGTGCAAAATGGGGAATAGAATGGGGAGTTGACATGGCATGATAGTATTGGCTAGAGAATAACTTAAACACCCTAAAGTGAGTGAAGCATACCCTCCACCCTAAGGATTTATGATTGCTAATCAAGTAATTCAAGGTTATTAGTGCAATCTAGTTAATTAAACTCTTAAATTAACTTTACGCCCAACAAATTAAATTGCCCTCATGACTACAATTTGAAATACAAAACCATTTAGATAACCATCATTTGTTAGTACAAACTTCCACGTCAAAATGCTAATTAAATGGAGCACTTTAAATTTGATACACAACCTATAAACTCCAAGGTATGAGGTGGATCGATATCGAGTAGTGTTTAGCATGATGTCTTCAATATACATTCGTAGTTGAAAAACGACATACATATATCAACAAACGACGCCCATGTTTAATTGGAAAAGTTATCACATGTTGAATAAGAGAGAGACAACTATCACTTCTTTCTATGTCAAGTAGTGGTGCATTTCATTTATATTACGAAAGAAAGTTTATTTTTTAGTTAGATTGAGAACACATATAATCCTTTATAGAAAATTCTAAAAAATAATATGTTATATATATACACTATTATTTTCTCTGGTCAATATGAACAGTGTCACCTGTCCCGTGTCAATATTTGGTTGATTATTTTTATTTTTATCACGATACAGTTTTCAGTCGAGAAGATTAAATAAAAAATCAGTAGGGACCGGACTCTTAAAAATATAACATATTACACTACAAAAAAGTTTTTCATAAATTTTCGTTAAAATCAAAACTAAAAGCGAAAAATCAGGTGGAGACAGGGTGCCGTGTCACCAAAAAGCTTCACTCGTGACAATTTTAGAATATTATATACAGAATCTGGTTGTTAAACAAAAACAAACAACAAACATAAGACTCTTGCCTGGTGGTCGCGGCACTTCTCTTCCACCCGCATGACAAGCCTTCGAGTCTCCCCCTCCCCTAGGGGTGTTCATGAGCCGATCCGATCCGAGCGAGTGTCTGCTCGTGCTCGGATTGAATTACAACCGATCCGATAGGATCAGATCGATTTTGCAAAACCGAGCACAAAAGTGATGCTCGTGCTCGGTTCGAATTTTAATCGAGCGGAGCGTTTTCGCTCGGTTTGTCTTGAACTACTTTATTCTGACCGTTGATGCAGCCGTTGTGAGCCGTTGATGCAGCTGGCGAGGTATGACCTTTGATGCAGCGGTTCGTTTTCGCTCGATTTTTCCTTATTTTTTTCTTTAATTATTTAGGCATTCTTTCACCGTTATCTAAATGTTTTTTAAAAGTCTAGCTTTCATATTTTTATTAGTGTTAATATTTTTCTTAAAGTTAAATTATATTTTTATCAATACTAATTTTTTAACAAACTAGATCTTAACATGCTAAATTTGTGCTGGTCACAATCGTATATTGTATCTTTTGGCTATATGATTTTTTAAAGAGTAAACTGCAATTTGTCGACCTGTGGTTTGGTCCAGGTTGCATAATGACACCCTATCTTTCAGTTTTTGCTTGCCAAATGAAACCTTGAGGTGGACATTTCATCACTCTGACACTAGAACGTTAATGTGTGCTTAAAAACTATGTGAAAAGACAATGATACCTGCTGAACCTACAAAAAAAAAAAACAGATGATATTTGAAAGCCAAAACATGACCTCTTGATCAAGAGATAAACATTTGATGAAGCATTCTACTCCCAAAGATAGTGAATCTTGAACATTAATCAGAACATCTGTTCGAAGACATTCAAATATCTATTTAAAGCCTTGGAACCATTCTTGAAGAAGAAAAATTCGTTGTGCAAGGCCAAAAATCTGTTGAATCAAAGCACTGATCATGAAGACCAAACATTTGTTGTGGCCAAACAAATATTTGATACAAGCCAACAACATATTGAAGAACAGGTTTCCCAATGTAACAATACTTAGCTTAGAACAGACTTTTCATGGAATAGAACAAATGTTAGATCTTTGCAGATGTTTGCTAACATCTGTGGAATCTTTTATGTTAGGAATGTTAGATGTCATAATCAGGGTGACGCCAACTGATTGCAAACCGACCTTTCGTACTAGTATAAATAGATTTCACCTGTTAGAGCTCCATTTATCACTTCATCTCATTTCTTTTGTATGAACAGATTTGATGTTGATCAGGTGGGAGGGGGGGATTAATGTACTGTAATTGTAATCTCTAGATTTCAATACAAAAACAGTTTTGATATATCTTCCTGCTTGTGTATTTACTTTATTTGAGTTACAATTTACAAATTGTTTGTTCTTCATGTCTTAAATACAAGGTTTATAGACTGAAATCTTTCAATACCCTTTTACGGTTATGACACCCCATGGTTATATCGCATTATGACACCCTGTGGTTATATCGCTATAACGATTTGAAACCACCTCCATCATCACCATCACCCCATCACCCACCACCGTTATCCTCATCACCAAGCCCATGCCCACATGCTCATAGACCCCAATTCACACACTCTCCCCATTTATTAGGCATGCAAATCACCAATAGAGCTTCCCCCATCATTATAAAAATAAAGCATACACATCATTTGTTTGTTTAAATTCCCCAATGAATATTTTTAAAACTATTTCATACCCTTCATTCCCCCTTCCACTGACCATAGTCCATAAACCACCAGCATTATCTCACTAAATTAAGATTTGAGGGTGGTAAACTCTTGTTCAAAAGGATAACAATGGCCGATGTAATGCTTCTATTGCTTGCACTGTGTGCTTTCATGGTGGTTAACTAAGTTTAATTGGTTGAATCTGACAAAATCTTGAAGTTTCCTGGACAACCAACGGTTGGATTTCAACAACTTTTAGGTTATGTAACTGTAGATGCAATGAAAAAGGTAGCACTTTTCTACTATTTTGTGGAAGTTGAAGTTGATCTAGTTTCAAAGCCATTGGTTCTTTGGTTGAATGGAGGTAAGAAAATAAGAAAAGAAAAAAAAAAAAACCAAACCCTGTTCAAGAATGATGAAAAAGCTTCGATTTTTATGAAAAAGAGGTTCACTTTTCATAAAGTTTACATTTTTAGATGAAGAAGTAGATGATTCTTAGCGGTGGTTGGTGGTGGTTGTTAGTGTCGACCGGTTATACTATGTGTGATTGTGTGAGGAAGAAGGTGAAAAATGAGTAAAGTGAGGGTGTCAGGATGCGAGGTACTAAAGATGAGTAAAGGGAGGGGATGAAGTGTGGTTGGTAAGCTTTGAAGGTGAAATGACACTTAGGGTGGTGTCCACGGTTCGGTTTGGTTCGGTTATTAGCATTATCCGTAACTGTAATCGAAGTCATCGGTTAATCGGTTTGGTTCGGTTATTAGCATTATCCGTAACCATAACCGAAGTCATCGGTTAATCGTTTCGGTTAATTCGGTTAATTTGTCGGTTTTCGGTTTGTTTTGGTTAATTTTCGGTTAATAACCAATTCAAACAAGGGTTAATTTTTTTTTCTTAGAAATACATGTAATGGAGGTATAAATACATGAAATAGATGTATAAACACATGAAATGGATGTATAAATAAATAAATGAAATGAATGTATAAATGCATGAATAGATGTTTAAATACATAAAATGAATGTATAAATAAATGAAATGCAGGCATAAATAAATGAAATAGAGGTATTATTACATTAAATGAAAGTATAAAACATGAAATACATGAAATAGAGGTAGAAAAGCTAGAAATATATAAAAAAATAAATGATTTGTTTCGGTTCGGTTAATTTCGGTTAACCGATGGTAAAAAAATATCTGTTAACCGACTTTCAGTTAATTCGGTTTCGGTTAATTTCGGTTCGGTTTTGTCGGTTTTCGATTCGGTTTTGGTTAACGGTTCGGGTATTGCACACCCCTAGGGTGGAGGGAGTGGTCTCGGTGACTTGATCGGGGAGAGTAGTTTACTGATTGGGGAACCATTGCCGAGGGTTAATCGGTGAATAGGGAGTGGAGGAGGCGGTGACTACTCACCGAGAGAGACACCGAAAGAGAAGAGATAGAGGAAAGAGAGGGTTAATGGTGGGCCCCACCTTTTTCAATCAATTACAAATTTTTTTTAAATTGTTTACCACTGTTCATGTGTTTGATCATTGCTAGTGATTGAGTGCAAAATGGAGAATGGAGTGTGGACTTGACATGACATGACATTATTGGTTAGAAAATAAGTTAAACACTCACTATTTGGTGGCCACTCCCTCCACATTTATAACCCTTAAACTAATTGGTTGACTAAAAATGTGTGACATGGTGTGATGAAATGCTCACCTCGGGGTTTCATTTGGTAAAAACTGAATGTAGAGTGTCATTATGCAATCTGAACCAGGCAAATGACACTTTACTCTTTTTTAAATTCACTTTCTTGTTTTTTTAACATTGACTTTTACAACCATGAAACGTCGTGAATTCAAATAAATCCTCATGATATGCTTTTTTTCCTTAAGTTTCCACTTTCAAACCAAACCATCTCAACCTCATACACTTCTCTTTATGTACTTAATCACGTCAATTTTACCACCACAACATTTAAACTTCTAAATATATTTTGTTCGTCTCTTTCATCTCTCTTCACTGAAACTATTGTTGCCACTTGAGCTATAGCTCAGTGGTAACATTAGCCATTAAAAATAGAAAGAGTGAAAAGTAAGTACTTAAACTATATATACATTTTTTAAAATATATTAAATGAAAGTTTAATAAATTATTTGTTAATTAAAGAAAATATTTAAAAAACAACAATTTATTGTGAGTCTAGGTTGTAGTAAGGGACAACTGAAAGGGAAAAAGGAAGACATTGGTGGTCATTGTAACGACTCAAGTAAATCGTGTCAATATATCGTTTGCTTTACTTTTGATGGGTTGCCCGTTTAGGAACTCGTGTTTTTTTTTACTTGATGAGTTGCTTGCCTAGGCAAAACAGGTATTGGTAGAGAACGTATCCATTCCTATTTAAGGAAGGCTTCATTCTCCTCCTCAACTGATATGGTACTTGCATCTCCACCCCCATTAGGGAGCTCAACGTTCTTGCTGGCACACCGGCCCGACCCTTGGCTCTGATACTATTTGTAATAACCCAAGTAAACCGTGCCAAGATATTGTCCATTTTGCCCCCGATGGATTGTCCATTCGGGAACTCACGGTTTTGTTTTTACCCGACGAGTTGCTCATCCAGGGAAAACGCGTCTTGGTAGAAAATGTTTCCAACCCATATAAGGAATACTTCGTTCTCCTCCTCAACCGATATGGGGCTTACATTTCCATCCCCATTAGGGAGACCAACGTCCTCGCTGGCACACTAGCGCAACCCCTAGCTCTGATACCATTTGTAACAACCCAATTAAACCATGCCAAGATATTATTCGTTTTGCTCCTAATGGGTTGCCCATCCAGGAAACTCACGGTTTTGTATTTACCCGACGAGCTGCTCGGCTAGGCAAATCACGTCTTGGTAGAGAAGGTTGCCACCCCCATATAAGAAAGGCTTCGTTCTACTCCTCAACAGATGTGGAACTTACAGTCATGGTGGTGATTAGAGGGGTGTGAAGTGGCTTATAAGGATATGAGATATTGGTTGATGGCGGTGGTAACTAGATATACGAATTTTTAATATGACACAAACCTAATACAAAATTCATAAGTTTGGGTTTACTTTTTATTTTATTTTTACCAAAATGTGGTTTATGTTAATTAAATTGGTTAACAATTTGGTTCACGTAGATTCTATAATTAAAATGTAATTATTTTTTATATATATTTGTATTTATTTTGTTGTAAAAGTTTGTTTTTAAAATATTAATATGCTAAGAAAACAAAAAAATAAAAAATTGGGTTAAACACATTGGGTTCTAGTAAGGGAAAAGTGAAGGGGAAAAAAGAAAGATATTGGTTGTCATTGTAACGGCCCAAGTAAGTCGTGTCAATATATTGTCTGTTTTACTCTTTATGGGTTGCCCATTTAGGTACTCACGATTTTTTTACTTGATGAGTTGCTAGCCTAGGTAAAACGTGTATTGGTAGAGAATGTATCCATTCCCATTTAAGGAAGGCTTCGTTCTCCTCCTCAACTGGTATACTGGTATGGTACTTACATCTCCACCCCCCTTAGGGAGCCCAACGTCCTTGCTGGCACACCGGCCCGACCCCTGGCTCTGATACTATTTGTAATAACCCAAGTAAACCGTGCCAAGATATTGTCAATTTTGCCACTGATGAATTGTCTATTCAGGAACTCACGGTTTTGTTTTTACCCGACGAGTTGCTCATCCAGGCAAAACGTGTCTTGGTAGAAAAAGTTTCCAGCCCATATAAGGAAAGCTTCGTTCTCCCCCTCAACCGATGTGGGGCTTACATCTCTATCCCCCTTAGGGAGCCCAACGTCCTCGCTGGCACACTAGCGCGACCCCTAGCTCTGATACCATTTGTAACAACCTTAGTAAACCATGCCAAGATATTATCCGTTCTGCTCCTAATGGGTTGCCTATCTAGGAAACTCACGGTTTTGCTTTTACCCGACGAGCTGCTCAACTAGGCAAAACACGTCTTGGTAGAGAAGGTTGCCACCCCCATATAAGGAAGGCTTCGTTCTACTCCTCAACCGATGTGAGACTTACAATCATGGTGGTGATTAGAGGGGTGTGAAGTGGCTTATAAAGATATGAGATAATGGTCGATGGTGGTGGTCACTAAATATACGAATTTTTAACATGACACAAACCTAACACAAAATTCTACTCCTTCTTTTCAAAATTAAACGAGATTTAACGGACAAATTGGACTGAATTTCACATATATCATGTAAAACACTGTTTTAAAGAATCCTTGAAAGAATTGGACCAAAATTCGATCAAAATCCGGGTCAATTTGACAAATTGGTGGCCGACAGGATGTTGTCATCCTAATTCCGCTCGAAAGTGTCAGTGCTGTTTCAAATGAAATCACTAATTCCGTTTGAAAATACATGTGATTTCACACGGAATTAACCTTTTTGGTTAATTTCGCTTGAAACTGCATTTCATTTCACACGGAATCACTAATTCCGTTTGAGATTTCACACGGAATAACTAATTTCGTTTGAAAGTGCTGCGTATTTCACACGGAATCACTAATTTCGTTTGAAAACCCTATTTCGCTTGAAGGTTTCATACGGAATTACTAATTTCGCTTCAAAGTGACTTGATTCCGTTCGAGTTGCTATTCCGTGTGAAAACCTTATTCCGTTTGAAAAGCTGATTTCGTTTGAACTGATTTCGTTTGAAATTGTGTTTGTTAAAATTCAAAATTTTTCTAAGTGTTTGTTGATTGTTTCAGATACGTAAAGATGGATGAGTTCATGAATCCTTTCTGTGACGTTTTTGCTTTCACGGGAAACAACGGAGATGATACATCAAACAACACAAATGAAAACGTTTCAACTCCTAGTGCGAAGAAAACTCTTTCTGATGCTTAAGTGTGGAGAGTGCTTATGGAACGTACAACAAACCTCCCAAGCTGATGGCGATTGAAGATTACAATAAATGGGCTAAAAAGTTTGAAGAATGGCTACAAGCGTTTGCATATCCAAGTTGGAAAATGTTGAAGAATGGTTTTGTGATGGGAAGAACGGATTATGAAAATTTGACAGAAGCTGAGGAGATAGAGAGATATGTTGCTGAACAAAAGTGCCTTGCATTACTTCATCAGTCTGTGAGAGATGACATAATATCGTTGATTGAGTACACAAATGCAAAAGATCTATGGGAGAAACTGAGAGTGAAATGTGTGGGTAGTGCCGAAATAGTTAAAAACAAAAAGAAATTGTTAAGAAAAGAATTTGATTTGTTTAGATGTTTAAAAAATGAATCTGTATCTAAGATGATTGAAAGATTTGGGCATTTGAAGATGGAGCTGGCAAGACATGGAGTTATATATACTCGAGAAGAATTGGTTGACAAACTGTTTGACTCGCTGCCGGATGATCAAGACTGGCAATACTTTGCCTTGATGCTGAAGAACACAATCAAGTCGGAGGATCTGACGGTTGATCTGCTAATCGAAAGACTGGAGAGTCATGAGCTGGAGATAAAGAAATCAAACAAAGTCAATCATTCCTCATATCAGCAGAACGTAGAGTTGTATTATCGAGGAAGTATGATCCCGAAAACTGTTGGATCGTTGTTTGACCCGATGGAGTCGATCTGAAGAGTTTAAGTCCAGTTCAAAGGCGGAATCAGATAACTAGACACGAACACAGCTTGATAATCTTTAATCTGTCTCTTATATAGCGTTTAACAATGATTACAACCTGACAGAAATTCAGCAGCACTTCGTTACACTTTCGGAAGTCGCGTACTAAATGAAATGACAATGAACCTATTTATAGTTGGATGATTTCGCTTTTGTGAACATGCCATAAAAGCGAAATCACTTGTATCTGATTTCGCTTATATGGTAATGACATAAAAGCGAAATCACCTATTGACTCATAAGCGAAATCTAACACAAATGACATAAAAACGAAATCAGTCTAGTCACATGAGCGAAATCCCATTTAATGCTTTGTCTTCTTGTGAGATTATGTCATTGTGACATCACTTGGATGATGTCATAATGCCATCATGTTTGACCAATCTTCGCAACGAACTGAGACTCGATCTAAGACGAAGTTGACAGATGAATGCACTAACAGACTCCCCCTCAGATGTTGACGAGTCTTAAGTGTCGAGTCTTCTCAGTCTTCAGTCTTTATCAGCTTCAGGCTCCCCCTTTCATCAAGCTTCCGTGCTTTGGGATCGACACCTAGCTTTCCATCTACAAGCTTATCTTTGCTTCAAGCTTGTCTTCAGACTCCCCCTTAGACTCTGCTCTCGGGATCGTAGTCTGGACTATCTGCAACACTCAAACATCTATAAATACAATGTTTTCGTATTATCAATCAACTTCTCTAATCCACTCCCCCTATCAACAAACTGTATAGATTTGGCAGTGTTAAAGAATCCAACTCCCTCACAGTTTATCATCCAAGTTCAAGTTAATGACCTTGGAGATATCACAAACTGTTTTTGAAATTTTTTATTTTAAATTCAAGTATCAAATTAATGAACTTGTTTTATTTTCAGAAACACAATCAGCTTACTTAGATTTTGAAACTCAGCATTTCAGATATCGATTGTCGAAAATAAAGCAGAAATCAAAATCTTTTTGGAATTTCTGAAAATATAAAGCAATAAAGAAATATGTACAAACATATTTACAGACAATATTTTGTTTGAGTATGCGTCAGAGGATCATATCAGTTTTTGACAAATCACAAGTACCGTTGAGCTTAGTTACACAGTAAGAATTAAACAATTCACTTAGATTGTCGATATACTTGTCCACTTAAATTTTCACACAAAGTTCAACTGATTCAGGATACGAATTAGGTGTATTAAGACTTAAACTCATTCATGTGTCCCACCTCTTGAATATACTCCCGTATCCAGAATCCCAATAATCAGTCTTACAGGTGAGTATACTACAATGATATCTGTATATAAATTAGGTATGCGAGGGCCGAGGGATCTCAGGTCGATACTTCCGTATACGCAGAGAGATATCAGCTTCGACTTTACGGTATGTCCCCTTTAGAGGATCTTTTTGCTTACAACAGCAGCGACTATCAATTTTATTGTTTCATCGGCATGCTGAGGGTTTAATGCTATGTTTCAAGCATTTCAGAAGGTATTATCCAAGGACTAGGTCAGAACTACCGTTCAGCAGAAGTCCCGGAATAATACCCCAGACATCATTGAGTATAAAGACCTAGTATATCAGATTATGAGACCTTTCAAACGAGATTTCAGGGGTTACCTATATATCCAAGTAATGTTCCCCACGAAATAAGTAAGTTTGAATTTAGGTTTATATCCCGAAAAAGTTTACTAAATGTATAAAAATCTACCGACACATCCACGGTGAGATCGTTTAACACATTTAAACTTTCCATTTCTTTAGCATACTGTAACTGTCTACTGATGTACTATCATTTCCTCTTTTTACGCAAAAACTCAATTTTTGAATTTTATCATGTTTTTTACTTTTTCAAATTTTCAAATGTTTTTGTATTTTCTAACAATTTTTCTCCCCCTAAAATGCAAAATCATTTAAAGAAAATTTGACAACCAACACTGATAGCTTTGTCTCGCCATCCATTTTCTGCATCTCATGCTCTGTTTTGTAGAAAATATAACACTTTAAGCAGAAAATATAACGTACCCCCATGATTTACAACCCATTGATCTTTTACAGTTTGAAAACCGTTTTTCAATCTGATGAAAGTAATCATGTTTGTTCAGCCGTGAGGGTTTCGGCATATTCAATCAAAACTCCCCCTTACAACAAACTATTTTCCCATAATGATTTCAAAACACTTAAGTTTGTTTTAATCAGAATGGTTTTTCCGGAAAAATTAGTTTGTTTACCCATTTCTTATGAGTTCGGGGTCATCATATCACCTTGTTCTCTTTTAACCATTTTGTACAGATTTTAACAATATAAGATCAAACACCACAATCACTTGTAGAAAATCAAGTACAACTTAATGTCCTTGATTGACCACTTGTAACACGAAATATCACAGTTACCATCCTGTGAATTTCTCAAGAATGATGCCGATACCTGCTTCACGCTTACCAACCTGGAAGCTCCGGCAAGTCAGAAATTCAACCAACAGATTTATGTACCCAAGCCTGACCAGTCTTGGGTGTGTTTTGAATATTTCTCTTTTCTTCATAAAATTCTTTCACTCCTTTTTCCTTACCATCAACCATCTTGCTAAAAATATGTTTAACATTGCTATTAAACATTTTTCCAGCATCAACACCTTTTGATTTTAGGTTTGCGGCTCGTAATGGTGGAAAGTTCTCATCATTCATTAACGGAACTGTTTCTTCCTTTTTTACCTCAACTTGTGGCTCCTTTGATTTTGTGGAATCAGATTCATTGCCCGAACTTGGCTTGTCTGACTTGAATGAGCCAGATTCATTGCCAATAACTTTCTTTTTCCTCTTGTTTGTCCTCAGATTTGCATCTGAAGAATTCGATTTACTTGGCTTTGCCGTCGAGTGAATCGATTTATCAGAACTTTTATTCGAACCAACCTGTGAACCTGAAGACAAAATCTTCTCCAAATACTCTCTTGCCTTCTTCCTCTTTTTCCTCAGTCTGTCTTTTTGCCCCTGCGAAAGCTTCATTTTCTGTTCTAGAACCTTCTGTTCTTTAGGCTTGACATTGACTGGTTTCTTTATCGTTCTCTGAGATTCAACCCTTGATCTTCCTATCGATCTCCTTGGGCAATCTCTGGCAATATGTCCTCTGATATGGCAATTATAGCATCTTCGTGTTTCAAAATTCCAATTCTGGCAGTTAACAGCAATGTGTCCTCTAACACCACAAGTGTAACACACTCTGTTATCGTACCATCTACCATCTTCAAACCACATATTCAGATCATAACATTGTTTAGATTTGTGGTAATCATAACTCCTCCTGTAAGCATGATTTGTCCTTTGAGCACTGTGGTCAAATCTGCACCACTTATTACCATCAATTTGTGAATTTTCATTTACAATTTTTTGTGATTTTTTATAATGATTGGATGACTGAACTGATGAGCTTTTATTTTCATTTTTAAAATTTTTCGAATTTTTAACTTTTTGTTTCTGTTCTACACTCTTCTTAACAGGTTCTTGTTTAGAACATTCACCTGTTTCAGTAGATTGCAAAACAGTATTTTTAAATTTTTCTTGTAAATCTAAAAATATTTTTCTTTTCTTTTCTTTTTCTTTTTCATCATCAGTTTTGTCATCGCAATCTTCAATTTTGACTTTGTCAAAATTTGTGACTTTGTCACTTATTGGAACAACATTGATCGGTTTTGGACAAACGTACGATGCAGAAGTCACAAAACTTTTCAACTTATTCTCTAACTCAGCAATTTTCTTTCTATTATCTTCGGCTTCATGCTCAAGTCGAATGATTTTATCAAGATGAGAATTTATCGCACATTGTTTTTCGAGATTATTTTTACCAAAAACATCTCTCTCATCTTCTAAAATCTTTAATTGACTTTTAAAATCATTTTCTAATTTTTTAAAATTTTCATTTTCTAATGACAAACTCTCAACATTCTTCAAAAGTTTGTCATTTTCAGATTTCAATTTTTCACAGTTCAAGCGCAACTCCAGAATCTGTTCATCATCGGTTTTCTTGTCAACTCTCAAAGCTTTGTTTTCCAATGTCAAATTCTCCACATCTTTCAAGAATTTCACATTATCTGCTTCAGATTTTTCACATTTTTCATTCATCTTTTCAGCATCGGCTTCTTTCTTTGTTTCCATCCTGTATGTTCCTGCACAAAAAAATTTAACAAAATCAAGAGGGTTTGCATATTCATCAATAAAACAACCTCTCTTAATATCATATTTCATGACATTTTTTGCAGCAAGACATACAGAAAATCTTTTTCTCATTTCGATGATCACTTCCAAATTTATCTTTTCTAAATCCTTCTTCATCTCATACATCAACTCTTCTTTTCTTTTTTCTTTATCAAACTTATGTAATCTAAGCTTATTGATGAATTCTCTAAATGAAAACTCTGAGAAATTTTCATTCCTTTTTAGTTCACTCAAAAATTCATCCCATTCTAGAGGTAATGCGTCAGCAAATTTTGAAATTTTTTCAGCATTTGAAAACTTTATCTCATATCTATTTATCTTATCAATCAATTCATCAAAACGTCTATCCAACTGTTCCAAAGATTCATGTTTCATGCATAAGAAATTTTCGGATCTTTTAATCCAAACATCCTTCCTGTTCTTCTTATCAAACCAAGAATCAGAAATCCAAACGTTTAAATCTTTAAGATTCTCGTTTTCCTGTTCATCAAACATTTTAGCCATCTTGAATCACCTGGACAAACAAACAAACACAATCAGTTTAAAAATTTATTGATTAACAAAATAAAACTGGTACTCGAACTGATGATTATTTTGTGTAGACTGAAGATAGACACACTGTGCGGACAGCTTTGACCCGAATCGAATAACTTTTGAACTCCAAACCTTACAAACTTTCAAGCAAATCGATGACTTTAATACGCGACTTGACTGACAAAACGACTGATCGAACCGTGCGAGCCGACTGAACTCCAAACCTTAAACCATGAGACCTGTCGATTCTATTCAAACAAGTTGAACTAAATTTGCACACAACTTGATCTACTAGCACATGTAATCTAATATATCATAAACAATTCAAAATCACATTATGTATAAAATTGATAATATTGTATTATATCACATTCACATGCATTTCTATTAAAGGTCTGACAATAAGAACATGCAATCTTTTACTTTAACACATTTCGATGACAATAATATTTCACATGCAATACAATTCAATTTCAATCGGTTCACAATAGACAATGCACTTTCGATAATGTTTCACACAAAACGATATGTTTTTTAAACAGTTCACACTTTTGTCTATTCTTTATTTAATGAACTGAACAATTAGACTTATCACACTTCACATGCATCTGACATACAGAATTAATTGTTATCATATGCAAACTGACTTTAATACACAAGAAATGAAAACAATTGATCAGATAGAAGCACGTATCACAAAAACCTACTGAACCATTTTTTAAAGCTGAATCACAATGTTCAAAAGAGCGGAACCCCTATGTTGTCACAAAAGCGAAATCTAATTGTCACTATAAGCGAAATCACTTTTGGTCACAAAAGCGGAACCCAACTGTCACTAAGAGCGGAATCACGTTGTACAAATGAGCGGAATTAAAATGTTCACATAAGCGGAATCAGCTGAAGTATGACCGTAAGAGCGAAATCACAAATATTCCTGCTGATGTCACTTTTTGTATGAGACTGTAAAAGCGAAACCTCAAAAATTCGATGTTTTTGGTCGATTCAAGCTTTGAAACTTTCAAGGATTTACTTTTATATGATTACGAACCCACTGTGTGAATTTAAAGCAATTTCGACCGAAATTTTTTTTTTGTTTTTCGAAAAAGAAAGGTGTAGAAACAGATTTTCCAGCTGAATTGTAGAAAACTCTTCTCCACTGGCTCTGATACCACTTGTTGGATCGTTGTTTGACCCGATTGAGTCGATCCGAAGAGTTTAAGTCCAGTTCAAAGGCGGAATCAGAGAACTAGACACGAACACAGCTTGATAATCTTTAATCTGTCTCTTATATAGCGTTTAACAATGATTACAACCTGACAGAAATTCAGCAGCACTTCGTTACACTTTCGGAAGTCGCGTACTGAATGAAATGACAATGAACCTATTTATAGTTGGATGATTTCGCTTTTGTGAACATGCCATAAAAGCGAAATCACTTGTATCTGATTTCACTTATATGGTAATGACATAAAAGCGAAATCACCTATTGACTCATAAGCGAAATCTAACACAAATGACATAAAAACGAAATCAGTCTAGTCACATGAGCGAAATCCCATTTAATGCTTTGTCTTCTTGTGAGATTATGTCATTGTGACATCACTTGGATGATGTCATAATGCCATCATGTTTGACCAATCTTCGCAACGAACTGAGACTCGATCTAAGACGAAGTTGACAGATGAATGCACTAACAAAAACCGTGTCACCTAAGACAGCTTTCTCTGCAGAAAATGCAAACATGACAAGTCAAGAAAGTCCAAGCAGCGGTTATCATGGAGGGTCATCATCAACTGCTGCAAGTCAACAACAACAGTCAGCTTCAAAGAATTTGTTCCAATGTAATATTGTTGTGGATCTGAAGAATGCACAAAATTTCAGTGAAGAATCCGCAAAGCAGCAAATGGTGTTTTTAGCATCTGTGCTTGAATCATACGAGAGCCTTGTTGCAGGCAAGATTGGAAACACTAACCTCACCTAGGAGAATTATGATCAGATAGACCCAGAGGAGATGGAGTTGATCGATATCAGGTGGTGTATGGCTAGTGCGGTTAGACGAGCTCAAAGGTTCATGGAGATTACAGGCAGACACTCAATTGGAGGACCGTCTACAAAACTTGGGTTTGATAAATCAAAGGTCACATGTTTCAGATGTAAACAAAAGGGACATTTTAAACGTGAATGTCGAAATGCACCTGCTGATGATACTGCCAATCCATTCAGAGAGGATTACTACAAAAGAGCAATCTATCATCAGAACAAATCTGAACCCCCCAGAATGAAGCAGATAGAAGAAAATCCCAAAGAAAAATCCAGAGCACTTCCTGTTATCCATGACGAGGGATATGATTGGAGTTAAGTGTTACCGGAAGAGGATGCAGTGGGCTATGCGTTTGTAACAAAAGCTGTTCCTTTCAGAGATAGCAGAAACGAACAAGAAAAATACATCAACAGAAAAATGAAAGCTCAAGACAGGATGATTAAAGCCGGTTATATATACAGAGAAGCAGAACAGGCGAAAATATGGGATGCTGATAGAGAATGTTACCTTGATCCCAATGGAAACATTGCTATTGATCCAAACTCTCTTGATGTTGAAGTTCTCACCAAACAAATTGCTGAAGAAGAAGAAGCCAGACAGAGAGAGTGGTGGGGAGGAGGAGAAGCTGAAGAAAAAGAAAAAGAAAAAGAGTCGCAGTCAAAGAAAGTTGATAATGGGATTATTGACATGACACAAAAGTTTACTGTAGAAAATTTGAAGAAAATGGCTGACAAAGTGTTTGCTGCAAAAGAGCTAGAGGTAGTTTCTGGTTCTGACATTGAGTCTAAAAGCAAGGTCAGTCAGAATGATTCAGTCAATGAGTCAGGTAAGAAAGCTAAAACTGAGAGTGACTGCAAAAATTGCATGAAAGACTGCAAGGTTTGTAGTACAATTGCTTACCTTAATGGTAAAAAGATCGAAGAGCTGACAAAAAGAGTCAGAGATGTTGAGGATCAGATCTTAAACCGTGACAAAATGTTAAAAGCTTCAAATGATCGAGTAAAAGAATTAACTGAGAAAATCGAAAATGATAAAATTGAAGTAGAAAGAATTAGGAAAGAAAACGAAAAGTTAATTCATGAAAATCGTCAACTGTCAGAAAATTTTGAGAAGCTAAAATGAACGGTTAAAGATTCTGATGAAAGAAATGGTAAGACATACACATAAAATGTGCAATTGTCAGGTGTTCTTAGGGTTAAAGAAGAGCTAATCAACCAACAACTGGATGAAATTGCTAAGTTGAAGCTTCAATTTCAAGAAGCTAAAATTGAAAATGAACACATCCAATTGAAACTGAACAGTTACAGCTCCGCAAGTTTTGTTCTTCAACATATCGTTCCTAAACCAATTGGGAAGAACAAAGCAGGCGAAGATGTATACTCTGATGGAACTGGGGTGGGGTATCATCAGGTTCCACCACCAGTTTTAAACAATTTTTCAAAGAAAAAATCAGGGTTAGTTAATGATGAAGAAGAAAACGAGGTTAAACTTCCAGACAGATTTGATGTTACATTCACTTCATCATCTGATGAAGGAAGTGTTCAATCAGAAGTTGTTAAAAGTGTGGTTGAAAGTGTTTTGAAATATGAAAGTGACACTACTGAGGATGATGAATGCTTTTTGGATAAATATATTCCAAAATCAAAATCCAAAAACAACTTAAGTGAAAAAACACATCTTGTGATGTACAAGATGGCAGGATCTGATAAGTTGTATTCGGATCGTGATTTTCCTTTGGAGAATGTGAATGTTGGAAAATTGAGAAATGTGTTCAAGTTGATTGAGATTGAAAGTTTGAAAAGTACAAAGAGGCATTTGAACTTTGAAAAAGATAAATCTTATTATAAGAAACCTGTTGTACCACCGCGTTTTTCTAACAACTATCAAAACAGATGGTTGGGTGGATATCAGGGTGGTAAGAAAAATCAAAGAAGAAATTTTCAAAACAAGAAGTTTGTAGAGAAAAAAGTGTTTGTAAAAAGCTCGAGTTCTCATTCCGAGCAAGAATCAGAGTTTTTCAAAAACAAATGAAGAGTTTTTTGAGGAAAAGGCCTCACAGCCTCAGACTGAAGGCACAAGTCGGGTAGTTGTTACTCATACATGCTTCAAGTGCAATAAAGTTGGACACATTGCACGAAAGTGCACCAACTTTAAGCCTAAGTCTGAAGTTGTTGAAAGTCAGAAAAAGAAAGTTGATGCAAAAGGGAAAGCTCCAATGGTTGTTGAGAAAATTTTGAAAAATGAGAACAAGTTCAAAACTAAATCTGTAAAGAATGTGGTAACTAAAATTGACAAATTTTACAAACGGGTTGCTTCGTCTCAACAAGCATGGAAACCAAAATCAGTTGAAAAAGAATCAAGTTTTTCAAAACCAAAGGTTTCTGAGACTGCAAAAACATCATCTTCAACTGAGAAGATGTATGTACCTGTGGATTACTATGAGAAATTTGTACCACAAGAGGCTACTACTTCTGAAAAGAAGTATGTACCAAAGAAAGATCAATCATCTGGTCAACCTCTAAAAAATGATTTCTTTTTATACAAAGAGGTTGAGATTAGATCTGAGGAGAGCTTAAAGATGAATGACAAGAATTTTCCGCCACTTTACACTGCTAAAACTCACATCAAAGTCAACCTACCTGAGTCAAAAAAGGATTGGGCAGCATCAAAATCTAACTAAATGTTTGTGAATATGTGCAGGAGCTTCCAAGATCCGTTTCACGTTGGATTATGGATAGTGGAGCTTCTCGGAACATGACAGGGAAGAAGACCTTATTGTACGATGTTCGAGGGTTTAATGGAGGTTATGTAGGTTTTGCAGGCAATCAAGGTGGTCGAATAGTTGGTGAAGGAACTCTATCTAATGGCATTGTTACGTTTGAAAGAGTTAACTACATCGCCGAGCTTGAAAACAATCTTCTGAGTATTTCTCATATTTGTGATCGCATGTATATAACGCACTTTACAGACAAAGAATGTTTGATCTTGAAACCAGGATTTGATGTTCCCGAAGAATGGGTTATCATGAGAGCACCCAGAGTCAATGATTTGTATGTGTTGGACATGAGCATAGCTACTACTACCACGGGTCAGGCTCACTCTTTTATGTCAAGAGCAACAGAAAAAGAATCACAGTTATGGCATCGAAAGATGGGCCATATTCACTTACGAAAAATGAATCACCTGGTGCATAACGACTTAGTTACTGGTGTTCATGTGAAAGGTTTTCATCTTGAAGGAGAGTGCATTAGCTGCATTAAAGGCAAGCAAAAGAAGAAATCACATCCTCAAAAGAAAGTCAACTCAGTCTCAAGACCGCTAGAAAGACTCCATATGGATCTGTTTGGTCCTGTAAACGTCAAAAGTATTACTGGAGATCTTTAGTGTCTAGTAGTAACAGATGACTACTCAAGATTTTCATGGGTATCATTTCTGAAGTCAAAAGATGAGACATTTGATAGTTTGATGCTGTTGTTCAGAAAAATTGAAAACTTGTACCAAACCCGAATCAGAAGAATCAGGAGTGATAACGGTACAGAGTTCAAGAATAACAAGATGGAAGAATATTGTGATAAGAGAGGTATACTGCAAGAATTTAGTGCTCCTTACACTCCGCAGCAGAATGGAGTAGCTGAAAGAAAGAATAGGACGCTAATTGAAACGGCTAGGATGATGCTTGCTGATTCCAAACTACCTGTCAACTTTTGGGCAGAAGCAGTATCAGCCGCTTGCTATACACTCAATCGGGTTCTCACTGTGAAGAAATTCAACAAAACATGTTTCGAGCTGATCAACAACTGCAAACCGAACCTAAAGTATTTAGAACCGTTTGGGTCTCCCTGCACTGTTCTAGAGCCTTTTGGAAAGTTTGGTGCAAAGAGCATTGAAGGAATTTTCGTGGGTTACTCAAGTCCATTGAAACAAGTCTTTGTTCCAAGCTTGAAGCGGATAATCGAAGCACATAATGTTTAGTGTCAAGGTTATACCATGCCACCACAGAATCCAGGCGACTCATGGCGTTTTAATTACGATACTTTGTGGGATTCGTTTGACATTGAAGAAGAACAAGATTTCTTTGACGAGTTAGATATTTTGAGAGAATATGAAGAATCGCAGGAAAGATTTCCAGCAGAAACTTACATTCATCAACGACAAGCTTCGAATGATGATGAAGCTGGTCCAAGCAATGCCGGAGAACATGATGAGATTCAGCAAGCTTCTGAAAATCAGACAGCAGTCAATGATAATCTAGAATCTGATAATAGACCGATATTTGATCGTGGAGATGCAGATTCTGAGGGGGAGTAGATCCAGATATCAAGTCAAACAATTCCAGTCAGTGAACAAGGTGCAAATCAGAATGTTACAAATTTGGAAGGCGAGGTAGATGTTCCAGGCGAGGTGATGCCGAGAACTCTTTCGTATCATCCAGAAGAGTTGATTATTGGAGAATTACAATCAGGCGTTCGCATTAGACGACAAATTGACCAAGGCCTTACTTGTTTTTATTCTACAGTTGCTCATTTACAAACTGAGTTTTCACCTAGTTGTTTTATTTCGCAGATCGAACCGCAAACATACAAAGAGGCGCTAACTGAAGATTGTTGGGTCAATGCTATGCAAGAAGAGTTGAGTCAGTTTGAGAAGTTGGGTGTGTGGAAATTGGTAGATTTTCCAAATGGTCAAAGGAAGATAAACACCAAATGGGTGTTCAAGTTTAAGAGAGATGATCGAGGGGTTATTATTCGTAACAAAGCTCGACTCGTAGTCCAGGGTTTCAGTCAGCAGGAGGGTATAGATTTCACTGAAGTATATGCTCCGGTTGCTAGACTTGAAGCGATCAGAATCTTCCTAGCATTTACATCTTGGAAAAATTTTAAAGTTTATCAGCTAGATGTTAAATCGGCGTTTCTCTATGGGAAGGTAAAAGAGGAGGTATATGTCGGACAGCCACCGGGCTTCACCAATCCAATCCACAAAGACAAGGTTTATTTGCTAGATAAGGCGCTCTATGGTTTACACCAGGCCCCGAGAGCTTGGTACGAGACATTGTCTCAACACCTGCTAGCCAACAACTTCATCCGTGGAAAAGTGGATGCCACTCTCTTCACCAAAGAAGTCGATGGACATCTTCTGATAGTTCAAATATACGTGGACGACATCATATTTGGGTCTACAAATGAAAATCTGTGCAAATATTTTGAAAGAGTTATGAAGCAAAAATTTGAAATGTCATCGATGGGTGAGATGAAATTCTTCTTGGGACTTCAAGTTGATCAACTGCCTAAGGGAATATTCATACATCAAACGAAGTACGTTCATGATATCTTAGAGAAATTTGGGATGTCAAGTTCTACTCCAGCTTCCACCCCATTAGCAACGAACCATGGGATAAACCCTGATCTCACCAGAGAGAAGGTAGATGAAACGTTGTATCGTTCCATGATCGGATCGTTGATGTACTTGACAGCTTCTAGACCCGATATCATGTACCCAACCTGCCTCGCAACAAGATTTCAATCTAACCCGAGAGCTTCGCATATGGTGATTGTCAAAAGGATATTACGCTACCTGAAGGGAACTCCATCATTGGGGTTGTGGTATCCAAGAGAAGGCGATTTTACGCTTGAAGGTTATTCCGATTCCGATTTCGGATGCTGCAAAGTTAACACAAAGTCAACAACAGCGGGGTGCCAGTTTTTCGGACCACGATTGGTCACCTGGCAATGCAAGAAGCAGACCTCTCTAGCTTTATCCACATGTGAAGCTGAATATGTATCTGCTAGCAGTTGCTGCTCTCAGATCTTGTGGATCCAGCAACAGATACGTGACTACGGTTTGCAATTTCTTAACACCCCTATCTTTGTTGATAATGATGCAGCGATAAACATCACTAAAAATCCAGTTCATCACGCTAAAACGAAACACATTGAAATTCGTCATCATTTCATCCGAGATTGTTTCGAGAAGAAGTTGATACGAATTGAGAAAATTCACACTGACGAACAAAAAGCTGATTTACATACCAAAGCGTTTGACAAAACTCGTTTTCAATATTTTTTAAAATTGAACGGTATGAAGCTTTTATCGGTGTTGGAAGAGATTCTTGGCGTTGATGAAGGTACCACTGTAGATGATGATGTTGAGAAGCAATCTGCAATGGTTTGTCGATTTTTTACTTGTTTTGGTATTTAGGGGGAGTATAGGGTAATATTTTCAGAAAATACAAAAGCAGTAAAAAATTTTAAAAATCCAAAAACATGAGATATTTTCAAAATACAAAAACAATAGAAAATCAGAAAAGAGCTTCTGTAAAAAAGGAAAACGATAGTATATTGGCTTGACAGTTACGGTATGCTAAAGATATGTAAAGTTTAAAAGTTTTAAACAGTCTCGCTGATGATGTGCCGATAGGTTTTTACACATTTAGTAGGTTTGTTCGGGATATAAATCTAAATTTTTACTTGCTTATTTTGTGGGGAACACTACTTGGATATATAGGTAACCCCTGAAATTTCGTTTAAAAGATCCCTCTTTCTGAGATACTAGGTCTTTATACTCAGTGATATATGGGGTATTATCCCGGGACTTCTGATTTTGTGGAAGCAATGGCCTAGTCCCCGTATAATACTTTATGCTTGCTTGAAACATAACATCGCCCTCAGCATAAAAAATGACGAAACATTGCAAAATGCTAATCATGTGCTGCTATAAAAAAGATCCTCTAAAGGGGACACACCAAAAGTCAAAGCCGTCATCTCTCTGCTGAACGAACGTTCTGACCTGAGCTCTCACGGCCCTCACAATTTAACCCCTTACAGATATCATCTGTGGTATACTCACCTGTAAGACTGAATATTGGGTTCTGGATACGGGAGTATATTCAAGAGGTGGGACACATGAATAAGTTTAAGTTCTTAATTCACCTAATTCGTATCCTGGACAGATTGAAATTTGTGTGAGAATTTAAGTGGATCAGTATATCGACAATCTAAGTGAATTGTTTAATTCTGAGTATGAAATTAAAGCTTAATGGTACTTGTGACTTGTCGACAGCTGATATGATTCCCTAACACGCTCATCAAAAATATGTTTGTAAATAGTTTACATTTACTGCATTTTATTTCTGTTAAGCATTCTAGTTTAGAAACCTTTATTAAAAATCCAAAAAGATTTCACATTTCTGTTTTATTTTTGACAAACCAAAGTGGAAAGCTAATCTTCAGATTCACAATTTGAAGCAGATGCAGGAAGTTTCTGAGCTGGAAGATGAGTTGTGAGCTTAACATATAAAATTTGTGAAATTGAAAAGTCAAAACAAGTTCATTAAATTGAGACTTGTAAATTTCAGAAAATTGTTTGAACTAGTTTGTACAAAATGTCGGTGTGATTTATTTCAGGTCAACCAGGGTCATTAAGTTGGACTTGGTAGACAAATTAAGTTCTTAGGGTCATTAATTTGAACCTGGATACTTAAGTGGATTTCTAAAAACTGATAAGACCATCAAATGAAGTAAAATGGTAAGTTTGAATTGAAACTGTTATAATCATAAACCTTATGTTTAGGTAGAGATTGTGCAGGTAACAGTTTTGATATTGAGATAACATCTAAGCAAAATCTCAGCTAACTGAGAGGGGGAGTCTGAAAACAGAAAGTCAGATACAGTTCATGAATCTACATTCAAGGGGGAGTTTGAAGGTTGTCAAAGATTCAGATTCTGTGATTCATGCTAGCCGTTGATGGAAGAAGAGAAGATTTGAAGGAAGCTTACATTGTTAGACAAATTGGAAAGAGATCAAGTCTAAAGACTCGACGCCGAAGACTTCGTCAACATCCAAGGGGGAGTCTGTTGGTGCATAAATGTCTGTTAACTTCGTCTTTATCGAGTCTTATGTCTAGATAGGATAAACCAGTGCTCAGCGGGTTAGAAATTAGGGTTTTATATGTGTTTGCATGTAATTTCGCTTGAAAGTGCCACTGGCAGTTTCAAATGAAATTAACAAGTTTAATTCCGCTTGAAATGGCCAGTGCCACTTTCAAACAGAATTACCAACACTATATATACCTGAGCCTAGTGTGTCATTTGATACGGAATTACTTTGAGATTTCAGAGCCGAGGTGCTGACCGTTTGTCATTTGATCTGTAAAAAGCTTTGAAATCAGTAATAAAAGGATAATTAAGAAGGATCAAGTTGTTTTAACGTCAATTTCACTGATTCCACCTTTGTTATTGATGTATAACTCTTCTGATTGACTCGTTAGGGTCACACGACGATCCAACATTTTATAATATCAAAACAAACTTTAAATGGTACATGGTGTTTTATTTGTAGCAGGTACATGGTGTTTTATTTTTCATGTTAAAAATGTATATAGTGTTTTATCCATATTAGACTAATTTTTTATTACTCTTAAACCTTTCCGCTCTAAATTTTAATGATTGTCACATGTCTAACTCCTATTCTTTCTTAGAATTTAACCCTTTGTAATATATATATATATATAGGGTGGGGTTCGGCTACAAAGTACATTTTTCCTACAAAGTGTACAAAGTCATAAAATACCACAATTTTAGCCATAAAACACACTAAAACCCACAAAAAACATAATGACGATCACTAAAAGACAATATCAAAACCCTAACAGTCCTTAAAAACTTCAAACACACCATCGTACAGCTATGAATATAAAACACAACATGATAAACAACATAAAACACACTAATGTTAGTCATTCGATAATCAAAGCCTTATCATTCAAAACACAACACAAAACCCAAAAATATGGTGTTTTAGTAACTTCACTATGTTATTTGTGGGTTTTAGGTGTGTTTATGGTTGACATTATAGTGTGTTTATGACTTTGTAGGAAAAATGGACTTTGTAGCCAACTCCCACCCTATATATATATATAGATAGGGGAAGGTTCAAATGAAAACCACTAGTTATTGTGAAAACTCGAAAACTAATTAAAAAAGCAAAAAAAAAAACATATCAAATTTTTTTTTGCATAACAAATTTCGCAGCTTTTTATATATAAAAAAAAATTTCAATTTTTTTTTGTAGTGCACATGTGTAATACTACACATGTGTACAAAAAAGATTTTTTTTTTGATAATTTTTTTTTATATAAAAAAACCTGCGATTTTTATAAAAAAATTGAAAAAAAAAGAAATTTTGTGTGTTTTTTAGCCTTTTTTTAGTTAGTTTTCGAGTTTTCACAATAAAAGTGGTTTTCATTTGAACCATCCCCTATATATATATATATATATATATATGTGTGTGTGTGTGGAGAGAGAAGAAGAGGAGCATGATGATCAAGAGTGTGTCTCTCTCTCTCTCTCTCTATATATATATATATATATAGGGGGCCGCTAGAATGAGAACCACCACGAGTTATGAGAACCACGAGAACCAAGTGCCACGGAGGGGCGTTGACCACGAAATTTTTTTTACACCTAGATCCGTATATTTTAAGACCGGGTGTAAAAAAAAAATTTCAAACGGTGCGCCCGAGGGGGTAGTTTTTTACACCCAAAGTTTGGTGTTTTTAATTTTTTTTTCTTTTTTCTTTTTTTTTACAAACTTCGGGTGTAAAAAACTACCCCCTCGGGCGCACCGTTTGAAAATTTTTTTTTACACCCGGTCTTAAAATATACGGATCTAGGTGTAAAAAAATTTTTCGTGGTCAACGCCCCTCCGTGGCACTTGGTTCTCGTGGTTCTCATAACTCGTGGTGGTTCTCATTCTAGCGGCTCCCTATATATATATATATATATATATATGATGATCAGGGCCGTCCTCGAGAATGATAAAACTCTTTTGGGCCTCGGCAAGAAAATTGGGCTCAAACCTATAATATAAACTCATCAATTATATATCAAGAAATCACAATACGACAATCATTGTTATAAAATAAACAAAACAAAAGTGTTGTAACAAAATGATCGAACTTACTTAAGTGAATCGTGCGGCACTCGTAGCATTTTTGGAAGCAAAACTCTCGATCAAGTCTTTATATTCTATACCTTCTAATATTTCGTTTCCAATAAATATCATCGCCAATCCGTTAAGTCTTTCTTGCAACATCGTCGATCGTAAATAAGTCTTCAACAACTTCAATTTTGAAAAGCTTCTTTCCGCAGATGCCACCGTTACCGGAATTGTCAAAAGAACTTTATATGCGTTTATAGCATTAGGGAAATGACCAAGCCGCTTGATATTGTTTAAAGCATCAAAAGGTCTAACAATGTAACTCGGTAAGAATGTCTCGGTCAATTTCAACTCCAAATAAAGTTCATTAGCATCAATGTCCGATTCTTCTTTATATTTTAATGCATCTTGAAGACGATAACAACAAGACTTAAGAGTGGTTTCATCAAGTGTCTTCAACTTTTTAGGAAACAAAAAAACCCCATGAATTTTTGAATTTTTTGTATTGATCGAATCTTGTTTCAAGAGAACCTATAGCTTGATCAACAATACATAAATAGTAATTGACTTTAAAATCCTCATCGAGTGAAAATAAAACTTCTTCTACATTTGAATTCTCATCAAATTGTTTTTTCCTACGTATCACACGTTTTTGAGGGAATTCCGCATCAACACCCCTTTCATTGGCAATTTCTATAGCTTCATCAATTGCCTTGGAAAACCCCTCTCCTCTATATTTTTTAAAGTATTTAATCAGTTTGTCCACTTCATCAATAGCAACATCAAGAACCACATCCTTTGATTGCAACTTTTTGCTCACCACATTCATATTTGATAATATTTCATACCAGATGACGATCTGTACCAAAAATTCAAACTCACCAACCTCATGCTTTTCAAGTGATTTAGCTTCGCTTTGAATTTTAGCATCTTTATCGGAGGCCCTAACTTCCTTCAAAACTTTTCTTACATCTACAAGTTGAGTTCTAATAGGCTTAATACTATCTACACGACTTTCCCAACGAGTGGTAGACAATGACTTAAGAGTCAATTCTTTAACATTGTCTTTCAATATTTGCCACCTATTAATAAGGTGGCAAAAATAGTATATATCCGTTGTATTGTTCCAAAAAATTCTCTAGACTTTGTAATAGTGTTAGCCATATCACACAATACAAGATTAAGACTATGACAACCACAAGCACTATACAAATCTCTAGGGTTTTTTCTAAGAATCTCCTTTGAACTCCACTATGTTTTCCCTTCATGTTTGCTCCATTATCATAGCCTTGACCACACAAATCATTGATATCAAGACCTAGAGACTCTAATTCCTTAGAAGTAACTTCAAAAAGTCCTTTACTGGTAGTATCATCAACAACCAAACACCCTAAAAAAGATTCCTCAACGGTCACAAAATTAGTGCTAAAATTCACATATCTCACAATTATCGACATTTGTTCTTGGTGACTTACACCGGGGGTGCAATCGAGTATTAGGGAGTAATATTTTGCTTGCTTTATCTTCTTGATGATTTTTGTTTTAACTTGATGAGCTAGTAATTGTATTAACTCGTTTTGGATATTGTGCCCAAGATAATGTACATGGAGTTCATCACTCACGATATGTCGCACATGCTCTTTCATAATTGGGTCAAACTCTTCCAACATCTCAACCATTCCTAAAAAGTTTCCATTGCCATGTTGATACAACTTCTCATTTGATCCGCGAATTAGCAAGAAATTTCACAAGTGCAATAATCCTAAATATGACTTCTTTCCAATAATCTCTTTCATTTTTAAATTGCTCATATGATACTTTGTCAATTGTTTTATTGCATTCCAACCTTTAACGCATTTCAAACAATTGATTCATATTCTTGAGATGTTCAAAGCTAACTTCATGCTCTTTAAGAACTTGAGAAGCATGCTTCCAATCCGCATAACCTTCATTATCCAACCTCCTTTCGGATGCCCATGTCTAAAAAGTTTACAACAAAAACAAAAGAGTTTGTCAAGCTCTTTCGAATACACTAACCATTTTCTATCAAGCTTCTCCCTATTTGATAAAATTCTAGTATACATCACTCTAGAAAATCGTCTTCCAAGTTTATCCACAGGACCCTTATCAATAGTCAAATCTCTTTTTGGTCCTTTGATAACCAATTCATTTTTCAAGTTAGGATTAAGCCCATCCCAAGTTTTAGGATCAAAAATATCAATACTAGGATTCACATTAGCATCATCTTTACCCACATTAGCTTCATCTACATTAGCATTAACATCATCTTCATCCTTATCCACCTCAACATTAACATCATCGTCACCCACGTTAGCTTCATCCACATTAACATTAACATCATCTTCACCCACATTAGCTTCATCCACATTAACATCATCTTCGCTCACATTAACTTCATCCTTATTAGCATTAACATCATCTTCACCCGCATTAGCATCCACACTAGAACTAGAACTTTGAGGTTGTTTTGTGAAAAACTTGTTTATGCGATTTTGTTTTACTTCGTCAGCCTTTCTTTTGTCCTCCTCTAGCTTCTTCTTTTTAAGTTTTAGACTACCAGATAGGTATTTGTATTTGGGAACCGGAGGCATAATTTCTAGACAAAATAAAAGTTTCAGACATGTAAGTTTCAATTCAACTTGCAAAAATTTATACATCAAAGTTTTAAACATTTAACTTTGCACAAATAGACCTTATCGAACATACATACATATGTGATATGTCCACATAACTCGCTCAAGCAAATGAAACAAGCATATACATCACATACACACTAACTTAATAAAAAAAAAATTGGTCATTTAGAATATTTACTTTAACTATTTAAATAAAAAATTAAAAAACCAAATGATGTCATCATTTATTATCCTTTTGATTATACTAATCAATCAATATAAAACAACAATATCCTATTGAACTATTTGTTTGATTATAACATAATTTATTAATTATTAATTTTTTTTTTCAACTTCTAGTTCTTTCTATTAATTAAAAAGGCACAAAGTTTGGCAAATGGACTTAATATCCAATCGTTTGGTCTGTTGGTCATGCACTTTAACCACACTATAAGAATTGCAGTTGGGGGCCTGGGCCATTTGTTAATGTAAAACATTAAAACAAGTCTCAAAATCAACTATATGTCCAACGCTAATAAAAAGAAACTGAGAAACATAATAAGTTTGATTCACCTTTTATGTGATACTTAAACCCTAGTCACTCAGATTCTGAGTTGTTTTTTAGATTGATTGCAAGAATATAGAAACCCTAGTCACTCAGATTGTTGTTGATGTCGAATTCAGATTTGAATTGTGAATTGATTATCAGATTGATGTCGTTGCTTTGTTGATGCCATGTTTTTTTGCGCTCAATTATCATAGATGAAGATATTAATGGGCATTGCTGTTGTTCACATATGCTCGTCCGTGTTTTCCTTTTTGCGCTCCTGTATTCCCCAAGGCCCACCATATATACTAAAATAGTTTTTTTTTTTTAATTTTGGGCCCCTTAAAGCTTTTGGGGCTTGGCTTTCGCCCGGGCCGCCCGACCCAATAGCCGGCTCTGATGATGATCAAGAGCTTGATCCACTTCACACCGAAATTGGAAAGGTTATAGAGGGGGTGCGGTGTTCACCTCCATCTCCGTATACCAAACACGTGGAAGCCTATTATCCTCTAGCTTTTTTCGGTTTTTTTTTTTTTGGACTTTCACAACAATATTAAATATATAATGTTTGTAAAAGTAAAAATAATTTTGTAGAGTAAATTTTCACAAAACTCAAAAACAAATATAAACTTGTACAACAAGGAGAGAGACTAATGACGTTAACACTTCCTTGTTTTACGCATAATAGTGATGTTACAACAAGGAGAAGTTTTTTCCTAAAGTGGTGTTGGTGGAGAAAGTATTTACCAAAATAGTGTTGGTTAAAAAATATTTACCAAAGTAGTGTTTTAGTTGTCAAATCTAAAGAAAATCTCACTCTATAGTTTCTCACTCCTAATTTTATCAATTTACTTCAATTTATTAAATAATTATCTGTTTAAATACTTTTTAATATAAAAATATTGCTAACCTCAATTATTTTTGCTCCTCGTTCAAATTGGGTTGTTTATTGTTCAAATCGGACAATAACCTTGAAATTCGAACGAGCCGAATTCAAATAACAAAAAAAACTTTAACGGATTGTTTATACGAGTTGAATTCAGAATTTGGAATCAATATATACAAATTTTATACTTTTATAAAAGGTACATGTATTTATTTATTATTACATATTTTATTAATGTTTGTTTACCGTTTCTCATTGATTATATATAAATAAAACACTTATAATTACACATTAGTTTATATCTTGAGGACAGATCCGAACAACAGTTGAGGTTTACAATTTGCTTATTAAAAAAACAATGCTTAAATCAATAATTATTTAATAAAATTTAAGTTAACTAATATGATTAGGAGTGAGAAACTAAAAAGTAAGATATTCTTTGAATTTGACAACTAAAACACTATTTTGGTAAATATTTTTAAACCAACACTATTTTGGTAAATACTTTCTCCACCAACACTACTTTGGGAAAAAACTCCAACAAGGAGAGGGACTAATGACGTTAACACTTCCTTGTTTTACGCATAACAGTGATGTTACAACAAGGAGAGAGACTAATTACGCAAACACTTTCTTGTTTTACACATATACAGTTCATTCTCACATTAATTATTACCCTTGTTTTACGCATATACATTTCATTTTCACATTTTTTTAAATTATAACTTTAATTAATCGTGTTATGAATTTACATCGAGATAACACGAAGTAGTTTTTCGATTAAGATCAAGCATTTGCACTTAAAAGGAAACACCTCAAACAAATTTTTCTACTACCAGCCTTATAAAGCTTCTTACAAAATCTTTAAGCAATCATTTCATCTTACTAGCTTTTTATATTTTTCATATTGTCACAAAGTCTTATATTTAATTTTTATGATTTTTATTGGATTTTTATCATCATACAAATAAATACATTACAATTTTATATAATATTAAGTAGTACATTTAATTATTACATAGTTAAAGAGAAAATTAAAAAGAAGTTGATTAAGTTTTAAATGCATTTGTGTTTAAAGTCACTTATTATATGCTAGTGTTAGTTTATTAATGGAGTTGATGGCCAATTGGTATGAGGAAAAGCCTTTAGAAACATCTAGATTTGATGGTCTTAGATTCAAATCCCACAGATGACCTGACCCAATTAAGGAAATTTACCGTTCTAAAAAAATATGCTAGTGTCACCATAAGTTGTCGTGAGTTCTCGAAGCACGAGTTTATACCTTTCTTGGGATTAAGATGGAGATTCATTTGTATGGTGAATGTTTATGTGGTAGATACATGAGGATATTGGTTGAATGTGTTTTAGTTTCCAGTGTACCTGGTTGAAATATGGCTTCGAGGATGGAGATAAATGTGTAAATTGTGGATATTCTTAGCCCAGCTTGTTGTTCTCAAAACATTATCCAACAAACAAAGAAAATAGGAAATATCTAAAATATATTTTGTTTTAAATTAACTTAGGTCTGCATCCTTGCATTCTATATGTGCATTCAACAATCTTTAATTTCCATTACTTGAACAACATACTAGAGAGTGTCAACTACCATATATAGTTGGTAAGACATAGGTTTTAAAGTAAAGAATAAACAAGAATAATGTTTGCAAACAACAAGGTCATAAACATGTTAAAGCATACAAGTATATAAACTAAATACATGCGTTCACAATTGTGCCCCCTTATTTCTAACTCCTTGACACAACTGATAAACTTTTAGATTGTCGGGGTCTGTCCATCCAGACCACTTACTCGGGAATCCTGGATGGGGTCGTGAGGCCAATAGATCTACTAACACACTATCATGGGCTTCGCAACGTTAATGGTTGTTTAGATTGTTTAGGCGAGCTCTATGAATGTGCCAATAACTCGTTTGAATGCTTGATGACGTGTGTTTGGGTAGTGGTTAATTTAATAAGGAAAAAGTACAAGTTTTGTCCTTTATCTTTATACCACTTTTCAGGCGGTGTCCTTTTTAGCGAATGTTGACATGCGGTGTCCTTTACTAGGTATTTTGTTGCAAGTTTAGTCATTTACACCTAACCCGGTTAAATAACCCTGTTAAATATGGGCACGTGATAAGCACATGAGGGTAATTATGTCTTTCCCCCATCCCTTCATTTCCCCCCTTTTATAACCCCCAGGAACCCTAATTTTCATTGTGGTGCATAAAGTCTTCAAATGATTAATGTTACTATCTGTTACCATCTCTATAGATAGAGAGAGAGAGAGAGAGAGAAGAATGGGAGTCAGCCACTTTATGGACCCAGTTAATCACTTCACAGCAGGCAACATTCAGGTATTTCATTGTTCAGATTTAAAACATGTTTTGAATCTGTGTGTTTACATGCACACGAATGAAGATTACATTATGTTGTGTTTTTTATTCGTGTTAGTTAGGTAATACCCCAACTTTTCATTCTACTGATTTGACGCGTTGTGGCTTGAAGTTTGGTGTGTGGGTTTTAGGGTGTTACCAATTGAAGATGTGTTGGTTCTTTAGATTCAAGGAATTTTTTTTACTGCATGTATGTTTTTAAATAATTATTTTATGATATCATATAGATGTCCTAAGTTTTTCCGGCCGAAGAAAAGCATAAGGTAAAACAAACATCATTTCAAAACAATATAAAATTTGAATGGTTCAAGAAACTTTATACTGATTGTTGATTGCAGTTCTTTTGTAAGTTCAAGAAACTTTAATGAGATTCATAACTATTTTAAGTGTGTAAGTTCTTCAGGTTATTTCAGGTTATTGTGAACTGACGATTCAGCGAATCGTTGTTCTCCGTTGAGTCTCTCGCTCTTTTGAATTTCCTAATTGTTTTAAGCGTGTAAGTGTGTTCATCTACTTTTAGTATGGCAGTTTCTTTCAGTTTTTTCTTTTTTTTTTTGTTTTGGAGAGTCTTTTTGTTCATATAATTGTATAAGTGTTTGCGTGAGCATTGAAGAGACTTTAGATGTTAGGTTCATTTCTAATTATGGGGTTTATACTTGGTTTATTTGACATCAAAAGTTTGAAATGTCAATTTCTTCATTTAGTTTTCGATAGACTATGGACATTAATGACTCATGATGAAAAGATGATGAGTATTCAATCTTGGTATGTTGAATTCATTATGTACTACAAAGTCTCTTTAGTATCAAAGGGTGTGTATCTACATCATAATTTATAAACATTTATTTGTTACACCAATTGTCATCAATTTTAATTGGTATGATTATAATCTTCATTTTTTATTATTGAATTCAGAAATAGAAGTTGCACCTTGTGGACTACTACCACAATCCGAAGCTACTACAAAGAATTAGGAACACAAAATTTGTAGCTTTGGGGCTGATTTGGTGTAGGAATCATCGAGGTAAATACTAAGCTTGACTTTGGTGATTACATTTTTGTTTTAGAAGGAAAAAAAAGATACAGATGATGATGAATACTCTAACCATCTCACCTTTTCCCAACTAGCCTTCATTTTTTATTAAATAAAATCCTTATGGTAGCTTAATAAAAGGCCTCCTTCCATTCTACTTTTGTGCAAGTCAAGAGCTACATTTGTGTTTAGGCCATTTTGCCTTATAATTGACATGAAATGGGAAAAAAAATATGTATTGTTTAGTTATTGTGCCATGGCGGTCTAATAGACCGAGCCGAGCAAAATGGCTCAGTCGCGTAAGAAAAACAAGACAAGTTTTATACATGTATTAATTGTGTCAGAGGTGATCAGTTTGAGCCGGTTCAAAACTGAACTGAAAAATTTAGTTTTTGTTATGGTTATCACTTCCATGCCAATAGAACCACCCTGCGCACACCCTTAAAATTATCAACACGTCTTTATTTCATATTTTTATTACAAGCAATTTCATAATTTTAAAAATGTCAACGGGTGACTTTTGCAATCAAACCCTAATTTCTAATTGCCTCCTGCATGTACTCTAGCTGTTTTACTCTTGGATCGAAGGAAAATTGGAAAATGTTCGGTCATGCCAAATCGACGAGGAGCTAATTGGTAGAATAGTGGGATAATTGGATCCACGAAGCTTACACTGTAAGTTTGTAAGTAAATGGTTTGTAACTTTTGATTGTAAACAAATAATTGGCTGTATAAATTGTAGCTTAGGGTTTCGTTTTAAGACGATACAACAATAAACATTGTTAACAATCTATATTATTGAACATAATTATCACTTTGGAATATGGATTTCGTTGTTAGGGTTTCAAATGACGTCGATAAATCAGTTCAGGTTCCTTTATATTAGATTCTATTAAAACGTGAATACTATGTTATACAGTTGTCATTTTTCTTTAAAATATTGACATGCTTGCTGACATGATTTTTACATAATTGTAGAACAGGCACAACTGACGAGTGTTTTGTGGTAGTACTTCATTTCCCCCTTCCATACATCATTGGCGCGATGTGATATAGCGGTGATATGGCGCGATGAAGGAGACGATGAATCGTCAGTGAACAAAATAACATTCGAGAAATTGCGGTCAGAGGTTTGGTATGCTTAATTTCTACCTTTGTCAATAAAAGGCAGAATAACGATTTTATGTTGTTAGATAAATGTTAATTCATATGACATTATTTTGGATTTTGTTTAGGTTGGTTGAGTATGCTCTTGAAAAACTGGCATTGGAAAAAAGGATCTGGGATCGCGATTGATATGCTGATGGATGTTAAATCGGTGGTGATACTTTACAGATCTATAAATCGCCACCCGATTTCTCTCTCTCATCCACACCATTATTAATGTGTGTTGAAAAATATCGTGTATTAAGAACCTTAGACTAATATTTATATGTACACGAATCAGTTGAGAAATTCACGATTGGGAGCTACATTTTTCCGTTTAATGTAATTTAATATCTACATAAGTAACGGAACGTTTCTTTTATTTCAAGGTTCATGTTTAAATGTATTTTTTTTTAAATAAAAAAACATATCATTTCTCAGCACACATATTCATAAAAAGATTTAAGGGTGTGTTGATGACTATTGAACCCGTATACTATTTTTGCTTTTGATTGTAATTTAAATTTTCTTACACGGGGAATAACCTATCTATTATATATAACAAATGTGTTAAATTTTGCTGATGTGTCAAGCTATGAGGGCTCTAAATTTTGCTTTTTGGTGGGAAAATTTCGGGTCCGCTTTTTTGTTTAGTGAAGCCCCAAATACCCATTTTGTTACCCGGTTATAAAAACCTTCTAAAACACGCTTTCCCCACACAAACCCTAATTTCATTTTCTATCAGCTTCCTCTCCCATCGAAACTACTGTAGATCTTCCGATTAAATTCGTGCATCAGTTGAGCAATCCTTCATTGCTAATTTTTCCCTTTTGATTCAAGTTTCTACCATTCGATTCATGGCAGTTTGATGATATGGATTTCATTTCATCGCCATTGAAGACGAGCCTCTTCTGATGATTATGTTCAAGGTAAGTTAAAGCCTTTCGATTTTATCTCAGATTTGTTATACAAAATTATTATATGCGTTGAAGGGTTTATCTTTTCTTCACATAGCCAAGAAAACCCTAACATCCATCTCTTTCGTCATTCCCTTTCATCGATCTACCAGAGAATCATTATGAATTGGTATGTTTGTACATGATTTGTTTACTTTTGAACATAAGAAGTTTGTTTAATCAGATTTCATCGATTTCCAAACCAGATTTGATTCTGATTGTTTTATGTGATCTGATGAATCTCTGCAGCGGAGATTCTTTCTTTTCTAAAACCCTAGATATGAAATTCATTTTCTTTCTGATCTACTCATCTTCGATCCAGAATATTCAAACTTCAATCATCATGTAAGAAATCTTTTTTTATGATTGGTATTAATCCGGGTATTCTCAATCCTCATTCATTCCTATCCCATTCGCGTTTTCTTCATTTTTAATTCTTGCACAAAGAGAGGTTAACTATAGATAGAGAGAGAGAGAGAGAGAGAGAGAGAGAGAGAGAGAAGAATGGGAGTCAGCCACTTTATGGACCCAGTTAATCACTTCACAGCAGGCAACATTCAGGTATTTCAATGTTCAGATTTAAAACATGTTTTGAATCTGTGTGTTTACATGCACACGAATGGAGATTACATTATGTTGTGGTTTTGATTCGTGTTAGTTAGGTAATACCCCAACTTTTCATTCTACTGATTTGACCCGTTGTGGCTTGAAGTTTGGTGTGTGGGTTTTAGGGTGTTACCACATAATTGAAGATGTGTTGGTTCTTTAGATTCAAGGAATTTTTTTTTTACTGCAGGTATGTTTTTAAATAATTATTTTATGATACCATATAGATGTCCTAAGTTTTTCCGGCCGAAGAAAAGCATAAGGTAAAACAAACATCAATTCAAAACAATATAAAATTCGATTGGTTCAAGAAACTTTATACTGATTGTTGATTGTAGTTCTTTTGTAAGTTCAAGAAACTTTAATGAGATTCATAACTGTTTTAAGTGTGTAAGTTCTTCAGGTTATTTCAGGTTATTGTGAACTGACGATTCAGGGAATCGTTGTTATCCGTTAAGTCTCTCGCTCTTTTGAATTTCCTAATTGTTTTAAGCGTGTAAGTGTGTTCATCTACTTTTAGTATGACAGTTTCTTTTAGTTTTTTCTTTTTTTTTTTGTTTTGGAGAGTCTTTTTGTTCATATAATTGTATAAGTGTTTGCGTGAGCATTGAAGAGACTTTAGATGTTAGGTTCATTTCTAATTATGGGGTTTATACTTGGTTTATTTGACATCAAAAGCTTGAAATGTCAATTTCTTCATTTAGTTTTCGATAGACTATGGACATTAATGACTCATGATGAAAAGATGATGAGTATTCAATCTTGGTATGTTGAATTCATTATGTACTACAAAGTCTCTTTAGTATCAAAGGGTGTGTATCTACATCATAATTTATAAACATTTATTTGTTACAGCAATTGTCATCAATTTTAATTGGTATGATTATAATCTTCATTTTTTATTATTGAATTCAGAAATAGAAGTTGCACCTTGTGGACTACTACCACAATCCGAAGCTACTACAAAGAATTAGGAACACAAAATTTGTAGCTTTGGGGCTGATTTGGTGTAGGAATCATCGAGGTAAATACTAAGCTTGACTTTGGTGATTACATTTTTGTTTTAGAAGGAAAAAAAGATACAGATGATGATGAATACTCTAATCATCTCGCCTTTTCCCAACTAGCCTTCATTTTTTATTAAATAAAATCCTTATGGTAGCTGAATAAAAGGCCTCCTTCCATTCTACTTTTGTGCAAGTCAAGAGCTACATTTGTGTTTAGGCCATTTTGCCTTATAATTGACATGAAATGGGAAAAAAAATATGTATTGTTTAGTTATTGTGCCATGGCGGTCTAATAGACCGAGCCAAGCAAAATGGCTCAGTCGTGTAAGAAAAACAAGACAAGTTTTATACATATATTAATTGTGTCAGAGGTGATCAGTTTGAGCCGGTTCAAAACTGAACTGAAAAATTTAGTTTTTGTTATGGTTATCACTTCCATGCCAATAGAACCACCCTGTGCACACCCTTAAAATTATCAACACGTCTTTATTTCATATTTTTATTACAAGCAATTTCATATTTTTAAAAATGTCAACGGGTGACTTTTGCAATCAAACCCTAATTTCTAATCGCCTCCTGCATGTACTCTAGCTGTTTTACTCTTGGATCGAAGGAAAATTGGAAAATGTTCGGTCATGCCAAATCGACGAGGAGCTAATTGGTAGAATAGTGGGCTAATTGAATTCACGAAGCTTACACTGTAAGTTTGTAAGTAAATGGTTTGTAACTTTTGATTGTAAACAAATAATTGGCTGTATAAATTGTAGCTTAGGGTTTCGTTTTAAGACGATACAACAATAAACATTGTTAACAATCTATATTATTGAACATAATTATCACTTTGGAATATGGATTTCGTTGTTAGGGTTTCAAATGACGTCGATAAATCAGTTCAGGTTCCTTTATATTAGATTCTATTAAAACGTGAATACTATGTTATACAGTTGTCATTTTTCTTTAAAATATTGACATGCTTGCTGACATGATTTTTACATAATTGTAGAACAGGCACAACTAACGGGTGTTTTGTGGTAGTACTTCATTTCCCCCTTCCATACATCATTGGCACGATGTGATATAGCGGTGATATGGCGCGATGAAGGTGACGATGAATCGTCAGTGAACAAAATAACATTCGAGAAATTGCGGTCAGAGGTTTGGTATGCTTAATTTCTACCTTTGTCAATAAAAGGCAGAATAACGATTTTATGTTGTTAGATAAATGTTAATTCATATGACATTATTTTGGATTTTGTTTAGGTTGGTTGAGTATGTTCTTGAAAAACTGGCATTGGAAAAAAGGATCTGCGATCGCGATTGATATGCTGATGGATGTTAAATCGGTGGTGATACTTTACAGATCTATAAATCACCACCCGATTTCTCTCTCTCATCCACACCATTATTAATGTGTGTTGAAAAATATCGTGTATTAAGAACCTTAGAATAATATTTATATGTACACGAATCAGTTGAGAAATTCACGATTGGGAGCTACATTTTTCCGTTTAATGTAATTTAATATCTACATAAGTAACAGAACGTTTCTTTTATTTCAAGGTTCATGTTTAAATGTATTTTTTTTTAAAATAAAAAAACATATCATTTCTCAGCACACATATTCATAAAAAGATTTAAGGGTGTGTTGATGACTATTGAACCCGTATACTATTTTTGCTTTTGATTGTAATTTAAATTTTCCTACCCGGGGAATAACCTATCTATTATATATAATAAATGTGTTAAATTTTGCTGATGTGTCAAGCTATGAGGGCTCTAAATTTTGCTTTTTGGCGGGAAAATTTCGGGTCCGCTTTTTTGTTTAGTGAAGCCCCAAATACCCGTTTTGTTACCCGGTTATAAAAACCTTCTAAAACACGCTTTCCCCACACAAACCCTAATTTCATTTTCTATCAGCTTCCTCTCCCATCGAAACAACTGTAGATCTTCCGATTAAATTCGTGCATCAGTTCAACAATCCTTCATTGCTAATTTTTCCCTTTTGATTCAAGTTTCTACCATTCGATTCATGGCAGTTTGATGATATGGATTTCATTTCATCGCCATTGAAGACGAGCCTCTTCTGATGATTATGTTCAAGGTAAGTTAAAGCCTTTCGATTTTATCTCTGATTTGTTATACAAAATTATTATATGCGTTGAAGGGTTTATCTTTTCTTCACATAGCCAAGAAAACCCTAACATCCATCTCTTTCGTCATTCCCTTTCATCAATCTACCAGAGAATCATTATGAATAGGTATGTTTGTACATGATTTGTTTACTTTTGAACATAAGAAGTTTGTTTAATCAGATTTCATCGATTTCCAAACCAGATTTGATTCTGATTGTTTTATGTGATCTGATGAATCTCTGCAGCGGAGATTCTTTCTTTTCTAAAACCCTAGATATGAAATTCATTTTCTTTCTGATCTACTCATCTTCGATCCAGAATATTCAAACTTCAATAATCATGTAAGAAATCTTTTTTTATGATTGGTATTAATCCGGATATTCTCAATCCTCATTCATTCCTGTCCCATTCGCGTATTCTTCATTTTTAATTCTTGCACAAAGAGAGGTTAACTATAGATAGAGAGAGAGAGAGATAGAGAGAAGAATGGGAGTCAGCCACTTTATGGACCCAGTTAATCACTTCACAGCAGGCAACATTCAGGCATTTCATTGTTCAGATTTAAAACATGTTTTGAATCTGTGTGTTTACATGCACACGAATGGAGATTACAATATGTTGTGGTTTTGATTCGTGTTAGTTAGGTAATACCCCAACTTTTCATTCTACTGATTTGACCCGTTGTGGCTTGAAATTTGGTGTGTGGGTTTTAGGGTGTTACCACATAATTGAAGATGTGTTGGTTCTTTAGATTCAAGGAAATTTTTTTTACTGCAGGTATGTTTTTAAATAATTATTTTATGATACCATATAGATGTCCTAAGTTTTTCCGGCCGAAGAAAAGCATAAGGTAAAACAAACATCATTTCAAAACAATATAAAATTTGAATGGTTCAAGAAACTTTATACTGATTGTTGATTGCAGTTCTTTTGTAAGTTCAAGAAACTTTAATGAGATTCATAACTGTTTTAAGTGTGTAAGTTCTTCAGGTTATTTCAGGTTATTGTGAACTGACGATTCAGCGAATCGTTGTTCTCCGTTGAGTCTCTCGCTCTTTTGAATTTCCTAATTGTTTTAAGCGTGTAAGTGTGTTCATCTACTTTTAGTATGACAGTTTCTTTCAGTTTTTTCTTTTTTTGTTTTGGAGAGTCTTTTTGTTCATATAATTGTATTAGTGTTTGCGTGAGCATTGAAGAGACTTTAGATATTAGGTTCATTTCTAATTATGGGGTTTATACTTGGTTTATTTGACATCAAAAGTTTGAAATGTCAATTTCTTCTTTTAGTTTTCGATAGACTATGGACATTAATGACTCATGATGAAAAGATGATGAGTATTCAATCTTGGTATGTTGAATTCATTATGTACTACAAAGTCTCTTTAGTATCAAAGGGTGTGTATCTACATCATAATTTATAAACATTTATTTGTTACAGCAATTGTCATCAATTTTAATTGGTATGATTATAATCTTCATTTTTTATTATTGAATTCAGAAATAGAAGTTGCACCTTGTGGACTACTACCACAATCCGAAGCTACTACAAAGAATTAGGAACACAAAATTTGTAGCTTTGGGGCTGATTTGGTGTAGGAATCATCGAGGTAAATACTAAGCTTGACTTTGTTGATTACATTTTTGTTTTAGAAGGAAAAAAAGATACAGATGATGATGAATACTCTAATCATCTCGCCTTTTCCCAACTAGCCTTCATTTTTTATTAAATAAAATCCTTATGGTAGCTGAATAAACGGCCTCCTTCCATTCTACTTTTGTGCAAGTCAAGAGCTACATTTGTGTTTAGGCCATTTTGCCTTATAATTGACATGAAATGGGAAAAAAATATGTATTGTTTAGTTATTGTGCCATGGCGGTCTAATAGACCGAGCCGAGCAAAATGGCTCAGTCGCGTAAGAAAAACAAGACAAGTTTTATACATGTATTAATTGTGTCAGAGGTGATCAGTTTGAGCCGGTTCAAAACTGAACTGAAAAATTTAGTTTTTGTTATGGTTATCACTTCCATGCCAATAGAACCACCCTGTGCACACCCTTAAAATATCAACACGTCTTTATTTCATATTTTTATTACAAGCAATTTCATATTTTGAAAAATGTCAACGGGTGACTTTTGCAATCAAACCCTAATTTCTAATCGCCTCCTGCATGTACTCTAGCTGTTTTACTCTTGGATCGAAGGAAAATTGGAAAATGTTCAGTCATGCCAAATCGACGAGGAGCTAATTGGTAGAATATTGGGCTAATTGAATCCACGAAGCTTACACTGTAAGTTTGTAAGTAAATGGTTTGTAACTTTTGATTGTAAACAAATAATTGGCTGTATAAATTGAAGCTTAGGGTTTCGTTTTAAGACGATACAACAATAAACATTGTTAACAATCTATATTATTGAACATAATTATCACTTTGGAATATGGATTTCGTTGTTAGGGTTTCAGATGACGTCGATTAATCAGTTCAGGTTCCTTTATATTAGATTCTATTAAAACGTGAATACTATGTTATACAGTTGTCATTTTTCTTTAAAATATTGACATGCTTGCTGACATGATTTTTACATAATTGTAGAACAGGCACAACTAACGGGTGTTTTGTGGTAGTACTTCATTTCCCCCTTCCATACATCGTTGGCGCGATGTGATATAGCGGTGATATGGCGCGATGAAGGAGACGATGAATCGTCAGTGAACAAAATAACATTCGAGAAATTGCGGTCAGAGGTTTGGTATGCTTAATTTCTACCTTTGTCAATAAAAGGCAGAATAACGATTTTATGTTGTTAGATAAATGTTAATTCATATGACATTATTTTGGATTTTGTTTAGGTTGGTTGAGTATGCTCTTGAAAAACTGGCATTGGAAAAAAGGATATGCGATCGCAATTGATATGCCGATGGATGTTAAATCGGTGGTGATACTTTACAGATCTATAAATCGCCACCCGATTTCTCTCTCTCATCCACACCATTATTAATGTGTGTTGAAAAATATCGTGTATTAAGAACCTTAGAATAATATTTATATGTACACGAATCTGTTGAGAAATTCATGATTGGGAGCTACATTTTTCAGTTTAATGTAATTTAATATCTACATAAGTAACGGAACGTTTCTTTTATTTCAAGGTTCATGTTTAAATGTATTTTTTTTTCAAAAAATAAAAAAAATATATCATTTCTCAGCACACATATTCATAAAAAGATTTAAGGATGTGTTGATGACTATTGAACCCGTATACTATTGTTGCTTTTGATTGTAATTTAAATTTTCCTACCCGGGTATCTACCCGGGGAATAACCTAGTTTTACACATATACAGTTCATTCTCACATTAATTATTACCCTTGTTTTACGCATATACATTTCATTTTCACATTTTTATTAAATTATAACTTTAATTAATCGTGTTATGAATTTACATCGAGATAACACGAAGTAGTTTTTCGATTAAGATCAAGCATTTGCACTTAAAAGGAAACACCTCAAACAAATTTTTCTACTACCAGCCTTATAATGCTTCTTACAAAATCTTTAAGCAGTCATTTCATCTTACTAGCTTTTTATATTTTTCATATTGTCACAAAGTCTTATATTTAATTTTTATGATTTTTTATTGGATTTTTATCATCATACAAATAAATACATTACAATTTTGTATAATATTAAGTAGTACATTAAATTATTACATAGTTAAAGAGAAAATTAAAAAGAAGTTGATTAAGTTTTAAATGCATTTGTGTTTAAAGTCACTTATTATATGCTAGTGTTACTTTATTAATGGAGTTGATGGCCAATTGGTATGAGGAAAAGCCTTTAGAAACATCTAGATTTGATGGTCTTAGATTTAAATCCCACAGATGACCTGACCCAATTAAGGAAATTTACCGTTCTAAAAAAATATGCTAGTGTCACCATAAGTTGTCGTGAGTTCTCGAAGCACGAGTTTATACCTTTCTTGGGATTAAGATGGAGATACATTTGTATGGTGAATGTTTATGTGGTGGATACATGAGGATATTGGTTGAATGTGTTTTAGTTTCCAGTGTATCTGGTTGAAATATGGCTTCGAGGATGGAGATAAATGTGTAAATTGTGGATATTCTTAGCCCAGCTTGTTGTTCTCAAAACATTATCCAACAAACAAAGAAATAGGAAATATCTAAAATATATTTTGTTTTAAATTAACTAGGTCTGCATCCTTGCATTCTATATGTGCATTCGACAATCTTTAATTTCCATTACTTGAACAACATGCTAGAGAGTGTCAACTACCATATATAGTTGGTAAGACATAGGTTTTAAAGTAAAGAATAAACAAGAATAATGTTTGCAAACAACAAGGTCATAAACATGTTAAAGCATACAAGTATATAAACTAAATACATGCGTTCACAATTGTGCCCCCTTATTTCTAACTCCTTGACACAACTGATAAACTTTTAGATTGTCGGGGTCTGTCCATCCAGACCACTTACTCGGGAATCCTGGATGGGGTCGTGAGGCCAATAGATCTACTAACACACTATCATGGGCTTCGCAACGTTAATGGTTGTTTAGATTGTTTAGGCGAGCTCTATGAATGTGCCAATAACTCGTTTGAATGCTTGATGACGTGTGTTTGGGTAGTGGTTAATTTAATAAGGAAAAAGTACAAGTTTTGTCCTTTATCTTTATACCACTTTTCAGGCGGTGTCCTTTTTAGCGAATGTTGACAGGCGGTGCCCTATTTATAAGCATAGCCCATCCGGACACACATGTAAGGACGGATGGACTTTATCAGCGGATGTGCACCTGGGACGGATCAGGGATGCCCATTCGCACGAATTGCACATTCGTACGAATGTGACTCGGACGGCTTGATATCCCGTTCGTATGAATGTGCCATTCGTATATATGGGTATAAACATTACAAATCTGGTCCGTTTTCACACTAATCTATACAATATTCAATACACGCTCTATCTAGCCTATCGCACAGTGGTGGACATACAAAATATGCACCAACACATTGGAAAATGGTTATCTTGTTTTAAATTTATAAGAAATGATTATTACTTAGACTAAACACAACCAATAGGCAAGTGTACTTGTCATTTGTAGTAGAGTTTGTGTTAGAAGCAAGTATCGAACCCAAAGGACACAACTTTTACAACTGAACTTTTAAGTTACCAACTAGTTAGTTAACTATCTATTTCTTGCTTTGTTTATAAACTAATGTAAAACCAGAAAATAAAGTAATAGAAATGGGTGGAAAATATCAAGATCATAATGAGTATTGCTTTAGGTTTTCGAATCCACTTGTGATGAATTATAGTTAAGTTATTGGCATGTGATGTGGTGATCTTAATTGAAAAGACCCGGTTCCTAGATAAGGTTACTGGTGGGTTTTTATTAAACTTACAAATTGTATTTTTTTAAGCCAAAGTGGAAGGGCTCCAGTTAAGGTTACTTCATTCCCTTAGCCTAGAGAAAAGCTTGTTTATAAACCAACCAACCTAGGTCTAGTTCAAAGACGTCCACCTACTTTAATTCTTCTACAACATTACACCTCACGACTTTTATAATCGTGGTCCCTTCATAGGTCCAACAAAGGCATAGATACTTAGTAGTAATGTTGCTAATGTGACTTGTTCTTTATATAATGGGCGACGTTATAATATATATAAACGTCTATATTATAAAATGAGTTCACCAAATCTTGGTCCCCGTCAATGTCACACCCCAACCGATGGCGGAAACATCGGGGCGCGACACTAAGCGAATCAGATTGCTCATGAGAATCCACAACACTAATCGTTTCGATATAGATTAAATAAATTTTCATAAATAATAAGTCCAAAACATCAACCACAGTTCACGATTAACATAAAGTAGCAAAATAACATCTTGATTCAAACATCATTCAAAATTGTCTAATTGTCTAAGATGAGTTTCTAAGCATCATCCTAGCTTGTTTTCCTGATTCCCAGCTACTATCAACCTGCAATATGTATTAAAATAAAATCAACAAAAATGTTGGCGAGCATACAAGTTTGAATACGTAGCATAATAGTCTAAATTTTTAGAACTCATATCCAACATGAAAACATATAATAAGTTTCACCATGCTACTTTACGCAATCCAAATGATAGCCCAAGTTTCCAACGCAATAAAATGCCTTTCCCAAAGACTAACGGGAGGTAAAATGTCTCATCCTAACAATACCCCAAGACTCAAGGGGGGGGGGGGGCGTTACTCCTATAGCGCTATAATTGTTAAGGCGGAACTACACACAGGGATTAAACGTTCACATAGCATAAAAGTCTCAAGTATCACAAGTTTCAAGTTTCATGTTTAAATGGATCGAGTATGTTTCAAATAAGTTTCAAGTGTCAAGTGCCTTGATATAGAATACATGTTGCATCCCAAAAGTGTTTAAAATAAAAAGGGATCGAGTATACTCACAGTGGGTGCTTAGAACCAAACACTGTTAGATTGGATCGAAGGGAGCGCTGGATCAGCCTACTGGTTGGGAACAGAGTGTCGAATGGTGCGAAAATCGAGTAAAAGTATCAGACAGTCTACCTGAGCGGACGGTCATCCGGACAGATGGCCATTCGAACAGCGGGTGTTTGTGATTTGTTAAAGTTTTCAATGTTTTGATCATAGTGTCCTGTAAAAACAAACAACAAGTGTCATCACAGTCAGATCCTCTGGACGAATGGTCATCCGATCGGATGGCCATTCGGAGAGACGACTAGTGTGTGAAGTTTTGTAAAGTTTCCTAAGTTTGAGTAACGTAGATGGTGTGACGACGTATCAAACAATGGAAACGCACCAAACCCAGCTCGTTCGATCGGATGGGTATCACCCCTTTTCGAACTGTCAAACTATTTCTAGTGTAGTTTCATGTTTGGTCCATCGATCGACCCGTTTTCCGGTGGAATTCAGTTTTCAAGCCAGCTTTTGATTAAGGAATGAGTCAGAAGTCTGTTTGAGTCCGATTCCACCATTGTTTTGTATAAAAGTTGAAGAAAAGTTCGAAAATCAGTTGTAAAACGTGATGTTCATCAGATCTGATCCAGAAACATGTGAAATCCCATCAGACCTGGTGTAAAAGTGCGAGATTCCTTTAGATTTTGTAAAAAAGTTGTGAAAATCCTTTAGATCTGGGGTCGATCTTGATTAAATGATGCTCCACCACAGTTTGTACAAACATCTGAGTGGAAACCATCTTCAAGAGGCCCAAATCAGTTGGTTTTCGTGAAAAAAGTTAAAGTGGTTGGGTGATTTTGATGAAGAATACGGTGTAGAAATGTTAAAGGATGAAAGTTGTACAAGGATTTAGGAGAATTACTTACGGAATGGGCTTGAATCTTGATTGAAGTGACTGAGAGTGCGTGTGGTCGAATGGCAGAGCAAAGGTGTGAAATGAAGGGTTAGCAGCCCTATTTATAGGTGATAGTGACATATAGGTTGGTGTAAGTGTGCAAGGGATCAGATGGTTGTCCGGTCGAATGACCATCCGATCGGATGGCCATCCGATCGGATGGCCATCCGAGAGGATGGCCATCCGAGAGGATGGTCATCCCATCGGATGTCCATTCGGACAACCAAATCCCGTTTGCTAGTTTTCCGACTTTGGTTCGTTTTGCGATCTAGATAAGTGTTGCGTATAATTGTGAGTAACCATTACATGACATTATTATATAGTTAAGACAAGAGTTTCCAGGTTTCAAGTCTGCGTCTAAGCTAGTGGTGCGTGTTGAATGCGATATATTTTTATTAATATTTTAAACCCATTTTACACATTAGTCAAGTTTTAAATTTATAAAACACGATATTCTACTAACACTAAACACACACATGGGCAAGTGCACCCATCGTTAGCGTAGTATAGCGTTGGTAAGATACCGAGGTCGTCCAAGGACACAAGCGCTTTTAATACCGGTTTATCCTCAACGTCTAATCAAATCAAAATTTTTAGAAAAGGTTTTAACAAGAAAAATAAAAACTAAAGATGCTGAAAATAAAAATAAAATCAAAACAGATAGACAAGATGAATCACTTGGATCCGACTAGCCTTTAATGTAACCTTTGATGATTTCCGCACTTTTGCACTTTTTAAGAGATTATCTTAGTTATAGTAGTAGGCCTCTCTTTTGAAGGTGACGTTACCCTCAACCCAGTGGTTTGAATCAGCAAGGATACAATTCCAAAGGGTCAGAATATTGGAAGATAATTAATTAAGCTATTAATGCGAAAAGTGGTAGGCCCCTCTTTTGAAGGCAATGTTACCCTCGGCTAAGTGGTTTGAGTCAGCAGGGATACAATCCCAAGTAGCCGGTTTAATGTATTAATAATAGTTTACATATGAGGGGGTCAAGCCATTCGCACCCCCGGCATCCAATACCAGTGGGTATTAAAGGAGGTCCTAGTAAGCTTAACCCAGGTCCTTGCAGGATCTATACACTGAACAAGGCAAGAACCTTACTAAACCAGTCCCTTAACCTCCGACCAGTTAGCCAACATATCTCTATATAGACTGTAGAGATATGAATGGGGAAAATCTTTTACTTTATATAGACAGTAAAGTAATGCCAAGACACCACGGACAAATGATAAAGAAGTTTCACCTTCAGCATAAGAAACTAGTTATTAAAGTCATTAATACAAAACCAAATAAAAAGTGCGAAAATATTAAAAATCAAAAGTATTACATTAAAGACTTATCTTCACCAAGTGACGTAAGAGACTTAGCCAAACATGGCCTTTGATTGACAAGAACTCTTACGATCAATCTTGGATCCCGAGACTACTACACACACTCTAAGGTGGATGATGGATGATGGTGGTGGATGTGGGTGTTCTAGTGGTGGTGGAGTGGTGGTGAAGTGGGAGAGAGGTGGTTTGCCAAGGGATGCCTTTGAAGTGAACCGAGCACCTCTATTTATAGCCTGAACAGAAGCCCGGCCACGGCCCCGTGTCCGCTGGAAACGCCCCCGTGGCCATCCTCTTTCTCTTCCTTCATTATTTGCTCTTGTCTGCATTAGGCTCCACACGGCCTCGTGTTCGCTGGGCACGGCCCCGTGTGCAGAAGCGTATCTGTACTACCAAGATTTGCTAGATTCTATGAATCTTAGCGTTGACACGCCCCGTGCTCAGTGGGCAATAAAAGCTTCTACAGCTTTGTCCTTTCTGCAGACATCTGACCACAACCCCGTGCTCAGTGGGCACGGGGCCGTGGTTAGCCTTCTGTTTCTTGTTTTTGCTTGGGAAGATGCTGCCGAGGGGTCGGGCATGCCACATTTATTCATTTTCTTTGTATTTATGTTAGTTTTTGCTGCATATTTGTTCCTTTTGTTCATTTAAGCTCATTTGATCCTGAAAATACAAAAGGAAGAAAAAAACATACTTTTTCCAACATTAGTACTAAAAAAGGGTTAGTTTTATGCCTCATTTGATGTAATTTATATGTTGCATTTTGCACACATCACTAGTTTCTCGTTCCATGAGTATCAAGTTTCTCGTTCAACTAAGTATCAAAGTTTCTCGTTCAATAAGTATCAAGTTTCTCGTTCAATAAGTATCAAGTGTCAAGTTTCTTGCATCACAAGAGTCAAGATTCATACTATTCATGTATAAGCATCACAAAAGTATCACAAAGGCTTCACGTAGAGTAAAGTCTCACATAGTTAAACACGATTAAGATTCAAATAGTATCATTAAGCATCAAGTTTCACATAGTTTAACATGATTAAGATTTAAATAGTCTCACTAAGCATCACTAGGTAGGAAGTATGACGAGACTTGCCAAAAAGATAAAGTTTTGAAACGCAGGGCGTTACAATTAAAGCCTAACATATAGAACGTGTTAGGCAAGTCACTCAACCAAGTTTTGGCTTAACATTGAAGCCTAGTACATAGACCCGTATAGGCTTCAATGAAATTCTTGACAACTGAGGGTTACTCACAAAATGTGAAATCACAAATGGGTTAACCACTACCAAAATGGACCCCTACTAGTATATGGACTGTCACACACTATAAGGGTACTAATAGGCTTCACACAATATGTTTATCAAGAATACTCACAAGATCAAAGACCAAAACTAAAGAACAACCCCCCATTAACAAAGAAGAAGGGTAGAAAGAATTGTTAAAAAATAACGCACCACTTTGCCAAAGATTTAAACATTTAATTCACACCAAGCTACATCTACGACCCGAGCAATACAAGAAGTTTAGTCGAGAATGACCATACAGACTTGTCCACAAACAATGATCGTGTAAAGGATCATGATGGATCACGTATAAGAATCTATAACTTTTTGAAGGTTGTTGATTACAATTTCCCTCTCTTAAGGTAAGCTATTTTAAGTGATTTTGTGGAGTGATACCAAACTCCAAGTGACTTCTTTGAATCAGAGAAAGTGTGTGTGTGTGTGTGAAAAGTGGGAGAGAATAGTGTGGAATGGGATAGTGAAAATAGGTTGCAAAGGCTACTATTTATAGGTTGAAGATGGACGTACTTTGTAATTGGCCCCAATAGAGTCTTCTCCTTTTTTGTACCTGCATGGGCGTTCCCAGGGTGGTGCACAGTCGTGCCTTGCCATCTGTCCTGACAGAACCTAAGTTCCTTGTATTATTTTTATGAAACTGTCCCCTTTAGTACTGGGAATGGTCATGCCTATAGTGGTGCACGATCGTGCGTGGATAGGTATCCAAACATGGGCTTCAGATGGTGCGCAAGCTTTGTCAGATCTCGAATCTTCGAAGGTTTGTCATCTTCTTCCACGGTCGTGCCTTCGCACATTGTTGACTTTTGTTAACCATAATAGGTTGACTTGTTGACTTCTTTTTTTGCTGAGCTGGCACGACCGTACCCATACGGTAGTTTGCTGATTTCTTTAGTATTATGGATTTTTGCCTTGTTTTTCACTTCTTTTGATCCACAACCCTTGGAAATATGCAATTATCAAATAGGAACAATTTAGATAATGTTTTAATGACAAAGTCATAAAAGTATCATAAAAATAAGGGTGTATATGTATATAAAATATGTATAATTGATGGCACATCAATGCGTCATGTATAGAAATTTAAATTCTCACAAGATAAAACCGTTTATAGACTTTATATTAATAACCATAAAACATTTGATTGTATGGACGCTTTCCACCTAGTAGTTTAAAAAAACATAAAAAGGGGCTTTGTACTCACCTTGTTTCTTGACTTGACTTTTTATGGTACGAACCAGTTATGGATGCCCTATATTATTTATTAATATGAAGTTGGTTTATGAAGTTAAAAATTGGATTGAGAAGATTGTTACATTCTAGAAAGGTCAATTAAGCCAATGTAGTATGTTCAACTAGAATTAGCAAAGAAAATATAATGCATTTGAGCCTGTTTGGACGAGATTATGGTCGTCCAAACTTTAGATTAGTTTGCTGGAATTTACAAAAAGTTACATATGTTACCATAAATAGTGTTTGAATGTGCTAGGGTTTTGTCTTAAACCATGATTCATCATTCCACATGTTTTGATGTGGCATTCTAGATCATCTAGTGAAAATTTTGAAATAATAATAAGTATGAATGATGAACTCTATGAACAATATGATAGATGTTATGATAAGAATAACATCATATTGTGTAGAAATTTCTTTGTTTGATCCATGATTACTACAACAAAGGTAAATGACCATGGATCGACATTGTATTATGGATTAAAAGCAATCAAATAATATAACAATAAAAATTGAAGAACAAGAACAAAATTTTAAGAATGCAATAAAAGAACGAATAAACAAGAACAAGCTAGCTTACCTTGATCTTTGGATAACGGTTTTTCTCCCTACTTCTCTCGAAGGATTTTTTTTCAAAGCTCTAGAAGACTAGAAGGTTTGAATTGAGTTGTGAGGAATAAGGGTGAATGAAGACCCCTAATTGTAGTTTGAGATTAGAGTTTAAGGGGTAAAAGTTACCACAAATAAGAAAACTTGGAATGGGGAACAAGGAGGATCACGATTCAATCTTTTTAACTATGGAACAATTTGGGTGCTATTTCCAACTTGTACACCATGATGGAAAATTACTTTCAAAACTTATCATTCTAAATCCATAAAAATTATTATTTTTTAATTAAATGTAGTACAAATTTTAGTTTTGTTGTCTTTTTTTAAATTTAAACATCCAAGTTTAGGATGAAGTTGTAAAATGCAGTATAACGTAACAGATTGCATAAATAATGTCCTAACTAACTCAAATTTAATTCATCTAACCTTTGGAATTAATTGCATATAAGGGAAATTTCACATGTGAAAAAGTTACCAACTATATACTCATGTAAATTGTAAACAATAAATGTGTTCAGAATTCACATGAATGTTACATTTGGTGAGCGAAAAAGTTTTGATTTTATAAATTGTTTATGGTTATTAATTCTTTCAGTAAATTTCCATTGTTCTCATTATCTTTTCATAGGATCCGAGTCTATAGAACTTGAGTATATAGACAATATAAGAACAAACAATTTATAAATTGTAATGCAAGTAATATAAAAACACAAGCAGGAAGTTATATCAAATTTGTTTTCTATTGAAATCAAAAGATTACAAATACAGTACAATGATTATACAAACTCCCCCTCAGCCTGATCACACACTTTGTTGTTCGTACAAAAGGAATGAATGTGATAAATATATCTCTAATATGTGAGATCTATATATAAGTACGAAAGCTCTGTTTGTAGAAGACTGACATCACCCTGATAGTGACATCTAACATTCCTAACAAAAAAGATTCCACAGATGTTAGCAAGTATTTGCGGAGATCTAACATCTTATCTAAGATACTAAAACTCTGTTACAAGCAAAATACTATTACATTGATGAAACCGTTGTTTCTTTGTATCAAACATCTGTTTGGCCTGAACAAATGTTTGGTCTTCTTGAGCAGAGCTTTTATTCAATAGGGCTTTGGCCTTGATCAGTGCTTGGTTCGTCTTCAACAGTGGTTCCAAGGCTTGAACAAGTGTTAGCAAGTCTACAACAGATGTTCTGATTAGTGTTTAAGATTCACTTTCTTTGGGAGGAGAATGATTTATCTACTGTTTATTTCTTGATCAGTTAGGTCATGTTTTGGCTTCATCTGTTCTTTTATAGGTCCAACAAACTCCCCCTAGAACAGATGATGCCAAAACACATATTTATTGGATCAATCTTTATTTCTCATCAACTTTTCTCTGATTTAGCCATTGAATAATTCAAAGTCGAGAGAGAAAGTGTCTTCTACATCCCTTTCTAATGGAAGACTTATCAAGTCTTGTAGATCCTCGATTTTCAATCCTGAAGTACTATTCATTGAAATCTTTTACACTTACCCACTGGCCCTAAGTAGAGTTAATTCATGGTTGATCTTGTCTGATTTCCATTATAGGAATTTTGAGACAAGGAGGGTTTGCTGGGACCAAAGTTTTGCAGATGAGTTTGGGGTAACAGGTCTTCATAAGATTTTGTCAAGTAGATCTTCTTGATTTGTATTTGACTTTTGAGACCTTCTTTTTCTTTTTTTTCATCTCAATCTGTCTTTTAAGATAGCTTTTTGCAGCTACTGAGATGTTCCTTGTAGATGGAAGCTCTGAAGGGTCAACTAGAGTCTTTATGGGGAAGTCTACTGGATCATATTATGGCTTTCTAGGAACCTAGGGATCCTTTTCTTTTAAATTTTCTAGTCTTTTGTAGTTTTGAAAGGTTGTTGGCTCATCCATTTTGCCATTGATTTACTGATGCCCAGTTTGGCAACAACCATCTCTTCCTTCTCCTCCTTATCTTTAGTGCCCTTTTATCATTGGATTTTCTTCCTGTGTTCCAGTTAGGAGGAATGGGGCTGACTTCAGGAATAAGCTTCATCTTTTCAATCCTTACTATTTCATCTAGCAAGGATTCGGTTGGCCATCCGGTGAATTGATCTTTAGCTTCTTTTCCATGATGTGGTTTATGTAATCTTCCCTCAACAACTTTTTGAGATCTGGATCTGTTACTAGTTCATGGGAGAGATTTTCGCAAATCATTGTAGCATAAACTTGTAAGGAATCTACTCTTTTGTATTCCTCAGATAAGATTTTTTTTGTAGTTATTTGCCATCCTTTCCTTGGTTTCTTTCCAAGACCATCCTCTTAGCGGGCGTCTCTTTGAGCTCCAGATATTCTTCAACACTGGATAACTTTGGAAGGTTTGCAGATGGAAGTGATAAGGTAACTTTGATAGGTGAGGTTATTGCTTTTCTTTTTCTGGTTAGTGGGATAGGTATGGTAATGGTAATTGTTGTTGGGGATATAACATATGTTGTCATTTTTTAAATGCCAACAGATTTGCTGTAAAGGATCAGTGGTTTGGTTTTTAGCAGTGAAAGTTTCAAGTGATGGTTTGGCCTTTTTGGTTGTAGGTGTTTCAAGTTTTGTAGAACTCTTTTTGTTTGTGGAGAAAGCTTTCTCATGCTATCACTCTCCCCCTTTTTGACATCATCTGCAGGATGCCTGGGTTTTGTAGTAGTGCCTGGTGTTTAAAAAAAGATGATCTTTAATGGATTTGATCTCTTCTTGAGTATCATTGTACATACCTTCAATCATATTCCTGGTCATCTCCATATGCATATTGTGAGTGGCATCTATAAACTGATTTTGAAGTTATAGATATGATTGGGCATGGAACCATATCTTCTCTGCAAGTTCTGCATTTGTTGGTGGATGAGTAGAGTTTTGCACTAAAACAGTCATCATTCCTTTGATTTGATCAATTGAAGATTACAATTTTGTTAGTTTGTCCGTCAATTCTTGATATTTTAATTCATCACCTAAATGAATAGGATCATCTGAATTCCCACCAGAGGTGGTTGTACTTGGTTTTAAACCAAGTGCACCCTCTTCTTGGTACTGGGACTTCCAACTAATACTGAATGAACTATTTTTGATTCAATAGTTGTTACCTTCAAGGAGGTCTTAGTTGTAATAACCTGACTTTTCGGATCGTTACTTGTTTGCTTTCACTTCAATCTGTAACCGTCTTGAATCCCAGGATTAGATATAAACAATGGGTTATGTTATACTAAGGGGCTGTTTGTTTCGATCAGAGCAACTCTGACTGAACCTCTTACCCAGTCAGATATTGGTTGAAGTCTGACCGAGTCAGACTCATTTTGCCTATTTTTGCTCCATTCAGATGTGAACCAAACAGTCTGAGGTCTGACTGAATCAGAGACCAGCCTCTTAATTGACCCAGTCAGATGCAAACAAACAACCCCTAAATACTTTTTATCATCACACCGCATCGCTATACGCTTAAACGCTTTATATTCGCAACGCTTACACAACACGAATTACAGAGAATTATGCTATTTAAATTGCCGTGTTTGTTTGGTTATCATACGCCTCCGCCTATGCTTATCACGACTAACACGCTTTACAATCGCAAACACTGTTATCAGTAATAGTAATGTTATGTGTGTTCTTATGTGCCTTACTTGTGTGTGCTTATTATGTGTATTGTTACTCGCAAATGCTATTGCAACGCAAACTCAACGCTACTCGCATAACTCGATTTATCACTCTAAAACGCAACGCGACTCGCGACTCGAAACTCAGTACTATGCTAAAATACGTAATGTACCAATGCTAACTAACGCAACAAAATGCATTAAATAAATATCCAACACGCGAAACGAGGAAAAGGTTTCACAAAATAACACCTTTGTTCGAAGCTAGGCAGCTTCATACGAAGGCACTGCCTTCATATGAAGGCAGCCTGTTCGAACCAAGGCCCTTGTGCGAACCCACCAACTCTATAAATACCCAAGCCCCTCCTCATTCATTCTCAATTGCTGATTTTGAGCTGAAACTCTGCCAAATTGTTGTCCAACCATTTTCAAGTAAGATTTAACACTTTTCTTCGATTATACAACGTTTTCCACTTCGATTTTCACAAGACTCACTATGTTTTCATCTAAATTCTTCTGTTTTCACATAAAACAATCAACTTTTCACTTAACTTTTTCTTTTCTTCATAAATTCCTGCTTTTCACAAGAATCCTTCATTTTTTTCATTAAAACTTCTTCTTTCACCCCTAATCTACACTTAACAGGGTGTATTGGGACTAGCTTCGGCTTCCCAAGTTAGAAATTAGTTGATTTCACACTCACCAAGTGTTGGATCTGGGTGAAAACTCTTTAAAACCTTTTAAACTTGATTTTTACATCCTAAACGTACCTAAAAAGGCATGTATTTCATTCACTGAATAGTGGAATAAGGTATTGTCGAAACCAGCTCGAATTGGACTCGAAAATACATCCGATTCTGGCGAAAACACAACACCGAACGCCAAAAACAACCACATTTGTGAACTGGACAGTTTTGTGCGAAGCCAGCTTCGTACGAAGGCACTACCTTCGTATGAAGGGACATGGCCTTGTACAAAGGAACTGCCTTCGTATGAAGGGACATGGCCTCGTACGAAGGCACTGCCTTCGTACGAAGGCTCTGGTTTTTTACACAACACAGCCCAATTTCCATTCGTGACACAATCAAAGACCTCTCCGACTCTAAGATCAATTAATAGCTTAAGATTGGAGGGATGAACACTCGATTTTCCAAAGACGACGTGAAGACACTCGATTTTAGACAAAGGAAGCAGCCCATGTACGAAAACCCACCTTTGTACGAAGGGCCCCTTCGTACGAAGCTTCTGTTCTGTCACACCCTGGCTTTGCGGAAGCGTGGTTATTTTGGTGTGACTTCTTAATACCATAGCTTAATCATAACAAAGCTATATGATAATAAAACCATGCAAGATCATCCATTAAAATAAGTTTTAAAAACCAAAGTAACATAACATTGTCTTAGGGACTACAACACCAAAACATAAAACATTGTTTTGAAAGACATAAACATCAACATGAATAAAACGCAGTTTAAGATTTGTGACTCGTCCAGGAAAAAGTCACATTTCCTAAACCGGGATGACCTCGGAACCCATATGCAGCGGGAAGACACAACATACCGCGCCAGATCTTTAATTCCCTGAAATACATGTAAGTTGAAAAATCAACAATAATGTTGAGCGAGTTCATGTGTAAGTGAGTAAATAAACCTTTGTATGTATAAAAACCCTGGTATGTAGCAAATAAGGAAAAAGAGATCACCAATGGTTTGCAAGGCCATTGATATGTGTGAAGTGCAAGTAGGAAGACTCAAACCTAGCAGATTTATGCGTTGGGTACAAAGTCACCCCGAGGTCCGTTCTGTTTGGGCCTGGGGTTGGGCTCGCTACACCCAGATAGATCTACCGCTCCTGCCCCTCGGTCCTACCCTGAGGATTAATGGCCTCAAGTTTCTGCCTACCCACTCACATGATCTGAATAGTAATAACCCTCCTTACGGTAACCATACCATGTAAAAGTACTCGTAATCATAGTAACATGTATTTCACCCCCGCAGTTTAGAAAACTGAAAACAGTTAAGAGAAAAGGGGGACATGAACTCACAGTGGTGCGTCTCTACCAAGTATATCTCCTGATCAAGCAGCTGTGCGACGACCTACACGTACTAAGTCTATTAGACGGACGGCCGTGCCTTGGCTTAAGGTTTAAGTTTTTGAGAAATAGTTAGACAACTATTTCGTGTTTATATTTTTGTAAATACTTGGTAATTATTCTCCTTCCCAAGGATGGGGGATTTAATACATGTGCGTTCGTAAACTTCGAAATATATTATTAAGTCTCACTTAATATATTTTATTTCTTACTTCAAAATATAATCATTAACATTCGGTAATATTATTTTTACCCTAAAAATAATATTTGTATATTTCACAAAATAATCATAATCATTTTACAAGTGACGCTTATGAAAAGTATATATGCTAAATACATATATTTATCACGTTTCATTTTGTGAAATCCCACCTCCGATATTTTGTAAATAAGTCGTGGCGAAATCTATAATTTGAAAACAAGTCAAAATGTATTTCTAACACTTGTGGTGAAAATATTTCTAAGTGTTAGGTTTTTGGAAAAATTTCGCCAGAGTTTCCCCTGTAACTGGAGGTGGCCACGCTTTTAAGCGTATCATTTTCTTTTATAAGTCAAACCAAAAATTTTCTCATTCAATCAAAACAATGCTCAAAGCATCAACTTGTCAATATATATGTAAATCGCAAAAATTACATGAACTTGTAGTTTTTCCAAAAATATGTAGTAAATCTCATTACTTTTAGTGGATCTTTTGTATAAATCATTCCGGTTTCGTAAAAGCCTCGTTTCTAACGAAATTCCATCTTTACAACTTCTAGTAAAATTTGACAAAACTAGTTCCTTGTCGAAATTTAGTGTTACACAAGTGTCTACACACTTGTGTGTTTAAAAATCATTCTTGTTCGTGTAAGATCCGGTTTTAGAAGTATGTTTTCTCTTGACACGTGGTCCTTTGAAAATACCGCTTGTAGATCCGTAGATCTACTAGTTTTAAACACTATTTCGTGAGTAAAGTCGATTTTACACAAGTTCATGTTTAGTGTGTGGTAGAGTTTCATCACTTAACCCTTGTTATACTTGAACAAGCTCTATGTCATGATCCATGATCATGACCAATCCGGGTTAAACGATGATCCAAGCTACCACAACATAGATCGGCACTAAATAATCACACAAAACAAATCTTACAAGATTTACACAACAATCAAGCTTTTATCCATCATTTTTAGCATTTTTAGTAGACTTTTAACATATCATCTTGTATGTTCATAGATTTTAACCGACAAAGTTCTTTTTAACCACTTTAAAATAGATCAAGAGTGTGTTTAAAGCCACTTACTACTAGCTCGAGGCTAGGGAAGATTCTAGTCGCAAAATGAGTGGATAAAAGCAATAGGGTGAGGTCCTTCGCGTTTCGAATGCAGCAAGCCTCCTCGTATGTGATCCTCAACACTTGTATGCTCTTGGAATGAGAAGATCAAAACCAAAAAATGGATGGATGTGGGTGTGTGTGTTCGGCCGAGAGCCAAAGAGAGGGAGAGAGAGAGAGTTTTGTTGAGAGTTGAGTGAAATGATCATGTGTGTTAAGACTAGAACTTATAGACAAACCTTTCACAAATAACCAAAGGGTTTTATGTCTAATAGATATTAAGCACAAGGGATTTAAATAATCAACAAAGGACAAGGGGTGTCCCCTAAGGGGACGATTCGGTTAGGGGGGGGGGGTCTCCTAGTTAGATTTCAACCAAATGTTAAGTATTAGTTAAGTTAAGTGAAGGTTAACTCGGTTACTAGCGTATCGTGCATTATGACGGGTGTTAGGGTATTCAGGGACCCTAACTGGCTCAGAAAAAGAAAAACAGTGTTGTTGGCAATATTTTTATGTTCCGGGTAAAGTCCGGTTGTTCGGTTGGATAGTAATCCGTCAAAGTGCTTAACAAAGCTTTAAAGTGTCGTTATTATTATTTTTAGTGACACAATTTATTCCCGACACTTTGGAAAGTGTCTAGTAATATTTTTCTCATGTTTTGGCACTCTATTAGGTAGCTTAATGCTGAATTTTTATGTTAAAGTGCTGAATTTTGTACTTAAAGTACGTTTTAGGCACATCCGGTCACTGTAATCTCATTCCTAGTGACGCAGTTCTACAACCCTTATATCCCTACACTCACCACTAGTGTAGCAAACTATCTCAGGCTCTTACAGGCCTTAGAGGCAGTACCTGCCTGGTGCTAGTTATGACAGCACGTTTAATAGGTTATCCGTTCATTGTGCTACTGTGCTTTTGGTGCATCAAGGTTGTCACAAAGGTGCTGTAAGCAAAACATGGAGTGACAGCAAGTAAAGTATGATGCAGGTAAGTACATGTATCAGTATTCAAGTAGCAGTTTATCCACAAGTTCAAGTAAGCACAGTAATTAAGCAGTAATTAATTATTAATTAAATCGTACGGATACCTGGTTTAGTGAGGGTTGTCACATTCTCCCCCCGTTAGAAAAATTTCGTCCCGAAATTTTAAGTTCTGCTTGTAGATGCAGGGTTCTTAGGAAATAAGTGGGGGTATTTCTCTTTCATCCGGTCCTCACGTTCCCAGGTGTATTCAGGACCATGTTTGGCATTCCAACGAACTTTGACGAGCTTGACACTGCTCCGGCGGGTCTTGTTTACTTTCCAATCCGCAACCTCCACAGGTTCTTCAACGAAATGGAGCGTGTCGTCAACATGAATCTCGTCGGTGGGAATGGCAATGGTATCTTGAGTTGGACTTTTTTCAGGTTGGATACATGAAATGTATCGTGAACTCCATTCAGCTCAGCAGGTAAGTCCAGCTTATATGCTACTAGCCCTATTCTTTCCAAAATTCTGAAAGGGCCAATGTAACGCGGATTCAACTTCCCACGCTTTCCGAAGCGTGCCACACCCTTCCAGGGTGAAACTTTCAATAAAACCATATCTCCAACTTGGAATTCCAAATGTTTCCGGTTTGGATCTGCATAGGCTTTCTGTCTCTCGCGAGCTGCTTCGATGCGTTTTCGAATCTGCGCAATCTTGTCTGTCGTCTCTTGGGCGATTTCGGGACCAACAAGCTGCCTATCACCTGCATCATCCCAGCATAGGGGTGATCGGCACTTGCGTCCGTAAAGAGCTTCGAATGGCGCGGCTCCAATACTGGTGTGGTAGCTGTTGTTGTATGAAAATTCGACCAGTGGCAAATGCTTATCCCAGCTACCGCCCAAATCCATAACACATGGTCTCAGCATATCTTCCAAGGTCTGAATAGTCCGCTCGCTTTGACCGTCGGTCTGAGGGTGAAATGCAGTGCTCAGATTTAATTGTGAGCCAAAAGCTTCTTGGAAGGATTGCCAAATCCTTGATATGAAACGTCCATCTCTATCAGAGATGATCGAGAGAGGCACTCCATGACGTGCGACGATCTCTCTCATGTATATTTCTGCCAGTTTGCTGGTGTTATCCTTCTCTTTGATTGGCAGAAAGTGTGCGGACTTTGTTAGGCGGTCAACTATCACCCAAATAGTGTCATGACCTCTTGGCGTTCTTGGCAACTTTGTAATAAAATCCATGGAGATTTGTTCCCATTTCCATTTGGGAATCTCAGGTTGTTGCAGAAGTCCTGAAGGCTTCTGGTATTCCGCTTTCACCTTAGCACACGTTAGACACTTGCTCACATAAACAGCAACATCGCCCTTCATCCTAGGCCACCAATAGTAAGCCTTGAGATCTTGGTACATCTTATCCGCTCCTGGATGGATAGAGTACCGCGATTTGTGAGCTTCAGCAAAAACAACTTTCCTTAAACCACCAAACAGAGGAACCCAAATCCTTTTCTCAAAACATAACGTTCCTTCCTCGTTTGGTACTAATAGCTTCTCCATCCCACGAAGATATTCTTCTTCAAGATTTCTTTCCTTAAGAGCTTCTTTCTGCACGGCACGAATGCGCAAGGAAAGATTGGTTTGGATAATCATTTCTAAAGCCCTAACCCTTATGGGCTTGATCCTCTCTTTTCGACTCAGGGCGTCGGCAACCACATTCGCCTTCCCTGGATGATACTTTATCTCGCAATCGTAATCATTTAACAACTCAACCCATCATCTTTGTCTCATATTCAACTCCTTCTGGTTGAATATGTGTTGTAGGCTCTTATGATCTTTAAAAATTGTACATTTCGTACCATATAGGTAGTGTCTCCAGATCTTTAAAGCAAATATCACTGCGCCTAGCTCCAAATCGTGCGTGGTATAGTTCTTCTCATGTACCTTCAACTGACGTGATGCGTAAGCAATAACCTTCTGGCGTTGCATCAACACGCAACCCAATCCTTGACGCGAGGCATCACAGTATACCACGAAATCGTCAGTACCTTCCGGTAGTGCTAGAATTGGCGCATTGCAGAGCTTATCCTTCAACAGCTGAAACGCTTCTTCCTGTTTGATTCCCCAATCAAACTTCTTATCTTTCTGGGTGAGGAGCGTCAATGGTTGAGCAATCTTCGAAAAATTCTCAATGAACCTTCGATAGTAGCCAGCCAAACCCAAGAATTGTCGAATCTCGGTTGGCGTCTTTGGCGTTTCCCAATTCTTGATCGCTTCGATCTTGGTTGGATCCACATGGATTCCATCTCCATTCACCACATGTCCAAGAAATTGGACTTCACGTAGCCAAAATTCGCACTTAGAGAATTTGGCATACAGCTGTTCTTTCTTCAGCAGCTCCAAAATAGCTCTTAGATGCTGTTCGTGCTCAGCCTTTGTCCTTGAATAAATCAAGATGTCGTCGATAAACACAATCACGAACTTGTCCAAGTACGGCTTGCAAACTCTATTCATCAAATCCATAAAGACTGCTGGTGCGTTTGTCAACCCAAACGGCATAACAAGGAACTCGTAGTGTCCGTAACGAGTCCTGAAGGCTGTCTTCGGGATACTCTCCTCTTGTATCCTTAACTGATGGTATCCAGATCGCAAATCGATCTTTGAGTAAAAGCTTGAACCTTGTAGTTGATCAAACAGATCATCAATTCTTGGCAGAGGATATCTATTCTTGATCGTCAGCTTGTTCAGCTCCCGGTAGTCTATGCACATACGAAAACTACCGTCCTTCTTTTTGACAAACAGGACCGGAGCTCCCCAGGGCGAGAAGCTTGGTCGGATAAATCCCTTGTCTAACAACTCTTGAAGTTGTGTCGACAATTCTTGCATCTCAGACGGGGCAAGTCTATAAGGTGCCTTAGCCACAGGCGCGGCGCCCGGGACTAAATCGATGTGAAACTCCACTTGCCTCTGAGGCGGCAGTCCAGGCAAGTCCTCTGGGAAGACTTCCGGATACTCCCTCACGACAGGGATGTCTTCGATCTTCGGTTCTGCAGCTTTCTTGTCTACAATGTGTGCCAGGAAGGCAGCACACCCTTTTTGCAAACACTTTCGCGCTTTGAGGCAGCTGATAATTCTTAAAGGCGTATCACGCTTTTCGCCATGAACCACAATTGTTTCACCATCTTCGGTTGGGATGCGAATGACCTTTTCGTAACAAACAATTTCTGCCTTGTTGCTTGATAACCAATCCATTCCTACTACTACGTCAAAGCTCCCCAGCTGGACTGGTAGTAGATCCAAAGTAAACTCACGTTCTCCCAACTCGATGGCACAACCTCTGATCGCTTCATTGGCTTCTACTAACTTCCCATTAGCCAATTCGATTGAGTAGGGAATATCTAACTTACTAGCGGCTAAACCAAGCATATTCTTAAATTCTAATGATACGAAGCTATAGTCGGCACCAGTATCAAATAAAACGGATGCATAGCGTTGGTTTACAGGGAACGTACCAGTAACGACATTGGGATCCTGGCGCGCTTCCCTTGCTTCGATATGGAACACTCTTCCACGGGCTTGGTTCAACTCTGGGCAGTTCCTCTTAAAGTGCCCGATATCACCACAGTTAAAGCATCCAAGTCTTAACCCGTTTCCACCTCCATTTCCAGCTTGGTTATTCCCTTGGTTATGATTCACAGCGCCTGCTTGATTCGCATTGTTGCCTCGATTCCCATTACCTCCATTGTTTCCTTGTGGGCGATTTCCAATTCCACCCCGGTTATTGTTTCTGTTTCCAAATCCTCCTTGGCCTCCCTGACCAACAGTGGCCCAACAAGAATCCTTCAAGTGGCCAGGTTTCCCACACGCTTCACATACCTTCAAACCACATCGGCCAGAATGGTGACGCTGGCAGGTGTTGCACTTGGGCTGGGTGCCCATATATCCCTTTCCTTTCTTTCCACTACCAGCTGTAACCTGAGCTGGCGCGTTTGGCTCTCCTTTCTTAACAACACCACTAATGCCTTGCTTAAAGTTCGAGAACTTTCGTTTGTTACCCCCGGATGACTCGACGTGAGTCTCTTTCTTCTTTGTCTCGATCTCACCAAACTTGTTCAGGCGGATAGCCTCCTCAGTGAGAGCTACGCTCAAATCGATTGCCTCAGTAATTGTTGCAGGCTTGGAGGAGGTCACCATGCTTATGATTTGAGGAGCTAATCCCCAAATGAAGCGTTCAATCCGTTTGAATTCTGGAGTGACCATATAGGGTACCACATGCGACAGGTCGTGAAACCTCTGAACATATTCCGCGATCTTCGGACCTTCCATCTTCAAATGCCAGAACTCAGTTTCCAATCTTTGGATTTCAGCGCGAGAACAATACTTTTTGCGCATTAGTTCCTTCAGTTTGGTCCATGTTAGTGCGTAGGCAGCAGCTTCACCAAGTGTCTGTACTTGCAAATTCCACCAAGATAGGGCTCCATCCAGAAATAGCCCAGAAATGTAGGTGACTTGCTGGTTTGGCGCACATTTGCTCATGCGGAGAACAGATTCAGTCTTCTCGGCCCAACGAACAAAAGCGACAGCACCTCCGGTGCCATCAAAGTTAACAGGCTTGCAGTCTAGAAACTGCTTGTAGGTGCACCCATGAGGTGGATTGTTGTTGCCATTGTTGTTTGAGCTGCTTTCGCTGGGTCCTCCTTGCGAGGCGGCGTGTTGCACAATGGCAGCAGCGATGACTTGTTGGAGTTCTGCCTCATTGGTAAGCATCGACGTTTGACGTCTTGGCGGCATCTTCTAAAAGATGAGTTTACGTCGGGCAGGCCAAAATAAAGATCCCATGTTATAATATGTACGCTTTATTATGATAGTAATAGTACATAACATCTCATGTTATAATCATATCAATCACACAACATCCCATGTTATAAAACATAAATAATCAAAACATCACATATGATGAGAATACTGCGATTGCCATATATCGAGACCACATAGTAAGTGTACAGGTACATAACAGTGTCATACATCATCATCGACTAAGGGCTACATCACCCTAGTCCAAAAGAATATCAAACCAGTGTTAATACATCCATATACATGTCACAAAAGTCAGAATCAAAATGCAGTCTCCAAAAATGCTGTGCAGTCAAAACAATCGCCGTCTTCTCACCAGCGTCTACCCATGCTGTACTAAGGATGCCCTAAACTAATGGTGGTGGAGGAGGGGCAAAATGGGTGTAGAACAAACGTCGCAAATGGAGCCAGTCCTCCTCCATGGCTCTCTGGGTACGCAACCAAGAAGCAACCTGCTGCTCAAGTGCCAAAAGGCGTGCAGCATAGTCAGGTAACAAGGGTCGAGGGTGCTGCGAAGAAGCAGGGTGGGTCTGACCCTGACACTGGCACGGCGGTGGCTGAGCTCTCTCAAGCTCCTGAATATGCCGTGTGAGTGCCTCCTGCTGGACAACAAACGACATCAGAACGTCCTCAATAGTATACCCCATATGGAAAGAATGGTAGGGGTCGGTCGGTGGCATAACAGAAGGTGACGTCTAGAGAAACGGCTCGCTGGCTGGATCAAAAGGTGGCACAAAGAATGGTGGTACAGGGGGAATAGCAGATGAAGACTGTGGCATAACTGGAATATATGTCGGCACATGTCCAAAGGGACGAGCCGAGGAACCCTTTCCAGGTCGAGCTGGAGGTGTGTACTGTGCAAATGAAAAAGAGAAATCAACGTGACGTGCATCGGTGGTATGAGGAGGAATAGGTGGAAGCTCATCATCCGCAGGAATCCACCCATGCTGGGCGAGCTCATCTCGTGGGTCAATCTGTGCCTCAAAAAGTGCTCGATCAAACTGTACAGGCATAGGGTCAAGATGGGGTGCAACAAGAGGGTCAGCGGGTATATCAGCGATAAGTGTGGGATCAACATGATCAGCAGCAATAACATGGTCACCCTCCAGTAGTGGTGCATCAGCAGGGTGATCACCAATGGGTGGGTCAGCAATCACAGGATCAATAGGTATGCCAGCATGAGCAGGGTCATGCTCAAGCACTGGGTCAGGAGCAGCTACTGGCTCGAGGGCCATGGCAGGCTCGGGATCAACGAACTCCATATCAAAATCTGCATGATCAGCGAATGCAGGGTCAACTAGGTCTACTGGGTCAACCATAGGCTGATCCAAGTGGATGTACTCTATCTCCCGGTCCGGGTCAAATCCAGGGGGAAAAACAGGGTCTGAAACCTCATCGAGGTCGTGATCGAAAGCAAATCTAGGAGCAGAGGCAGCAGATGATGCCCTGTCAGGATCTGAACCGTGTGAATAGTGCTGTGCGCTCCGAGTGTGTGACGGTGCGGAGGCCACAGACTCGAAGGAGTCTGGAGCGGGTGAGTGTGCGGGTGACTCCTCAGCTGGAGCTTCTGCGAGTAACAAAAGACCACCGTCAGCTAGAAGGGCCTCGCCCTCAACATCGTCCTCCAGGGGCTCATCATCAAATAGATCGACGTCATCATCAACGTTGGCGTCGAGGAGCATATCGTAAGCAGGATAAACGGCCAAAGGTATGGGAGCAGGGATCTCTACGAGTGGTAGGTACCCAGCAAAAGGACCATCAGCGGGCTCATCGACAGCGTCGGGCAGCGCAAAGGGCTGAAAGTCGTCCTCGTCTGTGCTGGTAACATCTGATGTGTGGACCTCGTGCTCTGAAGACTCTAAGTCGTCTGATACTATGGGTCTAGGGCCCGTGGTGTCCGAATCACCTGTGCCGGGCGAGTCCATGGTGTCTGTAACACAAACACAAATATGAACAAATAATCAATCATACAATCAGATAAGCACATTAGTCACCAACTAAGCAATCAAATAATTCTCCTAGTCCCACTAGCCTCCCAGCCTCTCAGACTGCTCTTCCTAGTCCAACTAGCCAAATCCTCCCAGCCTATCAGACTGCTCTTCCTAGTCCCACTAGCCTATTCTCCCAGCCTCTCAGACTGCTCTCCCTAGTCCTACTAGGCAACTACCTCGGTCTCCTAGACCGAGCCTCGGTCCTCCAGACCGAGCCTCAACCTCCCAGACTGAGCCTATAAATAATAAATAAATGTGCTCAACATTTGTTTGTAAAAAGTTTTGGATCTGGACTTGAGTGGTATGTAGTAAAAATGTTTTCGTGAGAGCCTTAGTGATCATAGTCTAGACTCAAGAAGGAATCCTAGTTCGCTATGATCAGAGCTCTGATACCAAGCTGTCACACCCTGGCTTTGCGGAAGCGTGGTTATTTTGGTGTGACTTCTTAATACCATAGCTTAATCATAACAAAGCTACATGATAATAAAACCATGCAAGATCATCCATTAAAATAAGTTTTAAAAACCAAAGTAACATAACATTGTCTTAGGGACTACAACACCAAAACATAAAACATTGTTTTGAAAGACATAAACATCAACATGAATAAAACGCAGTTTAAGATTTGTGACTCGTCCAGGAAAAAGTCACATTTCCTAAACCGGGATGACCTCGGAACCCATATGCAGCGGGAAGACACAACATACCGCGCCAGATCTTTAATTCCCTGAAATACATGTAAGTTGAAAAATCAACAATAATGTTGAGCGAGTTCATGTGTAAATGAGTAAATAAACCTTTGAATGTATAAAAACCCTGGTATGTAGCAAATAAGGAAAAAGAGATCACCAATGGTTTGCAAGGCAATTGATATGTGTGAAGTGCAAGTAGGAAGACTCAAACCTAGCAGATTTATGCGTTGGGTACAAAGTCACCCCGAGGTCCGTTCTGTTTGGGCCTGGGGTTGGGCTCGCTACACCCAGATAGGTCTACCGCTCCTGCCCCTCGGTCCTACCCTGAGGATTAATGTCCTCAAGTTTCTGCCTACCCACTCACATGATCTGAATAGTAATAACCCTACTTACGCTAACCATACCATGTAAAAGTACTCGTAATCATAGTAACATGTATTTCACCCCCGCAGTTTAGAAAACTGAAAACAGTTAAGAGAAAAGGGGGACATGAACTCACAGTGGTGCGTCTCTACCAAGTATATCTCCTGATCAAGCAGCTGTGCGACGACCTACACGTACTAAGTCTATTAGACGGACGGCCGTGCCTTGGCTTAAGGTTTAAGTTTTTGGGAAATAGTTAGACAACTATTTCGTGTTTATATTTTTGTAAATACTTGGTAATTATTCTCCTTCCCAAGGATGGGGGATTTAATACATGTGCGTTCGTAAACTTCGAAATATATTATTAAGTCTCACTTAATATATTTTATTTCTTACTTCAAAATATAATCATTAACATTCGGTAATATTATTTTTACCCTAAAAATAATATTTGTAAATTTCACAAAATAATCATAATCATTTTACAAGTGACGCTTATGAAAAGTATATATGCTAAATACATATATTTATCACGTTTCATTTTGTGAAATCCCACCTCCGATATTTTGTAAATAAGTCGTGGCGAAATCTATAATTTGAAAACAAGTCAAAATGTATTTCTAACACTTGTGGTGAAAATATTTCTAAGTGTTAGGTTTTTGGAAAAATTTCGCCAGAGTTTCCCCTGTAACTGGAGGTGGCCACGCTTTTAAGCGTATCATTTTCTTTTATAAGTCAAACCAAAAATTTTCTCATTCAATCAAAACAATGCTCAAAGCATCAACTTGTCAATATATATGTAAATCGCAAAAATTACATGAACTTGTAGTTTTTCCAAAAATATGTAGCAAATCTCATTACTTTTAGTGGATCTTTTGTATAAATCATTCCGGTTTCGTAAAAGCCTCGTTTCTAACGAAATTCCATCTTTACAACTTCTAGTAAAATTTGACAAAACTAGTTCCTTGTCGAAATTTAGTGTTACACAAGTGTCTACACACTTGTGTGTTTAAAAATCATTCTTGTTCGTGTAAGATCCGGTTTTAGAAGTATGTTTTCTCTTGACACGTGGTCCTTTGAAAATACCGCTTGTAGATCCGTAGATCTACTAGTTTTAAACACTATTTCGTGAGTAAAGTCGATTTTACACAAGTTCATGTTTAGTGTGTGGTAGAGTTTCATCACTTAACCCTTGTTATACTTGAACAAGCTCTATGTCATGATCCATGATCATGACCAATCCGGGTTAAACGATGATACGAGCTACCACAACATAGATCGGCACTAAATAATCACACAAAACAAATCTTACAAGATTTACACAACAATCAAGCTTTTATCCATCTTTTTTAGCATTTTTAGTAGACTTTTAACATATCATCTTGTATGTTCATAGATTTTAACCGACAAAGTTATTTTTAACCACTTTAAAATAGATCAAGAGTGTGTTTAAAGCCACTTACTACTAGCTCGAGGCTAGGGAAGATTCTAGTCGCAAAATGAGTGGATAAAAGCAATAGGGTGAGGTCCTTCGCGTTCCGAATGCACCAAGCCTCCTCGTATGTGATCCTCAACACTTGTATGCTCTTGGAATGAGAAGATCAAAACCGAAAAATGGATGGATGTGGGTGTGTGTGTTCGGCCGAGAGCCAAAGAGAGGGAGAGAGAGAGAGTTTTGTTGAGAGTTGAGTGAAATGATCATGTGTGTTAAGACTAGAACTTATAGACAAACCTTTCACAAATAACCAAAGGGTTTTATGTCTAATAGATATTAAGCACAAGGGATTTAAATAATCAACAAAGGACAAGGGGTGTCCCCCAAGGGGACGGTTCGGTTAGGGGGGGGGGTCTCCTAGTTAGATTTCAACCAAATGTTAAGTATTAGTTAAGTTAAGTGAAGGTTAACTCGGTTACTAGCGTATCGTGCATTATGACGGGTGTTAGGGTATTCAGGGACCCTAACTGGCTCAGAAAAAGAAAAACAATGTTGTTGGCAATATTTTTATGTTCCGGGTAAAGTCCGGTTGTTCGGTTGGATAGTAATCCGTCAAAGTGCTTAACAAAGCTTTAAAGTGTCGTTATTATTATTTTTAGTGACACAATTTATTCCCGACACTTTGGAAAGTGTCTAGTAATATTTTTCTCATGTTTTGGCACTCTATTAGGTAGCTTAATGCTGAATTTTTATGTTAAAGTGCTGAATTTTGTACTTAAATTACGTTTTAGGCACATCCGGTCACTGTAATCTCATTCCTAGTGACGCAGTTCTACAACCCTTATATCCCTACACTCACCACTAGTGTAGCAAACTATCTCAGGCTCTTACAGGCCTTAGAGGCAGTACCTGCCTGGTGCTAGTTATGACAGCACGTTTAATAGGTTATCCGTTCATTGTGCTACTGTGCTTTTGGTGCATCAAGGTTGTCACAAAGGTGCTATAAGCAAAACATGGAGTGACAGCAAGTAAAGTATGATGCAGGTAAGTACATGTATCAGTATTCAAGTAGCAGTTTATCCACAAGTTCAAGTAAGCACACTAATTAAGCAATAATTAATTATTAATTAAGTCGTACGGATACCTGGTTTAGTGAGGGTTGTCACATGTTCTCCAACTGACACTTTGATTTCCGACCGTTTCAGCACTTTTGTGGAATTATGCTTCTGTTCTTGTACGCAGGATGACCCGGTGCTCCCTTGAATCCACTAAGGATCGTGTTTCTTGACTAGTACACGTTCTATGAGTATACTCGAACCCATTTTCGTTTAACGTACTTTTGGGTGTTACATACGTTCTCTATCAAAACACAACACAGAATGCAAACACTTTATAAACGCTAACCGCTCCCGCATGCTATACGTGATTTGTTGAATGCCTGTCACTATGCTGATACAGTGTTATACTAGACCGCCTCTAGCAACGATACTACTATAGTTTGGACTCAGTACCTGTGTGACAGGGGTTGCTATGGATCACATTATCTTACTTCACGTGTTTGCTTTGGCGAACGTGTGTCGCGCATACTCTACAATGCAGTCTCGTGGTTAGGTTGTATCATTGTTGATAGTTACATGCTTCGCCCGTTACGTGTTACATGCTCGTTATGCGTAAACGCTTTTCATACTATTATCTATGCAAACTTGTGTACTCACCTTTACTTTATGTATTGACTTTTACTTTAACGTATGTGACAGGTTGATGGTATGTTTGCTACAATGGAAATTAGGAAGTCTAGAAACTCATCAAGTAAAAATCTAGGTTGTCGGACTTGTTTTGTATTTGAGAACTCGCTATCTGTAATAACTGCTTGTTGAATATTTGTTCGTTGATATGGGACAATGAACCTTTAAAAATATTGGTATTGAATAGCTGTTATGGATTATCTTGAGCAGTCTGGTTCGCCTAGTGCCGCGCCCCGATGATTCCGCCATCGGTTGGGGTGTGACAGATTAGTATCAGAGCCATAACTATAGGGAATTAGGTCAAATCATGTAGAATTGTCATAGTCTATTGTCTACGTACCAACAGACCATCTTTGTACGAACCCGGTAGGAGCTTCGTACGAACCCACATGTTGTTAAACTCTTGTTTGAACCTGCAGCATAATACCTTCATACGAACCCACACAGTACAGCTTTGTACGAAGGGGGAACCTTTCCTAAGGTTTCAACATTATTTTTCCTTTCCTAAGGCTAACTTAGTACACACATTTTGAAAACGCTCGCATAACACAACAGGGTGATTGGGTCGAGATTAGGTGTGAAAACCAATAACTCTCGATAAGATCACTCACTCTACGCATATTTTTACTCTCAGCACGAGAATCTTCGTTGAGTTAGGAGTGACATCCATATCTCGACGAGAATCTCCATCTCTATTTTGTGGTTGTTTAACCACACTCAGGAACAAAGTTGTTAAGTTAGGGGTGAAACCCGCATCTTAATGACACGTTCCACTCCATACGTTGATTTTACGAATCTCACCAAAGCCTCGACTGTTCCAGCCACGTAGTAACTGGAATGATGAGTTTCGTTCACCGTATTTCGGCGAGAGCACAGTCTATTAGACCAAAGCGTGTACTCGAACTTGTTGGGAAAAATCGAATCGCTTTGGGTAGTCGATGTTTAACACCCAAGGCACTCTATTTCGATTTTAAGCCTGCAATCGCCAATTTTACACGTCATCGATTTTATGTGTTATATGTTTCGATTTTGGAGACTCTACGCTTTCCGCTCCCCGCTTTAGAAAACGCGCACAACTCGCACAACTTTCGTAACCTAAAACGCTAACTAATCGCAGGCAGACTAATGAATCTCGTACTCCTCGCTTATGCTACCCGTTATCACTCGAAAAAATTCTTGAACACGCTACGCAGCCTTGAAAAATAGGTGAATACGTGCAAAATATGTAGGTGAATACGTGCAAAATATGTGTTTACATGAATTATATGTCCTATGTGCCTATGTGTATACGTGCTTATGTGAATTATGTGTATATGTGATTGTGTGCCGACATGTTCCTGTGCTTTACATGGGTAATAATAACAACAACAACAATAATAATAATAATAATAATAATAATAGGGTGGTTAAAACGCTAAACTTTTCAAGACAAAACCCTAATATAATCGAATCTCATCTAATCCCTCGGGATGATGTATGCTGTAGAACTCACACTCGACAATGTCTTCTCTCGGTTCTCACACTTACCGAAATGTTCAGAGGAACAAGGCTGACAAGCGAATCGCCTCCCTTGTGGCCTAAATTGTTAGTGAAATCAACGAGGTTAGCAGCAAATCATCCGTTGATTCAAAGAATGAAGCACCGAAAACTCCCTTCAGTTTCATACAATTCAAAGCCTGCGGTCCTGCAAACTTCACTAGCGAAGATGGACCCAGTGTAATGTTTCAGTGGTTTCACTCTATCGAAGTCACCTTCAGGCAAAGCGGATGGCTAGATAACCTCCGCACTGTGAATGCTACGGGAGTCTTCCAGTCCAGGGCACTGGATTAGTGGACCGCTGAGCGCAACAGGCGTGGTAACGATGCTGCTTATGGCCTCTCGTGGGAGGAGCTCAGGGAGCTCATGATGAAGGAGTTATGTCCTCCTCACGAAGTCCAGAAGCTGGAGAATGAATTCTGGCACATCAAGTAGGAAGGAGGTGACAACGCTGGTCTCACCGCTTGTTTCAAACAGCTGAGCATTATCTGTCCCAGTCAGGTGGACACGCCTGATAAGACCATCAAGAAGTATATTCGCGCTCTTCCCGACTGTGTAGCTGACTTTGTTCAGGCAGCAAGACCTGCTACTATTGAGGAGACCTACTAACTCGTAGCTGAGATCAACGACAAGTGAGTCTTCACCGGAGCTTTCAAAACCTCGACCAAGAGCCTCCATCAGGCTACTGCTACTCCCAGTACCGAAAATGCAGCATCTCAAGGTTCAAAGTCTTCAGGCCAAAGCCGCAAGCGAAAGAACAATAACAGCAAGAACAACGCGGTAGTTGCAGCACCGCTAAACACAGTTCCCGCACCGCCCAACAATCAGAATCAACAAGTTGCTGTTACCAATGCACTGACTGCCAAGCGTGCGCACACTCGTACTCACCCTCTGTGTCCTACTTGCACCTATCATCATCCAGCAGGGGTAAACTGTCATTTCACTGCTAATTATCTATGGGCATTTTCCTGCCCACTGCTGCTCAGGCCCCCGATAGCAAGCTACTCAAGCTCTTCCAGCACCACCAGCTCAACCCCTCGCTCTTCAGGGTAACCCAATAGTTCCAGTGCCAGTTGCTAATGCTCAAACCTGCTACACTTGTGGTGTCCCGAATCATTTGCTAATGTCTGCCCTCACCGAGTTGTGAAACAAGAACCACAGCAACAACCACCACAGCAGCAGCAGCAACAACAGCAACAACAACAGCAGCAGCCTCAACAGTAGCAGCAACAACCACAACAAGCAGCCCGCAGAAGAACTTTCAATATCAACGTCCGCCAGGCTCAGACTGACAACAATGTTGTCAATGGTACATTCCTTGTTAACGGTATTTATGCTTCTTGCTTATTTGATACTGGAGCCGATAACTTTTTTGTGTCGTTTGAATTCGAAAAACTATTAAAACATAAACGTGCTACTCTCCCAAAGACCTTCGACGTAGAAGTTTCCACCGGAAGGACCGTCACCGTCAGCTCGGTTCTCCGTGATTGTACTCTTACACTTAACAATCACGTTTTCCCGATCGATCTTATTCCTATGCAACTAGGTAGTTTCGATGTCATAGTAGGCATGGACTTTCTTCATGAAAATCGTGCTAAAGTCGTTTATTTCGAAAAGATGACCCGTTTCTCTCTTTCGAACGGTGATCAATTATGTGTGTATGGCGAAGTATCTTCGAAACTGATTATAGAGAACTCAACAAGCTTACTATCAAGAATCGCTACCCTTTACCCCGAATCGACGACTTATTTGACCAACTTCATGGTGCTACCTGTTTCTCTATAATCGACTTACGCTCTGGTTATCACCAGTTGCGTATTCAGGAGCAAGACACCCTGAAAACCGCTTTCCGTACCCGTTATGGCCATTACAAATTCGTGGTCATGCCTTTTGGTCTCACAAACGCACCCGCCGTCTTCATGGATTTGATGAACCGTGATGTGTGCAAAATGCAACATATGAATTACATCAAAAGAGGCATAAAACTAACCCTTTTTTATTACTAATGTTGGAAAAAAGTGTGTTTTTGTCTTCCTTTTGTATTTTCAGGGTTAAAAGAGCTTAAATGAACAAAAGAAGCAAAAATGCAGCCAAATCCAGCATAAATACAAGAAAAGGAATAAAAGTGGCATGCCCAACCCCTCGATAGCATCTCCCCAAGCAAAAACAAGAGAACAGAAGACTGAACACGCCCCGTGCTCACTGAGCACGGGGGCGTGCCTAAGTGTCTGCAGGTTGTAGAAGCTTCTAACACCCACCACGGGGGCGTGCCCAGCGGACACGGGGCCATGGTCAACTCTAAGATTCGCAGAATCTGAGGAAATCTTGATAGTACAGATACGCTTCTGCACACGGGGTCGTGCCCAGCGGACACGGGGGCGTGGTCAACTAATGCAGACAAACTGCATTTAATGAAAAAAGAGAAGACGAGTGGACACGGGGCCGTGCCCAATGGACACAGGGCCGTGTCCGGGCTTCTGTGCAGGCTATAAATAGGGGTGCTTGGCTCATTTGCAAACCATCCCTTGGCAAACCACCTCTCTCACACTTCACCCACACTCCACCACCACCACACACCATCATCCACCACCATCATCCATCATCCATCATAGAGTGTGTTTAGTAGTCTCGGGATCCAAGATTGATCGTAAGAGTTCTTGACAATCAAAGGCCATGTTTGCCTAAGTCTCTTACATCACTTGGTGAAGGCAAGTGTCTAGTGTAATACTTTTTATTTTTAATCTTTTCGCACTTTTTATTTCGTTCTGTATTAATGACTTTAATAACTAGTTTCTTATGTTGAAGGTGAGTCTTCCTTATCGTTTGTCTGTAGTGTATTGGCATTATTTTACTGTCTATATAAAATAAAAGATTTTCACCATTCATATCTCCACGGTCTATATGGAGGTATGTTGGCTACCTGGTCGGGGGTTAAGGAAACAGTTTGGTAAGAGTCTTGCCTTGTTCAGTGTATAGATCCTGCAAGGACCTGGGTCAACTTTAGTAGGATCTCCTTCAATACCCACTGGTATTGGATGGCGGGGGTCCGAACTCCTTGATCCCCTCATATGTAAACTACTATTAATACTTTAACCCGGCTATTTAGGACTGTACCTCTGCTGAGTCAGACTACTTAGCCGAGGGTAGCGTCACCTTCAGAAGAGGGGCCTACCACAATATGCATTAATAACTTAATTAATTATCTTTCAATAATCCAACCCTTTAGGATTGTATCGTTGCTGACTCAAACTACTGGGTTGAGGTTAACGCCACCTTCAGAAGAGGGGCCTACTTCAATAACTAAGATAATCTCTTAAAAAGTGCAAAAGTGCGGAAATAATCAAAGGTTACACTAAACACGAGTCGGATCCAAGTGATTCATCTTGTCTATCTGTTTTTATTTTATTTTATCAGAATTTTAGTTAGTTTTATTTTTCTTGTTTAAAAACCTTTTTCTAAACTTTTGATTTGATTAGATGTTGAGGATAAACCGGTACTAAAAGCTCTTGTGTCCTTGGACGACCTCGGTATCTTACCAACACTATACTGTGCTCACGATGGGTGCACTTACCCATATGTGTGTTTAGTGCTAGTAAATATCGTGTTTTATAAATTTAAAACTTGGCTAAAAAGTGTTAAAGGGCTTAAAATATACATTATAATCTATACGACACTTCACACGCATCAAGTTTTTGGCGCCGTTGCCGGGGACACAAGGATTTTAAGAAAGTTAGGAATCAACGGCCTAATCATTTTTTTTCTTATTTTTCTATTTTTTTGTAGGATTTTTCTTAATATTTCAGTTTCTGCAGAGCTCAGCACTGGCCGTGCCTGGTCGGACACGGGGCCGGGCTCAGCATTGTTACTGGCAGTTTTTGTTTTCCGAGTTACAAGGAGTTGAGCACGGGGCCGTGTCGGTGCAGCACGGGGCCGTGTCGAGCTCCCCAGTAACAGGGATCCGGAAAACAACTACTGTATCTCCGACCACAGGCCGTGTTCACCTGAGCACGGGGCCATGGTGAACCTTCTGACCATCGTTCTTTTCTGTTTTTATTGCAGGACTTGGAACCCAGGTGCCACATCTGAACTTTCTACGTAGTGTATGAGCTCCAGTTCTAGTAGAGATATAAAAGAACCTCTAGAAGAACCCGGACACTTTCTCAGAAAAAGACTTAAAGCTAAAAACCAAGAGAAAGTTTCGGGGGACCCACTTCCAATGGCGGACCAACGTACCCTCATGGATTACCTACGACCCACCGTAGGAAATCTCGGCGCCGCTATCAATGCACCGAATGTCGAGGCCAACAACTTCGAACTTCGACCGCATTTGATACAAATGCTTCAAAACTCCGCAACCTTCCATGGGCATGCGGACGAGGATCCCCGTCTACATATTACTAATTTCTTAGAAATATGTGATACCTTTCGGATCAATGGAGCATCAAATGATGCCATCCGCCTTCGAATGTTTTCATTTTCGCTAAAAGACCAAGCTAAGGCTTGGCTTAATACCCTCCCAGTTGGCTCGGTAAACACCTGGAATAAACTAGCCCAAAAGTTTCTATATAAGTATTTCCTTCCGTCTAAAACGGCTAAATTAATGACTAATACATATTCACAAAAGGATGGGGAATCCTTATATGAAACTTGGGAAAGGTTCAAGGAGCTACTAAGAAAGTGTCCTCATCACGGTCTTGCGCTATGGCAACAAGTATCCACTTTCTACAATGGGTTGTTGCCGCACACGAGACAAACACTTGACTCTAGCTCCGGGGGACTTTTAGGTAATCGTTGCCCAAATGAAATTTATAATCAAATTGAGGAAATTGCTCAAACCAATTTTCAGTGGCACACTCCCCGAGGCAACAAATCCATTGCCCCTGGCGCCCATAAGGTTGATGAAAGCACTTCCTTGCAAGCCCAAATCGAGGCCCTCTCTTCAAAAATCAAAAAGTTAGAAATGGCAAAAACGGTCTCGGTTATGGCTTGCGAGGGGTGTGGTGGGCCACATGAAAATTGGAGTTGTATGAAAGAAATGGATAATCAAACAGAGTCGGTAAACTACATTGATAATAGACCTAGGCCATCAGGTCCTCCAACGGGTACCTACAACCAAGGATGGCGTAACCACCCTAACCTTGGTTGGAGAGAACCCGGGAATAGTAGTAACCAAAAAAATCTAAACCAACGAACAAACTTTCAACAACCAAGAAACGAGTCGCAAAATTTCTCTCAACAACAAGGGGGACGAGAGAGGCTTGAAGATACTGTATCTCACCTCATCTTCGACTTCGAAAAGAAAAACTCGGATCAATTTCAACAACTGGAATCGAATTTTAGAAATCAACAAGCTAGTATTCAAAACATTGAAAAACAAATAAGTCAACTAGCTCAAAATATGTCCGAGATACCACAAGGCCATTACCTAGGAATGCCGAAACCAACCCAAAGGCACAAGTACATCTCATTACATTGAGAAACCGCACCGTGGGTCCCGAGGAGGCTCCGCTACCCCCAGTTGAAAAGAGCCGATCTAATCAAACCACGACTCCACCAACGGCAGAACAAGAGGCGGCTCCTACACCAAATCAAGAGCCCCCCAAGAACCCTTCGGTTCCATACCCCGGTCGGTTAATTCGCCAAAAGACCGATGAGCAATCACAAAATTCGTAAATTTACTAAAACAATTGCATGTTAATATTCCATTTGTTGAAGTCCTAACACAAATGCCTAAATATTCAAAATTTATGAGGGACTTCCTCACTCACAAAAGGAAAATCGAATCATTTCAATTAGTTAATTTAAGTGAAGAATGCTCCGCCTTGCTACTCAACAAACTCCCGCAAAAGAAGATTGATCCTGGAGGCTTCACAATCCATTGTTCGATTGGGGAATCTCCCATTCGCAACGCACTAGCCGACCTCGGGGCTAGCATCAACCTCATGCCCGCATCAATGTTCGACCTACTCAGCCTAGGGAAAACAAGCCCTACGAAAATGAGCATACAACTCGCCGATAGGTCGGTCAAATATCCACAAGGTGTCGCTGAAAATCTATTGGTTAAAGTCGGCGAATTTGTCTTCCCGGCCGACTTTGTCATACTAGATATGGAGGAAGATACCGAAGTACCACTCATCTTGGGTAGGCCATTCCTTGCCAAGGCCCACGCAGTGGTAGACATAAATAGTGGGACACTAACATTAAGGGTTGGGGACAAGGAAATGAAGTTTGGAGTTGGTAAAAGAGTAGAAGACGATGACCCGGTCAATTACATGAAGGTCATAGACTCAAGCTTGGATGATGCTCTCCGATGGTGCAACATGGGATGCATGACATCCCACTTGGGTAACATATGACTGGCTTTGGGTCTAGCCAAGGACCCTTATAAACGTGGCGCACCACGGTGGCATTCCGCGGAACTATCCTTAGTTTAGTTTAGATTAGTTTTTATGTTTTCTAGTTTAGTTTTAATTTTCAGGAATAAAACACACTCGGGATGGTGAAGGATACCAAGGGAAACTTGCACCAGCGCACCATGCACAAAAACAGGACCACCCGACGATTTTTCTTCATTACAGCAAGTTCAGCACGGGGCCGTGCTCACCCAACAAGCCCCGTGCTTAACCGTCTGCAGGAAAATGCCCAGTTCAGGTACCTGGACACGGGGCATGCTCACTGAACACGTCCCCGTGTCCAGCCTTCTGTTACTTTGTTTTACTTTCGGTTACTGGCATTCTGAACACGGGGCCGTGCCCGGACACCACGGGGCCGTGTCCAGACGCCCAGTAACATAAATTTTGCTTTTTCACATCTTTTTACACATTCAATCAACCTAAAAACTTATTTTTGGGACACATTGAGGACAATGTGAAATTTAAGTGTGGGGGGGGGATGCTAAAACCTTGAATTTTGCAAGTCCTAATTACAAGCCTTACATAAAACTCTATTGGAACCGCTAAACACCCCAAATTTTTTCAAAAATTTTCATTTTTTTACTTGTCTATGTTTAATTTGGGAATTTCAAGTTCTAAAAAGGTTTTATCTTTACAAATTTACAACCGATAGTGTCATGATAAAAAGAACCAACATAAGAAAATTATTAAACGGCATGACAAATCTAGTTAAAATTTGATTATATATACTTGATCACATAAAAACCCATTCCCACAAAAAGTGAGTTTTGAGCCTTTATTGAGCATACAAATACACATCTTTAAACTAAATGCTCATTTTTCGTTTCTTGTGTGAATAGCCGCTTGGTTCTTACGACTCTAGAACTTGCCACGACGATACATTCCCAGTCCTTACCAACTTAAACCCGAGTAAGTAAATGATGGAGGCATTAGGACTAACCCTTTTTATTTCAACACCATTATTTTTCTTTTTTTTAACCACCTACCCAAAATCCCCCTAGTTAACCACTTTGAGCCTAAACCTTTTCATTTCTTAACCCTAAACAAACACCCTTTTACCCACCAAAACCCTTTTTTATTTTAAGCACTTTATTTTAGTAACAAAGCTCGGTTTTCGTGTGACTTTCCTAAAAAAAATTGATAAAGAAGAAAAGAAAAATGAAGTTAGCAATAAACAAACAAAGCTCATCAAAAGAAGGCTTGTTTGAATAATGCTTCATTGGAATAAAAAGTCACAAAAATGTTTTGCGAAAATCGACTCTTTTTACGCCTTTTCGCCATTTTTCTACTAACCACTAACCCAACCCCCTACCTTTAATCCAAGCCTAACCCTTCCCCCCCCCCCCCCCAAAGTCCTCTTGATATTTACAAAGGTGTATAGTTATAAAATGAGGAGGATTGATTGCTTGGCAAGCTTATAGTAGAAGTAAGTTCCATGCCGCTCTCGAGAGTTTTCACAAAAATACACCTTCGGCCGAGTGTTGAGTGATCCCCTGTGAGGTATGTGAACTTGTATATAAATGCAATTTTAAAGAGGCATGTTATGCCCTAATAAGTAATTTATCTTATGTAATGTTTTAAATAAATCATGACGAATAGGATTGTAAATAAAATAAAAATAAAGCCTAATAAAGAATCTTGGAAATCCCGACACTCTATGACAAGCCCAAAACCTTCTCTTCTACCCATTCCATTTGGGAGTGTAAGCTAAATTATAAGGAGTTTTGCTTGAGGACAAACAAAGATTCAAGTGTGGGGGTATTTGATGTGTGCAAAATGCAACATATAAATTACATCAAAAGAGGCATAAAACTAACCCTTTTTAGTACTAATGTTGGAAAAAGTGTGCTTTTGTCTTCCTTTTATATTTTCAAGGTTAAAAGAGCTTAAATGAACCAAAGAAGCAAAATGCAGCCAAATCCAGCATAAATACAAGAAAAGGAATAAAAGTGGCATGCCTGACCCCTCGACAGCATCTCCCCAAGCAAAAACAAGAGAACAGAGGGCTGAACACGCCCCGTGCTCACTGAGCACGGGGGCATGCCTAAGTGTCTGCAGAAAAGAAAAAGTTGTAGAAGCTTCTAACACCCACCACGGGGGCGTGCCCAGCGGACACGGGGCCGTGGTCAACTCTAAGATTCGCAGAATCTGAGGAAATCTTGATAGTAAAGATACGCTTCTGCACACGGGGTCGTGCCCAGCGGACACGGGGCCGTGATCAACTCTAAGATTTGCAGAATCTGAGGAAATCTTGATAGTACAGATACGCTTCTGCACACGGGGTCGTGGCATGGTCAACTAATGCAGACAAACTGCATTTAATGAAAAAAGAGAAGACGGGTGGACACGGGGCCGTGCCCAATGGACACGGGGCCATGTCCGGGCTTCTGTGCAGGCTATAAATAGGGGTGCTTGGCTCATTTGCAAACCATCCCTTGGCAAACCACCTCTCTCACACTTCACCCACACTCCACCTCCACCACCACCACACACCATCATCCACCACCATCATCCATCATCCATCATAGAGTGTGTGTAGTAGTCTCGGGATCCAAGATTGATCGTAAGAGTTCTTGACAATCAAAGGCCATATTTGCCTAAGTCTCTTACATCACTTGGTGAAGACAAGTGTCTAGTGTAATACTTTTTATTTTTAATCTTTTCGCACTTTTTATTTCGTTCTGTATTAATAACTTTAATAACTAGTTTCTTATGTTGAAAGTGAGTCTTCCTTATCGTTTGTCTGTGGTGTCTTGGCATTATTTTACTGTCTATATAAAATAAAAGATTTTCACCATTCATATCTCCATGGTCTATATGGAGGTATGTTGGCTACCTGGTTGGTGGTTAAGGGAACGGTTTGGTAAGAGTCTTGCCTTGTTTAGTGTATAGATCCTGCAAGGACCTGGGTCAACTTTAGTAGGACCTCCTTCAATACCCACTAGTATTGTATGGCGGGGTTCCGAACTCCTTGATCCCCTCATATGTAAACTACTATTAATACTTTAACCCGGCTACTTAGGACTGTATCCTTGCTGACTCAGACTACTTAGCCGAGGGTAACGTCACCTACAGAAGAGGGGCCTACCACAATATGCATTAATAACTTAATTAATTATCTTTCAATAATCCAACCCTTTAGGATTGTATCGTTGCTGACTCAAACTACTGGGTTGAGGGTAACGTCACCTTCAGAAGAGGGGCCTACTACAATAACTAAGATAATCTCTTAAAAAGTGCAAAAGTGCGGAAATAATCAAAGGTTACACTAAACACGAGTCGGATCCAAGTGATTCATCTTGTCTACCTGTTTTTATTTTATTTTATTTTTCATCATTTTAGTTAGTTTTATTTTTCTTGTTTAAAAACCTTTTTCTAAACTTTTGATTTGATTAGACGTTGAGGATAATCCGGTACTAAAAGCTCATGTGTCCTTGGACTACCTCGGTATCATACCAACACTATACTACGCTCACGATGGGTGCACTTGCCCATATGTGCGTTTAGTGTTAGTAAATATCGTGTTTTATAAATTTAAAACTTGGCTAAAAAGTGTTAAAGGACTTAAAATATACATTAAAATCTATATGACACTTCACACGCATCAAACCGCGTGTGTAAACCCTTCTTAGATCGCTTCGTTATTGTGTTTATCGATGATATCCTTATCTACTCGAAGTCGAGAGCCGAACATGCACAACATCTTTGTTTGGTTCTCGAGCTTCTCCAATGAAATCGCCTTTATGCTAAGTTCTCCAAGTGTGGATTTGGCTCGAGGGGGTTCAATTCCTCGGTCACATCGTCAACAGTCAAGGAATTCACGTCGACCCCGCGAAAATAGAAGCAGTAAGAGGCTGGATTACGCCGAAGAACCCTTCCGAAATTCGTTCATTTCTTGGATTAGCGGGTTATTACCATTGATTCATTGCTGACGTTTTGAAAATTGTTTTACCGCTTACCACTCTAACCCAGAAAGACAAACCTTTCGTTTGGGGTCCCAAACAGGAGGAAACCTTCCAAACCCTCAAGTATACGCTCTGCAACGCTCCCGTCCTTACACTTCCCGACGGAAATGATGATTTCGTTATTTATTGCGATGCTTCTAACCTAGGTCTTGGTTGCATCCTTATGCAACGAGACAAGGTTATCGCGTATGCGTCTCGACAGCTCAAGGTCCACGAGAATAACTACACTACTCACGACCTCGAACTCGGTGCAGTTGTTTTTGCGTTGAAGATTTGGCAACACTACCTTTATGGTACCAAGTGTATGGTCTTCACCGACCATAAGAGCCTATAACATATCTTGAACCAGAAAGAACTGAACATGCGCCAACGCAGACGGGTCGAACTTCTCAACGACTATGATTGTGAGATACGCTACCATCCAGGCAAGGCGAACGTCATAGCCAATGCCCTCTGTCGACGAAGCTATGTGTATAGCGTTCGCGACGTTCAAGCCCAACATGAGCTCGAAACACTCATCGCGACGCACAGCACACATGCTTCATTGAGAATACCTTGAAAGAGGAAATGAAGAAGTGTGGTGCCGTAAACCAGTTGGTAAGCAAATCGAATGGTATTTATTACTATCTCGATCGCATTTGGATCCCTAGTCGCAATAATCTCCGAGAGATTTTGCAGACTGAGGCCCACAAATCTCGGTATTCCATTCACCCCGGTGTCGATAAGATGTACCAGGACCTTCTTTCCAGGTATTGGTGGCCGGGAATGAAGAAGGATATCGCTCTCTATGTTTCGAAATGACTAGCTTGCTCGAAGGTTAAGGCCGAACATCAACGATCCTCTCTGGCTTACTCGAACAACCCGAGATCCCGATGTGGAAATTGGAGAGTATTGCCATGTATTTCATTACAAAACTCCCTCGCACTCCTTCTGGTCACGATAGCATTTGGGTTATCATTATAACAACCCTCCTGAATATTTTTTTGACACCCTAAAATATATTAAAATATTCCCATATGTCTTAAAATACACCCCCTATGTGAAAAACGAGCCCAAAATACGATCTGGTATTAAAAATAAAATAAAAACAAAAATAATTAGGTCCGTCGCGGGGAGCGACCACCCTTGCCCTTAGCCTACACGGGCCGCGACCGGGTGGATACGAGGATGCACCGGAGCACGCCACGTGTCCGTCGCATGTGGGGTCTAAGGCTGACTCGGAAAGCCTATATACGGACACGTAGTCCGTGGCGGGCCGTGAAGGCTCTGGCTGTGTGCTACGCGGGGCGTGAAAAAACCAGAAAACAACCCTATAAATTGCATGCATTGGAAAAATGTGGCTATAAAAGTTACCTAAAAGACGATGTTTTAAATTCAATAAAAAAAGGGTTTATCCATATAAATGTGTTGTAATAAGAAACTTGGGTTTTACCCATGTGTTTATTAATATAAAATATGGTGGTTTTACTCTGATAAATATTTCCTAACTACGGTCCTGATGAAATTTCCGCTGCCAAATTGAATAATGATAAACAAATTTGATACCACCACAACGGGTCTCATGGCTGCCCGTTCCCGGGACATATAGGGGGCCGGGGTTGCGACAGAAGGTGGTATCAGAGCTAAGCCACTGATTCAGCCACAGAAGTGTTCTGCTGACATCAATATATTATTTAAAGTGTTAGGAAATTTATTATAGAATTACGTGCATATCTGTATTTTATTGTTATGTGTTATTTTACTATTTGTTAGTTTTCAGTATGAGTGATCAAGGACCCTCAGACGTCTATCGTCAATTGTCCGAGTCACCTAGGAGTGAAGGTACTTCTTCACAGCCTGCCCTCTCTGGGTATGCTGCTGATAATGAAGAAGGGATGTTTGTCTTTAAGGCTCAATCTGAAGAGCCATTCCCTCAAAAAAAAAGAGGATGGTTCAGTAAGGGAGCATTTGAGCGTAGGAAAAGAATGCGAAAGTTGCAACAGTAGAGAGTTCTAGCAGCCGCTAAGCGAGAGTCAGATGCCCATACACAGGATATGCTTAATAGAGACCTAGCTAATTTCCATATCCTAGCAACAACTGCTGCTGACCCAAATCTGGAACAACTAGTAGCCCTACAACCCTTACCTTTGTTCCCTACTCAGCCGATGGAGATAGAAGATAACCCTGAAAATCAAGTAGAAATGCATGATTTCAACCCCGAGGAGATACCTAGGATACCAGCCCCTAATCCCTTAGACCCGGATTATGATCCAAGGTTCGATGATCATAGGGATTATGTGCCGCGCTACCACCTAAACGACGAACCCATGCCGAATTTAGCAGCCTATCCAGGTCTGGACCCTCTAGATCCCTACTATGACAACGATGAATACATTAGGGAAATATTAGATAATCCTTACCCTTAGGAGAATCCCATGCCCCAGTACCCGGACCCAGTACCAACACATGCACCCCCAATGAGTGCAGATAATGTGCATGAGCTCCGAACTTTCAGAGAAGAGATTTTAGAGAGTAGTGAGAGGATGAGGCAGGTAGGAGAGCGACTCGTCTGGAAGTACGACGAGCGCAATATGGATTACTAGATGAATCCAGACCCGTAATGTGATGGTGGAGTTGGTAATAGTAATAATCATATAATAATTTATAATATGTTTGTATGAAATATATATATATATATATATATATATATATATTTATAATAATAATAATATTAATAATAAATGTTGTAGTATAGACCACTTTGTGGTTAGCGATGCATAATAGTATTGTATTGTAATTTTTAAATTTCTGGTATTAGTGTGTATTTGACACATACTATAATAGAAAAGAGTAAAGTCGCAATGCTCGACGCTTTTGGTTAATATGTGTGTTGTGTGGTTGTTGTCTAAATTATTAATTATTCTATGATATTAATAATTGGTAAATGTTTAAAATTCAGATGGACGACGAGGTAAACCAGGAAAACCCGAATAACGATAACCCGAGTAACATTAACTTGGATAATGAGAATCCGAACAACAACAACAATAATGGAAACCAAGTGGATAACAGTGCCATGCAACATATAGTGGCATAAGGGATAATAGATACGATGCCATATATTATCAAAATAGTTAGAAAAGCCGAAAATAAAAGTAAACATGATAGTAAGCAACCCTCTGAACCTGAAAACAGCGTGAACAATGGACCCGAACTTCAAGTGCTCATTCCCAAAAGAAGGAGAAGCGTGTCTTACGGTTGTTCTTATAAAGAATTCTGGTCTTGTAAACTAATGGAATTCTCGGGCAAAGAAGGGGCCGTTGTATCTCTACGCTGGATAGAAAAGACAAAGGCAGTCTTAAGAATAAGTAAATGTGCTGAACAGGATAAGATAATGTTTGCTTCAAATCTGTTTAAGAATTCAGCACTAGAATGGTGGAACACTATCCTCCAGTCAAGGGGAAGTGATATAACTTATAATATGGGATGGGAAGAGTTTAAAAACATGGTAGAAAGGAAATTCTGCCCTCCTAATGAAAAGGAACAGATAGCAAACAAATTCCTAAACCTTAGGATGATTGGGGTAGATAGTAAGGGTTATACTACATTATTCTTTGAATATGCCCGAATAGTACCAACCCTTGCTTCACCTGAACCAGTTTTAATCTCCCGTTACATCTCGGGATTAATTGGGGGAGATTAGACATGTATTCCAGGCAGCTAGACCTCAAACTATAGAAGAAGCTATAGAACTAGCCAGCACCTTGACAGATGAGTTAGTCCGTACAAGAGAGGAGGATCAAAGAAGGAACCTAACCCAGAAGCTGACTCAAGAATTTCGTTCTGGAAATTCTAACCGTGGGAAAAATATAGGTTCTACCTCTGCACCCTACTGTAGGTATTGCAAACAGGAAGCATTCAGGAAAATGCTCCATCTACTGTAACTTTTGCAAAATATCTGGACACAAGGAGGAAGACTGCAGGAAAAAGATTAGCAACAAGATATGCTACAACTGCGGAGAAAAAGGTCATATCAAGCCTAACTGTCCAAAGTTAGCTCCAGCTGCAAATAATAAGAACACTAAAAATGCTAGAGCATTTGTTCTAACTACAGAAGAAGCAAAGATGATCCCGGATGCGATCACTTGTACGTTTTTAGTTAATGATGTTTTTGCTAAAGTATTATTTGACTCTGGTGCGAACCAAAGTTTTATTAATACTTCATTTTGCAAACTTCTTAATCAATAATTAACTAAACTTCCATAAGAATGTCTAGTAGAGACAGCAAATGGAGAAACCATTAAGATTTCTGGAATCTTGCACGGAGTAAGAATAGAAATTTTAAATCAGAAATTTATTGATCAAAAGTCAATTCAAGTAAATTCACCAAGGGGTGAAAAGATCACAATTAAAGGAAATAAGTTCTCTAAATCCACAAAATTCATCTCTGTGATGAAAATTGCAAGTTGTATTAGGAAAGGATCATTAGTGTATTTGATTTCTATAATCACTAACACTAAAGGAAAAGAATTAAAGGATATTCCCGTAGTATCCCAGTTTTCAGATGTATTTCCAGAAGAGTTACCAGGACAACCTCCAGACAGAGAAGTTGAATTCAGAATCCATTTGATACCAGGAATCGCACCAATTGCCAAAGCACCTTACTGTTTGGCACCCGCAGAAATGCCGAATCTAAAGAAACAATTAGATGAATTGTTGGAGAAAGGATTCATACAACCAAGTTCATCACCCTGGGGAGCACCGATTTTATTCGTTAAAAGAAGGACGGATCAATGCGTATGTGCATTGACTACCGTGAATTGAACAAAATCACGATTAAGAATCAGTATCCATTACCAAGAATAGATGATCTGTTTGATCAATTGCAAGGAGCAAGATTTTTCTCTAAAATCGATTTAAGATCAGGATATCATCAATTAAAGGTACAGAAGGAGGACATTCCTAAGACCGCTTTCAGAACAAGGTATGGCCATTATGAATTTACTGTCATGCCATTTGGTTTAACCAATGCCCTAACTGCATTCATTGACATGATGAACCGAATATGTAAGCCATATTTGGATAAATTCATAATTGTCTTTATAGATGATATTCTCATTTACTCTAGGAGTAAAGAGGAACATGCAGCGCATCTGCACGCACTTCTAAGTTTATTGAGAAAAGAAAAGCTTTATGTTAAGTTTTCGAAGTGTGAGTTTTGGTTAGAACAGGTACAATTTCTAGGACATTTAGTCAATCATGAAGGAATTCATGTAGATCCCACCAAGATCGAAGCAATAACCAAATGGAAAACCCTTGAGTCACCAACTGAGGTTAGAAGTTTCTTAGGATTGGCCGGTTATTATAGAAGGTTTATTCGAGATTTTTCTAGAATAGCCATTCCCTTAACTAAGTTAACTTGTAAATCCGTTAAGTTTGAATGGGGATCAAAACAGGAAGAAGCCTTTAGAATTCTTAAGCAAAGATTAACCCATACACCCATACTAGCGTTACCAGAAGGAAGTGAAGATTTTGTAATCTTTTGTGACGCTTCTAAGTTAGGTTATGGATGTGTATTGATGCAACGTCAAAAGGTTATAGCTTATGCCTCTAGACAACTTAAGAATCATGAAGAGAATTATTCAACCCATGATCTAGAGTTAGGAGCTATGATTTTTGCCCTTAAAATTTGGAGACATTACCTATACGGTAGTAAGTTTACCATATTAACCGACCATAAGAGTTTAAGGTATATTTTTGGGCAAAAGGAATTGAATATGAGACAAAGACGCTGGATGGAGATACTTAGTGATTTTGATTGTGATATCCGGTATCATGCAGGAAAGGCAAATGTAGTTGATGATGTTTTAAGTCGAAAGTATCATAAAAAGCTAAAAAGAGTAAGTTCTCTTAAGTTAAATCTGCAAATAGATTTAAATGATCAGATTCGAAAAGCACAAGAATCAGTAATCAAGGATGATACTGAAAAGTTGAAAGGAATGATTAAGGAATTAGAACAAGGAACAGATGGAATTTGAAAATTCCATAAGAAAAGAGTGTGGATACCTAAATTAGGAAACCTACGTCACCGTATATTAGAAGAAGCCCATAAGTCTAAGTATACGATGCATCCTGGAAGTGATAAGATGTATCAGGACTTAAGGAAAAATTTCTGGTGGATAGGAATGAAAAAGGATATAGCAGCATATGTTGCAAAGTGTTTAACTTGTTCACAAGTTAAAGCCGAACATCAAAAACCCTCAGGTTTATTGCAACAGTTAGAAATGCCAGTATGGAAATGGGAATTAATAACAATGGATTTTGTTACCAAATTACCCAAAACAAGAAAAGGTAATGATGCAATCTCGGTGATTATAGATAGGCTAACCAAGTCAGCTCATTTCCTACCAATGAAAGAAACTTTCAGTATGGAACAATTAACCAAGTTATATGTAAATGAAATAGTTTCATTACATGGAATTCCTCTATCAATTGTTTCTGACAGAGATAGTCGTTTTACCTCTCATTTTTGGACAAGTTTCCAAAAAGCAATGGGAACCAAGTTAAATCTAAGCACCGCTTATCATCCAAAAACGGACAGACAAAGTGAAAGGACAATTCAGACAATGGAGGATATGCTTAGAGCTTGTGTAATTGATTTCGGAGGTAATTGGGACGATCATTTACCATTGATAGAATTTTCTTATAATAACAGTTATCACACAAGTATCAATGCTGCACCATTCGAAGCACTTTATGGACGAAAGTGCCGAACTCCAGTCTGTTGGGCAGAAATTGGAGAAAAGCAACTATCTGGACCTGAGATAGTACAAGAAACAACAGACAAAATCATTCAAGTCAAGGAACGACTAAAAGCAGCACGTGATAGACAAAAGAGTTATGTTGATAACAGACGAAAGCCATTAGAATTTCAAGTAGGAGATAAAGTATTATTAAAAGTCTCTCCCTGGAAAGGAGTGGTAAGATTCATAAAAAGGGGGAAAGCTAGGCCCAAGGTATGTTGGACCTTTTGAGATTATTAGAAGAATAGGACCTGTAGCCTATCAGTTACAACTGCCAGAGGAAATGGCAGGAATACATGATGTATTTCATGTATCCAATGTTGTAGAAGGCACTAGGAGCTAGTCGGGCGGTGAGGTACCGCCTAGGGATTAATCGGGATTAATAGGGATTAATCGGATTGGACTTTTTAAGTATAATTTTACAAATTTATATATATATATATATATATATATATATATATATATAGATCACTGTATACTTTTTATTAATAAATTTACAAGTTTAGGAGATAACTTTATACTTTTTAGAGTAAACTTCCGTTTTGCTCCCTGTGGTTTGGTCACTTTAACGGTTTTGCTCCAAACCATTAAAAATAGCCATTTTGCTCCCTGATGTTTCGGTTTTTTTGCCAGTTTGCTCCCCGCCTCTAACTCCATCCAAATTGTTTGTGTTTCCATTTTGCTCCCCGTAGGGAGCAAACTGGCAACAAAACCAAAACATCAGGGAGTAAAATGGCTATTTTTAAAGGTTTGGGGCAAAACCGTTAAAGTGACCAAACCACGGGGAGCAAAACGGAAGTTTACTCTACTTTTTATTAATAAATTTAAAAGTTTAGGAACCATATGTAAACTAGTGAAAGATAGAGGGGGTTAAATGTTAAAATAGGTTTATAACTAAAATTTGGGTTTTAAACCATGGGCCAGGTTTCAAAAATTGGGTTTTTTGGGTAAAAAAACATGGGCCCGTGTAGGACCTTTTTACCGACCGAGTGAGTCAATCAAAGTCAATACACACTGTTTGTAAGGCGGAATCAAACAAACATATCTGAATCAATGCAGAAATGAGTAGAAAACAGAGAATATCACTTTAATACACGTTTCTCATTTATATATCACTTGAAAATCTGGCAGCAGTTCGGTACACAACTGATGGAACTGTTACAAATGAGAAACCTAACTAGCCTATATATGTAACACCCTAGTTTCTGATTAATGATTTGTATGTAATTACCAACATTTAGATGTGTAGTTAAGACTACACATGCTATAAAAATACGGGTTTATTAAAAGTTTTACAAATCATAAGTTATTCTACGTAACGTGATCAAATTCGTTGTTGGAAATCTACAACGTTGCTATGTGCGGAAGCGTGTATCTTTATCGTGTTCGGTTCTTCGCTGAGCTTGATCGTCTTCCGGCATCCCAGAAAGTACCTACATTTCATAAACATGAAATGCTTTAGTCATACGGTATTTAAAACGCATCTAAACGAGTCCGGAAAACGAAACTGATCAAAATATGCATTTTTGTACAGGGTCCACCGTAAATTACGGTGGACACCGTAATTTACGGTAGACCATGTTTTGATCTGATTCCACCGTAAATCAGGAGTGTATCACCGTAAGTCAATTCTGGTCCACCGTAAATTACGGTGGCACCGTAATTTACGGTGGCACCTGCATCCCACCTTTCCAATTTGCCGTAATTTGACACGAAATCATTCGTATCTTTCAAACCGCTTATCCGTTTGACCTACCGTTTCTTCCTATATGTTTGTAATTTGATTCTCCATCATATGGAGTTAAAATCCGACATTCGTCTTAACAAAATTTAAGACTTTTAAGTATTCGGCTTATTACCAAATTTTGACCCGTTCGCTATTTTATCAAACAAACACGTTTACTTGATCTATAAACTCATGAGAACCATAATTTCAATATTTCCTATCAAATAAATCATAACTCATGGGTTTCCTACTTAGTTAGAACCCGTTTATGTTCAAGTGTTTATTTTGACCCATTAAGGTAATTAAGCACTTTAAACTTAAAATCGCTTTCATTCATTTCTAGCGTTATTTACAACATTCTACATGATGAGTTATATTACTATACATACCTGGCTCGGATCAATATATTGACCCGTTTCAATACCTTTCCTTAGTGGCTACTAAGAGGTAGCGATGTAAGCATCCATGTGCTATTTATTTCCTAAATTCACGCAACTTGACAACCCATTAGTCGATATTGTCAAAGGGTGATAATTTCACCTTTTGACCCATTTGATCTATATGACCAATTACCATTGTCAAATTGTCAAAATTACCATTTTACCCTTAATGGTTATTATGATTTAACTTATATGATAACCATTAAAAGTACATGTTTCATTTGTCATAATATGATCGAATTACCGGTTTAACTCATTTTTTTTAACCATCATTATGTTTTCTTGTCATGTTTGATTATCTCGTTCCGTACGACCACATGTTGGAACATCATATCTCAATTAGGTATTTTCTTTTTTTTTGTAACTAATACGACGAAAGAATATTATAAATATATGACTAGTGTAAGATATACTTACCTTGCATCCGAATTATGCTTTTTCCTTCTTATTTGCTTCGTTTGACCCGCTTTCTTTCCAAACCTCCACCTAGCTTGTCAAGCGTCAAACTATCATCATAATTCGTAAGACGGTTAGTTTAGTCATTTTCACATACGACTATTCCATCTTACAAACTCTATGTCGGAACTACTATCCGACTTCAATGTTGGTTTATTTGACTTTCAATAGTCAACTAACTTCAATCATATTACACGCACAATAAGTTCAATTCAACATCACGTTTAGAACTCATATTATTTCGTATTACACGTAGTTAATCGAGTTAGCCAATTACGTGTTTCTTTCATAATTTCATTATGTCGACATTCATTCGGGCATTTTAACAAACACCTAGTGGGCGAAATTTTACATATTTGCTTAACTAGTTCACAACTAGTTATTTTTATCAAGATTTACACCACAATCAAATCTCTATGTCTAGTATTCCTGAACTACACATCATATTTTCAGAACTCAATTTCTAACCATCAATTTACACTAATTTAGCATTCTACATCCTAGTGTTTATCATTTTCTCACAAAACCCATGAATCACCTTCCATGTGTACATGAAATTTTTCAGAATTTAGCCATGATTTCACATGCTATTGTCTAGGTTTTACTCCTAGACACTATATCATTCCTGTTTTACCCAAATAACGAACATGCATCATCAAACTTCAGATTTCTCAAATTCATGAAAATTTCGAGTAGAGAGTTTTCATCAATTTTTACATACCTTGTAATCCTCTTGTGATGAGGATTAATAATCTATGCTCGATTTTTGATTTGGATCAGATTTGGACCTTCAATTTATGAGTTTTGGTGAAGTTAGGGTTTGAGCTCATGAGAGCTCCTTCTCCTGCTCGTTCCATCGATCACACACTAAATGTGTGTTTTATGTCTAATTTTCTAATATTAGATTTAAGTTTCCATTTTTACACCTTAGGTCCCCCAAGTTTGACCCTTGTTTAAACTCCCTTGTATCACTTGTTAGAAATAAACAATTTCTCATAACTAGGGTTAAATGTCCCTAATTAACTTAGTGGGTTCGGGGAAATTACAACCCGTTGTATTTTAGGTCCCGCTAACTCGGGCCTTTTATAAACTTCGTTTTCCTAAAAACATTCTTTTCATTCTTTTAAATTAATATTAGGTTTATTTATTTGAGTCCTAATATTTACCGGGTTAATCTTTACCACTAACGGTATTTTACCCGTTCCTAGTATTAACGGGGTTTAATTACCAAACCCGTTTTCGGGGTGTTACAAGTCTACCCCCCTTAAAGAGGTTTCGTCCTCGAAACCTTTTCTTACATAATTTATCGAGTTTAACTCCATGCATTTGCTCTCGATAATTAATTAAGCATTTCTCATACTTTAACCGATTGTTAGTATTACCAAAAAGGTATGGTAATATCCTTTTGGTTATTAATCATCTACGTATCTTACATGACATAATGCGACTTTAAATAACGTAATCTCGTTATTTCCACTAGTTTAATTAACTTAGCAATTTCCATCGCTTTCATATATTATCGAACTCTTTATGAATCCATTACCTTGACCCGTTTAAGGGACATATTTGCATTTTCCGGGTTCGAGTGTAAGTACACTCCCTCCCATTGCTTGTCTAAATCATTTTTCCATGTTTGCGTTTTCTGGGTTCGAGTGTAAGTACACTCCCTCCCAATACTTGTCTAAATCATTTTACATGCTTGCGTTTTATGGGTTCGAGTGTAAGTACACTCCCTCCCAATACTTGTCTAAATCATTTTACATGCTTGTTTGTCCCTTCACTCGGGCTCATTATCCTAATGTAACACGCTCCCGTCACTCGGTTGTGCGTTTACATTATTTTCAAATATCTTGCTTATCTGTTTCATTTGGGTACTTTTTAATTAGTCCCATTCACCCCGCCATTACCACATCGGACGTAAACGTGTCCGCCATAAGAAGTTCATGGTATCATATGCCACTACTTACTTAGCCAGAGTAAGCGATTAACACATGACACACACGACCTTTTTATAGTTTTCACATCACGCCCTACGTAAGTAATACCTCTACTTGTTTTTCTTGTAAACAATATCCTGGATAGGTATTCTATTCAGGTTTTTCCCAAGTTTTCTATCTACATATGCAACTTTTAATCTCTATGTATTTGTTGCATATTACTATTCATGTAATAATTTAAAGCGTGTACCTGATTTTGCTTGCTTTAACAGGCTTTCCTTGCCATTAGCTTATTCGCGATCATCACGCGATTTAGGTCCTTAATGAGCATGCTCTTTTTATCATATCTCGGACCATTCCATCATCATATCCACAATTTGTTTGACTCTCGTCGTCTTCAAACACGAGTGTCCTTCAATTAAGACATTCACAAAATTTAGTAGCATCTACTTCAATAATCGCCCGTATTCTAATACAAAGCTTTTTCTACTATACGTGTCAACGCGCGTATTTTCATCAACTATGTCAATCGTTTTAATTGGGGTAACGTGTATTACACGATAGCCCTATGTGTTATTTACCACAATTAGCATACTAAACTATTAGCATATGTGTACTTACCGGATTTGCGATCAAGCCTCGAACCGAACACCCATCTTTATTAAGAGCATAAGGTTTAAGTCCAAGCATGGTTTTCCCACCATACTTGAATCTCTTAAACCAGCGCTCTGATACCAACTTGTAACACCCTAGTTTCTGATTAATGATTTGTATGTAATTACCAACATTTAGATGTGTAGTTAAGACTACACATGCTATAAAAATACGGGTTTATTAAAAGTTTTACAAATCATAAGTTATTCTACGTAACGTGATCAAATTCGTTGTTGGAAATCTACAACGTTGCTATGTGCGAAAGCGTGTATCTTTATCGTGTTCGGTTCTTCGCTGAGCTTGATCGTCTTCCGGCATCCCAGAAAGTACCTACATTTCATAAACATGAAATGCTTTAGTCATACGGTATTTAAAACGCATCTAAACGAGTCCGGAAAACGAAACTGATCAAAATATGCATTTTTGTACAGGGTCCACCGTAAATTACGGTGGACACCGTAATTTACGGTAGACCATGTCTTGATCTGATTCCACCGTAAATCAGGAGTGTATCACCGTAAGTCAATTCTGGTCCACCGTAAATTACGGTGGCACCGTAATTTACGGTGGCACCTGCATCCCACCTTTCCAATTTGCCGTAATTTGACACGAAATCATTCGTATCTTTCAAACCGCTTATCCGTTTGACCTACCGTTTCTTCCTATATGTTTGTAATTTGATTCTCCATCATATGGAGTTAAAATCCGACATTCGTCTTAACAAAATTTAAGACTTTTAAGTATTCGGCTTATTACCAAATTTTGACCCGTTCGCTATTTTATCAAACAAACACGTTTACTTGATCTATAAACTCATGAGAACCATAATTTCAATATTTCCTATCAAATAAATCATAACTCATGGGTTTCCTACTTAGTTAGAACCCGTTTATGTTCAAGTGTTTATTTTGACCCATTAAGGTAATTAAGCACTTTAAACTTAAAATCGCTTTCATTCATTTCTAGCGTTATTTACAACATTCTACATGATGAGTTATATTACTATACATACCTGGCTCGGATCAATATATTGACCCGTTTCAATACCTTTCCTTAGTGGCTACTAAGAGGTAGCGATGTAAGCATCCATGTGCTATTTATTTCCTAAATTCACGCAACTTGACAACCCATTAGTCGATATTGTCAAAGGGTGATAATTTCACCTTTTGACCCATTTGATCTATATGACCAATTACCATTGTCAAATTGTCAAAATTACCATTTTACCCTTAATGGTTATTATGATTTAACTTATATGATAACCATTAAAAGTACATGTTTCATTTGTCATAATATGATCGAATTACCGGTTTAACTCATTTTTTTTAACCATCATTATGTTTTCTTGTCATGTTTGATTATCTCGTTCCGTACGACCACATGTTGGAACATCATATCTCAATTAGGTATTTTCTTTTTTTTTGTAACTAATACGACGAAAGAATATTATAAATATATGACTAGTGTAAGATATACTTACCTTGCATCCGAATTATGCTTTTTCCTTCTTATTTGCTTCGTTTGACCCGCTTTCTTTCCAAACCTCCACCTAGCTTGTCAAGCGTCAAACTATCATCATAATTCGTAAGACGGTTAGTTTAGTCATTTTCACATACGACTATTCCATCTTACAAACTCTATGTCGGAACTACTATCCGACTTCAATGTTGGTTTATTTGACTTTCAATAGTCAACTAACTTCAATCATATTACACGCACAATAAGTTCAATTCAACATCACGTTTAGAACTCATATTATTTCGTATTACACGTAGTTAATCGAGTTAGCCAATTACGTGTTTCTTTCATAATTTCATTATGTCGACATTCATTCGGGCATTTTAACAAACACCTAGTGGGCGAAATTTTACATATTTGCTTAACTAGTTCACAACTAGTTATTTTTATCAAGATTTACACCACAATCAAATCTCTATGTCTAGTATTCCTGAACTACACATCATATTTTCAGAACTCAATTTCTAACCATCAATTTACACTAATTTAGCATTCTACATCCTAGTGTTTATCATTTTCTCACAAAACCCATGAATCACCTTCCATGTGTACATGAAATTTTTCAGAATTTAGCCATGATTTCACATGCTATTGTCTAGGTTTTACTCCTAGACACTATATCATTCCTGTTTTACCCAAATAACGAACATGCATCATCAAACTTCAGATTTCTCAAATTCATGAAAATTTCGAGTAGAGAGTTTTCATCAATTTTTACATACCTTGTAATCCTCTTGTGATGAGGATTAATAATCTATGCTCGATTTTTGATTTGGATCAGATTTGGACCTTCAATTTATGAGTTTTGGTGAAGTTAGGGTTTGAGCTCATGAGAGCTCCTTCTCCTGGTCGTTCCATCGATCACACACTAAATGTGTGTTTTATGTCTAATTTTCTAATATTAGATTTAAGTTTCCATTTTTACACCTTAGGTCCCCCAAGTTTGACCCTTGTTTAAACTCCCTTGTATCACTTGTTAGAAATAAACAATTTCTCATAACTAGGGTTAAATGTCCCTAATTAACTTAGTGGGTTCGGGGAAATTACAACCCGTTGTATTTTAGGTCCCGCTAACTCGGGCCTTTTATAAACTTCATTTTCCTAAAAACATTCTTTTCATTCTTTTAAATTAATATTAGGTTTATTTATTTGAGTCCTAATATTTACCGGGTTAATCTTTACCACTAACGGTATTTTACCCGTTCCTAGTATTAACGGGGTTTAATTACCAAACCCGTTTTCGGGGTGTTACAATATATAGGCATGGGATCTCGCTTGAAATGACACAGGTCATTTCAAGTGGAATCACTTCTACTGATTTCGCTTGAAATGACCAAGTGTCACTTTCAAGCGAAATTACATTAAAAACATCATAATTACACCTTACACCCCTATAGACCCTATACAAACATGACCTACACTTATGACAGAGGCTGTAGACATTGTGCACCAACAAACTCTCCCTTGGATATAGCCGGAGTCTTCAGTCTTGGTCTTTAGGTCTTCAGATTTTCACAGTGATTTGAACTTTTCCTCTTTTGGATTAGGCTTTTTCCTTAGCACATTTTTCAGCTTCTCATTATCTTTCTTTGCTCTCATTTCTTCTTCAACTTGCATCCTCATCCACTTCCCTTTTTCTCTTCCAGTTTATTTCTTTCTTTTTCAGCTTTCAACTTTTCTTTTTCTTCAAGCGACCACCATTTTGACGACCATTTGTTCTCAGAATTAATTCCCTTCTGGAAGCAAACAGATACAACTTTTTGAAATTGCATAGCTTGTTCTCTATCTTCAGCTTGGAATCGGATCTTGTTGAGAAATAAACATTCAATATCTTTTGCCGAACAGTTTACCAACCACATAGGGTCATAAACAAAGATCTCTCTGATTTCATTCCCAGCTCTGTAGGTTATCACAGCCTCAGTCGATATACAACTGTACACCCAACCCATAAAACCTTTGTAGAACTCCTGTTCCATCTTTGGCACTGGTATGTTCTTCATCACTCTCGGCTTTTTCACATTCAAGATTGTCTCATCAATACCAGTTTCAGGATTAACTTTTCTTACTTTCTTTGGGTAATGAGGCTTCCAGTGCTTGAAGTCTTTCAGAGCTTCAACCTTGATTAAACCCCACATTGCAATATCATTCTTCCTCACAGGATATCCCAAGGTTCTCACTTTAGATAACCCCTCTACGTCCCACCAAGGTAGAGACATAACATCGTATAAACGTTCAAAGTACTGAACTCCACATTCTCTTCTGATAGCATATGCATTAACTTGAGGTAGAAAACCCCAGCTAATGATATCTCCCATCGAAATACTTCTATCTATTTTATAATACTTTAAAGGACGCTTGAATTTCCTTTCATTGCTATTTTTGAACCACTTTTTGCGTTCTTCTTTCAGAGGATCTATTGTAGTACCATCGAAGTTCTTATCTTTCAATATTTCAGCAACTTTCCTCCTCAGTTCATCTCTATTTTCTTGACTGAAAAACTCCATAAGAGTTGGAAAATCAGAAGTGTCTTCATTCACACTGTCTTCATCTGTACAATCCTCAACCTCAACCCTGTCATAGACATCTGCATCTTCAACATACTTATATTCATACTCAGGTTGAAGATTGATATCAAAAGCATTCAGTTCATCTTCAAAATCGAACTTGAACTCATCTTCATTCACATTAAACATCTTCAGAACTTCATCCAAAGTATATGTATGCCTGATTTCTCCCTCTTCTACATCAGGCTCTATACATAGAATCAACTTCTTCAACATTTTGATCACCTACTTGCTCCCCCTCTCCATCAGCTCCCTCTGATACTTCATTTGCATTATCATTCATGTAGTCATCAACATTCTTTTCATTTGATGCTTCAGTAACAGTAACACCCATACCACCCTGATTGTCATCATCATCAGAACTATGACTGCTTGCAGAGAATACTTTTTCTTCATCATCATCCTCTTCATCATCATCTTCCTTATCATCATCATCAACATTTTCATCAACCTTAAGAACATTTTCTAGTAACACGTCTTCATCCAATATAGCAGGAACTACAGAAAGAGGAACATGCTGTTCAATATATGATTCAGGAGCAGTTGATAGAACAATTGCCCTTTCTTCAGAAACACCTTCTATGCCTTTGCCTTTATCCTTCATTTTAGCATCAATCTCTGCTTGTTTTTGAGCTCTAATTTCTTCAATCTTTATCTCATCAAATTGTTGTTCAACAGATCTACCAAGCATCTTTTCTAGCACTTTGTTTATCATATACATTTCATGTTCTTTCTGTGCCTTTGCAGCCTCAAGCTCTTTATTCTTCAACTCAAAACATTTATTCTGCTCATCTTTGCATGTCTTTTCTTCAATTAACTCAGCAATTTGAACTTTCATGACATCAATCTCAGCTTCGATCTTTTTCAGCAAGGCAGAATTTTGAGCTTCCACAGTCTTTACACGCTTTTCCAACCTCTTGTTATCAGCTAAAACTTCTACAACTTTCATTTCCAAAGACTTAACTTGCACATCAGTTGCAAAGTTGAAATCATCAATATCATCAGGAGGAATATTTTTAGGAATCTTAGGAAAATCTTTGTAACCAGAAGATCCAGGTGTGGTTTGAATAAGTGGTTGTGAAGATGATGGTGTTTGAAAGATTTGTTCAGATGTAACAACAGGTTTTTCATGTGGTGGTGAAAAATGTGGTGGAGGTGATGGTGGTGGTGTGGATTGTTTTGGTGGTGATTTATGTGAAGATTGTGGTGGTGATGATTCAGGTGGTGGTGAAGGAGGTTTACTGGATTCCTGGATTGGTTTCTTCTTTAACAAAATCTTCAATGGATTTGCCTTCTTTGGAGTACCTATAAGTTTCCTTGCAATTGTTTTCTTTTTACCTCCAGAAGTAGGTGGCGTTTGAACATCTTCTTGTGAAGGAATGTACACATTATCATCATCTTTAGCACTCCTTCTTCTCTTTTTCTGTTTCTCTTTTTCTACTGCAGATATGACTATCTTATAACGTTCAGTTTCATCAATTTCATCTTCAGAAGAACTTGTTGTGCTTTTATCAACATCATCACTCTGAACATCTTCAACAACTTTCTCTTGTTCAGCATTGAATTTAGTAAGAGATCTTAAAAGTCTTGCAGATGCAGGAGAAAAATGAACATCTCTTTCTACATTAGCTTCAGCTTCAGTCTCAGCTTCAGCTTCAATTTCAACTTCTGCTTCTTTATCAGATTCATCAATGAGCAAAGTTTTAGGAGCTTTCTTTTGGCGATTCTTGGGTTGTGAAGACGAACCTTCTCCTGCTTGCACTTTAAGAGTTACTTTCCTACTCCTCTTCTTCTTCTTCTCCTTCAAGAACCATTCATTTCGAGTTTCTTTGAAATCTTTAAGAATTTTCAATTCATCTGCATATCCAGCTTCTTTCATCTCGTCTTCATTCCTCCAGTTTTGATGATTAACTAGATCTGGATCCTGATAATTACTATCTTTGATAGCACCAAAGAACTCTGCTTGCTTAGTTGGCTTAGGATGATTCGGATGATATCTTACTAACTGCTTCACAGAATCATTATCCATATGAGATAGAATCAACAGATAATTATTCTCATCTCGTACAATTTCTGGATAGGCATGATCAATCATCATCTGAATAAATCTTGGATACAACCAGGTCTTCCTCTTTGACGTCACTTCATCCACTAAGTAATGAAATACAACATGAGAAAAATTATACTTTTTGTTCAGAACAAGAGCAACTACCATATTCATGTTATAATCACGCATAGCATCATATCCACCCTTTTGATGACTCAAAGCTTGCAACACTGAATGAATTAGAAACTTGTAGGGCTTTGTAAACTTTGACTTCAAGTAATTTGCAATGTTCAGAGCTCCACTGTAACCCATTCTCAGCAAACATCCTTTAACCATTCTCTCTGGAAATTTAGTTGGAGAATCCTCATCGTCCGGAAAATCCAATACTTCTCGTACATAAGCCTCAGAAATGATAATTGACTTTTCTTCATCGTTCACTTCAACCACTGAATTGATTACTTTGCTAGCTTCGTCATAAGTCGCATTTTCCCAAAAATGCTTAATGTGAGATCTGAAAACCAAGCGTTTGTCCGTCAAAGCCTTTTGAATTGGCAATCTCCTCATGAACTCCAAAATACTTCTGAATTCCGACAACTTTGGACTCCTTGCCTCATCAAGATCACAACAGGTATTGTGTAGAGCATTGAACAACACTTGTGATGGCTGAAAACAATATCAAACAAACAAATTAGACACTTTTAAAAAAAATTCAAATTCAGATTATCACTCAAATGAAATCACATAAACAGTTCACTTCAAGCTACAACACATGTGTTCAAGCGGAATCACTTCAAACTAATACAACTATTTCGCTTGAATGATATTTTTTCAGACAATGCACTTTCAAGCGAAATGAGAACATGTAATACCGCTTGAATTTGTCAAAAATCAACCAAAAAAATTCAAGTTCTGATGTTCAAATTGATGAAATTGGTTTGTTCTATGTTAAATTCCGAGCAACATGATATCTTTATTATCCATTTTGACCCACACATCAACCCTAGATCTAAGTCCGAAAATATGTTCATCGTTAAACATACAAGAACAAAGATCTGCAACAAATCAAAACTCTAAACCACATCTACAGTGAATTCCGACAACACCCATATGATTTTCATTCATTATATGTAACTTTTAAACCCTAAATCTAGGTTTTCTATCCTGTTCATCGCCGACACACACAAACAGACGAGATCTGGTTAAAATCGGTACAATCACTCACATTCACCATGTTAATAGTTGAACCAGCCAACTAAAAACACAAGATCTAACAACAAACGGACAGTATAACGGCTAGAAATCAACGTTTTTGAGGTTTCGCTTGAAATCGCCTCGAACTCTCTTTGAAGCGGAATTGGAAATAATGAGTTGTTCAAATGGAACCCCTCCACTATTTATAGACAACGCTATCTCGCTTGAAAGTGGCAAGTACAAGTTCAAGCGGAATACCACTCAAGCGAGATGTCAAGTTGAAGCGGAATCAGTGAGATTCAAGCGAAATCATATGTTTCAAAATTTAACTTTTTGAATTTTCCAGATTTTACCGACACACCCAGTTAACCAAGTCCAAGTTAATGACCCTGGTCAACTGACTAGCCAGCCAAGTCCAAATTAATGACCCTGGTTGACCAAATTATGAAGATGCTGACTTTCTGAAAATGATTTAAGTTCAAATTAATGAACTTTTGAACTTTCAAGCAATTACTGATCACTTTTTTACAATCTTCTGCTTACCCAACCCTCAAGATCCAGACTTGTTCAGCACACAAGACTTTGATCATCTGTTCCCCAACGTCTGTTGTCGAAAATAAGATGAAAAATAAAATCTTTTTGGAATTTAGAATGAAGATAAGCAATAAACTGTACACACAATCTTTTTGTGAGCGTGTTAGGGGATCATATCAGCTTCCGACGAGATACAAATACCGTTAAGCTAAGATTTCATTTTAAACATTAAACAATTTGCAATGATTGTCGATATACTGGTCCACTTTAAATTTTCACACAAAGTTCAATCTGTTCAGGATACAGATTAGGTGTTTTAAGGCTTAACTTTTATGCGTGTACCACCTCAGAATATACTCCCGTATCCAAATCCCAATATTCAGTCTTACAAGTGAGTACACCTAGATGATATCTGTAGGAGGTTAGATGCGAGGGCCGTGAGAGCTCAGGTCAGAACTTCCGTTCAGCAGAGAGATGACAGCCTCGACTTTAGGTGGGTCCCCTTTAGAGGATCTTTTTTACAACAGCATTGATTAGCAATTTTATTATCTCATGATTTATGCTGAGGGCGGCGCTGTATTTCAAGCAAGCAATAAACTATTCTCCGGGGACTAGGCCATTGCTTCCGCATTATCAGAAGTCCCGGGATAATACCCCAGATATCACTAAGCATAAAGACCTAGTATCTCAGAAAGAGGGACCTTTCAAACAAGATTTCGGGGGTTCCCATATATCCGAGAGATGTTCCCCACATTAAAACAAGAAATTTTATGTTTATATCCCGAACAAACCTACTGAATGTGTAAAAACCTATCGGCATATCATTTACAAGACTGCTTAACACATTTTACTTTACATTTCTTTAGCGTACTGTACTGTCTAGCTGATGTACTATCATTTCCCCTTTTTACACAAACTCATTTTTACTTTTTCAAATGTTTTTGGATTTTGAAATTTTATCATGTTTTTGTATTTTTCTGCAAACTTTCTCCCCCTAAAAACAAAAACATATTTTTGTGTTTTTTATTTTTATCAAAAGCAGAAAATAAACTGTACAAAAACTTGACAACATAACGTGGATCACATCAGATCGCCGTCCTCCTCGGCTTCACACTCGATTACCCTCCCTGAAAACAGATTTTTCATCCCGTTCAATTTCAAAAGATAATTAAATCTTTTTCTATCAAAAGGTTTAGTATAGAAATCAGCCTTCTGCTCATCGGTGTGTATATGTTCTATTCGGATTAACTTCTTTTCGTAGCAATCACGGATGAAGTGATGCCGAATTTCCATATGTTTAGTTTTCGAATGGTGAACCGGGTTTTTCGTTATGTTAATAGCCGCTTCATTGTCCACAAAAATCGGAGTATTCAAGAACTGCAAACCAAAGTCTCTCATCTGCTGTTGGATCCAAAGGATCTGAGTGCAATAGCTCGAGGCCGAAACGTATTCTGCCTCGCACGTAGAGAGCGCTACTGAGGTTTGTTTCTTGCACTGCCAGGTTACGAGCCGAGTTCCAAAGAACTGACACCCAGCAGTGGTGGACTTAGCATTCTGCTTGCAACTACCATAATCTGAATCAGCAAAACCCGTGAGAGAGAAATCATCAGACTTAGGATACCACAAGCCGGTGCTTGGGCAGCCTTTCAAATACCGTAAAATGCGTTTCACGATCGTCAGATGAGATTGGCGTGGGCTTGACTGATATCGTGCACATAAACACGTCGGATACATAATATCCGGGCGGGAAGCAGTAAGATACATCAAGGATCCGATCATTGACCGATACAGAGTCTCTTCCACTTTCTCTCCACTCTCGTCTGGGCAAATCCCGTGATTCTGAGCTAGGGGGTTGATGCTGGACTGGATTAATCCATGTTGAACTTCTCCAGAATATCATTCACATATTTAGTTTGATGAATGAAGATTCCTTCAGGCATCTGCTCCACTTGTAGCCCGAGAAAGAACTTCATCTCCCCCATCGAACTCATTTCGAATTTCTTTTTCATGACCTTTTCAAAATCCTTACACAACTCATCATTCGTCGACCCAAATATGATATCGTCAACATAAATTTGCACGATCAGAAGATGTCCTGCAACCTCTTTGATGAACAACGTACTATCAACTGTCCCTCTGCTAAACCCGTTGGCCAGCAAATGTTGGGAAAGCGTCTCATACCAGGCTCTCGGGGCCTGGTGTAGTCCGTAGAGTGCTTTGTCCAGAAGATAGACTTTGTTCTTATGTACTGGATCTGTAAACCCCGGTGGTTGACCCACATACACTTCTTCTTTGATTTTGCCATATAGGAATGTAGACTTGACATCCAGCTGGTATACTTTGAATCCTTTCCACGATGCAAATGCTAGGAAGATTCTTATCGCCTCGAGCCTAGCTACAGGGGCATACACTTCAGTGAAATCAATCCCCTCCTGCTGGCTGAAACCTTGTACTACCAGTCGTGCTTTATTCCTTACAATAACGCCTCTATCATCTCTTTTGCACTTGAATACCCACTTTGTCTTTATAAGCTTCTGGTTTTCAGGAAGGTCTACTAATCTCCAGACTCCCAACTTCTCAAACTGCTGTAATTCTTCTTGCATAGCGTTCACCCAGCTGTCTTCAGTCAAAGCTTCTTTATATGTTCTGGGTTCAATCTGCGAAATAAAACATTTAAGTGAGAATTCTTCTTGTAACGGAGCAACGGATGAATAAAAACAAGTAAGTGCTCTGTTGATCTGGTCTCTCGTCTTAACACCGCTCTGAAGATCTCCGATAATCTGTTCTGAAGGATGGTAAGAAAGAGTTCGTGGCATGACTTCGTCAGGCACACTCACTTCCGATTGCAGATTCATGATATCTAGATCACCGGTGTGATCCTCGGCTTCAGTCGTAGCAACATTTGGATCCTCATCAAATATCGGACCGTTTTCTGAATCTGAGTCATCGGATTGATCAAATGATGGAGCTGGTTCCTCTGGTGGTTCATGAACTGTTCCACTCGGACCTGCCTTGTGATCGTTTGTACCAGTTGTAGGAATGTTTGTACCTACATCAGGTTGAGAAACCACCAACGGTCTAGCTATCTGATCTTGTACCATGGATTGTTGCTGTTGGTATAAGTAAGCAAGTTCCTCTTCACTCGGCTCTGTCGGTAGTTGGAACGACTCCCAGAGTTTGTCGTAATCGAAAAGAAATCTTTGTCCGGGAAGTTACGGTGAAGTCGTATGCTTCTGACAGTCTACATGCTGAACTTCAATTACCTTCTTCAGACATGGAACAAACACTCTTTTTAGCGGACTCGCATATCCAACAAAGAAACCCTCATTGCTTTTTGCACCAAACTTTCCATCAGGATCAATGAAAGTACATGGTGATCCGAACGGTTCAAGAAACTTCAGATTTGGCTTATATCCATGCAGAAGTTCAAAGCAGGTCTTTTTTTATTTCTTCACAGTAAGCACTCGATTCAAGGTATAGCATGTCGCTACCACAGCTTCACTCCAGAAATAGAACGGTAGTTTGGAATCGGCTAGCATCGTTCGAGCAGTTTCAATTATAGTACGATTCTTTCTTTCAGCTACACCATTTTGCTGTGGAGTGTATGGTGCACTGAATTCATGAAGAATCCCTTTTTCATTACAAAACTCGAGCATGCGATTGTTCTTAAACTCCGTTCCATTATCACACCGAATCCTTCTAATCGGCACCTTATACAACGTTTCCATCTTTTTGAATAGGATCATCAATGACTCAAACGTTTGATCTTTCCTCTCCATGCACACCACCCAAGAAAATCTAGTGAAGTCATCAGTGACTACTAGACAGTATAAGTCTCCGCTGATACTTTGCACATTGACTGGTCCAAAGAGATCCATATGGAGTCTCTCGAGAGGCATTCTGATTGAATTCAGCAACTTCTGTGAGTGTGACTTCTTTGTTTGCTTTCCTTTCTTGCAAGCTACACAATCATCATTTAAATGAAAACTTTTCAAATTTACACCTTCAACTAAATCATTGTGTACAAGAAAGTTCATTTTTCTAACATGAATGTGGCCCATCTTTCGATGCCACATTATCGACTCTTTTTCAGTAGCTTTAGTTTTTGATACAAAACATTGTTTCTGATGATCAGTTGTTGTTGCGACACTCATATCAAGAATATACAAATCATTTTCGCGTGGAGCTCGCAACAACACCATTTCTTCTGGAATTTTGAAACCAGGTTTTAAGACAAGACATTCATTTTTAGTGAAATGTACGGTGAAAGACTTGTCACAAATCTGTGAGATACTCAGCAGATTGTTTTCAAGTTCAATTATATAGTTCACTTTATCAAATGAAATCACTCCATTCGTTAGAGTCCCTTGACCAACAATCCTTCCTCCCTGATTCCCAGCAAATCCCACGTATCCTCCGTTTAAAGATTTAACGTCATAAAGCAATGCTAGCATTCCGGTCATGTGCCTTGACGCTCCGCTGTCCATTATCCACTTTGAGATGAACGACTTCGGAAGCCCCTGCACACATCACAGATATTCATTCAAACAATGAAGCCCATGACTTCTTAACTTGTGGAACACTACCAAACACTAGATCACATTTCACATCAACTTTCGGAATACTGAAGATGACATTTGGAACAACAGGTTCAACTTTTGATTTTAAAATTTTCTCTTTGATTGGTGGAAATTCATCAAGGAACTTGTCTAGTTCAAATTCATACTTCTTAACATCATTTGCAAAAACTTTTATTTCAGATTTTAACTCCTTCTCCATTTTCTTCACCTCAACTGATTGTTTTGATTTAGCCACCCATGATTGAGTTTCAAAAACTTTTGTCTTTGGATAAATCTTTGAAGTCTTTTGGGTTTTCGAAGATTCACCAATCTCAAAAATTGATTTCAGTTTTTCTTCGGACTTCAACAATTCACCTCTTTTCAAAATTCGAACAGACGAAACCATTGGTTTTTTACCCTTATCATCAGTTGAAGTTTTTGATTTTGGTTTTTGCAAAACATGTTTCTTGAAAACGGGTTTTTCAATCTTTTTGGTACATTGCTTCGCCATATGACCAATCTCATTGCAGCGGTAACAAACTCTTTTGTCATATTCGACAAAAGTTGATTTGTAGGTCTCTTCTCTCAATTTTTTCGCTGCAGTGAAATCATCAATGGCTTTTTGACTGAAAATATACTCCTTTTCAGCATCAACACTTGGACCAACAACAAAAACATCACTCATTGTTTCCTTTGGCTTAACATTCTTAGCCATTCTCTTTTCAAACCCAATACCTTTGTTTTTAAAATTGTTTCCATTTTTCTTGTTAGACCCATTGTTACCCACCCAATCTTTCTCCCCAGGGTTGTTTTGTTTCACAAAAGACTTTTTAGGTTTTGAAAAGAACTTATTGTTGTTAACCTCAGAAATGTCAATCTCAACCAATTTAAACACCTTTTCAACATTTTTCATGTTCGCGTTCTGGATTGGATACTCAAAATCAGAATCGAGTTTGTCAGTTCCAATCATTGTGTAGACCACCATAATGGGATCATCATTCGCAACCTTTTCTGATTTTGGTATAAACTTGTCCAAAAAGTTACCCTCATCTTCACATTCAGAACTGGAATTTTCCAAATGAGTTTTCACAGTTTCAAAATCTGAGTTATCACTCTCTTCGTCTAACACTTGGTCAACAACGGTTTTAATCACCTGTGACTCATTGTCAGTGTCAGACGGAGAGAATGTTGCATCAATACTCTCTGGTAACTCATCCTCAATGGTTCTTAATTTGAGGTTCAAAGCAGCTTCCACCCCATCTGGATACTTCTGAGTGTAATGACTCCACATTGGGGGTGGAACACTGTTAAAGACAGGTGTTGCATCTGGTTGTTGCGGGACAATTTATTCAATCACATATGAAGATGCAACATAACTCATCAACTTCATATTAATTCTGTCATTCTCAATTTTTGTTAACTCTAATTCTTTTTTCAAAGAAGCAATCGTATCCAAATGAAAGTTGATTTCCTTTTGTTTATCAAGAACTGTTGATTTTAACAATTTTGTGGCTTTATCGTTTTCAAGACTCTCATTTTGAATCATTTTGATAGATTTAGCCAACTTGTCATACGCTTCTTTTACTTCACTCAGATCAAATTTAAGTTCATCAGTGTATCGTTTCAATTCCTGAAACCTTTTGTCTTTTTCAAGACAATCCATGCATGGTTTTGAACAGTTTTTGCATGACGTTTCAGAAATTGAATCAATCTTCTCAACACTCTTTTCCTCTTGCTCAAAATCAACATCCTGTTTACCGACATTATCAGACTCTGACTCAGACACTTATTCGGTTTTGACCTCCTGACTTTCGGATTTTCCATCAGACTCCTTTTGACCTAACTCTGTTTTGACCGACTCAGTATCAACAGACTCTGGTTTTACAGATTCTGTGTCTACCTCTTTCAGTTTTGCCATCAAGGCTTTGTCAGCAATCTCTTTCAATGTCTCTTCAGTTATTTCTTTTGAAACATCAATTATCTCTTCAACTGGAGCTTTCTCAACCTTATACTGTGAGCAAAATTCGGTTGTTGGCTCACTGAAAATACATGCAAAAGATTCAACCACATTAGGAGGCATAATTGATTTTAAAGAATTAGCTAAAACCTCTTCTTTGGATTGATAATAGTGGTTTTCTGCAGCAACATCTTCATTATCAACCGAACTTTCTTCATACACATCTTCACTAACAACCTTTATTTTAACAACACTCTCAGACACCTCTGTAATCTCAGCCATCATTGCTCTACCCTTACTGCCCGGGATATACTTGTCCCAACTGAATCCTTTAGCTACCTTTTCATCATCTTGGTTGACTATGAGAGCTTTTTCCGGCTTGTTCTCGATCTGAGGTCTTTGAACTACAGGTTGTTGATTTGTCTTGTGATAGATCGCATGTCTGTAGTAATCATTAGTAAATGGATTTTGGTGATTGTTTACCTCTCTATTCGGACATTCTCTCTTAAAATGCCCCTTCTCTTTACATCTGAAACATGTAACTTTTGACTTATCAAAACCAAGCTTTTGATCTGGTCCTGCCAAACTATTCCGACCCGTAATTTCCATAAATCTTTGAGCTCTTCTCACCAAACTTTCCATACCCCACTTGATGTCTATCAATTCGAGCTCCTCCGGATCTATTTGATCATAGTCCTCTTTCGTCATATCAGGGTTTCCTATTCTCCCAGCAACCAAACTCTCGTAAGATTCCAATACTGATGCGAGTATTGATATGTGCTGTTAGCAGAAGACTCTGTAAAACCTTGAGCGTTCTTAATGTTTACTGCAATGTTGCACAGTATCCCCGGACCTTGACCCTGATTGTTCGAGCTTGAAGAGTTTTGTGGAGTAAATTGTTCGGGAGCTTTGGAATTTGGCTCATAACTTGCAAATGGTGAAGGCTTGTTGTTGCTTGATGTACTAGACGAAGCTCCAGATGTTGAATCTGCACTAAAGGCTGTTTGAATCTTCGGACTAAGATTCATTGTTGCAGGAGAACTACCTTTGTAATATAGTCAAACATCCTGTTGAATATTTGCAGAATTCATCTATTTAATCTTTGTTAACTCTAACTCATGTGCTTCGATCTTCTCTATGAAACCACTAAGATTCATATTAGCAAAATTTGTATTGTTCTTTAACACCAGCAGATAAGTACCCCACTCATCATATGGCAACGCGTCTGCCAATTTATCGATCCACTCCTCATTGGTCTTTTTTATTTCCAATCTCCCCATCTCCACAACTAGATGACAGTATCTTTCAATCAATTGTTTTGTAGTTTCACCTTTCATACCAGTGAAAATGTCAAATTGTTTCTTTATCAAAGCCTTCTTGCTTTTGATCATCTCTACACTCCCTTTAAACTTTGCTTCCAACGACTCCCAAATAGATTTTGAATTATCTTCATGCTGTAACAACACCAAAATATCCTCTTTAATTGCCTGTTGAAGAATACTCATCATTTTTTTCTCAGCTTTGAAATCTGCTTGGTCAGTTTGTGTCAAACTGCCAATCACTTTCTCATGACCCAAACCATCTACTGGAGGAACATATTTCACTTCAATCTTCATCCAGCACTCGAAGTGGTTTGCTTGAACCCATGTCTTAAATCTTCCAGACCAACCCGAATACTCATCGATATTCATCAGTTTAGGTGGTTTCTGCATCGTCCCTAACTCATTCTCCATATTGACGTTTTGCACAATACTGCCCGATGTTTGTGCTGCTGTCATACCACTGCCGGCGAAGAAGTTATAAAAATCTTGATTTTCCATTTTAAGAAAACAGTTTACGAACAAATTTTCAAGTTGTGAAAACAGGTTTTACACGAAATCAGACTTTCGAACGAAATTACGAACACAATGGACTTTCAAGCGAGATCACACTTTCAAGCGAGATCACTTTCAAGCGAGATCACTTTCAAGCGAGATCACTTTCAAGCGAGATCAGTATTTTCAAGCGAAATCAAAGTACTTTCAAGCGAAATCACTTTCTTCAAGCTGAATCAGGTGTTTTCAAGCGGAATCACCTATTTCGCTTGAAGCTACTTCAACTTTTCAAGCGGAATCAGATCTTTTCAAGCGAAAACACTTATTTCGCTTCAGATAACCAACATTTTCAAGCGAAATCTAATACTTCGTTCAAGCGAAATCAGGTTTTTAGGCCATTTTTATCAGTTTTAGTCCGAATTTTGATCTGATTTTCTCAAGGGTTTGTTAAAACACACTTTTACACACAATATCAAAAACTCAGTCCATTTTGTCTGGTAAAAAATCCAAAAGTCCAAGAAAGTGTAGAAAAAGGCACTGATTCAAGTGTATTGACTCATAACTGGCTCTGATACCAATTGTAGGATCGTTTTACCGACCGAGTGAGTCAATCAAAGTCAATACACACTGTTTGTAAGGTGGAATCAAACAAACAGATCTGAATCAATGCATAAATGAGTAGAAAACAGAGAATATCACTTTAATACACGTTTCTTATTTATATATCACTTGAAAATCCGACAGCAGTTCGGTACACAACTGATGGAACTGTTACAAATGAGAAACCTAACTAGCCTATATATAGGCATGGGATCTCGTTTGAAATGACACAGGTCATTTCAAGCGGAATCACTTCTACTGATTTCGCTTGAAATGACCAAGTGTCACTTTCAAGCGAAATTACATTAAAAACATCATAATTACACTTTACACCCTTATAGACCCTATACAAACATGACCTAGACTTAAGACAGAGGCTATAGACATTGTGCACCAACAGCCCGATTAGTCCGATTTTGACCGATTTATACTAATTTTGACCGATTTTTTCCGACTTTTACCGATTATGACCATAACCGATTTTTTTGACCGACAAGCTTAAATTTAGGCAGTAACCCACCAACTAGCGCCTAGGCGCCGATTAATCGGCCGCCTAGGCCGATTTCTGCAACATTGCATGTATGTAATCTTAAAAAGTGTTTAGCTGATGAATCACTCATAGTACCTCTTAACGATATAGAGGTAAATGAACAGTTGAAGTTTGTAGAAAGACCTCTACAGATTGAAGACAGGAAAGTTAAGAACCTCAAGCACAAGAGATTAGTTCTAGTCAAAGTGAAGTGGGACTCCAAAAGAGGACCAGAATACACATGGGAGCTTGAATCAGAAATGCAAAGAAAATACCCACACCTGTTCCAGTAGACCTCGAGGACGAGCTCTAAAACAAGGTGGGGAGGATAAAACAACCCTCCTGAATATTTTTCTGACACCCCAAAATATATTGAAATATTCCCATATGTCTTAAAATACACCCCGTATGTGAAAACCGAGCCCAAAATACGATCTGGTATTAAAAATAAAATATGAACAAAAATAATTAGGCCGTCGCGGGGCGCGACCACCCTTACCCTTAGCCTACGCGGGCCGCGACCGGGTGGATACGAGGATTCACTGGAGCACGCCACGTGTCCGACGCGTGTGGGGTCTAGGGCTGTCTCGGCAAGCCTATGCCCGGACACGTAGTCCGTGGCAGGCCGCGAAGGCCCTGACTGTGTGCTACGCGGGGCGCGACGAAACCAGAAAACAGCCCTATAAATTGCATGCATCGGGCCTTCAGTCTGCTCGTTCATTTCCTTTTCTCAATCTAGAATTTCTGATAGTAGACACTATACTCGGGTAATATGACCCACCAGTCAGGATTGACAATACTAAATGAGTAATTGTGTAGAAATAAACAATATGATTGTTCTCAATACTGTTAAAGGATAAATGTTTCTTGATTAAACTGGGATTCACTCACCAGTATTTCCCACTGACAAATGTTTTTAAAACGCGTTTCAGGTAACAAAATGTAAAAGCCAATTAGAAGAAAGCCAGCTGGAGAGCACTGACGGCTTGGAAAAATGTGGCTATAAAAGTTACCTAAAAGACGATGTTTTAAATTCAATAAAATAGGGTTTATCCCTATAAATGTGTTGTAATAAGAAACTTGGGTTTTACCCATGTGTTTATTATCACATTTCATAGCAAATCAACATTAGACAAAAAGAACTAATTTTCTAACTTTGAAAAAGTTATAATTTAGAAATATAATAAATGTCACAAAATGGATTTCAAATGAAATGCTTATAAAAGTTTCGTAAACTGACATGGAAAGCCGATACAGAATCAAAACCAAATACGTAAGCCTAAACATTATAAATACCAATAAAAATCTTATAATCTTTAAAAGAAAAGAATTGTCGAACTATTATCTTTAAATAAATATTTAGATTCAAATCCATCTATAGTAATTAATCAAATTTCATAAGTTATTATTTAATTAAAAAATAACTATTTGTATAGCTTTGGAGATTTATATTTAATAACCAAAATAATCTAGATAACTTGAGTTTAAAAGTAGAATAATTTAATCCTTACTAAATTTCTTAAACCAATAAGAAAAATGGACATGGAACAAAGATAGAGTCAACGACAAGTATCGACAGACACTGAATCAAATACTGGATACAGATATTGTCGGACACAAACTAAAAGTATAACACAGTATCTAAATCCAAACTGAGACTGATATAGTGATCGAGACAAATCTGATACAAACTGGTACAGATACTAAGTCAAAACAGACATAGCTAATACATAACAGAATCGGATACGGAATACAATCAGAAGCATAATTAACCCAATACACGATCGGAAACAAAACCGGATGCATACAAACATATCAGACATATCAGAATAGATACTTAACATATTCACATACAGAAACATATACCAACTTACACGACAACTATATATCAACAAAATAAATCGTGTAACACAGAAGCACCCAAAGCCAGAAACAGACTGGTACACAGCTAGCTAGTCCATGCACCTATGAGATGGTGAGTGTGGCGTTCACCCCTTATTCCATCTCTAGACAAACAAACTCAAACTCAGAGCTAAGATCGATCTATACGCCTCTAGTGGCCAAGGTGCTACACAAGCACAAGCTAGAGACGCTGTGAACTTTTATTACGCACTGTCATGATAAGTGCCATGCCGTTGACGCTCAAACGACAAGCCAGACATGCTTGGGTGACCTATTACAAAAGCTTAGGTCATATAAATAGTTTACAGACAACTAAAATTAATTAGCAACAGGAGCATGAGACCATGAGTACAAGTCTGAGGTATGGCATGCTATAACATACTAATAATCAAAACAAACCATACCAACATAAAGAGAGCTAACGGACAATTTCCAAAAGACCTAAAACGTATCAAAATACACAACGAAGACTGACTAAATGTAACAAAACCCGTACTACAAAATAACGGATACAAATTTATACTACGATGAAAAGGAAACAGAATCCGTACCTTAATATTGAATGGTGATGTTAGTGCATATGTCTGTTGACTTCGTCTTGTATCGAGTCATGTAAACTAGAATAGATAGACCAGGACACGTTGTACGAAAGAAACGGGAAACAGACCCGAACCAGCCACCCCTCACGAAGTGGCTAGGCCACCTCGCACGAGGTGACAATTTCATGGGGTCTGGCCAGCTCGTGCGGTATGGCGTGTCTAGTTCGTACGGTCTGGCGTTCCCTATATATATGTGGTCTTGGGTCTTCATTTGTAACATTCTGATTCCGGTAGCGAAGCTCTGCCGAAGTGTCGCCAGCTCGTGTAACTTTGTCAAATCAATACAATCGACATTTAATCTACTTCTAAGTGTAAATCTAGCTGCAATGAAGATCAAATCAATGAATTCCGCCTTTAGTATTGATCAAGAACTCTTCTGAACGACTCGTTTAGGTCGAATCCCGATCCTACAAGTGGTATCAGAGCTCAGGAGGAAGAGTTCTTACCATTTTAGCTTGTTTTCATGGATAACAACTTCTTTCTACTCATTTTCTACACGTTTTTCTCAAAATTAACCGTGGAATCGTGGTTAAAATGACCTGATTTCGTGTTATAACTCGTAAAACACCATTTTGAACAATCCGTGAATAAATCAGAACCAAATTCAACCTAAAACTTGATAAAAATTGACAAAATGATGAACTATTGAACCAAAACGTGTGAAAAACCTTCAGATCGTTCGAGATTTACACCAGATCATTTCAAATCACATCAGGTCGTTTGAAATTAGAGTTCAGGTCGCACGGTTTGCAAATTTAGGTCGCACGGTTTGCAAATCCAGGTCGCACGAGGTGTCCAGGTCGTGTGAATTATATTCAGGTCGCTTGAAACTTCAAGTCGTTTGAAAGTACAAGTAGTTTGAAACGTTCAGATTGTTTGAAGTTTAGTTCAGATCGTTTGAAGTTTAACTCAGATCGTTTGAAAGATTGTCCAAGTCGCACAAGTTGATTTGGTCATTTGAGATTAAGCCAGGTCGTTTAAAAACGTCAGCTCGTTTGAAATTGAATCTCAGGTCGTACGAACTGATCCCAGATCGTTTGAAAACTCAGATTGTTTAAAATTTTGTTATTGTGAACTCTCGATACTGAAACATGGATAACGAATTCTATAATGCGTTCAGTACTACCTTAGCTACTGCAAGTTCAGTTGCTCAGAACGTAAACATGGAAAATGAAACGGGAACGTTGCAGAAACCCCCAAAGTTGATGAGCATCGAAGAATATTACAGTTGGCAAGAACGGTTCGAAAACTGGGTTCAAGCAAATTATCTAATGTCTTGGGTTTGTATTGAAACTAAAGACATTCCACCTCGTTCTGATATGGGAGTTATAAAGATTATTTCTGAATTCTCGGATAAAGAGAGAGACATGTACAAGGCAGAAAAAATGATGATCAGTTTACTTCAACAAGCCGTGAAAGAAGACATTTTCGTATTACTTCAACACGATGGTAGTGCACGTTCGATTTGGGAAGCACTTCGCACAAAATTCGAAGGAAGTACGGAGATGATCAAGAATAAAAAATCGTTGTTAAAGAAAGAATTTGAATTGTTTTCAAGTTTGCCGGGTGAAACTACAAAGACTCTTATTGAGAGATATTGTCATTTAGTGCGTTCAATGGCTCGGTTGGATATCAATAAAGATCGAGAGGAATGGGTTGAAAATTTAGCCGATGCTTTACCTCAAAATGAATGGGGTACATATCTTATGATTTTGAAGAATACCTAAGAGTATGATAGATTGTCAATTGCTCAATTCATTGAAAAACTTGAAGGACAAGATCTTGAACAACAAAAGATCGCTAAAATGAACAATTCAAGTGGTCAACAAGATATCAAGATGTATTTCAAAGGTAATGTTCAAAATGTTGAAGCTAGTCCAAAGATCCAGACCGCTTTCAGCGCAGAAAACTCATCCGGATCACTCAATCAAAGTTCAATCAACAACAGTGGATTTTCTTCATATCCTAGTGTTAATACTAATGTTTCAACTTCAAATTATCAGTCTCAAAGCTCAAACAATGGTAATGGTCATGTGCTACAATGCAACATAGCGTTGCATCTTCAGAACGGTCAGAAATTCTCTGAAGAAGTCGCTAAAGGTCATATGGCATTACTAGTTACCGTGTTAGAATCATTTGAGAGTTTGGTTGCGGGAAGAATCGGAAATCCTATGTTAACAAAAGAGGGTTACGATCAGATTGATGCTGAGGAAATGGAGCTAATGGATAATAAGTGGTGTTTAGCGAGTGTGTTGAGGAGAGCTGAGAAATTTAAGCAGATTACTGGAAGAGATGATTTACGTGATGCTAATGTTTCTACTTTAGGTTTTGATAAGTCTAAAGTTACTTGTTTTCGGTGCAGGGAAAAAGGACATTTCAAGAGGGAATGTACCAACCGAGAAGCAGGTGGAGCTCAAAATCCTTTCGGGAACAATGAATATTATCGGAAAGCAATATATCATCAGGTAGCTCAACAACCGTCATCATCTCGTACTATTTCGATTGAAGATGGAAAGAAGAAAGCTTGTATTACTATGCCTCTAGATCAAGAAGATGAAAGATTGCCAGAGGGATTTAGCTGGGACAAATATATTTCGGCTGAAAGTAACTAAAAGTTTAGATCATTTGTTGCACAAATCATTCAAGAGCCAGAGTTGATGAAAGAATGGATGGATGTGTTTCCAAATGATGAGAAAATTCAAGATGGAGAGTCTGTCACTTCAGAAGATAGTTCAGAAAAAACACCAGTCTTTGATCAATCATCAATAGATAGCAGTGATGATGATGAAGAAATTAAACAAATAAACATTGGTAAAACTCATTTATCACCTGAAAGTTTCAAATTTTATTTTGCAGATAAATTGGAGAAACTAAAGGAGAAACGAGCAGCAAAAGAAAAGAAATAGGTAAAATGTGAGAATGTTGTTCAGGTGGAAGAGAAGTATGAACAGAGTGAAGAAGTTAAAGTTGGTGAGAAGATTGTTGAGATTGAAAAGATTGTAGAGGTCACAAAACCGTGTCTAAAATGTTTGGAACCATGCAAACATTGTGAAGAGAAAGATAAGAAGTTTAGTGAGCTAGACAGGATGAAAGAAAAATTGTTGTTTGATGTTAAGTACGTGAAAGAATCTTCTGATGTGTTGAACAGAACAGTCAACCAGTTGGAAAAGACAAACTCAGAAAGGGAAGATGCTTTGACAATGATGAATGCAGTGATGATGTCTAAGCAGAAGGCCATTAATCACTATATTGATGAGTGTGCAAAGTTGAAGCAAGAATTAGAGACTGAAAAGATTGAGAATGAAAGAATCAGACGATTGCTAATGAGTTGCTCAAGTTCTGATTACTTGATTGATAGAATTTATCCGACAGTAGCAGGTTTTGAAGCTTTTGAAGATAAGAAGTCGGAAGATACGGATACTGGTAAGAAACAAAGTGCAAATTATAACAAGTGTCCGCCTCCGATCTGGGAAGGTTATTCTCCTAGAAAACCAAATTCGGAACAAGTCAAAAAGGCAGTCAATATAAAGTTAAAGTTTGAAACAACTGATGAGTTACCAGACAACATTGACGTCACATTCACATCGTCTGACACTGATCATGAGTCTGAGTTAATAAAGAAAGTGGTTGATCAGGTTTTGAAAAAGGATGAGGAGTCAGAGTCAAAGTCTGAATCTGAAAGTTCAAGTTCATCAGTAGACAGTTCGAAATCATCGGTCAAGAGTAGTCATAATAAAGAGATTCCGAAAACAGAAAATAGTTTGAATGATGAACCAATCAAAGTGGCATATACTTTGAATGATTCAGACAAATTATATTCTGATGAGGAATTTCCAATTAAAAATGTGAAAATTGAAAATATTAAAACAGTTTTTAAATTGATAAAAATAAAGTTTTCAGAAATAAAGAATAAAATGTGTTTTTCAAAACCTAAATATACTTCTAGAGTTCAACAACGTTTAAACAAGAAGAAAGGTTTCGGTCCAGGTCATAAAAATAAACCGAATCATAAAAGCAATTTCAAAAAGAAGGGGTTGGGTTTTGATGTTGAAAATAATCAAAATATTAAAGATTTTAAATCAAAAACTGTATTTGTTTCAGGTGCAAGTTCTGAAGAAGAAAAAAAGAGCTCATTCTGGAAGCAATCGAACAAAGCGTTTCTTGCAGAAAAACAGAAACATGAGAAGAATGAAGCTAATCAGAAAAAGGAGACAAGAACCTCTTACCGATGCAATGAAGTTGGTCACATCGCTTGGAACTGTCCAAAGGCAACCAACACACAACAGGGAGTGTCTTTTAAACTCAAAGAAAAAGTTGTTGATAAAACTGAACCACCAACTGAAAAATTTTAAATGTTTAAAAATTCAACATATGAAGTTGGTGAGTGTTCTAAAAGGTTTTACAAAAGAAGAGTGAATCTTAACAATCAAACGTGGGTTGCTAAGAAATCAGATGTTAAATCTGGAGATGAATCTGACTCGTCAAAGTCAGAGGAGCCACAAGATGAGCTAAAAAGAGAAAAGTCAGTACCGCCAATGGATGATGTCAACTTTCCACCATTGCGGGCTGCAAATTTAAAATCAAAATTTGGAAAAGTACAGATTTCGAATCAATTCTATTCTGAAAAGAAAGAATTTGATGTCGAAAAGGCGTTTAATGGCAAAGTGAAACATATTTTTGGAAAAATGGTCGATGGTAGGGCAAAAGGGGTAAAAGAATTTTATTAATCAAAGAAGAGAACTTACACACCGAGTGAAAATAACTCGGATGCACCCAAAGTTGGTCAGGCTTGGGTGTCAGCATTCTTTGTTTAAAATCCTGACTTGCCGGAACTCCCAGGTTGGTAATTGGGGAGTAGGAATCGACATCTTTCTTGAGAAATTCACAACTGTGACATTTCGACTTACAAGTAGTATTGTTGATAAGAACCTACAAGTGGTTAATCAAGGTCATTAAGTTGAACTTGATTTAACTTTCATACAAGTGGTTAAAGAAAAGGAAAAGTGAATTTACAAGTAATAGTTTTTACAAGTGGTTGAAAGAACATAGTGATGAATGAATCCCCATGTTTGTGAAATGACAAACAAACTAATTTTCCGGAAAAACCATTTTGATTAAAACAAACTTAAGTGTTTTGAAATCTTTATGGGAAAATAGTTTGTTGACAGGGGGAGTTCTGATTGTTTATGCCAAGTGGATGGCGAATTGAAGCAATTCACATCAGTTTGTCATTTTATTTGTATAGTTTATTGCGTTTATTTTCAAATTTTCCTGGAAAATAAAAAAATGAAACATATTTTTGATTTTAGGGGGAGTAAAAAATTTAGAAATTTTGAAAATTTGAAAAATCCAAAAACATGATAAAATCTAAAATCCAAAAACATCGAAAAATCAAAAATGAGTTTTGTTATGAAAAAGAGGAAATGATAGTACATCAGTAGACAATCACAGTACGCTAAAGAATTGGAAAGTTAAAATGTGATAAATGGTCTCACTGGTGATATGCCAGTAGGTTTTTACACGCTTAGTAGATTGTTTTCGAGATATAAACCTAGATATAAATACTTACTTATCTCGTGGGGAACATCTCTCGGATATATGGGTAACCCCCGAAATCTTGTTTGAAGGGCTTTCTATTTCTGACATACTAGGTCTTTGTGCATGATGATATCTGGGGTATTATACCGGGACTTCTGATTTTGCGAGAGCAATAGCCTAGTCCTCCTATAATATTCTGCACAGCTTTAATCATAAAGCCCACCCTCAGCATAAAAAATGATGAAACATTGAAAAATGCTAATCATGTGCTGTTGAAGAAAAGATCCCCAAACGGGACACACCTAAAAGTCGAGCCATCATCTCTTGGTCTGAACGGAAGTTCTAACCTGAGCTCTCATGGTTTCGCATTACCCATTTACAGATATCATTAGTGTATATTCACCTGTAAGACTGAATATAGGAGTCTGGATACGGGAGTATATTCTGAGGTGGGACACGCAAATAAGTTAAGTCCATTAAAACACTAATCTCGTGTCTCGAAACAATTGAACTTTGTGTGAAAATTTAAGTGGATCAGTATACTGACAATCTAAGTGAATCGTTTAGATCTTAAAGTGTTTAAAGCTCAACGGTACTAGTGATTTGTCATAATCTGATATGATCCTCTTACTCAAACTCACAAAAAAATGTCTGTATATAGTTTATTTCCAAAATCCAAAAAGATTTTCAGTGTGTTTTAGCATAAAATTTTGAAAATTCAAAACGATTTTATTTCATCTTATTTTCGACAACTGATGTTGGAAAGCTGATTTTCAAGATTCCAAGTGCTAAACATGATGAACAACAGGGTTGGGAGAGTTTGTTTGAAATGACAAAAGAATTTGAAATGGTTAAATGGTTCATTAATTTGAAACCAAAATTTTTTTTACAAGTGAATAATCAGAGTTTATAAATGTCAAAATTGTCTATCTTATGAATGATATAAATGAAAAACCTTATGTTTTAGGTAGAGTATGTGCAGGTAAAAAGCTTTGAAAGAGCTAGATTTCGACTCCTGAGGTTTTTCCGCATAAGCGTATGCAGATTAGAGCCAGGTTTCCGATTCAAAGTTTGCTGATAGTGAATTCCAGACTGCGATCCCAGCTTATCGAAAGGGGGAGTCTGAAGAAGTTAGAGCCAGATTCAGATCTTGGAATAGCGTTCGAGATAAAAGCTGCTAATGCTGAAGAGTTTAAAGAATCAAGAGATCTGATCAGGAGAATTAGAAGAGTCAGGTTGCGATTCTGAAAGAGTAAGAGAGAGATTGAAGGATGCTTACAGAGAAAGATACTTTGGAAAGAGCGAGAAGACCGATCAAGACTGAAGACTCAATACACTGAAGACTCGTCATCATCCAAGGGGGAGTTTGTTAGTGCATATGTCTGTTGACTTCATCTTGTATCGAGTCATGTAAACTAGAATAGATAGACCAGGACACGTTGTACGAAAGAAACGGGAAACAGACCCGAACCAGCCACCCCTCACGAAGTGGCTAGGCCACCTCGCATGAGGTGACAATTTCATGAGGTCTGGCCAGCTCGTGCGGTCTGGCGTGTCTAGTTCGTGCGGTCTGGCGTTCCCTATATATATGTGGTCTTGGGTCTTCATTTGTAACATTCTGATTCCGGTAGCGAAGCTCTGCCGAAGTGTCGCCAGCTCGTGTAACTTTGTCAAATCAATACAATCGACATTTAATCTACTTCTAAGTGTAAATCTAGCTGCAATGAAGATCAAATCAATGAATTCCGCCTTTCGTATTGATCAAGAACTCTTCTGAACGACTCGTTTAGGTCGAATCCCGATCCTACAGGCGAGAACCAAGTTTTAAATTAATGTAACTCGATCTAACGTCGTTCTTGAATATCGCGTAACCTAAATGTAAATTGATCTGTTAATGTTATGCTTTGATTCCAAGATAGGTGTGAGTTTTGATACTCGTGGTTGTTGTCGGTGTTTAAAAGAAAGACTCGTCTTGAATAATTGTTCCTGTCAAAAGAAGGACTCGTCTTGAATTATTGTTCATGTCATGTAAATAAATCCTTTAAAATATAGATACACGTAGGTATGTATAACATATACATGCATGATTAGGCCAATTTATAATTAGTGTGAAATCTATTGGTAAATTAAATTCTAAAACACAAAATTGATAAGTATTATTTATTAGCTTAATAACGCTAGCAAGAATAAGTAGTTAACAATAAATAATTTAGTGATCATAATTATTTGCCAAAGTAAAACGAGGGTTATTATTATTTAGTAACAAATTAACTATTATTTTCCGTTATATAAGTTTGTCCATTAGATATATCTAAGAAATTGTATTCCAATCGTAAATCCAACAATTCGTCAACTTTTTTTTTCTTTTAACATAAGATAATGGTTGCTACCTAATCTAATAAAATGTGATTTAAGGAATTAGTAATTTGTAAAGGTATAAGATGATGGTCAGACTAGTAATCTAAAACTCTAAATTTATTTAGACGTTCAATTTTCAAAATGTTTTATCAACACACCTTCACCATCATCTTCCACATAAAGCCTTACATTGCAACCATTAGACTTTTCCGCACAAAACAAATATAGTTTCAGAAAAAGGACAACGGTTCTAATTATCGAACTGAAAGTTGGGATTTTTACCGTTAATTAAGATGCAACCCATCTATCCCTCTGGTTCCGGGCGGTTGTGATGAACAACGGAGGAGTGAGAGGTGGCGCCAAGTAACCGTGTTGTCGTCCAGCAAGAGTTTAAACCGAATCCTCTGCTCGGTAGTGTACGACGGCGAAACTAGAGCCGCAGCATCCGTGACGTATAGTTGTTCAGCGGCGAGTGGTACCAAGACGTATTTCCGACGGTGAGAGACGAAACTCCAACATGAACAAAGGGGTGTGTTGTGGGTGTGACTTGCGAGACTATTGTGTATGAAGATTATTAGTTGCAAAACAAATGGCAATGATTCTTTTCATCAATTTGTTAATTATGTTCGTTTTGCGGAATGGAAAGGTAGCCATGGTCGGAAACACGGAATGGAAAGTCTTTAAAACACTTTACTTCAGTCGGTTAGTATATCACACAATTCATAAAATAACCTTTTATCTTACTTTGAATTTCAATAAACATGAACTCTATTAAAATAAGGGACATGTTACTAGTTAATTTTTTTTATATCTACTTGTTTGTTTATAAATGAAAATACAAGTTGTTAAATAATATATTTAGTTAATACGACGTGCGCTTAAAGTCGATGATCATTTAATTGATATTACAACGTATTAACTAAACCCACGATCTGACATATTAATTCAATAATTATTATTAAAGGGTTTCGAATCTTTCGGGTATTGCACCTTACTTGTGTGTGCTTATTATGTGTATTGTTACTCGCAAACGCTATCGCAACGCAAACTCAACGCTACTCGCACAACTCGATTTATCACTCTAAAACGCAACGCGACTCGAAACTCAGTACTACGCTAAAATATGTAATGTACCAATGCTAACTAACGCAACAAAACGCATTAAACAAATATCCAACACGCGAAACGAGGAAATGGTTGCACTAAACAACACCTTTGTTCGAAGCTAGGCAGCTTCGTACGAAGGCAGCCTGTTCAAACCAAGGCCCTTGTGCGAACCCACAAACTCTATAAATACCCAAGCCCCTCCTCATTCATTCTCACTTGCTGATTTTGAGCTAAAACTCTGCCAAATTGTTGTCTGACCATTTTCAAGTAAGATTTAACAGTTTTCTTCGACTATACAACGTTTTCCACTTCGATTTTCACAAGAATCACTACGTTTTCATCTAAATTCTTTTGTTTTCACATAAAAACAATCAACTTTTCACTTTACTGTTTCTTTTCTTCATATATTCCTGCTTTTCACAGGAACCCTTCATCTTTTTCATTAAAACTTCTTCTTTCACCCCTAATCTACACTTAACATGGTGTATTGGGACTAGCTTCGGCTTCCCAAGTTAGAAATCAGTTGATTTCACACTCACCAAGTGTTAGATTTGGGTGAAAAGTCTTTAAAACCTTTTAAACATGATTTCTACACCCTAAACGGACCTAAAAAGGCATGTATTTCGTTCACTGAATAGTGGAACGAGGTATTGTCGAAACCAGCTCGAATTGGACTCGAACATACATCCGATTCAGGCAAAAACACAGCACCGAATGCCAAAAACAGCCACGTTTGTGAACTGGGCTGTTCTGTGCAAAGCCAGCTTCGTACGAAGGCACTGTCTTCATACGAAGGGACATGGCCTCGTACGAAGCCATTGCCTTCGTACGAAGGCTCTGGTTTTACACAACACAGCCCAATTCCCATTCGTTACACAATCAAAGATCTCTCCGACTCTAAGCTCAATCAATAGCTTAAGGTTGGAGGGATGAACACTCGATTTTCCGAAGACGACGCGAAGACACTCGATTTTGGATAACGGAAGTAGCACATGTACGAAGACCCTCCTTCGTACGAAGGGCCCCTTCGTACGAAGGCACAGCTTCGTACGAAGCTTTTGTTCTCCCAGCGACACTTCGATTTCCAACCGTTTCAGCACTTTGGAGGACTTATGCTTCTGTTCCCATACGCAGGCTGACCCGGCGCTCCCTTCAATCCACTAAGGATCGTGTTTCTTGACTAGTACACATTCTGTGAGTATACTCGAACCCATTTTCGTTTAACGTACTTTTGGGTGTTACATACGTTCTCTATCAAAACACAACGCACAACGCAAACACTTTATAAACGCTAACCGCTCCCGCATGCTATACGTGAATTGTTGAATGCTTGTCACTATGCTTATACAATGTTACACTAGACCTCCTCTAGCAACGATACTACTATAGTTTGGACTCAGCACCTGTGTGACAGAGGTTGCTAGGGATCACATTACCTTACTTCACGTGTTCGCTTCGGCGAACATGTGTCTCGCATACTATACAACGCAGTCTCGTGGTTAGGTTGTATCATTGTTGATAGTTACATGCTTCACCCGTTACGTGTTACATGCAGTTATGCATAAACGCTTTTCATACTATTATCTATGTAAACTTGTGTAGTCACATTTACTTTATGTATTGACTTTTATTTTAATGTATGTGACAGGTTGATGGTCTGTTTGCTGCAATGGAAATTAGGAAGTCTAGAAACTCATCAAATTAAAATCTAGGTTGTCGGACTTGTTTTGTTTTTGAGAACTCGCTATTTGTAATAATTGTTTGTTGAATATTTGTTCGTTGGTATCGGACAATGAACCTTTAAAAATATTGGTAATGAATAGTTGTTATGGATTCTCTTGAGCAATCTGGTTCGCCTAGTGCCGCGCCCCAATGATTCCGCTATCGGTTGGGGTGTGACATTAGTTATGTAACCATTTTCCAACTTTGAGACTGTTGTCTCTTAATATGTACTGGTTTGCTCGCTTGAAAAACTGCAAGTATCTCTTGCGACACAAGAGGTGTAGCCTCCTCTGCTTGTGGGTTAGCAATGACTTGACTTGGATCTGTCACTTTCCGTGGTATACTCTCAGTAATAGGTGATTAAGAGGAACTAGGTCTATCCAAGTCAGTGTGGTTAACTGCATCAAGCAATGTTTGTATAGTGGATGGTATTGGTTTTGTGGGTGTGTAGTGAAAAGAGAAGTAGCCCTGTGTTCAAAACTTCAAATGAAGTATCTCTCTCTTGACTTGGTTTCCCTGTGTTTACAACATAATCCTTTTGTGATGATATGTGAGGAGTTTGGATGGGTGGAGATGTTTGCATCTGTTATGAGGAAGTAACACCATAATTTTTTTGTTGCAGTTGGTTTACAGCAGGGATCTCTGGCATGTCAACCTCCAGGATACCCTCTTTTTGGTTTTTATTTTGGATTTTGGTTGTTGAATGGAAGTGGTCTCTGTGAAGGTATCTAGTGTGGGTTCCACAGTGTTGGTATATACATTGTGGTCACTAGGAGCAGTGGGCTTAGCAACAGATGTTGTAACATTTGTTTGTTTCTTGGTTTTCTAAAACATTTTGTTAATCCAAACTTTCTTGACTTTTGGCTATCATGTAGCTGAATGTTTCATTTGAAAGACTTTTAATTTGTAGGGCTTCACCCTATGCAAATATATTTTTTTGAGGGTAAGAAGATGGATTGGGTTGCTTGGTACCGTGTCGTTTCGCTTAAAAAGGTTGGGGGCCTTGGGTTGAGTAAGCTTAAAAATGTCAACTTTGCCCTCTTAATTAAGTGGGGTGGCGTACAAGGTCGAAGGCGACAATCTGTGGAGAAAAATTATTGATGTTTCCATTATAGTAGGGTGGATTGAAAATTTATTCTGTTTAAAAAGAATTATGGTGGGGTGTGGTGCAGCATTGCAAAAATGATCTCAAAACTAACAGTGAACAGATATTCGTTGCGCAACTTTTTTAAGCGGTGACCGGAAACGCAGAAGAGGTCGCTTTTTAGTTAGATCCTTGGTTGGTTAATGAGCAGTTAAGGTTCAAATTCCCGGCTTTGTTTAGTCTTGAGACAGTGAAAAAGTGCAAGGTTCGAGAGCGGATAGGATCGGTGGATAGGTTATCTGGCTTAGTCGAGTCGTGGAGGAGAGAACCGACTTTGATCTTGGAGACTTCCGATTTGTAGCAGCTGATCGGTCTCATTGCAGGTGTGCCGCTTTCTGATTCTTCGGATAAATGGAAGTGGATTGCTAAAAAAATGGGGTTTTTTCGGTCAGCTCAGTTCGCAAATTTCTAACTTTTGGGTCAGACTTTAGCAACATTTATGTTATGAAGTGGTGCAGTTGGGTTCCACTAAAGAGCAATATTCTTGCATGGAGGGCTGAAATGGGTAAGATTGCGACTGCCTTGGAGCTTAGAAGAAGGGGTATACATGTTGAAAACACGATGTGCTCTCTGTGCAACTTCGAAGAGGAAGACGCTGATCATTCTTTTACTTCTTGCACGGTGGCTTCTTTGGCGGTATATAAGCAATTGGTGTGAAGTTCTGAACATTTTTGCTTTCACCTTCAGAGACCTTCTTGAATTGCATAATGTGATGAGGATCTCGGATCGGGTGAAGGAAGTATTGCATGGTATTATCATTATCGGTTGCTAGAGTATTTGGAAGGCAAGATATGAGTTAAAGGCGGTGGGGTTTCTATGGTATAGAAATAGATCGAAATCTAAGGAATTGTCATGGGATGATTGATGTAAATTTGTGATTATTTAGTCTCGTGTGGTTCTTGGCCAGCTTGTTTTAAGTCGGTTGCGTTTTCTAATGAAGTTTACCGTTAAGAAAAGGGAAAGTTTATAAAAATATATAGGCAACATAATACAATTATTGATAGAGACACAATTTACTAGTTTATGTGACAGTTAAAACGTAATTTTTTAAAAGGTGTCGGAAAACTCAAACGTAAATACTTCTTTCATGGCCACAAAAGTAAGCATTTGCACTTAAAAGGTAAAACCTTAAAAGGTAAAACCTCAAACGTATTCGTCTCCTTTTTTTCGCAAGTTGACAAATTTGTCTACACCTGCCTCATAAAGCTTCTTACAATTGTTTTCATCAATACACCTTGCTAACGTCTAACAATATTTGTATTTTTCATATTATCACAATGTTTTATATGTTTATTTTATAATTATTTTATATAGTATAATTCTATATTCTATAATTTTAAAAACATTAAATAGTATATTTAACTATTATATAGTTAAAGGGAAATTAAAAAAAAATGCCTTTTCCTTTAAAGTCGCTTATCATATATGAGTGTCACTTTAAACGTGGGGTATGGTGAGACAGGGGTTTAAGGCATGAGTTGACACGTGGACTTCGAGTGGCATCGCTGGTCAGTTGCATGTTAGGTCGGTATGGCGGGGCGTGGCTAGCCCGCGTGGGTTAACCATGTGTTATAATTTTTTTTCAATTATTATAAAAATACACACAAAATTAAAAAAAAAAAAAAAAAAAAAAAAAACCCAGCCACCTATAGCCTAGCCAACCCAGCCAATGAGAGCCGGCCACGGAAGACCGCTAGGTCCGCCAAACGCCCGGGCTGAAACCCCCGCTCAAGAGGCCACGCCGAAACCCAAACCCACCCGAGGTGGTGACTTGGTCGTTTGTACCCAACCCACGCCCCAACCCCGTCTCATACCTCATAGTCTAATAATAGGCAAATTTGCTTCCTCTTCTATTATTATTGTTAATTTTTGTTTGCTATGATTGTTCGACCACGATACTAACCCATAAACGTGTCCTCTGTTGAGTAACTACTATATACTTTTTATTAATAACTAGGTGACACCGTGTTGCGGCGAACTTCTTTTGTTATTTAGTCTGTGTTTATAAGTGTTTTAAAATCACTACAAGCGTGTGGCACACGGAACCGCTGACAAGAATAAAAAGAAAATGTAGAAAAAAAGAACAGTAAAAGATAACCAAAAGAAAATTAACCAAAAAAAGTTGTCTAGTAGTGATGTTGTTTGTATGAAACCCGCGGTTAGAGATGGTATTGGGTACCGGTACCGAAATTCCGAAACTGAATGATATTAAGTACCAATTCGGTACCGACTTTTGGCGTTCCTAGTACCAGTTCGCTACCGGTTTTCACCTTCATATACGGAACCGTAACCGGTATTCTCGGTACCAATACCAATTTGGTATCGCTGGGCACCAAGCTCATCCATACCCCTGAAACTAAAAAAAATAAATTATTAAAAGTTGAAGAGAATCAACAAAAAATGTTGTACGATACCGTTGTTGTTCGTACGGTACCCGTGATCATTAATAAGCAAAAGGTACCGGGTAGCAGTACCGAATTTCCTGAACTAAATGATTTTCAATATCAATTCGATACCGACTTTAAGCATTTTCTATACCAGGATGGTGCCGGTTTTTACCTTCATTTACAAATACCGAAAAGGACCGTACCGGTATCTTCGGTACCAGTTAACACCAAGCTTATCCCAACCCCATGATAAAAAAAAATCATTAAAGTTAAGAAAAATATGAAAATATATACAACTTAAAAAGTGAAGAAAATAATTAGTATTATAATATTAAAATAATAAAAGTGTTAAAAAACAATATATATTACTATAATATTAAAAGTACTATTTAGGTTGTATCAGTACTAATTAATAATAATAATAATAATAGTAGTAGTAGTAGTAGTAGTAGTAGTAGTAGTAGTAGTAGTAGTAGTAATATACTAGCAGAATCCTTTCGCGCTTTGTGATGGAAATTTAGTTGGTATCAGTTTGGTTTATTATAGTATCAGGACTCGGTAGCAACTGAAAGCTTGAAAATATAACCGTTCTTGAAGATTTCTCTAATGAAAGTGAGACTCGAGTCTGCCATTTGAGAACGTCTTTATACGGTTTGAAGCAGGCCTCACGCAATTTATCGGAGGATCTCATTCTTTTTTTTGCGTGATAGCTCCGATAAATTCAGCAGTCTTTAAATGCAAAAACCTTTTCAAACCTCAATTTTTATGAGAAAAGTGTAAAATTAAATACCAAGAAACCCAAGGGATGAATTTTCGAAGCTAAAAGAACAAAAGAAGATTATCATAATTACAATTAACCGCTTCATTTACCATGTAGACCGACACATGTTTCCTCTCTAAGGGCTATAGAGTGGTTATAACAGCTGATCATGCTAAGGACAGTTGTAACTAACCACTGCTCCTTATAAAAACCAATCCATAGCATTAAATAAAAGATCCTAATTACATTTATTACACTACTGAAATAAAGAATCTTGGCTAGCAACTTCCTAACGCTCTTCACTGAAATCCCAAATCATCCCATATTATCTGTAAAACAAATAGGAAAAATACAAAAAGAAAAATACGGCTGAGCCAAAAATTGCTCAGTGACGGAGAAATCAACAGTACAAGTGAAGTTATATCAGCGGAAAAAAAAATAGAACTAAGACTGAACTGAAACGATTACTAACACGAGTACTGAAAACAGATGCAGACAAAAGACTGATACAAAAACTGATTCACTAACTGATCTGAAGCTTCAACGAAAACTGATACGGAAACAAAAATCAGCCATACACATAACTGATATCGAACCCAACACAAGACCGTTGTAGAGACTGATACATAGCTGACCACGATGACTAAAATATGTTATCTTGTATAAACGAACTTATTGAAAACATCGTTTAAATAATCTGGTATCCGTATAACCAGAAAAGTTTCTAACCTATTATTCGTAGTTTGTAAAAATGAAACGTTTAAACAAATCCAAGAAACAATAACTATCGAATATTTTAAACAATGTTTAATAATGCTATTATTTTTAAAACAAGATACTTGGCAAAAGTATTTTCTTATATTGAGCGTTTGAATTTTATCAAAATAAAATAGTTTATCACATTTCATAGCAAATCAACATTAGACAAAAAGAACTAATTTTCTAACTTTGAAAAAGTTATAATTTAGAAATATAATAAATGTCACAAAATGTATTTCAAATGAAATGCTTATAAAAGTTTCGTAAAATGACATGGAAAGCCGATACAGAATCAAAACCAAATACGTAAGCCTAAACATTTTAAATACCAATAAAAATCTTATAATCTTTAAAAGAAAAGAATTGTCGAACTATTATCCTTAAATAAATATTTAGATTCAAATCCATCTATAGTAATTAACCAAATTTCATAAGTTATTATTTAATTAAAAATAACTATTTGTATAGCTTTGGAGATTTATATTTAATAACCAAAATAATATAGATAACTTGAGTTTAAAAGTAGAATAATTTAATCCTTACAAAATTTCTTAAACCAATAAGAAAAATGGACATGAAACAAAGATAGAGTCAACGACAAGTATCGACAGACACTGAATCAAATACTGGATACAGATATTGTCGGACACAAACTAAAAGTATAACACGGAATCTAAATCCAAACTGAGACTGATATAGTGATCGAGACAAATCTGATACAAACCGGTACAGATACTGAGTCAAAACAGACATAGCTAATACATAACAGAATCGGATACGGAATACAATCAGAAGCATAATTAACCCAATACACGATCAGAAACAAAACCGGATGCGTACAAACATATCAGACATATCAGAATGGATACTTAACATATTCACATACAGAAACATATACCAACTTACACGACAACTATATATCAACAAAACAAATCGTGTAACACATAAGCACCCAAAGCCAGAAACAGACTGGTACACAGCTAGCTAGTCTATGCACCTATGAGATGGTGAGTGTGGCGTTCACCCCTTATTCCATCTCCAGACAAACAAACTCAAACTCAGAGCTAATATCGATCTATACGCCTCTAGTGGCCAAGGTGCTACACAAGCACAAGCTAGAGATGCCATGAACTTTTATTACGCACTGTCACGATAAGTGCCATGCCGTTGATGCCCAAACGACAAGCCAGACATGCTTGGTTGACAGATTACAAAAGCTTAGGTCATGTAAATAGTTTACAGACAACTAAAATTAATTACCAACAGGAGCATGCGACCATGAGTACAAGTCTGAGGTATGGCATGCTATAACATACTAATAATCAAAACAAACCATACCAACATAAAGAGAGCTAACGGACAATTTCCAAAGGACCTAAAACGTATCAAAATACACAACGAAGACTGACTAAATGTAACAAAACCCGTTTTAAATTAATGTAACTCGATCTAACGTCGTTCTTGAATATCGCGTAACCTAAATGTAAATTGATCTGTTAATGTTATGCTTTGATTCCAAGATAGGTGTGAGTTTTGATACTCGTGGTTGTTGTGGGTGGTTAAAAGAAGGACTCGTCTTGAATAATTGTTCATGTCAAAAGAAGGACTCGTCTTGAATTATTGTTCATGTCATGTAAATAAATCCTTTAAAATATAGATACACGTAGGTATGTATAACATATACATGCATGATTAGGCCAATTTATAATTACTGTGAAATCTATTGGTAAATTAAATTCTAAAACACAAAATTGATAAGTATTATTTATTAGCTTAATAACGATAGCAAGAATAAGTAGTTAACAATAAATAATTTAGTGATCATAATTATTTGCCAAAGTAAAACGAGGGTTATTATTATTTAGTATCAAATTAACTATTATTTTCCTTTATATAAGTTTGTCCATTAGATATATCTAAGAAATTGTATTCCAATCGTAAATCCAACAATTCGTCAACTTTTTTTTTCTTTTAACATAAGATAATGGTTGCTACCTAATCTAATAAAATGTGATTTAAGGAATTAGTAATTTGTAAAGGTATAAGATGATGGTCAGACTAGTGATCTAAAACTCTAAATTTGTTTAGACGTTCAATTTTCAAAATGTTTTATCAACATACCTTCACCATCATCTTCCACATAAAGCCTTACATCGTTGTTATGTAAAATGACGAACTCACCCATAATATGTTGTATAGTTTTTAATTCTGTAAATAAAGTTTAATGAACCCGTATTTTCAATGTATTTGAAATCATAATTACCCGTTCGTTTTCGTAAATTATACGAAAACCTTTAAATAATAATAAGGGTGTTACAAGTTGGTAATCAGAGCTCAAGGTTGTTGACTAATGTGTTCGGTTTGAGGCTTGATCGCAAATCCGGTAAGTACATGTATATCAAAGTTTTAGTATGATTAAAGTGTTGAGAACAACGCATATGGTTATCGTGTAATACACGTTACACCAATAAAAATGATATAGAATAGATATAGTCAACGAAATTACACGCGTTGATGCGTATAGTAGAAAAGCCTTGTATTATAATACGGGCATCCTTTAATGTTGAAATTACTAACTGTTGTATATGTTTTAGTTGAAGGACACTCGCAGATAAGGATAGCGAGAGGTTAACAAATTACGGATATGATAGAAGAACGGTCCGAAGTATGACAAGAGGAGCATGCTCACCAAGGACTAAATCGCGTAACGACCGCGAACAAAGTTAATGGCAAGAGAAGCCCGTTAGGGCAAACATTACCAGGTGCACATTTTTTAAATTTAATCGCATAAATAGTAATATGCAACAAATATGTAGAAATTGAAAGTTGCATATGTAGATTAAAAACTTGGAAAAACCCGAATAGAAAGTGTATTCGGGATATTGTTTCAAAGAGAAACAAATAGAGGCATTACTTACATGGGGTGTAATGTGAAAATTATAAAAAGGTCATGTATACCAGGTGTTGATCGCTTACTCTGGCCAAGTAAGTAGTGGACACGTGGTACCATGAACTTCTTATGATGGACACATTTATGTCCGATGTAGTAAGGGTGGGGTGAATGAGACTAATTTAAATGGTACCCAAATGAATCAAATAAGTAAGATATTTGATAGCAAACGTAAACGTAAGTCGGATGACGGAAGCGTATTACGTAAGGATAACGAGCCCGAGAGAAGGGACAAGGATCAAGTAAAAAGAAAAATACAGACCGACCAATAGGAATGCTAAGGCATAGGGATAAAAGTTTGACTGTCACAAGTGATGAAATTCACATGGACAAGTCAAACGAATTGAATAAAGAATAAAGGATTAATTAGAATAAAAGCGATGGATCTCGCTAAGACGATCAAATAAATTAAAATAACGTCTAAAACCATATAAGAATGGTTACTTGAAAATGATTACGGTAAAGATACCCGATGAATGGGTAGGATTTGGAAAGAATGCGTAAACCGAGAGACGGGAACGCGAAATAGAAAGTCAAAAGACTCGGAATATGAGTCATGACTAAAAGACAATGAGAAATTGCAAACAAAAATGTTAATAACTACGCTCAACTATTTTAAAGTTGAACGGGTCGAATAAAGAATGGAGTTTGATGTTCACAAGTGATGAAATTTCACACGAACAAGTCAAACGAGATAAATAAGGTATAAAAAAAAACTAAGTGGTGCAAGTAAGCGCAAACTGAATAATGGAAGCGCGAAACATTAATGAACCTACGTGATGGGTCATAAAGGAATAAATTATGGACTGTCAATATCCTGGTATGGATAATTGACAAAAGTTAAGAGAAGATCCTAAACTAAAACTTCGGTTTTAGTAAGAAATAACGTTTTTACAAATATAAATTCTGATAGGAATTTGAATAGTAAGCATGAAAGATTCAAGTCTTGACACTTATAGGCGCAAGACGATATATTCGAAAAGTGATATTTTCAAAAATGAAAGGTTGATATAAATTAAGCATGATGTGACACGATCACGGTTAGGAAATGCGATATGAAGTAGAATCGCATTATAACCAAGCGAGTGGTAAAAAGTAACTGGACTAATAAGTCTAGTTAGTAAGATCGGTTAAGGTCAGCAATTCAAATCAAGAAATATGATTTACTTATAAGCAGTGGATTCGGTATAACGGAACCGAATAAATAAATTTAAAAACAAAGGAATTGGTTGCTAAAAGTGAAAGATTCCACTAAAGACCCTTAAACGGGACAAAGTAACGGATTCGTAAAGAATTCGATAGTATATGAAAGCGATGGATATCGCTAGGTTAACTAAACTAGTGGAAATAACGAGATTACGTTATTTCAAGTTGCATTATGTCGTAAGAGATACGTAGACAATAAGTAACCAAAAAGATGTTACCATACTTTCCTGGTAATACTAACAATTGGTTAAAAGTATACATAATGTTTAAAAGATTTCTCGGATCAAATACACTCAGTTTAAACTCGATAAATTATGTAAGAAAAGGTTTCGAGGACGAAACCTCTTTAAGGGGGGTAGACTTGAAACATCCCAAAAACGGGTTTGGTAATCAAACCACGTTAATAGTAAAGACGGGTAAAATACCGTTAGTGGTAAAAATTAATCCGATAAAGTCACCCCGAAAATATAAAACTTTATATTAGAATTATAAAGTATAAATAAACAAGAATTTACTAACTAGGAATTTTAACCTAGTTAGCTAATTTCCAGAAGTAACTTATAATAGGGTTAAAAACAACCAAACTTTATGATAAACAAAAGTAGAGGGGCTTATCTTGTAAAATCTGAAACTTAATTAGATAAAAAAAAATAACAAGGACCAAACACACAAAAGTGTGTTTGGTCGTACATGGGACGCAGGGGGCGACCAGAGCTCCTCACCAAGCCCTAGTTCATCACATAATTCACAAAATTGAGGGCTCAAATCAAGCTGAAATCGAAAATCGAGCATAGATTATTGATCCTCATCACAAGAGGATTACAAGGTATGTAAAATTTGATGAAAACTCTCAACTCGAAATTCTTATGAAATTGGGAAAAATCTGAAATTCATGGTTGCATGTTTGTTTTATGATGATTTAGGAACAATATAGTGTCTAGGGACAAACCCTAGACAAATACAATTTGAAATCATGTGAAATTTTAGTAAAATCCATGAACACCATTGTAGGTGATTAGTGGGTTATGTAGAACTTGATGAACACTAGGATTTCAAATGTTGTTCTAGTGTAATTTGACATATGCAAAGTTATTTCAGAACTTTAAAGGCAAATAATTGTGTTGAATAGTTTGAATAATGAAAATTCGAGTTATATGACAAGTCATGAGCTTGTCAATGGATTATTTATAGAATATGCCCATAAGGTGTTCGATGTAATGCCTAGGTGAAATTGAGTACCTACTAGTTCGTAGATAGAACTTGGTTTGGATAAGTATTTGGATAAATGCCTAATAACATGACAAAACGTGTTTCACTTATAGAGGGAAAACCCGTAGATTTTGTGAGATAAAGCAATATAGTGTCTTCGATAATCAAGAGCTAGGCTAACTTAGTATTAACAATAGCAGGAACTCGAGTTAAAAGATTCGTTAGAACGATGGCTTAAAGGAACGCCCACCGGGTAAATTGAAAATGCCTAAACTAGCTAATGAACATGAATCTGCATTTTATATATTAAGGGATGTTTGACTTTCAAAAAGTCAAACTGACCTATAATACGATAAATGGTAATTTTTTTATATGAAATGCGCAAGGTGGAATAATCCTGTTAAATTATGATTAAACTAACCACCTTGAAAACGATGATGATAGTTTGACGCGTAACGAGCTAGGTGGAAGCTTGATGAGGGAGCGGGTCAAACGAATCAAGAAGAAAAAGAAAAGTGTAGCTTGGATACGAGGTAAGTTAAAACTTACACCTTTTATTTAATATCTATTTGTTTTATAGATTTTGAATAATCAAAAGTCACATTTGACTTATGATGTTTCGACCCGACATGCGCGGTTCGGAACAAAAGACAATAATGATAAACCATGTGGAATGGTTAAAAAGAGCAAATAAGGTCATTTAGTCATGTAATGATTAATAAATAACGAGTTTTGAATGATTTACCTTATAAGGTAAATCAATACAATTAATAAGGGTAAAACGGTAATGTGGTCACTTGTTGACGATAACCGTTAGTTTTGAAGGACATTTTATGGCGTAATATACAAAGGGGTCAAATTAATCAAGAAATAGATTTATAAGTAAATTGATCGTACGGTGTAAACCGGTACAAGTCATGTAGACGAGATGATAATAAATTCATCTCGTAAAAGTAAACGGTCATATAGACCAAACGGGTCAAAAGGTGAAAATATCACCCTTTGACAATATCGGCTAATGTTTTGTCGAGTTGCATGATTACAGGAATAAATATCAATTGAACGATGACATCGCTATTACTTAGCGCCACTAAGGCAAGGTATCGTAACGGGTCAATACATTGATCCGAGCCAGGTTTGTGTAATGATTCAACTCATCATGTAGAATTTGAGGTCTTCTAAGAGTTAAACAAGGTCAAATTGGATATTTGGTTATCTTAAAGATAAACCGAATAATTCAAGTTATAAATGTAGTTTTTTAGAAACATAATGGTTTCTAAACAAGGTCATAGTTAAAAGACCGGATTTTTGGGTCAAACAAGTATCTGAAAGTCCTTTGTCGTAAAAGAAGGATCAAAATTGACCAAAACGCCCTTGTAGGCTAAATTGAACAAACAACCCTTAAAGGTTGTTTGGAAACGAGTTTCATGATTAGATAAATACTTAGAATAAGTGTAGAAGTTGAAAGATGTAATACGTTAGTCAAATGGCTCTATTTGAGTCTTGCCGTAAAATAATAATCCGAGGGGTAAATCTCGGAACATATAGATATCCACATTAGATCCAACACACTTATAGTTGTAGTGGAAGATTACTTGATAAGAAATGTAGAAATAAGATGCTAGAAATGAATGAAAGCGATTTCAAGCTTTAAGGTGCTTAAATACCCTCAACGGGTCAAAATAAGCATACGAGCGAGAATGGGTTTAAATTGTGTAATAAACCTATTATTAGAACCTAATATGGTAGGTAACATTAATTTGAAGAAGTGTATGTGATATAGGAATCAAACAAATACGTTTGTTTGATAAAATGCATAAACGGGTTAAAATTCGGTAAAAAGGTAACGATTCGAAGGCTTAGAAGTCTCAAAATTTCTTATGTTGGATGTAGGATTTTAACTCCATAAGATGGAGTATTAAATTACGGACGCGTAGGAAAAAGAATCGGGTAAAACGGATCAATAACGAAGAAGTTATGGCCGTTTCCGTAAAAACTGGCATAGCTGAACTAAGCTGCAGACCTGCTGGAAAATGGTCTCCCTCGCGTGGCACGAGGGAGCAACTGGGTTCCTTCGCGTGGCGCGAAAAACCCTATTTTGGCAAAAAAAATTATTTTAATCAGTTTCGCTTCCCGGACTCGTTTAAATACGTTTTAAGTTACGTATGACTAATCCAACTCATGTTTTATGAGTTTCAGGTATAATTTTAGCACCGGAGGACGATCAAGCCCAACGAAGAACCGAACACGATCAAGAAATAAGCTTCCGCACTTTGTATCGTTGTTATGTAAAATGACGAACTCACCCATAATATGTTGTATAGTTTTTAATTCTATAAATAAAGTTTAATGAACCCGTATTTTCAATGTATTTGAAATCATAAATACCCGTTCGTTTTCGTAAATTATACGAAAACCTTTAAATAATAATAAGGGTGTTACATGCAATTCCTAGGCCACGTGATAAATGAATGTGGAATACAAGTTGACCCTGCAAAGATCGAGGCCATCAAGAAATGGGAAGTACCGAAGAATCCCACTGAAATCAGAAGATTTCTGGGGTTAGCAGGATACTATAGAAAGTTTATTCAAGACTTCTCAAAGATTGCAACACCATTAATGTCACACCCCGAATTTCCACGTGTCACCGGTGGGCCCGGTAGGGGAGTATCGTGACGTGGTTAGCAACATGATAGTCAAACAACACAATATTTAAATGCACAGCGGAAGCAAAGTATAGATTTAATTCAACCAAACGATATTGTAATATTAAGTATCACAAATAGTCGAATATAAATCCACAGGTAGATCAAAAATAAAAGGAAACAAATGTTCAACAGTTTATGACATCCAAGCTGGCGAGACTTAATGTGGATGCTAGGAGACAAGCCAGCCTATTTCGCGTAGTACCTGCACTTAACCTTTTTTAAGAAAATACGTCAGTTTACACTGGTAAATACAATCAACCGACTCATTTTGAAAAGAGTTTAAGAAAATGCATTTAAGGCACAAGGCACAAATAATATTTTATAACTTGGGATAATTATGTAAATATATAAACTTGTAAACGAATTACATGTTCCTTATGCGTTCAGTAGCCCGATCCGTAGACTGGGTTAAAGATCAATGGACACACCACTTTATATAATGAGACACTGACAGGTGTACGCCTACACCTGAGTGCTGAGGTCGTGGCCATTTCGTAAAATGATGCCAGGGATATCCGGGACATGGTCATTAACCCCCCAAAGGCTTTAAGCAAACAAAACATTTCAAAACAGAGCATATCAATGATTTAACCTCTATTCGATTAAAGATTCAATGCTGGACCAAGCGGTATTCTATATACCGTACCCCAAGCCCGTATAGGGAAAATAAGTTAAAAGTATTTACCTGAGTAAGTATAGTTCAAAATCAGCGAGTGCAAGTATCTTTTACTGGTTCTCCTATCTGGAACGAAGGTTTATAATAACCTATTAGAATCCTAACGGGTCTTTAGTTAAGCTTACGCTTAGACCGGTTAGTTTTAAAGATACGGTTCGTACGCACGATTAAGCGAAGACCGGATAGAATGTGATTTAGTCCCGACAAGTTTGAAGACTTGCTTAATATGGGTATATGATACACATTCTGGATTTTGAGATAAAACCGATGAGGTTTGACCCGTTTCGGCTAATTTATGTAAACTAGTTACATAAACCGAACCGAACGCGCATGAAGCGTAACGGGTATCCGTAAGAGTCCTAAACAGTTTTCCTAAGTTAACATGCCTTAAATAAGTTGTGATATCAGTAGGATATCACCCATGATGCCCAAAACAAGTTTAATCTCTTTATAAGCCCCGTAGGGGTATTTTGGTCATTTTAAAGATTATAAAAAGGGTTTAATTAGACACCTGTGATCCGGGTCTGAGTTGATCAGTAAAATAGCTTATTTTAACAGGTTATAACCTTTGGTAATAAGTCTTATATATTAAAATAGTTTTAAACCCAAACTATGCGTTAAATACGCGTATAAAGTCGTTTTAAGCGATGTACGGGTTAAAATACGATTCTGAGTTTTCTGATCAAATAAACAGGCTCAAAATACTCCATTTATTATTTAAAATCAGTAGCAATTGGATTGGCGTTAAAAGGATTTGTAAAACTCATTTTATGGCCGAAAAGGGTATTTTTGGTATTAACCGAATCGAGGCGATAAACCTAGCTTATGATCAGTTTAAAAATAATTAAAAATCTTTAAAAATCCCAAAATATTATATCACATCAGTGGGTAAAAGGTTTGATGTCAAAAATTGGGTTTAGATAAGCTTTACGCTAATGACGCCGTTTAATTACTTAAAAGCGTTCAAATTACGTCATTAAGCATAACTCCTAATCTAGACCTCCAACTGATGTGAAATTTTTGGTACAAGTCTAAAAATCAGTAACTAAGATTATGGCACTTTCACATTTTCAAAAATCTCGTTTCATGGTCATAAGGGCATTACGGTCAATATTTAGGCGTTTAACGGAAACATCGGACGATTAGGGATTCGAGTGGTATAAACGCAGAGGCTTATACACACATGCAACTAGGTCCTAATGGAACTTTAAGGCATGTCTAAATCTATATAAATCGGGTCAGAACTGAGGTCAAAGCAAAAGTCAAACTTTTGCGTCTCTCGGTTCCGAATCGGTTCAAAACATAAAGTTGTCGAATCAAACAAGTTTAGACAAGTTATTATACTTATTTTCAAGTTGTATGACTGATAAAACAGGTTACACGCCTTCCGTATCGTTAAATATGCGATTAATGTTTCTGTTGACTTTTTCGGACAACCTTTGACTCGACAAACGACCTAGTTAGGATTCGAATCAGTGAGTGCCCTTTTAGGGGTTTATTAACCATATAAATACCAACTTATAACAACTTTCGATTCGACAAATCTCTGGACCGATTGTGATTCATCACAAAGTCAAACCGTAGTTACGACGGTTTGATTTCTAGGCTTTTAACTAAGTATAAATGAACTAGAGAAGGTTAGGCATACTTACACACAACTAATGGATGATATGGGATGCTTGTGGCCTGCTTGAAAGCTCTGGAAATGCTCAGGAGTGATGAATGATCAATGTTGCATAATGTGGTCTTTATAAATAACTTCAAACACTCTTAGATGATCAACACATAAGCCTAGGGGTGTTGCATTATCATCCACAAGTCCCCTACTAGCTAAAAACCATTTTAGGCAGCCTAAAGTATCGAAACAATGGCATTTGAGTCGGTTACAAGCATCAACAGGCAGCTGCCTGTTTTTTCTGCATCTGCAGGTCGCAGGCGGCCCGCGTGGCCTGTTGTTATGTGTGAGGCGGGCCGCGTGGCCCTTCTGGTCAGGTCACACATGTTTTATTAATTGCACTTTGGTCCTTGGTCCCCCGAAAGGTCGTTTTCACCATCCAACTTGCATATGAAGCTTTGTTATTTAACATATGGGGCTTTAAGACTTATACCCACTTTGTTAAGTCCTCGGGTAACTTTGTGATCACCCGAAAAGCCCTAAATTTCAATGTTGACGATTCTAACCCTCACACACGAATTTTATCACAACTTGCTCATACGATAACGAAACTTCATGAAATTTTTGTGGTACGTTCTAGTGAGCAATATTAATCGTTACAAAGCTTCGGGTTTGTCAAAAGGTCACTCAGAGGTATAACTTAAACATGTTGGCACATTTAACCCCTGTAGTTTGTAATCTCTCACTTTCTTTCACAATTCGCTTCGTATGATCCATGATCTATTCGTTTAAGGTTATAAACATCATGTAGGGTTATTGCAAAGTATATTTATTCATTGTTGACACTTTGAACCCTTATAATTACATACTTTCACTGTTTGTCAACTTTAGTCCTTCAAGAACATTCTTTCACACGTTCAAATCTATGACACGTGTCAACACATTATAGGACGAAAATTTTCGGGGTGTTACAATTAACCACACTAACCCAGAAAGCCTCTAAGTTTAATTGGGGACCTAAACAAGAATAAGCCTTTAACACGTTAAAGCATAAGTTATGTAGCGCCCCAATACTGTCACTTCCTGAGGGAATAAAAGATTTTACCGTCTACTGTGATGCATCTCACTATGGTATGGGATGTGTACTCATGCAAAGAGGCAAAGTAATTGCCTACGCCTCTAGACAGTTGAAGATTCATGAACGGAACTACACAACCCATGATTTGGAACTTGGTGCCATAGTGTTCGCATTGAAAATTTGGAGGCACTATCTTTACGGTACAAAGTGCACTATCTATAGTGACCATAAAAGTTTAAAACATATATTTGAGCAGAAGGAGCTCAATATGCGTCAGAGACGATGGATGGAGTTATTAAGTGATTACGACTGTGAGATCCAATACCATCCAGGTAAGGCAAACATAGTAGCAGATGCTCTAAGTAGAAAAGAGAAACCTCAACCAATTAGAATTCGTGCAACCAGAATAGAGGTTAAAACTAGTCTCTTAGAATAAGTTAAGAATATACAACAAGAAGACTTAAAAGAGAATCATATTGTAAAAGAAAGAATGATTGGGAGACTGAAGTTACTGACAATGGGAAATGATAATATCCTTAGGTTCAGCAATAGGATACGGTTCCTAATTTTGGAGGACTGCAGGATACAATCTTAGAGGAAGCTCATAAGTCTAAGTATTCCATTCACCCTGGAAGTGACAAGATGTATAAGGATTTAAGGAGAGATTATTGGTGGCCGGGAATGAAGCGATCTGTTGCCCATTATGTGGAAAAGTGCCTTACATGCCTTAAGGTGAAGGCAGAACATCAAAAACCCTCTGGATACTTGCAACAACCAGAGATTCCAGAATGGAAATGGGAGAAAATCACCATGGATTTTATCACGAAGCTCCCAAGGTCAAGTCACAGTTATGATACTATTTGGGTAATAGTGGACAGACTGACCAAGTCTGCACACTTCGTGCCAATTCGTGAGGACTATAAGATGAACAAGCTAGCTCAAATTTACATCAAAGAAATAGTCTCACGACATGGGGTGCCTGTATCGATCATATCAGACAGAGATAGTCGTTTCACATCTAAATTCTGGCAAAGTTTCCAACAAGAGTTGGGAACCAAGCTTAATCTAAGCACTGCATATCATCCTCAGACGGATGGGCAGAGTGAACGGACTATTCAGACATTAGAAGACATGCTTCGGGCTTGTGTAATTGATTTTGGTGGAAGTTGGGACACTCATCTACCACTCATCGAATTCGCCTACAATAATAGCTATCACGCCAGCATCAAAGCTGCACCTTATGAAGCTTTATACGGAAGAAGGTGCCGAACTCCTATCTGTTGGACGGAAGTAGGGGAAAGTCAACTGTCAGGACCAGAAATCATTGTGGAGACCACCGAAAAGATTCAGCAAATCAAAGAAAGGATGAAAAGTGCTCAAGATCGAAAAAAAAGTTATGCAGATCAGAGGCGTAAACCCCTAGAGTTCCAAATAGGGGATAAAGTAATGCTTAAGGTATCACCTCTGAAAGGAGTGATTCGGTTTGGAAAGAAGGGAAAGTTGAAACCCCGATACATTGGGCCGTTTGAAGTAACAAGCAAAGTAGGACCAGTGGCTTATCGGCTAAAACTTCCTGAACAGCTGGCAGGAATACATAATACTTTTCATGTATCAAATTTAAGGAAGTGCCTAGTGGACGAAGCCCAACAAATACCCCTGGAAGACGTACAGGTTGACTACAAACTCAACTTCATTGAAGAACCACTACAAATCGAAGATAGGAAGGTTAAAAAGTTACGCAAGAAGGAAATCCCGTTAGTCAAAGTCAAGTGGAACGCACGTCATGGACCCAACTTTACATGCGAATTAGAAAACATAATGAAAGATAAGTACCCTCATCTTTTTAAGTGATGACAAATTTCGAGGACGGAATTTTTGTAAGGAGGGAATGATGTAATACCCCGAACCTTAATATACTGTTTATAAATGTATGAAATATGTAATTTATATTTCATATATTGTTAAACGAGTAAGATGATGGTGTGAAAGGTAAAATATCTTGACAAGCCTTAGCTAGTATAGGAGACCGTTTAATATTAATAATTAAATATATTATTTTTGACCTTACTCCGTTTTTAATGAAACTTAGGTTAAAACGTAGATAAAAATATGCTCGTTCTAATGACATATTCGTCGTTTTATAAAACGTCATATTTTAAAAGTTATACAAGAAAAACGAGTGAAGCAGCTGAAATAATATAACTAAGCTAGCTAGCTAGCACGTCAATTGTCCCACATCGCCCAGAAAGCCATTGAGGTGCTTGCTTGCTTCACATATATATAGGAGTTAAATTGTAGGATTTTAGATACACCAAAATTTTAACGGGAATGCTCTAGTATTGAGAATCCCGAGTATACGATACCCCGTTGGGTGTTGTTAGTAGTCGTTTTTTTAAGCACGAGTAGGAGCAGGAGTAGGGAAACTCTACATCAACGTGCCGTAGATAGTTTTGAGGTATACTCTCGTTTAAGTTTATGTTTAGTTATTTATTAGTTATTTTTAGTAGTTAATATTAGTTTTATTATTAGTAATAATATATTAGTAGTAGTAGTAGTGTTAGTATTATTTTTGGGTGGGTATTGGGTAGCCTAGCCTTAGTTAGGCATGGACTGATCACCCATGCTTAAACAAGGCAGCACTAACCAATATTCAACCATGATAATGACTAGTTAGGTGTACCATTACCTAACCTAGGATTATGTAATTGTGTCAGGACCTTGAGACATAACCCAGTCGTACTAGCGGCAGTTAAGCAATAGCTAATCAGGTGAGTCATCATACTTGTCTTTTAAACTGTGATAGTATACTCGTCCATAACTGGTAATAATGAGAATGCTGCAGTATGCATGTGTCAGTAGGGGTATATGGGATCCTATTATGCTTAATGAGGTGTGTCACTCTGGGAAGGGTAATAAGGTGTTGTACCCACAGGCACTTCGTGCTTCTAAGGTCCAGCGACACACACTCATACCTATGTGACGACCGTAGGGGAATACAGCTGGAGGACCAGTATGTCTCTTGTACGGTGGTTTGTGACAAGTCAAATGTGACCTATAAGGTTCAATGAGGCCAAACTTGACTATAATGTGGTCACATGCCCATATTGTGTATGCATATAATGTAAACTGTGGTCTGTCTTTATAAAAATTGTATAGTATGAGCTCACCAGTATATATCTGACGTCGTTTTAAGTATACTTATCTCAGGTGAGTCATGAGGAAAGCTATAGGAACTACTTGACAGTTGTGGAGTTTTAGAAGATCAAGGAGTTCTTAGTTGCCGAAAGTTTGTAAATAAATAAAATGTTGTACTCAGACTATTATAAGTTTTAATGAAAGTTTAGTTTGTTTCCGCTGTAAGTGTATCAATTGTGCACAATCACCCGGGTTACGGGGTGGGGGTTACAATTAGACTTTTCCGCACAAAACAAATATAGTTTCAGAAAAAGGACAACGGTTCTAATTATCGAACTGAAAGTTGGGATTTTTACCGTTAATTAAGATGCAACCCATCTATCCCTCTGGTTCCGGGCGGTTGTGATGAACAACGGAGGAGTGAGAGGTGGTGCCAAGTAACCGTGTTGTCGTCCAACAAGAGTTTAAACCAAATCCTCTGCTCGATAGTGTACGACGGCGAAACTAGAGCCGCAACATCCGTGACGTATAGTTGTTCAGCGGCGAGTGGTACCAAGACGTATTTCCGATGGTGAGAGACAAAACTCCAACATGAACAAATGGGTGTGTTGTGGGTGTGACTTGCGAGACTATTGTGTATGAAGATTATTAGTTGCAAAACAAATGGCAATGATTCTTTCCATCAATTTGTTAATTATGTTCGTTTTGCGGAATGGAAAGGTAGTGATGTGTGTAAAATGCAACATATAAACTACATCAAATGAGGCATAAAACTAACCCCTTTTTAGTACTAATGTTGGAAAAAGTGTGCTTTTGTCTTCCTTTTGTATTTTCAGGACCAAATGAGCTTAATTGAACAAAAGGAACAAATATACAGCCAAAACCAACATAAATACAAAGAAAAGGAAGAAACGTGGCATGCCCGACACCTCGACAGCATCTCCCAAAGCAAAAACAAGAAGAAAGCTGAGCATGGGGCTGTGCCCAGCTGAGCATGGGGCTGTGCCCAGCTCGACACGGGGCCGTGCTCAGCGAGCACGGGGCAGTGCTCAGGATGGACAGCCCTGGCACTAAAGACAAACCTGTAGAAGCTTCTATTGCCCACCACGGGGCCGTGCCCAGCGGACACGGGGGCGTGGCGAAAGTACAGCAGGCGCATTAATTGTAATTGCGAATTACAATTAATGAAGAGAGAGAGTGTCAGACGGACACGGGGGCGTGCCCAGCGGACACGGGGGCGTGTGGAGCTAATAAAGACAAACTATATTAATGAAGAAAGAGAAAAGGGTGGACACGGGGCCGTGTCCAGGCTTCTGTACAGGCTATAAATAGGAGTGCTTGGCTCAAGCTCAAAGCATCCCTTGGCACACCACCTCTCTCACACTTCATCCACCACCCACCACCATCATAACACCATCATCCACCACCATCATCCATTGTCCATCGTAGAGTGTGTGAGTCGTCTCGACAGCATCTCCCAAAGCAAAAACAAGAAGAAAGCTGAGCATGGGGCTGTGCCCAGCTGAGCATGGGGCTGTGCCCAGCTCGACACGGGGTCGTGCTCAGCGAGCACGGGGCAGTGCTCAGGATGGACAGCCCTGGCACTAAAGACAAACCTGTAGAAGCTTCTATTGCCCACCACGGGGCCGTGCCCAGCGGACACGGGGGCGTGGCGAAAGTACAGCAGGCGCATTAATTGTAATTGCGAATTACAATTAATGAAGAGAGAGAGTGTCAGACGGACACGGGGGCGTGCCCAGCGGACACGGGGGCGTGTGGAGCTAATAAAGACAAACTATATTAATGAAGAAAGAGAAAAGGGTGGACACGGGGCCGTGTCCAGCGGACACGGGGCCGTGTCCAGGCTTCTGTACAGGCTATAAATAGGAGTGCTTGGCTCAAGCTCAAAGCATCCCTTGGCACACCACCTCTCTCACACTTCATCCACCACCCACCACCATCATAACACCATCATCCACCACCATCATCCATTGTCCATCGTAGAGTGTGTGAGTCGTCTCGGGATCCAAGATTGATCGTAAGAGTTCTTGACAATCAAGGCCATGTTTGCCTAAGTCTCTTACATCACTTGGTGAAGACAAAGTGTCTAGTTTAATACTTTTTATTTCTAATCTTTTGCACTTTTTATTTGGTTTTGTATTAATGACTTTAATAACTAGTTACTTATGTTGAAGGTGATCTTTCCTTATCGTTTGTCCGTGGTGTCTTGGCATTATTTTACTGTCTATATAAAATAAAGGATTTTCACCATTCATATCTCCACGGTCTATATGGAGGTATGTTGGCTACCTGGTCGGGGGTTAAGGGAACGGTTTGGTAAAGGTCTTGCCATTGTTCAGCGTTTAGAGGTCCTGCAATGGACCTGGGTCAAATTTAGTAGGACCTCCTTCAATGCTTCACGGTATTGGATGGCGGGGGTCCAAACTCTTTGATCCCCTCATAAGTTAACTACTATTAATACTATAACCCGGCTATTTAGGACTGTATCCCTGCTGACTCAGACTACTTAGCCGAGGGTAACGTCACCGCCAAAAGCGGGGCCTACCACAATACTGCATTAATAACTTAATTCATTATCTTCCAATAATCCACCCTTTTAGGATTGTATCCTTGCTGACTCAAACTACTGGGGTGAGGGTAACGTCACCTTCAAAAGAGGGGCCTACTACAATAACTAAGATAATCTCTTAATTATGTGCAAAAGTGCGGAAATAATCAAAGGTTATACTAGATACGAGTCGGAACCAAGTGATTCATCTTGTCTATCTGTTTTTATTTTATTTTTATTTTCAGCATTTTAGTTAGTTTTTATTTTTTTTAGCTTAAAACATTTTTCTAAACTTTTTATTTTGGTTAGACGTTGAGGATAAACCGGTATTAAAAGCTCTTGTGTCCTTGGACGACCTCGGTATCTTACCAACGCTATACTACACTCAACGATGGGTGCACTTGCCCATATGTGTGTTTAGTGTTAGTGAAATATCGTGTTTTATAAATTTAAAACTCGGCTAAAATAAGTGTTAAAAAGGGCTTAAAATATACACCTAAAATATACGACACTTTACCGCACATCAGGTAGCCATGGTCGGAAACACGGAATGGAAAGTCTTTAAAAGACTTTACTTCAGTCGGTTAGTATATAACACAATTCATAAAATAACCTTTTATTTTACTTTGAATTTCAATAAACATGAACTCTATTAAAATAAGGGACATGTTACTAGTGACTTTTTTTTATATCTACTTGTTTGTTTATAAATGAAAATACAAGTTGTTAAATAATATATTTAGTTAATACGACGTGCGCTTAAAGTCGCTGACCATTTAATCGATATTACAACGTATTAACTAAACCCATGATCTCACATATTAATTCAATAATTATTATTTAAGGGTTTCAAATCTTTCGGGTATTGCACCTTACTTGTGTGTGCTTATTATGTGTATTGTTACTCGCAAACGCTATCGCAACGCAAACTCAACGCTACTCGCACAACTCGATTTATCACTCTAAAACGCAACGCGACTCGAAACTCAGTACTACGCTAAAATATGTAATGTACCAATGCTAACTAACGCAACAAAACGCATTAAACGAATATCCAACACGCGAAACGAGGAAATGGTTGCACTAAACAACACCTTTGTTCGAAGCTAGGCAGCTTCGTACGAAGGCAGCCTGTTCAAACCAAGGCCCTTGTGCGAACCCACAAACTCTATAAATACCCAAGCCCCTCCTCATTCATTCTCACTTACTGATTTTGAGCTGAAACTCTGCCAAATTGTTGTCCGACCATTTTCAAGTAAGATTTAACAGTTTTCTTCGACTATACAACGTTTTCCACTTCGATTTTCACAAGAATCACTACATTTTCATCTAAATTCTTTTGTTTTCACATAAAAACAATCAACTTTTCACTTAACTGTTTCTTTTCTTCATATATTCCTGCTTTTCACAGGAACCCTTCATCCTTTTCATTAAAACTTCTTCTTTCACCCCTAATCTACACTTAACATGGTGTATTGGGACTAGCTTCGGCTTCCCAAGTTAGAAATCAATTGATTTCACACTCACCAAGTGTTAGATTTGGGTGAAAAGTCTTTAAAACCTTTTAAACATGATTTCTACACCCTAAACGGACCTAAAAAGGCATGTATTTCGTTCACTGAATAGTGGAACGAGGTATTGTCGAAACCAGCTCGAATAGGACTCGAACATACATCCGATTCAGGCAAAAACACAGCACCGAATGCCAAAAACAGCCACGTTTGTGAACTGGGCTGTTCTGTGCGAAGCCAGCTTCGTACGAAGGCACTGTCTTCATACGAAGGGACATGGCCTCGTACGAAGGCTCTGGTTTTACACAACACAGCCCAATTTCCATTCGTGACACAATCAAAGACCTCTCCGACTCTAAGCTCAATCAATAGCTTAAGGTTGGAGGGATGAACACTCGATTTTCCGAAGACGACGCGAAGACACTCGATTTTGGATAACGGAAGTAGCACATGTACGAAGACCCACCTTCGTACGAAGCTTCTGTTCTCCCAGCGACACTTCGATTTCTAACCGTTTCAGCACTTTGGAGGACTTATGCTTCTGTTCCCGTACGCAGGCTGACCCGGCGCTCCCTTCAATCCACTAAGGATCGTGTTTCTTGACTAGTACACGTTCTGTGAGTATACTCGAACCCATTTTCGTTTAACGTACTTTTGGGTGTTACATACGTTCTCTATCAAAACACAACGCACAATGCAAACAATTTATAAACGCTAACCGCTCCCGCATGCTATACGTGATTTGTTGAATGCTTGTCAATATGCTTATACAATGTTACACTAGACCGCCTCTAGCAACGATACTACTATAGTTTGGACTCAGCACCTGTGTGACAGGGGTTGCTAGGGATCACATTACCTTACTTCACGTGTTCGCTTCGGCGAACATGTGTCTCGCATACTATACAACGCAGTCTCGTGGTTAGGTTGTATCATTGTTGATAGTTACATGCTTAGCCCGTTACGTGTTACATGCAGTTATGCATAAACGCTTTTCATACTATTATATATGCAAACTTGTGTAGTCACATTTACTTTATGTATTGACTTTTATTTTAACGTATGTGACAGGTTGATGGTCTGTTTGCTGCAATGGAAATTAGGAAGTCTAGAAACTCATCAAATTAAAATCTAGGTTGTCGGACTTGTTTTGTTTTTTAGAACTCGCTATCTGTAATAATTGTTTGTTGAATATTTATTCGTTGGTATGGGACAATGAACCTTTAAAAATATTGGTAATGAATAGTTGTTATGCATTCCCTTGAGCAATCTGGTTCGCCTAGTGTCGCGCCCCAATGATTCCGCCATCGGTTGGGGTGTGACATTAGTTATGTAACCATTTTCCAACTGTGAGACTGTTGTCTCTTAATATGTACTGGTTTGCTCTCTTGAAAACCTGCAAGTATCTCTCTTGCGACACAAGAGGTGTAGCCTCCTCTTCTTGTGGGTTAGCAATGACTTGACAATAGATCTGTCACTTTCCGTGGTATACTCTCAGTAATAGGTGATTAAGAGGAACTAGGTCTATCCAAGTCAGTGTGGTTAACTACATCAAGCAATGTTTGTATAGTGGATGGTATTGGTTTTGTGGGTGTGGAGTGAAAAGAGAAGTAGCCCTGTGTTCAAATGAATCATCTCTCTCTTGACTTGGTTTCCCTGTGTTTACAACATAATCCTTTTGTGATGATATGTGAGGAGTTTGGATGGGTGGAGATGTTTGCATCTATTATGAGGAAGTAACACCATAATTTTTTGCTGAATTTGGTTTACAGCAGGGATCTCTGGCATGTCAACCTCCAGGATACCCTCTTTTTGGTTTTTATTTTGGATTTTGGTTGTTGAATGGAAGTGGTCTTTGTGAAGGTATCTAGTGTGGGTTCCACAGTGTTGGTATATACATTGTGGTCACTAGGAGCAGTGGGATTAGCAACAGATGTTGTAACATTTGTTTGTTTCTTGGTTTTCTAAAACGTTTTGTTAATCCATAATTTCTTGACTTTTGGCTATCATGTAGCTGAATGTTTCATTTGAAAGACTTTTAATTTGTAGGGCTTCACCCTATGAAAAAATGTTTTTTTGAGGGTAAGAAGATGGATTGGGTTGCTTGGTACCGTGTCGTTTCGCTTAAAAAGGTTGGGGGCCTTGGGTTGAGTAAGCTGAAAAATGTCAACTTTGCCCTCTTAATTAAGTGGGGTGGCGTACAAGGTCGAAGGCGACAATCTGTGGAGAAAAATTATTGATGTTTCCATTATAGTAGGATGGATTGAAAATTTATTCTGTTTAAAAAGAATTATGGTGGGGTGTGGTGCAGCATTGCAAAAATGATCTCAAAACCAACAGTGAATGGATCTTCGCTGCGTAACTTTTTTAAGCGGTGACCGGAAACGCAGAAGAAGTCGCTTTTTAGTTAGATCCTTGGTTGGTTAATGAGCAGTTAAGGTTCAAATTCCCGGCTTTGTTTAGTCTTGAGACAGTGAAAAAGTGCAAGGTTCGAGAGCGGATAGGATCGGTGGATAGGTTATCTAGCTTAGTCGAGTCGTAGAGGAGAGAACCGACTTTGGTCTTGGAGACTTCCGATTTGTAGCAGCTAATCGGTCACATTGCAGGTGTGTCGCTTTCTGATTCTTCGGATAAATGGAAGTGGATTGCTAAAAATAATGGGGTTTTTTGGTCAGCTCAGTTCGCAAATTACTAACTTTTGGGTCAGACTTTAGCAACATTTATGTTATGAAGTGGTGCAGTTGGGTTCCACTAAAGAGCAATATTCTTGCATGGAGGGCTGAAATGGGTAAGATTGCGACTGCCTTGGAGCTTAGAAGAAGGGGTATACATGTTGAAAACACGATGTGCTCTCTGTGCAACTTCGAAGAGGAAGACGCTGATCATCCTTTTAGTTCTTGCACGGTGGCTTCTTTGGCGGTATATAAGCAATTGGTGTGGAGTTCTGAACATTTTTGCTTTCACCTTCGGAGACCTTCTTGAATTGCATAATGTGATGAGGATCTCGGATCGGGTGAAGGAAGTATTGCATGGTATTATCATTATCGGTTGCTAGAGTATTTGGAAGGCAAGATACGAGTTAAAATTCTCTAACAAACCGGTGAAGATCGAGGCTATCATTAACGAGTTAAAGGCGGTGGGGTTTCTATGGTATAGAAATAGATCGAAATCTAAGGAATTGTCATGGGATGATTGATGTAAATTTGTGATTATTTAGTCTCGTGTGGTTCTTGGCCGGCTTGTTTTAAGTCGGTTGCGTTTTCTAATGAACTTTACCGTTAAGAAAAGGGAAAGTTTATAAAAAATATATAGGCAACATAATACAATTATTGATAGAGACACAATTTACTAGTTTGAGTAGTTTCTGTGACAGCTAAAACGTATTTTTTTAAAAGGTGTCGGAAAACTCAAACGTAAATACTTCTTTCATGGCCACATAAGCAAGCATTTGCACTTATAAAGCTTCTTACAATTGTTTAACGTATTCGTCTCCTTTGTTTCGCAAGTTGACAAATTTGTCTACACCTGCCTCATAAAGCTTCTTACAATTGTTTTAGTCATCAATACACCTTACTAACGTCTAACAATATTTGTATTTTTCATATTATCACAATGTTTTATATGTTTATTTTATAATTATTTTATATAGTATAATAATTCTATATTCTATAATTTTAAAAACATTAAATAGTATATTTAACTATTATATAGTTGAAGGGAAATTAAAAAAAAATGTCTTTTCCTTTAAAGTCGCTTATAATATATGAGTGTCACTTTAAGACCGTGAGGTATGGTGAGGCAGGGGTTTAAGGCATGGGTTGACACGTGGGCTTCGAGGGGCATCGCTGGTCAGTTGCATGTTGGGTCGGTATGGCGGGGCGTGGCTAGCCCGCGTGGGTTGACCATGTGTTATAATTTTTTTTTCAATTATTATAAAAATACACACAAAATTAAAAAAAAAAAAAAAAACCTTGCCACCTATAGCCTAGCCAACCCAGCCAATGAGAGCCGGCCACAGAAGACCGCTAGGTCCGCCCAACGCCCGGGCTGAAACCCCCACTCAAGAGGCCACGCCGAAACCCAAACCCACCCGAGATGGTGACTTGGTCGTTTGTACCCAACCCACGCCCCAACCCCGTCCCATACCTCATAGTGTAATAATAGGCAAATTTGCTTCCTCTTCTATTATTATTGTTAATTTTTGTTTGTTATGATTGTTCGACCACGATACTAACCCATAAACGTGTCCTCTGTTGAGTAACTAGTATATACTTTTTATTAATAACTAGGTGATACCCTGTTGCGGCGAACTTCTTTTGTTATTTAGTCTGTGTTTATATGTGTTTTAAAATCACTACAAGCGTGTGGCACACGGAACCGCTGACAAGAATAAAAAGAAAATGTAGAAAAAAAGAACATTAAAAGATAACCAAAAGAAAATTAACCAAAAAAATTGTTTAGTAATGATGTTGTTTGTATGAAACCCGCGGTTAGAGATGGTATTGGGTACCGGTACCGAAATTCCGGAACTGAAAGATCTTAAGTACCAATTCGGTACCGACTTTTGGCGTTCCTAGTACCAGTTCGCTACCGGTTTTCACATTCGTATACGGAACCGTAACCGGTATTCTCGGTACCAATACCAATTTGGTATCGCTGGGCACCAAGCTCATCCCTACCCCTGAAACTAAAAAAAATAAATTATTAAAAGTTGAAGAGAATCAACAAAAAAAGTTGTACGATACCGTTGTTGTTCGTACGGTACCCGTGATCATTAATAATCAAAAGGTACCGGGTAGCAGTACCGAATTTCCTGAACTAAATGATTTTCAATATCAATTCGATACCGACTTTTAGCGTTTTCTATACCAGGGTGGTGCCGGTTTTTACCTTCATTTACAAATACCGAAAAGGACCGTGCCGGTATCTTCGGTACCGGTTAACACCAAGCTTATCTCAACCCTATGATACAAAAAAAAAATCATTAAAGTTAAGAAAAATATGAAAATATATACAACTTAAAAAGTAAAGAAAATAATTAGAATTAAAATATTAAAATAATAAAAGTGTTAAAAACGATATATATTACTATAATATTAAAAGTACTATTTAGGTTTTATCAGTACTAATTAATAATAATGATAATAATAGTAGTAGTAGTAGTAATATACTAGCAGAATCCTTTCGCGCTTTGTGATGGAAATTTAGTTGGTATTAGTTTGGTTTATTATATTATCAGGACTCGGTAGCAACTGAAAGCTTGAAAATATAACCGTTCTTGAAGATTTCTCTAATGAAAGTGAGACTCGAGTCTGCCATTTGAGAAAGTCTTTATACGGTTTGAAGCAGGCCTCACGCAATTTATCGGAGGATCTCATTCTTTTTTTTGCGTGATAGCTCCGATAAATTCAGCAGTCTTTAAATGCAAAAACCTTTTTAAACCCCAACTTTTATGGGAAAAGTGTAAAATTAAAAACCAAGAAACCTAAGGGATAAATTTTCGAAGCTAAAAGAACAAAAGCATATTATCATAATTACAATTAACCTCTTCATTTACCATGTAGACCGACACATGTGTCCTCTCTAAGGGCTATAGAGTGGTTATAACAGCTGATCATGCTAAGGACAGTTGTAACTAACCACTGCTCCTTACAAAGACTGATGGACTTAAAGACTTATGAGGCCTATCTACTGTTGAAGACAAAGCCCTATTAAAGACAAACACTGATGTACCTAAGCCCTGATGAAGCCTATCAAACATCTGTTTATGGGCAAACATCTGTTTAAGGTCAAACATTTTGTTTAAGGCGATACTTCAGTGTTTATGATGAAAATTATGTTGGTTCCATGATTGACTGCTCCCCATTTTGATTCGCTTAATGGTATGTTATGTATACACAATCTCTCGAGACAAACCCTAGACAAAACCAAAGGTGAACCACTGCCCAACAACAGCAGTGGTTCAATATCAACAGCAGATATTCTACCTTTGTTTATGTTAACAGTGTTTATATGTAACAGTATTTATCACATCAGTGTTTTATACTATGTTAGGTTGTTAGATGTCATATCACTTCAGTGTTTATATGTTACAGTATTTATCACATCAGTGTTTAAAAGTTATCCACTGCTGAAAGACAACCTCTGTTTCTTCATTCTTCATGTTGACCACTGATTGACCAAACGTCAGTGTTCAATCACTGTTTGTTATCCACTGATAGTTTAAAAACAACAACTACTCACATTTTTATTGTTGACATCCACTGATATTGACCATCAGTGGTTTCCCTAAAAAACAGACACTGCCACATTTTTATTGTTGATGTGGATAATTAATGATAGAATGAAATTATCAAATGAAAACTTGAATTACCATAAAATTACCATTTTACCTAATCGTTACATTCCAATGAGATAAGAGTTCCTCCAACATTGTTTTGTTGATAAAAATTAAAGTTAAAATAAAAAAAATGTTGATGACAATTTGTTGCATATCAAATTAGTAATTAATACTAATTTCTTGATCTTTGGACATTGAAAATATGCAAAATGGGAATTTCAAATTAACGGTTATTTTCTCTTAATTAAAGTTAAAATAAAAATTAGAAAAGTCACGATGACAATTGCTTTCAAATCAAATCAGTAATTACTGATAATATCAATAACTTTTGAAATTCAAAATATGCAATTGGTAATTTAAAGTTGACGTTCTCTTTCTTTTTTTTCCTACAAACGCAACATAGATTCATAAGATTAAAATTTATTCATTTATTCATGACATTAAAAGTCTAATAATTACATAACATACTGAACAACTAAACTTTTAAATCTAACAATAACCGTAAGAATTGAGAAACTTTAGCTTCAACTCCATCGATTGTTGAACCTCTCGATGTATGTCCTTCAGTATCGCCACGAACTCCACGTCTCTATCACCGCACTCTATATTACTGACAAGACAAAGCTCACGAACGGAAGTTGAACGCATCCGCATAAGATCTCTGGAAACCTGTTGTCTCGTGAACAGGCCAATTTGCAATTCATCAAAATATCTCTTCAGCTCTTGAAGAGTAGCCCTATCTTGATACACCTGTTCTTTGATTTGCCTGACAAAACGCTGATTTAAATCATCTGATTTTACAGAAGTGAATGACGCCATTTCAATACACTATATTACTTGACTTTGCTGAAAGTATGATATCTTCGTAGGAAAACGTGATGAAAAACAGGTGAACTGGCTATGAGTTTATATACTTAATCAATTAAAACGTGCAGATTTAATATAAACATATTAATGTATATTTCAAAACAGCAGTTTTTAAATGCAAAAACCTTTTCAAACCCCAATTTTTATGGGAAAAGTGTAAAATTAAATACCAAGAAACCCATGGGACAAATTTTCGAAACTCAAAGAACAAAAGCTGATTATCATAATTACAATTAACCTCTTCATTTACCATGTAGACTGACACGTGTTTCCTCTCTAAGGGTTATGGAGTGGTTATAACAGCTGATCATGCTAAGGACTGTTGTAACTAACCACTACTCCTTATAAAGACTGATGGACTTAAAGACTTATGAGGCCTATCTACTGTTGAAGACAAAGCCCTGTTAAAGACAAGCACTGATGTACCTAAGCACTGATGAGGCCTATCAAACATCTGTTTATGGGCAAACATCTGTTTAAGGTCAAACATTTGTTTAAGGCCAAACATTTGTTTATGGCCAAACATCTGTTTAAGGTCAAGCATCTGTTTAAGTCCAAACAATTGATATATAAGGCGAAACATCTGTTTAAGCTCCAATATTTGTTTAAGTCTTCTCATATTTTAACACTTTTGAAAATAGTTAAAAATGATAGTTTTCATTAATCCTTAAAAGTCTGTTACAACCACTGTGTTGGTTCAAACATCTGATTGTTAAAAGTTATCCACTGCTGAAAGACAACCTTTGTTTCTACATTCTTCATGTTAACCACTAACTGACCAAAATGAGTGTTTCAATCATTGCTGGCTATCCACTGATAGTTAAAAATCACCCACTGTTTTCATTTTCACCACTGTAAACCACTGATATTGATCATCAATGGTTTCCTAAACAACTGTCCTCCATTATTCATCGGAGGTTGTCACGTGGTCAATACATAGCCGTCAGATCTTTGTAACCGCTACCACGTCAGCATTCACTTTTTACTCTTATAAAACCCTGATCAAAACCCCAAACAGGGTTTTCACTGTCGAATCGAATTCAAAATTCCTTTCAAAAAGCGGTTTCCATCAAAATCCTTCGAATAACTCATCTTCTTCCTCTTCTCGCACCTACTTTCAAATCACCATGGCTCTCGCACTAAAAACTCCTCATAACTACCTGTGTATACTTGACAAAACAGGTCAAAACACAACCTTTCACTCCATTATTGATGCTCTCTCGTCTTCAAAGTACAAATTTTTTTTTGACCTGTAACGCACATATCTACCTGGATACGCTATGTGATTTCTGGAAAAATGCAAAACTTGAAGTTCAGGACAAAAAGCCCTGTGCTATTACTTCAACAGTAAGGGGAATTCAGTTTGCTGTCACACCTCAAACCATTTCTGAGGTTTTTCAAATGAATGATCATACAGGTAAAAATTCTTTCCCAAAGGAAGAATATCAAATTGATTTGATTGAGAGGGGGTATGCAGAACAAATAAAAAAAGATACTTTGCAAAAAGGGAGTTTTCCACCTCCCATGAGATTTTTATTCCATACCCTCCTCATGTGTGTTTCAAATAAAACCACCGCTTTCAATGAAATACCATTGAAAATCCAATACCTGGGATATGCTATAATGGCTGAAGTTGATTTTAACTACTCTTAGGAGATTTTCAATGATATGGTCAAAAATGTTAATAATATCAAAGATAAGAAAAAAGCATTTCTATTGTTTTCAAGATTCTTAAGTTTTTATTTACAAAAGAAAATTCCAAAGGATAGTGCACATGTGCTTATCCAAGGAAATCCTATTCAAATAAACAGCCTATCTTCTAAAACCTTTACAAGGTTGTCAAAACCTTCCAAAACACAAACAGAGGAACCTGAGCAGAATTTAGCTAAGACAACCTTTGCTCCTCAGGTTCCTGCTGTTGAGCCCACTGCTCCTGGTGATCACAGCAGCATAACCACTGCTGTAAAACCCCCACCAAAATCTACCAAAATTCCCAAAAAGAAAATTACCAAAAATCCCACCATCCCATCCAAAAAGGATCTTCTGGAAGATGAGATCCCAGAAGAAAATCCTGTGACAACACAAAAGTCACCTATAACCACTGCTGCTACTTCCTCACAGCAGATGGAAGAAAGATCTCAACCTGAGCCTCGAACTCCTCCTGCATCCTCTCAAAAGGATCAGGTTGTACACACAGGGACACCACATTATGAAGTTCTGGTTCCACTTGAATCCATCTTCCATAGCCCTACTCCCGGGGTAAATTCTCTTTCTACCCCTATCCTCACTTCAGAAATTCCACCATCTTTTCTACCCCTGTTGAATGCTCTGGATATGGATCAGACAAAAATAAGTTATTCTCAACAACCTATCACTGAGAAAATACCTCAACAAGTGACTGAGTCTGATTCCTCTATCATTGCTAACCCATCAACAGCCGAGGAGGTTACACTGCAGGAGTTACAAGTAATTCCTGTCAGTAGTTCAAGTGGAGTGGCTACTACAGGTGTTGAATCCACTGATTTACACCTGGAGAGTAGTTTCATCAGTAAGTCTCCCTTGAAGGCAACCATTTCTGATGCTATCAAAGTTACCACTGATGTGTTTAAATTACCCACTGGTGTGTTAAGCAAGATAGTTTATGAAAAGGGAAGTCCCTAGTACCAAGAACAAGGGGCATCAGTGGATGACTTTTGGGAAACTTTTCCTAAGTCAACTACTGATACAACCACTGCTAGTGGGAAATCAGATGATCCCATTCATTTGGGTAATGGTTTGAAATATAAAGAATTGACGGAGAGAGTAGACAAAATTGAATTATCTGTTGCAGATATAAAAAACATGCTGCAACAGTTGTTACATGCTCAAAGAGCTCCACCCACTGCTGCAATATCTGCTCCATTCCCCACTGAGCTATGGTAACTATTTCAACCTATGCTTCATCAACAACGACAATATGCTGATCACCAACATGAGATTCAGCTTCAAATGGTCAGAAATATGATGGAAGCTAGGTATAGAGATACTCAAGTTGATATAAAGGCCATAAAAGCTCATCTGCTTCAAACCACTGGCACTTCTCCTCTTAGAGTTGTTTATGTCGAATACCCTGATGATGCCAAAAAGGGGGAGAAAGGTAAAAAGGGAAATGAAGGTCTATATCTGCCACCAAATCCAATATCCAAACTTGTGGTAGAAATTCCAAAGCCAGATGGATCAAAGAAGGTTGATGTGACTCAAAATGCATTTCCTGATCTAAAAGCAAACATGAAAGAGTCTATGTAAATAAAAGGGTCAAAAAGATTTGAGCAAGAGAAGAAAGTTATGATGGAAAAGGAAGAGCAGGGTACTTCTGCAACTAAAAGAAGAAAGCCTACCAGAAAGGTTAGCCAACCCAAAACCACACCTTCCAAAACCACCAAACATACTCCTCAAATCCCTAAAAGTTCCTCACATCAAACCTCAAAACCAACAGATGTTGAGACACCTGCTGTATCAACAGTTGTTGACACTTCAGTTGTTTCAACCACTGCCCCCATCATTTCATCAACCATCACTCAATCCACAGCCATACCAAAAACAACATCACCATCACAAAAACCACCTGCCAAAAAGTAGAAGACAACAATTGATACATCAATAATTGTAGTGACAACAGTGGTTGAAACAACAGTTGTTTCAACAGCTGTTAGTCAGTCACCCATCTCTTTAAACACCACCAACCACCCCAAAGCACAAAAGAAGAAGGGTAACAAATATTGTACTTGAAGATGACACTTCTCCACTTCCAACATCTTCACAACCTCTGATCCTAGCCACTATTCCAAACCCTATTCCAATCTATTCAGTTCAATCCCTTGATCCAAACACTGCCTTAGTCCTTTTGGGAGTACAATATCCTTTGGATCTTCCAGCAGTTAGGGAGGAGATCAAATACTTCTACTCTGAAGATGATCTTGAAAAGAGGAATCTCTCATCTGTTCAAGGTTTTCCTCTGCCAAGAAACATAGAAGAGTATCTGAAACTGAAGACCAAACAAGCAGAGGATATATCAGAAAGAGACACAAAGGGAAAGTTTGATAAAGACACTCAGAGGAATTTGCAATATCTGCTCACCAAAGTCATAACTTTAGAGCAGTTCTCTAAAGACCTTTGTCAGAAACTGTCAGAAAAGGATGATGAAAGCTTAAAACAAGACTACATTGAGCACATCATGGCATACAAGAAATATAAGGCAGAAAAGTATCAGTACAAGGAATGGACCATAAGTGAGTTCAAAGAGGAGATAGCAAGAATCCAAAAGATGGTTGATGACAAAATAAATCAAACTCCCCCAGTTTGGTCCAAATATAAAAAGAATGTACCTGAAAGGACCTTGAAGATGAAAAGAATGAAAGAAGAGCTTATAGCTGTAAACTATGGCTCAAGGAATCAGGTTATAAGGTGGTCAGAGGTGAAAGTATTAGACACCTACAAAAGGTTGGAAGAATTAAGAAAGAAAGATCTCACAGCTCCTAAAAAGCCAGATTATCCAGAAGCAATGGTTCCAGTCAAACAGGCCTTGCCAATCAAAAGATCCATTGCTCCACCTGCTGCTATCCTTTATCAAAGAAGGAAACAACATCAGATGGATGAAGAAGCAAAAGAAGACAAGGCTCAAGAAGAATATATTATGAAGATGGTTCTTCAGACAATGATGGCAGAAAATCCAGAAATAGCTAAATCTCAAGACCCTGCCAAAGTTGTCATAACCAGGCCTCCATCACCAAACTCATCAAAAATAAAAACTCTCCCAAGAAACCCACTGGACTCAAAAATACTAAAGTGGAAGTCTGATCAAAAGACTCATGTATTGACTCTGCTCAAGTCCAGTGGTGAAGTGAAGCATATATCAAGGGAAAATGCACTTGACCTGAGTGTAGAAGATTTACAAGATATCCTTGAGTTTCCACTGTGCAGGGATGAAGATGATGAGGATTCCATGAACTTTGAATTACAATTCAAAGGGCAAGTTAGGGAATTCTTGATGAGGCAATAAAGATCCAGAATAGTGAAGTGTTTTGGCATACAAGAAATATAAGGCAAAAAAGTATCAGTACAAGGAATGGACCATAAGTGAGCTCAAAGAGGAGATAGCAAGAATCCAAAAGATGGTTGATGACAAAATAAAGCAAACTCCTCCAGTTTGGTCCAAATATAAAAAGAATGTACTTGAAAGGACCTTGAATATGAAAAGAATGAAAGAAGAGCTTATAGCTGCAAACTATGGCTCAAGGAATCAGGTTACAAGGTGGTCAGAGGTGAAAGTATTAGACACCTACAAAAGGTTGGAATAATTAAGAAAGTAAGATCCCACAGCTCCCAAAAAGCCAGATTATCCAGAAGCAATGGTTCCAGTCAAACAAGCCTTGCCAATCAAAAAGATCCACTGCTCCACCTGCTGCTATCCTTTATCAAAGAAGGAAACAACAGCAGATGGATGAAGAAGCAAAAGAAGACAAGGCTCAAGAAGAATATATTATGAAGAAGGTTCTTCAGACAATGATGGCAGAAAATCCAGACTTAGCTAAATCTCAAGACCCTGCCAAAGTTGTCATAACCAGGCCTCCATCACCAAACTCATCAAAAATAAAAACTCTCTCAAGAAACCCACTGGACTCAAAAATGCTAAAGTGGAAGTCTGATCAAAAGACCCACGTATTGACTCTGCTCAATTCCAGTGGTGAAGTGAAGCATATATCAAGGGAAAATGCACTTGACCTGAGTGTAGAAGATTTACAAGATCTCCTTGAGCTTCCACTGTGCAGGGATGAAGATGATGAGGATTCCATGAACTTTGAATTACAATTCAAAGGGAAAGTTAGGGAATTCTTGATGAGGCAATAAAGATCCAGAATAATGAAGTGTTTTGGCATCATCTGTTCCAGGGGGGGATTGTTAGGATTGAACCCTACAAAGGAACAGTTGATAAAGCCAAAACTTGTTCAGAGCAGTGGATCCATAATAAGCAGTTGTTTATAACAGATCTTTCCCCTTGACAGTGGCCCTAACATCTGATGACCCAAAGCACTGTCATTACCACTGTTGTTGATCTAAAGGCTGTTGAAGATAAAGCACTGATGCTCAATCTACTGATATGTCTCAAGTACTGCTGAAGACCAAAGCGCTATTGGAGCTATAACAGTGGAATGAGAATCAGTAGTTTAGTTGTACATTATATTTGTTATCAGTAGTTTGTATCAGTGGTTGTAATAGTTAGTGGTTGTAGGTTGTTAGGAGGTACAAGAACAAACATTTTTACAAAATCCCAAACCACCTGATCATGTAAGTGCATTGAAGTAAAAGTGGAAATGATGTTATTCATGTGGTCTTGTTGCGCTTTTGTTTGACGTCTAATATGGGTTCATGATCTAATCCGGTGAATTGTAGACATTGTTGTTGAATCCAATGAGATGCTTGATGTAATGAGGTCGTATTAATAACAAATAATAATTAATATAACTAAGTTTCTCGAGCCCGGGAAGCAATCCCGAGTAATAACCTAGTATTATAAATAAAAGAGTTCATGTCTATTACACTACAAAACATCTATATCTATATTTTAATATATAGATAAAACATTACGTTTCTTTGCTTCTGACATGAAAGGATTCCACTAATATGAACCCTAATCAAAAGTTTGTCAAAGCATTCATGATTATGCATAGAAAATGAACTCCCAACTATCTTATAATCGAAACTCACGTATCTAGTCATGTTAAGATTTTTTCTTGTCTCTAAAAAATTAAACCGTCGCTATACGTACAAACACCACTGACACACTAACCATAACGTGTTATACGGGCCGCGTGATATGACAAAAAGTGATTATAAGGGTCAATGGGTCGTATGAGGGCCACATCATACGACTCCCATGATGTTTTGACTGTAAAGAAATGACAGATGCGACTGATGTGTGCAAAATGCAACATATAAATTACATCAATTGTGGCATAAAACTAACCCTTTTTTAGTACTAATGTTGGAAAAAGTGTGCTTTTGTCTTCCTTTTGTATTTTCAGGATTAAATGAGCTCAAATTAACAAAAGAAGCAAAAAGGCAGCTAAATCTAACATAAATACAAAAAGGAACAAACATGGCATGCCCGACCTCCTCGACAGCATCTTCCCAAGCAAAACAAGAAAACAGAAGGCTGAACACGCCCCGTGCTCAGTGAACACGGGGGCGTGCCCAAGTGTCAGCATAAAAGACAAAGCTGTAGAAGCTTCTATTGCCCACCACGGGGTCGTGCTCAGCGGACACGGGGCTGTGGTTAACTATAAGATTCGCATAATCCAGGCAAATCTTGATAGTACAGATACGCTTCTGCACACGGGGTCGTGCCCAGCGGACACGGGGTCGTGCTCAACTAATGCAGACAAGAGCAATTAATGAAGACATAGAAGGAGGATGGACACGTGGCCGTGCCCACTGGACACGGGGCCGTGCCGGAGCTACTGTTCAGGCTATAAATAGGGGTGCTTGGCTCATTTGCAAACCATCCCTTGGCACACCACCTCTCTCACACTTCACCCACCACCCACCACCATCACAACACCATCATCCACCGCCATCATCCATTGTCCATCATAGAGTGTATGAGTCGTCTCAGGATCCAAGATTGATCGTAAGAGTTCTTGACAATCAAAGGCCATGCTTGCCTAAGTCTCTTACATCACTTGGTGAAGACAAGTGTCTAGTGTAATACTTTTTATTTTTAATCTTTTCGCACTTTTTACTTGGTTATGTATTAATGACTTTAATAACTAGTTTCTTATGTTGAAGGTGATTCTTCCTTATCGTTAGTCCATGGTGTCTTGGCATTATTTTACTGTCTATATAAAATAAAAGATTTTCACCATTCATATCTCCACGGTCTATATGGAGGTATGTTGGCTACCTGGTCGGGGGTTAAGGGAACGGTTTGGTAAGAGTCTTGCCTTGTTCAGTGTATAGATCCTGCAAGGACCTGGGTCAAATTTAGTAGGACCTCTTTCAATACTTACCGGTATTGGATGGCGGGGGTCCAAACTCTTTGATCCCCTCATATGTAAGCTACTATTAATACATTAACCCGGCTATTTAGGACTGTATCCCTACTGACTCAGACTACTTAGCCGAGGGTAACGTCACCTTCAAAAGAGGGGCCTACCATAATAGGCATTAATAACTTAATTAATTATCTTTCAATAATCCGACCCTTTAGGATTGTATCCTTGCTGACTCAAACTACTGGGTTGAGGGTAACGCCACCTTCAAAAGAGGGACCTACTACAATAACTAAGATAATCTCTTAAATAGTGCAAAAGTGCGGAAATAATCAAAGGTTACACTATACACGAGTCGGAGCCAAGTGATTCATCTTGTCTATCTGTTTTTACTTTTATTTTTATTTTCAGCATTTTAGTTAGTTTTTATTTTTTTTTCTAGTTTAAAACTTTTTTCTAAACTTTTGATTTGATTAGACGTTGAGGATAAATCGGTACTAAAAGCTCTTGTGTCCTTGGACGACCTCGGTATCTTGCCAACACTATACTACGCTCACGATGGGTGCACTTGCCCATATGTGTGTTTAGTGTTAGTAAAATATCTTGTTTTATAAATTTAAAACTTGACTAACGTGTAAAAAGGGGTTAAAATATACTTAAACTTATATACACACTCGCACACATCAAGTTTTTGGCGCCGTTGCCGGGGACACAAGGATTTTAAGAAAGTTAGGAATCAACGGCCTAATCGTTTTTTCTTATTTTTCTGTTTTTTTAGGATTTTTCTTAATTTTTCAGCTTCTGCAGAACTCAGCACGGGCCGTGCCCGCTGAACACGCCCCGTGCCCAATCATTGGAACTGACAATCCTGTTTTAAGTCAGACAGTAAGCTGAACACGGGGCCGTGCCCACTCAACACGCCCCGTACCCAAGTTTCAGTTACTGAAAACAGAACCGTAAGATCCCGACGGTTGGTAATTTCTGACACAAACATGAGTGATACTGATATTTTTTAATTTCGGCACTCTTATGGTACGTGGTGTCAAATATGTGGTGGTTCCCATAAAGAATTAGAATGTTATTTTCTAAATTATAAACCCCACTATATAGACCCATCGTTTTCCCGTATCCTTAAGAGGGGCGAAAGTAAAAATAATCTCTATCTCTCCCTCGAATGCTCTCAACCGGATCTTCTAGGAGAAATGCTTCTTGATGAACTATTTCAAATGGAAGATCTAATTCTTAATTGGTTAAAAGAACTTAGGATAGATTTCAATAATTTATCTCATGACGATAACCAAGAAGAAATGTTGGGATCGCATTCAAACAACTTCGTTGTTCCCGATGATACTTCTAACTCTAGCAAGGAATTGAGCGATAGTCGTCCCTGTGTCGATTGTGCCGTGAAGGACTCCCCATCGACTTCGTTCGATGTATACATAGACCTGAGCGATTCGGCATACACCTTCTTTAACGAGAGCCCGGGAAAGGGTTGGACTTGTCCACCTACATATAGCATAGTAATCACCCTCACCGACAACCTCTTGCGTTCTCGTCTTAATCTAGAGCAATTAAGGTATCTTAGGCACTTTGGGGTTGTTCCATCCAGTAAGGAACCACCCGATCCGGAAAAGTTCCTTAAAAATAGACAAACTTCATAAGCAGCCTTTTGACACGGGGCCGTGCCCAGGTCAACACGCCCCCGTGTCCACCGAAAGATTCCTTTCTGACTTATTGTCAGAATACGGACAAAATGTGTCAGGATCTTGCCTACACACGGGGCCGTGTCCAGCGGACATGGGGCCGTGTCCAGTATGCTGTTGTTTTCTATAAATGCAGCCAAGAATCCTGCACATTTGGACCATCCAGGGACAGAGATTTGTGTAACAACCCGCACTTTCGTGCATTGTTACTACTCGCTACACTCGTTACGCCTAGCACCAGAGATTCGGATCATAATGTAACTATATCGCATACGTCGCTATTTCGCAGTATATTCGCATATTTCGCATATTTTATCGCTATAACGCATCACATCGCAAATACTAACACTCACGATGACATTGAGTGAGGACCAATTCTACCCTCCTCGATGGTCATAATTTGCCACAACGCAAACAATTAATGCTAACAATGACTTTTCGCGTGAGTACTACCCCATCGGTCATCGTGACGATGATGACAATACGAGCGAGTGGTACCCCGTCAGTCATTGTGGCACAACGCATCGCAAACTCGAAAGCGTACCCGCAATCACGCGCGACTCGATTATCGCACCGTACAGTTGAAAGTGTGGATACGTATATACGACCTTCTATGATTAATGATAATAAATATATATATGAAAATGTGTAACCAAACTATCGCAACGCTTAATGATCGAAATGGAACATCGAAACGCAACACGCCAGAGACCACCGATCGAGTGACCGATAGATCGGATTGCCACCCGATCGGACAGCCACCTGATCGGACAGCCATCCGATCCGTTGCACTTCTCCCCTTCATGCTAATTCACCTATAAATAGCACTCGTCACATCACTTGAACAGTGATGTGACAGCTCCCACTCGACCAGCACGCTTTGGGGCTATTTCCTCTCGATTTCTCGCGATTCTTGTAAGTTTTCTACCTCAATTCTTGTACTTCTACGATCTACACACACTTCTTCATCAATCTCACCTCTGAATCTTAACTTTTAACCGTGAAATAAACGGATTTGAGGTGTTCTAGGATGATGTCATCATGGAGTTCTTATGAGCTTCAAGCTTTGGCATCATTCCACCAAGAACAACTCAGATCTGAAGGATTTCCACACGATTAAACAACGTTTACGCATAGATTTACATAAACTCATGGTTAAAAGGATTGAAAGATGGTTTTCTAACTTTCTTTCAACTCTTTTACACTCAATGCACTCAAAACCAATGGAATCAAAGCTCGTTCTGATCTTCTACTCATTCTAAGTGAAGTATTGGTTCCAGATCTGATTCTGTCTAAAGAGACAACCGATTTTGGGTTAAGCATGAACAACCGTTACGAACAGTTAACTGATCGGATCAGGGGGATTCCTGTTCAATCGGATGACTTGGTTCATGATGGAGTTTCTGTTGTTTAGCACGGTATCACATCGTCTCGATCAAAACCGCAAAACTTCCAAAACGAACAAGTGTCAAGAAGATCTAGGCCACCGGGACGGATTGCCGTCCGATCGGATTGCCATCCGATCGGATTGCCACCCGATCGGACAGTCGTCCGATCGGCTTGCACTTGGTTCCTCACTTAAACTATCATTTCAACTTTTTAAAGTCTTGAACGTCGAACGGATTGCCGTCCGATCGGATTGCCACCCGACCGAACGACCATCCGACCATGTGATGTTTGGGACTTCGACACTTAAACAATTCAATACATAGTCAGTTCCAAACGGGCTTCCACCCGATCGGATTGCAATCCGATCGAGTGACAAATTGCTGCGAACTTATTCTCACTAAGTGTCCTAATAATCGGATCATCACCCGATCGAGCCGCCGTTCGATCGATCGACCTGAAGGGTAGAGATACTTCTCTGTTTTTCAAAAATGCTATAACGAAAACTTCAAAAGTCAAACCATCATACACAAACACATCTTCACCAAACGAGGTGACAATCCAATCGAATGGCCATCCGATTATATGACCATCTGAACGGATTGCCACCCGGTCGACTGGCCATCCGGTCGGATTGCCATCCGATCGGATTACCATTCGACACTTGGTTCACTCACCACCGTTTAACGCACTATCCAACGCTTACGCTATCAAACTGTGATCAGGCTATTCTCAGACGCGCTCCCTTCAATCCAACCAAGTTGTGGTTGCTTACCTGCTGAGCACTGACTGTGAGTATACTTGAACCCTTTTTGCTTTTGTGCTTTGGGTGTAACATACGTTGCTATCGAATCAAATCATATCAAATGCTTAAACTGTTTATCACTTGCGAATAACTTACTTGCATAGTTATACATGATGCTAGTTACATATGTGCTAGGACTTATACTCGCGACGTCCCACCATGACTAGTATAGTACTATTGCGCCCGATGGGGTCTAGTTTGCCATCGCGTATTCGAGCATCGAGGACTTAGCTGGTAGTATCGGTTTTGTGAGTATATATGTCGTGTATCCCGTTTATGTATGTAGGAATTCGTAGCACTTTTAACCTATTATGCTATTACATATACTCGCCAATACTTTTGTATTGACATTATTTTAACGTATGTTGCAGGTTAGATCGCAAGCTATCTCAATCAAGCTAGGAAGTCTAGAAACTTCACTAAAATCTAGGTTGTCGGATTTGTATTGTTCGAGAGAATAAGAAATCTGTGACGACTTATGTGACTGTAATTGTTTGTTAGTATGGGATAATGAACGCATTAATTATTGTCGCAAAATAGTTGTTATGGATTCTCCTGAGCAATCTGATTCGCCTAGTGCCGCGCCCCGATGATTCCGCCATCGGTTGGGGTGTGACAGATTGGTATCAGACCCATAACTATAGGGAATTAGGCCAGACTCGACCTAGTCCGGGTCGATGTCTTAGAAATGACCTAGTCTATAGTCTAAGTACCAACGGGCCGACTCGTGCGAACTTAGTAGGAATTGAACGGGCCTACTTGATACTCTCATTCGAAGTCGCTAAAACTACTACTTCGCGTGAACACCGCATACTACAATTTCATGCGAAGAGCCTTTCCTAAGGCCTTAATATTACTTAGCCTTTTCTAAGGCCAACACAATACACATGTTTTCGAAAATACTCGTATAACGAAACCGAGTGATCCAGTCGAGACCAGGTGTGAAAACCAAGAACTCTCGATGAGATCGCTCACTCAGCGCATTTTTCTAGCACGAGAACCTTTCATCGAGTTAGGAGTGACATCCACATCTCGACGAAAGACTCCATTTCGAAATCTAGTGGAACTCACGAATTTATCCGAAGAGCATAACCACAATTAAGAACGAAGTTGTTAAGACAGGGGTGAAACCCTTACCTTAATAAGCCGTTCCTGTGACACTCTAGGTTTTCCCGAGCAAATACCTTGTAATTTCGTTGCGTGTATATATGTTATTAAATGAAAGTTGTGTTTTATCTTCATGTTCTATGTGATCCTTGCTCTGAGTATGTATATGTGGTATATATATATATGTGTGTATGTAGTGGGCCGAGACCGCAAACCCAACTCGAGACCTCTCGGTCTCGAGTAAACAGTTGGGCCGTTTGGGCCGCACCCCTTCTTTTATCCATTCGGAACCCATTAGGGTGAACCGACCTTAGAACGGGTATAAAACCCATGCCCAAGCCAACTTTCTCTCATTTTTGACATTTCCATCATTCTCCCACACTCACCCACACACACTCTCCTACACTCCTTCAAGCACTAAAACCCTAAAAGTTCCACCAACACTCTCCTCTCTTCTTCTCGGAACAACCGGCGGCTAAGGAAAGAGCTCTCGGATCTCGGTGAATCCCTACACACCTCCACACTTTTGAAACCGGTTAGTGTTCTATGGTTATTAGGAACCTTAGGTGATATCTTGGGTGCAAAAGGTGCCTTGAATGATTTATATATGTGTTAAGATGCTTCCTTGATAATAATCGGCATATATGAATGATAAATGAGGTAGGGTGTTGTTTAAGTAGGATGAAAGTGTTTATGAATCAATGGACCCTTGTTTGTTAATAATGTATGCTTGAATGAACATGACCTCCTTTGTGAAAAGTATGAATCTTGGTAGGATAACATGTTAGTGAAGTGTTTCGAATGGTTGAAGGATGATAGTTTAGGATTGTTCATGACTATCCGATTTATGCTAGATATTAATGATGGTTTATAAGATTTGCCTTGATTATGTGTTATGAGTTCTTATGTATAGGATGAACATGTTGCAAAATAATGAAAACCCTAAAAGGATGAACATATGATGAATATGTGTTGAATATGTATGAACATTTGATGAACCGTTTGAATATAGGTTGAACATTCAAAAATTGTATGTTTGATCTATTTTGAATCAACCTTAGGCAAGAAAACATGTTGGTGTGATTTAATTGGTTAGTACATGAAATCATGCACATGAAATTCTATTGGATAGTACAATCGGACAGGTTCTAGAAGTTTCGGTCATCAGGTGTGCAAGTCGAGACCACCAGTCTCGACTCGAAACCAACTCATGACAACTCAAGACCACATCAGTCGCGACTCGAGATCATGTCCAAGCAACTCAAAACAGATTCCAAGGACTCGAGACCATCTAGGTCTCGACTCGAGAACCCATGATCTCGACTCGAGACTGAATCCGAGACATCTGAGGTTGCGACTCGTACTTGCATGACTCGAGACCACTCCGCTACAACCCGAGACCACTTGGTTGCGACTCGAGACCACCTTGTCTCGAGTGGGCTACTGGATTCCGTTAATGGGCCAAAGGGTATGGACGGTTCATGCATGATCACTGTTTGTTTGACTGGACTATGTGTTAATTATTTTAGAGCAGGACCAATAACTCAAAACTGTATGCATACTATGTGTTAGATACGTGTAGGATATACGTGATTACTTGTATCCAAGCCTGACTCATAATGGTAACCATACTAGGACGTGGTGACCAGCGTGTTTAACCAAGTAAACTAAACTACCGAGCAATCCAAGGTGAGTTCATACGCTAAAAGCATGCGTCCCAGGGAGGGACACGATCAAACTAAAGAATAACTTCTAAGTTACCATTTCCGGGGGAAAAATGCGTTTGGGTATTATTTATAAATCACAACTAGCAACACTAAACGAATCTCTATCATGTAAAGTCCCTGCTTATAGTACCGATTAATCGCCGGGGGGCGAACGGGTTATTAGTTGATAGCGCTATTAGGTTTGACAACCTCACACCGTGACCGGGGGAGATCGGGCGTGAACTAGTAGACCTTGCATCTCGGTCAATGACGATAGACATTGACCTGGGGCACCAAATCTTCTCGTCAACAGTTTCGGTAACATCAGTTTAGTAGCTTTCATATGGGGTAGCTCCCCATGACGTGATTATAAATGTTTTACCTAAACAACCTACGTTTTCAAAAAGCTAAAATCGGACACCTCGTGAACTCGCCAACATTTTTGTTGACACCCTACTGCATGCTTTGCAGGTACCCAGTAACTCAGGAGCTTGCGGCTTGGGGAAGTGTAGTGGTCGTCTAAACCCATGTGTTGGGTTCCAAATAACTTGAACTATGAACTTTGTTTAAACTGTTTTGCCTATGCTTCCGCGACTTACTTAAACTGTTATTTGAAGTTAAACTTTTAAACTTAAACTATGATGTTTACTAACTATTGTGGATGGTGATCATTCACACTCTTTACTAATGTTCGTTGTAATTGGTGGCTGGATCCTGGTCAGTCACGCCCCCAAACGGTGGTACTCCGCATGTGGATTTTGGGGGTGTGACAGATTGGTATCAGAGCCATTGGTTATAGTGAACTTGGTTTTAAAAAGAAGGTCTTTTGAGAAAAACCAGACTATAACCCGTGACTCATGACGACACTACACTCCAAGGGCAAGACTTAGCTTATTTGACCTCATAGCTCGGACTTGTGTTTACTTGCTTGTTTACTTTATGTATTGTTCTACTATACATACTAGTGTGCCTAAATAGATAAATACACATCCCTCTTCTATCTCATTCTCGCTACATTTACAGCCTCACACTCACACTGTGTTTTCTGGCTATGAAGACAATGAGTGGACGCGGAAGAGGAAGCGTTAACATGACACAGGCTCAGTTCACTAACTTGCTCAACACGGTGGCTGCAGCTTTCGCAGCTCACCCTGGAGGTAAACTCGTTACTTTAGGATGTTTAGATCCTACCCCCGCATCGTCTTTTCACCTCTAAGACTATTCGCTTCGCTTCTCACAACAGGTCAGCAAGCGCCTGCGCAGCCACGTGTTTGTACTTTCAAAACCTTCATGGATGGCAAGCCTCTCCCTTTCAACGGCACTGAGGGTGCCATAGGCCTTCTGCACTGGATTGAAAAGGCCGAAGCTGTCTTTCCTGTCTCTGAGTGTCCCCCTGCTAACTGGGTAAAGTTCGCGACTGGTACGCTTGAAGGAAATGCGCTTTCATGGTGGAAAGCACAGATTCAGATGCTTGGTCTGGAGACTGCTAATGCTACTTCGTGGGAAGATTTCAAGGACATGATCAAAGAGGAGTATTGTCACAGGGATGACATCCACAAGCTCGAAAACGAATACTATGAACTCAAGATGGTTGGATCAGAGATTGAGACCTACACCAAGCAGTCCAACGACTATGCTGCACTTTGCCCGAACATGTCCCGACCTATGTATCTAAGGATCGAATTGTACATCAAAGGTTTGGTCCCAGAAATCCGGAGCCTTGTAACCTCAGCCAACCTCAATACCATACAGCCCGTGGTCCGTCTTGCTCACAAACTCACCAATCAGGCTGTAGAAGAGGGCAAGTTGCCTAAAAGGATCAATGCTACTGTCGGAACTTCTAGCGACAACAAACAAAAGTGGGATGGGAATCAGGGTAAGGATGCTAACTCTACTCAGGCCCCAGCCCAGCAAAGGAAAACTGAAAACAACAAGGGCCCTCAGCAGCAGGGCGGCTACCAGGGCCATCTCCCCAAATGTAACAAGTGTAATCGACACCACAATGGGCCCTGTGCGAGGAACAAGTGTCAGCGATGCAACAAGATGGGGCATGAGGCCAAGGATTGTAGAAGCCCTCATCCCGCAAGGCAGAACCAACCGCAGCAGCAGCAGCATCATGGGAACATCAAGGGCTGTTTCCAGTGCGGAGCCGAGGGGCACATTAAGAAGAATTGTCCCCAGTTAAACCAGAACAACAACAACCAGGGTGCGGGAAATAACAACAACAACACCAACAATGCTGGGAATGGTGCAAGAGGAAGGGCTTTTGTGATTGGAGCTGGGGAAGCAAGGAATGACCCCAACGTTGTAGCGGGTAAGTTCCTACTTAATGATCGTTATGTTTCCGTATTGTTTGATTCTGGAGCAGATGCTAGTTATGTATCCCTACGTATTAGTAAGAAGCTTAAGTCCACTCTTACACCGTTAAGCTCTAAGCACATCGTTGAATTAGCTAATGGTAGAAACCTCGAGGCCTCACACGTTATTCGAAATTGCAACATAGAATTGTCTGGTCAGACCTTCTGTATCGACCTTTTCCCCATCATTCTCGGAAGCTTCGACGTCGTCATTGGTATGGATTGGTTATCCAAGCATCGAGCTGAAATCCTCTGCCAAGAGAAAGCTGTTCGTATTCCCCGTCCTCCTGGCAAACCCCTTATCATCCAAGGCGACAAAAGCGGGGAGGTCACAGGCATCATTTCATTCTTAAAAGCCCAGAAGTGTTTACGAAAGGGGCACACCGCTATCCTAGCACTTGTTGCCGACACGCAGAAAAAGGAAAACAGGATTGAAGATTTTCCAGTTGTACGCGACTATCCTGAGGTATTTCCTGAAGAACTACCTGGACTCCCTCCTCACCGACAGGTCGAATTTCAAATCGAACTAGCTCCCGGAGCAGCACCTATAGCTCGTGCACCTTATCGACTAGCCCCCGCAGAACTCAAGGAACTTTCTACTTAACTACAAGAACTACTGGACAAAGGTTTTATCCGTCCTAGCTCATCACCCTGGGGAGCCCCAGTGCTCTTTGTCAAAAAGAAGGATGGTACATTCCGAATGTGCATTGATTACCGCGAGCTGAACAAGGTTACCATCAAGAATCGTTATCCACTCCCCCGTATCGACGATCTGTTCGACCAACTGCAAGGGTCGAGCTATTACTCTAAGATCGATTTGCGATCGGGTTATCACCAACTGAGAGTCCGCGATGAGGACATCTCTAAGACTGCTTTCAGGACCCGCTATGGTCACTACGAATTCCTTGTTATGCCCTTCGGGATGACCAACGCACCTGCGATCTTCATGGATCTCATGAACCGAGTGTGCAAACCTTACCTCGACAAGTTCGTGATTGTGTTTATCGACGACATCTTAATTTACTCGAAAAGTCAAGAGGAGCATGAACAACACCTACGTCTTATCCTCGAACTCCTTCGCAATGAGCAACTATACGCCAAACTCTCGAAATGTGATTTCTGGCTTAGGGAAGTCCATTTCCTTGGGCACATCGTCAATCAGGATGGGATTCACGTCGACCCTGCTAAGATCGAATCCATTAAGAATTGGCCTGTACCTAAGACTCCGACCGAAGTTCGCCAATTCTTGGGATTGGCAGGATACTATAGAAGATTTATCAAGGGATTTTCAAAGATCGCTCAACCACTTACGACCCTCACTCAGAAGGGTGTTGCTTACAAATGGAGTGATGCTCAGGAGTCAGCCTTTCAGGAGCTAAAGAAGAACCTTTGTAGTGCTCCTATTCTTTCCTTACCTGAAGGTACCGAAGACTTTGTTGTTTACTGCGACGCTTCTATTCAAGGGCTTGGTTGCGTGTTGATGCAACGCGAGAAGGTTATTGCTTACGCTTCGCGACAACTCAAGATCCACGAACGGAACTACATGACACATGACTTAGAATTCGGAGCGGTGGTCTTCGCGCTCAAAATTTGGAGACATTACTTGTACGGTACCCAGTGCACGATTTACACTGATCACAAGAGTCTCCAGCACATAATGGAACAAAAGGAGTTGAATATGCGGCAACGCCGATGGGTCGAACTCCTAAATGACTACGAGTGCGCAATTAAGTATCATCCGGGCAAGGCTAATGTGGTAGCCGATGCTCTCAGCAGAAAGGAGACCAAACCCAAGCGTGTTCGTGCCTTACAGCTCACTATCCACTCGAACCTCCCTAATCAGATCCGAAATGCTCAGGTTGAAGCATTGAAAGCTGAGAACATCAGGGCTGAGTCCCTACGAGGATCAAGGCAACGTTTAGAGCAAAAAGAAGATGGTGCTTACTACGTAAACGGGCGTATATGGGTCCCACTTTATGGGAACTTACGCGAGCTCGTAATGGATGAAGCCCATAAATCCCGTTATTCGGTACATCCGGGTTCAGATAAGATGTACCACGACTTAAAGACTACCTATTGGTGGCCTGGCATGAAGGCCCACATAGCAACCTATGTCAAAAAGTGTTTGACTTGTGCAAGAGTCAAGGCTGAGTATCAGAAACCATCAGGCCTACTCCAACAACCAGAAATCCCACAGTGGAAATGGGAGCAAATTTCCATGGATTTTGTTACTAGCTTGCCTAGGTCTCAACGCGGAAATGACACCATTTGGGTGATAGTGGATCGATTGACTAAATCTGCCCACTTTTTGGCTATTAAAGAAACGGACAAGTTCTCTACCCTAGCAGAGGTATACTTGAAGGAAGTGGTTTCGAAGCACGGGGTGCCGACCTCTATTATTTCCGACCGAGATGCGCGTTTTACTTCTGAGTTGTGGCAAGCTATGCACAAATCCTTTGGCTCACGTTTAGACATGAGCACCGCTTATCATCCACAAATGGATGGGCAGTCTGAACGCACCATCCAAACCCTAGAAGACATGCTTAGGGCATGTGTGATCGACTTTGGCAAGAATTGGGAGAAGCACCTACCGTTAGTGGAATTCTCCTACAACAACAGCCACCACACTAGCATCCAAGCGGCCCCCTTCGAGGCATTGTATGGTCGTAAGTGCCGATCGCCTCTCTGCTGGGCGGAGGTTGGTGACAGTCAGGTCACAGGTCCAGAACTTGTGGTAGACACTACGGAAAAGATTGCCCAGATTAGGCAACGCATGGCGGCAGCTCGTGACCGTCAGAAGAGCTACGCCGATAAGGATAGGAAACCGATGGAGTTCCAGGTTGGTGACCGGGCTCTACTTAAAGTCTCACCCTGGAAGGGTGTGGTTCGTTTTGGAAAACGGGGCAAGCTTAACCCGGGATACGTCGGACCCTTCGAAGTTACCGAAAAGATCGGTGAGGTTGCTTACAGATTGAATCTGCCTGAAGAACTGAGTGTTGTGCACAACGTCTTTCATGTGTCTAATCTGAAGAAGTGTCTGTCAGAGGAAACACTCATCATTCCCTTCAAGGAACTCACTATCGACGAACAGCTACACTTTACTAAGGAACCGATTGAGATCACGGATCGAGAAATTAAAACCCTCAAACATAGCCAGATACCTCTCGTGCGAGTTCGTTGGAACTCGCGACGTGGCCCAGAGTTTACCTGGGAGCGGGAAGACCAGATGAAGCGCAAGTATCCTCAATTGTTCCCAAATGAAACTCCCAGCACTGAAGCTACAACCGAATTTCGGGACGAAATTCCAAATTAACGGGGGGATGATGTGACACCCCGTTGAAACGCTCCCACTCATACTAGCTTGACAGTGGCTGCCTTAACTTTCGGGACGAAAGTTCTTAAAACTTGGGGATAATGTGACACTCTAGGTTTTCCCGAGCAAATACCTTGTAATTTCGTTGCGTGTATATATGTTATTAAATGAAAGTTGTGTTTTATCTTCATGTTCTATGTGATCCTTGCTCTGAGTATGTATATGTGGTATATATATATATATATGTGTGTATGTAGTGGGCCGAGACCGCAAACCCGACTCGAGACCTCTCGGTCTCGAGTAAACAGTTGGGCCGTTTGGGCCGCACCCTTTCTTTTATCCATTCGGAACCCATTAGGGTGAACCGACCTTAGAACGGGTATAAAACCCATGCCCAAGCCAACCTTCTCTCATTTTTGACATTTCCATCATTCTCCCACACTCACCCACACACACTCTCCTACACTCCTTCAAGCACTAAAACCCTAAAAGTTCCACCAACACTCTCCTCTCTTCTTCTCGGAACAACCGGCGGCTAAGGAAGGAGCTCTCGGATCTTGGTGAATCCCTACACACCTCCACACTTTTGAAACCGGTTAGTGTTCTATGGTTATTAGGAACCTTAGGTGATATCTTGGGTGCAAAAGGTGCCTTGAATGATTTATATATGTGTTAAGATGCTTCCTTGATAATAATCGGCATATATGAATGATAAATGAGGTAGGGTGTTGTTTAAGTAGGATGAAAGTGTTTATGAATCAATGGACCCTTGTTTGTTAATAATGTATGCTTGAATGAACATGACCTCCTTTGTGAAAAGTATGAATCTTGGTAGGATAACATGTTAGTGAAGTGTTTCGAATGGTTGAAGGATGATAGTTTAGGATTGTTCATGACTATCCGATTTATGCTAGATATTAATGATGGTTTATAAGATTTGCCTTGATTATGTGTTATGAGTTCTTATGTGTAGGATGAACATGTTGCAAAATAATGAAAACCCTAAAAGGATGAACATATGATGAATATGTGTTGAATATGTATGAACATTTGATGAACCGTTTGAATATAGGTTGAACATTCAAAAATTGTATGTTTGATCTATTTTGAATCAACCTTAGGCAAGAAAACATGTTGGTGTGATTTAATTGGTTAGTACATGAAATCATGCACATGAAATTCTATTGGATAGTACAATCGGACAGGTTCTAGAAGTTTCGGTCATCAGGTGTGCAAGTCGAGACCACCAGTCTCGACTCGAAACCAACTCATGACAACTCGAGACCACATCAGTCGCGACTCGAGATCATGTCCAAGCAACTCAAAACAGATTCCAAGGACTCGAGACCATCTAGGTCTCGACTCGAGAACCCATGATCTCGACTCGAGACTGAATCCGACACATCTGAAGTTGCGACTCGTACTTGCATGACTCGAGACCACTCCGCTACAACCCGAGACCACTTGGTTGCGACTCGAGACCTCTCGGTCTCGACTCGAGACCACCTTGTCTCGAGTGGGCTACTGGATTCCGTTATTGGGCCAAAGGGTATGGACGGTTCATGCATGATCACTGTTTGTTTGACTGGACTATGTGTTAATTATTTTAGAGCAGGCCCAATAACTCAAAACTGTATGCATACTATGTGTTAGATACGTGTAGGATATACGTGATTACTTGTATCCAAGCCTGACTCATAATGGTAACCATACTAGGACGTGGTGACCAGCGTGTTTAACCAAGTAAACTAAACTACCGAGCAATCCAAGGTGAGTTCATACGCTAAAAGCATGCGTCCCAGGGAGGGACACGATCAAACTAAAGAATAACTTCTAAGTTACCATTTCCGGGGGAAAATGTGTTTGGGTATTATTTATAAATCACAACTAGCAACACTAAACGAATCTCTATCATGTAAAGTCCCTGCTTATAGTACCGATTAATCGCCGGGGGGCGAACGGGTTATTAGTTGATAGCGCTATTAGGTTTGACAACCTCACACCGTGACCGGGGGAGATCGGGCGTGAACTAGTAGACCTTGCATCTCGGTCAATGACGATAGACATTGACCTGGGGCACCAAATCTTCTCGTCAACAGTTTCGGTAACATCAGTTTAGTAGCTTTCATATGGGGTAGCTCCCCATGACGTGATTATAAATGTTTTACCTAAACAACCTACGTTTTCAAAATGCTAAAATCGGACACCTCGTGAACTCGCCAACATTTTTGTTGACACCCTACTGCATGCTTTGCAGGTACCCAGTAACTCAGGAGCTTGCGGCTTGGGGAAGTGTAGTGGTCGTCTAAACCCATGTGTTGGGTTCCAAATAACTTGAACTATGAACTTTGTTTAAACTGTTTTGCCTATGCTTCCGCGACTTACTTAAACTGTTATTTGAAGTTAAACTTTTAAACTTAAACTATGATGTTTACTAACTATTGTGGATGGTGATCATTCACACTCTTTACTAATGTTCGTTGTAATTGGTGGCTGGATCCTGGTCAGTCACGCCCCCAAACGGTGGTACTCCGCATGTGGATTTTGGGGGTGTGACAGTTCCACTCTCTATAAAATGGTTTTTAAAAAGCTCTCACCAAGGACTCAACTATCACGATAACTCGAGCCACGCGATGACTAGGAGTACGAATGCCATGAGCTGCATCCTAGTGGAAGCATAAGCCTTCTAGGGCAACGCGCGTGCACGAACTTGTCGGGTGTAATTGGGTTACCTTGGGCAGTCGACGCCTAAACACCCGAGGCACTCTATCTACTCGCCGATTTTACGCTATATGGAATCTATTTACGCTTATGTGTTTACAATTTAAACTTTATGCTTTATCGATTTCTCGATTTATCAATTTTCGCTCCTTGTTTCACAATACGCAAAACTTGCACAGCCATCAAAATCTAAAACGAAAATCGAATGATCGCAACAAAACTAACGTCAACTTTTTCGCCTTCGCTTCCTTCCTTCAACGCGTCCACGCACAATCTACACCGACATGTATGTGAATACAAACTACAACTATATATATATACACACACAAACGAAACACTTGTGTGAGAAATTAGGAAACTTGTGTCTCCTACGTGGCTCCTATGTGTATACGTAATACTATACAATCTACAACAAGTTTTGATCGCGCTCAATCGCATTTCATCGCAAAAAAACTCAAAATCATTATGATCGAATCTCACTCCAAGTCTTTCACTATCTCTGTCTAGATGCCTTCCAACAAATCTGCTTCGAGAATGTCAGGCAGGAGACGAGCCAAACGAAGGGACCAAAAGAGGATTGCTTCACTTGTGGTCAGGGAAGTGGCCGAAATGATTCCTCAGATCGTCGCTCAAGTGCACTCTCTTTGCAACTCTTGAGCTTCTGAAGACGTCAAGACAAAAGAGCCGCAATCTACTTTTCTTTACAAACACTTCAAAGCCTGTGATCCGATGGAGTTCACGGGTGAAGGAGGTGTATCTCAACTACTCCAGTGGTTCGACTCTATCGAAGTTACCCTTCGTCAAAGTGGGTGTCCCGATAGTTTCCGTACCACTTGCGCTACTGGAGTATTTCAATCGCGAGCACTCGACTGGTGGACCGCCGAACGAAACAAACGTGGGATCTCCGCAGCTTACGCTCTCTCTTGGGATGAACTGAAAGAGCTCATGAAGAAAGAGTACTGTCCTCCTCATGAAGTTCAGAAGCTAGAAGACGAATTCTGGAAAATCAAGCAAGTCGAAAGTGACAACGCTGACTACACTGCAAGGTTCAAACAACTTAGCACAATCTGCCCAAGTCAAGTCAACACTTCAGAAAAAGCCATAACGAAGTACATTCGCGGCTTGCCTGAATGTGTGGGCGATTTTATTGAAGCTGCAAGGCCTACTACCATCGAAGAGACCTATCGCTTATCCGCAGAAATCAACGACAAAAGAGTCTTGGACGGGTTCTTTTCCAAGAATCCTGTCAAACAAGCTCATCAAGCAATCGTCACCAATTCTTCTGACGATTCTACCGACGATTCTTCTAACGATTCTGCTAACGATTCTTCCGACGATTCTGTCAACGATTCTGCAAGTGAGTCCTCATACGAATCCTCCAAAGAAGACATCTCATCACAAGACATCGACAAACCCAGCCGCAAACGAAAGATTTCAAACCCGAACTCATCAACAACCGAACTGCTGCAACCGAAGCCTCTCCAAGCAGTACCGGTGTTTCCAAAACGAGCTTACACTGGAGCTCATCCCCAGTGTTCCTCATGTACTTATCATCATCCAGTTGGGGCTGACTGTCGCTATTGCACTAACTGCAACCGCTATGGTCACTTCACCCGCAACTGCCGCACCGGATCAAGAACTTGAGTACAACAACCGCAGCTCCAGCAAAAGTTTTCGACATCAGACAGACGTAGAATAATGTTGTAATAAAACAATTTTCGACGTAATTTCATGTGTGGAACTATCCCTACTAATTGATGTTGTCGCTATGCGCAACGATGATTTCGCACTCTCTCTCGCATTCGCACTTAGTCTAAAATCACACACATACTATATATATATCATGATATAATGTGTTTTACCCTCACTGCACTCTTAGGATGAGGAATGATAAACGTGCAAGGAACGAGTAGTCATGGGTGCACACGGGATTATTTTGGTCAGTGCACGGAGATCGTGGTGAATTCTAATAGTGCCATAACGTTAAAAGCATGGTCGAGCGTGGTGGATATGCCGCTGGTACTTCCTATGTATAAGCGTCTTGACCATGTCGACAAAGGGTGACACCTATTCACGAGATGTAAGTAGTAGGGGTCAAGCAAGGTGTGCTTTATCATACTACCGAAGTTTCGTGAAGAAAGTGCCATGTGGAGTTGAACGTTACTAGACGTATTATACTATTGGGATTATTTTCAACACACTACACTCAATCGCAAGGCGTAACAACTAAACCGCATTATCGCAAGACTTGTCGTAAGTCTGCAAACACAATGCAATCGCCTCATCGATGGACTCTGGAGAGTCTACCCCGCAGGGCAATTGCATCATCGCAAGACTGGTCGTAAGTCTGTATCGCAACTCAAAGCGTGACATCGGAAGGCTTTTCGTAAGTCAACACGCTCGCAATCGCTATATCGTTTAAATCTATCTCGCAATCACTACCGCTTATTATGTGAATCGCTACCGCTTATCGCGCAGATCGCCATATCGCTTGACGTGTGTCACTCTATCGCTATCACCATCACTATCGCCTACCGTTATTTGTGATATTTGTGTTAAGTTAAGACACATGACCTCGCTTCACGAGATGAAGCTCATATGGTTGAAGCAAGGTGTTTTAGTCATATCAGCAGGCTTTCGTGGAAAAAGGCCATGTGGGGTCTGATGTTAGGTAAACTCTGTGATGTTAATCAATTAAATCGAATCGCATAAATCGCGCATATCCCCCTCGCTTGCAACGCAACAACCGTCGCTTATCGCTCGTCGGTTGTCGCTATCGCGTACCGCTTATCGCAATTCGTTTATCGCTGCCGTCATCGCTTGTGTTGTGTTTGTGTCATTCGCTAAATCACCTATTTACTTATCGCCTATTGCTACCTGTGTTACGTGAGCACGCCTGACATCGATTCACAAAACGGATCTAGTATGGTTGGAACATGGTAAATACATCGCTGGTACTTCCTATATGTATAAGTGATTCAGCCATACTAGCAAACTTTCGTGGGTAGATGCCATATGGGGCTTAACGTTGGTTCAATTGTAAAGCTATGAAGACTAAATCGAATCGCATTACTTGCTTATCGCGTACCGCTTATCGCTCGTCGCTCATCGCTTGGTATTCATCGCAGTCTGTGTGGTATTAGTATGCATTACATCGTTTCACGGGACAAAACTAACCTTGTCGAACGTGGTGTTTCGCCATGTTAGCAAACTCTCGTGGAAACATGCCATGTGAGTTTAATGTGGAATCTAATCGAAATCGCGCTATTCGCTTATCGCTCGACGCCTATCCAAACACGACACATCAATGTTTCGTGTCACCAGGCTACTCACGCACGCTGTTAAAGCTACATTCGTAATTCAACTCGCCTGTTTAACCTATTCGATTCTATCTTCAACTCGGTCCGACTTCCTATCGATTGGACCGAGGTAGCGCAATTCAATATGTGTCATATCGGCACACATGACACCGCCTCACGAAACGGAAGTAATATGGGAGAAACATGGTGGATACGCCGCTGGTACTTCCTATATATAAGTGTTTTAACCATATTAACGAACTTTCGTGAGAAAGTGCCAAGTGGGGCTCGATGTTAATTAACTTTTCAAACTGTTAAAAACTGATTTTTTTTTTATAAAATTTTTGTTAAAAACATTGGACAAGTGAAATTTCCTCACAATGTGGAGGTAACATTGAATCAGCTTAACTCCATGCCCAAGGGAAGTCTCATAAGTCCATTTTTCTTTAAAAACTTTTGCAACAACAAAACGAAATCCTTCTTAAGACATTGGTTCGACATCGAGTTCAGCTTGAACCCATGTCATGGGAGAGTGTTCGTAACTCCAGCTGTTTCTAAAAAAATTTGCAATATCAAAAAGGAAATCTCTCTTAAGACGTTGGTTCGACATCGAGTTCAGCTTGAACCCATGTCATAGGAGAGTTTCCGTAACCCCAGTTTTCATTTTCGAATTCCTTAAAATGTTTAAATCCTAAACTTTCTTGCAACGTTGGTTAACATCGACTCAGTTGACCCTACGTTATAAGGAAATTTTTCAAGATTTCCTTCCAAATTTCTTTTAAATATCTAAAAACGAACGTTTCTTGCAACGTTGGTTAAAAATCGACTCAGTTAACCCTACGTTATGAGAAACCTTTCAAGTTCTTTAAAATTTCAATCGCATCGAACTTACAAATTCTTCGCGACTCGAGGTACTTTTGAAACGCCAACTCGTGGGATGCTACTTTTGTCATTACGTCACCTCTCGCTATCGTAATCGATCTCTCTTACTCGAAACGCTCTCGCTTGTCAACTCTCTGTCAATTAACTCGCTGTATCGCTACTTATACGGGAACAACTCTCAAAAGTCTATCTGTTGCATTGATTTCGGGACGAAATCTCCTAAAGCAGGGGAGACTGTAACAACCTGCTCTTTCGTGCATTGTTACTACTCGCTACACTCGTTACGCCTAGCACCAGAGATTCGGATCATAATGTAACTATATCGCATACGTCGCTATTTCGCAGTATATTCGCATATTTCGCATATTTTATCGCTATAACGCATCACATCGCAAATACTAACACTCACGATGACATTGAGTGAGGACCTATTCTACCCTCCCTGATGGCCGTAATGTGCCGCAACGCAAACAATTAATGCTAACGATGACTTTTCGCGTGAGTACTACCCCATCGGTCATCGTGACGATGATGACAATACGAGCGAGTGGTACCCCGTCAGTCATTGTGGCATAACGCATCGCAAACTCGAAAGCGCACCCGCAATCACGCGCAACTCGATTATCGCACCGTACAGTTGAAAGTGTGGATACGTATATACGACCTTCTGTGATTAATGATAATAAATATATATATATGAAAATGTGTAACCAAACTATCGCAACGCTTAATGATCGAAACGAAACATCGAAACGCAACACGCCGGAGACCACCGATCGAGTGACTGATCGATCGGATTGCCACCCGATCGGACAGCCACCCAATCGGACAGCCACCCGATCGGACAACCATCTGATCCGTTGCACTTCTCCCCTTCATGCCACTTCACCTATAAATAGCACTTGTCACATCACTTCAACAGTGATGTGAGAGCTCCCACTCGACCAACACGCTTTGGGGCTATTTCCTCTCGATTTCTCGCGATTCTTGTAAGTTTTCTACCTCAATTCTTGTACTTCTACGATCTACACACACTTCTTCATCAATCTCGCCTCTGAATCTTAACTTTTAACCTTGAAATAAACGGATTTGAGGTGTTCTAGGATGATGTCATCATGGAGTTCTTATGAGCTTCAAGCTTTGGCATCATTCCATCAAGAACAACTCAGATCTGAAGGATTTCCACACGATTAAACAACGTTTTCGCATAGATTTACATAAACTCATGGTTAAAAGGATTGAAAGATGGTTTTCTAATTTTCTTTCAACTCTTTTACACTCAATGCACTCAAAACCAATGGAATCAGAGCTCGTTCTGATCTTCTACTCATTCTAAGTGAAGTGTTGGTTCTAGATCTGATTCTGTCTAAAGAGACAACCGATTTCGGGTTAAGCATGAACAACCGTTACGGACAGTTAACTGATCGGATCAGGGTGTTTCCTGTTCAATCGGATGACTTGGTTCATGATGGAGTTTCTGTTGTTTAGCACGGTATCACATCGTCTCGATCAAAACCGCAAAACTTCCAAAACGAACAAGTGTCAAGACGATCTAGGCCACCGGGACGGATTGCCGTCCAATCGGATTGCCATCCGATCGAATTGCCACCCGATCCGACAGCCGTCCGATCGGCTTGCACTTGGTTCCTCACTCAAACTATCATTTCAACTTTTCAAAGTCTTGAACGTCAAAGGGATTGCCGTCCGATCAGATTGCCACCCGACCGAACGACCATCCGACCATGTGATGTTTGGGACTTCGACACTTAAACAATTCAATACATAGTCAGTTCCAAACGGGCTGCCACCCGATCGGATTGCAATCCGATCGAGTGACAAACTGCTGCGAACTTATTCTCACTAAGTGTCCTAATAATCGAATCGTCACCCGATCGAGTCGTCGTTCGATCGATCGACCTGAAGGGTAGAGATACTTCTCTGTTTTTCAAAAATGCTACAACAAAAACTTCAAAAGTCAAACCATCATACACAAACACATCTTCACCAAACGAGGTGACAATCCAATCGAATGGCCATCCGATCGGATGACCATCCGAACGGATTGCCACCCTGTCGACTGGCCATCCGGTCGGATTGCCATCCGGTCGGATTGCCATCCGGTCGGATTGCCATCCGGTCGGATTACCATTCGACACTTGGTTCACTCACCACCGTTTAACGCACTATCCAACGCTTACGCTATCAAACTGTGATCAGGCTATTCTCAGACGCGCTCCCTTCAATCCAACCAAGTTGTGGTTGCTTACCTGCTGAGCACCGACTGTGAGTATACTTGAACCCTTTTTGCTTTTGTGCTTTGGGTGTAACATACGTTGCTATCGAATCAAATCATATCAAATGCTTAAACTGTTTATCACTTGCGAATGACTTACTTGCATAGTTATACGTGATGCTAGTTACATATGTGCTAGGACTTATACTCGCGACATCCCACCATGACTAGTATAGTACTATTGCGCCCGACGGGGTCTAGTTTGCCATCGCGTATTCGAGCATCGAGGACTTAGCTGGTAGTATCGGTTTTGTGAGTATATATGTCGTGTATCCCGTTTATGTATGTAGGAATTCGCAGCACTTTTAACCTATTATGCTATTACATATCAAACCTGTATACTCGCCAATACTTTTGTATTGACATTATTTTAACGTATGTTGCAGGTTAGATCGCAAGCTATCTCAATCAAGCTAGGAAGTCTAGAAACTTCACTAAAATCTAGGTTGTCGGATTTGTATTGTTCGAGAGAATGAGAAATCTGTGACGACTTATGTGACTGTAATTGTTTGTTAGCATGGGATAATGAACGCATTAATTATTATCGCAAAATAGTTGTTATGGATTCTCCTGAGCAATCTGATTCGCCTAGTGCCGCGCCCCGATGATTCCGCCATCGGTTGGGGTGTGACAATTTGAAAGGATCTTCTCACCTACCATCCTAGGTATTTTCTAAAAGAGGATTCTAACAAACATCTTGTCCTTTCCTCTTTTATCCATTGTCTTCTTCTTCATCTTTCTTGCATCAACACCTCCATTGAAGCTTGAGATCATTATGATTCCAAGCTTTATTGTGGTGTTTGTTAGGTTTTTGTTCAAGGAATCTTGCTAAAAATAAGTTGTACAACATTGTTTTAAGTTATTTTTTCTCAAAAATGCTTCATAAGTTGGAAAAACAAATTGAAACTCCAAGATTCCCTGTTCATAAGATCTGCAGAAAGTTGAACACGGGGCCGTGCTCATTGAGCACGGGGCCGTGTCCGATGTACTGTTTCATTAAAGTAAACTATTTTTGGTTTGTTTTCGTAGAATGTCTAGTCAAAACAGTGGAACCTCTTCTGCGCACTCTAGAAACAGTCGAAGGGAAAGAAGGTCATCAATTGAAGCAACTCTCGTACGATACGTAATGGCATTACGTGAAGCTCTTGACGAGATGACTTCGGTGGAAGAGATCCTAATAGACCGTATAAATTATCTTACGGTGGGGTTGGAAAACAGTTTTCAAGATATTAACCCCTTGCACCAGAGGTTAAACATTCTTGTAACACCTCCCATGGAACCAATCCTCCCTCAAGAGGATTGGAACCTAGCACTTGGAATCCATAATCCTACTGGGTGGGATGACCTTCCAGCGGAGCCTCCTCTTGAAGATATACAAGAAGTCCCGGTGGAGGTTGCACCCCCTCAAACAAATGCAAATGAGCCCGCCTTTCTTCTCCCAAGGGAGATAAAGGAATGGCTCGCCGACGTGTGAGGGACCCATTCCCGGAGAAAGAAGTTCTTCATGCCGCATCTAACCAAGGGAATTATTTCTTTGGAAATTTTGCTAGTAGAATAAATTTTAGGCTAGAACTTCTTGATTTAGATTTCTTGTGCTTCTTTGACCTACTTATCTAGATTATTAACTTTTTAGGAATATTATGTACTTCTCTATGACTTAATGAATGATGGTTTTAGTTAATCCGGTGTATGGATGATGTTGTAATGAATAAAACACACTCGGGATGGCAAAGGATAACAAGGGAAACTTGAACCAGCACCCCATGCACGAAAACATGGCCATCCGACGAAATTTTCTTCATTACAGCAAGTTCAGCACGGGCCGTGTCCGCCCAACACGGCCCCGTGCTGCACAGTCTGCAGAAAATGCCCAGTTTAGGTAAACTGGACACGGGCCGTGTTCACCCAACACGCCCCCGTGTCCAGGCTTCTGTTTCTTTTTACAACTTTTTACTGGCGACTGAACACGGGGCCATGCCCGGACACCACGGGGCCGTGTCCAGACGTCCAGTAACATAAAATTTTGCTTTTTAACACATTTTTACACATCCAATCAACCTAAAAACTTATTTTTGGGACACATTGAGGACAATGTGTAATTTAAGTGTGGGGGGGGGGGGGATGCTAAAACTTTGAATCTTGCAAGTCCTAATCACAAGCCTTACACAAAACTCTATTGGAACCGCTAGTCACCCCAATTTTTTTTCAAAAATTTTTCATTTTTTTTTACTTGTCTAGGTTTAACTTGGGAGTTTCAAGTTCTAAAAAGGTTATATTTTTACAAATTTACAACCGATAGCGCCGTGATAAAAAGAACCAACATAAGAAAATTATGAAACGGCATGACAAGCTTAGTTAAAATTTGATTATATATACTTGACCACATAAAAACCCATTCCCACAAAAGTGAGTTTTGAGCCTTTATTGAGCATACAAATATACATCTTTAAACTAAATGCTCATTTTTCGTTTCTTGTGTGAATAGCCGCTTGGTTCTTACGACTCTAGAACTTGCCACGACGAAACATTCCCGGTCCTTACCAACTTAAACCCGAGTAAGTAAATGATGGAGGCATTAGGACTAACCCTTTTTATTTCTACACCATTATTTTTTTTACCACCTACCCAAAATCCCCCTAGTTAACCCCTTTGAGCCTAAACCTTTTCATTTCATAACCCAAACCAAACACCCTTTCACCCACCAAAACTTTTTATTTTTAACCCTTTGTTTTTGTAACAAGCTCGGATTTTCGTATGACTTTGCAAAAAAAAAATGATGATGAAGCAAAAGAAAAACAAACAAGTTCATAAAAAATAACTTTGTTTGAATAATAGCTTCATCAAAATAAAAATGTGCAAAAATAAAAAATTCTTACGAAAACCAACGCTTTTTACGCCTTTCGCCCTTTTACTAACCACTAACTCAACCACCTAACTTTAACCCAAGCCTAACCCTTCACCCAAAAAAGTCCTCTTTATATTTACAAAGGTTTATAGTTAAAAAGGAGGAGGATTGATTGCTTGGCAAGCTTATGGTAGGAGTAAGTTCCATGCCGCTCTCGAGTGATTCACTAAAATACATCTTCGGCCGAGTGTTGAGTGATACTCGTGAGGTATGTGAACTTGTATATAAATGAAACTTTAAAAAAGGCATGTTATGCCCTAATAAGTAATTTATCTTATGAAAAGTTTTAAATAAATCATGACGAATAGGATTGTAAATAAAAATAAAACTTAATAAAGAATTTTGGAAATCCCGACACTCTATGACAAGCCCAAAAACCTTCTCTTCTACCCATTCCATTTGGGAGTGTAAAGCCACATTATAAAGAGTTTTGCTTGAGGACAAGCAAAGATTCAAGTGTGGGGGTATTTGATGTGTGCAAAATGCAACATATAAATTACATCAATTGTGGCATAAAACTAACCCCTTTTTAGTACTAATGTTGGAAAAAGTGTGCTTTTGTCTTCCTTTTGTATTTTCAGGATTAAATGAGCTCAAATTAACAAAAGAAGCAAAAATGCAGCTAAATCTAGCATAAATACAAGAAAAGGAACAAATGTGGCATGCCCGACCTCCTCGACAGCATCTTCCCAAGCAAAACAAGAAAACAGAAGGCTGAACACGCCCCGTGCTCAGTGAACACGGGGGCGTGCCCAAGTGTCAGCATAAAAGACAAAGCTGTAGAAGCTTCTATTGCCCACCACGGAGCCGTGCTCAGCGGACACGGGGCCGTGGTCAACTATAAGATTCGCAGAATCCAGGCAAATCTTGATAGTACAGATACGCTTCTGCACACTGGGTCGTGCCCAGCGGACACGGGGCCGTGGTCAACTAATGCAGACAAGAGCAATTAATGAAGACAGAGAAGGAGGATGGACACGGGGCCGTGCCCACTGGACACGGGGCCGTGCCCGAGCTATTGTTCAGGCTATAAATAGGGGTGCTTGGCTCATTTGCAAACCATCCCTTGGCACACTACCTCTCTCACACTTCACCCACCAACCACCACCATCACAACACCATCATCCACTACCATCATCCATTGTCCATCATAGAGTGTGTGAGTCGTCTCAGGATCCAAGATTGATCGTAAGAGTTCTTGACAATCAAAGGCCATGCTTGCCTAAGTCTCTTACATCACTTAGTGAAGACAAGTGTCTAGTGTAATACTTTTTATTTTTAATCTTTTCGCACTTTTTACTTAGTTATGTATTAATGACTTTAATAACTAGTTTCTTATGTTGAAGGTGATTCTTCCTTATCGTTTGTCCGTGGTGTCTTGGCATTATTTTACTGTCTATATAAAATAAAAGATTTTCACCATTCATATCTCCACGGTCTATATGGAGGTATGTTGGCTACCTGGTCGGGGGTTAAGGGAACGGTTTGGTAAGAGTCTTGCCTTGTTCAGTGTATAGATCCTGCAAGGACCTGGGTCAAATTTAGTAGGACCTCCTTCAATACTTACCGGTATTGGATGGCGGGGGTCCAAACTCTTTGATCCCCTCATATGTAAGCTACTATTAATACTTTAACCCGGCTATTTAGGACTGTATCCCTGCTGACTCAGACTACTTAGCCGAGGGTAACGCCACCTTCAAAAGAGGGACCTACCATAATATGCATTAATAACTTAATTAATTATCTTTCAATAATCCGACCCTTTAGGATTGTATCCTTGCTGACTCAAACTACTGGGTTGAGGGTAACGTCACCTTCAAAAGAGGGGCCTACTACAATAACTAAGATAATCTCTTAAATAGTGCAAAAGTGCGGAAATAATCAAAGGTTACACTATACACGAGTCGGAGTCAAGTGATTCATCTTGTCTATCTGTTTTTACTTTTATTTTCAGCATTTTAGTTAGTTTTTATTTTTTTCTAGTTTAAAACTTTTTTCTAAACTTTTGATTTGATTAGACGTTGAGGATAAACCGGTACTAAAAGCTCTTGTGTCCTTGGACGACCTCGGTATATTGCCAACACTATACTACGCTCACGATGGATGCACTTGCCCATATGTGTGTTTAGTGTTAGTAAAATATCGTATTTTATAAATTTAAAACTTGACTAACGTGTAAAAAGGGGTTAAAATATACTTAAACTTATATACACACTCGCACACATCAGCGACCATTAACAAACACATGCGGCTTGTATAATATAACATCTGAGCAAATATAAACTAATAAGGGTAGTGTCTCTTTAGCAACAACCAAAAACTAAAAGTTGCCTTAAAAACTGAAATGGCAAGCCCACAATCACAAGGATACTATTTGTGCATTAATTCATGTTGGGCCGGGTTAGGTCTAAGACTACATCATGTAGTGGTGCACAAATTGGGTTTTTTTTTTAAAAAACCGATTCCGGGTATGGAACCGGGTTCGGGTATGATCGGGTTTTACAAAATCGGGTTTTTTTTAAAAACCGGGTCGGGTCCTGGTTTTCTACCAAAAATGTATACCCTATATACCCGGGTTCGGGTAGGGTTCGGGTCGGGTTTTATAAAACCCGGGTATTATAATACCCTATTTTCGGGTTCGGGTCCGGTTCGGGTATTCATCAGGTAGGGTTCGGGTATGCATCGGGTTGGGAAAAAACCCGCACCGGGTATTAAAAAAACCCGACTGGGTATTAATGCTTCTTTATATGTTTTAGTGGATGGTGCCTATTGAAATTTTAATGACATTTCTAAATTTAAATTCGATGGTGCTAGATCGAAGGAATAGTCCTGATTTGAATATTTTTGAATTACATAAACAACAATATATTTTATTTGCTATGTTATGTTTTAACCAAGTTCCATCAATTTTTCATATTTTTGTATTAGACAAACACCAATGGATCTTTCCAGTAAATAGAGGGGAATAATGACCAAATATTTCAAATATCATTAGAAACCTAATAATTAAACAAGATTACATCAAAGTGCATACATAATTTTGTTAAATCATAAGAATTAGAAGTCTTAATGCTTGAAAACATAGATAAAATAACATAGATAAAAAGACATAGATGGAACTAGAAGTCAAAGTGCTATATAACAGGGTATAAAAAAACCCAGTTCCGGGTATTTATAAAAACCGTGTTTCGGGTATAAAGCAGGTATAAAAAAACCCGGTTCCGGGTTCGGGTTTTAGATCAAATATGAATATCCGGTCCCTACCCTATGGGTAGGGTCGGGTTCGGGTATAGAAAACCCGGTTTTTATAATACCCGGTTCCGGGTTTTTTTTCCGGTTCCGGGTTCGGGTTTTTTGTGCACCACATCCATGTCCTTTTCACCTATGAAGCACCAAATTAGGACATCACACAACAAAGCCCAAAATGCAAACGAATTTCGACCCAAGGCTGCAATTACGCATGCCCACAATCTGGAAACTGCTTTTTTATTCATATCGAATCGGGTTAGGTTTAGCAGTTACATGCATCTCCCCTTTAGGCTTCAATTCAACGATAAATTTACCAAAGTAGGACAGCACCAGTTCTTGGTAAAAATTTGAATGCTAGTTTGCGATGTAAAAAAAAAACTAATTTGAATACAACTTTAGTGTTAATAAAGTTTATATTGCTCACACACAATAATAATAATAATAATAATAATAATAATAATAATAATAATAAAAATAAAAATAATAACAATAATAATAATAATAATAAAAATAAAAATAATAATAAAAATAATAACAATAATAATAATAATAAGAATAATAATAATAATAGTAATAATAATAATAGTAATAATAATAATAATAGTAATAATAGTAATAGTCATAATAGTAATAGTCATAATAGTAATAGTAATAATAATAATAGTAACACTAATAATAATAATAATAATAATAATAATAATAATAATAATAATAATAATAATAATTAAAAGTAGCTGCGTATTTGGATTTTTTTAGAGTTAACAAACGCAAGTAATCAAAGAAAAAATCAAATTAAATGTTACTGCTGCTACTGTTAAGAACTTGTTATCTTCTAACGGGGATCTCAGTAACCGGTATGTCATGGATTGGTGCAGTTGGGTGCCGCTCAAGTGTAACATTTTCGTTTGGCGGGCCGAGATGGGGAGAATTGCAACCGTGGAGGCTCTCGCTAGAAGGGGAGTGTCGTTCCCCGACAACTCGTGCTCTTTCTTCAGGTCCGACCCCGATTCGGTTGACCATCTCTTTGTTGGCTGTGAGTTGGCGATGGGGCTATGGGAAAAAAATCTCTTTTTGGTGTCGAATCCATAACTTCTACGTATTCTCGGTCAGGGATTTATTGGAAATTCACAACTTTGGTAACAAGGGTGCGAAGGAAAAGGTTGTTGTGCAGGGAGTGGTGGTGATTGCGTGTTGGTTTCTTTGGCTTGTCAGGAATAATCTTCGTTTTAACGGTAAAAGGTGTTGTGTCGATAGCATTTTTAGCGAGGTTAGATCGGCTAGCTTTTTATGGTTTAATCATAGGTCTAAGTTCGGGACGTTAGAGTGGTCGGATTGGTGTAAATTTGTATTTATGTAGCTTGTTTGTTGTTTGTTGTCCGTCCCGGTTTTCGGGTTCGGTTCTGTTAATTAAGTCAGCCTTTCAAAAAAAAAAAAGCTTTCCCAAATATAGAGAATGCTCCGAGTGTCACAATGATTTTTCGTAGGGTGTCGTCATTGTGTCCCACACAAGCATGAATATAAATAGTACATATAAACTTTTGTTACATCTTTTTTTTAACGGCAACAATGATAATATTATCAAAGGGCTAGCGGGGAACTAGCAAAACGTGACGACGGTTAACCTTTCTGCCCGCACTTTGAACATGAAAATCATCGTAACTTTCTCAACGATGTTTGTCATTTCAAGATAAAAATTTTATGTTATTGACTAAATAAAACGCATGATAGCATAATCAAGTTCCTTGACAAAAAAGAAAAAAAAAGTCCATAAAGGATTTCAAAATTTTCGAACCGTAATTAACAGTTTGGTTTGCGATTTATACCAAAAACGACCGTATCAAACCAGACCGTACGATATTAATACACGTAATTTTTAAAAACATTTAACATTATATGTTTAATTTTATATTAGCCTTAACTAAAAATTATAACTAGTCTAACTTGAGTTAATCTATAAAGTAAATTGGGCTAAGTCCAGTCTCAAAATTCACGAATGGTTTCAAAATTCAGACGCATATGGTAATTGAGCAAGGTAACTAGTAAGTGGCTAAAACTAGAAGCGACTTAAAAAGAAGATGAATATTTCAATTCCCGTATGGTCGTCCCATAAAGTTTATATTTTCAATTATGTACTCTTTAAGTTTTGTGTGTAGTTTGAAAATCAGGATCGGCTCAAAATTTTTTAATTTTTTCTAGGCCTAAGGCGAATAATAAAATTGGGGCCCTTTTTGTAAACGAAAAATGGCTATGGATCCTATTATTCATATATCATCTTTGTATACGCATAATTATAGATCATAAACCTCAATGTTAACAATCTCAAAGCCAAAATTACCAACATAATTTGAGGCACTAGAAAAATGGAGGCCTAAAGGTCTTGCTTTATTTCACTCCCCCTTAAGCTGGCCCTGGTGAAAATATAGACTGTGATATATCATATCCATCCTAAGAGCATTCACATCCAATCCATCAAATTATACATACATTCCACTAAAAAACAACTCCTATATCAATATATTTCCACTAAAAACAAATACTTTTTCTCTCTCCTTTCAATTAAATAATATTATCATTATATTTTTCTCTCACTTCCACTCACAACCACTTTCAAAATATATTAAAAAATTATAACGGGTGAACAGTGTCCCCCCAAATATACAGATGAACAGTAACATTTTCTCTCTCCTCTACTCACAGCCACTTTTTATACCCTTTATAATATAAAAACCACTCCTCACATAATTTAATGGTTAGGATGTGAATGCTCTAAGATCACATAGTGTGGTGGGGCTTGAAGACGGAGCATTATGCGCCACGTGGACCGAATCTCATAACATGGCGTGGTGATTAAACCGGCGGTGTGGCATGCGGCGTTGATTTTCCGGCTTGTGGCACAACCTTTTTGATTATTTTTTTATAATTCAAATTTTATAAAAACATTACTAAAAATTAAACTAATAACATTAATATAGAAACATTACATAACAGTAAAATTGAAAACCATTACATAAAATTAAAACTTAAAAACACACAAAATAAACATAACATAATATAAAATTTAAAAATCACATAATTTATATAAAAAACCTAATAATTTGCCACTCCAAAACTGTCTGAATTCACGTCCAACCTCGTGTTGATAGTTGATGAGGGCGACTTGTATGATGTCGTCATCCCCGAGGTCACCCCCTAGTGCTCCACCACGGTGTGGAGCTGCTCGAATCCTTCACAATCCATAAGGATTATCCTAAAGCGAGAGGATAGGGCGTCAGCGGTTCTGGTGTGATCACCCCTATGGACCGAGAAGGGTTGTAGAATTCTCCCCCAAAACGGGTCGCTAGACCGGCTGTGAGGCGTGTAGTGGCTTAAGGCTTCAAACCACGACTCGCAAAGTACGATGTCTTCTTCTTGCGTCCACGGGAAGGCTGCCATGTCTTCTTCTTGTGTCGGTTTTTGGTGTGGAAGTGTAGGGTTTTATAAAAAGTTGAGTGTGGGTGAAGATGTGGTGTGTGGTATTTGTAGATGTAAAAATTGAATTTTAGAAAGTAAATAATTTTAATTTTTAAAAAGTAATCGTTGGGGTTAAAACGGATCGTCTCCACGTCGAATCAACACGTGCCACGTCAAAGCGGAGAAACGCACAACGCCGGTGGAAATCCCGTCGCCTTATGGATAACACCGTTAACAACGCGTGGCACGGGGTGAAAAAGTGGACGTGGACTGGCAACAACGCCAGATTTTGACGCCCACAACGTATGGACTAAGACCATGTAGTGGTAACACCACATAACCCCCACATAACCCCCTTTGGTGGGGGGTTATGTGACAAATGGCAAGAGGGGGGTTATTGGGGGGGGGGGGGGGTATATCACTAAGGGGTGTAGTGGTAACACCACAAAACACCAAATATAATCATTACTCAATTATTAACTTTTTTTTATTGTTTTTCAATTAATCTCTAAATTTATAAAATTTAAAAACAAGTAACATTTCATTAAATTTAAAAAACACTACAATAATTAAAAAACATTATAATAGAATTAAAAAATTATCTAAATCTCAAAGATTATATTTTTTCGATGATTGCATTTCTTTGTAGAGCCATTTCCAACATCTTTCCGGTTAGGTGGTGGTGCGGCTTCGAGTAAAACTCAAAGTCTTTCTCAAATTGTCTATCCTTCATAAGCCAGACCACCTCCCGGTTCTCTTCCATGCGTTGAGCCCTAAGGTCGTGTATGTTTCATAGGCGTTGGTTCATCTCCATAAACGCTCCAGTCAAGTCGGATCCTCCCGACGATGACTCCGGCCACCTCGATCTTGCACCGTTTCTCCTACTAGGCGGTTTTTGTAGCTCCGGTACTTGCTCTTCCGCCCCCTCCTCACTCGTAAATAACGGATTTACATCGTCTAGGTCAACATTTCGAGCGTCAGACGATGGCGTTTCGGGTTCAACCGACTCGTTAGTTTTTGACTTTTTTTGAAGACCTTACATTTGTCGTCTCACTCGAAGAAACTCCTACCGTCGTCTCGACATTGTCCCATTTAGGGCTATGATGAAAAATTTGCCAAATCTTTAAGTATAGGAAATTCCCTCGGGCTGCTTGATATTCTACTAAAGCCGACCGCATTATATCCTCGTCGCTCGAATCGCTTTTCCCACCGCTTTTCCAGCCATTTCGTTAAAGTTTATTAAATTGATTGAAGAGTTGTGCACTTGTATTTAATATCGGCCCATTTGCCCGATATTGAATCTGGTGGTCGGTAAGCGTCCCCCCTACCAATGAGACCGAAAACACCTTCTCGAATTCTTCTCCAAAATAAATGTTTATTTTGATTGTTTGCTGAAACCGATACGCCGATCCAAGATCTAGCTAACGCGTACTCCTCTTCGTCGCCCCAAGGTTGCACGTTTTTTTCCCGATCGGGTCTCGGTTCTATGTTTCTTTTTTTGTGAGGTCCGTTTGTTGCGTTTGGTGTTGGTCGGTTGCTTCTCTATTTCAAGGTGAGTTTCTGTTTGTGTCTCCGGGACGAAGTCGGGCTCGATTTGTGTCGAGCCGAATGGTTGTGAAGAATTGGCGAAACTTCCCATGTTTTGGTTCGGGTTCCAACCGTATAGGTTTGGGTCCCATGAGAGGGGTTGGTTCAATAGGTTCATGAAGCTGATTTGGTTAATTTTGATTGTACTTGACAAACCTGGTTCTATAGGCGGTTGGTCGAGTGGAACCGAAGTAACGGGTTGGCTAGGAGCGTTCGGTTGGTTCGGGTCGCCACTAGAACGAGAAGGAACAAATCCATGACTATAGGGATACATGGTAGAAGAAAGAGAATGGTATAAAAATCTTTTATAAAGTATAGAGTAAGAGAATGGTTGTAGAAGGTGTGGTTTTTAAAAATTGTAGAGATTGGGATGTATTTATATTGTTTATTTTTGTTTAAAAGAATATAAAGTTACCATTTTCAAACGGTCAACACACAAATCAATACAAATTGACCCGTTATATTTTTCACGAACCTCAATTTGACCCGCCGCATAGCACCCCCCAGGGCGGTGTTCCTCGGTGCTATACGACACCGTGGGGGAGGGGGGTGCAACGCTATATAACGTGCGACTACAGATGGTCTGAAAGTCATTTCATTTTGGATTTGGTGCAAAAATTTTTTTGCAAACTTTTACTAATTTGACGTCTTTAGATTCCAGTGTTAAACCTTAATTTCATGCTTTCGATTTTAGTTTCAAATCTCAATTATAAAAGGCTAAACTACGAAACCAAACCGGAGCCAAACCATTCGTAACGCTTTGGTTCGGTTTTAGTTTTCAACGGTTCAGTTTCGGTTATTAATAATCAAAAAACATTATTAATGGTTTGGCTTACTTCGACACAAAAACCGTCAAATCTGAACCATAAACACCCCTAATCAGTATGATCATTGGTATGCTTAACTTCTAAGTTAGCAGGGTAAAATTTAACTTTCTAAATACCTTTGTAAACCTATTTTGTAAATTGTATCTCACGCAAGGATATGTCTGCATGTGACGCAAAACGATGGGTGTATGTGTGGCACAACTTCAGGTGCCTTAGACCGTCATCAATGCAAGGTGATAAATACACTAACAAACATGTCTAGTCAGCTATCTCATCATATTTATATGAATACACTAAAAATACACATTTTCTCAAAAACCCTACAAACATCTTTAACATATCATCACCATTTTTACATTTATTTTTAATAATCAAGTTAAATATATATATTTTTTTATTTTCACATTATTTATATCGAAAGTTATAAAAACAAAACTTTAAACTTCTAAACACGAACATTAAAATATATGTTCTTAAACTTTTGTATAACTTTTTTTTAAAGTAGCATTAATAAACATATAGAGTTAATTGCGATTTTAGTCCATGAGATTTGTCCAAATTTGTCATACTAGTCCAAATAGTTTTTTTTTCGTCTCTGGGTCCCTAACTTTTCCATTTTGTTGCCATTTTGATCACATACCTAGGGCTGTAAACGAAACGAGCGAACACGAACAAGGCCTTGTTCGTGTTCGTTCGTTAAGGAAATAAATGTGTTCACGAACGGCTCATGAACACTTACCGAACGAAATTTTATGTTCGTGTTCGTTCATTAAGGAAATGAGCGTGTTCGCGAACTGTTCACAAACAAAATAAATTTGGCAAACGCGACGAAGGATAAAGATAGATGGCCAGAGAGTGGCACGGAGGTCAATCGAATTCGCCGATGTAAATAATGAGAAATGAAAGGAAAATGATACATAAACAAGGTTAAAGTGGGTTTCCTAGTTTAATTGTTAGGGTAATAAAATAAATAAAAGTTTAATAATATAAAAAGTACAAATAAAATATAAGCAAGTACAAAGATCTTCAATTAGAACACAAACATACGAATATAAACGAATGCAAATCAACGAATGTTCACGAACACCTTACCGAATGTTCACGAACACAATCGAACGAACAAGACCTCTGTTCATGTTCGTTCATTTAACTAATCGAACGAAATTTCTTGTTCATGTTCGTTCGTTCGTTTAGTAAACGAACGAACATAAACGAACTTCCCACCGAACGGTTCACGAACTGTTCGCTGAACGTTCGGTTCGTTTACAGCCCTACACATACCTAACTCCATCCAAAAACCCCATTTTTAACTAGGGGTATTTTTGGGATTTTCATTTTAAATCTTTTCAATTGCCATTTCGATCCAATTCTAAAAAATAAAAAAAAATTCTAAAAAATCCAAAAATTTCTAAAAAATCAAAAAAATAAAAAAAATCATAAAAATAAAAAAATCTAAAAAATCATAAAAATTATAAAAAATTCTAAAAAATAAAAAAAATCTAAAAACTCAAACAAACATATTTTAATGTTTCAAATTAAAAAAATGACGATATATTCCTCGTCCAGACGAATATATTTTCAAGTTTTATCTATTTTGTTGAGTGAATAAGTGGTCATGATGAGATAGAACCACTAACTAACGAACATGCATGTTATGTTTTAGTTTATAAAATTTATATTTCATGATATTCTATACGGGCCGTATAACAGTATACGGCCCGTATAGTCGTATACACTGTGTAAATAAGTTTTTGCCATATGTTAATATTAGGAACCTTTTTAATTTCTAAAAGGTTACCAACCAAAAGCTCACATTTGTGACAACTGTGTATAAGGCTGAAAAAGGACGTACCCTCGGTAAGAAAAAGTTAGGTTCTTCATGCTTTATCATCGTACGCTAGGGTTGATTGCGAGACGATTCAAGCTGATGCAACATCACAGGCTATGACAAGTCTTTTCGATGAGAATCATGAGAATAAGTGTAAGGTACAAATATGTAAAAGATAATAGTGACACTCATAACCTTCCATTGAAATACTTCTTAGGGTGTCCGGAGTGGGGGCGGTAAACCCGCCCGGCACCGCTTATCATCCCACCGCCAACATGTTGCCGAAAACATATTGCCGAAAAGGTGTTTAAAATCGGTGACTGCATGCCGAATCGGGGAAGGGAGGAAGGTGAGAGAGAGGGTATTGTGAGGTGGGGTCCATTCCAATCTCAACCAATCACACCTTTTTCCATTTTAAAAAAAAAAAAGTTTACCATTTCACCAAATGTCTAAACCATTGCCAACACTTTTCACCAAAGTTTAAACACTTTTCACTGATTGACGTGGCGCACTCTGATTGGTCATTTTTTAGTTTGCCACTCCAAAGTGTTTAACCACTCCTTATACCCTTACGGGAACCCAACTGCTACACATTTATGTATAGTGATAATAAATATTATGTAATAAAAAAGAAAAACAAAGTTAATTTTGAGTAAAAATGGAGGAAGGAATGAGGTCACGGCATGTGTCCTCTTATTTTCTTCTCTTGTCCATTAATCTCTTTTTTTTTTCTTTGTCAATTCTCATCTCTAGATTCTTCATCATCATACTCAGTAAATCTCACCAATAGCAAAGCTAAGTTAGTGTGTTCGAGGAGGAAAATATATAGACAGCATTACCTCTAGCCCGTAGAAATAGAGAGGCTGCTTCCAGTGAGATCCCCGGCTCGATAGTAGTTTTGCATCAAGTCTTAGACATAAGGCACATAACACTCAGCAATTAAGACAAATGCTGATTAGTGCATGTACTCCCTTGTCTTTCGGCTATCAACACCACCACATGATGTATGATTAACCATCCCCTCTTTTGACGTTATTCTCACGAACTTGGTAAAATAATGTTAAAATTAGTCCACTTTCACTTTTACCTCTCAAACGCCCACACATATATACATTATATACACATACCGCAAGAAGTATCACTTCTCGATTCTTCATTATCTTATTTACCTGTACTTATTTCTTAATATATCTCTATCATTGAACTAAAAACACCCCATATAGATAATGTTTTAGTTACAATCGCTTAACTAAATTTGGCAAAGCAAGTCATGTAACTGGTCAAATCAAGTTCAACTCAAATTTGGTGTGGGTCAAACTAAGTTTGGGACAAAACGGGTCATTTTTTTTTTCAAAAAATATCAATTGTTGTTTGATTGAAAATGGTATATGAAGAAAACGAGCTCAGGTTGAAAATGATTGTTGTAGAAAGAAAGAAACTAGTGATGATGGATGGAGGTAGCTATTGTGGTGGTGGCGGTGGTAACGTTGACTGTGGTGGCGTGGAGACAGGTGACAACGACAGTGGCCGTTGCGTCGAATGCGGTGGTGGCTGTGTGCCAACGGTGGTGGTCACAAAGAATGGTGATGGGCGATGTTAGCTTATTTAGACTCATTTTAAGTTATCAAATTTTACAAGAATACATCCTAATACGTGTATTGTACAATTTAAATAAATGAATCTATTACTAAAACCAAAACTTACCTAAATCAACCCCATTTTATTCGCATAAAATGTGCGACAAAACGTGTCTAGTGGACTCATTGTGACTTGCATGATCTATGCAGGACGTATCCTGATAACATGAACCTTGTCGTCACACTAGTGTTTGCAACCGTTGGATATTTTCCTAAGAATCATTCAACCGACTATACCACAACTACTTGAACACGTAGTTTGGACCCATGCATCTCCACAAATTTGAACCATGAATGTAATGATATGTGGTTATGTGATATGCATGGGACCTTGAGTCATTTGGACCATGAGAACCATGCCATGGTTAGGCCGGTCAAGCCATATAAGGGCCACCTGAGGACAAACAAGTAGTTGACAGTTTCATGTCTTCATTTATTTCCAAGATTATATAATGCGTGGACCCTAATTTCAGTGTGTGGTCTTTTTCTGTTTTATTCTTATTTGATCACAATAAGAAAATAAATTACTTACATCTTTTCACATTTTAGATTAATAAGTAATTTAGAGCTTAAGTCCATCTTGTTTATATTGAATGTCTATTTATATTTAATATATTTCCTTATTTCAGAATTGTTGATGCAACAAACACTACACCGGTGATAGTAGCTAGGCTGGTTAGGCAAAAGGGTTGGAGGGTTCCGGTTTGCCTAACACAGGTCGTGGGGTCTCCTCACGTTTGCAAGACGTGGAGAGAGGTTCATTATTTTTGTTTGTTGATTGTTCAAGATCTTTGGCTGAAGTGTGTTCAGCCTCGGAAGCAAGAACGATCAAGTTGTGTGTGTTGGATGTGAAGAAAAGAGACTTGAATGGAACAAACACTCGAGAAGGGAGATCAGGGATTCCTTAAGAATCAGAGCTGATCGGAATGTCCACAATGCACTAAATGAAGTGTCATTTATAGGGGAAGTCATCGCCCAAAGAGGAAACCCTGGACCAGTGAACCGTGCTTGCAGTGGGAGACTTACCCATTTGGGGGTTGAACGGTTTAGACCTGCGGATAAAAGGTTGTTCTCTGTGCACATGTTCTCTTTTACGAGTGTGAGAGGTCTGATCAAGTAATTAGTGAAGTGATGTTTTACTGTTTGCATCCTTTTTACTGTTCATCTGAGTTCGCGGGTTGTGAACCCTTTAATCCTTTAACCTTCCAAGCGTTTGTGTGCCTAAGTCATTTTATTTGGTTTTGAGCTACCCCCGTCATCAGCCCCCTAAGTCAGCGGTTTTTGGGAAATGAGCTCAAATACTTCTGACTTTTACACATTTATTTGTATTGCTTAAAGGCTTCAAGGCTTGAAGGGTTCGTTACAGTTGAGTTTTTTGAAATTTGAATTTTGACAGGACGGTTGATGTGACTGAAGGGGGTTTTTGCAGAGGGCAGTTTAATTAACTGTCGTGTAATCATAACTCCTATTTAGCCTTATTTTTCATTTTTTATCAAGATAATCACAAAGTTTCTTCATTTTCACTCAAGTTTCCTTCCATATCTTCCCTTTCCTTTGTCCAGGTTAGTTCTTTATTTTCGTTTTTCTTTCTTTCAATCATAACTTATGGGTGCTCGTAAGGATCTAGCCGTAAGTTATTCTCGTTTAACCCAAGAGAAGGTTGAAACGTTTTGTATGGAATGGGGGATTGGGATGAAGTTTAAACCAGTTGCTCCGGGGATGGATGTTTCGATCGATAGGTGTCCGGCAGGTTCGATTGCTCTTTACTGTCGGCACTTTGAATTTTCTAATCTCCGTCATCTGTTTTCTCTCTTCGTTTTAAACGTGTTAGAGTATTATCGTGTGTCTTTCGGTCAAATACACCCACAGGGTTTGGCTAGGGTTTTACATTTTGAGGTTTTGTGTCGGGCGTGTGGTCATGATCCTACTTTGTTGTCATTCCGCAATTTCTTTCGGTTGGCAAAGAACGGTGATTGGTTTATGTTTGAGACTTCTAAAGCCGATATTTGCTTGCTTTCGTCTATGGTCACCACACTTGGTGCCCGGAAGGATCGGTTTTTCTGGGTCTCGGATGAGATTATTCCGTTCAAAATGGTTTGGAGGCAACCTGATGCCATTCTTAACGAACCTGAACCCTCTGCTTCTGAGATAAACACCCATTTCCTTGAAATTAGCAGGGAATGTCCTTCGAGGGTTCGTCCTTTTCCCGAGCAACTGTTGGTGTTACTGGGTATTAGTAAATTGTGGGATAAACCTAATCGAGACCCGGTTCTTATGAGGGATGGACAGGGTATGTTTTGGCACATTTGTTTTTCATCTTTTATTTGTATTTTATGATCCCTTAGATATGTTTGTTAACTTTTTGCAGTCATGTCTGCTTTGGAATTCATTAAGAGTGATGATACATCAGATGTTGCATTTGGGGATGTCCAGGCTACACCTGGTGAAAATGTTGTGATTAAGGGTTCTGAACAAAGGTTCGAGGGTTCGGGTTACGTTGGTGTGCCTGATGTGAAGGGTTTTAAGAAGGCTGTTGTTCCCAAGGTTGTTCGTCGTTTGAACCGACGTTTGAATATCTCTGGTCCACCATCTACTCCGGAACATGTGGACTTGAGTGATGACATTGGTGTTTCTGTGGATCATGGTCCGGATGAAGGTGTTGACAAGGAGAAGGAGTTGGTTGTTGCTGGGAAGAAGTCTGTTGGGAAAGGGGTTGTTGTGTGAGGTTCATATGGTAAAAGCGTTAGCGGTTCTGAAGGTCTTGATGTTCATCAAGTTTATGTTCCTGATTGGAGTGTGAAGTTGGGTGATAGTTTCAAAGATGCTGTTGTTTGTGAGGATGTGTTGAGCCACATCGCTCCTCCCTTGGTTCATGGTACTATTTCCAAGATGGATGATGATATGATGTTGTCTCGTTTGATATTGAGTACCTGCAATCTTGTTGCCGTGCTTCCTTGCCCGTTTCTGTAAGAGGATGCATGAGTATGAGGAGTTTTCGAAGAAGAAAGACAAGATGAAGGCTGCTATGAGCACTTTGAAAAAAGAGAATGAAGGTTTGGTGAAGAAGGAGGAAACTTTAGCTAAGCGGGTTGAGAAGCTAACCCAAAAACATGAGGTTAAGGTTGGTGAGCTGAAAAAGCAGGTGGAAGCCTTGGAGGCTTCAAGGGTTCAACTTACTGAAGACAACAAATGGTTGATTGAACACGGGTTTCAACAGGTTGTCACTTATCTCCTGCATTAGGCTGAATTTAATAGTGTTTTGGATGGTGTGTATGGTAAGCTTTTGGAGCATGGGAGGCATCAGGGTTATGTTGCAGGTTACAAAGCTTGCCAATCCGGTGATCCTCAAGACAAGTCCTCCCTTTACCGTCCCGAAGCCCTCAAGGTTTTTCAGGATTCAGTCCGAGATATGGAACGCTTGACTTATCCTTATGTTGGTGAGATCTCGAAGTGCTCCGGAAAGCCTATATCTGTTTTGCAGGATTTGAAGCCATGTGGGCTTGATGAGGCTGTCTGTAAGCAAGTGCTTGGATCTTTGTCAAAGAAGCGTTCTTGCTCAGGGGACAGTGAGGAAACCCTTTCTTTTGCTGATGAAGGCTCGAAGGACCCAAGCCTTGAAGCCTCGGGGACGGTAGTTGAGGAAGGTAAGAAGAAGAAGAAAAGAGCTAAGAAAGCGAAGGGTGATGAAGCCGGTGCATCAAAGTCTGTGGTAAGTGGTGCAACGTGAAAACTTTTAAGGCTTATTTGTAGCTTTCTTAGCATCCTGTTGGACAATGTTATGTAATTTCGTTAAACACTTTAGGTTTTGCAGAAACCCCTAAGGTTTCTGTTTTGTGGTTGTGGTTGGCCTTAGTGGCTTATTTGAACAATATCTATGTGTACAAATCGTTAAGGTTTGCTTTAACTTGTTTGAACATTTGGAAGCTTTTAAGGCTTCTTATCTTGTGTTATTATCTTTCTACTACTTGCCTTGTGTTGTGATTTTTTGAATGTAGTTGTATATTTTGTAAGGCAGTTTCGTGGGATGTTTGTAGCTTGAAGCCTTCGAGGCTTCCTGTTGCTACTTTGTTTTTATGCCCTGGGTTGTATGCAATCTTAGTTTTGTGTTGTTGTGTTGCCCCTTGAATTATTCTTTATGTTAATGGCATTGTCTTTGTTGGGTTTGTGTTGTCTTCATGTTTTTTATACGTTAAAGGGTTCAGTGCTGCAGTCACTTAGCCTTGGTATTTTTAACAAGAAGACATAGCACCTATCCAATCTATTATTTTTCTTTGTTTGATTTTGGTTCGTAAGCCTGTTAATAATGATTTGTTTTCTAGAATTTTTATAAGGCTTAAGAAACATTTGGTGTAGGCTGTTCAAACCCGTCTATGAGACAACTTTGTTATTGATAATTTCATAAGTCTCATGGAGTTGTATTGACTTAGGAACTCACCCCTTATATAGGTTCATTTAACCCTTGAACCTATTGAGTGATGTGGCCTGGGAGCTCATCCTCTTACATGGCCCTTGCCATGGAGCTTTTTGCTAGGTTCTCAACCTGATTTTAGGATAGAAATAAAATTTTGATAAAACATCATCATTCATTCAAGAGATATTGTTTTACAAAAAGTGATCATTGGGCAACTCTTGAAATACAACTTTTGAAATACAAATTAAACTTTCTTGATCAGACGTGGAACCTTTTAAGGGTTTTGCCATTCCAATGTCTGGGAAGCTTTTTACCTTCCGTGTCGGCCAGTTTATAGGATCCACCCTTGTGTGCTTCAAGGATTGTATATGGCCCTTCCCATTTTGGGCCAAGTTTTCCTTGGTTCTCTTTTTTACTAGCCTCATTGTTTCTGAGTACAAGGTCTCCTGGCTTGAAGTGTTCATGCTTGACTCTTGTGTTGTAATAAGCTTCCATCTTTTGTTTGTACTTGGCTTCTTGAATTGCGGCTTGGTCTCGTGTTTCCTCTAGGTGTTGCAAGTTCAACATGGTCTCTTTGTTGTTTGCTTCGGGATCCATGTTGAGGGTTCTTTGAGTTACAACTCCTATTTCAGCTGGAATCACGGCTTCGGATCCGAATACCAAGCTATATGGTGTTCTTTTATGGCTTGTTTTTTTCCATTGTTCGTATAGCCCATAAAACATTTGGCAATTCTTCAAGCCAATTACCTTCATGCCTTCCCAACCTCATCTCGATGCCTTTGACAATGCTCTGATTTGTTCTTTCCACTTGGCCGTTTGATTGTGGGTATGCAACTGAGTTGAATACATGAGTTATTCTGAACTCTTTGAACCAAGTGCTAAAAGGCTTCTCAGCGAATTGTTTCCCATTATCTGTGACCAAGACTCCCGGTAACCCATAGCGAAAAATGATGTTTTCCCAAACAAAGTCAATGACTTGTTTGCCTGTGATTTTTGCAAGTGGTTTGACTTCAGGCGACTTGGTAAAGTAATCTATGGCCACCAATAAAAACTTTACTCCACCCTTGGCAGGTGGAAACAGACCAACGATATCCATTCCCCATTTGTGAAATGGCCAAGTTGAAGATATTGGGACAAGGTCGTGCTTGGGGCCCTTAGGCACCGGTGCATGTATTTGACAAGCTTCACATTTTCTTAATTGTTCGGTAGCATCTTGGTGCATTGAAGGCCCAAAATACCCGAGGTTCATTAGTTTGGTAACCACCGTTCTAGCTCCAAAATGAGCTCCACATATCCCCTCATGAACCTCTTTGACCAAATACTGGCTTTATTCCGGGCCAACACATCTCAGTAAAGGTGCAAGATAGCCCTTTTTGTAGAGGATCTCATCCTGCAACACGTACTGCCTTGATTTGATTTTAACCCTTTCAGCTCTACTTGGTCACCGGGCAATTCACCATTTTTGAGGAATTTTTTAATAGGAGTTATCCAATCAGGGCCCTCTTCGGTGATTACATCTTGAACCTCCTATTCTTGAATCGACGAAGCTTTTAATACCTCCACAATACCTTTTTTGTAAGGTGGGCAAAGGTGAGGGAGCCAAGCTTACTCAAGGCATCTGCCCTCTTGTTTTGAGATCTCGGGACTTGATTTATGGTACATGTCTGGAAGGTGTTTCTCAATTCCTTGGCTTTTTCTTTGTATTTTCTCATGTTGGGCTCTTTTGCAGCGTAGCGGTCATTGACTTGGCTTGACACAAGCAACGAGTCTGTGAAGACTTGAAGCTTTTGAACCTTCATTTCTTTGGCTATCTTCAACCCAGCTATCAATGCTTCGTATTCAGCTTCATTGTTTGTGGTCTGGAATTCAAATCGAAGAGCATATGTGAATTCTAAGCCTTCAGGGTTGATTAAAATGAGCCCGGCTCCTGACCCTTCAACGATTGAAGCTCTATCGGTGAAGAGCTTCCAGGCTTCAGGGTCAGAAGGTTCAGCCATAATGGTATTAACTTTCGTGATAGCTTGCTTTGGGACTTCCACAATGAAGTCGGCCAATACTTGGGCTTTAATGGCTTTTCTTGGAACATAGGTGATTTTGTGCTCACCCAATTCCACAATGTTGGAGCATTTAGTGTCTGTTAACTTCGTCTTAATCGAGTCTTATGTCTAGATAGGATAAACGAGCACACAACAGGGTTGAAATTAGGGTTTGTTTATATGTTAATGTGTAATTTCGCTTGAAAGTGACACAGACCAGTTCAAGCGAAATCAACATGTTAATTTCGCTTGAAACGACATGTGACATGTTCAAGCGAAATCACCACTCTATATATAGGTGTGTGTTTGTGTCATTTGGAGCGGAATTAGAGAACATTTTTTGAGAGCCGAGGTGCTGCCGAATTGTAATCAGATCTATAAAAGCTCAGGAAATCAGTAATAGATAAAGATTAGAAAGGAACAAGCTGTTTTACGTCATTTACATTGATTCCGCCTTTGTATTTGATGATGAACTACTCAGATTGACTCGTTAGGGTCACACGGACGATCCAACAAGTGGTATCAAAGCTCAGGACGAGGATTTCATACCAATTCAGCTTGATTTCATCAGATTCTCACACTTCTACTCATTCTTTTCTGATTTGAACGAAATTTAACGGTTGAAATGGCTTAAAACTTACACATATCAAGAGAAACATAGTTTTAACTAATCCTTGAAAGAATTGGACCTTAATTCGAACAAATTCTGACAAAATTGATTAATTCTGCTTGAAAATATGTTCGTAAATGTTGACATCATCTTGATTTCGCTTGAACTTGCTTGTGTTATTTCAAACGGAATCAGCTTCTTTGGCTAATTTTGCTTGAAACTGTTGTGGATTTCAAGTGAAATCAGACTCCGCTTGAAACTTCAAGCGAAATTAGTTGATTTCGCTTCAAAACCTGATTTCGCTTGAGTAGGTATCTCGCTTGAAAAGCAATCTTGCTTCAAAGCTGATTTCGCTTGAGATAATTCCGCTTGAAACTATCTTTTTCAAGATCAAAAATTTTTTCTAAGTGTTTGTTGATCATTTCAGGTACTTGAAAGATGGATGAGTTCATGAATCCATTCTGTGATGTTTTTGCTTTTGCTGGAAACGGTGGAGATGATATTTCTACCGACACATCAATTAACACAAATGAGAAAGCTCCGAGTGCGAGAAAGACTCTTTCGGATACATTAAGTGTTGAGAATGCCTATGGAACATACAACAAACCTCCAAAATTGTTGGCGATTGAAGACTATAATAGGTGGGCTACAAGATTTGACGAGTGGCTTCAAGCTTTTGCATATCCAAGCTGGAAGAGTTTAAAGATTGGTTACGTTAGAGGAGGACGTTTTGGTGAAAGTTTGACAGATACTGATGATATTGAAAATTATGTTGCTGAACAAAAGTGCATCGCGTTGATTCATCAGTCTGTTAGAGATGATATAATTTCGTTGATTGAATATGAAAATTCAAAAGATCTTTGGGAGAAACTGAGGGTAAAATGTGTAGGTAGTGCTGAGATAGTCAAAAACAAAAAGAAACTGTTAAGAAAAGAGTTTGATTTATTTGGTTGTTTAAAGAACGAGTCTATTTCCAAGATGATTGAGAGATTTAGGCATCTGAAATTGGAGCTGGCAAGACACAAAATTGTATATACTCAAGAAGAGTTGGTTGACAAATTGTTTGACTCGCTGCCGAATGAACAAGATTGGCAGTACTTTGCTTTAATGCTAAAGAATACAATCAAGTCTGAAGAGTTGACAGTGGATCTGCTTATCGAAAGACTGGAGAGTCATGAGTTAGAGATCAAGAAATCCAGCAAAGTCAACAATTCATCTTATCAGCAGAATGTAGAGTTGTACTACAGAGGAAATCTACCAAAGACTGGTTCTCCAAGAACAACATTTTCTGCAGAGAATTCAAATAATGTGAATCAAGAAACTCCTCACTGTGGTTTTCATAGTGGATCTTCTTCAACAAATCCAAGACAATCTGCATCAAAGAATCTGTTCCAATGTAACATTGCTGTGGATCTCAAGAACGCTCAAAATTTCAGTGAAGAGTCAGCAAAACAACAGATGGTGTTCTTAGCGTCGGTGTTAGAATCGTACGAGAGCCTCGTGGCGGGCAAGATTGGAAACACCAACCTGACTAAGGAGGACTATGATCAAATAGATCCTGAAGAGATGGAACTGATCGATATCAGGTGGTGTATGGCCAGTGCAGTCCGGAGAGTGCAACGGTTTATGGAGATTACTAGGAGACATTCTATCGGAGGGCCGTCCACAAAACTTGGCTTTGACAAATCAAAAGTCACGTGTTTCAGGTGTAAACAAAAAGGACATTTCAAACGTGAATGTCGTAACGCTCCTGCTGATGATACTGCAAATCCATTCCACGAGGATTACTACAAAAGAGCGATCTATCATCAGAATAAATCAGAACCGCCTAGAATGAAGCAGCTTGAAGATACCCCCAAAGAAAAATCAAGAGCTCTTGCTGTTATTCATGATGACGAAGGTTTTGATTGGAGTGAACTGCTACCAGAGGAAGATGCAGTAGGATACGCTTTCGTAGCAGAAAAGATTATTCCTTACAAAGACACCTGAAATGAAGAAGAAAAATACCGCATTAGAAAGAGTAAAGCAGAATTCAAGATGATCAGATTATCTAAGGTGTTCAGTGAAGCCAAGAGAGCAAAGAGATGGGATGCTGATAGAGAATGTTATCTTGATCCTCAAGGAAATATTGCTATTAACACGAAAACTCTTAGTCTAGAAGCTTTCATTGAGGAATTTGCTGAAGAAGAAGAAGCTTTACAGAAAGAATGGTGGGGAGGTAGAGAAGAGAAAGAAAAAGAGAAAGAGAAAGAGAATGAGTCGCAGTCTAAGAAGATTGATGATGGAATTATTGATACTTCACAAGAATTTACCGCTGAAAACTTGGGGAAGATGGCTGACAAAGTGCTTGCTGCAAAGGAACTTGAGGTAGACTCTAAGTCTGAAACTGAGTCTAAAAGCAAGGTCCGTCCAAACATTTCAACAAGTGAGACAGGTAAGAAAGTCAAAGGTGATAGTGACTGCAAAAGTTGCATGGAAAACTGCAAGTTTTGTAGTACACTTACTTACCTTAGTGATGCAAAGATTGAAGAACTGACAACAAGAGTCAGAAAGGTTGAAAATCAGATTCTAGACCGTGATAAAATGCTAAAAGCTTCAAATGATCGAGCTAAAAATTTAACTGAGAAAATTGAAAATGATAAAATTGAAGTAGAAAGAATTAAGAAAGAAAATGAAAAATTAGTTCTTGAAAATCGTAAAAAAACTAAAACGAACGGTAAAAGATTCTGATGAAAGAAACGGTAAAACCAATAAAGAAAATGAGCATTTAACTGTGGTTCTTAAATACAAAGAAGAGCAAATCAACCAACAACTGGATGAGATTGCTAAATTGAAGCTTCAGTTTGAAGAAGCTAAGATTGAGAATGAGCGCATCAATCTAAAATTAACCAGTTACAATTCCGAAAGCTTTGTTTTACAACACATTGTTCCTAAACCCATCGGGAAAAACAAAGCAGGCGAAGATGTTTACTCGGATGGAACTGGGGTTGGTATCATCAGGTCCCACCGCCAGTGTTAAACAATTTCTCAAAGAAAAAGTCTGGGTTGGTTAATGTTGAAGATGAAACGAATGAAATAAAACTTCCAGAGTCAGTTGATGTTACATTTTCTTCATCTGATGATAGTGTTCAAACTGAGATTGTGCAAGGCATGGCTGAAAGTGTTTTGAAGTCTGATAGTGATTCAATTGAGGATGAAGAGTGTTTTCTGAACAATTACATTCCGAAACCAAAATCCAAAAACAACTTAAATGAAGAACCTACTCTTATCATGTACAAGATGTCGGGATCGGATAAGTTGTATTCGGATTCTGAGTTTCCTCTGGAGAATGTTAATGTGGACAAGTTGAATTTTTTTTTCAAACTAGTTGAAATTGATTTATCTGAAGTAGAAGGTTTGAATCAGACAAAGAGGCAAATGAATTTTGAAAAAGATAAAGCTTACTACAAGAAACCTGTTGTTCCACCGCGTTTTTATAACAACAATCGAAACAGATGGTCGGGTGGTTATCAGGGTGGTAAGAATTATCAGAAAAAGAATGTTCAAAACAAGAAGTTTGCTGAGAAAAAGGTGTTTGTTAACAGTTCAAGTTCACTTTCTGATGAAGAATCTGAGATTTTTTCAAAATCAAACAAAGAGTTCTTTGAGAAGAAAGCATCGCAGCCTCAGTCTGAAGGCACAAGTCGGGTAGTTGACACCCGAACATGCTTCAAATGTAATCAAGTTGGACATATTGCACGAAAGTGTACCAACTTGAAGCCTAAGACTGAAGTTGTGATAAATTCTAGAAAGAAAGATGATGTGAAGGGAAAAGCTCCATTGGTTGTTGAGAAAATGGTTTTGAAAAATGACAACACCAAGATCAAAACTGAACCTGTTAAGAATATGGTAACTAAAAATGACAAGTTTTACAAACGGGTTGCATCGTCTCAACAAACATGGAAGCCAAAAGTGGTTGAAAAGAAATCAAGTGTTCCAAAACCAAAGGTTTCAGAGTCAGAAAAACAATCGTCTTCTACTACACCGGTAAAGATGAATGTTCCTTTGGATCATTATGAGAAACTTGAAAAACAGGAGTCTGTTACTTCTGAGAAAAAGGTTGTTTCAAAGAAAGACTAATCATCTGGTCAACCTCAAAAAGGCAAATTTTTCTTGTTTAAAGAGGTTGAGATTGGGTCTGCAGAGAGCTTAAAGATGAATGACAAGAATTTTCCGCCACTTTACACTGTTAAATCTCACATCAAAGTCAACCTACCTGAGTCAAAAGAGGCTTGGGTAGCATCCAAATCTAACTAAAATGTTTGTGATATGTGCAGGAGCTTCCAAGATCCGTTTCGCGATGGATTATGGATAGTGGAGCTTCTCGGCACATGACGGGGAAAACAGCCCTATTGTACGATGTTAGAAATTTCAATGGAGGTTATGTAGGTTTTGCAGGCAATCAAGGTGGTAGAATAGTTGGTGAAGGAACGTTATCCAATGGGATTGTTATGTTTGAAAGAGTGAATTACATCACCGAGCTTGAGAACAATCTTCTGAGCATATCTCAGATTTGTGATCGCATGTACACAACGCACTTTACAGACAAAGAATGTTTGATCTTGAAACCAGGATTTGTTGTTCCCGAAGAGTGGATTATAATGAGGGCACCTAGAGTGAATGATCTGTACGTGTTGGACATGAGTGTAGCAACTACAACCACAGGTCAGGCTCATTGTTTTGTGTCAAGAGCAACAGAAAAAGAATCAAAGTTATGGCATCGAAAGATGGTCCATATTCATCTCCGAAAAATGAATCACTTGGTGCATAACGACTTAGTTACTGGTGTTCATGTGAAAGGTTTTCATCTGGAAGGAGAGTGTATCAGTTGCGTCAAAGGAAAGCAAAAGAAGAAATCACATCCTCAAAAGAAAGTCAATTCAGTCTCAAGACCATTAGAAAGACTTCATATGGATATTTTTGGTCCAGTCAATGTCAAAAGTATAACTGGAGATCTCTACTGTCTCGTACTAACTGATGATTATTCCAGATTTTTGTGGGTATCATTTCTGAAGTCAAAAGATGAGATGTTTGAAAGTTTAGTGGCGTTGTTCAGGAAAATTGAAAACCTGTACCAAAGGCGTATCAAAAGAATCAGAAGTGATAATGGTACCGAGTTCAAGAACAACAAGATGGAAGAATATTGTAATGAAAGAGGTATATTGCATGAATTTAGCGCGCCTTACACTCCGCAACAGAATGGAGTAGCTGAAAGAAAGAACAGGACACTAATTGAAATGGCTAGGACGATGCTTGCTGATTCCAAACTACCTGTCAATTTTTGGGCAGAAGCAGTTTCTGTTGCATGCTATACACTCAACCGAGTTCTCACAGTGAAGAAATTCAACAAGACATGCTTTGAGTTGATCAATAATCGCAAACCAAATCTGAAGTATCTTGAACCGTTTGGGTCACCCTGCACTGTGCTAGAGCCTTTTGGAAAATTTGGTGCAAAGAGTATTGAAGGAATATTGTGGGATACTCAAGTCCTCAGAAACGAGTCTTTGTTCCAAGCTTGAAGCAGATTATTGAGGCACATAATTTTGAATGCCAAGGTCACACAATGTCACCGCAGAATCCTGGAGATTCATGGCGTTTTCATTATGATACTCTGTGGGATTCGTTTGACATGGAAGAAGAAAAGGAAGAAGAAGAAGATTTCTTTGACGAGTTGGATATTCTGAGAGAGTATGAGTCTTCGCAGGAAAGGTTCCCAGCTGAGTATTCAAGACGACCGAAACGAGCGTTATGAAGCTTTTATCAGTGTTGGAGGAGATTCTTGGCGTTGATGAAGGAGACATTGTAGATGATGTTGAGAAGCAATCTGCAATGGTTTGTCGATTTTTTACTTGTTTTGGTATTTAGGGGGAATAGGGTAATATTTTCAGAAAATACAAAAACAGTAAAAATTTCAAAAATAAAAAAACATGAGATATTTTCAAAATCCAAAAACAATAGAAATTCTGAAAAAGAGCTTTTGTAAAAAGGGAAAATGATAGTACATCGGCTTGATAGTTACAGTATGCTAAAAATATGTAATGTTTAAAAGTGATTAAACAGTCTCGCTGATGATGTGCCGATAGGTTTTTACACATTTAGTAGGTTTGTTCGGGATATAAACCTAAATCTTTACTTGCTTATTTCGTGGGGAACACTACTTGGATATATAGGTAACCACTGAAATCTTGTTTGAAGGATCCCTCTTTCTGAGATACTAGGTCTTTATACTCAGTGATATCTGGGGTATTATCCCGGGACTTCTGATAATGCGGAAGCAATGGCCTAGTCCCCGTATAATACTTTACGTTTTGCTTGAAATATAGCACCGCCCTCAGCATAAAAAATGATGAGACATTGAAAAATGCTAATCATGTGTTGTTGTAAAAAAGATCATCTAAAGGGGACACACCAAAGTCGAAGCCGTCATCTCTCTGCTGAACGGAAGTTCTGACCTGAGCTCTCACGGTTCTTCGCAATTTAACCCCTTACAGATATCATCTGTGGTATACTCACCTGTAAGACTGAATATTGGGATTTGGATACGGGAGTATATTCAAGAGGTGGGACACACGTATAAGTTTAAGTCTCTAAAACATCTAATCCGTATCCTGGACATATTGAAAATTGTGTGAAAATTTAAGTGGATCAGTATATCGACAATCTAAGTGAATTGTTTAATTCTGAGTATGAAACTAAAAGCTTAACGGTACGTGTGACGTGTTGAATAGTTGATATGATTCCCTAACACGCTCACCAAAAATATGTTTGTAAATAGTTTACATTTACTGCATTTTATTTATGTATTTCATTTCTAGTTTAGAAACTTTATTAAAATTCAAAAAGTTTTTACATTTCTGCTTTATTTTTGACAAACCAAAGTGGAAAGTTGATATTCAGATTCGAATTTAAGCAGATGCAGGAAGTTTCTGAACTGGAGGATGAGTCGTGAGCTTATCATTTTATACTTGAGAAAGTTGAAAAGTCAAAGCAAGTTCATTAATTTGGAACTTGTAAATTTTCAGAAAATGTTTGAACTAGTTTGTTTTCAAAATGTCAGTGTGATTTATCTCTGGTAAACCAAGGTCATTAAGTTGGACTTGGTAGACAAATTGAGTAATCAGGGTTATTAATTTGGACCTGAATACTTAAGTGGATTTCTAATTCTGACAAATTCATTAAATGAGGTGAATGGTAAGTTTGGATTGAAACTGTTATTGTCATATATCTTATATTTAGGTAGAGATTGTGCAGGTAATAGGTATGAATTTGAGAAAGCAGCTAAGCAAAATTCCAGCATACTGATAGGGGAAGTCTAAAGATTTAAAGTCAGATACAGTTCCTGGATCTACATTCAAGGGGGAGCTTGAAGGTTATTAAAGATTCAGATTCTGTGATTCATGCTAGCTGTTGATAAAAGAGAAGATTTGAAGGAAGCTTTTACAGTGTCAGGCAATTTGGAAAGAGACAAAGACTAAAGACTCGACGCCGAAGACTTCGTCAACATCCAAGGAGGAGTCTGTTGGTGCATTTAGTGTCTGTTAACTTCGTCTTAATTGAGTCTTATGTCTAGATAGGATAAACGAGCACACAACGGGGTTGAAATTAGGGTTTGTTTATATGTTAATGTGTAATTTCGCTTGAAAGTGACACAGACCAGTTTAAGCGAAATCAACATGTTAATTTCGCTTGAAACGACCTGTGACATGTTCAAGCGAAATCACCACTCTATATATAGGTGTGTGTTTGTGTCATTTGGAGCGGAATTAGAGAACATTGTTTGAGAGCCGAGGTGCTGCCGAATTGTAATCAGATCTGTAAAAGCTCAGGAAATCAGTAATAGATATAGATTAGAAAGGAACAAGCTGTTTTACGTCATTCACATTGATTCCGCCTTTGTATTTGATGATGAACTACTTATATTGACTCGTTAGGGTCACACGGACGATCCAACACACAACCCATTTGGCCAGCCTTCCTGAATTTTTTGGTTTTTTAAGCACACTCTTTATGGGTTGGTCGGTGACCACTTGTATAGGGTGTGCTTGGAAATACCTTCGAAGCCTTCTAGCCGTTTGGACTAGGGCTAAGGCAAGCTTCTCCAGAGGAGGATACTTAATTTCTACCGATTTTAAAGTTTTGCTGAAAAAATATACGGGTACCTGAACTTTGTCTTGTTCAATGGTTAATACCGCACTTATCGCTTCTTCAGCTACCGAGAGGTAGACAGAGATCTGTTCTTCTGTTTCCGGGGCTGCAATATAGGGAAGTGAAGCCAGGTGTAGCTTCATCTGGTTGAAAGCTTGCTCTGCTTCTTCAGTCCACCTGAAATCTTTTTTTGTCAGGGCACCCTTTAAGCATTTTGAAAAAGGGTAAAGATTTTTCAGCCAGTTTTGAGGTAAAACGCTTCAGGGCCGCAAGCTTTCCATTCAGACTTTCCACTTCCTTTTTGCTTTGTGGAGGCCTAGTTTCAAGAACGGCTTTGACTTTGTTTGGATTGGCCTTTATACTTTGTTTTTCCACAATGTGTCCCAGAAACTTTCCTTCTTCGAACCCAAATGGACATTTTTCAGGGTTGAGTTTCATGTTAACCTTCCTTAGGTTTTGGAAAGTTTCTTGTATGTCGTCAAGCATTTGGTATTCTGTTTTGCTTTTGATTACCAAATCATCGACATATGCTTCCATGTTTTTGCCAATTTGGCTGGCAAAGGCTTTGTCAACTAGGCGTTGGTAGGTTGCACCCGCATTCTTGAGGCCAAAGGGCATCTTTTGATAGCAAAAGATACCCTTGTCTGTGTGAAAAGCGGGTTTTTCTTCATCCTCTTTCTTCATGAGGATCTGATGGTAACCCTTGTAGGCATCAAGAAAACATTTGAAAGGGTAACCAGTGAGGGAATCAACCTTAAGGTCAATTTCTGGCAACGGGTAACAATCTTTGGGACAAGCCTTTTTCAAGTCCTTGAAGTCGATGCACATTCTCCAAGAATTATCGGGCTTTCGAACCATGACTGGGTTTGCAACCCAGGATTGGTACTTGACTTCTCGGAGAATTCCTACCAAGCTTCTTTCGGGTGCTAGACTTCGCTTCTTCTGGATAACAGGCTTGACTTCGAGTGGTATCTTCAGCTCGTGTTCAGCAATGCTTCGAGGTATGCCCGTCATGTCTTCCGGGCACCAAGCAAAGACACCGCTATAGTGTACTAGCAGCTTTTCAAGGTATGAGAGTGTTTCTTTAGAAAGGCTTGGATTAACCCTTATCCTATGTTCAGGATATTTGGGGTTTATAATCAGCCCTTGCTTGTCATCTTCATTTTTTGAACTTTCCCCTTCAACCATATAAGCCTCTTAAGTAGGTTGAAGGGTTGCTATCCTTTTCTCGGTAGGGAACTTTACAGTGCCATGACCAACTGAAACAGCCATATAGAATGCACACTGCCCTGGCCTTCCTATGATGACATCATAGTTGGAAGGTATATTGATAACCACAAAAGTGAGAGGTTGAACTCTTTCCATTTTTCCTTCACTGAAACAGAAATCTAGGGTTAGTTGCCCTAAAGGCTTGAGGGGTATGTCGGCAATACCTTTTATGGAGGTTCCGGATGGTTGAAGCTTTGAACGTTCCTCATTGCTCAAACGATTGAAGAACTTTTCAAACATAATTTCCGTAGCTGCACCAGTGTCTATGTATGATCTGTTTGTTTTTAATGTACCCACAGTTGCCTCAACCACAAGGGGGTTTGAGAGTGGGCCTTTTTCTGTTGGTGGGAAGCATACACACTGAAGCTCCCAAGCTTCCAACCTTTGTCGTTTGTGGGGAACCTTTCCGTCGAAGTCCACCATGTTAACCTCTTTGCCTTTTCCTTCAGCTATCTTGTCCCTTACCCCTTTCATTAAGTGGGCTAGTTCTCCGGACTTGACGGCCTCCTCAATCCTCTTTTTGAGTTGAAAGCAATCGTTAGTATGGTGACCCTTCTCTTCGTGAAATTCACAAAACTGGGTGGAATTTTCATTCCTTTTGTTTTTTGGGAGAGGTCTAGGAGGCCGGAAGTTTTGTTTCACTTCCTCCGTAGCAAGGATCTCTTGGGGGGTTTTTATAAGGGCTGTAAAGTTAATGGCCTTCTCCCTGCTAGGAGGGTTCCGACCTTCGTTGCTATGAACCCCTTTGAAACCTGTCATAGGGATGAAAATTGCCCTTCTTTCTTGTGGGGCTGTTGCCTCGCCAGCTAGATCCCCTTTTTCTCTACTCCTTTATATCTATAGCCTCTTCTCATCTGATATGGGTTTCGGCCCTTTCGAGAGCTTCTTCCAAGGTCTTGGGTAGGGATTTCTTGAAATCTCTTGTAAGATATTTTGAGGTAATGGCATTCATAAAACCGACCACTCTCATCTTTTCATCCGCCCCTACGTATGTCAGACCTTCTTTTTTGTACCTTTCTAAGAACTCTCGAAGGCTTTCATCAACCCTTTGTTTTATCTGAAAGATCACCGTAGTATCTTTTACGTACCGCCTTTGCTGTGAGAAATTGGCTAGAAACCCTTTGCTCAGATCTTCGAAGCTTCGAACGCTTCTGGCTGGTAAATCGTTGAACCATATCCTGGCTGATCCTATGGGGGTCTGTATAAACATGAGGCAACATTCAGCATTTGACCATTTCTCAATTCTAGCAGCACCAGTAAAGACCTGAAGGTGATCTTCTGGATCCTCGGTTCCATCATACGTCTTGATATGGGATGGCATTTTGATTTTTGTTTGAAAATTATAATCGGCTATTTGCTGTGAGAAGCACGAAAGATTACTTGGTTTGTACGGTTTAGCCAAATCCTCTTCCACCCTTGCACCCGTGTTGTTGTTGTTATTCCCTTGTGTGGCCAGCACTTGACTAATAAAGTGTTGCCAAGGGAAAGCGGGCATCATCTGGGCCATCATTTGAGGCATAAGGTTGAAGCCTTGAAGGCTTCCAGGTGCAGCTAAGTAGTTTATCCCCAAAGGAGCACTCATAACAGCACTTCATGCCAAGGGGAGTACGGACAAAGCTTGTTCCCAAGTTGATGTGATTGGGGGTGGAAGGCTTGCAACAGGAGATTGTAGTAGTTGATCCAGAGTTAGTTCATGTCCCAATGGAGCACCGGTTGTAGCCGGTTGGGAAGAAAAGAGAGTAAATGTTGTCGGATTTGGCTGGGTGTATATGTATATGTATGGATTAGGATTTGGAGGTGGATGGCTGGGACCGGCCTCATTCCTGGACGAGGTTGGTTGTGAGCTTGTGAAAGGAAGAGCCGGAGGTCTAGGAGACAACGATGGCTCTGGCTCGTCATAGTCCAACCGAATCTGATGTGCACAAAATGCAACATATAAATTAAATCAATTGTGGCATAAAACTAACCCTTTTTTAGTACTAACGTTGGAAAAAGTGTGTTTTTGTCTTCCTTTTGTATTTTCAGGATTAAATGAGCTCAAATAAACAAAAGAAGCAAAAAGGCAGCTAAATCTAACATAAATACAAGAAAAGGAACAAACGTGGCATTCCCGACCTCCCCGACAGCATATTCCCATGCAAAACAAGAGAACAGAAGGTTGAACACGCCCCGTGCTCAATGAGCACGGGGGCGTGCCCAAGAGTCCGCAGAAAAGACAAAACTCTAGAAGCTTCTATTGCCCACCACGGGGCCGTGCTCAGCGGACACGGGGTCGTGGTCAACTATAAGATTCGCAGAATCCAGGAAAATCTTGATAGTACAGATACGCTTCTACACACGGGGTCGTGCTCAGCGGACACGGGGGCGTGGTCAACTAATGCAGACAAACTGCAACTAATGAAGACAGAGAAGAAGGTGGACACGGGGTCGTGCCCAATGGACACGGGGCCATGCCCGGGCTGCTATTCAGGCTGTAAATAGGGGTGCTTGGCTCATTTGCAAACCATCCCTTGGCACACCACCTCTCTCACACTTCACCCACCACGCACCACCATCACAACACCATCATCCACCACCATCATCCATTGTCCATCGTAGAGTGTGTGAGTCATCTCGGGATCCAAGATTGATCGTAAGAGTTCTTGACAATCAAAGGCCATGTTTGCCTAAGTCTCTTACATCACTTGGTGAAGACAAGTGTCTAGTGTAATACTTTTTATTTTTAATCTTTTCGCAGTTTTTACTTGGTTATGTATTAATGACTTTAATAACTAGTTTCTTATGTTGAAGGTGATTCTTCCTTATCGTTTGTCCGTGGTGTCTTGGCATTATTTTACTGTCTATATAAAATAAAAGATTTTCACCATTCATATCTCCACGGTCTATATGGAGATGTGTTGGCTACCTGGTCGGGGGTTAACGGAACGGTTTGGTAAGAGTCTTGCCTTGTTCAGTGTATAGATCCTGCAAGGACCTGGGTCAAATTTAGTAGGAACTCCTTCAATACCCATCGGTATTGGATGGCGGGGGTCCAAACTCTTTGATCCCCTCATATGTAAGCTACTATTAATATTTTAATCCGGCTACTTAGGACTGTATCCCTGCTGACTCAGACTACTCAGCCGAGGGTAACGTCACCTCCAAAAGAGGGGCCTACCATAATATGCATTAATAACTTAATTAATTATCTTTCAATAATCCGACCCTTTAGGATTGTATCCTTGCTGACTCAAACTACTGGGTTGAGGGTAACGTTACCTTCAAAAGAGGGGCCTACTACAATAACTAAGATAATCTCTTAAAAAGTGCAAAAGTGCGGAAATAATCAAAGGTTACACTAAACACGAGTCGGAGCCAAGTGATTCATCTTGTCTATCTGTTTTTATTTTTATTTTATTTTTCAGCATTTTAGTTAGTTTTTATTTTTCTAGTTTAAAACCTTTTTCTAAACTTTTGATTTGATTAGACGTTGAGGATAAACCGGTACTAAAAGCTCTTGTGTCATTGGACGACCTCGGTATCTTGCCAACACTATACTACGCTCACGATGGGTGCACTTGCCCATATGTGTGTTTGGTGTTAGTAAAATATCGTGTTTTATAAATTTAAAACTTGGCTAAAAAGTGTTAAAAAGGGCTTAACATATACATTAAAAACTAATAACACTCACGCACATCAAGTTTTTGGCGCCGTTGCCGGGGACACAAGGATTTTAAGAAAGTTAGGAATCAGCGGCCTAATCGTTTTTTCTAATTTTCTGTTTTTTTTAGGATTTTCGTAGTTTTTCAGTTTCTGCAGAACTCAGCACGGGCCGTGCCTGGTCGGACACGGGCCGTGCCCAGCATTGTTACTGGCAGTTTTTATTTTCCGAGTTATAGAGAGCTGAGCATGGGGCCATGTCTGTGCAACACGGGGCCGTGTCCAACTCCCCAGTAACCGGGATCCGGAAAATAATTACTGTATCTCCGACCACGGGCCGTGTTCATCTGGACACGGGGCCGTGGTGAAGCTTCTGACCAACGTTCTTTTTTGTTTTTATTGCAGGACTTGGAACCTAGGCGCCACATCTGAACTTTCTACGTAGTGTATGAGCTCCAGTTCTAGTAGAGACATAAAAGAACCTCTTGAAGAACCCGAACGCTTTCTCAGAAAAAGACTTAAAGCTAAAAACCAAGAGAAAGTTTCGGGGGACCCACTTCCAGTGGCGGACCAACGTACCCTCATGGATTACCTACGACCCACTGGAGGTAATCTCGGCGCCGCTATCAATGCACCGAATGTCGAATCAAACAACTTTGAACTTCGACCGCATTTGATACAAATGCTCCAAAACCCGGCAACCTTTCATGGGCTTGCGGACGAGGATCCCCATCTACATATTACTAATTTCTTAGAAATATGTGATACCTTTCGGATCAACGGAGCATCAAACGACGCCATCCGCCTTCGAATGTTTCCATTTTCACTAAAAGACCGAGCTAAGGCTTGGCTTAATACCCTCCCAGTTGGCTCGGTAAACACCTGGGATGAACTAGCCCAAAAGTTTCTATATAAGTATTTCCCTCCTGCTAAAACGGCTAAATTAATGACTGAAATTAATACATATTCACAAGAGGATGGGGAATCCTTGTATGAAACTTGGGAAAGGTTCAAGGAGCTACTAAGAAAGTGTCCTCATCACGGTCTTGCGGTATGGCAACAAGTATCCACTTTCTACAATGGGTTGTTGCCACACACAAGACAAACACTTGATTCTAGCTCCGGGGGACTTTTAGGTAATCGTCGCCCAAATGAAATATATAATCAAATTGAGGAAATTGCTCAAACCAATTTTCAGTGGCACACTCCCCGAGGCAATAAATCTATTGCCCCGGGCGCCCATATGGTTGATGAAAGCACTTCTTTACAAGCTCAAATTGAGGCTCTTTCTTCAAAAATCAAAAAGTTAGAAATGGCAAAAACGGTCTCGGTTATGGATTGTGAGGGGTGTGGTGGGCCACATGAAAATTGGAGTTGTATGAAAGAATTAGATGATCAAACGGAAACGGTAAACTACATTGATAATAGGCCTAGGCCGTCGGGTCCTCCAACGGGTACCTACAACCAAGGATGGCGTAACCACCCCAATCTTGGTTGGAGAGAACCCGGCAATAGTAGTAGCCAACAAAATCTAAACCAACGAACAAACTTTCAACAACCAGAAAATTTCTCTCAACACCAAGGTGGACGAGAAAGGCTTGAAGATACTGTATCTCGCCTCATCTCTGACACCGAAAAGAAAAACTCGGATCGATTTCAACAATTGGAATCGAATTTTAGAAATCAACAAGCTAGCATTCAAAACATTGAAAAACAATTAAATCAAATAGCTCAAAATTTCTCCGAGAGACCACAAGGCGCGTTACCAAGTAATACCGAAACGAACCCAAAGGCACAAGTACATCTCATAACATTGAGAAACCGTACCGTGGGTTCCGAAGAGGCTCCACTTCCACCAACTGAAAGAAGCCAATCTAGCCACACCACAACTCCAACCACGCCCCAACAAGAGAAGGCTTCTCCACCAATTCAAGAGCCTACTAAGACCCCTCCGGTTCCATACCTCGGTCGGTTAATTCGTCAAAATACCGATGAGCAATTCGCAAAGTTCAAAAATTTACTAAAACATTTGCATGTTAATATTCCATTTATTGAAGTCCTAACTTAAATGCCTAAATATTCAAAATTTATGAGGGACTTCCTCACTCATAAAAGGAAAATTGAATCATTGCAATTAGTTAACTTAGGCGAAGAATGCTCCGCCTTGCTACTCAACAAACTCCTGCAAAAGAAGCTTGACCCCGGAGGCTTCACAATTCCTTGCTCGATTGGGAAATCCCCCATTCGTAATGCACTAGCCGATCTCGGGGCAAGCATCAACCTCATGCCCTCATCAATGTTCAATCGACTCGGCTTAGGGAAAACAAGTCCTACAAAAATAAGCATACAACTCGCCGATAGATCCGTCAAATATCCACAAGGTGTCGCTGAAAATCTATTGGTCAAAGTCGGCTAATTTGTCTTTCCGGCCGACTTTGTCATACTAGATATGGAGGAAGATAGCGAAGTACCACTCATCCTAGGGAGGCCATTCCTAGCTACGGCTCAAGCAATGGTAGATATGAATGATGGAACACTAACATTGAGGGTTGGGGAGGAGGAAGTAAAGTTTAGAGTCGAAAAAAAGTAGAAGACGAAGACCCGGTCAACTACATGAAGGTCATTGACTCGAGTTTGGATGATGCTCTCCGACGGTGTAGCATGGGATGCAAAACATCCCACTTGGGTAACATATGACCAGGCTTTGGGTCTAGCCAAGGACCCTTATAAACGTGGCGCACCACGGAGGCATTCCGCGGAACTATCCTTAGTTTAGCTTAGATTAATTTTTACGTTTTCTAGTTTAGTTTTAATTTTCAGGAATAAAACACACTCGGGATGGTGAAGGATAACAAGGGAAACTTGAACCAGCACCCCATGCACGAAAACAGGGCCATCCGACAAATTTTTCTTCATTACAGCAAGTTCAGCACGGGCCGTGCCCGCCCAACACGGCCCCGTGCTGCACAATCTGCAGGAAATGCCCAGTTCAGGTAACTAGAGTCGGGGCGTGCTCATTGAACACGCCCCCGTGCCCAGGCTTCTGTTTCTTTTTGACAAATTATGTTACTGGCGATCTGAACACGGGGCCGTGTCCAGACGCCCAGTAACATTAATTTCTGCTTTTTCACACCTTTTTACACATTCAATCAACCTAAAAACTTATTTTTGGGACACATTGAGGACAATGTGTAATTTAAGTGTGGGGGGGGGGGGATGCTAAAACCTTGATTCTTCCAAGTCCTAAATACAAGCCTTACACAAAACTCTATTGGAACCGCTAATCACCCCAAATTTTTGTTTTTTTTTTCATTTTTTTTACTTGTCTAGGTTTATTTTGGGAATTTCAAGTTCAAAAAAGGTTATATTTTTACAAATTTACAACCGATAGCGTCGTGATAAAAAGAACCAACATAAGAAAATTATGAAACGACATGACAAGCTTAATTAAAATTTGATTATATATACTTGATCACATAAAAACCCATTCCCACAAAAAGTGAGTTTTGAGCCTTTATTGAGCATACAAATATATATCTTTAAACTAAATGCTAATTTTTCGTTTCTTGTGTGAATAGCCGCTTGGTTCTTACGACTCTAGAACTTGCCACGACGATACATTCCAGGTCCTTACCAACTTAAACCCGAGTAAGTAAATGACGGAGGCATTAGGACTAACCCTTTTTATTTTCTACACCATTATTTTTCTTTTTTACCACCTACCCAAAAATCCCCCTAGTTAACCCCTTTGAGGCTAAACCTTTTCATTTCTTAACCAAAAACAAAAAACCCTTTTACCCACCAAAACCTTTTTTATTTTTAAACCCTTTGTTTTAGTAACAAGCTCGGTTTTTCTTATGACTTTCAAAAAAAAAAAAAAAAAAAAAAATTGATGATGAAGTAAAAGAAAAATAAACAAACAAGTTTATAAAAAAAAACTTTGTTTGAATAATGGCTTCATCAAAATAAAAATTTCAAAAATAAAAAGTCTTACGAAAACCGATGCTTTTTACGCCTTTCGCCCTTTTTACTAACCACTAACCCAACCACCTACCTTTAACCCAATCCTAACCCTTCACCCCAAAAGTCCTCTTGATATTTACAAAGGTATATAGTTAAAAAGGAGGAGGATTGATTGCTTGGCAAGCTTATGGTAGGAGTAAGTTCCATGCCGCTCTCGAGTGATTCACTAAAATACATCTTCGGCCGAGTGTTGAGTGATTCCCCCCGTGAGGTATGTGAACTTGTATATAAATGGAATTTAAAAAAAAGGCATGTTATGTCCTAATAAGTAATTTATCTTATGAAATGTTTTAAATAAATCATGACGAATAGGATTGTAAAAAAATAAAAATAAAACTTAATAAAGAATCTTGGAAATCCCGACACTCTACGACAAGCCCAAAAACCTTCTCTTCTACCCGTTCCATTTGGGAGTGTAAAGCCACATTATAAAGAGTTTTGATTGAGGACAAGTAAAGATTCAGGTGTGGGGGTATTTGATGTGCACAAAATGCAACATATAAATTACATAAATTGTGGCATAAAACCAACCCTATTTTAGTACTAATGTTGGAAAAAGTGTGTTTTTTGTCTTCCTTTTGTATTTTCAGGATTATATGAGCTCAAATAAACAAAAGAAGCAAAAAGGCAGCTAAATCTAACATAAATACAAGAAAAGGAACAAACGTGGCATGCCCGACCTCCCCGACAGCATCTTCCCAAGCAAAACAAGAGAACAGAAGGCTGAACATGCCCCGTGCTCAATGAGCACGAGGGCGTGCCCAAGAGTCCGCAGAAAAGACAAAGCTGTAGAAGCTTCTATTGCCCACCACGGGGCCGTGCTCAGCGGACACGAGGCCGTGGTCAACAATAAGATTCGTAGAATCCAGGCAAATCTTGATAGTACAGATACGCTTCTGCACACGGGGTCGTGCCCAGCGGACACGGGGGCGTGGTCAACTAATACAGACAAACTGCAATTAATGAAGACAGAGAAGAAGGTGGACACGGGGCCATGCCCAATGGACACGGGGCCGTGCCCGGGCTGCTGTTCAGGATATAAATAGGGGTGCTTGGCTCATTTGCAAACCATCCCTTGGCACACCACCTCTCTCACACTTCACCCACCACCCACCACCCACCACCATCATAACAACATCATCCACCACCATCATCCATTGTCCATCGTAGAGTGTGTGAGTCATCTTGGGACCCAAGATTGATCGTAAGAGTTCTTGACAATCAAAGGCCATGTTTGCCTAAGTCTCTTACATCACTTGGTGAAGACAAGTGTCTAGTGTAATACTTTTTATTTTTAATCTTTTCGCACTTTTTACTTGGTTATGTATTAATGAATTTAATAACTAGTTTCTTATGTTGAAGGTGATTCTTCCTTATCGTTTGTCCGTTGTATCTTGGCATTATTTTACTGTCTATATAAAATAAAGGATTTTCACCATTCATATCTCCACGGTCTATATGGAGATATGTTGGCTACCTGGTCGGGGGTTAAGGGAACGGTTTGGTAAGAGTCTTGCCTTGTTCAGTGTATAGATCCTGCAAGGACCTGGCTCAAATTTAGTAGGACCTCCTTCAATACTCACAGGTATTGGATGGCGGGGGTCCAAACTCTTTGATCCCCTCATATGTAAGCTACTATTAATACTTTAATCCGGCTACTTAGGACTGTATCCCTGCTGACTCAGACTACTTAGCCGAGGGTAACGTCACCTCCAAAAGATGGGCCTACCATAATATGCATTAATAACTTAATTAATTATCTTTAGGATTGTATCCTTGCTGACTCAAACTACTGGGTTGAGGGTAACGTTACCTTCAAAAGAGGGGTCTACTACAATAACTAAGATAATCTCTTAAAAAGTGAAAAAGTGCGGAAATAATCAAAGGTTACACTAAACACGAGTTGGAGCCAAGTGATTAATCTTGTCTATCTGTTTTTATTTTTATTTTATTTTTCAGCATTTTAGTTAGTTTTTATTTTTCTAGTTTAAAACCTTTTTCTAAACTTTTAATTTGATTAGACGTTGAGGATAAACCGGTACTAAAAACTCTTGTGTCCTTGGACAACCTCGGTATCTTGCCAACACTATACTACGCTCACGATGGGTGCACTTGCCCATATGTGTGTTTGGTATTAGTAAAATATCGTGTTTTATAAATTTAAAACTTGGCTAAAAAGTGTTAAAAAGGGCTTAACATCTACATTAAAAACTAATAACACTCACGCACATCAGAATCCATACCCCTTTGTCTCTTTCCCCACTCACGTGTTGGTTGAGGAGAGACCTCAACTCTAGGAAAGTGTTGGCGACCCCTTCAGGGGTAAGGTCAACACGTGGGGGGGGGGGGGTGTTAGAGGCACCGACGTTAGGGGATGTAACCCCTAATCTAGACGGAGTCGGTGTTTGGAAAGTGAGGAACTCGGGGTATGTTGCTCCAGTAGGAGTGCTCCCCGGTGTTGAGAAGGACGTTGGTATAGCCACATGAGTTTGGCTAGTGCTTGGGGTAGAGGTATGTGGGACTTGATTTATCCCTCCCGGAGATTCACTTTCCGACATGGTGATCTTGAAAGAATGGAGCTACACTACTAGGTCTTTTAAAGAAAATCAGTGGCGTAGCCCCACGGTGGGCGCCAACTTGTTAATGCAACAAACACTAGACCGGTGATAGTAGCTAGGCTGGTTAGGCAAAAGGGTTGGAGGGTTCCGGTTTGCCTAACTCAGGTCGTGGGGTCCCCCCATGTTGAGAGAGGTTCACTATTTTTGTTTGTTGATTGTTCAAGATCTTTGGCTGAAGTGTGTTCAACCTCGGAAGCAAGAACGATCAAGTTATGTGTGTTGGATATGAAGAAAAAAGACTTGAATGGAACAAGCACTTGAGAAGGGAGATCAGGGATTCCTTGAGAATCAGAGCTGATCGGAATGTCCACAATGCACTAAATGAAGTGTCATTTATAGAGGAAGTCATCGCCCAAAGAGGAAACCTTGGACCAGTGAACCGTGCTTGCAGTGGGAGACTTACCCATTTGGGGGTTGAACGGTTTAGACCTGTGGATAAAAGTTTGTTCTCTGTGCACATGTTCTCTTTTACGGCTGTGAGAGGTCTGATCAAGTAATCAGTGAAGTGATGTTTAACTGTTTGCATCCTTTTTACTGTTCACCTGAGTTCGTGGGTTATGAACCCTTTAATCCTTTAACCTTCCAAGCGTTTGTGTGCCTAAGTCATTTTATTTGGTCTTGGGCTACCCCCGTCATCAAGAACCTTTGAGAATTTGTAATGCAGATAGAAAAGCACGACTAGGCCAATCTCTCGATCACACAGTGTTATATATCGATAACAAAAGTTGGTGACTAGACAATAATTAATAAGATATAACAAAATTCTGAACTCATTTAAAACTATTTTCCTTTGATCAGAACACAATTAAAAGGTTGTGTAAGAAAACCATTAACTTTCATTATTCGAATTTTAGAAAGCAAATTATTATGGTAAATTGGTTATAGATTGTTATACGACCAAACGTAATGGTCTCGTGGTCAGCCAAACCAAACGTAACCACGAGTCATACACGGAACCCCCCCTCCTCGTCATTGATGGTGTTTGGGGTTGCTTTGTGGTCTCACACAAACTTATTCACAATAAAGTCTCAATTTCTTCATACATTCTTAACTCATTCATAAAAACATTCAAGATGTTTCCATACGGTAGCCTGTTTAATCCCATATACCAACCATCTTGTCAAACCATGAACCATCCTAACGCTTCTAGCTCGTCAAATCTCCCAAACCTGAATCCGATGAATCTGAAATTTTATAAAAACAACGATAACCACATGTTATTTAACATGGTGGCTAATATGCCAATGAACCCTTTTAGGTACCAACAAAACATTATGGGTTTGGACAACTACAAACGCCTCAAGGCTTTACTTTTCCCGAATCACAAGCCAATGTGGTGTCTGAGACACCACCCACCAAGGCGAGTCCATCACAAAGTCGCAAGAGGTCTACCTCAAAGTAAAAGATTTGGAAGGAGACGCTGCTATGCAGAGCGCATACGTCGTGGACTCCGGTCGAAGAGTTCGCTTTGGCACGTTCTTACCTCGACATAGCCGAGGACCCCGAAAGTTGCTAAATATTTTTTTTTCATGTTGTATATGCAACTTTTTTATGTTTATGTATGTTTATTATAATATTCTTAAAATGTAAATATTTATTTTTTGTTTAATCTTAGCCAAATATTAAAAGGAACATAAATTTTCTGCGTAATTAATGAAAGGGGACGACTATCGTACCAAAAATTAAATTATGAGCAAATGGAGGGACATTAGGGCCAAAGTAGGTGACTAAAATGCAATTTATTTCCGCATGTCGAATAGTAGAGATAGTGTAGGTCCGGGTTACAGATCGTTCGATTATGTCATGGTGATATCTAAACCTAAGTTTGATGTGCGGAATTCATCAAACATAAGCAAAAACACAAGATTTTACAATTTTCTATGTTTTACAAACAATTCATAGTTCTAGTACAAATTTGACGGCGCTTCTCCTCTCACTTCAAACCAACAGCTCCCGAACACTCAGTTTGAACACCTATATATACTAAGTTACATTCGTACGGACTAAGGAATCTACCTTCGTACGAAGGTGATTCATTCGTGCGGACCAGCTCATCCGTGAGGATGAGCTATATTTGTGCGGATGTGCTACAACCATACAGATGAGCCTGTTTTACACATACAACTTAGATTTGACTCTTCTAGCCCTATTACATCAAGACATAGGCGACAGACATATGCATCAACAGTCTCCCCATTGGCTGTTGCCGCAGTCTTGATCTTCACTCTTGATCTACATCTTCAAGTTGAACACAGTCTCCCCCTTGAATGATGCTCCACATACAAATAGTATCTAGATAATCTCGTTTATTCGGCTCATATTCAACATTATTTGGTTTCATTGGAAGATTTTAAAAGAAAATATTTTTTGTCACACCCCGATATTTCAACGTATTACCGGTGGGCCCGGTGGGGAGTATCGTGATGTAGTTGATATTATCATAGTCAAACAATCACAGTTCAATGCACAGTGGAAGTCTAAAAGTAATAGTATTACAAACCGATTGAAAGTAACATAAAATATTACACAACGGGTTGTAAAACGATCCACAGGCGAATCTTAAGATAAAAAGAAATATTGTTCAACAGATTTAAGCATCAAAAGCTTGCAAGGCTCTTTATTTGATACTAGGAGTAGCCAGCACATTTCGCTTAGTACCTGCACTTAACCTTTTTGGAAAATACGTCAGTTTTCACTAGTAAATACAATTAACCGACTCATTTTGAAAATGTTTCAGAAAATTGATTTAAATGCACATGGCACAAATAATCTTTTATAACTTGGGATAATTATTTAAAAATAATCTTGTAAAAGATTTATATGTTTGTCATACGTTCAGTAGCCCGGGTTAGAGGTACCAGGTTAAAAGATTAATAGACACACCACATAATATAACCCACGGCGAGTTATTCTCAACAAACGGGTATATCTTTTTACATACGCACCGGCAGGTGTATGCCTACACCCCGTGCTTAAGTCGTGGCCATTTCAATGAATGAGCCGAGTATATCCAGGACATGGTCATTAATTCCCCCAAAGGCTTAAAACAAACAAAACAGATTAAACGGGTTATCTCAATGATTTAACCATTATTCGATTAAAGATTTAATACCCGACCAAGCGGTATTATTAAATACCGTACCCCAAGCCAGTATAAGGGAAAATAAGTTAAAAGTATTTACCTGAGCAAAATATAATTTAATCTCTGCCGTACAACAATCAGCAAGTGCAAATATCTTTTACTGGGCTCCTAAATCTGGAACGAAGGTTTTAAGAACCTATTAGATTCCTAACGGGTCTTTCTTAAGTTTAAACTTAGACCAGCTAGTTTTAAAGAAGGTATACGGTTCAAAACGCAAGATTAAGCGAAGACCGGATTAGAATGTGATTTAGACCGACAAGTATGAAGACTTGTTTAATATGGGTAAACCAAACACATTCTGGATTTTGAAGTGAAAATGATAAGGTTTGACCCGTTTCGGTTAATTTATGCAAACTAGTTACATAAACCGTACCGAACACGAAAAATGCATAACGGGTAACCAAATGAGTCATGAACAGGTTCCCTAAGTTAATATGCTGAAAATGTGTTATGATGTCAGTAGGATACCTTCCATTATGCCCAAAACGAATTTAAAATCAATTTAAGCCCCTTAAGGGTATTTTGGTCATTTTAAAGTTTATAAAAGAGGTTAAATAGTAATCTGAGTTTATTCTCTACAATGATCAGTAAAAATAATTATTTTAGTGAGTTATATCAGTAAGATACCATACATATGTGAAATTTACCTTTTATGACCAAACTATGCACCGAAGGGGCATTTTGGTCATTTCACATATGCTTTAAGGGTCAAATTTGGAAATATGAGTTCAAAACCTTTACTTACTGTTAAAGTATAAAAATTTATTCATAACATCAGTAGGTAACAAGTCTTAGGTGCTAAATATGGTTTTAAACCATACTATGCACCTAAATCGCATAAAAGTCGGTATTTGACGGTATTCGGGTTGATTAATAAAATCTAAGATTTTGACCAGCCTCTAATGTTTAAAATAATTTATTTGATGTATAAAATCAGTAGAAAAAGGTTTGACATGTAAAGGATGTGTAAAACTCATTTTATTAGCAAAAAGGGCATAGCCGTCAATTACCGAGTTAATGCAAGAACCCTATGTTATGATCAGTTTAAAATTAGACAAAAATTTCCAAAAATCCCTAAATATTATATAATAACAGTGGGTAAAAATTTTGGTGTCGAAATTTGGGTTTAAATAGGTTTTATGCCAAGAATGCCGATTAATTAATAAAAATCATTCAATTTACGATATCGAGCATAACTCCTAATTTAGAACACAAACTGATGTCAAATTTTTAGGACATGCTTATAAATCAGTAATAAAGGTTTTTTTGCTCTCACATTTTCAAAAATCTCGTTTTAATATCAAAAGGGCATAATGGTCCACTTTTAAGCAAATAACGGAAACATGCAATGAACTAGGATTTCTATGGAACCAAGTTGTATAACCTCAGAGGGTTATACTAACCTATAATATGGTCCTAAAGGAACCCTAAGGAATATCTAAACTAAGCTAAATCGGGTCAGAACTGAAAGTCAAAGCAAAAGTCTACTTTTGCAACTTTCGGTTCCGAACCGATCCTAAACTCAAAATTGTCGGGTTGAACATGCTTAGACATATTCTTATATTATTTACCAAGTTATTTTAGTGTTTAAACATGTTCCATAACTTCTACATTATCAGTTATGAATTTATTTGCAAAAATGGATTCTGTTGACTTTTTATAAATAAGTTTGACCCGACAATTGACCAAGTAAAAGTGATAATCAGTAGGTGCCCTTTTGAGGGTTTATTACCTACATAATTACCAACTCATAGCCACTTTCAATTTGAATTATGGCTGGACCATTAGTGATTAATCACTAAGTCAAAGCTTAATTACGATGGTTTTGACTTTTGGTCATTAAACTAAGAAAACTTAACTAGAGAGGCTAAGAATGCTTACAAGGACACTTAGCATGAAATATGAACTGATGAAAACTTCTTAGAGCTCCAAGGGATTCCAGAGAATGAGTTTTGAAATAAAATTTCAAGTGTGCAAATGACAAGTGAATGAACAAGGCCTTATATAGCAAAATGGAAGCTCCAAGATCTTTGCATGTGTCCCTATGATGATCCCAGATGTTACCAGGTGTCCCTAGTGCATGAAAAACCATTGGCACAGTCCCTGGTATTGAATTCAGGAATGCAAAGGCGGTGGAACTGGCTGAACATGCAGCTGTCATTGTTTTCTGATACTGGCACTCTCACGCGGGCCGTGTAAGACTCAAAAAGAGTCTACGCGGGCCGCGACACTCCCCTATGACCGGAAAACAACTTTCATTAATTGCAGTTTTGGTCCCTGGTCCATATTTAATTAAAATAACTTTCGTTTATTGCACTTTTGACCCCCAAAGTTAACTTTTAAGGGCCTTAGGTCATAAGCTAACTCCGTTAAGCTCCCGGTTAGTTGTACGATCACCCGAAAAGTCTTGATTTCTTCGAAACTCCACAAAATAAATATCCAACATTCTTGAGAACCAAATATATAATTATTACAATGTTTTTGGGTTTGTTAAAAGGTCAGTCAGAGGTATCTTTTAACATGTTGACACTTTTAACCCTTATGTTTCGTAAGATCCTTATTTTAAGCTCAAACGACTTTCTAAGTTCAAAAAATTATTCGTTTAAGAATACGAACGTCGTGTGAGGTCAATCAGAGGCACAAGATTTGCATGTTGACACTGTGGATCCTTTTACTTACATATTTACATTGTTTGAGAATTTTAGTCCCTCGGAAACAATTCCTTACACGTTTAAAGTCCATGACACGTGTCTTTATTATATTGGTTGTGATTTTACGAGGTGTTACATCCTCACCCTCTTAAAAGAAATCTCGACCTTGAGATTTACTGAAATAAATGAGGGTACTTCTGTTTCATTTTGGACTCAACCTCCCACGTGTATTCTGGGCCTCTACGGGCATCCCATTTTACCTTCACAATCGGCACATGCTTCTTTTGAAGTTTCTTAACCTGTCGATCCTCAATTGACAAAGGTTTTTCAATGAACTTCAAGCTTTCATCAATTTGCACGTCCTTGTGCGACATTGCTAGCGACTCATCGGCTAGACATTTCTTTAGGTTGCAGATGTGGAACACATTATGTATTCCACTGAGCTCTTCTGGCAGATTTAACTTGTAAGCCACACATCCTACACATTCGATGATCTCGAATGGTCCTATGTATCTTGGGCTCAACTTGCCATTCTTTCCAAAACGCATTACCCCTTTCTAGGGTGACACCTTAAGTAACACTTTGTCACCTACCTCGAATTTCAGAGGTTTACGCCTTTTATCTGCGTAGCTTTTCTGCCTACCCCTGGCAGCTTTGAGACAATCACGGATCTGAATGATCTTATCCGTCATCTCCAGGACTATATTAGGTCCTGATAGTTGGACATCTCCAACTTCCGCCCAACAAACTGGCGTCCTACACTTTCTTCCGTACAAAGCTTCGAAAGGTGCTGCTTGAATACTCGAATGATAACTATTATTATATGAAAATTCAATCCAAGGAAGATGATCATCCCAACTTCCTCCTAAATCAATAACACAAGCTCGTAGCATATCCTCAAGCGTTTGAATCGTACGCTCGCTTTGCCCATCCGTTTGAGGATGATATGCAGTGCTGAAGTTTAAACGAGTGCCTAAAGATTATTGAAAGCTTTTCCAAAAGTCAGATGTGTATCTAGTATCCCTATCCGAGATAATAGATACTGGCACTTCGTGAGGAGATACAATCTCATCCACGTACAGCTGAGCTAGCTTGTCAGAGCTGTGGGTTTCTTTAACCGACAAGAAGTGGGCTGACTTAGTCAACCTATCGACTATCACACAAATAGTATCATTTACTAGCTTTGTCTTTGGTAACTTTGTGATAAAATCCATGGTTACCATTTCCTATTTCAAGGTGGGAAGTTCAGGATGTTGTAGCAAACCTGACGGCTTTTGATGCTCTGCTTTAACTTGTGCGCACGTCAGACATTTAGCCACATAAGTGGCTATAGATTTCTTCAAACCTATCCACCAATAATTTTCCTTTAAATCCTGGTACATCTTATCACTGCCAGGATGAACAGAATATTTGGAGCTATGAGCTTCTTAAAGAATCACTTCCCTAAGTCCTCCATAGATTGGAACCCATATTCGTCCATTCAATCTTAGGATTCCATCCTTGCCATACGATAATTGTTCAGCAGTTATGCCTAACTTCTCATTTGGATAGTTAGCTTCTAATACAGCTTCCTTTTGAGCGGCTAACAAGATTTCATTCAAACTGTTCTTCAATTCAATGCTCTTGCCATTGATTCTTGTTGGTGCATAAGTCTGTCGACTTCGTCTTGTATCGAGTCTTGTAATAGAAATGTTAGATCAGGGCACGTAGTACGAGAAAATAGGGTTTGGGTGTGATTGAGCTATTTCGCATGAAATAGCAAAGAGCTATTTCGTACGAAATACCCATTGGCTATTTCGCATGAAATAGCACGATGGTATTCCGTGCGAAATACCCTCACCTATAAATACATGTCTTGCTGATTCATTTGTAACGTTCATGTTTCCGGTACCGAAGTGCTGCCGACGTGTCAACTGATCTATAATCGTGTCATATCAATAATACAAGACAATTAAGAGTGAATCAAGCTGTTACAAAGTCTAATCAATGAATTCCGCCTCTTATTAGACGGAGAACTCTTCTGATAGACTCATTTTGATCGTCTCACGATCCTTCAATTCTAATAGGCTTAACCCTTTCCTTCCTGCTCAAGGCATCGGCGACAACATTCGCTTTGCTTGGATGATATCGGATTTCACAGTCATAATCATTCAGCGTCTCCATCCATCGACACTGTCTCATGTTAAGATCCGTTTGGTTAAACAGGTGTTGAAGGCTCTTATGATCAGAATAGATCACACACTTAGTCCCATAAAGGTAATGCCTCCAAAGCTTCAGTGCAAACACAACGGCATCCAACTCCAAATCGTGAGTGGTGTAATTCTTCTCGTGCACCTTTAATTGACGTGAAGCATAGGCAATAACTTTGCCTTTCTGCATAAGCACACATCCCATGCCTGTGTGCGATGCGTTGCAATGAACTACAAATTCTTCAACACCTTCTAGCAACGTTAGTACAGGTGCATTGCTTAATTTCTTCTTAAGAACATCAAAGGATTCTTGCTGCTTGGGACCCCAGTCAAACTTGACATTCTTGCGAGTTAACGATGTTAGAGGTGCAGCAATTCTCGAAAAGTTCTCAATGAAACGTCGATAGTATCCTGCTAGACCCAAAAAGCTACGTATCTTTGTGGGAGTCTTAGGCTCTTGCCAATTCATAATTGCTTCAATCTTAGCGGGATCCACCTGGATACCACGTTCGCTTACCACATGTCCAAGAAATTGGACTTCGCAAAGCTAAAACTCGCATTTAGAAAACTTGGCGTAGAGCTTCTCTTGCTGTAGTAGTTTAAGGATACACCGAAGATGTCTTTCATGATCGGCTTGATTCTTCGAGTAGATAAGAATGTCATCAATGAAGACAATGACAAACTTGTCCAAATATGGCTTGCAAACGCGATTCATGAGATCCATGAATGCTGCAGGTGCATTAGTGAGCCCGAAAGGCATCACCAAGAACTCGTAGTGACCATATCGAGTTCTGAATGCAGTCTTGTGCACATCTTCATCTCTGACTTTCAGTTGATGGTATCCTGACCTCAAATCATTCTTGGAGAAATAACTTGCTCCTTGAAACTGATCGAATAGATCATCGATCCTGGGTAGCGAATATCTGTTCTTGATCGTCACTTTATTCAGTTCGCGATAATCGATGCATAGACGCATCGAGCCATCCTTCTTTTTCACAAAGAGGATCGGTGCTCCCCAAGGGGACGAGCTAGGTCTAATGAAACCCTTTGCCAATAAATCATCCAATTGAGTCCTTAATTCTTTCATCTCAGTTGGTGCCAATCGATAAGGTGCTCTTGCAATAGGTATAGCTCCAGGAATGATGTCGATTCTGAACTCCACTTGCCTATCTGGGGGTAAACCAGGTAGTTCTTCAGGGAATACATCTGGATATTCAGAAATAACAGGGATGTCTTCGATCTTGGGCTTTGGCTCATCGATGGTTACCTGTGCCATATAAATGACACAACCTTTCTTCATACACCTTGATGCCTTAAGCATGGACACTTGCTTAGGTAACCCGTACTGTATATCCCCTTGTATTGTCAACGGTTCACCATAGGGAGTCTTGATCACCACTTGCTTCTTATCACACACTATCTGGGCTTGGTTAGAAGACAACCAATCCATGCCTATCACTATGTCGAATCCCGCCAATTTCAAAGGAAGCAAAGACAGTAGAAAAGAGTGGTTCCTAATGGATATAAAACATCCATCTAATATGGTTGAAGCAGACTCTATAGTACCATCGGCCAATTCTACCTCATATTTTATGCTTAGTGTTTTAACAGGCAGATTTAACAATTTACAAAATTTATTGTCTACAAACGACTTATCTGCACCCGAATCAAATAATACCCTTGCATAAACATCATTGATAAGAAAGGCACCTATTATCACGTTGTCGTTTTGAATGGCCTCCTGAGCATTCATTTGAAAGACCCGTGCATTGGTCTTTTTACCCTCTTCAGGTTTCTTTGCATACTTTGGGCAGTTGGACTTGATATGCCCCTTCTCGTTATAGTTGTAACAAGTCACATCCTTTATCTTCTTGCAATCCAACGTTTTATGCTCACTTGATTTGCAGATCCCACAAGCCCTTGGCTGCGATTGGGATTTTGATTCGAACCTGCACTTCCCTAGATGACGCTTCTTGCAGGTTTTACACTTGGGTTTTTCACCCGACTGCTGGCTATCCTTTTTAAATCCGAAACCCTTCTTGTTCTCAGAGTTCCCCTTATGCTTTTTCTCAGAACGACGTGAGTTCTCATCCTCACGTTTCCTTTTCCCCTCGTCAGAATTCCTGAGCGATCTCTGCCTGACCGCATCGAGAGTAAGAGATAACGACAAATCAGCCACTGACCTGAAGGTGGTAGGTCTTGATGCTTTCACACTTGTAATGTATGTGTCACGCCCCGACTTTCCACGTATTACCGGTGGGCCCGGTGGGGAGTATCGTGACGTGGTTGGTAACATAATAGTCAAACAACACAATATTTAAATGCACAGCGGAAGCAAAAGATAGATGTATTTCAACCGAATATAATAAATTGTAATATCAAGTATCACAACAGTCGAAATTTTATCCACAGGTGGATTAAAATAAATAGGAAACGGTAGTTTAACAGACTTTGGGCATCTTAAGCTTGCGAGACTCTTATTGATGCTAAGGAGAAATCCAGCCTATTACGAGTAGTACCTGCACTTAATCTTTTTGCGAAAATACGTCAGTTTACACTGGTAATTACAATTAACCGACTCATTTTAAAAATGATTAAAAATTGATTTGGATGCACGTGGCACAAACATTTTATAACTTGGATAATTATTTAAATATATATAAACTTGTAAAAGGATTACATGTTCCTTGTGCGTTCAGTAGCCCGGTTCATGCCGGGTTAAAAATCAATAGACACACCACATTATTTATTTATGCACTGACGGGTGTACGCCTACACCCCGCGCTTAGGTCATGGCCATTTCGTAAAATGATGCCAAGGATATCCGGGACATGGTCATTAACCCCCCAAAGGCATTAAGCAAACAAAACATATTTAAACGGGTCATCTCGATAATACTTAACCACCAATCGATTAAGATCGAATGCCCGACCAAGCGGTATTTTATATACCGTACCCCAAGCCCGTATAAGGGAAAATAAGTTAAAAATATTTACCTTTGCAAGTATAATTCACAAACAGCAAATGCAAGTAGCTTTTACTGGTCCTCCTATTCTGGAACGAAGGTTTATAATAACCTATTAGAATCCTAACGGGTCTTTAATTAAGCCTAAACTTAGTCCAGTTAGTTTTAAAGATACGGTTCGTACGCACGATTAAGCGAAGACCGGGATAGAATGTGATTTAGACCCGACAAGTTTGAATACTTGCTTAATATGGGTATATTATACACATTCTGGATTTTGAGATAAAAACGATAAGGTTTGACCCGTTTCGGCTAATTTATGCAAACTAGTTAAATAAACCGAACCGAACGCGCAAGAAGCGTAACGGGTAACCGTATGAGCCATGTACAGGTTTCCTAAGTTAATATGCCTCAATTATGTTGTGACATCAGTAAGATATCTTTTATTATGCCCGAAACGAGTTTAAACACAAACTATGCCCCGTAGGGGCATTTTGGTCATTTTCAAGGTTATAAAAGAGTTTAAGTATTTTCCTGAGTTACAGGTCTGATATCATTAGTAAAAATACTTGATTTACTAAGTTATAACAGTATGGTATTGCATATATGTGAAATGTATCAATTATAACCAAACTATGCACCGTAGGGGCATTTTGGTAATTTCACATAAGCCGAAAAGCTCAAAACTGAAGTCTGAGTTAAACAACTTTTGCTTACTGTTAAAATATTATAATTTACCTAAAATATCAGTAGGTATCAACCCTTGTATGTTTAAAATAGTTTTAGTACATACTATGCGTTAAAAACGCTTAAAAAGGCGATTAGAAGCCGTTTCCGGGTTCTATATAGAAAACTGATATTTTTATTATTCTAGAAAGCTTAAAATAATTTATTTATCATTTAAAATCAGTAGCAAAAGGTTTGGGGTCAAAAAGATATGTAAAACTCATTTTATAGCCCGAAAGGGCAAAACCGACAATTACCGAATCAAGCCTATGACTCTAAGTTAGGCTCAGCCTAAAATTAATTAAAAATCTTCAAAAATCCCAAAATAATATATTACATCAGTGGGTAAAAATTTTGATATCAAAAAGTGGATTTAAATAGGCTATATGCTAATTATGCCGTTTAATCGCTAAAAAGCTTTCTAATTACGCTAATGAGCATAACTCTCAATCTACACCTCAAACTGATGTCAAATTTTGGGTGCAAGTTTATAAATCAGTAATTAAGGTTTCTACTCTTTTACATCTTTAAAAATCACGTTTTATGGTGAAAAGGGCATAATGGTCAACATATAGGCAATTAACGGAATCATGCATATTAATTGGATAACTAATGAACCAAGGCGTATAATCACAGAGGGTTATACTAGCATGTAACCTAGTCCAATTAAAGCTCTAAGGAATTTCTAAAACATGCTTAAACGGGTCAGAACTGAAAGTCAAAGCAAAAGTCAAATTATGCGACTTTCGGTTCCGAACCGGGTCTCTACTGAAAATTGTCGGGTTGAACATGTTTAGACATGTTCTTACATTAATTACCAAGTTATATTAATGATCAAACAGGTTGTATGGGTTCTACATTGCTAATTATGCATAAATTGGAAATTAAGCATTTTGTTGACTTTTTAATAACAAGTTTGACCCGATATTTGACCTAGCTAGAGTGGGAACCAGAGGGTGCCCCTTTAAGGGTTTATTGCCCACATAATTACCAACTTATAACTACTTTCAATTTGACTAATCACTGGACCATCAATGATTAATCGGTAAGTCAAACGGTAATTACGACGGTTTGACTTTTAAGCTAAAACTAAGTAAAAACTCAACTAAGAAAGGTTAAGCATACTTACTGAAGTCCTATGCACGATTAGGAAGGCTTAAGGTCTGCTCTTAAACTCCCAAAAGCTCCAGAAATGCAGAAGAAAGGTGTGATCACAATGTTGCAACCTTGTGGCCTTTTATAGTGTTCTTGATCCTCAAAGATGGTGACAACTAAGTCTATGGGGTGATCCAGATCAACAACAAGTGCTCTTAGGGTCTAAAAGTAATGTAGGGGTCGTCCAAAGATGTGGAAAATCGATTATAAGTCGGTTTAAAGCTCAAAACAGACAACAGCCGAATTTATTTTCGCTGGGCCACCCTTACGGACCGTAAGGGGTTGGCTTACGGTCCGTAAGCCTTCTGCAGAGGGAAAAAATGTTTGTCCTTTCAAGCATTCGAAGGGGCAACCATGTATAACGGATTTGGGACGTGAATTATCAGTTTGGGGCCTCAACAACATGCTTGAATAGTTATGTACCCTACCATTTTGCAATGTTTTATTGAATCCTTTTTGAAAGTGCCGTAAATGAAGGTTTATCGTGCATTTCTTCATAGGAGTCCACCCTTGCAATTATGGGTCAATTATTGATAGTATTTACCGGATTTGAGTATATACCAAATGTTTATTAGTCTTGGAATTCATAATGAGGTCGTTCAGAGGTGTAAATTTTAACATGACAACACTTTTAAATTCTGTCATACATCTTTAATTGGATCCGGGTTTAATAATATTTTTGTCTTACATGACACGTGTCATTATTCTATTGAACACGAATTTTCGAGGTGTTACATCCTCACCCCCTTAAAAGAAATCTCGACCTCGAGATTTACTGAAATAAATGAGGGTATTTTTCTTTCATTGTGGACTCAACCTCCCACGTGTATTCGGGACCTCTACTGGCATCCCATTTTACCTTTACAATAGGCACATGCTTCCTTCGAAGCTTCTTAACCTGTCGATCCTCGATCGACACAGGTTTTTCAACAAACTTTAAGCTCTCTTCTATGTGTACATCTGTATGTGGTATGACCAGTGATTCATCAGCGAAACACTTCTTCAGATTGCAGATGTGAAATACATTGTGAATTCCACTGAGCTCTTCAGGCAAATTTAACTTATAAGCAACTGATCCGACACGTTCGATGACCTCGAACGGTCCTATGTATCTCGGGCTTAACTTGCCTTTCTTACCAAATCGCATAACTCCCTTCCAGGGTGATACTTTAAGCAACACCTTGTCGCCTACCTCGAAGTTAAAAGGTTTACGCTTTAAATCTGCGTAGCTTTTCTGCCTATCTCGGGCAGCTTTGAGACGGTCACGAATCTGGACAATCTTGTCCGTCGTTTCAAAGACTATTTCCGGTCCTGACAATTGGACATCTCCAACTTCCGCCCAACAAACGGGCGTTCTACACTTTCTACCGTATAATGCCTCAAAAGGCGCAACCTTAATGTTGGTATGGTAGCTATTGTTATATGAGAACTCGATCAATGGCAGGTGGTTATCCCAACTACCACCTAAGTCGATCACACATGCACGAAGCATGTCTTCCAACGTTTGGATTGTACGCTCACTCTGTCCGTCTGTCTGAGGATGGTAAGCCGTACTGAAATTTAAACGCGTGCCCAGAGATTGTTGGAAACTTTTTCAAAAATGCGACGTGTATCTAGTATCTCTGTCAGAGATAATAGCCATAGGTACGTCATGTAGAGCTACAATCTTATCTACATACAATTGGGCTAACATGTCGGAGCTATAGGTCTCCTTGATGGGTAGGAAATGTGCTGACTTAGTCAGTCTATCAACTATCACCCATATCGTATCATTTCCTTTCCTTGTCTTGGGCAACTTGGTGATGAAATCCATCGTCACCATTTCCCACTTCCAACTGGGAAGTTCAGGTTGTTGTAGCAAACCTGACGGCTTTTGATGTTCAGCTTTGACTTACGCGCATGTCAAACATTTTGCTACATAGGTAGCTATAGACTTCTTCAAGCCTATCCACCAAAAGTTTACTTTCAAATCCTGGTACATCTTATCAGCTCCAGGGTGAACGGAGTATTTAGAATTGTGGGCTTCCTGGAGGATGACATCTCGAAGTCCTCCATAAACTGGAACCCATATTCGTCCATTCAATCTCAGAATTCCGTCCTTGCCAAGAGATAACTGCTCCTCAGTTACTCCTAGCTTTTCGTTAGGATAGTTAGCTTCCAACACAGCTTCCTTCTGTGCAGCTAACAACCTTTCATTCAAACTATTCTTTATTTCAATGCTCTTGGCATTGATTCGGATGGGTTTCACCCTTTCCTTTCGACTCAAGGCATCGGCGACTACATTCGCCTTGCCAGGATGGTATCTGATTTCACAATCATAATCATTCAAAGTCTCCATCCATCGGCGCTGCCTCATGTTTAAATCCTTCTGATTAAACAGGTGCTGGAGGCTCTTGTGATCAGAATAGATCACACACTTGATACCATATAAATAGTGCCTCCATAGCTTCAGTGCAAATACAACGGCACCCAACTCCAAGTCATGGGTGGTGTAATTATTTTCATGCACCTTTAACTGCCGTGAAGCATAGGCAATAACCTTGCCTTTCTGCATAAGCACACACCCCATGCCAGTGTGTGATGCATCGCAGTAGACTACGAATTCTTCGGTACCTTCAGGCAATGTCAGTACAGGAGCATTGCTCAACTTTTGCTTAAGGATATCAAAGGATTCTTGTTGGTTGGGTCCCCAGTCGAACTTAATCTTCTTCCTAGTCAAAGAAGTTAGGGGCGCAACAATCCTTGAAAAATTTTCGATAAAGCGTCTATAGTATCCTGCCAATCCCAAGAAACTGTGAATTTCTGTGGGCGTCTTCGGCTCTTGCTAGTTCATAACTGCTTCCACCTTAGTGGGATCCACTTGGATACCAAGCTCACTAACCACATGTCCAAGGAATTGGACCTCTCGAAGCCAAAATTCACACTTTCTAAATTTGGCGTAGAGTTTCTCATGATGCAGAAGTTTAAGAATACAGCGAAGGTGTTTCTCATGGTCAGCTTGGTTCTTCAAGTAGATGAGAATGTCGTCGATGAAATCGATGACGAATTTATCTAAGTAAGGCTTGCAGACGCGATTTATGAGATCCACGAACGCAGCAGGTGCATTAGTGAGCCCAAAAGGCATCACTAGGAACTCGTAATGACCATAACGAGTCCTAAATGCAGTTTTGTGTACGTCTTCATCTCTAACTTTCAGTTGGTGATAGCCTGACCTTAAGTTAATCTTCGAGAAGTAACTTGCCCCTTGCAATTGATCGAACAGGTCGTCGATCCTGGGCAAAGGATACCTATTCTTTATAGTGACCTTATTAAGCTCACGGTAATCGATGCACAGACGCATCGATCCATCCTTCTTCTTGACAAATAAAACTGGTGCTCCCCAAGGAGACGAACTAGGTCTAATGAAACCTTTGGCTAGCAATTCGTCTAGTTGTGTCCTCAATTCCTTCATCTCTGTTGGTGCCAACCTATAAGGCGCCCTTGCTACTGGTGCTGCTCCAGGGATGATGTTAATTCTGAATTCTACTTGCCTATCAGGTGGTAAGCCAGGTAGATCTTCAGGAAACACTTCAGGGTATTCAGAAATGACGGGGATATCCTCAATCTTGGGTTTTGGCTCATCAATAGTCACTTGTGCCATGTAGATGACACAACCCTTCTTCAAACACTTAGAGGCCTTGAGCATAGTCACTTGCTCAGGCAGTCCATACCGGGTATCTCCCTGAATGGTAAGTGATTCGCCAGATGGAGTCTTGATCACCATTTGCTTCTTATTGTAGACAATCTGGGCCTGGTTACGAGATAACCAGTCCATGCCTAAAACGATGTCAAAACCGGCTAACTTCAAAGGAAGTAGGGACAAAGGAAAAGAGTGGTTCTTAATGGATATGAAACATCCATCTAATATGGTTGAGGCGGTTTCTAAGGTGCCATCTGCTAATTCCACCTCATACTTCACTCTTAGGGTTTTAACAGGTAAATTCAACAATTTGCAAAACTTATTATCTACAAATGATTTATCAGCTTCTGAATCAAAAAGCACTCTTGCATAAACGTCATTTATAAGGAATGTACCTGTTATCACATTGTCATCCTGTACTGCTTCCTTTGCATCCATTCTGAAGACTCTAGCATTGGTCTTCTTTCCTTCATCAGCTTTCTTTGCGTATTTTGGGCAATTGGACTTGATATGCCCCTTCTCATTACAGCTGTAGCAGGTTGCATCCTTCAACTTTTTGCAATCCAAGGTCTTGTGCTCCTTGGACTTGCATATCCCACATGCAAAAGTTCTCGACTGTGTCTGCGAGTTCGATTAAAACCTGCACTTCCCGAAGTGCTGTTTCTTGCAGACTTTGCACCTGGGCTTATCACCAGATTAATGCCCATCTTTCTTAGATTCTGACCTCTTCTTGTTGTCACTGTTTCCTCGGTGCTTCTTGTTTGACCTCCGTGAATTGTCATCTTCACGTTTCCTTTTCTCAGCATCCTTGTTCCTCAGCGATCTTTGTCTGACCGCGTCCAGTGTGAGGGACAAAGATATATCAGCCACAGATCTGAAAGTAGTTGGTCGAGAGGCCTTCACGCTTACCTTTATCTTTGGGGCTAAACCCCCAATGAAACGAGCTATTCTTTTGGGTTCTGGGGTCACCAGATACGGAACCAACCTCGACATTGTATTAAAGCTCGTGAGGTAAGCTTGGCAATCTAGATTTGTCATTACCAATGAAAGAAAATCTGACTCAATCTTTTCGACCTCGTGCTGAGGACAGTAGTTCTCCCTGATGAGGGCAACGAATTGTTCCCATGACATGTTGTACAGTGGAATCTTCCCAGTAGCTTGGATCAACGATCTCCACCAGGCTAAGGCCTCACCTTTGAACGATTGAGACACAAACTTGACTATATCCCTCTCAGCGCACCCGCTGATATCCACTACTGTGTCCATCTCATCTAACCACGTCAAGCAGTCAATGGCTCCTTTTTCCCTAGTGAAATCCCTGGGTTTGCATGAAACGAAGTATTTGTAGGAGCAACCCTTGTCACGGGGTCCTTGATTCAGCATGATCTTTTGAGACGGAGCACTGTTGTGGTTTGAGGAGTGTCGATCATCATCTTTCTTGTGTTCTTCCTTCTTGGAGGGAGGCTTGCTGTGAGCCTCAGAATGAGTCTTCGACTTTGAATGCGGTGCAGATAGGGTCCTACTTCGAGTCCCGCTATAATCTTCATACTGCCGCTCTAAGGCCTTTGTAACAGCGTTGTCTATTAACGCTTGCAGTTCAGCACCCGTTATATTAACTCGGGCATTATCATTATTCTCTCTTGGGTGACTATTAATTTCGTCCGAGTCAGCCATTTTAATTTGAACTGTTACATAAGACAATGACAATAGTTTATTTGGGAGTTTATTATGGAATTGCCCCTTAGGGTAATTCATCAACCATGGTAAACATAGACCATATTTGGTTAATTTGTTACTCACATTTATTTAGGATTTCTATTATAAATTATCCTAATTATAAACAATAACAGTATTATTAGCACACAAGGCCTAGTCACAGGGACATTTTAAATTATAAGCCATGATTTCAGAGAATCAAGGCATGAAGGTTTGAACATAGTTCATTACCTTTTTCTGACAGTGAGTCGTAGACTACTACTGTCTTTTGTCTCATATAAAAATGAAAAGGGCCAGTAGGCATTGTATTACCAATGTATGGTTAAAATATGATCATCTTAATTGATGATTTAAACCCATGATTCATAGATCATTAAGTTGGGCTAGGAATCTTTGGAAGAATCCGTATATAAGAATGACGTGTGTGATTTTAACGAATCACATCTGCCAGGAGCGTTAACATGTTTTCAGGTGTTAACTGGGATTTGAATCTTTTTAACAGGTTTTACCATCTTGGCCAGGTTTTATAATGACATGCAGGCTAGGTTATACCTTTAAGATCCTTAGTTAATATTTAAATAGGCAGATTATTTTTTAAAAGAATGATTTTGATTCATTTATTTCATATATAATTTATTTATGCATATAATGGCAAAAATGAAATTTATAAACTAAACATTCCATTAATTATTAAAGATTACACATCGCCCTAAACGGGACTTTTTAACAGACAAATTACCCATGTAGGGGTCAAACTGAAATACTAGCCCACGCATGGGACTTAAACAAACAACATACCCTCGTAGGGGTTAACAGAAAGATAGACCCACGCTGGGGCTCAAAAGACAACCATACCCACGCAGGGGTTAAAATAGTAAGACAGACCCACGCAGGGGCTCAACTGGAACAAGGAAAATACAATCAATAATTGAAGGATTCAATGGTCCTTCTTGCTCTTCCCTTTTATTAAACTTGTCAATCCCTGGAAGAAACTTTGTTGCTCTCTGCGATCTCTGTGACAATCTCGCTCGACTTGGTCCAACCTTTGAAGAATTTCTTTCCGTTCGGGTGGGGAAAACAGTGGCGGCTGTGATTGTTGCCGAATTATAGGTCTAGCAGGTATTTGGTACCCATGAGTTGGGTACCCTACTCCCCACGGAGCTCCATACGGTCCTTCAGGATGAAGGACGTTATAGTTGGCCGCTACCAAATATGGGTCGGCTTCAGCGTAATTATAGTTGGTGTGAACCGGCTGTTCAAACGGGTTATATGCCATTGAACCAGTGTAGGCAGGAATCGGGTTATCAAAACCCATCGGTGGTGGCTGCGGTGCAACTGGGTTTGAAGGTCCACCCATTTGCGGGTCTTCCTGTAGTGGCGGATAATGACTGCCACTTGAGTGATGAGGAGAGCTGAAGTGAAAATCCCCTCCACGCGCGGACATTCGCGCGCCAGTCCTCCTATGCCTCGGCGGTTCAGGAGGTGCTTGATGAACTGGCGGTGGTGGAGGCGGTGGCGTGACTGCCACAAATCGTGAATCCCCAGAGGGATCCTGCTGCTGCTGGTGGGGTGATGAATGGTGAGAAGGTGTGAAGTACCATTCATGTTGGTTAAACCGTGCTTGATAGCTATCTGGACCACCGTAGGGTGATCCGTGAAAAGATGAACCATCGAAGATCTCGATGGGATGGTTGGGAGTTCCGGTTGCGGGCTCGACGGGATCGGTGTCCTCGTCCATGTCCTCTGCATGATCGCCGGAGAAATGATCCTCTAGCCCCAATGGGTTAAAACCCACTGGTTCTTGTATGTAGTTTGCCGGGTTAAACAGGCCCCAAAAGACGGGTGTGGGGTCTCCAAAGGAATGGTGCGATAGGGATCGCTGTAGAGGTATATAAGAAGGTTGAGGGTTATCGGGCTCGTTTTCTGACTGTGGCCCATAGGAGTTACGAAAGGGAGGCGTTGAACTGTGCGAGACAGACCGTCTAGCAGGCTCAAAAAGGTTCCTCCTGTTCTCTCGAGGATCGGCACTTGCAGTGGTAGAAGGAGCTTGCCTGTGCGAAGGCCCAGCTTCGTGATCATTGGGGGCGGTGATTGGCCCCTTGCCTCGTCCTCTTCGTCTGAAAAATCTTGGCGGCATATTTAATCCTGTCAATATAACATAAGATAACAACAAGAATATATAAAATAAAGGAAAAAACAAAACAAAACAAAGTAGAATTTGTCCTATGTTATTTGTCTAGACTCGAAGGTTTTTAGGAATGTGCAATTGTGTCATTGAGATTAAACACAAAAGGCTAGTGTTTAATTCACTCAATGTTGGCTCTAATACCAACCTGTCACGCCCCGACTTTCCACGTATTACCGGTGGGCCCGGTGGGGAGTATCGTGACGTGGTTGGTAACATAATAGTCAAACAACACAATATTTAAATGCACAGCGGAAGCAAAAGATAGATGTATTTCAACCGAATATAATAAATTGTAATATCAAGTATCACAACAGTCGAAAGTTTATCCACATGTGGATTAATATAAATAGGAAACGGTAGTTCAACAGACTTTGGGCATCTTAAGCTTGCGAGACTCTTATTGATGCTAAGGAGAAATCCAGCCTATTACGAGTAGTACCTGCACTTAATCTTTTTGGGAAAATACGTCAGTTTACACTGTTAAATACAATTAACCGACTCATTTTAAAAATGATTAAAAATTGATTTGGATGCACGTGGCACAAACATTTTATAACTTGGGTTAATTATTTAAATATATATAAACTTGTAAAAGGATTACATGTTCCTTATGCGTTCAGTAGCCCGGTTCGTGCCGGGTTAAAGATCAATAGACACACCACATTATTTATTTATGCACTGACGGGTGTACGCCTACACCCCGCGCTTAGGTCGTGGCCATTTCGTAAAATGATGCCAAGGATATTCGGGACATGGTCATTAACCCCCCAAAGGCGTTAAGAAAACAAAACATATTTAAACGGGTCATCTCGATAATACTTAACCACCAATCGATTAAGGTCGAATGCCCGACCAAGCGGTATTTTATATACCGTACCCCAAGCCCGTATAAGGGAAAATAAGTTAAAAGTATTTACCTTTGCAAGTATAATTCACAAACAGCAAATGCAAGTAGCTTTTACTGGTCCTCCTATTCTGGAACGAAGGTTTATAATAACCTATTAGAATCCTAACGGGTCTTTAATTAAGCCTAAACTTAGACCGGTTAGTTTTAAAGATACGGTTCGTACGCACGATTAAGCGAAGACCGGGATAGAATGTGATTTAGACCCGACAAGTTTGAAGACTTGCTTAATATGGGTATATTATACACATTCTGGATTTTGAGATAAAAACGATAAGGTTTGACCCGTTTCGGCTAATTTATGCAAACTAGTTACATAAACCGAACCGAACGCGCAAGAAGCGTAACGGATAACCGTATGAGCCATATATAGGTTTCCTAAGTTAATATATCTCAATTATGTTGTGACATCAGTAAGATATCTTTTATTATGCCCGAAACGAGTTTAAACACAAACTATGTCCCGTAGGGGCATTTTGGTCATTTTCAAGGTTATAAAAGAGTTTAAGTATTTTCCTGAGTTACAGGTCTGATATCATTAGTAAAAATACTTAATTTACTAAGTTATAACAGTAGGGTATTGCATATATGTGAAATGTATCAATTATAACCAAACTATGCACCGTAGGGGCATTTTGGTAATTTCACATAAGCCGAAAAGCTCAAAACTGAAGTCTGAGTTAAACAACTTTTGCTTACTGTTAAAATATTTTAATTTACCTAAAATATCAGTAGGTATCAACCCTTGTATGTTTAAAATAGTTTTAGTACATACTATGCGTTAAAAACGCTTAAAAAGGCGATTAGAAGCCGTTTCCGGGTTCTATATAGAAAACTGATATTTTTATTATTCCAAAAAGATTAAAATAATTTATTTATCATTTAAAATCAGTAGCAAAAGGTTTGGGGTCAAAAAGATATGTAAAACTCATTTTATAGCCCGAAAGGGCAAAACCGACAATTACCGAATCAAGCCTATGACTCTAAGTTATGCTCAGCCTAAAATTAATTAAAAATCCTCAAAAATCCCAAAATAATATATTACATCAGTGGGTAAAAAGATTGATATCAAAAAGTGGGTTTAAATAGGCTATATGCTAATTATGCCGTTTAATCGCTAAAAAGCTTTCTAATTACGCTAATGAGCATAACTCTCAATCTACACCTCAAACTGATGTCAAATTTTGGGTGCATGTTTATAAATCAGTAATTAAGGTTTCTACTCTTTTACATCTTTAAAAATCACGTTTTATGGTGAAAAGGGCATAATGGTCAACATATAGGCAATTAACGGAATCATGCATATTAATTGGATAACTAATGAACCAAGGCGTATAATCACAGAGGGTTATACTAGCATGTAACCTAGTCCAATTAAAGCTCTAAGGAATTTCTAAAACATGCTTAAACGGGTCAGAACTGAAAGTCAAAGCAAAAGTCAAATTATGCGACTTTCGGTTCCGAACCGGGTCTCTACTGAAAATTGCCGGGTTGAACATGTTTAGACATGTTCTTACATTAATTACCAAGTTATATTAATGATCAAACAGGTTGTATGGGTTCTACATTGCTAATTATGCATAAATTGGAAATTAAGCATTCTGTTGACTTTTTAATAACAAGTTTGACCCAATATTTGACCTAGTTAGAGTGGGAACCAGAGGGTGCCCCTTTAAGGGTTTATTGCCCACATAATTACCAACTTATAACTACTTTCAATTCGACTAATCACTGGACCATCAATGATTAATCGCTAAGTCAAACGGTAATTACGACGGTTTGACTTTTAAGCTAAAATTAAGTAAAAACTCAACTAAGAAAGGTTAAGCATACTTACTGAAGTCCTATGCACGATTAGGAGGGCTTAAGGTCTGCTCTTAAACTCCCAAAAGCTCCAGAAATGCAGAAGAAAGGTGTGATCACAATGTTGCAACCTTGTGGCCTTTTATAGTGTTCTTGATCCTCAAAGATGGTGACAACTAAGTCTATGGGGTGATCCAGATCAACAACAAGTGCTCTTAGGGTCTAAAAGTAATGTAGGGGTCGTCCAAAGATGTGGAAAATCGATTATAAGTCGGTTTAAAGCTCAAAACAGACAACAGCCGAATTTATTGTCGCTGGGCCACCCTTACGGACCGTAAGGGGTTGGCTTACGGTCCGTAAGCCTTCTGCAGAGGGCAAAAATGTTTGGCCTTTCAAGCATTCGAAGGGGCAACCATGTATAAAGGATTTGGGGCGTGAATTATCAGTTTGGGGCCTCAACAACATGCTTGAATAGTTATGTACCCTACCATTTTGCAATGTTTTATTGAATCCTTTTTTAAAGTGCCGCAAATGAAGGTTTATCGTGCATTTCTTCGTAGGAGTCCACCCTTGCAATTATGGGTCAATTATTGATAGTATTTACCGGATTTGAATATATACCAGATGTTTATTAGTCTTGGAATTCATAATGAGGTCGTTCAGAGGTGTAAATTTTAACATGACAACACTTTTAAATTATGTCATACATCTTTAATTGGATCCGGGTTTAATAATATTTTTGTCTTACATGACACGTGTCGTTATTCTATTGAACACGAATTTTTGAGGTGTTACAGTATGCCTGACAGTCTAAGTTCTTCATGACCAATGTCAAGAAATCAGTCTCAATTTTCTCAACTTCAGGTTGAGGACATAAATTTTCTTTGATAAGAGCAACAAACTGATCCCAAGTCAGATTGTATAATGGGATCTTCCCAGTAGCTTGGATTAGCGACCTCCACCAAGCTAGAGCTTCACCTTTGAACGATTGCGACACAAACTTAACAATATCCTTATCAGCACAACCACTGATATCAACCACGATATCCATCTCGTCGAGCCAAGTCATACAATCAATGGCTCCTTTCTCCCCTGTGAAATCCCTTGGCTTATAGGTGTTGGATCGTCGTGTGACCCTAACGAGTCAATCTGAGTAGTTCATCATCAAATACAAAGGCGGAATCAATGTAAATGACGTCAACACAGCTTGTTCCTTTCTAATCTTTATCTATTACTGATTTCCTGAGCTTTTACAGATCTGATTACAATTCGGGAGCACCTCGGCTCACAAACACACAAACATAATTCCGTGTCAAATGAACAGGATCATCAGGTATTTATAGGGATTTAATTCCGCGTGAAACAAGTACAAGCGAAATTATCAGTTCATGCTGAATTACCTAATTCCGTGCGAAATTACACAAGTGTAATTTCGTGCGGAATTACCCTAAAATACTGTTTCTCGATTTCCGTGCCCTAATCTACTAGATACATTACAAGACTTATTAAAGACGAAGTTAACAGACATCAGTGCACCAACAGACTCCCCCTTGGATGTTGACGAAGTCTTTAGTATTCAGTCTTCAGTCTTTAGTCTTGATTGATCATTCTCTTGCTCCAAATTGTTTTGACATTGTAAAGCTCCCTCCAATCTTCTATCTTCAAACTTTAATCTACAAACTCCCCTTTGAATGTTGATCCAGAATCTTGACTCCCCCTTTCGCAGACTCCACCTCACGATAAGCTAGGACTTGAATTCTGGTTCAATCTTTGACATTTTCATTGCCATGGGGAATTTGACTTTTATTTCCTACACAATCTCTACCTAAATATAAGATATATGACAATAACAATTTCAATCCAAACTTACCATTCACCTTCATTTGTTGTTTTAATCAGTGTATAGAAATCCACTTAAGTATTCAGGTTCAAATTAATGACCATGATTACTCAATTTATCTACCAAGTCCAATTTAATGACCTTGGTTGATCTGAGACAATTCACACTGACATTTGTTCAACTTTTTCAAACAATTTTCTGAAATTCACAAGTTTCAAATTAATGAACTTGCTTTAACTTTTCAACTTTCACAAACTTATCATGTTAAGCTCACAACTTATCCTCCAGTTCAGAAACTTCCTGCATCTGCTTCAAATTGAATCTGAAGATCAGCTTTCCACTTTGGTTAGTCAGAAAATAAAGCAGAAATGTAAAATCTTTTTGAATTTTTAATAAAGCTTCTAAACTAGAAATGAAATACAGAACTGAAATGCAGTAAATGTAAACTATTTACAAACATATTTTTGGTGAGCGTGTTAGGGAATCATATCAGCTATTCGACAAGTCACAAGTACCGTTAAGCTTTAATTTCATACTCAGAATTAAACAATTCACTTAGATTGTCGATATACTGATCCACTTAAATTTTCACACAATTTTCAATCTGTTCAGGATACGAATTAGGTGAATTAAGAACTTAAACTCATTCATGTGTCCCACCTCTTGAATATACTCCCGTATCCAAATCCCAATATTAAGTCTTACAGGTGAGTATACCACAGATGATATCTGTAAGGGGTTAGATGCGAAAAACCGTGAGAGCTCAGGTCAGAACTTCCGTTCAGCAGAGAGATGACGGCTTCGACTTTTGGTGTGTCCCCTTTAGAGGATCTTTTTTACAACAGCACATGATTATCATTTTTCAATGTTTCATCATTTTTTATGCTGAGGGCGGCGCTATATTTCAAGCAATGCAGAAAGTATTATTCGGGGACTAGGCCATTGCTTCCGCATTATCAGAAGTCCCGGAATAATACCCCAGATATCACTAAGTATAAAGACCTAGTATCTCAGAAAGAGGGATCCTTCAAACAAGATTTCAGGGGTTACCTATATATCCAAGTAGTGTTCCCCACGAAATAAGCAAGTTTGAATTTAGGTTTATATCCCGAACAAACCTACTAAATGTGTAAAAACCTATCGACATATCATCAGCGAAACTGTTTAACACTTTTAAACATTACATATCTTTAGCATACTATAACTGTGAAACCAATGTACTATCATTTTCCCTTTTTACACAAGCTCTTTTCTGGTTTTCTAATGTTTTTGGATTTTTGAAATTTTTTATTGTTTTTGTATTTTCTGAAAATATTACCCTATACTCCACCTAAATACCAAAACAAGTAAAAAATCGACAAACCATTGCAGATTGCTTCTCAACATCATCATCTACAATGTCTCCTTCATCAACGCCAAGAATCTCCTCCAACACCGATAAAAGCTTCATACCATTCAATTTTAGCATATATTGAAAACGAGTTTTATCAAACGCTTTCGTATGTAAATCAACTTTTTGCTCGTCAGTGTGGATTTTCTCAAATCGTATCAACTTCTTCTTGAAACAATCTCGAATGAAGTGATGACGAATTTCAATGTGTTTCGTTTTAGCATGATGAACAGGATTTTTCGTAATGTTAATCACTGCCTCATTATCAACAAAGATAGGGGTGTTTAGAAATTGCAAACCGTAGTCGCGCATCTGTTGCTGGATCCACAAGATCTGAGAGCAGCAACTACTAGCAGATACATACTCCGCTTCACATGTGGATAAAGCCACAGAGGTATGCTTTTTGCATTGCCAGGTGACCAATCTTGATCCAAAGAACTGGCACCCCACTGTTGTTGATTTAGCGTTAACTTTGCAGCATCCGAAATCTGAATCGGAATAACCTTCGAGCATGAATTCGCCATCTTTTGGATACCACAACCCCAACGATGGAATTCCTTTAAGGTAGCGTAATATCCTTTTAACAATGACCATGTGCGAAGCTCTCGGGTTAGATTGAAATCTTGCTGCGAGGTAGGTTGGATACATAATATCGGGTCTTAAAGCTGTTAAATACATCAGCGATCCGATCATGGAACGATACATCGTTTCATCTACCTTCTCTCCGGTGAGATCAGGGTTTATCCCATGGTTCGTAGCTAATGGGGTGGAAGCTGGAGTAGAACCTGTCATCTGGAATTTCTCCAAGATATCATGAACGTACTTCGTTTGATGTATGAAAATTCCCTTAGGCAATTGATCAACCTGAAGTCCCAAGAAGAATTTCATCTCACCCATCGATGACATTTCGAATTTCTGCTTCATAACTTGTTCAAAATCTTTGCACAAAATTTCATTTGTTGACCAAAATATGATGTCGTCCACGTATATCTGAACTATCAGAAGATGTCCGTCGACCTCTTTGGTAAAGAGTGTGGCATCCACTTTTCCACGAATGAAGCTGTTGGCTAGCAGGTGTTGAGACAATGTCTCGTACCAAGCTCTCGGGGCCTGGTGTAAACCATACAGCGCTTTATCCAGCAAATAAACCTTGTCTTTGTGGATTGGATCGGTGAAGCCCGGTGGCTGTCCGACATATACCTCCTCTTTTACCTTCCCATAGAGAAACACCGATTTAACATCTAACTGATATACTTTGAAATGTTTCCAAGATGCAAATGCTAGGAAGATTCTGATCGCTTCAAGTCTAGCAACTGGAGCATATACTTCAGTGAAATCTATCCCCTCTTGCTGACTGAAACCCTGGACTACGAGTCGAGCTTTGTTACGAATAATAACCCCTATATCGTCTCTCTTACACTTGAACACCCACTTGGTGTTTATCTTCCTTTGACCATCAGGCAAGTCTACTAACTTCCACACTCCTAACTTCTCAAACTGACTCAACTCTTCTTACATAGCATTGACCCAAGAATCTTCAGTTAGCGCCTCTTTGTATGTTTGCGGTTCAATCTGCGAAATAAAGCAAGTTAGTGAAAACTCAGTTTGTAAAGGAGCTACTGTAGAATAAAAACAAGTAAAGCCTTGGTCAATTTGACGTCTAGCGCGAACGCCTGATTGTAATTCTCCACATCACCTCGCCTGAAACATCTACCTCGCCTTCCAGATTAGTAACAATCTGATTTGCACCTTCTTCATTGACTGGGTTTGTTTGACTTGAAATCTGAATTTGCTCCCCCTCAGAATCTGAATCACTACGATCAAATACTGGTCTGTTCTCAGATTCTTGATTATCATTCTGTGCCGTCAGATTATCATAAGCAACTTCATTTTGTTGGATATCATCATGTTCTCCAGCATTGCTTGGACCTGCTTCATGGTCATTTGAAGTTTGTTGTGGTCGACTTGAATACTCAGCTGGAAACCTTTCCTGCGATTCTTCATACTCTCTCAGAATATCCAACTCATCAAAGAAGTCTTCTTCTTCTTCTTCTTCCTTTTCTTCTTCCGTGTCAAACGAATCCCACAAAGTGTCATAATGAAAACGCCATGAATCTCCTGGATTCAGCGGTGGCATTGTGTGACCTTGGTATTCAACATTGTGTGCTTCAATAATCCGCTTTAAGCTTGGAACAAAAACTCGTTTCAATGGAGTTGAGTAACCCACGAAAATTCCTTCAATGCTCTTTGCACCAAACTTTCCAAAAGGCTCTAGAACTGTGCAGGGAGACCCAAACGGTTCTAAATACTTCAGGTTCGGTTTGCGGTTATTGATCAACTCAAAACATGTCTTGTTGAATTTCTTCACAGTGAGAACCCGATTGAGTGTATAGCATGCGGCGGATACTGCTTCTGCCCAAAAATTTACTGGTAGCTTTGAATCAGCAAGCATTGTCCTGGCCGTTTCAATTAGCGTCCTGTTCTTTCTTTCAGCTACTCCATTCTGCTGTGGAGTGTAAGGCGCGCTAAATTCATGCAATATACCTCTTTCATCACAATATTCTTCCATCTTGTTGTTCTTGAACTCAGTACCATTATCACTTCTGATTCTTTTGATACGTCTTTGGTACAAGTTTTCAATTTTTCTGAACAACGCCATCAAACTATCAAACGTCTCATCTTTCAACTTCAGAAATGAAACCCATGAAAACCTTGAAAATCATCCGTGACAACCAAACAATAGTAATCACCAGTAAAACTTTTGACATTCACTGGACCAAAAAGATCCATATGAAGTCTCTCTAAAGGTCTTGATACTGAGTTGACTTTCTTTTGAGGATGTGATTTCTTCTTTTGCTTGCCTTTGATGCAGCTAATGCACTCCCCCTCAAGATGAAAACCTTTGACATGAACACCAGTAACCAAGTCATTGTGCACCAAGTGATTCATTTTTCTAAGATGTATATGACCCATCTTCCGGTGCCACAATTGCGATTCCTTCTCAGTTGCTCTTGACACAAAACAATGAGCCTGACCCGTTGTTGTAGTTGCTACACTCATGTTCAATACGTACAGATCATTCACTCTGGGCGCTCTCATGATAACCCATTCTTCAGGAACAACAAATCCTGGTTTCAAGATCAAACATTCTTTGTCTGTAAAGTGCGTCGTATACATACGATCATAGATCTGAGATATGCTCAGAAGATTGTTTTCAAGCTCGGCGATGTAGTTAACTCTTTCAAACGTGACAATGCCATTGGATAACGTTCCTTTTCCAACTGTTCTACCACCTTGATTGCCTGTAAAACCTACATAACCTCCATTGAAATTTCTAACATCGTACAGCAGGGCTGTTTTCCCCGTCATGTGCCGAGAAGCTCCACTATCCATAATCCATCGTGAAACGGATCTTGGAAGCTCCTGCACATATCAGAAACATTTAGTGAGATTTTGATGCTACCCAAGCCTCTTTTGACTCAGGTAACTGAACTTTAAGGTGAGATTTAGTAGTGTAAAGTGGCAGAAAATTTTTATCATTCATCTTTAAGCTCTCTGCAAATCCAACCTCAACCTCTTTGTTTAAGAAAAAATTGTCTTTTTGAGGTTGACCAGATGATTGGTCTTTCTTCGAAACAACCTTCTTCTCAGAAGTAATAACTTCTTTTGGTTCAAGTTTCTCATAGTAATCCAAAGGAACATTCATCTTTACCAGAGTGGTAGAAGACGATTGTTTTTCTGACTCTGAAACCTTTGGTTTTGGAACACTTGATTTCTTTTCAACAACTTTTGGCTTCCATGCTTATTGAGACGATGCAACCCGTTTGTAAAACTTGTCATTTTTAGTTACCATATTCTTAACAGGTTCAGTTTTGATCTTTGTGTTGTCATTTTTCAAAACCTTTTTCTCAACAACCAATGGAGCTTTTCCCTTCACATCATCTTTCTTTCTTGAATTCATCACAACTTCAGTCTTAGGCTTCAAGTTAGTACACTTTCATGCAATATGTCCAACTTGATTGCATTTGAAGCAAGTTCGGGTGACAACTACCCGGCTTGTGCCTTCAGACTGAGGCTGCGATGCTTTCTTCTCAAAGAACTCTTTGTTTGATTTTAAAAAAATCTCAGATTCTTCATCAGAAAGTGAACTTGAACTGTTCACAAACACCTTTTTCTTAACAAACTTTTTGTTTTGAACATTTTTCTTTTGATAATTCTTACCACCCTGATAACCACCCGACCATCAGTTTCGATTGTTGTTATAAAAACGCGGTGGAACAACAGGTTTCTTGTAGTAAGCTTTATCTTTTTCAAAATTCATTTGCCTCTTCGTCTGTTTTAGACCTTCAATCTCAGACAGATCAATTTCAACCAATTTGAACACATTTTTCAATTTAACAACATTAACATTCTCCAGTGGAAACTCAGAATCCGAATACAACTTATCCGATCCCGACATCTTGTACATGACAAGAGTAGGTTCTTCATTTAAGTTGTTTTTGGATTGTGGTTTCGGAATGTAATTGTTCAGAAAACACTCTTCATCCTCAACTGAATCACTATCAAACTTCAAAACACTTTCAGCCATGCCTTTAACAATATCAGTTTGAACACTTTCATCAGATGAAGAAAATGTAACATCAATTGACTCTGGAAGTTTTATTTCATTCGTTTCATCTTCATCATTAACCAACCCGGATGTTTTCTTTGAAAAATTGTTTAACACTGGCGGTGGAACCTGATGATACCCAACCCCAGTTCCATCCGAGTAAACATCTTCGCCTGCTTTGTTTTTTCCGATAGGTTTAGGAACAATGTGTTGTAAAACAAAGCTTGCGGAGCTGTAACTAGTTAATTTCAGATTGATACGCTCATTCTCAGTCTTAGCTTCTTCAAACTGAAGCTTTAATTTAGCAATCTCATCCAGTTGTTGGTTGATTTGCTCTTCTTTGTGTCTAAGAACTACAGTTAAATGCTCATTTTCTTTATTTGTTTTACCGTTTCTTTCATCAGAATCTTTTACCGTTCGTTTTAGTTTGTCAAAATTTTCTGAGAGTTGACGATTTTCGTGAATTAGCTTTTCATTCTCTTTCCTAATTCTTTCTACTTCAATTTTATCATTTTCAATTTTCTCAGTTAAATTTTTAGCTCGATCATTTGAAGCTTTTAGCATTTTATCACGGTCTAGAATCTGATCTTCAACCTTTCTGACTCTTGTTGTCAGTTCTTCAACCTTTGCATCACTAAGGTAAGTAAGTGTACTACAAAACTTGCAGTTTTTCATGCAACTTTTGCAGTCACTATCACCTTTGACTTTCTTACCTGTCTCTCTTGTTGAAATGTTTGGACTGACCTTGCTTTTAGACGCAGTTTCAGACTTAGAGTCTACCTCAAGTTCCTTTGCAGCAAGCACTTTGTCAGCCATCTTCCCCAAGTTTTCAGCGGTGAAATCTTGTGAAGTATCGATAATCCCATCATCAATCTTCTTTGGCTGCGACTCTTTCTCTTTCTCTTTTTCTTCTCCACCTCCCCACCATTCTCTCTGTAAAGCTTCTTCTTCTTCCGCAAATTCCTCAATGAAATCTTCTATACTAAGAGTTTTTGTATCAATAGCAATGTTTCCTTAAGGATCAAGGTAACATTCTCTATTAGCATCCCATCTTTTTGCTCTCTTAGCTTCACTGAACACCTTAGATAATCTGATCATCTTGAATTCTGCTCTCTGCTTTCTGCTGAGGTATTTTTGTTCTTCATTTCTGGTGTCTTTGAAAGGAGTAATCTTTTCTGCTGCGAAAGCGTAACCAACTGCATCTTCCTCTGGTAGCAGTTCACTCCAATCAAAACCTTCATCATCATGAATAACAACAAGAGCTCTTGATTTTTCTTTGGGGGCATCCTCAAGCTGCTTCATTCTGGGCGGTTCTGATTTATTCTGATGATAGATCGCTCTTTTGTAGTAATCCACGCGGAATGGATTTGCAGTATCATCAGCAGGAGCGTTACGACATTCACGTTTGAAATGTCCTTTTTGTTTACACCTGAAGCACGTGACTTTTGATTTGTCAAAACCAAGTTTTGTGGATGGCCATCCGATAGAGTGTCTCCCAGTAATCTCCATAAACCGTTGCGCTCTCCAGACTGCACTGGCCATACACCACCTGATATCGATCAGTTTTATTTCTTCAGGATCTATTTGATCATAGTCCTCCTTAGTCAAGTTGGTGTTTCCAATCTTGCCCGCCACAAGGCTCTCGTACGATTCTAACACTGACGCTAAGAACACCATCTGTTGTTTTGCTGACTCTTCACTGAAATTTTGAGCATTCTTCAGATCCACAGCAATGTTACATTGGAACAGATTCTTTGATGCAGATTGGCTTGAATTTGTTGAAGAAGATCCACTATGAAAACCACTGTGAGGAGTTTCTTGGTTCACATTATTTGAACTCTCTGCAGAAAATGTTGTTCTTGGAGAACCAGTCTTTGGTAGATTTCCTCTGTAGTACAACTCAACATTCTGCTGATAAGATGAGTTGTTGACTTTGCTAGATTTCTTGATCTCCAACTCGTGACTCTCTAGTCTTTCGATAAGCAGATCCACTGTCAACTCTTCAGACTTGATTGTATTCTTCAGCATTAATGCAAAGTACTGCCAATCTTGTTCATTCGGCAGCGAGTCGAACAGTTTGTCAACCAATTCTTCTTGAGTATATACAATTTTGTGTCTTGCCAACTCCAATTTCAGATGCCCGAATCTCTCAATCATCTTGGAAACAGACTCGTTCTTTAAACAACCAAATAAATCAAACTCTTTTCTTAACAGTTCCTTTTTGTTTTTGACAATCTCAGCACTACCTACACATTTTACCCTCAGTTTCTCCCAAAGATCATTTGAATTTTCATATTCAATCAACGAAATTATATCATCTCTCACAGACTGATGAATCAATGCGATGCACTTTTGTTCAGCAACATAATTTTCAATTTCATCAGTATCTGTCAAACTTTCACCAAAACGTTGTCCTCTAACGTAACAATTCTTTAAACTCTTCCAGCTTTGATATGCAAAAGCTTGAAGCCACTCGTCAAATCTTGTAGCCCACCTATTGTAATCTTCAATCGCCAACAATTTTGGAGGTTTGTTGTATGTTCCATATGCACTTTCTACACTCAAAGCATCATTAAGAGTTTTCTTTGCACTTGATATCGGTGTGGTTTCATTCGTGTTATTTATTGAGCCATCTCCTGAACCACTAGTAAAAGCAAACACATCACAGAAAGGATTCATGAAATCATCCATCTTTCAAGTACCTGAAACAATCAACAAACACTTAGAAAAATTTTTGGAATTTTGGAAAAGTGAGTTTCAAACGAAATTAGTTTGAGCGGAATAGCTTCAAACGAAATTACCCACTCAAACGAGATTACTTTCAAACGGAAATAGGTTTCAAACGAAATTACCAACCAGAATCTAATTCCGTGCGGAATTAGATTGATTTCAAACAAAATTAATCACTTGAAACGAAACTAGTAATTTCGTTTGTGAACTTCAAACGGAATTAGCCTGTTTTAAACGAAACAAGGAATTCCGTGCGGAATTACTTCAGATTTTTCAAGCGAAATTAGATACACGTTCAAACGGAATTAACTTCGAGGCCCATTTTTATCACTTTTACTTTGAATTTTGATCTGAAACTTTCAAGGGTTTGTTAATAGTGTATTTCTCTTATGATATGTGAAAATCAAGCCATTTTGTCCGTTAAATCTGCTTCAAATCAGAAAAGAAAGAGTAGAAGTAAGAGAATCCAGTTAAATCAAGCTGAATTGGTATGAACTCCTCGTCCTGAGCTCTGATGCCACTTGTTGGATCGTCGTGTGACCCTAACGAGTCAATCTGAGTAGTTCATCATCAAATACAAAGGCGGAATCAATGTAAATGACGTCAACACAGCTTGTTCCTTTCTAATCTTTATCTATTAATGATTTCCTAAGCTTTTACAGATCTGATTACAATTCGGCAGCACCTTGGCTCACAAACACACACACATAATTCCGTGTCAAATGAACAGGAGCATCAGGTTTTTATAGGGATTTAATTCCGCGTGAAACAAGTACAAGCGAAATTATCAGTTCATGCGGAATTACCTAATTCCATGTGGAATTAGTAATTTCGTGTGAAACACTTAATTTCGTGCGAAATTACACAAATGTAATTTCGTGCGGAATTACCCTAAAATACTGTTTCTCGATTTTCGTGCCCTGATCTACTAGATACAATACAAGATTTATTAAAGACGAAGTTAACAGACATCAGTGCACCAACAACAGGAGATAAAGTATTTATAAGAACAGGTTTTGACCCGAGGCTCCTGATTAAGCACAACCTGTCTAGACGGAATACTTCTCTGATTTGATGAATGATGAGAATCTCTTTTGTGAGCTGTATGAGTCTTGAATGGTGGTTTTGAATGCGGTACAGACTGAGTTCTGGCGCGAGTACCACTTGATTCGTTAAACTGTCTGTCGAGAGCTCGAGTAACGGCATTATCTATTAATGCCTGCAGTTCCGCACCACCTACATTAACTCTAGTAGTATCATTATTCTCCCTCGGGTGACTGTTAACCTCATTTGATCCGGCCATGTAGCTTGATTGCTACATAAAATATTAATAATGATTTATTCAAAAATCTATTATGGAATGTCATTTACGGCAATTCCTTAATCATGGTAATACTAAACCATATCGGTTAATTTGTTAGGCATAATTTATCTAGGATCTTATTTATAATTAATCCTTATTTGTAAATTATCAAAATATTAGAATGGCACAAAAGCCTAGTCACATAGACAATTTTTTTAAATTTATAAGCCAAGATTTTATAGGATGGAGGCATTAAGGCTTGAACATAGTTCATTACCTTTTCTTGACAGGGAGTCGTAGAGTACAACTGTTTTTTTATCTTATAGGACAACAAGTGTGGCCCGTAGGCTCTTCATCACTAATGGATGTTTATATAATAAATAAAGGAAAGGAAGTGGAAGAATCCAATATAAGGATGACTTGTGTGATTTTATCGAATCACATTTGTCAGGAGTGTTAACATGTTTTCAGATGTTAACAAAGATTTGAATCTTAAAAAGGGACTACCATCATGGCCCTGTCTTAGAATGACACACGGGCTAGGTTTTTTTACCTTTAAGATTTTATATAATAATTAATGGCAGATCAATTACAAAAAGGAGTGATATTTGATTTATTTCATTTATTATATTCATGCATATAATGACAATGAAATTTTAAAATTAAAACATACAATTATATTTAAAAGGAGTACATAGGTGCCCTAAACGGGACTTTTACATAAATAACTTACCCACGCATGGGCTAAAATGAAAATACAAGTCCTCACAGGGACTAAGTACATAAATAAAAATGTCCACGCAGGGACTTGATTGAAATAAAGAAATTACAACACAAATAAATAAGGAATCTTCAAAAATCCCTCTTCTTCTTCTTCTTCCCCTTGATCAGATTCGCCAAACCCTTAAACAGAACTCGGCGGCTTCTACGCTCCTCTTAAACCTCTCGTTCCACCTGGTTCAGCCTCTGAAGAATCTCTTGTTGTTGCGGTGGCGGGATCAGTGGCGGCTGTTGCTACGGAGGTTGAGGAGGTGGCGGGAATGGATACCCATATGCTTGGTACCCAGATTCGTACGAAGCTGCATAGGGCCCTTCAGGGTGAAGAGCATTGTAGTTGGCCGCCTCGATGTACGGGTCGATGGCTGGGGCATTGTAATAGTTGTACCCTTGGTAGGCTGGCTGCTCAAATGGGTTATACGCCGCTGCACCGGCGTATGAAGGAACTGGGTTATCAAAACCCATTGGTGGTGGTGGTGCGACCGGAGCTGAGTCGACTTCTGATACAGGGTTTTAAGGCCCACCCATCTGCGGGTCTTCATATAGTGGCGGGTAGTGACTGCCACTGGAGTGTTGAGGGGTGCTGAAGTGAAAATCCCCTCCTCGCACGGACATCCGTGCACCTGATCTTCTTCGGGTCGGTGGTTCTGGATGCGGCTGCTGTACTGGCGGCGGCGGTGGCGGTGGTGTGACCGCTTCAAAATGTGGGTCTTCAGAGGAGACCTGTTGGTGTGGTGATGAGTGGTGGGAAGGTGTGTACTCCCAGTGATAATTGCTCCACCATTGAGCAAATGAATCGGGACCTCTATAAGGCAAACCATGGAAAGATGATCCGTCTGAAATCTCTATGGGATGCGTGGGCATCCCAGTTGGCGGCTCGGCAGGTTCTGGATCTGGATCCTCGTCCATATCCATATCCTGGGCTTCAAGAAAATGGTCTTCTGGTCCCAACGGGTTATGGCCCATTGGTTCTTCACTCACGTTTGCCGTATCAAACCAGCTCTGAAAGTAGGGGGTTGGGTCTTGGAAGGCCCGGTTTGATCCTGATCGTTGCTACGGGATGAAGGAGTGGTGAGAGTTATTGGGCTCATTTTCTGATTGTGGCCCAAAGGAGTGGTGGTAAGAAGGTGATGAACTGAGCGAGACTGAACGCCTCGCCGGCTCCAAGTAATTCCTCCAATCCTCGTGGGGACTTGAGCTTAATGTTGCTGATGGAGTTCGCCGGTGTGATGGCCTGGCCTCATGATCATTAGGAGCAGTGAATGGCGCCTTGCCTCGTCCTCTTCGTCCTCCGAATCGCGGCGGCATTTTTGTTTGTACCTGCCAAAATAAACAAAGGAAACCAACAAAAGAAAACAATAAGATTAGGATTAGTCCTAAGTCATTTGTGTAGGATCGAGTAGCGACCCGAACGAGTCGATCAGAGGTGTTCTAATCTGTTTCAGAGGCGGAAACTAAGAAACGGACTTGAAAAACAGCTTGTTTCACTTAATTCTGCCTTGTATATTGTTTTCACAGCGATTACAAACAAACGGCACTTCGGCAGCAGTTTGGTACCGGAAAACAAGATCGTTACAAATGATTACGCTTGAAAGGTTTATATAGGGGAAGGGGTTCCGCTTGAAAGTGTCACGAGACAGTTCAAGCGGAATCACAACAATCTGATTTCGCTTGAAAGTGTCTCATGACAGTTTCAAGCGGAATCACCTCTTCGAGTGAAATCAGAACAATTAGACACCTAAATCTCGTATTTTCTCGAACAACGTGCCCTGATCTAACAAATCTAGTACTAGACTCGATACAAGACGAAGTCGACAGACGTATGCACCAACAAACTACCCCTCGGATGTTGACGAGTCTTAAGTGTCGAGTCTTCAATGTCTTCAGTCTTTATCAGTCTTTGGGCTTCCAGAATCTCGATCTGGCTCTAGACTTATTCTATCTCTCTTGAAGATCAATACCAACAGATAACCTTTTCTCGGATGTTGCTTTAACATTTTCGCATCTTCACGATCAAAATCCTATCTCTTTCATCTTCAAACTCTCTCTCTAACAGACTCCCCCTCAAACCTTGCTGGGATCGCAGTCTGCCTTTTACAGGATCAGGATAAGAACCTGGCTTTCTTACAATTTCAGAGTCCTCAGGTATCGAAACCTGTCTCTCATCCAGCTCAGGTTATCCTGCACATCCTCTACCTAAAACATAAGCTTCACAAATTTATAATTTGACAAAATTTATGCTATTGCAAGAGTTAATTTGAAAGATTTAGCATTAAATATATCTGATGACCACTTGTAAATACATCTTTCAAAAACAATCTTCCCAAACCTGTTCATCATGTTTAGCACTTGGAATTTTGAAAATCAGCTTTCCAATATCAGTTGTCGAAAATCTTTTTGGATTTTTCAAAAAAAATTTTAAAACACACTGAAACTCTTTTTGGAATTTTCTTTTGAAAGAATTACAGTAACGAAATATTTACAAGCAATATTTTTGTGAGTTTGTGTAAGAAGATCATATCCTTTTTTGAAACCAATCACTGGCACCGTTAAGCTTTAAACATTTAAATTTCTAAACGATTCACGTAGATTGACGATATTGTGGTCCACTTAAACTCAATCTAAAAACTTTCGAAATGTTTACTGATACGTTAAGGTATATTAATTTTGCACTAAATTCTTATGGACCCCACGATCTCAGCATATCCCCTCATCATGCAATACACTGACCCAAGTAATGCCTTTAAACTTTTATCAACTGTGATTTGTGTGAAAACAACACAGAATGTTTAAACATTAACAATCAGGTCGATACTTCCGTATACGCAGAGAAAGTCCAATGTTTAAACAAAATAAGAAACGTAAAACAAGTTGAAGTTGTTTAGACTTTAACCACCAGGTCGATACTCACGTAGCAGAGGTGATCCAAAGCTTAAACGAAACACCAAAGAAAATAAAGCAGAACGTTTAGGCAATAACATAGAGGTCGATATTCACGTATACACAGAGGATGTCCAATGCTTAAACAAAAATAAAGAAATAAAACAAGTTTAAATCTTTGCAAAATGAAATGCACAATCACAACGACTTTTCAGCAAAGTTGTGAAAGTTCACAAACTTAACCAGTTTTATGTCTTTCGACAATCAGCGATTACTGAGTAGGCACACAATCAAGAAGGACAAAACTAAGTACTATGCTTTTGACCATGTTTCCCACTAGAACTACGCTTTTTCATTTTAGGTTTGTATCGTTCTCGCAAATCTACTAGTCTAGCTGAGCCTACCGTCACATCTTTAGTGAGACCATTTATCACATTTTGACTTTCCATTTCTTTAGCATGCTGTTATCGTCCACTGATGTATTATCATTTCCTCTTTTATACAACAAAACTCATTTTTGATTTTATCATGTTTTTATCTTTTTCAAATTTTCAAATGTTTTTGGATTTTCTGAAAATTTTTACTCCCCCTAAAATGCAAACACATTTTAGGAAATTTGAAAACAAACTATACAATAAAGTGACAACTGATATTGAATTACTTCAAATCGCCATCCACTTGGCATCAACAATCAGAACTCCCCCTCACAACAAACTATTTTCCCTTTGTGATTTCAAAACACTTAAGTTTGTTTTAATCAAATGGTTTTTCCGGAAAATTAGTTTTGTTGATTTTCAAACCACTTGTAGGTTAGGGGATAAACTCATCATTTTTTTCTTCAAAAATACCACCTGTAAGTATGGTCCAATCAAGTTCAACTTAATGACCTTGATTAACCATTTGAAGATGAAAACCTTCTTCAATCACTTTCAGGTTCACTCACCAACCATCCCATTTGTAAATCAAAATATAACAATATAAAGATATAACATGTAGATTTACCAACCAAACATTTCAAGAATGATGCCGATTCCTGCTCCACTCTTACCAACCTGGGAGCTCCAGCAAGTCAGGTGTTTACTCAAACATTATGTCCACCCAAGCCTGACCAGCCTTGGGTGATTTTGGTACACATCTATCCCACCAACATTTTGATTTGTAAAACTCTTTTGCACCTTTTACCTTTCTATCAACCATCTTACCGAAAATATGTTTGACTTTCCCGTTGAAAGCTTTCTCAACATCAAATTCTCCCTTATCAGCGAAGAATTGATTTGAGATCTCAACCTTTCCCACTTTCGACTTCATATTTTCCTTTGACAATGGAGGAAAATCTTCATCGTTCATCACAGGAACGGAATTCACAATCTTTTTCTCAACCAATGACTCCTCTGATTTTATGGAATCAGATTCATTGTCAGAACTATTTTCTGAACTTTTAACAACCCACTTTTGTTTACTTAAATCACCTCTTCTTTTGTAAAACCGTTTTGAATTTTCACCTTCCTTAGAAGTAGAATTTTCAAACTTTTTAACATTTTTCACAGGTTGTTCTTTCTTATCAACAAATTTTCTCCTCGAATCAAAGTTAGAAGAAACTCCCTGTTCTTTGTAGTTGGTATTGGGGCAATTCCAAGCTACGTGACCAACTTCTTGGCATTTGAAACAAGTTCTTCTGTTAACTCTTTCAGCAAACCTTCTCACATTCTTCTTCACTTCAGCAAGAAACTCTTGATTCGACTGCTTCCAGAACGGTTTCTTCTGTTCATCCTCTGAACTTCCTCCAGAAACAAATTTAGTTTTTGGTTTATAAGTTTTATGATTTTTATAAATTTCTGGTGAAGTAAAACCAAGACCTTTCTTTTTAAGGTTACCATTATGGTTTGGTTTCTTTTGAAAACCATAACCACAACCATAACCCATTTTCTTGTTTACTCTTTGTTGAATTCTTGAAGAAGTGTACTTGTTAGGTTTTCCATTAAGATTTAAATCTTTTATTTCATAAATATTAATTTCTGTCAATTTGAAAACCTGTTTGATCATTTCAGTTTTTACACTTCTTATTGGGAATTCCTGATCAGAATATAATTTGTCTGAATCATTCAACGTATATGCTACTTTGATTGATCCATCATTCAAATTAGATTTTGATAACAAAAATTCTTTATTGTAAACCCTTTTGACCGGCGAACTCGGACTCTTATCAGACGAACTCGAACTATCTGACTTAGACTCTGACTTTGACTCTTCATCCATTTCCAACACCTGATCAACAACTTTCTTTACTAACTCAGACTCATGATCAGTGTCAGACACTGTGAATGTGACATCAATATTGTCTGGTAATTCATCAATGATTCAGACTTTAACTTGATGTTGAGAGCCTTATTGACACGTTCCTCGTTTGGATTTCTGGGAGAATAACTCTCAAAGATTGGAGGCGGACATTTGTTGTACTTGACACTTGGTTTCTTACCAGTATCAGTATCTTCAGTCTTTTTCTTCGTGAAAGCCTCAAGACCTGCAACAGTAGGATAAACACGATTAATCAAATAATCACATGTAGTATAACTCAACAGTAATCGTTTAATCCTTTCACTCTCAATCTTCTCAAGTTCCAATTCCTGCTTCAGCTTCGCACAATCTTCGATGTACTCATTGATGATGCTCTGCTTTGTCATTAAAGTTGCGCTCATCTTTTCCATTGCTTTTTCAATTTCTGTATTCGTCTTTTTCAGACTATCAACTGTCCTGTTCAGCAGATCGTACGACTCCTTCACATACTTCACACCATACAGTAAATCTTCTTTAATCTTCTCTAATTCAACAATCTTCTTATCTTTTTCTTCACAAGCTTTGCAAGATTCTGAACATTTCAAACATGGTTTTTCAATTTCAACCATTTTTTCAACTATCTTCTCAACTTCGACAGTGTTTTCAACTTCAACAAGTTTTTCTATTTCGACAATCTTCTCTACTACAACAACTTTTTCAACTTCGACAATTTTTTCTATCTCTACAATCTTCTCTACTTCGACAACTTTTTCAACTTCGACAAGTTTCTCAACTTCGACGATTTTCTCCACCACTTTTTCAACTTCAACAATCTTTTCTATTGCATTCTCAGTTACTGCTTCAACTTTTGTTTCTCCAGCTTCTGTCTTCTCCTTTTCATCAGCGAGTAACTTTGTTGTTTCTAGCTCTCTCTTCAATCTGTCAATCTTCTTTTGATTCAGTATCTCAACTTTATCTGCATAGAAAAAATTAAAGCTGTCAGGATCAATGCTTTTTCTACATTTGTTAAGATATTCTTCCTCATCATCAGTATCAACATCACTTCCAAGATCTGGAAAAATTGGGATTCTTTTCTGATTAGCTTCATCTTCACCCAGAATTTTAGCAACAAGAGCTGTTCCAGGTATGTATTTGTCCCAACTAAATCCCTCTGCAACAAACTCATCATCTTGATCTATTATCCCAAAATAAGCTTTCTTATTTGCTTCTTCCATCATTTTTCCATGAGCAGTTTTCTGATCCTTTTGTTGAGGTTGTTGATCAATCTGATGAAAGATTGATTTCTGATAATAATTACTCTTTTCTTGATTCCCAGTTGCTTCTTGGTTTTTACACTCTCGTTTAAAATGACCCTTTTCTTTACAACGGAAACATGTAACTTTAGACTTGTCAAAACCTAATGGAGAAGCAGCCATTCCTCGAAACTCATCTCTGCCAGTAATTTGTTGAAACTTTTCTGCTCTCCTACAGGCACTGGCCAAACACCACTTCACATCCATCAACTCAAGTTCTTCTGCATCGATTTGGTCGTAATCTTCTTTTGTGAGCATCGGATTACCAATTCTTCCTGCGACTAGGCTATCATATGACTCTAACATGGCGACAAGAGATGCCATGTGTTGTTTAGCCTGCTCTGGAGAAAGATGTTGACCATTCTGAATGTTCAATGTCACATTGCATTGAAGATTTGTAGAATTTTGCTGTTGAGGACTTGATGTTGTGATGTTTGGATCAAAGCTTGAAAATGATGAAGAATATCCACCACTTTGAGTTGTCGTGCGAACATTTGGACTGGAAGAACTATCAGCACTAAAAGCAGTACTAATCTTTGGACTTTGACTGGAGGTAGCTTCAAACTTGTTCCCTCGGTAATACAAACTAACATCTTGTTTGGCATTTGGATTTGTCATGATAGCAGTTTTTTGAATATCCAATTCCTGCTCTTCAATTTTCTGAATGAACTGTGCCAAATTCATACTCTTGGATTTCCCCATGAGTTTCACAATCATCAAATATGTTCCCCACTTGTGCTGTGGTAAAGCTTCAGCTAGTTTATCAACCCACTCATCATCCTCTTTCTTAATGTCCAATCTACCCATTTCCAATACCAGATGACAATATCTATCAATTGTCTGCTTTGTTGTTTCATGATCAAACACTGTAAACATATCAAACGATTTCTTCAATAAAGCCTTTTTGTTTTTGATCATATCTGCACTCCCTCTGAATTTCTGAATCAAAGCTTCCCAAATTGATCTAGCTGTACCATTATGTTGAAGCAAAACAAAAATATCTTCTTTAACTGCTTGCTGAAGAATGCTGATCATCATCTTTTCACTTGTGTATTTCAACTTGTCAGCTTCTGAAAAATCATTAAAACCCTTTTCAAGCCCACGTTCATTCTTTGGTCTCTCGTAATCTTTCAACAATGAACACCATGCATCAAATTTGTATGCCTGAACCCAGTTCTCAAATCGACTTTTCCATCCCTGAAAATCCTCAATGTACATCAGCTTCGGTGGTTTCTGATGAGTTCCTGTCTCATTTTCCTTGTACAATGTTTCAGCAGCTGTAACTGGAGCAACCGGTGTTGCGAACGCATTGTAAAACTCTTCAGCCATGATTTGGTAACACGTTTTTCAAAAACAGACAGATCCAAGCGGAATAACCACAATACTATTTGGAGCGGAATCACTACACAACAATTTCAAGCGAGATAACACGTTGGAGCGGAATCACAAGCAACTTGGAGCGGAATCACCCAACTCAGTTTCAAGCGGAATAGTTCAACACCGTTTCAAGCGAAATAGCTGATCTCGAGCGGAATCACAGAATTGTCCATTTTTGCCATTTTAAATCCGAATTTTAATCTGATTCTTTCAAGGCTTTGTTAAAATGCACTTTTATACAATCTGTGAAAAATTTGGCCGATTTTAACCGTGAAAACTTGTTCTATTGAAGAAAGAAGATGTAGAAGTGAGAAAACACAATGAAAACAAGCTGATATTTGCAGAACTCCTCCTCCTGAGCTCTGATACCACTTGTAGGATCGAGTAGCGACCCGAACGAGTCGATCAGAGGTGTTCTAATCCGTTTCCGAGGCGGAAACTAAGAAACGGACTTGAAAAACAGCTTGTTTCACTTAATTCTGCCTTGTATATTGGTTTCACAGCGATTACAAACAAACGGCACTTCGGCAGCAATTTGGTACCGGAAAACAAGATCGTTACAAATGATTACGCTCGAAAGGTTTATATAGGGGAAGGGGTTCCGCTTGAAAGTGTCATGAGACAGTTCAAGCGGAATCACAACAATCTGATTTCGCTTAAAAGTGTCTCATGACAGTTTCAAGCGGAATCACCTCTTCGAGCGAAATCAGAACAATTAGACACCTAAATCTCGTATTTTCTTGAACAACGTGCCCTGATCTAACAAATCTAGTACTAGACTCGATACAAGACGAAGTCGACAGACGCATGCACCAACAATTTGACTAGACTCGGAAGTCGAGGAATGTGCAAACTGTGTCATTGTGATTAAACACAAAAGGCTAGTGTTTAATTCACTCAATGTTGGCTCTGATGCCAACCTGTCACACCCTGATATTTCCACGTATTACCGGTGGGGAGTATCGTGACGTAGTTGATATCATCATAGTCAAACAATCACAGTTCAATGCACAACGGAAGTCTAAAAGTAATAATATTACAAACCGATTGAAAGTAACATAAAATATTACACAACGGGTTATAAAAGGACCCACATGCGGATCTTAAGATAAAAAGAAATATTGTTCAACATATTTAAGCATCAAAAGCTTGCAAGGCTCTTTATTTGATACTAGGAGTAGCCAGCCCATTTCGCTTAGTACCTGCACTTAACCGTTTTGGAAAATACGTCAGTTTTCACTGGTAAATTATATTAACCGACTCATTTTGAAAATGTTTAAGAAAATTGATTTAAATGCACATGGCACAAATAATCTTTTATAACTTGGGATAATTATTTAAAAATAATCTTGTAAAAGATTTATATGTTTGTCATACGTTCAGTAGCCCGGGTTAGAGGTACCGGGTTAAAAGATTAATAGACACACCACATAATATAACCCACGGCGAGTTATTCTCAACAAGCGGGTATATCTTTTTACATACGCACCGGCAGGTGTATGCCTACACCCCGTGCTTAAGTCGTGGCCATTTCAATGAATGAGCCGAGGATATCCAGGACATGGTCATTAATTCCCCAAAAGGCTTAAAACAAACAAAACAGATTAAACGGTTATCTCAATGATTTAACCATTATTCGATTAAAGATTTAATGCCCGACCAAGCGGTATTATTAAATACCGTACCCCAAGCCCGTATAAGGGAAAATTAAGTTAAAAGTATTTACCTGAGCAAAATATAATTTAATCTCAGCCGTACAACAATTAGCAAGTGCAAATATCTTTTACTGGGCTCCTAAATCTGGAATGAAGGTTTTAATAACATCTTAGATTCCTAACGGGTCTTACTTAAGTTTAAACTTAGACCGGTTAGTTTTAAAGAGGTATACGGTTCAAAACGCAAGATTAAGCGAAGACCGGATTAGAATGTGATTTAGACCCAACAAGTATGAATACTTTTTTAATATGGGTAAACCAAACACATTCTGGATTTGAAGTGAAAATGATAAGGTTTGACCCGTTTCGGTTAATTTATGCATACTAGTTACATAAACCGTACCGAACGCGAAAAATGCATAACGGGTAACCAAATGAGTCATGAACAGGTTCCCTAAGTTAATATGCTTAAAATGTGTTATGATATCAGTAGGATACCTTCCATTATGCCCAAAACGAATTTAAAATCAATTTAAGCCCCGTAAGGGTATTTTGGTCATTTTAAAGTTTATGAAAGAGGTTAAATAGTAATCTGAGTTTATGGTCTAAAATGATCAGTAAAAATATTTATTTTAGTGAGTTATATCAGTAAGATACCATACATATGTGAAATTTACCTTTTATGACCAAACTATGCACCGAAGGGGCATTTTGGTCATTTCACATATGCTTTAAGGGTCAAATTTGAAAATATGAGTTCAAAACTTTTACTTACTGTTAAAGTATAAAAATTTATTCATAACATCAGTAGGTAACAAGTCTTAGGTGCTAAATATGGTTTTAAACCATACTATGCGCCTAAATTGCATAAAAGTCGGTATTTGACGGTATTCGGGTTGATTAATAAAATCTGAGATTTTGACCAGCCTCTAATGTTTAAAATAATTTATTTGATGTATAAAATCAGTAGAAAAAGGTTTGACATGTAAAGGATGTGTAAAACACATTTTATTAGCAAAAAGGGCATAACCGTCAATTACCGAGTTAATGCAAGAACCCTATGTTATGATCAGTTTAAAATTAGACAAAAATTTCCAAAAATCCCTAAATATTATATAATAATAGTGGGTAAAAAGTTTGGTGTCGAAATTTGGGTTTAAATAGGTTTTATGCCAAGAATGCCGATTAATTAATAAAAATCCTTCAATTTACGATATCGAGCATAACTCCTAATTTAGACCACAAACTGATGTCAAATTTTTAGGACATGCTTATAAATCAGTAATAAAGGTTTTTGTCCTCTCACATTTTCAAAAATCTCGTTTTAATATCAAAAGGGTATAATGGTCAACTTTTAAGCAAATAACGGAAACATGCAATGAACTAGGATTTCTATGGAACCAAGTTGTATAACATCAGAGGGTTATACTAACCTATAGTATGGTCCTAAAGGAACCCTAAGGCATATCTAAACTAAGCTAAATCGGGTTAGAACTGAAAGTCAAAGCAAAAGTCTACTTTTGTGACTTTCGGTTCCGAACCGATCCTAAACTCAGAATTGTCGGGTTGAAAATGCTTAGACATGTTCTTATATTATTTACCATGTTACTTTAGTGTTTAAACATGTTCCATAACTTCTACATTATCAGTTACGAATTTATTTGTAAAAATGGATTCTGTTGACTTTTTATAAATAAGTATGACCCGATAATTGACCAAGTAAAAGTGATCATCAGTAGGTGCCCTTTTGAGGGTTTATTACCTACATAATTACCAACTCATAGCCACTTTCAATTCGAATAATGGCTGGACCATTAGTGATTAATCACTAAGTCAAAGCTTAATTACGATAGCTTTGACTTTTGGTCATTAAACTAAGAAAACTTAACTAGAGAGGCTAAGAATGCTTACAAGGACACTTAGCATGAAATATGAACTGATGAAAACTTCTTAGAGATCCAAGGGATTCCAGAGAATGAGTTTTGAAATAAAATTTCAAGTGTGCAAATGACAAGTGAATGAACAAGGCCTTATATAGCAAAATGGAAGCTCCAAGATCTTTGCATGTGTCCCTATGATGATCCCAGATGTTACCATGTGTCCCTAGTGCATGAAAAACCATTGGCACAGTCCCTGGTATCGAATTCAGGCATACAAAGGCGGTGGAACTAGCTGAACATGCAGCTGTCATTGTTTTCTGATACTGGCACTCTCACGCGGGCCGCGTAAGACTCAGAAAGAGTCTACGCGGGCCGCGGCACTCCCCTATGACCGGAAAACAACTTTCATTAATTGCAGTTTTGGTCCCTGGTCCATATTTAATTAAAATAACTTTCGTTTATTGCACTTTTGACCCCCAAAGTTAACTTTTAAGGGCCTTAGGTCATAAACTAACTCCGTTAAGCTCCCGGTTAGTTGCACGGTCACCCGAAAAGTCTTGATTTCTTCGGAACTCCACAAAATAAATATCCAACATTCTTGAGAACCAAATATATAATTATTACAATGTTTTTGGGTTTGTTAAAAGGTCATTCAGAGGTATCTTTTAACATGTTGACACTTTTAACCCTTATGTTTCGTAAGATCCTTATTTTAAGCACAAACGACTTTCTAAGTTCGACAAATTGTTCGTTTAAGAATAAGAACGTCGTGTGAGGTCAATCAGAGGCACACGATTTGCATGTTGACACTTTGGATCCTTTTACTTACATATTTACATTGTTTGATAATTTTAGTCCATTGGAAACAATTCCTTACACGTTTAAAGTCCATGACACGTGTCTTTTTTATATTGGTTGTTATTTTACGAGGTGTTACATTTTTGGATTTTTGAATATAAAATGTAGAAATGTAAACAACTCAAATGTAATATTTATAGTTATTGTTTTTTTTTTTTTGAGAAAACGTGCCAGATGATCATATCAGTTTTAATGAGACATATCAGCTGCACCATTGATCTAAGAAACACTTAGTTTAAACAATTCACGAGGATTATCGGTATTGTTGTCCACTTAAACTTAATCTAAAAACTTTCGTAATGCTTACCGATATGTTAATGTCGCAACCCCCGGCCCCTATCTCCTGGGATCGGGCGGACGCGAACTCAGAGTAAGTGGTATCATTGGTTTATCATTATTTGGCAGCGGAATTTACATCAGGATCGTAGTTAGGAAAGATTTTATCAGAGTAAAATACCACATTTTTATATCAATAAACACATGGGTAAAACCCAAGTTTCTATTACAAACATGTTTATAGAGATAAACCCTAATTTATTGAATTTAAAACATCGTCTTTATTTAGGTAACTTTTATAGCCACATTTTTCTAAGCCTTCAATGCTCTCCAGCTGGCTTCTAATTGGCTTTCATATTTTGTTACCTGAAACGCGTTTTAAAAACATTTGTCAGTGGGAAATATGATGAGTGAATCCCAATTTAATCAAGAAGCATTTTATCCTTTAACAGTATTGAGAGAGATTACAATGTTTATATCTACACAATTACTCATTCAGTACTGTCAATCCTGACTATTGGGTCATATTACACATTGGCTATCTCGTTGTCCAATGGTAACGTGTTCCACATTTTGTATACAAAACCCCAACATACCGGCAGTAATTGAAGAATTACAAAGACTCAATCACTTCTAATCACATTGTAAAATATTTAAGGTTTTGTAAAAACAGTTTACAAAAAGGAGATTACTCACATTGCTACTTTAGGGTTTTCCTTGGTGTTTTCCTAATTATAATCTATTAATTAAACAATGCACACGTGTTAGTATAATAACCCAATATTTACATTAGTTATACCCTCCTCGAGAAAGAACTCCAACGACTACGTCGGGTAGAACCTCGACAGCCGTTACGGAACGCTAGATCAAATCGGGCAGCGTATCGAATACGTAACCGGGGGTTAAAATACTTACAAAGAGGCAAAGCTTCACTATGTTAGTGGGTATAATGCCCGGGAACTATGTGTACTATAGAGAAATTAGGAGAGAAAGATCGAAATGTGAGCGACTGAAAATGAAAGCCGATGGCCTTAATTTATAGTTCTGTCTGACCAGTCTCTCGTGGCCCGTGTAAGATCCTTAAGGGGTCTTCGCGGCCTGTGATGTAGGGTTATAGGGGCTAGGGTTGCTGATTCGTTGGTTTTAGCTTGGACACGAGCCTTTCCACGTGGCAGCTCAGGGTGTCGCCCTGATCCATAGCTGTCGCGCCCCGCGTAGCCCGAAGACAAGGTCTTCGCAGCCCGCAAGCGCCCTATTTTCTGGTTTTTATTTTATTTTTGCAAAATTAAAGGTATTTAGGCCCAAATCTCGTATACGGGGTGTATTTTAAGGCATATAGGGATATTATATATATCTTAGGGGTGTCGGAAATAATTTTGGAGGGTTGTTATATCCTCCCCACCTTGTTTTAGAACTCGTCCTCGAGGTCTACTGGGACAAATGTGGATATTTCCCCTGCATCTCTGATTCAAGTTCCCACGTATACTCTAGTCCTCTCTTGGAATCCCATTTCACTTTGACTAGAACTAATCTCTTGTGTTTAAAATTCTTGACTTTCCTGTCTTCAATTTGTAGAGGCTTTTCTACGAACTTGAGCTTTTCATTTACCTCTATGTCCTTAAGAGGTACCATTAATGTTTCATCGGCTAAACACTTTTTAAGATTACATACATGAAATACATAATGTATTCCTGCCATTTCCTCTGGTAGTTGTAGCTGATAAGCTACTGGTCCTATTCTTTTAATAATCTCAAAAGGTCCAACATACATGGGGCTTAGCTTTCCCTTCTTGATGAATCTGACTACTCCTTTCCAAGGAGAAACTTTTAATAAGACTTTGTCTCCTACCTGAAATTCCAATGGCTTTCGCCTGTTATCAGCATAACTCTTTTGTCGATCGCGTGCTGCTTTTAGCCGTTCCTTGACTTGAATAATCTTGTCTGTTGTTTCTTGTACTATATCCGGTCCAGATAATTGTTTTTCTCCAATTTCTGCCCAACAGACTGGGGTTCGGCATTTACATCTATAAAGTGCTTCGAATGGTGTAGCATTGATACTGGTTTGATAGCTGTTGTTGTAGGAGAATTCTATTAATAGCAGATGATCATCCCAATTTCCTTCGAAATCAATTACACAAGCTCTAAGCATATCTTCCATTGTCTGAATCGTCCTTTCGCTTTGTCCGTCTGTTTGAGGATGATAAGCGGTGCTTAGATTTAGCTTGGTTCCCATTGCTTTTTGGAAACTTGTCCAAAAATGAGAAGTAAAACGGCTATCTCTATCAGAAACAATTGATAAAGGAATTCCATGTAATGAAACTATTTCATTTACATACAACTTGGCTAGTTGTTCCTTACTGAAAGTTTCCTTCATTGGTAAGAAATGAGCTGATTTAGTTAATCTATCTACAATCACCCAAATTGTATCATTACCTTTTCGTGTCTTGGGTAATTTGGTAACAAAATCCATTGTTATCAATTCCCATTTCCATACAGGCATTTCTAATTGCTGTAACAAACATGAGGGTTTCTGGTGTTCAGCTTTGACCTGTGAACAAGTTAGACACTTAGCAACGTAAGCTGCTATATCCTTTTTCATTGTTATCCACCAGAAATTATTTCTTAACTCTTGATACATTTTATCACTTCCAGGATGTATCATATATTTAGACTTATGGGCTTCTTCTAATATTCTGTGACGTAGGTTTCCTAGTTTAGGTATCCAAATTCTTTTCTGATGGAATCTCCAAATTCCATATGTTCCTTGTTCTAATTCTTTAATAATTCCCTTCAATTTCTCAGTATCATCCTTGATTACTGATTCTTGTGCTTTTCTAATCTGTTCGTTTAAATCTATCTGCAGATTTAATTTAAGAGAACGTATTCTCTTTGGCTTTTCATGATATTTTCGACTCAAAGCATCGGCTACTACGTTAGTTTTTCCTGCATGATACTGGATATTACAATCGTAATCACTAAGAATTTCCATCCAGCGTCTTTGTCTCATATTCAAATATTTTTGCCCGAAAACATATCTTAAACTCTTATGATCGGTGAAAATGGTAAACTTACTACCGTAAAGATAATGTCTCCAAATTTTCAGGGCAAAAATTATAGCTTCTAATTCTAAATCATGGGTTGCATAATTTTCTTCATGATTCTTAAGTTGTCTAGATGCGTAGGCTATAACCTTTTGACGTTGCATTAACACACATCCATATCCTAATTTAGAAGCATCATAATAAACTACAAAATCTTCAGTTCCTTCTGGTAATGCTAATATGGGTGCGTTGGTTAATCTTTACTTAAGGATTCTAAAGGCTTCTTCTTGTTTTAGTCCCTATTCAAACTTAACAGACTTACAGGTTAGTTTCGTTAAGGGAATGGCAATTCTAGAAAAATCTCGGATGAATCTTCTATAATAACCGGCTAGTCCTAGAAAACTTCTAACCTCTGTTGGTGATTCAGGAGTTTTCCATTTAGTAATCGCCTCAATATTTGTGGGATCCACATGAATTCCTTCATGATTGACTAAATGTCCAAGAAATTGCACTTCTTCTAACCAAAACTCGCATTTTGAAAATTTAGCATAAAGCTTTTCTTTTCTCAGCAAATTTAGAAGTGCATGCAGATGCACTGCATGTTCCTCTTTGCTTTTAGAATAAATAAGAATATTATCTATAAAGACAATTATGAATTTATCCAAATATGGCTTACATATTTGGTTCATCATGTCCATAAATGCGGCTGGGGCATTGGTTAAACCAAATGGCATGACAGTAAATTCATAATGGCCATACCTTGTTAAAAGTGGTCTTAGGAATATCCTCTTCCTGTACCTTTAATTGATGATATCCTGAACGTAAGTCGATTTTAGCAGAGAATCAAGCTCTTTGTAACTGATCAAACAAATCATTGATTCTCGGTAATGGGTACCGATTTTTAATCGTGACTTTATTCAATTCACGGTAATAAATGCACATACGCATTGACCCGTCTTTCTTTTTAATGAATAAGATCGGTGCTCCCCAAGGCGATGAACTTGGCTATATAAATCATTTCTCTAATAGTTCGTCTAGTTGCTTCTTTAACTCTTGCATTTCTGCAGGTGCCAAATGGTAAGGTGATTTGGCAATCGGTACTGTTCCTGGTAGCAGATGAATTCTGAACTCGACTTCTCTATCTGGCGGTAATCCTAGTAGTTCTTCTGGAAATACATCTGAAAATTGAGATACTACAGGGATATCTTTTAATTCCTTTCCTTTAGTGTTAATGATTATGGAAATCATATACACTAGCGATCCTTTCCTAGCATAACTTGTTGTTTTCATCACAGAGATGAATTTTGTGGGTCTAGTTGGCTTATCTCCTTTAATTGTGATCTTTTCACCTTTTGGTGAATTGACTTGTATTGACTTTTGATCACATAGAATACTGGCTTTATTAGCTATTAACCAATCCATTCCTAATACAATATCAAATCCTGCTAGATTCATTGGGTAAAGGTTTGCAATAAACTTTTGATTTAAAAATTCTATTCTTGCTCCCTGCAAGATTTCGGTAATCTTAATGGATTCTCCATTGGCTGTTTTTACTAGACATTCTTGTTGGAGTTTAGTTAATGGTTGATTGAGAAGTTTGCAAAATGAAGTATTAATAAAACTTTGGTTTGCACCAGAGTCAAATAATACTTTGGCAAAAACATCATTAACTAAAAACGTACCGGTAATCACGTCCGGAATCATTTTGGCTTCTTCTACAGTCAGAACAAATGCTCTTGCATTCTTAGTAGTCTTGTTGTTTGTGGCTGGAGCTAATTTCGGACAATTTGGCTTGATATGACCTTGTTCCCCACAATTGTAGCATATCTTATTATTGGGTTTCTTCCTACAGTCTTCCTCCTCGTGTTTATATATTTTGCAAAAATTGCAGTATATGGAGCATCTCCCAGAATGCTTCCTTTTGCAATACTTGCAGTAAGGTGCAGAAGTGGAACCTACGTTTTTCCCAATGTTGGAATTTCCGTAGCGAAATTCCTGGGTAAGTTTTTGAGATAGGTTCTTCCATTGATTTTCTTCTTGGGTACGTACCAGGTCATCTGTAAAGGTATTAACTAGTTCTACCGCTTCTTCTATGATTTGTGGTCTAGCTCCCTTGACTAGATGCCTAATTTCATTAATTAATCTCCAGATTAACGGGAGATTAACACTGGTTCAGGTGATGCTAGAGTTGGCACTATTCTAGCATATTCAAAGAATGTAGTAGTGTAACCCTTACTATCTACTCCAGTCATTCTTAGGTTTAAGAACTTATTTGCTATCTGTTCCTTTTCATTGGGAGGACATAATTTCCTTTCCACTACGTTCTTAAACTCGTTCCATTACATACTTTAAACCCTGTCACTTCCCCTAGATTGGATAATTGTGTTCCACCATTCTAGAGCTACATTTTTAAATAAGCTGGAGGCAAACATGATCTTATCTTCTTCTGCGCACTTGCTTATTTTTAAGACTGCCTCAGCCTTTTCTATCCAGCTTAGTGCTGCAATGGCCCCTTCATTGCCAGATAATTCTATTGGTTTGCAGGACCAGAATTCTTTGTAAGAACAACCATAAGACATGGTTCTTCTTCTTTTTGGAATTGGCATTTGAAAAATGGGTCCATTGTGCACGCTATGACATTCACACATACTTGCGGTCATGTTAAGACATTCATACATACTTGCGGACATGATGGTTTGACCATTGAGATCACATGCCAGTATTGCGTTAATCTAGTTATCTAAATATCTCATGTGGACTATTCAAGGATTTAATCATACACATACTTATAACCCCTCTCATACTTAAACACAATCATGCTTACATACAACCATACTTACATACTTAAACTTCTATACGTTATCAATCTCACTCGTAATACGTTAGTAAACCCTGACCCGTACACTACCAGTGCAAACTGTGCGGATCATACACAAACCACAATAATCATGGATGCATACTCGATTATATTGGTAGGCGCATGAAAACCATAGTAGGTTCTACTGTGTATCGTAACACAGAACGTAACATGACATCGATTAGCGAAACGGACGTAATAAGGTATAAACATGGTGGATACGCCACTGGTACTTCCTATATATAAGTGTTCCTACCATATTACTAAACTTTCGTGAAAACGTGCCATGAGAAACTCGGTGTTTCCCCATACCCTATTAAATACAAACTTTGATCAATCGCAAAAACATTTCTCGGTTATACCCAGACGTACTTCGAGACGACACTCCCTCTAAAAGTCTCTCTTGAATAAATTTCGGGACGGAATTTCCTAAAGTAGGGGAGACTGTAGTGCCTTGTATTTCCGTAAATTCATATTTTTAGGAAATACATGCCGTTTCCCTATTTTTAGAATCTCACTCGAAGAACGGAACAAGAAACGACAAACCGAAGCATTTATTTTACGCGTTTTATGCAACCGACGAGCATGCGCGTCAAAAGACAACCGGCCGTATTTTTAAGGTGTTTTAAATACTAAAACAATATAATACGACATTTTATAATGTTCGGGTTCGAAAACAGGTTCATAGGTACTGTCGGACCACTCAAAACACGGGAAGTGGGCTTGTGGGCCTTGGGCCCAAGCCCACTAACCAAACCTAAATTATAAAAAAATAGTGAGCCAACCCTAATTTCCTTGTATCATGTCACACCCCGACCACGTGGAACATACAAAACGTGGCGGAAACATCGGGGAGTGTTGTAACAGAATTAATGTTTCAAATCCATGGCAATTGAAATTTCGTTTTATTCATTAGAAGTGTTACAATGTCTTAACAAACAAGGGAATACAACATAATTAACTAGTCTGCATCTTTTATTGTCACTAAGGCCCATGTCCGCCTAAGTGTATCTTGATCAATCCTATGCTTCATTTCCTGAAAAACACATGTGAAAATATGGTACGTCAGCATAAAAATGCCGGTGAGATACATAGGTTTTGTGAAAATAGGTTTCATGACTTATGTTTGAGAAAATGTTTAGTCATGAACCTTGTTATTTGCTTTGTCTTTAAATCATTTGAAAAACGATAAGATCAGATGATAAGTATAAATAAATGTAAGGTTAAATGGATAACCAAGTAAAATGTGTTTGTATAAGATAAGTTGTTTGTAAATCAATGTCTTGTGAAAAGTATGTTATTTGTATGAAATGTTCTATGTCTCAAACTGAAATGATTCAAATAACGTGACGACATGTAATACCATACAAACACTTATATATAGGAAGTACCAGCGGCGTATCCACCATGCTTGTATCATATTACACACGCATCGTTACTTAATCAAACCAAACCAAACAATGTAAAATGTTCATGTCAAGATGTAAATCATGTCAAAATGTCTATGTCAAATATCCAAGTCAAATGTCTATGTCAAATATCCATGTCAAATGTCTATGTTTAAACCAATAGTCAAAAGTCCTTGTATAAACCATGTCAAATGTTGATAGTCCAAAAGTAGTCAAGTAATGTATAACCAAAATGATATGTATGGTAAGTAAAATTTAGACTACTTAAACCATAAGTAAAAATGAACAAAACAAAGTATTGAAGTAAAACTTGGTTTAAATCAAAGTTATGTTTTGTAGAATAATGCATGCTTTACTGATACAAACACTTATACAGTATGTTAAACGCAAACATTCAAGCCTTGAGACAGTCGGATAACCCTTTCAGTCAAGGTTATCAAAAGAATTGTATTCGGATTCAGTCATTCCTTACATCCAAACAAACCCGGGATGTCAGGAATGGGATTTGTCAAGTCCTATGGTACCACTACTTACTCCCGAGCGGCGTAGCAAATGTTAATGAATGTTATATAGACCCGTTAAACAAACCAAATGTCATACCAAAATGTAAGCATGAGATGAAGATAATGTACCTAGTATGCTAGAGTAAACATACAAGGTAGAGTTGTAAAACAATGTGTCCATATGTTACTGGAACATATGCAACAGAGATGCAATGTAAAATGATGTACTAAGTATGCTAATTTAACATACAAAGCAGAAAAGTCATGTAAATCAATGTGCTTAGCATGTTATCAGTCAACATACATAGCAGAAAAGTCATGTAAATCAATGTGCTTAGCATGTTATCAGTCAACATACATAGCAGAAAAGTCATGTAAATCAATGTGCTTAGCATGTTATCAGTCAACATACATAGCAGAAAAGTAATGAAATCATGTACTATAATGTACTAACAAACATAGTCGGTATATGATGTGAAAACAGAAAAGCAGGAAAGTAACAAGTAGGCACATGTGTTCCACCCCAAAACAGTTTGGAAAACAGTAAAAGAGGGGTCTATGTACTCACATAGACACCTTGAAAGCATGTAAAAAGAGGGGGTTCTATGTACTCACTTGAGATTGCTCAGTTGTCTAAAGATAACCACCAAACAGTGCTAGAGATCTCGGAATCAAACGGCACCTAATATAGGTAACTATGTTAAATAACCGGACCTAAATCGGAAGACTGGGTAGCATTAGGGTTTGTAAACCAAACGAGTGTGGAGACTCATGTGATATGGTTTAACAAAGCCTACATACTAAATGAAACTTAACCTAACTGCTTACGACCCATTACGACCCGTTTAGGTAGCTTATGCTACTTTAACGCGTCGTTCGCGTGAAACGCGTTCGGACCGCCTAACTAGTCCTATGACAAGTGTTATATGCCTAAACATGTTACATAATCAGTTATGTGACAAAAGTTTAGGTTACATATGCTTAATTACCAATTATACATGAAAAGGGTATTCTGGTAATTTACCTAAGGCATATAAACTACCTATCATACAACTACTTAAACGATGTGACCATAGGGTATAACCTCGGAAGGTTATTCCCTACCTACTATGGTCACCTAATGTATTTGGTCGGATCCTAATGATCGACCAAACTGGGTCGGGTTCGAAGGTATAGGCGATTTATTAGATCGCCTACCCTACGACCCTAGACAACGTGGTAATCAGTGGGCATAGTCCCAAGGGACTATGACCAACGTGATTACACTCACGTTGCGAAGTTCAAACGAACTTCGCATTGACCATTACTGGTCAACGCTGAAAGTCAAACAAAGTTTGACTTTCTGACTCGAAAAGCAGTAAAATAAGGAAAAGAACGAAAGAATACTTACCCAGGGTCCCCGAATGCTAATCTCGATTCAAGAACTCAGGTATGAAACAATGGTTTCAACTTAGAGCTCTCAAATCAAGATTCTTGTGAGAAAATGCAATGGGGGTGGATGGGTATATATAGTTTTCGGGTAACCGTTGAGATCGTTTCATGGAAAAGAGGGCACGATCAAGGCCGTACATGTGTTGGAATGTTGTGGTGTGTCAAATGGCCACTCACCATAGGGAATTGACATGTGGAAGAGGGATTGGAGGTGCTAAACAGCTGCAACCAGCTGTAAAAACAATGAATCTGGTCTGCAGAGGCTGAGGCGGCCCGCTTCAGCATTAGACAAATCTAATGCGGGCCGCTTGGGGCTTCTGATCCGAAAATAAGTTTCAAAAATGACAGTTTCAGACCCTGCACGTGTTTAAGGCCATTCCCGACACTTCTAAGGCCCGTAAAGCCAACTTTAAGGCCCTAAAATGTTGCCTAAACATTGTGGACATGAAACATGCTCAAAAATATGTCGGATGTCAGTTCGTTTGGTCGTACGAACGCGATGTTCGCTTAATTACGACGGAATGCGCATAAGCGCGAAAAACGATCCAAATGACGCGACGAATGGATTTTTCTTATGCCGAACACTAAAATAAAATATTTTAGTGCTTACATAAATTTTTGGATGTCCGGATGTATTCAGAACGTAAGTTACGCGTAAAAATGCAAACTTGTGCACTTTTTGACGCTTTTAGTCCCTGAATGCCACAAAAGTTTATTTTATCATACCGAACACCTCAAAGCCTATTTCTAAGCTATGTAAAGGATATTTATGGTATGTTTAACTTATGGTCATGTTTCGGAAGGTCTGTTACAGTTCAAATTGGCATACTTTCGCAGTTTGTCAACTTTAGTCCCTGTAAGCGATTAAACTTTGATTTCACCACACCAAACCTTCCAAAACTTATATCTAAGTTATGTAAAGGTTATTTAAGGTATGTTAAGCCTATTTAACTATTCCGGAGTGTTTGTTGGATTAAACTGGTTATATTTACGCATCAGTGCGCGTATAGCCTTCCAGAAAGCGATTTAAAGCTTGAAATTGAACAAGAGTTGATATGTGTAAACTATACACATATTTTTACAAATCCCAAGTATGAAATATAATATTTCATTGGTTTGGTATTTGTTTGATGGCCGTGAAGGCACAGGTGTTACAGTCTCCCCTACTTTAGGAAATTTCGTCCCGAAATTTATTTAGAGGAAACTTGTAAGAGTTTAAAACATGAAGTTGAAAAGATCGAACAATATTGGCTAGATTTCTGAACTTCTAGTAACTTTAATAATCATCATGATTGCAACGTAAGAGGGATACCTATATATACAAGTATATAAAGCGTCATTGGTGCGTCCACCGTACCTCCATTACATCGTCCTCATTTTGTTATTGTTGTCGCTATTGGTTCCTTCACATAATAAATCTTACTGGATTTCTGTGCACTAAATTTCATAATTATGTGCGCATCCATAATTAGAGAATTCCTTGCACAGTTCACACAGTCTATTTTATAATGTGTAGGGTAAAACCAAATGAACAATCCTGTGATGAGCGTGACTTAGACCGCCATAGAGTCCTTTAGACTAAATCAATAAATGATTTAAATAGACTATCAAGGAGTCTGTTCAGCTACATCACTAGATGTCATTTTTTTTTTAACCAAATTGTGAATCAATCTTTTTGACTAGACCACTAAAGGGTCTCTTATGAATCTTGGAGTGGTACTATATAATCCAAGGGTCTTAACTATTACATAGAAGCCCATTTAAGGATTAAAGGTAGTACCTTTTGAATATCCTGCTACGAATCCCTCATATGAAGATATGAAAGATCCTGCAAGGATTTGGATAAAGAATATCCAGAGTAGTAAAAACACCAAAAATGCAAAAAAGAAAACATAAGATGAGTAAACACATAGTCACATAACCACAAAATTGTTTGTTAATTTGTCTTGTAAATTGCGTACATGCATTTAAAGCACACTAGGAATCCATTCCGTGGATTTCATTTGGTACTTTAAACGTTATCAAGAATCCAACTATAAAGATAGAAAGATTCAAAAAGAAAATTCGACTTCGATTATTTGGAACCGAAGTGTTCGAATTAAGGTACATAAGGAATCCAATTAAGGACTCTGATTTGAATAATAATCATCCACAAGGATCTAATTGTGAGGATAAAAAGATCCCATATGGATTTAAAAGTTGGAGATGTTTTGAAACCTTGCACTGGACGTGCTTAGGTCAAAACATGATGTAAAATGCTTAAGAAGTTGAGATGCTTGATATGTCAAGGCGACATATGAAGCAGAATTTTGAAGGTTAAGTCAATGTATGAGGAAGATATTTTTGAAAACTATGCATGGGGTTCTTTTAAGAAAAATGTGTTTAACGTTTTTGAAACCTTATATATAATACTTTTTGAAATCATAAAGTAGGTGTATTAGGTAGATATATTTACAAAAATGTTTTAAAATCATGCGAGATGAATTTTGAAATTATGTATAAGGTTTTTGAAAGACATGAATGATGCTTTTCGAAATCATGCACTTGATCAGAAAATGTATTGTGTTAATATTGTCTTCAGACTATATGAAATATTTTGAAATTAGAAAGGTTGGTTTTGATAACATGGCCAATGTTTTTGAAATAACATAGACAATGCATCTAGAAAAATTGTTTTCAAACTATATGAAATGTTTTGAGATCATGAAGATTGTTTTGAAATACTGGTACTGTGTATGTTGAAAAATTAAAACGTAATGGGTATGAGATTTGAAAACACCCTTAGTTATCTAACCAAGGATTCAAAGGCACTGATGTGCAGAAGCATGATCACTCATAATGTCACTTTATCTTCTGTACTTTGTTTCTTAGAATGAAACGAGTACTTAAAATGTTCGAGGGAATCACGAGCGATCATTTGAAAGAGAGAATCACAAGAGTAGTTTGTAAGGAACATAGTTCCTTGATGTAGGTATCATAGGAAAAGTCATACACACATGTAATTATACTTGTATATCAGAATTGTGAACAACAACTTTTATTTATGAACGAGACATATTGTTTCACAATACACGAAAACAAAAGAAACAAAGGCATAAGACAGCAACATCCTTTGTTCAGCTGAATGCTCATCCGTGGGTCGGATTTGCATTAGCAAGCTTTGGGCATCGGTTTCTGTAGTGGGTCAGATCCCCACAATTGTAACAGGCACCAGGTGGGTAGTGTGGTCGTGCAGCTTGACCCTGTTGCTGAGCAAGAGGCTGAGCAACTTGTTGAGCCGGGTTCTGAACTGGGCGATTCGGATTAGCAGGGATGCGGCAGGTGTTAGCAAGATGACCGGATCTTCCGCAGTTGGTGCACTGACGACACTGGAGGTGTGGTTGATGATGGCCGTTACACCTGTTGCACAAAGGTGCATTGCCAAAATAAGGCTTCTTGGCTAGTGGTTGCGCAGGCTGATTTGATGCAGCTTGGGCCTGTGCAGTAATGGCATTGTTTTGGGAAACCTTACGCTTCCTTGCCCTCTTGGATGAACTAGAATCCTTCCCATTCTTGTTTTGACCTTTCTTGCTATCCTCCTTGTCAGACGACTGTTTCTCGCCCTTGTCACCCTTCCTGTGTAATTTATTCTTCCGAATCTGCGACTCAGTCAATGTCGCTGATAACTCGATCGCCTGACGGAGTGTGGCAGTGTTACTACCAGTAAGGATGTCTTGTACCGAGTCAGGTAGGCCGTCGATGTACCTTTCGATAGCTATGTCAAGTGGGGTAACCATTGTCGGGCAAAGCAGACTCAACTCCTCAAACCTATCAGTATACGCCCTGTGCTCACCACTATCTTGCTTCAACTCATCAAATTCCTTCTCCAAAGCTCGCTGCTCATGACGAGGACAAAATTCCCTCATCATCAGAACCCTGAGTTCAGCCCATGTCTGTGCTAGAGCAACTTCTGCACCACGATCCCTCATAATCCCGTTCCACCATGTGAGAGCCCTCTTCTGAAACACACTTGAAGAAAACTCGACCTTGCGATTGTCAGGACACTGCACGTGGCGGAAAGTATTCTCAATGCTCTCGAACCATTGAAGAAGCCCAGTCGCTCCTTCAGAACCACTAAACTTAAGTGGTTTAGCCTGGTTGAAATCCTTGTATTTGCATAGTACATTGTTGTTGTTGTTGGCTTGGTTCCATTGAGCAAAGAGGTTTGGGAATTGAGCAGCCATTTGCTGCGCAATGATTTCTGCCAATTCGGCAGTCTCTATCTGGCTTTCGCGTCGAGGAGGCATTCTGAAAGAGGAAACATGAAAGGAAACGAGAGAGAGAATTAGACGAAAAGAATGAGATGAAACAAATCTGATGAAAGCAAGGATAGTGGTCATTTGTTTGTTACTACAAAGCAACAAACGACACACAGTGACTGATCAAAGTAAATGGGTCAAAAATAATGTATCGCGAAGACATGCTTGCCTATAAGTGAACACTCATCCCAAGAATTCCCAGGTAAGCACACTGGTCTCGCGTCTGATGAGATGTATACGAAGTGCTTGCCTAGACAGAAAACCCAGAATACAGGCATTCACCCTTCCAGTTTGCACGTGTTCACATTATTTAAAACCCAAAACCTTGACGAAGTTTTGAAAACTCAAAGGGGTTCAAAACCATATAATAGAGAGTTCAAAACCTTACAATAGAGGGTTCAAAACCTAGTAATCAATCATCCTAGAACAGATGATTAGTTTTCAAAGCGGTTTTGAAATTTATGTTCTTGTTGTGGTCGTCGCCTAAGGATAGGCGACGGTATTGTTTTATGACTAAACGCAAGTAAACTCGCGTTAGGGTCCTAAGAAGGTTATAGACTAGGTCAAAGCATTACTAATAACCTAATTCCCTATAACCATTGGCTCTGATACCATCTTTTCTGTCACACCCCGACCACGTGGAACATACAAAACGTGGCGGAAACATCGGGGAGTGTTGTAACAGAATTAATGTTTCAAATCCATGGCAATTGAAATTTCGTTTTATTCATTAGAAGTGTTACAATGTCTTAACAAACAAGGGAATACAACATAATTAACTAGTCTGCATCTTTTATTGTCACTAAGGCCCATGTCCGCCTAAGTGTATCTTGATCAATCCTATGCTTCATTTCCTGAAAAACACATGTGAAAATATGGTACGTCAGCATAAAAATGCCGGTGAGATACATAGGTTTTGTGAAAATAGGTTTCATGACTTATGTTTGAGAAAATGTTTAGTCATGAACCTTGTTATTTGCTTTGTCTTTAAATCATTTGAAAAACGATAAGATCAGATGATAAGTATAAATAAATGTAAGGTTAAATGGATAACCAAGTAAAATGTGTTTGTATAAGATAAGTTGTTTGTAAATCAATGTCTTGTGAAAAGTATGTTATTTGTATGAAATGTTCTATGTCTCAAACTGAAATGATTCAAATAACGTGACGACATGTAATACCATACAAACACTTATATATAGGAAGTACCAGCGGCGTATCCACCATGCTTGTATCATATTACACACGCATCGTTACTTAATCAAACCAAACCAAACAATGTAAAATGTTCATGTCAAGATGTAAATCATGTCAAAATGTCTATGTCAAATATCCAAGTCAAATGTCTATGTCAAATATCCATGTCAAATGTCTATGTTTAAACCAATAGTCAAAAGTCCTTGTATAAACCATGTCAAATGTTGATAGTCCAAAAGTAGTCAAGTAATGTATAACCAAAATGATATGTATGGTAAGTAAAATTTAGACTACTTAAACCATAAGTAAAAATGAACAAAACAAAGTATTGAAGTAAAACTTGGTTTAAATCAAAGTTATGTTTTGTAGAATAATGCATGCTTTACTGATACAAACACTTATACAGTATGTTAAACGCAAACATTCAAGCCTTGAGACAGTCGGATAACCCTTTCAGTCAAGGTTATCAAAAGAATTGTATTCGGATTCAGTCATTCCTTACATCCAAACAAACCCGGGATGTCAGGAATGGGATTTGTCAAGTCCTATGGTACCACTACTTACTCCCGAGCGGCGTAGCAAATGTTAATGAATGTTATATAGACCCGTTAAACAAACCAAATGTCATACCAAAATGTAAGCATGAGATGAAGATAATGTACCTAGTATGCTAGAGTAAACATACAAGGTAGAGTTGTAAAACAATGTGTCCATATGTTACTGGAACATATGCAACAGAGATGCAATGTAAAATGATGTACTAAGTATGCTAATTTAACATACAAAGCAGAAAAGTCATGTAAATCAATGTGCTTAGCATGTTATCAGTCAACATACATAGCAGAAAAGTCATGTAAATCAATGTGCTTAGCATGTTATCAGTCAACATACATAGCAGAAAAGTCATGTAAATCAATGTGCTTAGCATGTTATCAGTCAACATACATAGCAGAAAAGTAATGAAATCATGTACTATAATGTACTAACAAACATAGTCGGTATATGATGTGAAAACAGAAAAGCAGGAAAGTAACAAGTAGGCACATGTGTTCCACCCCAAAACAGTTTGGAAAACAGTAAAAGAGGGGTCTATGTACTCACATAGACACCTTGAAAGCATGTAAAAAGAGGGGGTTCTATGTACTCACTTGAGATTGCTCAGTTGTCTAAAGATAACCACCAAACAGTGCTAGAGATCTCGGAATCAAACGGCACCTAATATAGGTAACTATGTTAAATAACCGGACCTAAATCGGAAGACTGGGTAGCATTAGGGTTTGTAAACCAAACGAGTGTGGAGACTCATGTGATATGGTTTAACAAAGCCTACATACTAAATGAAACTTAACCTAACTGCTTACGACCCATTACGACCCGTTTAGGTAGCTTATGCTACTTTAACGCGTCGTTCGCGTGAAACGCGTTCGGACCGCCTAACTAGTCCTATGACAAGTGTTATATGCCTAAACATGTTACATAATCAGTTATGTGACAAAAGTTTAGGTTACATATGCTTAATTACCAATTATACATGAAAAGGGTATTCTGGTAATTTACCTAAGGCATATAAACTACCTATCATACAACTACTTAAACGATGTGACCATAGGGTATAACCTCGGAAGGTTATTCCCTACCTACTATGGTCACCTAATGTATTTGGTCGGATCCTAATGATCGACCAAACTGGGTCGGGTTCGAAGGTATAGGCGATTTATTAGATCGCCTACCCTACGACCCTAGACAACGTGGTAATCAGTGGGCATAGTCCCAAGGGACTATGACCAACGTGATTACACTCACGTTGCGAAGTTCAAACGAACTTCGCATTGACCATTACTGGTCAACGCTGAAAGTCAAACAAAGTTTGACTTTCTGACTCGAAAAGCAGTAAAATAAGGAAAAGAACGAAAGAATACTTACCCAGGGTCCCCGAATGCTAATCTCGATTCAAGAACTCAGGTATGAAACAATGGTTTCAACTTAGAGCTCTCAAATCAAGATTCTTGTGAGAAAATGCAATGGGGGTGGATGGGTATATATAGTTTTCGGGTAACCGTTGAGATCGTTTCATGGAAAAGAGGGCACGATCAAGGCCGTACATGTGTTGGAATGTTGTGGTGTGTCAAATGGCCACTCACCATAGGGAATTGACATGTGGAAGAGGGATTGGAGGTGCTAAACAGCTGCAACCAGCTGTAAAAACAATGAATCTGGTCTGCAGAGGCTGAGGCGGCCCGCTTCAGCATTAGACAAATCTAATGCGGGCCGCTTGGGGCTTCTGATCCGAAAATAAGTTTCAAAAATGACAGTTTCAGCCCCTGCACGTGTTTAAGGCCATTCCCGACACTTCTAAGGCCCGTAAAGCCAACTTTAAGGCCCTAAAATGTTGCCTAAACATTGTGGACATGAAACATGCTCAAAAATATGTCGGATGTCAGTTCGTTTGGTCGTACGAACGCGATGTTCGCTTAATTACGACGGAATGCGCATAAGCGCGAAAAACGATCCAAATGACGCGACGAATGGATTTTTCTTATGCCGAACACTAAAATAAAATATTTTAGTGCTTCCATAAATTTTTGGATGTCCGGATGTATTCAGAACGTAAGTTACGCGTAAAAATGCAAACTTGTGCACTTTTTGACGCTTTTAGTCCCTGAATGCCACAAAAGTTTATTTTATCATACCGAACACCTCAAAGCCTATTTCTAAGCTATGTAAAGGATATTTATGGTATGTTTAACTTATGGTCATGTTTCGGAAGGTCTGTTACAGTTCAAATTGGCATACTTTCGCAGTTTGTCAACTTTAGTCCCTGTAAGCGATTAAACTTTGATTTCACCACACCAAACCTTCCAAAACTTATATCTAAGTTATGTAAAGGTTATTTAAGGTATGTTAAGCCTATTTCACTATTCCGGAGTGTTTGTTGGATTAAACTGGTTATATTTACGCATCAGTGCGCGTATAGCCTTCCAGAAAGCGATTTAAAGCTTGAAATTGAACAAGAGTTGATATGTGTAAACTATACACATATTTTTACAAATCCCAAGTATGAAATATAATATTTCATTGGTTTGGTATTTGTTTGATGGCCATGAAGGCACAGGTGTTACATATCAGCCGTTATATCTTCCCTTCCCATCTTCACCTTCTCAATCAAGACACACACACCCAAAACCAGGTTCACACTCACACCCGGTTCCTCCTTCTCGACACATCCGGCCACCGGAACTCCATCTCCGGCGCCGTGATGGGTCCGACAAACACCCCTTTATCTGGTTATATACCCCCCTCACCTGTTACCTCCTCTGTTTGAAGCGGCCGGCCACCGCCACCGTCTAGTGGCGGTGTGGTGTGGTGACAAGACAGAGACAGAGAGAGACCGAGAAGAGAGATAGACTGGGGAGGCAGACGACGGCGAAAGTGGAGGCGGGGCGGTGGTTATGCGTTTCCGATGATTTTCTTCCGGTAACTCCTCTCACTTTCCTCGTTTCTTTAAAAAGTTCTCTTTTAATCTCAAGTTAATCGACCTGTGTTGTTTCTTTTCCTTTTTGTTTTTCCCGGCGATGGTGGTGGTTCGGGTGGATGATGGGTGCAGCAGTGGTGGTGTTAGCTCGAGTTGGTAACGGGACTGGTTCTGTTCAGATTCATGGCTCGGGTCTCGACATCAGTCGGGTCAAGTCCCGTTTCAGTCATGGGTTTGGTTCAGGTCTGTAAGATCGTGAAACGACCTAACGAGTCGATCAGAAGAGTGCTCAGACAGAATCAGATTCGGAATTCATTGATTCTGTCTTTGTTTAGCTTGTATTCACTATTAACTGTCTTGTTTTTGGAATTTTCAAATTTTCTAATTTTTTTAAAATTTTTACTCCCCCTAAAATCAAAATATGTTTCAATTTTGATTTTCTGGGAAAATTTGAAAATGAACTGTACAAAGAAACGTGACAACATGATGAGAATTACTTCAATTCTCAATTCACTTGGCTTGAACAGGTTGTTTTTGAAATGGCAGAAATATTTGATGAGAAAGAAAATGATTATCTTGAAAGTTTAAATCGTTGGTATATGAGAACTGTGGATAGCAATTATAGAAATGTAAGTGTGGACATTTGGGTTAAGAGTTTTGAACATTTCATGTGTCAAAAGGATGAAACTTTGGATGAGTTGGAAAGACGATTTGAAATTTTAACAGAAAATTTGAGAAAAAAGGATATTAGAATATCAAAAGATGAACAGATATCAAAATTGGCAGCTGCATTACCTGCTAAATGGGATGAATTCTTGGTTGAACTAAAAAGGAAGGATATTTTTACAGAACTTTATCCAAAACAGTTCTTTAATGAGGTTAATGCAGAGTTTCGAAAGGAATATAAGAAAAAGAAGGAATTTTTGAACGAAATGGAAAAGAATTTACAAAAATTGAAATTGGATGTAATTACTGAAATTGATAAAAGAATTCGTGTGTGTCTTGCAACAAATAGTATTCTGAAATATGATATTAAAAGGAAATGTTATGTTGATGAAAGTATGAATCCTTTTGATTTCGTTAAACTCTTTTGTGCAGGAACATACAAGATGGAAACAAAGGAAATTCCAAAGAATGAAGAATCTGTGAAAAATGAATCTTCAAGTTCTGAATCAGTATGCTCTAAATATGATAAACTTGAAGCTGACAATGGCAAACTCTTGAAGGAAGCGGAAAGTTTGACATTGGAAATCAAAAAGTTGAAAGATGAGAAGCAATCTGATGATAAACAGATTCTTGAACTGCAGGAAAATTTGGAGAAATTGAAGTCTGAAAAAATCAAACTGTTAAATGGTTTGAACAGTTTGACATTAGAAAACAACAATTTGAAAGAAAATGAAAAAGATTTTGAAAAGAAAATATAATTTTTTGAAAATGAAAAAGTAAAAACTGAAAAAGAATTTCAAAGTCAAATAAAGATTCTTGAAGATCAGAGATTTGTTTTTAGCAAAAATAACATTGAAAAACAAAGTGCTATAAACTCTCCAACCTCTTGTAAACACATCCTGAATACATAATTTTCAAGTATTATACCAAATGATTTATCATATTAATTTCTGAAGAACCGCTTGTATGTATATCAATTTTTCTTTTCAAACAAACTTTCCCAAACCTGTTCGTCATGTTCAGCACTTGGAATTTTGAAAATCAGCTTTCCAACATCAGTTGTCTAAAATCTTTTTGGATTTTTCAAAATTTATGTTAAAACACACCGAAAATATTTTTGGATTTTTAAATGAAATAAAATGCAGTAAAGAACTATATACAGACACTATTTTTGTGAGTTTGCGTAAGAGGATCATATCAGTTTTTGAGACAAATCATCAACACCGTTAAGCTTTAAACATTTTAAGTTCTAAACAATTCACTTAGATTGTCAGTATACTGATCCACTTAAATTTTCACACAAAGTTCAACTGATTCGAGATACGAGATTAATGTTTTAGATACTTAAACTCATTCGCGTGTCCCACCTCAGAATATACTCCCGTATCCAGATCCCAATATTCAGTCTTACAGGTGAGTATACCTAGATGATATCTGTAAGGGGTTAAATTGCGAAAACCATGAGAGCTCAGGTCAGAACTTCCGTTCAGCAGAGAGATGGCGGCTTCGACTTTTGGTGGGTCCCCTTTAGAGGATCTTTTTTACAACAGCACATGATTAGCATTTTTCAATGTTTCATCATTTTTTATGCTGAGGGTAGGCTATATTTCAAGCAAGCGTAAAGTATTCTCTGGGGACTAGGCCATTGCTTCCGCATTATCAGAAGTCCCGGGATAATACCCCAGATATCACTAAGCATAAAGACCTTGTATCTCAGAAAGAGGGATCTTTCAAACAAGATTTCGGTGGTTACCCATATATTCGAGAGATGTTACCCACGATATAAGCAAGTTTGAATTTAGGTTTATATCTCGTCACAATCTACTAAATGTGCAAAAACCTACTGGCACATCATCAGTGAGACCGTTTATCACATTTTAACTTTCCATTTCTTTAGCATGCCATGATCGTCCACTGATGTACTATCATTTCCTCTTTTATACAACAAAACTCATTTTTGATTTTATCATGTTTTTGTCTTTTTCAAATTTTCAAATGTTTTTGGATTTTCTGAAATTTTTACTCCCCCTAAAATGCAAACACGTTTTAGGAAATTTGAAAACAAACTGTACAAGGTAAAGTGACAACCGATATCAAATCGCTTCAATTCGCCATCCACTTGGCATAAACATTCAGAACTCCCCCTCATAACAAACTATTTTCCCATTGTGATTTCAAAACACTTAAGTTTGTTTTAATCAAATGGTTTTTCCGGAAAATAATTTTGTTGATTTTCGAACCACTTGTAGGTTAGGGGATAAACTCATCATTTTATTCTCTAAAATACCACTTGTAAGTATGGTCCAATCAAGTTCAACTTAATGACCTTGATTAACCATTTGAAGATGAAAACCTTCTTCAACCACTTGCAGGTTCAATCACCAACCATCCCATTTGTAAATCAAAATATAACAATATAAAGATATCACTTGTATATTTACCAAACAAACATTTCAAGAATGATGCTGATTCCTGCTCCACTCTTACCAACATGGGAGCTCCGGCAAGTCAGGTTTTTAGTTTGGAAAAACATTCCCCCAAGGCTGACCATCCTTGGGAGATTCTGGTACACATCTGTCCCACCAACATTTTGATTTATAAAATTCTTTTGCACCCTTCACTTTCCTGTCAACCATCTTACCAAAAATATGTTTAACTTTGCCATTAAAAACCTTTTCAGCATCAAATTCTCCTTTACCAGTGAAGAATTGATCTGAAATCTCAACCCTACCTTTTGATTTCAGATTATCTTTTGTCAATGGCGGAAAGTTTTCCTTGTCCAACTCTGGAACGGAATTAACAACCTTTTTCTCAACAGATGACTCCTCTGATTTTATGGAATCGGATTCATTGTCAGAACTACTATCATATTTTACAACCCATTTTTGTTTTGTTAAATCAACTCTTCTTTTGTAAAACCGTTTTGAACATTCACCTTCTTCAGAAGTTGAATTTTCAAACACTTTCAATTTCTCAGTTGGTTGATTCATTTTATCAACAACTTTCTTGTTTGTTTCAAAATGAGAAGAAACTCCTTGTTTAGAATAAATGGACTCTTGGCAGTTCCAAGCAATATGTCCAATCTTTTGACACTTGAAACAGATTCTTCTATCCACTCTCTGAGCAAACTTCTTCACATTCTTCTTCACTTGAGCAAGGAACTCTTGATTTAATTGTTTCCAGAACGGTTTCTTCTGCTCATCTTCAGAACTACCTCCTGAAACAAATGTTGTTTTTGGTTTATAATTTTTCTCATTTTTATAATTTTCTGAAGAATTAAAACCTAAACCTTTCTTTTTGAAATTACTGTTATGGTTTGGTTTCTTTTGAAAACCATAACCAGAACCGTAACCCTTTTTCTTGTTCAATCTCTGTTGAACTCTTGAAGTGTACTTTTTAGGTTTTTCATGAAGATTTAAATCTTTTATTTCAGAAATATTAATTTCTGTTAATTTGAAAACCTGTTTAATCATCTCAGTTTTGACACTTCTTATTGGAAATTCCTCATCAGAATATAATTTGTCTGAATCATTCAAAGTATAAGCCACTTTGATTGATCCGTCATTCAAATTAGATTTTGATAACAAGAATTCTTTATTGTAAACCCTTTTATCCGGTGAACTCGTACTCTTTTCTGACGAACTCGGACTTTCAGACTTAGACTCCGGTTTTGACTCTTCATCCATATCCAACACCTGATCGACCACTTTCTTTAATAACTCAGACTCATGATTAGTGTCAGACGCTATGAATGTAACATCAATATTGTCTGGTAATTCATCAATGATTTTAGACTTTAACTTGATGTTGACTGCCTTTTTTAGACGCTCCTCGTTAGGATTCCTGGGAGAATAACTTTCATGGATAGGGGGCGGACATCTGTTATACTTGACACTTGGTTTCTTACCAGTATCAGTATCTTCAGTCTTTTTATCCATGAACGCTTCCAGACCTGCAACAGTAGGATAAACACGATCAATCAAATAATCACAAGTAGTGTAACTCAACAGTAATCGTTTAATCCTTTCACTCTCAATCTTCTCAAGTTCCACTTCTTTCTTCAACTTAGCACAATCTTCGATATACTCATTGATGACGCTCTGCTTTGTCATTAATGTTGCACTCATTTTTTCCATAGCATTTTCGATTTCTGAATTCGTTCTTTTCAGACTATTAACTGTTTTGTTGAGCACATCATACGACTCCTTCACATACTTCACATCGGACAGTAAATCTTCTTTAATCTTCTCCAAATCAGCAATCTTCTTATCTTTCTCCTCACAAGCTCTGCAAGATTCTAAACACTTCAAACATGGTTTATCAACTTCAACCATTTTTTCAATAATCTTTTCAACCTCGACAGTCTTTTCAACTTCAATGAATTTCTCAACTTCAACAATTTTTTCTATTTCAACAATTTTCTCTACTTCGACAAGTTTTTCAACTTCGACTAATTTTTCAACTTCAACAATTTTTTCTATCACTTTCTCCACTTCAACGATTTTCTCTACTACTTTCTTAGTCACATGATCACTACTAGCTTCTCCAGCTTCTGTCTTTGCCTTTTCATCAGCTAGCCTTCTTGCTGCTTCCAGCTCTCTCCTCAATCTATCAATCTTCTTCTGATTCAGCATCTCCATTTTATCTGCAAAGAAAAAATTAAAACTGTCAGGATCTAAGCCTTTTCTTGCTTTATTAAGATGTTCTTTTTCATCATCAGTATCAATATCACTTCCAAGATCTGGAAAAATTGGGATTCTTTTCTCACTAGTCTCATTTTCACCCAGAATTCTAGCAACGAAACATGAACCTTGTGGAATATATTTATCCCAGTTAAAACTCTCAGCAGCTAGACTTGAACCTTGTGGAATGTAGTTGTCCCAACTAAATCCCTCGACAACAAACTCATCATCTTGATCAATTATTCCAAAATATGCTTTCTTATTTGCTTCCTCGATCATTTTACCATGAGCAGTCTTTGTATCCTTTTGTTGAGGTTGTTGATCAATCTGATGAAAAATTGACCTCTTATAACAATCATTATTTCCATCTTGTCTCCCAGTTGCTTCTTTGTTTTTGCATTCTCGTTTAAAATGGCCTTTTCCTTTGCAACGAAAACACGTAACCTTAGATTTGTCAAAACCTAATGGAGAAGTTGCCATTCCTCGAAACTCATCTCTACCAGTAATTTGCTGAAACTTTTCTGCTCTTCTCCAAGCACTAGCTAAACACCACTTCACATCCATCAACTCAAGCTCTTCAGCATCAATTTGGTCATAATCTTCTTTAGTAAGCATCGGATTACCAATCTTGCCATCAATCAAACTTTCATAAGATTCCAACATAGTAACTAGTGATGCCATGTGTTGCTTGGCAATTTCTGGAGACAAATTCTGACCATTATGAATGTTCAAAGTGACGTTGCATTGAAGATTTGTTGAATTCTGTTGTTGAGGATTTGATGTTGTATGATTCGGATCAAAGCTTGAGAATGAAGACGAAGATCCACCACTCTGTGTCACATTAATACCTTTTGTTCCTGATGAACTATCAGCACTAAAACCAGTTTGAATCTTTGGACTAGGACTAGGGGTAGCCTCAAACTTGTTCCCTCGATAATACAAACTGACATCTTGTTTGGCATTTGGATTCGTCATTATAGCAGTTTTCTGTATATCAAGCTCCTGCTCTTCAATCTTTTGAATAAACTGTGCCAGATTCATACTCTCAGACTTTCTTGTGTGTTTTAAAATCATCAAATAAGTTCCCCACTTATGTTGTGGTAATGCTTCAGCTAGTTTATCGACCCACTCATCATCCTCTTTCTCAATGTTAAATCTTTTCATTTCCAATACTAGATGACAATATCTATCAATGGTCTGCTTTGTTGTTTCATGGTCGAAAGTTGAAAACATATCAAACGATTTCTTCAATAATTCCTTTTTGTTTTTAATCATATCTGCACTTCCTTTGAATTTCTGAATCAATGCTTCCCAAACTTTGTATTTAGTAGAATTGGTTTTTCTATTCAAAAGGGGGTGGCGGCACAACTTGTTGCCCGACTACCTGCCATTGCTTTGTAATTGCCTTTTTTCGTGTGGAATGATATCGTTTACTTCCCAAATTGACTTAGCTGTATTATCATGTTGGAGCAAAACAAATATATCTTCTTTAATCGCTTGTTGAAGAATATTGATCATCATTTTCTCACTTGTAAATTTCAATTTGTCACCCTCTGAATAGTCACAAATAGCCTTTTCAATCCCACGTTCATTCTTTGGTTTTTCATAATTTTTCAACAATGAACACCATGCATCAAATTTGTAAGCTTGCACCCAGTTCTCGAATCGATTTTCCACCCTTGAAAATCTTCAATGTACATGAGCTTTGGCGGTTTTTGATGAGTTCCGATTTCATTCTCACTGTATAAAGTCTCAGCAGCAGTAACGGGAGCAACTGGTGTGGCAAACGCATTGTAGAATTCCTCAGCCGTTTTTCAGAAATTTGTTTCACAAATCCAAGGATCACACTAAGTATATTGTCAAACGGAATCAACACTTAACTAGAATCACTTTCAAACGAAATTGTCCTTGAAACGAAATCACTTGATTTTGTTTGGGAACTCTCAAACGAAATTGTAGTTTCAAACTAGATCAGTAACAACTTCAAACGAAATCATGATGATGACCACTCTCAAACGAAATCAGCTAGTTCCCTCAAACGAAATCAGTCCCAATGTGTGTATTCAAACAAAATCAGACAAGTTGTGCACTTTCAAACGAAATAATCATGCAACTACAAACGAAATCAGTCCCAATTGTTCATTCTCAAACGAAATCCCATCAACTTCAAACGAAATCAGTAGATATGTGTAACCTCAAACGAAATCATCAAGTTCTCTCAAACGAAATCACCATGACATCATACCTTCGGTCAGTTTTTGGTCTAATTGAACAAGCAAATGATCGAATTTGATTCTGAAACTTTCTAGGGTTTGTTAAAACAACATAACGTACATGATATGTGAAAATCAGACGTTTTTAACCGTTGAAACTTGTTCAATTGTGAAAGAAGGTGTAGAAAATCAGAATTTCAAGCTAAATATGGCAAGAACTCTTCCTCCTGAGCTCTGATACCACTTGTAGGATCATGTAGCGAACCGAACGAGTCGTTCAGAAGAGTTTTTGTCTATACGAAAGGCGGAAACAGACGTATAGACTATGAAACAGCTTGAATATCACTTTAAACGTCTTGTATATTGATTTAACAACGATTACATGCAGTAGACAGACCGGCAGCACTTCGGTACACAAATCAGATTCTGTTCCAAATGATTTGGCATGTAGGGTATTTATAGGAGCCATGATTTCGTTTGAAGGTGGCATGGCAACCTTCAAACGAAATTAAACATACTAATTTCGTTTGAAGATGCCACATACCATTTCAAACGAAATTACCACAAATACACCCTAAAACCTCCTATAATCTCGTATAACGCGCCCTGATCTAACAATTCTAGTGTAAGACTCGATATAAGACGAAGTCGACAGACGTATGCACTAACAGACTCCCCCTCGAATGTTGACGAGTCTTAAGTGTTGAGTCTTCAACGTCTTCAGTCTTTATCAGTCTTCGGGCTTCCAGAATCTCTATCTGGCTATTGCCTCCAATTTCTTCTTTCTCTAACAGGCTCCCCCCCCCCAACTTGTGCAGGGATTGTAGTCTGGCTTTCGGATCTCTTAACTTTCTTGATTAAATCTCTTGATTCTTTAAGTTCATCAGCATCAGCAGTTTCAAAATCGTGACCTGGCCTATCTTTCCACAGGTTCAGAATCGATTCCTGGCTCTAACCTGCACAAAACTCTACCCAACAATAAATTTCACAAATTTATAATTTGACAAATTTATACTCTTCTAACCTCTTGTAAACACATCCTGAATACATAATTTTCAAGTATTATACCAAATGATTTATCATATTAATTTCTGATACCACTTGTAGGATCGTGTAGCGACCCGAACGAGTCGTTCAGAAGAGTTTTTGTCTATATGAAAGGCGGAAACAGACGTATAGACTATGAAACAACTTGAATATCACTTTAAATGTCTTGTATATTGATTTAACAACGATTACATGCAGTAGACAGACCGGCAGCACTTCGGTGCACAAATCAGATTCCGTTCCAAATGATTTGGCATGTAGGGTATTTATAGGAGCCATGATTTCGTTTGAAGGTGGCATGGCATCCTTCAAACGAAATTAAACATACTAATTTCGTTTGAAGATGCCACATACCATTTCAAACGAAATTACCACAAATACGCCCTAAAACCTCCTATAATCTCATATAACGCTCCCTGATCTAACAATTCTAGTGTAAGACTCGATACAAGACGAAGTCGACAGACGTATGCACTAACAGGGTCTCAGGTTTGGGTTCCAGGTGGGGTGACCAGTCAGTTTTGGGTTCGGGTTATGTCTCGGCTCAGATTCGTGTTCGGGTCAACTTCAGTCAAACCAAGTCAACAGTAGCTCGGTTCAGCTTTGGTTCGGTCTACCGTGGTCAACCATAGTCCGGGTCTTGTCAGGTCAACTGTAGTCAACACATCTCAGCCTTGTTTCGGTCGGTTCAGCCAAACTCAGTCAACACGAGATTCGGTAAAATTCTAACGCCGTTAAGTTTATTAAATTATTTATGTTAATGTTATTGTAATCGGGGAACCGACTCTAATGTTATCTAAGTTAATGTTATTTTACTCATGAAATCATTTATTGTTGTGTTTTTGGCAAATATATCGACAACTTGTGTTGTCGGGATCGTCCAAAAACAGTAGAAACTCTGCCCGTTTTTTTTTTTTGTAAAAATCCTTAAAACCAAACGCGTTAAATAATAAAATGAGCCTGTCGGATTCTATTAAAATTTTAATTATTTATATATATATATAATTGTATAATTATTCTAACAACATTTCATTACTTACGTTTACCCACGTATGATGACCTCGGTGTTCGCCGTTCAAGTCTTCAACTCCTCGCGGGATTTCTAAAGGAAACTTCGCAAAATGTGAGCATACTCGACCCATTTTTACGCTTTATGCACTTTTTGGAGGTATTAATTAACAAATCCACTTGTACACTCAAACCTATGCAACTATGCTTTCCAACAAACACGTTATTCGTTATACTTAGGATGTTTATACATGATAGCTTCAACTTGTTTTTCCATGCTATTCGTCGTGTTTAGATTGTTTATGCATGTTAGTTTTAATTTGGGTATTCATGCTATTCGTTATGTTTAGATTGTCTATGTATGCTAGTTAGGACGTGAATACAAGTTGCCATGTTAGATTGAAACAAACTTTTGTACTTATACTTTTATGCAAACTTGTATGCTCGCCAGTGCTTTTGTATTGATCCATGCTTTTAATACATGTTGCAGGATTGTGACAGATGAATCCAGTAGGATTGCCTAGAAACGCATTTAAACTTTATTACTCGTTGTATTGTAATTTACTTTCAATCCTGTTGTATTCTGGTTCCAATACTTGTAATAATTCATTATTAATGAAATGAAATATAAGTATTTGAATACTTATTATGCATTATTTATTTTAAATTTGTTATATTCTAGATCAAACCATGTAAAATGTAAACATTAAATACTTGACACAAATAGCGTTATGAAATCTCGAGCAATCTACGCACTTCGTCTCAACCCGATGTTTCCGCCATCAGTTGGGGTGTGACAGATTGGTATCAGAGCCATAACTATAGGGAATTAGGTAGAATTGCCATGTTCGACCTAATCTATAGTCTAAGTACCAAAACTTGACCATTCCTGATTCCTGCTTAATATGTAATTCTTCCTATTTGCTTCTACCTCTTCTTTTGTCTAAATATACAATGTGTCTTTTCTAAAACATTTCACACAATACATACTTGAAGATACTCATATTCCAAAATCGAAACGACTCACTAAAATAGGGGTGATTCCCGCCTTTGGTGACGAATTTCAATCCACCCTACATGTTATTTTGCATGAAATTTCACCATCAAGTCAGGAGTGATATCCGTATCTTGATGGGAATTTCCATCTCATACTCTAGTGGTTCCTTATTGACGTGTCGAGATTTTATCTTGTTTCGTTCAATAAACCACATTTTGGGGACGAAATTGTCAAGCTAGGACTGATATCCACACCTTGATGACTTGTCCCACTCCACGATTTTCAATCTCGCCAAAGTTTCGTATTTTCGATCAAATTAGGGACACGTACTAACTGGAAGGGTAAAATACCGTTAATCGCCTGGCGACGAGAGTATTATACCTATTAGGCCAAAGCATGTCTCCCTAATTCGAAAGGACTTGCGATTCACTTTGGAATAGTTGAAGCTTCTAAACCCGAAGCACTCCAATACTTATCAAGCCTCTCTTTTATATTAACTTAACTTTTATGCAATTTAATACTTGTTACCTAATCATCGTTTTACACAATAAATTAATACACGCATACTGATACGTTATACTTGATTCGGGATTACTGGACATTCTTTATGTGATGAACTAGTCATTAACTTCGTAAGAAGCCACACCTTAACGCATATAGTGCTTGTGAAGCACTATAGGAGTAGCGCACCGCCACATGGATTTGTGGTTACCTTAAGTTAAACTTTTATGGTCTTTATAACAACGAAATGATGACATGTGCTATAGAGATGATACTAGCGGACACGTTGGTTCAATTTGTTCGAGCCTCACCTTAACATATATAGTGCTGTGAAGCACTATAGGAGTAGCGCACCGCCTCATGGACTTGGGGTCATGTTAAGTTAAACTTTTACGGATCTTTTCATAGCAACGAAATGATGACATGTGCTATGATTAGATGACGCTTGTGTTAAACGTTGGGTTGACATTTTGTCATTAACTTCGGATGAAGCCTTACCTTAACATATATAGTGCTTGTGTAGCGCTATAGGAGTAACGCCCGCCGCATGGACTTGAGGTCATGTTAAGACATTCATACATACTTGCGGACACGATGGTTTGACTAGTGAGATCACATGCCAGTAATGCGTTAATCTAGTTAACTAAATATCTCATGTGGACTATTCAAGGATTTAATCATACTCATATTTATAACCCCTCTCATACTTAAACACAATCATGCTTACATACAACCATACTTACATACTTAAACTTCTATACGTTATCAATCTCACTCGTAATACGTTAATAAACCCTGACCCGTACACTACCAGTGCAAATTGTGCGGATCATGCACAAACCACAATAATCATGGATGCATACGTGATTATATTGGTAGGCGCATGAAAACCATAGTAGGTTCTACTGTGTATCGTAGCACAGAACGTAACATGACATCGATTAGCGAAACGGACGTAATATGGTATAAACATGGTGGATACGTCGTTGGTACTTCCTATATATAAGTGTTCCTACCATATTACCGAACTTCATGAAAACGTGCCATGAGAAACTCGGTGTTTCCCCATACCCTATTAAATACAAACTTTGATCAATCGCAACCTATTTCTTGGTTATACCCAGACGTACTTCGAGACGACACTCCCTCTAAAAGTCTCTCTTGAATAAATTTCGGGACGAAATTTCCTAAAGTAGGGGAGACTGTAACGCCTCGTATTTCTGTAAATTCATATTTTTAGGAAATACGTGCCGTTTCCCTATTTTTAGAATCTCACTCGAAGAACGGAACAAGAAACGACAAACCGAACCATTTATTTTACGCGTTTTACGCAACCGACGAACGTGCGCGTCAAACGACAACCGACCATATTTTTTAGGTGTTTTAAATACTAAAACAATATTATACGACATTTTATAATGTTTGGGTTCGAAAACAGGTTCATAGGTACTGTCGGACCACTCAAAACACGGGAAGTGGGCTTGTGGGCCTTGGGCCCAAGCCCACTAACCAAACCTAAATTATAAAAAAAAAATAGTGAGCCAACCCTAAATTCCTTGTATCAGCCGTTATATCTTCCCTTCCCATCTTCACCTTCTTAATCAAGACACACACACCCAAAACCAGGTTCACACCCACACCCGGTTCCTCCTTCTCGACACATCCGGCCATCGAAACTCCATCTCCGGCGCCGTGATGGGTCCAACAAACACCCCTTTATCTGGTTATATACCCCCTCACCTGTTACCTCCTCTTTTTGAAGCGGTCGGCCACCACCACCATCTAGTGGCGGCGTGGCGTGGTGACAAGACAGAGACAGAGAGAGACCGAGAAGAGAGAGAGACTAGGGAGGCAGACGATGGCAACAGTGAAGGCGGTGCGGTGGTTATGCGTTTCCGATGATTTTCTTCCGGTAACTCCTCTCACTTTCTTCGTTTCTTTAAAAACTTCTCTTTTAATCTCAAGTTAATCGACCTGTATTGTTTCTTTTCCTTTTTGTTTTTCCCGGTGAGGGTGGTGGTTCGGGTGGACGATGGGTGCAGCAGTGGTGGTGTTAGCTCGAGTTGGTAACGGGACTGGTTCTGTTCAGATTCATGGCTCGGGTCTCGACATCAGTCGGTTCAAGTTTCGTTTCAGTCATGGTTTTGGTTCGGGTCTTAGGTTTGGGTTCCGGGTGGGGTGACCTGTCAGTTTTGGGTTCGGGTTATGTCTCGACTCAGATTCGTGTTCAGGTCAACTTTAGTCAAACCAAGTCAACAATAGCTCGGTTCAGCTTTGGTTCGGTCAATCGTGGTCAACCACAGTCCGGGTCTTGTCGGGTCAACTGCAGTCAACACATCTCAGCCTTGTTTCGGTCGGTTCAGTCAAACTCAGTCAACACGAGATTCAGTAAAATTCTAAAGCCGTTAAGTTTATTAATTTATTTATGTTAATGTTATTGTAATCGGGGAACCGACTCTAATGTTATCTAAGTTAATGTTATTTTACTCACGAAATCATTTATTGTTGTGTTTTTGGCAAATATATCGACAACTTGTGTTGTCGGGATCGTCCAAAAACAGGAGAAACTCTGCCCCATTTTTTTTGTAAAAATCCTTAAAACCAAACGCGTTAAATAATAAAACGAGCCTGTCGGATTCTATTAAAATTTTAATTAAATATATATATATATATATATATATATATATATATATATATATATATATATGTATGTATATATATAATTATTCTAACAACATTTCATTACTTACGTTTACCCACGTATGATGACCTCGGTGTTCGCCGTTCAAGTCTTCAACTCCTCGCGGGATTTCTAAAGGAAACTTCGCGAAATGTGAGCATACTCGACCCCTTTTTACGCTTTATGCACTTTTTGGGTGTAACATGTATTAATTAACAAATTCACTTGTACACTCAAACCTATGCAACTATGCTTTCCAACAAACACGTTATTCGTTATACTTAGGATGTTTATACATAATAGCTTCAACTTGTTTTTCCATGCTATTCGTCGTGCTTAGATTGTTTATACATGTCAGTTTTAATTTGTGTATTCATGCTATTCGTTATGTTTAGATTGTCTATGTATGCTAGTTAGGACGTGAATACAAGTTGCCATGTTAGATTGAAACAAACTTTTGTACTTATACTTTTATGCAAACTTGTATGCTCGCCAGTGCTTTTGTACTGATCCATGCTTTTAATACATGTTGCAGGATTGTGACAGATGAATCTAGTAGGATTGCCTAGAAACGCATTTAAACTTTATTGCTCGTTGTATTGTAATTTACTTTCAATCCTGTTGTATTCTGGTTCCAATACTTGTAATAATTCATTATTAATGAAATGAAATATAATTATTTGAATACTTATTGTGCATTATTTATTTTAAATTTGTTATATTCTAGATCAAACCATGTAAAATGTAAACATTAAATACTTGACACAAATAGCGTTATGAAGTCTCGAGCAATCTACGCACTTCGTCTCAACCCGATGTTTCCGCCATCGGTTGGGGTGTGACAGCTGGGGTGCTATGAGTTGTTCTAGATTAGGGTCGGCAGCGGTAGTAGGTAATATGTGGAAATTAGCTAGTCTCCTATTGAGGATATCCTAGGTTTAAGCATTCATTTCTCTATTGGCCGCTGCTAAGGCCCGCTGTTGTTACATTTTTCTCATCCTCTTTCTACGTTTATGAGCTCCTCTGTTGAACCATCCTCTCTTCTTAGGAGGGAATGGCTCCTCAGATTGTGCTTTGAACACGAAAATCCCTTCTTCGGTATCAACCGAATACCCCGAGGGGGTAGGCTGTGAAGAGGTGCCTTCGTCCCTAGGTGAACCGGACAGTTGACGGGAAACGTCTGAAGGTCCTTGGTTACTAATACTTTAAACTAACAAATTGTCAAATAACATAAAATAATAATCTACACGTATGCACATAGTCTCATTGATTATTTCCTAACAAAATTGATAATTTAATTGTCACCAGAACACTTCTTTGGATGAAATTAATGGCTGTAGCTCTGATACCACTCTCTGTCGCACCCCCGGCCCCTATCTCCTGGGATCAGGCGGACGCGAACTCAGATTAAGTGGTATCATTATTTGGCAGCGGAATTAAATCAGGACCGTAGTTATTAAATATTTTATCAGAGCAAAATACCACACTTTTATATCAATAAACACATGGGTAAAACCCAAGTTTCTATTACAAATATGTTTATAGGGATAGACCCTAATTTATTGAATTTAAAACATCGTCTTTATTTAGGTAACTTTTATAGCCACATTTTCCAAGCCTTTAGTGCTCTCCAGCTGGCTTCTAATTGGCTTTCACATTTTGTTATCTGAAACGCGTTTTAAAAACATTTGTCAGTGGGAAATACTGGTGAGTGAATCCCAATTTAATCAAGAAGTATTTTATCCTTTAATAGTATTGAGAGCGATTACAATGTTTATATCTACACAATTACTCATTCAGTATTATCAATCCTGACTGGTGGGTCATATTACACATTGGCTATCTCGTTGTCCAATGGTAACGTGTTCCACATTTTGTATACAAAACCCCAACATACCGGTAGTAATTGAAGAATTACAAAGACTCAATCACTACTAATCACATTGTAAAATATTTAAGGTTTTGTAAAAACAATTTACAAAAAGGTTTACAAAAAGGAGATTACTCACATTGCTACTTTAGGGTTTTCCTTATTGTTTTCCTAGTTATAATCTATTAATTAAACAATACACACGCGTTAGTATAATAACCCAATATTTACATTAGTTATACCCTCCCCGAGACAGAACTCCAACGACTACGTCGGGCAGAACCTCGACAGCCGTTACGGAGCACTAGATCAATCGGGCAGCGTATCTAATACGTAATCGGGGTTAAAATACTTACAACGAGGCAAAGCTTCACTATCTTAGTGGGTATAATGCCCGAGAACTATGTGTACTATAGAGAAATTGAGAGAGAAAGATCGAAATGTGAGCGACTGAAAATGAAAGCCGATGGCCTCTATTTATAGTTCTGTCCGACCAGTCTCTCGCGACCTGCGTAAGATCCTTAAGGGGTCTTCTCGGCCCGCGACGTAGGGTTATAGGGGCTAGGGTTCCTGATTCGCCGGTTTTATCTTGGACTTGAGCCTGCCACGTGGCAGCTCAGGGTGTCGCCCTAATCCATAGCTGTCGGGCCCCGCGTAGCCCGAAGACAAGGTCTTCGCGGCCCGCGAGCACCCTATTTTCTTGTTTTTATTTTATTTTTGCAAAATTAAAGGTATTTAGGCCCAAATCTCGTATACGGGGTGTATTTTAAGGCATATAGGGATATTATAAATATCTTAGGGGTGTCAGAAATAATTTTGGAGGGTTGTTATAGTTAAGGTGCATTAATTTGCACTAAGTTCTTATAAACCCCACGATCTCAGCATATCCCCTCATCATGTAATACATTAACTCAAATAATGCCTTTAAACTTTCATCAACTGTGATTTGTGTAAAAACAACGCAGAATATTTAAACATTAACAATCACGTCGATCTTTCAATATGCAGAGAAAGTCCAATGTTTAAACAAAAATAAGAAATAAAAACAAGTTGAAATTGTTTTGACCTTAAACACCAGTTCGATATTCTCATATACGCAGAGGTGATCCAAGATTTAAATAAAACACCAAGTAAAATAAAGCATAAATGTTCAGGCGCTAACATCCCGTTCGATACTTTCTTATACGCAAAAGATGTCCAATGCTTAAACAAAATAAAGAAATAAAACAAGTTTAAATCTTTTGAAAAAGAAAAACACAATCACAATGACTTTTTTAGTAATTTGTGAAAGTTTACAAACTAACCGGTTTTTATGCTTTTCAGCATTCAGTGATTACCGAGTAGGTACACAGTCACGAAGGACAAAACTAAGTACTATACTTTCAATCATGTTTCCCACTAGAACTAGGTTTTTTACATTTAAGTTTGTATTGTTATCATAAAATTTATAGTCTAGCTGAGTCTATCGACACATCTTTAGTAAGACTGTTTAACCATTTTAAATGTTACAATTCTTTAGCATGCACTGATAGTCCACTGATGTACTATCATTTCTTCTTTTCGCACAAGAAATCTCATTTTCATTTTTCAATGTTTTTGACATTTTGAAATTTTCTATTGTTTTTTATTTTATTTTTTTTTTGAAAATTTTATCTATCTAAAATGATTTTGAAATGAATGTTTTCAATTTGACAGAAATTTTGAATTTGACAATTTTTGAAAAAAAATTTCCCCTTCAAATTGAAAACATCTTTTCGAAATTGAAAATGAATTCTCCCATGTTAACCAAACAACGAATTTTTTATGAATGAGAACGTGAAACTATCAATTTATTTATGTGAAAATCAAACTTCTCTATCTCTTCAAACTTTGCATGAACAACCACTGCTTCTGAATAGTCATTTACTTGCATCTGGTTATCCTGCACATGCAAATGAACTTTAATCAGTATTGAATTGGAATCCAATCCATAACGGATATAGGTTATCTAAACTCATCAACAAATGAAACAACAGTCCATTCGCAACCTCGTTTATCATCGAACAGTTTTGAAATTTCTACTGGAGAAACTTCATCTGAAACTTTAGTTTTCCAAATTTGCTTTGGTTTCGCAACTGTTTGATGAATAACTTTCTTCTCCATTGTTCTCTCTTCTATCCTCAGATTTGTATCTAATGAATTCATTTTACTTGACTGATCACTCTTTGGAGAGCAAAACGATTCATCAGAACTTTTATCTGAATCAACTGTTGTATCCAAGGACAAAATCTTCATCAAATATTCTCTAACTTTCTTTCTTAATCTATCTTTCTTCCCTTGTGATAGTTTCTCCATCTGTTCTTTGGGCTTTTCTTCAGCTTTCTCGGCTTTCTTTTCTTCTTTCTTCTTGTGAGATTTATCCATTTTTCTTTGATTTTGTTGGACAATCTCTGGCAGCATGGCCTTTGATGTGACAATTATAGCATCTTCTTGTATCGAATCTTTTTTTTTTTTTTTGACAATTAACAGCAATGTGTCCACTTCTTCCACAATAATAACACACTCTGTTATTGCACCATTCTTCTCGATCAGACCAAACACTTAAATCATAACACTGATTTGATGTGTAATAGTCATCATTCCTTCTTCTTTCGTAAGTTGGATTTGACTTTTGAGCACTGTGGTCAAACCTACACTACTTATTACCAACTTTTTGTAAGTTTTGTTTTTCAAATTTTGGTGAGTTTTTACTTTTACAATGATTGAATGATTGAATGATTGAACTAACGATCTTTTATTAGAATTTTGAGCGTTTTTTGAATTTTTAGTATTCTTTAAATTTTCATTTTTTTTGTCCCCCATTTTGCTTAGAAGTTGAACATTCACCTTTTTTCAGCAAATGTTGGAACAGTTTCTTTAATATTCTTTCTTTTAATTTCAAAAATATTTCTTTTTTATCACTTTTATCATTAGTTTCATAATCACAATCTTCAATTATGACTTCGTCATAATATATGACAATGTCACTTATTGGATTTTGAACTGAGAGAGTTCTATTTTGTTCTATTTTTAGTGTTATCCAGTATAGTCGTTTTTGCTTTACCTTTTTTTGACGGTTTATACCCAATACCACGATTACAAAATTCATATTCGTCCTCCCCAGTTTCTTCATTTTTATTGATCGGTTTTGGAACCATATGATCAAGCATTAAGGATGATGCAACAAAACCTTTCAATTTATTCTCTAAATCCTCAACTTTATTTTTAGCGATCTCAACTTCTTTTCCAAGTTGAGTTATTTTCTCAAGATGAAAATTTATTGTAATTTGATTTTCAAAAACAATATTATCTAAAACCAATTTTTCATTTTGTAAAAAAATTATTTGGGTTTTCAAATCAATTTCAATTTTTTATTTTTTTTTGTTTTCTAATGTCAAACTTTCCGCATCTTTCAAAAGTTTGACATTGTCCGATCTACATTTTTCAGATTTTAAGCACACTGGTTCAGAACATAAAGCTCCATCTGTAGACTTGACAGATTTTTTTACTTCTAACTTCTTCATCACCATTTTTTCTCTTTCCATCTTTAACCTCAAGGCTTTCTTCTCTTCAATTTTTGGTATCTTTAATTCAATCCTATCAATAAAATCATCTTCATAGACATAATCATCAATCCTTATTTTGATCAACATGTCATACCAATCTGACGATAATTATTCTGATAACTTTTTATCATCTTTCTAGAGGTTTTATACAAATCAAATTTATCCATTTCTTTTAATAACTTTCTAAATCTGTCTACCCCTTCATTTAACGTCTCATCATCTTTGATTTTAAAATTTTCTAATATATCTTTTATACTCACTTTGTTTTTGTACCTTTGATAATCACTATCTGTCATTTTAACAAATTTTGTCAACCAAACAATTTTTAACTCGTTTAAATGGACAAAATTCTTTCGTGCAGATGTAATCCTTTTTGTGCGGATTAGTCTCTTTCGTGCGAATGAGACTGATTCGTGCGAAGGTACTTACTTCCGTGCGAAAGAAAACAGATTTTTACAAAAGAAACCAGTTTTGCGCGGACGAGACAATTCAAACGGATAACCCTTCCTTCGTGCGAATCAAAACACTTTCGTGCGAACGTGATTGATTCGTGCGAATGAGAATTTTAGAAAACAAATCACTTTCGTGCGGATGTATTAGGTTCGTGCGGATGTAATCTAGTCCGCGCGAACGAGTACTTCTGTGCGAAGTCGAAAAATCCGGTTTTTCTCGTTTTTGAAAATTTCGGCATGAAAACGTTTGAATTTTAAGCTGATTTTTCAATTGCTATTCAAAACTGAGTTGTTCACAATCCTTGGAAAAATCAGTCCAGTTTAACCATGAAAACTATGAAAAATAAGAAAATTTGTAGAAAGAAGGTTCTATGTGTCCAAGTCTTGTTGTTTCAGTGGATATCAGCCTACTGCTCTGATATCACTTGTAGGTCCGGGTTACGGATCGTTCGATTATGTCACGGGGATATCTAAACCTAAGTTTGATGTGCGGAATCCATCAAATATAAGCAGAAACACAAAATTTCTCAATTTTCTATGTTTTATAAACAATTCACATTTCCGGTACAAATTTGACAGCGCTTTGCCTCTCAGTCCACACCAACAACTCCCGAACACTTAGTCCGAACACCTATATATACTAAGTTACATTCATACGAACTAAGGAATCTACCTTCGTACGAAGGTGATTCATTCGTGCGGACCAACTCATCCGTGCGGATGAGCTACATCCGTGCGGATGAGCCTATTTTACACATACAACTTAGATTTGACTCTTCTTGCCCTATTACATCAAGACGTAGGTGACAGACATATGCATCAATAGATAATGGGCAAAATGATGCTATGGTGCAATAAAATGCCTTGGTGGAATACCAAGAAAAAATGACCTTTTCCATATCTAAAACTATGTGATCTTTTGAGGAAAAGCTCTAAATGGCACATGGTTGTGAGTCCCAAAGAAGATCCGGATCACGGTGATATTGATTGACAACACCCAAACATGTATTGATTATGTTTTTGAATGGTGAAAAGTAAGAAAACAAGATGAAGGTGAAAATTCTACACAAAGATCCAATCAACTAGTGTTGATATAAAATCCCACAATGTAATAATCACTAAAGCACCTGGAGATACGAATCAAGAACAATAATAAGATGAACAATAAAAAGAAGAACACAAAATTCCTTGTCCAAGAACCTTGGAGACAAGGGTTTCATTCATCACATATATATAGCTACAGACTATCCAGCGTATTTATTAAATACGATGGAACATTAAATACGCCGCCACATTACATTTTTACATTAGTTGCACTTTCAGCCCCTGTAACTTTCTAAACATTACAAAGCAAACCTAAAACTAATAAACGCAAGTACCAGCGGTCTTAAATGCTCTAACAATATCCCCCTTAGACCGTTGTGTACTTGAGAATTCTTCATTCTTTGGCTTCGGTTTCAGGATTTACTGCGGCTTGTTCCATGGTTGGTTGCGGTGGAGGTTGATTAGAATCAGCTTCACTAGATCTTCGTGGATCCTCCATTTTGACTTCATATGTTAATGAAGTCGGAGTCTGAGATTCTTGTGCTTCAGGTTTAGGTGATAGATCCTTTTATTGAGCCGGAGACTTTTGTTTTTTCTTTTCTTTGCTTTTCCTTTTGTCACACCCCGACTTTCCACGTATTACCGGTGGGCCCGGTGGGGATTATCATGACGTGGTTGGAAACATTACAGTCAAACAACACAATATTTAAATGCACAGCGGAAGCAAAAGATAGATGTATTTCAACTTTAATAAATTGTAATATCAAGTATCACAACAGTCGAAAGTTTATCCACATGTGGATCAAAATGAAATGGAAACGGTAGTTCAACAGACTTTGGGCATCTTAAGCTTGCGAGATTCTTATTGATGCTAAGGAGAAATCCAGCCTATTACGAGTAGTACCTGCACTTAATCTTTTGGGGAAAAATACGTCAGTTTACACTGGTAAATACAATTAACCGACTCATTTTAAAAATGATTAAAAATTGATTTGGATGCACGTGGCACAAACATTTTATAACTTGGGATAATTATTTAAATATATAAACTTGTAAAAGGATTACATGTTCCTTATGCGTTCAGTAGCCCAGTTCGTGCCGGGTTAAAGATCAATAGACACACCACATTATTTATTTATGCACTGACGAGTGTACGCCTACACCCCGCGCTTAGGTCGTGGCCATTTCGTAAAATGATGCCAAGGATATCCGGGACATGGTCATTAACCCCCCAAAGGCGTTAAGCAAACAAAACATATTTAAACGAGTCATCTCGATAATACTTAACCACCAATCGGTTAAGGTCGAATGCCCGACCAAGCGGTATTATATATACCGTACCCCAAGCCCGTATAAGGGAAAAATAAGTTAAAAGTATTTACCTTTGCAAGTATAATTCACAAACAGCAAATGCAAGTAGCTTTTACTGGTCCTCCTATTCTAGAACGAAGGTTTATAATAACCTATTAGAATCCTAACGGGTCTTTAATTAAGCCTAAACTTAGACCGGTTAGTTTTAAAGATACGGTTCGTACGCACGATTAAGCGAAGACAGGAATAGAATGTGATTTAGACCTGACAAGTTTGAAGACTTGCATAATCTGGGTATACTATACACATTCTGTATTTTGAGATAACAACGATAAGGTTTGACCCGTTTCGGCTAATTTATGCAAACTAGTTACATAAACCGAACCGAACGCGAAGGATGCGTAACGGGTAACCATAAGGGCCATATACAGGTTTCCTAAGTTAATATGCCTCAAATATGTTGTGACATCAGTAAGATATCTTTTATTATGCCCGAAATGAGTTTAAACACAAACTATGCCCCGTAGGGGCATTTTGTTCATTTACAAGGTTATAAAAGGGTTTAAGTATTAACCTGAGTTACAGGTCTGATATAATCAGAAAAATACTTAATTTAATAAGTTATAACAGTAGGTTAAAGTATATATGTGAAATTTATCAATTATAACCAAACTATGCACCGTAGGGGCATTTTGGTAATTTCACATAAGCCGAAAAGCTCAAAACTGAAGTCTGAGTTAAACAACTTTTGCTTACTGTTAAAATATTATAATTTACCTAAAATATCAGTAGGTATCAACCCGTGTATGTTTAAAATAGTTTTAGTACATACTATGCGTTAAAAACGCTTAAAAAGGCGATTAGGAGCCATTTCCGGGTTCTAAATAGAAAGCTGATATTTTTATTATTCCAGAAGGTTTAAAATAATTTATTTATCATATAAATTCAGTAGCAAAAGGTTTGGGGTCAAAAAGATATGTAAAACTCATTTTATAGCCCAAAAGGGCAAAACCGACAATTACCGGATCAAGCTTATAACTCTAAGTTATGCTCAGCCTAAAATTAATTAAAAATCTTCAAAAATCCCAAAATAATATATTATATCAGTGGGTAAAATGTTTGATATCAAAAACTGGGTTTAAATAGGCTATATGCTAATTATGTCGTTTAATCGCTAAAAAGCTTTATAATTACGCTAATGAGCATAACTCTCAATCTACACCCCAAACTGATGTCAAATTTTGGGTGCAAGTTTATAATTCAGTAACTAAGGTTTCTACTCTTTTACATTTTTAAAAATCACGTTTTAAAAATCACCTTGGATAACTAATGAACCAAGGTGTATAATCACAGAGGGTTATACTAGCATGTAACCTGGTCCTAAGGAAGCTCTAAGGCATTTCTAAATCATACTAAAACGGGTCAGAACTGAAGTCAAAGCAAAAGTCAAAGTTTTGCGACTTTCGGTTCCGAACGGGGTCTAAACAGAAAATTGTCGGATCAAACAAGCTTAGACCAGTTATTATAGTTATTACCAAGTTATATGAGTGATAAAATAGGTTATACACCTTCTGCATTGTTAATTATGCTTTAATTCGAAGATTAGCATTCTGTTGACTTTTTCTAATCAACTTTGACCCGACAAATGGTCTAGTTAGAGTGGGAATCAGAGGGTGCCCTTTTAAGGGTTTATTTCCCACATAATTACCAACTTATAACTACCTTCAATTCGACTAATCACTGGACCAATAGTGATTAATCGCTAAGTCAACCGTTAATTACGACGGTTTGACTTTTAAGCTAAAACTAAGTAAAAACTCAACTAAGAAAGGTTAAGCATACTTACAGAAGTCCTATGCACGATTAGGAAGGACTTGGGTCTGCTCTTAAGCTCCAGGAAGCTCCAGAAATGCAGAAGGAAGGTGTGATCACAATGTTGCAACATGAGGCCTTTATATAGTGTTCAAAACTCACTAGATCATTGACACACAAGCCTAGCAATGGCCATGGATCATCCACAGATGTCCGTAAGTGCCTAGGACTGTTTAGGGGTCGCCCATGTAGTGAAAATATCTGTTTTGGGTCGGTTATCGAGTGAAAACATGCTGCTGTCTAAAGTTTCTGTAACTGGGGATCGGACGCGGCCCGCGTAAGCTTCTGTTAATGCTTACGCGGCCCGCCTGAGCCTCGTATTCAGATTTCACATTTTCAAGTTGTAGCATCTTTGTCTCTTGGCCTTTCGAAGGGTCAACCAAACTTATTTCTTGCATTTTGACCCCTTCACATTTACTTACAAGGGCTTCAAGACTTATACCCACTTTGTTAAGTCCTTGGTCCCTTTCTGTTTACCCGAAAAGTCATAACTTTCAACGTTTACGCTTTAACCCCTCGTATACGAATTTGATCATAACTTTCTCATACAATAACGAAACTTTATGAAATTTCTATCATGTATTCCAGTGAGCATAATTTACCGTTATAAAGCTTCGGGTTTGCTAAAAGGTCATTCAGAGGTATACTTTAAACATGTTGACACATTTAACCCCTGTAGTTTGTAATCTCTCACTTTCTTTCATATTTAGCTTCGTATGATCCATGTTTATTTGTTTGAAGGTATGAGCATTCTGTTGGGTTACTGTAAAGTATATTTATTCACTATTGACATTTTGAACCCGTATATTCATATACTTTTCATGTTTGTCAACTTTAGTCCCACTAGAGTATTCTTTCACACGTTCAAACTTATGACACGTGTCAACACATTATAGGACGTGAATTTTCGAGGTGTTACATCCTCTCCCCCTTAAAATAAATCTCGACCTCGAGATTTACTGAAACAAATGAGGGTACTTTTCTTTCATTGTGGACTCTACCTCCCACGGATACTCGGGACCTCTACGGGCATCCCATTTAACCTTTACGATCGGTACATGCTTCCTTCAAAGCTTCTTAACCTGTCGATCCTCGATCGACACAGGTTTTTCAACAAACTGCAAGCTCTCTTCTATGTGCACATCTATATGTGGTATGACTAGTGATTCGTCAGCGAAACACTTCTTCAGATTGCAGATGTGGAATACATTGTGAATACCACTGAGCTCTTCAGGTAAGTTTAACTTATAGGCAACTGATCCGACACGCTCGATGACTTCGAACGGTCCTATGTATCTCGGGCTTAACTTTCCTTTCTTACCAAATCGCACCATTCCCTTCCAGGGTGATACTTTGAGTAACACTTTATCACCTACCTTGAAGTTAAAAGGTTTACGCTTTAGATCAGCGTAGCTTTTCTGCCTATCCCTGGCAGCTTTTAGGCGGTCACGAATCTGGACAATCTTGTCTGTCATTTCAAAGACTATTTCCGGTCCTGACAATTGGACATCTCCAACTTCCGCCCAACAAACGGGCGTTCTGCACTTTCTACCGTATAAGGCCTCGAAGGGCGCAGCTTTAATGCTGGTATGGTAGCTATTGTTGTAGGAGAATTCGATTAATGGTAGGTGGTTATCCCAACTACCACCTAAGTCGATCACACATGCTCGAAGCATGTCTTCCAACGTTTGGATTGTACGCTCACTCTGTCCGTCTGTCTGAGGATGGTAAGCCGTACTGAAATTTAAGCGCGTACCCAAAGATTGTTGGAAACTTTTCAAAAAATGTGACGTGTATCTAGTATCCCTGTCAGAGATAATAGACACTGGCACGCCATGCAGAGCTACAATCTTATCTACGTACAGTTGGGCTAGCATGTCGGAGCTATAGGTCTCCTTAATGGGTAGGAAATGTGCTGACTTAGTCAGTCTATCTACTATTACCCATATCGTATCATTTCCCTTTCTTGTCTTGGGCAACTTGGTGATGAAATCCATCGTCACCATTTCCCACTTCCACGTGGGAAGTTCAGGCTGTTGTAGTAAACCTGACGGCTTCTGATATTCAGCTTTGACTTGTGCACACGTCAAGCACTTAGCTACATAGGTGGCTATAGACTTCTTCAAGCCTATCCACCAAAAATTTGCCTTCAGATCCTGGCACATCTTATCAGCTCCAGGATGAACGGAATATTTAGAACTATGGGCTTCCTGGAGGATAACATCCCGAAGTCCCCCATAAACTGGAACCCATATTCGTCCATTCAATCTCAGAATTCCGTCCTTGCCCTGAGATAACTGTTCTTCAGTTACTCCTAGCTTTTCGTTAGGATAGTTAGCTTCCAACACAGCTTCCTTCTGTGCAGCTAACAACCTTTCATTCAAACCATTCTTTATCTCAATGCTATTGGCATTGATTCTTATAGGTTTAACCTTTTCTTTGCGACACAAGGCATCGGCGACTACATTCGCCTTGCCAGGATGGTATCTGATTTCACAATCATAATCATTCAAAGTCTCCATCCATCGACGCTGCCTCATGTTTAAATCCTTTTGGTTAAAGAGGTGCTGGAGGCTCTTGTGATCAGAATAGATCACACACTTGATACCATATAAATAGTGCCTCCATAGCTTTAGTGCAAATACAACGGAACCCAACTCCAAGTCATGGGTGGTGTAATTCTTTTCATGCACCTTTAACTGTCGTGAAGCATAGGCAATAACCTTGCCTTTCTGCATAAGCACACACCCCATGCCAGTGTGTGATGCATCACAGTAAACTACGAATTCTTCGGTGCCTTCAGGCAATGTTAGTACAGGCGCGTTGCTCAGCTTCTGCTTAAGGATATCAAAGGATTCTTGTTGCTTAGGTCCCCAGTCGAACTTAATCTTCTTCCTAGTCAAAGAAGTTAGGGGCGCAGCAATCCTTGAAAAATTTTCGATAAAGCGTCTGTAGTATCCTGCCAATCCCAAGAAACTGCGAATTTCTGTGGGCGTCTTCGGCTCTTGCCAGTTCATAACTGCTTCCACCTTAGCAGGATCCACTTGGATACCACGCTCACTAACCACATGTCCAAGGAATTGGACCTCTCGAAGCCAAAATTCACACTTTGTAAATTTGGCGTAGAGTTTCTCATGATGCAGAAGTTTAAGAATACAGCGAAGGTGTTTCTCATGGTCAGCTTAGTTCTTCAAGTAAATGAGAATGTCGTCGATGAAAACGATGATGAATTTATCTAAGTACGGCTTGCAAACGCGATTCATGAGATCCATGAACGTGGCAAGTGCATTAGTGAGCCCAAAAGGCATCACTAGGAACTCGTAATAACCATAACGAGTCCTAAATGCAGTCTTGTGTACATCTTCGTCTCTAACTTTCAGTTGATGATAGACTGACCTTAAGTCAATCTTCAAGAAGTAACTTGCCCCTTGCAATTGATCGAACAGATCGTCGATCCTGGGCAAAGGATACCTATTCTTTATAGTGACCTTATTAAGCTCACGGTAATCGATGCACAGACGCATCGATCCATCCTTCTTTTTGAAAAACAGGACTGGCGCTCCCCATGGAGACGAACTAGGTCTAATGAAACCTTTAGCTAGCAATTCATCTAGTTGTGCTCTCAATTCCTTCATCTCTGTTGGTGCCAACCTGTAAGGCGCTCTAGCAACAGGTGCTGCTCCAGGGATGATGTCAATTCAGAATTCCACTTGCCTATCTGGTGGTAAACCAGGTAGTTCTTCAGGAAAAACCTCAGGGTATTCAGAAATGACGGGGATGTCTTCCATCTTAGGTTTCGGCTCATCAATAGTCACTTGTGCCATGTAGATGACACAACCCTTCTTCAAACACTTAGAGGCCTTGAGCATAGTCACTTGCTCAGGTAGTCTATACCGGGTATCTCCCTGTATGGTGAGTGACTCACCAGACGGAGTCTTGATCACCACTTGCTTCTTATTGCAGACAATCTGGGCCTGGTTACGGGATAACCAGTCCATACCCAGAACTATGTCGAAACCGGCTAACTTCAAAGGAAGTAGGGACAAAGGAAAAGAGTGGTTCTTAATGGATTTGAAACATCCATCTAATATGGTTGAGGCGGTTTCTAAGGTGCCATCTGCTAATTCCACCTCATACTTCACTCTTAGGGTTTTAACAGGTAAATTCAGCAATTTGCAAAACTTATTATCTACAAATGATTTATCAGCTCCTGAATCAAAAAGCACTCTTGCATAAACGTCATTTATAAGGAATGTACCTGTTATCACATTGTCATCCTGTACTGCTTCCTTTGCATCCATTCTGAAGACCCTAGCATTGGTCTTCTTTCCTTCATCAGCTTTCTTTGCGTATTTTGGGCAATTGGACTTGATATGCCCTTTCTCATTACAGCTGTAGCAGGTTGCATCCTTCAACTTTTTGCAATCCAAGGTCTTGTGCTCCTTGGACTTGCATATCCCACATGCAAAAGTTCTCGACTGTGTCTGCGAGTTCGCTTCATATCTGCACTTGCCGAAGTGCTGTTTCTTGCAGACTTTGCACTTGGGCTTATCACCAGATTGATGCCCATCTTTCTTAGATTCTGACCCCTTCTTGTTGTCACTGTTTCCTTGGTGCTTCTTGTTTGACCTCCGTGAATTGTCATCTTCACGTTTCCTTTTCTCGGCATCCTTGTTCCTCAGTGATCTTTGTCTGACCGCGTCCAGTGTGAGGGACAAAGATATATCAGCCACAGATCTGAAAGTAGTTGGTGGAGAGGCCTTCACGCTTGCCTTTATCTCTGGGGCTAAACCCCCAATGAAACGAGCTATTCTTTTGGGTTCCGGGGTCACCAGATACGGAACCAATCTTGACATTGTATTAAAGCTCGTAAGGTAAGCTTGGCAATCCAGATTTGTCATTACCAATGATAGGAAATCCGACTCAATCTTCTCGACCTCGTGCTGAGGACAGTAGTTCTCCCTGATGAGGGTAACAAATTGTTCCCATGTCATATTGTACAATGGGATCTTCCCAGTAGCTTGAATCAACGATCTCCACCAGGCTAAGGCCTCACCTTTGAACGATTGAGACACAAACTTGACCACATCCTTCTCAGCGCACCCGCTGATATCAACCACGATATCCATCTCATCCAGCCACGTCATGCAGTCTATAGCTCCTTTCTCCCCAGTGAAATCCCTGGGTTTGCATGAAACAAAGTATTTGTAGGAGCAACCCTTATCACGGGGTCCTTGATTCAGCATGATCTTTTGAGATGGATCACTTTGATGATTCGAGGACTGACGATCGTCATCAACTTTCTTGGGTTCATCCTTCTTGGAGGGTGGCTTTGAATGCGGTGTAGATAGGGTCCTACTTCGAGTCCCACTATATTCTTCATACTGCCGCTCTAAGGCCTTTGTAACAGCATTGTCTATTAACGCTTGCAGTTCAGCACCCGTTATATTAATTCGGGCATTATCATTATTCTCCCTTGGGTGACTATTAATTTCATCCGAGTCAGCCATTGCAATTTGAACTGTTACATAAAAGATTGACAATAGTTTATTTGGGAGTTTATTATGGAATTACCCCTTAGGGTAATTCATTAACCATGGTAAACATAGACCATATTTGGTTAATTTGTTACTCACATTTATTTAGGATTTCTATTATAATTTATCCTAATTATAAACAATAACAGTATTATTAGCACACAAGGCCTAGTCACAGGGACATTTTTAAATTATAAGCCATGATTTCAGAGAACAAGGCATGAAGGTTCGAACATAGTTCCTTACCTTTTTCTGACAGAGAGTCGTAGACTACTACTGTCTTTTGTCTCATTCGAACAATGTATGGTCAAAATATGATCATCTTAATTGATGATTTAAACCCATGATTCATAGATCATTAAGTTGGGTTAGGAATCATTGGAAGAATCCTTATATAAGAATGACGTGTGTAATTTTTAACGAATCACGTCTGCCAGGAGCGTTAACATGTTTTCAGATGTTAACCGGGATTTGAATCTTTTTAACAGGTTTTACCATCTTGGCCATGTCTTATAATGATATGCAGGCTAGGTTATTCCTTTAAGATTCTTAGTTAATATTTAAATAGGCAGATTATTTTTAAAAGGAATGATTTTGATTTATTTATTTCATATATAATTTATTTATGCATATAATGGCAAAAATGAAATTTATAAACTAAACATTCCATTAATTATTAAAGATTACACATCGCCCTAAACGGGACTTTTTAACAGACAACATACCCATGTAGGGGTCAAACTGAAATACTAGTCCACGCAGGGACTTAAACAAACAACATACCCTCGTAGGGGTTAACAGAATGATAGGCCCACGCAGGGGCTCAAAAGACAAACATACCCACACAGGGGTCAAAACAGTAAGACAGGCCCATGCAGGGGCTCAACTGAAACAAGGAAAATACAATCAATAATTGAAGGATTCAATGGTCCTTCTTGCTCTTCCCCTTTATTAAACTTGTCAATCCCTGGAAGAAACTTTGTCGCTCCATGCGATCTCTATGAAAATCTCGCTCGACTTGGTCCAATCTTTGAAGAATTTCTTCCCGTTCGGGTGGGGAAAACCGTGGCGGCTGCGATTGTTGCCGAATTATAGGTCTAGCAGGTATTTGGTACCCATGAGTTGGGTACCCTACTCCCCAAGGAGCTCCATACGGTCCTTCAGGATGAAGGGCGTTATAGTTGGCCGCTACCAAGTATGGGTCGGCTTCAGCGTAATTATAGTTGGTGTGAGCCGGCTGCTCAAACGGGTTATATGCCATTGAACCAGTGTAGGCAGGAATCGGGTTATCAAAACCCATCGGTGGTGGCTGCGGCGCAACTGGGTTTGAAGGTCCACCCATTTGCGGGTCTTCCTGTAGTGGCGGATATTGACTGCCACTTGAGTGATGAGGGGTGCTGAAGTGAAAATCCCCTCCACGCGCGGATATCCGCGCGCCTGTCCTCCTACGCCTCGGAGGTTCTGGAGGTGCTTGATGAACTGGCGGCGGTGGAGGTGGTGGCGTGACTGCCACAAATCGTGAATCCCCAGAGGGATCCTGCTGCTGCTGGTGGTGAGGCGACGAATGATGTGAGGGTGTAAAATACCACTCGAACTGGTTAAACCGTGCCTGGTAACTGTCCGGACCACGGTAGGGTGATCCATGAAAAGACGAACCATCAGAGACCTCGATAGGATGGTTGGGGGTCCCGGTTGCACGCTCGACGGGATCCGTGTCCTCGTCCATGTCCTCTGCATGATCGCCGGAGAAATGATCCTCTGGCCCCAATGGGTTAAAACCAACTGGTTCTTGTATGTAGTTTGCCGGGTTAAACCGGCCCTGAAAGACGGGAGTGGGGTCTCCAAAGGAATGGTGCGATAGGGATCGCTGTAGAGGTATATAAGAAGGTTGAGGGTTATCGGGCTCGTTTTCCGAATGTGGCCCGAATGAATGGCGGTAAGGAGGTGTGAGCTGTGTGAAACAGACCGTCTAGCGGGTTCCACATTGGTCCTCCAGTTCTCTCGAGGATCGGCACTCGCAGTGGTAGAAAGAGCTCGCCTGTGCGAAGGCCCGGCTTCATGATCATTGGGGGCGGTGATTGGCCCCTTGCCTCGTCCTCTTCGTCTGAAAAATCTTGGCGGCATATTTAGACCTGTCAATATAACATAAGATAACAAAAAGATATAAAGGACAAAGTTAAGATGAAACAAAACAATTTGGATTATTCCTATGTTCTTTGTCTAGACTCGAAAATTTAGGAATGTGCAATTGTGTGATTGAGATTAAACACAAAAGGCTAGTGTTTAATTCACTCAATGTTGGCTCTGATACCAACCTGTCACACCTCGACTTTCCACGTATTACCGGTGGGCCCGGTGGGGATTATCGTGACGTGGTTGGAAACATTACAGTCAAACAACACAATATTTAAATGCACAGCGGAAGCAAAAGATAGATGTATTTCAACTTTAATAAATTGTAATATCAAGTATCACAACAGTCGAAAGTTTATCCACAGGTGGATCAAAATGAAATGGAAATGGTAGTTTAATAGACTTTGGGCATCTTAAGCTTGCGAGACTCTTATTGATGCTAAGGAGAAATCCAGCCTATTACGAGTAGTACCTCCACTTAATCTTTTGGGAAAAAATACGTCAGTTTACACTGGTAAATACAATTAACCGACTCATTTTAAAAATGATTAAAAATTGATTTGGAAGCATGTGGCACAAACATTTTATAACTTGGGATAATTATTTAAATATATAAAGTTGTAAAAGGATTACATGTTCCGTATGCGTTAAGTAGCCCGGTTCGTGCCGGGTTAAAGATCAATAGACACACCACATTATTTATTTATGCAGTGACGAGTGTACGCCTACACCCCGCGCTTAGGTCGTGGCCATTTCGTAAAATGATGCCAAGGATATCCGGGACATGGTCATTAACCCCCCAAAGGCGTTAAGCAAACAAAACATATTTAAACGAGTCATCTCGATAATACTTAACCACCAATTGGTTAAGGTCGAATGCCCGACCAAGCGGAATTTTATATACCGTACCCCAAGCCCGTATAAGGGAAAAATAAGTTAAAAGTATTTACCTTTGCAAGTATAATTCACAAACAGCAAATGCAAGTAGCTTTTACTGGTCCTCCTATTCTGCAACAAAGGTTTATAATAACCTATTAGAATCCTAACGGGTCTTTAATTAAGCCTAAACTTAGACCGGTTAGTTTTAAAGATTAAGCGAAGACCGGAATAGAATGTGATTTAGACCCGACAAGTTTGAAGACTTGCATAATCTGGGTATACTATACACATTCTGGATTTTGAGATAACAACGATAAGGTTTGACCCGTTTCGGCTAATTTATGCAAACTAGTTACATAAACCGAACCGAACGCGAAGAATGCGTAACGGGTAACCATAAGGGCCATATACAGGTTTCCTAAGTTAATATGCCTCAAATATGTTGTGACATCAGTAAGATATCTTTTATTATGCCCGAAATGAATTTAAACACAAACTATGCCCCGTAGGGGCATTTTGGTCATTTACAAGGTTATAAAAGAGTTTAAGTATTAACCTGAGTTACAGGTATGATATAATCAGAAAAATACTTAATTTAATAAGTTATAACAGTAGGGTAAAGTATATATGTGAAATTTATCAATTATAACCAAACTATGCACCGTAGGGGCATTTTGGTAATTTCACATAAGCCGAAAAGCTCAAAACTGAAGTCTGAGTTAAACAACTTTTGCTTACTATTAAAATATTATAATTTACCTAAAATATCAGGAGGTATCAACCCGCGTATGTTTAAAATAGTTTTAGTACATACTATGCGTTAAAAACGCTTAAAAAGGCGATTAGGAGCCATTTCCGGGTTCTATATAGAAAGCTGATATTTTTATTATTCCAGAAGGTTTAAAATAATGTATTTATCTTATAAAATCAGTAGCAAAAGGTTTGGGGTCAAAAAGATATGTAAAACTCATTTTATAGCCCAAAAGGGCAAAACCGACAATTACTGGATCAAGCTTATAACTCTAAGTTATGCTCAGCCTAAAATTAATTAAAAATCTTCAAAAATCTCAAAATAATATATTACATCAGTGGGTAAAAAGTTTGATATCAAAAAGTGGGTTTAAATAGGCTATATGCTAATTATGCCGTTTAATCGCTAAAAAGCTTTCTAATTACGCTAATGAGCATAACTCTCAATCTACACCCCAAACTGATGTCAAATTTTGGGTGCAAGTTTATAATTCAGTAACTAAGGTTTCTACTCTTTTACATTTTTTTAAAATCACGTTTTATGGTGAAAAGGGCATAATGGTCAACATATAGGCAATTAACGGAATCATGCATATTAATTGGATAACTAATGAACCAAGGTGTATAATCACAGAGGGTTATACTAGCATGTAACCTGGTCCTAAGGAAGCTCTAAGGCATTTCTAAATCATACTAAAATGAGTCAGAACTGAAGTCAAAGCAAAAGTCAAAGTTTTGCGACTTTCGGTTCCGAACCGGGTTTAAACAGAAAATTGTCGGATCAAACAAGCTTAGACCAGTTATTATACTTATTACCAAGTTATATGAGTGATAAAATAGGTTATACGCCTTCTGCATTGTTAATTATGCTTTAATTCGAATATTAGCATTCTGTTGACTTTTTCTAATCAACTTTGACCCGACAAATGGTCTAGTTAGAGTGGGAATCAGAGGGTGCCCTTTTAAGGGTTTATTGCCCACATAATTAGCAACTTATAACTACCTTCAATTCGACTAATCACTGGACCAATAGTGATTAATTGCTAAGTCAACCGTTAATTACGACGGTTTGACTTTTAAGCTAAAACTAAGTAAAAACTCAACTAAGAAAGGTTAAGCATACTTACAGAAGTCCTATGCATGATTAGGACGGACTTGGGTCTGCTCTTAAGCTCCAGGAAGCTCCAGAAATGCAGAAGGAAGGTGTGATCACAATGTTGCAACATGAGGCCTTTATATAGTGTTCAAAACTCACTAGATCATTGACACACAAGCCTAGCAATGGCCACGGATCATCCACAGATGTCCCTAAGTGCCTAGGACTGTTTAGGGGTCGCCCATGTAGTGAAAATATCTGTTTTGGGTCGGTTATCGCGTGAAAACAGGCTGCTGTCTAAAGTTTCTGTAACTGGGGATCGGACGCGGCCCGCGTAAGCTTCTGTTAATGCTTACGCAGCCCGCCTGAGCCTCGTATTCAGATTTCACATTTTCAAGTTGTTGCATCTTTGTCTCTTGGCCTTTCGAAGGGTCAACCAAACTTATTTCTTGCATTTTGACCCCTTCACATTTACTTACAAGGGCTTCAAGACTTATACCCACTTTGTTAAGTCCTTGGTCCCTTTCTGTTTACCCGAAAAGTCATAACTTTCAACGTTTACGCTTTAACCCCTCGTATACGAATTTGATCATAACTTTCTCATACAATAACAAAACTTTATGAAATTTCTATCATGTATTCCAGTGAGCATAATTTACCATTACAAAGCTTCGGGTTTGCTAAAAGGTCATTCAGAGGTATACTTTAAACATGTTGACACATTTAACCCCTGTAGTTTGTAATCTCTCACTTTCTTTCATATTTAGCTTCGTATGATCCATGAGTTATTCGTTTGAAGGTATGAGCATTATGTAGGGTTACTGTAAAGTATATTTATTCACTGTTGACATTTTGAACCCGTATATTCATATACTTTTCATGTTTGTCAACTTTAGTCCCTCTAGAGTATTCTTTCACACGTTCAAACTTATGACACGTGTCAACACATTATAGGATGTGAATTTTCGAGGTGTTACACCTTTTCTTTACCTCGTCTCACTTTTTCTTCTTCTTGATTCTGTTCAGGATCTCTATCATTTCAATCTTCCTCTCCCTCGCTCGTTCCATGACCCGCTGGAATAACATACCTTCCTCTTTTTACTCGTTTCCAGCTCCAATATGGATTTTGTGCCTATATAAAATGTTCAGGTCAGAAAAACAGAACATAAAAACATCTATTAGATCGAGGATACGAATGTTTGAGGTCGATCAGATGAAAGCATCACCAGTTTTCCCGTCATAGAACCATTTTTTAAAGTTGGTGAGCGTCGCTGGATATTCGGGAGGGATCTTAACTTTTGTTATAACTTTGGCAGGATCTATAACCCATGTAACCTTACCTTTTCCGGTGATAGGATCCTTGGTAGTCTTCGAAACCCTTCTTTGTGCACATCGAGGTTTGAAGATGGTAAATTCACGCACACATTCACGAAGTATTAATCTTTCAAAGTCTGCACTAATGCTTCTGTGAGTAGGATTAATCATGTCAAATCTTCCTATTTCACGGATATCCCATCTTGGCAAGCTTTGCATATTGAGACACGTCTTGAAATACTGAATGATGCCACCTCGACGTTTCACAATGGACATCCCTTTCATATCACAGTACTTCCAACTGATGATTTTATCAGTAGATTCTGTTTTCTCCATAGTTACTACTTGATAGAAATCGGGAAGCTTTTCTCGTTCTTTCTTAAACCACTCGGGATGTTGCAGGGTAACTTCCTCACCTTCTTATGTCTCGTACACAACCTCATCCTCGAAACCCCATTCTATAAACTTTGAAGGCATCTTATCTCTGTCCACTTCTTCCTCTTTGCTTTCATCATCTTCATTAACATTCACAGCCGATTCGAGTCTTCTTTTCTTTCTGTCACACCCCAACCGATGGCGAAAACATCGGGATGAGACGAAAACTAGATTGCAAGAGACTTCATAACACTATGTGACAATATAATTTAAATTCAAATTTCATTTCGATACTAAATGTCATACAAGGATTCGAAGAAAGATAACATTGTACAACAAAACATAACATCAAATGATAAACTAAATTTAGGCGTGTATCTAAGTCCACCTAATCTTTGTTCTTCATTGCATCATCATCAAACTATCAACCTGCAACATGTATTAAAATATATCAACAAAAAGTTGGCGAGCATACAAGTTTTATTACATAGCATAATATAGACTAAAAAGTTGCTCATATCCACATGAATCATAATATGCGAGTTACTAGCATGCCTAGATTGTGTAACAATATGTTCAAACCCAAGTTTCCAACGCGTTTAATTTTGCCTATCCCAAAGTATCGCGGGAGGTTAACATGTTTAACTTTACAATACCCCAAGTCTCATGGGCGGTGCGTTAATCTTATAGCGTTATAATTGTTAAGGTAGGCTAGCAAAGTTAATGAGCATATATCAACACAAAATAGTTTACATTGCATACAAGATTAACAAGCATCACACATAGTTTCATGTTTCAACAATGGATAGAGTTTGTTTAGAATAGTTTCAAAGTGAAGTGTAGTTTGTATAGCATACATGTTGCACCCAAAAGTGATTAAAAGGAAAAGGGATCGAGTATGCTCACATTTTTGCAAGCTTTCCCTCTTGAAATCCCGCGAGTGTTGTTGGTGGATAGATTAGTTTGGAGCACCTTGTCCTTCTACACGAAGAAAACATAGGTGTGTGAGTTTGGGGAAATAACGGAAGATTATAGATTCGGAATAAAATACATGAACATAGACATAGGAAAATAATAATCCATCACATATGATGTTTAGATGATATACTTACTAACTTGACAATGTCCACTTGTTCATCATCAAGAGTTCGGTTTGTTTGAATGCTACATAAGTATTACATAGAGTATAGTATATCATATATGTCAAGCATGAGGTAGAAGATTAAAGTCTTCATTTAGGCACCTCTAAGTATCATGGAATTCATACATGTGGTAGGAAGAACAAAGCTTCCATTTTGGTACCACTATTGTTCACCACTACACTTGTTCTTATAAACAACAAGGAGGGTCATGAACTTACAAGAAATAATGAAATATGAACATCTAATCTATGGAAAAACATCAAGAAGTGAATGGATTTTTATGAAAGATAGCCCAAGCTAGTCTAACAATCACACATACATCTAGCTTCAAGCTTGAACACTTCTTGTGGGTAAAACCCTAACTAAAATAGAATGTTTGTGAGGTTTTAACCTCTGATTTAACATTTCTCAGCCTTGTTTTTAAGCCCAACTAACCATTCAATTGATTATGAGCATTAGGACATAGGTTTGAGGTGAGTTTGACTCAAGTTCAACTAAGATTAACAAGTTTAAACGAAATCAGAAATGAATAGTCCACTTTGGAGCCTTTTGGTGTCACTCCCCGATATTTCCACATATTACCGGTGGTCCCGGTGGGGAGTATCGTGACATAGTTGATATCATCATAGTCAAATAATCACAGTTCAATGCACAACGGAAGTCTAAAGTAATAATAATACAAACCGATTCAAAAGTATAATAAAATATTACACAACGGTTGTATATGGATCCACAGGCGAATCTTAAAACAGAAATATAAAGATCGTTCAACAGACTTTAGACGTTTAGAACTTGCAAGATCCGTTATTAACGCCCTGAGCTCCCAGCCAATTACGTACAATACCTGTCACTTAATCTTTTTGGAAAATACGTCAATTTACACTGGTAAATACAATTAACTGACTCTTTTGAAAATGTTTTAAGAAAATTAATTTAAATGCACAAGGCACAAATATTCTTTTATAACTTGGGACAATTATATTAATAACAATCTTGTATCAAATTTACATGTTGTCCAACATTTAGGGCCGGTATAAAAGCCGAACAAGATTAATCGACACACCACAAATATAAACTCAGAAGAAGTTTCCTCACGAGTGAGTATATCTTTTACATACGCAACAGACAGGTGTATGCCTACACCACGTGCTTAGGTTGTGGCCATTTACGCTTTTTAAATGAGCCAAGGATATCCAGGACACGGTCATTAACCCCCAATGTTATATGTTATCAAGCAATACTGATTAAAACGGGATTATGCAATTTAATCATCTCCGATTAAAAGGTTTCTACACCCGACCAAGCGGTAATAATTTACCGTATCCCAAGCCCGTATAAGGGAAAATAAGTTAAAAGTATTTTCCTGAGCTAAAAGTAATTTATCCTCAGCTGTATTATCTAATCAGCAAGTGCAAGTACTTCTACCGGGGCTCTCAATCAGGAACGAAGTTTTTATTAACCTATAAGATTCCTAACGGGTCTTATTTAAGTTGTAACTTAGACCGGTTAGTATTAAAGAGAGGTTTACGGTACGAAACACAAGATTAAGCGAAGACCGGATAAGAATGTGATTGAGACCCAACAAGTATGAAGACTTGTATAAAATGGGTAAACTAAATACATTCTGGATTTTGAAGTAAAAATGATAAGGTTTGACCCGTTTCGGTTAATTTATGCAAACTAGTTACATAAACCGTACCGAACGCGAATATGCATAACGGGTAACCAAATGAGTCATGTACAGGTTCCACAAGTTAATGTTCTTTAAATATGATATGATATCAGTAGGATATCTTCCATTATGCCCAAAACGAATTTAAAACCAATTTAAGACCTGAAAGGGTATTTTGGTCATTTTAAAGTTTATAAAAGAGATTAAACAGAAATCTGAGGTTCTGGTCTAAAATAATTAGTAAAAATATTTATTTTAACAAGTTACATCAGTAAGATATCATACATATGTGAATTTTATCATTTATGGCCAAACTATGCACCGTAGGGGCATTTTGGTCATTTCACATATGCTTTAAAAGTCAAATTTGAAAATCTGAGTTCAAGACTTAAACTTACTGTTAAAGTATAGAAATTTATCTATAACATCAGTAGGTAACAAGCTTTAGGTGCCAAATATGGTTTTAAACCATACTATGCGCCTAAATCGCATAAAAGTCGGTATTTGACGATATTCGGGTTGATTAAGGAAATCTGAGATTTTGATCAGCCTCTACTGTTTAAAATAATTTATTTAATGTATAAAATCAGTAGAAAAATCTTTGATATGTAAAGTATGTGTAAAACTCAATTTATTAGCAAAAAGGGCATTATCGTCAATTACCGAATCTATGCAAGAACCCCATGTTATGATCAGTTTAAAATTCAACAAAAATTTCCAAAAATCCCTAAATATTATATCTTAACAGTAAGTGGTAAGTTTGGTTTCAAAAGTTGATTTTAAATATGATTTATGCCAAAAATGCCATTAAATTAACAAAAAGCTTTTGTTTTACGATATTGTGCATAACTTCTATGTTAGACCAGATTCGGATGTCAATTTTTTAGGACATACTAATATATCAGTAATAAAGGTTGTTGTCCTCTCACATTTTCAAAAATCTCGTTTTAATATCAAAAGGGCATAATGGTCAACTTTTAAGAATTTAACGGAAACATGCAATGAACTAGGATTTCTATGGAACCAAGTTGTATAACCTCAGAGGGTTATACACACTTATAATATGATCCTAAAGGAACCCTAAGACATATCTAAACTAAGCTAAATCGGGTTAGAACTGAAAGTCAAAGCAAAAGTCTACTTTTGTGACTTTCGGTTGCGAACCGAGCCTAAACTCAGAATTGTCGGGTTGAACATGCCTAGACATGTTCTTATATTATTTACCAAGTTATTTAAGTGTTAAAACATGTTCCAAAACTTTAGCATTATCAGTTATGAATTATTTTGCAAAAACTGACTTGTTTGACTTTTTATTAATAAGTTTGACCCGACAATTGACTGAGATAACGTGATAATTAGAATGTGCCATTTTAAGGGTTTATCACCTACATAATTACCAACACATAGCCACTTTCATTACGAAAAGTGGATGGGCCGATAGTGATTAATCATAAAGTCAAAGCGTAATTACGATATCTTTGATTTTCGGTCATTACACTAATAAAATCTTAACTACGGAGACTAAGAACACTTACAAGAGTCCTTAGCACGAAGATTTAGACTTGAGAAGCTTCCTAGATAACCAGGATGCTCAGAGAAACTCCAAAGCTTGAGAAACTTTGAGAGTAAGAAAATTTTGAAGTGTGAGGAATGAGCTCCAAGCATGACCCCCTTTATATAGGTTTTAGAATGTTCTAGGGTCAAAGCAAGTGTACCCCAGGTGTAATCTGAATCCTACAGGTGTCTAAGTGGTTTTTAAAACCATCAAACAGCCCTAGGTTTTGAGTTATGTGAGTGTGGAAGTGGTTTGGAGAAGATAACTTGCTGAAACTTGCAGCTGTGCAAATTTTCTGCCCAGATCAGGCCATCACGTCGTGCGACAGTAGAGGAGGTTTGTTGTGACGTGACGCCACCATAGAGGTAACCAGCTCAGCAAGTTTCAAATTTGACACTTTCACCCCCTGAACCTTTTAAAACGTAATAATTTCCATTTTAAGCACATTTAACCCATAAAATTTATTTTTTTATGATCCTTAGGATATAACCAAACATCGTTAGGTTCGGTTTCATTAAATGATAACCGAAAACACAAGTTTTGCCTTGTTAACGCTTTTAACCCTTTATTTTGCGGTCTTGCGCGTATTATCGCGAAATGGCGTAAAAGCCTTTTGAAGTTAATAACAAGCATTCCTAAGAGTAAAATGGAGTATTACGACACTCTAGTTCACACCAGTTTGCTTAAATGGCCGCTCAAAGGTGTACTTTCAAATGTTGACGCTTTTGGTCCTTCTAACGCACAAACTTGCGCGTATTTCCGCTTTATTGCGTCAAAGCCCTATGTTATCCATATTGGGCATTCCTGAGAGTATTATCGAACATTATGATGCTTCGGGTTTGTTAAAAGGTCACTCAGAGGTAAGAATTAACATGTTGACACTTTTAACCCTTTATCGTGCAAACTTTCGATTTATACGCAAACGGTTTCGCTTATCCAACAAGTGGCTTAATATGAGAATACGAATATCATGAGAGATTATTCAGAGACTTATTTTAAGCATGTTAACACTTCCAGTCCTTCCATAATCAAAGTTTTTGATCTTTCACAAAATTAGTCCCTCATAGTCAATGTTTGACTTTATTGGGGTTTAATACACGTGTCATCACATCATTGGACGTGATTTTTACGAGGTGTTACATCCTCACCCCCTTAAAAGAAATCTCGACCTTGAGATTTTCTCAAAAGATGGAAGTACTTTCTGTCTTATAATGGACTTAATCTTCCACAACATATTTGGGCCTTTAAGGCACCCAAGTTGACCCTTATACTAGGTACACGTATTCTCTTGGAGCTTCTAATCTTGTCGATCCTCAATCGATGCTGATTTCTCCACAAACTATAAGTTTTTATTAATCCGCACATTATTATGTGACAATGCTATTGACCTAAAGTCTAGCCATATCTTTAAATCACAAGTGTGGGACACATTGCGAGTTCCATCAAGTGCCTTAAATGAATTTTAGCTTATAAGCTACTGATCTTGACGTATTCGATCTTTCTCGAATGGTACAATTTACTTGGGTTTACCTAGTCCATTACATCAAAATGTAGTACACCTTTCTTGGGTGATACTTTCCGTTGAATCTTATTCCTTATCAAGAACTTAAGAGGTTTGCGACTCTTATCAATCATTGATTTTTCTGCCATTTATTGGCAACTTTCAGACAGTTACGGATTCGCATGATCTTATCCGTTGTTTCCAAGGTAATTTCAGTTCCTGCTAATTTGGACTTACCAAACTTTTGTCCAACAACGGATGTTTAACATATCATCTATACAAGGTCTCCAAAGGAGCAGCCTTGATGCTTATATACTAACTCTTAGTTATAGGAGAGCTTATTTATGGTGAGATAGTCATTCCAACTACTGCTTAAACCAATCTTAAAGATTAGCTAACCTCATGGTTAGTTGAACAAATCAACGATCATGGGTAGCTAATAGCGATTCTCCATTGATACCTAAGTAGGGTTGCGGTAATCAATGCATAAGCATAATGAACCGTCTTTCCTAACTAATAATATCAGAGCTCTCAAAATTATGAATTAGGCTTTATGAACCTTTATCTTAAAACTCATTTAATTAGGGTTTCGATTCTTCCACTATTGCTGGTACTAATCGACACGGAGATTTCACAATACTGCAGCCCTAAGCGGGATGTTAATCTTAACTCTACTTGTCTTAGGAGGGAAAAAAGGTACTTCTTTGGAGAAGATAATCAAGACACAAGGAGATTACAGAGATTTTCCAAATTTCAAGCTCCTGTTCATCTATCTTTTCCTGTGTCAGATAAATGACACATTTTCTTTACGAATCCATGGATACCTTAATCAGTGACACTTACTTGAACATTTCTATTCTGGATATCTCCTTTGAATACCATTTGCTGACTTTGGTACAATATGACCATTGGGATATCTCGGTGGTTCCATACATTAAACCTCCATACTGATCAGGCATGGAAGTAATCTATGGAACATATCAAGATACACCAATCCTCATATGGCACTTTTATCATACGGTCTGGTATTCGCAGTTGATAGAAATCAATGAATTAATTAAAATAACATATATTGGCGTACTCCATCTGGAGAGAGAGTACTCAAGATTTTTACAAATGAAGATTTCTGACAGGAATAAAAGAAATGGTTCCTATGATTTTTTTTATGTAAGTTTTACCTTACACTTAATATCTGGGGTTCTTATGGGAAAATCTTAAAAGTTTGCTTATGCCTACAATTTATGAAGGATTTATGGTATCCGAATCAAAACAGAACTCTTAGCATTTATATTTCTGATAAATGATAAGGAATGTACCTGATGTTATTATTGATATGAACTGCCTCTGACATTCATCAAGAGAGTTTAAGCGCTATCATTCTTAGGCTTTCTATTCTTAGCCGAACCTCCCTTGACAGATTTAGGGCATGTAGTCTTGATGTGGCCTTTCTCACCACAGCCGAAATAGACTGCATTCTTTATGTCCTTACATTCAAGAGAATAATGACCAGTGCTTTTACAGATGCCACACGGTCTTGGCCTTCGTTCCATTCGACACTGCCCCTAGTGTCTTTTATAGCAGGTCTTGCATACATGTTTCTTATTGGACTCTTTCTTACCCTTTTTCTTAGAAATCGGGGAGTTATCTTTCTCCTTTTTCCTTTTTCCTTTTTGGTTCAGTCTTTGCACCCGAGGTATAAACAAGATCCTTCTCTTGAGTAATGAAGTGTGGTTTTAAATGGGATTTGGAGCAAGCAGCATTCGGCTCTTTGAACTTTTTCATGACCTTTCTCATAGCCTTTCCAACAGCTGCATCAATCATAGCTTGGAGAACATCTCTGTTAATTTTGAGGTTCACAATTGTAGCATCATTAGCATGAGTCGCATCATCAATGACGCAATTGACGATTGTCTTATCCGAGTTTGTCATAACCTCAAAGGGTTATACTAACTTATAATATGGTCCTAAAGAAACCCCAAGGCATATCTAAACTAAGCTAAATCGGGTCAGAACTGAAAGTCAAAGCAAAAGTCTACTTTTGCGACTTTCCGTTGCGAACCGAGCCTAAACTCAGAACTGTCGGGTTGAACATGCCTAGACATGTTCTTATATTATTTACCAAGTTATTTAAGTGTTAAAACATGTTCCATAACTTCAGCATTATCAGTTATGAATTATTTTGCAAAAACTGACTCGTTTGACTTTTTATTAATAAGTTTGACCCGATAATTGACTAAGATAACGTGATAATTAGAAGGTGCCCTTTTAAGGGTTTATCACCTACATAATTACCAACACATAGCCACTTTCATTACGAAAAGTGGCTGGACCGATAGTGATTAATCACAAAGTCAAAGTGTAATTGCGATATCTTTTACTTTTGGTCATTGCACTAATAAAACCTTAACTACGGAGACTAAGAACACTTACAAGAGTCCTTAGCATGAAGATTTAGACTTGAGAAGCTTCTTAGATAACCAGGATGCTTAGAGAAACTCCAAAGCTTGAGAAACTTTGAGAGTATGAAAATTTTGAAGTGTGAGGAATGAGATCCAAGCATGACCCCCTTTATATAGGTTTTTGAATATTCTAGGATCAAAGAAAGTGTCCCCCAGGTGTAATCTGAAGCCTACAGGTGTCTAAGTGGTTTTTAAAACTATCAAACAGCCCTAGGTTTCGAGTTATGTGAGTGTGGAAGTGGTTTGGAGAAGATAACTTGCTGAAACTTACAGCTGTGCAAAGTTTCTGCCCAGATCAGGCTGTCACGTTGCGCGACGGTAGAGGAGGTTTGTTGTGGCGTGATGCCACCATAGAGGTAACCAGCTCAGCAAGTTTCAAACTTGACACTTTCACCCCCTGAACCTTTTAAAATGTACTAATATCCATTTTAAGCATATTTAACCCATAAAATTTATATTTTTATGATCCTTAGGATATAACCAAACAACGTTAGGTCCAGTTTCGTTAAATGATAACCGAAAACACAAGTTTTGCCTTGTTGACGCTTTTAACCCTTTATTTTGCGGTCTTGCGCGTATTATCGTGAAATGGCGTAAAAGCCTTACGAAGTTAATAACAAGCATTCCTAAGAGTATAATGGAGTATTATGACACTCTAGTTCACACCAGTTCGCTTAAATGGTGCTCAAAGGTGTAGTTTCAAATGTTGACGCTTTTGGTCCTTCTAACGCACAAACTTGCGCGTATTTCCGCTTTATTGCGTCAAAGCCCTATGTTATCCATATTGGGCATTCCCGAGAGTATTATCGAACATTACGATGCTTCGGGTTGTTAAAAGGTCACTCAGATGTAGGAATTAACATGTTGACACTTTTAACCCTTTATCGTGTAAACTTTCGATTTATACGCAAACGGTTTCGCTTATCCAACAAGTGGCTTAATATGAGAATACGAATATCATGAGAGGTTATTCAGAGACTTATTTTAAGCATGTTAACACTTCCAGTCCTTCCATAATCAAAGTTTTTGATCTTTCACAAAATTAGTCCCTCATAGTCAATGTTTGACTTTATTGGGGTTTAATACACGTGTCATCACATCATTGGACGTGATTTTTACGAGGTGTTACATTTGGAGACATTCTAGGGCTTGGTTTTCCATGGAAAACCTCTGGAAATGTTCCTAAGGTTGTTCGAAGCAAGTGGGAAAAAGAATGGATGAAAAACGTTAAGAAATGAAAAAGTTATATATACTTTTGTAGGGAAGGATTAGGGTTAAGTTGGTTGGCATTTAAATGCAATTAGGTGGGAAGATGGAGCCAAAAAAAATCAACCTATTTAAATGCAAAGTAAGATAGCCTAAGGCTGCTCATGATCTGGTCGTAGATCTTGGGCCTTATTTAGTTGTTTATATATATAAAATTTTTTTGTGACCTTTAAGTACTACTATTTCATATAAACATCATTATAAGATATTATAATTAGTGTAGTGACAATGAGCCAAAATCACCCAACATGCGGTCTTGTTGGGGGCGTCTGATGCTGGCCGAAACCAGCCAACTTTTGTCCATTTTTCCCTTATTAGATACATATAAGCTGAATTATGTATTTAAAGTACACCTACACGTAAGTAAGTAAGTAAGTAAACATTATGTATATAAATAGGCATATCACGTATAATAAACATATACGTAGGTATTAATAGGTATGAAAGGATGGGCTATTATTTGTAAACGTATATTCAAGTACGTATAAGATATCTAGAATCATGTATTGGTTGTAAGTTATGCATGTGCTTAGAAGGGTACGAGTATGTATCAAATGTATACTAAGGTTAAATGTTTAAGCAAGTAAAAAAAATAAACGGAGTATCGTTCGTATGAAATAAATAATTTTTTTTTATTACGATCGAAGTCCCGGATTACAATGATATGAAGCGAAATACGATTACAAGAATACAAGTTTCCGAAAATAGAAACATACGACGGTCTTTCTAACTATGGAAAGTTACAAAAGCGGGGCGTTACAGTCTCCCCTCCTTTAGAAAATTTTGTCCCGAAATTTAGGAAGAAGTAACGAAAAGATGCGGATACTTGGTCTTCATATCACTCTCGAGTTCCCAAGTAAATTCAGCGCCACATTTTCCTTCCCATCGAACCATAATGATAGGAATTTGATTGCGCCTCAATTTCTTGACACCTCAGTCCATGATTTCGACGGGTTTCTCCACAAAATGCAAAGTGTCATTGATTTGGAGATCTTCGAGAGGAACTTGAAGTCCATCTTCCGCGAGACACTTCTTTAGATTCGAGACATGAAACGTTGGATGAACGTTATTGAGTTCTTGAGGTAAATCGAGTCGATAAGCCACCTTGCCAATACTTTCGAGTATCTTGAAAGGACCAACATAGCGAGCGGCAAGTTTTCCCTTTTTACCAAAACGAACTACTCCTTTCCAAGGAAATACTTTGAGTAGAACATGATCACCAACATTAAATTTCAATGGTTTGCGTCTCTTATCAGCGTAGCTATTTTGTCTACTTCGAGCCTTGAGTAGATTATCACGGATTTGAAGAATTTTATCTGTTGTTTCTTGTATGATCTTAGATCCAGTAAATTGTTTGTCACCAATCTCATGCCAGCTTAAAGGAGATAGGCATTTGCGACCATACAATGCCTCAAAAGGAGCCATTTGAATACTGGAGTGGTAGCTATTGTTGTACGAGAACTCGATCAATGGTAAATGCACATCCCAACTACCACCAAAGTCGATGACACAAGAACAGAGCATGTCCTCTAGGGTTTGGATATTACGTTCAGTCTGCCCATCCGTTTGAGGATGAAAGGCCGTACTGAGATTCAAGTGAGAACCCATAGCGGACTGGAAAGTTTACCAAAGACGTGAAGTGAAATGACATCACGATCAGAAATGATGTCGAGAGGAATACCATGACGGCATATGATTTCGCCAGTATAGATTCGAGCATGTCGTTCAACCTTGAAATCTTCATGAATAGGAAGAAAATGAGCGGACTTGGTCAAACGATCGATAATCACCCAAATAGTATTGTGACCAGACGGTGTATGCGGGAGTTTGGTTATGAAATCCATAGCAATGCTATCCCATTTCCAGACGGGGATTTTAGGTTATTCGAGTAGACCAGAAGGTCGTTGATGCTCGGCTTTGACCTTCGAACAAGTAAGGCACTTAGAGACATACATGGCAATGTCTCTCTTCATACCAGGCCACCATCGGACGTATTGATGTTGTAGCAGCTTGATTTACACTTAGAATCACTTTAACTATCGATTTGATTGATTTCACAACGTTTTACAGGCTTGGCGACACTTCGGCAGAGCTTCGCTACCGGAATCAGAAGTTCTACAAATGAAAACACAAGACTCCTATTTATAGGGAACCCACTTCGCATGAACCAGCATGGTCCAGGTCGTGCGAACTGGCCAGTTCACACGAACTGGTCACTTCGCATGAACCTGCTGGTTCAGCTCTGTTTTCCAATTCTTTCGTACTACGCGTCTTGGTCTATCAATTCTATTACATGACTCGATACAAGACAAAGTCAACAGATATATGCACCAACAAACTCCCCCTTGGATGTTGGCGAGTCTTCAGTGTATTGAGTCTTCAGTCTTCACGCTCTTTCCAAAGTATCCTTCTTTGTAAGCATCCTTCAATCTCTCTTCTCTTTTAGAATCTCAACCTGGCTCTATTCTCTCTAATTCTCTTGATCCCTTAAGCTCTTCAGACTCCCCCTTTCGATAAGCTGCGATCGCAGTCTGGAATTCACTATCTGCAGCTTTCATAGGTTCAGAGACGTCTTCTGGCTCTCCGTAGCAACAGAATCAGAATCTTGGCTCTAATCTGCATATGCTTATGCGGAAAGTCCTCAGGATTCGAAATCTAGCTTTTTCAATGTTTTTCACCTGAACGATTCTATACCCAAAAGTAAATTTCACAATTTATAATATTTAACAAATTTAGAAACCACTTGGTAGATATCTTTCAACAGAAATACTAGTTATATCAAGTTCAAAATAATGACCATGATTAACTAACAGTTCAAATTATCTCAAACTTTAACTTCATTTTGTCATTTCAAACACACTATCCCGTCCCACTGTCGTTCATCATGTTTAGCACTCGGAATTTTGAAAAATCAGTTTTTCAACATCAGTTGTCGAAAACAAGATGAACTAATTTTTTTTAATTTTCAAAATTTTATGCTAAAACATATTCTTTTTGGATTTTGGGAAATAAACTATATACAGACATATTTTTGTGAGTTTGTGTAAGAGGGTCATATCAGTTTATGACGAATCACTAGTACCGTTGAGCTTTAAACACTTTAAGTTCTAAACGATTCACTTAGATTGTCAGTATACTGATCCACTTAAATTTTTACACAAAGTTCAATTGTTTCAAGATACGAGATTAGTGTTTTAATGGACTTAACTTATTCGCGTGTCCCACCTCAGAATATACTCCCGTGTCTTGACTCCTATATTCAGTCTTACAGGTGAATGTACACTAATGATATCTGTAAACGGGTAATGCGAGACCATGAGAGCTCAGGCTAGAACTTCCGTTCAATCAGAGAGATGATGGTTTTACTTTTAGGTGTGTCCCGTTTGGGGATCTTTTCTTCAACAGCACATGATTAGCATTTTTCAATGTTTCATCATTTTTTATGCTGAGGGTGGGCTTTATGATTAAAGCAGTGCAAAGTATTATACGAGGACCAGGCTATTGCTCCCGCAAAATCAGAAGTCCTGGTATAATACCCCAGATATCATCACGCACAAAGACCTAGTATGTCAAAAATAGAAAGCCCTTCAAACAAGATTTCAGGGGTTACCTATATATCCGAGAGATGTTCCCCACGAGATATGTAAGTGTTTGATATTTACGTTTATATCTCGAAAACAATCTACTAAGCGTGCAAAAACCTATTGGCATATCATCAGTGAGAACGTTTATCACATTTTAACTTTCCAATTCTTTAGCGTACTGTGATTGTCTACTGATGTACTATCATTTCCTCTTTTTCACAACAAAACTCATAATTGATTTTTCGATGTTTTTGGTTTTTCGATTTTATCATGTTTTTGGATTTTTCAAATTTTCAAAATTTCTAAATTTTTTACTCCCCCTAAAATCAAAAATATGTTTCAAATTTTGATTTTCTCGGAAAATTTGAAAATGTAAAAGCAATAAACTGTACAAATGAAATGACAAACTGATGTGAATTGCTTCAATTCTCCAACTACTTGGCATAAACAATCAGAACTCCCCCTGACAACCATTTTTCGGAAAATTAGTTTTGTTGTTTATCAAAAATCATGGGGTTTCATCACATTGTTCTTTCAACCACTTGTAAAATCTAACACTTGTAGGTTTTTCACAAAAACATTTTTCAAGAATGATGCCGATTCATGCTCCACGATTACCAACTTGGGAACTCCGGCAAGTCAGGATTTTTAGTTAAAGAGATTCACCCAAGCCTGACGGTCCTTGGGTGATTCCGAGTCATCATCACTCGGTTTCTTTCCTTTCTTTTTCTTTTCATAAAATTCCTTTACCCCTTTGACCTTCCCGTCAACCATTTTTCCAAAAATATTCAGAACTTTAGGGTTAAAGGCTTTTTCAACATCAAATTCTTTCTTTTCAGAAAAGAATTGATTTGAAATCTCAACTTTGCCAATTTTTTGTTTTAAGTTTCCATTTGACAATGGTGGAAATTTTGCATCATCCATCGTCGGAACGGAATTATCATTTTTAGCTCAACTTGTGGCTCTTCTGACTTTGACGAGTAAGATTCATCGCCAGAAAATGCTTCTGATTTCTTAACAACACATTTTTTATTGTTAAGATTTACATTTCTTTTGTAAAAACATTTTGAACTCTCACCAACCTCAAATGTAGAATTTTTAAACACTTTGAATTTGTCCATTGGTGGTTCAGTTTTCTCAACAACTTTTTCTTTGAGTTTAGAAGGAACTTCCTGTTTTGTGTTGGTTGACTTTGGACAGTTCCAGGCGATGTGACCAACTTCATTGCATTGATAACAGGTTCTTGTCTCCTTTTTCTGAGCAACATCATTCTTCATTCCCTCTTACTTTTTAGCAAGGAATTCTTTGTTCGTCTGCTTTCTGAACAAATTCTCTTTTTCTTCTTCAGAAGATGTTCCTGATACAAAAACAACTTTCGATTTAAAATCTTTAACATATTTTTCATTTTCTTTTGGAATAAAACCTAATCCTTTCTTTTTGAAATTATTGTTATGGTTTGGTTTCTTTCGATAACCCGAACCAGAACTGTAACCTTTTTTCTTGTTTAAGCTTTGTTGAACTCTTGAAGTGTATTTTTTAGGTTTTTCAGTAAGATTTATATCTTTTATTTCAGAAATATTAATTTCTGTTAATTTGAAAACCTTTTTAATCATTTCAGTTTTAACACCACTTATTGGAAATTCTTCATCAGAATATAATGTGTCGGAGTTATTCAAAGTATATGCTACTTTGAATGTTTCGTCATTCAACTTATTTTTTGATATAAGAAAATCATTACTGTAAACCCTTTTGCCCTTTTCAACTGTTGGACTTGAAGTGTCAGACTTTGACTTTGACTTTGACTCCTCGGTTTCATCTTTATCTAACACCTGATCGACCACTTTCTTTATTAACTCAGACCCATGATCGGTGTCAGATGATGTGAATGTGACATCAATGTTGTCTGGCAATCCATCTGAAGATTCAGATTCCCACATTAAATTGGTTGCTGATGTGTGCAAAATGCAACATATAAATTACATCAATTGTGGCATAAAACTAACCCTTTTTTAGTACTAATGTTGGAAAAAGTGTGCTTTTGTCTTCCTTTTGTATTTTCAGGATTAAATGAGCTCAAATTAACAAAAGAAGCAAAAAGACAGCTAAATCTAACATAAATACAAGAAAAGGAACAAACGTGACATGCCCGACCCCACGGCAGCATCTTCCCAAGCAAAACAAGAGAACAGAAGGCTGAACTCGCCCCGTGCTAAATGAGCACGGGGGCGTGCCCAAGTGTCAGCATAAAAGACAAAGTTGTAGAAGCTTCCATCGCCCACCACGGGGCCGTGCTCAGCAAACACGGGGTCGTGGTCAACTATAAGATTCGCAGAATCCAGGCAAATCTTGATAGTACAGATATGCTTCTGCACACGGGGTCGTACCCAGCGGACACGGGGTCGTGGTCAACTAATACAGACAAGAGCAATTAATGAAGACAGAGAAGGATGTGGACACAGGGCCCTGCCCACTGGACACAGGGCCGTGCCCGAGCTTCTGTTCAGCCTATAAATAGGAGTGCTTGGCTCAAGCTCAAACCATCCCTTGGCACACCACCTTTCTCACACTTCACCCACCACCCACCACCACCATAACACCATCATCCACCATCATCATCCATTGTCCATCATAGAGTGTGTGAGTCATCTCGGGATCCAAGATTGATCGTAAGAGTTCTTGATAATCAAGGCCATGTTTGCCTAAGTCTCTTACATCACTTGGTGAAGACAAAGTGTCTAGTGTAATACTTTTTATTTTTAATCTTTTCGCACTTTTTACTTGGTTATGTATTAATGACTTTAATAACTAGTTTCTTATGTTGAAGGTGATTTTTCCTTATCGTTTGTCCGTGGTGTCTTGGCATTATTTTACTATCTATATAAAATAAAAGATTTTCACCATTCATATCTCCACGGTCTATATGGAGGTATGTTGGCTACCTGGTCGGGGGTTAAGGGAACGGTTTGGTAAAAGTCTTGCCTTGTTCATCCTGGGTCAAATTTAGTAGGACCTCCTTCAATACTTAACGGTATTGGATGGCGGGGGTCCAAACTCTTTGATCCCATCACATGTAAGCTACTATTAATACTTTAATCCGGCTACTTAGGACTGTATCCCTGCTGACTCAGACTACTTAGCCGAGAGTAACGCCACCTTCAAAAGAGGGGCCTACCATAATATGCATTAATAACTTAATTAATTATCTTTCAATAATCCGACCCTTTAGGATTGTATCATTGCTGACTCAAACTACTGGGTTGAGGGTAACGTCGCCTTCAAAAGAGGGGCCTACTACAATAACTAAGATAATCTCTTAAAAAGTGCAAAAGTGCAGAAATAATCAAAGGTTACACTATACACGAGTCGGAGCCAAGTGATTCATCTTGTTTATATGTTTTTATTTTTATTTAATTTTCAACATTTTAGTTAGTTTTTATTTTTTTTAGTTTAAAACTTTTTTTTCTAAACTTTTTGATTTGATTAGACGTTGAGGATAAACCGGTACTAAAAGCTCTTGTGTCCTTGGACGACCTCGGTATCTTACCAACACTATACTACGCTCACGATGGGTGCACTTGCCCATATGTGTGTTTAGTGTTAGTAAATATCGTGTTTTATAAATTTAAAACTTGGCTAAAGAAAGTGTAAAAGGGCTTAAAATATACTTAAACTTATATACACACTTCACACGCATCAAGTTTTTGGCGCCGCTGCCGGGGACACAAGGATTTTAAGAAAGCTTAAAATCGACGGCCTAATCAGTTTTTAAAAACTTTTTCAAAACGCGCGCACATTTTTCTGCATTTTAGTTTAGTTTTGCATTTACAGTAACCTGCACACGGGCCGTGCTCGCTGAACACGGGGCCGTGCTGCATAATTTTCATAAAACACCCAGATACAGTAGCTTGAACACGGGCCGTGCTCGATGAACACGCCTCGTGCTCAACGAAATCAGTAACTTTAATTAAAACGCCCAGATACAGATTCTGTACACGAGGCCGTGTCCACTGAACACGGGGCCGTGTCCAGCCTCTGTTTCCGGTTTTATTTTTTGTTTTCTGATCTCGAGACTTGGTCGTGGTCTGCTGAGTGATTCTTATGGATCAATACTCAGGAGGTTACAACTACACCTATGAGGAGGATGATTATAGGAGTAACTATTGTACTCATTGTGGTGACCCGCACTCGGTTCAATATTGTAACTTATATCAACCGTCCACTTCATACACCTACTATGAGGAACCCAGGTACGAGCCATCAACTTCATACACATCCTATGAAGACCAAAGGTATGAACCTCCTCCCTCATACTCATATTTTGATGAACCAAGGTATGAGCCTTCTTACTCATACTTTGAGGAACCAAGATATGAGCCACCACCTTCATATGATTATTATGAGGAACCGTGGCATGAACAACCCACCTCATATGAGTATTATGAAGAACAAAATTATGACCCTTATCCATCATATGCTTACAATGAAGAACAATGGTGTGAACCATCTACTTCATATGGGTATTATGAGGAACAAAGGATCGAACAACCGGATTCAAGCTCTGAAAATCCCGATCCTTTTTCTATAACCGAAGTGACCGATAGGATATTAGAACACCTTAGAGTTATCGATCGCTATATAAAAGAATCTCGCGCAAGGGAAGAAGAGTCCCGCGCAAGAGAACAATTAAATAAAGAAGAGATAACTGAAAGTGTGAAAATGGAAGAACAAATAAGTGAAAAACCGACACAAGAGTTAAACAACGAAAAAGGTGAGTCCGACAACGTTAAAATTCAAGAAGAGTCTAATTTTGAAAAAATTAATCTCTTGTCACCTTCTTTTGAAAATCGTTGTTTAGTTCCAACTCATGCTAAGTTTTTAAAAGAATTAAACACTAACACTAAAATTGACGAAACGGTAAGTGTTAAGTTAACTAATGATCAAACCTCGCTAATAAAAGAAGACCCATTTGAAATTAACATTACACAGGTTCCATATTTCTTTCAAAATTCATTTATTAGTAATGTCACAATAGATAAAGATCTTTGTGTTAACATAATGCCTAATTACATTTTCGAAAAATTAAGTATTAGTGATTTTTCTCCACTTCAAATACCCATTTTCTTATCCAAACGGAAGGTAATAAAATCAATCGGTGTAGTTGAGGATGTCTTGGTTCAAACAAATCAAATGGTAGTCCCCACCGACTTTGTCATCCTCGATGACGCTCCTCTAGTGTTGGGACGACCATTTGTAAAAACTCACGAAGCTTTGAAAAACCAGAAGTACAACAATCTACCTCTTCAATTAGGGGCATTTAAAAAGAGTGTCGATCTTGAGCGGTCAATGAGATATCCATTCGGCAATAATGACCCCCTAATTAAAGATGAGGATGAACCACCCGATACAAGTGAAAAGTTTGACCACTTTGTTGAAGAAGAGGTTGCCATAGAACAAACTTTTAAAGTTCTTGATCAAAATGAGCAACCAAATAAGGAGTCTCCTAAAGACCCACCTCTTGAGCTCAAAGAACTTCCAAAAGGTTTGGAATATGCTTTTCTAGACAAAGATGGTAAATTACCTGTAATTATTTCATCTAAATTAGATAGTTTAGAAAAAGAAAAATTAATTAACCTTTTGAAAAAACACAAAAATGTGATCGCTTGGAAACTAGTAGACATTAAAGGAATAAGTCCTTCCACGTGCACGCACAAAATTTTAATGAATGATGAGTACAAATCGGTAATACAACCACCACGTCGAGTAAATCCAAATGTTCAAGAAGTGGTTAAAAACGAAGTCATCAAATTGCTTGACGCCGGACTTATTTACCCTATCTCCGATAGTCCTTGGGTAAGTCTCGTCCAAGTAGTTCCAAAGAAAGGAGGTATGACGGTAATAACTAACGAAAAGAATGAATTAATACCAACGAGAACTGCCACAGGATGGAGAGTATGTATAGATTATAGACGATTAAATGAAGCAACGAGGAAAGATCACTTTCCTTTGCCCTTTATTGATCAAATGTTAGAAAGATTATCCGGTCATAAATTTTATTGTTTCTTGGATGGTTTTTCAGGTTACTTTCAAATCCCGATAGCACCCGAAGACCAAGAAAAGACAACCTTCACATGTCTATATGGAACTTTTGCTTATCGACGCATGCCGTTTGGTCTATGTAATGCCCCCGCAACATTCCGACGTTGCATGGTAGCCATCTTCCACGACATGATAGAAAAGACAATGGAAGTCTTCATGGACGACTTTTCTATCTTTGGGGATTCATACGACCAATGCCTCGATAACCTTGAACGAATGCTATCCCGATGTGAGGAAACTAACCTCGCCCTTAACTGGGAAAAATGCCATTTCATGGTAACAGAGGGAATAGTACTCGGTCACAAAATCTCAAGCGAAGGAATGGAGGTGGATCGAGCCAAAATAGACACCATTTCTCGAATACCACCCCCATCCTCCGTTAGAGCTATCAGGAGTTTCCTAGGACATGCCGGATTTTATAGGCGGTTTATCAAAGACTTTTCTAAAATCTCAAGGCCTCTAACAAAATTACTTGAAAAAGATGCCCCTTTCATCTTTGACAAGGATTGCAATCAAGCATTCCTAACCCTAAAAGAAATGCTAGTCAATGCACCTATCATGATAGCACCTGATTGGAAATTTCCTTTCGAAATCATGTGTGACGCAAGTGAGTTTGCAGTTGGAGCTGTCTTGGGACAAAGAAAAGAAAAGCATTTCCACCCAATTTATTATGCTAGTAAAACACTAAACATTGCACAAGAAAATTACACAACAACGGAAAAAAATTACTAGCTGTGGTATTTGCTTTTGATAAATTTCGTTCTTATCTTGTTCTTTCTAAAACTATAGTCTATACAGACCATGCAGCCATTCGATATCTCTTCAAAAAGCAGGACGCAAAACCACGTTTGATTTGGTGGATTCTACTCCTCCAAGAATTTGATATTGAAATCAAAGACAAAAGAGGAGCAGAAAATACCGCGGCAGATCATCTTTCGCGCTTAGAAGACCCAGCTTTAGAGGCAACCATGGACGAGCAAATCAACGAAAAATTTCCAACGGAGTCCCTAGAAATGGTGGAATACAAGGAAGAACCATGGTACGCCGACTATGCTAACTACCTAGCTAGCGGTATAGTCGCAAAAGTTTGGCCACATCATCAAAGAAAAAAATTATTGACCAATGTGAAACATTATTTTTGGGAAGATCCTTATCTTTTCAAAATGTGTGCCGACCAACTCATCCGACGATACGTACATGGTAGCGAAGCACGAAGAATTCTCCGCCATTGTCACGAAGGTCCATACGGAGGACATCATGGTGCCGCGAGTACCGCACGAAAGGTATTTGATTCAGGATTTTATTGCCAACCATTTACAAAGACGCCCAAAGTCTTGTCAAGACTTGCGATGCTTGCCAAAGAACAGGTAATATTTCTTCCAAAAACGAAATGCCACAAAATGGCATTCTTGTTTGTGAAATTTTTGATGTGTGAGGACTCGACTTTATGGGACCTTTCCCACCGTCAAAAGGAAACAAATATATACTTGTGGCATTAGATTACTTGTCTAAATGGGCCGAGGCCGAGGCACTTCCAACAAATGATGGAAGAGTAGTGGTAAGATTTCTGGAAAAAACTATTCTCTCGTTTTGGCACACCTAAAGCATTAATAAGTGATAGAGGTACCCATTTTTGCAACCATCAACTTGAAATTTTTTTAACAAGATATGGGGTCTATCACCGGGTCTCAACAGCATATCACCCTCAAACTAACGGACAAGCCGAAGTGACTAATAGAGGTTTAAAACGAAAACTTGAAAAAACCGTAGGGTTAAATAAAAAGGAATGGGCAGATAAATTAGATGATGCTTTATGGGCTTTTCGAACTGCTTATAAAACAACAATAGGTACAACCCCATATAAGCTAGTCTATGGAAAAAGTTGTCACTTGCCAGTAGAAATTGCACACAAGGCCTACTGGGCAATTAAAAATGTAAACTTAGATTTAGAATTTGCTGGTAAAAATCGATTTTGTCAATTAAATGAATTAGACGAGCTTAGGAATTATGCATACTCAAACTCTGAAATTTATAAGGAAAGAATGAAAAAATTGCATGACAAACATATTAAACCTAATGAATTTCGAGTGGGAGATCAAGTTCTTTTATTTAATTCACGACTTCGATTGTTTCCTGGTAAATTAAAGTCTAGGTGGTCAGGACCTTTTTCCATCACCCATATTTTCCCACACGGTGCAGTAGAAATTAAATCTCGGAATGGAATTCCATTCAAAGTCAATGGCCAACGGCTGAAACTCTATCAAGGATTCATTGAGGATGAAGAGGAGGAGATCTCGCTTCAGACGGTCGACGAATGAAAGCATCAACATCATACCTGGTAAGTTACGAACAATTGGGACGACATCTAAATCGGTAAGTCTTCTAACCAAAATTTTTGGGAAACAGGGCATTCACACGAGCACTAAAAAAAATTCAAAACTTTGCTCGGCACGAGGCCGTGTCCGCGCTACTGTCGGGATATATCCCCTTTTCATAACAGTTACACCATTCCACACGCCCCGTTTCCCAAAAAACGCTCTGGTTCAAGGCGATTTTCCGCAGATTTTCAACGTCTCCTCTAGTTCTAACAACATCAAGGTATGATTCTATCATCATTAGTAGTTAGATTTAGCACTTGCATGTAGTTAAAACTTCAAAAATTTGGGAAAAATCTAGGGTTCATGAACTCCATCCGGATTGAACTTAAAATTTTTTACCTAAATCTGTTAGCATTTAGTTAGATTAATGTTTTAGGAAGTAAATCCACTTGTATTGTTCATAGATTCGCCCGATTTCTCACAAAAACCCCAAACCCTTGTTTTTAAACCGAAAAAAGATAAAATTGAATGGGTAAACGGGTTGTTTTGGGAAAAACGGCACTTAGGGTTTCATTTTCGGGGGAAACCGCACCTAATGGACCAAAAATTTTCAAGTTTTCGAAATCGGGACGAAAAATGAAATTTTGGTATAACAGACGCCTGGACACGGGGTCGTGTCCGCTGAACACGGGGTCGTGTCCAGCACGCTGTTTGCAGTTTTGTCCGAAAATTCTACTGTTTCGTGCTAACTTTTGGTGTATTCTTTCAGATGGCAAGGAAGTTCACCAGGTTTAACGCAAATGAGCTCGATGCTAGGGCTAGATACGAAGTACTTCAAACAAGACCGGAAGAATACCCAAGACAAGCATGCATGGATTTGTTAGCATTGGTGAACCAACTTGACCGCTTCAACAACCTTGTAACTGGCCCACTAAGTGTCGCCTTAACAACTCGACTTCGTTCCATCCACGAGTGCACTTTGGAATTCTATAGCACCTTCACGTTCAATTCAAGGTGCGACCCATTTGACAATGATGGGGTAGCATTCCGATGTGGTGGAACTAGGTACTCGATTTCAATGGCACAATTTGGGTCGATTGTCGGGCTGTATGCGGAGGAAGATGCGGGTAACGAGGAGAATACCGGAGGGATGCGAGAGATCGATGAGAACGATCGCCAAGCTACGTGGGCTCAGATTGGTGAAGGGCACTACAATCCGAGCAGTACTAAGAGCACTAAGTTGAGGGACCCGCTCTACCGATACATCCATAGGCTCCTCGGCTACTCTCTTAGCCAAAGGCATGATAGCGGTGGCGTTGTTGGATTGAGAGATTTGGTTGTCCTACACTGCATCCATAACCGCAGACACCTTGATGTTCCGTTCCTCTTGCTCCGAAACATGCATTTGAACCGACTTGCTACTTCACCAACCCCTATCTTCTTTGGAGGATGGGTATACCGTCTCTTCAAGCACTTCACCAACATACCTAGGTCATTCGAAAGGAGCCCATGTCGGGGAGGGTAGACATACACATTTTTGGCTCAATGAACCTAATTTATGAGGCTGAAGATGGGACGGTTAGCTTCCAAAGGATGCAGGGGCATGCATGGAACCCGCAAGAGGCACTTGTCCTTCACACTCCACAACATCATCAGTACCAGTACCAGCCCCACGGTGATTCGGGCCAATCCTCCTCAGGAGGCGGTTTTCCTAACATCCAAAGTTTACATGATTTATTGCAGGAAAACCTCATGTGCACCAGGAACACCTATAATATGGAGAGCAACACGTACAACCGGGTTAGAGCAATCGAGAGAAACATATCCGATATCCAAGATGATATTGGGAATATCCGGGAGTACATTGCAGGGCACGGTGGAGATGATGATGATGAGGATGAGGACATGGACTAGGCGGGAGGAGCAGAAGCAGAAATGGTTGGTTGGTGATCCCACAGGTTAACCCCTTTTTATCTTGAATAATTTCCGGCATGCGTGCAGTGTGTCGAACAATTTACTTTCCTTTAACTCTTTTTTATTTTCTGCATTTGTTTTTCTTTCTAACTTTGTGATGGATGGGATGTTGAACGTTGGTAATTTAGGATGTTTGCTATGTTTTGGTGTAGTGTTTATTGCTAAAACAAGTACATACGAGGCTTAGAGCACTAAACCTTAGTGCTACTAAAGCCGGGACAGGAAAACCAGAGCCAGAAACCTGTTTTTTCCAACCTTGTAGATTGTCTACACGGGGTCGTGTCCAGCCGACACGCCCCCGTGCCCACTACCCCAGACCTGCTGTTTGTCTAAATCTGCAGATTTATGACAGACACGGGGTCGTGCCCATTGGACACGCCCCCGTGTCCACCTTCTGTAAGTTTTCGTTACTGGCACCTAAACATGGGGTCGTGTCCATCAGACATGGGGCCATGTCTAGCGTCCAGTAACACAAATTTTTACTTTTTCACACCTTTTTACACATTCAATCAACCTAAAAACTTTTTTTGGGACACCTTGAGGATAATGTGTAATTTAAGTGTGGGGGGATGCTAAAATCTTGAATCTTGCAAGTCCTAACTACAAGCCTTACACAAAACTCTATTGGAACCCCTAATCACCCCAAATTTTTTTCAAAAATTTTCATTTTTTTACTTGTCTAGGTTTAACTCGGGAAATTCAAATTCTAAAAAGGTTATATTTTTACAAATTTACAACCGATAGCGTCGTGATAAAAAGAACCAACATAAGAAAATTATGAAACGGCATGACAAGCTTAGTTAAAATTTGATTATATATACTTGCTCACATAAAAACCCATTCCCACAAAAGTGAGTTTTGAGCTTTTATTGAGTATACAAATACATATCATTAAACTAAATGCTCATTTTTCTTTTCTTGTGTGAATAGCCGCTTGGTTCTTACGACTCTAGAACTTGCCACGACGATGCATTCCTGGTCCTTATCAACTTAAACCCGAGTAAGTAAATGATGGAGGCATTAGGACTAACCCTTTTTATTCCTACACCATTATTTTCTTTTTTTTTACCACCTACCCAAAATCCCCCTAGTTAGCCATTTGAGCCTAAACCTTTTCATTTCATAACCCAAACCAAACACCCTTTCACCCACCAAAACCCTTTTTATTTTTAACCTTTTATTTTAGTAACAAACCCGGTTTTTCTTATGACTCTAAAAAAAATGTTGATGATGAAGCAAAAGAGAAATAAACAAACAAGTTTATCAAAAATAACTTTGTTTGAATAAAAGCTTCATCAAAATAAAAAGTTGCAAAAAAAATAGAAAGTCTTACGAAAACCGACGCTTGTTACACTTTTCGCCCTTTCACTAACCACTAACCCAACCACCTACCTTTAACCCAAGCCTAACCCTTCACCCAAAAGTCCTCTTGATATTTGCAAAGGTATATAGTTAAAAAGGAGGAGGATTGATTGCTTGGCAAGCCTATGGTAGGAGTAAGTTCCATGCCGCTCTCGAGTGATTCACTAAAATACATCTTCGGCCGAGTATTGAGTGATCCCCCGTGAGGTATGTGAACTTGTATATAAATGGAATTTTAAAGAGGCATGTTATGCCCTAATAAGTAATTTATCTTATGAAAAGTTTTAAATAAATCATGACGAATAGGATTGTAAATAAATAAAAATAAAACTAAACAAAGAATCTTGGAAATCCCGACACTCTATGACAAGCCCAAACACCTTCTCTTCTACCCATTCCATTTAGGAGTGTAAAGCCACCTTATAAAGAGTTTTGCTTGAGGACAAGCAAAGATTCAAGTGTGGGGGTATTTGATGTGTGCAAAATGCAACATATAAATTACATCAATTGTGGCATAAAACTAACCCTTTTTAGTACTAATGTGAGAAAAAGTGTGCTTTTGTCTTCCTTTTGTATTTTCAGGATTAAATGAGCTCAAATTAACAAAAGAAGCAAAAAGGCAGCTAAATCTAACATAAATACAAGAAAAGGAACAAACGTGACATGCCCGACCCCACGACAGCATCTTCCAAAGCAAAACAAGAGAACAGAAGGCTGAACACGCCCTGTGCTCAATGAGCACGGGGGCGTGCCCAAGTGTCAGCATAAAAGACAAAGTTGTAGAAGCTTCCATCGCCCACCACGGGGCCGTGCTCAGCAGACACGGGGCCGTGGTCAACTATAAGATTCGCAGAATCCAGGCAAATCTTGATAGTATAGATATGCTTCTGCACACGGGGTCGTGCCCAGCGGACACGGGGCCGTGGTCAACTAATACAGACAAGAGCAATTAATGAAGACAGAGAAGGATGTGGACACGGGGCCGTGCCCGAGCTTCTGTTCAGCCTATAAATAGGAGTGCTTGGCTCAAGCTCAAACCATCCTTTGGCACACCACCTCTCTCACACTTCACCCACCACCCACCACCACCATAACACCATCATCCACCACCATCATCCATTGTCCATCATAGAGTGTGTGAGTCATCTCGGGATCCAAGATTGATCGTAAGAGTTCTTGACAATCAAGGCCATGTTTACCTAAGTCTCTTACATCACTTGGTGAAGACAAAGTGTCTAGTGTAATACTTTTTATTTTTAATCTTTTCGCACTTTTTACTTGGTTATGTATTAATGACTTTAATAACTAGTTTCTTATGTTGAAGGTGATTTTTCCTTATCGTTTGTCCGTGGTGTCTTGGCATTATTTTACTGTCTATATAAAATAAAAGATTTTCACCATTCATATCTCCACGATCTATATGGAGGTATGTTGGCTACCTGGTCGGGGGTTAAGGGAACGGTTTGGTAAAAGTCTTGCCTTGTTCAGTTTATAGATCCTGCAAGGACCTGGGTCAAATTTAGTAGGACCTCCTTCAATACTTAACGGTATTGGATGGCGGGGGTCCAAACTCTTTGATCCCCTCATATGTAAGCTACTATTAATACTTTAATCCGGCTACTTAGAACTGTATCCCTGCTGACTCAGACTACTTAGCCGAGGGTAACGTCACCTTCAAAAGAGGGGCCTACCATAATATGCATTAATAACTTAATTAATTATCTTTCAATAATCCGACACTTTAGGATTGTATCCTTGCTGACTCAAACTACTGGGTTGAGGGTAACGTCGCCTTCAAAAGAGGGGCCTACTACAATAACTAAGATAATCTCTTAAAAAGTGCAAAAGTGCGGAAATAATCAAAGGTTACACTATACACGAGTCGGAGCCAAGTGATTCATCTTGTTTATCTGTTTTTATTTTTACTTTATTTTCAACATTTTAGTTAGTTTTTATTTTTCTTAGTTTAAAACCTTTTTTTCTAAACTTTTTTATTTGATTAGACGTTGAGGATAAACCGGTACTAAAAGCTCTTGTGTCCTTGGTCGACCTCGGTATCTTACCAACACTATACTACGCTGACGATGGGTGCACTTGCCCATATGTGTGTTTAGTGTTAGTAAATATCGTGTTTTATAAATTTAAAACTTGGCTAAAGAAAGTGTAAAAGGGCTTAAAATATACTTAAACTTATATACACACTTCACACGCATTAGTTGCCTTTTTGACTCTTTCTGAATTAGGATTTCGTGGAGAATATCCTTCTTCAAGCGGCGGTGGACACTTTGTATAATTGGTACTATGTTTCTTACCAGTATCCTTTTCTTCAGATTTCTTCACTTCAAACGCTTCCATGCCTTCTACTGTAGGGTAAATCCTGTCAATCACGTAAGAAGCACATGAATAACTTTTTAATAACCTGTTTACCCTCTCAGTTTCTATTCTTTGAGTTTCCAATTTTTGTTCAAGTTCAGCACATTTCTCAATGTACTTATTGATGATTTTCTGCTTCGTCATGAACGCTCCATTGAGTGTCTTCATAGCTATCTCTTGTTCATTGCTTGACTTACTATATTGATTCATAGCTTTGTTTAAAACATCATAAGATTCTTTCAGTCTGTTCATGTTATGAATCAATTTGTTGTTGTGCCTTTTCACAGTATCACAATTTTCACATTTCTCAGCTATCTTTTCAGTATCTGCTTCCTTCTCAACCCTGATAGCTGGAATTTCTTTAACCTGCTTCTTTACTTCTCGAGCATTTTCCTCAGGTTTGACCTTTTCTTTAACAGTTGCTGCCTTATTATTCTTCTCTTTCGCAGCTTGTCTTTCTTTGATCTCTTCCATTTTACGTGCAAAACCCAAATTATACCTATCAGATGAAAATTTTCTTTTATAATATTCAAGTTTTCGAATTTCTTCACTATCATCATCACTCTCTTCATCTGATGATTGATCAAAGATTGGTGCTTTTGCTGATGCCTCTTCTGTTGAAACTGATTCTTCTTTGATCTTTTTAGGACTAAATTGCTGAGATTCGTAATAAGCATACGTTATTTCATCTTCAGCAGTTGAATCTTCAAAAATTTGATCAACAAATGCTTTAGAATTTGAAGTTCTGTTAGGAGCATAATGATCCGAATTAAATCCTTCTGGAATCCTTTCATCTTCTTGATGAACTAGATAAGCTTTCTTTGATGGCTCTTCGATTTGATCTTTCCTAGCATGTGAAATTTGTGGCGATTGTTGTTGATGCGGAGCAACTTGATGATAAATCGCTTTTCGATGATAATCACTGTTGCCGAATGGATTTTGAGCTCCACTTGCTTCGCGATTTGTGCATTCTTGCTTAAAATGCCCCTTCTCCCTGCAACGAAAACAAGTAACTTTAGATTTATCAAAACCTAAAGGTGAAGTTCCAGCATCACAGAAATCATCTCTTCCAGTGATCTGTTTAAACTTCTAAGCTCTTCTCAACACACTAGCCATACACCACTTTATATCCATTAATTCCATCTCTTCTGCATCAATCTGATCATAATGCTCTTTTGTCAACATTGGATTACTAATCCTTCCGGCTACCAAACTTTCATAAGACTCTAGTACGGTCACCAATAAAGACATATGACCTTTGGCAACCTCTTTCGAGAAATTTTGACCATTCTGAAGATGTAATGCAATGTTACATTGTAGTACTTGCCCATTATTGCTTGCTGAAAAATTTGGATCAAATGATGGATATGAAGAGAATCCAGTATTGTTGTTTGATCCTTGAGATGACCCTCTGGAAAAACTGTTTGCGCTAAATGCAGTTTCGATCTTTGGTGCAATGTTGGTCTTATCAATCGTACTTCCTTTGTAATACAAACCAATATCCTGTTCACCATTAGAATTCTTCAATTTCTCCATCTTCCGTTGTTCCACTCTTGGACTTCAAGTTTTTCAATAAACTTGCTCAGCGATAGATTTGCAAATTCACCATTATTTTTCAAAATCATAAGATACGTGCCCCAAACCTCTTGTGGTAACGCATCGGCCAACTTTTCAACCCATTCTTCTCTATCTTTCTTGATATCCAATCGCTTCATGTTAACCACCAAATTTCAATATCTTTCTATAATCGTTTTGGTGTTTTCAGTTTTTAATCCACGAAATAGATCAAATTCTTTCTTCAAAAGCGATTTTTTTTGTTCTTGATCATGTCTTGGCTTCCAACAAACTTCGTTTTTAGTGCTTTCCACATTGAGTGTGCACTTCCGTTGTGTTGTAATAAGATCAAGATGTCTTCCTTAATGGCTTGTTGCAATATACTGATCATCATTTTTTCACTTTTGTATTTCTTTCTCTCTTTATCATCTAAATCTTTAATCGCAACAATCTCTCCGTATTCATCAATTGGTCAAACATATCGTTCTTCAACACATTCCCAAGCGTCTAAGTGATTAGCTTGAACCCAATTTTCGAAACGTTCCTCCCATCCATTATACTCCTTAATACTCATGAGCTTAGGCGGTTTTTGCATGGTGCCCATTTCATTTTCTAAGTTCACGTTCTGAGCCATAGTGATCGGGGTAGCAAATGCGTTGTAAAATTCAGAATCCATGTTTCGGTTTTAAAAGTTCACTAAGACTGATTGTTCAAACGATCTGATTAATTCTTCAAATGACCTGATGTGATGTCTCACACGACCTGAAGAAGTTAATAACCCACCCACACGACCTGGTAACAATTCACCTTGTGGGAACTGGTTCAAACCAAACGACCTGAAATTTTCATACGACCTGGACTTCCTCGTGCGAACTGAACCTACAAACTCAAACGATTTGACCTGGTGCGAACTGGGTCAAACCGTGCGATGTGAACTGGTTCTCTAACTGATCAAACTGTGCGAACTGGTTCAGATTCAAACGACCTGGACAAGTTTCAATCCGCGCGACCTGAATTGATTCAACTCGTGCGACCTCAGTTGTTCAGTCCGTGCAAACTGAATTCAATTTCGTTCAATCCATACGACATGGTTCAACTTCGTGCGAGCTGGAACTCTAATTCAAACGAACTGGATGACTCTCGAACGAACTGACATGTTTTTCACGCGGTTTGGTCAATTTTATCAGGTTTTAGGTTGATTTTAGGTCTGATTTGTTCAAGGATTGATTAAAACTGTGTTTATGTGTTATATGTCAAAATCATATCATTTTATCCGTAAATTCGTTGAAATTTTGAAGAAAAAGTGTAGAAAATGAGTAGAAATGAGTAGAAATCAGATTTTTCCTTGAAAACAAGCTGAAATGGTAAGAACTCTTCCTCCTGAGCTCTGATACCACTTGTAGGATCGGTGAATTGATCAAACGAGACGTTCAGAAGAGTTCTCGATCAATACGAAAGGCGGAAGCAGACGTATTGATGTTGTAGCAGCTTGATTTACACTTAAAATCACTTTAACTGTCGATTAGATTGATTTCACAACGTTTTACAGGCTTGGCGACACTTCGGCAGAGCTTCGCTACCGGAATCAGAAGTTCTACAAATGAAAACACAAGACTCCTATTTATAGGGAACCCACTTCGCATGAACCTGCTGGTTCAGCTCTGTTTCCCAATTCTTTCGTACTACGCGTCTTGGTCTATCAATTCTATTACATGACTTGATACAAGACAAAGTCAACAGACATATGCACCAACAACGACAGTATTGAAGACCATCAGATTTCGTAACAAGCAGGTCTTCAGTAGCAACACGTATTTCGATGAACAAGGTTCCTTCGTTGGCGGAAGAATATTGAGCATCACGAATGCAAGTGTGAAGATCACTAGAGATGTGAAAACAACGAATATTACTAACATGAGACTTACGACTAAGTGCATGGGCCACGATGTTCGCTTTTCCAGGATGGTAGCGAATCTCGCAGTCGTAGTTGTTAAGCAATTCCACCCAACGTCGCTGAAGCATGTTAAGTTCTTTTTGTTTAATGATGTGTTGTACGCTCTTATGGTCAGTGAAAACCACACACTTAGTACCATATAGGTAGTGTCGCCAAATCATTAACGCAAAAACAACTGCGCCAAGTTCGAGGTCGTGGGTAGTATAGTTTTTCTCATGTATTTTGAGTTGACGAGAGGCATAAGCGATGACCTTGTCTCATTGCATGAGAACACAACCAAGACCATGATTCGAGGCATCGCAATACACCACGAAATCATCATTCCCATCAGGGAGAGCGAGAATAGTAGTGTTGCTGAGCAAATCCTTGAGGGTTTGAAAAGATTCCTCTTGCTCAGGACCCCAAGCAAAAGGTTTCTCTTTTTGAGTCAACGAAGTGAGAGGAACGACGATCTTTGAAAAGTTCGAGATGAATCGGCGGTAATAACCCTCCAATCCTAAGAAAGAACGGATTTCGGAAGGAGTTTTAGGCGCGGTCCAATTCTTCACTGCTTCGATTTTGGAAGAATCCACATGGATTCCCTTTTCACTGACAACATGTCCAAGGAATTGGACTTCTTTGATCCAGAACTCGCAAATGGAAAACTTAGCAGATAAGCGTTCAGCACGTAAGAGCTCGAGTATAAGATGTAGGTGACGTTCATGATCGGCTTGAGATTTAGAATAAATAAGAATGTCATCAATGAAGACGATCACGAAACGTTCCAAATAAGGTTTACAAACACGATTCATGAGATCCATGAACACAGCGGGTGCGTTGGTAAAACTAAAAGGCATAACCACGAACTCGTAGTGTCCATAGCGAGTGTGAAATGCGGTTTTGGGAATGTTCTCTTCGAGAACACGAAGCTGGTGATAACCAGTTCGAAGATCGATCTTGGAGAAACAAGTAGCGCCTTGAAGTTGATCAAAAAGATCATCGATGCACGGAAGAGGATAACGGTTCTTGATTGTGAGTTTATTAAGCTCATGATAGTCGATGCATATGTGAAACGAGCCATCCTTCTTCTTGACAAAAAGCACAGGAGCACCCCAAGGTGCGGTACTTGGACGAATGAATCCCTTCCCGAGGAGTTCTTGGAGTTGACTAGATAATTCTTGCATTTCAGAAGGTGCAAGGTGGTACGGAGTTTTCGCGACAGGAGTCGAACTAGGCACGAGGTCAATACGAAAATTGACAGATCGAGGTGGAGGAGGACCAGGCAGATCTTTAGGAAAGACGTCAGGGAAGTCGCGCACCACTGGAACATCATTTATGCTCTTTCCCTTGCCCTTTTCTTCCATAATGTGGGACAAAAACGCAAAGTATGGTTTACGTAAATACTTGTTCGCTTGTGTGCATGACATTAACCTTAGTCCTTTTGAAGGTCGGTCTCCATAGACGCGTAGAGTGTCACCAAACGGAAGAGGCAAACGAACATATTTCTCGTAGCAAACAATTTCAGCATGGTTTTCACAAAGCCAATCCATGCCTACGATGATGTCGAAACTACCCAATTGCATGGGTATAAGGTCGATAGTGAAGGTATGATCGTTAAGAGTTAGAAGACAATCACGAAGAACGGAATTGACTAAAACGGATTTGCCATTGGCAACTTCGACAGAAAACGACTTAGGCAGTTTAGAGCGTGTAACATTTAACAAAGGTTCAAATTCAACGGACACAAAGCTTTTGTCCGCACCAGTATCAAATAGTAACGAAGCATAAAGATGGTTAACAATAAACATACCATTGACGAATTCATTGTCTTTGCGCGCTTGATTGGCATTGATGTTGAAAGCTTGAGCTCTAGCAGGTTGTTGTTGCTCTTGGTTCAATTGTGGGCATTGTGGACGAAGATGATTGGTGTCACCGCATTTGAAGCAAGCTCTGACTGGTTTTGCATTTTGAGGAGCAGGTTGAGCTTGTTGGGCTTGTGGTTGTGGATTATTACGACAATGAGTGGTATTATGCCCATAACGGCTACAAATGGTACAGTGGCGACAATTGACATTGGTAGGATGGTGATAGTTACAAGTGGTACACTTGGGATGAATCCCGACGTATGACTTTTGAGTGTTAACGGGAGCAACAGGGTTCGGATTAACGGGAGGTACAATCGCGTTGCAAATAGGGTTCTGATGCTTTCGCTTCTTCCCCTATTGCCACTTGACTGTTGGGTGATTTGATTGGCTGGCTTAGAAGTAACAGGTTTTGCAGCTTGTTTATCGCGAATGCGATTGTTGTTTAGGGAAGCGGCCAAACGGTAACCGGCTTCGATATTATCGAGTCTAGCTGCCTCGATGGCATCACGCATCGCAGAGGGTAAACAATTGATGTACTTCCTTATCTTGCGATAGGTGGTCATAACGAGATGAGGAACGACGAAACTAAGTTGTTTGAAGCCAGTAGTATAGGCTTAGTTATCATCACCAATCTGTTTTAAAGCCCAAAATTCTTCTTCCAACTTTTGTTGCTCATGCGGCGGGCAGAATTCTTCCATCATCATTGTCTTAACTTCCTCCCAAGGCAGGGCATAAGCAACGTCGTTAGAACGAAGGTTCCTTTCGTTTATCCACCATTCGAGAGCTCGGGCTTGGAATACCCCGGTCGCACTACGCGTTTTGAGCTCTTCGGGACACTCACTGTTGATAAACGTGACTTCTATGTTGTCGAACCACTAGAGCATAGCAGTCACCCCATCATTACCAGTGAATGGTTTGGGGTTACAAGACGAGAAGTGCTTGAAGTTAAACGACACAGGCTTGCGTGGTTCAACCTTTGAATCAACGGAGGAGGGTGGAGTGTCGGAAGATCGAATTTCAGTGACGATCTTAGGGACGATACGCGCAATTTGATTGGCCATGAATGCCATCATCTTCTTTTGAGAGCTGGTCTTTGACTTCTTAGTCGAGTTGGAGTGGTGACGAGAAGATGACATCTAAAAGATTCAAAGTAAGAATAGATGAGACTTGATCATAATTTTTGTTTAAGAAAAATCGTTTTCACGAAATGAATCACATAGCATAAAGTTTCACATAGCATAAAATGTTCGAATTGTAACACATAGCATATAAGATTCAAATTGTATCACATAGCATAATCATGAATTCCACATAGCATAACATGAATAATGAAAGCATTGTAAATTTAGTTTGTTCACGAGGGGTTATTATTGTTTTTTATTGCGATAATGTGCAAAATGGTGTAAAAAGTTTGAAATGAATGAACGTTCAAGTATAAAGTCACATATAAATTAATATACATAAAATAGAGACTCAATAAAACATTGGATTGTTTAGGGTAGAGAAATGTTGACTATTCCAAAGTGGGTCGAAAGTCCTTTCGAACTAGAGAAATAGTGCTTTGGCCTATAGGTAAGATACTCTCGTCGAGAAGCGATTAACGGTATCTTACCCTTCCAGTTACTACCTGTCTCTAATTGATTGAAACAATCAGGACTTTGGCGAGACTGAAAATCGAGGAATGGGACTTAATCGAAAAGATGCGGGTTCACCCCTAACTTGACGATTTCGTGCCCTAAATGTGGTTGGTACTCGTCGGGTCAAAATATAATTTCGACACTTTGAAGAGGGTCCACTAGAGTTGAAATGGAAATTACCATTAAGTTGTGGATTTCACTCCTAACTTAATGGTGTAATTTCGTGCAAAAATAGTTTAAGGTAGAATGAGAGTCGTTTACCAAATTGTGGGTTTCAAGCCTATTTTGGTAAGGTCGTCTCGTTTATGTTACGAGAGTCTTCAAATAAACAAAGTGTATTCATGTTAGCCTTAGGAAAGGCATGTAAGTTTAACAAACAAGTAGTATATGCTAGGAAGCATGTAAGGTAGAATGCATAAGTTTTAAACGACAAATAAGAGACAAAGTTCCTAAAACTATAGACTAGGGCAAAGCATTCCTACTTTTTCCTAATTCCCTATAGTTATGGCTCTGATACCAATCTGTCACACCCCAACCAATGGCGGAAACATCGGGATGAGACGAAAACTAGATTGCAAGAGACTTCATAACACTATGTGACAATATAATTTAAATTCAAATTTCATTTCGATGCTAAATGTCATACAAGGATTCGAAGAAAGATAACATTGTTCAACAAAACATAACATCAAATGATAAATAAATTTAGGCATGTATCTAAGTCCACCTAATCTTTGTTCTTCATCGCATCATCATCAAACTATCAACCTGCAACATGTATTAAAATATATCAACAAAAAGTTTGCGAGCATACAAGTTTGATTACATAGCATAATATAGGCTAAAAAGTTGCTCATATCCACATGAATCATAATATGCGAGTTACTAGTATGCCTAGATTGTGTAACAATATGTTCAAACCCAAGTTTCCAACGCGTTTAATTTTGCCTATCCCAGAGTATCGCGGGAGGTTAAGATGTTTAACTTAACAATACCCCAAGTCTCATGGGCGGTGCGTTTAATCCTATAGCGTTATAATTGTTAAAGTAGGCTAGCAAAGTTAATGAGCATATATCAACACAAATAGTTTACATGGCATACGAGATTAACAAGCATCACACATAGTTTCATGTTTCAACAATGGATAGAGTTTGTTTAGAATAGTTTCAAAGTAAAGTGTAGTGTGTATAGTATACATGTTGCACCCAAAAGTGATTAAAAGGAAAAGGGATCACGTACGCTCACAGTTTTGCAAGCTTTCCCTCTTGAAATCCCGCGAGTGTTGTTGATGGATGGATTAGTTTGGAGCACCTTGTCCTTCTACATGAAGAAACCATAGGTGTGTGAGTTTGGGGAAATAACGGAAGATTATAGATTCGGAATTTAAAATACATGAACATAGACATAGGAAAATAATCATCCATCACATATGATGTTTAGATGATATACTTACTAACTTGACAATGTCCACTTGTTCATCATTAAGAGTTCGGTTTGTTTGAATGCTACATAAGTATTACATAGAGTATACCATATCATATATGTCAAGGATGAGGTAGAAGATTAAATTATTCATTTAGGCACCTCTAAGTATCATGGAATTCATACATGAGGTAGGAAGAACAAAGCTTCCATTTAGGTACCTCTATTGTTCACCACTACACTTGTTGTTATAAACAACAAGGAGGGTTATGAACTAACAAGAAATAATGAAATATGAACATCTAATCTATGGAAAAACATCAAGAAGTGAGTGGATTTTTATGAAAGATAGCCCAAGCTAGTCTAACAATCACACATACATCAAGCTTCAAGCTTGAACACTTCTTGTGGGTAAAACCCTAACTAAAACAGAATGTTTGTGAGGTTTTAACCTCTGATTTAACATTTCTCAGCTTTGTTTTTAAGCCCAACTAACCATTCAATTGATTATGAGCATTAGGACATAGGTTTGAGATGAGTTAGACTCAAGTTCAACTAAGATTAACAAGTTTAAACGAAATCAGAAACGAACAGTCCACTTTGGAGCCTTTTGGCGACATTCCAGGGCTTGGTTTTCCATGAAAAACCTCTAGAAATGTTCCTAAGGTTATTCCAAGCAAGTGGGAAAAAGAATGGATGAAAAACGTTAAGAAATGAGAAAGTTATACATACTTTTGTAACTTGGTATGATTCTGCTCGAATATGTGATTAGCAGCTGATTAGAGGAGGATTTGGGAGAGTTTAGAGTGATTTCAAAAGTGTAAAATGTGTGGAGTAGGCTTGGGTTTTATAGGGAAGGATTAGGATTAAGTTGGTTGGCATTTAAATGCAATTAGGTGCGAAGATGGAGCCAAAAAAATCAACCTATTGTTGGCTGAAAAAAAGATGGCTGTTTTGGCGCCCAAGAGGGCTGCTTATCTTTTTCTTTTTTTTTTTTGTAAACTAGCTTTGATATATGCATGTTAAGTTATTATTTTATTAATTTACTTATCATAAGAACCTATTAATTAATTCAAGGAGTTACAAGAATGGAGTCAAAGTAAGACAGCCTAAGGCTGCTCATGATCTGGTCGTAGATCTTGGGCCTTATTTAGTTGTATATATATAGTGTGACCTTTAAGTACTACTATTTCATATAAACATCATTATAAGATATTATAATTAGTGTAGTGACAATGGGCCAAAATCACCCAACATGCGGTCTTGTTGGGGGCGTCTGATGCTGGCCGAAACCAGCCAACTTTTGTCCATTTTTCCCCTTATTAGATACATATAAGCTGAATTATGTATTTAAAGTATACCTACATGTAAGTAAGTAAGTAAACATTATGTATATAAATAGGCATATCAAGTATAATAAACATATACGTAGGTATTTATAGGTATGAAAGGATAGCCTATTATTTGTAAACGTATATTCAAGTACGTATAAGATATCTAGAATCATGTATTGGTTGTAAGTTATGCATGTGTTTAGAAGGGTACGAGTATGTATCAAATGTATACTAAGGTTAAATGTTTAAAAAAAAACTTCCTTTAGATCAATTAGCCTATTGCCTTTCCTCTTAAAACTAAACATCAAGGCGGTCATGGGTTCGAATCCTCACATTGACATTCTTTTTTAAACCACTTCCCAGTGGCCAGCCTCACCCACCTCTTCCCAGAGGACTCCGGTTCGAATCCTGGCAGGCGCAAGTACTCCAGGGTGTTCGCTCCGGTGGGTAGTAACCGCCAGGCAACTATGGGGATAAGCTAGCTTGTGGAGTGAGATCACTCCAGCGGTTGGGAGGACCGTGCAATATCCCCCCCCCCTAGGTTAAATGTTTAAGCAATTAAAAAAAATAAACGGAGTATAGTTCGTATGAAATAAATAAATTTTTTTAGGTACGATCAAAGTCAATGATACGAAGCCTAACTCTGCACGGAAAAGTCAAACGCATGATCCGTCGTATCAACGAGATCTTGCTTTTTCTTCTAACCTATGCCTCTATTCCCAGACTTATTGGCTTGAGGTCGTTCATACCGTCGTTTACCTTCACAACATCCTACCCACTAAACTCCTCAACCATCACACCCCTACGGCCGCTCTCTATCTCCGCCATCCTACATATAAACATCTACGCGTCTTTGGATGCATTTGCTTCCCCCAATGAATATGCCACCTGCCTACACAAACTCACCCACTATTCATCCATGTGTATTTTCCTTAGGTACCCAGCTGACTACCGAGGCTACCGATGCCTCAACTTAGCCACCGGGAAAACCATCTTCTCTCGTATGTGATGTGCGTGAAGTGTGTTATGGTTTTAATGTTTATTTTAAGCCCTTTTACACTTTCTTTAGCCAATTTTTAAATTTATAAAACACGATATTTACTAACACTAAACACACATATGGGCAAGTGCACCCATCGTGAGCGTAGTATAGTGTTGGTAAGATACCGAGGTCGTCCAAGGACACAAGAGATTTTAGTACCGGTTTATCCTCAACGTCTAATCAAATCAAAAGTTTAGAAAAATGTTTTAAACTAAGAAAAATAAAAACTAACTAAAATGCTGAAACAAAATAAAAATAAAAAGTACAACAGATAGACAAGATGAATCACTTGGTTCCGACTCGTGTTTAGTGTAACCTTTGATTATTTCCACACTTTTGCACTATTTAAGAGATTATCTTAGTTATTGTAGTAGGCCCCTCTTTTGAAGGTGACGTTACCCTCAACCCAGAAGTTTGAGTCAGCAAGGATACAATCCTAAAGGGTCGGATTATTGAAAGATAATTAATTAAGTTATTAATGCATAATGTGGTAGGCCCCTCTTTTGAAGGTGATGTTACCCTCGGCTAAGTAGTCTGAGTCAGCAGGGATACAGTCCTAAGTAGCCGGGTTAAAGTATTAATAGTAGTTTAACTTATGAGGGGATCAAAGAGTTTGGACCCCCGCCATCCAATACCGTTAAGTATTGAAGGAGGTCCTACTAAATTTGACCCAGGTCCTTTGCATGATCTATACACTGAACAATGGCAAGACTCTTACCAAACCGTTCCCTTAACCCCCGACCAGGTAGCCAACATACCTCCATATAGACCGTGAAGATATGAATGGTGAAAATCTTTTATTTTATATAGACAGTAAAATCATGCCAAGACACCACGGACAAACGATAAGGAAGAATCACCTTCAACATAAGAAACTAGTTATTAAAGTCATTAATACATAACCAATTAAAAAGTGCGAAAAGATTAAAAATAAAAAGTATTACACTAGACACTTTGTCTTCACCAAGTGATGTAAGAGACTTAGGCAAACATGGCCTTGATTGTCAAGAACTCTTACCATCAATCTTGGATCCCGAGACGACTCACACACTCTATGATGGACAATGGATGATGGTGGTGGATGATGGTGTTATGGTGGTGGTGGGTGGTGGGTGAAGTGTGAGAGAGGTGGTGTGCCAAGGGATGGTTTGAGCTTGAGCCAAGCACTCCTATTTATAGGCTGAACAGAAGCTCGGGCACGGCCCCGTGTCCACATTCTTCTCTTTCTTCATTAATTGCTCTTGTCTTTATTAGTTGACCACGGCCCCGTGTCCGCTGGGCACGACCCCGTGTGCAGAAGCATATCTGTACTATCAAGATTTGCCTGGATTCTGCGAATCTTATAGTTGACCACGACCCCATGTCCGCTGAGCACGGCCTCGTGGTGGGCGATGGAAGCTTTTACAACTTTGTCTTTTATGCTGACACTTGGGCACGCCCCCGTGCTCACTGAGCACGGGGCGTGTTCAACCTCTTGTTTTCTTGTTTTGCTTGGGAAGATGCTTTCGGGGAGGTCGGGCATGCCATGTTTATTCCTTTTCTTGTATTTATGTTAGATTTAGCTGCCTTTTTGCTTCTTTTGTTAATTTGAGCTCATTTAATCCTGAAAATACAAAAGGAAGACAAAAACACACTTTTTCCAACATTAGTACTAAAAAAGGGTTAGTTTTATGTCACAATTGATGTAATTTATATGTTGCATTTTGCACACATCAAATACCCCCACACTTGAATCTTTGCTTGTCCTCAAGCAAAACTCTTTATAATGTGGCTTTACACTCCCAAATGGAATTGGTAGAAAAGAAGGTTTTTGGGCTTGTCATAGAGTGTCGGGATTTCCAAGATTCTTTATTTAGTTTTATTTTTATTTATTTACAATCCTATTTGTCATGATTTATTCAAAACTTTTCATAAGATAACTTACTTATTAGGGCATAACATGCCTTTTTAAATTTCTATTTATATACAAGTTCACATACCTCACGGGGGATCACTCAACACTCGGCCGAAGATGTATTTTAGTGAATCACTCGAGAGCGGCATGGAACTTACTCCTACCATAGGCTTGCCAAGCAATCAATCCTCCTCATTTTTAACTATAAACCTTTGTAAATATCAAGAGGACTTTTGGGTGAAGGGTTAGGCTTTGGTTAAAGGTAGGTGGTTGGGTTAGTGGTTAGTGGTTAGTAGAAAAGGGCGAAAAAGCGTAACAAGCGTCGGTTTTCGAAAGACTTTTTACTTTTGCAATTTTTATTTTTATGAAGCTATTATTCAAACAACGTTATTTTTGATGAACTTGTTTGTTTATTTCTTTTGCTTCATCAACAAAACAAAAATATATATATTTTTTTTGGACAAAGTCAAACGAAAAACCGAGCTTGTTACTAAAACAAAGGGTTAAAAATAAAAAGGTTTTGATGGGTGAAAGGGTGTTTGGTTTGTGTAACGACTCTCATCAAAAAGTCATAATTACTAAAGTAATTTGACCAATAGGAAACCCTAATTGAGACACCCAAGTGATTCTACGCAAACCCTAAGATTTTCATAATTTTCAGAATCAGGATTAGGGCCCCTAAAACTCAGGGGGGGTTAAACCCTATTGACGATTATCCACTTAAAACGTAGGCAGAAAGGAATTTTAAGAAATCGTCGACTCAGCTGAGCTAGTCCCACACGTGGCAACCCTATGCATGAAAATAGTTCTTACGCGGGCCGCCTCAAGTTAGCTTAATTCTCACGCGGGCCGCCTAAGGGACAAAATTCACCTATAAATACAGGAGCTTGGGACTTGATTCTGGGAGTTGAAACGACGTTAAAATTCCAATTCTACGCTGAGATATCGTAGAAATACTCCAATTAACACACACAGGCACTAAATCGACGCCACAATCAGGGTATTAGCACAATCGCTGCTACGATTCATTTTCCGATTGATCAATGTACTCAATGGGTGTTTAAGTGCTGCCCACATTAGGGTGATGCTTTGTCATTAGTCGTTAATTCGACAGATGTTTAAGCATAGCACTTTGTCACTCGTTGTGATGGTTGATCTCGTGAGTTATCGTAAATGCTAGATTGATTACTAACCCTGAATTGTGTGCTTGTTATTGAATTTAGGATAAAAGGCTAAATCAGTAGGCCAAACTCTGCCCGTATAAATTTGCAATGTGAGTCATTCTTCTTTTCTCACAGTTTGTGAGTTATTCTCTTTTTATCAACTATTTTACAATACCTCAAATTATTTTCAAGGTTATAATTACAGGGACTAAGTCGTGGATATCTTGAATTACTGGTTAGTGGGGTATTGTGCACATTACTAATTCTCACCCAGTTAGGTTCATTGACCTACTCGGGATAATCACTGTTAGGTTCATTGACCTACAGGGATAATCATCACTATTTAGGTTCATTGATCTAAATAGTGGTATGACCATCGTCACCATTGTGACTTGTCACCATTGTGACAGAATGCCAGATAAAAATAAGATAGAAGCCATTGTAATCGCTCTTATGCTGTAATTAATAACTATGCATCATTATGCAAAATAGAATGATTCACTCAGTATTTCCCGCTGACAAAACCTTTTTCAAACATGTTTCAGGTGATCTGTTATGATCTAGGAAAAGTGCCATATAGCACTACAAGCTCAAGGAAGTGGCTTAGTATAAAATAAAGAAACATGTTTTGTAAAAATAAAAGATTTCTTCATGAAATCAAACTATTGTAAATTACCGGGTTTTATCCCGAATTATGAAATAAAATAATCGGGAAATATTTACATTTTAAAAGATCCTGATGAAAAACTTCCGCTGTCAAACTCAATTAAATAAATACCACGGGATTTCTGTCCCGCGGCTCCTGAAACGGGTCAAACCGGGTCGGGGGCCGTGACAGAAAAATGTGGTATCAGAGCCACTTATCGAGCCACTGATTTAAGCCAATTAAGTATTTAGAAAATACTTAATTTTTATTAATTGCTATTTTGTGATTATATGTTTTATTATCTAACTAATTTTGAACAGTATGGGCAGATTTTTATATGTTAGCTACTGTAGTAGTAAAAATAAATTTTTAAATAATTTGACTCAAAGTTTTAGCACTTTTATTATTTAAAAGTCTAGAAATCTTATTCAGTAAATAAATTTACAAATAAAACCTAGTGTGTTTTAATTTTTAGTTATTTTGGTAGTTACCCGGTATGAAATACTATTTAAAAAGTTGTTCTATACAATTTGTTTATAACTTAGTAATGGTGTGTATCTTGCATAAACAGCATGAGTGATCTGTCGGAAGCCCTTCAGAAATTAAATCTTTATCCAGTAAGAATTGAAGTTTCCAGAGATTTCAATAGATATATTCCAGACATAGAAGAACCTATAGAATTCAACGCTTTACCTCTCGAGAAACCCAAGACTAAGAAAATGGAAATTGGGGAAAGTTCTAGGCAAATTGAGGGATTACCATCTCAAGAAGAACTAGATTTTATAATGGCAACAGATGATACTATTGAGTCTGTTAATGAAAATGATTTTATTCATTCTCTTGAAACACAACTACCAATGAATTTAGAATCAGCTATTCTAAACCTTTCAATCCACTCGCAAATAGACGAATGGGTGAATAATGAAATACTGTTACAAAACCATCCCTATAGGCTTTTTCCTAAATTCAAACTAGAACCTTTACCAAATCCACCAATTAGTAACGAGAATATGACTGAACTTCGTAATTTTGACAAAATGGATGCTGGGAATAGGATCCAAGAGATTTTGGGACAGATCTCCTGGAAATACGATGAGAAGGAACGCCGTTACTAGAATATCACCTGACAAAGGATAGTGGATTATGAAACTATGATTGTGTAATAGTAATAGTAAAATCAGTATAAATAAAACGGGTGTATATAGAAGCATGATATAAGGAAATTTTAGAAAGTTACAACTTTTGTTTGTATATTCGTTTATGTGATTATGTGCAATTAAATTATGACATTGGATTATTTCCTTTATACTAATTATTTATCTATAAATTAGATATCAGATGGAAAACGCTAATAATGAACCAGTTAATGAGGTTAATCAATCTGAGCAAGAACCGGGGGATCAATATGTGACTAGGCAAGATATAGAAAATATCGTTGCTCAAGGGGTAGTCCTAATGCCTCCATCATTTACTTACTCGGGTTTAAGTTGGTAAGGACCGGGAATGTATCGTCGTGGCAAGTTCTAGAGTTGTAAGAACCAGGCGGCTATTCACACAAGAAACGAAAAATGAGCATTTAATTTAAAGATATGTATTTGTATGCTCAATAAAGGCTCAAAACTCACTTTTGTGGGAATGGGTTTTTATGTGATCAAGTATATATAATTAAATTTTAACTAAGCATGTCATGCCTTTTCATAATTTTCTTATGTTGGTTCTTTTTATCACGACGCTATTGGTTGTAAATTTGTAAAAATATAACCTTTTTAGAATATTGAAATTCCTAAATTAAACCTAGACAAGTAAAAAAATGAAAATTTAAAAAAAAAATTGGGGTGATTAGCGGTTCCAATAGAGTTTTGTGTAAGGCTTGTTATTAGGACTTGCAAGATTCAAGGTTTTAGCATCCCCCCCCCCCCCCCCACACTTAAATTACACATTGTCCTCAATGTGTCCCAAAAATAAATTTTTAGGTTGATTGAATGTGTAAAAAGGTGTGAAAAAGCAAAAATTTGTGTTACTGGGCGCTGGACACGGCCCCGTGTTGTCCGGGCACGGCCCCGTGTTCAAGTGCCAGTAACAAAAATTAAACAAAAGAAACAGAAGTCTGGACACGGGGACGTGTTGGGTGAACACGGCCCGTGTCCAGTTTACCTGAACTGGGTCATTTCTGCAGACTGTGCAGCACGGGGCCGTGTTGGGCGGACACGGCCCGTGCTGAGCTTACTGTTAATGAAAAAAATTGTCGGTTGGCCCTGTTTTCCTGCATGGGGTGCTGGTTCAAGTTTCCCTTGTTATCATTCTAAGTGTATTTTATTTGTTTCAACACCATCCAAACACCAAATTAACAAAAACCATCATTCATTTAGTCATAGAGAGAATTACATAGTAGTCCTAAAAGTTAAATTTCTAGATAAGTAGGTCAAAGAAACACAAGAAATCCAAATCAAGAAGTTCCAGCCTAATCTTTATTTTACTAGCAAAACTTCCAAAAAGATAGTTCTCTTGGTTGGATGCAGCATGAACACTTCTTTTCTTTGGGCATGGGATCCTCACACGTCGGCGAGCCACTCTTCTATCTCCCTTGGGAGAAGAAAGGCGGGCTCATTGGCATCGGGTTGAGGAGGTGCATCCTCCACCAGGACTTCTTGTTGATCAACAAGAGGAGGTTCCGCTGGAATGTCGTCCCAACCGGTAGGATTGTGGATTCCAAGTGCTAGGTTCCAATCCTCTTGAGGGAGGATGGGATCCATGGGAGGTGTTACAAGAATGTTTAACCTCTGGTGCAAGAGGTTTATTTCTTGAAAACTGTTTTCCAACCCCACCGTAAGATAATTTATACGGTCTATTAGGACCTCCTCTACCGAAGTCATCTCGTCAAGAGCTTCACGTAACGCCATCACGTATCGTACGAGAGTTGCTTCAATTGATGGCCTCATTTCCCTTCGACTGTTTCTGGAGTGCGCAGAAGAGGTTCCACTGTTTTGGCTAGACATTCTACGAAAACAAACCAGAAATAGTTCATTTTAATGAAACAGTACCACGGACACGGCCCCGTGCTCAATGAGCACGGCCCCGTGTTCACCTTTCTGCAGTTTTTTTAGAACAAGGAATCTTGAAGTTTCAAATTATTTTCCCAACTTATGAAGCGTTTTTGAACAGAAATAACTTAAAACAATGTTGTGTAACTTATTTTTAACAAGATTCCTTGAACAAAAAGTTAATACACATCATAATAAAGCTTGGAATCAAGCTTCAATGGAAGTGTTGTTGCAAGAAAGATGAAGAAGAAGGTAATGGATAAAAGAGGAAGGGACAAGATGTTTGTTAGAAACTTCTTTTAGAACATACCTAGGATGGTAAGTTAGAAAATCCTTTCAAATCTCTGTCCCTAGATGGTCCAATTATGCAGGATTCTTGGCTGTATTTATAGAAAACGACAGTATACTGGACACGGCCCCGTGTGCAGGCAAGATCCTGACACGTTTTGTCCGTATTCTGACAAAAAGTCAGAAGGGAATCTTTTGGTGGACACGGGGGCGTGTTGACCTGGGCACGGCCCCGTGTCGAAGGGCTAATTATGAAGTTTGTCTATTTTTAAGGAACTTTTCCGGATCGGGCGGTTCCTTACTGGATGGAACAACCCCAAAATGCCTAATATACCTTAATTGTTCTAGATTGAGACGAGAACGCAAGAGGTTGTCGGTGAGGGTGATTCCTATGCTATATGTAGGTGGACAAGTCCAACCCTTTCCCGGGCTCTCGTTAAAGAAGGTGTATGCCGAATCGCTCAGGTCTATGTATGCATCGAACGAAGTCGATGGGGAGTCCTTCACGGCACAATCGGCACAGGGACGACTATCGCTCAAGTCCTCACTAGAGTTAGAAGTATCGTCGGGGACAACGAAGTTGTTTGAATGCGATTCCAACACTTCTTCTTGGTTATCATCTTGAGATAAATTATTGAAATCTATCCTAAGTTCTTTTAACCAATTAAGAATTAGATCTTCTAATTGAAATAGTTCATTAAGAAGCATTTCTCCTAGAAAATCTGGTTGGGAGCATTCGAGGGAGAGATAGGGATTATTTTTACTTTCGCCCCTCTTAAGGATACAATGAAACGATGGGTCTATATAGTGGGGCTTATAATTTAGAAAATAAAATTCTAATTCCTCATGGGTACCACCACATAATTGACACCACGTACCATAAGAGTGCCGAAAGTAAAAAGTATCAGTATCACTCATGTTTGTGTCAGAAATTACCAACCGCCGGGATCTTACGGTTCTGTTTTCAGTAACTGAATCTTGGGAACGGGGCGTGTTGAGTGGGCACGGCCCCGTGTTCAGCTTACTGTCTGACTTAAAACAGGATTGCCAGTTCCAATGATTGGGCACGACCCGTGCTGAGTTCTGCAGAAGCTGAAAAACTAAGAAAAATCCTAAAAAAATAGAAAAATAAGAAAAACGATTAGGCCGTTGATTCCTAACTTTCTTAAAATCCTTGTGTCCCCGGCAACGGCGCCAAAAACTTGATGTGCGTGAAGTGTGTTATGGTTTTAATGTTATTTTAAGCCCTTTTACACTTTCTTTAGCCAAGTTTTAAATTTATAAAACACGATATTTACTAACACTAAACACACATATGGGCAAGTGCACCCATCGTGAGCGTAGTATAGTGTTGGTAAGATACCGAGGTCGTCCAAGGACACAAGAGCTTTTAGTACCGGTTTATCCTCAACGTCTAATCAAATCAAAAGTTTAGAAAAATGTTTTAAACTAAGAAAAATAAAAACTAATTAAAATGGTGAAACAAAATAAAAATAAAAAGTAAAACAGATAGACAAGATGAATCACTTGGTTCCGACTCGTGTTTAGTGTAACCTTTGATTATTTCCGCACTTTTGCACTATTTAAGAGATTATCTTAGTTATTGTAGTAGGCCCCTCTTTTGAAGGTGACGTTACCCTCAACCCAGTAGTTTGAGTCAGCAATGATACAATCCTAAAGGGTCGGATTATTGAAAGATAATTAATTAAGTTATTAATGCATAATGTGGTAGGCCCCTCTTTTGAAGGTGACGTTAGCCTCGGCTAAGTAGTCTGAGTCAGCAGGGATACAGTCCTAAGTAGCCGGGTTAAAGTATTAATAGTAGTTTAACTTATGAGGGGATCAAAGAGTTTGGACCTCCGCCATCCAATACCGTTAAGTATTGAAGGATGTCCTACTAAATTTGACCCAAGTCCTTTGCAGGATCTATACACTGAACAATGGCAAGACTCTTACCAAACTGTTCCCTTAACCCCCGACCAGGTAGACAACATACCTCCATATAGACCGTGGAGATATGAATGGTGAAAATCTTTTATTTTATATAGACAGTAAAATAATGCCAAGACACCACGGACAAACGATAAGGAAGAATCACCTTCAACATAAGAAACTAGTTATTAAAGTCATTAAAACATAACCAATTAAAAAGTGCGAAAAGATTAAAATAAAAAGTATTACACTAGACACTTTGTCTTCACCAAGTGATGTAAGAGACTTAGGCAAACATGGCCTTGATTGTCAAGAACTCTTACCATCAATCTTGGATCCCGAGACGACTCACACACTCTATGATGGACAATGGATGATGGTGGTGGATGATGGTGTTATGGTGGTGGTGGGTGGTGGGTGAAGTGTGAGAGAGGTGGTGTGCCAAGGGATGGTTTGAGCTTGAGCCAAGCACTCCTATTTATAGGCTGAATAAAAGCTCGGGCACGGCCCCGTGTCCACATCCTTCTCTTTCTTCATTAATTGCTCTTGTCTTTATTAGTTGACCACGGCCCCGTGTCCGCTGGGCACGACCCCGTGTGCAGAAGCATATCTGTACTATCAAGATTTGCCTGGATTCTGCGAATCTTATAGTTGACCACGACCCCGTGTCCGCTGAGCACGGCCTCATGGTGGGCGATGGAAGCTTCTACAACTTTGTCTTTTATGCTGACACTTGGGCACGCCCCCGTGCTCACTGAGCACGGGGCGTGTTCAACCTCATGTTTTCTTGTTTTGCTTGGGAAGATGCTTTCGGGGAGGTCGGATATGCCACGTTTATTCCTTTTCTTGTATTTATGTTAGATTTAGCTGCCTTTTTGCTTCTTTTGTTAATTTGAGCTCATTTAATCCTGAAAATACAAAAGGAAGACAAAAACACACTTTTTCCAACATTAGTACTAAAAAAGGGTTAGTTTTATGCCACAATTGATGTAATTTATATGTTGCATTTTGCACACATCAGTATGTCACATTTGACGAGACCCCATTTCCATTCTCACAATCTCCTTCCCCACGTGACTATTTCCCATTCGAGAATGACCTCTCAAACACCATATTCACTCACCGTGAATCCTTTCAAAATACGGCTCCACCCACCCAATCTGTGTCCACCGAGTCCATGGCCCAAACTTTACAGCCTGGCCCATCCTCCCCACCACACTACCCCGCACCTCCTAACCCCCTATCGGCCCAACATTTTGTCCCCATTCCCACCTCCCCAATTACCTCGACCCAACATTCTGTCCCCATTCCCACCTCCCCAATTACCTCGGCCCAACAACCTTCCACATCACCAACGAGTCTGGCCCAACCTCCTGTCCCACCGTCCACTTAAGCCCCATCTGCACCCATAACACCTACCATATGACCACTCGACTCAAAGCCGGAATTACTAAACCAAAAGCCCTAGTTAACCTCCATACCACGTCTCAACCAACCATCTCCCCCATCCTAAAATCCCACTTATATGCGTTGTCCGGTCCAAATTGGAAAAAGGCTATGAATGATGAATTTAGAGCTCTAATGGAAAACAACATGTGGGAACTAGTTCCTAGACCTTTGGATGCTCACATCATCCGTTGTATGTGGTTATACCGGCACAAATTTCATGCATATGGCACGTTACAATGTTACAAAGCTCGTTTAGTGGTGAACGGAAAATCTCAACAACCCGGCATTGATTGTTTTGAGACGTTTAGCCCGGTTGTGAAACCCACCACTATACGTACCGTTCTTAGTATTTTCGTTTCTCGCCAGTGGCCCATTCACCAACTTGATGTTAAAAATGCATTTTTACACAGGGATCTCAATGAAACGGCTTACATGCATTAACCACCAGGCTTTATTGACAACAATCACCAATCATATGTGTGCCATCTTCAGAAATCCTTATACGGGCTCAAGCAAGCTCTAAGAGCTTGGTACCACAGGTTTGCAACTTACATCACAAAGTGCGGTTTCAAAACTACCTCATGTGGTTCCTCTCTCTTTGTCTATAAGCGTGGTACTCGCATGGCATATCTACCTTGATGATATAATACTTACAACATCCGATGACTTTTCCTACAACAAGTTATACGGTCTTTGTCTTCAGAATTTGCTATGACTGATTTGGGTCATCTTCATCACTTCTGGGCATTCATGTCACACGTACTAAGGATGGTCTTTGTCTCTCTCAGGAATCTTATTCAAACAACATTCTGGACCGAGCAAACATCTCAAATTGCAAACCTTGTTACACACCATGTGACACGGATTCAAAGCTTAGTGCACAAGCTAGCACCCTCTTATCTGATGGCACCTTGTACTGCAGCCTGGCAGGCGCTTTACAATACCTAACTTTTACCAAGCCGGATATTTCTTATGCTGTCCAGCAAGTTTGTCTCTTCATGCATGCGCCATGTGAACCACATTTTCAATACCTAAAGCGCATTTTACGTTATCTTAAAGGAACATCCTCTCATGTGCTTCATATTCGACCCTCCACCTACACTAAACTTACTGCCTACTCTGATGCTGATTGGGGTGGTTGTCCTGATTCAAGACGGTCTACATCAGGTTACTGCATTTTTTTGGGTGATAACTTGGTCTCATGGTCATCAAAGCGACAACACACGGTATCAAGATCAAGTGCTGAAGCCGAATATAGGGGAGTTGCCAACATTGCTGCTGAGACAAGCTAGCTTCGAAATCTCTTATTGGAGTCTCATCTTCCCATCGTGAAGCTACCATCATTTTTTTGTGATAACATCTCCGCTGTGTACCTCTCTGATAATCCGGTCCAACATCAACAAACTAAACATGTTGAGATAGATATCCATTTTGTCCACGAAAAGGTTTGTATTGGTGATATTCGAGTTCTGCACATTCCAGCAGATTATCAGTATGCGGACATTTTCACTAAAGGTCTTCCAAAGCCGATGTTCAACCGTTTCAAGTCCAGTCTATGTGTCCGTTAACACTATCGGTACGACTGCGGGGGGACTATTATGCTGCCATATATTCTCGAAATATATGCCATTGATTGTGATTATTCTGTATTCATTATATGATTGTATTTCCTATTTTGTAGTCTTGTTAGTTAGAAAACTTGTGTATATATTCCTTTGGTTTGATTGAATGAGTCAAGGAAAAAGATTCAACCAACTTTCACTAAATATCTAGCTTTTTATAATTATATGATGTAGACTACATATTTGTAAATATTTGTGTCCACATAATATAAGCATGAAAACCATATCAAGGATGATATGATAACACTCACTTGATTATATTTTGACATCATACGGTGACTAGTGTAAAGACGCTTGTCAACCACAAAAAAGAAAAATAAAACTATTTGGTGTAATACGAGATAGACTATTCATCCATAATCATAATAAAGCTTATATACAGAATTATTATTAATCAAATTCATGGACGGACAAGATATTCCGGCCATCAGTGATGGTCATAGGATTAATCAAATTCATGGACGGACAAGATATTCCGGCCATCACTGATGGTCATAGGGTTGTTCGCGAGCCGAATCGAATCCAGCCAAGCCAGGCCATGACAAGCTTAGGCTTGGCTTAGATTTGAAACTGAGCTGAAAATCTGAGCTCAAGCTTGGCTTGTTTTTAGCCGAGCCTGCTCAGTTAGACTATATTTAAAAAGAAATATTAATACATAGCTTTCAAAATGTTGTAATCTAAAATATCAGTCAATAGTTTAAAAGGAGATATTCAAAATATGTTCAATTTAATACAAGCCAAAAACTAAGTTCAGCCAAATACAAAATAAGTTTCAAATCTCAACGAAATACAATATCAATTTATTAGCATCCTAATCAACCCTCAAATATGTTATAAATATCTAACTTCACTTATAAATACCTATAAATAATAACCAAATTTCTATAATATATTATATGTAATTTTCTCTAGAGTAAATTTATGTTTTCGTCCCTGAGGTTTGTCAATTTTAACTAGTTTAGTCCAAAAATCTAATTTATAACAAATACAGCCCTGAAATTTGCATTTCTTAACGCTTTCCATTTCTAAGGGTGCTTTTTCATTTAATTCTTAGGGATGAAAAGCGTTAAGAAATGCAAACATTAGGGATGAAAAGCGTAAAGAAATGCAAACCTTAGGGATGGTTTTGTTATAAATTAGATTTTTGGACTAAACTAGTTAAAGTGGACAAACCTCAGGGACGAAAACAGAAATTTACTCTTTTTTCTATGATATATTACATGTATATTAAATTAAAGTATATTAAAAGTAAAATAATTCGAGCTAACGAGCGAGACAAACCGAGCCAATTTACTAACCGAGCCAAGCTAGGCTCGCTCTCTAATCGAGTCATATTGAGTGAGTTTTTTTCGAGCTAAATCCGAGCGAGCTCCGAGCCGTGAGCTTTATGGACAGCCCTACTAAAGGATCTCACTAAAAAATACAAAATAAACTGAAAATTAAAATACTCGTCGGTAACCCCTTAATAATTTGAAACAGATTAGCGACAACTACCATTCATGAGATTATTGCCGACGACCACCAAACCCAAACATGGGTCTTTCTGGTAAGTACACATTACGACGGGTGTATTCAACGTTGATACTTTGGATAAGATTTCGAATAGAATAGTCACCAAAGCTTTTCAATTGTTCGTCAGTAAGAAAAGTTATGACAAACATAGTTCTCGATAATCTATAGCTGATATACCTTATATATAGCAACAAAAATTTACGAAGTTTGGTAACCAATTCAAGCCTATAAATGGTAACCAATAAATGGGTCATAACTACAATTGGTTTCTTGCGTCCCTCTAAACCTCCCGGTTATCACATACTTTTGAATCCCATTGTTAACTAATTTTGTGTAATTAGTATGTTGGAATATTGTCTCTAAATTAGTATCTACAAGATCTAAAAAACACATGTCTTTAAGACCAAAATTAATTTGTTATAATCTAATATGGCTTTGTGTAACCTAGATAACATACTAACACACGACAACTCTCATAAAGGCCTGAAAGTGTGTGGTTAATCATACACATTTATTTATCACAAATTGACTCTTAATAACATAATGTGTGTTTGTGTAAGCTAAACTAACACTAACACATGGAAAGGTCCATTACGGTCCAAGAGTGTACAAGTAATTATACGTGTGTCTTTAACACTAAAAGGACTTGTTACAATCTTATGTGGTTTGTGTAATCTAATAAAATCTACTAAGACATGGCAAGGCCCATTAAAGGCTAAAAAAACTTGTTATCACATTGATTTGTCTTAATTTTCTAAGTAATCACCAACAAATAACCGAGGGAACTTGGTCGGTACTATCATCGCTAAATTTTTAGGTCAAAAGACTTGAATAGCCCTCTCGAATTGAATTTCCTTCTCTGATCTCACTCCCCTGCTGCTGCTAGACCACCACCTAACCATGCTACTATTTGGTCGTCGTCGTCACTTCTCACCACTCAACCTCCGTTGATGTTGCTTCTCACTGCCAACACTATCACCGTCTAATCGACCACTACCCTTGCTTCTCACCTCACTGTTGATGTTGTCGCTTCTCACTGTTGCCCACTTGCCCCTAACATGTATATATGTGTATGTATACAATGAGATCATGTATGTATGTATGTATGTATGTATGTATGTATGTATGTATGTATGTATGTATGTATGTATGTATGTATGTATGTATGTATGTATGTATGTATGTATGTATGTATGTATGTATGTATGTATGTATGTATGTATGTATGTATGTATGACTTTTGTTGTAGATATTGATCGAACGTATATATTTTGTTGTAGAGAGTGATTATGTCGACATTTACAACTAGAGAATGTATGTACAAATAGAATGACACACACAACTCTTATTACTAAGTTTGTCGATGGAGTTAATGATTTTTTGGACTTTGCATATTCCAATAAAAGGTATGTTGAAACGAAAAGGAAAGTTTCATAATAGATGTCCTTGTTCCAAACGACCAAATTTAAATCACGTGGAGATCTAAACATGGATATTTATACATGCAAAAATTCACATGTATATTAGGTTTCATACCTAACTAACATATGTGGTAGAACCATGGTTGTTTCATGCCTAACTATTATATGTGGTAGAACCATGGTGAACGAAGATATGGTACGCTGCTACTCATCATCCGGTTCAAACTCCTAACGCAAACCTAGACTTTTGTTTCGGCACATGATGGATAAAAAATTTCATACTGTTTTGTTGAACAAGTTCATACAAGTCCCATACTCTACACTTGGTTCAGTGGCGGAGGGAATGTATTGTATAAGGAGGGGTAGCCCGGGCTACCCATCAACTTCGTTTTCGCAGTGTAAAAATACCCTTTAAGTTTAACTCCGTCTACGTAGAACAAGTATCATACAAGTCCCATACAGTAACTTCGTATAGAATTTTTTAGTTATATACGTTTTCGACCCCCGGTTTCAGAAAAAAACGGGGGGTCAAGCTTCGCCAATGATGTCAAATTAAACATTAGAATATTCATTAATGTGATTAAACTATTTTTCCTTACTAAGAAGAGTATTATACTATTATATATCTACCAAACCCATATCATTGCATGTTTTGACCAAATAAAAATTAATTCTATAATTAAGCGATTGACCTTTTTTTCTTGATTAGTAGTTTCATCTACTTACATTCCTAAATATCTAGCTTTATGTCATTATAATCTATAGGATCTAGACTACATTATTTTAAAATATTTGTGTCCATATAAAATAGCATGATAAAGACAACACTCGCTCGATTATATTTTGGCATCAAATGGTAATTAGTGTAAATACACTTGCCCAACCAAAAAGAGAGATGAACAGATTCTTAATTTTATTTGATAAAGACATTATTCATTATTCATTATTCATCCATAACATTTTCAGATTTCCTATATATAAAGGACACTTGAAATTAATTCAACTATCAAAAACATAACATTCACTTCAATCTCTATACCTCTATTATTCTATAACCATGCCAAAAACGCCATCAAGTGATGGCGGACATGAGTTACCCGTCACTAAAACACAAACACCAGAAAACAACAACCACAACAAAGAGTGTGTATCGTCTCAAGTTTACTACCCTCTTGGTTTTTCCCGAAAGGTAAAGTACCATGATGTCAAAGGTGGTTAATATGTTCATATTGTCATCATGATGAATAATTCATGATCATATGTCTGTCAACAGGTGATGGCTGAAGTGGTGGCTACATTCATGTTGGTGTTTGTGACATGTGGATCAGCGGCGCTTACCAAAAGTGATGAACACAAGGTGTCGCAGCTTGGAGCCTCAGTTGCGGGTGGGCTCATTGTGACTGTCATGATCTATGCGGTTGGACATATCTCTGGCGCGCACATGAACCCTGCTGTGACGCTCGCGTTTGCAAGTATTGGACATTTTCCTTGGATTCAGGTACGTAACTAGACCAAAATTACTTGAACACAATACGTTGGCATCATAAAACACAACAATTCTAATCATATATGAAATTATATGCGGTTCGCATGACATGGATGGGATCCTGAGTCCTTGAGACCATGCCTGGCCAGTCATGGACATGTTTGATTGGCTAACTAGGAACTACTAGTAGTTGACAATATACATACCTTCAATAATTTTCTAGATTGATGCATGGACCCTCACTTCAGTGAGTAGAATTGGTTTATGTTTTATCTTTGTTTGATCAAATAAGTAAAAAAAAAAAAAAAGTGGCAAAAAAGCACAGAATTCAAATGAGTTAATCTAATTAAAAGTCCAACAAAGTGTACTAATTAGTGTACAACTTCTTAAATAGAGATGGGTTTTGTATGGGTATTGCTTATTTTATTCTTATATCACAATGTTATATCTCATTCTGAGCCAAATATCCGTAGGATTTCGGGTATTACCATTAATTTGTTATAAATTACCCGTTTTGATTTCTAAATACATGTCTTGCCATTTAAACTTTTATATAATTCCAGCAACACAAGAAACTTGATATGTAAAAAACAAAAAAAAAAAGTAGTAAATTATAACCCAAGGGTTAAGGAAAATTAAATGTCTACAGTTATGGTTTGGGTAAATAGGTATGTATGTTTTAGGTAATTGGTTAGGGTAGATCATCTTATACGATACCCGTCTCGGGCCCAATACCTACCCCAATGTTTCGGGTTTACCTGTTAGATTTTTGGCATCCCTACTTTTAAATTAATAGAAAAAAATCATTTAAAAAGAAAGAAAAAACTTAAATAAAATGTGTTCTACACTTTATATCAACACAGTCAAGTGCCAAAAAATCTTGTTTTGATCTGCTACCCAATACGCATGACGCGTCCATTTTTAACAAATTGAGTTGTTTTATCTATGCAGGTCCCTATCTACGCCACAGCACAATTCATAGGATCTGTATCGGCTTCATTTGCCCTACAGATATTGTTACAGCCAATAGAACAATTGGGCACAACCACACCTTCAGGGACATGCATACAAGCTCTAATCATGGAAATCATTGTAACTTTCGCGATGATGTTTGTCACTTCCGCTGTAGCTACAGATTCTAAAGCTGTAAGAACCCTATGCGCGTTTTATGTTTCATAGGAAACTGTAACGCGATTGCGTAATCAGTTATTTAACATAATAAAGTTTCAAAAAATGTTTGCAGGTAGGAGAGCTAGCAGGTATAGCAGTGGGATCAGCAGTATGCATTACTTCCATCTTAGCAGGGTAAAACTTAAATGGTCTAAATACTTCTAGGAAAAATAATTATTGTTCCCACTACTAGATATTTACACTAGCAAACCATCACTAGTGCTCTAGTGGTGGCCACGGGTATTTAAGTTCCACCTATGGTGGGCCCGAGTGAGTTTTCCCCTCCAGGTCTCAAGTTCGAGTCTGGGTGATAGGGGTTTCTCATTGAGGGGTTTAAATTGGGGATCTATTGTGCGAGGGGGCTCTCTAGCGCGGACCCGGTTAAGACAACGTATGCTAGATCTCCCGACATTCGCGAATAATTCACACATTTCAAAAAAAAAAGATATTTACACTAGCAAAATCCTTCGTGGCTACTCGCATCTCATTTTATGACGGGGGTAATTTTGCGACTGAAACCGGAGACCGCTTTTGCTATCGCTTATAACATTTGCAAAATGTAATAATAATTTTATTTTGTTAAATTATTTTTTTATTATTTTCATGAGTGTATAGCGACCACATTGCAACCGCATCTACTAAAGTCGCTAATGTTGCAATTGTTATGATTTCGGTCATAATCGGTCTCTAATTTTGCAACTGTTTTTCAGTCTCAAATACCCAGTTTTCTAGTAGTGACGTATCATTTAACAACAAAAGCCTATAAATGGCATATCCAATTCAGGCCAGTATCAGGAGGGTCCATGAACCCAGCGCGTACCATTGGACCAGCATTAGCTAGTAACAACTATAAGGGTCTATGGGTGTATATCGTTGGCCCGATAGCAGGAACAATATCTGGGGCGATGTGCTACAGTTTTATTCGATCAACAAACGAAACAGATCAAGCAGTTTCTTCATTCAAATTTCGTGGAATGAAAAACAATGATGAAAATGTTTTTCTATGAAGTAGTCAATATACTATCAAGTGGTGATTAGAAAATTCTCATGTGAGTGAAGGATGCTTCAATGTATAAAAAAACAGCATAACTCACAACATTAGTAATATGGTGACAACCAACTAGCGTCCCATCTATTTAAATATACATGATACTATGTTACTCTTAAAGATAATGTAATCGAAGTTCATTATGCTCAGTTCTTGAATTTAGTTATATAAGTTTACTAGTTTAAGTTTCTGTGTGTTACACGTGTTGTATAAAAAAAATACTCCTTACAATTAGAATTACATTCCATGATCTTGAAGGACGACGACCATAGGTCATGCAATATCACATGCCCACATAAGAGATGCGTCCGTCAAGTTAGTTTTTGAGGAAAACGTCCTTACAGAGCTGAGTGATAAAGACATAAAGACTCGGAATAGTTTATTTATGTTTTTATTATTTTTTATATATGACAAACGAAAAATATTAACTTGTTAAGTAAAAAAAAAATATACTTACATAAAACAAAATAATATACTTACGTCGAATTATTATTTTTTAAATCAATAAAGAACTTTTTTAGTTGCCGTTAATGATAACCTCAATTTACTTTAAATAACAAAACTATCTACAAAATATACATTTACTATATCAAGAAAATTTACTCGTAATTTTTAGAAAATAATAAATGTAGCCAAAATTAATGGAATTTGAAATTTTAATGTTAACAAAATTTTTTGAATGTTAACAAACGTTTACCACAATTATTTGAATGTTAACAAACATATAATTGGATTTAAGGTTTAAAATAAAAAAAAATAAAAAAAAAATGAAAGGAAACGAATTAGTAATTTAGGAAACTTGAATTTGATTGAGAGAATAGATGATACAAGATTGAATAGCAGAGAAGAGAAAAAGTCTTGAACACCCTTATTTTCTTTACCACTCAAATTCAGTCAATGGATCACAATAACGTCCTAAAATGGTTTTGATTCATTATAATTTATAGATATAAAAACAAGATAAAAATCTGCAAGGGACATGGTGGGGTGAGAAATGTGTCTCCCTTCAAGGTGAAAATATTGGTGGTTATAGGGGTGAGTTAGTTTGCCATTAAAAAAATAAAAGACACGATATAAGACCGAACCACCTATAACTAAATAACCCACTATTATAATAAGAAAGATAAAATGTTAATTAACTACCTATTACTAAATAAGTGACTACTAAAATAACCAACGACTACTTAATGATTTTAAGTCTTAGCATACCCCGTCAAGCTAAACGTCGGTTTCGATACATATTACTTGAAACAGTAACACAAAAACAAAACAAAACAAATGACAAGAAAAAAAATAGCTCTACCAATCTGGATGCCTTCATCCAATGGCATAAAAAGGACCACCAAAATTATGAAGAATTTGTTAAAAGGATAGCTAAACATACTTTTTTTTTACTTGTCATACTCCCTCTGTTAAAAAATACAAAATTTGTCGTATTCACTGCAGGATAAACCGATTAACTCGAACTAGATTTTTAATAAATCTCTATTTTTACTAGGTTGTTACCTTGGTCCTTAGCTATTCCGATCTAATCCAACTTTCGGTTGTTCCAAATTTTAACTAATGGATATAAAGTGCTTACTTTGAATGGTCACGTTGTATTATGTAGTTTGTAAAGTAAAGTTCAGGATGCCATTTACTAGTTGCATGGATTAAGAATCAGTGTATTTAGATGCTTAATTTAAAAATATTCGATACACACACCATGATTCAACTTGCTTATGTAGGAAGCTATATTAATAGTTTATTCTTTGTAGTTTGTATTATTGTGTTGTTAATTAAAAGAGAGGCAATTACTTATAAAATAAATTTACATATTGCACAATGTTTTAAAAACCAGTACAAACCGATTGGTATTACCAGTTGAACCAGATATCAGAGACATTACCGGTATGATAGAGCCTAGTCTAATTAGGGTATCAGTTTCGTTTTCAACCCGCCGAAAAATCCGGTATTATCGGTGCATATTGATAAACAAGTTGTACGCATGTTCAGTTTTTAGTTTTAAAGAGGATAAACTGGCTTCTTAAACAAAAGGTTACTTGTTGTATATGTTACTTAATTTTAGTATATTTTGATTATTGGTAACTAAAACTTCTTATTTTACATTGTAGGAAACGGAAATAGTTCAAAATAGTTATGTTCTTGTTGATGAGGATGATGATGATGATGATGATGATGATGATGATGATGATGATGATGAATTTTGTCTGCATTCAACACTTTAATACAATAAACCTATTGTAGACTTTTATTTAGAAAAAACTTTGTTGGAAAACTGATTTTTAATCATCGAATTATGTAGTTTGGGATTATTATTTTTTTGGTTGAAGTTGTATTTTTTTGGAATTATAGGGTTGACTAGTCACTTGGTTGAACCATCTAATACTACAACCGGTTAAACCATTGTTGAGCCCAACCCAAAACGGTACAACAAACGGTTTTTAAAACATTGGTATTGTAGAAATTAAAGTCATTCAGCAAAATATGAACCTGCCACAGCCACACCAAGCAATCAGTTTATTCTTTGTAGTTTCTTATAATTCTGTGGTTGATTCATATGTTCTAAACCACACTAAAAGGAATAATTATTGAATATACTTGTGATTAGGTGTTGTGTATTTTAGTTATAACAAAACTTCAAGTTCCTGGTACATCTACCTTTAAATTCATTAATGTTGAAAGCAACATCCATCAAATTACTTGAATGTTGTTATATTTTTTCCATGTTCATTAAAGTCCGTACCTAAGTCCTAACTACTTTTTTTCTAAAAGCAATCTCATATACTCCTAATTTTACATCTTTTTATCATGAGCCTTGAACCCTCAACTTATAAGAGATAAGCATGATTTTACACACTTGGATATCATTAGACTAAAGGCCTTTTGGCATCTAACTACTTAATTTTCACGTTATGCTAACAGATTTTGGTCTAAGCGTGGCGGAGATTGACCAAAAGTTTCGAGGGGGCGTAAAGTGATGGGACCCAAATTTTTTTCCTATCCTTATGTTTCGGGTGGGGTTGGGTTGGCTATTCGATTCAAATCGGGTCAAATAATAATAGTTCCAAATAAAACAAAGTGTATATCTACCAAACTACCCATCATTTATATACAAAGTTTATAAATATTTAGGATATACAATTTAGGAAAAATAATCAGGGGGGCGATCCTATATAATTTTAAAATTTTCGGACGAAAAATCGAAACTTATACACTTCTAACCGAAATATTGGGGTGGGCGGGTGCACCCCCGGGCATCCACAATACTTCGCCCCTCTAAGGTGGCAATTTGGATGTTTTGTGGTTTGTGAAACAACCCAAAGAGTGTTCACATGTGAACCACCATGGTTCATATATGAACCAAGACCGATAAACATGAAGTAATGTTAATCAAATGTATAATTCCGTTTGCATTTGCATGAATCAGTGAATCACAAAGTAAAATAAACAATTCGAGAAGTGAAGACATTATAAACAAGATTTTGAATTCCTAGAACTGACATGGTAGTTACTATGAACAAAAATTAGTTCACATGTTATTCAAAAGGAGATAGTTTGTTGCGTGTTTACATTCTATTTTGATGTAAAAAAAACAAAATTAAAAAAAAACTTCAAAACTTAACTTTGGAATAAAAAACAATTAAAAAGTTAATATTATAAAACTTAATGTTTATTTTTTATATTTATACTAATTTTTTTAATTTTTAAAAATTAAACTTTTGCAGCGTCAGCGTAGGATTATAGCCCTTTCACAAAAAAATATAAATAAAAAAGTCAAAGGTTAATATTGTAAAAAGGTTTTATCAAAATGCTGTTTAGAAGAAGGATATAATAGGAATATTGTTTTGGTAGAAAAGTTAGGAAACAATCCTATCCACTAAATTTAAAATAAATGGTTAAGACTAAGTTAGTGGAATTTAAAAAAAAAACAAAAAACAAAAAAAGAGACGTGTGGTTTGGTTAGTGTATTCTAGCAAGACAATACTTTCTCTCTCTTCGCCCCCCTCCCCTCCCCCGTTTTAACACTTTCATATGACATTATTTTTTTATAAAAAATGTACCATAAAAACGAACGTTTTTATCTTTAAAACGACTATGCTATTGTTATACTTTTGAAGAAAAATAAAATCGAAACCCAGATGCGTAAAATACAATGGACAAAAAACACACAAAAAATATATTTTCTAAAACAAAATGAATAAAAAACACAAAGAAATTTTTTTTTCTATAACGCAAAATATACAAAAAAACACAAAGAGATGTCTTTTTTTCTAAAATGAAATTGACAAAAAACACAAAGAAATATTTTTTTTCTAAAACACAAAGAAATATCTTTTTTTTTTCTAAAACACAATGAACTAAAAACACAAAAAATATGTTTTTCAAAAAATGTAATGGACTAAAAAGACAAAAACAAAAGCTTTTTTCACACTCTTTTGTAAAACGCAATGACTTAATTCGAAAACCTTAGATATATTGTAAACGCAATACGAAAACCCAGATCGTAATACGCAATTCAAAAAATTTCTTACACAGGTCAAAGCCAATTTTTTACGATTTCTTTGATGAGTGACGAAATTTGAATATTAGAAACACTTATCAACAATTGAATTGAATAAATTGAGTGATTTGCTTCAAAATCAATTCAATTCAACATTTTTTTCGTTTGGGTTTTATAGCTCTATGATTCGGATTAGGTCTATCGTTGTATGAATTGCATTTCTGATATTGACCCTAAAAACGAAACGGAAGGCGAAAACAACCATCTGGGATCATTCAATACTACGGTATGAATACGATACAAAGGCTGAAACCCATGGAAATACCCCTTTATTAAAGAAAAAAAGACATTACGTAACTTTATTGCATTGTAAAAGAATATACTATGATTATGTTATTAACCACCCTATGTAGTGGATTATTTCAACGTAAGGGTTTATATTTGTTCTATTCTGTTGGTAATAATGGAACAATTTTTTTCGTTGGCCCTCTTATGTCAAGATATGGCTCAAATAATAAATATCCTTTTTAGGTGGTCTACAACTCTGTGGGTGTTATCAATATCTCTACGTGTGATTCGTTAAGACATAAAATTCCCGCTACTTCTTTTTCTTTCAAGGAATGAAGTGTCATGAGTTGAATATAGATTTTCGTTTTTTGTTCATTATATTATTCGGGGGTTGGTGAAAGGAAAGAAACGGCTTAGAAGAGAAAAAAATGAGAAATTATATGAAATAAAAATATGTTTCTTTAAAAAAAGTTGAAAAACACGTTGATTGGGTGTTTGAATCATTGTTTGATGACGAAAATCGCACTATGAGGTAGTGATTATAGAGATAGAAAGTGAAGAAAGTGAAGAAAATGTTGAAGATGATAGGTTTGGAAGATGTAGGGAAAGAGAAAGGAATAAGATAAGATTGACTAAAATACATTTTACCTTTATTTTTCAATTTTGTCACATGTCACAACCTCATTCATTCATACCTTCATACCTTTCATACCAAAACTATATTTCCTATTTGATCCTAGAGGATCAAGAAACTTGTGTAAATAGCCACATTATCTATCCATTGTTTGAATCAATCAAACAAACATTTAAGTAGTCGAACTAGAGGTGCATAAAAAACTGTATCTAGAACCGGACTCAAGAAAAAACCTCGAACTAGTTATTTTTGTACGCGGGTATTTTATACCCGTAACCGAACCCGGCCCAACTCGTAGGGCATGGATAGGGTATGCATTTTGAGCTCAACTTCCGTACCCTATACTCGCCCCGAATTTTAAAAGTATATTTTTATGTTTACAATACAAGTTTTATATGTAAGTTTTTTTTAGAAAGGCAAACTATAAAGCAAATAATTTGGTACTTGAATGAACTTATGTTATTGTAATTTATTTTTACATATTACAAACCAAATTTAATTTTTAAACCAACTTAGTTTTGTGTAGAATAATTAAAAAAAACCTTATTTTTTTAAACCAGGTATCAATATCCAGACCCATACGCGGTTATACCCAAACCCGAGCCGATCGTACCCTACCCGGATACATAGGGTGTGGTTTTTCTGCTTTATAATTGTACCCGAACCCTACCTGATTTCTCTTAATACTCGATTTTCCAATACTTGATCATACACGGACCCTATTCCATACCCGGAACAGGGTATATGTAAAAAAAAGACGATTCCTCTAAGTCCAGGTATTCCTCTTGGGCTTCGTGACATCTTAATCATTGGATTCGAATATGTTTCTTTTCCACTTAATGGGCCGAACATTAACCACATGAATGTAACAAGTCAGGCAGGACCTGTATTTTGTGGAATTCCAAGGCAATGACATTCCGCTACCACCTTATCCATGCTACTTGATTTTTATGTAGTTTTGTAGATTATATTATGTGGAAATTACATTAGCATAGGTGAAGTGATTGTTACTAGGGTGTTCAGCGAATTGAAGTTCGAATTACTTGAGTTATACTTAAATGCCGAATTTTAAATTCAAATAAAAATTCGAGAATACTAAACACATCTAATTCGTTAAAAACTACATCTAAAACATCTTACTTATCCAAAATATTCAAAGCGGTAGCTTCCAAAGTGCAAGTTTTTAGCAAGTAACAAAAAAAAAATTATAAATTAACAAGAGAATCATCGGGGCGTAGCACTGAGCGAAACAGATTGTACAAGAGAATCCATAACAACTATTAATGACAATATATTTAACGTTAATATCTCATACTACTAACATATAAGGTAAAAACAGTCATTACAGATAGCGAGTCTCACGAACAAAACTATTCCGACAACTCAGATTTATTTAGTGGAGTTTCTAGACTTCCTACTTGATTCATCACAACATAGCATAGCATCCTATCAACCTGTCACATACGTTAAAAAAAAGTCAATACATAAAATGTAAAGGTGAGTACACAAGTATGGATAGCATATAGTAGTGAAAAGCGTTTTACGCATAACCAGCATGTATCACGTAACGGGCGAAGCATGTAACTATCAAAACTATGTTCACACTTAACCACAAGACTGCGTTGTAGAGTATGCGCGACACATGTCCAGCGGACACGTGAAGTAAAGTGATGTGATCCCTAGCAACCCCTGTCCACGACAGCTGCTGAGTCCAAACTATAGTGCTATCGTTGCTAGAGGCGGTATAGTGTAACATTGTATAAGCATAGTGTATAACATGCGGGAGCGGTTAGCGCTGTAAAGTGTTTGCGTTGTGTGTTGTTGTGTTTTCATATAGAGAACGTATGTAACACCCAAAAGTGCGTTAAAAGAAAATGGGTTCGAGTATACTCACAGTTCGTGTTTAGCTAGTAAACACACACTTGGATTGAAGGAAGCGCGTTGGAGTTAGCCTGAGGAAATGTTAAACAAAAGTTTTTCCCTTGCCCTATCAGTCGAGTCACTTCCTTCCACTCGCCTTACAAAGACCTACTAGACTATCGACTTTAGATAGTCATCTTCCTCCCCCATTTTCACTCGCTTCCTCTCGTCTTTGGTCAATGGTGAACTCCACTTCACGATCTGGTGGAATTCCAAGTAATTCTTTTGGAAATACATCCGGGTACTCACAGACAATCGGATGGCTATCTATGGTTGGTTCTTCAGATGAAAGAGATTTAATGGATGCCAAAAACCCTGCACAACCGTGCGATAGGAATTTCTGGGCTTTGAGGGCAGAGATAATCTTGAGGACTTTTCGTGGTTGAGTCCCCAGAAAGACGAGTTCAGGAGATTGAGGGTCTCCAAAAATTACACGTCGAGTTCGACATTCGATAGTGACGTTGTGTTTGGATAACCAATCTATTCCTAATATTATATCAAAATCTTCCATTTTCATGGGTAACAGATCTGCTTTAAGTATAAGGGATTTAACTTGTATAGGACAGTCTTTATAGACATGGGAAATCACGACAGGATAACCCATAGGTGTTGTAAGAGTAAGAGTGTTCTCTAATAGCGTAGGTATTGCCGTCAGATGTTTAATAACTGATAGTGAGACTATAGAATGAGTTGCTCCAGTATTAAATAAAACTTCAACATCATGTAAGCCCAAACGAAGAGTGCCAGAGACCGTAGCTTGTGCATTTGAAGTCTCTGTAGTATTCAAAGCAAACACTCGTCCTCCAGTAGTGGGTCGAGCAGTATTCCCAACATTAGTTCCTTTAGGGTCTGGCTTCGGACATTGCTTAATCATGTGATCAGTCGCTCCACATCTAAAGCAAGCTCCCAATGCCCGACGACATACGCCTTGATGATGATTACCGCATATATTGCATACAGGGATTTGATTTTGGTCCTTGTTGTTAGATTGACGGTTGACAGATGGAGTCCTACTAGGGGCCATATAGGGTTGGGGTTGTTGAGCATGATTGAAAGTTTGGTTTCTTGGTTGCCATTGATTATTTTGGTTGTTATGGTTACGCGTGAATTGGTTTCTTCGATCTCCATTGTAGTAGTTTTGATTGGATGACTGCCAGTAGTTATGATGCGGTTGTCCTCACGGTTTCTCTTGCGGTTCTCCTCGGATTTAGCCCATCTTTTCTTATTTTCTATTTCCAATGTTTTAACAGCATCTGCAACTTCAGTAATGTTGTTGAACTTTTGCGTTATTATCCATCTTCTGTTCTTTTCACAGACTGCCCACTTCATCTTTTCTGCTTGTACTTCTGGTGTTCCAGCCGCCGCCCCGAGAAAACTAGCCAGTCTACAGAATCTAGCCATGAATTCTGACCATGGTTCATTATCCCGCTGCTCGATAGATGCATATTCACTAGCATACTCGTTTTTTCTCTACCTCAGAAAAATATTGCTTGAAGAATATGGTGCGAAAATCGGCCCAAGGAAGAGTAGCAGCAAACCCATTTCCACCGTTAGCAAGTTTAACTCCTTCCCACCATATACGAGCGTCATCTTCCAACTTATATGATGCCAACCTTGTCTTAAATATATCATCTACATCGAGGACTTCAAATATCTTTTCCACATGTGCTATCCAGTTGCTAGCATCCACTGGCATGGCTGCATTGCTGAATGATCTTGGTTTTTGCTTTTGGAATCTCTCATTCCAAATATGAATCCCTTCAGACGGTTTTGTATCAGTGTTTTCCACTTTGTTGTTTCTTGGTGGAGATGTAGGAGGAGTAACATGGGGAGATGTAGGAGGTGATATATGGGGTGGAGTTGGACGTGGTGGAGGAATCGTGTTATGTACGTGTTGGTCAACGGTCTGTAGAATATTAGGCAGTATTCTTTCGAAAGCACGCTAAAAGGCTTTATCAAAATTATGTCGTTTAGAAGAACCTGATTTCCGACGAACAGATCTTAGAGGAGGCATCTGGAAGGAAAGATAATGTAAGAATGACGATACAAACAAAACGAAAGATTTGATTTCCTATCCCAGTTTCAACCCATTAACTCACAGGTGTGATTATATTTAATGTTTAAGTTTTCTACAGGAAAGAGCCTGTGCTCTGATACCATAACTGTAACACCCCAGCTCGGTTCTGGGCTGACGTGTCACTATTACAGAATCAGATATAAAAGGGGCTTATTTTATTAATATCCAAACGAGTTTACAAAAGATTTATTCCTGATAATTTATTTCATACATTATTAAAACTACACACTAAGTTTCCAACTTGTTTATTTTAGCACTCTTCACACTTTCCCGCCATCCCTGCTAACCTGTAGAAAAGAAAAAAATATGCGAAGGAGCAAAATGCCACGAGCGGATAATGATAGCAATGAATAATGAAAATGAAAGAATAGATAATAATGCAATTGTAACTACATGATAGAATTCAATAACTTTACTATGTTATAAGAAATACCCATCGAGCCCGGTATATATATAGTATAACAGAACAAGCGGAACAGGCTAGCTAGTCCTGAACCGATGTGCGATGGTGTATGGGCATCATACAAACCACCCACCAAAAATAATAGTATCCTAGGATCGATCCATACGCCTCGAAAAATATAGCCGGCACTCCTTAGAGTTCAGAACAGGCGAGACGCTGTGATTTAGGCTCACCGTCACAGTCGGTGCCACGCCATTGATGCCGCAGTGACATGCTTGCGGTCACCACCACAAGTAGGGGCGTGCTCGGGTATCAGAGTACAGAGGGTAAACATATAATAATTTTATATTTCTCCATAATCCAATATAACAGGTTAGACATATTATCATTAGGAATGTGATAATGAATACCATTTAATAAAGATAATATCACATGTAATATGGTTCTAAAACTGTATTCAGATTCAGAATTGATTAAGACAGGTGAATGAATTAAACGAGAGTAACTTAGTAAAACGATAATACGAAATAATAGCTTGAAATGAAGATTAACAAACAAGGTTAAAAACCCATACTATACGGATAGTAAAGGAAGCAATCCGCACCTTTAATAATTAGTGTAGGTGTCCTTGAATAGCATGAGATTCTACAGGATAATTATTATTTCCAAATCAGATTTATTTATTCTTAATAAACTAGTTTGCTTTAACATTTACTAATTAAAATCAAGAATAAATATTTTACCAATATGATAAGTAATTGATACGTTGAATCTTAATTAATAAGTAATAAATATTTTACCAAAATTTCATTTATTATAATGGTGGCGGGGCACGACTGCATGATGTGTTTCAAATCTTAAAATCAATCCAGGATTCTAGTCTAGGTGGTTTCTTTCATCATATAGGTAAAGTCTTCGCCTTACTTCGTATAATCTAGTTTTAGTTTAATAATTAGTTAAATAGATTTCCTTAGATTTTCAGTAACCCCCCCCCCCCCAAAAAAAAGAAACAATTAAACAGTTTGAGTCGTGTCTGTCAGCGTCTGTTAGAGTCTAGTTAACGTGATTAATAGAGTCTTGTGGTTCGATATCCGAACATCCTTAGGTCATACTACAGTGATCGGTACACTTGCCGGGGAATGCCTCCGTGGTGCGCCACGTTTATAAGGGTCCTTGGCTAGACCCAAAGTCAGTCATATGTTACCCAAGTGGGATGTTTTGCATCCCATGTTGCACCGTCGAAGAGCATCATCCAAACTTCAGTCTATGACTTTCATGTACTTGACCGAGTCGTCGTCTTCTACTCTTTTCCCAACCCCAAATTCCATTTCCTTGTCCCCAACCCTCAGTGTTAATGTCCAGCCATTCATATCCACCATTGCGTGGGCGGTGGCTAGGAATGGTCTTCCTAAGATAAGCGGTACCTCGGTATCTTCCTCCATATCTAGAATGACAAAGTCGGTCGGGAAGACAATGTCTCCGACTTTTACCAATAGATTTTCGGCGACACCTTGTGGATATTTTATGGACCTATCGGCGAGTTGTATGCTCATCTTTGTAGGGCTTGTTTTCCCTAGTCTGAGTCGGTCGAACATTGATGCGGGCATGAGGTTGATGCTAGCCCCAAGATCGGCTAGTGCATTGCGTATGGGTGACCCCCCAATCGAACAAGGGATGGTGAAGCTTCCGGGATCGATCTTCTTTTGTGGGAGTTTGTTGAGTAACAAGGCGGAGCATTCTTCGCTTAAATTAACTAGTTGCAATGATTCAATTTTCCTTTTGTGAGTGAGAAAGTCTCTCATAAATTTTGAATATTTAGGCATTTGAGTGAGGACTTCTACAAATGGAATATTGACATGCAATTGTTTTAGTAACTTTATGAATTTTGTGAACTGCTCATCGGTCTTTTGGCGAAGTAACCGTCCGGGGTAGGGTACCGCTGGATTCTTTACAGGCTCTTGATTTGGTGGGGGAGTTGTTTCTTTTCGGGGCACCGGTGAAGTTGCGGTTTGGTTAGATAAACTATTTTCTGTTGGAGGTAGCGGAGCCTCTTCGGGACCTACGGTACCGGTTCTCAACGTGATGAGATGTACTTGCGCCTTTGGGTTGGTTTCGGTATTGCTGGGTAACGCGCCTTGTGGTCTCTCGGAGAAATTTTGAGCTAGTTGATTTAATTGTTTTTCAATGTTTTGAATACTAGCTTGTTGATTTCTAAAGTTCGATTCCATTTGTTGAAATCGATCCGAGTTTTTATTTTCGGTGTCGGAGATGAGGCGTGAAATAGTTTCTTCAAGCCTTTCTCGTCCCCCTTGTTGCTGTTGAGAGAAATTTTGTGACTCGTTTCTTGGTTGTTGAAAGTTTGTTCGTTGGTTTTGATTTTGTTGGTTACTACTATTTCCGGGTTCTCTCCAACCAAGGTTAGGGTGGTTACGCCATCCTTGGTTGTAGGTACCCGTTGGAGGACCTGACGGCCAAGGTCTATTATCAATGTAATTTACCGTTTCTGTTTGATTATCCATTTCTTTCATACAACTCCAATTTTCATGTGGTCCACCAGACCCTCCACAAGCCATAACCGAGGCCGTTTTCGCCATTTCTAACTTTTTGATTTTTGAAGAAAGGGCCTCGATTTGGGCTTGTAAAGAAGTGCTTTCATCAACCTTATGGGCGCCCGGGGCAATAGATTTTGTTCCTTGGGGAGTGTGCCACTGAAAATTGTTTTGAGCAATTTCCTCAATTTGATTATAAATTTCATTTGGGCGATGATTACCTAGAAGTCCCCCGGAGCTAGAGTCAAGTGTTTATCTTGTGTGTGGCAACAATCCGTTGTAGAAAGTGGATACTTGTTGCCATACCGCAAGACCATGATGAGGACACTTTCTTAGTAGCTCCTTGAACCTTTCCCAAGTTTCATATAAGGATTCCCGTCCTCTTGTGAGTATGTATTAATTTCAGTCATTAATTTAGCCGTTTTAGAAGGAGGGAAATACTTATACAAATTTGGGCTAGTTCATCCCAGGTGTTTACCGATCCAACTGGGAGGGTGTTAAGCCAAGCCTTAGCTCGGTCTTTTAGTGAAAATGGAAACATTCGGAGGCAGATGACATCATTTGATGCTCCGTTGATCCGAAAAGTATCACATATTTCCAAAAAGTTTGTAATATGTAAATGGGGATCTTCGTCCGCAAGCCCATGGAAAGTTGCGGAGTTTTGGAGCATTTGGATCAAATGCGGCCGAAGTTCAAAGTTGTTGGCATCGACATTCGGTGCATTGATGGCGGCGCCGAGATTGCCTACCGTGGGCCGTAGGTAATCCATTAGGGTACGTTGATCCGCCATTGGAAGTGGGTCCCCCGAAACTTTCTCTTGGTTTTTAGCCTTAAGTCTTTTTCTTAGAAAGCGTTCGGGTTCGTCAAGAGTTTCTTTTATGTCTTTACTGGAACTGGAGCTCATACTCTGCGTAGGAAGTTCAGGTGCGGTGCCTAGGTTCCAAGTCCTGCGATAAAACCAAAAAGAATGTTGGTCAGAAGTTTCACCACGGCCCTGTGCTCAGCTGAACACGGCCCCGTGGTCGGAGTTACAGTGATTTTTTTCCGTATCCCTGTTACTGGAGAATTTAACACGACCCCATGCTGCACCGACACGGCCCGTGCTCAACTCTCTGTAACTCAGAAAATAAAAACTGCCAGTAACGATGCTGGGCACGGCCCGTGTCCAACCAGGCACTGCCCTGTGCTGAGCTCTGCAGAAGCTGGAAAATTTAAGAAAAGTCCTAAAAAAAAAAAGAAAAATATAAAAAAACAATTAGGCCGTTGATTCCTAACTTTCTTAAAATCCTTGTGTCCCCGGCAACGGCGCCAAAAAGCTTGATATGTGTTAGCGTGAATATATTTTTAGCCCTTTTTAACACTTTAATCAAGTTTTTAAATTTATAAAACACGATATTCTACTAACACTAAACACACATATGGGCAAGTGCACCCATCGTGAGCGTAGTATAGTGTTGGTAAGATACCGAGGTCGTCCAAGGACACAAGAGCTTTTAGTACCGGTTTATCCTCAATGTCTAATCAAATCAAAATTTTAGAAAAAAGTTTTAAATATGAAAATAAAAACTAAAAATGCTGAAAATAAAAATAAAAATAAAACAGATAGACAAGATGAATCACTTGGATCCGACTCGCCTTTAGTGTAACCTTTGATGATTTCCGCACTTTTGCACTTTTTAAGAGATTATCTTAGTTATAGTAGTAGGCCCCTCTTTTGAAGGTGGCGTTACCCTCAACCCAGTAGTTTGAGTCAGTAAGGATACAATCCTAAAGGGTCGGAATATTGAAAGATAATTAATTAAGTTATTAATACGTAATGTGGTAGGCCCCTCTTTTGAAGGTGACGTTACCTTCGGCTAAGTGGTTTGAGTCAGCAGGGATACACTCCTAAGTAGTCGGGTTAATGTATTAATAGTAGTTTACATATGAGGGGATCAAGCCATTCGCACCCCCGCCATCCAATACCAGTGGGTATTGAAGGAGGTCCTAGTAAGCTTGACCCAGGTCCTTGCAGGATCTATACACTGAACAAGGCAAGAACCTTACAAACCATCCCCTTAACCCCTGACCAGGTAGCCAACATATCTCTATATAGACCTTAGAGATATAAATGGTGTAAATCTTTTATTTTATATAAACAGTAAAATAATGCCAAGACACCACGGACAAATGATAAGGAAGTTTCACCTTCAACATAAGAAACTAGTTATTAAAGTCATTAATACAAACCAAATAAAAAGTGCGAAAAGATTAAAAATCAAAAGTATTACACTAAATGCTTGTCTTCACCAAGTGATGTAAGAGATTTAGGAAAAGATGGCCTTTGATTGTCAAGAACTCTTACTATCAATCTTGGATCCCGAGACTACTACATACACTCTATGATGGATGATGGATGATGGTGGTGGATGTGGGTTGTAGTGGTGGTGGAGTGTGGGTGAAGTGGGAGAGAGGTGGTTTATCAAGGGATGCATTTGAAGTGAACCAAGCACCCCTATTTATAGCCTGCACAGAAGCCCGGACATGGCCCCGTGTCCATTGGGCACGGCCCCGTGTCCATCCTTATTCTCTTTCTTCATTAATTGCAATATGTCTGCATTAGCTCCACACTCCCCCGTGTCCGCTTGGCACGGCCTCGTGTGCATAAGCGTATCTGTACTATCAAGATTTGCTTGGATTGTGCGACTGTTGTTGTCATGGTGGTAATGATTTTGACCAAAATCGGACCAGATATCTCAATCGTTATGATGATTTTGAAAAAAAATCTGATTGTGTAGACTCGTGAATCTTGGTAGGCAATCCAGATCGATGGCAACTATCATTTGTAATTGTTAATGGAGCAATGGAAGATTGGGCATCATAATACGACCAAAAATCCAAGCCTCTTAATACTTGATTTATTTATTTGATGGTTTTATTTTTTGAAAGTTACGTACAAAAATCATCCTTTATGTTGACACCAGATTGCAAAGTGATGGATGGGATGTTGAACGTTGGTAATTTAGGATGTTTGCTATGTTTTGGTGTAGTGTTTATTGCTAAAACAAGTACATACGAGGCTTAGAGCACTAAACCTTAGTGCTACTAAAGCCGGGACAGGAAAACCAGAGCCAGAAACCTGTTTTTTCCAACCTTGTAGATTGTCTACACGGGGTCGTGTCCAGCCGACACGCCCCCGTGCCCACTACCCCAGACCTGCTGTTTATCTAAATCTGCAGATTTATGACAGACACGGGGTCGTGCCCATTGGACACGCCCCCGTGTCCACCTTCTGTAAGTTTTCGTTACTGGCACCTAAACATGGGGTCGTGTCCATCAGACATGGGGCCATGTCTAGCGTCCAGTAACACAAATTTTTACTTTTTCACACCTTTTTACACATTCAATCAACCTAAAAACTTTTTTTGGGACACCTTGAGGATAATGTGTAATTTAAGTGTGGGGGGATGTTAAAATCTTGAATCTTGCAAGTCCTAACTACAAGCCTTACACAAAACTCTATTGGAACCCCTAATCACCCCAAATTTTTTTCAAAAATTTTCATTTTTTTACTTGTCTAGGTTTAACTCGGGAAATTCAAATTCTAAAAAGGTTATATTTTTACAAATTTACAACCGATAGCGTCGTGATAAAAAGAACCAACATAAGAAAATTATGAAACGGCATGACAAGCTTAGTTAAAATTTGATTATATATACTTGCTCACATAAAAACCCATTCCCACAAAAGTGAGTTTTGAGCTTTTATTGAGTATACAAATACATATCATTAAACTAAATGCTCATTTTTCTTTTCTTGTGTGAATAGCCGCTTGGTTCTTACGACTCTAGAACTTGCCACGACGATGCATTCCTGGTCCTTATCAACTTAAACCCGAGTAAGTAAATGATGGAGGCATTAGGACTAACCCTTTTTATTCCTACACCATTATTTTCTTTTTTTTTACCACCTACCCAAAATCCCCCTAGTTAGCCATTTGAGCCTAAACCTTTTCATTTCATAACCCAAACCAAACACCCTTTCACCCACCAAAACCCTTTTTATTTTTAACCTTTTATTTTAGTAACAAACCCGGTTTTTCTTATGACTCTAAAAAAAATGTTGATGATGAAGCAAAAGAGAAATAAACAAACAAGTTTATCAAAAATAACTTTGTTTGAATAAAAGCTTCATCAAAATAAAAAGTTGCAAAAAAAATAGAAAGTCTTACGAAAACCGACGCTTGTTACACTTTTCGCCCTTTCACTAACCACTAACCCAACCACCTACCTTTAACCCAAGCCTAACCCTTCACCCAAAAGTCCTCTTGATATTTGCAAAGGTATATAGTTAAAAAGGAGGAGGATTGATTGCTTGGCAAGCCTATGGTAGGAGTAAGTTCCATGCCGCTCTCGAGTGATTCACTAAAATACATCTTCGGCCGAGTATTGAGTGATCCCCCGTGAGGTATGTGAACTTGTATATAAATGGAATTTTAAAGAGGCATGTTATGCCCTAATAAGTAATTTATCTTATGAAAAGTTTTAAATAAATCATGACGAATAGGATTGTAAATAAATAAAAATAAAACTAAACAAAGAATCTTGGAAATCCCGACACTCTATGACAAGCCCAAACACCTTCTCTTCTACCCATTCCATGTAGGAGTGTAAAGCCACCTTATAAAGAGTTTTGCTTGAGGACAAGCAAAGATTCAAGTGTGGGCGTATTTGATGTGTGCAAAATGCAACATATAAATTACATCAATTGTGGCATAAAACTAACCCTTTTTAGTACTAATGTGAGAAAAAGTGTGCTTTTGTCTTCCTTTTGTATTTTCAGGATTAAATGAGCTCAAATTAACAAAAGAAGCAAAAAGGCAGCTAAATCTAACATAAATACAAGAAAAGGAACAAACGTGACATGCCCGACCCCACGACAGCATCTTCCAAAGCAAAACAAGAGAACAGAAGGCTGAACACGCCCTGTGCTCAATGAGCACGGGGGCGTGCCCAAGTGTCAGCATAAAAGACAAAGTTGTAGAAGCTTCCATCGCCCACCACGGGGCCGTGCTCAGCAGACACGGGGCCGTGGTCAACTATAAGATTCGCAGAATCCAGGCAAATCTTGATAGTATAGATATGCTTCTGCACACGGGGTCGTGCCCAGCGGACACGGGGCCGTGGTCAACTAATACAGACAAGAGCAATTAATGAAGACAGAGAAGGATGTGGACACGGGGCCGTGCCCGAGCTTCTGTTCAGCCTATAAATAGGAGTGCTTGGCTCAAGCTCAAACCATCCTTTGGCACACCACCTCTCTCACACTTCACCCACCACCCACCACCACCATAACACCATCATCCACCACCATCATCCATTGTCCATCATAGAGTGTGTGAGTCATCTCGGGATCCAAGATTGATCGTAAGAGTTCTTGACAATCAAGGCCATGTTTACCTAAGTCTCTTACATCACTTGGTGAAGACAAAGTGTCTAGTGTAATACTTTTTATTTTTAATCTTTTCGCACTTTTTACTTGGTTATGTATTAATGACTTTAATAACTAGTTTCTTATGTTGAAGGTGATTTTTCCTTATCGTTTGTCCGTGGTGTCTTGGCATTATTTTACTGTCTATATAAAATAAAAGATTTTCACCATTCATATCTCCACGATCTATATGGAGGTATGTTGGCTACCTGGTCGGGGGTTAAGGGAACGGTTTGGTAAAAGTCTTGCCTTGTTCAGTTTATAGATCCTGCAAGGACCTGGGTCAAATTTAGTAGGACCTCCTTCAATACTTAACGGTATTGGATGGCGGGGGTCCAAACTCTTTGATCCCCTCATATGTAAGCTACTATTAATACTTTAATCCGGCTACTTAGAACTGTATCCCTGCTGACTCAGACTACTTAGCCGAGGGTAACGTCACCTTCAAAAGAGGGGCCTACCATAATATGCATTAATAACTTAATTAATTATCTTTCAATAATCCGACACTTTAGGATTGTATCCTTGCTGACTCAAACTACTGGGTTGAGGGTAACGTCGCCTTCAAAAGAGGGGCCTACTACAATAACTAAGATAATCTCTTAAAAAGTGCAAAAGTGCGGAAATAATCAAAGGTTACACTATACACGAGTCGGAGCCAAGTGATTCATCTTGTTTATCTGTTTTTATTTTTACTTTATTTTCAACATTTTAGTTAGTTTTTATTTTTCTTAGTTTAAAACCTTTTTTTCTAAACTTTTTTATTTGATTAGACGTTGAGGATAAACCGGTACTAAAAGCTCTTGTGTCCTTGGTCGACCTCGGTATCTTACCAACACTATACTACGCTGACGATGGGTGCACTTGCCCATATGTGTGTTTAGTGTTAGTAAATATCGTGTTTTATAAATTTAAAACTTGGCTAAAGAAAGTGTAAAAGGGCTTAAAATATACTTAAACTTATATACACACTTCACACGCATTAGTTGCCTTTTTGACTCTTTCTGAATTAGGATTTCGTGGAGAATATCCTTCTTCAAGCGGCGGTGGACACTTTGTATAATTGGTACTATGTTTCTTACCAGTATCCTTTTCTTCAGATTTCTTCACTTCAAACGCTTCCATGCCTTCTACTGTAGGGTAAATCCTGTCAATCACGTAAGAAGCACATGAATAACTTTTTAATAACCTGTTTACCCTCTCAGTTTCTATTCTTTGAGTTTCCAATTTTTGTTCAAGTTCAGCACATTTCTCAATGTACTTATTGATGATTTTCTGCTTCGTCATGAACGCTCCATTGAGTGTCTTCATAGCTATCTCTTGTTCATTGCTTGACTTACTATATTGATTCATAGCTTTGTTTAAAACATCATAAGATTCTTTCAGTCTGTTCATGTTATGAATCAATTTGTTGTTGTGCCTTTTCACAGTATCACAATTTTCACATTTCTCAGCTATCTTTTCAGTATCTGCTTCCTTCTCAACCCTGATAGCTGGAATTTCTTTAACCTGCTTCTTTACTTCTCGAGCATTTTCCTCAGGTTTGACCTTTTCTTTAACAGTTGCTGCCTTATTATTCTTCTCTTTCGCAGCTTGTCTTTCTTTGATCTCTTCCATTTTACGTGCAAAACCCAAATTATACCTATCAGATGAAAATTTTCTTTTATAATATTCAAGTTTTCGAATTTCTTCACTATCATCATCACTCTCTTCATCTGATGATTGATCAAAGATTGGTGCTTTTGCTGATGCCTCTTCTGTTGAAACTGATTCTTCTTTGATCTTTTTAGGACTAAATTGCTGAGATTCGTAATAAGCATACGTTATTTCATCTTCAGCAGTTGAATCTTCAAAAATTTGATCAACAAATGCTTTAGAATTTGAAGTTCTGTTAGGAGCATAATGATCCGAATTAAATCCTTCTGGAATCCTTTCATCTTCTTGATGAACTAGATAAGCTTTCTTTGATGGCTCTTCGATTTGATCTTTCCTAGCATGTGAAATTTGTGGCGATTGTTGTTGATGCGGAGCAACTTGATGATAAATCGCTTTTCGATGATAATCACTGTTGCCGAATGGATTTTGAGCTCCACTTGCTTCGCGATTTGTGCATTCTTGCTTAAAATGCCCCTTCTCCCTGCAACGAAAACAAGTAACTTTAGATTTATCAAAACCTAAAGGTGAAGTTCCAGCATCACAGAAATCATCTCTTCCAGTGATCTGTTTAAACTTCTAAGCTCTTCTCAACACACTAGCCATACACCACTTTATATCCATTAATTCCATCTCTTCTGCATCAATCTGATCATAATGCTCTTTTGTCAACATTGGATTACTAATCCTTCCGGCTACCAAACTTTCATAAGACTCTAGTACGGTCACCAATAAAGACATATGACCTTTGGCAACCTCTTTCGAGAAATTTTGACCATTCTGAAGATGTAATGCAATGTTACATTGTAGTACTTGCCCATTATTGCTTGCTGAAAAATTTGGATCAAATGATGGATATGAAGAGAATCCAGTATTGTTGTTTGATCCTTGAGATGACCCTCTGGAAAAACTGTTTGCGCTAAATGCAGTTTCGATCTTTGGTGCAATGTTGGTCTTATCAATCGTACTTCCTTTGTAATACAAACCAATATCCTGTTCACCATTAGAATTCTTCAATTTCTCCATCTTCCGTTGTTCCACTCTTGGACTTCAAGTTTTTCAATAAACTTGCTCAGCGATAGATTTGCAAATTCACCATTATTTTTCAAAATCATAAGATACGTGCCCCAAACCTCTTGTGGTAACGCATCGGCCAACTTTTCAACCCATTCTTCTCTATCTTTCTTGATATCCAATCGCTTCATGTTAACCACCAAATTTCAATATCTTTCTATAATCGTTTTGGTGTTTTCAGTTTTTAATCCACGAAATAGATCAAATTCTTTCTTCAAAAGCGATTTTTTTTGTTCTTGATCATGTCTTGGCTTCCAACAAACTTCGTTTTTAGTGCTTTCCACATTGAGTGTGCACTTCCGTTGTGTTGTAATAAGATCAAGATGTCTTCCTTAATGGCTTGTTGCAATATACTGATCATCATTTTTTCACTTTTGTATTTCTTTCTCTCTTTATCATCTAAATCTTTAATCGCAACAATCTCTCCGTATTCATCAATTGGTCAAACATATCGTTCTTCAACACATTCCCAAGCGTCTAAGTGATTAGCTTGAACCCAATTTTCGAAACGTTCCTCCCATCCATTATACTCCTTAATACTCATGAGCTTAGGCGGTTTTTGCATGGTGCCCATTTCATTTTCTAAGTTCACGTTCTGAGCCATAGTGATCGGGGTAGCAAATGCGTTGTAAAATTCAGAATCCATGTTTCGGTTTTAAAAGTTCACTAAGACTGATTGTTCAAACGATCTGATTAATTCTTCAAATGACCTGATGTGATGTCTCACACGACCTGAAGAAGTTAATAACCCACCCACACGACCTGGTAACAATTCACCTTGTGGGAACTGGTTCAAACCAAACGACCTGAAATTTTCATACGACCTGGACTTCCTCGTGCGAACTGAACCTACAAACTCAAACGATTTGACCTGGTGCGAACTGGGTCAAACCGTGCGATGTGAACTGGTTCTCTAACTGATCAAACTGTGCGAACTGGTTCAGATTCAAACGACCTGGACAAGTTTCAATCCGCGCGACCTGAATTGATTCAACTCGTGCGACCTCAGTTGTTCAGTCCGTGCAAACTGAATTCAATTTCGTTCAATCCATACGACATGGTTCAACTTCGTGCGAGCTGGAACTCTAATTCAAACGAACTGGATGACTCTCGAACGAACTGACATGTTTTTCACGCGGTTTGGTCAATTTTATCAGGTTTTAGGTTGATTTTAGGTCTGATTTGTTCAAGGATTGATTAAAACTGTGTTTATGTGTTATATGTCAAAATCATATCATTTTATCCGTAAATTCGTTGAAATTTTGAAGAAAAAGTGTAGAAAATGAGTAGAAATGAGTAGAAATCAGATTTTTCCTTGAAAACAAGCTGAAATGGTAAGAAATCTTCCTCCTGAGCTCTGATACCACTTGTAGGATCGGTGAATTGATCAAACGAGACGTTCAGAAGAGTTCTCGATCAATACGAAAGGCGGAAGCAGACGTATTGATGTTGTAGCAGCTTGATTTACACTTAAAATCACTTTAACTGTCGATTAGATTGATTTCACAACGTTTTACAGGCTTGGCGACACTTCGGCAGAGCTTCGCTACCGGAATCAGAAGTTCTACAAATGAAAACACAAGACTCCTATTTATAGGGAACCCACTTCGCATGAACCTGCTGGTTCAGCTCTGTTTCCCAATTCTTTCGTACTACGCGTCTTGGTCTATCAATTCTATTACATGACTTGATACAAGACAAAGTCAACAGACATATGCACCAACAACGACAGTATTGAAGACCATCAGATTTCGTAACAAGCAGGTCTTCAGTAGCAACACGTATTTCGATGAACAAGGTTCCTTCGTTGGCGGAAGAATATTGAGCATCACGAATGCAAGTGTGAAGATCACTAGAGATGTGAAAACAACGAATATTACTAACATGAGACTTACGACTAAGTGCATGGGCCACGATGTTCGCTTTTCCAGGATGGTAGCGAATCTCGCAGTCGTAGTTGTTAAGCAATTCCACCCAACGTCGCTGAAGCATGTTAAGTTCTTTTTGTTTAATGATGTGTTGTACGCTCTTATGGTCAGTGAAAACCACACACTTAGTACCATATAGGTAGTGTCGCCAAATCATTAACGCAAAAACAACTGCGCCAAGTTCGAGGTCGTGGGTAGTATAGTTTTTCTCATGTATTTTGAGTTGACGAGAGGCATAAGCGATGACCTTGTCTCATTGCATGAGAACACAACCAAGACCATGATTCGAGGCATCGCAATACACCACGAAATCATCATTCCCATCAGGGAGAGCGAGAATAGTAGTGTTGCTGAGCAAATCCTTGAGGGTTTGAAAAGATTCCTCTTGCTCAGGACCCCAAGCAAAAGGTTTCTCTTTTTGAGTCAACGAAGTGAGAGGAACGACGATCTTTGAAAAGTTCGAGATGAATCGGCGGTAATAACCCTCCAATCCTAAGAAAGAACGGATTTCGGAAGGAGTTTTAGGCGCGGTCCAATTCTTCACTGCTTCGATTTTGGAAGAATCCACATGGATTCCCTTTTCACTGACAACATGTCCAAGGAATTGGACTTCTTTGATCCAGAACTCGCAAATGGAAAACTTAGCAGATAAGCGTTCAGCACGTAAGAGCTCGAGTATAAGATGTAGGTGACGTTCATGATCGGCTTGAGATTTAGAATAAATAAGAATGTCATCAATGAAGACGATCACGAAACGTTCCAAATAAGGTTTACAAACACGATTCATGAGATCCATGAACACAGCGGGTGCGTTGGTAAAACTAAAAGGCATAACCACGAACTCGTAGTGTCCATAGCGAGTGTGAAATGCGGTTTTGGGAATGTTCTCTTCGAGAACACGAAGCTGGTGATAACCAGTTCGAAGATCGATCTTGGAGAAACAAGTAGCGCCTTGAAGTTGATCAAAAAGATCATCGATGCACGGAAGAGGATAACGGTTCTTGATTGTGAGTTTATTAAGCTCATGATAGTCGATGCATATGTGAAACGAGCCATCCTTCTTCTTGACAAAAAGCACAGGAGCACCCCAAGGTGCGGTACTTGGACGAATGAATCCCTTCCCGAGGAGTTCTTGGAGTTGACTAGATAATTCTTGCATTTCAGAAGGTGCAAGGTGGTACGGAGTTTTCGCGACAGGAGTCGAACTAGGCACGAGGTCAATACGAAAATTGACAGATCGAGGTGGAGGAGGACCAGGCAGATCTTTAGGAAAGACGTCAGGGAAGTCGCGCACCACTGGAACATCATTTATGCTCTTTCCCTTGCCCTTTTCTTCCATAATGTGGGACAAAAACGCAAAGTATGGTTTACGTAAATACTTGTTCGCTTGTGTGCATGACATTAACCTTAGTCCTTTTGAAGGTCGGTCTCCATAGACGCGTAGAGTGTCACCAAACGGAAGAGGCAAACGAACATATTTCTCGTAGCAAACAATTTCAGCATGGTTTTCACAAAGCCAATCCATGCCTACGATGATGTCGAAACTACCCAATTGCATGGGTATAAGGTCGATAGTGAAGGTATGATCGTTAAGAGTTAGAAGACAATCACGAAGAACGGAATTGACTAAAACGGATTTGCCATTGGCAACTTCGACAGAAAACGACTTAGGCAGTTTAGAGCGTGTAACATTTAACAAAGGTTCAAATTCAACGGACACAAAGCTTTTGTCCGCACCAGTATCAAATAGTAACGAAGCATAAAGATGGTTAACAATAAACATACCATTGACGAATTCATTGTCTTTGCGCGCTTGATTGGCATTGATGTTGAAAGCTTGAGCTCTAGCAGGTTGTTGTTGCTCTTGGTTCAATTGTGGGCATTGTGGACGAAGATGATTGGTGTCACCGCATTTGAAGCAAGCTCTGACTGGTTTTGCATTTTGAGGAGCAGGTTGAGCTTGTTGGGCTTGTGGTTGTGGATTATTACGACAATGAGTGGTATTATGCCCATAACGGCTACAAATGGTACAGTGGCGACAATTGACATTGGTAGGATGGTGATAGTTACAAGTGGTACACTTGGGATGAATCCCGACGTATGACTTTTGAGTGTTAACGGGAGCAACAGGGTTCGGATTAACGGGAGGTACAATCGCGTTGCAAATAGGGTTCTGATGCTTTCGCTTCTTCCCCTATTGCCACTTGACTGTTGGGTGATTTGATTGGCTGGCTTAGAAGTAACAGGTTTTGCAGCTTGTTTATCGCGAATGCGATTGTTGTTTAGGGAAGCGGCCAAACGGTAACCGGCTTCGATATTATCGAGTCTAGCTGCCTCGATGGCATCACGCATCGCAGAGGGTAAACAATTGATGTACTTCCTTATCTTGCGATAGGTGGTCATAACGAGATGAGGAACGACGAAACTAAGTTGTTTGAAGCCAGTAGTATAGGCTTAGTTATCATCACCAATCTGTTTTAAAGCCCAAAATTCTTCTTCCAACTTTTGTTGCTCATGCGGCGGGCAGAATTCTTCCATCATCATTGTCTTAACTTCCTCCCAAGGCAGGGCATAAGCAACGTCGTTAGAACGAAGGTTCCTTTCGTTTATCCACCATTCGAGAGCTCGGGCTTGGAATACCCCGGTCGCACTACGCGTTTTGAGCTCTTCGGGACACTCACTGTTGATAAACGTGACTTCTATGTTGTCGAACCACTAGAGCATAGCAGTCACCCCATCATTACCAGTGAATGGTTTGGGGTTACAAGACGAGAAGTGCTTGAAGTTAAACGACACAGGCTTGCGTGGTTCAACCTTTGAATCAACGGAGGAGGGTGGAGTGTCGGAAGATCGAATTTCAGTGACGATCTTAGGGACGATACGCGCAATTTGATTGGCCATGAATGCCATCATCTTCTTTTGAGAGCTGGTCTTTGACTTCTTAGTCGAGTTGGAGTGGTGACGAGAAGATGACATCTAAAAGATTCAAAGTAAGAATAGATGAGACTTGATCATAATTTTTGTTTAAGAAAAATCGTTTTCACGAAATGAATCACATAGCATAAAGTTTCACATAGCATAAAATGTTCGAATTGTAACACATAGCATATAAGATTCAAATTGTATCACATAGCATAATCATGAATTCCACATAGCATAACATGAATAATGAAAGCATTGTAAATTTAGTTTGTTCACGAGGGGTTATTATTGTTTTTTATTGCGATAATGTGCAAAATGGTGTAAAAAGTTTGAAATGAATGAACGTTCAAGTATAAAGTCACATATAAATTAATATACATAAAATAGAGACTCAATAAAACATTGGATTGTTTAGGGTAGAGAAATGTTGACTATTCCAAAGTGGGTCGAAAGTCCTTTCGAACTAGAGAAATAGTGCTTTGGCCTATAGGTAAGATACTCTCGTCGAGAAGCGATTAACGGTATCTTACCCTTCCAGTTACTACCTGTCTCTAATTGATTGAAACAATCAGGACTTTGGCGAGACTGAAAATCGAGGAATGGGACTTAATCGAAAAGATGCGGGTTCACCCCTAACTTGACGATTTCGTGCCCTAAATGTGGTTGGTACTCGTCGGGTCAAAATATAATTTCGACACTTTGAAGAGGGTCCACTAGAGTTGAAATGGAAATTACCATTAAGTTGTGGATTTCACTCCTAACTTAATGGTGTAATTTCGTGCAAAAATAGTTTAAGGTAGAATGAGAGTCGTTTACCAAATTGTGGGTTTCAAGCCTATTTTGGTAAGGTCGTCTCGTTTATGTTACGAGAGTCTTCAAATAAACAAAGTGTATTCATGTTAGCCTTAGGAAAGGCATGTAAGTTTAACAAACAAGTAGTATATGCTAGGAAGCATGTAAGGTAGAATGCATAAGTTTTAAACGACAAATAAGAGACAAAGTTCCTAAAACTATAGACTAGGGCAAAGCATTCCTACTTTTTCCTAATTCCCTATAGTTATGGCTCTGATACCAATCTGTCACACCCCAACCAATGGCGGAAACATCGGGATGAGACGAAAACTAGATTGCAAGAGACTTCATAACACTATGTGACAATATAATTTAAATTCAAATTTCATTTCGATGCTAAATGTCATACAAGGATTCGAAGAAAGATAACATTGTTCAACAAAACATAACATCAAATGATAAATAAATTTAGGCATGTATCTAAGTCCACCTAATCTTTGTTCTTCATCGCATCATCATCAAACTATCAACCTGCAACATGTATTAAAATATATCAACAAAAAGTTTGCGAGCATACAAGTTTGATTACATAGCATAATATAGACTAAAAAGTTGCTCATATCCACATGAATCATAATATGCGAGTTACTAGTATGCCTAGATTGTGTAACAATATGTTCAAACCCAAGTTTCCAACGCGTTTAATTTTGCCTATCCCAGAGTATCGCGGGAGGTTAAGATGTTTAACTTAACAATACCCCAAGTCTCATGGGCGGTGCGTTTAATCCTATAGCGTTATAATTGTTAAAGTAGGCTAGCAAAGTTAATGAGCATATATCAACACAAATAGTTTACATGGCATACGAGATTAACAAGCATCACACATAGTTTCATGTTTCAACAATGGATAGAGTTTGTTTAGAATAGTTTCAAAGTAAAGTGTAGTGTGTATAGTATACATGTTGCACCCAAAAGTGATTAAAAGGAAAAGGGATCACGTACGCTCACAGTTTTGCAAGCTTTCCCTCTTGAAATCCCGCGAGTGTTGTTGATGGATGGATTAGTTTGGAGCACCTTGTCCTTCTACATGAAGAAACCATAGGTGTGTGAGTTTGGGGAAATAACGGAAGATTATAGATTCGGAATTTAAAATACATGAACATAGACATAGGAAAATAATCATCCATCACATATGATGTTTAGATGATATACTTACTAACTTGACAATGTCCACTTGTTCATCATTAAGAGTTCGGTTTGTTTGAATGCTACATAAGTATTACATAGAGTATACCATATCATATATGTCAAGGATGAGGTAGAAGATTAAATTATTCATTTAGGCACCTCTAAGTATCATGGAATTCATACATGAGGTAGGAAGAACAAAGCTTCCATTTAGGTACCTCTATTGTTCACCACTACACTTGTTGTTATAAACAACAAGGAGGGTTATGAACTAACAAGAAATAATGAAATATGAACATCTAATCTATGGAAAAACATCAAGAAGTGAGTGGATTTTTATGAAAGATAGCCCAAGCTAGTCTAACAATCACACATACATCAAGCTTCAAGCTTGAACACTTCTTGTGGGTAAAACCCTAACTAAAACAGAATGTTTGTGAGGTTTTAACCTTTGATTTAACATTTCTCAGCTTTATTTTTAAGCCCAACTAACCATTCAATTGATTATGAGCATTAGGACATAGGTTTGAGATGAGTTAGACTCAAGTTCAACTAAGATTAACAAGTTTAAACGAAATCAGAAACGAACAGTCCACTTTGGAGCCTTTTGGCGACATTCCAGGGCTTGGTTTTCCATGAAAAACCTCTAGAAATGTTCCTAAGGTTATTCCAAGCAAGTGGGAAAAAGAATGGATGAAAAACGTTAAGAAATGAGAAAGTTATACATACTTTTGTAACTTGGTATGATTCTGCTCGAATATGTGATTAGCAGCTGATTAGAGGAGGATTTGGGAGAGTTTAGAGTGATTTCAAAAGTGTAAAATGTGTGGAGTAGGCTTGGGTTTTATAGGGAAGGATTAGGATTAAGTTGGTTGGCATTTAAATGCAATTAGGTGCGAAGATGGAGCCAAAAAAATCAACCTATTGTTGGCTGAAAAAAAGATGGCTGTTTTGGCGCCCAAGAGGGCTGCTTATCTTTTTCTTTTTTTTTTTTGTAAACTAGCTTTGATATATGCATGTTAAGTTATTATTTTATTAATTTACTTATCATAAGAACCTATTAATTAATTCAAGGAGTTACAAGAATGGAGTCAAAGTAAGACAGCCTAAGGCTGCTCATGATCTGGTCGTAGATCTTGGGCCTTATTTAGTTGTATATATATAGTGTGACCTTTAAGTACTACTATTTCATATAAACATCATTATAAGATATTATAATTAGTGTAGTGACAATGGGCCAAAATCACCCAACATGCGGTCTTGTTGGGGGCGTCTGATGCTGGCCGAAACCAGCCAACTTTTGTCCATTTTTCCCCTTATTAGATACATATAAGCTGAATTATGTATTTAAAGTATACCTACATGTAAGTAAGTAAGTAAACATTATGTATATAAATAGGCATATCAAGTATAATAAACATATACGTAGGTATTTATAGGTATGAAAGGATAGCCTATTATTTGTAAACGTATATTCAAGTACGTATAAGATATCTAGAATCATGTATTGGTTGTAAGTTATGCATGTGTTTAGAAGGGTACGAGTATGTATCAAATGTATACTAAGGTTAAATGTTTAAAAAAAAACTTCCTTTAGATCAATTAGCCTATTGCCTTTCCTCTTAAAACTAAACATCAAGGCGGTCATGGGTTCGAATCCTCACATTGACATTCTTTTTTAAACCACTTCCCAGTGGCCAGCCTCACCCACCTCTTCCCAGAGGACTCCGGTTCGAATCCTGGCAGGCGCAAGTACTCCAGGGTGTTCGCTCCGGTGGGTAGTAACCGCCAGGCAACTATGGGGATAAGCTAGCTTGTGGAGTGAGATCACTCCAGCGGTTGGGAGGACCGTGCAATATCCCCCCCCCCCCTAGGTTAAATGTTTAAGCAATTAAAAAAAATAAACGGAGTATAGTTCGTATGAAATAAATAAATTTTTTTAGGTACGATCAAAGTCAATGATACGAAGCCTAACTCTGCACGGAAAAGTCAAACGCATGATCCGTCGTATCAACGAGATCTTGCTTTTTCTTCTAACCTATGCCTCTATTCCCAGACTTATTGGCTTGAGGTCGTTCATACCGTCGTTTACCTTCACAACATCCTACCCACTAAACTCCTCAACCATCACACCCCTACGGCCGCTCTCTATCTCCGCCATCCTACATATAAACATCTACGCGTCTTTGGATGCATTTGCTTCCCCCAATGAATATGCCACCTGCCTACACAAACTCACCCACTATTCATCCATGTGTATTTTCCTTAGGTACCCAGCTGACTACCGAGGCTACCGATGCCTCAACTTAGCCACCGGGAAAACCATCTTCTCTCGTATGTGATGTGCGTGAAGTGTGTTATGGTTTTAATGTTTATTTTAAGCCCTTTTACACTTTCTTTAGCCAATTTTTAAATTTATAAAACACGATATTTACTAACACTAAACACACATATGGGCAAGTGCACCCATCGTGAGCGTAGTATAGTGTTGGTAAGATACCGAGGTCGTCCAAGGACACAAGAGATTTTAGTACCGGTTTATCCTCAACGTCTAATCAAATCAAAAGTTTAGAAAAATGTTTTAAACTAAGAAAAATAAAAACTAACTAAAATGCTGAAACAAAATAAAAATAAAAAGTACAACAGATAGACAAGATGAATCACTTGGTTCCGACTCGTGTTTAGTGTAACCTTTGATTATTTCCACACTTTTGCACTATTTAAGAGATTATCTTAGTTATTGTAGTAGGCCCCTCTTTTGAAGGTGACGTTACCCTCAACCCAGAAGTTTGAGTCAGCAAGGATACAATCCTAAAGGGTCGGATTATTGAAAGATAATTAATTAAGTTATTAATGCATAATGTGGTAGGCCCCTCTTTTGAAGGTGATGTTACCCTCGGCTAAGTAGTCTGAGTCAGCAGGGATACAGTCCTAAGTAGCCGGGTTAAAGTATTAATAGTAGTTTAACTTATGAGGGGATCAAAGAGTTTGGACCCCCGCCATCCAATACCGTTAAGTATTGAAGGAGGTCCTACTAAATTTGACCCAGGTCCTTTGCATGATCTATACACTGAACAATGGCAAGACTCTTACCAAACCGTTCCCTTAACCCCCGACCAGGTAGCCAACATACCTCCATATAGACCGTGAAGATATGAATGGTGAAAATCTTTTATTTTATATAGACAGTAAAATCATGCCAAGACACCACGGACAAACGATAAGGAAGAATCACCTTCAACATAAGAAACTAGTTATTAAAGTCATTAATACATAACCAATTAAAAAGTGCGAAAAGATTAAAAATAAAAAGTATTACACTAGACACTTTGTCTTCACCAAGTGATGTAAGAGACTTAGGCAAACATGGCCTTGATTGTCAAGAACTCTTACCATCAATCTTGGATCCCGAGACGACTCACACACTCTATGATGGACAATGGATGATGGTGGTGGATGATGGTGTTATGGTGGTGGTGGGTGGTGGGTGAAGTGTGAGAGAGGTGGTGTGCCAAGGGATGGTTTGAGCTTGAGCCAAGCACTCCTATTTATAGGCTGAACAGAAGCTCGGGCACGGCCCCGTGTCCACATTCTTCTCTTTCTTCATTAATTGCTCTTGTCTTTATTAGTTGACCACGGCCCCGTGTCCGCTGGGCACGACCCCGTGTGCAGAAGCATATCTGTACTATCAAGATTTGCCTGGATTCTGCGAATCTTATAGTTGACCACGACCCCATGTCCGCTGAGCACGGCCTCGTGGTGGGCGATGGAAGCTTTTACAACTTTGTCTTTTATGCTGACACTTGGGCACGCCCCCGTGCTCACTGAGCACGGGGCGTGTTCAACCTCTTGTTTTCTTGTTTTGCTTGGGAAGATGCTTTCGGGGAGGTCGGGCATGCCATGTTTATTCCTTTTCTTGTATTTATGTTAGATTTAGCTGCCTTTTTGCTTCTTTTGTTAATTTGAGCTCATTTAATCCTGAAAATACAAAAGGAAGACAAAAACACACTTTTTCCAACATTAGTACTAAAAAAGGGTTAGTTTTATGTCACAATTGATGTAATTTATATGTTGCATTTTGCACACATCAAATACCCCCACACTTGAATCTTTGCTTGTCCTCAAGCAAAACTCTTTATAATGTGGCTTTACACTCCCAAATGGAATTGGTAGAAAAGAAGGTTTTTGGGCTTGTCATAGAGTGTCGGGATTTCCAAGATTCTTTATTTAGTTTTATTTTTATTTATTTACAATCCTATTTGTCATGATTTATTCAAAACTTTTCATAAGATAACTTACTTATTAGGGCATAACATGCCTTTTTAAATTTCTATTTATATACAAGTTCACATACCTCACGGGGGATCACTCAACACTCGGCCGAAGATGTATTTTAGTGAATCACTCGAGAGCGGCATGGAACTTACTCCTACCATAGGCTTGCCAAGCAATCAATCCTCCTCATTTTTAACTATAAACCTTTGTAAATATCAAGAGGACTTTTGGGTGAAGGGTTAGGCTTTGGTTAAAGGTAGGTGGTTGGGTTAGTGGTTAGTGGTTAGTAGAAAAGGGCGAAAAAGCGTAACAAGCGTCGGTTTTCGAAAGACTTTTTACTTTTGCAATTTTTATTTTTATGAAGCTATTATTCAAACAACGTTATTTTTGATGAACTTGTTTGTTTATTTCTTTTGCTTCATCAACAAAACAAAAATATATATATTTTTTTTGGACAAAGTCAAACGAAAAACCGAGCTTGTTACTAAAACAAAGGGTTAAAAATAAAAAGGTTTTGATGGGTGAAAGGGTGTTTGGTTTGTGTAACGACTCTCATCAAAAAGTCATAATTACTAAAGTAATTTGACCAATAGGAAACCCTAATTGAGACACCCAAGTGATTCTACGCAAACCCTAAGATTTTCATAATTTTCAGAATCAGGATTAGGGCCCCTAAAACTCAGGGGGGGTTAAACCCTATTGACGATTATCCACTTAAAACGTAGGCAGAAAGGAATTTTAAGAAATCGTCGACTCAGCTGAGCTAGTCCCACACGTGGCAACCCTATGCATGAAAATAGTTCTTACGCGGGCCGCCTCAAGTTAGCTTAATTCTCACGCGGGCCGCCTAAGGGACAAAATTCACCTATAAATACAGGAGCTTGGGACTTGATTCTGGGAGTTGAAACGACGTTAAAATTCCAATTCTACGCTGAGATATCGTAGAAATACTCCAATTAACACACACAGGCACTAAATCGACGCCACAATCAGGGTATTAGCACAATCGCTGCTACGATTCATTTTCCGATTGATCAATGTACTCAATGGGTGTTTAAGTGCTGCCCACATTAGGGTGATGCTTTGTCATTAGTCGTTAATTCGACAGATGTTTAAGCATAGCACTTTGTCACTCGTTGTGATGGTTGATCTCGTGAGTTATCGTAAATGCTGGATTGATTACTAACCCTGAATTGTGTGCTTGTTATTGAATTTAGGATAAAAGGCTAAATCAGTAGGCCAAACTCTGCCCGTATAAATTTGCAATGTGAGTCATTCTTCTTTTCTCACAGTTTGTGAGTTATTCTCTTTTTATCAACTATTTTACAATACCTCAAATTATTTTCAAGGTTATAATTACAGGGACTAAGTCGTGGATATCTTGAATTACTGGTTAGTGGGGTATTGTGCACATTACTAATTCTCACCCAGTTAGGTTCATTGACCTACTCGGGATAATCACTGTTAGGTTCATTGACCTACAGGGATAATCATCACTATTTAGGTTCATTGATCTAAATAGTGGTATGACCATCGTCACCATTGTGACTTGTCACCATTGTGACAGAATGCCAGATAAAAATAAGATAGAAGCCATTGTAATCGCTCTTATGCTGTAATTAATAACTATGCATCATTATGCAAAATAGAATGATTCACTCAGTATTTCCCGCTGACAAAACCTTTTTCAAACATGTTTCAGGTGATCTGTTATGATCTAGGAAAAGTGCCATATAGCACTACAAGCTCAAGGAAGTGGCTTAGTATAAAATAAAGAAACATGTTTTGTAAAAATAAAAGATTTCTTCATGAAATCAAACTATTGTAAATTACCGGGTTTTATCCCGAATTATGAAATAAAATAATCGGGAAATATTTACATTTTAAAAGATCCTGATGAAAAACTTCCGCTGTCAAACTCAATTAAATAAATACCACGGGATTTCTGTCCCGCGGCTCCTGAAACGGGTCAAACCGGGTCGGGGGCCGTGACAGAAAAATGTGGTATCAGAGCCACTTATCGAGCCACTGATTTAAGCCAATTAAGTATTTAGAAAATACTTAATTTTTATTAATTGCTATTTTGTGATTATATGTTTTATTATCTAACTAATTTTGAACAGTATGGGCAGATTTTTATATGTTAGCTACTGTAGTAGTAAAAATAAATTTTTAAATAATTTGACTCAAAGTTTTAGCACTTTTATTATTTAAAAGTCTAGAAATCTTATTCAGTAAATAAATTTACAAATAAAACCTAGTGTGTTTTAATTTTTAGTTATTTTGGTAGTTACCCAGTATGAAATACTATTTAAAAAGTTGTTCTATACAATTTGTTTATAACTTAGTAATGGTGTGTATCTTGCATAAACAGCATGAGTGATCTGTCGGAAGCCCTTCAGAAATTAAATCTTTATCCAGTAAGAATTGAAGTTTCCAGAGATTTCAATAGATATATTCCAGACATAGAAGAACCTATAGAATTCAACGCTTTACCTCTCGAGAAACCCAAGACTAAGAAAATGGAAATTGGGGAAAGTTCTAGGCAAATTGAGGGATTACCATCTCAAGAAGAACTAGATTTTATAATGGCAACAGATGATACTATTGAGTCTGTTAATGAAAATGATTTTATTCATTCTCTTGAAACACAACTACCAATGAATTTAGAATCAGCTATTCTAAACCTTTCAATCCACTCGCAAATAGACGAATGGGTGAATAATGAAATACTGTTACAAAACCATCCCTATAGGCTTTTTCCTAAATTCAAACTAGAACCTTTACCAAATCCACCAATTAGTAACGAGAATATGACTGAACTTCGTAATTTTGACAAAATGGATGCTGGGAATAGGATCCAAGAGATTTTGGGACAGATCTCCTGGAAATACGATGAGAAGGAACGCCGTTACTAGAATATCACCTGACAAAGGATAGTGGATTATGAAACTATGATTGTGTAATAGTAATAGTAAAATCAGTATAAATAAAACGGGTGTATATAGAAGCATGATATAAGGAAATTTTAGAAAGTTACAACTTTTGTTTGTATATTCGTTTATGTGATTATGTGCAATTAAATTATGACATTGGATTATTTCCTTTATACTAATTATTTATCTATAAATTAGATATCAGATGGAAAACGCTAATAATGAACCAGTTAATGAGGTTAATCAATCTGAGCAAGAACCGGGGGATCAATATGTGACTAGGCAAGATATAGAAAATATCGTTGCTCAAGGGGTAGTCCTAATGCCTCCATCATTTACTTACTCGGGTTTAAGTTGGTAAGGACCGGGAATGTATCGTCGTGGCAAGTTCTAGAGTTGTAAGAACCAGGCGGCTATTCACACAAGAAACGAAAAATGAGCATTTAATTTAAAGATATGTATTTGTATGCTCAATAAAGGCTCAAAACTCACTTTTGTGGGAATGGGTTTTTATGTGATCAAGTATATATAATTAAATTTTAACTAAGCATGTCATGCCTTTTCATAATTTTCTTATGTTGGTTCTTTTTATCACGACGCTATTGGTTGTAAATTTGTAAAAATATAACCTTTTTAGAATATTGAAATTCCTAAATTAAACCTAGACAAGTAAAAAAATGAAAATTTAAAAAAAAAATTGGGGTGATTAGCGGTTCCAATAGAGTTTTGTGTAAGGCTTGTTATTAGGACTTGCAAGATTCAAGGTTTTAGCATCCCCCCCCCCCCACACTTAAATTACACATTGTCCTCAATGTGTCCCAAAAATAAATTTTTAGGTTGATTGAATGTGTAAAAAGGTGTGAAAAAGCAAAAATTTGTGTTACTGGGCGCTGGACACGGCCCCGTGTTGTCCGGGCACGGCCCCGTGTTCAAGTGCCAGTAACAAAAATTAAACAAAAGAAACAGAAGTCTGGACACGGGGACGTGTTGGGTGAACACGGCCCGTGTCCAGTTTACCTGAACTGGGTCATTTCTGCAGACTGTGCAGCACGGGGCCGTGTTGGGCGGACACGGCCCGTGCTGAGCTTACTGTTAATGAAAAAAATTGTCGGTTGGCCCTGTTTTCCTGCATGGGGTGCTGGTTCAAGTTTCCCTTGTTATCATTCTAAGTGTATTTTATTTGTTTCAACACCATCCAAACACCAAATTAACAAAAACCATCATTCATTTAGTCATAGAGAGAATTACATAGTAGTCCTAAAAGTTAAATTTCTAGATAAGTAGGTCAAAGAAACACAAGAAATCCAAATCAAGAAGTTCCAGCCTAATCTTTATTTTACTAGCAAAACTTCCAAAAAGATAGTTCTCTTGGTTGGATGCAGCATGAACACTTCTTTTCTTTGGGCATGGGATCCTCACACGTCGGCGAGCCACTCTTCTATCTCCCTTGGGAGAAGAAAGGCGGGCTCATTGGCATCGGGTTGAGGAGGTGCATCCTCCACCAGGACTTCTTGTTGATCAACAAGAGGAGGTTCCGCTGGAATGTCGTCCCAACCGGTAGGATTGTGGATTCCAAGTGCTAGGTTCCAATCCTCTTGAGGGAGGATGGGATCCATGGGAGGTGTTACAAGAATGTTTAACCTCTGGTGCAAGAGGTTTATTTCTTGAAAACTGTTTTCCAACCCCACCGTAAGATAATTTATACGGTCTATTAGGACCTCCTCTACCGAAGTCATCTCGTCAAGAGCTTCACGTAACGCCATCACGTATCGTACGAGAGTTGCTTCAATTGATGGCCTCATTTCCCTTCGACTGTTTCTGGAGTGCGCAGAAGAGGTTCCACTGTTTTGGCTAGACATTCTACGAAAACAAACCAGAAATAGTTCATTTTAATGAAACAGTACCACGGACACGGCCCCGTGCTCAATGAGCACGGCCCCGTGTTCACCTTTCTGCAGTTTTTTTAGAACAAGGAATCTTGAAGTTTCAAATTATTTTCCCAACTTATGAAGCGTTTTTGAACAGAAATAACTTAAAACAATGTTGTGTAACTTATTTTTAACAAGATTCCTTGAACAAAAAGTTAATACACATCATAATAAAGCTTGGAATCAAGCTTCAATGGAAGTGTTGTTGCAAGAAAGATGAAGAAGAAGGTAATGGATAAAAGAGGAAGGGACAAGATGTTTGTTAGAAACTTCTTTTAGAACATACCTAGGATGGTAAGTTAGAAAATCCTTTCAAATCTCTGTCCCTAGATGGTCCAATTATGCAGGATTCTTGGCTGTATTTATAGAAAACGACAGTATACTGGACACGGCCCCGTGTGCAGGCAAGATCCTGACACGTTTTGTCCGTATTCTGACAAAAAGTCAGAAGGGAATCTTTTGGTGGACACGGGGGCGTGTTGACCTGGGCACGGCCCCGTGTCGAAGGGCTAATTATGAAGTTTGTCTATTTTTAAGGAACTTTTCCGGATCGGGCGGTTCCTTACTGGATGGAACAACCCCAAAATGCCTAATATACCTTAATTGTTCTAGATTGAGACGAGAACGCAAGAGGTTGTCGGTGAGGGTGATTCCTATGCTATATGTAGGTGGACAAGTCCAACCCTTTCCCGGGCTCTCGTTAAAGAAGGTGTATGCCGAATCGCTCAGGTCTATGTATGCATCGAACGAAGTCGATGGGGAGTCCTTCACGGCACAATCGGCACAGGGACGACTATCGCTCAAGTCCTCACTAGAGTTAGAAGTATCGTCGGGGACAACGAAGTTGTTTGAATGCGATTCCAACACTTCTTCTTGGTTATCATCTTGAGATAAATTATTGAAATCTATCCTAAGTTCTTTTAACCAATTAAGAATTAGATCTTCTAATTGAAATAGTTCATTAAGAAGCATTTCTCCTAGAAAATCTGGTTGGGAGCATTCGAGGGAGAGATAGGGATTATTTTTACTTTCGCCCCTCTTAAGGATACAATGAAACGATGGGTCTATATAGTGGGGCTTATAATTTAGAAAATAAAATTCTAATTCCTCATGGGTACCACCACATAATTGACACCACGTACCATAAGAGTGCCGAAAGTAAAAAGTATCAGTATCACTCATGTTTGTGTCAGAAATTACCAACCGCCGGGATCTTACGGTTCTGTTTTCAGTAACTGAATCTTGGGAACGGGGCGTGTTGAGTGGGCACGGCCCCGTGTTCAGCTTACTGTCTGACTTAAAACAGGATTGCCAGTTCCAATGATTGGGCACGACCCGTGCTGAGTTCTGCAGAAGCTGAAAAACTAAGAAAAATCCTAAAAAAATAGAAAAATAAGAAAAACGATTAGGCCGTTGATTCCTAACTTTCTTAAAATCCTTGTGTCCCCGGCAACGGCGCCAAAAACTTGATGTGCGTGAAGTGTGTTATGGTTTTAATGTTATTTTAAGCCCTTTTACACTTTCTTTAGCCAAGTTTTAAATTTATAAAACACGATATTTACTAACACTAAACACACATATGGGCAAGTGCACCCATCGTGAGCGTAGTATAGTGTTGGTAAGATACCGAGGTCGTCCAAGGACACAAGAGCTTTTAGTACCGGTTTATCCTCAACGTCTAATCAAATCAAAAGTTTAGAAAAATGTTTTAAACTAAGAAAAATAAAAACTAATTAAAATGGTGAAACAAAATAAAAATAAAAAGTAAAACAGATAGACAAGATGAATCACTTGGTTCCGACTCGTGTTTAGTGTAACCTTTGATTATTTCCGCACTTTTGCACTATTTAAGAGATTATCTTAGTTATTGTAGTATGCCCCTCTTTTGAAGGTGACGTTACCCTCAACCCAGTAGTTTGAGTCAGCAATGATACAATCCTAAAGGGTCGGATTATTGAAAGATAATTAATTAAGTTATTAATGCATAATGTGGTAGGCCCCTCTTTTGAAGGTGACGTTAGCCTCGGCTAAGTAGTCTGAGTCAGCAGGGATACAGTCCTAAGTAGCCGGGTTAAAGTATTAATAGTAGTTTAACTTATGAGGGGATCAAAGAGTTTGGACCTCCGCCATCCAATACCGTTAAGTATTGAAGGATGTCCTACTAAATTTGACCCAAGTCCTTTGCAGGATCTATACACTGAACAATGGCAAGACTCTTACCAAACTGTTCCCTTAACCCCCGACCAGGTAGACAACATACCTCCATATAGACCGTGGAGATATGAATGGTGAAAATCTTTTATTTTATATAGACAGTAAAATAATGCCAAGACACCACGGACAAACGATAAGGAAGAATCACCTTCAACATAAGAAACTAGTTATTAAAGTCATTAAAACATAACCAATTAAAAAGTGCGAAAAGATTAAAATAAAAAGTATTACACTAGACACTTTGTCTTCACCAAGTGATGTAAGAGACTTAGGCAAACATGGCCTTGATTGTCAAGAACTCTTACCATCAATCTTGGATCCCGAGACGACTCACACACTCTATGATGGACAATGGATGATGGTGGTGGATGATGGTGTTATGGTGGTGGTGGGTGGTGGGTGAAGTGTGAGAGAGGTGGTGTGCCAAGGGATGGTTTGAGCTTGAGCCAAGCACTCCTATTTATAGGCTGAATAAAAGCTCGGGCACGGCCCCGTGTCCACATCCTTCTCTTTCTTCATTAATTGCTCTTGTCTTTATTAGTTGACCACGGCCCCGTGTCCGCTGGGCACGACCCCGTGTGCAGAAGCATATCTGTACTATCAAGATTTGCCTGGATTCTGCGAATCTTATAGTTGACCACGACCCCGTGTCCGCTGAGCACGGCCTCATGGTGGGCGATGGAAGCTTCTACAACTTTGTCTTTTATGCTGACACTTGGGCACGCCCCCGTGCTCACTGAGCACGGGGCGTGTTCAACCTCATGTTTTCTTGTTTTGCTTGGGAAGATGCTTTCGGGGAGGTCGGATATGCCACGTTTATTCCTTTTCTTGTATTTATGTTAGATTTAGCTGCCTTTTTGCTTCTTTTGTTAATTTGAGCTCATTTAATCCTGAAAATACAAAAGGAAGACAAAAACACACTTTTTCCAACATTAGTACTAAAAAAGGGTTAGTTTTATGCCACAATTGATGTAATTTATATGTTGCATTTTGCACACATCAGTATGTCACATTTGACGAGACCCCATTTCCATTCTCACAATCTCCTTCCCCACGTGACTATTTCCCATTCGAGAATGACCTCTCAAACACCATATTCACTCACCGTGAATCCTTTCAAAATACGGCTCCACCCACCCAATCTGTGTCCACCGAGTCCATGGCCCAAACTTTACAGCCTGGCCCATCCTCCCCACCACACTACCCCGCACCTCCTAACCCCCTATCGGCCCAACATTTTGTCCCCATTCCCACCTCCCCAATTACCTCGACCCAACATTCTGTCCCCATTCCCACCTCCCCAATTACCTCGGCCCAACAACCTTCCACATCACCAACGAGTCTGGCCCAACCTCCTGTCCCACCGTCCACTTAAGCCCCATCTGCACCCATAACACCTACCATATGACCACTCGACTCAAAGCCGGAATTACTAAACCAAAAGCCCTAGTTAACCTCCATACCACGTCTCAACCAACCATCTCCCCCATCCTAAAATCCCACTTATATGCGTTGTCCGGTCCAAATTGGAAAAAGGCTATGAATGATGAATTTAGAGCTCTAATGGAAAACAACATGTGGGAACTAGTTCCTAGACCTTTGGATGCTCACATCATCCGTTGTATGTGGTTATACCGGCACAAATTTCATGCATATGGCACGTTACAATGTTACAAAGCTCGTTTAGTGGTGAACGGAAAATCTCAACAACCCGGCATTGATTGTTTTGAGACGTTTAGCCCGGTTGTGAAACCCACCACTATACGTACCGTTCTTAGTATTTTCGTTTCTCGCCAGTGGCCCATTCACCAACTTGATGTTAAAAATGCATTTTTACACAGGGATCTCAATGAAACGGCTTACATGCATTAACCACCAGGCTTTATTGACAACAATCACCAATCATATGTGTGCCATCTTCAGAAATCCTTATACGGGCTCAAGCAAGCTCTAAGAGCTTGGTACCACAGGTTTGCAACTTACATCACAAAGTGCGGTTTCAAAACTACCTCATGTGGTTCCTCTCTCTTTGTCTATAAGCGTGGTACTCGCATGGCATATCTACCTTGATGATATAATACTTACAACATCCGATGACTTTTCCTACAACAAGTTATACGGTCTTTGTCTTCAGAATTTGCTATGACTGATTTGGGTCATCTTCATCACTTCTGGGCATTCATGTCACACGTACTAAGGATGGTCTTTGTCTCTCTCAGGAATCTTATTCAAACAACATTCTGGACCGAGCAAACATCTCAAATTGCAAACCTTGTTACACACCATGTGACACGGATTCAAAGCTTAGTGCACAAGCTAGCACCCTCTTATCTGATGGCACCTTGTACTGCAGCCTGGCAGGCGCTTTACAATACCTAACTTTTACCAAGCCGGATATTTCTTATGCTGTCCAGCAAGTTTGTCTCTTCATGCATGCGCCATGTGAACCACATTTTCAATACCTAAAGCGCATTTTACGTTATCTTAAAGGAACATCCTCTCATGTGCTTCATATTCGACCCTCCACCTACACTAAACTTACTGCCTACTCTGATGCTGATTGGGGTGGTTGTCCTGATTCAAGACGGTCTACATCAGGTTACTGCATTTTTTTGGGTGATAACTTGGTCTCATGGTCATCAAAGCGACAACACACGGTATCAAGATCAAGTGCTGAAGCCGAATATAGGGGAGTTGCCAACATTGCTGCTGAGACAAGCTAGCTTCGAAATCTCTTATTGGAGTCTCATCTTCCCATCGTGAAGCTACCATCATTTTTTTGTGATAACATCTCCGCTGTGTACCTCTCTGATAATCCGGTCCAACATCAACAAACTAAACATGTTGAGATAGATATCCATTTTGTCCACGAAAAGGTTTGTATTGGTGATATTCGAGTTCTGCACATTCCAGCAGATTATCAGTATGCGGACATTTTCACTAAAGGTCTTCCAAAGCCGATGTTCAACCGTTTCAAGTCCAGTCTATGTGTCCGTTAACACTATCGGTACGACTGCGGGGGGACTATTATGCTGCCATATATTCTCGAAATATATGCCATTGATTGTGATTATTCTGTATTCATTATATGATTGTATTTCCTATTTTGTAGTCTTGTTAGTTAGAAAACTTGTGTATATATTCCTTTGGTTTGATTGAATGAGTCAAGGAAAAAGATTCAACCAACTTTCACTAAATATCTAGCTTTTTATAATTATATGATGTAGACTACATATTTGTAAATATTTGTGTCCACATAATATAAGCATGAAAACCATATCAAGGATGATATGATAACACTCACTTGATTATATTTTGACATCATACGGTGACTAGTGTAAAGACGCTTGTCAACCACAAAAAAGAAAAATAAAACTATTTGGTGTAATACGAGATAGACTATTCATCCATAATCATAATAAAGCTTATATACAGAATTATTATTAATCAAATTCATGGACGGACAAGATATTCCGGCCATCAGTGATGGTCATAGGATTAATCAAATTCATGGACGGACAAGATATTCCGGCCATCACTGATGGTCATAGGGTTGTTCGCGAGCCGAATCGAATCCAGCCAAGCCAGGCCATGACAAGCTTAGGCTTGGCTTAGATTTGAAACTGAGCTGAAAATCTGAGCTCAAGCTTGGCTTGTTTTTAGCCGAGCCTGCTCAGTTAGACTATATTTAAAAAGAAATATTAATACATAGCTTTCAAAATGTTGTAATCTAAAATATCAGTCAATAGTTTAAAAGGAGATATTCAAAATATGTTCAATTTAATACAAGCCAAAAACTAAGTTCAGCCAAATACAAAATAAGTTTCAAATCTCAACGAAATACAATATCAATTTATTAGCATCCTAATCAACCCTCAAATATGTTATAAATATCTAACTTCACTTATAAATACCTATAAATAATAACCAAATTTCTATAATATATTATATGTAATTTTCTCTAGAGTAAATTTATGTTTTCGTCCCTGAGGTTTGTCAATTTTAACTAGTTTAGTCCAAAAATCTAATTTATAACAAATACAGCCCTGAAATTTGCATTTCTTAACGCTTTCCATTTCTAAGGGTGCTTTTTCATTTAATTCTTAGGGATGAAAAGCGTTAAGAAATGCAAACATTAGGGATGAAAAGCGTAAAGAAATGCAAACCTTAGGGATGGTTTTGTTATAAATTAGATTTTTGGACTAAACTAGTTAAAGTGGACAAACCTCAGGGACGAAAACAGAAATTTACTCTTTTTTCTATGATATATTACATGTATATTAAATTAAAGTATATTAAAAGTAAAATAATTCGAGCTAACGAGCGAGACAAACCGAGCCAATTTACTAACCGAGCCAAGCTAGGCTCGCTCTCTAATCGAGTCATATTGAGTGAGTTTTTTTCGAGCTAAATCCGAGCGAGCTCCGAGCCGTGAGCTTTATGGACAGCCCTACTAAAGGATCTCACTAAAAAATACAAAATAAACTGAAAATTAAAATACTCGTCGGTAACCCCTTAATAATTTGAAACAGATTAGCGACAACTACCATTCATGAGATTATTGCCGACGACCACCAAACCCAAACATGGGTCTTTCTGGTAAGTACACATTACGACGGGTGTATTCAACGTTGATACTTTGGATAAGATTTCGAATAGAATAGTCACCAAAGCTTTTCAATTGTTCGTCAGTAAGAAAAGTTATGACAAACATAGTTCTCGATAATCTATAGCTGATATACCTTATATATAGCAACAAAAATTTACGAAGTTTGGTAACCAATTCAAGCCTATAAATGGTAACCAATAAATGGGTCATAACTACAATTGGTTTCTTGCGTCCCTCTAAACCTCCCGGTTATCACATACTTTTGAATCCCATTGTTAACTAATTTTGTGTAATTAGTATGTTGGAATATTGTCTCTAAATTAGTATCTACAAGATCTAAAAAACACATGTCTTTAAGACCAAAATTAATTTGTTATAATCTAATATGGCTTTGTGTAACCTAGATAACATACTAACACACGACAACTCTCATAAAGGCCTGAAAGTGTGTGGTTAATCATACACATTTATTTATCACAAATTGACTCTTAATAACATAATGTGTGTTTGTGTAAGCTAAACTAACACTAACACATGGAAAGGTCCATTACGGTCCAAGAGTGTACAAGTAATTATACGTGTGTCTTTAACACTAAAAGGACTTGTTACAATCTTATGTGGTTTGTGTAATCTAATAAAATCTACTAAGACATGGCAAGGCCCATTAAAGGCTAAAAAAACTTGTTATCACATTGATTTGTCTTAATTTTCTAAGTAATCACCAACAAATAACCGAGGGAACTTGGTCGGTACTATCATCGCTAAATTTTTAGGTCAAAAGACTTGAATAGCCCTCTCGAATTGAATTTCCTTCTCTGATCTCACTCCCCTGCTGCTGCTAGACCACCACCTAACCATGCTACTATTTGGTCGTCGTCGTCACTTCTCACCACTCAACCTCCGTTGATGTTGCTTCTCACTGCCAACACTATCACCGTCTAATCGACCACTACCCTTGCTTCTCACCTCACTGTTGATGTTGTCGCTTCTCACTGTTGCCCACTTGCCCCTAACATGTATATATGTGTATGTATACAATGAGATCATGTATGTATGTATGTATGTATGTATGTATGTATGTATGTATGTATGTATGTATGTATGTATGTATGTATGTATGTATGTATGTATGTATGTATGTATGTATGTATGTATGTATGTATGTATGTATGTATGTATGTATGACTTTTGTTGTAGATATTGATCGAACGTATATATTTTGTTGTAGAGAGTGATTATGTCGACATTTACAACTAGAGAATGTATGTACAAATAGAATGACACACACAACTCTTATTACTAAGTTTGTCGATGGAGTTAATGATTTTTTGGACTTTGCATATTCCAATAAAAGGTATGTTGAAACGAAAAGGAAAGTTTCATAATAGATGTCCTTGTTCCAAACGACCAAATTTAAATCACGTGGAGATCTAAACATGGATATTTATACATGCAAAAATTCACATGTATATTAGGTTTCATACCTAACTAACATATGTGGTAGAACCATGGTTGTTTCATGCCTAACTATTATATGTGGTAGAACCATGGTGAACGAAGATATGGTACGCTGCTACTCATCATCCGGTTCAAACTCCTAACGCAAACCTAGACTTTTGTTTCGGCACATGATGGATAAAAAATTTCATACTGTTTTGTTGAACAAGTTCATACAAGTCCCATACTCTACACTTGGTTCAGTGGCGGAGGGAATGTATTGTATAAGGAGGGGTAGCCCGGGCTACCCATCAACTTCGTTTTCGCAGTGTAAAAATACCCTTTAAGTTTAACTCCGTCTACGTAGAACAAGTATCATACAAGTCCCATACAGTAACTTCGTATAGAATTTTTTAGTTATATACGTTTTCGACCCCCGGTTTCAGAAAAAAACGGGGGGTCAAGCTTCGCCAATGATGTCAAATTAAACATTAGAATATTCATTAATGTGATTAAACTATTTTTCCTTACTAAGAAGAGTATTATACTATTATATATCTACCAAACCCATATCATTGCATGTTTTGACCAAATAAAAATTAATTCTATAATTAAGCGATTGACCTTTTTTTCTTGATTAGTAGTTTCATCTACTTACATTCCTAAATATCTAGCTTTATGTCATTATAATCTATAGGATCTAGACTACATTATTTTAAAATATTTGTGTCCATATAAAATAGCATGATAAAGACAACACTCGCTCGATTATATTTTGGCATCAAATGGTAATTAGTGTAAATACACTTGCCCAACCAAAAAGAGAGATGAACAGATTCTTAATTTTATTTGATAAAGACATTATTCATTATTCATTATTCATCCATAACATTTTCAGATTTCCTATATATAAAGGACACTTGAAATTAATTCAACTATCAAAAACATAACATTCACTTCAATCTCTATACCTCTATTATTCTATAACCATGCCAAAAACGCCATCAAGTGATGGCGGACATGAGTTACCCGTCACTAAAACACAAACACCAGAAAACAACAACCACAACAAAGAGTGTGTATCGTCTCAAGTTTACTACCCTCTTGGTTTTTCCCGAAAGGTAAAGTACCATGATGTCAAAGGTGGTTAATATGTTCATATTGTCATCATGATGAATAATTCATGATCATATGTCTGTCAACAGGTGATGGCTGAAGTGGTGGCTACATTCATGTTGGTGTTTGTGACATGTGGATCAGCGGCGCTTACCAAAAGTGATGAACACAAGGTGTCGCAGCTTGGAGCCTCAGTTGCGGGTGGGCTCATTGTGACTGTCATGATCTATGCGGTTGGACATATCTCTGGCGCGCACATGAACCCTGCTGTGACGCTCGCGTTTGCAAGTATTGGACATTTTCCTTGGATTCAGGTACGTAACTAGACCAAAATTACTTGAACACAATACGTTGGCATCATAAAACACAACAATTCTAATCATATATGAAATTATATGCGGTTCGCATGACATGGATGGGATCCTGAGTCCTTGAGACCATGCCTGGCCAGTCATGGACATGTTTGATTGGCTAACTAGGAACTACTAGTAGTTGACAATATACATACCTTCAATAATTTTCTAGATTGATGCATGGACCCTCACTTCAGTGAGTAGAATTGGTTTATGTTTTATCTTTGTTTGATCAAATAAGTAAAAAAAAAAAAAAAGTGGCAAAAAAGCACAGAATTCAAATGAGTTAATCTAATTAAAAGTCCAACAAAGTGTACTAATTAGTGTACAACTTCTTAAATAGAGATGGGTTTTGTATGGGTATTGCTTATTTTATTCTTATATCACAATGTTATATCTCATTCTGAGCCAAATATCCGTAGGATTTCGGGTATTACCATTAATTTGTTATAAATTACCCGTTTTGATTTCTAAATACATGTCTTGCCATTTAAACTTTTATATAATTCCAGCAACACAAGAAACTTGATATGTAAAAAACAAAAAAAAAAAGTAGTAAATTATAACCCAAGGGTTAAGGAAAATTAAATGTCTACAGTTATGGTTTGGGTAAATAGGTATGTATGTTTTAGGTAATTGGTTAGGGTAGATCATCTTATACGATACCCGTCTCGGGCCCAATACCTACCCCAATGTTTCGGGTTTACCTGTTAGATTTTTGGCATCCCTACTTTTAAATTAATAGAAAAAAATCATTTAAAAAGAAAGAAAAAACTTAAATAAAATGTGTTCTACACTTTATATCAACACAGTCAAGTGCCAAAAAATCTTGTTTTGATCTGCTACCCAATACGCATGACGCGTCCATTTTTAACAAATTGAGTTGTTTTATCTATGCAGGTCCCTATCTACGCCACAGCACAATTCATAGGATCTGTATCGGCTTCATTTGCCCTACAGATATTGTTACAGCCAATAGAACAATTGGGCACAACCACACCTTCAGGGACATGCATACAAGCTCTAATCATGGAAATCATTGTAACTTTCGCGATGATGTTTGTCACTTCCGCTGTAGCTACAGATTCTAAAGCTGTAAGAACCCTATGCGCGTTTTATGTTTCATAGGAAACTGTAACGCGATTGCGTAATCAGTTATTTAACATAATAAAGTTTCAAAAAATGTTTGCAGGTAGGAGAGCTAGCAGGTATAGCAGTGGGATCAGCAGTATGCATTACTTCCATCTTAGCAGGGTAAAACTTAAATGGTCTAAATACTTCTAGGAAAAATAATTATTGTTCCCACTACTAGATATTTACACTAGCAAACCATCACTAGTGCTCTAGTGGTGGCCACGGGTATTTAAGTTCCACCTATGGTGGGCCCGAGTGAGTTTTCCCCTCCAGGTCTCAAGTTCGAGTCTGGGTGATAGGGGTTTCTCATTGAGGGGTTTAAATTGGGGATCTATTGTGCGAGGGGGCTCTCTAGCGCGGACCCGGTTAAGACAACGTATGCTAGATCTCCCGACATTCGCGAATAATTCACACATTTCAAAAAAAAAAGATATTTACACTAGCAAAATCCTTCGTGGCTACTCGCATCTCATTTTATGACGGGGGTAATTTTGCGACTGAAACCGGAGACCGCTTTTGCTATCGCTTATAACATTTGCAAAATGTAATAATAATTTTATTTTGTTAAATTATTTTTTTATTATTTTCATGAGTGTATAGCGACCACATTGCAACCGCATCTACTAAAGTCGCTAATGTTGCAATTGTTATGATTTCGGTCATAATCGGTCTCTAATTTTGCAACTGTTTTTCAGTCTCAAATACCCAGTTTTCTAGTAGTGACGTATCATTTAACAACAAAAGCCTATAAATGGCATATCCAATTCAGGCCAGTATCAGGAGGGTCCATGAACCCAGCGCGTACCATTGGACCAGCATTAGCTAGTAACAACTATAAGGGTCTATGGGTGTATATCGTTGGCCCGATAGCAGGAACAATATCTGGGGCGATGTGCTACAGTTTTATTCGATCAACAAACGAAACAGATCAAGCAGTTTCTTCATTCAAATTTCGTGGAATGAAAAACAATGATGAAAATGTTTTTCTATGAAGTAGTCAATATACTATCAAGTGGTGATTAGAAAATTCTCATGTGAGTGAAGGATGCTTCAATGTATAAAAAAACAGCATAACTCACAACATTAGTAATATGGTGACAACCAACTAGCGTCCCATCTATTTAAATATACATGATACTATGTTACTCTTAAAGATAATGTAATCGAAGTTCATTATGCTCAGTTCTTGAATTTAGTTATATAAGTTTACTAGTTTAAGTTTCTGTGTGTTACACGTGTTGTATAAAAAAAATACTCCTTACAATTAGAATTACATTCCATGATCTTGAAGGACGACGACCATAGGTCATGCAATATCACATGCCCACATAAGAGATGCGTCCGTCAAGTTAGTTTTTGAGGAAAACGTCCTTACAGAGCTGAGTGATAAAGACATAAAGACTCGGAATAGTTTATTTATGTTTTTATTATTTTTTATATATGACAAACGAAAAATATTAACTTGTTAAGTAAAAAAAAAATATACTTACATAAAACAAAATAATATACTTACGTCGAATTATTATTTTTTAAATCAATAAAGAACTTTTTTAGTTGCCGTTAATGATAACCTCAATTTACTTTAAATAACAAAACTATCTACAAAATATACATTTACTATATCAAGAAAATTTACTCGTAATTTTTAGAAAATAATAAATGTAGCCAAAATTAATGGAATTTGAAATTTTAATGTTAACAAAATTTTTTGAATGTTAACAAACGTTTACCACAATTATTTGAATGTTAACAAACATATAATTGGATTTAAGGTTTAAAATAAAAAAAAATAAAAAAAAAATGAAAGGAAACGAATTAGTAATTTAGGAAACTTGAATTTGATTGAGAGAATAGATGATACAAGATTGAATAGCAGAGAAGAGAAAAAGTCTTGAACACCCTTATTTTCTTTACCACTCAAATTCAGTCAATGGATCACAATAACGTCCTAAAATGGTTTTGATTCATTATAATTTATAGATATAAAAACAAGATAAAAATCTGCAAGGGACATGGTGGGGTGAGAAATGTGTCTCCCTTCAAGGTGAAAATATTGGTGGTTATAGGGGTGAGTTAGTTTGCCATTAAAAAAATAAAAGACACGATATAAGACCGAACCACCTATAACTAAATAACCCACTATTATAATAAGAAAGATAAAATGTTAATTAACTACCTATTACTAAATAAGTGACTACTAAAATAACCAACGACTACTTAATGATTTTAAGTCTTAGCATACCCCGTCAAGCTAAACGTCGGTTTCGATACATATTACTTGAAACAGTAACACAAAAACAAAACAAAACAAATGACAAGAAAAAAAATAGCTCTACCAATCTGGATGCCTTCATCCAATGGCATAAAAAGGACCACCAAAATTATGAAGAATTTGTTAAAAGGATAGCTAAACATACTTTTTTTTTACTTGTCATACTCCCTCTGTTAAAAAATACAAAATTTGTCGTATTCACTGCAGGATAAACCGATTAACTCGAACTAGATTTTTAATAAATCTCTATTTTTACTAGGTTGTTACCTTGGTCCTTAGCTATTCCGATCTAATCCAACTTTCGGTTGTTCCAAATTTTAACTAATGGATATAAAGTGCTTACTTTGAATGGTCACGTTGTATTATGTAGTTTGTAAAGTAAAGTTCAGGATGCCATTTACTAGTTGCATGGATTAAGAATCAGTGTATTTAGATGCTTAATTTAAAAATATTCGATACACACACCATGATTCAACTTGCTTATGTAGGAAGCTATATTAATAGTTTATTCTTTGTAGTTTGTATTATTGTGTTGTTAATTAAAAGAGAGGCAATTACTTATAAAATAAATTTACATATTGCACAATGTTTTAAAAACCAGTACAAACCGATTGGTATTACCAGTTGAACCAGATATCAGAGACATTACCGGTATGATAGAGCCTAGTCTAATTAGGGTATCAGTTTCGTTTTCAACCCGCCGAAAAATCCGGTATTATCGGTGCATATTGATAAACAAGTTGTACGCATGTTCAGTTTTTAGTTTTAAAGAGGATAAACTGGCTTCTTAAACAAAAGGTTACTTGTTGTATATGTTACTTAATTTTAGTATATTTTGATTATTGGTAACTAAAACTTCTTATTTTACATTGTAGGAAACGGAAATAGTTCAAAATAGTTATGTTCTTGTTGATGAGGATGATGATGATGATGATGATGATGATGATGATGATGATGATGATGAATTTTGTCTGCATTCAACACTTTAATACAATAAACCTATTGTAGACTTTTATTTAGAAAAAACTTTGTTGGAAAACTGATTTTTAATCATCGAATTATGTAGTTTGGGATTATTATTTTTTTGGTTGAAGTTGTATTTTTTTGGAATTATAGGGTTGACTAGTCACTTGGTTGAACCATCTAATACTACAACCGGTTAAACCATTGTTGAGCCCAACCCAAAACGGTACAACAAACGGTTTTTAAAACATTGGTATTGTAGAAATTAAAGTCATTCAGCAAAATATGAACCTGCCACAGCCACACCAAGCAATCAGTTTATTCTTTGTAGTTTCTTATAATTCTGTGGTTGATTCATATGTTCTAAACCACACTAAAAGGAATAATTATTGAATATACTTGTGATTAGGTGTTGTGTATTTTAGTTATAACAAAACTTCAAGTTCCTGGTACATCTACCTTTAAATTCATTAATGTTGAAAGCAACATCCATCAAATTACTTGAATGTTGTTATATTTTTTCCATGTTCATTAAAGTCCGTACCTAAGTCCTAACTACTTTTTTTCTAAAAGCAATCTCATATACTCCTAATTTTACATCTTTTTATCATGAGCCTTGAACCCTCAACTTATAAGAGATAAGCATGATTTTACACACTTGGATATCATTAGACTAAAGGCCTTTTGGCATCTAACTACTTAATTTTCACGTTATGCTAACAGATTTTGGTCTAAGCGTGGCGGAGATTGACCAAAAGTTTCGAGGGGGCGTAAAGTGATGGGACCCAAATTTTTTTCCTATCCTTATGTTTCGGGTGGGGTTGGGTTGGCTATTCGATTCAAATCGGGTCAAATAATAATAGTTCCAAATAAAACAAAGTGTATATCTACCAAACTACCCATCATTTATATACAAAGTTTATAAATATTTAGGATATACAATTTAGGAAAAATAATCAGGGGGGCGATCCTATATAATTTTAAAATTTTCGGACGAAAAATCGAAACTTATACACTTCTAACCGAAATATTGGGGTGGGCGGGTGCACCCCCGGGCATCCACAATACTTCGCCCCTCTAAGGTGGCAATTTGGATGTTTTGTGGTTTGTGAAACAACCCAAAGAGTGTTCACATGTGAACCACCATGGTTCATATATGAACCAAGACCGATAAACATGAAGTAATGTTAATCAAATGTATAATTCCGTTTGCATTTGCATGAATCAGTGAATCACAAAGTAAAATAAACAATTCGAGAAGTGAAGACATTATAAACAAGATTTTGAATTCCTAGAACTGACATGGTAGTTACTATGAACAAAAATTAGTTCACATGTTATTCAAAAGGAGATAGTTTGTTGCGTGTTTACATTCTATTTTGATGTAAAAAAAACAAAATTAAAAAAAAACTTCAAAACTTAACTTTGGAATAAAAAACAATTAAAAAGTTAATATTATAAAACTTAATGTTTATTTTTTATATTTATACTAATTTTTTTAATTTTTAAAAATTAAACTTTTGCAGCGTCAGCGTAGGATTATAGCCCTTTCACAAAAAAATATAAATAAAAAAGTCAAAGGTTAATATTGTAAAAAGGTTTTATCAAAATGCTGTTTAGAAGAAGGATATAATAGGAATATTGTTTTGGTAGAAAAGTTAGGAAACAATCCTATCCACTAAATTTAAAATAAATGGTTAAGACTAAGTTAGTGGAATTTAAAAAAAAAACAAAAAACAAAAAAAGAGACGTGTGGTTTGGTTAGTGTATTCTAGCAAGACAATACTTTCTCTCTCTTCGCCCCCCTCCCCTCCCCCGTTTTAACACTTTCATATGACATTATTTTTTTATAAAAAATGTACCATAAAAACGAACGTTTTTATCTTTAAAACGACTATGCTATTGTTATACTTTTGAAGAAAAATAAAATCGAAACCCAGATGCGTAAAATACAATGGACAAAAAACACACAAAAAATATATTTTCTAAAACAAAATGAATAAAAAACACAAAGAAATTTTTTTTTCTATAACGCAAAATATACAAAAAAACACAAAGAGATGTCTTTTTTTCTAAAATGAAATTGACAAAAAACACAAAGAAATATTTTTTTTCTAAAACACAAAGAAATATCTTTTTTTTTTCTAAAACACAATGAACTAAAAACACAAAAAATATGTTTTTCAAAAAATGTAATGGACTAAAAAGACAAAAACAAAAGCTTTTTTCACACTCTTTTGTAAAACGCAATGACTTAATTCGAAAACCTTAGATATATTGTAAACGCAATACGAAAACCCAGATCGTAATACGCAATTCAAAAAATTTCTTACACAGGTCAAAGCCAATTTTTTACGATTTCTTTGATGAGTGACGAAATTTGAATATTAGAAACACTTATCAACAATTGAATTGAATAAATTGAGTGATTTGCTTCAAAATCAATTCAATTCAACATTTTTTTCGTTTGGGTTTTATAGCTCTATGATTCGGATTAGGTCTATCGTTGTATGAATTGCATTTCTGATATTGACCCTAAAAACGAAACGGAAGGCGAAAACAACCATCTGGGATCATTCAATACTACGGTATGAATACGATACAAAGGCTGAAACCCATGGAAATACCCCTTTATTAAAGAAAAAAAGACATTACGTAACTTTATTGCATTGTAAAAGAATATACTATGATTATGTTATTAACCACCCTATGTAGTGGATTATTTCAACGTAAGGGTTTATATTTGTTCTATTCTGTTGGTAATAATGGAACAATTTTTTTCGTTGGCCCTCTTATGTCAAGATATGGCTCAAATAATAAATATCCTTTTTAGGTGGTCTACAACTCTGTGGGTGTTATCAATATCTCTACGTGTGATTCGTTAAGACATAAAATTCCCGCTACTTCTTTTTCTTTCAAGGAATGAAGTGTCATGAGTTGAATATAGATTTTCGTTTTTTGTTCATTATATTATTCGGGGGTTGGTGAAAGGAAAGAAACGGCTTAGAAGAGAAAAAAATGAGAAATTATATGAAATAAAAATATGTTTCTTTAAAAAAAGTTGAAAAACACGTTGATTGGGTGTTTGAATCATTGTTTGATGACGAAAATCGCACTATGAGGTAGTGATTATAGAGATAGAAAGTGAAGAAAGTGAAGAAAATGTTGAAGATGATAGGTTTGGAAGATGTAGGGAAAGAGAAAGGAATAAGATAAGATTGACTAAAATACATTTTACCTTTATTTTTCAATTTTGTCACATGTCACAACCTCATTCATTCATACCTTCATACCTTTCATACCAAAACTATATTTCCTATTTGATCCTAGAGGATCAAGAAACTTGTGTAAATAGCCACATTATCTATCCATTGTTTGAATCAATCAAACAAACATTTAAGTAGTCGAACTAGAGGTGCATAAAAAACTGTATCTAGAACCGGACTCAAGAAAAAACCTCGAACTAGTTATTTTTGTACGCGGGTATTTTATACCCGTAACCGAACCCGGCCCAACTCGTAGGGCATGGATAGGGTATGCATTTTGAGCTCAACTTCCGTACCCTATACTCGCCCCGAATTTTAAAAGTATATTTTTATGTTTACAATACAAGTTTTATATGTAAGTTTTTTTTAGAAAGGCAAACTATAAAGCAAATAATTTGGTACTTGAATGAACTTATGTTATTGTAATTTATTTTTACATATTACAAACCAAATTTAATTTTTAAACCAACTTAGTTTTGTGTAGAATAATTAAAAAAAACCTTATTTTTTTAAACCAGGTATCAATATCCAGACCCATACGCGGTTATACCCAAACCCGAGCCGATCGTACCCTACCCGGATACATAGGGTGTGGTTTTTCTGCTTTATAATTGTACCCGAACCCTACCTGATTTCTCTTAATACTCGATTTTCCAATACTTGATCATACACGGACCCTATTCCATACCCGGAACAGGGTATATGTAAAAAAAAGACGATTCCTCTAAGTCCAGGTATTCCTCTTGGGCTTCGTGACATCTTAATCATTGGATTCGAATATGTTTCTTTTCCACTTAATGGGCCGAACATTAACCACATGAATGTAACAAGTCAGGCAGGACCTGTATTTTGTGGAATTCCAAGGCAATGACATTCCGCTACCACCTTATCCATGCTACTTGATTTTTATGTAGTTTTGTAGATTATATTATGTGGAAATTACATTAGCATAGGTGAAGTGATTGTTACTAGGGTGTTCAGCGAATTGAAGTTCGAATTACTTGAGTTATACTTAAATGCCGAATTTTAAATTCAAATAAAAATTCGAGAATACTAAACACATCTAATTCGTTAAAAACTACATCTAAAACATCTTACTTATCCAAAATATTCAAAGCGGTAGCTTCCAAAGTGCAAGTTTTTAGCAAGTAACAAAAAAAAAATTATAAATTAACAAGAGAATCATCGGGGCGTAGCACTGAGCGAAACAGATTGTACAAGAGAATCCATAACAACTATTAATGACAATATATTTAACGTTAATATCTCATACTACTAACATATAAGGTAAAAACAGTCATTACAGATAGCGAGTCTCACGAACAAAACTATTCCGACAACTCAGATTTATTTAGTGGAGTTTCTAGACTTCCTACTTGATTCATCACAACATAGCATAGCATCCTATCAACCTGTCACATACGTTAAAAAAAAGTCAATACATAAAATGTAAAGGTGAGTACACAAGTATGGATAGCATATAGTAGTGAAAAGCGTTTTACGCATAACCAGCATGTATCACGTAACGGGCGAAGCATGTAACTATCAAAACTATGTTCACACTTAACCACAAGACTGCGTTGTAGAGTATGCGCGACACATGTCCAGCGGACACGTGAAGTAAAGTGATGTGATCCCTAGCAACCCCTGTCCACGACAGCTGCTGAGTCCAAACTATAGTGCTATCGTTGCTAGAGGCGGTATAGTGTAACATTGTATAAGCATAGTGTATAACATGCGGGAGCGGTTAGCGCTGTAAAGTGTTTGCGTTGTGTGTTGTTGTGTTTTCATATAGAGAACGTATGTAACACCCAAAAGTGCGTTAAAAGAAAATGGGTTCGAGTATACTCACAGTTCGTGTTTAGCTAGTAAACACACACTTGGATTGAAGGAAGCGCGTTGGAGTTAGCCTGAGGAAATGTTAAACAAAAGTTTTTCCCTTGCCCTATCAGTCGAGTCACTTCCTTCCACTCGCCTTACAAAGACCTACTAGACTATCGACTTTAGATAGTCATCTTCCTCCCCCATTTTCACTCGCTTCCTCTCGTCTTTGGTCAATGGTGAACTCCACTTCACGATCTGGTGGAATTCCAAGTAATTCTTTTGGAAATACATCCGGGTACTCACAGACAATCGGATGGCTATCTATGGTTGGTTCTTCAGATGAAAGAGATTTAATGGATGCCAAAAACCCTGCACAACCGTGCGATAGGAATTTCTGGGCTTTGAGGGCAGAGATAATCTTGAGGACTTTTCGTGGTTGAGTCCCCAGAAAGACGAGTTCAGGAGATTGAGGGTCTCCAAAAATTACACGTCGAGTTCGACATTCGATAGTGACGTTGTGTTTGGATAACCAATCTATTCCTAATATTATATCAAAATCTTCCATTTTCATGGGTAACAGATCTGCTTTAAGTATAAGGGATTTAACTTGTATAGGACAGTCTTTATAGACATGGGAAATCACGACAGGATAACCCATAGGTGTTGTAAGAGTAAGAGTGTTCTCTAATAGCGTAGGTATTGCCGTCAGATGTTTAATAACTGATAGTGAGACTATAGAATGAGTTGCTCCAGTATTAAATAAAACTTCAACATCATGTAAGCCCAAACGAAGAGTGCCAGAGACCGTAGCTTGTGCATTTGAAGTCTCTGTAGTATTCAAAGCAAACACTCGTCCTCCAGTAGTGGGTCGAGCAGTATTCCCAACATTAGTTCCTTTAGGGTCTGGCTTCGGACATTGCTTAATCATGTGATCAGTCGCTCCACATCTAAAGCAAGCTCCCAATGCCCGACGACATACGCCTTGATGATGATTACCGCATATATTGCATACAGGGATTTGATTTTGGTCCTTGTTGTTAGATTGACGGTTGACAGATGGAGTCCTACTAGGGGCCATATAGGGTTGGGGTTGTTGAGCATGATTGAAAGTTTGGTTTCTTGGTTGCCATTGATTATTTTGGTTGTTATGGTTACGCGTGAATTGGTTTCTTCGATCTCCATTGTAGTAGTTTTGATTGGATGACTGCCAGTAGTTATGATGCGGTTGTCCTCACGGTTTCTCTTGCGGTTCTCCTCGGATTTAGCCCATCTTTTCTTATTTTCTATTTCCAATGTTTTAACAGCATCTGCAACTTCAGTAATGTTGTTGAACTTTTGCGTTATTATCCATCTTCTGTTCTTTTCACAGACTGCCCACTTCATCTTTTCTGCTTGTACTTCTGGTGTTCCAGCCGCCGCCCCGAGAAAACTAGCCAGTCTACAGAATCTAGCCATGAATTCTGACCATGGTTCATTATCCCGCTGCTCGATAGATGCATATTCACTAGCATACTCGTTTTTTCTCTACCTCAGAAAAATATTGCTTGAAGAATATGGTGCGAAAATCGGCCCAAGGAAGAGTAGCAGCAAACCCATTTCCACCGTTAGCAAGTTTAACTCCTTCCCACCATATACGAGCGTCATCTTCCAACTTATATGATGCCAACCTTGTCTTAAATATATCATCTACATCGAGGACTTCAAATATCTTTTCCACATGTGCTATCCAGTTGCTAGCATCCACTGGCATGGCTGCATTGCTGAATGATCTTGGTTTTTGCTTTTGGAATCTCTCATTCCAAATATGAATCCCTTCAGACGGTTTTGTATCAGTGTTTTCCACTTTGTTGTTTCTTGGTGGAGATGTAGGAGGAGTAACATGGGGAGATGTAGGAGGTGATATATGGGGTGGAGTTGGACGTGGTGGAGGAATCGTGTTATGTACGTGTTGGTCAACGGTCTGTAGAATATTAGGCAGTATTCTTTCGAAAGCACGCTAAAAGGCTTTATCAAAATTATGTCGTTTAGAAGAACCTGATTTCCGACGAACAGATCTTAGAGGAGGCATCTGGAAGGAAAGATAATGTAAGAATGACGATACAAACAAAACGAAAGATTTGATTTCCTATCCCAGTTTCAACCCATTAACTCACAGGTGTGATTATATTTAATGTTTAAGTTTTCTACAGGAAAGAGCCTGTGCTCTGATACCATAACTGTAACACCCCAGCTCGGTTCTGGGCTGACGTGTCACTATTACAGAATCAGATATAAAAGGGGCTTATTTTATTAATATCCAAACGAGTTTACAAAAGATTTATTCCTGATAATTTATTTCATACATTATTAAAACTACACACTAAGTTTCCAACTTGTTTATTTTAGCACTCTTCACACTTTCCCGCCATCCCTGCTAACCTGTAGAAAAGAAAAAAATATGCGAAGGAGCAAAATGCCACGAGCGGATAATGATAGCAATGAATAATGAAAATGAAAGAATAGATAATAATGCAATTGTAACTACATGATAGAATTCAATAACTTTACTATGTTATAAGAAATACCCATCGAGCCCGGTATATATATAGTATAACAGAACAAGCGGAACAGGCTAGCTAGTCCTGAACCGATGTGCGATGGTGTATGGGCATCATACAAACCACCCACCAAAAATAATAGTATCCTAGGATCGATCCATACGCCTCGAAAAATATAGCCGGCACTCCTTAGAGTTCAGAACAGGCGAGACGCTGTGATTTAGGCTCACCGTCACAGTCGGTGCCACGCCATTGATGCCGCAGTGACATGCTTGCGGTCACCACCACAAGTAGGGGCGTGCTCGGGTATCAGAGTACAGAGGGTAAACATATAATAATTTTATATTTCTCCATAATCCAATATAACAGGTTAGACATATTATCATTAGGAATGTGATAATGAATACCATTTAATAAAGATAATATCACATGTAATATGGTTCTAAAACTGTATTCAGATTCAGAATTGATTAAGACAGGTGAATGAATTAAACGAGAGTAACTTAGTAAAACGATAATACGAAATAATAGCTTGAAATGAAGATTAACAAACAAGGTTAAAAACCCATACTATACGGATAGTAAAGGAAGCAATCCGCACCTTTAATAATTAGTGTAGGTGTCCTTGAATAGCATGAGATTCTACAGGATAATTATTATTTCCAAATCAGATTTATTTATTCTTAATAAACTAGTTTGCTTTAACATTTACTAATTAAAATCAAGAATAAATATTTTACCAATATGATAAGTAATTGATACGTTGAATCTTAATTGATAAGTAATAAATATTTTACCAAAATTTCATTTATTATAATGGTGGCGGGGCACGACTGCATGATGTGTTTCAAATCTTAAAATCAATCCAGGATTCTAGTCTAGGTGGTTTCTTTCATCATATAGGTAAAGTCTTCGCCTTACTTCGTATAATCTAGTTTTAGTTTAATAATTAGTTAAATAGATTTCCTTAGATTTTCAGTAACCCCCCCCCCCCCCAAAAAAAAAGAAACAATTAAACAGTTTGAGTCGTGTCTGTCAGCGTCTGTTAGAGTCTAGTTAACGTGATTAATAGAGTCTTGTGGTTCGATATCCGAACATCCTTAGGTCATACTACAGTGATCGGTACACTTGCCGGGGAATGCCTCCGTGGTGCGCCACGTTTATAAGGGTCCTTGGCTAGACCCAAAGTCAGTCATATGTTACCCAAGTGGGATGTTTTGCATCCCATGTTGCACCGTCGAAGAGCATCATCCAAACTTCAGTCTATGACTTTCATGTACTTGACCGAGTCGTCGTCTTCTACTCTTTTCCCAACCCCAAATTCCATTTCCTTGTCCCCAACCCTCAGTGTTAATGTCCAGCCATTCATATCCACCATTGCGTGGGCGGTGGCTAGGAATGGTCTTCCTAAGATAAGCGGTACCTCGGTATCTTCCTCCATATCTAGAATGACAAAGTCGGTCGGGAAGACAATGTCTCCGACTTTTACCAATAGATTTTCGGCGACACCTTGTGGATATTTTATGGACCTATCGGCGAGTTGTATGCTCATCTTTGTAGGGCTTGTTTTCCCTAGTCTGAGTCGGTCGAACATTGATGCGGGCATGAGGTTGATGCTAGCCCCAAGATCGGCTAGTGCATTGCGTATGGGTGACCCCCCAATCGAACAAGGGATGGTGAAGCTTCCGGGATCGATCTTCTTTTGTGGGAGTTTGTTGAGTAACAAGGCGGAGCATTCTTCGCTTAAATTAACTAGTTGCAATGATTCAATTTTCCTTTTGTGAGTGAGAAAGTCTCTCATAAATTTTGAATATTTAGGCATTTGAGTGAGGACTTCTACAAATGGAATATTGACATGCAATTGTTTTAGTAACTTTATGAATTTTGTGAACTGCTCATCGGTCTTTTGGCGAAGTAACCGTCCGGGGTAGGGTACCGCTGGATTCTTTACAGGCTCTTGATTTGGTGGGGGAGTTGTTTCTTTTCGGGGCACCGGTGAAGTTGCGGTTTGGTTAGATAAACTATTTTCTGTTGGAGGTAGCGGAGCCTCTTCGGGACCTACGGTACCGGTTCTCAACGTGATGAGATGTACTTGCGCCTTTGGGTTGGTTTCGGTATTGCTGGGTAACGCGCCTTGTGGTCTCTCGGAGAAATTTTGAGCTAGTTGATTTAATTGTTTTTCAATGTTTTGAATACTAGCTTGTTGATTTCTAAAGTTCGATTCCATTTGTTGAAATCGATCCGAGTTTTTATTTTCGGTGTCGGAGATGAGGCGTGAAATAGTTTCTTCAAGCCTTTCTCGTCCCCCTTGTTGCTGTTGAGAGAAATTTTGTGACTCGTTTCTTGGTTGTTGAAAGTTTGTTCGTTGGTTTTGATTTTGTTGGTTACTACTATTTCCGGGTTCTCTCCAACCAAGGTTAGGGTGGTTACGCCATCCTTGGTTGTAGGTACCCGTTGGAGGACCTGACGGCCAAGGTCTATTATCAATGTAATTTACCGTTTCTGTTTGATTATCCATTTCTTTCATACAACTCCAATTTTCATGTGGTCCACCAGACCCTCCACAAGCCATAACCGAGGCCGTTTTCGCCATTTCTAACTTTTTGATTTTTGAAGAAAGGGCCTCGATTTGGGCTTGTAAAGAAGTGCTTTCATCAACCTTATGGGCGCCCGGGGCAATAGATTTTGTTCCTTGGGGAGTGTGCCACTGAAAATTGTTTTGAGCAATTTCCTCAATTTGATTATAAATTTCATTTGGGCGATGATTACCTAGAAGTCCCCCGGAGCTAGAGTCAAGTGTTTATCTTGTGTGTGGCAACAATCCGTTGTAGAAAGTGGATACTTGTTGCCATACCGCAAGACCATGATGAGGACACTTTCTTAGTAGCTCCTTGAACCTTTCCCAAGTTTCATATAAGGATTCCCGTCCTCTTGTGAGTATGTATTAATTTCAGTCATTAATTTAGCCGTTTTAGAAGGAGGGAAATACTTATACAAATTTGGGCTAGTTCATCCCAGGTGTTTACCGATCCAACTGGGAGGGTGTTAAGCCAAGCCTTAGCTCGGTCTTTTAGTGAAAATGGAAACATTCGGAGGCAGATGACATCATTTGATGCTCCGTTGATCCGAAAAGTATCACATATTTCCAAAAAGTTTGTAATATGTAAATGGGGATCTTCGTCCGCAAGCCCATGGAAAGTTGCGGAGTTTTGGAGCATTTGGATCAAATGCGGCCGAAGTTCAAAGTTGTTGGCATCGACATTCGGTGCATTGATGGCGGCGCCGAGATTGCCTACCGTGGGCCGTAGGTAATCCATTAGGGTACGTTGATCCGCCATTGGAAGTGGGTCCCCCGAAACTTTCTCTTGGTTTTTAGCCTTAAGTCTTTTTCTTAGAAAGCGTTCGGGTTCGTCAAGAGTTTCTTTTATGTCTTTACTGGAACTGGAGCTCATACTCTGCGTAGGAAGTTCAGGTGCGGTGCCTAGGTTCCAAGTCCTGCGATAAAACCAAAAAGAATGTTGGTCAGAAGTTTCACCACGGCCCTGTGCTCAGCTGAACACGGCCCCGTGGTCGGAGTTACAGTGATTTTTTTCCGTATCCCTGTTACTGGAGAATTTAACACGACCCCATGCTGCACCGACACGGCCCGTGCTCAACTCTCTGTAACTCAGAAAATAAAAACTGCCAGTAACGATGCTGGGCACGGCCCGTGTCCAACCAGGCACTGCCCTGTGCTGAGCTCTGCAGAAGCTGGAAAATTTAAGAAAAGTCCTAAAAAAAAAAAGAAAAATATAAAAAAACAATTAGGCCGTTGATTCCTAACTTTCTTAAAATCCTTGTGTCCCCGGCAACGGCGCCAAAAAGCTTGATATGTGTTAGCGTGAATATATTTTTAGCCCTTTTTAACACTTTAATCAAGTTTTTAAATTTATAAAACACGATATTCTACTAACACTAAACACACATATGGGCAAGTGCACCCATCGTGAGCGTAGTATAGTGTTGGTAAGATACCGAGGTCGTCCAAGGACACAAGAGCTTTTAGTACCGGTTTATCCTCAATGTCTAATCAAATCAAAATTTTAGAAAAAAGTTTTAAATATGAAAATAAAAACTAAAAATGCTGAAAATAAAAATAAAAATAAAACAGATAGACAAGATGAATCACTTGGATCCGACTCGCCTTTAGTGTAACCTTTGATGATTTCCGCACTTTTGCACTTTTTAAGAGATTATCTTAGTTATAGTAGTAGGCCCCTCTTTTGAAGGTGGCGTTACCCTCAACCCAGTAGTTTGAGTCAGTAAGGATACAATCCTAAAGGGTCGGAATATTGAAAGATAATTAATTAAGTTATTAATACGTAATGTGGTAGGCCCCTCTTTTGAAGGTGACGTTACCTTCGGCTAAGTGGTTTGAGTCAGCAGGGATACACTCCTAAGTAGTCGGGTTAATGTATTAATAGTAGTTTACATATGAGGGGATCAAGCCATTCGCACCCCCGCCATCCAATACCAGTGGGTATTGAAGGAGGTCCTAGTAAGCTTGACCCAGGTCCTTGCAGGATCTATACACTGAACAAGGCAAGAACCTTACAAACCATCCCCTTAACCCCTGACCAGGTAGCCAACATATCTCTATATAGACCTTAGAGATATAAATGGTGTAAATCTTTTATTTTATATAAACAGTAAAATAATGCCAAGACACCACGGACAAATGATAAGGAAGTTTCACCTTCAACATAAGAAACTAGTTATTAAAGTCATTAATACAAACCAAATAAAAAGTGCGAAAAGATTAAAAATCAAAAGTATTACACTAAATGCTTGTCTTCACCAAGTGATGTAAGAGATTTAGGAAAAGATGGCCTTTGATTGTCAAGAACTCTTACTATCAATCTTGGATCCCGAGACTACTACATACACTCTATGATGGATGATGGATGATGGTGGTGGATGTGGGTTGTAGTGGTGGTGGAGTGTGGGTGAAGTGGGAGAGAGGTGGTTTATCAAGGGATGCATTTGAAGTGAACCAAGCACCCCTATTTATAGCCTGCACAGAAGCCCGGACATGGCCCCGTGTCCATTGGGCACGGCCCCGTGTCCATCCTTATTCTCTTTCTTCATTAATTGCAATATGTCTGCATTAGCTCCACACTCCCCCGTGTCCGCTTGGCACGGCCTCGTGTGCATAAGCGTATCTGTACTATCAAGATTTGCTTGGATTGTGCGACTGTTGTTGTCATGGTGGTAATGATTTTGACCAAAATCGGACCAGATATCTCAATCGTTATGATGATTTTGAAAAAAAATCTGATTGTGTAGACTCGTGAATCTTGGTAGGCAATCCAGATCGATGGCAACTATCATTTGTAATTGTTAATGGAGCAATGGAAGATTGGGCATCATAATACGACCAAAAATCCAAGCCTCTTAATACTTGATTTATTTATTTGATGGTTTTATTTTTTGAAAGTTACGTACAAAAATCATCCTTTATGTTGACACCAGATTGCAAAGTGTGTCATTTGTCTTTAAAAAATGCAAAAAAATGTACTCAATGTTTGCAAACCCTTGCACATTATGTCCTTTAGCCCCAACTCAGTTAGTTTTCATGGTTAAATCTGACCAAATGGACCCCACATGGGTATTTTGGTCATTTTACTCTAAACACTAAAATAAATAATTACAAAATAAATAAAATGTTCAAATTTATTGAAGTGGGTGATCTCTAATCAGAGTAGCTATTAGGTATGATGTGTTAATAGAATTATAAGAAAGATCAAAGCTTTTAAGCTTAACAAGTTTCCACCCACCGGTACTAAAGGCACTATACATGAACCCAATGTTGGAGGTATCGAGCCTGCATACTTATTGTTGTACAACTGAAGCCCTCTAAGATTGGGTAAAAAACCTAACTCCTTTGGGATTGAACCACCAATGGCATTATCATGTAGGCTAAGCTTTCTAAGAGCTTGAAATTGACCATTTTTTAAGTGATTTGACCACCTAAACCTCTCCATGGCAGTTGTAGCACAATAACATGACCCTATGCACACTTAATCCCTTCCCATGCACCAAAACAAGCTCAGTAATTAACCCAAGTATGAAAGTTGGAGGGCTAGTAAGTTTGTGGGCCGAACGTTTGACAACGGTAGATCTGTGGACCGAACGACGACTGTGGCAGATATGTGGACTGAACGATGACGACGACTTTTAGGGTTTCGACGGCGGCGGAGCTGTGGAACAACGACGAGGTAGTGATGTGATGGCGGTGGTGGTTCGATGGCGGAGGAGCTGTGGGCGGTGGTGATGTGATGGCGGTGGTGCTATGGCGGTGGTGGTGCAATGGCGGAGGAGCTATGGGCGGTGGTGATGTGATGGCAGTTATGGTGCTATGGGCGGTGGTGGCCTCAGATTGTAGAGAGAGAGTTTGGGGAAGGAGAGAGTTTTGAGAGAGAAAGATAGGGTTTTTTGTTTGTTTATTTTAGTGTTTAGGGTAAAATAACCAAGATACCCTTATTTGGGGGGTCCATTTGTTCAGATTTAACTTTGAAAACTAACTGAGTTAGTGTCACGACCCCCGACCCACCCTGGACAGAATCGGGAGCCATGAACAGCCAAGTGGTACCGGTGATTATTTTGAAAAATATTGCAGCGGAAATTTCATCAGGACCGTGAGTTAGGAAAAATATCAGAGTTTAGAAAACGCCGGATTTTATTTATTAAATAAATGGGATTAACCCATGTTTTACAAAGGTAGCTTTAATAAGGGATAAATCCAATTACATAAAACAATATTTCTTAATTTGATTTAATTAATAAAATAAGCCACTTCTTGAAGCCTTTCAGTGTCGTATCCATCTCTTACTCCAATCTGCTGTAATTACCTGAAACGCGTTTTAAAAGGTTTTGTCAGCAGGAAATACTGGTGAGTTCATTCTTTTTACTAAAACGACGCGTTTGTTATAATTTACAGTATTAAGAGCGATTACAATGTTTCCATATATCAACCAACTACCCAAGGTATTTGTCACTCGACTCGTTTCTGAGACTATGGTCAGATCATCCATTGGCTAACTTGTTGTCCAATGGTGACGGGAACAAGTAATGTATACAAAACCCCACACACCGGCTGTAATTTGGTGATTACAAAGACTTAATCCCTGTAATTATAACTTTGAAAATAAACATGCTTTTGAAATCAAATTTGATAAAAAGAGAATGACTCACATTATAAGCATGCAGATTTATACGGGCAGAGCTTAGCCTATTGATTAGTCTTGTAACCTAGTGCACACAAACTAGGTAAGTAACTAATACAGCATTTACGATAACTCACGAGATTAAAACCCTCACAACGAATGACAAGTGCAATACTTAAACATCCATCGAATTAACGACGAATGACAAAGCATAACCCAAGTTTGAGCAGCACTTAAACATCCATTGGATTGATTTCTATCGATCGGACATTAAATCGTATCAGCGATCGAGTTATTACCCTGCTTTGCGGCAGAATTCGGGCTTATGTGTGTGTTTGGTAGTAATCAGACTATAACTCAGTGTACGAATTGAGTTTTATCGTCGTTCCAACGCCAAAATGCAAGTCCCACACCCCTCTATTTATACTGAAGATTTGACCCCCTCGCGTGACGCAAGGGGTCTCCTTTGGGCGTCGCGTGACGCGACGGGTCACATTTCATCATATGGTTGCCACGTGTGTTTCTAGCCTAGCTGAGTCGACGGATCTTGAAAATTCGATTTAGACAGCAAGATATGTGGATAATCGTCAATAGGGAATACCCCCCCTGAGTTTTAGGGGCCCTGATCCTGATTCTGATTGTTCTGAAATTTTTAGGGTTTATGTAGGATTACTTAGGGGTCTTAACTAAGGTTTCCTTGTGAACAAAATATAATAATAAATAATAGTTTTTGTGAGAGTTGTTATGGTTTGGGACAAAGAGGAAATAAAATGGTGAGAAAAGAAAATGGACTCGCTTAGTAACTTTAGGGTTCAACTAGAAGACCTCCTGGTAGAATTTTTTGGGTATAACTTCTGAGCTATTTAAAAATATATAATGCACTCGTGTTAAGTATAGTACCCCTAATTCAACCTTGTCCCGATGTCCCGAGACCGAATCCCAACAACTTAGTCGGGCAGAGCCCTGACATACGTTATGAGGCTCAGATCAATCGGAAAGGGTAGCGGTGATCGGGAGTTAAAACACTTAAAACGGGACAGGGCATTATTATTATGGGGTGAATACCTATTAAAAGAAGGAAAATATATAACTATATTCTATAGAGATGGCGAAAGGGTGTGTGATATCGAAAACACAGAAGAAGGAAATGGTTTGTAGATGCTATTTATAGTTAAAATATCTCTATGCCAAAGAAAGAAGATAAGGACACGTATTCCATGTAAACTTTGATTTTAGTACACATATGCACATACGTGCATATTTGGTGTCAGTTCAATGGTTAAATCATTATTCCTTTTTATTATCTTGATAACACTTACATAAGATTCTTTAATTCAAATATTATTATTATATATATAAAAATAGGACACGAAGATGGGAAACACACGAAATATGTTTCTTCTAATTTGTGAGATTTCATTTATTAGGTTTTATTATTATTATTATTATTATTATATTTTATTAATTTATATATTATAATTAATTTAACTGTTTTACTTATTTGGCGCGTATAACTTCTAAAATATGACATTTTACAAAATAATAAATATGTCTTTAGAATGAGAATAATTTTATCTACAGTTTGAACCAAGTTTCATTAAAAATGGAGTAGGTCCAAATACAATGTATTTTTATAATTTAATTAGTATATGGTTCCTGGGCCTGTCTAGGTACTTCATATTTCTTACAGTTAACTTACCTGTAATCTATCCGTCTAATAATATAAGTTTTTATATACTTTTATTTTATTTAGAAAGGTCACCTATATACAGGCCAATTAATTAATATAATATTTCAACCAACTATATAAAATAGTGTTTAAAACTATTTGGGTCGAATAATTATATTTAAAAATAAAACTAGTTACTAGTGGTTAATAAATTTAAATAAACCTATAATTCTTATATGATAAAAATGGGAATGTTACAGTTAGGGCTAAAGGACATAACGTGTAAGAGTATGTAAACATCGAGTACGTTTTTTGTACTTTTTGAATATAAAGGTCATACTTTGCAATCCGGTATCAACATAAAGGACGATTTTGTAATTTACTCTATTTTTTATTGATTTGATGTTAATTAAGTTTGAGATATATAAAATATAGTAAAGATATGTGATGATGTAAAGGGTGAGGTAGAGTTTATAGAAGTTTGTACATTGTGGGAAAGGTTAGTTTTTTAGTGAGGTTTGTGAACCTGGTATGACGATAAAGTGACGGTATGTAGGGGTTTGTGGGATTTGCACATTGTGGGTACTCTGAGAATTAGAAGGTTTTTTTTTTTTTTGAACGGCAAGGTGTCATACACTTTTTGGGTGCGAGACACCCCACACCCCCTTATTGGGGAGGCCTGTTGCCCCACTCCGGCCAGACATGAGTGTCTTAACTGTGCCCCAACTGGCATCAGAGAGTGGCCGGCGTCCAAGGAAAAACCCCACAGGTACCTCATCCCAACTATGGGGCTTAACGAGTTGAGAGCCGCCTCGAGAGGGGATCGAACTTGGGTACCATAGATAAAACCAATGTGCATCAACTAGTTGGACTGGAATCATTTGCTAAACAAGTAGAAGTTAATCATGCTATATTGTAACATAACAAGTAGTTTAAAAAAAACAAAGATAAATTGCTTTAGTTAGATATTTGTTGATGCATTCATCTGTCGACTTCGTCTTATATCGAGTCTTGGGTTTCGTTGCTGATCTGATAAAGCATGATGTCATCATATCCAATGATGACATCATAATGGTGACATCAATGTTGACATCATCACATGACAACATCATATGAAATTGCATGCAAACTTGAAACAGAATGTTAATTTGTCGGTTTCGCTTGAACATGCATTTCATGTGGGTTTCGCTTGAAGATATTTAGATAGGGTTTCGCTTGAACTAGTTCTGCCATCTTCAAGCGAAAGCTGAATAGTATAAATAGGCTAGTTGCTTATTCATTTGTAACAGTTCTGAAATTCCATACCGAGGTGCTGCCGGTGTGAAGACTGATTGTAAACGATATTATATCAATATAATCAGTGTTTAAAGTGATAAGCAAGCTGTTTCGACATCGGTTTCTTAGTTTCCGCCTCTGAAACTGATAAAATCTCTTCTGAACGACTCGTTCGGGTCGCAAAACGATCCTACAAGTGGTATCAGAGCTCAGGAGGAAGAGATCTTGCCAAAACAGCCTGTTTTCGTCACTTTTTCTGATTTCTACACCATTCTTTTTCAGATTTAAAATTTTTTCACTGTAAAAACGGCTCAAATTTTCACATATTGCGCGTAATCATGATTAAACAAATCCTGTAAAGTTTCAGAACGAAAATCGACTTAAAATGGGTTAAAATCAGTGTTTCGCTTGAAATCTGTTCGTTATTTGCTGACGTCATCTCGCTTAAAAACGCCCTTTCGCTTGAAAATTTTGGTGGTGTTTGAAGCGAAACATCGGCTTTAGCTTGAAATTGACCTATTTCGCTTGAGTTTTCACGGCTTTCACTTGAATAGTTCATCGGGGCATGTGATAGACATTAATCGATGTTGTCTGTTAGTGGGGGATTTTGAAAGTTCATTGATTCATGTGATTTGTCAGGTCATTGATAGTTGGAAAAAGAAATTATATCAAGTTGTCGGTTTGCATGTGATCATTATTAAAAGTTACAGGTTGCAGGTCGATTGCATGTGATTTGATAAATTCTAGATATTGAAAATTGGTTTAATTTGGGAGGTCCAATGGGAATTTAAAGATGAAAAGTTGTCTGACCACTTTATCCATTCACATGTGAGATTCAATCAAACCTTGTTGAATAGAAAATAAAATTGTCGGGTTAGTGAGTCCTGCGGCCCAATCAGTAATTTTGTAAAGTAAATTGTTGTTGGCCACTTGATGTATTCACGAGATTTCAATCAAGATTGACATGTGATCGGAATTAAATTGTGCTTATCGGCTATTGTTTGAAGTCCAGTGAATATTAAGTGTATAAACAAGGTCCTCAGCCCAAGTTTCATTATCATTGACCAAATCAGTTAAAAAGTTTTTGAACAGATTGTTTGAAATGACAGAAATGTTTGACGAAAAAGAAAATGATTATCTTGAAAGTTTAAATCGTTGGTATATGAGAACTGTGGATAGCAATTATAGAAATGTGAGTGTGGATATTTGGGTTAAAAGTTTTGAACATTTCATGTGTCAAAAGGATGAAACATTGGATGAGTTGGAAAGACGATTTGAAATTTTAACAGAAAATTTGAGAAGAAAAAATATTAGAATATCAAAAGATGAACAGATATCAAAATTGGTAGCTGCATTACCTGCCAAATGGGATGAATTCTTGGTTGAACTAAAAAGGAAGGATATTTTTACAGAACTTTATCCAAAACAGTTTTTTAATGAGGTTAATGCAGAGTTTCGTAAGGAATATAAGAAAAAGAAGGAATTTTTGAACGAAATGGAAAAGAATTTACAAAAATTGGAATTGGATGTAATTACTGAAATCGATAATAGAATTCGTGTGTGTCTTGCAACAAAGAGTATTCTGAAATATGATATTAAAAGGAAATTTTATATTGATGAAAGTATGAATCCTTTTGATTTCGTTAAACTCTTTTATGCAGGAACATATAAGATGGAAACAAAGGAAGTTCCAAAAAATGAAGAATTTGTAAAGAATGAATCTTCAAGTTCTGCATCAGTGTGCTCTAAATGTGATATATTTGAAGCTGACAATGGCAAACTTTTGAAGGATGTGGAAAGTTTGACATTGGAAGTCAAAAAGTTGAAGGATGAGAAGCAAACTGATGTTAAACAGATTTTTATTTTGCAGGAAATTTGTGAGAAGCAAAAATCTGAAAATGTTAAACTGTTAAATGACTTGAACAGTTTGACATCAGAAAACAAGAAAGAAAATGGAAAAATTTTTGAAGATAAAATTCAAAGTTTTGAAAATGAAAAAGTAAAAATTGAGAAAGATTTTCAAAGTCAAATAAAAATTTTAGAAGATGAGAGAGATTTGTTTGGTAAAAACAATCTTGAAAAACAAATTGCAATCAATTCTCATCTTGACAAGATTATTCGACTTGAAAAGGAAGCAGAGTGTGATCAAAAGAAAATCAAGGAATGGGAAGAAAAGTTGAAGGTGTTTGTGAATACTTCAACTATTCCTTGTCCAAAACCTATTAATTCAGTTCCAATAAGTGACGATGTCACAAACTATGATAAAGTCATAGTTGAAGATTGTGATGAAAAATCTGATGATGAAAACGAAAAAATTGAAAAAAAGAATTTGTTTTTGAAATTAAAAGAAAAGTTTCAAGAAACTGTTTCACAATCAACTGAAAAAGGGAGAATACTCTAAGCAAAAACCTTTGAAGAAGAAAGTGGAACAAAAACAAAAAGAGAAAATTTTGAAAAATGTTCCAAAAGAAAATAAAAGTTCATCAGATCAATCATCCAATCGCAATCAAAAATTACAAAAAGTAAAAAATGAAAATTCAAAAATTGTTGGTAATGAGTGGTGCAGGTTGGACCACAGTGCTCAAAAGCCAAATCCAGCAAACAATAGGAGGAAAGATTATCACCAAGCCAAACAGTGCTTTGATCTAAGTGTTTGGACTGAAAATGGTGATTGGTACGATAACAGAGTGTGTTACAGATGCGGTTATCAAGGACACATTGCTGTTAACTGCCAAAGTTGGAGTTATGAGACGAGAAAATGTTATAACTGCAATATCAAAGGCCATATTGCTAGAGATTGCTCAATGAGATCAATGAGAAGATCGAGGGTTGAATCTCAGAAACAGGTGAAGAAACCAGTCAATGTCAAGCCCAAAGAACAGAAGGTTCAAGAACCTAAAGTTCAAGAAAAGAAAGTTAAGCTTTCTCAGGGGAAAAAAGACAGACTGAGGAAGAAGAGGAAGAAGGCAAGAGAGTATCTGGAGAAGATTTTGTCCTCGGATACAACTGGTAAAACAGATAAAAGTTCTGATAAATCGTCTTGTTCACCAAAGAATGACAAATCAAGCAAAACGGATTCATCAGATACAAATCTGAGGACGAAAGAGAGAAAGAAGAAGAAGAAAATTGTTGGTGATGAATTTGTTTCTTCGGAAACAAAGGAGCCACATGTTGGCGATGAATCTGGTTCATCAAAGTCAGACAAGCCAAGTTCAGGCAATGAATCTGGTGTGGTAAAGCCAGAGGAGCCATGTGTTGAGGTAAAAGTTGAGAATTCTGGTCTAACAATGGATGATGCAAATTTTCCACCATTGTTGAACAAGAATTCAAAATCACCCAAGGACCGTCAGGCTTGGGTGAATCTGTTTAAATGAAAAACCTGACTTGCCGGAGCTCCCAGGTTTGTAAGAGTGGAGCAGGAATCGGCATATTTCTTGAGAAATTCACGAATGTTATATTTCAACTTAAAAGTGGTAAATCAGGGACATTAAGTTGTACTTGATTTTCTACAAGTGATTGTGTTGAAAAATCGATAAATGTTAAATCTTACAAGTGGTTAAAGAAAAAACAAGGTGATGAATGAAACCCCGTATTTGAGAAAAGACACACAAAACTTATTTTCCGGAAAAACCATTTTGATTAAAACAAACTTAAGTGTTTTGAAATCACTATGGGAAAATAGTTTGTTGTCAGGGGGAGTTCTGATTGTTCAAGCCAAGTGAATGGAGAATTGAAGTGATTCTCATCATGTTGTCACGTTTCTTGTACAGTTTGGTTTCAAATTTTCCCAGAAAATCAAAATTGAGACATATTTTGATTTTAGGGGGAGTAAAAATTTTCAAAAAAAATTAGAAAATTTGAAAAGTCAAAAACATTGAAAAATGCAAAAATGAGTTTTGTTGTAAAAAGAGGAAATGATAGTAGATCAGTGAGACTGTCACAGCATGCTAAAGAAATGGAGAGATAATATGTGATAAACGATCTTACTAAAGATGTGACGATAGGCTCAGCTAGACTAGTAGATTTGCGATAACGATACAAACTTAAATGAAAAAGCCTAGTTCTAGAGGGAAACATGGTCAAAAGCATAGTACTTAGTTTTGTCCTTCTTGATTGTGTGCCTACTCTGTAATCGCTGATTGTCGAAAGACATAAAACTGGTTAAGTTTGTGAACTTTCACAACTTTGCTGAAAAGTCACTGTGATTGTGCATTTCATTTTGCAAAGACTTAAACTTGTTTTATTTCTTTATTTTGTTTAAGCATCGGACATCCTCTGCGTATACGTGAGTATCGACCTGGATGTTGTTGCCTAAACGTTCTGCTTTATTTTCTTTGGTGTTTCGTTTAAGCTTTGGACCTCCTCTGCGTATACGGAAGTATCGACCTGGTGGTTAAAGCCTAAACAACTTCAACTTGTTTTATTTTTCTTATTTTGTTTAAACATTGGACTTTCTCTGCGTATACGGAAGTATCGACCTGATTGTTAATGTTTAAACATTCTGCTTTGTTTTCGCACAAATCACAGTTGATAAAAGTTTAAAGGCATTACTTGAGTCAGTGTATTGCATGATGAGGGGATATGCTGAGATCGTGGGGTCCATAAGAATTTTAGTGCTATCTTAATATACCTTAAAGTATCGGTAAGCATTTCGAAAGTTTTTAGATTGAGTTTATGTGGACAACAATATCGTCAATCAACGTGAATCGTTTAGAACTGAAAATGTTTAAAGCTTAACGGTGCTAGTGATTGGTCACATAAACTGATATGATCCTCTTACATAAACTCACAAAAATATTGTCTGCATATATTTCTTTACTGCATTTCATTCTTTTGAAAAAATCCAAAAAGATTTTTAGTGTGTTTTAGCATAAATTTTGAAAAATTCAAAAAGATTTTCGACAACTGGTGTTGAAGAGCTAATTTTCAAAGTTTCAAGTGCTGAACATGATGAACAGGTTTGGGAGTGTGAGTTTAACAGAAGAAATTTGTTTTGAGAAAGAAAAGTTTGTTTAGTTAATCAGGATAATTAATTTGAACTTGATGTAACTATTACTAGTAAGTTTTTCTTATTGATTTAAGTAAAAACTTATGTGGTGATGAGAAAATTTGTGCAGGAAATGAGCTTAAACAGAGATAAAGCCATGGATTGATCTCAAGGTGATAGCTAATTCCAGACAGCGATCCCATCATGATGAGAAGGGGAGTCTGACGAGGCTAGAGCCAAAGAGAAGATTCTGGTTTATGCTAAGAAAGAAGAGAGACTGATAAAGACTAAAGACGTTGAAGACTCGACATTTAAGACTCGTCAACATCTGAGGGGGAGTCTGTTAGTGCATTCATCTGTCGTCTTCGTCTTATGTCGAGTCTCAGTTTCGTTGTGGATTGGTTCAAGCATGATGTCATCTTATCCAATGATGACATCATAATGGTGACATCAAAGTGACATCATCATTGCATCATCTCACAAGAAGACAAAGCAATTTATGAAGATTTGCATGAAACAAAATGTCAGATTGCATGTTTTCGCTTGAACTGTTTCAGTCATATTCAAGCGAAAGCTAGAGGCTATATATAGGTTAGCATGTCATTTCATTTGTAACAGTTCTGAAATTCCAAACCGAGGTGTTGCCGGTGTGAAGACTGATTGTAAACGATATTATATCAATATAATCAGTGTTTAACGTGATATTCAAGCTGTTTCGACGTCGGTTTCTTAGTTTCCGCCTCTGAAACTGATAAAATCTCTTCTGAACGACTCGTCGGTTTCTTCCAATAAGTGACAATGTCACAAACTTTGACAAAGTTGAAGATTGCGATGAGAAATCTGATGATGAAAATGAAAAAATGAAGAAAAAGATTTTATTTTTGAAGTTAAAAGAAAAGTTTCAAGAAACTGTTCCACAATCAACTGAAAAAGGAGAATGCTCTAAGCAAAATCCTTTGAAGAAGAAAGTGGAACAGAAACAAAAAATTAAAAATTTGAAAAATGTTCAAAAAGAGAATAACAGCTCATCAGATCGATCATCCAATCGCAATCAAAAACCACAAAAAGTAAAAAATGAAAACTCAAAAATTGTTGGTAATGAGTGGTGCAGGTCGGACCACAGTGCTCAAAAGTCAAATCCAGCAAACAAGAGGAGGAAAGATTATCACCAAGCCAAACAGTGCTTTGATCTAAGTGTTTGGACTAAAAATGGTGATTGGTACGATAACAGAGTGTGTTACAGATGCGGTTATAAAGGACACATTGCTGTTAACTGCCAGAGTTGGAGATTTGAGTCAAGGAGATGCTTTAACTGCAATATCATTGGCCATATTGCTAGAGATTGCTCTATGAGATCAATGAGAAGATCGAGGGCTGAATCTCAGAAGCAGGTGAAGAAACCAGTCAATGTCAAGCCCAAAGAACAGAAGGTTCAAGAACCTAAAGTTCAAGAAAAGAAAGTAAAGCTTTCTCAGGGGAAAAAAGACAGACTGAGGAAGAAGAGGAAGAAGGCCAGAGAGTATCTGGAGAAGATTTTGTCCTCGGATACAACTGGTAAAACAGATAAAAGTTCTGATAAATCGTCTTGTTCACCAAAGAATGACAAATCAAGCAAAACGGATTCATCAGATACAAATCTGAGGACGAAAGAGAGAAAGAAGAAGAAGAAAATTGTTGGTGATGAATTTGTTTCTTCGGAAACAAAGGAGCCACATGTTGGCGATGAATCTGGTTCATCAAAGTCAGACAAGCCAAGTTCAGGCAATGAATCTGGTGTGGTAAAGCCAGAGGAGCCATGTGTTGAGGTAAAAGTTGAGAATTCTGGTCTAACAATGGATGATGCAAATTTTCCACCATTGTTGAACAAGAATTCAAAATCACCCAAGGACCGTCAGGCTTGGGTGAATCTGTTTAAATGAAAAACCTGACTTGCCGGAGCTCCCAGGTTTGTAAGAGTGGAGCAGGAATCGGCATATTTCTTGAGAAATTCACGAATGTTATATTTCGACTTAAAAGTGGTAAATCAGGGACATTAAGTTGTACTTGATTTTCTACAAGTGATTGTGTTGAAAAATCGATAAATGTTAAATCTTACAAGTGGTTAAAGAAAAAACAAGGTGATGAATGAAACCCCGTATTTGAGAAAAGACACACAAAACTTATTTTCCGGAAAAACCATTTTGATTAAAACAAACTTAAGTGTTTTGAAATCACTATGGGAAAATAGTTTGTTGTCAGGGGGAGTTCTGATTGTTCAAGCCAAGTGAATGGAGAATTGAAGTGATTCTCATCATGTTGTCACGTTTCTTGTACAGTTTGGTTTCAAATTTTCCCAGAAAATCAAAATTGAGACATATTTTGATTTTAGGGGGAGTAAAAATTTTCAAAAAAAATTAGAAAATTTGAAAAGTCAAAAACATTGAAAAATGCAAAAATGAGTTTTGTTGTAAAAAGAGGAAATGATAGTAGATCAGTGAGACTGTCACAGCATGCTAAAGAAATGGAGAGATAATATGTGATAAACGATCTTACTAAAGATGTGACGATAGGCTCAGCTAGACTAGTAGATTTGCGATAACGATACAAACTTAAATGAAAAAGCCTAGTTCTAGAGGGAAACATGGTCAAAAGCATAGTACTTAGTTTTGTCCTTCTTGATTGTGTGCCTACTCTGTAATCGCTGATTGTCGAAAGACATAAAACTGGTTAAGTTTGTGAACTTTCACAACTTTGCTGAAAAGTCACTGTGATTGTGCATTTCATTTTGCAAAGACTTAAACTTGTTTTATTTCTTTATTTTGTTTAAGCATCGGACATCCTCTGCGTATACGTGAGTATCGACCTGGATGTTGTTGCCTAAACGTTCTGCTTTATTTTCTTTGGTGTTTCGTTTAAGCTTTGGACCTCCTCTGCGTATACGGAAGTATCGACCTGGTGGTTAAAGCCTAAACAACTTCAACTTGTTTTATTTTTCTTATTTTGTTTAAACATTGGACTTTCTCTGCGTATACGGAAGTATCGACCTGATTGTTAATGTTTAAACATTCTGCTTTGTTTTCGCACAAATCACAGTTGATAAAAGTTTAAAGGCATTACTTGAGTCAGTGTATTGCATGATGAGGGGATATGCTGAGATCGTGGGGTCCATAAGAATTTTAGTGCTATCTTAATATACCTTAAAGTATCGGTAAGCATTTCGAAAGTTTTTAGATTGAGTTTATGTGGACAACAATATCGTCAATCAACGTGAATCGTTTAGAACTGAAAATGTTTAAAGCTTAACGGTGCTAGTGATTGGTCACATAAACTGATATGATCCTCTTACATAAACTCACAAAAATATTGTCTGCATATATTTCTTTACTGCATTTCATTCTTTTGAAAAAATCCAAAAAGATTTTTAGTGTGTTTTAGCATAAATTTTGAAAAATTCAAAAAGATTTTCGACAACTGGTGTTGAAGAGCTAATTTTCAAAGTTTCAAGTGCTGAACATGATGAACAGGTTTGGGAGTGTGAGTTTAACAGAAGAAATTTGTTTTGAGAAAGAAAAGTTTGTTTAGTTAATCAGGATCATTAATTTGAACTTGATGTAACTATTACTAGTAAGTTTTTCTTATTGATTTAAGTAAAAACTTATATGGTGATGAGAAAATTTGTGCAGGAAATGAGCTTAAACAGAGATAAAGCCATGGATTGATCTCAAGGTGATAGCTAATTCCAGACAGCGATCCCATCATGATGAGAAGGGGAGTCTGACGAGGCTAGAGCCAAAGAGCAGATTCTGGTTTATGCTAAGAAAGAAGAGAGACTGATAAAGACTGAAGACGTTGAAGACTCGACATTTAAGACTCGTCAACATCTGAGGGGGAGTCTGTTAGTGCATTCATCTGTCGTCTTCGTCTTATGTCGAGTCTCAGTTTCGTTGTGGATTGGTTCAAGCATGATGTCATCTTATCCAATGATGACATCATAATGGTGACATCAAAGTGACATCATCATTGCATCATCTCACAAGAAGACAAAGCAATTTATGAAGATTTGAATGAAACAAAATGTCAGATTGCATGTTTTCGCTTGAACTGTTTCAGTCATATTCAAGCAAAAGCTAGAGGCTATATATAGGTTAGCATGTCATTTCATTTGTAACAGTTCTGAAATTCCATACCGAGGTGTTGCCGGTGTGAAGACTGATTGTAAACGATATTATATCAATATAATCAGTGTTTATAGTGATATTCAAGCTGTTTCGACGTCGGTTTCTTAGTTTCCGCCTCTGAAACTGATAAAATCTCTTCTGAACGACTCGTCAGTTTCTTCCAATAAGTGACAATGTCACATAAACTGATATGATCCTCTTACATAAACTCACAAAAATATTGTCTGTATATATTTCTTTACTGCATTTCATTCTTTTAAAAAAATCCAAAAAGATTTTTAGTGTGTTTTAGCATAAATTTTGAAAAATCCAAAAAGATTTTCGACAACTGATGTTGGAGAGCTGATATTCAAAATTTCAAGTGCTGAACATGATGAAATGGTTTGGGAGTGTGAGTTTAAAAGGAGAAACTGATTTTGAGAAAGTAGTTGAGATTAGTTAATCAGGGTCATTAATTTGAACTTGATTTAACTATTTCTAGTAAGTTTTTCTTATTGTTTTAAGTAAAAACTTATGTGGCGGTGAGAAAATATTGTGCAGGAAATGAGCTTAAACATAGATAAAGCCAGGGATTGATCTCAAGGTGATAGCTAATTCCAGACAGCGATCCCATCATGATGAGAGGGGGAGTCTGACGAGGTTAGAGCCAAAGAGAAGATCCTGGTATATGCTCAGAGAGCGTTAAGACTGATAAAGACTGAAGACGTTGAAGACTCGACATTTAAGACTCGTCAACATCTGAGGGGGAGTCTGTTGGTGCATTTATCTGTCGGCTTCGTCTTATATCGAGTCTTGGGTTTCGTTGCTGATCTGATCAAGCATGATGTCATCATATACAATGATGACATCATAATGGTGACATCAATGTTGACATCATCACATGACAACATCATATGAAATTGCATGCAAACTTGAAACAGAATGTTAATTTGTCGGTTTCGCTTGAACATGCATTTCATGTGGGTTTCGCGTGAAGATATTTAGATAGGGTTTCGCTTGAACTAGTTCTGCCATCTTCAAGCGAAAGCTGAATAGTATAAATAGGCTAGTTGCTTATTCATTTGTAACAGTTCTGAAATTCCATACCGAGGTGCTGCCGGTGTGAAGACTGATTGTAAACGATATTATATCAATATAATCAGTGTTTAAAGTGATAAGCAAGCTGTTTCGACATCGGTTTCTTAGTTTCCGCCTCTGAAACTGATAAAATCTCTTCTGAACGACTCGTTCGGGTCGCAAAACGATCCTACAATATTAATGGATCTAGAATTTTTTTTTTTTGAACATTACATATTTACACTTTAAAATCATATAATCTTACCTTTAAATATCACCTAATCTTTTACTTGCAAGGCTATATGGTATACCTAGGGAAGGAGGGCAGGGAGATGACATGGAAGGAGCGAAGAACATCGTGCTGCTCTAGGTCCTATTGATTTCTGTGCTCCCCATGATCTACGTCCTAGGCTATTCTTTCTAGCTCTCTTTCTCTCTCTCTCTAGTTAGTTTTTTTTAATATAAAAAGGGGCGGATGGTGAGAGATAGGTATAAATATAGGGTGAGAGATGGTGATGTGACATTGAGGTTGCAATGAGGGGTAAGAGATGGGTATAACTCATAGCCTAAGGATTAAATCTTACATCATTTTTATAGGAAACAAACACCATTCCGTTAGACCACTAGGCCATGGGTTAATGGGTCTATAAATACTTATTGATAAATATTAATAACTGGTTGCGTCACGCATCAAATTTCTGTAAACCCCAAGATTCTTTTTTTCGCTTCTATTATTTCACCCATTCGTGTTCCATTTCTTAATTTAATAAAAACTAATTAAAATAAAGGCAATAGAGGTAAAACATTATTTAGTTCTTAAAATACTTATACGAAATTTCATTCGTATCTTATCTCAAAATACCGTTTTATAATTTTTAAATCTTCGTTACTAACTATTTAGTGTGTATTTTGTTCAACTCATGTAAAACACGGATTCTAATCTGATTTTGTGATAAAAACATAAATTGGATTTGCCATGGATGTTCTTTAAAATCATATAGATACGAGGCTAACTTAAGACCATGGGGTATGGTGGGGCTTGGGTTCGGCATTGGTTGACACGTGGAATGGGGTGGCAGACATGGGTAAACCCACATTGAACATGGTATGACCGGGGCGGGGGTTTGGGGCGTGGGTTTGGTGGGCTGACCGGCTGGGCAATCCTGTCACACCCCAACCGATGGCGGAATCATCGGGGCGCGGCACTAGGTGAATCAGATTGCTCAAGAGAATCCATAACAACTATATTGCGATAATACTTAATACATTCGTTATCCCATACTAACAAATAATACGATCACATAAGTTATCACGGATTTCTTGTCCTCTCGAACAATACAAATCCGACAACCTAGAATTTAGTTGAGTTTCTAGACCTCCTAGCTTGATTTGATATAGTCTGCGATCTAACCTGCAACATACGTTAAAATATTTGTCAATACAAAAGTATTGGCGAGTATACAGGTTTGATATATATAGCGTGATAGATAAAAAGTGTAGCGAATTTCCACATGCATAAATGTAGCACACGACATATACACTCACAAAGCTGATACTACCAACTAAGTCCTTGATGCTCGAATATGCGTTGGCAAACTAGACCCCATCGGGCGCAATAGTACTATACTAGTCGTGGTGGGACGTCGCGAGTATAAGCCCTAGCACATATGCAACTAGTATCACGTATATCTATGCATAATAGTTATTCGCAAGTGATAATTCGAGTAATTGAATAATTCGTTTGATAAGTTCGATTTGTTAGAAACGTATGTTACACCCAAAATTCGATTAAAAAGGGTTCAAGTATACTCACAGTGCGTATTTAGCGGGGATGCAACTTGATTGGGTCGGTTGTGAGCACGTCTGCGTTAATCGTTGAAGAATAGAGTAAACAATGTACGGTCAAGCGAGAATAGCATCGAAAAGTTAGTTATCTGGTCGGATGGTGCTCTTCCGTTCGGATGGGCTCATCCGATCGGATGGGCTCATCCGATCGGATGACATATGGATCTGGGTCGGATGGCTGTCATCCGGTCGGATGACAGGCTATCCGGTCGGATGACAGGCTATCCGGTCGGATAAGTGTTGACTCGCTCGAATTGTCATCCGATCGAATAAGTGTTGACTCGCTCGAATTGTCATCCGATCGAATAAGTGTTGACTCGCTCGAATTGTCATCCAATTGAATAAGTGTTGACTCGCTCGAATTGTCAAACGATCGAATAAGTGTTGACTCGTCCGAATTGTCATCCGATCGGATGACATGTTATCCGTTCGGATGACATGTTATCCGTTCGAATGGCATGTGACCCGTTCGGATGGCATGTCTGTTTAACGTTCCAATTAACTGTTTTCGAGTGTTTTCGGAAGAAAATACGATGCGGTCTTGTTGGGACGTTGTAATCCCGCATTAACCATTGAAATTCTAGTAGTTCCGACCCGTTCTAACGGCCGGGAACCACCCCGTTCCATCAGATCTGGCCGTTCTTGACGGTTTCTCATGGTTAACTCGAAATCGCACAGTTCCTTGGTTAAATACATAGAATTAGGTGAGATTTGTTATCAAAATATGTGGAAATCACTCAAATATGAGTCGTTTATGGTGGGATGAGGTCACAACTTGAAGTTCATATGAACTCTTGGTGACATCACCTTAAAACACCTCAAATCAGTAGATTTCACCGTTGGAAATTGAGTTCTGAAAGATAGAATGGTGTAGAATTGAGTGTAGATCATAGAAGTACGAGTTTTAGGTTGAAATCTTACCGGAATCGTGAGGAATCGAGAGAAAAGAGTCCTGGAGCGTGTTTGGTCGAGTGGGAGCTGTCACATCACTTGAACAGTGGTGTGGCAGGCTATTTATAGGCAAAAAGAGGAGAAGGGAGCGACTGGGTCGAATGGCCATCCGTTCGGATGGCCCATCCGTTCGGATGAGGCCTGATGGAGGTTGTGAAATCCGAGTGTTAACGTGCATATTTTGTGTGATTTATTGTCGTTTGCCTGATTATACGTTTGGAATATGTGCATTATGAAAGTTTGTGATTTTGCAGATTAATAGCTTAAAATGGTGAAGTTAGGATGCTTGGTGATGAAGCGTAACACCCATGGAGGTTAACCGGGACATATCATGTGCTAGGTACTTGTTCTGGTGATAAAATGACTTCAAAGCATAAGAAACGCATAATATTGAAGTACAGGGGCTGAGTGGTAATTAAATGAAAGTTGGGTGTGTGAGGAGTGTAACTTATGGGTAGAAGGGTATGATTACAACAGAATGTACGTACCGTAAGCTACGGTACGTAACCGTAGACTACGGTTGGACAAGTGGGCAGCGCACATATGAAGAGGGCACCAATTAATATACACACGTGACAAGGAATCATAATGCACACATAGGGACTTTGGTGGCAGACTCTTGAGGGGGGCTTGATAATTGATGGTAGGGATTGATTGGAATATTGTTTTTATAATAAAAACATAATCCATCATACATGATCATAAATATCTACACTCACATGCATAGGGGCCGGCAACAGATGAAGTACGTGGACTTCTTTTGGGAGCCGTGACACAAAGTCAACAACATCATCTTTAATTATTCTAGACTAGAGGATCGAGAATTGAGGTGGGGGTTCTAAGAGATCACATGATCACAAATATTGGGCAGTTATAGTTGAAAATAGAGTGGACTTCTAAGATGCACAGATGGGTTAGCATATATTGGGCCGCCATATAGCTTTGAGGGTTTGGCAACATTAAGGATCCAACATTATCTTTAATGGGCTTGGACTCTCTTGAACGCACATGCAAGGTAAAAATGGACGGCAAGATTAGAGTTTTGTTTGAGCCGCACATGATTAGAGAGGAGGCCTTGGTTTTAGCGAAAAGAAAACAACATATGATCATATATTGACGGCAGAAGGCAGGGCAAATAAGTCTCGTACGCAAAGGATGAAGTCAGCCACTTCTCAAGCACGCGAAGATCATCTTACCACCATGAGCGGCTAGTTTTTATGGTTTCCTCCGGATGGAGGGTTTTGTAAGTTGGATAATTTTATGTGTTTGTGACAATCGTATAACTCGGTGATCTAAGCATTCGATGCTTTTCACCTTAATTGATTTATTGGTTGTAAACAATTGCATTTATTTAAACCTTAATTTCTAAGCATTCAGTTCCCGAGAGTTCTAGTAATTGGGATATATTTGACATGGGGTTAGGGTTTGTAATTGTAATTGATAATCATTTGATAACCTCCCGTTATGTATTGACCGGAGTACTTAGTCGTTGGTTATCACAATTGATGAATTAGGTTAAACACTTATGTCTATGTGAGTGTTTCGATTAAACACATAATTGAATCTAGCTGTAAAACCTGAAATCTGGAGGAACCATTGTTCTTTCTATTGATTTAAATCTCACTTTTAGTTCGTAATTTTTAGATAATCAATCAAATCCAACAACTAAGTTTTACTTTTTCAATAGTAGTTAATGAAAACTGAGCATTACACACTTTCCACAATCCTCCTCTGGTTCGATATCCGACTTACTCTAGCTACTAGTTTATTTCAGTTTTTGCATGTCACTAACGACAGACATCAAAATGGCGCCGTTGCCGGGGAGGCGTGCGCAAAGTGTTTAGTGTTAAGGTTTAGTTAAAAAAAATAAAAAAATAAAAAATAATAAAAAAACCCTATAAGAATTTTTGTTTTTATTTTGTTATCTTAGTTGTTCGTGATTTACGTGGGTAGTTGAGCTGTGTTTGTGCAGGATGACAGATCTTACTATATTTTGCGGCTCTTCTACATGCATTTTGTGCGGGGAACCACTTCACCCGTGTATCGGTTGCCACGAGGCCCGATTTAAACAGGAAATAGCGAAATTGGAAGAACCATCGATGCCTTGCTATGGTAATCCTTCCCCTCCACCATATTTCTATGATTCTGATACAACGGTGGAGGATGGTTATTACTCTGACGGATGGGATCGGGACGATGATGCTTATTATGAACCAAGGATGGATGGACAATGTTTCTGTTGCGGTCGTAATCATAATTCATATTATGATGATGTGTGCGCGGTGTATTTGGAAAATCCAGAGTATTGGAATAAAAAAATGATGGATGCTTACATATCAAGACCGTATCAGGGATACCGACAGTATCATCCCGAGGAATATTCTGAGCCCAAGGGTGTCTATACTTGTCAGACCGAGGAGGAGAAAAAGCTTGCTATGTTGGAAGCGAGTTTGTCCAAACTTGAGCAGTATTTATTAGCACCCAACCTTTCCGATGAAGATCGAATCAGCTGCCTAGTTTCCAAGTGTCAGAAGTTAAAAATGAAGATAGATATAGAAGAGCGTCTCTCACCATTACCTGATGATATTAGAGATTATTCTCACACGGAGGAGGAGGTTGTGGAGGATAATACCACACCAATGAATCATTTATCTGATGAAGAGTCACTGGTGGATCAGATGGTGTGTGAGGATGTGGAGGCAGAGCAGTCTGAGGAGATGAATATGTGTACCGAACCTCTTCCCATATCAATCATTCAAATTAATAAGTGTGGGGAAAAGGGTTCGAGGAAGAAGATGAGAAGGGTGAAACAACAAGACATCAAGGTATATCTTGTGAAGTGGATTAGTGAAACCCGCAGGTGCAGTCTGAACATGCCAATTATACTGACGAATTTATGGAGATGGCATGTAAATTTCCAGGCATTTGTTGGAAATGTTTTGGGTAAGTGTGCACTGAGACCACCGTAGCGGAAATCAGGTACGGTCTGGCTGAAGACCTTTAAACTTAGCGCTCTCGAGAGGCAGCCTGAGGATGTAGAGTATTGTATTTTGGTTTGGTTTCGTTTTGGTGTGTTTGTGTTTTGACAGGTTTCTATGTTCCATCTTCACGGATGCAATGAATCAAGTGTGGGGATGTTTGGCAACATCCCCGATGAGATCTCAAATAATCTATGAGGGGCGTATGTTCCGGTTAGATCGCAGCAGCTACACTAGTACAAACACTCACTTGTTTTCTGATCAGGTGAATGTGTTTATCTATCCTGTGTTTTATTTGTTTTTGTGTACTTGGTGGTGTGAAATTTTTGTGTTGGGAGTGGTTTCTTTGTGTTGAGTCGTCTAGTTGTTAGCCGTTCATAGTTTGTTAGGTGGTATTTCTCGGGTTATGACTATAAATTGCACCATACATTGGGGACACTGTATCCTAAGTGTGGGGATGCGGTAACTCGAGAGAGGGTTAGTAGGATTGATGATCTTAAATGCTTGAAGGGTTGAAATTGTGAAAAATTGAAAATTTTGAAAATTTTTGTGTCTCAAGTATGCTTGAACTTCATGAAAACCAACGTTTTCAATCGCTAAAGGGTTTCTTGCTGATATTAAACTAACTTAGATCCCTAGTCATGGTTGTCCCTTTAAGTTTCATGAGAGTTTTTCTGACAGGTTTTTAGAAAATAGTTGTGAAGAGATGCCTAACTAGGGGTAACATGCTTTAGGAATTACACATGCTACGTGTCGGTAACCCTTATTCCTTTTGTTCGGTGAGATATTTGAGCCTACTGGTTGTTAGATGAAGTTGCAATAAATGTTCATTTGCTGAGTGTAGGCCATATGTTACTTTGTGTTAGAACTTGTGTGGTTTGATACGTGCCGAGACTGTGCTTTAGCGTTTACACATAAATGATAAAGGCATTAGGATTCTTTCGTTGTGTTATTTGTTGATTGTTTATCTAACCCACCTTAGTAAACCATGTTAAGCCTTTTACCCTTCGTTTGCTACACCTTGTTTGACTTGTTTGATTACCAACTATGAATGACACGTATGTTTAGAAGTATGTTATAAAAAAAGAGAAAAGAAAAAAAAAGAGAAAAGAAAGCAAAAAGAAAAAAAAATCATTGTTATGTTCGTGTTGAATAAATGGGTCGAAAATACCCAAAGCGTTAGTAGTTTATTGTGAATAAAGTTGTCATGGTTTGGTATTCGTTTGTGTTAGCCAATAAATATAAAAAGCCAAAAATATTTCCCTACCTTTACCCTTAACCCAAAACTCAAAAGTCCTTTTGATATGTGCTACGTTATTTGATACAGTGGAGGTGTGATTGCCATACAAGCTTATGATTGCAAAGTAACATATTTGGTTTTGAGTGAATTACATACTAGCACATTACACGCTAGTCTTTATAAACCGAGAGGAGTGATCATTGTGAGGGGCGTGTGGCATGTGTTTAGTAATATAAGCATGTTAGTTTTAGGTAGGCAAGTCTTAAGCTGTTTTAAATGCGTATCATTTATCTGTCAGATTGTCAATCTCGATTGTGTCAGTCTACGGGACGGGTATGACTTGAGACCTTAAATTATTAATTCGGTAAGGGATTTAATGGTGATTTGCTAATAAGGTGAGTAATGATTGTAATGGTTGCTTGAGGACAATCAATTTTAAGTGTGGGGATGTGATGGAGGTTGTGAAATCCGAGTGTTAACGTGCATATTTTGTGTGATTTATTGCCGTTTGCCTGATTATACGTTTGGAATATGTGCACTACGAAAGTTTGTGATTTTGCAGATTAATAGCTTAAAATGGTGAAGTTAGGATGCTTGGTGATGAAGCGTAACACCCATGGAGGTTAACCGGGACATATCATGTGCTAGGTACTTGTTCTGGTGATAAAATGACTTCAAAGCATAAGAAACGCATAATATTGAAGTACAGGGGCTGAGTGGTAATTAAATGAAAGTTGGGTGTGTGAGGAGTGTAGCTTATGGGTAGAAGGGTATGATTACAACAGAATGTACGTACCGTAAGCTACGGTACGTAACCATAGACTACGGTTGGACAAGTGGGCAGCGCACATATGAAGAGGGCACCAATTAATATACACACGTGACAAGGAATCATAATGCACACATAGGGACTTTGGTGGCAGACTCTTGAGGGGGGCTTGATAATTCATGGCAGGGATTGATTGGAATATTGTTTTTATAATAAAAACATAATCCATCATACATGATCATAAATATCTACACTCACATGCATAGGGGCCGGCAACAGATGAAGTACGTGGACTTCTTTTGGGAGCCGTGACACAAAGTCAACAACATCATCTTTAATTATTCTAGACTAGAGGATCGAGAATTGAGGTGGGGGTTCTAAGAGATCACATGATCACAAATATTGGGCAGTTATAGTTGAAAATAGAGTGGACTTCTAAGATGCACAGATGGGTTAGCATATATTGGGCCGCCATATAGCTTTAAGGGTTTGGCAACATTAAGGATCCAACATTATCTTTAATGGGCTTGGACTCTCTTGAACGCACATGCAAGGTAAAAATGGATGGCAAGATTAGAGTTTTGATTGAGCCACACATGATTAGAGAGGAGGCCTTGGTTTTAGCGAAAAGAAAACAACATATGATCATATATTGACGGCAGAAGGCAGGGCAAATAAGTCTCGTACGCAAAGGATGAAGTCAGCCACTTCTCAAGCACACGAAGATCATCTTACCACCATGAGCGGCTAGTTTTTATGGTTTCCTCCGGATGGAGGGTTTTGTAAGTTGGATAATTTTATGTGTTTGTGACAATCGTATAACTCGGTGATCTAAGCATTCGATGCTTTTCACCTTAATTGATTTATTGGTTGTAAACAATTGCATTTATTTAAACCTTAATTTCTAAGCATTCAGTTCCCGAGAGTTCTAGTAATTGGGATATATTTGACATGGGGTTAGGGTTTGTAATTGTAATTGATAATCATTTGATAACCTCCCGTTATGTATTGACCGGAGTACTTAGTCGTTGGTTATCACAATTGATGAATTAGGTTAAACACTTATGTCTATGTGAGTGTTTCGATTAAACACATAATTGAATCTAGCTGTAAAACCTGAAATCTGGAGGAACCATTGTTCTTTCTATTGATTTAAATCTCACTTTTAGTTCGTAATTTTTAGATAATCAATTAAATCCAACAACTAAGTTTTACTTTTTCAATAGTAGTTAATGAAAACTGAGCATTACACACTTTCCACAATCCTCCTCTGGTTCGATATCTGACTTACTCTAGCTACTAGTTTATTTCGGTTTTTGCATGTCACTAACGACAGACATCTTGGCCCATCCGTTCGGATGAGGCTGTCCATCCGGATGGCTACTCCGGCGCGGTGAGTTTCTCCGTTTTCGATCGTTTTGATAGTTTTTGAAGTACGTGCTCTTTATATCATATATATATATATACATACATATATATATATATATATATATATATATCACTAGGGGTCGTATTTAGGTATCCGTATTCTAAAGTTTCGATAATTAACAATAGGTTTTCGATTCGAGTATGCGATCATTAGCAACGTTTCACAGCCATCAAGGAGGGTAGTATAGGTCCGTTCTCGATGTCATATTGAACGTTATTGTGTGTTGTGCCACAAAGACTGACAGGGTACCACTCACTCGTATTGTCATCGTCGTCACGACGACTGGAGCTATAGCACTCACCCGAGAGTCTTTGTTAGTGTTAATTGTCTGCGTTTCGATACATCACGGCCACCGAGGAGGGTAGAATAGGTCCTCTCTCAGTATCATCGTGAGTGTTAGTGTTTGCGATGTGATGTAGTGGTAATGTATTGCGAAAATATGCGATTTACCCCTTCGAATAGCAAAGTATGCGATATAGTTGCATTATGATCAGAATCTCTGGTGCTAGGCGTAACGAGTATATCGAGTAGTAACAACGCACGAAAGTGCGGGTTGTTACAGTCTCCCCCACTTTAGGAAATTTCGTCCCGAAATTAATCCATTTGGTTGGCTTCTAAGGGTTGATCTTTTATGAGTAGCGATACAACGAGTGATTTGACCTAGAGTTGACAAGCGAGGGCGTCTCGAATAAGAGAGATCGATGGCGATAGCAAGAAGGCGATGTAAAAGACAAAAATAATATCCCACGAGTTGTCGTTACCAAGCACCTCGTGTTGCGAAGAATTCGTTAGTTCGATGCGATTGTAATTTGAAGAACTTGAAAGGTTTCTCATGACGTAGGGTTAACTGAGTTGGTCGTTGTCACGGCCCTCGGCCTCGGTTTGACCTAGTCCAGAGTCGCGAGGCAGGAAATCCCGTGGTATCTAATTAACTGATAGCGGAAGTCTTTTTAAACAGGATCGATTAATATTAAAAACTGCTCGTTTATATATAATATAGGGATAAATCCCAAAATTTACAAATAAGTGATTTCACTGGGAAATTTTTATTTCGTAAAACATGTTTCTTTATTTATTTACATTGAGCCACTTTCTAAGCTTGTAGTGCTCCACGGCACTTTTCCTGTGCTCACAACAGATCACCTGAAACATGTTTGAAAAAGGTTTTGTCAGCAGGGAAATACTGAGTGTATCATTCTATTTATTAAAACATCCTGTTTGTTATAATGTACAGTATTAAGAGCGATTACAATTGCCTCATCTTTTAAATTAACTGATCCAGTTGTCACTTTACCGGATTGTGACTGTGGACATATCACTTGTAGGGTCCTTTCACCCCAAGTGATAAATAATTAGTAGCTATGTGCACATCCCCCCACATACTGGCAGTAATTTCAGATAACAATGACTTAATCCCTGTAACTATAATTTTGATAAAAACATGCTTTTGAAAGTAATTTGATAAAAAGAGAATGACTCACATTGTAGATTTAACGAGCAGAATATAAGCCTACTGATTAGCCTTGATTAACCTAATTTAAATAATAATGTACACACAACAGGTTAGTAACTAATACAGCAGTTACGTCAATTCACGAGATTAAACCCTCACAACGAGTTATTAGTGCAATACTTAACAATTCAGCGGATTCACAACGAATGACAGAGTATAGTCCGAATTCTAGCAGTACTCAAACATTCAAGTCGAAATCACGATGAATTAATAAAGTATAAACTCAATTTGAGCGGCACTTAAACAATCGTTGGATAGTTATAATCGATCGGACGTTGAATCGTAATAGCGATCGAGTTATTACCCTGATTGCTGCAACACTTCGTGATTAGTGTGTGTTAATTTGTGGTAAACAGAAAGTAATTCGATTTCTGAAACGAATTTCTTCGTCGATCATATGCCAAATTTCAAGTCCCAATGTCTGCTATTTATAGCCAAATTTTGCCACCCCTTACGGACCGTAACAAATAAATTGTTGTGGTGCGTAAGGATGCTTACGGACCGTAATAATTAAATTGTTACGGTGCGTAAGGATTAAAAATAGGTTATAGGGTAGCCACGTTTGGGACTAGCCTAGCTGAGTCAGTAGTTTCGTAAATTCTGAATTTTACAACGAGTAATTGTTGATAATCGTTAACTAGGGTTTACCCCCCTGAGTTTTAGGGGCCCTGATCCTGATTCCGATTGTTCTGAAAATTTTAGGGTTTGTTCAGAATCACTTGGGTTTCTCAACTAGGGTTTCCTATTGGTAAAATTAAAATAATAATTAAGACATTTGATGAGAATTGTTACATTCTCCCTACCTTAATAAAAATCTCGTCCTCGAGATTTACTGAAATAATTGAGGATACTTTCTCTTCATTTCTGATTCCAGCTCCCAAGTGTATTCGGGTCCTCTTTTTGAATCCCATCTGACTTTGACTAAAACTAGTCTTTTATGTTTGAGAAACTTGATCTTTCGATCCTCAATTTGAAGAGGTTTCTCAACAAATTTTAGCTTTTCGTTTACCTCTATATCTTGAAGAGGTACTACCAGAGATTCGTCTGCTAGACATTTCTTGAGATTGGATACATGAAATACATCATGTACTCCAGCTAACTCTTTTGGTAGTTGTAAACGATAAGCAACTGGTCCTATACGTTGGATTACTGAAAATGGTCCTACGTACCTGGGACTTAGCTTTCCTTTCTTTCCGAATCTAACTACTCCTTTCCAAGGAGAAACTTTTAATAGTACTTTATCTCCGACTTGAAATTCTAACGGCTTGCGACGATTATCTGCATAGCTCTTCTGACGATCTCGAGCTGTTTTCAGTCTTTCCTTGATTTGAGTTATTTTGTCAGTAGTTTCTTGCACAATTTCTGGACCTGATAATTGACTTTCTCCTATTTCTGCCCAACAAACTGGAGTTCTGCATTTACGTCCATATAGTGCTTTAAATGGAGCAGTTTCAATGCTTGAATGGTAACTATTATTATAGGAGAATTCAATTAATGGTAAATGATCATCCCAGTTTCCACCAAAATCTATTACACATGCTCGGAGCATGTCTTCTAGAGTTTGGATGGTTCTTTCACTTTGTCCATCTGTTTGTGGATGATATGCTGTGCTCAGATTTAGTCGAGTTCCCATTGCTTGTTGGAAACTTTTCCAGAAATGAGAAGTAAAACGACTATCTCTATCTGATACAATGGAGAGTGGAACTCCATGTAAAGATACTACTTCGTCTACATACAAGTTGGCTAGCCTTTCCATGCTAAAGGTTTCCTTCATTGGTAGAAAATGAGCTGATTTGGTTAACCGATCCACAATTACCCAAATCGCATCATTACCTTTTCTGGTTTTGGGTAACTTAGTAACAAAATCCATTGTTATAAGTTCCCATTTCCATACTGGCATTTCCAATTGTTGTAGTAATCCTGAAGGTTTCTGATGTTCTGCCTTAACTTGTGAACAAGTAAGACATTTAGAAACATATCGTGCTATATCTTTCTTTATTCCTATCCACCAGAAGTTCTTTCTTAAATCTTGGTACATCTTATTGTTTCCAGGGTGCATAGTATACCTAGATTTATGGGCTTCTTCTAAAATCTTATTTCTTAATTCTCCTTGCTTAGGTACCCAAATTCATTTATTGTGGAATCTCCAAATTCCATCATTTCCTTGCTCTAGTTCCTTTATATAACCTTTCATTCCTTCAGCATCGTCCTTGATTGCTGTTTCCTGAACTTTCTTTAATTGTTCCATTAAATCTACTTGTAGATTTAATCTAAGAGCACGAACTCGTCGTTGCTTTTCATGATACTTACGACTTAAGGCATCTGCAACTACGTTTGCCTTTCCTTCGTGATATTGGATATCACAGTCGTAATTGCTTAAAACTTCCATCCATCTTCTTTGCCTCATATTTAACTCTTTCTGCCCAAATATATACTTTAAACTTTTATGATCTGTATAAACAGTAAACTTACTTCCATACAGATAATGTCTCCAAATTTTCAAGGCAAAAATTACGGCTCCTAATTCTAAGTCATGAGTCGTATAATTCTCCTCGTGCTTTTTCAACTGCCGAGAGGCATACGCAATTACCTTCTTGCGCTGCATCAACACACATCCGAATCCTAATTTTGAAGCATCACAATATACTTCAAAATCTTCTGTTCCTTCGGGCAATGCTAAAATTGGAGCATTTGTCAATCGGTGCTTTAAAATCTTAAAAGCTTCTTCTTGCTTATGTCCCCATTCAAACTTAGTGGCTTTACAGGTCAACTTAGTCAATGGTACGGCTATCTTGGAAAAATCCTTAATAAACCGTCTATAATACCCAGCTAAACCTATAAAACTTCTAATTTCCATAGCTGTTTGTGGGACCTTCCATTTAGTAATTGCTTCTATTTTAGCAGGATCTACGTGAATTCCTTCGTGATTCACCATATGTCCTAGGAATTGCACTTCCTTTAACCAAAATTCACACTTTGAGAATTTGGCATAAAGCTTTTCTTTTCTTAACAATGTTAAGAGTGCATGCAAGTGTTCGCAATGTTCTTCCTGACTTTTGAAATAAATAAGTATATCGTCGATGAATACGATTACAAATTTATCCAAGTATGGTTTACAGATCCGATTCATCATGTCCATAAATGCTGCTGGGGCATTTGTTAGTCCAAAGGGCATGACTGTAAACTCATAATGGCCATACCTAGTTCTGAAAGCAGTTTTAGGTATGTCTTCTTCTTGTACTTTTAACTGGTGATATCCGGATCTTAAGTCTATCTTAGAAAAATACCTAGCGCCTTGAAGTTGATAAAAAAGATCGTCAATCCTAGGTAATGGGTATCGATTCTTAATTGTAACCTTATTCAATTCTCTATAATCTATACACATTCTCATCGATCCATCTTTCTTTTTCACAAACAACACTGGTGCTCCCCAAGGGGATGAACTAGGTTGTATGAAACCTTTACTTAGTAATTCATCTAATTGCTTTTTCAATTCTAGCATTTCGGTGGGTGCTAACCGATAAGGTGCCTTGGCTATCGGTGTAGTTCCTGGAATTAGATGAATCCTAAATTCTACTTCCCTATCCGGAGGTAATCCTGGTAATTCTTCTGGAAAGATGTCTGGGTATTCTGAAACTACAGGAATTTCCTTAAGTTCTTTACCCTTAGTACTAACGATTACTGAAATCATATATACTATTCCTTGTTTTCGTTCATAATTAGCAACTTTTATTACTGATATGAACTTCATGGGCTTACGTGGTTTATCTCCTATGATCCTAATCACTTCTCCGGTCGGTGATTGAATTTCTATGGAATTCTTATCACAAAGGATTCGAGCATGGTTGGCTACTAACCAATCCATTCCTAACACAACATCGAATTCGGCTAATTTCATAGGTAACAGGTTTGCAGAAAACTTATGGCCTAACAATTCTATCTTTCCTTCTTGCAAAACCTTATTTATGTTAACAGAATTTCCATCTGCCGTTTCGACTGTAAAAATTTTCCTAAGGGTGGTTAAAGGTAAGTTAAGAGCTTGGCAAAATGAAGTATTGATAAAACTTTGGTTTGCACCAGTGTCAAATAATACTTTTGCATAAACGTCGTGGACCAAGAACGTACCAGCTATGACGTCAGGGATTAGTTCAGCTTCTTGAGTGGTTAGCTGGAATGCTCGGGCATTCTTCTTTGTTGTTCCTTCAGCTGGTTTGCCTTTATTGTCTGTGGTTTTAATCAATTTAGGACATTCTGTTCGAAAATGTCCCATTTCTCCACAGTTGTAGCAGATTAGGGATTTCTTCCTGCAATTCTCCTCTTGATGCCCCGGAATTTTGCAAAAATTGCAATATCCCTTGCATCTTCCAAAATGCTTCTTTTTGCAATTTCTACAGTACTGAGGAATTGAGGATTGCCCGGTTCCTCTTTTCTTGAATCGATTATTATCATTACCCACACGAAATCCTTGGGTAATCTTTTGAGCCAATTCCTTCTTTAGATCTTCTTCTCTTGTGCGCACTAGTTCGTCAGTTAGGGTATTAGCTAGTTCCACAGCATCGTCAATAGTGCGAGGTCTCGCAGCTTTAACGATGTTACGGATTTCACTAATTAATCCCCAAATATAACGAGAAATGAGTACCGGTTCTGGCAAAGCCAGTGTTGGTACTACTCTAGCATATTCAAAGAATGTCGAAGTATAACCGCGACACTCTACGCCTACCATACGATGGTTTAGGAACTTATTTGCCATTTGTTCCTTTTCATATTCAGGACAATATTTTCTTTCTACAAGAATTTTAAATTCTTCCCAGTTCATAGCATAAGCTATCCTTCTTCCTTTTGCTTGTAGCACCGTGTTCCACCATTCTAGTGCCCCTTCTTTGAAAAGATTTGACGCATACATGACCTGATCTTCTTCAGAACACTTACTTATTGCAATTATTGCTTCGGTTTTCTCTAACCAACGCAGTACTGCAGTTGCTCCTTCATTACCTGCAAATTCAGCAGGTTTGCAAGCAAGAAATTCTTTGAAAGTGCAACCAGGTGTTGCGGCTTTCATTTTCTTAGGAGGTGGAGCCTGTAGTGGATTATTATCGTCATGATTGCCTCCTCCATTTACACTATGACTAAAATTATCTTCCTGAGTACGTTTACTAGGAATGATTTGTTGCGGTTCTATTGGATTTTTAATAGCAGTAACGAATGCTGGAATAGCATTGGCTATCCCTTGAGCAACAATATTTTCTATATCCTGTCTAGTCATATACTGATTTTCCTGATTTTGTTCAGATTGATTCCCTTCATTAACTGGTTCATTATTAGCGTTTTCCATCTGATAATTATTAAAAATATAACTATTAGTATCAAATGATTGTAAATAAAACAATTACACAAAAACACATAAAATCTAACAACACAGATATATATCCAAAATTGTCGATGTTTCGACTTCTATTTTGCTTTATATATTATATAGGCATCCATACACACTGTTTATCTTACAATGTTTTATTTCCCATTTTACAGAGTTATATTATTATTATTATTATTATTATTATTATTATTATTATTATTATTATTATTATTATTATTATTATTATTATTATTATACAGGCATTCTTCCCAACCCCACTATTCTTTGGTCAACTAGCAATTTAGTAGCGACGCTCCCTTTCGTCGTATTTCCAGGAAATTTGCTCCCCCATTTCCCGGATCCTATTCCCTGTACTTATCAGCTCTTCACCGTACTGACGGAGTTCGGCTAAGTTTTCGTTGGTCATTGGAGGATTGGGGATAGGTTCTGGATCCCACTGTGGAAGGAAAGAATAAGGACTGTTGACGATATTTTCGAATTGCCAGTCATTTGTCCACCATTCTTCCATTTGACCTAAGGGTCGAGTGTGGATGAGTGGGTCTGGAATAGCTGGTTCTAGATTCACAGGAAGTTGGGTTTCTAGGTAAGGATACAGATTATTATGGATAGGGCTAATGACATCACAATTTGCCAGTAGACGGTCTATTTCTTCTTGAAATGTGATTTCTTCCGTTTGTCTGGAGCTCTCTCCAATTTCTATTCCTTTTTGTTTAGAATCTTTCCTGATTTCTATCTCTGCCGGATTAGAACTTTCTCCGATTTCTATTCCTTTTCCTTTGTCTATAGGGTTTTCTATTTTAGGGAGTTTCCTAGTAGCTGGCTTTCTCCTGCGTACTTTCCTCCATCCTACATATCTTCTTTTCTTTTTAAGTTTTGCTTTTTCCAGCGGTGGAGCTTGGAATTCTAGAGGTTCCTCTATATCAGCAATATAACCAGTAAAGTCGTGGGAGACTTCAATTGGTACTGGGTAGAGGTTGAGATTCTGAAATGCTTCCGATATCTCAGTCATGCTGAATAGCATATATGCAAAATGCACAAAATGTAAATGTTAAAACTTTGGAACAAAATTTTAACAAATAAACATTAAAGTTTATTGCATACGGATTTGTACAAAAGACTACAGGAAAGAGAACACACTATACTTTATTTATTTACTGGAGATTAATTTTCTACTAGACCAGGCTTATTAATAGTTTAAAGGTTTGCATTCTCTGCTACGGTAGCTAGCATATAAAGGTTTGCCCATTTATCATCTAATGTATCTTCCCAAGGTGACCTATTTCCTAATTCCTGGATTTCTGAATTAAACCTCACTTTCTTGACTTGGGGTTTCTTTGTTTTCTCCTTTCCCTTTCTAAGAATCAAATTTCTTTTATCTTGGGTAAGAGGATTTTCATAATTTGCTTTACGGACAAAAATCCCTTCTTCCAGATTTGCTGGGAATTTGGAGGAAGAGGTTCCTTTTTCTGTGGGTGCAGTATCTAATTTGTGGTAGATAGCAGAAATCTTTTGTTTACCCATACTGTAACTCAACAATTAATCAGTTAATAAAGCATATTTTCACAGAATAGCAATTAAATTTCTCAATTATTTTAATAGGCTAAAATCAATAGTAAGCTTAAATCAGTGGCTCTGATACCACCTTTTCCTGTCACGGCCCTCGGCCCCGGTTTGACCCAGTCCAGAGTCGCGAGGTAGGAAATCCCGTGGTATCTAATTAACTGACAGCGGAAGTCTTTTTAAACAGGATCGATTAATATTAAAAACTGCTCGTTTATATATAATATAGGGATAAATCCCAAAATTTACAAATAAGTGATTTCACTGGGAAATTTTTATTTCGTAAAACATGTTTCTTTATTTATTTACATTGAGCCACTTTCTAAGCTTGTAGTGCTCCACGGCACTTTTCCTGTGCTCACAACAGATCACCTGAAACATGTTTGAAAAAGGTTTTGTCAGCAGGGAAATACTGAGTGAATCATTCTATTTATTAAAACATCCTGTTTGTTATAATGTACAGTATTAAGAGCGATTACAATTGCCTCATCTTTTAAATTAACTGATCCAGTTGTCACTTTACCGGATTGTGACTGTGGACATATCACTTGTAGGGTCCTTTCACCCCAAGTGATAAATAATTAGTAGCTATGTGCACATCCCCCCACATACTGGCAGTAATTTCAGATAACAATGACTTAATCCCTGTAACTATAATTTTGATAAAAACATGCTTTTGAAAGTAATTTGATAAAAAGAGAATGACTCACATTGTAGATTTAACGAGCAGAATATAAGCCTACTGATTAGCCTTGATTAACCTAATTTAAATAATAATGCACACACAACAGGTTAGTAACTAATACAGCAGTTACGTCAATTCACGAGATTAAACCCTCACAACGAGTTATTAGTGCAATACTTAACAATTCAGCGGATTCACAACGAATGACAGAGTATAGTCCGAATTCGAGCAGTACTCAAACATTCAAGTCGAAATCACGATGAATTAATAAAGTATAAACTCAATTTGAGCGGCACTTAAACAATCGTTGGATAGTTATAATCGATCGGACGTTGAATCGTAATAGCGATCGAGTTATTACCCTGATTGCTGCAGCACTTCGTGATTAGTGTGTGTTAATTTGTGGTAAACAGAAAGTAATTCGATTTCTGAAACGAATTTCTTCGTCGATCATATGCCAAATTTCAAGTCCCAATGTCTGCTATTTATAGCCAAATTTTGCCACCCCTTACGGACCGTAACAAATAAATTGTTGCGGTGCGTAAGGATGCTTACGGACCGTAATAATTAAATTGTTACGGTGCGTAAGGATTAAAAATAGGTTATAGGGTAGCCACGTTTGGGACTAGCCTAGCTGAGTCAGTAGTTTCGTAAATTCTGAATTTTACAACGAGTAATTGTTGATAATCGTTAACTAGGGTTTACCCCCCCTGAGTTTTAGGGGCCCTGATCCTGATTCCGATTGTTCTGAAAATTTTAGGGTTTGTTCAGAATCACTTGGGTTTCTCAACTAGGGTTTCCTATTGGTCAAATTAAAATAATAATTAAGACTTTTGATGAGAATTGTTACAGTCGTTAACCAACGTTACAAGAAACATTCGTTTTTAGATAATCAAAAGGAAATTTCTGGACGAAAAATCTCGAAACGCTTCCTTTTACGTATGGCCAACTGAGTCGATGTTAACCAACGTTGCAAGGAAGTTTTGGTCTTACTCACTTTAAAGAATTCGAAGATTAAAACTGAGGTTACGAAAACTCTCCTATGATATGGGTTCAGCTGAACTTGATGCTGAACCAACGTCTCAAGAAAGTCTTGTTTTTTGATATTTGAAAAGGTTTTAAGGAAAAATTGGACTCGTGAAAGCTCCCCTTGGACATGGAGTTAAGCTGGTTCGATGTTACCTCCACATTGTGAGGAATTTCACTTGTCCCATGGTTTTAACAAAAGTTTTATAAAAACCAGTTTTTAATAGTACAGAAGGTAGTTAATCACCGAGCCCCACTTGGCACTTTCCCATGAAAGTTTGTTAATATGTTTAAAACATTTATATATAGGAAGTACCAGCGGTGTATCCACCATGTTTTGCTCATATTACTCCCGTTTCGTGAGGCGGTGTCAGGTTAGCCGATATGACACGGATAGAATTTGCGCTTACTCGGCCCAATCGATAGGAAGTCGGACCGAGTATAAGGTAGAATCGAACAGGTTAAACCGGCGGGTTGAATTGCGATCGTAGTTGTAGCAGCGTGCGCGAGTAGCCTGATGACACGAAACATTTATGTGTCGTGTCTGGGTAGGCGTCGAGCGACAAGCGATAAGCGAATAATGCGTTGTCGATTAGATTCCATATTAAACCCACATGGCACGTTTCCACGAGAATTCCCTAACATGGTGAAACACCACGTTTGACCAGGTTAGTTTTGCCTCGTGAAGCGATGTCATGTGTATTAATACCACACAGACTGCAATGAACACCAAGCAAGTGATAAGCGGTAGACTATACACGATAAGCGATAAGCGATTAGGTGATTAAGCGATTAACACCACATAACACCAGTAATGACGGCGGCGATAAACGAATTACGATAAGCGGCAGTTGTTGCGTTGCAAGCGATGGAGGTACACGCGACTTATGCGGTTCGATTTAATTGATTAACTCCACAGAATTTAGCTAACATCAGACCCCACATGGCCTGTTTCCACGAAAGGCCGCTGATATGACTAAAACACCTTGTTTTAACCATATGAGCTTCCTCTCGTGAAGCGAGGTCATGTGTGCTAACTTAACATAAATATCACAGATAGCGGTAGGCGATAGCGATAGACTGACACGCAGCAAGCGATATAGAGTCACATAATAAGCGGTAGGGATTGCGAGATACACATGATGAGCGATTGCGATTAGTCGAGTTTTGTTTCGAATAAGCTTTCCGTTACGTTGCGACGCATCATGGCTGTCGAGGAGGGTAGAATAGGTCCTCACTCTGACAACATCGTGAGCGTTAATGTGCTTGATGAGATTTGTTGCGACAGACTTACGACCAGTCTTGCGTTGATGCAATTGCCCTGCGAGGTAGACTCCCAGAGTCCATCGATGAGGCGGTTGCACTGCGTTTGCAGACTTGCGACAAGTCCCGCGATGATGCGATTTAGTTGTTACGCTTTGCGATTGAGTGTAGTGTGTTGAAAATAATCATAATAGTATAATAGGTCTAATAACGTTCAACTCCACGTGGCACTTTCTTCACGGAACTTTGGTAGTATGATAAAGCACACCTTGCTTGACCCCTACTACTTTCATCCCGTGATTTGGTGTCACCTTTTGTCAAAACGCTTGTGGCACCTTAGAATTCACTACGATCTCCGTGCACTGACCCAAATAATCCCGTGTGCACCCGCGATTAGTCGTTCCTTGCACGTTTATCGTATCTCGTTCTAAGAGTGTAGTGAGGGTAAAACACATTATTTCGTGATATAGTATATAGTATGCGTGTGAATCTAGTCTAAGTGCGATGATTAGAGAGTGGGAGAGAAAACAAAGACGAGAGTTAACGTTATACATAGTGGCAACGTCGAGTAATAGAGTAGGTTCAAAACTTAGAAATTGACGTCAAAAATCGTATCATTACAACTTTATCCGATGCTTGCTAGATGTCTGATGCTGAAGAATTTTGCTGGAGCTGTTGTTGTTGTACTCAAGTTCACGGTTCGATGCGGCAGTTGAGGGTGAAGTGACCGTAACGGTTGCAGTTACTGCAATAGCGACAGTCAGCCCCAACTGGATGATGATAGGTGCATGAGTAACACTGGAGATGAGCTCCAGTGTAAGCTCGTTTTGGAAATACCGGAACTGTTCGAAGAGGTTTCGGTTGCAGCAGTTCGGTTGTTGATGAGTTCGGGCTTGAAATCTTTCGTTTGCGGCTGGGTTTGTCGGTGTCTTGCGAAGAGGTGTCGTTGTTGGAGGATTCGTCCGAGGACTCACTTACAGAGTCTTTGGCTGATTTGTTGGAAGATCCGTCGGCAGATTTGTCAGAAGAATCGGCAGCAGATTCGTCCGAAGAATCGTTAGAAGAATCGCCAGCAGATTTGTCAGAATATTCGTCAGTAGATTCATCAGAAGATTCGTCAACATGTTCGCCTGAAGGATTAATGGCGATTGCTTGATGAGCTTGCTTGACAGGATTCCTTGAGAATAACCCTTCCATGAGTCGTTTGTTGTTGATTTCTACGGCTAAGCGGTAGGTTTCTTCGATAGTAGCAGGTCTTGCAGCTTCGACAAAATCACCCACACACTCAGGCAAGCCACGAATATACTTCGAAATGGCTTTTTCTGAAGTGTTGACTTGGCTCGGGCAGATTATGCTAAGCTGTTTGAACCTTGCGGTGTAGCCAACATTGTCACCTTCGGTTGGCTTGATCTCCCAAAATTCGTTTTTTAGCTTCTGGATTTCGTGGGGAGGGCAGTACTCTTTCTTCATAAGCTCTTTCAGCTCATCCCAAGAGAGAGCGTAAGCTGCGGAGATCCCACGTTTGTTACGTTCGGCGGTCCACCAGTCGAGTGCTCGCGATTGAAATACTCCGGTAGCGCAAGTAGTACGGAAACTATCGGGACACCCACTTTGACGAAGGGTAACTTCGATAGAATCGAACCACTGGAGTAGTTGAGTTACACCTCCTTCACCCGTGAATTCCATCGGGTCACAGGCTTTGAAGTGTTTGTAGAGAAAAGCAGATTGCGGCGCTTCCGTCTTGGAGTCTTCTGAGGCCCGAGAGTTGCTGAGAGAGTGCACTTGAGTGGCAATTCGAGGAATAAGCTTTACCACTTCTTTGGTCACAAGTGATGCAATCCTCTTATTGGCGCTTCGTTTGGCTCTCCTCCTAGCTGTTCGTCTCGAGGTAGAATCATTGGAAGGCATCTAGACAGGAAGAGACTAGGAATGAGATTCGATCATAATGATTTTTGAGTTTCGTGATGCGATTACGCGTGTTCCAAAACTTGGTGCGAAAGTATAGTAGTAATATGAATCACATAGGAGCCATATGTAACGCCCCGCGTTTTCATAACTTCTTCTAATTTAGGAATCAAGTCTTAAAGATCTATTTTTTTTTAAGCTTACCTCTTTCAAAATTTTAATCCGTTGTATCGTCGAAAGTCTTTTACCTTTATTTTAATTTATTATAAACGTGGTTAATTTTTCATTGTTTAATTAATTAAATTAATCAATTTTACAATTTAAAAAGTTTATTTTTTTATTATAACCTAGTTAGCCTCGTTAAATTTTTAAAGTTAAAACTGACCTAGTTAGTTTTAAACTATAAGGTTAGTTCCTTTAAAAAAAAGCATAAAAAATTGCTGACCACAGGACTCGAACCCGGGTTACCCGCCTCTCACGCACTCGCACAAACCAGCTAAGCTGGGCCTTGACATCAATGATAACCCAGCTCAAATATCATTTAGGGGAGGAGGGGTGGTTCACTAATGATAGTTTCTATCACTCCCATTGTCCAATCACATCATGCCATGTCATCAACCAAATTTCTATCACTAGTGATAGAAATGTAGGCGGGGTGGTATCACTAGTGATGAATTCTACCACTCCCAAAATATTTACTCACAAACAACACGTGTCCAGAGCATGTCACTCCACTAATTTGTTGTCAACATGCAACAGCATGTCAGGCTCAACATGCAACATGCAACAACACGTGTCCAAGTGCAACAGGATATCTTGTCAAACTTCAACGCGTGACCAACTTAACGCGTTGTGAATTCCACGCGTGATGAAACCACCGGCGGCGGTGTAGCGTGACCATTTCACGCGTTGTACAATGTCATCACGGGACCGCCCCGTGTGGCCTTATACCTTCACTCAATCTAAACAAAACCCCCTAATTAAACCCTAGGCTTAAAACACTAGCAAAACCCTAATCTTTATTTAACTTCAGCCGACACCCTCTTATTTCCTCTCCCAAATTCTCTGAATTTGCATTTTATCCTCTCAATCAACTCACAGACTCTCAATCTCTACTCTTCTCTCGATCCATACTCCAAAACACTCACACCCTCCTCAAATTACCTACAAAACTCCCTCATCTCTCCCTCTCACACAACACAGGTCAAAGAAACCCCATCATTAACCTTCAAAACCCTCACATCCCTCTCCCTTGGAAGGCCAGCCGACCACCACACTTGGTGGCGGTGCTCGGCGGTTGAGGAAGAGAGTCGGCGAGAGAGATGAGAACGGGAGATATATATCAGCGAGAGTGAGAAAGAGAGAGATGACGACCGGCGGCGTTGCGAGTGGCGACAGAACTGGTTTTCCGGCATGTAACAATGGCGCGGCGGCGGATCGGTTCTGGTTCGGGTCACGGCGCCGACATTGGTTTAGTTCGAATCCCAACTCAGTTACTCGGGTCTCGTGGTTTCAGCTTCAATCGTAGTTCGGTTCAGAGTTCATGTTCGGGCCAGGTCGTTTCGGCTCGAGTTTCAACTTCTGTTTCGGCTCGGGTTTTTGCGGGTCAAGTTTCGGGTCTCGGGATTTGCCAACGTCAGTGGTGGCGCTGACCGGGGAGGCCTCGGGTTATGTTCAGTTCGAGTTTGGTTCGGGTCACCACGGTCAGACTCGTGTTCACATCTCGGTTCAGTTTCGGTCCGGTCGAACATGGTCAATAGCAGTCTTGGCTCGGTTCAGATTCACATTCGAATTCGGTTCGGTATAATTTTTTTCCTGGTTCTTCTTATTTTTTTTTTCGCTACACATGAATTAATAGAATGTTAGGCAATTGATATTGATAATCACCATAATCTTGAACATGTTAACAGTGGGCTTTAGTTTTGGTTTGGGTAACATAAAAGGAAGAGGATGATGACTTATAACGAGCCTACTTTTGATGTTTAAATTGGAGATGATAATGATATTTGTATAAAAAAAGGTGGGAAACCATCGAGACAATGATGATGATGATCTACAAAAAGAAAAATACTCATATATACATTTTGCTTAAAACAAGTGTGACGTATTAATCAACTTTTTTTTTATGGTTTACATTTGATTTAAATCAATTTTCTATTTAGTTTATAAACTGTTTATTGATTCTAATTAAAACAAATCTTATTTATTTAACAACTAATTCTATACCACGTATAATGTAAGTTATAAAGACAATCTGTTCATAAAACAATAATAAATAATTCTGAATATGATAAAAGTTAGGAATCTTATATTAAATAATAACTAGTTCGTTATATGGAATTTTTAACGTTTAGGGTAATCGTGTTCGTTCTTTTGGATTTCCCAATCTTTCTTCGTGCGTTATTACGGAATTCTCATACGCAACCAATGTGAGTATACTCGATCCCTTTTTCCCCTTTACACTTTGGGATGCAACATGTATAATTATGCAAACAACTTTTGAACTAAACATACTCAATCTTTGAACGAAGCATGAAACTAATGTGACTTACTTGCTATTCTTGTATGCTCTATGAACGATTTGGAACGTTATATGCTCATTGACTTGCTCGCCCACCTTAACAATTATAGCGCTATAGGATTAACGCCCCGCCCGCTATTCTATTGGGTATTGTTAAGTTAAACATTACCACCCGCTAAACTATTGGGATTAGGCTATTTTATGCGTTGTATTCTAGGGTTTGATCATATTGTACGCCAAAATTGCATACTAGTAATCACATATTATGAATCATGTTGGATTTGAGTTTTATTCTATTATGCTATGTAAACAAACTTGTATACTCGCCATTGCTTTTGCATTGAAACTCTATTTTAATACATGTTGCAGGTTGATTAATGAAGTATGGATGAATGATGAAACAAGTGTAGGGTGGACTAGACACACACCTATAAAACGTTTATCTTTTAATGTTATGTTATTTGTTGAAACAATGTTGTATCTTGTTTTGTTTATTGTATGACAATTTAGCAATTGCAATGAAATTCGAATTTAATTAAATATTGTCACATAGTGTTATGAAGTCTCTTGCAATCTATACACACTTCGTCTCATCCCGATGTTTCCGCCATCGGTTGGGGTGTGACAGATTGGTATCAGAAATCGATAAAGCGTAAGGTTTCAAAACGTAAATAAGTTCCAGCCAGTTGTAAAATTGGCGGGTCGTACGATAGAGTGCCTTGGGTGTTCAGGCGTCGACTAACCCAGGTAACCCAACTATATTCAACAAGTTCGTGCACGCGCGTTTGACTTAGAAGACTCCATGCTTCCACTGGGATGCAGCTCATGGCATTCGTCTTTCTAGTCATTGCGTGGCTCGAGTTATCGTGATAGTCGAGTCCTTGGTGAGAGCTTTTGAAAAACCAGTTTATAGAGAGTGGATCGGCTTATTAAGGTACGGGTTTCACCCCTGACTTAATAGTTTCGTTCCTAATTGTGGTTATGCTCTTCGAATAAATTCGTGAGTTCCACTAGATTTCGAAATGGAGACTTTCGTCGAGATGTGGATGTCACTCCTAACTCGACGAAAGGTTCTCGTGCTAGAAAATACGCTGAGTGAGCGATCTCATCGATAGTTCTTGGTTTTCACACCTGGTCTCGACAGGATCACTCGGTTTTGTTATGCGAGTAATTTTGAAAACACGTGTATTATGTCAGCCTTAGGAAAGGCTAAGTAGTATTCAGGCCTTAGGAAAGGCTTCTTCGCATGAAATTGTAGTACGCGCTGTTCACGCGAAGTAGTAGTTTTAGCGACTTCGAATGAAGGTAATAAGTAAGCCCGATACAAACCCTACTGGATTCGTACGAGTCGGCCTGTTGGTACTTAGACTATAGACTAGGTCAATCTCTAAGACGTCGACCCGGACTAGGTCGAGTCTGGCCTAATTCCCTATAGTTATGGCTCTGATACCAATCTGTCACACCCCAACCGATGGCGGAATCATCGGGGCGCGGCACTAGGCTAATCAGATTGCTCAAGAGAATCCATAACAACTATATTGCGATAATACTTAATACATTCGTTATCCCATACTAACAAATAATACGATCACATAAGTTATCACGGATTTCTTGTCCTCTCGAACAATAAAAATCCGACAACCTAGATTTTAGTTGAGTTTCTAGACCTCCTAGCTTGATTTGATATAGTCTGCGATCTAACCTGCAACATACGTTAAAATATTTGTCAATACAAAAGTATTGGCGAGTATACAGGTTTGATATATATATATAGCGTAATAGATAAAAAGTGTAGCGAATTTCCACATGCATAAATGTAGCACACGCCATATACACTCACAAAGCTGATACTACCAACTAAGTCCTCGATGCTCGAATATGCGTTGGCAAACTAGACCCCGTCGGGCGCAATAGTACTATACTAGTCGTGGTGGGACGTCGCGAGTATAAGCCCCAGCACATATGCAACTAGTATCACGTATATCTATGCATAATAGTTATTCGCAAGTGATAATTCGAGTAATTGAATAATTCGTTTGATAAGTTCGATTTGTTAGAAACGTATGTTACACCCAAAATTCGATTAAAAAGGGTTCAAGTATACTCACAGTGCGTATTTAGCGGGGATGCAACTTGATTGGGTCGGTTGTGAGCACGTCTGCGTTAATCGTTGAAGAATAGAGTAAACGATGTACGGTCAAGCGAGAATAGCATCGAAAAGTTAGTTATCTGGTCGGATGGTGCTCATCCGTTCGGATGGGCTCATCCGATCGGATGGGCTATGGATCTGGGTCGGATGGCTGTCATCCGGTCGGATGACAGGCTATCCGGTCGGATAAGTGTTGACTCGCTCGAATTGTCATCCGATTGAATAAGTGTTGACTTGCTTGAATTGTCATCCGATCGAATAAGTGTTCACTCGCTCGAATTGTCATCCGATTGAATAAGTGTTGACTCGCTCGAATTGTCATCCGATCGAATAAGTGTTGACTCGTTCGAATTGTCATCCGATCGGATGACATGTTATCCGTTCGGATGGCATGTCTGTTTAACGTTCCGGTCAACTGTTTTCGAGAGTTTTCGGAAGAAAATACGATGCGGTCTTGTTGGGACGGTGTAATCTCGCATTAACCATTGAAATTCTAGCAGTTCCGACCCGTTCTAACGGCCGGGAACCACCCTGTTCCATCAGATCTGGCCGTTCTTGACGGTTTCTCATGGTTAACTCGAAATCGCACAGTTCCTTGGTTAAATACATAGAATTAGGTGAGCTTTGTTATCAAAATATGTGGAAATCGCTCAGATCTGAGTCGTTTATGGTGGGATGAGGTCACAACTTGAAGTTTATATGAACTCTTGGTGACAGCACTTTAAAACACCTCAAATCAGTAGATTTCACGGTTGGAAATTGAGTTCTGAAAGATAGAACGGTGTAGAATTGAGTGTAGATCATAGAAGTATGAGTTTTAGGTTGAAATCTTACCGGAATCGCGAGGAATCGAGAGAAAAGAGTCCTGGAGCGTGTTTGGTCGAGTGGGAGCTGTCACATCACTTGAACAGTGGTGTGGCAAGCTATTTATAGGCAAAAAGAGGAGAAGGGAGCGACTGGGTCGAATGGCCATCCGTTCGGATGGCCCATCCGTTCGGATGAGGCTGTCCATCCGGATGGCTACTCCGGCGCGGTGAGTTTCTCCGTTTTCGATCGTTTTGATAGTTTTTGAAGTACGTGCTCTTTATATCATTATTATATATACATATATATATATATATATATATATATCACTAGGGGTCGTATTTACGTATCCGTATTCTAAAGTTTCGATAATTAACAATCGGTTTTCGATTCGAGTATGCGATTATTAGCAACGTTTCACAGCCATCAAGGAGGGTAGTATAGGTCCTTTCTCGATGTCATAGTGAACGTTATTGTGTGTTGTGCCACAAAGACTGACGGGGTACCACTCACTCATATTGTCATCGTCGTCACGACGACTGGAGCTATAGCACTCACCCGAGAGTCTTTGTTAGCGTTAATTGTCTGCGTTTCGACACATCACGGCCACCGAGGAGGGTAGAATAGGTCCTCTCTCAGTATCATCGTGAGTGTTAGTGTTTGCGATGTGATGTAGTGGTAATGTATTGTGAAAATATGCGATTTACCCCTTCGAATAGCGAAGTATGCGATGTAGTTGCATTATGATCAGAATCTCTGGTGCTAGGCGTAACGAGTATATCGAGTAGTAACAACGCACGAAAGTGCGGGTTGTTACAAGTCCCAATATGATTTAAAACACAAATTTAATTTTTTTAATATTTTTAAATAATGAAAACTACAAAAAAAGAAAATTACAAAAAAAAAATTCCTAACTTTTATATTTGTTTTTTATCTCTTCTCTCAACGCCAAGACTATTTCTAACTCGTCACCCTGTAGGTGATCAATCGGCTGGGATAGAATTTTCAAATCATCCCGTCTTTGTTTCAGGGCATCTCTTGCGGCATCTCTAGCTTCTTTGCTCCTTCGTATTTCGGCCCTTTGTTGTTGGAATACGTTGAATGTATCCATCTTGCATGAAATGTCATCCAACTGGTCGCTGTATATTCCCCTACGCGAGCCAGAACTCCCAGCTGAAGGCGATGCCGTTTGTTTTTTAGCACGCCTTCTTGAGGCATTTCTTCCATGCTCAGGCCGGTTTGGGCTTAGCGAATCATCCAAAAGGTCCTCAAACTCTTGATCTCGTGCATCAGATTGGGCTTGGGACGAGGCCCTTGACCTTTTACTAGACGAGTTAGTTTCGCTACCAGGGGGGATAGTCGCCCACTTTGGATGGAATTTACAAATCTCCCAACAATGCATGAAACGGAAGTCGGTGTTCATATTTGATTTGAATGCATTTACTGCATTTGTCAAAACGTCGGCTTCGGTTTCACCACTTTTAGGGTTTTGCTTTGCTTTATTTAAAAAACCACTAAATTTTGTAAGTTGGGTGCTTATCTCGCTCCACTTTGAGGATAAGCTATCGTTTTCACGATAAGTCCCCCTACCCATTTCTTCATGGAATAGTCTACTAACCCATTCCCACAGGGCGGTTCGATGTTGCGAATTTCCTAAAGTTGAATGTTGAGATTGTTCACACCAAGCCCTCGCCAATTCAACTTCTTCAGCATAGACCCATTTTTGTTGTTTTCGTTTGGCGGTTTCAACTATTTTATCCTCCTCGGTTTTTTTCTTATGACTTCTCTTTTTGATGGGTTTCGATGCGGAAGGACTATCATTGGGTGGTTGAGTTTCGGGAACGGTTTCGTTTTGTGAAAGGTCGATGGAGGTTGGTGAAAGGTTGATGGGCGATTGTGTAAATGGGGTAGGTATCGAATCATCGGAGTGTGGGAAGTTAGTAAATACACGATTCCCAAGAAGCGATGCATAACTCGCTTCATGGGGCATAGAAGAGTGTATGAAAAATGGACGAGGAATTGGACGATTGGGTGGTGGGCTAGGATTACTTTCTTGGAATGCATACGGGTTGGTCGGGTCATAAGCACGGTTATAAGGATGCATTTTTTCATATTGTAGAAGGAGAATTTGAAGATGTATAGAAGATGTGGTTGAATGTGGTAAAAAATGGAAGAAAAATGTGAGTTTTATAGTGAAAAAATGGAAGAAAAAATTAATTTTTTTTAATATGGCCATTGGCCAACGGCTAGCCCAACGGCTATTTTCTTTTGGCCATTCACAAACCGCCATGTCACCTTGCTCCCCCGCCTCACGCCCGGCTTGAAACCCAAGCCCACCCGGGGTGGTGCCTTGGGCGTTTTCCCCCAACCCAAGCCCCATACCCCACGGTCTAACCTTAGAAAAGGAGTAAATCTTGGCCATTAATTAGAAAAGGTGTGATCATATATGGGGCACTCTTTTGTTAGATAACCACCACACAACTCACACTTCACAATCTGATTGAATAAACAGATAAAGTTAATAAAATACAGATATAACGTTTTAAAGTCTATGGTTAAGATCAGTATTAAGTAGTTAAATCAAGAATTTGGTTATTTGTGTAAGTTGTTTTAACCAAAATCAAGAAACGGTGTTGCAAACGGCTTGATTTTTGTTAAATGGAAGTTTAAACACCCGAATTGAAGCACTGTTTTCGTCATTTGGGGCAGTATTTCGAGGTAAATTTTACACCAATCAACTCGTATCCTCGTTCTAATCAAAAGCCCGAAAACATCGGTTTGTAATTCGGAAAAAAAAAAATTAACTCCGTTAAGCTATTATTTAACGCAGACTATTATCGGCCAAAAGTGGACCAGTTCGGATTATTATCGGCAAATAATTGAGTTGGGCTTATTATCGGCCAAATTAAGAAAGTTGGGATTATTTAAATCAAATTTGCCTTTTTTTAATTAATGGAAAAGTCAGTTAACCGACAACACATAGTCTAAGAAAAGTTTTGAATCAAAAGCAAAAGCTTAACTGCAAATTTGATTTTTGATGAAAACTATGGATTGATTGACCTAAATGGGTAAAGATTATTTCAAGTGATCAATGTACCTTCATAAGTGTGTTTTGAGTCTTTTGACACTTAACTACATGTTTGGTAAGTTAGTGACCACACTCTAGTTAGAACACTTGAACCATATGGGCCAGGTCCAAATCATGTAACATGTAAGACCCACATCCAGTCAAATTAAGTCAATGAAACACAAAACTCAAAAGACTTCACACAAAATGGATAGAAGCCCCACAGTCGATCATCGACCGCAGAGATTTTGTACACAACTATCGCACAGTTACTTAAAAAAAACTATAGTCGATGCCACAACTGAGTCGTGCATGAAACTTCTATAAAACAGCAAGACTACGGTCGATGACGCAACAAATCAGCTATAACATTCCCCACATGGAATTCTCATCAAAGCCTAAATTACAAAAAAAAAAAAAAAAAAAAATCCCATGATTAAACTAACAGCATTAAGCTAGTTTCTTTTCACTACCAACGTAGGGATGAGCTCGGTACCGGTCCGGTACCGAACCGGTACCGGTCCCGAAAGTACCGGTCCCGAAAAACGTTGAAAAGTGGAACCGGTACCGGTACTTTCGGTACTTTACTAGTGTTTTACCCGAAAATACCGGTACCGGTACCGAAAAATGAGTAAAATAGGAACCGGTACCGGTACCGAATATACCCGGTACCGGTTCGGTACCGGTACCAGGTACTTAATGCTCATCCCTATAAACCCTAAACCCTAAACCCGAATATACCCGGCACCGGTTCGGTACCGGTCCCAGGTACTTAATGCTCATCCCTATAAACCCTAAACCCGAATATACCCGGTACCGGTTCGGTACCGGTACCAGGTACTTAATGCTCATCCCTATACCAACGGGTGATTTCCTAGACAAAATCCACTGTTTCCAGTTTGTGTAAACAGCAACCAAAACAAACTGAGAGAAACACAAAAGCATGATGATAGCTTCAAAGAGGAATGGGTATTTCTTTGGGGGGTCTACGGTGAGATATATAATGTGGAGAACAAAAGATAAGAAAAGAAGAAAAACAACATAAAGCGATGTCACACAAGACCAAGAACGAGGGTTTGGTGTGTCGGTTTTCCATTTGGGGCGTAGTAAATGAAGATGAAGATACCATAGAGCGCGATGTATGGAAGGAGTAATTTGTCACGACATAATAGCGGAAACATAGAGAGCAAGGCGAAGTGTGTAAACCATTGAAATATGAACGGTTCTTCTATGGCTAAAATGCTTGCTGGCAAGAGTGGCAGAAGGACAGACTTCTCGTGTACTGTAAATTTCAAAAATAAACGACATCAGAATTAAGACAATTAGAAAGATTTCACTACTAACAGGCACCATGAAGTCGGCTAACATTACTATATATCTTAAAAGAAGGCATGGTCGGTGGTTCCAGCCATGCCTTTTTCACTTGACCCAACTTTATAGATTTTACACATTCAACCCCCATCTTTTGGTAAGTGACATATTGACCCTTAACTTTTGATAAATGTTAATTTCGACCCCCATTTTTTATACTTAATAACTCCACACCTAATCTTCTCCTACATTTCAATTTTTTTGTTGAAATTATTTCTACGACTATACATCGCAACGTGCGTGACATTATACTCTTCCTTATCTATGCCTAACCATGTTAGTGTCACGAACGTAACGTGTGTGACAAAGTCAAAAATAAGTCATGTCACGTGCGGGATCACACATTAATGTCATCATCGTAACGCGTGTAACAAAGTCGCAAACGCGACGTTGCCGACGCAATGCGCAGCACGGGTAAAAAGCAGCTAGTTATATGCATGTGCTCTGCATATCACTAATAATAAAACAAATCCCTCGTAACAAAGAGAAAAAAAAGACTTGGCTTACCTTGAAATGAGAAAATAAAATGAGAAAGCGCTATTAAGCAACCCATAGAGGAAAGTTCGGGTACTTGGAGCGCGTATCTGAAGAAACATCGAAGGTAGACATGAACAAACGGTCATGAATAGACATAAGAGTTTTAGAGACTGTGTGGTGAACAATAGTTTCCACTTTATGAGAACTGAAGTCGTGCACCAAAAATTAGCCACATAATCCTCGTATAATCCCCTCTCAAACGGAGCTAGGCGGGATAAAACCTGAAAAAAAATTGTCAAAATAACTATCTATCAAGTTTTAACCTCATGATAGTATGCAAAGCATAAAGCATATATCCAATTAAAGAGTAAAATGCCATTTTTGTCCCTGAGGTTTGGCCACTTTTGCGACTTTCGTTCAAAGGTTTGTATTTTCTCATCTGGATCCAAAAGGTTTGACATTTTGCCGTTTTCATCCGACTTGTTAACTTCATCCATTTTTTTAACGTTAAGTCGGGGGTATTTTCATCATTTTAGACATTTTTTAATGAAAATAAACTTTCTTTATTCGGAAATACCTGTGACTTAATGTTAAAAAATGGATAGAGTTAACAAGTCGAATGAAAATGGCAGGATTTCAAACATTTTGGATCCAGATACGAAAAAACAAACCTTTGGACAAAAGTGGCCAAACCTCAAGGATGAAAATGGCATTTAACTCTCCAATTAAATGGTGTTTCAACTAAAAGATGAAAGATATAATTTAGTCTATGTGGCGAGCAGTAGAAGTCGATTATACCTCCAAAACCGCGACTCTAGACTGAAGATATGGCCACCAAACAAGAGCAAATGTTCGTATAACAATCATACCCAACTTTGAAACCTCGAGAAGTGGATTTCGAAGTTTTAGACATTTACCCAATAGATAGCTGAAAAATGCAGGGGCATAGTAAGCGCTCATCTGTACGGATATATAAAATGCCTTTAGCATATTGCAACGTTATCTTGTTATATATATTCTATGCTTAAACATTTGATTAAAAGAACCTGTTTGTGGTTAAGGGCAAGACTGAACAAGAATGAAGCAACAAGATCTTTGTCACAAAGTACGGTCGCAATAGCTCCAACAGTAAGTCCTAAGCTTATGCAGTTATACTGTAATTACAATTTACAAAAAGGTTAAATAAGATACTGTTTTAAAATGTGAAATGAGAATATAACTCTAGAAACTTTATGCATGCCTGAAAATGACCATGATCAATGAGGATGAGGCATGGGTTAAGTAAAATCATTGCAACATGCCATGCTATTTTACTTTTATGCCCTCTTGATTGGTCTGCGAAGGCTACAATAAGCCACAGGACTGCGTGAAAGAATATGAGGAGATCAGAGGATAAAACCGTCCACCTCATTAGCAGCTTTCTGCAGGAAAATATATATGAGAAGTCGAAAACTTATAGTAAACTGTCATTTTCATCCTCGAGGTTTGGCGACTTTCGTCCAAAGGTTTGTTTTTCCGCATCTGGATCCAAAAGGTTTGAATCTTGCCATTTTCATCCAACTCTCGTTAACTCTATCCATTTTTCTCCGTTAAATGAGGGACATTTCTGTCTTTTTAGACATTTTTTAATGAATAAAAACACTATAAGAAATAAAGATCCACCTTCCGCATATGGATCCAAAAGGTTTGAAATCTTGTCATTTTCATCCAACTCGTTAACTCCATCCACTTTTCTCCGTTAAATGAGGGGCATTTCCGTCTTTTTAGAGATTTTTTTTATTGAAATAAAAAATACTATAAGAAATAAAGATGCACCTCTATTTATTCACTTTCTCCCCACCTTTTCATCATCACAAAAATGTCTAAAAAGACGAAAATACCCCTGAATTAACGTTGAAAAATGAATAGACCATTTGATTGGGTGGTCTTCCCAAGCCTTTTGGTCCAATGAGAAAGCATGCAATTTTGCATGTGCAGAAGGTTTATGATTGGGCATGTGGGGTGGTCATGTTCTCTATATTCTATAACTAATTTTAGAGGAAGAGATGAACATATGGAACTAGAAAAACACCTCTCTCTTTTTCGGCCATGAGAGGGTTTCCAAGTGAATTTTTGAAATTCAATTATCAAGTAGAAGACTTGATATGATGCTCTCATTTTTCGGCCAAACTTATGGTTGATCAAAAAGGGGTTTTACAAGATCAACTATCAAGTGCAAGAACTCTAATTTGTCTCTCAAATTTTCGGCCATGATGTGGTTATTTAGAGGGAATCTTAGTGAGTTCATAAGTGTAGAAATCCTAGCTAAAACTAAGGTGTTTGTTGGAAGGCTTGGGGTATACAAGCTCGAGGTCTTCTACACTTGAAGGCAACCGTTCATGAAGCATCATCTTCTTAATATCCTTTGCTCCTTGGAAGGTAGTATTCTAAACACCCTATGGTTGTGTTTTATTTTGATAGCATGCATGTTCATCTATGGATCCGGGATTGGGTTTTACACATAAAATGAGTTTTATATCTTGTAAGTAACATGTTTTAAATAATTATTTCCGCTGCGTTTTTATTTCATATGGATGAAATTGCTTTGATAAACATGTCAAAAACCCAACAGTGGTATCAGAGCCGCTTATATGAATGCATGCTTCACTAGACTTAAATTTCCGGGTTTGGTGAAAACCCTATGGCCGAAATTTTTAGCATGGTTCTCCCTTTGTTTTTCAAGATTATTTTAATACATGCATAAAAGTATCTTGAAAAATTATGTTATTTGGATGATTTGTTTGTTTGGACAAAAACCCACTTTTTCGGTTTTTCATTCTTGACCGAAAAGTAGGTTGTAAAAAGGGAACCATTTTGCTTCTTGAATTTTATATATTTGGATATATATATTTTGGTGTTCATAACCTAGCCATGGCCTTGTGTGAATATGTTGAATGATTGTGTTTGTGATTTGTATTTAATTATTTCAAAGGGTTGTAATAATAATTATTTTTGTTCTTCCATGTGTAAAAATATGTAATTTATTTATTTTCATTTGGTATGTAAAATAAATAGATTAGGTGCATTTTATTTTACTAGAAAAATGTATTAGGATATATTTTGTAAAAGAAGATGCACACAAAAATGCGGTTTTGGTTTTGGCTAATTTCGGGCCTAAAGGACTTCATAGTTCTTAACGGGATTTTAGCCCGATAACCAAAACACATTTTTGAAGTCCAAAGGAGTTTGGAGCTGAACTAAAGGACATTTAGGAAGCTAAAAAAAGGGTGGAGAAATCACAACACAAGAAGAAGACTTGAAGCATTTGGATGCAGGATCAAGTGGGAGTTCAACGACACATTATTTGTGTCTATATTCACCCTTAGGAAGGACCTTTTGGCACACTTGTTTCGGCTAACAAGTGTTGTCAAAATAGTTGGCTATGGTTATGCACCTATTGTTATTTATGCTTGTGTGGTTGTTTATTTATGTTGTTTTGATGATATTTGGATATGCATGCTTAACAAACTAATAATCAACAACAAGCGTAAAATTGGTTCTTAACAAAATCATTAAAATGGTTAATAAAGGTTTTATTAAAAATTAATGATTTTACAAAATGGGTTTTATTAAAAGAACCTTGAAAATTTGTTTTCACAAAAGTACCAAGGATTTGAATGCATGCAAATGTATGATACATAAAGTTTTCTAAACTAGAATTTTGAAAACTCAAAAATTCCTTTTATAAAAACAAGTCAAACACCATCCTTTTATACAACACTCGAATCACTTGGGAACTATTATTGTGGGATAAAGGTCACCTAACCACACTTGAGGGAACTTGTATATTCGAGGTGGGTTTACCATGTTTGTGGGATAAAGGTCACCTAACCACTTATGTGAATAAACTCACACGTGTGTGTAAGTTGGACGACTTGATTTGGAAACCATGAACTTAGGGTCACCGAAGCATGGGGAACAAAGGTCTTGATGAGATTAAACATGCCAACTAAACATAAAGATGTTTAACCGATCCCATATGGCTAGAAGTTGCAAAGAGTTGCAATTGTCAAACGTTGACTACCTTGTTAATTTAAATAGAGGGATAAAGGTGACCTAACCAATATTTGAATGTAACGTTGGATTCTAGATTTTAATTATTAATTGTCTATGAGACACAAAAGGGTATTAATGATTAAAATATAATAATATCGAAAATACTAAAATTGAACCTTGTTAAATTTTGTAGATGGCCGCTAACAATATTACCCAAACCGTCCGTAACCTATCACTGAAAACGATCCTAATCCCGATGAACATCTTATGGAAGATAAGGATGCCTATAACGATTGGATTAAGTATATCGAGGATACTATGTAAGCCTCTAACCTCATGTTAGGAATTATGATTCCCGAGATTCAAAAGGATTTTGAACATCATGAGCATACGACATGATTACCCAATTGTAGGAAATGTTCCTAAGGGTAGAACACTTCGAAACGGTTCGAGCGCTTCATGCATGTCGAATGGAGGAAACCCACTCGGACTCATCTTATGTCTTTAAGATGAAAAGCCACATTGATCACCTCGAAAGGCTCAATATGGATAAAAGGGTTTTTATCCATTCTAACGATCAATGAGGGTGGCAACTAGAAAGGGCATCACCCCGACACCAAAGCAAATGTTGAAAATGCAAACGGGTAATTCAAAAGGAAATGATTAGAAAGACTAAAGCGAAACCACCGAAACCAAAAGAGAAGAAGGCAAAGGTTGCCATGAACGATCCATGCTTTGAGTGTGGTGAGATAGGGCATTTAAATAGGAATTGTCCAACCTATCTCAAAGAGTTGAAAACTAAGAGGGATGCAGGGCAAACCTCAGGTACAATCTTAATGATACATATTGACCTTAATGTTATTTCTTCTAACACATGGGTATTAGATACCGGATGTGGAACTCATGTTTGCAATTCGTTGTAAAAGGTTCAAAAGAAATAAACGTTACAAGAAAGGAGACTATGTTTTGAAAATTCCAAATGGTTTGGAAATTGTTTTAAAATGTCTTGAATGCTCCTAGTTTGACTAGGAACATTATTCAAGTTTCCCTTATAAGACAATATGGTTTTGACTTAAAGTTTGCAAACATTGACATTTATATCGATGAATGACATGTTTTACTTTAAACCTATGCCTTCAAATGGTATTTATGAATCGGTTCATAATAATACATCATTTGATAGTTTAATGTACCAATCAATCACCAAGAAACTCAAAATGGATTTGAGTAAGACCTATCCTTGGCATTATCGCCTTGGTCATATAAACAGATGCCGCATGTAAACACTTCGAAAGAATTGTCTTTTGGAAACAAATGAAATTGGTTCATTTGATACATGCGAATCTTATTTACAAGGTAAAATGACCAAGTAATCCCTTAGTGGGAAAGGGCAAAAGATTTATTAGGTATCATACATTCGAATGTATGTGATCCTTTTAAGCCAATGACTAGGAATGGTGAAAGATACTTCATTACTTTTACCGACAACTATAGTAGTTATGGTTATGTGTACTTGACACAAAGAAGAAGTTTTGAAACGTTCAGAATCTTCAAAAAGTGAAGTACAAAATCAACTCTTTTAAAGTTCTTCGTTTTGATAGAGGAGGAGTCGAACTCTATTAGATATGGTTCGATCTATGATGGCTAGGAGCGCCTTATCTCTATCACTTTGGGGTTACGCTTTGCTCTCCGTGGCCCGTATGGCCCCAACCAAGAAAGTGGATAAGACACCTTTCGAAATATGGAATGGAAGGGCTCCATCATTAATCATATTTAAAGGTATGAAGCTTACGTGAAGCAATACACCCCAAAAAAATTAGAAGTACGATCCACTAAGTGTATCTTTGTAGGATATCCTAAAAATGATATAGGATATTATTTCTACAGAGCAAAAGGTATTTATTGCTCAAAAGGCTGAGTTCTTGGAACCTAAGTTCCTTATGGAAGGAATTAGTAGAACAATGGAACTTGATGAGGATCAAGAACCACAAGCCAATACATGTTTGGTTGATACTAGCGCTCAACAAGAGGTTGTTGAAAACGATCAACTGGTTGATCATTACACACAAAACGTTCGCAGATCTGTTAGAATAAGTAGTCCACCTGAAAGATATGGATTTTTCATAGATGGATGCTACGTGGTAGATTCGGGTGAACCTACCACATACCATGATGCAATGTCAAAATCCGATTGCGACAAATGGCTTGAGGCTATGAACGTAGAGATGCAATCCATGTATGACAACCAAGTTTGGGAATTGGTTGTGCCACCTCTTAACTCCAAAGTAGTTGGAAGTAAGTGGGTTTTCAAGAAGAAAACAGATATGCATGGTAACTTGGATACTTATAAAGCGAGACTTAAAGCAAAAGGTTTCACTCAAACTCAAGGGGTTGATTATGATGAGACTTTTTCGCCTGTGGCGATGCTAAAGTCAATAAGGATATTATTTGCCACACATGCATAATATGATTATGAGATTTGGCAAATGGATCTCAAAACGACTTTCCTTAATAGATATCTTGAGGAAGATGTCTATATAGTTAAGCCTGAAGGTTTTGTCGATCCAAAACATCCTGACAAAGTATGCAAGTTAAAGAAATCAATCTATAGATTGAAACAAGCATCTAGAAGTTAGAATCAGAATACATCACCGTTTTGATGAAGAGATTAGGGAATATGGATTCATCAAGAACGTCGATGAAGCTTGTGTATATAAGATGGCTAGTGGGAGCATCATTACTTTCTTAGTATGATATGTCGATCACTATTTGGAAATAACATTCCAACCTTGGAGGGTGTAAAAGCCTGGCTTGAAAGTTGTTTTTCAATTAAGGATCTTGGTGAAGTCGCCTATATTTTGGGAATAAAGATCTATAGGGATAGATCATGGTGCTTGATAGGTTTAAAACTAAAGTGCATACATTGACAAAGTCTTGAAAAGGTTCAAGATGGAGAACTCTATGAAAGGTTTGGTACCTATTCAAGAGGGGACAATATTGAGTGTGTTTCAATGTCCAAGCTCAAAGGATGAGCAAGAAAGAATGATAGGAATCCTATATGCGTCAGCTATAGGATTCATTATGTATGTAATGATATGCACTAGACCAGACAAGTTATGCGCTTTAAGCATGACAAGAAGATACCAGCGAGTAACGGTCATTGGGTGACTGTTAAAATATATATTGAAATGCCTTAGAAGGACTAAGAATATATTTCTAATATATGGATCTGGTGAAAGGAACTCGTTGTAAAAGGTTACAGGGATGCGAGTTTCGGAATTCATTGTAAAAGGTTACATGGATACGAGTATCCAAGCTGATTGAGATGGTTCTCGATCACAATCAGGGTAGCATTGTCCACTACAGAATCAGAATACATCGCCGCTTCATTGATTGAGATAATTCACATGGATCTGCCACTTGAATTATTGACGATCTAGGGGTAGTCCCTGCCATTAAGGCCCTAAGAGATCTTTGTGTTAACGATGGTGTGATTGATCAAATCAAGGAACCTCGTGTACATCAAGAGACTAAACACATTTAAGCGGAGTTTCAACTACATACGGGATGAAGTTGAAAAGGGAAAGATATGTATTCGCAAAGTTCACACTGATCAAAATATTGCGGATCCACTCACGAAGCTCCTTGAATGGGCAAAGCATGAAAGGGTCATACTTGTGCCTTAGGACTTCGATATTCTAGTGATTGGATTTGATCTATTTTGTATTTGGATATTGGAACAACTGTTATTATAACTCTTTATGGTATTTTGAGTTATGTTCCATTTTAGCATGTTTAAATCCGTGAATAAGTTACTTATTCTAAATGTCCGTAGTCGATCATACTTGTGGGAACAAATGTGAATGTAAGACTATTATGAACTAGGATTGGTAGATATTCATTAGGTATGAATATAGAGCAAAGTGTTGCTGCCAAAGTTCATAGATATTTGTGGGATACAAATATTGGACTGACTCGCTCTCAAATATTACTGCATGGAATCATTTGTGATTGATCATAAGTAAATTTGAGTAAAGGATAATATCATAGTATCCTCTGACCTGAGATACATATTGGGTCTTGATATTCACCAAGTATTATACCTTGACCTAGTTCTTAGATGTCTGTAATAAGGCAGTACACAAGGCTAAACTCAGGTGTGGTACAAGGTGATTGTGAGAGACGTATGTAGTCAAGAAGGGATTTGTTCCTCTTATTCGTTGAGAGTAAGATGTCTAAGGCCTGATAAAGTTAAATTAACAGAGATTGATCACTCTATGTCTCTGGATTTAACATGACATCTGTAACGAAAGGATAAATGATAGATTCACCTAAATCATGTTCAAGTAAGGGACTTGAAAGGGATGATGTTATTGAATGGCAAATATAGTCATACGTATTGGGGGTAGTAAACCATAGTTAGGCGTCATTTACTGCTTGCATCAATCTTCTATGTATCTTGTGCAAGTGGGAGATTGTTGGACTCTGTATGCCCAAGACATATATTAAATTGATGTGGCTAGTACGTTATGATCCAAGTCGAGTCATACCCAAATACAAGCTAGACAAACACTTACAATATTTATTTATGATATGATCAAACAAATAAATATTAACACTTAGAATATTTAGAAATTGGTTTTCTAAATAATTTCACTTGACAAACTAATAAATTATATGGATAATTTGTTTTGAGAGAGTATTTTATTTTGTTATTTAATTGGTTAAATAACATAATAAAAATAGCATAAGTCTTATAACATATGATGTTATATTTTATAAAAGTTATAAAATATATATACAAGACTTATATTTTATAAAAGAATTGAATTTTTTTTATAAAATAAAGCTAGGGCCGCCCCCCCCCCCCCCCCGCCCTCATGGGAACTCACAAAATTGGTTTGGCCCAATGGGAAGACATGCAATTGTCATAAGCTAGAGACCATTTGATTGGGTGGTCTTCCCAAGCCTTTTGGTCCAATGAGAAAGCATGCAATTTTGCATGTGTAGAAGGTTTATGATTGGGCATGTGGGGTGGTCATGTTCTCTATATTCTATAACTAATTTTAGAGGAAGAGAAGAACATATGGAACTAGAAAAACACCTCTCTCTTTTTCGGCCATGAGAGGGTTTCCAAGTGAATTTTTGAAATTCAATTATCAAGTAGAAGACTTGATATGATGCTCTCATTTTTCGGCCAAACTTATGGTTGATCAAAAAGGGGTTTTACAAGATCAACTATCAAGTGCAAGAACTCTAATTTGTCTCTCAAATTTTCGGCCATGATGTGGTTATTTAGAGGGAATCTTAGTGAGTTCATAAGTGTAGAAATCCTAGCTAAAACTAAGGTGTTTGTTGGAAGGCTTGGGGTATACAAGCTTGAGGTCTTCTACACTTGAAGGCAACCGTTCATGAAGCATCATCTTCTTCATATCCTTTGCTCCTTGGAAGGTAGTATTCTAAACACCCTATGGTTGTGTTTTATTTTGATAGCATGCATGTTCATATATGGATCCGGGATTGGGTTTTACACATAAAATGAGTTTTATATCTTGTAAGTAACATGTTTTAAATAATTATTTCCGCTGCGTTTTTATTTCATATGGATGAAATTGCTTTGATAAACATGTCAAAAACCCAACACATATAATGTATATATGTGTGGGCCCTCAAGGGGCAAAAGTGAAATTGCACTAATTTTAACGTTATTTTACTAATTTCGTGGAAATAACGTTAAAAGCGGCGGACGATTAATCATGCATCATGTGGTGGCGTTGATAGCCGAAAGACAAGGGGGTACATGCACAAATCGGCCTTTGTCCCTATTGTTTAGTGTTATGTGCTTCATGTCCAAGGATTGATACAAAACCACTATCGAGCTGGGGATCTCACTGGAAGCAGTATCTCTATTCCTACGGGGTAGAGGTAAGGTTGTCTACATCTTACCCTCCTCAGACCCTACCTTAGCTTTGCTATTAGTGGGATTTACTGAGTATGATGATGATGAGTGTTTTAAGTCTTAATTGTTAGTGTTAAATGTGATTGTTATAATTCTTAATCAGTTCTGAAATTGTAACAACTTTTGATGATTTAAATTGAGAATTACAAGAGTATAAATACAAGAAAGTGTGTAACTCATGAGGAGTGAAATCCTCCTATGACAAAAATAGAAAATCTATACATTGAATGAATTGAATGAGATTATATGCAGAGAATGATTTGAGGCAATTATTTAGTATTGCCTAATACCCCCTGTCAATGCGAGATGGAGGTGGTTATAGACGAAGCATTGTGCGAAAATTCTCAAATAATGGTTTGGGTAAACTCTTTGTGAAGATGTCTGCAACTTGTTGATCCGTGGGTATGAATTTTGTGTTGAGATGACCAGCAACGACTAACTCCCGAATGAAATGGTAGTCGAGACCGATATGTTTTGCTCTTTTGTGGGAGATGGGATTTTGACTTAGAAAAAGTGCACTCTTGTTGTCACATAACAAGGTTGGCGGTCCCGGAGGTAAGGCATGCAGCTCACGTAGAAGATAAGTGATCCAAATAAGTTCCGAAGCGGTATTTTCGATAGCCCTATATTCCGACTCACAACTTGAGCGTGCTACCGTTGGTTGCTTCTTTGCGCTCCACGATACCAAGTTTCCACCCAAATAAATGCAATAACCGTAGGTGGATCTTCGAGTGTCAATGCAACGAGCCCAGTCTGCATCAGAAAAAACTGATAAAACCGTGTTAGGTGGCCTATCAAACGTTAACCCATGAGATAAAGTCCCCTTGACGTATCGAAGAATACGTTTGACAAGTTGAAAATGAGTGGTGGTAGGATTTTGAAGGTATTGACTTGCTTGATTAACGGCGTAGGATAGGTCCGGACGAGTGATGGTTAAGTATTGAAGGGCTCCGACAAGAAAACGATAGAAGGTTGGATCACGAAAGGGTTCCCCGGTGGAGTGGAAAATGTCTTTGGTTGTGAGAGGTGTGGCAACGGGTTTGGAATCAAGTAGGCTGGCTCGAGAAAGGATGTCATAAGCATACTTGGATTGATTTAGAAATAGACCGGTTTTGGTATGGGTGACCTCCAAACCAAGAAAGAAATCTTTAATTTTGAACTCCTTGTGAAGACGACGAGTGAATGTGGTGATAAAAATTTCATTGTTACCCGTTATGATTATGTCGTCAACGTATACAAGGATATAAATTAAACTGCCATTGTTTTTTAATATAAACAATGATGGATCGGCTCGACTACATGTGAAACCAAGAGTGATGAGAAAAGAACTTAATCGTTGAAACCAAGCTCGTGGAGCTTGTTTTAAGCCATAAATGGCACGATTTAGTTTACACACATGATTCGGGCGGTTTTGGTCTTGAAAACCTGGTGGTTGTTCCATAAGAACGGTTTCCATCAGATTCCCATTTAAAAAAACATTGTTGACATCGAGTTGACGTAACTTCCATTTGTTGATGGTGGCAAGTCTTAGAAAAACCTGAATTGTGGATGATTTGACAACGGGACTAAATGTGTGAGAAAAGTCTAGACCCGGAACTTGGTTAAAACCTTGAGCTACAAGACGAGCTTTGTAGCGGTCAATGGAGCCATCGGATTTGTATTTTATTCGATAAATCTATTTGGATCCTATGATGTTTGTTGAAGCGGGGCGAGGAACAAGATGCCAAGTGTTATTGGAATGTAAAGCGTGAAGTTCATCATTCATGGCACTAACCCATTTGGAATCCTTCATTGCGGTTTTTATTCCTTTAGGTACATGTGAGGATAGAAGTGAATGATGAAGGGGATGGGTGGAGAATTGAGATAAGTTTGCAAAGTGTTTGGTTTTAAAAATTCCATTTTTTGACCGAGTGGTCATGGAATGATTGTTTGTGGTGGGAATTTGGGTTTGGGTAGTTTCGGTTTGTTGGGTTGAGTCACTCGAAACAGGCTGTTGGGCTGAATCAGTTTCCGATGGTTGAGATGAGTCAGGCTGCTGGGCCGAGTCCAATTGGTTGGTTGAGATAGGATTTGAGTTTTCAGATGGGGGATGAGAAGTTGGGCTGAATATGGAGATGGGCTTGGAGATGAGGGAAAAAAGTTGAGTGAATCGGGTAATGGGCTGGGATGTGATGGAGTGTTTGGTGGAGACGGGTTTGGGCTGGGTGTTGGTGACGGGTGGAAGTCGGGCTGGGAATATGGGCAGTGGGTACACGGAGAGGCATTTGTGGTGATGGGAGAGGTAGGTGTGGTTGAGAGCTTTTGAGGTGTTGGGGTGGGTAAAAAGTCTTCAAAATTGGTGAAAGGTAGGTTGGAAGTGTCGGAAGTTGTGGAAGGAATGTGAAATGGGAACACGTCTTCGTCAAATTTGGCATGCTGAGTGGTGTAAATTCGACCTGTTGTTGGATCTAGACACCGAAATCCTTTAAATCGCGGACTATATCCAATAAAAATGCAAGGAGCACTTCGTGGTAGTAATTTGTTTTTGGTATAGTCACGAAGATACGGGTATACTAGACACCCAAAAATGCGAAGATTGGAGTAAGATGGAGGTTCGTTAAAAAGAAGTTCAAAAGGGGATTTGTTTTCAGGAAGTTTTGTTGGAAGACGATTTATGATATAAGTGGCGGAAGTGAAAGCATCAAACCACAACTTTGGTGGTGCATGAGCATTAAACATCATTGCTAATTCGGTTTCGGTGATATGTCGGTGTTTACGTTCGGCCCGACCATTTTGTTCTGGTGTATAAGGACAAGATAAACGATGATGTATGCCATGCTCTTGAAAACAAGTTTGAACTCGATTATTTGTAAACTCGGTTCCACCATCACTTTGGAAAACTTTGACACTTTTAGAAAATTGATTTTGGACAAAGTTTAGAAAAATGGTGAGGATGTTGTAAAATTCGGATTTAGCCTTTAGAGGATAAAACCATGTAAATCGAGAGTAGTCGTCTACAAATATTACATAATATAAGTAGCCATTGGTAGAGGCAATTGGTGCGGGTCCCGAAAGATCACAATGAATTAAATCTAAGACTTGTTTAGTGCGTTTATTATTTTCAACAAAAGGAAGATGTTTAGCCTTAGATAACTCACAAGAATTACATAAACCTGGTTTAGGTAATAAAGATGTGATAAAAACATGACCAAGTCTATTTAAATTAGTGATAGTATCAAAGGAAACATGTCCAAGGCGACTATGCCATGTATTGAATGAAGCACGAAGGTGAGAAGCGGAAAGCACGGCAACAAGAGATTTGTGACTTTGTGTGAGGATATAGAAACCATTCACGCAAGTGCCTCTAGCAAGAACTTCCCCCGTTTTTTGGTTCAAAATATGAAAATAATCGTTAGAAAATAAAACATCAACGGGAGAATCACTTGTGAGTCTACTAATTGATAGTAGATTCTTTGTGAGATTAGGAACAACAATAACATTTCATAAGGATAATGAATTTTTTAAAATCGTGTCCCCAACGTGAGTAACTGGTAATGTTTGACCATTACCAAAAGTAACACGCATGTTACCCGTGTGAGGTTTAGAAATGTTTAAACCATGGGAATTAGTAAGCATATGGGTAGTTGCACCTGACTCGGCCGTCCAATCTGGAGTTTCGGATGCAAGGCTGCATTGAGCATTGAATGCGTGGGCTAGATTTGCATCTAGAGTAAGGGCTTTTTGCGCATAAGAAGATAGATTAGGACAAGCACTAGCATAGTGACCTTCTTTGCGACAAAGTTGACAATGAGGAGGACGTTTAGTGTAGGTGTTACCGCGGCCTTTTGAGGTTTGTAAGCGTCCTTTTCCTCGAGAAGAGGAGAACCGATTGGATTTTGAGGAATTGGAATAAAAGGCGGCTTCAGTGGTTGTGGGTGCTTGAATTTTTTAATGAAAAGTTCATGATTTTCGGCAGTTGCAAGGAGATCTCGAAAGGGAGGTGCGGGACGTATGGTTCGTTGGTGTCACGGCCCCCGACCCGGTTTGACCCATTTCAGGAGCCGCGGGACAGAAAATCCCGTGGTATTTATTTAACAGCGGAAGTTTCTTCAGGATCTTTTTAAAACAATAATTTCCCGATTATTTTATTTCACAACTTGGGATAAAACCCCTGTAATTTACAATCATATGATTTCACAGAGAAATCTTTATTTTTACAAAACATGTTTCTTTATTTTTATATTGAGCCACTTCCTTAAGCTTGTAGCGCTACGCGGCACTTTTCCTGGATCACAACAGATCACCTGAAACATGTTTGAAAAAGGTTTTGTCAGCGGGAAATACTGGTGAATCATTCTTTTTACTAAAAACGACCTGTTTGTTATAATTTACCGTATTAAGAGCTATTACAATATTTTTATATCAACCAACTACCCTCGGTATTTGTCACTAGACTCGTTTCTGTGACTATGGTCATATCACCCATTGGCTAACTCGTTGTCCAATGGTGAAGATTATCAAGTAATGTATACAAAACCCCACATACCGGCTGTAATATGGTGACTACAAAGACTTAATCCCTGTAATTATAATTTTGAAAATAAACATGCTTTTGAATTCAATTTTGATAAAAAGAGAATGACTCACATTGCAGATTTATTTGAGCAGAGCCTAGCCTACTGATTAGCCTTTTAACCTAGTTTAAATAATAATGCACACAAACTAGGTTAGTAACTAATACAGCATTTACGATAACTCACGAGATTAAACCCTCACATCGAATGACAAAGTGCGATACTTAAACATCCATCGAATTAACGACGAATGATAAAGCATAAACCCTAATGTGGGGAGCACTTAAACATCCATTAGATAGTTTAATCGATCGGACATTGAATCGTAATAGCGATCGAGTTATTACCCTGTTTTGCGGCAGCACTTCGTGAATCGTGTGTGTTTTGGACTGTTTATGCTATATCTCAGTGTATGAAACGTATTTTTACGTCGTTCAAGTGCCAAAATTCGATTGTCAACCCCCTCTATTTATACACGAAATTTGACCCCCTCCCGTGATGCGAGGGGTACCCCTCTGGGCGTCGCGTGGCGCGAGGGGTCCCTATTTACCATAGGGTAGCTACGTGTATTTGTAGGCTTGCTGAGTCGACGGATTCGTAAAATTCAATTTTGACAGAATTTTATGTGGATAATCGTAACTAGGGTTTACCCCCCCTGAGTTTTAGGGGCCCTGATCCTGATTCTGATTATTCTGAAAATTTTAGGGTTTGTGCAGAATCACTTGGGTGTCTCAATTAGGGTTTCCTTTTGGACAAAATAAAATAATAATTAGGAATTTTGATATGAGTTGTTACATCCTCCCCACCTTAATAAAAATCTCGTCCTCGAGATTTACTGAAATAATTGAGGATACTTTCGCTTCATCTCTGATTCCAGCTCCCAAGTGTATTCAGCTCCCCTCTTTGAATCCCACTATACTTTAACTAGCACTAGTCGTTTGTGCTTGAGAAACTTCACTTTTCTGTCTTCTATCTGAAGAGGTTTCTCAACAAATTTTAATTTTTTGTTTACCTCTATATCTTGGAGAGGTACTACCAAAGATTCGTCTGATAGACATTTCTTGAGGTTGGATACATGAAATACATCATGTACTCCAGCTAACTCCTTTGGTAGTTGTAAACGATAAGCAACTGGTCCTATACGTTGAATCACTGGAAATGGTCCTACGTATCTTGGACTTAGCTTTCCTTTCTTACCAAATCTAACAACTCCTTTCCAAGGAGAAACTTTCAATAGTACTCTGTCTCCAACTTGAAACTTTAACGGCTTCCGTCTATTGTCTGCATAACTCTTCTGACGATCTCGAGCCGTCTTTAATCTTTCCTTAATTTGAGTAATCTTGTCAGTTGTCTCTTGCACTATTTCAGGACCTGACAATTGACTTTCTCCTATTTCTGCCCAACAAACTGAAGTTCTGCACTTTCTTCCATACAGTGCCTCGAATGGGGCAGTTTCAATACTTGAATGATAACTATTGTTATAGGAGAATTCAATTAAAGGTAAATGATCGTCCCAATTTCCACCAAAATCCATCACACATGCTCGGAGCATGTCTTCTAGAGTTTGAATCGTCCTTTCACTTTGTCCGTCTGTTTGAGGATGATATGCAGTGCTTAGGTTTAGTCGAGTTCCCATTACTTTTTGGAAACTAGTCCAGAAATGAGAAGTAAAATGACTATCCCTATCCGAAACAATGGAGAGTGGAACTCCATGTAAGGATACTACTTCATCTACATACAACTTTGCTAACCTTTCCATGCTAAAGGTTTCTTTCATGGGTAGAAAATGAGCTGATTTGGTTAATCGATCCACAATTACCCAAATCGCATCATTACCTTTTGTGGTTTTGGGTAACTTAGTAACAAAATCCATTGTTATGAGTTCCCATTTCCATACAGGCATTTCTAATGGCTGTAGTAGACCTGAAGGTTTCTGGTGTTCTGCCTTAACTTGTGAACAAGTAAGACACTTAGAAACATATTTAGCTATATCCTTTTTCATGCCTATCCACCAGAAATTATTTCTTAAATCTTGGTACATCTTATTGTTTCCCGGGTGCATGGTATATCTAGACTTATGGGCTTCTTCTAAAATCTTATTTCTTAATTCTCCCTGCTTAGGTACCCAAATTCTTCTTTTGTGGAATCTCCAAATTCCATCAGCTCCTTGTTCTAACTCTTTTATTCGTCCCTTCATTCCTTCAGCATCATCCTTGATTGCTGTAGCTTGAACATTCTTCAATTGTTCCATTAAATCTAATTGTAGATTTAGTCTGAGGGCACGAACTCTTCGTTGTTTCTCATGGTACTTACGACTTAAGGCATCTGCAACTACATTTGCCTTTCCTTCGTGATACTGAATATCACAGTCGTAATCACTTAGGATTTCCATCCATCTCCTTTGCCTTATATTTAACTCTTTTTGCCCAAATATATATCTTAAACTTTTATGATCTGTATAGACAGTAAACCTACTTCCATACAGATAATGTCTCCAAATTTTTAGGGCAAAAATTACGGCTCCTAGTTCTAAGTCATGAGTCGTATAGTTCTCCTCGTGCTTTTTCAATTGTCTTGAAGCATACGCAATCACCTTCTTGCGTTGCATTAGCACACATCCTAATCCTAGTTTTGAAGCATCACAATATACTTTGAAATCTTCAGTTCCTTCTGGTAAAGCTAAGATTGGAGCATTGGTTAATTTCTGTTTCAAGATCCTAAAGGCTTCTTCTTGCTTAGGTCCCCATTCAAACTTAACTGCTTTACAGGTTAGCTTAGTTAATGGTACAGCTATTTTGGAAAAATCCTTAATAAACCGTCTATAATATCCAGCTAAACCTATAAAACTTCTAATTTCCATTGCGGATTGCGGAAGCTTCCATTTAGTAATTGCCTCTATCTTAGCAGGATCTACATGAATACTTTCGTGATTCACCATGTGTCCTAAGAATTGCACTTTTTGCAACCAAAATTCACATTTCGAGAATTTAGCGTACAACTTTTCTTTTCTTAACAAGGTTAAGAGTGCATGCAAGTGCTGACAATGTTCTTCCTGATTTTTGGAATAAATAAGTATATCGTCGATAAAAACAATTACAAATTTATCTAAATACGGTTTACAGATCCTATTCATCATGTCCATGAATGTTGCAGGTGCATTTGTTAATCCAAAGGGCATGACTGTAAACTCGTAATGACCATACCTAGTTCTGAAAGCAGTTTTAGGTATGTCTTCTTCTTGTACCTTCAATTGATGATATCCGGAGCGTAAATCTATTTTAGAAAAATATCTAGCTCCTTGAAGTTGATCAAATAGATCATCAATCCTAGGTAATGGGTATCGATTCTTAATTGTAACTTTATTCAATTCTCTATAATCAATACACATTCTCATTGAACAATCCTTTTTCTTTACAAACAACACTGGTGCTCCCCACGGGGATGAACTAGGTTGTATGAAACCTTTACTTAGTAATTCATCTAATTGCTTTTTCAGTTCTAACATTTCTGTGGGTGCTAACCGATAAGGTGCCTTAGCTATCGGTATAGTTCCTGGAATTAGATGAATTCTAAATTCTACCTCCCTATCTGGTGGTAATCCTGGTAATTCTTCTGGGAATACTTCTGGGTATTCTGAGACTACAGGAATCTCCTTAAGTTCTTTACCCTTAGTATTAATGATTACTGAAATCATATATACTATTCCTTGCTTTCGTTCATAACTAGCAACTTTCATTACTGATATGAACTTCATGGGCTTACGTGGTTTATCTCCTGTAATCATAATTACTTCTCTGGTGGGTGCCTGAATTTCTATGGAGTTCTGGTCACAAAGGATTCGAGCATGGTTGGCTACTAACCAATCCATTCCTAACACAACATCAAATTCGGCTAATTTCATAGGTAATAGGTTTGCAAAGAATTTATGACCTGAGAGTTCTATATTTTCCTTTTGCAAAACTTTATCTATGCTAACAGAATTTCCGTCTGTCGTTTCGACTGTAAAAATCTGCCTAAGTTTGGTTAAGGGTAAGTTAAGAGCTTGGTAGAATGAAGTATTGATAAAACTTTGGTTTGCACCAGAGTCAAATAATACTTTGGCGTAAATGTTGTGAACTAAGAACGTACCAGCTATCACATCTGGAATGAGTTCTGCTTCTTGAGTAGTTAGCTGGAATGCTCTGACATTCTTTTTAGTAGCTCCGTTGGTCATCTTGGCTTTGTTATCTGCTGGTTTGACTAATTTAGGACATTTTAGTTTAAAATGTCCCTTTTCTCCACAGTTATAGCAGATCGTTGTTTTCTTTCTGCAGTCTTCTTCACGATGTCCTACCATTTTACAAAAATTGCAGGTTACACTACATCTTCCATAATGTTTCTTTTTGCAATTCTTGCAGAATGGCAGAGTTGAGGATTGTCCCGTTCCTCTTCTTTTGAAATTGCTATTATTACCCACACGAAATCCTTGGGTAATTTTCTGAGCCAATTCCTTTTTCCTATTTTCATCTCTTGTGTGCACCAGTTCATCAGTTAGGGTGTTTGCTAATTCCACTGCATCGTCAATAGTACGAGGTCTCGCAGCTTTAACGATATTGCGAATTTCACTAATTAGTCCCCAAATATAGCGAGAAATGAGTACCGGTTCTGGCGAAGCCAGTGTTGGTACCACTCTAGCATATTCAAAGAATGTCGAAGTATAACCGCGACAATCTACACCCATCATTCGATGGTTTAAGAACTTATTCGCCATTTGATCTTTTTCATATTCGGGACATAATTTTCTTTCTACAAGACTCTTAAATTCTTCCCAGTTCATAGCATATGCCCTCATCCTTCCTTTTGCTTGTAACACCGTGTTCCACCATTCTAGCGCCCCTTCTTTAAAAAGATTTGACGCGTACATGACCTGATCATCCTGGGCACATTTACTTATTGTAATCACGGCCTTGGTCTTTTCTAACCAACGCAGTACTGCAGTCGCTCCTTCATTGCCTGCAAACTCAGCGGGTTTACACGCAAGAAATTCTTTGTAAGTGCAACCAGGTGTTGCAGCTTTCATTTTCTTAGGGAGCGGAGCCTGCCGTGGATTATTATCGTGATTAGTATGATTACCGCCACCATTTACGCTATTACTGAAGTTATCTTCAGAAATACGTTTGCTAGGAATGATTTGTTGAGGTTCGATTGGATTTCTAACAGCAGCAACTATTGCTGGAATAGCATTGGCTATTCCTTGAGCAACGATATTTTCTATGTCTTGTCTATTTAGGAATTGATCCTCCTGATGTTGCTCAGATTGATTAACCTCATTAACTGGTTCGTTATTAGCGTTTTCCATCTGATAATTAATATATATAATTTTATTAGTATCAAATAAATAACAATTATACACAAAACAATCATATAAATTTCACAAAGCACATATAGCCAAAACTATCGATTTCTCGATTCCCATTTTTATATTTTACAGTATGCTTCAATACACACAATTTATCTTACAAAGTTTTATTTTAGGTTATTTCATCAACTATATTCTACTTATTTATTTTACAACCACAGTTTCACATTCTCACACCATACTATCCCTTGTCAGATGGTATTTCAGTAACGACGTTCCCTCTCATCGTACTTCCAGGAGATCTGTTCTCCTACTTCCCTGATCCTATTTCCTGCATCTACTAGCTCCTCGCCAAAGTGGCGGAGTTCAACTAAATTCTCATTGCTCATTGGTGGGTTAGGTATTGGTTCAGGGTCAAACTGAGGAAGAAAGGAATAAGGACTGTTGAGCAGGTTTTGGAACTGCCAATCATTCGTCCATTCCTAAAGGTTGGGTGTGGATTATAGGTTCTGGGATTGCTGGTTCCAAATTCATTGGAAGTTGAATTTCAATAGGATGAGTAAAAACATTTTTATTGACAGGCTTAATAGTATCACAGCTTGCCAATATAAAATCTAGCTCTTCCTGTAATGTCATTTCCTGGGTTTGATTAGAGCTTTCTCCAATTTCTATCTGGGTTTGTTTAGAACCTCCTCCAATCTCCATTTCTATTTGCTTAGAATATTCTTCAAACTGTATCCCCATCTGCCTAGACTCTTCCCTGCCTTCAATTCCTTTCCCTTTATCTAAGGGATTTTCTATTTTGGGAATCTTTTTACTGACGGGTTTCCTCCTACGCACACGCCTCCATCCCACGAATCTTTTCTTTTTCTTGGGCTTGGGTTTTTCTGGAGGTGGAGCATTGAATTCAATAGGTTCTTCTATGTCGGGTATATACCTATTGAAATCTCTGGAAACCTCTATTTTTACCGGATAGATATTTAAATTCTGAAGGGCGTCAGACAAGTCACTCATGCTGTTATACAAAATACACACAATTACTAAGTTAAAAATTATAATAAACTTTCATAGAAAACCTTTAAATATTATTTCAGACCGGGTAACTACAAAATAAATGAAAATTAAAACACACTAGGTTTTATTGTAAATTTATTTATTTACTGGATAATATTTCTGGCTTGTAAGTGATAAGGTTGCTAAAACTTAAGTCAAAGTATTAAAGATTTGCATTTATTGCTACAGTGGCTAGCATATAAAGATCTGCCCATTTTTCATCTAACTTGTCTTCCCAAGGTGTTTTACTGGTCAATTCCTGGGTTTCCTGTTTAATCTTCTTTTCTCGGAATTTCTTTATTTTCTCCTGACTTTTCTTAATAATCAAACCTCTTTTATTAGGAGAAAGTGGTTCCTCATATTGTGCCTTTCGCACAAATATTCCTTCTTCAGGAATTACAGATTGATTTGAGGATTTGGTTTGGGATGAACTTCCCTTCTCGTTGAATGACCTATCTAATTTAAGATAGATGTTTGACAGCTTTTGCTTACCCATACTGTATACAAATATTCAATTAATAAAACACATAATCACATAATTGGCAATCAGTAAAATTAAGTATTTCTAAATATTTATTGGCTTAAATCAGTGGCTCTGATACCACCTTTTTCTGTCACGGCCCCCGACCCGGTTTTGACCCATTTCAGGAGCCGCGGGACAGAAAATCCCGTGGTATTTATTTAACAGCGGAAGTTTCTTCAGGATCTTTTTAAAACAGTAATTTCCCGATTATTTTATTTCACAACTTGGGATAAAACCCCTGTAATTTACAATCATATGATTTCACAGAGAAATCTTTTTTTTTACAAATCATGTTTCTTTATTTTTATATTAAGCCACTTCCTTAAGCTTGTAGTGCTACGCGGCACTTTTCCTGGATCACAACAGATCACCTGAAACATGTTTGAAAAAGGTTTTGTCAGCGGGAAATACTGGTGAATCATTCTTTTTACTAAAAATGACCTGTTTGTTATAATTTACAGTATTAAGAGCGATTACAATGTTTTTATATCAACCAACTACCCTCGGTATTTGTCACTAGACTTGTTTCTGTGACTATGGTCATATCACCCATTGGCTAACTCGTTGTCCAATGGTGAAGATTATCAAGTAATGTATACAAAACCCCACATACCGGCTGCAATATGGTGACTACAAAGACTTAATCCCTGTAATTATAATTTTGAAAATAAACATGCTTTTGAATTCAATTTTGATAAAAAGAGAATGACTCACATTGCAGATTTATTTGAGCAGAGCCTAGCCTACTGATTAGCCTTTTAACCTAGTTTAAATAATAATGCACACAAACTAGGTTAGTAACTAATACAGCATTTACGATAACTCACGAGATTAAACCCTCACATCGAATGACAAAGTGCGATACTTAAACATCCATCGAATTAACGACGAATGCCAAAGCATAAACCCTAATGTGGGCAGCACTTAAACATCCATTGGATAGTTTAATCGATCGGACATTGAATCGTAATAGCGATCGACTTATTACCCTGTTTTGCGGCAGCACTTCGAGAATCGTGTGTGTGTTTTGGACTGTTTATGCTATATCTCAGTGTATGAAACGTATTTTTACGTCGTTCAAGTGCCAAAATTCGATTGCCAACCCCCTCTATTTATACACGAAATTTGACCCCCTCCCGTGATGCGAGGGGTACCCCTCTGGGCGTCGCGTGGCGCGAGGGGTCCCTATTTACCATAGGGTAGCTACGTGTATTTGTAGGCTTGCTGAGTCGACGGATTCGTAAAATTCAATTTTGACAGAATTTTATGTGGATAATCGTAACTAGGGTTTACCCCCCCTGAGTTTTAGGGGCCCTGATCCTGATTCTGATTATTCTGAAAATTTTAGGGTTTGTGCAGAATCACTTGCGTGTCTAAATTAGGGTTTCCTTTTGGACAAAATAAAATAATAATTAGGACTTTTGATATGAGTTGTTAAAGTTGGGATGTGGAAAAACTTTCAAAGGAGGCTCCTAAACCACAGAGAAACCAATGGCGCTTATCCTCATCATTGATGGGATGACTAATCGAAGCAAGTTGATTGGAAAGGGCTTTGAATTTCTAACCAAAGTCTACGACAGAATCGGTTCCCTTTTGAAGATTTCGAAGAGTGTCCTTTAAATTGTGTATGCGCTCAATGGAGCAATGACTGTACGCATTGGCTAATGCGTTCTAAACGGACAAGGATGTGGAATGGCCAATGGTTTCGGACATAGCCTCTTCGGTGAGGGTGGAGTTTATGAGAAGGAGGGCTTTTTGGTCAGTGGATTTTCATGCTACAAAGGCTGGATTGGTAACAGTTTCATTGTTGGAAGAGATAGTTTTTGGTGGGCATGGTTTTGAACCATTAGCATGGCCAACGAGATCTAGGTGTGAAAGAACTAGGGTGATTTGTTTCTCCCATGGGAGATAATTGATGGAATTTAGTTTGATAGTGATGAGATGGCTAAGAGAATGGAGAGGAATGGTGGAAAGATCGGTTGAGGAAGACATGGGTAAGGGTGGCGAGAAGACAGAAGAGAGTTAGGGCAGAATACTATCAAGGGGACAGGATCAGCTCTGATACCATGAAATTGTAACAACTTTTGATGATTTACATTGAGAATTACAAGAGTATAAATACAAGAAAGTGTGTAACTCATGACGAGTGAAATCCTCCTATGACTAAAATAGAAAATCTATACATTGAATGAATTGAATGAGATTATATGCAGAGAATGATTTGAGGCAATTATTTAGTATTGCCTAATAAGTTCCTACTTGCTATAATTGTTAGTGTTTTGCAAGTTGCAAAAGGTTAATTCGTTAATGGTAGGGGTGGCAAAATGGGTGGGTTGGGCAGGTTTGGGTAATGGGTTAGGATGGGTTATGTCAATGGATGATAAAAGTGGTTTGCATATAAGGCCTAACCACTACAGTTATGTTTAGTGTTTATCATTCCTGAATCTGGGTGCTGTTTTGTATCTAAATCCGGCACGTTCTTGTAAAATTGTCAATGAAAATAATGTAATATGTTGCTTTGCAGTGATGGGATACTTTGAGGTTCTGCAACATCAATGTGTATAAGTTTCAGTTTTGAGAAGATCTCTAAGATGATTTGTGAAATGGCAAATGTTAAAATTTCTTATCCAGTTTTCATATGCTTAACCTTTTTTGATTTTTTTTGATTTTTTTTGATTTTTTGATTTTTTGATTTTTTTTTAAATTTTTTTGATTTTTTATATTTTTAGCCTATCATGCCCAAATCCATCTTGACAAAAACATATCTTGACCTAAAACCATCTTAACCCATTTCTTAATAAACCCATCCTAACCCAAACCCATCCTAACCCATTACCCAAACCTGCCCAACCCACCCATTTTGCCACCCCTACCATTAACGAATTAACCTTTTGCAACTTGCAAAACACTAATAATTATAGCAAGTAGGAACTGATTAAGAATTATAACACTCACATACCCGATGATAAATGAGACGATCAGAAAAAAATGAAAGAAAGTCAAGGAAGCTGTTCAGTGGATCATCGCGAAGAGAATGAAAAGAGTAGGGTTCAGGGGAGAAACTTTAGGTCTGTGCGAGGATGAGGTTTAGAAGAGGTTTTTTAATGAAATCACTTCCAAAAAACAAACATGCTGCAGACTCAAACGTCTACGCGTGGTTTGCGTGGGGCAGACATAAGAGGTTTGGAAGTGCTTTTCACAAAAAACAAACACCATCGGGTATGTGTGTTTTGGGCAATTGGACCGCGTATCACCAAAAATCAAAGGTAAATATATAGGCAAGTAGCATATACCCTAAAAGCATGTCCAGTACCAGAACTCCAAACATACACCCACACAAAGCGCTACAGTATCTAACTAAAAATGTGAAATCAGTATACTGTAATACAGCCGATCTACACACCAAGACACGTCTATAAACAACAAGCTATATAAATACACAAAATATGTATACAGTATACATACAAATGTGCTTCATGTTATAAGGATACAAATTATCAACCAAGAGAATATACCTGGTAAGAATGTGTGACTAGCATAAGCTGCTCTACCCGCAGGAACCGGTAGCAAGGAGTATCACGGGTCCAGGAATTTTCTGTCAGCCAGGGCCAAAAACGGGTCGGGTCAAGAAGCAAATTCTTAGAATTATAAATTTAAAAAAATCCCAAATAAAAATAAACATTTCAAAACAAACCCAACTCATTGCAACACTGTCCAATAACCAAATTCACAAATCACAATCTATGCACCAAATCAAAGCAATTAAATATACAAATACAGGCACCAAATCTCAACAACTAGATTCACAAAACGAGGCACTAAGGTGCTGTTTGTTTTTTCAGAGGTAAAAGGTCTGCAGTCTGCGGACCACATCTGCAGGCATCTGCAGGAGAAGAGGTGGACCAAATGTCTACAGTCTACAAGAAGAAGAGGGTTTGTTTTTTTTCTACAAAAACCACTTCACACACACACAACACACAACACTCACAACATTTCTCTCTCTCTGCCTTGAACTCTCTCTCTCTCTACAAACTCTCTCTCTACAATATGTCACCACCACCGCCCATAGCACCACCACCACCGCACCACCTCTGCCATCACACCACCGCCCATCTCTCTCTACGGTCTCTCTCTCTATCTCATCGATCTCTCTCTCTCTCTATCTCTATGGTCTCTCTCTCACTGATCTCTCTCTGTACGGTCTCTCTCTCTCTCTTACCGATCTTTCTCTCTACGGTCTCTCTCTCTCACCGATCTGGGTTTTGTTTTAATTGATGGGTTTCGTGGTGGTGGGTTTTGACGATGGTGGTGGTGGCTGAGATGTGGTGGTTGAGGTGGTGGCGGAGATGTGGTGGCAGGTGGAGGTGGTGTCGAAAGGTGGAGGTGGTGTCGGAGGTGGAGGTGGTGTCGGCAGGTGGAGGTGGAGGTGGTGGCGGAGGTGGAGGTGGTGGCGGAGGTGGTGGTGGAGCTAGGGTTTTGGAGTAGATGGATGTTTTGAAGAGGGAGAAGAGGTTGAAGACATGGGTAAGGATCTGCTTGGGGAAGAGGTGAGGTAGAGGTAAAAGCTCTGCAGATCTTCAAGAAAACAAACAAGCTGCAGGACCCTTATGTCTGCGCGCGTCTGCACGGCACAGACATAAGTGCTCAGAAGAGCTTTTGGCCAAAAAACAAACACCGCCTAAATCACAACAACTATATTCACAAATTGGGGCACCAAATCACCAATTCATTGCAACACAGATCAACGTATTTAATTCCAACCATAATGAAGAAACCCACAAAAGAAAGTAAGAGACTTTAGCAACAAAATTCAGACTGAGACTTGATTACAGCTTACGACTTCAGAATCTACAAGCCCCTGAAGTGCAGATTGCTAAAGTGGATTTAATCAATAGGTATACAAAATATTGTGCAGACGCCGTCGGATTCGTAAATTCAATCAAAATAATCACTAGTTTTTGTGCTAAAAAGGTCCATGATATTAACAAGTATGTATTAAATAAAATTTATGTGTGATAGTTTTTCATAGGGTTTTTGACTTTTTTTGTAATAAGAAGTGATTGTTACAAAGAAAAAATGTGTGTGGTACCATTTGGAATTCTTCGACATGTGGCAAAACAGTCGACACTCCAAGAAATTTTGAATTCTTCGACATGTGGCAAAACCGGGGGAACGGTATTCCCGTGTTCCCCGTATAATTTTCCACGGGCCTCTTTTCCCGTTCACCCCTTTTCCTTCAATATGTGGCAAAACCAGGGGAACGGTGTTCCCGTGTTCCCCGTATATTTTCCACGGGCCTCTTTTCCCGTTCACCCCTTTTCCTTCAATATGTGGCAAAACCAGGGGAACTGTGAATTTTAGGGAAAATTGCTATTTAAGGTGTAGTTTGTTTTTTAAGAGGTAAAATGTCTAAAGCCTGTGGACCACATCTGCTGACATCTGTAGAAGAATAGGTGGACCAAACCTCTGTAGTCTGTAAGAAGAAGGTTGTTTGTTTTTTAACATATGTAGACTTCTAAAATAAACCGGTGGTGGTGGGTGGTGGTGGTAGACGGTGGGCAGTGGAGGACGGTGGTGGTGGGTGGTGGTGTTTAACCCTCTGCAGACCTTAGAAGATCTTAGAAGTGGTTGGGCCAAGTCTCCACCAAGAAGAGCTCGTACAGACGTTTTTTTATGAAACGTCTTCGAAAAAACAAATAGTCTGCAGATGGCAATGTCTAGTGTGGTCTGTGTGGCGCATAAAGAAGAGCCTGCGCAAATCTTCTTTAGAAAAACAAACACCACCTAAGTAAGTTGGGTGCCACCGGCCTAAAACCCGAATATAAAACAATCTTGTTCGAATGGAGATTGAGTAAAGGGGAGATGTTTCAAAGGCTTGAAGTCCAGTGACAACCGATGGTTAAAAACCCGGTTTTTAAACAATATGCACATCAAACAAACAAAGATCAATCTTTGAACTATCAACCCTAAGATCAATCTTTGAACTATCAACCCTAACTCGCGTAAAGAAACTGTAACCAAGGCAACAACTGAACAAATCACATTAACCACAGACATTCTAAAGAAACAGAATAGCCCAAAATTAAACTGATATTAAACATGGAAACTGAAACCTAGGATTAAAGTAAAACTGAAAATAAGTCAAAAGATGGTCATCATAGGCAATAAAGAGTAACTAAGCTCAATGCACTGGATAGAGATCGAGAGTGAAGGTAAGGTACCTAGATCAGGAACAGTGGTCGCATGATTTGGTGTGCAGCGGCTTGAAAGTGGCTAGGTTAGGGTTTGTTAGGCGATGGAAGGTCGGACAGTGGTGGCTGCTTTCGGTGGAGAGACGGTGGTTGCAGCTCACAGTGGCTGAGGTTCTTGAGGTTGGGGGGGATCGATGGTGATGGTGGACCGATTGATTAGACACATGCGGTCCTCCCAAATTTTATTTTATTTTGAGTAAACTGCTCAAATGGTCCCTGTTGCTCAACTATCCGTGAAACATCCGGTTGAGGCAATTGTAACGAAGGATGAAGTGGATTCAATGGGGCGCATAACTGGTAGTGTTTTGCATGTGTTAAAGTTAGAAGGATCGGTTGGTCAGATGGCAATGGATCAGCTAAGCAACCTCGGTAATATAAATACTCACTTAAGGGTGAGCGGAGTGGGGGCGGTAAACCTACTGGGCACCGTTCGGTGACCACTGCCAACATTTATACCAATCACATGTTACCGATTTATTGGCCAATTTCGGTGAAGGTTTACCGAGTTGGTGAGAGGGAGGGAAGGGGGGAGAGAGATGGGTGTGTGGTGGGGTCCATTCCTTCTCAACCAATCACACATTTTTCTTTTTTTTAAATAGTTTACCTAAACCCCATTAGGTAAACCACCGCCAACGTTTTTGAGCATTAGGTAAACAAATTAGGTGACTTGACATGGCGCTATGTGATTGGGTGAATTGGGAGTTTACCTATTCCATCAGGTAACTACTCCCATCACCCTAAGTAACATATTCTTGAATCAAAATTAGAGTAAGGTACACGGATGGTCCCTGTGATTAATCAAAATTTGGATTTAGCCCTCAGCTTTTTTAAAGTACATGGATGGTCCTATTTTGCCCATCCACAACCTTAGGTCTGTTATTTGGTTGTGCCTATGTCTTGTTACTAGTGTCGGGGGTCTATCTGGAAGCGGCATCTTTGTCCCTAGGGATGGAGGTAACGTTTGCCTACATCCCACCCTCCCCAGACCCTACCATTAGCTTGTTATTTAGGGGATTTACTGGATATGGTTGTTGTTGTTGCTCGAATGGTCCCTGTGGTTTGGTAAAATAACACCTATAGTCCCCACATTTTGGAAATTACACCGGTGCTTCCTGTGGTTTCACATGTTGTTACTCGGATAGTCCCTAGAGTGGATGTCTGTTAGTTTTCGCCGCTAACTCCATGTAAAATGACTAAAATGCCCTTAGTATTAAATTAAAACATTAACTAGATTTACCACACCCGCCGCGATGCGGCGAGGGCATAACACAGTGCCAAGTAGCACAAAGACCCCACGAGTGCGACGCTAAGATATGGCGACTCGTATCAAAAGGCGCGAGCTAAGATATGGCGACTCGTATCAAAAGGCACTTTTAGGACCATCAATGAAACCACTTACATTACCTTAGTTAATACCTTAGATTACAATGCAAAAGTATTGGTTGTTACAAGCATAACATTTTATTTTCCATTTTCCTTTGAATTTGAAATGCCCTTTTGACATTAATAAATGTAATGGAGATGTTTGTTTCGGTTAGGGAATTTTGGGTAGTTCAAAAGTGTCCCACTACCAAGCAACAAAGTAATACATATATGGTGCATAGAGAAGAATCAAGAGGACACTTGAACAAAAGGACAATATTCTTTATTGCCATATAACATCTAAAAAATGTGCTAGAGCAGCCTACTAACCTCATTGCAATAAAGAAAACATAATAATCCACAACTATTGAAGAGTTTATATCACAAACATATACATAACCCTTTTGAAAATATCATATCCATGATTATTACATAGACCCCTTTGATTACACTTATCACCATTTTCCTCCACAATCACCTGCAAAATAAAACATCAAACAATTGAACATTTATTCAAACATCAAATTAAAAGAAAACATTATTGGAAAAAAAAACTGTAACTGATTCACCACGAAATCAAAGATGAGTACCTGCAAGTTGGGTTGAATCAGAACGAAGAAGGCGATTGGGGGTAAATCATGATATGGATATTCTGAATTTATCAGAAGAAAGAGCGCCAATAGACTAAAAAAATATCACCTTCCTATAAAACTTAAAACAAATCATCATAGCCCGGAAACGATCAAACTTATATAAATACAGACAACAAAACACCGAGTTGCAATACACATCCCTAAGTTGCAATCCCATAGGCTTAGAGGTAACTATATTTAGCGACCGCACAATCGAGTCATAACTCCAAGTCACGTTCAAGTAACCAATTGTTTTCTTGCAAGAGTTTACTCGTTGCGACTTTGACACATTCTGTTATAAATCGAGTCGATTTGTAACAAAAATTATCTACAATGAGTAATTTTGACCCGTTTATCATATATTAGTTCATTATATCGTGTAACCGTTATAATTGTATCACTTGTTTACAAAAAAACTATGGGAAAAAAATGGTTCATGTTGACCTGGCCCGACATAGTTCCGTATGTACCAGAAAAATTATTGTTTTGATTCGAATCCATATTAATGTGTTACCCATCCCAGCACCCATTTGATTTAGAAGGATTCAAATTGAAACTCACTCTAAAAAACATTAGCCATTCAAATTGAAACTTAACGTTGACCCAAACAGTTGTAAACAAACCACAAAAGCTCTCTCAATCAAGTCAAAAATTAACCTGTACAGTTCCATATGAGATACGACAATGAAAAATATTTAACGTACCAACTCATGATAGTCACCTCATCTTGCAAGAAATCCATCATCGAACAAATGATGCTGAATCCTTGTTAAGGATAAAGTGCCTCGCAACAAATGCAGGTCCATACACTCTAGACGACTTAGATTTACGGTCCCCTTGGGTGTACGTGACACAACTGAACAACTCGCTAGCAACTGAAGCATACGGACAAGTTTATTAGTAGCATCATCATCTGAGATCGACAAGCGAGTTGTGATCTGATTGTCCGATAGTTGGGTATCTGGGCCAGTATTAGCTACAGTCTCAAGGACCTTTAAGAAACAAAAAAAATCAACAAAATAAGCACAAGAGAATAAATAAATCAAAATAAGTGAATTTGAGTATAAGATTAGCGCATACCTTCATTACAATCTCTCTTTCTTACTGCATGATCAAAATTAGTAGGTGATTTTTGTAGCTTAATTATGTCTGAAAACAGTCTTAGATCTCCTGTAAATTGACAATCATAATTCACACCCAAACCAGCCTCTAACCTGTGACAATTCAGTAAAAAAAAAGGTCCAAAAGAACATCTAACTTCTAACAAAAACTGGAGTTCGAAGTACTGTTTTGCCATTAATTTTACATATCAATAAGACTGAAGGCATATGTGATTTGCAACACAATTAGGGGTTGGACACAACTCCAACCAGTTATAACACAATTGTATCAGGGTGACTTTGATGACTACACTTGACCTGAAATTTCAACCAAACTTTAAGCATCCACAATTGATTAATAACCAAACTGTACACTATTTTTATGTGGCCCATTATTCAAAGTTAACCATTATACTTTAAATTAGTAACATAGAGCTTCAATTTGGAAATGAAACTAATTGTAGGCATCAAAAACTTGTTAATCAATATTCTATATTAAACCGGAAGAAGAAGCAAAACTGAAACAAAACTTACAATTGCCGTTTTTAACCCATCGGATCACCCCAATCTTTACCACTGATGTAAAAAGTCAATACCTAAACTAAATAAACACTTACAAAAAAAGAAGTTAGTTTCATGATTTTTATTTATAAGCCGGTAGGCTATTCAATGCAAACGAAATAAGTTCCGATCCCTTGCAGTCTCTTATACATCAACAGTCGGAATGATTGTTCGATACATGCACTTATGCACATGCCTTTCATAGTGAGGGTTACGGGTGTAGGAAAGTCCCCCACTCAACTGGCCCATAAACCTAAAATAAGCTCTTAACTAAACTAAAATATTCTAACAGCCCCAGATTCAGAAAAATAAAATCCTAAACTAAATCACATATCCAATGGTAGACAAAGGCATTACCCATCTGTTAGTTCTATCGATTGTAAGCGAATATGATCTGCACCTGGATTCCGCAGCCGTCGAAACCGCTCCTCCGGCGTCGATTTCCGCAATTCACCATCTTAGCGTTGACCAAGGCCTGTGTTGAGCTGGGCACGCCCCCGTGTCGGGATTAGAAGCTTCTATAGCTTTGTCCTTTCTGCAGACACCTGGCCACGCCCCCATGTCTGCTGGGCACGGGGCCGTGGTCAGCCTTCTGTTTTCTTGTTTTTTGCTTGGGAAGATGCGGTCGAGGGGTCGGGCATACCACGTTTGTTCCTTTTTTTGTATTTATGTTAGATTTTGTTTCATATTCGTTCCTTTGGTTCATTTACGCTCATTTAATCCTGAAAATACAAAAGGAAGACAAAAGCACACTTTTTCCAACATTAGTACTAAAAAAGGTTAGTTTTATGCCTCATTTGATGTAATTTATATGTTGCATTTTACACACATCAGCATCTAATCCCATGCCGTCTACATCACTAAAATCATTGTATTCTAAAGGCTCTTCTTCAAGGTCATGGTCCACATAACTTTTGAAATCATGCATATCGACCTCTACATCGGAAATCATATTATCTTCATCTACCAGGTAATCTGAATCATCAGAGTCATCTTTCTTTTTACTCTTCTTTTTAACAATATCAGCAGGTTCACTATCTAGGCTCTCACTTCATTTTCACTACCCTACCATCCCCTCAGCAACATAATCACTTTCCTCCCTATCTCCATCAACATCCCCATCTCCATCATCATCCCTATTCCCATCATCATACCCCTCATCATCATCATCCCCATCTCCATCATCATTACCATTTCCCTCACCAGGATTCACTACTTGACTCTGATCTATTTCACCTAGGTTAATCCCAGCATCTAATACCACCTCAGTTTGACTTGTTCCAGCATCAAATACCTGACTTGTTCCAACATCCACTACCTGACTTGATATGTGACACTTCGGGTTTTCCCGAGTAACTTTCTTCCTGTAATAGGAATGTGTTTTATATAGTTAGGAATGTGTTTTATATTATAAACAGAGACCGCGGTTCAGACTCGAGACCACCAGGTCTCGACTCGGGATCCGCTAGATTAAAACTAATGGGCTGCACCCACAAAAACTGGCCCAAGAAACCACTCGAGACCACACCCAAGCCCATAGTGTGTGATACCCTCTCCTGGGTATAAAACCCATGCTATTAGCCGACATTGCCATTTTTGGCAGCCCTCATTCTCTCACAATTCCCAAACATTCCATTCTACTCTCTCTTATCCCCTCTCTCTCCCTAGAAAACCCTAAAAGCTCACAAATCACCCTCCTTTCTCCTTGCATTTCGGCGACATCATCACCCATCCTAAGATCAACAAGGAGCTTCATTTCATCCTTCTTCTACACGCCTTTCACTCCTGATTTACCCACTCGGTTAGTGTTTTAACTGTTTACTTGGTGTTTATGGAAGAGTGTTTGTTTGCTTGAAGTTTTAGATGGTTAAAGGTGGTGATTCATGAGTACATATCAACTGTTTCGTTAGTATGGTGTTTGAATGATAATGTGCAACAAAGATGCTTAACTTGATGAATGATTAGAACGTTTAAGGGCTGCCATGATAGAAAGTTAGGCATTATTTGAAAAGTTTAGGGATTTCTATGATCTTGGTATTAGATCCGTAGATAATGAGATATGTGCTAAGAGTGTGTTGAATGTTGATAATGATGCATGATTTATAAGTGTTTCTAATAATCCATGAATCTGAATGAGTTTTGATTACCTTGCTAAAAAGAATAAATAGTGTACCAAACGCAATTGATGAATAAATGTTGAACTGCTTGAATATGTCATGAATATTAGAAAATTGTTGCATTTGATCCATTTTGGTAATTGTACGGTTAAGTTAACATGTTAAGGATTCCTGATTGGGTCGTACAAAAAGATGGCAAGGGTTCTAGAAGGATCCCATCATCAGGTGCGAGTCGAGAACTCGGTTGCGACTCGAGACCAGCAGAGTTACAACCCGAGATGGACCAGCACACTCCAAGGACTCGAGATGTACGCGGCTTCAACTAGAGATCTCTTGATCTCGATTCGAGACCCCATGATCTCGACTCGAGACCCCATGATCTCGAGTCGAGACCACCTGGTCTGTTTGACTTAGTAATTGGGCCACAGTGTGTGACAACGCGTTTTGGGCTATGTGTCTTTGCTACTGTTGCTACGCGTTGTTACTGTTTAACTGTACAAGTGTTTAGGCTGGCCCAGTAACGTAACGGATACTGTATGTTATGCATGCTATGTGTTAGATATGTGTAGGATATACGTGACTACGTGTACCCAAGTCTGACCCATAATTGGTAACCATAATAGGACGTGGTTGACCAGCACACTTGACCAAGTAAACCATCTGCCGAGTAACCCAAGGTGAGTTCATACACTAAAAGCATGCGTCCTAGGGAGGGACACAAACAAACTGCCATCTTTGGGAAGAATAGTTTTGAACTAATATTTCTGGGGGAAAAATACGAATGGGTACTTTTAAATTACCATCTCCCGGGGAGATACGTTTGGATATTATTTATAAATCACAACTAGAAAAACTAAACGAATCTCTATCATGAAAAGTCCTTGCTTACAATACCGATTAATCGCCGGGGGCGAACGGGTTATTAGTTGATAGCGCTATTAGGTTTGACAACCTCACACCGAGACCGGGGGATCGGGCGTGAACTAGTAGACCTTGCATCTTGGTCAATGATGATAGACATTGACTTGGGGCACAACAACTTTTCGTCAACAGTTTCGGTATCACCAGTTTAGTAAGCTCTCAGATGGGGTAGCTCCCCATAACGTGATTATAAATGTTTTATCTAAACAACTTACATTTTCAAAAGTTAAAACTGGACAACTCGTGAACTCGCCAACATTATGTTGATGCCCTACTGTCACACCCCGATATTTCCACGTATTACCGGTGGGCCCGGTGGGGAGTATCGTGACGTAGTGGATATCGTCATAGTCAAATATATACAGTTTAATGCACAGCGGAAGTCTTGGATGAAAAATAATGTTACGAACCGAAATTTAAAGTATAATTAAACATTATAACAACGGTTGTATTTGGATCCACAGGCGGATCTTAAAACATAAATATAATATTGTTCAACAGACTTTAGACGTAAGAACTTGCAAGATTCCTTATTAACACCCCGAGCTCCCAGCCAATTACGTACGGTACCTGTCACTTAGTCTTTTTGGAAAAATACGTCAGTTTTCACTGGTAAATACAATTAACCGACTCTTTTGAAAAGTGTTTATAAAATTGGTTTGGATGCACAAGGCATAAAATCTTTTATAAGTTGGGACAATTATATTAATAACAATCTAGTATCATATTTACATGTTTGTCCAACATTTAGGGCTGGTATAAAAGCCGAACAAGATTAATCGACACACCACAAATATAATGTGACATCCCACATCGGTTGTGAAGGGGAACAAAGGCTTCCTTATAAGGGGCTGGATACCTTCAACATCATGACGCGTTGTTAAAACCGTGAGGGGCGGACGCCGGGGGCGTGCTGGCCGCCAAAGCGGATAATATCATGGTGCGGTTACACTGGGCTGGTACAGATGGTATCAGAGCCAGGGCTGGACCGGTGGTGCCTCACTGGACCCCTTAAGGGGGGTGGATTGTGACATCCCACATCGGTTATGAAGGGGAACAAAGGCTTCCTTATAAGGGGCTGGATACCTTCACCATCATGACGCGTTGTGAAAACCGTGAGGGGCGGATGCCAGGGGCGTGCTGGCCGCCAAAGCGGATAATATCATGGTGCGGTTACGCTGGGCTGTTACATATAAACTTACAAGAAGTTCCTCACGAGTGAGTATATCTTTTACATACGCAACAGACAGGTGTATGCCTACACCCCGTGATTAAGTCATGGCCATTCACGCTTTTTGAATGAGCCAAGGATATCCAGGACACGGTCGTTAACCCCCAATGTTATTTGTTTTCAAGCAACACTGATTAAAAAGGGATTATACAATTTAACCATATTCGATTAAAAGGTTTCTACACCCGAACAAGCGGTAATAATTTACCGTATCCCAAGCCCGTATAAGGGAAAATAAGTTAAAATTATTTACCTGAGCTAAAATGTAATTATATTCTCAGCCGTGTATCAAATCAGCAAGTACAAGTAGCTTTTACTGGGCTCCTAATCTGGAACGAAGGTTTGAATAACCTATTAGATTACTAATGGGTTTTATTTAAGTTTTAACTTAGACCGGTTAGTTTTAAAGGAAAGTTTACGGTGCAAAACGCGAGATTAAGCGATGACCGGATTAGAATTTGATTTAGACCCAACAAGTATAAAGACTTGTATAAAATGGGTAAAATAAATACATTCCGGATGAGTCATATACATGTTCCAATAATTATTATGCTTAAAATATGTTGTGATATCAGTAGGATATCAACAATTATGCCCCAAATGTATTTAAGACCAATTTAAGTCCCGAAAGGGTATTTTGGTCTTTTTAAAGTTTATAAAAGAGGTTTAAACATAAATTGAGGTTCTGGTCCAAAACATTCTATGAAAATATTTATTTTATGTTGTTATATCAGCAAGATATCATACATATGTGTGTTTAATCGTTTATGGCCAAACTATGCACCGTAGGGGCATTTTGGTCATTTCACACATGCTTTTAAGGTTAAATTTGGAAATCTGAGTTCAAGACTTATACTTACTGTTAAAGTATAAAAATTTATTTTTAAAATCAGTAGGTAACAAGTCTTAGGAGCTAAATATGGTTTTAAACCATACTATGCGCCTAAATCGCATAAAAATCGGTATTTGACGATATTCGGGTTGTTTAAGGAAATTTGAGATTTTGATCAGTCTCAACTGTTTAAAATATTTTATTTACTGTATAAAATCAGTAGAAAAAGTGTTGGTGCATACGTCTGTCGACTTGGTCTTGTATCGAGTCTTGTATTAGATTAGATAGGTCAGGGCACGTTATTCGAGAATTTGTGAAATATGTATTGTAGGGGTATTTCGCACGAAAATTGTCATTTCGCACAAAATCAACTGGGTATTTCGCACGAAATAGCCATTTCGTGTGAAATTGATTTCGCATGAACACTTTCGTGCGAAACAGTGCAGCCTATAAATACCTGATGTGCCTTGTCATTTGTAACAATCTGATTCCGGTAACGAAGTGCTGCCGAAGTGTCTCCAAGCTGTAAAACGTTGTGTTTTCAATATAAAAGACAATTAAAGTGATTTCCTGTGTAATCCAGCTGAAATAATTCCGATATGTTTGTTTCCGCCTCTCATATTGGACGAGTTCTCTTCTGATCGACTCATTTGGGTCAGAAATCGATCCTACAAGTGGTATCAGAGCTCAGGAGGAAGAGTTCTTACCATTTCAGCTGCAAAATCTGATTTCTACACCTTCTTTTCAAAATTAAACTTGATTTTATGGTCAAAATGACTTGAATTTCTCACATTATATGCGAAACTGTGTTTTAACAAAGCCTTGAAAGAATTGGATCTAAAATCGGACTAAAACCTGATCAATTTGACAAAAAACAGACCGAGATGATGACATCAGCAGTATTTCGCACGGAATAGACCCCTTCATTTCGCACGAGATAGCAAGGTCATTTCGTACGAAACAACATTCTCATTTCGCTTGAAAGTTCTGTTATTTCGTACGAAATCAGTTATTTCGCACGAAATCAATTATTTCATACGAAATCAGCCTATTTCGCACCAAGTTGGTATTTCATTTGGCTGTTTCATACGAAATCACCTATTTCGTTTAAAATTGTAGTATTTTGTATGAAATCATCTATTTCGCATCTGATTGGTTATTTCGTTTGAACAAATATTTCGTGTGAAGAAATTGATTTCGCACCAAAGTTCATTTCGTGTGAAAAGTGTTTTCGTTTGAAACTCAAAGATTGTGAAATATTGTTACTGAATCATGGAAGAAGAATTTTATAACGCATTTGCTACTGCACCGAGTACTCCTACTACTGTTACTCAGAACTTGAACATGGAAAATGAAACGGGCACCATGCAAAAACCACCAAAGCTCATGAATATTGAGGAATATAAAGGATGGGAGGAGCGTTTCGAAAACTGGGTTCAAGAAAATTATTTGGATGCTTGGGAATGTGTTGAAACAAAATATATCAGACCATTGAATGATGATTAAAAACAAAAAATTGGAAAGCATTAAAATCAAAGTTTGTAGGGAGCCAAGAGATGATTAAAAACAAAAAATTGCTTTTGAAAAAGGAGTTCGATCTATTTCGTGGTTTAAAAAATGAAAGCACCAAGCAGATCATAGAAAGATATTGCAATTTAATTGTTAACATGAAAAGGTTGAGCATCACAAAGGATAATGAAGAGTTGATTGAAAAATTGGCTGATGCGTTGCCACATGAAGCTTGGGGCACATATCTTTTGATGTTAAGGAACAAGAAAGGGTTTAGCAATCTAACACTGAGCAAGTTTATTGAAAAACTTGAAGCTCAAGAGATGGAACAACGGAAGATCTCTAGAATGAAAGATTTTGATGGTGAACAAGACATTGGGATATATTACAAAGGAGGTATCAGTGACAAAACCAATCTTTCACCAAAGATTGAAACTGCTTTCAATGCAAAAAGTTCATCTGGAGAGTCATCTCAAGGATCAAACAGCAAAACGGGTTTTTCTTCATTTCCATCATTTGATCCAAACTTTTCAGCAACTAAGAATGGAAAGATGTTACAATGCAACATTGCATTAAACCTTGAGAATAGTCAGAATTTCTCGGAAGAGGTTGCAAAATGACACATGTCTTTGTTGGTGACTGTGTTAGAATCATATGAAAGTTTAGTTGCAGGAAGGATCGGAAATCCAATGTTGACTAAAGAGGATTACGATCAGATCGATGCAGAAGAGATGGAGTTAATGGATATTAAATGGTGTTTGGCTAGTGTGTTGAGAAGAGCTGAAAATTTTAAACAGATCACGGGAAGAGATGATTTCCGTGATGCAAATGTTTCTACTTTAGGTTTTGATAAATCTAAAGTTACTTGTTTTCGTTGCAGGGAAAAAGGGCATTTCAAGAGAGAGTGCACAAAGAGCGAAGCAAGTGGAGCTCAAAATCCATTCAACAACAATGATTACTATCGAAAAGCGATTTATCATCAAGTTGCTCAACAACCACATCAACAACAGACACAAACTGCACATGCTAGGAAGGTGATTGAAGAGGAATCATCAAAGAAAGCATATTTGATGAACAAAATGATAAATCAAGATGATGAAAGACTTCCAGAAGGTTTCACTTGGGAAAATTTCAGTTGGGATGATTATGATCCTAACAAGAAGTCAAATCATAAAGCATTTGTTGCTCAAGTTGATGAAGATAGTGATAATGATGATTATTATGCAAAAAGAATGAAAGAGCATTTAAGAATGCTAGAAGAGAGTGACAGTGATGATGAAAAAGTTCAAGTGAAAAAGAAGAAAGTTAAAAAACCAGTTAGCAGTGATGATGAAGAAGTTCGTGTGATAAGGAAGAAAATAAAAGACATTCCAGCTTTTAAAGTTGAAGCAGAAGCTGATGCACAAAAGATTTCTGTGAAATGTGAAAACTGTGAAGCAGTGAAAAAGCAAAACAGTACTTTGATTCATAACATGAACAGATTGAAAGAATCATATGATGTTCTAAACAAAGCAATGAATCAATACAATCAATCAAGCAGTGAACAAGCAACAGCTATGAAGACTCTTCAAGGAGCTTTCATGACAAAGCAAAAAGTTGTTAACAATTACATTAAGAAGTATGCTGTACTGGAACAGAAACTGGAAACCCATAGGATTGAAACAGAGAGAGTAAATAGGTTGTTAAAAAGTTACTCATGTACTTCTTATGTTATTGACAAGATTTATCCAACTGTTGAAGGCATGAAGGCATTTGATGAAGAGGAAGTATCTGAAGACAAAAGATCTGAAAAGAAGGAGGATACTAGAGTGAAGAATTCTGGTAAGAAACATAGTGCCAGTTACAACAAGTGTCCACCCCCGCTTGAAAATGGATATTCTCCTAGAAATCCAAATTCAGAAAGAGTCAAAAAGGCAACAAACTTACAGTGGGAGTCTGAGCTATCAGTTGACTTGCCAGAAAACATAGATGTCACTTTTACTTCGTCTGATACTGATCATTAGTCCGAGTTAATAAAGAAAGTGGTCAATCAGGTGTTGGATAAAGATGAAACCGGAGAGTCAAAGTTGGAGTTAAACTCAGAGTCAAAGTCTGAAACGTCAAGTCCAACAATCAAAAAGGGCAAACGGGTTTATAATAAAAAATTTATGCTATCAAAATCTAATTTGGATAATGAAATATTCAAAGTTGCATATACTTTGAATGATTCTGACAAATTATATTCTGATGAAGAATTTTCAATAAGAGGTGTTAAAACTGAAATGATCAAAAAGGTTTTCAAACTAACAGAAATTAATATTTCTGAAATAAAAAATGTAAATTTTGTTGAAAAACCTAAAAAGTACACCTCAAGAGATCAACAGAGGTTAAACAAGAAAAAGGGTTACAGTTCTGGTTCTGGTTTTCAAAAGAAACCAAACCATAACGGTAATTTCAAAAGGAAAGGTCTCGGTTTTATTCCGCCGAAAAATCATAAAAATGAGAAAACTTATAAACCAAAAACTTTTTTTTGTTTCAGGAATATCAACTGAAGAAGAAAAGAAGCAATTGTTCAGAAAGCAGACAAACAAAGAATTCCTTGCTAAAAAGAAAGAAGAAATGAAGAAGGAAATTGCTCAGAAAAAGGAAACGAGAACCTGTTTTCAATGCAAAACAGTTGGTCATATTGCCAGGAATTATCCTAAAGCAATTCAAACAAAACAGGGAGTTTCTCTTAAAATGAAGGATAAATTACAATTTTCGTCCTTTATGTTTGTACCGGATTGCAATGGATACCCTTTAACTTCAATAATTACAGTCACAGTCCTTATTTTGTTAAAAACATCACATATTACGTCCTTTGACCCTAACCTAGTTAAAATTTTCAGTTAAGTGAGGTTATGAGCATCCAATGTGAGGGCAAAAATGTCATATACCCTTCTTATTTCATCTCCAATAAAATCACCAGCACTTGGCAACCCTTTTCTATTTTTCTCTCTCTCAACTCACTCACTTTACTATTCTCTCAATACTTCTTCTAAAACCATCATTAATATCAGGCCACCGCCCACTAACACCGCTGGCCACTGACACCATCATCATTGACCTCCATCGGCCCGCCACCGTCAGAATCCAGCCCCTCCCGTGTTTTGGTGGTGGGAAAACTCAGATCTGATGCAAGATCGAAGAGACAACATTCTTGTGTGGTCGAATTCATCTACTTATGCATTGTTTGATTTCGTTATATCAGATTTTTTTTTATTTTTTGTGTTATTGTTTGAGAAGTGAGGTTTTAATTTGAAAAATTGAAAGTTAGGGTTTTGTTATTCGTTGATTCTTTATTTGAATAGCGTTTGTTTATAATCTGTTATACAGGTTTATACAAGAAACTCTACAATTTTTGGTGCGGTTTTTTTTTTTCAGTTTGACCCCAAAGCTAGGGTTTTCTTGTTTTGTATTATTTAGGTTTTCAATAGATAACAAACAAAAAAATTCAAAAAAGGGTTTTCTTCCTTTTTGATTGTGTCATGTTACTGGTCTTGAATTTATAGGGTTTTGTTGTTTTAAGGGGGTCATGATGAGTTATGATGATATGATCGGTTTGGTTCGCGGAGGGAGATGGTTGATAAAGGTGGTTCACCAGTCTGCTCTGCACAACTTGATATTTCCACATTCTAAAGCCTAAACATCTGTGGTGGAGAAAAGGTTTACAGAGACAGAGAGAGAGAGGGGGGAGTTGCAGAGGTTGGGGCAGGATGAGGTGGTGGTGGTGGCAAGATGTGATGGTTAGGGAAGATGATGTCTATGATTTTTTTTTCTTTATTAAACATTTAAATAAAAGTATGAATTGACCATAATACCCTTGAGTGAATAAACTTAACAAAAAAAATTTAACCATGTTAGTGCTAAAGGACGTATAGTGTAACAGGTTTTGCAAATAAAGGATTGTAACTGTAATTATTGAAGTTAAAGGTTATCCGTTGCAATCCTATACAAACATAAAGGACGAAAAGTGTAATTTACCCTAAAATGAAAGAAAAGATGGTTGAAAATGAACCACCAACCAAACCTTTTATAGTTTTCAAAAACTCGAAATTTGAGGTTGGTGAATGTTCAAAAGGTTTTTACAAAAGAAAAGCAAATCTTGACAATCAAAAGTGGGTCGTTAAGAAATCTGATGATAGTTCTAGCAATGATTCTGATTCCTCAAAATCAGAGGAGCTATTTTCTGGCAATGAATCTGATTCCACAAAGTCAGAAGAGCCACAAGTTGAACCAAAAGTTGAAAAATCAGTACCACCAATGGATGATGTAAATTTTCCACCATTGAGGGCTGAAAATTTTAAACAAAAAGTTGGTAAAATTGAGATTTCGAATCATTTTTTTCTGAAAAGAAAGAATTTGATGTTGAAAAAGCCTTTAACTCCAAAGTGCAACATATTTTTGGAAAAATGGTTGACGGAAAGGTCAAAGGAGTAAAGGAATTTTATGCGAAGAAAACAAAGAAATCAGGTAAATATGGGTTATCCCAGGTTGATAACTGGGATAGAACCTATCATGATTAAATTCTGGACTTGCCGGAGCTCCCAAGTTGGTAATAGTGGAGCAGGAATCAGCATCTTTCTTGAGAAATTCACATCTGTGAAATTTCGACCTACAAGTGGTTTGTGAAAATCAACGAAACTAATTTTCCGGAAAAAACCATTTTGATTAAAACAAACTTAAGTGTTTTGAAATCACAATGGGAAAATAGTTTGTTGTAAGGGGGGGCTCTGATTGTTTATGCCAAGTGGATGGTGATTTGAAGCAATTCACAACAGTTGTCACTTTATTTGTACAGTTTGTTTTCAAATTTCTTTTAAATGCTTTTGCATTTTAGAGGGAGTATATTTTTCAGAAAATCCAAAAACATTTGAAATTTTGAAAAAGTAAAAAACATGATAAAATCAAAAATGAGTTTTGTTGTGAATAGAGGAAATGATAGTACATTAGTAGACGATCACAACATGCTAAAGATTTGGAAAGTCAAATGTGATAAACTGTCTCACTGATGATATGTCAGTAGGTTTTTGCACATTTAGTAGATTGTGTCGAGATATAAACCTAAATTTCAAACTTACTTATCTCGTGGGGAACATCTCTCGGATATATGGGTAACCCCCGAAATCTTGTTTGAAAGACCCCTCTTTCTGAGATACTAGGTCTTTATGCTTAGTGATATCTGGGGTATTATCCCGGGACTTCTGATTTTGCGGAAGCAATGGCCTAGTCCCCGTATAATACTTTTCGCTTGCTTGAAATATAGCACCCCCTCAGCATAAAAAATGATGAAACATTGCAAAATGCTAATCATGTGCTGTTGAAGAAAAGATTCTCTAAAGGGAACACACCTAAAGTCGAAGCCATCATCTCTCTGATTTTGCGGAAGCAATAGCCTGAGCTCTCATGGCCCTCACATTTAACCCTTTACAGATATTATCTAGGTATACTCACCTGTAAGACTGAATATTGGGATCTGGATACGGGAGTATATTTTGAGGTGGAACACGCGTATAAGTTTAAGTTTCTAAAACATTAATCTCGTATCTCGAAACAGTTGAACTTTGTGTGAAAATTTAAATGGATCAATATACTGACAATCTAAGTGAATTGTTTAGAACTTAAAATGTTTAAAGCTTAACGGTGTTGGTGATTTGTCTCAGAAACTGATATGATCCTCAGACACAAACTCGAAAAATATTGTTTGTAAATATTTTTTAGTGCATTTCTTTATTTTCAAAAATCCAAAAAGATTTTCAGTGTGTTTTAGCATAAAATTTTGAAAAATACAAAAAGATTTTCGACAACTGATGTTGACGAGCTGATTTTCAAAATTCCGAGTGCTAAACATGATGAACAGGTTAGGGAGAGTCTGGTTAAAATGAGAAAAATTTTGATTGTTTGCCTACAAGTGGTCATTAGAAACTTTTAAATGTTAAATCATTCTATTCTTATAAGTGATATAAATTTGACAAGTCTTAAATTTGTGAAACTTATGTTTCGGGTAGAGTATGTGCAGGTATGCAGATAGTGAATTCCAGACTACGATCCCAGTTTATCGAAAGGGGGAGTCTGAAGAAGCTGATGCTGAAACAGGATAAAAGCCAGGATTACGATTCTGAGAAAAAGATTTGAGAAAGAAGAGAAAGAGATTGAAGATACTTACAATGGAGAAACTTTGGAGAGAGCGTGAAGACTGATGAAGACTGAAGGATTGAAAACTGAAGACTCGACACCGAAGACTTCGTCAACATCCGAGGGGGAGTCTGTTAGTATATACGTCTGTCGACTTCGTCTTGTATCGAGTCTTGTATTAGATTAGATAGGTCAGGGCACGTTATTCGAGAATATGTGAAATATGTATTGTAGGGGTATTTCGCACGAAATGACAAATTGTCATTTCGCACGAAATCAACTCGGTATTTCGCACGAAATAGCCATTTCGTGTGAAATTGATTTCGTATGAACACTTTCGTGCGAAACAGTGCAGCCTATAAATACCTGATGTGCCTTGTCATTTGTAACGATCTGATTCCAGCAACGAAGTGCTGCCGAAGTGTCTCCAGGCTGTAAAACGTTGTGCTTTCAATATAAAAGATAATTAAAGTGATTTCCTGTGTAATCCAGCTGAAATAATTCCGATATGTTTGTTTCCGCCTCTCATATTGGATGAGTTCTCTTCTGATCGACTCATTTGGGTCAGAAATCGATCCTACAAAAAGGTTTGACATGCAAATGATGCATAAAACTCATTTTGTTAATGAAAAGGGCGTTATCGTCAATTACCGAATCCATGCAAGAACTCTATGTTATGGTCAGTATAAAATTTGGTAAAAATTTCCAAAAATCCCTAAATATTATATCATAACAGTGGGTAGAAAGTTTGGTGCCAAAAATTGGGTTTAAATATGATTTATGCTAAAAATGCTATTTAATTAATAAAAGTTCTTGTTTTACAATATCTTGCTTAACTTTCATTTTAGACCATAAACTGATGTCAAAATTTTAGGACATACCTATAATTCAGTAATAAAACTTTTTGTCCTCTCACATTTTCAAAAATCTCGTTTTAATAACAAAAGGGCAAAATGGTCAATTTTAAGCAAATAACGGAACATGCATGTAATCTCTGATTTCTAAGGAACCATCTATTATAACTTCAGGGAGTTACACTAACATATAATATGGTCCCAAAGGAACCCTAAGGCATAACTAAACTAAGCTAAATTGGGTCAGAACTGAAAGTCAAAGCAAAAGTCTACTTTTGCGACTTTCGGTTGCGAACCGAGCCTAATTCTCAGAATTGCCGGGTTGAACATGCCTAGACATGTTCAATTAATATTTACCAAGTTATTTAAGTGATAAAACTAATTTTATAGCTTCTACATTATCAGTTATGATTAATTTTGTAAAAACTGACTCGTTTGACTTTTCTGTTAAGTAGTTTTACCCGACAATTGACTGAGATAACGTGATAATTAGGAGGTGCCCTTTTAAGGGTTTAACACCTACATAATTACCAACACATAGCCACTTTCAATTCGAATAATGGCTGAACCGTTAGTGATTAATCACAAAGTCAAAGCAGAATTACGCTAACTTTGACTTTCGGTCATTAAACTAAGAAAAGCTTAACTAAGGAAGCTAAGAACACTTACAATGGTCCTTAGCATGAAAGTTTGAACTATTAGAGCCTCCTTAATGACCAGGTTGCTCCAGAGAACTCGGTTTGAGAGTTTGTATGTGAACTTCATTGAATTGTACAAGTTTTAAATGAAGACATGAGGCCCTTATATAGGGATTTGAATGTTCTATGATCAAAGCAAGTGTCCCCCAGGTGTAATCTGATGCCTATAGGTGTCTAAGTGGTTTTTAAAACCATCAAACAGCACTAGGTTTCGAGTTATGTGAGTGCAAAGCTGTTTTGGGGAGAAGAGAGGTGCAGAACCTGCACCTGTGCAGGTTTTCTGCCCAGTTCATGCCGTCGCGTCGCGTGACGGCAGAGCAGTGTGGGTGTGGCGCGACGCCACCAGTAAGGTAACCATCTCAACAAGTTTCAAACTTGACAGTTTCACCCCCTGAACCTGTAACACCCCGTGTTTTCACGAGTGAAAGTCAAAGTCAAGGTCAAAGTCAACGACCGATTTCGCGCGACTTGACTCGTAGAAATGTTTCTATTTTAAATTTATTATGTGGAGTAAATGTCGTACATTACAATAATCGAATCGTGTTTACCATATTTCAATCGACCTACGACTGTGAAGGATAGGAAGTAACAATGCGATAAAGTTAATCAAGCTATGCTAATCAAATCGACATCGAACCGTAACTCGAACTATACATGTTACTTGTTAGTTATACGTGTGTGTGTGCCTTACGTGTTACCTGTGCATGTTTATTTTATGTTATGTGTGTTAATCAAGCGAACTCAATCGAACTCGAAGTCTAACTCGAATGTAAACGGACCCGAACCCGAATTCCGAGTCGAACCCTATAAGGAGTAGTTGGGACTAAAAGTAATTTGACTAGGAAACCCTATCAAATCGCTCGCAAATCGAAACCGAAACAACATCGCACCGAACACCCCAAGCAGGCGGCATCCGCACGGATGGCCAATCCGCACGGATGGCCAATCCGCACGGATGGCCTATCCGCGCGGGTAGCCTACCCGGGTGCGTGCCATGCGCACGGCTCACCCTTTCCCTTTTTGGCATCCTATAAATACACGGGTCACTCTCCACTTTTTCCACTTTTGGCAAGTGACGTCCGAACCGCACGCATTCTTCACTTTTTCTCAGATTTCTCCCAAACCAGGTAAGATCTTGCACTAATTCTTGTACATCTTTGATCACTACACATTTCCATCTTTCAAATCTTCACTTTTAACCATGAAATCATCCGGATTTGAGGTATTCTCGGGTGACGTCATCATGAAGTTCTTATGAACTTCAAGCTTGACCTCATTCCACCAAGAATAACTCAGATCTAAACGATTTCTACAAGATTTCATAATAACTTCACCTAGATCTAAACTTTTCTAAGGATAAAAGAGTTGAAAGAAATAAACCTAAGTTCTCTCCTTCTTTTTCCCTTAGAATCAGTACGAATCCGATCGGTTCTAGTCTCTACTCGATAATAGTGATGCACTAGTTTCAGATCTGGAATCCTACCCACAGACAACTGATTTCGGGGTCAACCGGAACTACCGTTCTGAGTCGCCGACAGGCCGAGTTAGGGTGGTTCCTGACCGATTTAGTAACGCGGGTGAGAATACCGTTCCCAATGGTTGCCACGTAATCAGAACGTCTTGATAAACGACAACAGAAACCAAGCGTAGACGAACGGAACAACCAGACCAGTTGTCCGCACGGACAGGCTGTGCGCACGGATTACCATCCGCACGCACAGGTCATCCGGACGGGTTGTCACCCGGACGAGCTACCCTTGGGACCCACTTTCCAAACAAGGTATGAGTATCGACGAATGAGCAATCCGGACGGACGACCTCTGAATGGATTACTCGTCGGATCATGAGATACTAAGGCCTTAAAATGAAAATCAAACAATGTTCATCCGCACGGCCAAGCCGTACGCACGGACAGGCTATCCGGACGGATTGTCTCTGCCCGCGGGCACAGGCTGTGTGCACGGACTACCATACGCACGGACTGTCGTCCGCGCGACCGGCTTTAAAGGTAGAAACACTTATGTGGTTTCTAAATGCTACAACGAAAATTCCAAAGTACAAGCCATCATATACAAACACATCTTAGGAAGAAACAATCCACTTGAACGTTTATCCACACAAACAACTTGTCCGTACGGATAAGTCATCCGCACGCACAACTGATCCGCACGGATCACCATCCGCACGGACAGCTCGCACGCACGGACGGCTTATCCGGATGGATCCCCACTCGCACGCATCACCATCCGCACGGATAGGTCATGCGCACGGATGACTTCTACTCACGGTTAGCTGATCTGCACGAACAGCCACCCTAACCACTCTCACTTTGTACTGTTTTACGCAACACTTATCGTTACGTTATCAAATCTATTCAGGCTAACCGTACTCGCTGTAAAGCGCTCCCTTCAATCCACAATCGCTGTGAGTATACTCGAACCCTTTTTGCTTTAGCACTTTTGGGTGTTATATACGTTACAACTATTCAAACTACAACTATCACACTACTCAAGCTATTTTAACGCTTAACCATTAATGCATGTTAGACGTGGCTTATGAATGCTTGTTGTTATGTTTACACATGGAATACTGTCTACCTGCCTTAGTAACGATAGTACTATAGTTTGGACTCAGCACCCGTTCACACGGGGGTTGTTAAGGATCCCTTACTTGCATGGATTACGGTGGTAATCATGTATTGCGAACTGCCTCGGGCAGTCAATCCGCAGTCATTGGTATCGATGGATCTATGTCGATAACTAACGTGCTTCATTTCACTATGTGTACGTGCTGGTTATGCGTAAACGAATTCGAACTCTATATGCTATTACCAAACTTGTATGCTCACCTTTACATTTTATGTATTGACATTATTTTAACGTATGTGACAGGTGCCTAGGTTGTTTATATGCTTCTCGGGCTGTGATGAAATCGAAGCTAGGAACTGGAGTCCTAGAAACCAACGAATAAATTGTTATGTTTAAATCTGAGTTGTCGGAACAGAATGTTTGTTTAGATTTTGTCTGTAATAACTTGTTTGCTATTTGAGACATGGTATGGGACATGTTAACTTAAATTGAATGGTAATGATAGTTGTTATGGAAACTCCTGGACAATCTGTTTCGCTCAGTGCCGCGCCCCGATGATTCCGCCATCGGTTGGGGTGTGACAGATTGGTATCAGAGCCATAACTATAGGGAATTAGGCAAGACTCGACCTAGTCCGGGTCGAAGTCTTAGAGACCTAGTCTATAGTTAAGAACCAACAGACCAACTCACGCGTATGCGTAAACTCGCCACTATCACTTACTCTCTTTTCTAGCACTACACTCGAATTTTCAGGTTGTGAACAGGTAATGAGGCCGAGAATAGGTGTGAAAACCGCAAACTCTCGACTAAAGTTGCCTAATCAACCTACGTTTTAGCTACAAACGAGGAGAATCATACCAAATCAGGAGTGAAATCCATATTTTGATGAATAATCTCCTCAATTTTTATCAAAAACGAGGACGGAAGTTGCAAGATAGGGGTGAAACCCTAACCTTGACGACTCGTCCCGCTTTTATACAAAAACTTCCACCAAAGTTCGATGGACTCCAACGATCTAAAGACACAATATAACCAATGGGAATTGCGCCAACGCCCAAGAATCGAGGCAAAGGCATAGTCCTGGAGGTAATTGTGCAGGATCCTTGTGAATAGTCGAGCCACTTTGGTTAGTCGAAGTCTATTAGCCACAGACAATCTACCTTCGATTTAATGATCTTTATGGAAATTTTATGCATTTTCTATTATTTGTTAACGTTTTGAGGTATTATTGATTTCGACCCAACACTATTACTTCTGCTAAAACACAAAACCCACACAACTCATCGCTAGCGAATCAACAATAGAAGCAGTCAAGATGCCTTGTATGCTCGTAGGTACTTTTAGTGATTAAGTTATATGTGTTCTTGCTATTATGCTTACGTGTTTAGGAATATTGTGCTCTATGTGATTATGTGATTTTGTGTAACTCTGTGGTTTTGTGACTATATGCGTTTACATGGTACGTGTTACTGAGCTTTAGTAGTAGTAGACGTGTGAGGTGAGACTCGAATACATGTGTTGAGTTCCATGGCGATGTCTATTGCAGACAATGTCGTCTGGATCCCGTCATTCACTCACTCGCCAGGAAAAGAGGGACAGACGCCTTGCTTCTATCGTCGCGAAAGCTGTAGCAAAGGCAGTAAGTGATGCCTATTAGATGCCAGCAAATCATCCGAAGAATCGAGGACTGAGGGTCCTAGAGCTGTCGCGAGACCTTTCAGTTTCAAACAATTCAAGTCATGTGGGCCGAAAGAATTCACAGGCGAAGGAGGTCCTACTGCTCTATTCCACTGGTTTGACTCTATTGAGGTTACTCTGCGACAAAGTGGTTGCCCTGATGACCTTCGAACTCTGAACGCTACCGGCGTCTTTCAGTCCCGTGCTTTGGACTGGTGGACGGCCGAGAGGAACAAGAGAGGGAATGATGCAGCTTACGGTTTGTCGTGGGATGAGCTCAAGGAAGTCATGCTGGAGGAATTCTGCCCTCCTCACGAGCGTCAAAAGCTTGAAGATGAATTTTGGCACATACATCAGAAGGATGGAGACAATGCTGGTCTCACCGCTCGCTTCAAACAACTCAGCATTATCTGTCCCGACCAGGTCAAGACTCCCGATATGACCATCAAGAAGTACATCCGAGCTTTGCCCGACTGCGTTGCTGATTTCGTGCAAGCGGCTAAGACTACCACGATCGAAGAAACCTATCTGCTAGCCGCTGAGATCAATGACAAAAGGGTTAAGGCTGGGGTGTGGGATAAGACCTCCAAGCATCTGCATCAAGCTACCACTACTGCACCAACTGCTGAACCTACCTCATCAAGCAACAGGAGAAAGAACAAGAGAAAGAACAGCTCCACCAACAAGAACTGTGCGATTACTGCTGCACCGATTCAAGCTGTACCTGCCCAACAACGTCAAGTAGCGGCTCCTGTGGCCAATGCACCGCCTGCAAAGCGTGCATACACTGGGCCACATCCACTCTGCCCTACTTGCACCTATCATCACCCGACTGCTATTCAATGCCGCTTCTGTGCTCATTGCAACGCCTACGGCCACTTTACTGCCAACTGCCGTATTCGTCAAGCTCCTGCCAATCAAGCTCTACTCGCTGCCCCACAGGGTCAACAAGCTCCTCCGGCACCCGCAGTCAAATCCAGAGCATGCTTCACGTGTGGCGACCCGAACCATTACGCCAACATGTGCCCGAACAGGGTAGTGAAACAAGAACCGCAACAGCAGCCGCCACAGCAGCAGCAACAGCAACAACAGGCAGCACGCGCCAGAACTTTCAATCTCAATGTGCGTCAAGCCCAGGCCGACAACAACGTGGTCAATGGTACGTTCCTTGTGAATGGTATTTATGCTTCATGTTTGTTTGATACTGGAGCCGATAATTGCTTTGTGTCGATCGAATTTGAGAAACTCCTTAGTCGTAAACGTTCCCGACTCTCCTCTGCATTCGATGTTGAAGTCGCTACCGGAAGAACCGTCGCTGTAAACTCTGTTATTCGTGATTGCACTCTCGAGCTCAACAATCCCATCTTCTCAATCGATCTCATTCCAATGCAACTGGGAAGCTTTGATGTCATAGTAGGCATGGACTTTCTTCGCGAAAACCATGCCGAAGTTGTGTGTTTCGATAAAATGATTCATTTTTCGCTCGTAAACGGTGATTCATTGTGTGTTTATGGTGACACAACTTCGAAGGGTCTCAAGCTTATGTCATGCCTCCAAGCTAGCAAGTATCTCCGCAAGGAATACAGAGCTTTCTTGGCTAACATTGTAGCAGCGGAGAAGGAAAAGAAAGAGAAGAAGAAAGTGAAAGACGTTCCTGTGGTTCGAGAATTTCCTCGAGTTTTTCCAGAGGATCTTCCCGGACTGCCACCTAAGCGTGATATTGACTTTCGCATTGATCTCATTCCTGGAGCTAATCCTATCGCCAGAGCTCCTTATCGACTCGCGCCGTCCGAAATGCGCGAACTCTCAACCTAACTCCAGGAATTGCTTGAGAAAGGCTTTATTCGCCCAAGCACCTCTCCTTGGGGCGCACCAGTCCTTTTCGTCAAAAAGAAGGACGGGTCGTTTCGGATGTGCATCGACTACCGGGAATTGAATAAGTTGACTATCAAGAACCGCTATCCTCTGCCTCGAATCGACAATCTGTTTGATCAGCTACAAGGCGCTACGTGTTTCTCGAAGATCGATTTACGTTCAGGATATCATCAGCTGCGTATACAAGAGGAAGATATACCCAAAACCGCGTTTCGCACTCGTTACGGCCATTACGAATTCGTTGTCATGCCTTTTGGCCTAACAAACGCCCCAGCAGTTTTCATGGATCTGATGAATCGAGTGTGTAAACCATATCTCGACCGTTTCATCATCGTGTTCATCGACGATGTCTTGATCTATTCCAAAACGAGAGCCGAACACGCGCAACATCTACGTTTAGTTCTCGAGTTGCTCCAGGGGAACCAACTCTACGCCAAATTCTCCAAGTGCGAGTTTTGGTTGGGGGAGGTTCAGTTTCTGGGTCACATCGTAAATAGTCAGGGTATTCACGTCGATCCTGCGAAGATTGGAGCTGTTAAGAGCTGGGTTATACCTAAGAACCCGTCCGAAGTCCGCTATTTCCTCGGGCTAGCGGGCTATTATCGACGATTTATCGAAGGATTCTCGAAGATTGCTGTACCACTTACCTCTCTCACTCATAAGGACCAGCCTTTTGTCTGGGGAACCAAACAAGAGTCTGCCTTTCGAACCCTCAAATACATGCTTTGCAATGCTCCTGTTCTCACACTACCCGACGGAAACGACAATTTCATTGTCTACTGTGATGCTTCTAACCTTGGTCTCGGTTGTGTCCTAATGCAACGAGACAAGGTCATAGCTTACGCATCTCGTCAGCTCAAAATCCACGAGAAGAACTATACAGCCCACGATCTCGAGCTAGGTGCAGTTGTTTTTGCATTAAAGATTTGGCGACACTACCTGTATGGTACAAAGTGTACGATCTTCACCGATCATAAGAGCTTACAACACATCTTTAATCAGAAGGAACTAAATATGCGTCAACGCCGATGGGTAGAACTTCTCAACGATTACGACTGTGAGATTCGTTATCACCCAGGCAAGGCAAATGTTGTTGCCGACGCACTTAGCAGACGGAGCTATTTGCTGAGCACTCGTAATGTTCAAGCCCAGCACAATCTCGAAGCTCTCATTCGCGACGCCCAACATGCATGTTTCAACGAACGCACTTTGAAGAAAGAAAGAATCTACCACGATGGAGCCCAACTTGTGAGCAAATCAAATGGGATATTCCACTTCTTAGACCGAATTTGGATTCCCAAGCGAACCAACCTGCGACAGATTATCATGGATGAAGCCCACAAATCCCGATACTCTATTCACCCCGGTGCTGACAAAATGTACCACGATCTTCGCTACAAATATTGGTGGCCGGGTATGAAACGGGATATCGCACTCTACGTCGGAAAATGCCTAACCTGTGCTAGAATCAAGGCTGAACATCAAAGACCCTCTGGCTTGCTCGAACAACCACCAATTCCCATGTGGAAGTGGGAGAGCATAGCTATGGATTTCGTAACCAAGCTTCCAACCACGTCATCTGGTCACGACAGCATTTGGGTTGTTATTGACCGTTTGACTAAATCAGCTCACTTTCTGCCGATACGAGAAGACTACAAGGTAGAACGATTAGCCCGAATCTACACCGACGAGATCATTTGTCGACATGGGACGCCTCGTGACATCATCTCTGATCGTGATGCTCGGTTCACTTCACGATTGTGGGAAACGTTTCAAACGGCACTCGGTACAACGCTTAATCTAAGTACCGCGTTCCACCCACAAACCGACGGTCAGACTGAAAGAACCATTCGTACGCTTGAATACATGCTCCGTTCGTGTGTTCTAGACTTCGGTGGTAATTGGGATAGACACCTTCCATTAGTCGAATTCTCGTATAACAACAGCTACCAGGCTAGCATCCAGATGGCACCTTTCGAGGCCCTATACGGAAGAAGATGTCGATCGCCTATTGTGTGGCACGAGATCGGTCACTCGCAACTAACCGGTCCGGAGCTGCTACAAGAGACGACAGACAAAATTTTCCAAATTCGAGACAATCTAGCGAAAGCTCGGGATAGACAGAAAGTTCTCGCTGATAAAAAGCGCAAGCACCGTGAATATGGCGTTGGTGACTACGTACTCCTAAAGGTATCACCTTGGAAGGGTGTAGTCCGATTCGGCAAGAAGGGGAAACTCGCGCCTCGATATGTGGGACCTTTTAAGATTCTGGAGAGGATCGGAAAAGTCGCCTACAGACTCGAATTACCGGAGGAACTTAGCAACGTCCATCCGACTTTCCACGTGTCAAACCTCCGAAAGTGCATCGCCGACCACGACTTACATGTTCCTCTAGACGATCTACAAGTGAACGAAACATTACACTTCGTGGAAAAGCCTGTCGAGATCATGGATCGCCAAACCAAAGAACTCAGGCGCTCACGCATTCCTATTGTGAAAGTCCGATGGGAAGGTAAACGAGGCGTAGAGTTCACTTGGGAACTCGAGAGCGACATGAAGGCAAAGTATCCACAGCTGTTTAACGAATGAGTAATGTCCGATTAGGAAAGGCAAGGTGACATACTTGAAAATAAGGGCTAGAGAGAGAAAGTAGAGAGAAAAAGGCAAAACGTAATTCTCGGCTTTGTACACATTGTCATAATCAATAGAATCACGGTTATTGTATGCGTTTAATTTAGCGATTTTCAGAGGAACGTGACAGAGATGAAAGATGAAGAACTTGATCAAATCTGAGTATGTTTGATCCTCGCAACCGATCTCCTGCTCAGATACCACTTATAGAATCGGTTTTGACTCCGTTACGATTACGTTTAGTCACACACGTACACGGATTTCCGCACGTCAAACGTGTTGTTACGCAATCAAATCGGAGATAAATCCGGACCTACAATAATCAAGGTTTTGAAAGAAAAAGGTTTTGAAAATGAAAAATTGGAAATGGAAAAAGATTTCTCCCAAACGGCTTCGAATTGAGATCTAAAAACTTTATAGGCTTTTAGATTAGATATTTTCGCACATCATATCCAAAAATCAGCAATTTTTAACCGTAAAATCCCGGTTAATTCGACGATTTTCAATGGTCCGAACGAAAGACTCTCACATGTGACCCACGGTTAGTTATGGCTTCCAGCTTAATTTCGGGACGAAATTTCCTAAACAAAGGGAGGCTGTAACACCCCGTGTTTTCACGAGTGAAAGTCAAAGTCAAGGTCAAAGTCAACGACCGATTTCGCGCGACTTGACTCGTAGAAATGTTTCTATTTTAAATTTATTATGTGGAGTAAATGTCATACATTACAATAATCGAATCGTGTTTACCATATTTCAATCGACCTACGACTGTGAAGGATAGGAAGTAACAATGCGATAAAGTTAATCAAGCTATGCTAATCAAATCGACATCGAACCGTAACTCGAACTATACATATTACTTGTTAGTTATACGTGTGTGTGTGCCTTACGTGTTACCTGTGCATGTTTATTTTATGTTATGTGTGTTAATCAAGCGAACTCAATCGAACTCGAAGTCTAACTCGAATGTAAACGGACCCGAACCCGAATTCCGAGTCGAACCCTATAAGGAGTAGTTGGGACTAAAAGTAATTTGACTAGGAAACCCTATCGAATCGCTCGCAAATCGAAACCGAAACAACATCGCACCGAACACCCCAAGCAGGCGGCATCCGCACGGATGGCCAATCCGCACGGATGGCCTATCTTCGCGGGTAGCCTACCCGGGTGCGTGCCATGCGCACGGCTCACCCTTTCCCTTTTTGGCATCCTATAAATACACGGGTCACTCTCCACTTTTTCCACTTTTGGCAAGTGACGTCCGAACCGCACGCATTCTTCACTTTTTCTCAGATTTCTCCCAAACCAGGTAAGATCTTGCACTAATTCTTGTACATCTTTGATCACTACACAATTCTACACATTTCCATCTTTCAAGTCTTCACTTTTAACCATGAAATCATCCGGATTTGAGGTATTCTCGGGTGACGTCATCATGAAGTTCTTATGAACTTCAAGCTTGACCTCATTCCACCAAGAATAACTCAGATCTAAACGATTTCTACAAGATTTCATAATAACTTCACCTAGATCTAAACTTTTCTAAGGATAAAAGAGTTGAAAGAAATAAACCTAAGTTCTCTCCTTCTTTTTCCCTTAGAATCAGTACGAATCCGATCGGTTCTAGTCTCTACTCGATAATAGTGATGCACTAGTTCCAGATCTGGAATCCTACCCACAGACAACTGATTTCGGGGTCAACCGGAACTACCGTTCTGAGTCGCCGACAGGCCGAGTTAGGGTGGTTCCTGACCGGTTTAGTCACGCGGGTGAGAATACCGTTCCCAATGGTTGCCACGTAATCAGAACGTCTCGATAAACGACAACAGAAACCAAGCATAGACGAACGGAACAACCAGACCAGTTATCCGCACGGACGGGCTATCCGCACGGACAAGCTGTCCACACGGACAGGCTGTGCGCACGGATTACCATCCGCACGCACAGGTCATCCGGACGGGTTGTCACCCGGACGAGCTACCCTTGGGACCCACTTTCCAAACAAGCTTTGAGTATCGACGAATGAGCAATCCGGACGGACGACCTCTGAATGGATTACTCTTCGGATCATGAGATACTAAGGCCTTAAAATGAAAATCAAACAATGTTCATCCGCACGGCCAAGCCGTACGCACGGACAGGCTATCCGGACGGATTGTCTCTGCCCGCGCGCACAGGCTGTCCGCACGGACTACCATACGCACGGACTGTCGTCCGCGCGACCGGCTTGAAAGGTAGAAACACTTATGTGGTTTCTAAATGCTACAACGAAAACTCCAAAGTACAAGCCATCATACACAAACACATCTTAGGAAGAAACAATCCACTTGAACGTTTATCCACATAAACAACTTGTCCGTACGGATAAGTCATCCGCACGCACAACTGATCCGCACGGATCACCATCCGCACGGACAGCTCGCACGCACGGACGGCTTATCCAGATGGATCCCCACTCGCATGCATCGCCATTCACACGCATCACCATCCGCACGGATAGGTCATACGCACAGATGACTTCTACTCACGGATAGCTGATCCGCACGAACAGCCACCTTAACCACTCTCACTTTGTACTGTTTTACGCAACACTTATCGTTACGTTATCAAATCTATTCAGGCTAACCGTACTCGCTGTAAAGCGCTCCCTTCAATCCACAATCGCTGTGAGTATACCCGAACCCTTTTTGCTTTAGCACTTTTGGGTGTTACATACGTTACAACTATTCAAACTACAACTATCACACTACTCAAGTTATTTTAACGCTTAACCATTAATGCATGTTAGACGTGGCTTATGAATACTTGTTGTTATGTTTACACATGGAATGCTGTCTACCTGCCTTAGCAACGATAGTACTATAGTTTGGACTCAGCACCCGTCCACACGGGGGTTGTTAAGGATCCCTTACTTGCATGGATTACGGTGGTAATCATGTATTGTGAACTGCCTCAGGCAGTCAATCCGCAGTCATTGGTATCGATGGATCTATGTCGATAACTAACGTGCTTCATTTTCACTATGTGTACGTGCTGGTTATGCGTAAACGAATTCGAACTCTATATGCTATTACCAAACTTGTATGCTCACCTTTACATTTTATGTATTGACATTATTTTAACGTATGTGACAGGTGCCTAGGTTGTTTATATGCTTCTCGGGCTGTGATGAAATCGAAGCTAGGAACTGGAGTCCTAGAAACCAATGAATAAATTGTTATGTTTAAATCTAAGTTGTCGGAACAAAATGTTTGTTTAGATTTTGTCTGTAATAACTTGTTTGCTATTTGAGACATGGTATGGGACATGTTAACTTAAATTGAATGGTAATGATAGTTGTTATGGAAACTCCTGGACAATCTGTTTCGCTCAGTGCCGCGCCCCGATGATTCCGCCATCGGTTGGGGTGTGACAGAACCTTTTAAAACGTAAAATTTTTTATTTCAAGCACATTTAACCCATAAAATTTATATTTTGATGATCTATAAGATATAACCAATCATCGTTAGGTCCGGTTTCGTTAAACGATAACCGAAAACACTAGTTTTGCCTCGTTGATGCTTTTAACCCTTTATTTACGAAAGTTAGCGTATTTATCTCAAATGATATCGAAACCTTGTGAAATTTTCGTCACTTGTTCTTGGGAGTATAATTAATCGTTACAAATCTCTGGGTTCATTAAAAGGTCACTCAGAGGTATTAATTTAACATGTTGACACATTTAACCCTCGCGTCTTGTAAACTTTCACTTTCTTTCACAAACGGCTTCATACGTTTCATAATCCATTCGTTTAAGAGTATAAACATCGTGTAGGGTTATTGAAAGGAAAAATTTTAAAATGTTGACACTTTGGATCTTTCACATATATACTTTCTTCGTTTGTCGACTTTAGTCCCTCGTAATCAATTCGTTAAACGTTTAAAGTTCATGACACGTGTCGTTACTACATTGGACATGATTTTTGCGAGGTGTTACATCCTCACCCCCTTAAAAGAAATCTCGACCTCGAGATTTTCTGAAATAAATGAGGGTATTTCTGTTTCATTGTGGATTCAACCTCCCACGTGTATTCTGGGCCTCTACGGGCATCCCACTTTACCTTCACAATCGGCACATGCTTCCTTCGAAGCTTCTTGACCTGTCGATCCTCGATCGACAAAGGTTTTTCGACGAACTTCAAGCTTTCATCTATCTGCACCTCCTTATGAGACATTGCTAGCGACTCATCGGCTAGACATTTCTTTAAGTTGCAGATGTGGAATACATTGTGAATGCCACTGAGTTCTTCAGGTAGTGTAGGATCGAATTCGGACCCAAACGAGTCGAGCAGAAGAGTTTATCTCAGTTTGAGCGGCGGAAACGAACAAACCGAGGTCAATTCAGCGAGTTTACACTTTAAACTGTGGTTTCTATTGATTTGTATGACGTTTACAACCTGACAACACTTCGGCAGCACTTCGTTGCTCTGACCGGAAAATCTCTGAAAGTTACAAATGATTTAGCTTGAATGGTATATATAGTGGAGGGGGTTTAGCTTGAAATGACATGCCACTTTCAAGGGAAATCACCACTTTCAAGCTAAATTACATTAAACATACTCTAAAACCTCCTATACCTTGATTTAGCTTGAAATGACACATGACACTTTCAAGGGAAATCAATAAGAATTGATTTAGCTTGAAACTGTCAAGTGACATTTTCAAGGGAAATCACCACTTTCAAGCTAAATTACATTAAACATACTCTAAAACCTCCTATACTTTCGTATAACAAGATCTAATCTAACAATTTAATACTAGACTCGATACAAGACGAAGTCGACAGACGCATGCACCAACAGACTCCCCCTCGAATGTTGACGAGTCTTCAGTGTCGAGTCTTCGCATCTTCAGTCTTTATCAGTCCTTTCGAACTCTTTAAAGTATCTGACGTTGTAAAGCATCCTCAAATCTTCTCTCTTTTCTTTTCATCACCAACATACTCCTTCCTTTAGGTGTCTTCAGACTCCCCCTTTCGATATGCTGGGATCGCAGCCTGGAATTCGCGAAAAATCCTCAGGTATCGAAACCTGGCACTCTTTCTTCAGGTTCAAGATCAACACCTGGTTACACCTGCACATCCTTAACCCAGAAATAAATTTTCCGATGATAACTTGTAGAGCATATTTTAAAATGATTCAACATTTATAGTCTCTGATGAACCACTTGCAGAAATATCATTTTCATTTCAAAGAACTTCAAACAAATACTTTCCCAAACCTGTTCCTCATGTCTAGCACTCGAAATTTTGAAAATTAGCTCTTCAACACCAGTTGTCGAAAATATTTTTGAATTTTTCAAAATTTAAGCTAAAACACACTAAAAATCTTTTTGAATTTTTGAATTTTTGAATTGAATGAAATGCAGTAAAGAAAAATTTACAGACACTATTTTTGTGAGCTCGTGCAAGAGGATCATATCAGTTACTAAGACATATCACCAACACCGTTAAGCTTGATTTCATTTTAAGTTCTAAACGATTCACTTAGATTGTCAGTATACTGGTCCACTTAAATTTTTACACAAACTTCAACTGCTTCGAGATACGATATTAATGTCTTAAGCACTTAAACTTAATCGCGTGTCCCACCTCAGAATATACTCTCGTATCCAGATCCCAATATTCAGTCTTACAGGTAATTATGACACAAATGATATCTGTATATAAATTAGGTAATGCGAGGGCCGAGGGATCTCAGGTCGATACTTCCGTATACGCAGAGAGATATCAGCTTCGACTTTTCGGTATGTCTCCTTTAGAGGATCTTTTAGCTACAACAACAGCGACTATCAATTTTATTGTTTCATCTGCATGCTGAGGGTTTATGCTATGTTTCAAGCATTTGTGAAAAATATTATCCAAGGACTAGGTCAGAACCATCGTTCAGCAGAAGTCCCGGAATAATACCCCAGACATCATTGAGTATAAAAACCTAGTATATCAGATTATGAGACCTTTCAAACGAGATTTCGGGGGTTACCCATATATTCGAGAGATGTTTCCCCACGATATAAGTAAGTTTGAAATTTAGATTTATATCTCGTCACAATCTACTAAATGTGCAAAAACCTACTGACACATCATCAGTGAGACCGTTTATCACTTTTTAACTTTCCATTTCTTTAGCATGTTGTGACAGTCCACTGATGTACTATCATTTCCTCTTATATGCAACAAAAACTCATTTTTCATTTTATCATGTTTTTGGCTTTTTCAAATTTTCAAATGTTTTCGGATTTTCTAAAATTTCTTACTCCCCCTAAAATGCAAACACATTTTAGGAAATTTGAAAACAAACTATAAAAGAACTTGACAACTGATATCGAATTGCCTCAATTCTCCATCCACTTGGCATAAACAATCAGAACTCCCCCTTTCACAAAACTATTTTCTCATTATGATTTCAAAACACTTAAGTTTGTTTTAACCAAAATGATTTTTTCGGAAAATAAGTTTTGTTGATTTAACCACTTGTAGATTAGGGGTGTGGTTCATCACATTGTCTATTTAATCACTTGTATCAGGATTACATCAAGTTCAAACTAATGACCTTGAATAATCACTTGTAAGATCCAACCTCTTACCACTTGTAAAAATATCCAAAACATATAATCACATGTAGGAATAAAACATCTACACAAACCATTTTACCAAACAAAATGCCGATTCCTGCTTCACACTTACCAACCTGGAAGCTCCGGCAAGTCACACTCATCCTGTAAAAATTAAACACATTTAAAAATCTTTCACAAAATCTATCTTAACAAGAATGATGCCGATTCCTGATCCACGATTACAAACTTGGGATCTCCGGCATAGTCCTAAGACTTCAAGGGAAACAAACTTCCATCCAAGTCTTCTCAGACTTGATGGCTTTCAGTTCTTGCGCAGTAGGGTTGTATGTTGCCTTTTTAGTTGCATAAAAATCTTTAACCCCCTTAACTTTCCCATTCAACATTTTTCCAAAAATTTTCTTAACACTTCCATTGAATGTTTTCTCGACATCAAACTTAGTTTTCTCTGTGTAAAACTGATTCGAGATATCAACCTTACCAACTTTCTGTTTAATTTCTTCAAATTTCAGTGATGGAAACTCATCATCATTCACTGAAATTTTCACCTCACCTTGTGGCTCTTCTGACTTTGTGGAACCAGATTCATCGCCAACATGCACATCAACTTTCTTAACAACCCACACTTGGTTGTCATTCTCTTTCTTTTTATAAAAATTCTTTTTAGAACACTCACCAACCTCATCAGTTGAATTTTCAAAAAATTTAAAATTTTCAATTGGTGATTCAACATCAACAACTTTCTCTTTCAATTTCTGAGAAACTCCCTGTTTTGTTTTGGCATTTTTCTGACAGTTCCATGCAATGTGACCAGTTTCATTGCACTTGTAACAGGTACGAGTCTCTCTTTGATAAAACACTTCAGTTCCATTCTTCTTCTTTTCAGCAAGAAACTCTTGATTTGACTGTCTCCAGAATGGTTTCTTCTGTTCCACTTCTGCACTTCCACCTGACACAAATTCTGTTTTTGTTTTAGAATTTTTCAAATTTTTATGATTTTCTGGTGGAATAAATCCAAGACCTTTCTTTTTGTAGCTACGATTTTGGTTTTGTTTCTTTTGAAAACCAGAACCAGAATTGTAACCCTTTTTCTTGTTTAACCGTTGTTGAACTCTTGAAGTGTACTTTTTAGGTTTTTCAGTAAGATTTAAATCTTTTATTTCAGAAATATTAATTTCTGTCATTTTGAAAACCTTTTTAATCATATCAAAACGAACACTTCTTATTGGAAACTCTTTGTCAAAAATTCGATTTAGCTTGTAGGCTACAGTTCGAAAAATTCGATGATCTCGAATGGTCCTATGTATCTTGGGCTTAGCTTGCCCTTCCTGCCAAAACGCATCACCCCTTTCCAGGGTGACACCTTAAGTAGCACTTTATCACCTACCTTAAATTTCAGAGGTTTACGTCTTTTATCTGCGTAGTTTTTCTACCTATCCCTGGCAGCTTTGAGACGATCACGAATTTGAACGATCTTATCCGTTATTTCGAGGACTATATCTGGTCCTGACAGTTGGGTTTCTCCAACTTTCGCCCAACAAACTGGCGTTCTGCACTTTCTTACTTTCTTCCGTACAAGGCCTCGAAAGGCGTTGCTTGGATGCTCGAATGATAGCTATTGTTATATGAAAATTCAATCAAAGGAAGGTGGTCATCCCAACTTCCACCCAAATCAATAACACACGCCCTGAGCATATCCTCAAGCATTTGAATTGTACGTTCGCTTTGCCCATCTGTCTAAGGATGATAAGCAGTGCTGAAGTTTAAACGAGTGCCTAAGGATTGCTGAAAGCTTTTCCAAAAGTGAGATGTGTATCTAGTATCCCTATCGGAGATAATAGATACCGGTACTCCGTGGAGAGATACTATCTTATCCACGTACAGCTGAGCTAGCTTATCGGAGCTATGTGTTTCTTTAATAGGCAAGAAGTGAGCTGACTTGGTCAGCCTGTCGACTATAACCCAAATAGTATCATTCCCGTGTTTTGTCCTTGGTAACTTAGTGATAAAATCCATAGTTACCATTTCCGACTTCCAGGTGGGAAGTTTAGGCTGTTGTAGTAAACCTGACGGCTTTTGATGTTCGGCTTTAACATGTGCACACGTCATACATTTAGCCACATAAGTGGCTATAGATAGCTTCAAACCTATCCACCAATAGTTTGCTTTCAGATCCTGATACATCTTGTCACTGCCTGGATGGACTGAATATTTTGAACTATGAGCTTCTTGAAGGATCACTTCTCTAAGTCCTCCATGAATTGGAACCCAGATTCATCCATTTAATCTAAGGATTCCATCCTTGCCATAAGACAATTAATCAGCAGTGACGCCTAACTTCTCATTCGGGAAGTTAGTTTCTAAAACAGCTTCCTTCGGAGCAGTTAACAGCTTTTCGTTCAAGCTGTTCTTCAGTTCAATGCTTTTAGCATTGATCCTAATAGGCTTAACCCTTTCTTTCCTGCTTAGAGCGTCAGCTACAACATTCGCTTTACCTGGATGATAGCGAATTTCACAATCATAATCAATCAATGTCTCCATCCAGTGATGCTGTCACATGTTAAGATCTTTTCGGTTAAACAAGTGTTGAAGGCTTTTATGATTAGAATAAATTATGCACTTGGTTTCATAAAGATAATGCCTCCAAAGTTTTAGTGCAAATACAATGGCACCCAATTCCAGGTCATGGGTGGTGTAGTTCTTTTCGTGCACCTTTAATTGACGTGAAGCATAGGCAATAACTTTTCCTCTCTGCATAAGCACACAACCCATACCTGTGTGTGATGCATCGCAGTAGACAACAAACTCTTCAATCCCTTCTAGCAATGTCAACACAGGAGCATTGCTTAATAATGTTAGAGGTGCAGCAATCCTAGAAAAGTTTTCGATGAAACGTCTGTAGTATCCTGCTAGACCCAAAAAGCTACGAATCTCTGTAGGTGTTTTAGGCGCTTGCCAGTTCATTATTGCTTCAATCTTAGCGGGATCCACCTGGATACCACGCTCACTTACTACATGTCCAAGGAATTGGACTTCACGAAGCCAAAACTCACATTTGGAAAACTTGGCGTAGAGCTTCTCTTGCTGCAGAAGTTTAAGGATACATCGAAGGTGTTTTTCATGATCAGGTTGATTCTTCGAATAAATAAGTATGTCATCAATGAAGGCGATGACAAACTTGTCTAGATACGGCTTGCAAACGCGATTCATGAGATCCATGAATGCTGCAGGTGCATTAGTGAGCCCAAAAGGCATCACTAGGAACTCGTAGTGGCCATATCGTGTCCTGAATGCAGTCTTGTGCACATCTTCATATCGGACTTTCAACTGATGGTAACCTGATCTCAAATCAATCTTTGAAAAGTAACTTGCCCCTTAAAGCTGGTCGAACAAATCGTCGATCCTGGGTAATGGGTATATGTTCTTGATTGTAACTTTATTCAGCTCACGATAATCAATGCATAAACGCATTGATCCATCCTTCTTCTTTACAAAAAGAATTGGCGCTCCCCAGGGGGACGAGCTACGTCGAATAAAACCCTTCTCTAATAAATCATCCAACTGTGTCCTTAATTCCTTCATCTCTGTTGTGCCAACCGATAGGGTGCTCTTGTAACTGGTGCTGCTCCAGGAATGATATCGATCTTGAATTCCACTTGCCTATCTGGGGGTAAACCAGGTAATTCTTCGGGAAAAACGTCTGAATATTCCGAGATAACGGGAATATCTTCAATCTTGGGCTTTGGTTCATCCACGGTCACCTGCGCCATGTAAATGACACACCCTTTCTTCAAACACTTTGATGCCTTAAGCATAGACACTTGCTTAGGCAATCCGTACTGCGTATCTCCTTGTATTGTAAGTGATTCACCATAAGGAGTCTTAATAACCACTTGCTTTTTGTTGCATACGATCTGGGCTTGGTTAGAAGACAACCAATCCATGCCTATCACTATGTCGAATCCTGCTAATTTCAACGGAAGCTAAGATAGTGGAAAAGAGTGATTCCTAATGGATATAAAACACCCATCTAACATTGTTGAAGCAGTCTCTATGGTACCATCAGCCAATTCTACTTCATATTTTATGCTTAGAGTTTTAATAGGCAGATTTAACAATTTACAAAATTTATTGTCTACAAAAGACTTGTCTGCACCAGAATCAAACAACACTCTATCATAAACATCATTGATAAGGAAAGTACCTGTAATAACATTATCATTCTGTACCGCTTCCTACGCATTCATCTGAAAGACTCGAGCATTAGTATTTTTAGCCTCTTCAGGCTTCTTTGCAAGTTTTGGGCAATTAGTTTTGATATGCCCTTTCTCGTTACAGTTGTAACATGTTACGTTTTTCAACTCCATGCATTCTAACGTCTTGTGATCCTTGGTCTTGCAAATCCCACAAAGTTTAGCATGTGGGTCGATCGTACATTTTCTGGAATGACGTTTTCTGCAGTTTCTGCATTTGGGTCTGTTGTCAGACTGACTCGAGTTTTTCTTAAACTCGGAACCCTTCTTATGCTCGAAATTCCCCTTTTTCTTTTTATCTGAATGATGAGAGCTTTCCTCTTCCCTTTTCCTTTTTCCCTCATCAGAAGTCTTAACAGACTTATTCCTGATAGCATCTAATGTGAGGGATAAGGATAAGTCCACCACGGACCTATATGTGGTAGGCCTGGATCCTTTGACATTTCCTTTGATCTCTGGTGCTAGGCCTCCAATAAAATGCGCTATGCATTTAGGTTCAGGGGTGACTAAATAGGGAACCAGGCGGGACATGGTGTTGAAACTTGTCACATATGCCTGACAATCTAAATTCTCATGACCAAAGTCAAGAAGTATGTTTCTATCTTTTCTACCTCATGCCGAGGACATAAATTTTCCTTGATTAGTGCAACAAATTGTTCCCAAGACAAGTTATAAAGCGGGATCTTCCCCGTGGCTTGGATCAATGATCTCCACCATGCCAACGCTTCTCCTTTGAATGATTGTGAAACAAACTTCACAATGTCCTGTTCCGCACAACCACTGATATCAACTATAGTATCCATCTCATCTAGCCATGTCATATAGTCAATGGCTCCCTTTTTCTCCTGTAAAGCCCCTTGGCTTGCAAGAGACGAAGTATTTATAAGAGCAGGTCTTAACACATGGCTCTTAATTGAGCACAATTCGTTTGGACGGGATACTTCTCTGATTCGACGAATGATGTGAATCATCTTTATGAGATGTATGTGTCTTGGTAGGTGGTTTTGTATGAGGTTCAGATTGGGTCCTGCTGCGAGTACCACTTGATTCTTTGAACTGTCTGTCCATGGCTCGAGTGACAGCATTATCTATCATTGTTTGTAATTCTGCAGCCGTTACATTCATCCTTGTATTGTCATTCCTCATATTGATGACTGTTGACTTCGTCTGATTCAGGCATACTGAAAACAGTTTGACAATAATTTTGTTTAGAAGTCTATTATGGAACCATCATTTTTGATGATTCATTAACCATGGTAAATATAAACCATATTGGCTAATTTGTTAATCAAGTTTTATTTTAAAATTTTCATCATAATTTATCCCAGTTATAAACTATTGAGGATATTAGAATGGCACAAAAGGCCTAGTCACAAGGAGAGTTTTAAGCCATGATATTATAGGATCGAGGCATTAAGGCTTGAACATAGTTCATCACCCTTTTCTTGACAGGGAGTCACAGACTACAACTGTCATTTGTCTCATAGGACAATAAGTATGGCCCGTAGGCACTTCATTACTAATGGATGTTTAAATTATCAGGTAAGGATAAGGAATTGTAAAAATCCAATATAAGGATGACTGGCGTGATTTTCTCGAACCACACTTGTCAGGAGTGCTAAAACGTTCTTAGGTGTTAACAAGGATTTATTATCTTAATAAAGGTTATACCATCATGGCCATGTCTTAATGACACATAGGCTAGGTTATACCCTTAAGATTTTCTTTTGAGATTTAATGGCAGCGCAATCATAAATTGAAATGATGTTTTGATTTAGTACATAGTACATATGTCTATTTTTAATGACAATAGTAAATTTCAAAAAGGAAACTTTTCATAGAAATTCCTTGAAGTTTCAATAATTGCCCTAAACGGGTCTTAAACAAATAAATTTGTCCACGCAGGGACTAAAAAGATAAATATGTCCTTATAGGGACTACTAGAGAAATGAAATACAGCAAAAAGAGTTTCTTCTTCGTTTTATTTCTGAAAGTTTTCTCCTTGGTTCACTTTGTGCGGTAGGAGTACTGAAGGTTTTGGTGGGTAGTCGAAATCTTTCATTTCAGGAACCTTTGCAAAAGTGGAATCCAAGGATTCTATGGTTAATGAATAATATGGATCACGAATAGGATCAAGACTGGTATAATCCAAGTTTGGGATTCCAATACTTGGAGGTAAGAAATATGGGTCATTTGGGTCCATAGGTATCATCTTCGGAGTAGGAGCCTCAGGGACCGTTGGTTTGGACTCCTCCGATGTTGGCTTCTTATTTGAAGATTCAAAAGTCTTAGGTAAAGAATCTGAAATATGGTTAATGGTTTCAACTGATTTGATTTTGGGAATGGGTCCAAAAAGGTCCTTTCTCCATACTGGTCGTACGCTTATTCGAGTTGTGGTACGAAGCTTAACATTCTTAGACTTTGGGTTTGGAGAGCTTCCACCAATGGCAGCTTTACTCGGCGACATGTTCCTGAAACACACAAATATAAAAAACAATATATATATAACAGGGATGAGATCATTCCTAGTTCATGTCTAGACACGGGAATCAAGGAATGTGCAAACTTTGTCATTGAGATTAAACACAAAAGGCTAGTGTTTAATTCACTCAATGTTGGCTCTGATACCAACCTGTCACACCCCGATATTTCCATGTATTACCAGTAGGCCCGGTGGGGAGTATCGTGACGTAGTTGATATCGTCATAGTAAAATATATACAGTTGAATGCATAGCGGAAGTCTTGGATGAAAAATATTGTTACAAACCGAAATTTAAGGTATAATTAAACATTATAACAACGGTTGTATTTGGATCCACAGGCGGATCTTAAAACAGAAATATAATATTGTTCAACAGACTTTAGACGTAAGAACTTGCAAGATTCTTTATTAATGCCCCGAGCTCCCAGCCAATTACTTACGGTACCTGTCACTTAGTCTTTTTGGAAAAATACGTCAGTTTTCACTGGTAAATACAATTAACCGACTCTTTTGAAAAGTGTTTATAAAATTGGTTTGGATGCACAAGTCATAAAATCTTTTATAACTTGGGACAATTATATTAATAACAATCTTGTATCAGATTTACATGTTTGTCCAACATTTAGGGCCGGTATAAAAGCCGAACAAGATTAATCGACACACCACAAATATAAACTCACAAGAAGTTTCCTCACGAGTGAGTATATCTTTTACATACGCAACAGACAGGTGTATGCCTACACCCCGTGCTTAAGTCGTGGCCATTCATGCTTTTTGAATGAGCCAAGGATATCCAGGACACGGTCGTTAACCCCCAATGTTATTTGTTATCAAGCAACACTGATTAAAACGGGATTATACAATTTAACCATATTCGATTAAAAGGTTTCTACACCCGACCAAGCGGTAATAATTTACCATATCCCAAGCCCGTATAAGGGAAAATAAGTTAAAAGTATTTACCTTAGCTAAAATGTTATTTTATTCTCAACCATATATCAAATCAGCAAGTACAAGTAGCTTTTACTAGGCTCCTAATCTGGAACGAAGGTTTTAATAACCTATTAGATTCCTAACGGGTCTTATTTAAGTTTTAACTTAGACATGTTAGTTTTAAAGGAAAGTTTACGGTGCAAAACGCGAGATTAAGCGATAACCGGATTAGAATGTGATTTAGACCCAACAAGTATAAAGACTTGTATAAAATGGGTAAACTAAATACATTCTGGATTTTGAAGTAAAAATGATAAGGTTTGACCCGTTTCGGCTAATTTATGCAAGCTAGTTACATAAACCATACCGAACTCGTATATGCATAACGGGTAACCGGATGAGTCATATACATGTTCCAATAATTATTATGCTTAAAATATGTTGTGATATCAGTAGGATATCAACAATTATGCCCCAAATGTATTTAAGACCAATTTAAGTCCCGAAAGTGTATTTTGGTCTTTTTAAAGTTTATAAAAGAGGTTTAAACATAAATTGAGGTTCTGGTCCAAAACCTTCTGTGAAAATATTTATTTTATGTTGTTATATCAGCAAGATATCATACATATGTGTGTTTAATCATTTATGGCCAAACTATGCACCGTAGGGGCATTTTGGTCATTTCACACATGCTTTTAAGGTTAATTTGGAAATCTGAGTTCAAGACTTATACTTACTGTTAAAGTATAAAAAATTATTTTTATAATCAGTAGGTAACAAGTCTTAGGTGCTAAATATGGTTTTAAACCATACTATGCGCCTAAATCGCATAAAAGTCGGTATTTGACGATACTCGGGTTGTTTAAGGAAATCTGAGATTTTGATCAGTCTCAACTGTTTAAAATATTTTATTTACTGTATAAAATCAGTAGAAAAAGGTTTGACATGCAAATGATGCATAAAACTCATTTTATTAATGAAAAGGGCGTTATCGTCAATTACCGAGTCCATGCAAGAACTCTATGTTATGGTCAGTATAAAACTTGGTAAAAATTTCCAAAAATCCCTAAATATTATATCATAAAAGTGGGTAGAAAGTTTGGTGCCAAAAATTGGGTTTAAATATGATTTATGCTAAAAATGCTATTTAATTAATAAAAGTTCTTGTTTTACGATATCTTGCTTAATTTTCATTTTAGACCATAAACTGATGTCAAAATCTTAGGACATACTTATAATTCAGTAATAAAACTTTTTGTCCTCTCACATTTTCAAAAATCTCATTTTAATAACAAAAGGGTAAAATGGTCAATTTTAAGCAAATAACGGAACATGCATGTAATCTCTGATTTCTAAGGAACCATGTAGTATAACTTCAGGGAGTTACACTAACATATAATATGGTCCCAAAGGTACCCTAAGGCATAACTAAACTAAGCTAAATCGGGTCAGAACTGAAAGTCAAAGCAAAAGTCTACTTTTGCGACTTTTGGTTGCGAACCGAGCCTAATTCTCAGAATTGTCGGGTTGAACATGTCTAGACATGTTCAATTAATATTTTCCAAGTTATTTAAGTGACAAAACTGATTTTATAGCTTCTACATTATCAGTTATGATTAATTTTGTAAAAACTGACTCGTTTGACTTTTCTATTAAGTAGTTTGACCCGACAATTGACTGAGATAACGTGATAATTAGGAGGTACCCTTTTAAGGGTTTAACACCTACATAATTACCAACACATAGCCACTTTCAATTCGAATAATGGCTGAACCGTTAGTGATTAATCACAAAGTCAAAGCAGAATTACGCTAGCTTTGACTTTCGGTCATTAAACTAAGAAAAGCTTAACTAAGGAAGCTAAGAACACTTACAATGGTCCTTAGCACGAAAGTTTGAACTATTAGAGCCTCCTTAATGACCAGGTTGCTCCAGAGAACTCAGTTTGAGAGTTTGTATGTGAATTGCATTGAATTGTGCAAGTTTCAAGTGAAGACATGAGGCCCTTATATAGGGATTTGAATGTTCTAGGATCAAAGCAAGTGTCCCCCATGTGTAATCTGATGCCTATAGGTTTCGAGTTATGTGAGTGCAAAGCTGTTTTGGGGAGAAGAGAGGTGCAGAACCTGCACCTGTGCAGGTTTTCTGCCCAGTTCACGCTGTTGCGTCGTGCGGCGGCAAAGCAGTGTGGGTGTGGCGCGACACCACCAGTAAGGTAACCCGCTCAACAGGTTTCAAACATGACAGTTTCACCCCCTGAACCTTTTAAAACGTAATATTTTCCATTTCAAGCACATTTAACCCATAAAAATTATATTTTGATGACCTATAAGATATAACCAATCATCGTTAGGTCCGGTTTCGTTAAACGATAACCGAAAACACTAGTTTTTCCTCATTGACGCTTTTAACCCTTTATTTACGAAAATTAGCGTATTTATCTCAAACGATATCGAAACCTTGTGAAATTTTCGTCACTTGTTCTTCGAAGTATAATTAATCGTTACAAAGCTCCAGGTTCATTAAAAGGTCACTCAGAGGTATTAATTTAACATGTTGACACATTTAACCCTCGCGTCTTGTAAACTTTCACTTTCTTTCACAAACGGCTTCATACGTTTCATAATCCATTCGTTTGAGAGTATAAACACCGTGTAGGGTTATTGAAAGGCAAAATTTTCAAATGTTGACACTTTGGATCTTTCACATATATACTTTCTTCGTTTGTCGACTTTAGTCCCTCGTAATCAATTCGTTACACGTTTAAAGTTCATGACACGTGTCGTTACTACATTGGACATGATTTTTGCGAGGTGTTACTCCTACTTCATGCTTTGCAGGTACACAGTGACTGAGGGGCTTGCAGTTTGGGGATGTGTAGTGGTCGTCTAAACCCGTGTGTTGGGTTTCTTAAATAAATTAGAAACTTGAACTTTTGTTGAACCTATTCTTCTATGCTTCCGCTACTTACTTACATTGCTATCTGAACTTAAAAACTTTTGGAATTCTAACTATGGTTATCACTAACCTTTATGGTTGGTGAACCTTACTATTATTATTGCTCAGTATGATTAGTGGCTGGATCCTGGTCAGTCGCACGCCTCGCGGTAGTACTCCGCATGTGGATTTTGAGGGTGTGACATGATATAGAATCACCTACATTGTACTCTAATGCTAGTCTCCTAGAAGCTTTTGCTAGTATTTCTTGTGTATTCCTAACTGTTTTACCATCATTGTCTCCATCACCACCTATTTCCACTATCATAACTTTATAATTAGGAGACATGAAATATGTTTCAACTGAAGTTTGGCCATGCTCAGTATATATTTCCATCAGCTTATGATCACCCACACAAGACAAAAAAACTTATGACATCAGAGTCATTTCCTAAAGCCCTCAAACCAAAGTTCAAATCTTCATCAAATACTTTGAAATGGTAAAAAATTAAATCCTTTACCTGAGTAACCTAGTTCTAACAACATATAACTTACTTCATGAACTGAAAATTCATCCTTGTCAACATAGTCTACTTTACCGTTGACATACGTCCTTCTGGGAAACTTTGTGAAAGAACCCCCATGATGAATCTTCAGTGAGAACAATGTGGTGTTAACTAAAAAATCATAAGAAAAAGGAAACCATTATAACTTTAACATTGTAGAAATTGTAGAAAAAAATCACAATTTTAGAGGCTAGGGTTAGAAAACTCACCATATAGCTTCTGATCAGGTGACTGTTGTCCGTTAGGACGAATGAACCACAACGACATTGAACTTCAATCGTTGATTGCCTTCTTCGTTTGGAGTCTGATCAATTTTCTAGGGTTTGTAAAGTGTATTGAAAGTTGGGAGAATCAAGAGTATAATACTGAACTTGGGGATTATAAATATCAGGGTTTTAAAAGGGATTATAATTATCAAGGTTTGAAATGACATATTTGCCCCTCACATGAGGGGCACGTGACAGTCATTTAACAGTTTAAATGAACGGCGTTTGAGGCGGGGAGTTTAATAGAGATAGCTTGCATAGACCAGGGAGTAAAATGTCAATTTTTAAAGGTTTGGGGGAAAAGCGTTAAAACCACCAAACCACAGGAAGCAAAATAGAAGTTTACTCTTTTTTAAACTTTTTTCACCCATCTTTCTCTGGTCTTTTTTCTTTGTGAAACCCTACATTGGTGCCTCATCTCCCTTTCCAATCGCACCTTCTTCTTTGTGCCCCCCCCCCCCCTTTCATTTCGTCACCACCCCCACCCCTCTGAAGTTACAATAATAAAATTTGAAAAACCACCCGTTCTGTTTTGTTATATTAGCAACTCTAGACCAATATCATACTTGTTGCAAGTTTTCAAATGATGAGATAACCATTAGATGGCATATAATCAACATACATTCAAAGTGGGATCTATCCCGCTAACTTCGTAGATTGGACAACCGAACCAAGTAAGGGCCATAACACACTCATCACATCAAAACCTACATCAACACTAGAGGCCTGGCATTGGATGGGCAGCATACACCAAAACGTCTACCAAATCAATGTTACAAGCATGACGATTCTAGAGATCATGCTGGTAACTATGGCGAATCTTTTCGGCCTATCCAGACCACAAAGTCTGGAATACTAAGGATATATTTCGCGCCTCTAAGCCCGAAAATGAACTATTCTCACGATGTAAAGTGCCTATGCTACCATTCTTCATTATTATTTTGTAAGAATAAAACTGCCAAAATTATCCCTAAGGTTTGGTCACTTTTACCAATTTATTCAAAAATGAAACTTTTTATAATTTGACCCCTGAGTTTCATTTTGGCAATTCCTAAACATTCGGGATGATTTTGGTAATTTACCCATTTATTCTTTTATTTTTTAAATTTCTTTTTTATCTTTAAATAAAAAACAATTATAAATATAATTTATATACATACACACACATTTGTATCCACACACTTATTTTTTTAATTGTCTTTTTTACCTTTAAAATAAAAAATAATACATTAACCATAATATATATACACATATAAACACATTTATCTATACTCTATTATAATGTATGAGTGAGGGACAATTTAAGATACCCAAAAAATAAGAAATTTTTCCCTCTTAATTTATAAATACACCCCTAAATTGAGGGTAAATTGGTATTTTAAACAATAATTATATTTTAGTCCCCCGTCTTATTACACTTAGACTATGGGGTGGGAGGGGTAGGGATAGCAAAAATACCCGAGCCCGATGGGTATACCCAAAACCCGAAGTATTTGGGACGGGTATACCCGATACCTGACGGGTATACCCGATACCTGACGGGTATTGGGCCATGTATGGGTATGGAAAAAATATTTCGCGGGTATGGGACGGGTATGGGATTAGACGATACCTGACCCGATTACCCGAAACTCAATACCCGTTTACCCGAAATGTATATCCGAAAACTTTTAAGTTGTATATTTATTTTCCTTTAACTATAGTTTTGTAATGTTTCATTCTTATAGCTTTACTATTTGAAAAAAAAAAAAAAAAAAACTTTTCATTCTAAATATATACTTTGACGACATTATTCATATTTATATGCTATGAAATACAAAATTATTTTTTGAGATTAATATTATAAGATATTTACATTTTTAAATGTATCAAATATTATTACGCTGATTATGATTTTTATGTTACTTATCACAATTTAATATATTATATAGGTTTTTAAAACATAAAAATATAAAGAAAAGTAAAAAATATATATACATGAAAATCTCATCGGGTATACCCGATACCCGCGGATATGCCCGATACCCGCGGATATGCCTGATACCTGATGGGTAAATACCCATCCCATATTCGACGGGTAATGGGTCGGGTATGGGACAAGATTTTACAACCGGGTATGGGTATGGGATTAACCATACCCGACCCATACTCGGCTCATTGCCATCCCTAGGGAGGGGGCTTGGGTTAGGGGCATTGCTTGATACGTGACGACTATGGGCTCCACCAGGCCACCCCAAAAAAAGTGGGGTGTGGAAGCGGCGTGACCAGACGGCGTTGGGGTGCCATGTTGGTTTTTCTATATTTTTTATATAGTTGATGTTTCTAAAATAAAACACAAACTTGTATTAATTTAAAAAAAAGTTACATAACATCCTAAAATTTTAGAAAAAAAACTACTTATTAAATCCTAAAAAATTAAAAAAAGTAGTTACTAAATTCTAAAAAATTTACAGAGTTCGATAAATATTAAAGTGGGGAACCCACTTAAATTCTGAATTTCCGTTGTGCCTCCACTCGATCTCCACTTGATCGTCATGGCTCAGGTCGCCCGCAGGGACACGGTTGAAACAAACTTTAAACTGGTCCAACTTCGGTTTGAGTTCACGCCACTTCTGTTGGCAGGCCTTTAAATTGTGATGAGCGTTCCCAACGTGTTGTTGGTATTGTTGGAACGCCTGTCCCCAATACGCGGTTTGACCGCGTTGTAGCGTACGTTGTGCATCGACGATCGATGTCACAAGTGTGATCTCCTCCTCCTCCATCCAATGCACCATGTTCAGTTTTGGTTGAAAAGGATTTATTATTTGGTGTAGGATTAGTTGAAGAAGATTTGTAAATATTTGTGGAAAAAATGAAATTTGGGATGGGTATTTATAGGTAAAAAATTGCATTTTTTTTAAATTGTTTTTTACTTCAAAACCGCCATCCCCAACGGCTATGGCAAACATCTACCCCAAACGGTCATATGCCACCAGCCAATCCAAGCCAGCCACCTCAAACCGCTCCCCGCCTAACGCCAGGCTTCAAAGCCACGCTAGCGGGGCAACGTCGTGGCTAACGTTCGCACCAGTTGAGTTGTTTTGTGACAGTCAAGCTGCTATATCTATAGCAGCTAATCCTGTCTTTCATGAAAGCACTAAGCATTTTGAACTAGATTTACATTTTCTGAGAGTTAAAGTTTATAATGGGGTTATTAGTCCTCAAAAGATTGATTCAGATGGTCAACTGGCTGATATTTTTACTAAAGGTCTTAGTGTTTTACAACCAAAACTTTTGTGAAAAATTGGGGCTTGTTGACATGTTCTCACATATGAATGAAGAAGGGATGTTAAAATGAGTTAATGTTGTTAACACTTGTTATCATTCATATATGATAAATAATTAGTTGTTGTAATTGTGTTATAAGTGTTCGTTAAGTTTGTTCAGCTTTATAAGCTGAAGGACTAGAGTGTAAGAAAAGAAGGAATAAAGGGTTTCAGTTGTGTAACACTCATTTTTATAATATAAATTCTAACCACAAAATGGAACTAATATTTATAAACGTTAAGCCAAAATATTTACATTAACATTTAGCTTAGCAATTACTAGTTTAACAAACGTTCAAAAACAACATTAGGATGCATAAGTATTCCTTAAATTACAAAAGTTTTACTAACTTCAAGTAATAACAAAAGTTGAGGAACAAGATCTTGAATGTGTTCGGTTCGATAGCAATGACTTGATCATCATCCACATGCTTGCATCGTCCTAAAGGCTGAAAATTTCAATAAACATTAGTATTAGGATTCTAGGAAATTAGCATAATCGAAAAGTACGCTCGAAACGGATTCGATTAGCCACAATAAGCAAAACTTAACAAAAATGACTGGGCACTACCGTAGCTTACGGTGGCTAACGTAAGCTACGGTAGCCTCAAGGCAATGTGGGGCTGCCGTAAGGCAGTAGAGAACCAGCGTAACATCTTTACTCAGCACCGTAAGCTACGGTAGCTACTGTAGCTTACAGTAGCTCTCTCGCGCCCCGCGTAAGACCAGGCCAAGCTATCGCGGCCCGCCAGAGACTCATCTGCAGCGAAAATCTTTGCTGTCTTGCTGTTTTTGACCCGTTTGTTCCCTTTTCGCACTTTTAAACATCAAAACGTAATACGTGACATCCTAAAATTACTAGTGAGACTTATGATTTCCCGTCTTCAAACTATTAACATTTTCATAAGATGATTTATAACGAATATAAATCATTGGATACATAATCAAACACACACACAGATATATATATACATTCAACACTTTTAACCAACTTTACCCTTTAGTTCATTCTACCCGAAACCATACGGACGGGATATTACTTCGTAATAAGATTACCCATTCCCGGGTTCCTTATCTTACTTATCTCACGTTCCCCATTACCGGGTTTTCGCTTTTCATTATTCGACCCGTTAGTGAGCTATGTGCATAGACTTAGACCACTTGTAAAATATGACTTGGTACATATCCATCCCTCCTACCCATTCCCGGATTCATTATTTTCAACACTCACGCTCCCATTACCGGTTTGCGTGTTTAATAAATCACTGCACCACCCGGGCTTAAAGTCTACGGATAAGGTGCTCCCGTTACCCGGTTTGTACCTACCCTTACTAACCCGTTTGGTTTGCCCTTATGAAGTCCATCATTCAAGCAAACTAAACCACTCAAATCTCATATTCTAATACACCAACTATTAACAATAACAAAAGACTAAATAACAATATTAACGAAGCGTTTAGCCACGTACCTTATTGTTTTTCCTTCAACTTTGCGTTTGCCCTGGCTAGACTCCCCGAAGCTTCACCCGAGTTGCCTATAACATGCAACCTAATTGTTAATATTTTATTTTTCTCAAATTTTTTACAATATGCACATTTTTTCCATATCTCATTCACAAATTCACATTTACATCATATGGTGAATTGTTAGAATCGGCTTTTCTTTTAAGCGTTTTATCAAACACATTATGTGCATAATTTACAATTAGCCAAATCATTCTTGTTATTGAAGTTTTCTAACCACCTTAAGCATCGATCTTGAGCTACCTTCAAATGGGCCCGGACCATGTCAATTTTCTCGTTCGTAACCCGAATCACATCTTTATGAGCAAGCTCTCGAGGGCCTACTTCTTCCCAGCATATCGGTGTCCGACATTTTCTACCGTAAAGCATTTCATATGGGGCTCTACCAATACATGAATGGTAGCTGTTGTTATATGAAAATTCGACTAACGGCAAATACGCATCCCAACTACCGCCGAAATCTATTATGCATGCTCGAAGCATATCTTCTAACGTCTGAATCGTTCACTCACTTTGCCCGTCGGTTTGCGGGTGATATGCGGTACTAATCAACAGCTTGGTACCCATTTGTTGAAATTTGAGGTAAACCAAGTATCTCTATCGGACACGATAGTTACCGGTACCCCGTGGCGTGCTATAATCTCTTTCACATATACCTCCGACATCTTCTCAGAAGTGTAGGTTTCTCGAATAGGGATGAAATGAGCGCTCTTGGTTAGTCTATCTACAACCACCCAAATGGCATCAAATCCCCGAGCCGTCTTTGGCAGTTTCGTCAACACGTCCATGGTAATATGTTCCCATTTCCAAACTGGAATATCTAACGGTTGGAGTTTGCCATAAGGCTTTTGATGCTCCGCTTTGACTTGTAGACAAGTCATGCACTTCTCCACGTATTTAACTACATCTCTTTTCATCCCTGGCCACCAGTAGCTTTGCTTCAAATCTCTGTACATTTTGGTCGCTCCAGGGTGGATTGAATAGCGAGACTTATGAGCCTCCTCAAGTAGAAGATTTTTAGCACCACATGTGTTTGGGACCCAAATCCTACCATACCGGTATTTCATCCCATTACTTCCTTCCACGAGATCTTTTACCAACCCCTTTATACGTTGTTTTTCCCAATTCTCTTCCTTTACTGCTTCGATCTGGGCCTCTCGAATTCGTTCAAGCAAGCCTGACTTACTACCAATTGCATAGACTGCACCTGAATAGGAGTGTATTCTTCCTTTCGGCTAAGGGCATCCGCCACTACATTAGCCTTTCCGGGGTGATAGTGGATTTCGCAGTCATAATCCTTCACTACTTCCAACCAGCGCCTCTGCCTCATATTTAACTCCTTCTGGTCGAAGAAGTATTTTAAACTTTTATGGCCAGTGAAAATAATACATTTCACGCCATATAAGTAATGCCTCCAGATCTTTAAGGCGAATACTACGGCTGCTAACTCGAGATCATGAGTCGGGTATTTTGTTTCGTGCGGCTTTAGTTGTCTCGAGGCATACGCAATTACCTTTCCCTTTTGCATTAGCACGCACCCTAGACCTAAGTGCGATGCATCCGAATATACCACCATGTCATCCATGCCATCTGGTAAAGTTAATACCGGTGCACAGGTTAACTTTTCCTTTAGTGTTTGAAATGCCTTTTCCTGATCATCTTCCCAGACGAACTTCTCGTTCTTGCGAGTTAACTTGGTCAAAGGCAACGCAATCTTGGAGATATCTTGAATGAATCTCCTACAGTAACCTGCTAACCCCAAGAAACTTCTAATTTCGGATGGATTCCTTGGAGGGTTCCATTTCGACACAGCTTCCACCTTCGATGGATCCACCAATATTCCCTCGGCACTTATAACATGGCCTAAGAATTGCACCTCTCGTAACCAGAAAGCGCACTTCGTGTCACACCCTGACCACGTAGAACAACCAAACATGGCGGAAAACGTCGGGGAGTGTTGTAACAGAATCATTGTTTCATAACACATGGAAATTGAAATATTGTTTTATTGAGTAAAGTAGTTACAATGTCTTGACAATCAAAGAAACATAACATAAATAACTAGTCTTGCATCTTTTATTGTCGCTAAGGCCCAAGTCCGCCTAAGTGTATCTTGACAAATCCTATGCATCATATCCTGAAACACATGTGAAAATAGGTACGTCAGCATAAAAATGCCTGTGAGATACATAGGTTTATGAAAATAGGATTCATGACTTATTGTTTAAGAAAATGTTTAGTCATGAACCTTGTAATTTGATTTGTCTTGTAAATCATTTGAAAAACGATAAGATCAGATGATATGTATAAGTAAGAGAATAATGTATGGTTAAATGAATAACCATATAAAAATGAGTTTGTATAATTTAAGTTGTTTGTAAAACAATGTATTGTGAAAAGTATGTTATTTGTATAAGATGTTATATGTCCAAATTGAAATGATTCAAATAACACTACGATATGTAATACCATACAATCACTTATATATAGGAAGTACCAGCGGCGTATCCACCATGCTTGTATCATATTACACACGCCTCGTTACTCAAATCACTTACCCAAACAAACCACCAATGTAAGATGTCTATGTTTAAAACAATTGCCAAACGTATTGAATAATATGTCAAAATGTTTATGTTAATATGTAAATCATGTAATGTATATCCAATGTCAATAATGTTTATGTGTCAAATGTAAATCATGTAATGTGTAAACAATGTCAATAATGTTTATGTGTCAAATGTAAATCATGTAATGTGTAATCAAAATGATATGTATGGCTAGTGAAATTTATCAACTAAACCATATGCACAAAAACAAAGTATTGAAGTAAAACACGGTTTAAATCAAAGCTATGTTTTGTGGAAATGCAAGCTATACTGATACAAATATCTATGCGGTATTGTGAGAATGCATACATCCAAGCCTTGAGACTGTGGCGATAAACCCTTAAACAAATTAAAGGTCTATCTTGTTGTAAATGTATATCGAATTCGGTCATTCCTTTCATCCCCACCTACCCAGGATGTCCGGAACGGGAGTTGTCAATTCCTATGGTACCACTACCTACTAACGAACGGCGTAGCTAATGTTAATGAATGTATTGTTCCATTGTAAACAACCCAAATGTCATAACAAAATGTAAGCATGTGATGAAAACAACTGTACTAAGTACGCACACAATGGGCATACATAGCATGAAATGTAATGTAAAACAATGTACTAAGTATGCACACAATGGACATATATAGCATGAAATGTAATGTAAAACAATGTACTAAGTATGTAATGTAAAACAATGTACTAAGTACGCACACAATGGGCATACATAGCATGAAATGTAATGTAAAACAATGTACTAAGTACGCACACAATGGGCATACATAGCATAAAATGTAATGTAAGACAATGTACTAAGTATGCACACAATGGACATACATAGCATGAATACAATGAAATCATGTACTATAAATGTACTAATGAACATAGCAAGTATACGATGTGAAAGCAGGAAAGCACGAAAGTAACAAGTAGGCACATGTGTTCCACCCCAAAATGTTTGGAAAACAGTAAAAGAGGGGTCTATGTACTCACTTGAGATTGCTCATAAGTCCTAAGATAACCACCAAGCAATGCTAGAGATCACGGAATCAAACGGCACCTAATATAGGTAACTATGTTAATAAACCGGACCTAATATCGGAGGATCGGATAGAATGAGGGTTCGTAAACCAAACGAGTATGGAGACTCGGGTAATATGATTTAACAAAGCCCACATACTAAAATGAAACTTAACCTAAGTGTTTGTGACCCATTACGACCCGTTTAGGTAGATTATGCTACTTTAACGCGTCGTTCGCGTAAAACGCGTTCGGAACGCCTAACTAGTCCTATGACAAGTAAAATATGCCTTAACATGTCTAATATGGTTGTCAAATTAGTTTAGATGTCAAAAGTTATGTTACATACGTTTAAAACGAATTTTGGCATTAAAGGGGTATTTTGGTAATTTACCTAAGGCATATAAACTACCTATCATACAACTACTTAAACGAAGCGACCAAAAGGTATAACCTCGGAAGGTTATTCCCTATATACTATGGTCACATAATGTGTTTGGTCGGATCCTAATGATCGACCAAATGGGTCGGGTTCGAAGGTATAAGCGATTTATTAGATCGCTTACCCTTACGACCCTAGACAACGTGGTAATCAGTAGGCATAGTCACAAGGGACTATAACCATCGTGATTACAATCACGTTGCGAAGTTCAAACGAACTTCGCATTGACCATAAACTGGTCAATGCAGAAAGTCAAACAAAGTTTGACTTTCGGACTCGAAAAGCAATAAACGAACGAAGGAACACTTACAAAGGGTCCCCGAATGCTAATCTAGATCAAAATAGCTCAGGTATGAAACAAAGGTTTCAACTTAGAGCACATAAGATCAGATTCTTGTGAGGAAAAGTGAAGGGTGGAGGTGGGTATTTATAGTTTTCGGTTCACCGTTAGGATCATTTCTTTGAGAAGAGGGAATGATCACATCGCTACACTTGTTGTAATGTTGTGGTTACTGATTTTGGCCACCATAAGAGTTTAACATGTGGCACTTGACCTTTGGAGAGTGTTAGGGGATGCTAACTTGTGTTAAAAATGGCTTTTGCTGATCAGAAGAGGCCTAGCGTGACGCCAAGGGGGCTAGGCGTCGCGCTAGGGTCCCCCTGATCAGCAAACACCTTCAAATGTTTATCTTTCAGTCCCCATTGCGTATTCAGGCCATTTCTGACGTGTTTAAGGCTCGTTAAATCATTTTAAAGGCTCCACAAGGATGCCTAAACATTGTGGGCATGAAACATGCTCAAAAATATGCCGGATGTCAGTTCGTTTGGTCGTACGATCGCGATGTTCGGTTAATTACGACGGAATGCGCATAAGCGCGAGAAACGATCTAAATTGCGCGACGAATGGGTTTTTCTCATGACAAACACTAAAATAAAGTATTTTAGTGCTTAAATAAATTTTTGGATGTCCGGAGGTATTCAGAACGTAAGTTATGCGCGAAAATGCAAACTTGTGCACTTTTTGACGCTTTTAGTTCCTGAATGACCCAAAAGTTTATTTTAGCATACCGAACCCCTAAAAGCCTATTTCTAAGCTATGTAAAGGATATTTATGGTATGTTTGACTTATGGTCATGTTCCAGAATGTTCGTTACAGCTCAAATTGGCATACTTTCGCAGTTTGTCAAGTTTAGTCCCTGTAAGTGAATTAACTTGTTTTTGACATACCAAAGCCTTCAAAACTTATTTCTAAGTTATGTAAAGGTTGTTTAAGGTATGTTAAGCCTATTTCACTATTCCGGAGCGTTCGTTGCATTAAACGGGTTATATTTACGCATCAGTGCGCGTATAACCTTCTAGAAAGCGATTTAAAGCTTGAAATCGAAAAAGAATTGATAATGTGCAAAGGATACACATATTTGTACATGTCCCAAGTATGAAATACAATATTTCATTGATACAGTATTTGTTTGATGGCCGTGGAGGCACAGGTGTTACACTTCGAGAATTTAGCATACGACTTTTCTCGCCTTAGTATTTCCAATACTTCTCGTAAATGGCTCGCGTGATCCGTCTCGTTTCTTGAGTATACAAGAATGTCATCGATAAAAACAATCACTGATTTATCGAGCATCGGCTTGCAAACCCGGTTCATGAGGTCCATAAAAGCTGCGGGTGCATTCGTTAATCTGAAGGACATCACGAAAAATTCGTAATGTCCGTATCGCGTACTGTAGGATCGGTTTTCGACTCCCAAACGATTGCGTATAACACGTTCGACGTGCGGAATCCGTGAACGTGCGTGGACCGAACACAAAGGCGTACTAAATCTGTGATTCGATTGAATATGTGAAAAGATTACAAGCACCGTGAATCACCTCTTGCACTTTCTCTCTCTACTTTCTCTCTCTAGACTTGTAGCTCTCCAAACTCCAAATGTGCAAAAGTTCTAAATACTAACACTAACACTTCTATTTATAGGCCAAGGCTTTAATGAGAGATCTCATTATTTACAGAATTTCCACCTTGCCTTTTCCTACAAATATTACAATATAAGCACTAGAATTAAACTATTTCTGCTACGAACTGTATTGATGGAGGCGATAGACATAAATGCACCAACAGATTCCCCTTGGATATTGTCGCAGTCAATCTCGTAGCGTCTTGTCTTTCTCTCTCTCTGAGTCTTCTTGAAGGTTTATCACATATTCAGCAACACAGACTGCCTCTTGCTTGAACAGAATCCCCGTGGATCTGTCTTCAGCTTCAGCTCCCCCTTTCGGTAGACTCTCTCTTCAGACTCCCCCTTTCGTCAAGCTTCCGTGCTTTTAGGATCGACACCTGGCTTTCCGGTTACAAGCTCCCCCTTGCGTCGAGCTCATCTTCAGACTCCCCCTTAGACTCAGCTATCGGGATCATAATTTGGAACATTTATCTGCAAATCTTAAACATTTATAAGTTGAAGCATTATGATCATCCAGGATTAAAAAACCTGGCTATCTCAGCACAAGCTAAAATATTTCAACAGTGAAAGCATTTTCGGTTGTCCAGGAATTGTGACCTGGCTCTTAAAACTTTTAAATCAAGATCCTGGCTCTAAATATAATAATGTGAATATATTCAGCATTACTTGATTCTCTCCCCCTATCAACAATCTTTATAGATTTAGCAGTATTAAGTGTCCAAAATCAAAATCTTGCTCTTTACAACAGATTTTAAATATATAAGCATCCAAATCCCTCACAGTTAATCATCCAAGTCCAAATTAATGACCTTGGAGACTTCACAAACTGTTTTTTATTTTTGATTTAAAAACTTCAAGTTTCAAATTAATGAACTTGTTTTATTTTTAGAAACACGATCAGCATACTTAGATTTTGAAACTCAGCATTTCAGACATCGGTTTTCGAAAATAAAGCAGAAATCAAAATCTTTTTGTATTGTTCTGAAACATAAAGCAGTAAAGAAATATTTACAAACATATTTACAGAACAATATTTTTGATTGAGTTTGCGTCAGAGGATCATATCAGTTTGTGACAAATCACTAGCACCGTTGAGCTTTAAAACACTTTAAGTTCTAAACGATTCACTTAGATTGTCAGTATACTGATCCACTTAAATTTTCACACAAAGTTCAATTGGTTCGAGATACGAGATTAGTGTTTTAAGGACTTAAACTTATTCGCGTGTCCCACCTCAGAATATACTCCCGTATCAAAATTCCCTAGATTCAGTCTTACAAGTGAGTATACCAATTTGATATCTGTTCTCTGGGTTCGTGCGAGACCTTGAGAGCTCAGGTATGAACTTCCGTTCAGTCAAAGAGATGAAGGCTCGACTTTAGGTGTGTTCCATTTAGGGAATATTTTCTTCAATTGCAATTGATTCATATCTTTCGATATTTTTCAATTTTTGTGCAGAGGGTGAGCTTTTAAAGCGCATAAAGTATTATACGAGGTCTAGGCCATTGCTTCTGCAATATCAGAAGACCAGGTATAATACATTAATACCCCAGATATCAAACAGTATAAAGACCTAGTATCTCAGAATCAGGCAATCTCTTAAACAAGATTTCGGGGGTTACCCATATATCCGAGAAATGTTCCCCATGAGATAAGCAAGTATTTGATATTTAGGTTTATATCTCGAAAACAATCTACTAAGGGTGTAAAAACCTACTGACATATCATCACTGAGACCATTTATCACATTAAAACATTCCATTTCTTTAGCGTACTGTGATTGTTCACTGATGTACTACACTTCCTCTTTTTACACAAAAACTCATTTTGAATTTTATCATGTTTTTGGATTTTTTCAAATTTTAAAATGTTTTTGGATTTTCTGAACAATTTCTTACTCCCCCTAAAATTCAAAACATTTAAAGAAAAATTTGACAACCTGATACTGATAGCTTTGTCTCGCCATCCATTTTCTGCATTTCATGCTCTGTTTTGCAGAAAAATATAACATACCCCCATGATTTACAACCTATTGATTTTCGACAGTTTGAAAACCGTTTTTCAATCTTGTGAAAGTAATCATGTTTGTTCCGCTGTGAGGGTTTCAGCATATTCACTCGACATGTTTTTGTAAACTTTTGATTTTTGACAAATTTAAAAACAAGCATATTTTTTATTTTTCAAATATTTGACAAAATAAAAACATATTTTTGGTTTTTAAATTTTCAATTTTTAGGGTTTTGAAATATTGTTATGTACAGATAACAAACTCCCTGATTAACAATCGCAGGGACCAGCAACCTTTTCCTCTCGTGCCAGGCTGCTTCCTCCATTGGTTTGACTTTCATCTTCTTTCTGAAGCACCTCCACATTCAATGTATTCAATTACTTGAACAAGTTAGCCCAGGTCTGCTTGACCTTAGGCATTTCAACACAATATGTTTCAATCAACTTTGGAAAATCTTTGTCATTTTGTACAAAGACTTTTTCAATTTTGACATCATATTTTTCCTCATTTACCGAAGTCATTTGTTTTTTAACTATCCATGTTTTACCTTTTGGAGTACCTCTTTTGTAAAAATGTGAATCTTTTTGAACATTTTGATTTTCAACAATTTTTGTTTTCCAAAACTGATTTGGTTTCGTTGCATCGACAATTGTTTTCCAACTTTGTGTTGTTCTAAATATGGGTGTGTGAAAATTCCAGGTTTGTCTTGAATCGAACCTATTCGGGTTGGAATTCCAAGTTTGATTCGAAGCAAACTTGTTTGTGTTGTACCTCCAAGTTTGTTTTGAATCAAATCTGGTTGGCCTTTGTTTCACATCCTCAGATTTTTGTTATTCAACATCATTGGATTTCTTTCCCGTCTCAACATCAACAGGTTTCAGATTTGGACAATTTCGACTGAGATGTCCAATTTGATCACACTTAAAGCATGTTCTCTTGGACACATCTTTATCCTGTTGTTGTTGCTTTTTCTTTTGAACATAGAACTCTTCATTAGACTGTCGTCTAAATTGGAGTTCTTTCTCTTCTTCAGAACTTGTTCCGTGAACAAAGTTCATCTTTTCCTGATAATTTGGTGTTTCATTTCTTTTCCACTTTTGTTTCTTTTTATAACCCAACCCAGCCTTCATGTTTTTCTTTTTGTAACCAGGTTTGTTATAAAAAGTTTTGTGATTTTTTCCAGCAAACTTTGAAATTTCAGACTTTTGAATCTCTATCAGTTTGAAAACTTTGTTGATTTTATCTGAAATCACATTTTGAATTGGGAATTCATTATCCGAAAATAGTTTGTCCGATCCAATCATGGTATAAACCAATCCTTTTGAATCATCATTCACAACTTTTTTTAGATTTTGAGTGTTTAAGATAACTATCATGAAAACTTCCCTCATTTTCATCTTGTGATTCAGACTTATCTGTTTTGGTAGACTCCTCTGCTAGAACACTTTCAACTACCTTACCAACCACCTCTGAATCACTGATGTCATCAGATTTGGTGTAAGTCACATCGATGTTGTCGGGTAACTGGTCAACCATGTTTATTGCTTTTTCCACCTTCTCGCCATCATAGAATGTGTAATTAGTCTCCAACGGTGGTGGAACCTAATGGTATTCAGACCCAATTCCCTTTTTGTTCTTTTCTGATTCTTTCCCATCGGGTGTGATATTGAAAATACGTTCCAGAATGTATGAAGATGCATGATAACTTTGCAGTTTATTGACCAACTTTTCTTTATCTGCCAATTCTTGTTTAAGCTTAGCGACATCATCAATATATTGATTTAAAACCATTTGTTTACCTTCATATCTAGCTTCAAGATATTTAGTTGTTTTCTGACATGCGGACAATCTATCATCTAAAATTTTGACTTTACTCTTTAAAGTTTCATAATCTTCTTTTACAGTATGATATGACAATTTCATTCCATCATATTCTTTTTGCAACTCTTGAATTTTTTAATCTTTTGGAATACATTCGTTGCAAACAGCTGAACACTTTTCTTTCAATATTTTGTTTTCTTTTTCAAGATCATCACATTTTTGTTTCCACTTTTCATTTTCTTGTTTCAAAAACTTTTCATTTTCAATCATTTCGTGACTTTTATTTTTGAAAATCTTTTCTATTTTACTGAATTCAATGTCTCTGATTTTAAGCTTTTCATCTTTTTCAATACAAGCACTGCACGTTTCCATGCATTTCTTGCACTGTTGTTCAGCTTTATTATCAATTGATTGATCAGAAGAATCATTTTGACTTGTTACCTCAGTGATTGGCACTGTGGTTTTGTTTGCTTGTTGATTCTGAACTTCCTCAATCTTTTGTTGTTTCTCTGCAACAGCTTCCTCAGATTTTTCATCTTCTTTCTTCACTTCCTTCACCAGCTTCTCGCTCTCATCAACAATTTCTTCAACCGTTTTCTTCTTCTTCTCCAAACTGGCATATATCACCTTCTTTATGCCTTCTTCAACCTTTTCTTTGTACCTTGGAATCTCCTCAAGGCCTTTGCACCAGACACTTACAGTCGGTATTGCAGCAACTAGTGCTTCAAAATCAAACTTCTCAGGATCAACTGTTGGGTTTTTTTGAGGATCGACAAAGTATTCCTTTGCTTTGCTCCACCTACCTGCTTGTGTTGCTTCCTTGTAGGCATCATACACTTCATCCAGCCTAATGCGAGCATGCCTTTCTTCATGACTTTGTTTGATTTCAGCAACCATTGCCTTGGCTTTTCCAACTTCTTTTTCATGTTGACTCCAACCATACCCTTCATCATCATGAATTACAATTCTGGGTCCTTCTGTCTCATCGAAGTATTTATCCCAATCAAAATTATCCCAAACAGATTTTTCAGATCTTTCATTTTCTATACTAGATTCACTACAATCACGAAGTCTCAAAACAGCTTGTCTCTTTTCTTTGGAAGATCCTTCTTCAATCTGATTTCTGGTTGGTTGCTCGTTATTCTGATGATAAATGGCCTTTTTGTAATAATCCTCATAAAAAGGATTCACGCTATCATCGGCTTTGTTGTTCATGCATTCCCTCTTGAAGTGCCCCTTTTGTTTACACTTGAAACAAGTGACTTTGTTCTTATCAAAACCTATTTTCATGTCTAGGCCTTCCAAGCACTTTTTGCCAGTTATCTCCATGAATCTTTGAGCTCTTCGGATGACACTTGCCATGCACCAGCGAATGTCCATGAGTTCCATCTCTTCTGGATCAACTTGATCGTAATCCTCCTTCGTCATGTTTGGATTCCCGATCTTACCAGCAATTAAACCTTCGTAAGATACCAGAATAGAAGCTAGGAAGCTCATGTGCTGTTGAGCAAACTCATCATTCAAAAGTGGAGAATTTTTCCAATCCTGGTTTGGATTAGATTTTGACGATGCAGATGCAGATGAAGAATGATATCCTGGATCATAGCTCGAAGATTTGTTGTTTGATGAGTCACCAGTCTTTTCTGCACTATAACCAGTTCTTATCTTTGGAGATTCGTTGTTTTGTAGCAATCCTCTGCGATAGTACAGACCAACGTTCTGTTGGTAACTAGAGCTGGACATCTTGTTTTGTTTTTGTAATAACAAATCATGTCCCTCAATTTTCTCAATCAAGCTCTCTAGCGTCATTTCATCGAACTTATCATCATTTTTCAAAACGATCACATAGGTTTTCAAATCTTCCTCATGTGGCAATGCCTCGACGAGTTTATCCACCATCTCTTCTCTCTCTTTGTGGATTCCAAACCTTTCCATTTTAATCTTCAAATGGCAAAATCGTTTTATCATTTGATGAACTGTTTCATTTTTCATGCAACCAAACAAGTCAAACTCTTTCTTCAACAGTGATATCTTGTTTTTCTTGATATCCTTCCCACCTTCAGCTTTCAACTTTAACGCTTCCCAAATTAACTTAGACGTTTCACCATGCTGAAGTAGCGAGAAAATATCCTCTCTGACAGATTGTTGAAGTAAAGTTATCATTCTTAATTCACTTGAATGTTCCTTTTTATCGTCAGCTGTGAATTATTTAAGTGTGATTAATTCATGTTTTTCAGTTTTTGGTTTTTCATATCCTATTGTTAACATGATCCAACTATCATACGCATAGGCTTGTACCCAGTTTTCAAATCTTTCACACCACCAGTGATAATCTTCGATATTCATGAGCTTTGGTGGTCTCAGATGATTTCCGTACACGTTATCATGATTCAAACTCTCAGATATCACAGATGTAGCATTCTTTGGTGTCACTGGAGTTTCTTCAGATGTAAACGCGTTATAAAACGTGTTATAAAAGTCTTCGCCGATTCCCGACATCTTTGAAATGCTTCTTGAATTTTTCGTTCCTTGAATTTCTTGCCTCGTTTATCACTTCGAATCACCCGATCGGGTGAGGTGTTGTCCGATCGAGTGGAGATCCAACACTTGAACCTGAATCACAAGTAAATAAGGGGTTTAGGATCGGATGGCAATCCGTACGGATTGCCGTTCGATGATATGCACAACAAATGAATATGTGAAAGAGTGACGAGGATCGGATGGTGATCCGATCGAGTCACCACTCAAAGATTGTGTCTCAAAATGAATTGCAAGTAAAAAACTGACAAATCCATGTATTGATCTTTGATTCACTTTTATTGATTTAATATGGCTGCTATTAGTTGATCCACATGACTTAGTTTTGAGCCGACAACATTTTTCCAAACAATTAGTGAACCTGACACACTTTGAAAATAAACAACACCTTTAATATCAAATCACAAGCATCTCTTGGGCTGATCACAAATGTCAGAACTTCACATGCAAAAAGTTATTTATTCACATGATGGGCCGATAATGTTGTTGCAATATAAAATGTGATTGGGCCGAGACACCGTATCACACTGATGAGTCACATGGGCCAAACAAAATCACGTGAGTTTAGACTTTAATAGATCAATGTAAAAAGGATTTCAAACAAGTTTAAGGTTCGTCGATCGGAACACCGATCGATCGGACCACCGATCGATCGGACGGTGATCCGATGATTGTCACAAAGTGGTAGGGGATCGGATGGGAACTTTGGATCGAGTGAGAACTTTGGATCGAGTGGCTACTCGATCGAGTGGTGGTCCGACGATTTACTAGTATGAATCTCACATGCAAACTGTTGAATTAATCTCTGACAATTATTAAATGATCACATACAGATCACTTTAACACATGCAATTCTTTAATATCTTGGCCGACAAAATATACTAATCACACTTCAATTGGATGAATGAAGTTAGTGGGCTGCCATCAATAAATTGCACCAAATATTGTTTTGCAAATCACTTTATCGTGAGCAACAGATATCTTGATTATTGAACCAACAGGCCGACAACAATCAATTCAATCATTATCTAGTTGGACCGTTTAGAACAAGTGGGCCGGTGCAATTACTTGATTCACGTGGGCTTATGTCATTTAAATCTCACCAAAACAGTTGACTTTGAGTGAAATATTGAACAACTTAGGGCTAAAAAAGCAAAGTTTAAGATGTTAATTTTTAAAGTGGATTTCGAAAAGGCGTACGATACCTTAAATTGGAAATTCTTATGGAAAATTATGGAGATGATGAATTTTCCCCCAAAATAGATTGATTGGATTAAAGGATGTCTATCTTCCGGTATGGGTTCGGTTCTTGTAAATGGATCTCCTACTAAAGAATTTACGTTCAAGAGGGGTTTGAGGCAAGGCGATCCTTTGTCGCCTTTTCTCTTTATTTTGGCTATGGAGATTGTCTCGATGTTTATGAATCGTGCTTGCAATTTGGGTTTGTTCCGAGGCTGCAATCTTCCTAATGGAGGCCCTATTCTTTCTCACCTTTGTTATGCCGACGATGTGTTGTTTATTGGAGAATGGTCGGAGGAAAATATCTTGGCTCTTAACCGAATTTTGCGGTGGCTCTCTCTAGTGACGGGTCTTAAAGTCAATCGTTCCAAAAGTAAAATCTATGGGGTGGGTGTGCCAACAAGTGAGATTGTCTCGTTCGCTCATCTGGTAAGTTGTGAAGCCGGTTCGTTTCCTCTCGTTCATCTAGGGATCCCGATTGGGGTAAATATGAAAAGAATCAAATTCTGGAAGCCGGTGATTGACAAGTTTATGGCTAAACTTTCATCTTAGAAAGCGAGACACCTTTCTTTCGCGGGCCGTATGACTCTAGCAAAATCGGTCCTTGGAAGCTTGCCTTCTTACTTTCTCTCTTTGTTTGCTGCCCCTAAGGGTGTCATAGATAGACTTGAGAAAATTAGAAGGAATTTCGTGTGGAGTAACTCGAGCACGGGGCATAAGATGAGATGGATTCGTTGGGAGTTGTTGACTAAAGCTAAAAGAAAGGTTGGAATGGGTCTTGGTGCAATTAATAGTTTTAATTTGGCGATGCTCACCAAATGGTGGTGGAAATTTCTCTCAAATCCAAATGAATTTTGGGCCAAGGTAGTGGGGGCTATACATAAAGGTAATTCGAACTCCATTCATTCTCTTATTCCGGTTAAAAAGTCTATAGCTGGGATTTGGAGGGATATAGTTTCTGTGGAGTCTACCCTCCATAAATTTGGGATTAATCTTAAAGATAAACTGGTCCAAAGTGGAGATAGTTGGTTATGGTGCTCGGCTAAAGACGAAGTCTTTTCTGTTAAACAGGCTCGGACGAACTTCGAATCGGCTGTTGGGTCCTCGGCAGATGATCTTCGTGTTTTCAAATGGATCAGTTGGGTTCCTCCTAAAGTAAATTATTTGGTGTGGCGGGCATTACTCGGGAAGATTGCTTCTAGAGCCGGCCTGATTCGTAGGGGAGTGCCCCTCTCGGATAGTTCCTACCCGAGATGTGGTTTGTACACAAAAGACCCAAACCATATTTTCTTCAGTTGCCTTTGGTCCCGGAGCATTTGGTGGAGTATCTTGTCTTGGATGCGAATTAGCTTCCCAATGGAGGTGGCCAACATCAATGAGCTTTTCGACTTCCTTCAGAACCAGCCGGGATCCTCTTTGTGGAAGAAGGTGATGATGTCGATCGCCTCGGCTACGTTTTGGAGAATCTGGAAAGCCAGAAACGAGAAGACATTTGAAGGTATTTTCATTCCAGTGACAAAATCTGTTGACCAAATTAAGGAAGACGCTTTCTTGTGGGTTAGTAATAGGTCAAAGATAAAGCTGGATTGGGTTAAGTGGAGAATGTTTGATCTTGTGGGCTCGATGTAATCTGCGTCCGGTTTTGTTCTTTATTTTGTTTTGTTGCTTTGTATTCAGCTTCTTGCTAGCTCTTTATATATATATACAAAGTGATTTTGCCGTTCAAAAAAAAAGAACTGACGAAGTATCGGATGGCCATCTGATCGGTGAACATCATATGCATCAACAGCAACAGTAACTGCCAACATATTTCACGTTTTTCGAAAACAAAAATCTTGATTTCTCTAAACCGTTTGGAATTACGATCTGAAAATTTGTAGGCTTTTAGATCAAATGTTTTCGCACAACATATCAAAAAATCAGCGATTTTTAACCGTAAAATCTCGTTTAATTTGGCGTTTTTCAGTGAAGAACGTGAAGAAAATGAGTAGAGAAAGAAATTTGACAAATCTGAAGTGATTTTGACTCTGAATCTCTGATGATTTTTCGTGCGAATTCGTGTGATTGATCCGTGCAATCGAGCTCCTGCTCTGATACCACTTGTAGGATCGGTTTTCGACTCCCGAACGATTGCGTATAACACGTTCGGCGTGCGGAATCCGTGAACGTGTGTGGACCGAACACAAAAGCGTACTAAATTTGTGATTCGATTGAATATGTGAAAAGATTACAAGCACCGTGAATCACCTCTTGCACTTTCTCTCTCTACTTTCTCTCTCTAGACTTGTAGCTCTCCAAACTCCAAATGTGCAAAAGTTCTAAATACTAACACTAATACTTCTATTTATAGGCCAAATCTTTAATGAGAGATCTCATTATTTACAGAATTTCCACCTTGCCTTTTCCTACAAATATTACAATATAAGCACTAGAATTAAACTATTTCTGCTACGAACTGTATTAACGGAGGCGATAGAATTTACTTCAAACAAATTCTTACCGGATGTTTGATCAAGCCTTGACCGAACACCTTTGTCTTTAACCTTAGCTCTGATTACCAACTTGTAACACTCATTTTTATAATATAAATTCTAACGACAAAATGGAACTAATCTTTATAAACGTTAAGCCAAAATATTTACATTAACATTTAGCTTAGCAATTAATAGTTTAACAAACGTTCAAAACAACATTAGGATACATAAGTATTCATTAAATTACATAAGTTTTACTAACTTCAAGTAATAACAAAAGTTGCGGAACAAGATCTTGAATGTGTTCGGTTCGATAGCAATGACTTGATCATCATCCACATGCTTGCATCGTCCTAAATGCTGAAAATTTCAAAAAACTTTAGTATTAGGATTCTAGGAAATTAGCATAATCGAAAAGTACGCTCGAAACGGATTCGATTAGCCACAATAAGCAAAACTCAACAAAAATGACTGGGCACTACCGTAGCTTACGGTGGCTACCGTAAGATACGGTAGCCTCAGGGCAATGTGGGGCTGCCGTAAGGCAGTGAAGAACCAGCATAACATCTTTACTCAGCACCGTAAGCTACGGTAGCTACCGTAGCTTACGGTAGCTCTCTCGCACCCCGCGTAAGACTAGGCCAAGCTATCACGGCCCGCCAGAGACTCATCTGCAGCAAAAATCTTTGCTGTCTTGTTGTTTTGACCCGTTTGTTCCCGTTTCGCACTTTTAAACATCAAAACGTAATACGGGACATCCTAAAATTACTAGTGAGACTTATGATTTCCCGTCTTCAAACTATAACATTTTCATAACATGATTTATAACGAATATGCGTCATTGGATACATAATCAAACATATATATATATATTCAACATTTTTAACCAACTTTACCCTTTAGTTCATTCTACCCGAAACCATACGGACGGGATATTACTTCATAATAAGATTACCCATTCCCAGGTTCCTTATCTTACTTATCTCACGTTCCCCATTACCAGGTTTACGCTTTTCATTATTCGACCCGTTAGTGAGCTATGTGCATAGACTTAGACCACTTGTAAAATATGACTTGGGACATATCCATCCCTCCTACCCATTCCCGGATTCATTATTTTCAACACTCATGCTCCCATTACCGGTTTGCGTGTTTAATAAATCACTACCCGTCACCCGGGCTTAAAGTCTACGGATAAGGTACTCCCGTTACCCGGTTTGTACCTACCCTTACTAACCCGTTTGGTTTGCCCTTATGAAGTCCATCATTCAAGCAAACTAAACCACTCAAATCTCATATTCTAATACACCAACTATTAACAATAACAAAAGACTAAATAACAATATTAACGAAGCGTTAGCCACGTAACTTATTGCTTTTCCTTCAATTTGCGTTTGCCCCGGCTTAACTGTAACACCTCGTAAAATTCACGTCCAATGATGTATCGAGGTGTTACAATCAAAGTATGTGAATGAAATGATTCAAAATGTCAAAAATGGATAAATATATCTTTTAACAACCCTACACGATGTTTATACCCTTAAACGAATAAATTATGGATCATACGAAGTTAATTATGGAAGAAAGTGAAAGATTTCAAACTACAGGGGTTAAACGTGTCAACATGTTTAAAGTATACCTCTGAGTGACCTTTTAGAAACCCGAAGCTTTGTAACGATTAATTATGCTCATGAGAATAAGTGATAAAATTTCACAAGGTTTCGATAAAGTATGAGAAATTTATGATAATATTCGTGTACGAGGGGTTAAAAGCGTCAACGAGGCAAAACTTGTGTTTTCGGTTATCGTTTAATGAAACTGGACCTATTGATGATTGGTTTTATCTCATGGATCATAGAAATATAAATTTCAAGGGTTAAAAGTGCCTAAAATGGAAGAAATTACGCATTTGAAGGTCCAGGGGGTGAAAGTGTCACATTTTGAAACATGTTGGCTAATATGTGGAGTGTTGGCGTAGCGCCACCACCTGGGCACCCATCCATGGCACCACGCGACGGACAGCCAGTTCAGCAAACTCTTCCTTAACGTGGCAGCTTGCATGTGTTCTCGAATTCGCGAGTTTGCCACCCTCTAGCTCCTTGAAACACGTCCCATAACACTTGCATCCCTAGAGATGCCCTAACACTTGTATCCATCTCCTTGACCCTCCATGGCTATATATAGGACTAATTGTTGCAACTTATGAACTCACACTTTGAGCAATTCACTTGGAAAGCTTCCAAACCTTTGTTCTGAAGATTTCTGGAGCTCAAGGGCACTTCCCTAGCATTCTTAGTCGTGCATAGGACTTCAGTAAGTGTCCTTAACTTTCCTTATTCAGTTTAGCTTAGTTAATTAGCCTAAAGTCAAACCATCGTAATTAAGATTTGACTTCGTCATTAATCTTAATTTGTCCAGTCAAATTTCAAATTGAAAGTACCTATGAGTTGGTAATTATGTGGGCAATAAACCCTTAAAAGGGCACCCTCTGATTCCCACTCTAACTAGGTCAATTGTCGGGTCAAAGTTAATTTTAAAAAGTCAACAGAAAATGAATTTTCGCATAAACACATAATTAACAATATAGAAGCTATGAAACCTGTTTTATCACTCATATAACTTGGTAATTAAGGTAAGAACATGTCTAAGCATGTTCAACCCGACAATTTTCAGTTTAAGCTCGGTTCGGAACCGAAAGTCGCAAAAGTAGACTTTTACTTTGACTTTCAGTTCTGACCCATTAGAGCATGTTTTAGAATTGCCTTAGAGCCCTATTAGGACCAGGTTATTGATTAGTGTAACCCTCTGAGGTTATACAACTTGTTTCATTAGTTATCTGATTCATATGCAAGTTTCCGTTATATGCCTAAATGTTGACCAATATGCCCTTTTGACCTTAAAACAAGAATTTTGAAAATGTGAGAGGAAAATAATCTTTATTACTGATTTATAAACATTTCTCTAAATTTTCACATCAATTGGAGGTCTAGATTAAGAGTTATGCTCATTATCGTAATTAGAAAGCCTTTTATTAATTAAACGGCGTAATTAGCATATAACCTATCTAAACCCAATTTTTGATACCAAGATTTTTACCTACTGATATAAATAATATTTTGGGATTTTTGAAGATTTTTATTTAATTTTAGGCTGAGCATAACATAGAGTTCTAAGCTTGATTCAGTAATTGTCGGTTTTGCCCTTTTGGCCTATAAAATGAGTTTTTCAAATCTTTTTTATACCAAACCTTTTTCTACTGATCTAATATGATAAATAAAATATTTTAAGCCTTCTGGGATAATAAAAATATCATCTTTCTTTATAAAACCCGGTAATCGCTCGAAATCGCCTTTTTACGCGTTCTAAACGCATAGTATGTATTAAAACCATTTTAGATATATAAGACTTATTACCTACTGATATATTAAGTAAATTTTTATATCCTAACAGTAAGTAAAAGTTTTTAAACTCAAGTTTCCAGTTTTGACCTTTTAGGCTTAAGTGAAATTACCAAAATGCCCCTTCGGTGCATAGTTTAGTTATACATGGTAAATTTCACATATAGGTAATACCCTACTGATATAACCTATTAATTTGAGTATATTTACTGTTTATATCAGATCTGAAACTCAGAATCATATTAAATCTCTTTTATAACCTTTTAAATGACCAAAATACCCATTCGGGGCATAATTTGAGTTTAAATTCATTTGGAGCATAATAGAAGATATCTTACTGATGTCACAACATATTTAAGGCATATTAACTTAGGAAACCTGTGTATGACTCATTTTGGTTACCCGTTACGCACTTTTCGCGTTCGGATCGGCTTATGTAACTAGTTTGCATATATTAGCCGAAACGGGTCAAACCATATCGTTTTCATTTCAAAATCCAGAATGTGTTTAGTTTACCCTTATTACACAAGTATACAAGCTTGTCGGGTCTAAACCACATTCCATTTCGGTCTTCGCTTAATCATGCGTTTTGAACCGTATCCTCCTTTAAAACTAACCGGTCTAAGCATAGGCTTAATTAAAGACCCGTTAGGTATCTAATAGGTTATTAAAAACCTTCGTTCTAGATTTAGGAGCCCAGTAAAAGCTATCTGTACTTGCTGATTTGATATACGGATGGGATTGAATTTATATTTAGCTCAGGTAAATACTTTTAACTTATTTTCCCTATACGGGCTTGGGGTACGGTATATAAAATAGCGCTTGGTCGGGCATTGAATTTTTAATTGTATGAAGATTAATTTATTGAAATGTCCCGTTTAAATTGTTTTATTTGCTTAAAGCCTTTGGGGGGTTAATGACCATGTCCCGGATATCCTTGGTATCATTTTACGAAATGGCCACGACCTAAGCACGGGGTGTAGGCGTACACCCGACAGTGCATAAATAAATAATAAGGTATAACCGCCGGTTACTGGAATAACTCACCGCGGGACTATATCATATGGTGTGTCTATTAATCTTTAACCCGGCGTCAATCCGGGCTACTGAATGTATAACGAACATGTAATTCTTTTACAAGTTTATATACAAATAATTATCCCAAGTTATAAAATAATTTTATGCCTTGTGCATTTAAATCAATTTTCTAAACCTTTTCAAAATGAGTCAGTTAATTGTATTTACCAGTGTAAACTGACGTATTTTCCCAAAAAGATTAAGTGCAGGTACTAATCGAAATAGGTTGGCCTCTCCTTAGCATCAATAAGAGTCTCGCAAGCTTGGATGCATTTAAAGTCTGATGAACTATGTTTCCTTTTTATTTGATCCGCCTGTGGATCTGTTTCAACAATTTTGTGATACTTAATATTACAATTTATTCGGTTGAAATAAATCTATCTTTTGCTTCCGCTGTGCATTTAAAATTGTGTTGTTTGACTATGATGATATCAACTACGTCACGATACTCCCCACCGGGCCCACCGGTAATACGTGGAAATATCGGGGTGTGACATTGACTCCCCAAAGCTTCACCCGAGTTGCCTATAACGTGCAACCCAATTGTTAATATTTTCTTTTCTCAATTTTTTACAATATGCACATTTGTTCCATATTTCATTCACAAATTCACATTTACATCATATGGTGAATTGTTAGAATCGACTTTTCTTTTAAGCGTTTTATCAAACACTTTATGTGCATAATTTATAATTAGTCATATCATTCTTGTTATTGAAGTTTTCTAACCACCAAAACTCCTACTTAACAAGTAGACATGTTTACTATAACCTTTTTATATCAAATTTCTGATTATCATTTGTTCAACATCATTATTAACCTTCCAGATTTCATGAGTTCGATTTACACATCAAAACCCATTTGTTCATACTTGTGCATTCAACCAAATACCTAGTCATAGCAATTGTTCTACTTATGTTTATCAAAACTTTGCTTAGAATCATGTAGATTACACTATCTTTAACATAATTTCAGCAGATTTCTACTCAAATTAAGCATCATAGATTTCATCAAGAACTCAATACACAAATATACATCAAATTCCTAATATACCTTATGAAGAGAGGATGTTATGGACTCTAATTCAGCAACATGCAATCAGAATCATTTGATTTAAGGGCTGAATTTGAAGGATAAGATCAAGAACTAGGGTTTGGTCCCTGTTTTCTTTCCTCTGGTCGCACACATCCACATGCACGTATGTGTGTGTGTGGTTTTGATTTAATTAGTTTTATTAAAACCAAGTTTCCTATTTTTGCTAAATTAGCCCCTCAAGTTTTCTTTATTAGACTAATGTTAATCAAACTATCACCTTTCATTTATACTTTTAATATATGGTATTTTAACTACTAAATATTTTTGGGGTGTTACAAGTTGAAACATTATAAGGGATGCGATGATAAAGAGATAAGTTGGAGGTGCAAAGTTGTGACAACTGGCACTTTTCCACATATTCTGTACATTGATTAAACAGTAATTTATGACTTAATGACGGTGCTGAAATAAATTAATGACATGAATACTTTTTGATTATTGTTATCATACATACATGTGCATCACATATTGCTTAATGTCATATCATTATTGCATGCAACACTTTATTGATTCAAATGATGCACGAAACAAAGTGAGCACAGTTATCAGACAAATCAGAAAATGCTGACGGAGTTCAGTACTTAGACAGACATGGTATTGAGACATAGAATGAGCCAGAAACCAAGAGTTACACTAGTATAGTGTGTAGGAAAGTAAGGATCATAAAACTGTCTTCCTAGTGATAGTTTAAGTGCCAGAAAGTGCCTAAAACTCAAATAAACTGCAGAATTATGTAGAATTCAGCAAAAATAAGCTTTTAGACAACTTAATATTATGCAGAAATATGGTTAAATGGTCCAGAATACTTTCCTAAGTGTCGGGAATCAAAACTGTCACAAAAAGTAACATAAAGCACACTAAACTGCATAGTTTAGCACCTTAACGAACCGATAACCAACCGAACAACCGGACACTACCCGAAACACCAAATTTTCACTAGAAGCATTGTTTTATCATTTCCGAGCTAGTTATGGTCACCAAACATCATAATACATCTAATAAACATATAACACCTAAAACACTAACTAGTTCTCTTGATTTCTAACTAAATCATTCAACTATCCATTAACGTAACTAGCACCCCCCCCCCCTAATTCACGGTTAGAGACATGGGGTGTCACGGCCCCCGACCTGGTTCGACCCGTTTCAGGAGCCGTGGGACAGAAAATCCCGTGGTATTTATTTAACAGCGGAAGATTTCTTCAGGATCTTTTTAAAACAGTAATTTCCCGATTATTTTATTTCACAATTCGGGACAAAACCCCAGAAATTTACAATCATATGATTTCACGGAGAAATCTTTATTTTAGAAAACATGTTTCTTTATTTTATTTTGAGCCACTTCCTTAAGCTTGTAGTGCTTCACGGCACTTTTCCTGGATCACAACAGATCACCTGAAACATGTTTGAAAAAGGTTTTGTCAGCGGGAAATACTGGTGAATCATTCTTTTTACTAAAACGACATGTTTGTTATAATTTACAGTATTAAGAGCGATTACAATGTTTCCATATATCAACCAACTACCCACAGTATTTGTCACTCGAACATCCATCGGTAACCTTAGAGTCCAATGGTGTCTGTGACTATGGTCATATCACCCATTGGCTAACTCGTTGTCCAATGGTGAAGTTTATCAAGTAATGTATACAAAACCCTACATACCGGCTGTAATTTGGTGATTACAAAGACTTAATCCCCGTAATTATAACCTTGAAAATAAATAGAGTTTTGTAAAGTAATTTGATAAAAAGAGAATGACTCACATTGCAGATTTATATGAGCAGAGCTTAGCCTACTGATTAGCCTTTTAACCTAAATTTAATAACATGCACACAACTCGGTTAGTAACTTAATACAGCATTTACGATAACTCACAAGATTAAACCTTCACAACGAATGACAAAGTGCGATACTTAAACATCCATTGAATTAACAACGAATGACAAAGCATAAACCCTAATGTGGGCAGCACTTAAACATCCATTGGATAGTTTAATCGATCGGACATTGAATCATAGCAGCGATCGAGTTATTACCTTGTTTTGCGGCAGCAATTCATGATTCGTTGTGTGTTTTTGTAGTAATCAGGAAATATCTCAACGTACGTATTGAATTTCTACGTTAAATCAATGCAGAAAATCAAGTCCCAAACCCCACTATTTATACCTAAAATTTGTCCCTCTCGCGTGTCGCGAGAGGTCCTCTTGTGCCTATCGCGTGGCGCGAGGGGTACCCTATTAACATAGGGTAGCCTCGTGTCCCAGTAGCTTAGGTGAGTTGGTCGCTCGTTAATTTTCGAATCACACGTAAAACTATCAAGATAATATCAACTAGGGTTTACCCCCCCTGAGTTTTAAGGGTCCTGATCCTGATTCCGATTGTTCTGAAAATTTTAGGGTTTATGCAGAATCACTTGGGTTTCTTAATTAGGGTTTCCTATTGGACAACTAATAATAATAAATAGGACTTTTGATGAGAGTTGTTACATCCTCCCCACCTTAATAAAAATCTCGTCCTCGAGATTTACTGGAATAATTGAGGATACTTTCGCTTCATCTCTGATTCCAGCTCCCAAGTGTATTCGGATCCTCTCCTTGAATCCCACTTGACTTTGACCAGTACTAGTCGCTTGTGCTTGAGAAACTTGATCTTTCTATCTTCTATTTGCAATGGCTTCTCAACAAACTTTAACTTTTCATTTACCTCTATGTCTTGAAGAGGTACTACCAAGGATTCGTCAGATAGGCATTTCTTTAGATTGGATACATGAAATACATCATGTACTCCAGCTAGTTCTTCTGGTAGTTGTAAACGATAAGCAACTGGTCCTATACGTTGGATTACTGAAAATGGTCCTACGTATCTTGGACTTAGCTTTCCTTTCTTACCGAATTGAACTACTCCCTTCCAAGGAGAAACTTTTAAGAGTACTTTGTCTCCTACTTGGAATTCCAATGGCTTCCGTCTATTATCTGCATAACTCTTCTGACGATCTCGAGCCGTCTTCAGTCTATCCTTGATTTGAGAAATTTTGTCGGTCGTCTCTTGCACTATTTCAGGACCTGATAATTGACTTTCTCCTATTTCTGCCCAACAAACTGGAGTTCGGCACTTTCGTCCGTACAGTGCTTCGAATGGGGCAACTTCAATGCTTGAATGATAACTATTGTTATAGGAGAATTCAATTAAAGGTAAATGATGGTCCCAATTTCCACCAAAATCTATCACACATGACCTAAGCATGTCTTCAAGAGTTTGGATTGTTCGTTCACTTTGTCCGTCTGTTTGAGGATGATATGCAGTGCTTAAATTTAATCGTGATCCCATTGCTTCTTGGAAACTAGTCCAGAAATGGGAAGTGAAACGACTATCCCTATCCGAAACAATGGAGAGTGGAACTCCATGTAAGGATACTACTTCATCTACATACAATTTTGCCAACTTTTCCATGCTAAAGGTTTCTTTCATTGGTAGAAAGTGAGCTGATTTGGTTAATCGATCCACAATTTCCCAAATCGCATCATTACCTTTTCTGGTTTTGGGTAACTTAGTAACAAAATCCATTGTTATGAGTTCCCATTTCCATATAGGCATCTCTAGTTGTTGTAGTAGACCTGAAGGTTTCTGGTGTTCTGCCTTAACTTGTGAACAAGTAAGACACTTAGAAACATATCGAGCTATATCCTTTTTCATTCCTATCCACCAAAAGTTATTTCTTAAATCTTGATACATCTTATTGTTTCCTGGGTGCATGGTATACCTAGATTTATGAGCTTCTTCTAAAATCTTATCTCTTAAATCTCCTTGCTTAGGTACCCAAATCCTTTTTTGATGAAATCTCCAAATTCCATCATGTCCTTGTTCTAATTTTTTTATTCGTCCTTTTATTCCTTCAGCATCATCCTTGATTGCTGTTTCCTAGACATTCTTTAGTTGTTCCATTAAATCTAACTGTAGATTTAATCTGAGAGCACGAACTCGCTTTTACTTTTCATGATACTTATGACTTAAGGCATCTGCAACTACATTTGCCTTTCCTTCGTGATACTGAATATCACAGTTGTAATCACTTAGGATTTCCATCCATCTCCTTTGCCTCATGTTCAATTCTTTTTGCCCAAATATGTACCTTAAACTTTTGTGATCCGTATAGACAGTAAATTTACTTCCGTATAGATAATGTCTCCAGATCTTAAGGGCAAAAATTACAGCTCCTAATTCTAAATCATGAGTCGTATAGTTTTCCTCGTGCTTTTTCAATTGCCTTGAAGCATGCGCAATTACCTTCTTGCGTTGCATAAGCACACATCCTAATACTAGCTTTGAAGCATCACAGTAAACTTCAAAATCTTCTGTTCCTTCTGGCAAGGCTAGGATTGGGGCATTTGTTAACTTTTGCTTTAAAATCCTAAAAGCTTCTTCTTGCTTAGGTCCCCATTCAAACTTAACTGCTTTACAGGTTAGCTTAGTTAATGGTACAGCTATCTTGGAAAAATCCTTAATAAACCGTCTATAGTATCCAGCTAAACCTATAAAACTTCTAATTTCCATTGCGGATTGCGGAACCTTCCATTTGGTAATTGCCTCTATCTTAGCAGGATCTACATGAATGCCTTCGTGATTCACCATGTGACCTAGAAATTGCACTTCTTGTAGCCAAAATTCACACTTCGAGAATTTGGCGTATAGCTTTTCTTTTCTTAACAAAGTTAAGAGTGCATGCAAGTGCTGACAGTGTTCTTCCTGACTTTTGGAATAAATAAGTATATCGTCTATGAAGACAATTACAAATTTATCCAAGTACGGTTTACAGATCCTATTCATCATGTCCATGAATGCTGCAGGTGCATTCGTTAATCCAAAGGGCATGACTGTAAACTTGTAATGACCATATCTAGTTCTGAAAGCAGTTTTAGGTATGTCTTCTTCTTGTACCTTCAATTGATGATATCCAGAGCGTAAATCTGTCTTAGAAAAGTATTTAGCTCCTTGAAGTTGATCGAATAGATCATCAATCCTAGGTAATGGGTATCGATTCTTAATTGTAACCTTATTCAATTCTCTATAATCAATACACATTCTCATCGAACCATCCTTTTTTTTTACAAACAACACTGGTGCTCCCCACGGGGATGAACTAGGTTGTATGAAACCTTTACTTAGTAATTCATCTAATTGCTTTTTCAGTTCTAACATTTCTGTGGGTGCTAACCGATAAGGTGCCTTGGCTATCGGTGTAGTTCCTGGAATTAGATGAATTCTAAATTCTACTTCCCTATCTGGTGGTAATCCCGGGAGTTCTTCTGGAAATACATCTGGGTATTCTGAGACTACAGTAATCTCCTTAAGTTCTTTACCCTTAGTACTAATGATTACTGAAATCATATATACTATTCCTTGCTTTCGTTCATAACTAGCAACTTTCATTACCGATATGAACTTCATGGGCTTACGTGGTTTATCTCCTGTAATCATGATTACTTCTCCGGTAGGTGCCTGAATTTCTATGGAATTCTTATCACAAAGGATTCGAGCATGGTTGGCTACTAACCAATCCATTCCTAACACAACATCGAACCCAGCTAAATTCATTGGTAATAGGTTTGCATGAAATTTATGACCTAAAAGTTCTATATAGCGAGAATGAGTATCGGTTCTGGAGAAGCCAGTGTTGGTACCACTCTAGCATATTCAAAGAATGTCGAAGTATACCCACGACAATCTACACCCATCATTCGATGGTTTAAGAACTTATTCGCCATTTGATCTTTTTCATATTCGGGACAGAATTTTCTTTCTACAAGACTCTTAAATTCTTCCCAGTTCATGGAATAGGCCATACTTCTTCCTTTGGCTTGAAGTACTGTATTCCACCATTCTAGCGCCCCTTCTTTGAAAAGATTTGACGCGTACATGACCTTGTCGTCCTTGGCACATTTACTTATTGTAATCACTGCCTCGGTTTTCTCTAACCAACGCAGTGTCACAGTCGCTCCTTCATTGCCTGCAAATTCAGCGGGTTTACAAGCAAGAAATTCTTTGTAAGTGCAATCAGGCGTTGCAGCTTTCATTTTCTTAGGGAGCGGAGCTTTCCGTGGATTAGTCTCGTGATTAGTATGACTACCACCTCCGTTTACGCTATTACTGAAGTTATCTTCAGAAATACGTTTGCTAGGAATGATTTGTTGAGGTTCAACAGGTTTCTGGGCAGCAGCAAGTATTGCTAGAATAGCATTGGCTATTCCTTGAGCAACAATATTTCCTATATCCTGCCTAGTCATAAATTGATCCTCCGGATGTTGCTCAGATTGATTAACCTCATTAACTGGTTCATTATTAGCGTTTTCCATCTGATAATTAATATATATAATTTATTAGTATCGAATAAATAACAATTATAAACAAAATAATCATACAAATTTCACAATACACATATAGTCAAAACTATCGATTTCTCGATTCCCATTTTTATATTTTATAATATGCATCAATACATACCATTATCTTACAAAGTTTTATTTTAGGTTATTACACAAAATTATATTTTAGTATTTATTATACAACCACAGTTTCACAACCCACTATCCTTCGTCAGTTGGTATTTTAGTAACGACGTGCCCTCTCGTCGTATTTCCAGGAGATATGTTCTCCTACTTCCCTGATCCTATTTCCTGCATCCACCAGCTCCTCACTAAAGTGGCGGAGTTCAGCTAAATTTTCATTGCTCATTGGTGGGTTTGGTATAGGTTCCGGGTCGAACTGAGGGAGAAAGGAATAAGGGCTGTTGAGAAGGTTTTGGAACTACCAACCTGTCACACCCTAACCGATGGCGGAATCATCGGGGCGTGGCACTGAGCGAAGCAGATTGTCCAGAAGTTTCCATAACAACTATCATTACCATTTAATTAAATATCACGTCCCATACCGTAACTTAAACAGTTAAATAGTTATTACAGGCAAAGCATCAAGACAAATATTCTGTTCCGACAACTCAGATTTAAACATAACAAATTTATTCGTTGGTTTCTAGGACTCCAGTTCCTAGCTTCAAGTTCATCACAGCACAAAGAGCATAAAGGCAACCTAAGCACCTGTCACATACGTTAAAATAAAGTCAATACATATAATGTAAAGGTGAGCATACAAGTTTGATAATAGCATATAGAGTTCGAATTCGTTCATGCATAACCAGCACGTACACATAGTGAAATGAAGCACGTTAGTTGTCGACATAGATCCATCGATACCAATGACTGCGGGTTGACTGCCCGAGGCAGTTCCCAATACATGATTACCACCGTAATCCATGCAAGTAAAAGATCCTTAACAACCCCCGTGTGAACGGGTGCTGAGTCCAAACTATAGTACTATCGTTGCTAAGGCAGGTAGACAGCATTCCATGTGTAAACATAACAAACAAGCATTCATGAGCCACGTATAACATGCATTGACGGTTAGCGTTAAAATAGCTTGAGTAGTGTGATAATTGTAGTTTGAATATTCGTAACGTATGTAACACCCAAAAGTGCTAAAAGCAAAAAGGGTTCGAGTATACTCACAGCGATTATGGATTGAAGGGAGCGCTTTTCAGCGAGTACGGTTAACCTGAATAGATTCGATAGCATAACGATAAGTGGCGCGTAAAACAGTACAAAGTGAAAGTGGGTAGGATAACTGATCGTGCGAATCAACTATCCGTGAGAGGAAGTTATCCGTGCGAGTGAACTACCCGTGCGGATGGTAATCCGTGCGGATGATGACCCATCCGGATAAACTATCCGTGCGAGTGTGTTGTCCGTGCGGATGGTAATCCGTGCGGATTAGTCGCTCGTGCGGATTGCTTATCCGTACGGACAAGTTGTTCGTGCGGATAAACGTTCGAGTGGATTGTTTCTTCCTAAGTGTGAGATGTGTTTGTGTATGATGGCTTGTGCTTTGAAGTTTTCGTTGTAGCATTTAGAAAACACCTAAGTATCTCTACCCTTCAAGCCGGTCGCGCGGACAACAATCCGTCCGGATGGCAGTCCGTGCGGACAACGTCTTTAAGGCTGAGTCACTAAGTGGATTAGGTAATCCGCCCAGATGGTAATCCGTGCGGATAGTGACAATCCGTCCGGATAGCTTACTCGTGCGGACAGTGACAATCCGTCCGGATAGCCTGTCCGTGCGGATGAACGTGTTGAAGTTTGTTTCAAGGCCTTAGTATCTCATGATCCGAAGAGTAATCCGTTCAGAGGTCGTCCGTCCGGATTGCTCATTCGTCGATACTCAAACCTTGCTTGGAAAGTGGGTCCCAAGGGTAGCTCGTCCGGGTGACAACCCGTCCGGATAGCCTGTCCGTGCGGACAGCTAGTCTGTGCGGACAGCCTGTTCGTGCGGACAGCCTCTCGTTCTGGTTGTTCCATCCGTCTACTCTTGGTTGCTGTTGTCGTTTTATCGAGACGTTCTGATTACGTGGCAACCACTTGGAATTGTATTCTCACCCGCATGACTAGACCGGTCAGGAACCACCCTAATCTTGGCCTGTCGGCGACTCAGAACGGTCATTCCGGTTGACCCCGAAATCAGGTGTCTGGTGGGTAGAATCCAGATCTAGGACTAGTGTATCACTATTAACGAGTAGAATACTAGAACTGATCAGATTCGTACCGATTTTAAGGGTAAAAGAAGGAGAGAACTTAGGTTTATTTCTTTCAACTCTTTTATCCTTAGAAAAGTTTAGATTTAGGTGAAGTTGTTGTGAAATCTTGTGGAAACCGTTCAGATCTGAGTTATTCTTGGTGGAATGAGGTCAAGCTTGAAGTTCATAAGAACTTCATGGTGACGTCACCCGAGAATACCTTAAATCTTGATGGTTTTACGGTTGAAAGTTGAGATTTGAAAGATGGAAAGGTGTAGAATTGTGTATTGATCAAGAATGTACAAGAATTAGAGCAAGATCTTACCTGGATTGAGAGAAATCTGAGAAAAGGTGAAGAATGCGTGCGGTTCGGACGTCACTTGCCAAAAGTGGAAAGGTTGGAGAGTGACCCGTGTATTTATAGGATGCTAAAAGGGGAAAGGGTGAGCCGTGCGGATGGCACGTAACCCGGATAGGCTATCCGTCCGGATTGGTCATCCATCCGGATTGGCAATCCGTGCGGATGGCACGTAACCCGGATAGGCTATCCGTCTGGATTGGTCATCCGTCCGGATTGGCAATCCGTGCGGATTGACCATCCGTGCGGATGTCTCCTGATTTGGTCCATTCGGTGCGATGACGCTTCGGCTTCGGTTGCGAACGATTTGATAGGGTTTCCTAGTCAAATTACTTTTAGTCCCAACTACTTCGTATATGGTATGGCTCGATTCGGGATTCGGGTTCGAGTTCGATTATATTCGAGTTAGACTTCGAGTTTCGATTGAGTTCGCTTGATTTACACCACATATCATAAAATAAACATGCACAGGTAACACGTAAGGCACACAAACACGTATAAACAGCAAGTAAAATGCACAGTTCGAGTTACGGTTCGATGTCGATTTGATTATCATTGCTTGATCATTAGTTGTTTAACTTTATCGCATTGTTACTGCCTATGGTTCACAGTTGTAGGTCGATTGAAATACGAATAACACGATTCGATTATTGCAATGTACGACACTTACTCCACATAATTTAAATAAAATGAAAACATTTCTACGATTCAAGTCGCGCGAAATCAGTCGTTGACTTTGACCTTGACTTTCACTCGTGAAAACACGGGGTGTTACACAATCATTGGTCCACCATTCATCCATTCCTAGAGGTTGGGTGTGGATTATAGGTTCTGGGATTGCTGGTTCCAAGTTCATTGGTAATTGAGTTTCAGCAGGATAAGGGTAAAGATTATTATTGATAGGCCTGACGACATCACAGCTCACCAATGCATGATCTAATTCCTCCTGAAATGGTAACTCCTCAATTTGTCTAGAGCTTTCCCCAATTTCTATCTTGGTTTGTCTAGAACCTTCCCCAAACTCCATTTCCATCTGCCTAGAATATTCCCCAAACTGCATTTCCATCTGCCTAGAATCTTCCCTAACTTCAATCCCCTTCCCTTTATCTAAGGGATTTTCTATTTTGGGAATCTTCCTAGTGGCGAGTTTCCTTCTGCGCACACGCCTCCATCCCACGAATCTTCTCCTTTTCTTAGGCTTGGGTTTCTCTGGAGGTGGAGCGTTGAATTCCATAGGTTCTTCTATATCTGGTATGTACCTGTTAAAATCTCTCGAAACCTCTATTTTCACCGGATAGAGATTTAAATTCTGAAGGGCTTCAGACAAGTCATTCATGTTGTTTAGCATATATGCAAAATACACAAAATTTGCTAAGTTAAAAATTTATAACAAAATTTCATAAATAACCTTTAAATATTTTTTCATACCGTGTGACTAATTTAACACAAAGACAACTAAAAATTAAAACACACCAGGGTTTACTGTAAACTTATTTATTTTACTGGATAAGGTTTCTTGCTTGTAGGTGATAAGGTTGCTAAAACTTGAGTCAGAGTATTTAAAGATTTGCATTTACTGCTACAGTGGCTAGCATATATAGATCTGCCCATTTTTCATCTAACTTGTTTTCCCATGGTGGGTTATTGCCTAGTTCTTGGGTTTTTGGATTAACTCTCTTTTCTTTTGGTTGTAATTTCTTTAATTTCTCCTGACTTTTCCTAATAATCAAACTTCTTTTATTAGGAGAAAGTGGTTCCTCATATTGTGTCTTTCGGACAAATATTCCTTCTTCAGGATTTGCATAATGTTTTGAGGAATTTGTTTGGGATGAACTTCCTTCTCGTTTGATGACTTATCTAATTTAAGATAGATGTTTGAAAGCTTTTGCTTACCCATACTGTACACAAATATTCAAATAATAAAACATATAATCACAAAATAGCAATTAGTAAAAAAATTAAGTATTTTTTAAATACTTAATTGGCTTAAATCAGTGGCTCTGATACCACCTTTTTCTGTCACGGCCCCCGACCCGGTTCGACCCGTTTCAGGAGCCGTGGGACAGAAAATCCCGTGGTATTTATTTAACAGCGGAAGATTTCTTCAGGATCTTTTTAAAACCGTAATTTCCCGATTATTTTATTTCACAATTCGGGACAAAACCCCGGAAATTTACAATCATATGATTTCACGGAGAAATCCTTATTTTACAAAACATGTTTCTTTATTTTATTTTGAGCCACTTCCTTGAGCTTGTAGTGCTTCACGGCACTTTTCCTGGATCACAAAAGATCACCTGAAACATGTATGAAAAAGGTTTTGTCAGCGGGAAATACTGGTGAATCATTCTTTTTACTAAAACGACACGTTTGTCATAATTTACAGTATTAAGAGCGATTACAATGTTTCCATATATCAACCAACTACCCACAGTATTTGTCACTCGAACATCCATCGGTAACCTCAGAGTCCAATGGTGTCTGTGACTATGGTCATATCACCCCTTGGCTAACTCATTGTCCAATGGTGAAGTTTATCAAGTAATGTATACAAAACCCCACATACCGGCTGTAGTTTGGTGATTACAAAGACTTAATCCCCGTAATTATAACCTTGAAAATAAATAGAGTTTTGTAAAGTAATTTGATAAAAAGAGAATGACTCACATTGCAGATTTATATGAGCAGAGCTTAGCCTACTGATTAGCCTTTTAACCTAAATTTAATAACATGCACACAACTCGGTTAGTAACTTAATACAACATTTACGATAACTCACGAGATTAAACCTTCACAACGAATGACAAAGTGCAATACTTAAACATCCATTGAATTAACAATGAATGACAAAGCATAAACCCTAATGTGGGCAGCACTTAAACATCCATTGGATAGTTTAATCAATCGGACATTGAATCGTAGCAGCGATCGAGTTATTACCCTGTTTTGCGGTAGCGATTCGGGATTCGTTGTGTGTTTTTGTAGTAATCAGGAAATATCTCAACATACGTATTGAATTTCTACGTTAAATCAACGCAGAATATCAAGTCCCAAACCCCACTATTTATACCTAAAATTTGTCCCTCTCGCATGTCGCGAGAGGTCCTCTTGTGCCTGTCGCGTGGCGCGAGGGGTACCCTATTAACATAGGGTAGCCTCGTGTCCTACTAGCTCAGGTGAGTTGGTCGCTCGTTAATTTTCGAATCACACGTAAAACTGTCAAGATAATATCAACTAGGGTTTACACCCCCTGAGTTTTAGGGGTCCTGATCCTGATTCCGATTGTTCTGAAAATTTTAGGGTTTATGCAGAATCACTTGGGTTTCTTAATTAGGGTTTCCTATTGGACAATTAATAATAATAAATAGGACTTTTGATGAGAGTTGTTACATGGGGCCCACCCCATGATTTTCTAACAATTGTTTAATGGATTTGTTTCATACTTTAGAAACATTTTACCCAATAGTTTATGTGTTGTTGGAAGACTTTGTTTATAACCTTAAGACTTAGCATAAACATTCATTTCATCACTTTCCAACTTACACCAACACCTCCCTTCTCTTCTCCTTACCTATGGCCCAAGAACCACCCACACAACCTCCATTTTCTAGTCCACTAACAAGCAATCTAAGGGCATCCTAAGGTGTTATAAGCACATTTAAGAAGGATGGAGGCATCGGAAGTTGAAGGACCACTCTCTAGAGCTATTAACCACCAAGAACATCATCTTCATCTTCTTGAACATCATCCCTAGCCTTGTGCTAGCGGTAAGACCATCTTAATCCCATTTTACATCTTGTTTAGTTGGTTAAAAGATGATACAAGTAACTAATCATGAAGAACACTAAAGATCAAGAACATAATCTTTAACATGAGACTAAAAATCATGATGAATCATGTTGTTTAAGTGTTATTATGCTTCTTGGTTGTGGATTGTTTGTGTTAATGATGTTAAACATCATATGAACTTGCTAGATGGCGATTAAAGACATAATCTAGTAAGATAAGAGGATGATCTTATGAAAGATCAAAATGATCATCCTTATGTGAAAGCATGAACTTGAAGTATAAAATGTTTTCTTGAAAATGATGATCAAAGTGTAATATAAATCATGTAAGTGGATGATTTCAAAACTAGTTTTCTCAAGAAATTAAGTTAAATACAAGATTTACATGAACTTGGTTTTTAAAGAGACTTATCACATTTTTAGTGGTTAATCAAGTGTAGGAACATATTATTACCAAGAAAAATTCAAGAAGAAACATTTTTAGAAAATCATTTCACAAGTTTTAAACATCTAAAATCTTCAAGAATGATGTTTTTAAATAAACAACCACACTTTAAAGGGTAACTAAGCTTACTAAACACACTACCAAGTTACTACAAATTTTTATAAATTTTAAGTTCATGAAGTAATGATTATGGCTTGATTTTGGCACTTGGTAAGTATTGTTTGATTTATTGTTGATTGTGGTGATTTGTAAAAGAAAATGATATTCTTTGAAAGCATGGAAACCGCCATTTTTAAGGGGAAACTATGGCAAAATTTTTCTAGAATTTAAACACTTAGAAAAATATTTTTAAACAAGTGTTTACAAGTGTATTTTTAACCATAATTTTTCATATAAAATTTACCATAATTTTTGTTACAAAAATGAAAAATTTTGGAGGTTGGTTTTTGATAATAAAGTGACTAAATATGTATTTAGGAAAATTTATTTAGATGTCACAATTTGTGTGATTACTTGTATATTATGTGTATTAGTTATATTATTTTAGGACTTGAAATAATATAACTCACTAAAATACCAAGAAATATAACACAAAATATTACCAAAATCTCAAGAAAATAAATATATAATTTATAACTAAAATTTGGACAAACCGAACAAGGAATATAAACCACAGAAATATTCCGAAATTAAATTCCTAAGTATATTTTGGTAAATGGTATTTTGGAAACCAAGAGAACGAAAATATGATTTTTATAATTATTACAACAATATATCACATTTTTTTACAAGAAGAAAATATATTATTTTTTAGTAAAGAAAAATATATATGTTTTCTTGAATTACTAGAAAATATATTATTTTTTGAGAAAATATTTATTTTCTTAAATAACATTTAGAACATATTATTTTGGGTGGAAAATGGATTTATATATATTTTCCAAGTTAACCTTGAGAATATATTATTTTTGATGGTTTATATGAAGATAAAAATATTTTTGCCAAGGAATAAATATAAATAATTTTTTTATACAAGTTTCTTAAAATATTTATATATTTTAAGAATATTTTCATATTGGTGATTTTTTTATTGAAAATAATATTCCAGGAATACAAAATTAAGTATAAGAATACTTAATAAATACAATAAAAATACGTATTCTCGTACGTATAAATACACACTGGAATATGCCACCAATACCTGGCAAAATACACAAGTCTAAGAATACGAGTATGAATACACTCATCCTTGGGGAAAATATACATGTATAAATACATAATGTGTCAACTTAAAATATATTATTTTAACAAGTATTCCAAAAATTAATAAATATAATTTAAGTTAAAATATTATTATTTTAACAAATAATTATATACTTTGGAATAATACAAGTACATCAAAGATGTAACACAACGATACTAAGTCATAACAAACAAGACTAAAAGTCGTGGCACGACCCAACCGTCTAATAAACTGTAACACGTGTGTAGGTTGTAGTACGGCGTAAGGATACATACTTTGGGTATACAGGAGACAGGACGCAAATCTGTGAGTTCATGCCCCCATTTTCTTTTAACTGTTTTCAGTTTTATAACTTCGGGGGTGAAGTACATGTTACAAATTGTTTACAAACGTTTACATATGGTATGGTTAGCTAAGGAATGAATTGTTAGATCATGTGAGTGGTGGGTACAACGCTTAAGACCATTAATCCTCGTTGTAGGACCGAGAGACATGAGTGATAAATCTATTTGGGTGTTGCGAGCCCCACCCATGAGGACCGGGATTTGGCCCATGAGGTGACTATGTCTTCCAGCCGGAAGCCCGATACAAAATTCACTAGGATTGAGCCTTCCTGCATCACGTCACACATATTGATGGCCTTGCAAACCATTAATTGATATGTTTCCTTGTTGCTTTCATACCGGTTTACAAATACATACTTACAATGATTACAAAGGTTTACAAGATTATTCTAACACATACAAAATCACATGAACTCGCTCAACTTTTGTTGATGTTTTCAAAATTACATGTATTTCAGGAAACAAGATGGATCTTGGGCGCAAGTGTCACAACAAGACATAAATTTCAAGTTTAGATGTCATCCACTTTTGTATTGTACTTAACTTGAGGATTTTGATTTAAACTTAAAAGACTTGTGTTGTAACTTTTCAAACTTATGAATGGATGAACATCATGTTTTAATCATATAGTTGTTTAGTATAATTGAATGCAATGATATTGAACAAGTCACACATCATTACGCTTCCGTAAAAGTCAGGGTGTGACAGTTTGGTATCAGAGCTTCGATTGTAGTGAACTAGGATTCCTTCTCAAGTCTAGACTACAATCACTAGGATTCTCTCACGAAAACATTTCTACAAAAAGGTTTTCATTGCATTTACAAAAAGCGCCAAGTTCCATGAGTCGAACATTTTTCAAAGGAAAGACAAAGCAAAGACAAAGCAAGGGCATTAGTAGGAAGGGAGACAACCCCGACCTATGAGACAAATGAGGTATAGTCAGTCCATGTGGGATAGACTTGCCAAAGACAGAATGACCCCCCGAAGGAACAGACGAAAATTTTATGTGATATATTGCATTATTTGCTTGTATATACTAAGTAACATTATTATTTATTAATATATATGCTTAAATATATATGTATGGGATTATTATTGACGGGAACGGGATACCTTCGACTTTGGATTCTATTACCGTTCTTGACTCGTACAATGCTGGTATTGACCTCGCGTTTAATGCGGAGCTCATGACTGAGGCAATTACTAAACAAGACCCTGAGCTTGGTTCCGTAGAAGATGGTTGTTCTTCCCTCTCGAACGCGAAGGTGCCTGACTACGGTAGCGACGGCGAGGCGGAGGAGGCAACCTTGGACAGCAACCTTATCAGTGGGACGAGGTCCCTGAGGGATTTACGAAACCTGAATGACGACACCCAATTCCATACTAAGAGAATGAAGTACTCATTTTAAGGGTGCTCCTCCAGCTTCTATTACTAGGAACCCTCCTTATTCCTATTCTGTCTAAGCATTGTGCCTTTTCGCGCGTACCAACAACGGACGTTGGCACGTGGACCATCATAAAGGTCCATTCCATGTTGAAGGTATGAGGACAGCAGTGTCCCCTTTCTGACTGATCAGCTGCTTTGAACGAGGGAAAATTAGGGCGACCATGCAAGACGATTTATTATTACGGGGGCCCACGTAATAACAACTTGTAGTACATGTAAATCCTGGTGGACTCTACGGGTGTCACACCCCGATATTTCCACGTATTACCGGTGGGGAGTATCATGACGTAGTTGATATCATCATGGTCAATAATCACAGTTTAATTGCCCAACGGAAGTCTAAAGTAATAATACAAACCGAATTTGAAAGTATAATAAAATATTACATAACGGTTGTAAATGGATCCACAGGCGGATCTAAAAACAGAAGTAAATATTGTTCAACAGACTTTAGGAATTAAAAGCTTGCAAGACTCTTTATTTAATACCTTGGAGTTTTCCCGCCCATTTCGTGTAGTACCTGCACTTAATCTTTTTTGAAAAATACGTCAATTTACACTGTTAAATACAATTAACTGACTCTTTTGAAAAGTATTTATGTCACACCCCCAAAACCCACACGCGGATTATCACCACTTGGAGGCGTGACATGACTAGGAACGAGCCACCAATCATATTGAACAACGTATTTTAGTAAATAAAACCAATCACAATACAATTGGTGACCAAAAGAAAGTTAACCAAGTTCAATTTAAACAGCGGAAGCATAAGACGTTAAACCAAAACATAAGTTTGTAGTTCATAAGTTTAAAGACCCCAAACATAAGTTTCATAAGTTCATAACATTTATTTAGTAAGTACGGGACATATTAGTTCGCATTCCACAACGACCACCTCCATGTGCAAGCTCCATAGCATCTAACGACCTGCAAGGCATGTAACAACGAGTCAACAACAAAGTTGAGCGAGTTCACAGTTGGTTGTTCAGTAATTGAGTTCGTATCAGAAATCGTAAGTTCGTTTCATAACCATGTATTACCCATTATCCTTGATTCCCAAACCTTTACGATATTTAGTGGGGGCTTCCCATTATGTATGTTACTAGACTAGGAGTATCCATAAGTGTCCTTCCCAATCCGAGGACAGTGTTAAGTATGAGTGTACGTAGGTTTTACGTACGTGCCCTTCTCAATCTGAGGACCGTAGTAAGTATGAGTGTACGTAGGTTTTACGTACGTGCCCTTCTCAATCCGAGGACAGTAGTAAGTATGAATGTACGTAGGTTTTATGTACGTGCCCTTCTCAATCCGAGGAAAGTAGTAAGTGTGAGTGTACGTAGGTTTTACGTACGTGGCCTTCTCAATCCGAGGATAGTAGTAGGTAGTCTAGTAGTGTTGATAATATAAATAGTTATTCATTCCCATTCCTAACCACCGGGAATCCCATGCCTTAGTAAGGGTGTGAACTCACCTCGGTTGCTCGGTTTGACTCTCACAAATAGCTAACAATCAAGGTTGGTCAATCACGTCCTAGTATGATTACCAGTTAGTCATTTAGTGGTTTCAAATAGAGCACAAAGTTCCTACACGTATCTATCGCATAACATGCATCACTTTATCGGTTTATGCCCATATAAGTTTCCCATCCATTCCCCACTCATAAACAAACATACGATAATGCACCTAACACCTTTATTGACACATAATCATGTTAGATCATTCACAGATAGCATATTCGACATTTAGACACGCAAATTACAGCTTATGTCATTTCAGCATAGATATTCAAAACCGGGCTGTTTTCGGACATTTTAATAAAATAGTTAACTTATTCCAAAAATTCCCAAATTTTTAGAGAATGTCTTAAGCATTCCAAATTTTATTGTATAAAAATATCGGGGTCCAGTTCATTACTAATATTTTATAAAAATTCGTTTTCCAGAATGAACTCGGATTTATCTTTTTCTGACCACAGTCCACGGAATAATTTATTTAAAAATCTTCGTAAGTCCGATTTATGAAATTCCAGTGGGGTAATTACAAATAGATCAATTTTCATTTACAGTACAAGTTTCATGATCTAATTCTACACAGAACTCAAGTTATTACAGAAAACAAAACGCATATTTTCAGCAAAAAAAATGCAGCTCTAGCTGCTGTTACAAAATGACACTTTAAAAATAGTAAACGAAGTCCAAAAATTATGATTCCAGTGCCATTAGAACCGTATTTCATAATATATAAACCTAGACTTCAGAAATTACATTTTTCGTTAAGTTACAGTCCTGTTACAGCTAACTGAAGTTGGCTGTAAAAACCAACCAGTATTCTGTTTCAGCTTTTAACTTTCTAGTGCATGTTCGATTGATTCCGTTAACATGTTTAGCGATTTCAACAACATCAAACATCAATATTAACAAGTAACTCAGCAAGAAATCAGCAAGAATCATAACAACATCATTCTAATATCATTTCATCACTAGACTAGTTTATGTTCAAGACTTGTTTAAGGTTCTTTAGAGTTTCATGGATTCTCATCATCAAATAACTATTAACCACTCTAATAACATGAATAATGAATGGATCTAAGTTCTTACCACTAGCTCAAGGCTAGGGAAGTTCGAGTGTAGAAAAGTGGTGGATAAAAGGAGATGAGGGTGGTCCTTCAACTTCCGAACGCACCGAGCTCCATTGAACGCCTTGTAGCACCTAGAAGTACACTTGGAATGGATGGAGCTTGCAAGAAAATGGTGGTGTATGTAGGGGAGTTCAGCCGAATCTTGTATGAGGGAGAGAGAGGTGCTTGTGTTGATGATGAAGATGATAGCATGATCTTATAATCTTCTAAACCCTTTTATCCAAAGGGTTTTATGCTCCCCAAAGTACAACAACCTCAAATCAAAATCTTACAAGTTCCAAGGGAAGATTAATTAGGGAATTGGTGAAGATTATGGTGATCTTTGAAAGGGGGCCCATGTGAGCCGAAATTGTACATGGGGGGTGAATTGTAATTTGAGGGTAAGTAGGTGATTTAGTAGGGTGTTTTAAGTGTAAATGTTGTGTCTAGTGTGTAACACGAATTATGTAGTGTGTTATAGTGTTCGGGGACCAAGACTTGCTCAAAAAAATATAAACAATACTTTTTGCAATATTTTAGTGTTCCGGGTAATGTCCGGTTATTCGGTTCGGTGTTGTTCCGTTAAAGTGCTTAATTAATCCGTAACGTGTCCTATGTATATATTTTTGTAACACTTTTAATTCTCAACACTTAGGAACACGCACAGGACTATTTAATGACTTTTCTGTACACTACTAGTATGTTACCATGCACATGTAAGTATAACACAGATATCAGAAAGCAGTTAAATGATTCAGTACAGTCATCAAGTACTTTAATTAACATTAATAGATTGTACGGTTACATGTAAATTTGAGGGTTGTCACATTCTCCCCCTGTTAAGAGAATTTCGTCCCGAAATTTAGCGCGTGGTTACTGAGGAAGCTAGTTAAGTTGCGTTGGTTTCCTGGTTTTCCTGGGGTGTCACATCATCCCCCTGTTGATTTGGAATTTCGTCCCGAAATTCTGCAGTAGCTTCAGCCTCAGTAGTGGTTGCGTTTTTCTTAAACAGCTGGGGGTACTTGAGTTTCATTTGGTCTTCTCGTTCCCAGGTATACTCTGGGCCACGACGGGAATCCCAACGAACTCGGACAAGAGGTATCCTGGTGCGCTTGAGAATTTTAACATCTCGATCAGTGATTTCAACTGGTTCCTCGACGAATCGCAGCTGGTCGTCGATTGTGAGTTCCTTGAGAGGGACTATGAGGGTCTCATCTGATAGACACTTCTTCAGATTTGACACGTGGAATACGTTGTGAACTCCGCTGAGTTCTGCCTGTAGATTCAGCCTGTAGGCGACCTTGCCAATTTTCTCAATGATTTCGAAGGGTCCAACGTATCGCGGGTTGAGTTTGCCTCGTTTTCCAAATCGAACTACACCTTTCCAAGGTGAGACTTTGAGTAGCACTCGATCCCCAACCTGGAACTCGAGTGGTTTTCTTCCCTTATCAGCATAGCTTTTCTGACGGTCACGAGCTGCCACCATTCGCTGTCGTATCTGAGCAATCCTCTCAGTCGTGTCTACCCCGAGTTCTGGGCCTGTGATTTGGCTGTCACTAACTTCTGCCCAACAAAGAGGCGATCGGCACTTCCGTCCGTACAATGCCTCGAACGGAGCGGCTTGGATGCTGGTGTGGTAGCTGTTCTTATACGAAAACTCCACTAACGGGAGGTGCTTTTCCCAGCCATTACCGAAGTCGATTACACATGCCCGAAGCATGTCTTCAAGGGTCTGGATGGTGCGTTCAGATTGCCCATCCGTCTGTGGGTGATAAGCGGTGCTCATATCTAAACGTGAGCCAAAAGACTTGTGCATAGCTTGCCACAGTTCAGAAGTAAAACGCGCATCACGATCAGATATAATAGAGGTTGGCACTCCGTGCCTTGATACTACTTCCTTTAGGTAAATGTCTGCTAAAGTAGAAAACTTATCCGTTTCCTTGATTGCCAGAAAATGTGCAGACTTGGTCAGTCGATTTACGATCACCCAAATAGTATCGTTTCCACGTTGGGATCTCGGTAGGCCAGTAACGAAATCCATGGAAATTTGCTCCCATTTCCATTTCGGGATCTCTGGTTGTTGAAGTAGGCCTGATGGTTTCTGATATTCAGTCTTGACTCTAGCACAAGTCAAGCATTTACTGACGTAGGTTGCTATGCTGGCTTTCATACCAGGCCACCAGTATGTAGTCTTGAGATCATGGTATATCTTATCCGAACCAGGATGTACCGAGTAACGAGACTTATGTGCTTCATCCATCACAAGCTCGCGTAAGTTGCCATAAAGTGGAACCCAGATGCGTCCGTTAACATAGTAGGCGCCGTTTTCCTTTTGTTCTAACCGCTGTCTCGATCCTCGTAAGGACTCAGCCCTGGTGTTCTCTGCTTTCAACGCTTCAACCTGAGCATCGCGAATCTGAGCGGGAAGGTTAGATTGGATGGTAAGCTGTAAAGCACGTACACGCCTAGGTATAGTATCCTTTCGGCTGAGGGCGTCGGCCACAACATTGGCTTTGCCCGGATGGTACTTGATAGCGCATTCATAATCGTTCAAGAGCTCGACCCATTGACGTTGTCGCATGTTTAACTCCTTTTGCTTGAAGATATGCTCGAGACTCCTGTGATCGGTGTAGATGGTGCACTTGGTACCGTACAGGTAATGTCTCCATATCTTAAGCGCGAAAACAACTGCTCCCAATTCCAAGTCGTGCGTAGTGTAATTTATTTTGTGAACTTTGAGTTGGCGTGATGCGTAGGCAATAACCTTATCACGTTGCATCAACACGCAACCAAGTCCTTGGATGGAAGTGTCGCAATAAACCACAAAATCATATGTGCCTTCAGGCAATGAGAGGATAGGCGTGCTACAAAGTCTATCTTTTAAGTGCTGAAATGCGGACTCCTGTGCATCACCCCAACGATAGGTGACACCCTTCTGAGTCAGTGAAGTGAGAAGTTGCGCAATCCTGGAGAAATCCTTGATAAACCTTCGGTAGTATCCTGCCAAGCCCAAGAATTGGCGGATTTCTATTGGTGTACGGGGTGCAGGCCAGTTCTTGATCGAGTCAACCTTGGATGGATCTACATGAATTCCATCCTTGTTTACCACATGGCCTAGAAAGTGGACTTCGCGAAGCCAGAAGTCACATTTCGAAAACTTGGCATACAACTGCTCTTTTCAAAGAAGTTCCAGAATAAGCCTCAGATGTTGCTCGTGTTCCTCCTGACTCTTAGAATAGATCAGGATGTCGTCGATGAAGACAATAACGAATTTATCTAGGTAAGGCTTGCATACTCGGTTCATGAGATCCATGAAGACCGCTGGTGCATTCATCAACCCGAAAGGCATGACCAGAAACTCGTAATGGTCGTAGCGAGTCCTAAATGCTGTTTTGGAGACGTCATCCTCTCGGACTCTCAGCTGATGGTATCCCGATCTCAAATCAATCTTAGAGTAATAGCTCGACCCTTGCAACTGGTCGAACAAGTCGTCAATACGTGGAAGAGGATAACTATTCTTCACGGTCACCTTGTTGAGTTCGCGGTAGTCAATACACATTCTGAAGGTACCGTCTTTCTTCTTCACGAATAACACTGGAGCTCCCCAAGGCGAAGAGCTAGGACGAATAAAACCCTTTTCCAAAAGTTCTTGTAATTGCTTGGACAGTTCTTCCAGTTCGGTTGGGGCTAAGCGATAAGGTGCTCGAGCTATGGGCGTTGCTCCAGGAGCTAGCTCGATTTGAAACTCAACTTGACGATGAGGCGGAAGACCAGGTAATTCCTCAGGAAATACCTCAGGAAAATCGCGCACAATAGGAATGTCTTCAATTCTCTTCTCTTCCGTCGATGTATCAGAAACGAGGGCTAGGATAGCAGTGTGGCCCTTTCGCAAACACTTCTGGGCCTTAAGGAAAGAGATAATGCCTACGACAGCACCACTCTTGTCGCCAAGAATCACGAGGGGTTCTTCACCAGAACGTGGAATGCGGACGATTTTCTCCTTGCAAACAATCTCCGCTTGATGGTGAGATAGCCAATCCATCCCAATAATGACGTCGAAACTACCCAGTGGGATAGGAATAAGATCGATAGAGAAGGTCTGACCAGCTAAGACGAGGTTACAACCTTTGATTACGTGCGTGGCCTCGAGACTTTTACCGTTTGCTAGCTCTACTGTGTGTTTGGGGATCAAAAGTGTTGGAGTGCGCTTAAGCATTTGACTGACTTTTACGGACACATAACTAGTATCGGCACCCGAATCGAATAAAACAGTAACATAAAAGTCGTCAAGAAGGAACTTACCCATCACTACGTTAGGATCATTCCTTGCGTCACCCTGACCAATCACGACCAATCACTAACACTCGACCCCTGGCACCGTTGCCATCATTGTTTCCTCCATGGTTGCCCCCATTATTGTTCCCGTTTCCTTGGTTGTGATTCTGATTCTGATTTAACTGCGGGCAGTGTCTCTTGAAGTGATCTTCAGCACCACACTGAAAGCATCCCTTGTTGCCCTGTTGCTGTTGCTGATTCTGCGGTGCATGTTGTTGCTGCTGACGATTCTGATTCGTAGGCCGTGGGCTCCTGCAATCCTTGGCATCATGACCCATCTTGAGACACCTCTGACAGCGTCCCTTGTTGCACTAACCACTGTGGTGTCTGTTGCATTTGTTGCACTTTGGGTGGTTTCCTCGATATCAACCCTACCCTTGACTACCAGAAGAGTGCTGACCAGGGCTCCTATGGTCCTCAGTCCTTCGTTGCTGAGACTGAGACTGAACAAAGGTAGAGCCTTTGCCCGAATTTCCATCCCATTTCCGCTTGTGATCATTGGGGGTTTCAGTAGTAGTAGTACCAATACGCTTGGGTAACCTGTTTTGTTCCACTGCCTGGTCGGTGAGACGGTGAGCCAACTTGATGATTTGTTGAATGGTACCCAGGTTAGCCGAAGTCACGTGACTCTGAATCTAGGGTACAAGGCCCTTGAGGTAAAGCTCAATACGTTTGATGGGAGGGTCCACCATAGTAGGGCACAGGATGGCCAGTTCATTCGACCTCTTAGTATACGCCTCAATCTCAGACCCCGTCATCTTCAGATTGAAAAATTCCACCTCTAGTTTGTGGATGTCATCACGACTGCAGTACTCTTCCTTGATCAGTTCCTTGAAGTCATTCCATGGGGTGGCATTAGCAGCAACCAACCCCAGCAGCTGAACCTGAGCGTTCCACCACGTGAGCGCTACCCCTTCAAGAGTACCAGTAGCATACTTCACCCTATGATCCTCAGGGCATTCACACATTTCGAAGACCGACTCGAGCTTCTCGAACCAGTGGAGGAGTCCGACGGCCCCTTCAGTGCCACTGAAGGTACTAGGACGACAGTCCATAAAAGTCTTGAACGTGCACACAGGCGGCTGGGTAAGCTGGCCTCCTGCTTGAGCGGCTGCAAATGCCGCAGTAACTTGTTCTTTGATCAAAGCCGCCAGCTGGGCTTGTGTGAGGCTGATTCGTCCACTCATGATCTTCACCATACGGAGAACACAAGTGAGAAGTGCGTCGTATCATTACGCAAGTGTGGAATGATAGAAGAGAGTGACCACACAAGGTTTTCAAGCAGTAGATACTATGTTATCTAAGCCTATCATAAGCAATGTTCTATATAACTAACAAGTAGGTAATATAAACATGAATCGTATCACCTATAGTGTCGAGTCTTGCACGTGGAGCGAAGCGTCGTTGTGGATCGTTAAGCATTGTACAGGTTATAGTCTGGTTTTAATAAAAACTTTTTCCCTTATTAAGACCAAGTTCTCTATAACCAATGGCTCTGATACCAGTCTGTCACACCCCCAAAACCCACACGCGGAGTATCACCGCTTGGAGGCGTGACATGACCCAGGATCGAGCCACCAATCATATTGAACAACGTATTTTAGTAAATAAAACCAATCACAATACAATTGGTGACCAAAAGGAAGTTAACCAAGTTCAATTTAAACAGCGGAAGCATAAGACGTTAAACCAAAACATAAGTTTGTAGTTCATAAGTTTAAAGACCCCAAACATAAGTTTCATAAGTTCATAACGTTTATTTAGTAAGTACGGGACATATTAGTTCGCATTCCACAACGACCACCTCCATGTGCAAGCTCCATAGCATCTAACGACCTGCAAGGCATGTAACAACGAGTCAACAACAAAGTTAAGCGAGTTCACAGTTGGTTGTTCAGTAATTGAGTTCGTATCAGAAATCGTAAGTTCGTTTCATAACCATGTATTACCCATTATCCTTGATTCCCAAACCTTTACGATATTTAGTGGGGGCTTCCCATTATGTATGTTACTAGACTAGGCGTATCCATAAGTGTCCTTCCCAATCCGAGGACAGTGTTAAGTATAAGTGTACGTAGGTTTTACGTACGTGCCCTTCTCAATCTGAGGACAGTAGTAAGTATGAGTGTACGTAGGTTTTACGTACGTGCCCTTCTCAATCCGAGGACAGTAGTAAGTATGAATGTACGTAGGTTTTACATACGTGCCCTTCTCAATCCGAGGACAGTAGTAAGTGTGAGTGTACGTAGGTTTTACGTACGTGTCCTTCTCAATCCGAGGACAGTAGTAGGTAGTCTAGTAGTGTTGATAATATAAATAGTTATTCATTCCCATTCCCAACCACCGGGAATCTCATGCCTTAGTAAGGGTGTGAACTCACCTCGGTTGCTCGGTTTGACTCTCACAAATAGCTAACAATCAAGGTTGGTCAATCACGTCCTAGTATGATTACCAGTTAGTCATTTAGTGGTTTCAAATAGAGCACAAAGTTCCTACACGTATCTATCACATAACATGCATCACTTTATCGGTTTATGCCCATATAAGTTTCCCATCCATTCCCCACTCATAAACAAACATACGATAATGCACCTAACACTTTTATTGACACATAATCATGTTAGATCATTCACAGATAGCATATTCGACATTTAGACACGCAAATTACAGCTTATGTCATTTCAACATAGATATTCAAAACCGGGCTGTTTTCGGATATTTTAATAAAATAGTTAACTTATTCCAAAAATTCCCAAATTTTTACAGAATGTCTTAAACGTACCAAATTTTATTGTGTAAAAATATCGGGGTCCAGTTCATTACTAATATTTTATAAAAATTCGTTTTCTGGACTGAACTCAGATTTATCTTTTTCTGACCACAGTCCACGGAATAATTTATTTAAAAATCATCGTAAGTTCGATTTACGAAATTCCAGTGGGTTAATTACAAATACATCAGTTTTCATTTACAGTACAAGTTTCATGATTTAATTCTACACAGAACTCAAGTTATGACAGAAAACAAAACGCATATTTTCAGCAGAAAAATGCAGCTCTAGCTGCTGTTACAAAATGACGCTTTAAAAATAGTATACGAAGTCCAAAAATTATGATTCCAGTGCCATTAGAACCGTATTTCATAATATATAAACCTAGACTTCAGAAATTACATTTTTCGTTAAGTTACGGTCCTGTTACAGCCAACTGAAGTTGGCTGTAAAAACCAACCAGCATTCTGTTTCAGCTTTTAACTTTCTAGTGCATGTTCGATTGATTCTGTTAACATGTTTAGCGATTTCAACAACTTCAAACATCAATATTAACAAGTAACTCAGCAAGAAATCAGTAAGAATCATAACAACATAATTCTAATATCACTTCATCACTAGACTAGTTTATGTTCAAGACTTGTTTAAGGTTCTTTAGAGTTTCATGGATTCTCATCATCAAATAACTATTAACCACTCTAATAACATGAATAATGAATGGATCTAAGTTCTTACCACTAGCTCAAGGCTAGGGAAGTTCGAGTGTAGAAAAGTGGTGGATAAAAGGAGATGAGGGTGGTCCTTCAACTTCCGAACGCACCGAGCTCCGTTGAACGCCTTGTAGCACCTAGAAGTACACTTGGAATGGATGGAGCTTGCAAGAAAATGGTGGTGTATGTAGGGGAGTTCAGCCGAAGCTTGTATGAGGGAGAGAGAGGTGCTTGTGTTGATGATGAAGATGATAGCATGATCTTATAATCTTCTAAACCCTTTTATCCAAAGGGTTATATGCTCCCCAAAGTACAACAACCTCAAATCAAAATCTTACAAGTTCCAAGGGAAGATTACTTAGGGAATTGGTGAAGATTATGGTGATCTTTGAAAGGGGGCCCATGTGAGCCGAAATTGTACATGGGGGGGGGGTGAATTGTAATTTGAGGGTAAGTAGGTGATTTAGTAGGGTGTTTTAAGTGTAAGTGTTGTGTCTAGTGTGTAACACGAATTATGTAGTGTGTTATAGTGTTCGGGGACCAAGACTTGCTCAGAAAAATATAAACAACACTTTTTTCAATATTTTAGTGTTCCGGGTAATGTCCGGTTGTTCGGTTCGGTGTTGTTCCGTTAAAGTGCTTAATTAATCCGTAACGTGTCCTATGTATATATTTTTGTAACACTTTTAATTCTCAACACTTAGGAACACGCACAGGACTATTTAATGACTTTTCTGTACACTACTAGTATGTTACCATGCACATGTAAGTATAACACAGATATCAGAAAGCAGTTAAATGATTCAGTACAGTCATCAAGTACTTTAATTAACATTAATAGATTGTACGGTTACATGTAAATTTGAGGGTTGTCACATTCTCCCCCTGTTAAGAGAATTTCGTCCCGAAATTTAGCGCGTGGTTACTGAGGAAGCTAGTTAAGTTGCGTTGGTTTCCTGGTTTTCCTGGGGTGTCACAATTTATAAAAATTGATTTGGATGCGCAATGCATAAAATCTTTTATAACTTGGGACAATTATTTAAAATAATCTTGTATACGGATTTATGTGTTTGTCATCCATTCAGGGCTCAGTTAGAAGAGCCGAGTCATGATTAATAGACACGCCATAAGTATAGGCCCACGAGAGAGTGAGATACCGTTTATACATACGCAACTGTCAGGTGTATACCTACACCCCGTGCTTAAGCCGTGGCCATTTCTAACGAATGAGCCGAGGATATCCAGGACATGGTCATTAACCCACCAAGGGCATTGCATCAAACAAGACAGATTAAAACGGGTTATGCACTTTACTAATCACAATCCGATTAAATAATTTTATACCCGACCAAGCGGTATTATTATAATACCGTATCCTAAGCCCGTTTAAGGAAAATAAGTTAAAAGTATTTACCTGAGCTAAAATATAATTTTATTCTCAGCCGTATATCAAATCAGCAAGTACAGGGAGCTTTTACTGGGCTCCTAATCTGGAACGAAGGTTTTGATAACCTATTAGATTCCTAACGGGTTTTATTTAAGTTATAACTTAGACCGGTTAGTTTTAAAGAAAGGTTTATGGTTCAAACGCAAGATTAAGCGATGACTGGATTAAAATGTGATTTAGACCCAACAAGTATGAAGACTTGTATAAAATGGGTAAACTAAATACATTCTGCATTTTGAAGTAAAAATGATAAGGTTTGACCCGTTTCGGCTAATTTATGCAAACTAGTTACATAAACCGTACCGAACGCGTATATGCATAACGGGTAACCGGATGAATCATGAACTGGTTCCATAAGTTAGTATGCTTAAAATATGTTGTGATATCAGTAGGATATCTTCCATTATGCCCAAAACGAATTTAAAGTCAATTTAAGCCCCGTATGGGTATTTTGGTCATTTTAAAGTTTATAAAAGAGGTTAAATGGAAATCTGAGGTTCTGGTCTAAAGAATCAGTAAAAATATTTATTTTAACAAGTTACATCAGCAAGATATCATATATATGTGAAATTTATCATTTATGGCCAAACTATGCACCGTAGGGGCATTTTGGTCATTTCACAAATGTTTTAAGGGTCAAATTTGGAAATCTAAGTTCAAGAATTAAACTCATTGTTAAAGTATAAAAATGTATTTATAACATCAGTAGGTAACAAGTCTTAAGTGCTAAATATGGTTTTAGACCATACTATGCGCCTATTTCACATAAAAGTCGGTATTTGACGATATTCGGGTTGTTTAAGGAAACCTGATATTTTTATCAGTCTTAACTGCTCAAAATAATTTATTTAATATATAAAATCTGTGGAAAAAGGTTTGACATGTAAATGTTGTGTAAAACTCATTTTATTAGTGAAAATGGCATTATCGTCAATACCGAGTCCATGGAAGAACTCTATGTTATGATCAGTTTAAAATTTAACAAAAATTTCCAAAAAATCCCTAAATATTATATCTTAACAGTAGGTAGCAAGTTTGGTGCCAAAAAAATTGAGTTTAAATATGATTTATGCTGAAAACGCCATTTAATTAACAACAAGCTTTCAATTTACGATATCTTGCATAAATTTTATTTTAGACTAGAAACGAATGTCGAATTTTTAGGACATGATTATAGATTAGTAATAAAGGTTTCTGTCCACTCACATTTCTAAAAATTTCGTTTTTATATCAAAAGGGCATAATGGTCAACTTTTAAGCATTTAACGGAAACATGCAATGCACTAAGATTTCTATGGAACCATGTTGTATAACTTCAGAGAGTTATACTAACATATAATATGGTCCTAAAGGAACCCTAAGGCATAACTAAACTAAGCTAAATCGGGTAAGAACTGAAAGTCAAAGCAAAAGTCTACTTTTGCGACTTTCGGTTGCGAACCGAGCCTAATATTCAGAGTTGTCGGGTTGAACATACCTAAGCATGTTCTTATATTATTTACCAAGTTATTTAAGTGTTAAAACGTATTTTATAGCTCCTACATTATTAGTTATGATTTATTTTGCAAAAACTGACTCGTTTGACTTTTCTGTTAAGTAGTTTGACCCGACAATTGACTGAGATAACGTGAAAATTAGAAGGTTACCTTTTAAAGGTTAAACACCTACTTAATTACCAACACATAGCCACTTTCATTTCGAATAATGGCTAGACCGTTAGTGATTAATCACTAAGTCAAAGCAGAATTACGCTAACTTTGACTTTCGGTCATTACACTAATGAAAACTTAATTATAGAGGCTAAGAACACTTACAAGAGTCCTTAGCACGAAAATTTAGACTAGGAGAGCTTCCTTCCAAGGTAGGATGCTCTAGAGAATGAGTTTGAAAGCTTCAAAGGTTGAGAGTATGTGAATTTTTGATGTGCGAGTTATGAACTCCAAATCTGCACCCTTTATATAGGGTTTTGGATGGTTCTAAGATTGATACAGGTGTCCCCAAGTATAATCTGAGGCATACATGTGTTTAGGAGGTTTTACAATACCAGCAACAGTCCATAGAATCGGATTTAAGCATGCAATGGTGAAGGAAATGGCAGAACCTGCACCTGTGCATGAAATCTGCCCAGATCATGCCGTCGCATCGCGCGACGGCAGAGAGAGTTAGCTGTGGTGCGACGCCACCATAGTGGTAACCAGCTCAACAAGTTTTAAAGTTGACATTTTCACCCCCTGAACCTTTTAAAACGTAATATTTTCCATTTCAAGCACATTTAACCCATATAATTTATATTTTGATGATCCATATGCTATAACCAAGTATCGTTAGGTCCGGTTTCATTAAATGATAACCAAAAACACAAGTTTTGCCTCGTTGATGCTTTTAACCCCTTATTTACGAAAGTTAACGTATTTATCTCAAACGATATCGAAACCTTGTGAAATTTTCGTCACTTGTTCTTGGGGGTATAATTAATCATTACAAAGCTCCGAGTTCGTTAAAAGGTCACTCAGAGGTATTAATTTAACATGTTGGCACATTTAACTCTTGCGTCTTGTAAACTTTCACTTTCTTCCATAAACGGCTTCGTACATTTCACAATTTATACGTTTAAGGGTATAAACATTGTGTAGGGTCGTCAAAAGGAAAAATTTTCAAATTTCGACACTTTGTATCCTTTCACACATATACTTTCTTCGTTTGTCAACTTTAGTCCCTCGTAATCAATTTGTTACACGTTTAAAGTTCATGACACGTGTCGTTACTACATCCTCACCCCCTTAAAAGAAATCTCGACCTCGAGATTCACTAAAATAAATGAGGGTATTTCTGTTTCATCATGGATTCAACCTCACACGTGTATTCTGGACCTCTACGGGCATCCCATTTCACTTTGACGATTGGCATATGCTTCCTTTGAAGCTTCTTAACCTGTCGATCCTCAATCGACAAAGGTTTTTCGACGAACTTCAAGCTTTCGTCAATCTGCACGTCCTTATGTGACATTGCTAGCGATTCGTCGGCTAGACATTTCTTTAAATTGCAGATGTGGAATACATTATGTATCCCACTAAGCTTTTCAGGTAGATTTAGCTTGTAGGCTACAGTTCCGACACATTCGATGATCTCGAATGGTCTTATGTACCTTGGGCTCAGCTTTCCCTTTTTGCCAAAACACATCACTCCTTTCCAGGGTGACACCTTGAGTAGAACTTTATCACCTACCTCGAATTTAAGAGGTTTACGCCTTTTATCCGCATTGCTTTTCTACCTATCCCTGGAGGCTTTCAAACTGTCACGGATTTGAATGATATTATCCGTTGTTTCGAGGACTATATCAGGTCCTGACAGTTGGGTTTCTCCAATTTCCGCCCAACAAACTGGCGTTCTTCACTTCCTTCCATACAAGGCCTCAAAAGGCGCTGCTTGGATGCTCGAATGATAGCTATTATTGTATGAGAATTCAATCAAAGGAAGATGGTCATCCCAACTTCCACCTAAATCAATAACACAAGCCCTAAGCATATCCTCAAGCGTTTGAATTGTACGCTCGCTTTGGCCATCCGTCTGAGGATGATAAGCAGTGCTGAAATTTAAACGAGTGCCTAAAGATTGCTGAAAGCTTTTCCAAAAGTGAGATGTGTATCTCTTATCCCTATCGGAGATAATAGATACCTGCACTCTGTGGAGAGATACTATCTTATCCACGTACAGCTGAGCTAGCTTATCGGAGCTATGTGTTTCTTTAATAGGCAAGAAATGAGCTGACTTGGTCAGCCTGTCAACTATAACCCAAATAGTATCATTCCCGTGTTTTGTCCTTGGTAACTTAGTGATAAAATCCATAGTTACCATTTCCCACTTCCAGGTGGGAAGTTCAGGTTGTTGTAGTAAACCTGACGGCTTTTGATGTTCAGCTTTCACTTGTGCACATGTCAGACATTTAGCCACATAAGTGGCTATAGATTTCTTCAAACCTATCCACCAATAATTTGCCTTTAAATCCTGGTACATCTTGTCACTGCCAGGATGGACTGAATATTTTGAACTATGAGCCTCTTGAAGAATCACATCTCTAAGTCCTCCATGGATTGGAACCCAGATTCTACCATTTAATCTAAGGATTCCATCCTTGCCATAAGACAATTGGTCAGCAGTGACACTTAACTTCTCATTCGGAAAGTTAGTTTCTAACACGCCTTCCTTCTGAGCAGCTAACAGCTTTTCATTCAAGATGTTCTTTAGTTCAACAACATTCGCTTTACCTGGATGGTAGCGAATTTCACAATCATAATCATTCAATGTTTCCATCCATCGACGCTGCCTCATGTTAAGATCCTTCTGATTAAACAAGTGTTGAAGGCTTTTATGATCATAATAAAGTATACACTTGGTTCCATAAATATAATACCTCCAAAGCTTTAGTGCAAATACAACGGCACCTAATTCCAAATCATGGGTGGAGTAATTCTTTTCGTGCACCTTTAATTGACGTGAAGCATAGGCAATAACTTTGCCTCTTTGCATTGTGACACCTGTGTCACTTCAACCATCAAACAAATACCAAACCAATGAAATATCATATTTCATACTTGGGATTTGTATAAATATGTGTATCGTTTGCGCATATCAATTCTTGTTCGATTTCAAGCCTTAAATCGCTTTCTAAAAGGTTATACGCGAACTGATGCATAAATATAACCAGTTTAATGCAACAAACACTATGGAATAGTGACATAGGCTTAACATACCTTAAATAACCTTTACATGACTTAGAAATAAGTTTTGGATGGTTTGGTGTGTTGAAATCAAGTTTGTTCGATCGCAGGGACTATTTGCGTCAAACTGCGAAACTATACCGATTTGTATAGTAACGAACATTCTGGAACATGAACATAAGTTAAACATACCCTAAATATCCTTTACATAGCTTAGAAATAGGCTTTGAGGGGTACGGTATGCTAAAATGAACTTATTTGATCAATAGAGACTAAAAGTGTCAAAAGTGCATAAGTTTGCATTTTCGCGCATATCTTACGTCCTGAATATATCCGGACATCCAAAAATTTATGTAATCATTAAAATATTTTATTTTAGTGATTGGCATGATAAAATTCCATTCGTCGCGTAATTTGGATCGTTTTTGCGTTCATTACGATTTCCGTCGTAATTAACCAAACAACGCAACCGTACGACCAAACGGACCGACATCCGAGATCTTTTTGAGCATATTTTAAGTTCCCTATACGTCCTGAATATATCCGGACATCCAAAAATTTATGTAATCATTAAAATATTTTATTTTAGTGATTGGCATGATAAAATTCCATTCGTCGCGTAATTTGGATCGTTTTTGCGTTCATTACGATTTCCGTCGTAATTAACCAAACAACGCAACCGTACGACCAAACGGACCGACATCCGAGATCTTTTTGAGCATATTTTAAGTTCCCTATACTTTAACTTTATTTTAGAGCCTTGAAATGGGGTTAACGGGGCTTAAAAGTGCAAAAAATCAAATTTTACAAGTGCAGGGACCATTTTTGAAATTTCTGACCAGATTCAATGAACCTAGTCAAATTTTGAAGTGTTAATGGTTTTAACCCATGGTTTTGCAAAACCATGGGCTGGTATTTAATGGTATTTTTGGTACTATTTGCCATTCTAGGGGCTCCCATGGTTTCACAAAACCATGGGCACATGTGTACGGCCTAGATCGAAGCACGTTATTCGATGAACGATCTTAACGGTTGTGCCAAATCTATAAATACCCACCTTTCATTGTTGCAAAACCCACATTTGATCTGATTTTGGCCCTCTAAGTTGGAGTATACACTTCATACCTGAGGGTAAATCGGATCAAAACTTGCGGGGACCCTTTGTAAGTATTCCTTCGTTCTTTTTTTATGTGTTTTTAGCTTAAAAGTCAAACTGCATTTGACTTTCTGCATTAACCAGTTTATGGTCAATGTGAAGTTCATTTGAACTTCATAACGTGAGCGTAATCACGATGGTTATAGTCCCTAGTAACTATACCTACTGATTACCACGTTATCTAGGCTTAGTGACGAGTCGTAGTTTCGGCCAAAATGCGCATTCTTGCGTATTTTGTAAACAAACTACTTAAGGGTATCAAAACCGTTTGTTTTGATATCAAACCTGTTTTCTAAATTCGTTAAACATGTTTTAACATTTTTAGCTCGTCACTTTAGATTTAGTGCTTATATAGGGTCGTAAGGTAAGCGATCTAATCAATCGCTTATACTTTCGAACCCGACCCATTTGGTCGATCATTAGGATCCGACCAAACACATTAGGTGACCATAGTTGTATAGGGAATAACCTTCCAAGGTTATACCTTATGGTCACGTCGTTTAAGTAGTTGTATGATAGGTAGTTTATATGCCTTAGGAAAATTACCAAAATACCCTTCTTACGCCAAAATTCATTTTAAGCATATGTAACCTAAATTTTGACATCTAAATGGATTAGGTAACTATATTAGACATGTTAAGGCATATTTTACTTGTCATATGACTAGTTAAGCGGTCCGAACGCGTTTTACATGAACGACACGTTAAAGTAGCATAAGCTACCTAAACGGGTCGTAATGGGTGGTAAGCACTTAGGTTAGGTTTCCTTTTAGTATGTAGGCCTTGTTAAACCATATCATATGAGTTCCCACACTCATTTGGTTTACGAGACCTCATCCTATCCGATCTCCCGATTTAGGTCCGGTTTATTTATGTAGTTACCTATATTAGGTGTCGTTTGATTCCGTGCTCCCTCTAGCTTGCTTGGTAGTTGTTCAAGACTTCTAAGCACTCTCAAGTGAGTACATAGTCTCCTCTTTTACTGTTTTCAAATGTTTTGGGGTGAAGCATGTGTACCTATTTGTTATGTTCTTGTTTTCAAAAGTATAATTGATTATGCATATTAGTACTTATCTTTTTACAAACTAAATGATTATTTATGGTTTAAACTCTAATTTTTCCAAAGATTTTAAAATTAAATTGTTGGATAGTACTTATTTTATGTTCACCAGACCGGTTGGTAGTATGATATAGCGCTATAGGATTTGACACCCCATTCTTGTTGTCATGGAATGTCTGAAACCAATTTATTTTTATCCAAATAGGGATTGCCTTTGTGGTATTCCTATAGTCTCAAAGGTGTAGTTTGATGCACTAGGTCTGAATGAATTCTTAAATCACATTATTTTTGGTATATTTAGTTATACTCCCAAAAGTATAGTTTGATATGCTCTCATATGTGATATTGTACAAAACCAACATATATTTTGTTAATAACCAAAACATAGTTTAATATGTTATCTATAAAACCAAAGCATATTTTGATATGTTAATTATAATAACCAAAACATAGTTTAATATGTTATTCATAAAACCAAAGCATATTTTGATATGTTATTTATAAAACCAAAACATAGTTTAATATGTTATTTATAAAACCAAAGCATATTTTGATATGTTAGTTATAATAACCAAAACATAGTTTAATATGTTATTCATAAAACCAAAGCATATTTTGATATGTTATTTATAAAACCAAAACATAGTTTAATATGTTATTTATAAAACCAAAGCATATTTTTGATATGTTAGTTATAATAACCAAAGCATAGTTAATATGTTATTAATAAAACCAAAGTATACTTTTGATATACTACTGAAAACTGTTATTTTGACAACTAAAGTATATTTAATATACTATCTGTTTGACTATTTTGAAACTGAAATATATTTTAACATATTACTTATTTGACTTTCTTAAAACCAAAGTATATTTTTATATATACTATGAACCTTTTCATCAAAATATTGTTTTTCAAACAATATATATATATATATAAACTCATTTTTACCTAATTATTTATTTATACATCTTTCTTTTATATCGTCTGTTTTCTTATCGATTTTTATATGATTTACAAAACAAAAACATTTTACAAGGATCATGACTAACTTTTCTTAAACATTTTTCTTTAAACTTATAAGTCATGAATCCTAAATCAATAAAACCTATGTATCTCACAGGCATTTTTATGCTGAGGTACCTATTTTTACACATGTTTCAGGTGCTGCTTTGTGATGATTGTTGATACATGCTACACTTAGGATGGACTCGTGCCTTAGCGACTTTAAAACTTGAAAGATAATAGTTGCATTTATCTGATTTGTAATAAAACAATGAGTTCAATAATTTAAATAAAACAAAATTATTTATTCCATGGTTGTGAAACAATGATTCTGTTACAACACTCCCCGACGTTTCCGCCACGTTTTGTTGTTTTACGTGGTCGGGGTGTGACATGCATAAGCACACAACCCATACCTGTGTGCGATGCATCGCAGTAAACAACAAACTCTTCAATCCCTTCTGGCAATGTCAACACAGGAGCATTGCTTAATTTCTGCTTGAGGATTTCGAAAGATTCTTGTTGCTTGGGACCCTAGTCAAACTTGACATTCTTGCGAGTTAATGATGTTAGAGGTGCGGGAATCCTAGAAAAGTTTTCAATGAAACGCCTGTAGTATCCTGCTAGACCCAAGAAGCTGCGAATCTCTGTGGGCGTCTTAGGCGCTTGCCAATTCATGATTGCTTTAATCTTAGCGGGATCCACCTGGATACCATGCTCACTCACTACATGCCCAAGAAATTGGACTACACAGAGCCAGAACTCACATTTAGAGAATTTGGCGTAGAGCTTCTCTTTTTGCAAAAGTTTAAGAATACACGAGAGATGTTTTTCATGGTCAGCTTGACTCTTTGAATAAATAAGTATGTCATCAATAAAGACGATGACAAACTTTTCTAGATACGGCTTGCAAACGCGATTCATGAGATCCATGAATGTTGTAGGTGCATTAGTGAGCCCGAAAGGCATCACTAGGAACTCGTAGTGGCCATATCGAGTCCTGAATGCGGTCTTGTGCACATCTTCAGATCGGACCTTCAACTGATGGTATCCTGACCTCAAATCGATCTTTGAAAAGTAACTTGCCCCTTGAAGCGGATCGAACAAATCGTCGATCCTGGGTAATGGGTATCTGTTCTTAATTGTAACTTTATTCAGCTCACGATAATCAATGCATAAACGCATTGATCCATCCTTCTTCTTTACAAAAAGAATCGGCGCTCCCCAGGGGGACGAGCTAGGTCGAATAAAACCCTTCTCTAATAAATCATCCAACTGTGTCCTTAATTCCTTCATCTCTATCGGTGCCAACCGATAAAGAGCTCGTGCAACTGGTGCAGCTCCTGGAATGATATCAATTCTAAACTCCACCAGTCTGTCTGGAGGTAATTGATGTGTGTAAAATGCAACATATAAATTACATCAAATGAGGCATAAAACTAACCCTTTTTAACTACTAATATTGGAAAAAGAGTGTTTTTGTCTTCCTTTTGTATTTTCAGGATTAAATGAGCTCAAAAACATAAAAGAAGCAAAAAGACAGCTAAATCCAACATAAATACAAGAAAAGGAACATAAGTGGATTGCCCGACCCCTCAACGGCATCTTCCCAAGCAAAATAGAGAAGGCAGAAGACTGAACACGCCCCGTGCTCAGCCAGCACGGGGTCGTGCCCAAGAAGCAGCAGAAAAGACAAACCTATAGAAGCTTCTATTGCCCACCACGGGGCCGTGCCCAGTGAACACGGGGGCGTGGCGAAAGTACAGCAGGCGCATTAATTGTAATTGCGAATTACAATTAATGAGGAGAGAGAGTGTCAGACAGGCACGGGGCCGTGCCCAGCGGACACGGGGCCGTGCCCAGCCCTCTGTTCAGCCTATAAATAGGAGTGCTTGGTTTCATTTCAACTCATCCCTTGGCACACCACCTCTCTCACACTTCATCCACCACCCACCACCATCACAACACCATCATCCCCCACCATCATCCATTGTCCATCGTAGAGTGTGTGAGTCGTCTCGGGATCCAAGATTGATCGTAAGAGTTCTTGACAATCAAGGCCATGTTTGCCTAAGTCTCTTACATCACTTGGTGAAGACAAAGTGTCTAGTATAATACTTTTTATTTCTAATCTTTTGCACTTTTTATTTGGTTTTGTATTAATGACTTTAATAACTAGTTACTTATGTTGAAGGTGATCTTTCCTTATCGTTTGTCCGTGGTGTCTTGGCATTATTTTACTGTCTATATAAAATAAAAGATTTTCACCATTCATATCTCCACGGTCTATATGGAGGTATGTTGGCTACCTGGTCGGGGGTTAAGGGAACGGTTTGGTAAAGGTCTTGCCATTGTTCAGCGTTTAGAGGTCATGCAATGGACCTGGGTCAAATTTAGTAGGACCTCCTTCAATGCTTCACGGTATTGGATGGCGGGGGTCCAAACTCTTTGATCCCCTCATAAGTTAACTACTATTAATACTATAACCCGGCTATTTAGGACTGTATCCCTGCTGACTCAGACTACTTAGCCGAGGGTAACGTCACCGCCAAAAGCGGGGCCTACCATAATACTGCATTAATAACTTAATTCATTATCTTCCAATAATCCACCCTTTTAGGATTGTATCCTTGCTGACTCAAACTACTGGGGTGAGGGTAACGTCACCTTCAAAAGAGGGGCCTACTACAATAACTAAGATAATCTCTTAATTATGTGCAAAAGTGCGGAAATAATCAAAGGTTATACTAGATACGAGTCGGAACCAAGTGATTCATCTTGTCTATCTGTTCTTATTTTATTTTTATTTTCAGCATTCTAGTTAGTTTTATTTTTTTAGTTTAAAACCTTTTTCTAAACCTTTTTTTTTTTTTTTTGATTAGACGTTGAGGATAAACCGGTACTAAAAGCTCTTGTGTCCTTGGACGACCTCGGTATCTTACCAACGCTATACTACGCTCACGATGGGTGCACTTGCCCATATGTGTGTTTAGTGTTAGTAAAATATCGTGTTTTATAAATTTAAAACTTGGCTATTAAAGGGGCTTAAAATATACACCTAATATATATAACACTTCACCGCACATCAGTAATCCAGGTAATTCTTCAGGAAAAACATCCGAATAATCAGAAATAATAGGGATGTCTTCGATCTTAGGCTTTGGTTCATCAATGGTCACCTGTGCCATGTAAATGACACACCCTTTCTTCAAACACTTTGATGCCTTAAGCATAGACACTTGCTTAGGCAATCCATACTGTGTATCTCCCGGAATTGTTAGTGGCTCACCATAAGGAGTCTTGACCACTACTTGCTTTTTATCACACATAATTTGGGCTTGGTTAAAAGATAACCAATCCATGCTTATCACAATATCAAATCCTGCTAATTTCATTGGAAGTAAAGACGGCGGAAAAGAGTGATTCCTAATGGATATAAAACACCCATCTAAGATTGTTGAAGAAGTTTCTATGGTACCATCCGCCAATTCTACTTCATACTTTATGCTTAGAGTTTTAACAGGCAGATTTAATAATTTACAAAATTTATTGTCTACAAAAGAGTTGTCTGCACCTGAATCAAACAATACTCTAGCATAAACATCATTGATAAGGAATGTACCTGTTATAACATTGTTGTTCTGTACCGCCTCCTGTGCATTCATCGGAAAGACCCGAGCATTGGTCTTCTTAGCCTCTTCAGGCTTCCATGAATTCTTCGGGCAGTTAGTCTTTATGTGCCCCTTTTCATTGCAACCATAGCAAGTTGCATCCTTCATCTTCTTGCAATCCAAAGTCCTATGCTCTTTAGACTTATAGATCCCACAGACTATTGGCTTTGACTGGGATTGGGATTTCGATTCAAGCCTGCACTTCCCAAAATGGTTTTTATGGCAGGTTTTGCACTTAGGCTTCTCACCTGTCTGTTTTGTATCCTTCTTAAACCCAGAGCCCTTCTTATGATCTGAGTTTCTGATGCGTGTGTAGTGTAATATGTTTTAGGTGTATATTTTAAGCCCTTTTACATTTTTTAGCCAAGTTTTAAATTTATAAAACACGATGTTTACTAACACTAAACACACATATGGGCAAGTGCACCCATCGTGGACGTAGTATAGTGTTGGTAAGATACCGAGGTCGTCCAAGGACACAAGAGCTTTTAGTACCGGTTTATCCTCAACGTCTAATCAAATCAAAAGTTAGAGAAAAGGTTTTTAAACTAGAAAAATAAAACTAACTAAAATGCTGGAAAAATAAAATAAAAATAAAAGTAAAAACAGATAGACAAGATGAATCACTTGGATCCGACTCGTGTGTAGTGTAACCTTTGATTATTTCCGCACTTTTGCACTTTTTAAGAGATTATCTTAGTTATTGTAGTAGGCCCCTCTTTTGAAAGTGACGTTACCCTCAACCCAGTAGTTTGAGTCAGCAAGGATACAATCCTAAAGGGTCGGATTATTGAAAGATAATTAATTAAGTTATTGATGCATAATGTGGTAGGCCCCTCTTTTGAAGGTGACGTTACCCTCGGCTAAGTACTCTGAGTCAGCAGGGATACAGTCCTAAGTAGTTGGGTTAAAGTTTTAATAGTAGCTTACTTATGAGGGGATCAAAGAGTTTGGACCCCCGCCATCTAATACCGGTGGGTATTGAAGAAGGTCCTACTAAATTTGACCCAGGTCCTTTGCAGGATCTAGACACTAAACAATGGCAAGACTCTTACCAAACTGTTCCCTTAACCCCCGACCAGGTAGCCAACATATCTCCATATAGACCGTGGAGATATGAATGGTGAAAATCTTTTATTTTATATAGACAGTAAAATAATGCCAAGACACCACGGACAAACTGTTGGTGCATACGTCTGTCGACTTCGTCTTCGTTCGAGTCTTGTAATTAGAAATGATAGTCCAGGGTACGTTGTACGAGAAAATAGGTTTTTAGGTTGAAAAAGGCATTTCGCACGAAATAGCATGTGTCTATTTCGTACGAAATCACTTGCCTATATATAGGTGCTTGGTCATTTCATTTCGTACGAATTGTATTCCGGACGCCGAAGTGTCTCTGTGCTGTAAAAACTTTCAAATCAATAAACTAGACAGTTAAAAGTGTATAACAAGCTGAACGAAGACTGAATCAATGAATTCCGCCTCTGATTCTCTCTAAGAACTCTTCTGATCGACTCGTTTGGGTCAGAAAACGATCCTACAAGTGGTATCAGAGCTCAGGAGGAAGAGTTCTTACCGTTTCTGCTGGTTTACACTGAAAATTCTGACTTCTACACCTTCTTTTCAAAAATTAATCAAGTTTTCACGGTTAAAATGGACTGATTTTCACATATAACGTGCGAAACACAATTTTAACAAACCCTTGAAAGAATCAGACCTAAAATCGACCTAGAACTTGATCAATTTTGACAAAAACAGTTCAAACAGGATGACGTCAGCAGCATTTCGCACGAAATAAGCACTTCATTTCGCACGAAATCACATTTGTGAAGCATTTCGTACGAAACAGTCAGCTCATTTCGCACGAAATACCTTATTTCGTGTGAAAGTCTGTTATTTCACACGAAACCAACTGAGATTTGGTTCATTTCGCACGAAATACCTCATTTCGTGTGAAAATCTTTCTATTTCGCACGAAAGTATTACTTAGTGTAAGCAATCTCATACGAAATCACCTATTTCGTACGAAAGTGTTTTCATTTCGTATGAAAACTTTATTTCGCGTAAGGCTTGAGTTTATTTCGTACGAAATAAGTCATTTCGTTCCAAGGTCATTTCGTGTGAAAGGGTATCTCGTGTGAAGGTGACATTCCGCTTGAAGTGTCATTTTGCACCAAGTTGATTTCGTGGGAATAATCATATCGTTTGTACGTATTGATTTCGTTTGAAAGTTGAACTTGTGAAACTTGTTACCGAAACATGGAAACTATAGAAGAAATTGCATTGTATTACTATGTATCTCAAGAAGAGAGTTATATTAAGATTGAAGAAGAACCAGTTTTAGAAGAATCAATTTCAAGAGAACCAGTTTCAATAAAAAGGATTCATAAATTGTTTTAGATAAAGTTGAAAAGGGTTTAGAAGTTGATTCAAAAAAAGCTGAAAATAATTCAGAAGTTGTTTCAGAGAAAGCTCCAGTTTTTTATCACTCATCAGATGAAGAGAGTGACGATGACAGTGAAGAAATTGAAAAACTATAATATTATAAAAGAATGTTTGCACCTGAACTGTATAATCTATTTTATGCAGCTAGATTGGAAGAGCTTAAAAATAAACAAGCTGCAAAAATGATGAATCATAAGGCAGCAAATGTGGAAGAAAGTGTAAATTCTGAGAAGAAACAGGTTGACAATGTTCATCAAGAAACAACAGAACAAGATGAGATAACTGTGTTGTCACAGAACGATGAAGTCAAACTTGAAGAAAAAGTTCAAATGGTAAAAGAACAGGTTGAAGAAATTCCAGCTTTCAAGCTTTCAAGATTGAGAAGAAAGTTGATGTTGAAAAGATGCCTGAAACTGTGTGCTCAAAATGTGATAAATCTGGAGCAGACAATGTCAAACTCTTGAAAGATGTGGAGAGTTTGACATTGGAAAACAAAACTTTAAAAGAAAAAGAAAAAGATTTTCAAAATCAAATACAAAATTTAGAAAATGAAAAATCTATTTTTAGCAAGAATAATATTGAAAAACAAATTGCAATAAATTCTCATCTTCAGAAAATTATTCGGCTTGAATATGAAGTTGAAAATGCTAAGAATAAAATTGATGAGTTAGAAAAGAAGTTGAAAGGTTTTGTGACTTCATCAACAATGATAGATCATATTTGTCCAAAACCGATTAACGAGGTTCCAATAAGTGACGATGTCACAAATTATGACAAAGTCATAATTGAAGATTGTGATGAAAGATCTGATGATGAAAATGAAAGAAAGAAAATGTTTCGGAAATTAAAAGAAAAATTTCAAGAAATTGTTCCACAGTCTGCTAAAAAAGGCGAATGCTCAACGCAAAAACCTTTGAAGAAGAATGTGGAATAAAAACAAAAAGTTAAAAATTTGAAAAATCCTCAAAACAACAATAAAAGTTCATCAGTTCAATCATCCAATCGTGATAAAAAATCACAAAAATTTGATAATCAAAACTCAAAAACAGTTGGTAATAAGTGGTGCAGGTTTGACCACAGTGCTCAAAAGCCAAATCAAGTTGACAAAAGACGACAAGACTACAACAAGGCCAAACAGTGTTATGATCTGAATGTTTGGTATGAAAGTGATGAATGGTACGATAACAGAGTGTGCTACAACTGTGGTTTTAGAGGACACATTGCTGTTAACTGCCAGAGTCAGAGCTTTGAGACGAGGAGATGTTATGTGTGTCAAATCAAAGGACACATTGCCAGAGATTGCCTAATGAGATCAAATGGAAGATCGAGGGCTGAATCTCAGAAAATGGCAAAGAAACCAATCAAAGTCGAAGAAAAACCCAAAGAACAGAAAGTTCTAGAAAAGAAAGTAAAGCTTTCACAAGGGCAGAAAGACAGACTGAGGAAGAAAAGGAAGAAAGCGAGGGAGTATCTCGAAAAGATTTTGTCCTCGGATACAACTGGTGATTCAGATAAAAGTTCTGATGAATCGATTTGCTCAACAAAAAATGTTCATTCAAGCAAAATGAATTCATCAGATACAAATCTGAGGACAAAAGGGAAGATAAAGAAAGAAAAATTGACTAATCAAACTCATGAAAAATCAAAGAAAGTTAATTTTTCAGATAAGATCTTTATCAAAGTTTTTGATGGCGATGAATTTGTTTCTTCGGAAACAAAGGAGCACCGTTTTGGTAATGAATCTGGCTCATCAAAGCCAGACAAGCCATGTTCGGGCAATGAATATGGTTCGTCAAAACCAGAGGAGCCATCTGTTGAGGTAAAAGGTGATAATTCCGTCAAGACAATTGATGATGTAAATTTTCCATCATTGTCAAACGGAAATTTAAAACAAACAGTTGGCAAACCCAAGGCTAGTCAGGCTTGGGTGGATCTTTTTAAATGAAAAACCTGACTTGCCGGAACTCCCAGTTTGGTAATTGGGGAGTAGGAATCGGCATCTTTCTTGAGAAATTCACATTAGTGATATTTTGACCTACAAGATTAATCAGGGACATTAAGTTGTACTTGATTTATCTTTCCTACAAGTGGTGTTGTTGATAGAATCGAAAAATGTTAAATTTTTAAAATGGTTGAAAGAACAATGTGATGATACCCCATTTTTACAAGTGGTAAAATCAACAAACTTTTTACAAGTGAGGTTGAAAATTAGGAAAAACGAAAGAGGTATTGAAAATATCGACAAATTATGCGAGTTCGTTATCTCCTGCATCCCGGTAATTACGATCCATATCAGTTTAAAATAATTTCCGTTTTTCAAATTTTCAAATTAGCGGTTATTTGTGGGCGATTAGGGTTTACATCACTTATTGTTTGTAATGGATCCACAGAGTAGTAATGCTCGAAACATAGATGATATTGAATTTGAAGATGCTGAGGTCAATGCCGGTGATGCGTGTGAAGTGTGTATATAAGTTTAAGTATATTTTTAAGCCCTTTTACACTTTCTTTAGCCAAGTTTTAAATTTATAAAACACGATATTTACGAACACTAAACACACATATGGGCAAGTGCACCCATCGTGAGCGTAGTATAGTGTTGGTAAGATACCGAGGTCGTCCAAGGACACAAGAGCTTTTAGTACCGGTTTATCCTCAACGTCTAATCAAATCAAAAAGTTAGAAAAAGGTTTTAAACTAGAAAAATAAAAACCAACTAAAATGCTGAAAAAATAAAAATAAAAGAAAAACAGATAGACAAGATGAATCACTTGGTTCCGACTCGTGTTTAGTGTAACCTTTGATTATTTCCTCACTTTTGCACTTATTTAAGAGATTATCTAAGTTATTGTAGTAGGCCCCTCTTTTGGAGGTGACGTTGCCCTCAACCCAGTAGTTTGAGTCAGCAAGGATACAATCCTAAAGGGTCGGATTATTGAAAGATAATTAATTAAGTTATTAATGCAAATTATGGTAGGCCCCTCTTTTGAAGGTGACGTTACCCTCGACTAAGTAGTCTGAGTCAGCAAGGATACAGTCCTAAGTAGCCGGGTTATAGTATTAATAGTAGTTAACTTATGAGGGGATCAAAGAGTTTGGACCCTCGCCATCCAATACCGTTAAGTATTGAAGGAGGTCCTACTAAATTTGACCTAGGTCCCTTGCAGGATCTCTAAACGCTGAACAATGGCAAGACTCTTACCAAACCGTTCCCTTAACCCCCGACCAGGTAGCCAACATACCTCCATATAGACCGTGGAGATATGAATGGTGAAAATCTTTTATTTTATATAGACAGTAAAATAATGCCAAGACACCACGGACAAACGATAAGGAAGAATCACCTTCAACATAAGAAACTAGTTATTAAAGTCATTAACACATAACCAATTAAAAAGTGTGAAAAGATTAAAAATAAAAAGTATTACACTAGACACTTTGTCTTCACCAAGTGATGTAAGAGACTTAGGCAAACATGGCCTTGATTGTTAAGAACTCTTACGATCAATCTTGGATCCCGAGACAACTCACACACTCTATGATGGACAATGGATGATGGTGGTGGATGATGGTGTTATGGTGGTGGTGGGTGGTGGGTGAAGTGTGAGAGAGGTGGTGTGCCAAGGGATGGTTTGAGCTTGAGCCAAGCACTCCTATTTATAGGCTGAACAGAAGCTTCGGCACGGCCCCGTGTCCACATCCTTCTCTTTCTTCATTAATTGCTCTTGTCTTTATTAGTTGACCATGCCCCCGTGTCCGCTGAGCATGACCCCGTGTGCTGAAGCATATCTGTACAATGAAGATTTGCCTAGATTCTGCGAATCTTATAGTTGACCATGGCCCCGTGCCCGCTGAGCACGGCCCCGTGGTGGGCAATAGAAGCTTCTACCACTTTGTCTTTTCTGCTGACACTTGGGCACGCCCCCGTGCTGGCTGAGCATGGGGCGTGTTCAGTCTTCTGTCTTCTTGTTTTGCTTGGGAAGATGTTGTCGTGGGGTCGGGCATATCACGTTTGTTCCTTTTCTTGTATTTAAGTTAGATTTTGCTGTCTTTTTGCTTCTTTTGTTAATTTGAGCTCATTTAATCCTGAAAATACAAAAGGAAGACAAAAGCACACTTTTTCCAACATTAGTACTAAAAAGGGTTAGTTTTGTGCCACAATTGATGTAATTTATATGTTGCATTTTGCACACATCAGCCGGTCATGATGGTGCAGGGCAATATAGGAATCCGACATCAGACAACCACGTTCTATTAGACGATCAGAAAAGTAAGTTGTCAATTAAATGGTTTCAATTTTCCAGAATTCAACCAAATGATTGTTGTATGATGTGTTGTTTTTGCTCGTGCATCATTTGTTATAAGCTATGTATTGAAGAATCCCTGTGTTTTTTCATTAACCATGCGTTATTATTATGAAGAAGACCTATGTTTTGAAATGTATTATAATCACGCATGTTTATAACATATGTATTGAAATGTAATATAATCACGCATGTTTTATAAGCTATGTATTGAAGAAACCTGTATAATTTAACTAACCATGCGTTATTAGTATGAAGTATACATTCCTGGATGCTTTTTTTCCTTCATGCGGCATTATTTTTTGATGCGTTATTATTTTTGATGCAACTTGCGTGATTTGTTCTTTCCCTGTGTGTCTTTGGTTAGATGTCATGTTAATAATTTTGTTTTTGTTATTTTTAAAATGTGTAGATGAAAGATTGTATATTCCGGAGGTAGCTTCATCATGTGTTCCTGTTATCGGAATGGAATTCTCTTCCATAGAGCAAGCATATGTTTTTTACCAGACATATGCCAAGAAGGCAGGGTTCTCTGCTCGAAAAGGAGGTGAACATCATGTTCATGGTATTATCAAGACTAAATACTTTGTGTGTTCAAAGGAGGGGCATAAACCACAGGAATTTGATGATCCTTATTCGAAGTTGTCTAAGCCATATAAACGTAGGAACAGACCGACTATTCGAACCGGCTGTAAAGCTCAAATTAAGCTTTCTTCGACGGATGGGGTGTTGTATAAGGTTGATAAGTTTGTTCAGTCGCATAATCATTCATTCGTGTGTCCCAAAGATATGCATTTATTACCAGCTTATAGACATCTTTCCGAAACACAAGAAGAGATGATATGGGAGCTTGGTACATTGAATCTTGGGCCAGTGAAAGCCTTCAATATAATGAGACAAAGATACGGAGGTTTTGAAAATGTTGGCGCAACTAAAGACGATTGCAAGAATTTTAGAGCTAGGATACATAGCTATATCAGAGAGTATGATGCAGATATGGTTATCAATAGGTTAACTGATAAAAAGCAGTTTATGGTTGATTATTCATTCGTTCATTCAGTCGATGAAAACAAACGATTAACTGGCCTGTTCTGGGCCGATGGTTTGTGCAAACGTAACTATGCTGAGTTTGGAGATGTCATATCGTTTGATGCTACATTTAAAACCAACAAGTTAGTCCTCACTTCAATGTTATTCCTATTATTTTATTTTTTGTATAATCTTCTTGTTTTTTATTCATTTTTTAATCCACATTTTGTAGGTATAAAATGGTTTTTGTACCTTTTACTGGTATTGATACCCACTGTCGGAATGTGACGCTTGGAGCCGGGTTACTAGCATCCGAAAGCATTGAATCATACAAGTGGCTTTTACAATCATTTTTGGACTCATTTGGTAAGCAGCCGAAGGTGGTCGTCACTGATCAGGATCCCGCGATGAAACAAGCTATCGAAGCAGTGTTCGATAAGAGTATGCACATATTATGTATGTGGCACATAATGAAGAAACTTGCTGATAAGGTTAGGCTCAACTACAACCTACGTGATTATTATTACAACCTGCGTAATAACTATATTGATTTCTTATTTTTATTTGCCCGTGGTTCAAACAAAATTCATCATGCGTGATTATTATTACAACCTGCGTGATTATTATTTCCTACATTCATTTTTTTTTACTTGCCCCATGTTCAATAAGTTCCAATTCTTTGTTTTAATAGGTGGGACATGAGTTGTGTAACAACGAAGAGTTCAAGAGACATATGTGTGACATTGTATGGACCGATTCGATTGCGCCAGAAACGTTTGAGATAGAATGGAAGCTGATAATGATTGAATTCGGTCTAACCGAGAATAAATGGATTGATGATATGTTTGGCATGAGATCTTCGTGGATTCCAGCTTTCTATCGTTATGAGCCTATGTCTGGGCTTATGCGGACCACCTCCAGATCAGAGAGCGAAAACCATTTTTTCTGTCAAGTGGCCAATTCTCAACTTACCATTGTTGAGTTCTTTAACCATTTTGATGGTGCAATGGACGTGCAAAGATTCAACCATCGGAATAATGACCATATATCTAGAAATACAGTCCCTTATGAATCTACTTTAGAGGATGATGCTATGAAAATTTACACCAGGTCAATTTTTGCTGATCAACAGTCAGAGTTACAAGGAACACTGTCCGAGTGCCTTCCTATGGAGACTAAAATTGAGGAAGCGTTTTTGAAGATAAGTATGAAGGATTGGAAAGCCCACGGAGACGGTTTACTAGAGGTAACACTATCTAGAACAGCTAACATGCGTTATTACATAACAACGTGCCTTTTTTATTTGATTTTTAATTTTCGATTGTTTTTGTTTAGGTTTGTTTCAAGAAAGGGGAGGATGTAATTGCATCATGCAATTGTCGCAGGTTTGAACAATATGGATTGTTGTGCAAACATATATTTTTTGTGTTCAGGATGTTCAAAGTGAAAGAAATTCCCAACAAGTACGTTATGAGAAGATGGACCAAAGACGTGGTACCGAATGATCTAAATAATACTTTTGATTTAAGTGTTGATGATAATGATGCGCATAAAAAGGCCAAAGAGGTTGCGTATGAGATTATGCAGACCGGAGAGTATCTTATTGGTAACTTGATGAAAGATTTCGATCATCTACTTATAGTCAGGGATCGGATGAGGGAGATGAAAGAAATGGTTGATGATCTTCGTATAACCAAGCCCATCGACCCTAAGTTTGATAGATATTCAAGGTTAATAGGTTACGAGAAACCGAACACTGATGCTCCTACTACAGTCCGTGTGCCAACCAGTATTAGAAACAAAGGACGCGGTTCACATAAGCGGATTAAATCAAAAAAAGAGAAAATTATTGGTCTAAAAGGCAAGAGAAGTCGGACATGTAGTGTTTGCAATATCAAAGGTCATGATATTCGTACTTGCGAGGTTTTAAAGGGTAAAGCTAGTGCTGCCGATAAGAATGCCAATAAGAAGGGGAGGAAAAGAAGAGCAATTCAGTTAGAGAATGATCCTGGTTTAGTTGACGAAGAGGACGAGGAGGTAGAAACTGGTGAGGAAGAGGAGGAGTGTGAGGAGGTTGACGAAACAGATGATAGTGATTCTGAATGGGAAGACGAGTAATGGTTGAACCATAATTGCATTCATTAAAACATTCCATATTTCATGATTTTATTAAGACACAACTTTATGTAATCTGTGTCATTCACAACATTTTACCATGATATGCGTGATTAAATATGTCAGTTGATTTTTTTTACCACTTTTCTATAAGCCGATGCGTGATTAATGATAACTATACATGACTATGTGAAATGGAGATCTCAAATGACCATTAAACCCCTCTCTAACATTTTTGCATAACCTGTCTTAACCCTTGTTCGTGATTTCCACCCAAACACAGATTTTCATCATCATAACTAGTGTCATAAAAAAAGACACATACGTGATAATAATTAACATGCATTTTTCATATTAATAATTGTAAAACAATATTTATCGATGTGTGATAAAGGTATGAAAGCATGATATAATTAAGCAAAACATCAGGGCATCCCAAAATATACACACATACGAGTTTAATACACAAAAAACCACCATAGTTCAAAATACCAACAAACATCAGGGCATCTCAAAAATCAACAAAAAAAGTGGATTAATCAGCCATATCACTTACTTCGGTGTCAATATCTTCCCAAGCTTCTTCTCATACTTCTCCATCTTCTCTTTAATCGTCTCCACTGCATCTTTCATGTATGAATAAACCAAGTTATCTGTAGATGTCTGATCATTCATCATCTCTATGCCATTGTCCCTCAGTGAAGACTTTGGTTCTTCTAGGAGCTTCCCCCAAACTTCCTGGGTCTTCTTTTGCTGTTCTAAGAGCCTCCTCTGCACATCGAGAATACAGTTAGAAGAGTTAACATTTGAAGCAAGCTCTGTCAACCTGCGGGTTGACAGGAGTTCCTTGATTGCTTCGCTTGAGGGATCAGTAGACATTGTTGTTTTTTCTTTAAAGAGAGGTGTTATTATTTTTTTTGCATAAATGTATGGGGGGGATGATATATGGATATAGATTGTGAATTAATATGGTAGTTGAGAGAGATTTTTTGGTAATTAAAATTAGACATCTTACATAATGACTAGTCATATCGATTTAAGAGTCTATGTGTAGGTTTCATTATTATTATGAATAATTATTTTTTATATCAACTTGTTTCCTGAATGTTGTTTAATATTTTTAACAAATCTCAGTAGCTTACATAATGCACAGTGATAAAGCACATGCGTGATTATTTCAGTGTTAAGTTTATACATGCGTTATTTTTAATAAAAGCTTATATCCATGCGTGATAAGATGTAGCATGCGTCATTTTTTAAAACATGCGTCATTTTTTATCCATGCGTGATAACTTTTTAATACATGCGTGATTTTTTATCCATACATAATATCTGTACTGGACCAAGAAAACTCCAAAAAAACAGTAGGATGATTCCCGTGAACCATACAGTGGTCATGGTTAATAATTTTATTTGTCCTCTTGTTTGCTATTTCCTTTTATATATCATTGGAAGACCATTCAAAATTTATCTTAAAAGATGGCAGATTCTTCTAATTCATCTTGTGGTTCTTCTTCAGCATCCGGTATGCGTGTTTATCTTAAAAAGAGGATAGAGGAACAAATAGCTGAGGACAAGTCTTGTAAAGACTTGTTGGAAACTAACATTTCTAGGGTCAGAGAGAACATGAAAAGGCGAGACGATATTTTCAATTTGTTGTCTGGTATGACAGATTCAAGTGTCAAAGAGGTTGCTATGATGTTTATGGTTGATCTTGGCAAGCAGGATGAGAAATAGTTGAAGGAGCTTGCGGATGCAATAGCCGTATTAGGATGCTCTATGGATACGAAGATCAAGTTTTTGGAGTCCTATTTTTGATGGTTATTATGTATCATCAATCATCTGGGTAGTTAAATCAGGCGGTTTTCATGTTTATCTAAGTGTTTTTTTATTTTGTATGGAACTTGTGTGTTGAATAAGAAAATTGTCCCATTAGTTTATGATTAATCAGAAAGCTTAAGAATTAAAAATAAAATTAAAAAACCAAGATGTCTAAGATGTTTGCAACAAAGAACATCAACAAAGTAGTTTTACGACTTAGCATTTTGTTTCACTTTTTTTAAGGTTGAAGAACTGATCCAATCGGTCCTTAATTTTGTTATCTAGATCCTGCAAAATATCTACGGTGCTCGCTTTCTTCGTAAATTCCTTAGCTTTGTCGAATACTTCTTTCCTTATAAGATTGTAGTCGGACAATACAATCTTACTAAGATGTCGGTACCGCAAGAATCGAAGTTGTGAATCTTGAATCTTCTTTTTATCTTCGTTCACAAAACCCGGATTCCATGGAGATTTTCCTTTGTATGTCTCCATATGTCTCATAGTGAAGACAGCACAGTCACAACCGTTTTGAAGAGTTCTCCAATCCATTTCCTTTCGAATTATGCTTGCTGTTTCCAAGTTTGTTATCCACTCTTTTTGTCGAATCTTGCCTTTTAGGTATAGTACTAGAACTCTTCGCTATAATCACGAAAAAATCATATTAGTACATATTCATTGTAGTTATATAAAGCTAATTAGAATTACCAGCTTTTCGTGGCGCCCACGGTAGCGTTTGCTATTATTCAAGTCAAACTTAGAGTTATCAATTAACTCGATTTCGCCATTTTTCAAGTGAAAGCACAGGCACCAGAAATGATCAGATAGTAGTACTGGAATGAAGATTAGATCCAATGTGTCAACTTTCTTCACCTGATACTTACACAGTATATCGTCTATGCTCTATGGATACGAAGATCAAGTTTTTGGAGTCCTATTTTTGATGGTTATTATGTATCATCAATCATCTGGGTAGTTAAATCAGGCGGTTTTCATGTTTATCTAAGTGTTTTTTTATTTTGTATGGAACTTGTGTGTTGAATAAGAAAATTGTCCCATTAGTTTATGATTAATCAGAAAGCTTAAGAATTAAAAATAAAATTAAAAAACCAAGATGTCTAAGATGTTTGCAACAAAGAACATCAACAAAGTAGTTTTACGACTTAGCATTTTGTTTCACTTTTTTTAAGGTTGAAGAACTGATCCAATCGGTCCTTAATTTTGTTATCTAGATCCTGCAAAATATCTATGGTGCTCGCTTTCTTCGTAAATTCCTTAGCTTTGTCGAATACTTCTTTCCTTATAAGATTGTAGTCGGACAATACAATCTTACTAAGATGTCGGTACCGCAAGAATCGAAGTTGTGAATCTTGAATCTTCTTTTTATCTTCGTTCACAAAACCCGGATTCCATGGAGATTTTCCGTTGTATGTCTCCATATGTCTCATAGTGAAGACAGCACAGTCACAACCGTTTTGAAGAGTTCTCCAATCCATTTCCTTTCGAATTATGCTTGCTGTTTCCAAGTTTGTTATCCACTCTTTTTGTCGAATCTTGCCTTTTAGGTATAGTACTAGAACTCTTCGCTATAATCACGAAAAAATCATATTAGTACATATTCATTGTAGTTATATAAAGCTAATTAGAATTACCAGCTTTTCGTGGCGCCCACGGTAGCGTTTGCTATTATTCAAGTCAAACTTAGAGTTATCAATTAACTCGATTTCGCCATTTTTCAAGTGAAAGCACAGGCACCAGAAATGATCAGATAGTAGTACTGGAATGAAGATTAGATCCAATGTGTCAACTTTCTTCACCTGATACTTACACAGTATATCGTCTACGCTTGGTGCAAATACTTTCAATCGATCATTGTCTGTGATTTTTGGCCCAAACATTTCGTCTTGCTGCAAAAATTATGGTAATTTTTTCCATCGGTCCATTAATATTAAACAAGCGTGATTATCATATAGAATGCTTAGTTAACCTTAAACATGTATTCATTTAAATTTCAACATGTGTGATTATCATATAGCAGGCGTGATTACATTTCAACATGTATTCATTTAAATTTAAACATGCGTGATTATCATTTAGTATGATTGGTTAACAACCTTAACATGCGTGATTACATTTCAACATGTGTGGGTAACATGTTAAGGTTCAAACATGCGTGATTAATAGTATAATTCATACATGCGTGATTATTGTGGAAAAACTTACAAATATTGTACTTGGCAAGAACAGCATGTAGGGTGATGAATTTTTGTCCCGTTTTTTCTCTTCAAAGTTTAACACATCTACAAACGCGTCCACTCCACTCGAATCTATGTATTGCGATGGGTGAAAGCTTTCAAAAATGATTTTTAGTGTTTCGACTCCACTTTCAGACTTGTATATCAATGTCCTGTTGTTTAAAACCAAATAGGACAGTTTAAAAAGAGATGAAAATTTTAGGTTGTTTATAAGAGACAAAACATCTTACCCAATATCTTCGACAGGAGCTAAGAGATAACAGATGATCGTTTGGTCACGTTCAAGAAGTGGCTCGTATAAGTTGGTTATCCTGTTGCAGTACGGTAATCTGTATGCGTCACCTAATTCTGCCATTCGTTTTTCGTTCCTTTCCCTCAACATTTTCAGACGCGTTCTCACTAGTTGTGTATGTCTCTCGTCATCCGTTAGTTGTCTACGTCTCTCGTCATCTGTTTTCTTTGTGTTCGCAAACACGGGAGTGTTTTGCTTACTGTCATTTGATGTTTGTAGGATGGGTGCCAGTTTTAAAAGCGTCTCCACCGACTGCATTTCTGCATCCGTCACTTCATCAGTTTCTTTAGCGGATGTGCTCGGACGCATTTCTTTACCATAGACGTCAGGGTTTATCTTTTCAAGCTCATTCAACATTGACTCGGTTATTGTATTCTGACTTTGTGCTTTTTGCTGACTGCACTCTACTAAATTTACAGCTTGGTCCATTTGGTGTACCACATCTGCTGTTTGTATGTTTGAGTAGGTTAATTTTTTGTAAACACAAGTTAGAATACGGATAATAATTTAGCAATGATCGTATTTGTTACCTTCTGTCGTCTGCTTGTATACACCTGGTTTGATGGTTTGTAATGCAGCCAGGCATGAGTCTGAAATACCCCCATCGTCATATGTCATATTATCAACATCATGACATCCTATAAAATCACAAACGTTTTCGTTATTATTAAACATTAATTCCCGTAAATCATAAGAAATAACACAAATTCTTATCTACCTTCTGTTTTCCCTGTGTTTTCATCTTCCACGGTTGCATCTCCATCCCCTCCTAACTCTTGAATTGTATCGCCACCCTCTCCAACTTTGTTTTGAAACGCCTCATCACCTCCAGAGCTTACTTGATCAGGTCTCGTCGGCATGGTATTTTTAACCGCATCATCCCATCTTTTACACATTCTCATTATTTCTTGATCCCAGAAACACTTTTCCTTTACATCCGTAACGAGTTTATTCATTTCCGTAACTAGAGAAATGTATTTATTTATATTCTTGTCCATTGTTTTCAACAACAGCTGCATAATTGGATTTTTCTCAATATCATGCGTGATTATCTATCTAAGAAGCGTAATTTGTATTTTTAGCAATATCATGCTTCATTATCTAGGAAACTAGCATAATTTTTATTTATGTTCTTGTTCATTTTTGTTGTTAATCATGGGCTTGAACAGGGCAATGCTTCTCCTAATAAATTGGCCCAATAGGCCAATGTTTTCTCCTAATAAACTGACCCAACAGGCGTTATTAATATAGTGGGTAGTTGATAGCATTAGAAGCCCATTGAACTATTTATGACATCAAGACTAAATTGACCCAGTTACAGTAGCTGTCCAAGCCCAGTTTTTGTAACCATCAGTAGCATACGTCCAATTTTGAAACCCATTTGAACAAATTTACACGCCCAAAATCAGCCCAAAACTGGCCCGTTATACACAGATTTATCCACCTGTAAACACCTAGTCTCAAGATGGCTTCTAAGCGGCACAAGAGTGACAGAAATCATGCAGTATTAATACAAAAGAGTGGCTCAAATCATGCGGTATTAATTTGTTAAACTAACATGCGTTATTAATTTTGTGTACTAGCGTCATTTTTGTAGATGCACATGCGTTATTTTTCTAACATCATAAACAAGTATTATACTGTATTACGAGGTTCTTAAAGCATGCGTTATTCATAATATTATAAACAAAAATCCAGTTTACCTTCTTATTTTTATTTGAGGCTTCCCGCGCAGCGTTATCATAGATCACCCCGGTTAGTTGAAGCGGAGTGTTGCAGTAGTCAAGCTCCTTTTGCGTTTGTGTCCCTATGCCCATTTCTTCTAGGTTCAAATCTGAAATATGTTCACTAGGATTCCAGCCCTCAAACCAATCGGTAGTTGATGGTATGTAACATTCGTCAATCGAATCTTCACCAGCCAGGTTTCTTCTTCTGTAGACCTGTGTGGTATCAACTGGTGGTATTGTGAAGTCATCCGTATCTGTCCTAGGCTGATCTGAAGTATTGAATGCGGTGAGGTTTTCTTGTACCGTAGCTGCCTCATGCAATGGGATGTTGTCAGCGAACAGGTCCGTGAATAACGTCGAAGTTTGTTGATTTACGATTTTGAATGGCGTTGTCAGAGGCTCTTCATTTAGATTATCATCATCATTGATGTCCGAGGCAGTCACATGTTGTTGATCCTGGCGATTGTCAAGCGTTTCTTCATTTTTATCAACTTCATCACAATCTTCAACATTCGGCGGCCCATTGTTGTATAAATATTCTTCCACGTCGTCGATCATAACCGATGTTATATACTTTATGACAGGCAGTTTGACAACTTCATCGAAAATTTTGTGCCTGGAGTTGAAATAATGGCTGTATAGAAGCTGCATATAGTTGTTTGAAAAAAAACAAATTACTACTACCAATATTGTATTAGCATAAATTTTAAAGATGTTTACAAAAAATACCGTTAGAAATGCAACTGTTCCATTGTATTGTGAGCCCAGTTTTTTTCCAACCTTGGCGAGTTCGTTTGAGCGATTCTAAAACAAAGGAGCACCAATCCAGCTTTGGAATGTCTTCCTCTTTGTCAATGGCAAGTAGAAAACTTTGTTTAACCGTTGTTGACTTTGTTATCTCTACAAACAAAGTGTTCCAGTAGGCTAGAAAATTTAACTTGAATAATCTGCCGCCATTTGTTTGTTTTTTCATTGCTTTTGCAACTAATGTATGAGTAATTTTGTTGGTGTCCGGCCACTGGTTTTTGAACTCATCAATAGTTGTTTCTGCCCCTTGAGTAGCTGTATTTTTTTCGACTATCGCTCATTTCCGATGCTTATTTTTTTCCCGTACTATAACATTCCCTTTTGGAATACCAAACACATCATGTACCGAATCTCGGGTGATTTCTAACTTATGTTTTCCTATGCTTAGTGTGCTGTATTGCTCGTCATAGTTACGTACGAGCCAATAACCTAGACATGTGCTTATATGATTAAGCTTTATATTAAGCACATCACCAAATCCAATGCTTTTCACATCCGCTACCTATGCTTCTATAAATTGTTTTACTGTATCTAAGAAACCTGAAGGACTACACCGTAGGCTTATTACATCATAATGATATTCATAGTACGGTCTTGGTTCCCTCCTAATTGGTTCCGCTTCGGTAATCGTCTGTTTCCCCTTTCTAGGATCCATATGCTTGTCTTCTTTCGATGGTTTCTTTTTTACTGGCTCAAAGTCATCATCATCTTGGTCAGTTGAAGTGTTTGGCCTTTTTTTTGTGTTTTCTGCCCTGTTATCTATCAAGTCTTTAATCGGCACTTCAAAATCATCATCCTCATCTTGCAGATTTAATTTTTTTTTTGCTTTTTCTTGACGTTTAACTTGCGAGGTTGTTTTGTTATCATCGTCTGAATCTTAATGGGGGGCTCAAAATCATCATCATCATCATCAGCAACCCCTACACTCAGATTTCAAAACAAATTAAATCAAGCAAATTACCTTTTTCATATAATAACATGCGTTATTATTTTGCTCCAAAAGAATATACAACAGGCGTTATTATTGTTGCCATCAATTTTTTTTCATAACAGAAGCTGTTTAGTAGACAAAAACAAGCCAGAGGATGTCCATTTTTGCCACCAAAACTCACCAAATATTATACAATAGGCGTTATAATTTTTGCCATCAACTTTTTTTCATAACAGAACATAGGCGTAATTATGTTCCTTCGATGCGTTATTATTTTCAACCTTGCTAAATCAAAAATTTTGCTTTTAAAAACGGATGAAATCAAAAGGCAACTTAGATCAGAAGCCCCAATATCAAAATTTAACCTAATAAAACATTCAATACCTTTTAAACAAAATGGAAAGTTTGCTCAAAATCCCCAATTTCACAATTTAACCTAATAATACAGTGGATGGGGGATGAACAATCTAATAACGCTAGTTCAGATCCAACAATCGTCTAATATCAATCATGCTAATACCGCTAGTTCATAATGAATCAACATCAAATTACGCTAGTTCATATCAAATAACGCTAGTTAACCAAACCGGAATTTTTTTGAAGATACCCGGATTTATGCCGCTAGTGTGCACCGTGCGCACCGGATCGTTTCGTTTCTTGCTCCTTCTCTCTCGTTTAGCTTCAATTTTTGTTCACCATGAAACCACCGATTAGTAAAACAATTTCTTCAACTAAAACCCTGTGATTGAAGAAGAAAATAAATGGTTGAGAAAGATGATTTAATCGATACCTCTTAATGTCGTATTCGTCATCCTCAGTTCGAATCGATGCTCGTTTGTTGTTCACCGTTGTTGTCGTCGCTCTCCCTGGTTGTAATCGCCTTCAACCGCACCGTCAATTTTGGGGTTTAATTATGGTTTTTGATTTGAGAGAGAGATTGAGCCGGGTATATAGTTATAGTAAATTAACGATTTTAACCTTTAGTTACCGTAATTACGCTTTTGACCCCGCTTCTAATCATCTAATTAATCACGCTTTTAATCCCCTGATCTGACGGTCAGGATTGTCACGTACATTAAGTACGATTAGCCATAATGTACATTAACCGCTCTCTCTCTCTCTCTCTCTCTCTCTATATATATATATATATATATATATATAGGATCAAGATCAAGAGAAAACCCCCTTGAGTTGTGAGAACTTAGAGAACTCCGACTTCCCGTGCAAGTTTTGCTCCCATTCTTTGCACACACGTAGATTAAAATGTTACAAACACAACTGTAAAAAAAATTCGAAGCGGCGTTTTCAGCCCTTTTACGCTGCTGTAAAAAGCTGCTGACATCATCATGAATCAGCATTTACACCAACTGTAAGGGTTTTTTACGGGTGGTGTAAATCAACAAAAAAACTACTATTTTTTTTTGGACAAGTTAATTTTTTTAGGATTTTAGGTAAAAAATTTTTGAAAGTCTTTTGTAAGGCCTAAGCTCTCTAAGTTCTCACAACTCGTAGGAGTTTTTATTTACCTTAACCATATATATATATATATAACCAAGTATATATGATTTGATAAATGATTAATACAGGGATCTGAGGGAACATCTGAGAAGGCTGACCCAACAGGCGGATAGCAGGCGGAGGGCAGCGGTTATGGAGATGATGAGGCAGCGGGCGGTTGCTAGCAGCAGTTAATGATGGGATCAAACTGTATATATACACCCGTTCCGTGATAAGTTAGTGTACAGTTACAGTTTTGATTAGTTGGATTTTCAAGTATGTTTTTTTTTTGAATGGGGGCAACAGCAGCAGCAGGTAGCTGGGCAACATAGGGATAGAACAAGTACAGACTATAGGCAGGTTTGACTAACTTTATTTCAACAATTAAGACATGGGATTTTGTTTTTAAATTTTTTTTTTTTTTTTTTTGCTTGGTAGTGACCTTAGGTCATGCAAATATTTCTCCCACTTTGTTTTATAGTGATTGTTCATTTAAAGTCGCGTGAAGTTGCTCGATCTATGCCAGTTTGAAGATCAAAAGAAATCACCCCTTGCTTTGTAAAAGAAGTTGCCCATTTTGACCCGTTAATGAATCTGATCCGGTTTATTCATCAAACCGGTTCCATTAAAATGGTGAACCTAAATAATTTATATTAAACGTGAATTGTATTAGTTGAATAAAGATTACATACTAAAGGCTCTATATATAGGGCATGATGTTACAGTTTGATACATTATACAACGAACTATTTAAAATACTATTCCGGCTTAGATAATATAGTCTAACATTCCCCTGCAAGTTGAGGGCGGGGTGTAACATCCCACATTGGTTGTGAAGGGGAACGAAGACTGTTACACGAGGAACAACTTGCAACTTGGGCCGTAAAAATAGAAAACCCTATGAAGATAACAACTTAGTGAAAACATCTACTTCAACATGTTTCCAATTAAGCAATTAGAAACAAGAAATGGCTCAACCATACCTTCCAAATTCCAATATCCATAGTTGGTGTGAAGAGGGTGAAGGCAAACCTATGAGAATTGTGATTGGTTTTCTCTTGAGAAGTAAAAGGAGCAAGATTGACCATGGTGATCGGTTTCAATAGGTTGTAGTGTTTTAGTAGAGTAGAGATGGAAGTGTTAGATAGGGTAGCCGGAAAAGAAATTTTGTGTGACAGGTAGGGTAGGGGTTAGCGATAGGTTAATTAACCTAGCTGTGATACCATATTAAACGTGAATTGTATTGATTGAATTAAGATTACATACTAAAGACTCTATATAGAGTATTACAATTTAATACCCTATACAATGAACTATATAAAATACGATTCTAAGTTGAATAATATAGTCTCTGGACAATTTACTAAGGAGGTGAATGTTAGGGTCGATGGTGATTCCTTACTCCACATGCGAGCAAGTTTGAGTTTACATGCGACATTAATTGCATAACTCCACACCCTTGCGTGTGCACACTATGATTGTGGATAATGGGCGCAACGTGGTGTTTTGATGGTGCACTTGTGGATGATATCATGAAACTATTCATGAAAGTGGGTTTACAATGTATAATATCATTGTTGACCCTAGTGGTTACTCATTATGATTCCATGAATTGTTCATACACCGGATGTGTTAAGACATGAAGTTTACCTTTAAAACATGAATGTTTATCTCATGCTCAAGGGTCGAGAACTATGTCAACGTTTTCATGCTCTAAATTGCAATCAATGTCTTCATTCTCATAATATCGCCGTGCTACTATATTCACACTTGGAAGCGCAATAAATTTATGTTTATGTTTCACTCATGATGAACTTTAAGTGCATAGATATGATCATATGGCACATGCCTCGCAAATGCGAATATTCATCCACCTTGTAGTGCCATGTATGAAAAGTTTGATCAAAGTTTTGTAGATTTCTTACAGCGTACTTTTTCATGTAATAAAATCCTAGTTTTTGTCACTTTCTATTTGTTAGATCCGATCCAAATCGAAACTACTGACACTGGTCACCTATACGGTTCAAACTTTGCAATGACAACAAATGTTTTAACAATCAGATTAAGAATCATCACAACGAAACAACGTTCTTATAACCACGGTCTAAAAGAGCAAAGGTTGTATGAATAAACAAACTCGAGTTATTAATCTATACGGGCCGAACTTTGCAATGACAACATATGTTTTAACAATCAGATTAAGAATCATCGCAACGAAACAATTTTCTTATAACCACAAACTAAAAGAGAAAAGGTTGTATGAACAAACAAACAACTCGAGTTATTATGATCTTCTAGAATGTCCTGGAGAACTTTCTGATTTCATACATAATGGACGATATGGAAACAAGATCCTTGTTAAGGGCGGACCCACCATCGATTTTCTTCATGCAATCGGAGAGTCTTGTATAGTAAAGTAGAAGTTGCGTCAAGGCGGCTCTTAATATCTCCATTCCACATAGGAAGTTGCTGAACGACGTGATTACATCACTGTGCATCAATTCTATTGCTGCTTTCCATCTACTTCCAAAATCCTTCACGAGTGGTTCAACTTCAGCCACCGTGATTGGTTTGTCAGATCCGGAATTCGGGTCCTCAGCTGCAATACAAAACGTCAACCTTAGTCTGACCTATTTTGACCAATATAATCGATAACAAACACAGAATGTGATGAAGATTCATAAACTCACAGGCACGGGTTTTTACAAACTTTATCAGATTGCCAAAATGTTCCAACAGCAATTCTTCCTGTGAGAAACAAAATTTATAACATATTATGTGCTAAATATGATTACAAAAAATAAACAAAATTATGACAAAGCTACATGTATATGCATTTAAGGATATTATGTAGTTAAAAACTCACCACATAAACAGCAATATAGTTCTTCAGAAGGTCTTCAAAATGGGCCTGAATTTTGCCACCTTCTGGGCCCGTTTCCTAGAAATGAAATCGCATTATAGCTAATACATAAATAATTGTACAATGTAAGCGTAAAAGAAATTTTTTATTGATATATCTAGTATGTTAATGCAAAACTCTAACCCTAATACGAGCACATTCCTGTGAAGCAAGCCCAACACTGAGAAAGGGAACATAATATTAGAGGCGGAAAATAGTGAGACGGAACGGGTCAAATAGAATAAATTTATGGTATGGGTCAAAAAAGGTTGGTTAGGATTTGGTTGACCTAAACAGTCCCCAAAACTTAGCTTTTTTATAAATAACTTCTGTATCCAATATGATTGCAGAAATATATATTTTACTTTTTTTAAGTAAATGGTAGACATCAGAAAAAACAAAAGGCTAATTTATTGAAATAATAAGATAGTTGGCCGGATTCGAGTTGGCTAATCTCCAATACAAAACACTGAATAATCAAAGTAAACAAGACACAGGAAACTAGAATAGGAAATGGAATACTTAAATACTTAAATAAGAAATATAGTAGTTACTAATCCTAAATTTCAGCCCCTACATTCAGCCTCTAGACTTTGATTTTGACTTCCCTAAAATTCAGCCCCGTGATTTCTTGCCTTCTTTCCCACCACCACACATCAGCTGGGTCTGACCCGACCCAGTTTGACCCTGATCCAGTATTGGACTCCTATCAGTAAACTTCAGACCATTTGACCCGTTTCTTATTCAGTGAACTTCTATTATTTAGCAGTTTGACCCATTTCAGGTAAAACGTAACCCGAATTGATCCATTCATAAGTAAATGGGTCGAAATTGCAATCACTACATGAAACAACACAGTACACAGTTTGATCTGACAAAAAAAGCTTCGTACCTTCAAAACTGCAATTGTCATGTCATAGTTATTAATAAGAAAAACCGTCTGCAGTTTCGGTTTTGTGAACGTTTTGGCAAGCTTAATTAGCAAGTCATCAATAGCCATTTTCAGTCTTTCCATGTTCAGGTCAAGCTGTGAATGGAACAGAAAGTTAAAAGCTAATGCCTCTCGGGTTTACATAACGAATGTATTAAACACATGAGTTTCTGAATCAAACCTGTCCATCCCCATAGTCAACATTAAGTTGAATAAGCGAAGCTGTAAACTCAGCGTAACGCCTCATGACGTAATGCGGGTGCACATCATCTTCCCACAATGTTTTTACATTTGCGTTGCGCAAACTGTTTATGTGCATATCAAATACCATCTTGAAACGTGGCCATAATGATATATTCACCTAACCACAATCATGTAATGTTAATTACAGTTATATAAACAAAAATACAAAAATATTATACAAAAAACTTTATTCACATTAACAAAAAATACACGTTACCTTGTCTAAATAAGAATCAAGACATGGAATCCGTCGCCTAGACATTATGAGCTGAGAATAGTATAAAAAAATGATGTATTATACAAAAAAAGAAGTGTTATTATTATGTTTAGTATTATCATCATTATTATTATAAACTTGAGTTGTTACCTGGTGTTGATGGGTGATGCGGATCATAAGCATTATACCAATTGCATCAAAGGAGTTTGGAAGAACCGTACCAAAGTGCTCATCCATTACAGCAAATGGCCCTGACAAAAATTTAAAATTAAAAAATGTTACTGGTGAATATATACTATTGAAATTAGACAAATGTGTTCTAAAGAATTTGATCAACACCTGAAAATATTTCGTAAAATACAGATTCTTCTCCAAAGAAATCACCACAGAACACATATCTGCAAAATATTATAAAAGTTAAATGGTGTATTCCTGGTTCAAAACACACATTTGTATGTGTGTGTGTGTTGTGGGGGGGGGGGGGTTAAAAACATATATACAGTACTCTGAAGTGGCAGTATCCATAAGCAGCTTATGCAAGCTCCTGAAGAGAACTTCATAAGGATATTTTTTTGAGCTTGCTTCAGCAATATGTGGAATTAACGAAGGCTCATCAATTTCCTAAACCAGTAGCAACTAAATAAGAAAACTGAGATGCCAGGTGGCAAGAAAACAAACAGATATAATTTGAAATCAGTTATAAGACCTTGAGAATGCTTATCCTATCTCCGAGAGCAAAGATAGCAGACCGGTTTTTCAGAGGTTCTCTTCCTCTTGAAAAAAGGCTCGTGCTTCTGGTGTCAACACCTATCAGATCTGTAGGTCCCGCTATATCTAGTTGTAGTTTCTCTAATGCTTGAATATAAGCACGGAAATGAGCGCTTAGGACCTGAATAATACAAAGATGTCACTTTCAAGTTATAAAAAGGTCACACCATGACCTGATTATATATTTATATACCATGTAAAAATGTAACTAAAAGTACACAATAAAAATAATCGACGTCTTAGAGAAATTTAATTAGTCTACCTTGTTCATGGTATCAGTATATGCTGCCCGAACTTCATTATAGATATCCTTCCCATGCTCTTTGAGAAAGGAAATAGCATACCTGCATGAGTAATAGACCCGATAATACATGATTAATCTAAATAATAAAGTTATTACAAGATATCCTATATAGATAAATATATAAGATTATGTATTAGTCCAGTATGTAGCCCAATCGGCCTTAGGGTTTAGTTTAGATGTGGTTCCTTTATACATGTCCCCTCCATGATCTAAATTAAATACACAAGACATACATTACAATCATTTATATTCCTTCATCAGTTCATCTTGTCTCTGATTGCAAGAGGCTAAAATAGACTGGATGCTAAGCCAATACGATTATATGAAATTATATACCGTAGGGGGACGATCATGAGAAAACTCTTTCTTCGTGAGAAAACTCGTGAAAGCTTTATCAAACGATTGATATTTGTGTTGAATGTTTTCTAGGGTTTAGGGTTTAATTTTTAGAGGTTAGGGTTTAGCTTTAGCATTTAGTTTTTAGCTTTTAGCCGTTAGCCTTTAGGCTTTATTTTTAGGGTTTAGGGCTTATTTCTTAGGGTTTAGGGATTAGGGTTTAGTAATGGTTAGATAGTGTTTTCTCACAAAGAGGAGTTTCCTCATGATTCCTCATGACTTGTACATGTAATAAAAATGCTTAAAACCAACAGCAAAAAAAAATAGCTTAATTGGTTTTTTTGACTTGTACATGTAATAAAAATGCTTAAAACCAACAGCAAAAAAAAAAACTTAATTAGATGGTGCAAAAACTGCCGCACGCGGGCCTGGGTTTTCGGAGCTGCATTCGTGTGACGTGCGGGCACGCACGAGTTCAAGCAAATCCCAGCTGAGAAAATCATTTTTTGCACCCCCCCCCCCCCCCCTGCGCACGCGTAGGACTTGTGGTAAAACATGTCATAAAGCTACAATGGAGTAGTAAATGCTTTACCTTATAAACAACCACTCACTTTGTCCCCACACCGATGTGGGACAAAGTATTTACCCCACCTTTTGAGACTTTCATTCCCATACCAAGATTTCTACCACCTCTTGATGAACATTTATTTATTTTGCTATTAATATTATATAGGTTCTAGAATTCTAGTATATATATGGGCTCTAGATATGAATATAAATATATATATATATAGGGGACCGCTAGAATGAGAACCACCTCGAGTTATGAGAACCGCGAGAACTACTTGATCCGGGGCGAGGTGGACCAAATTTTTTTTTTCAAAAATATATATATATATAATTTTTTTTTTCAAAAACGTATATATTATAAACACATTCGTAAAAAAAAAAAACGCCGTTCGTGTAGTTTTTTACACCACAAGTTTGTGGTTTACGAGTTCCGTAAATTTACGGAACTCGTAAACCACAAACTTGTGGTGTAAAAAACTACACGAACGGCGTTTTTTTTTTATTTTTTTTTTACGAATGTGTTTATAATACATGCATCTACGTTTTTGAAAAAAAAAGTTTGGTCCACCTCGCCCCGTACGGTGTGGTTCTCGCGGTTCTCACAACTCGAGGTGGTTCTCATTCTAGCGGCCCCCTATATATATATATACATATGAATGATATTATAAATTAACTGCATAGATGGGATATATAAAAAAATTATATAAACATCTTGCGCCTCGGGTACGAAAAGCCCACCGCTTTTGCGCTTTGCGCTTCAATTTTAGACCTCGTCGCTTTTGTGCGCCTCTCGCTTTTTAAAACCAAGTGCTAAACATAATCCTAAAATATGACTAACAAATCTTAAAAACTCTAATGAATATCATATCTAATAATGAACAAGAGCATTTAATATTTATTATATAATGCTAAAGTTCTAATGAGATGAAATATAATATTATGGAATAATAATAAAACTGCTCAACATGATCATCAAGAACGCACTGCCTTTATTACTCCCAGTTGAATGCCCTAAAGGTAAAAACTTGTTAAAATAATAGTTGTTACAGATTAATAAACAGGTAGATTCATATTTACTAGATACCATAATTACTGGATATATCATACTGAAGACATTTAAGAGAGAAAACTGACTTGTATTTTAACAGGATGCTCTGCTGAAGAATCTGGATATTTGTTTTAGGTTTCCGCAATGCATAAAGCTTCTGAATCATGAATTCAAATACCTGAAAGTTCAAACGAAAATTAAAAATAAATTACAATAAACAAAGAGAGACCATCAACAAAAATCAAACATGCCAGTAAGTTTACTTTACCTTCGAAATTGCTTTCTGTCTAAGTCTTTCTAACTCAGGCTGAACATCTTTTAGAGCATTTGACGTTTTAACCATGGAATCTACTTCCACAAACTTCAATTTCTTACTCAGGATCTCCAGAGTCCTAAGGTATTCCTCATTTACCTAAAGTAATATTTGGAATCAAATATCAAACAAATAATATGCATTGCAGTATGTTTGCGACATAAATGTAAATCAAACGTCACAGAAGATCTCAAAACGTTGCAGTATATCAAATTTCTTGCTTTTCTAACAAAAAGACAAGCTGGTACGAGTCGGCAATTTTAAAACCTCCATTAAGTTAGCAAAATTGGCATTCCAGCTCCATCAAAAAAAACAAAAAAAAAATCCAAGAAACATGTTGCAGCCCAAAACTAATTACCTCTCCATCAACAATTATGTCTATCATCCTTGGTGGTACAATAATTTCTTCAACAAATTTCGCCAATTTTGATTCTGCAACCTGTGAAATATGGCACAAACAGTAAATCATAGCGCGGATTAGAGAAAACTTTTAATTAATATAAAACAGGCAAAGTTGCATTTGAAAGATATGTTTAAAACATTAGGCACCTATTTGGCTATTTCACACAAATGACACACACGTAGACTTGCAGTATACCCACATTATATAGCTGGAGGCCCACACATATATAGACTAGCAGGCCCACACTCGATATCAATGCAGCAAATCCTAATGTTAGTAAATGACTTGAATCAGAGTTGAGATGATAGATTTATTATTTCACTTTGTAACTACAATTATTTTTCAGTTAGTAGGTAAAGACTTCTATTCTTAGTACAGTATATATAGACGTCGACTTAATGCTGTTAAATCACGAGAGGCCTGAAATAGTTTATCAATAACCAGTGAATTTACAGAACATAACGGCCATACCTTGCGATTTTTGAGCTTGAGCCCCATATCCAAAGATTTCTCCTGAAGAATTTTTATGTCTGAACTAATAGAGCCAATCTCAACCTACCACAATATATATGGAATAATTTGAAGAATGCAATATAAAAGTATGATCATAATTTCCACGATCATAGCATAAGAAAACTGCAATACACTTTTGTCTGAAACATAAACCATTACCTGAAATCCACCAAGCAAAGTTTCCATTTGTGAAAGAATGATGTCACAATCACGGATTTGATCATGCAGTGACACTAGATTATCACTCTCTGTTATGTACTCCTGTTAATAAGAAATTAAGAGGTTAGGTGAACGTAAATATGCATATTATGGTAGCATGGTACCTTAAATGCAAACATGAATAGAAAAAATAATAATAGATGCAGAATTCAGAAATTAGAGGATATAAATTAAAAAAACAAACAAATAACTACAGCTGGGCCACCTGCCTGTATTGAGTCCAATTCTACTTGGCGTAAATTGTTTTCAACTCCCTTAGTATACTCCCGCAATTTCACACCTTTTGATAATATGTTTGCAACAACCTAAAAGCAAACAAGTAAACACCACATTATACAAAAGTACATACGTGTCTAAATACAAATTTCAGTTGCCATTATAGTTAGAACTACATAAAATCATGAATAAATCCTCACAATAAGAGATGAAAACACTTATAAACACCAAATTTCAAATAGAAATGGTCCAGTTATTTTTTAACAACTGTACACATGCATGGTTTTAGCCAGGATAATATTTTGACATACATCAAAGAAGTGTGCATGAAACGATATACATCTAATAAATAAATGATTAATTATCGAATAATAACCAACTGAATAAGTGTTCATATAAGTAAAGGTACCTCGTCGGCTTTGCACTCTTCAAGCTCTTGTTGTAGGCCTTCCAATGATATATCATTGCTGTAATAAACCAATCATTGATTCAAAAAGCTCAAAATCAAGCTTTTGACTTCATTACAAAATAACAACATTTAAAATCAATGAATCAATACTAAAACTAAAAGCCTAAAACTATAAACACAAACAGTAATAGGCTCATGAGCACATTATCTTAACTTTCGGCTGGAGCAAGGGTAAAGAAGTGTACCTGCCTGCATCTTCTTCAATAGTTAAATCACCAACAGACCCTAAATTAAAAACAGAGTTGCTGGAATCCATGGTCTCACCTTCTGATTTACGCTGAACACAACAATATCCACACACATGTCACACATAGATTAAAAATGAAGCGAAAAAGCTGCGCTAAGCAACCACTTTCAACTAACTACATACAAATGAGGGACCAATTCATCTGTTGCCATTTTTACAGTCAATACAACAATCACTGGCCTGCTGCTAACTGTATGCAATTAGAACCAACGCAGAACTAAGTTAACAAAACTAGAGGGTCACACATTTCTCATATATATAGTGACTAAATCTATCTGGAAAATCATCAGATAAGATATATTTGTTGTATCAGTAGTATTGAAACCGGAAGCAATATGTTAGGCATTCAAATCATCGTATGTCTATTAGTTAGTTAGTTTGTTTGTTTAGTTCATTCCTGATCATAGTCACATAATTCGCTGGTGATTTTCGTTTTGGTTCGTCCGATCCATAAGAAAAAACAATTCAAATGTAATAGAGAAGAAATGGTGGCTAATCGAATGAAGCTTACCTGCTGGCTGAATCGTAGAATGAAACAAGATCTGTCAGTCCCCTGTTTGTTTTTTAGGTTTAGAAAGCGAACAGGGGAGATAGAGGGGGTGTTTGGGAGACTTAGGGGTTTGGTAGCCTCTTAATGACCATTCAGATGCTACATCTTAATGGTTTAAAACTAGGGCTGTAAACGAACTGAACGTTCAGCGAACAGTTCGTGAACCGTTCGGCGGGAAGTTCGTTTATGTTCGTCCGTTTAATAAACGAACGAACATGAACAAGAAATTTCGTTCGATTAGTTAAATGAACGAACTTGAACAGAGGTCTCGTTCGTTCAATTGTGTTCGTGAACGTTCGATAAGGTGTTCGTGAACGTGTTCGTGAACATTCGTTAATTTACGTTCGTTTATGTTCGTATGTTTGTGTTTTAATTGAAGATCTTTGTACTTTCTTATATTTTATTTGTACTTTTTATATTATTAAACTTTTATTATTTTTATTACCCTAACATTTAAACTAGGAAACCCACTTTCACCTTGTTTATGCATCATTTCCCCTTCATTTCTCATTATTTACATCAGCGAATACGATCGACCTCCGTTCCACAATAAGGGATTCAAGTTCGAGTGCTACTCTCTAGGCCATCTATCTTTATCCTTCGTCGTGTTTGCCAATTTTATTTGTGTTCGTTTGTGTTCCTGAACCGTTCGCGAACACCCTCATTTCCTTAATGAACGAACACGAACATAAAATCTCGTTCGGTAAGTGTTCATGAACCGTTCGTGAACAAATTTATTTCCTTAACAAACGAACACGAACAAGGCTTTGTTCGTGTTCGTTCGGTTCGTTTACAGCCCTATTTAAAACCTTTGAATGAATAAGAGGCAACCTCAAGTCTGAATGGTTAAGAGGTAACCTCTGAATGGTAAATCATCACATGTCACATTCTTCTACCTTCTCATTGGTAAAATTCTTAATGGTTCCATTAAGAGATAGCCTCTTAATGACCATTCAGAGGCTATCAAACAGCCCCTTACCAAAGAGAAGCATTTGATATTTGATGATGGTATATCTTTTATATGTCCGAGATTAACTTTTTTTTTTTTTGAAAGTTAACTTCATTCACAAACAGGCAGACCCAAACCGGGCCAACCAAAACAGCCAGACAACTACAACTTACATATTAACAAAAGAGTTCCACTCTACCCAATCTATATCTCTATACTTCGATCTATTCGCGAACCAAATAAAACCCAACGCCTTAACTTCGCTAATAATTTTTTCTATCCTGAAAGGAGTATTAGAAAAAATAAAATTATTCCTGGCTTTCCAAATGCTCCAGCACGCAATCCTCACTATGCCTTGAACCGCTTCCTTCTTTTTCTCCGAAGCCCTGATGGTTTTGTGAACCTCAAGAAGATCTTTTATAGAAAATGCGAAGATATACGGAATGTTACACCCCATTTTGGTTAGAAACGTCTCCTTGTTTTGAAAGGAAAAAACCTTGTTTTGAAAGGAAAAAAACAACTCCTGTTGTGTATGTTAAAAAGAAAAAAATAATAATGTGAATAAATTTGTTTATGTTAAATGTAAAGTAGAGAGGTGATGTGACTGATTTAGTATGATGAACAGGTATATTCAATATAATAATGATACTTTTAGCACAACCCGGGTTGATATTTTAAACATAGCGCTTTGTCCTTTCCTGTACATATAGTACCTCGACAAATAACTGGCCTATTTGCTTCACTACGACAAAGGGGAAGTAGTATACGTGACGTACCAAGTTCTGTGTTGACTGTAGTAGTGATTGTAAATCAATTTGTAAATACAAATTGATAGTTATAAAATGTTACAATTAGAAAAAACATCACTACCAGAAAACAAAGTTTCACATATAGAAAATCCATTAGTGATTATTGACAGATAATCCTCATATCCCACAAAATCCCATATAAAGAAGTCATCTGATTTGTATTGCATGTCCGAGAATGAAACGAGTCAAAACAACTTAATAGAATGTTAAACATGCTTTCATATGGTAGCCTGTAAACCGCTTTACTAAAAACGGTAGACCCATCAAGTTTTGATCTGATTTTTATGCATCACCAAACCCACCATACATGACCATCTTGCCACCGCGGACCCAAATACTTATAATAACCGCCTTTGAGGTGGCTTTCGAGCTTCGACTCATGCATCAATGAGGTATTTAAGAACCACACAACTATTAACATAACATATATATATAGCTAAGAGTTCAACATCCTATAGAGAAATATAAAAAGCGCAAACACGACAACTAGGAGTTTTGTAGGAGCATTAACAACTTAAACTATGATTTTGATTTATGGTGAAAACGGCGGCAGGAAAGTCTGACTGTATGGCCGTTCTCCATGTTGTGCCATCGCCATCTGGCCATTTCCTGTCAAATACAACACCAAACACTGTCACTACAACGCAAAATATCCTTTTTTTTATTCAAAAATGGGTTTTTTTCAAAAAGCATTACAAAAATGGCTGGTTTTCTTGATGGAATTTAATTTTAAGGTAGTCACCATCTAAGATAGCGACTTTAGAGTTGTGGTCGCTATCTCATATGGCGACTTCACTTTGCAGTTTGCAGAATCTGGTTGGATTGAATTTCCAGAATGTCTTTTTGTTGTCTTCACTTTTGCAAAGTAAAGTGGCAGTCTAAAAAACAGACATTCTGGACACTCTTCTAATTAGATTTGCATACTCCAAAAATGTACCGTTTTACTTCATGTAACATCTTGTTAAAAATCTTAGTACCACTATATATACGACAGTAATACCGGATTCATTTTGACTATTTAAACAGAAAGTGTGCACTGTAATAAACATACTGCTACCATAGAATTGTGTCCAAGGGGATAAGTTCATATCGAACATTTGTCCAAACTCAGCTCGTTGAACATTAACATTGTTATCAGGCTCCATCACATTAGCTCGGTTCACTTGCTCATTTTGCCTGCACACAAGTGTTAAAAGCAATAATAAGATCATACCCTTGCACTAAGAGCTTCCCATTAAATAAAACAAGTGTGCCAATAAGTGGAAGTGGCATGAGTGTTTGTTATTACGGTTTACTCAATCACTAGGTGAGGTTTCCATGATTGGTTTTAGAGTAAAGTACGTGCATGGTCCCTGTGGTTGACCAACATTTCAGATTTGGTCGCTAGCTTTCTAAAAGTACACGGATGGTCCCTATGGTTTGCACTTTGTAACATATTTAGTCCCCAACTTTTGCCAAAAGTACATGAATGGTCCCTGTGGTTTGCACTTTGTAACATATTTAGTCCCTATCTTGAACCTACTGAAACCACAGGGGACTAAATGTGTTACAAAGTGCAAACCACAGGGACCATCCGTGTACTTTTGAAAAGCTAGGAACCAAATCCAATTTTTTAATTAACCACAAGGACCATCCGTGTACTTATGAAAGCGTGAAACGCTGTGAGACATTTAGGTCCTCGACTGAGGTGCGTTTTTTTAAACCAAGTAATTCCATGTCCTTAAATAATAAATTTAAGTTTTTAAACGTCGGAAACCACGCTCCATTCCACCTATTGGCAGACTTGATTAGAATACATGAAGTTATAGTTACCTCGCAGGAAGAAGGCCACCAAAGTTCATGAAATTCATTATTTGTACTTGTGGATCTCTTGGTGGAAGCCAGTCGAATATGTTGCCTGAGTTTGGTGCAACCATGTTAACGTTTATCGTCTCAGGAGGCAAAGCAACCTATAAAGAATGGAGCAAGAAACTGAATAAACTAAAAAACCGTAATGTCGCTATGATTTTACTTCTTTTTGAGACTGTATGGACAAACCTGTGAAGTTGACTGTGCATCTGCAGAGTTGTACTTCTCTAGAACGTGCTAAACAAACGAAAGACAGTTCAGATTATTTGTATGTTCGTTAATTATGAAATACAAATTTGAAGTAACATTGAATATGTTTTTGTAATGTTAGGAATGGCAATTACCCAAAACATGACGATACACGAATATACAAAAATAAGCAGGTTTTGGGTTGATTTCTAACCAGTTTTATAAAACAGATTGTGCACATGTTGACCTGTTTTAAGTTTTAACCTGTCGAGTTAAACATGTCGACCCATCAACTCACTAAAACTTAGAATTAAAAAATAAAAATGTATATATATTTTATAAGGTCAACCCACCCCCATTTATTACAATGCACCAATCCATTTATTTTTCAGTAAGAATAAATTACTAGTTTGGCCCCTGAGGTTTAGTCAATTTAACCCTTTCGGCCCAAAAAGGAATTATTTTGACACATCAAACCATGAGGTTGCATTTTGTAACGGTTTTGGGCCCTGACACTTTGTTACTTTTTATGTTATGTGTAAGAGTATATTGGTCCTTTTACACCTCAGGGGTTGTTTATGTAAATTACATAGCTTTTTTTTTTTAATTGAAGGGGCTACTTGTATAATTACTAACAGTTTGGTTCCAGTTTGGGTTTTATTAAGGGCCAAAACCGTTACAAAATGCACCCTCAGGGTCTGATATGTAAGATTCCTTTTTGGGCGAAAGAGTTAAACTGACTAAACCTAAAGGGCCAAAATAGTAATTTACTCTTTCAGTAATGTACCTTGCGCAGACGAACATGCCTTAAAGTCTCCTCAAGCATTTGTTCCCGATACTCAGCCTCAGACAATGTTGAAATTTCAGAAGGATCCCCTTCAAATATCCTATGAAGTATGAACATACCAATAAGATTCCAAATCATACAACTTTCATCAATACCTCGACATCATTAAGATAACATGGATTTATTTGTGTTTTAAACATGTTTGTCAAATTGTCTCCAGTCATAAAAACATTCATTATAGGATTAGTTTAGCTAAGCATGAATTAAATACAAATGTAATCTTTGTAACCTAGTCATAAAAACAAATTTTGGCCTCTTCCACCCTTGCCCTTCGCCTATTTTAATATGTAACGGAAACGTTTTGGAAAGTTCAATTATTATTAAATAGTAAGGGACCGGATCTTGTACAAAGTATTGTAATCGTAGGAAGTGTAGGAGACAATATAGGTCACTGTTCTAGGAATTTAATGGTTGAGATTTAGTCCCCAAATAATTGAATCACATTCAAAAACAAGTGGTGAAAGGGCAAAATAGAAAAAACCACTATTGTTGACTTTTAAACCCACTTCCACCACGATTTTTAAGCACCCATTACTTTTTCATATGTAAATATATTTTTTTTTAAAGATCAAACCATAAAAATGAGCATTTTATTCTCTTTAATTTGAGTAGTCTATTGCTATAGTTTTTCTAATTTTTAACAAAATTTTATTTTACAAGCTACGTGATTTTTTTGTAACGTTACGGAATTATGTACCAGTATGTAATTACGTAATATGCATTTTACTCTGAAACAACTATAATGTTACGTGATTATGTACGTAATTATGTAACACTACTTGACTATGTAACATTACGTAATTACGTATTACATATTTAAATGGATGATTATACCCCTGGCTTGAAGGACATGTGGCAGATTTTTGTGGTCTCCTACACTTCGCACACTTTCAACCTCTTGTACACTCCACACTTGCCCTTTGCCGATTTTAATATGTAACAGAAACGTTTTGGAAAGTTTAATTATTATTAAATAATAAATTGCTCTCCAAAACAAAAATCATACTAAATTTGGACCTTTTATTTTGACCTCTCCCACTGATACTTATGGCTATCATGTAACATAAAAGATCTATACCTGAGCCGCTTCTCCATTTCTATCATATGGGATTTGCAGCGGACGATCTCTTGTTGAATTTCCTGTCACAAAGCAAATATATTATTAAGAAGTGTGAAGGATTTATCATTAGCAACCATAAATCTCTATGAAGAAGATTGAATACAATATTATATACCTCAAGTTGTGAATCCCCGCTCGATGGACTGTTTCCAAAACCAAATAAAACAAATTAGTATAATTAGACGCTTTTGTACCATAAAATCAAATTAGAACTTTAAATCGAAATACCCAAAAAAAATTTAAAAAAAAAACAAAAAAAGATTAGTAATATGAGATAGATGTATTAAATCGCGATTTATATAGAAAAGAAATAAACCTTGCTTGGTTCTGAATTTGGTGATCTTGCGCTTCGCTTTTTAACCTTCCCAACGCCCTTTCGAGGTACTAAATACGTATAAAGATTTGGTTAGCTTATTTGATTAAAATCAAACATAATTTTTCTATATACTCCATAGTTGCGTATCAATTTGCAATTATTTCTTAATTGTAAATGAAACCGCGGTATTACTTAGGCCCAAGGTAGTATAATAAATCTAAGACGGTGAGTAAATATATACCTCTTGGTTCTGCAATCTTCATATAAAGACGGATCCATGAACATCACAATGAACAATAAAACATTAAAATGTAAAGAAGAATCATTAATAACACAAGGAAAACATAATCAAAGAACTATTAACACTAATTAATGAATACCTTCCCCTTTCATGCTCCGGAAGATTTATGTATCGTGAGATAATCTCTTCGATACTGTCATACCCCCAAATGAAAATCAAGGAAAGCAATTAACACGTATTCCGAGTAAAAAAGTACAAAAATGAATCTATTGTGCGCAGGGGAGTTATTATCTACCTTCTACTTCCGGAGAAAATGCTAGCTCTTCCGGAGGGGGAAAACATGATGAGTGCAACATCCACATCACATAGAACAGACAGTTCATAAGCTTTCTTGATGAGCCCATTTCTTCGTTTTGAGAACGTAACTTGCCTATTTGTTGTGTTTTCTATCTTCTTGATCTGCAATTTCACTCTCCCCATTACTCAATCACGAATGATAAATTTCTTTTAATATTTTATGTAGTTCGGGTACTACGGAAAGAACGGAAGAGATGAATATACGAGAATGATGATGAATGTGAAGAAATATATGCAATAAGTTTTGTCACTACTAGGCAAGGTGACATGAGAGAGAGCTGTGGCGGTGCCCGTTAGTGTCACTTTGCGAAAATTAATACTATAGTATTTAATCGATATTGCGTGTAAGAGTGAAAAAACAAGATATTTATGAAGGTGTGCACAAAATTCTTAGTAAGTTATGAATCGAGTTTCAAAAGTCAAGGTTTGCGGGTTTCCACTCCGTAAATTCATGGACGTTGTATCCTATCAACGTGTTGAAGATGGAAAAGGGAGATTGTTGGGAAATACATCAAAAGGAACCTATGTTGTGTTGAGTTCCTACGGATGAAGTCTTACTACCAACCAGATATTCCTAGCGGAAAAGTTGTAGAGTTGCCACCGACATAGTTGTTAATAGCAAATATTGGACGATAGCGACAAACACCCTATATGCTACGTAGTGATAGCAATGAATTAGCCGGCACTATTTTATGTTTAACGATACACTAGAAGAATATTTTGGAAATATTATATATGTATATTATATCCAAATGCGGTGTTTCTATACTATATTGAACAAAAAAAAACCTAATATCCAGCTATTGTATACGCATATACTATCACTATTTATATTAAAACAAGAAAACAAAAATCCCGCTATTTACTCGCTATGGAGGCACCAAAATCAGATAGCAATGAATGAGCAATTCGTTATGCTATTCGCTATAAGCGTTGCTAACAACTATGGCCACCGAGAAGATAAAGAAATTCTAATAAAGATGTGCTGAAGATTCTATTATCTTAATTTAAATTTTTTTTTTTTTGAACGGCAAATTTGGATCACTGACGGACCATTGGAGTATCATTGTGCCACCAACGGAACCACCCGATCATATCCATCTCCACTAGGCATAATGCCTATACACCAATTCAAGAGGAAACCCAATAAATATGGGAAAAACCCCCCTTGTGGAAATCGAACCCAGGTCCTATTGGTCCCAAAACCTTATCCCACCCTTAAGATGCCACTAGGCTAATCACGTAATCTTGCTCTTATTTTGGAATTATCTTCTACAATTATATAAGGATTTGTTAGCTAGTATATACCTTAGAGATTGTAATCAAAACTGAGGTTGTATGGGTGATTTTAGTGTCATCAAGCTATTTTGGGTAATTGACTTTAGTTGAAGACCAAATGGGGATTTACAATATACATTGGTGCAAGTAAGGAGGTGTGGAGTATACAATTGTCTATAAGACCATTGTGCTTTTAGGAACCAAGAAACTCGGGATTCAAGGGGCAGTGACCCCTTGGTGGAGGCTCGGGGCAACACCCATGGGGGAGGGGGGTCTAAATCTGGGTTTTAAAAAACGCACCTGCGCCTCAGGAGCGCTGAGGCCCTTTGCTCAGCGCCTTAGGTAAATACATGAAGCGCACAAGAGGCATATTTGAACCTGAGACCTTTAAGAGGCATGTGCCTCTATCAAGTGGGCTACCCCACATTGGCAAAAAAAATCTATTTAAAAAAAAAAAATTCAAAAAAAAATCTATTACATTATATTTTCTATTACATTAAAGTTGCTTCGTTGGAAACGCATCAAATTTGCATGGACCAAAGAAAGGTTGCATTAAGGCAAAGTTAACAGAAATAAGTAGCAAGTTGCTACTGCTCAGTAGCAACTTGGTAATTGCTACAACTCGGTAGCAACTTTGAACCTCGGTATCGACTCTAAAGTTTGGTAGCGACAAAGATGCGACACATGTATTTTAGGCGAGGGTATATGCGCTTGTATAATTGCACACCATATGTATGTAATTACGCAACATATGTTTGTAATTAAGCGACAGTGTTTATAATAAAGCACCATATGTAAGAAAGTTATAATATTAGGCCGTGGGGTATGGGGCGGGGGTTTGGGCGTGGGTTGGGGTAAAACGCCCAAGGCACCACCCCGGGTGGGCTTGGGTTGGGGCGTGGCCCCTTGGGGCTTGGGTTGGGGCGTAGCCCCTTGGGGCTTGGGTTTCAAGCCGGGCGTGGGGCGGGGGGACATGCTAGCTGGCTTGCTCTTATTGGCTTGCTCTTTTTGTATTATTTTTTTATTTTAACAATCTCCCACGCGGTGCACCCAACCCAAGCCCAACCCAAGCCCCACCATACCCCATGGGCGTGGGTTTTGGTGGTGGGGGGGCTCCCATTCCACGTGTCAACAAATGCCCCAACCCAAGCCCCCCATACCCCACGGTCTTACACACAATTATATGTATAATCACGCATTAAATGTATATAATTACTCACCGTTATAATCAACATTGAATAACGTTTTTCTAAAACAAAAGGTCATTTAAAAGAATATAGCAATGACATACTCAAAATAAACATAATAAATTACGATTCTATGGTATATTTATTTTTTAAGAATAACATAGATTTAACAAAAAGTCAACAATGAAGGTTGCCCTTTCAACCATTTATAACTTATTATTTACAATATGTCGCTGCCTCAATCTTCACCGTTGAAAAAGTTTCATCACTAATCCAAACCCACTTCGCACGCCTCACAAGTAAAAAGATTTTTTATTTGATCTCATCTTTATATATAGAGAGAGAGGAGTGTGTGTGTGTGAAAGAAAGGAGATATGTCAAACACAAATCCTTATTTTATAGCTTTAGACATACCCATTCCAATCAGATAAAAACCAACGATGACTCATTCCCTTGGTTTAAAAGGTGTGAGATAGTTATAAAATTAGATTATAAAACAGCCAAACATACCACGTAAAATCCCACTCAAAAGTAGGGTAACGGGGGTGAGATGGGGCAAACCTTACCTCCATTCCAATAAGACCTCCGGCATAAAAAAATCATTTTTTTTTTCATTTTGTTACGGTATAAAAATATTAGTAACATAGAGCAGATATCAAAGTACAACAACCGTACCCAGTAAATCCCACAAAAAGCAAAGTATTAGTAGGGTAAGGAGAGGGTGGGATATAGGCAAACCTAATCATTTTCCCTAGGGATAGATCGGTTGCTTCCATCGAGAGGGATCCCCGACTCCAAAAACAAACAGCAAACAAATAAACATAACTAATAAGATAGAAACACAAAGCCACTGAATAACAAAAGAAGTGGTGAAAGAGTAACATAGTAAATTACAAACACATATAAAGCATATATCATAGTAGAAGAGACAAAATGGGGAAAAGAACAAAAAAGAAATAAAATTATGATCAAGAACCACCTAGAAGGTAACAAACATTGACGCCTAGGAAGAAAGGCAAAGCATAAAAGGTAGAGTAAACCAAGACACTAAGACTAAGCTAAGGGTGTGGACTAATATATACGTCCCTCTAAAAGTCCTGCAATAACACCTATCACCAATCATGTCCATTAAGAAGTGCAAGTCTTAAATAGGTCACCCATGTTAGTTTGGGCATGCCTTTGCTCCTTACATGTGTCATTTTCTGTCTCCAACTCACATGCCCAAACCATATAAATCTTCCATCTCTTATCTTATCTGAAATGTGCGCCACCACCTAACTGTTCCCAAAAAATTGCATTCCTTATATGATCCAACTTTCTCGCTTGTGTATTCTTGATGGTCCAAAAATCAATTTCGTTTAACATAGTTGGACGACATTCATAGTTGTCGATAGCGAATAGCGACAAATAGCACAAGGCACCTATAGGCTACGTAGTGAATACCGACAAATAGCGACGGCTATTTTATAAATAGCGATTACGCTAGAAAAAGAATTTTGAAAATTTTTATATGTATATTACATCAAAATACCCTTGTATATATGTTATTTTACATGTATATTTAACAAAAACCTATAAATCCAGCTATTTTATAGCTGAGTGTTATGTGCCTTATGTCCAAGGCTTGATGCAAAACTACTATCGAGCTGGGGGTCTCACTGGAAGCAGCCTCTCTATTCCTACGAGATAGAGGTAAGGTTGTCTACATCTTACCCTACCTTTGCTTTGCTATTGGTGGGATTCACCGAGTATGATGATGATGATAAAAAAAAAACAATCGCTATCATCGCTATTTGTCGCTATGACCCATGTAGCGACACTACGTCGCATGGCTACATAGCGCACTATAGCGGTCGCTATAGCCGCTAGTAACAACTATGACGACATTTAATCCTTCTTGTTGCCTGTTGGAAACCTCTTCTCACACAAAACTCGTGTGGCTGCTTTCCACTTACACCAACATGCCTAAACACGGTGAGCTACATCATTATCAATTTCCCCATCACTCTAGGTGAACTACCAAAATTACTTGAACTTGGTTGTTTGTAGTACTACTTGGCCTTCAATGGTTATTTGAGTGCCTTCTTCACCGTTGGCACCACTGAAGTTACAGTAAAGGTACTTGGTCTTGGACCGATTTAAACGTAAGCTTTGACACTCTAAGGTTGCTCCTAGGGGTGTAAACAAGCCCAGAGGCTCGAGAGCTACTTGTTATCGGCTTGGTTAAAAGCTCGAACGAGCCGAGCTTTAACGAGCCCGAGCTCGAGCCTGAAATACAAAGCTCGTTTAGGCTCGCGAGCCTAAACGAGCCCAAACAAATTTTATTTTTTTAATATAATATAATATAATAATAATGATGATAACATTGGCGAACCGAGCCGAGCTTTGGCTCGTTTAAGCGATATTGAAACGAGCTCAAGCTGATCTTTTAGCTCGTTTGAGGTTGTTCTCAAAATAGCTCGAGCCGAGTCGAGCTTTGAGTTTTACTCGCGAGCCGAGCTCGAGCTCAAATAAGGAAGCTCGAACCAAGCCGAGCTCGAGCTCGAGCTTCAGAAATACATGACGAGCATTAGGGCTCGGCCTAACTCGTTTACACACTTGCTCCCCAAGGAATCCCTCTGACATTAGGATTATCCCATAAATCTAGACGAGGCACACTACGTAAGCTTTTCAAGATCGATGAACACCATAAGTATATCCCGTTCCCTCTCACTATGCCTTTTCATCAGTTTCCTTAGTATGTATTGCGTTTTCATTAGTCTTTATACTTAATAGACCATCATAAGTATAACCATTTCCAATCTTAGTAAGAGTTATTCTCACCTCTTATGTAATGATATTACGACAGTAGCAGTTATTTCGTTAACCACAAAGCTTCTTTGGTTTTACATAGAGCTTTTTTTTTTGTATATTTATTTTAATATCTTGTTTTAGTGTTTGAACGTAGCACGTTAAAATATTATTTGTAAATAGTTTATAGTACTTTTTTTCATGGTTTAAAAAAACGGCCGAGGCGGTCGTACTGAGGCGCACCTCAGTTCGAAACGGAGAAAAAACGTATATGAGGCGGCGCCTCAGGGTCAGAAATTATATGCACGCCTCAGGGGAGTGAGGCGTAAGTTTCAGATCTGAGGCGGAACGATTTTGGAAAGGCGTAAATATATCTTTTTAGGCGGGATTAAATGATAGATTAGGGTTTTTTTAAGCGCCAAAAGATATTGGCGGCAATAAATAAACTAGCGCCATTATTTTTTTTGTTTCTTTAATTAGCTTTAGGGTTTTTCATTATACACGTCCAAAAACACACGCATCTGCAATCAATCGTGATTCTGGAACAATTTCTTCAATCTTCAATACAGGTAAGTTTTCTTCATTGCTTTCTTTCATCTGGAACTATTTTGTTTCTTAATAATTGATGATGATGATTGTTGATTGATCTTGTTATGACTGATTTTTATTGATTCTGTTATGGCTGATGATGATTGAAATCGTGACCCTGTATTAATAATACTTGCTGAATTTTATTGATTCTGTTATGGCTGATGATGATTAGAATAATCCCAAGTTCAATTCGTTTTTATTAGAATAATCCCATGTTCAAGATACAATGGTTAGTGATTTGATGAGAAAAGTCATTTTTTGATGTTAAGTATTTATTATTTTATGATATATGTAATTTTAATATTTATTTATTAATACCGCCTCAGCCTTACGCCTCGTTCCGCCTCAATACTTACGCCTCGTGAGGCGAAGGGAAAATGCCTCGATACTCGTTTCCGTTTTTTAAAACCTTGCTTTTTTTAAATACCAAACATCTCGCATACGTTAAGCTTTTACCTTGGGCCTAATGCCTTAACTTTCGTGACTTAAAGGACTCAGAGAGCCTCATGTTTTTTAAAACCAATGTTTGAACCCAAAAATCCATTCCTAAAATTGGACTACACAATTGTGCCTCCAAAACACCAATAGTCCGCCTAATATAACTTAGATTGCTACTCCTCCCACTTACACATTTACCCACGAAGAGTATAATAAGCTTCAACAATTGCTTACCTCCAACTCGATCTTAGTTTACAAGCGACAACTCAATATACGCTCTCTATAGCCTTGGGTAATTGATCTAAATTTGCTAACTTCCTTCAAAAACTCAACCATTGTATATGTGTGGCGTAAGAACTCCCAACTACTAGGAGTACACATTCGCACTATCAACTAATCAAGTTCAAACATGAACCAAAACAAGAAACCATGGGCCAACTCATGAAACGGTATACTTTGACTTTACGAAGTCAAACAAAGTAACTTCATTTTCAACTTTATATCAACTCTTTAAATGCTTTAACAAAAATTTTATAACCCTCTTTAGCCCAAAATTTGATACTCAATGCATGTCGATTTTGAATCACAAAAAAAAAATAATAGCTCTAACCTTAACAATAGAATTGTTCCTTGTTTGGCTATGAAGATGGAGAACCCAAGAAGATTGTAGATGACAAATTCCACATCCTAAAACACAATAAAACAATCGTTAACGAACAACACAATCTTGCGATGTAAAGAAACGTACAAAAAGAATTCGGACGTACTACAATTCGCACACCTTAAAATTCTATAGGTAAACTTATGAACATTTTAATTATAAGATTAAACAACAATTTGAAGTTGCAAACATGAAATTTTGATTAAAACACATTGCAGGTACATGAAAGTAAACCCTAACATTCTAACAGCATAATCTAAATACAATATATTAAGATTCAGCTTACCAAATCATCTTCTCTTCTGTTCGCTACCAGTGGAGGCACTGCATCATTGGAACCACTGAATCAGCTTGCAGTGAATACAATATCGAAACTGATTGCTGAAAAAAAATGCACAATCGGAAGAGTTGTATGATTTGCAATCAGATTAAAAAGTGAGATGAACAACATGTAGAAGTTGTTTAAACGGATGGAAACCCTAACGGCTAGATTTTCAGGAACAAGTTCGAAATTTGAAGTTATGAGGATGAAAATAGGTGTTGCTTGAATTTCTGAGAATGAATATAGATGTTGGGAGGGGTGTTCTTCGGCTTATTTTTTCGGGTTTCGGGTTTTCCGGGTCAGGTTGTTCGGGTTTTTTGTTAGGAAAAAGTGACCTGATAACCAACCCATTTAAAGTTCGGGTTGTTCGGGTATGGGTTATTCAGGTTCGGGTGGGGTTAGTTCGGGTCGGGTTGTTCGGTTTTCGGGTTTAGATGTAAAATGAAAAAAAGAATGTTTTTTTTAGAAAATATCATCAAATATATCATGTTGTTAAAAAAATATCATCACAATTCAAACATGGTATAATAATATTCAAAAGTCTCAAAACTTATTGTTTCAAATACAAAACAGTCCAAATCAAATCGCATCTATAAAAAAAAAAAAGACAACTAATGTTCGGGTTTTTATTCGGATTTCAAGTTTCGGGTTATTCTTGTCGGGTTGTTCAGGTTTTTGGTTGGGAAAAAGTGAACCAATAACCGACCCATTTAAGGTTCGGGTTGGTCGGGTTTGGGTTGTTCGGGTTCGGGTTTTTCGGTTATTCTCTAGTTCGGGTTCGGATGACTTCGAATTCGGGTCGGTTTTCGGGTTTCGGATAAAAAAGAACAGCCCTAGTTGGGAGTATGATGGTTAATGAAGGTTTGTGACGCACCAGACGAGAAACTAATGTGGGTGGCATTTTAGGGGTGTATAGCTGATCCGGAGCACTCGGACTCGCACGAGCGACGAGCTAGCTCGTTTAACTTATAAAGCTTCTATTTATTTGACTATGTTCGGATTTTATATAAATATTATTTTTTTATTATAGTTTTAAAATAATAATCATAGTTGTATAGATATGTCTGTAATATAATGAAGATTAAATTACAAAAACCGTCATTTATATTGACACCAGATTGCAAACTATATCCTTTGCCTTTAATAATTACAGAAAACGTACTCTATGTTTACAAACTCTTGCACATTATGTCCTTTGACCCTAACCCAGTTATTTTTCATAGTTAAGTTTGACCAAATGGAACCCACATAAGGGTATTTTGGTAATTTTAACCTAAATACTAAAATGAATAAATCAAATCCTCTCTCTGTCATCTCATTCTCTTTCTCTCTCTTAATTCTCTCTCTCTCTCTAACTTCCACCACAGCTAAGACCGTGTGGGGTATGGTGGGGCGTGGCTGGGGTGGCGTGGCCAAGCCACATCATAATGAGGTTCCGCCAAGGCTAGTGCTTGGCCAATCACATCCCGCCAAGTCAGTCTCGTAGCCCCGCCCCACGCCCAGGCTGAATCCCACACCAAAGGGGCCACGCCCAAACCCAAGCCCACCCGGGGTGGTGGCTTGGGCGTTTTCAGCCAACCCACACCCAAACCCCACCCCATACCCCACAGTCTAACCAACCAAGAATCATCTTTGAGGATCTTGAATTGTCAAAGAAACAAATGGTGAAAAGTGAAGAATCCAACAACACAGAAGTAAAAATTGAGTGTCCTAATAATCATCTTCATTTTGTTCCTTAAAAAAATTAGAGAAATTGATGGGAGTGGAATTTGGGATTTACGAAGAACTCGTGCAAAACATAAAAAGTAAATTTGCACCACCACAACTTACCACTACCATCTCCTTCCTTTCCAGATCACCGGAGCCACCACTCCCTTCCAACACCCATTCGAAACCCTAACCACCCACCGTCTACTACAACCACCTGCACCTTGAAACGTTAGCGCCGTTGGGTGGAGAACGAACGCCTACAACCATCGTTCGATTTGAGATCGTCGAGATAGACACACACTCTACTTCTCCCCAGTGTGGAGGTCGTGTTGCGATTGTGGTGGTTTGAGAATTTTTAGGTCGTGTAGTGGTGGTGGTAGATGTGGAGGTTGAAAGAGATGATGATGGGTTGTTTGGTGTGTGTTTTAGAGAGAAATATATTATGTTTTTAATTTTATAATTTTTTATGTTTATTAATTTGAGTATATAGGGTAAGGGTAGGGCTATATAGAAAACCCTATCTATATAAAAAACCTAGAAAACCCAACCTCCCGACATTTTTTTTTTTTTAAATAACACATGTAATATACATGTTTTTAAGAGTTTTGGGCCAAAAAAAATCAAAAAAGCGCCGAAGGGATAATTTAAAAAAAAAATTTCAACATTTTCTGTCTTTTGTGCCTAACACATGTTAGGCACTGAAATTTGTTTATTTTTTTTTTTAAAATCCCTTCGGCGCTTTTTTGTTTTTTTTGGCCCAAAACACTCTAAAACATGTATATTACATATGTTATTTTTTTCAAAAAAAAAATGTCGGGAGGTTGGGTAAAAATGGGGGGGGAGATTTGGGTTTCCAGAGTTTTCTACCTAAATAGGGTTTTCTGTCTAGCATTGTCCTATAGGGTAAAATAACTAGAATACCCTTCTTATGTGGGGTTTATGTGGTCAGATTTAACGTTAAAAACAAACGAGGTTAGGGGCAAAGGACGTGACCTGCAAGGGTTTGCAAACATAAGGTGCGTTTTTTGTAATTATTAAAGGTAAAGGATATAACTTGCAATCTAGTGTCAACATAAAGGAGATTTTTGTAATTTACTCTATAATGAATAATATAGGGTAAATTACACTTTTTACCGGATTGCAATGGATGCTTTTTAACTTCAATAATTACAGTCACAATCATTTATTTGTAAAACTCATTACAGTCTTCGTCCTTTGGTCATAACCTTGTTAAAATTTTCAGTTAAGTATGGCATATGTCTTGCACATGAAGGGGGCATTTATGTCTTTTTAGCTCAATCTATTTAAATTATATATATCATTCATCAACATCAACCATCAACCATTATCACCATCACCTTAACCGCCACCATAATCACTCATTATCGCTCACCATCATTCACCACCACATACCGCCATATGCATTACTACCGCAAACATCATTAAAACAACATCATCGTCAATCTATGTTGTTTTGGCCGCCGAGTTTGCAGCCTAAAATCCCTATAGCCTCCTATCACACACCCACAGTCTCCTTATTCGCCGGAAAACCAAACGACGCCATTATCAAATTCCTAAGCCTAACCTGATAAAGTGAAATGAAAAAGTACCTTTATGAAGCACGAAACCAACTAGCTTCAACAATTCGTTCTGATTCTTCACCGGTCAACGGAGTTTGTGGTGTATTAACGTTTATCATTTTAGGCTCGCCGGAAAAGTTGCAGCCGTGGTGGCAAAGGGAGAGCATTCAGTCGAGATCGGGGTCTTTGTGGATTCTTTAGAAATATTTGGCAGATCCCTTTTTCACTCGGTTGCTTTCCAAACAGGGTTTTGTTATGTGTCTTCAAAAGAAGAGAAAGAATATGAGTTAATAGACACACGACTAATGCATATGGTATAACTACCTAAAGCCCTAGAGTGTTACAATTAATGATATATCAATATATTGTGGTAAAAAGACATAAATACCCTCATGTGCAAGGCACATGCCATGCCATACTTAACTGAAAATTTTAATCTGATTACGGTCAAAGGACGTAGAGTGTAATGGGTTTTACAAATAAAGGATTGTGACTGTAATTATTGAAGTTAAAGGGCATCCGTTGATACAAACATAAAGGATGAAAAGTGTAATTTACCCAATAATATAAGTATAGGCTCGCAAGCCGACTAAGCTAGATTAGTGAAGCTTGGGCTTAACCTCGTTTAAGGAGGGGCAATATGTGACGCCCGGTCGGGCACACTTTTTCCCGGGGCACAAAAATTATAAAAATTCTCAGTTATATATAGATGGGAATGATCGTTATAGATGGGAATGATCGTCTATTGCTATAACTTTAATGGTTGTTTAAAAAAAAATTACATTATTTAACTTTTTAAGGCCTAAGGGTAAGGGTGTAACACCTCGTAAAATCATGCCCAATAAAATAAAGACACGTGTCATGGAAGGTAAACATGTCATAAACCCGGATCAAGTTAAAAGATGTATGGTAGGATTTAAAAGTGTCGACAGGTTAATTAATACCTCTGAGCGACCTAATTATAAATCCCAAACCTTAATCTGTTTTATAAACATCTGATATATACTCAAATCCAGTTATTTCTGATATTGCATAATTCAAATTTGCAAAGAATGGATTCTATGTGTGTGCTTACGACAAATTTCCATTCAAAACCTTCTTTCAAATGGTACAAGGACTTGTAAATGCATGGCATCACATGCAAGGGCATGCAAGACCTGAATACATGGTCCCCTCTACTAGAAAAAGGCATAAGATTCGAAGACATAAAAGTTGCATGGTCAAAGCCTAAGAGTTTACAAAATTTTGTCTTATGATGAGGGCTTACGGACCACAAAGAGACCACCTTACGATCCGTAAGGTGGCGGAGCTAGGCAGATATAATTAAAAAGCGGATACGGACCGCAAAGCCAGGGGCTTACGGTCCGCAAGGTTTGTAACTGGGCATCTCAGATCAGGGTCGGTTGCGGACCGTATAATTTTGGACTTATGGTCCGTAAGAGGTGGATACGGACCGCAAGGGACTTTGCTTACGGTCCGTAAGGCTGTCGCTGGCAGCAGAAAATGGACAGATGCCTGTTCAGCCTGTTACACCGCCTTACTTGCATGGTTTTCGAAATACAGGAGCTTGGCCAGTGGTTTTTCATGCATAGGGACACATGGGATGATCAGGGAACTTTTGTAGACTTGTGTGTGATGATCTTGTGCAATTTGGATTCCTATATAAGGACTTGTTGTTGCAACATTGAACTTGCTCATTTGGAAGTTATTCTAAACACTCTCTCTGGAGTTCCTGGAGCTCAAGCTACTTCTATTAAGTTCCAAAATCGTGCTTAGGACCTTTGTAAGTGTCCTTAACCTCCTAATTTCATTTTTATTTAGTTTAATGACCAAAAGTCAAACCTATCGTAATTAAGGTTTGACTTAGTGATTAATCACTAATGGTCCAGTCATTAGTCAAATTAAAAGTAGCTATAAGTTGGTAATTATGTAGGTAATAAACCCCTAAGAGGACACCTACTGATTATCACCCTAACTTGGTCAAATGTCGGGTCAAACTTGATTATAAAAAGTCAACAGAAAGCTAATTTTCAAATAAACACATAATTAACGATGTGGAAGCCATGAAACCTGTTTTATCACTTGAATAACTTGGTAATTAATGTAAGAACATGTCTAAACATGTTCAACCCGACAATTTCAAGTTTAGGCTCGGTTTGGAACCGAAAGTCGCAAAAGTTGACTTTTTCTTTGACTTTCAGTTCTGACCCGATTTAGATTATTTTAGAAATGCCTTAGGGTTCCATTAGAACTATTTTTAACATATAAGACCTAATACTTACTGATGTTTTAAGTAAATTTGTATACTTTAACAGTAAGAAAAAGTTTTGAACTAAGATTTCCTAATTTGACCTTTAAAGCCTATGTGAAATTACCAAAATGCCCCTACGGTACATAGTTTGGTTATAAATGATAAATTTCACATATATGCAATACCCTACTGATATAACTTATTGAATTAAGTATGTTTACTGATCATATCAGACCTGAACCTCAGATTAATATTTAATCTTTTTTAGAAGCTTTAAAATGACCAAAATACCCTTACGTGGCTTAATTTGAGTTTAAATCCGTTTTGGGCATAATGGAAGGTATCCTACTGATATCACAACATATTTAAGGCATATTAACTTGTGAAACCTGTACATGACTCTTTTGGATACCCATTATGCATTATTCGCGTTCGGTACGGTTTATGTAACTAGTTTGCATAAATTAACCGAAACGGGTCAAACCTTATCATTTTTATATCAAAATGCAGAATGTGTTTAGTTTACCCATATTATACAAGTCTTCAAACTTGTCGGGTCTAAACCACATTCTAATCCGGTCTTCGCTTAATCTTGCGTTTTGAACCGTATATCTTCCTTTAAAACTAACCGGTCTAAGTTTAGGCTTAAGAAAGACCCGTTAGGAATCTAATAGGTTATAAAACCTTCATTCCAGATTAGGAGACCAGTAAAAGCTATCTGCACTCGCTGATTGAATACGGTTGAGATAAATTTGAATATTTTCTCAGGTAAATACTTTTAACTTATTTTCCGTTATACGAGCTTGGGATACGGTATTATAAAAATACCGCTTGGTCGGGTATGTAGTTATTTAAATCGGATTGTGATTAATATATTTACATAACCCGTTTTAATCTGTTTTGTTTGGTGTATGGCCCTTGGGGGGTTAATGACCATGTCCCGGATATCCTTGCCATCATTCATTGAAATGGCCACGACTTAAGCACGGAGTGTAGGCATGCACCTGACAGTTGCATTATGTAAAATGGTACTCCGCAATAAAGAATTGTCCTTGTGGGTATTATACATGTGGCGTGTCAGTTAATCTTGTCCGGCTCTTCTAACCGGCCCTAACGGACGACAAATATGTAAAACTGTATACAAGATTATTTTTAAATAATTGTCCCAAGTTATAAAATATATTTTGTGCCTTGTGCATTCAAATCAATTTTCTTAAACATTTTCAAAAATGAGTCAGTTAATTGTATTTACCAGTGTAAACTAACGTATTTTCCAAAAGGCTAAAGTGCAGGTACTAGGCGGAATAGGCTGGCTACTCCTAGCATCAATAAAGAGTCTTGCAAGCTTAGATGTTTATGAATCTGTTGAACAATGTTCTTTTTATCTTTGATCCGCCTGTGGATCCTTTACAACCGTTTTTGTAATAATTGATATTACTTTCATTCGGTTCGTAATGTTTTTATCTTTTGTTTCCGCTGTGTATTAAACTGTGATAATTTGTCTATGATGATATCAACTACGTCACGATACTCCCCACCGGGCACACCGGTAATATGTGGAAATATCGGGGTGTGACAAAGGGGCATTTTTTCTGTCTCGGTTGGGACACTTGAATCCTCAGGACCGCCTCTGGTTTTCATGACTAGTGTTCACGAACTGTTCTCAAACAACTGAAATTCCTTAGCAAACGAACACGAACATAAACTTCTGTTCGACATGTGTTCGCGAACAGTTCACGAACATCTGCATTTCCTTAACGAATGAACACAAGCATAGCCTCGTTAGTGTTCATGCGGTTTGTTTACAACCCTAAACATGGACAGTTTGTGGTTTGAAAAACATGGGGTTATACTCTAATCTTGACGGGTCGTAACCTAACTATCCAATCAATTTTACCCGCAACAATAGACGCCAAAGCATACCTACTCTATGCACCAGCGGCAACTGCCCCCGTAAAAAAAAAGTTTAGTGTCATTTTTAGGCAAAATCTCGCCCCCTTGAAAATTCGGTTAAGCCCCTCAATTGTCCATCATAAAATAAATTTTGGATCTATTACAAAGGATATCATCCATAATCATCTATTTTTGGTCACTAGAGTGATGAATGTGGGGAAGTTATTAATTGTATTTTTAAGTAACTTTATACTAATAACAGGGCTACAAACGAATCAAACGTTAAGCTAACAGTTGGTGAACCGTTTGGCAAGAAGTTCGTTTGTGTTCGTTCAACTAACAAAAGAACAAACACGAACAAGAAATCTCGTTCACTTAACTAAACAAATGAACATGAACAAGGGTTGCGTTCGTTCATTTATGTTCGTGAACATATTCGTTTATCTTTGTGTTCGATAGTTTATTAGGGTTTTTTACTTTTATTTTTTATTTAAGTACTTCAAAATTCACGCTAATAAATTATTTATCAAATAACGTATTACCTATTAGTGTTACTCCTTACTTGTTGGAAACTCTAATTAACAATTGTCGTTTTCGCTCTCATTCCAAGCAGACACGACGCAACGAACAAGGTTGTGTTTGTGTTTGTTTGGTTCATTTGCAGCTCTAATAATATAATATTCCATGTTAAATATTTTTTTATTGACATGTCCATTTCATTTTTATGTGACATTAAACGACATTTTATAATAAAGATTAATAACTTATAGAGTTAACTGTCATTTTCGTCCCTGTGCTTTGTTTACTTTTGCCATTTCAACCCAATTTTCAAAAATGCACCAGTTTCCTTTCCTCCTTGACATACTGGAAACGTGTCACTTCAGTTCAAAAATTAAAAGCCAGTTAAGACAGATATGTTAAATGAAGGGTATTATTGTCAATTCATTTATCTTTTATTTTCATCTTATTTTATGAATTGACAATAATACCCTTCATTTAACATGTCTGACTTAACTGAGTTTTAATTTTTGGACTGAAGTGACACGTTTCCAATATGTCAGGGAGGAAACTGGTACATTTTTAAAAATTGGCCTGAAATGGCAAAAGTGAACAAACCACGGGGACGAAAATGGCAGTTAACTCTAACTTATAAAACTGCATATTTTCCAAATTAGACTGAATAGTAAATTGGTCTCCTTACCAGTTTGATTACTATTAAATCGGATTTAATAAAATGGCTTGGCTAACGTTATGAACAGTATAAAACTAAAAGAGTAAATTTTTGTTTCCGTCTCTAAGATTTGTCCATTTTAGCTAGTCCAATCCAAAAATTTAATTTATAACAAATCCAGCCCTGAGGTTTGCATTTCTTAACGCTTTTCATTCAAATTGCTAACTTGGTTTGTTTTTTCTGTTACGTTTTAGTTAATTGCCCTGAATACCCTCAGGGACTGAAATGGAAGTTAATTCTTATATGTAAGAATATTATATATATATATATATATTTAAAATTGTTTAATGTTTATATATATATATATGTGTGTGTGTGTGTGTGTGTATATATATATATATATATTATATATATTTAAAAAATATATTCATATTTAAAATTGTTTAACATTTGATGTTTAAAATTCTTACAAACAAAAAATTTATATATATACACACGTAGAGTGATGTTCCTCTACAAAGTGTGTTTTTCCTACAAAGTGTAGGAGTGATCTTGACCATTGGATAAGTGTATTTGATGGTTGAGATAATTTTGGTGTAACACCTCGTAAAAACGTGTTCAATTACGTGAAGACACGTGTCCTAAACCCTAAACATGTAAAAGTTTGAGTTTGATGGACTAAAGTTGACAAACAGTGAAAACATGTATGCGGAGGGACTAAAAGTGTCAACATGCCAAACTTGTGCCTCTAATTGACCACACATGATGAATATATTCTTAAACGAGTAAATATTCGGACGTAAGAAGCCGTTTGTGAAAGTAATCGAAAGTTTACAAGACAAAGGGGTTAAACGTGTCAACATGTTAATTCTTACCTCTGAGTGACCTTTTAACGAACCTGGGGCTTCGTAATGTTCGATTATGCTCTCAAGAATAAGTGATAACAAATTCACAAGGTTTCGATATCGTTATGTGTTAGTTACGCAAACTTTCAAAATGAGGGGTTAAAAGTGTCAACGAGAATAAACTAGTGTATTCGGTGATCATTTAACGAAACCGGGCCTAACGGTGTTTGGTTATACTCTCAAGATCATCTACAAACTAACTAGAAGGGTTAATTGTTCCTAAATTGAAATATATTATGCATATAAAGGTGCAGGGACTGAAAGTGCTAAGTTTTAAAAATGTTTGTTTGATCCTTATGGGGTCGCGCTGCGCGACCATCCCCCTCATATGTTGTCGCGCGACGCGACGGCTTCATTTCGACAGAAATACTTGGCCACCTGCAGGTCATCTTCTTCCTTGGTCTCCAAACAAACCACTAAGCTCTTTAATTCGAAATCTATGGATGTTTGATGGTTTGTTAAACCACTTGGGACACTTTGAGACATCTGATAACATCCTAGAACACCTGTGATGATCTTGTGAGAGTTCCATGCACTATAAATAGAGGCATTGCATTACCTTCCTCCTGGCTCATTTCAAACTTTCCCTCCTTTCTCCTTGCTTGAGGTTTCTTGAGCATTCTCTTGGGATTCCTGATTAAAAAGGAAGCCCCCCTGAGTTCAAGTTCGAGCTAGGACCCTTTGTAAGTGTCCTTAGCCACTCTAGTTTGGTTTTTATATGTTTAAAGACCAAAAGTCAAAGTTGTCGTAATAACGCTTTGACTTTCGGTTTAGACCTAAACGGTCCAGCCATTGTTTGAGGCGAATATGGCTACGTGATCGTAATTAGGTAGGTGTTAATCCCTCAAAAGGGTACCTCCTAATTATCACGTTTACTTAGTTAATTGTCGGGTCAAAGTAACTAGTAAAAAAGTCAAACTAGTCAGATTTTCAAATAATAATTAAAACTGATAATGTAGAAGTTATGAGTCATGTTTTGTCACTTAAATAACTTGGTAAATATTATTAGAACATTTCTAAACATGTTCAACCCGACAATTCTAAGTTTAAGCTCGGTTGGCAACTGAAAGTCGCAAAAGCTTGACTTTTGCTTTGACTTTCAGTTCTGACCCGATTAAGCTTAAATCCTTTATGTTTTAAGCTTCCATTATGACCATATTATGTTGTAGTATAACTCTCTGAGGTTATATTACATGGTCATTTGGAAATTCTGAATTTTATGCATGTTTCCGTTATTATGCTTAATTTTGACCAATATGCCCTTATGGTCTAAAAATAAGATTTTTGAACATATGAACATACAAATGAGTTAAGTACTGATTTATAAACATGTCTAAATTATTTTGACATTATATTCTGGTCTCAAATTGATGTTATGCAAAATATCGCAAATTTAGCTTTCATAAAGTCTAAACTACCCTTGATTGCATAAATCATGTTTAAACATAAATTTTGACACAAAACTTTTAACCTATTATTATGATATCATTTTTAGGGATTTTTGGAATGTTGGGTCAGATTAGATACTGACCTTAACATTGAGTTCTTGTATAAATTATATAATTGACGATAATGCCCTTTTTGCAAATAAAATGTGATTTACATATGATTAACATGCCAAACCTTTTCCTACTGATCTAATATGAAAAATAAAATATTTTAACCATCTAAGGCTGGTCAAAATCTCAGAATCACATAAAGTTCGCAAATATCATCAATTATCTATTTTTACGCTAATTCGGTGCATAGTATGGTTTAAAACCATATTTAGCACCCAAGACTTATTACCTACTGAATTTATAAATAAATTTTAATATTTTTACAGTAAGTATAAGTCTCAGATTCCTAATTTATGGAGAAATGTCTGGTGGCAAGAAAAGCTGCTTCTAGGAGGTTGTCAAGTGTTTTCGCCCGACGATTCCATTCTTGGGTGGTTGGTTTGGCCCTTATTCCTGTAACTCGAATCCTAGCCCGGTATATCCCATTTTAATTTTACACCATTGTTAACCTTACGCCTTTTTTACTCTCTGATCGAGGTTCTCGGCATTGAAAAATCTTCGTAAACTAAATCACACGTGTATATGTTGACATTTAAGAGATATACAGTCAAGAAAATCAACGGCAATGGTGATATATATGCGGATTAGACACCAAAAAAAACACTCAACAAATGGCTACAATTTAAGGAATGTGTTTAGTGACGGCATAAGATTCCTAATTTATGGAGAAAGGTCTTGTGGTAAGAAAAGCTGCTTCTAGGAGGTTGTCAAGTGTTTTCGCTCGACGATTCCATTCTTGGGTGGTTGGTTTGGCCCTTGTTCCTGTTCAAGGTCTATCAGATGGATGTTAAAACGGCATTTCTCTATGGCAAAGTGAAAGAAGAGATCTACGTGTTGCAGCCGCCCGACTTTGTTGATCCACGGTTTCCAGGTCATGTTTATAAGCTTGACAAAGCCTTGTACGGTTTGCATCAAGCTTATCGTGCATAGTATGGCAGGTTATACCTCCTGCAGGGACTGCTGCGAGTGCCTCAGCCACTCGTTCGTTGATTAGAGCTGTCAGCTGGGCTTGAGTCAAGTTCAAACGTCCACTCATGATCTTCACATAAAAGAAACTACAAATGAGAGAGGTGTCGCGAAAGTGCACAAGTATGTGATGACAGAATAGAGTACACAGGGTTTCAAACAATAGTCGTTACGTTGACTAAGCATACAGTAAACAATGCATTAAGCAAACTAATAGATAGGCAAAATAAACATAAACCATTTCACCTATAGTGTTGAGTCTTGCACGTGGAGCGAAGCGTCATTGTGGATCGTTGAGCACTGTACAGGTTATAGTCTGGTTTTGTTAAAAAGATTTTTTTCCCTTTTTAAAACCAAGTTCACTATAACTAATGGCTCTGATACCAATCTGTCACACCCCCAAAATCCACAAGCGGAGTATCACCGCATGAGGCGTGACTGACCAGGATCTAGCCACCAATCATATTGAACAATATCGTAAATTTAATAAAAGTTCAACCACACAATATAATTGGTGTTCAAAAACAAGTTAACCAAATTCAAGTTAAACAGCGGAAGCCTAAAACGTAAAACCAAAACATAAGTTCAATAAGTTTAAATGTTAACATGCACACAACGGTCCATGTCCCACAATGACTCCTCCTGCTCGTGCAAGCTCCATAGATACCTAACGACCTGCAAGGCATGTAACAACAAAGTTGAGCGAGTTCACAGTTGATGTTCGTTTTAAAGTAGTTTCAAAAATCATGAGTTTGTTTGCAACCATAGGTTAACCAGCTTTCCTTGTTTTCCAAACCATAATTAGTGGGGGCTACCCCATGTAGCCATTTGTTGAGTGTTTTTTTGGTGTCTAATCCGCATGTATATCACCACTGCCCTTGATTTTCTTGACAATATATCTCTTAAATGTCAACATATACACGTGTGATTTAGTTTACGAAGATTTTTCAATGCCGAGAACCTCGATCAGAGAGTAAAAAAGGCGTAAGGTTAACAATGGTGTAAAATTAAAATGGGATATACCGGGCTAGGATTCGAGTTACAGGAACAAGGGCCAAACCAACCACCCAAGAATGGAATCGTCGAGCGAAAACACTTGACAACCTACTAGAAGCAGCTTTTCTTACCACCAGACCTTTCTCCATCAATTAGGAATCTGATGCCGTCACTAAACACATTCCTTAAATTGTAGCCATTTGTTGAGTGTTTTTTTTGGTGTCTAATCCGCATATATATCACCATTGCCCTTGATTTTCTTGACTGTATATCTCTTAAATGTCAACATATACACGTGTGATTTAGTTTACGAAGATTTTTCAATGCCGAGAACCTCGATCAGAGAGTAAAAAGGCTTAAGGTTCACAATGGTGTAAAATTAAAATGGGATATACCGGGCTAGGATTCGAGTTACAGGAACAAGGGCCAAACCAACCATCCAAGAATGGAATCATCGAGCGAAAACACTTGACAACCTGCTAGAAGCAGCGTTTCTTGCCACCAGACCTTTCTCCATCAATTAGGAATCTGATGCCGTCACTAAACACATTCCTTAAATTGTAGCCATTTGTTGAGTGTTTTTTTGGTGTCTAATCCTCATATATATCACCATTGCCCTTGATTTTCTTGACTGTATATCTCTTAAATGTCAACATATCCACGTGTGATTTTGTTTACGAAGATTTTTCAATGCCGAAAACCTCAATCAGAGAGTAAAAAAGGCGTAAGGTTCACAATGGTGTAAAATTAAAATGGGATATACCGGGCTAGGATTCGAGTTACAGGAACAAGGGCCAAACCAACCACCCAAGAATGGAATCATCGAGCGAAAACACTTGACAACCTCCTAGAAGCAGCTTTTCTTGCCACCAGACCTTTCTCCATCAATTAGGAATCTGATGCCGTCACTAAACACATTCCTTAAATTGTAGCCGTTTGTTGAGTGTTTTTTGTGTCTAATCCGCATATATATAACCATTGCCCTTGATTTTCTTAACTGTATATCTCTTAAATGTCAACATATACACGTGTGATTTAGTTTACGAAGATTTTTCAATGCCGAGAACCTCGATCAGAGAGTAAAAATGGCGTAAGGTTCACAATGGTGTAAAATTAAAATGGGATATACCGGGCTAGGATTCGAGTTACAGGAACAAGGGCCAAACCTAGCACCCAAGAATGGAATCGTCGGGCGAAAACACTTGACAACCTCCTAGAAGCAGCTTTTCTTGCCACCAGACCTTTCTCCATCAATTAGGAATCTGATGCAGTCACTAAACACATTCCTTAAATTGTAGCCATTTGTTGAGTGTTTTTTTTGGTGTCTAATCCGCATATATATCACCATTGCCCTTGATTTTCTTGACTGTATATATCTTAAATGTCCATATACACGTGTGATTTAGTCTACGATGATTTTTCAATGCCGAGAACCTCGATCAGAGAGTAAAAAAGGCGTAAGGTTAACAATGGTGTAAAATTAAAATGGGATATACCGGGCTAGGATTCGAGTGGCTAGGGCCTAAGCTTGAGGAAGTTCAAGGCACGGTCGTCTTCGCCTGGCTCTAGCATAGAACAGTAGCGTAAGCGTTGAACAGGGCGTTAAATAGGATGTCGAATGTGCTGAGTGTCAGATGGTGATCCGAACGGATGACCCCTCATTCAAGCGGATGGTCATCTGTCACGGCCCCCGTCCCAGGTTTGACCCGGTCCAGGAGCCGCGGCAGAAACCCCGTGGTATTTATTAATTGAGTTGGCAGCGGAATGTTTAACAGGATCGTTTAAAACTTGAAAATGCCCAATTATCTTATTTCATAATTAGGGACAAATCCCGTAATTTACAATAAGGGAATTTCACTGGGAAACCCCTATTTTACAAAAACATGTTTCTTTATTTTCTTATTAAGCCACTTCTTCAAGCTTGTAGTGCTACACTGCACTTTTTCCTGGATCACAGCAGATCACCTGAAACATGTTTTAAAAATGTTTTATCAGCAGGGAAATACTGGCAAGTCACTCATTTGCACAAAACGACACATTGTTATAATATACAATATTAAGGGTGATTACATTGTGTTTATCAACCAATTACCCCAAATCGGTATTTTTCACTCGACTGTATCTGTGACTATGGTCAGATCACCCATTGGCTAACCCGTTGTCCAATGGTGACGGGAAACAAGTAATGTATACAAAACCCCACATACCGACAGTAATTGAAGATTACAAAGACTTAATCCCTGTAATTATAACCTTGAAAACATTTAGGGTTTTGTAAAGCAATTTGATAAAAAGAGAATGACTCACATTGCAGATTTAAACGGGCAGAGTTTAGCCTACTGATTAGCCTTGTAACCTAACTTAAATAACAATGCACACGAACTAGGTCAGTAACTAATACAGCATTTACGATAACTCACGAGATTAAAATCCTCACAACGAATGACAAAGTGCAATACTTAAACATCCATCGAATTTACGACGAATGACAAAGTATAGCCCTAATGTGGGCAGCACTTAAACATCCATTGGATTGATTTCAATTGATCGGACATTGAATCGTAGCAGCGATCGAGTTATTACCCTGTTATCGCAGCAGAGGTTCAGGACAGTGTGTGTTTTTGAAGGAAACAGTGTATAACTTAACGTACATAAAGAAAATTTTCGTCGAAACATGCAAACTGATCAAGTCCCAAGCCCCTGAATTTATAGCCTGATTTGGTTCCTCCCGCGTGTTGCGACAGGATCTCCCGCACCTGTCGCGTGTCGCGGGGAAACCCAAAGTAGGCTAGGCTTGCTTTGTCACCTACTTAGCCCTACTGAGTCGATGAAATTCGAAATTACATGTTTTAGAATCATTTTGAGCAGATAAACATAATTTAGGGAATACCCCCTTGAGTTTTAGGGGCCCTGATACTGATTTCAACTGTTCTGAAAATTTTAGGGGTCATGTAGTATCACTTGGGTGTCTTAATTAGGGTTTCCTATTGGACAAAATAAGATAAGAATTGATAATTTTAATGAGAGTTGTTACATCCTCCCCACCTTATAAAAATCTTGTCCTCGAGATTTACTGGAATAAGTGAGGATATTTTTGCTTCATCTCTGATTCCAGCTCCCAAGTATATTCTGGTCCTCTCTTTGAATCCCACTTAACTTTGACCAGCACTAGTCATTTGTGTTTGACAAACTTGACCTTTATGTCTTCTATCAGTAGTGGTTTCTCCACAAATTTTAGCTTTTCATTTACCTTTACATCTTGAAGAGGTACTACCAGGGATTCATCAGATAGACATTTCTTGAGGTTGGATACATGAAATATGTCATGTACCCCAGCTAGTTCTTCTGGTAGTTGTAAGCGATATGCAACTGGTCCTATGCATTGGATTACTGAGAATGGTCCTATGTACCTTGGACTTAACTTTCCTTTCTTACCGAACCGAACTACTCCTTTCCAAGGAGAAACTTTCAAGAGTACCTTATCTCCCACTTGAAATTCTAGTGGCTTGCGTCTATTGTCTACATAACTCTTCTGGCGATCTCGAGCCGTCTTTAGTCTTTCCTTAATTTGAGTGATCTTATCGGTGGTTTCTTGCACAATCTCGGGACCTGATAATTGGCTTTCTCCTATTTCTGCCCAACAAACTAGAGTTTTGCATTTTTTTCCATACAGTGCTTCAAGTGGGGCAGCTTCAATGCTTGAATGATAACTATTATTATAGGAGAATTCAATTAAGGGTAGCCATAGGTGGTCATCCCAGTTTCCACCAAAATCTAGCACAAATGCCCTGAGCATGTCTTCCAGGGTTTGGATCGTCCTTTCACTTTGTCCGTCTGTTTAGGGATGATATGCAGTGCTCAAGTTCAGTTTAGTTCCCATGGCTTTTTGGAAACTTGTCCAGAAATGTGAAGTGAAACGACTATCTCTATCTGATACAATGGAGAGTGGAACTCCATGTAAGGATACTACTTCGTCTACGTACAACTTTGCTAACCTTTCCATGCTAAAGGTTTCCTTCATAGGTAGAAAATGAGCTGATTTGGTTAATCGATCCACAATTACCCAAATTGCATCATTACCTTTTCTGGTTTTGGGCAACTTAGTAACAAAATCCATTGTTATGAGCTCCCATTTCCATACAGGCATTTCTAATTGTTGGAGTAATCCTGAAGGTTTCTGGTGTTCTGACTTGACTTGTGAACAAGTTAGACACTTAGATACATATCTAGCTATATCCTTTTTCATTCCTATCCACCAGAAATTATTCCTTAAATCTTGGTACATTTTATTATTTCCAGGGTGCATGGTATACCTAGATTTATGGGCTTTCTCTAAAATCTTATTTCTTAATTCTCCTTGCTTAGGTACCCAAATTCTTTTCTTGTGGAATTTCCAAATTCCATCAGCTCCTTGCTCTAATTCCTTTATTCGTCCTTTCATTCCTTCAGCATCATCCTTGATTGCTGTGGCTTGAATATGCTTCAATTGTTCCATTAAATCTAATTGTAGATTTAATCTAAGAGCACGAACTCGCTTTTGCTTTTCGTGATACTTACGACTTAAGGCATCTGCAACTACGTTTGCTTTTCCTTCGTGATATTGAATATCACAGTCGTAGTCACTTAGAATTTCCATCCATCTTCTTTGCCTCATATTCAATTCTTTTTGCCCAAATATGTATTTTAAACTCTTATTATCTGTATAAACAGTAAACTTACTTCCATACAGATAGTGTCTCCAAATCTTAAGGGCAAAAATTATGGCTCCTAATTCTAAATCATGAGTTGTATAATTCTCTTCATGCTTCTTCAATTGCCTTGAGGCATATGCAATTACCTTTTTGCGTTGCATTAGCACACATCCTAATCCTAGCTTAGAAGCATCACAGTAAACTTCAAAGTCTTCTGTCTCTTCTGGTAAGGCAAGGATTGGGGTGTTTGTTAACATTTGTTTCAAAATCCTAAAATCCTCTTCTTATTTAGGTCCCCATTCAAACTTAACTGTTTTACATGTTAGCTTAGTTAATGGCACTGCTATCTTAGAAAAATCTTTAATGAAGCGCCTATAATTTCCAGCTAATCCTAGAAAACTTCTAACTTCTGTAGCTGATTATGGGACCTTCCATTGGGTGATTGCTTCTATCTTAGCAGGATCTACGTGAATACCTTCGTGATTCACCATGTGACCTAAAAATTGCACCTCCTGTAGCCAAAATTCACACTTCGAGAATTTGGCGTAAAGCTTCTCCTTTCTTAACAAAGTTAAGAGTGCATGCAGGTGCTTACAATGCTCGTCCTGACTTTTGGAATAAATAAGTATATCGTCGATGAAGACAATTACAAATTTATCCAAATACGGTTTACATATCCTATTCATCATGTCCATAAATGCTGCTGGGGCATTTGTTAGTCCGAAGGGCATGACTGTAAACTCGTAATGACCATACCTAGTTCTGAAAGCAGTTTTAGGTATGTCTTCTTCTTGTACTTTCAATTGATGATATCCAAAGCGTAAATATATCTTAGAAAAATATCTAGCTCCTTGAAGTTGATAAAAAAGATCATCAATCCTAGGTAATGGGTATCGATTCTTAATTGTAACCTTATTTAATTCCCTATAATCGATACACATTCGCATCGAACCATCTTTCTTCTTTACAAACAACACTGGAGTTCCCCAAGGGGATGAACTAGGTTGTATGAATCATTTGCTTAATAATTCATCTAACTGATTTTTCAGTTCTAACATTTCAGTGGGTGCTAGTCGGTAGGGTGCCTTTGCTACCAGTGTTGTTCCAGGAATCAAATGAATTCTAAATTCTACCTCCCTATCTGGTGGTAATCCTGGTAATTCTTTTGGGAATACATCCGAGTATTCTGATACTACCGGAATTTCCTTAAGTTCTTTACCCTTAGTGCTAATGATTACCGAAATCATATACACTATTCCTTGCTTTCGTTCATAACTAGCCACTTTCATTACTGAAATGAACTTCATTGGTTTACGCGGCTTATCCCCTGTAATTATAATTACTTCTCCTGTGGGTGCACGAATTTCTATGGAGTTTTTATCACAGAGGATTCGATCATGGTTGGCTACTAACCAATCCATTCCTAACACGACATCGAATCCAGCTAAATTCATAGGTAATAGGTTTGCAGAAAATTTATGACCTGAAAGTTCTATATTTTCTTTTTGCAAAACCGTATCTATGTTAACAGAATTCCCATCTGCCGTTTCGACAGTAAAAATCTGCCTAAGTTTCATTAAGGGTAGTTTAAGAGCTTGGCAAAATGAAGTATTGATAAAACTTTGGTTTGCACCAGAGTCAAATAATACTTTCGCATAGACGTTGTGTACCAGAAACATACCAGCTATTACGTCAGGAACCAGTTCGGCTTCCTGCGTAGTCAATTGGAAGGCTCTTGCGTTCTTCTTGGTAGTCCCTTCGGCATGTTTGGCCTTGTTATCTACTGGTTTGACCAATTTAGGGCATTCTGGCCTAAAATGCCCAGCTTCTCCACAGTTATAGCAGACCCTTGTTTTCTTTCTGCAATCTTCTTCACGATGTCCTATCGATTTGCAGAAGTTGCAGGTTGCATTACATTTGCCAAAATGTTTCTTTTTACAGTTTCTGCAGAACGGCGGAGTAGAAGATTGCCCAGTTCCTCTTTTCTTGAAATTGCTATTATTACCCACACGAAATCCTTGGGTAATTTTATGAGCCAAATCTTTCTTCCTGTTTTCTTCTCGTGTACGCACCAGTCCGTCAGTCAAAGTGTTGGCTAATTCCACCGCATCATCGATTGTGCGGGGTCTTGCAGCTTTGACAATATCATGGATCTCGCTAATTAAACCCCATATGTAGCGAGAAATAAGTACCGGTTCTGGCGAAGCCAGAGTAGGCACTATTCGAGCATATTCGAAAAATTTCAAAGTATACCCTCGGCAATTAACATCCACCATTCGGTGGCTCAAGAACTTGTTCGCCATCTGCTCTTTTTCATATTCTGGGCAGAATTTTCTTTCTACCAGACGCTTAAACTCCCCCAAACTCATGGCATAGGCCATGTCACTTTCCTTGGCTTGTAATACCGTATTCCACCAATCTAATGCTTCTTCCTTAAAAAGGTGAGAAGCATACATGACTTTATCTTCCTCGGCACATTTACTTATTTTGATTACTGCCTCGGTTTTCTCCAACCAACGCAGCGCCGCAGTCGCCCCTTCATTGCCTGCGAACTCAACAGGTTTACAGGCAAGAAACTCATTGTAAGTGCAACCAGGCGTTGCAGCTTTTAATCTTTTGAGAATTGGAGCTTGCAATACATCATTATCATTATTATTAATGTTACCGCCTCCATTTATGCTACTACTAAAGTTGTCTTCATGAGTACGTTTGCTAGGAATAATCTGTTGAGGTTCAATTGGATTTCATGCATTAGCAAGAATTGCTGGAATAGCATTAGTTATTCCTTGGGCAACGATATTCTCTATATCTTGTCTATTCAGAAATTGATCTTCATGGTTTTGCGCGGATTGGTTACCCGTGTTAACTTGTTCATTACCAGCGTTTTCCATCTGGTAATTAATATATGTAAGTTATTTTCACAAAATAAATAACAATTACACAATAAAATAATTGCACGTAATCATGTCAACACGTATAGCCGAAATTGTCGATTTTTCGACTTCCATTTTTATATATTATAGTATGCTTCCGTACACACCCGTTATCTTACAAAAGTCTTATTTTTAAGTTATTTCACAGGATTATATTGTTATTATTATTATTATTATTATTATTTTATTATTATTAAACATGTATTCCTATAACCACACAACCACAGTCACACCATCCCTGTCAGCTTGGCATCTTTGAAACGACGTTCCCTCTCGTCGTATTTCCAAGATATTCTCTCTCCCATATCCCTAATTCGGTTTCCTGCATTAATCAGCTCCTCGCCATAATGATGGAGTTCCGCCAAGTTTTCTGCGCTCATAGGTGGTGTAGTGGAAGCTCGGGGTCAAACTGAGGGAAAAAGGTATTAGGGTTATTTAGGAGATTCTGAAACTGTCAGTCGGTGGTCCACCACTCTTCTAGTTCTGCTGGTAGAGGTTGGGTGTGAATAATAGGATCTGGGATATCGGGCTCTAGATCAACTGGAAGTTGTGCTTCCGCTAGGTAATTAAAGAGGTTTTCACCGGCAGGTCCGATGAGGTCATTAAGTGCTAGTTTATGATCCAGCTCCTCCCAGGATGGCATTTCCTGGTCTTGCCTGGAACTTTCTCCGATCTCTATTCCCTTGCCTTTATCTTTAGGATCCTCCTTCTTTATAACTTTCCGTGTTGCTGGTTTATTCCTGCGCACACGCCTCCAGCCCACTAATCTTCTTTTCTTTTTCAGTTTGGGTTTTTCTGGAGGTTGGGCTTGAAATTCCATAGGTTCATCCATGTCGACACAATAACCGGTAAAGTCTCTGGAAACTTCCACATTCACATAATAGAGATTGAGATTCTGAAGAGCTTCAGACAACCCATTCATGCTGTTTAGCATATATGAAGAAACATACAAAATTCTAGGTTAAAATTTTGTAAATTAAAATTTCACAGGCTAATATTTAGTACAACCACTCAAGTATCATTGTTTAAACAGAAAATGGCAAACATTGCGACTTTTGTATATATATGTTTATTACAAATTACAACTGAAATTCAATATATACTAGGGGTTGTGCATTCAGAATTTATTATGTTCAACATGCCTTTATATAAGGTTTATTCTATCTTCTCTTACTAAGTTGTTTATCTAATGGGCAAAGTTTCTTTAAAGTTTCTGGCTTATAGATGATATGGGTACTAGTACTGGGTCAGGGTGTTGGCAGATTTAACTTAATTAAAAGTTAACATTTACTGCTGTAGTGGCTAGCATGTAGAGATTTGCCCATTGTTCATCTACTTCATTTTCCCATGGTGGTTTATTGCCTATTTCCTGAGTTTCCTTATTAACCATCACTGCTTTTGGTTGTGACTTCTTTATTTTCTCTTGACTTTTTCTAATGATCCAACTTATTTTCTTAGTGGTAAGTGGTTTCTCAAACTGTGCCTTACGAACAAATATTCCTTCCTCAGTATCTGCTGAGTATCTTGAGGAAAATGAGGTTCCCTTATCTTTTGGTAAACTATCTAATTGACGATAGATGTCCGAAATTCTTTGCTTACCCATGCTGTAAACTAACAAATAGTCAAATAACATAAAAACACATAATCACAAAATGGAAATCAGAAAATTAAGTATTTCTAAATACTTAATTGGCTTAAATCAGTGGCTCTGATACCACCTTTTTCTGTCACGGCCCTCGTCCCAGGTTTGACCCGGTCCAGGAGCCGCGGCAGAAACCCCGTGGTATTTATTAATTGAGTTGGCAGCGGAATGTTTAACCGGATCGTTTAAAACTTGAAAATGCCCAATTATCTTATTTCATAATTAGGGACAAACCCCGTAATTTACAATAAGGGAATTTCACTGGGAAACCCCTATTTTACAAAAACATGTTTCTTTATTTTCTTATTAAGCCACTTCTTCAAGCTTGTAGTGCTACACTGCACTTTTTCCTGGATCACAGCAGATCACCTGAAACATGTTTTAAAAATGTTTTATCAGCAGGGAAATACTGGCAAGTCACTCATTTGCACAAAACGACACATTGTTATAATATACAGTATTAAGGGTGATTACATTGTGTTTATCAACCAATTACCCCAAATCGGTATTTGTCACTCGACTGTATCTGTAACTATGGTCAGATCCTCCCCACCTTATAAAAATCTCGTCCTCGAGATTTACTGGAATAAGTGAGGATATTTTTGCTTCATCTCTGATTCCAGCTCCCAAGTATATTTTGGTCCTCTCTTTGAATCCCACTTGACTTTGACCAGCACTAGTCGTTTGTGTTTGAGAAACTTGACCTTTCTGTCTTCTATCAGTAGTGGTTTCTCCACAAATTTTAGCTTTTCATTTACCTTTACATCTTGAAGAGGTACTACCAGGGATTCATCAGATAGACATTTCTTGAGGTTGGATACATGAAATATGTCATGTACCCCAGCTAGTTCTTCTGGTAGTTGTAAGCGATATGCAACTGGTCCCATGCGTTGGATTACTGAGAATGGTCCTATGTACCTTGGACTTAACTTTCCATTCTTACCGAACCGAACTACTCCTTTCCAAGGAGAAACTTTCAAGAGTACCTTATCTCCCACTTGAAATTCTAGTGGCTTACGTCTATTGTCTACATAACTCTTCTGGCGATCTCGAGCCGTCTTTAGTCTTTCCTTAATTTGAGTGATCTTATCGGTGGTTTCTTGCACAATCTCGGGACCTGATAATTGGCCTTCTCTTATTTCGGCCCAACAAACTAGAGTTCTGTATTTTCTTCCATACAGTGCTTCAAATGGGGCAGCTTCAATGCTTGAATGATAACTATTATTATAGGAGAATTCAATTAAGGGTAGGTGGTCATCCCAGTTTCCACCAAAATCTAGCACACATGCCCTGAGCATGTCTTCCAGGGTTTGGATCTTCCTTTCACTTTGTCCGTCTGTTTGGGGATGATATGCAGTGCTCAAGTTCAGTTTAGTTCCTGATGTGTTGAAAAACACCGTCATTTACCCGTGTATTTTGTATTTTATTTTTATAGTTTTTGAGTCATTTTTAGTCTTTATATAGTTGTATTCTATTATTTTGTGTTTTGGCAGGTCCTGGCGCAAATGGAACGGAAACGAGTAATAATTAAATGACCAGCCAGCTGGTCAGAGTAGAACGCCAGTGACAGAATAAAAAAATTGCAGTCATTTTCCGTGATTGGACCGAGCCCACTAATCTCTATATTAAAGCATTGAAAAAGGGACCATATAATTTTAGTGGGCCGCATAAAAGGATTGTTTTCGAAATTCAAGTCATCAGTGGGTGAATTATTTTCTTTCTTGGGCTTATGGAAACAACAAAAAGTGGAGGCAACTTGAGTGGAGGATTCCATTATTATTAGGAGGGGGTCCCCTTATTATTATATTTTCGAATCAGTTGGAGATTTTGGCTTTGATTATTATTTTCGAAGTATAGTGGGCCGCCCAAACAAAAAAAAAGTGCCAGCCCTATTATTTTCGTGGGATAAAGGACAAGGCAGAAGGGGATTGCCACATATATTTATTTTCGAAAACATTAAAGTGGGGGGCCCTGTTATTTTTATTCAAAGTGAACAAGGGTTGTCTTATTACAATAATTGGAGGCAGCCCCTAATTGTTTAAGAAAAAAAGTATAAAGCAACAACAAGCAGTTGGACGACAAAAGGAATATTGGTGGCAATTAAAAGCAATATAGGTGGGGGGAATCCCTATTAATTTTGGGGTTCAGCAACTTCAATAGGGCAATTGTGGAGGTGGCTCCAAAGAATTTTTGGACAACATCACTTGAAAGATTCCATTCGAAGATTAGGAAAAAAGAAGACGGCTGCTTGTTCTTGGCGCAAGAGGAAGGAAAAAAAGAGGTCGGTTCGAGTTCGTAGCATTGCGGGTTCGATATTACTTTTATTTTTCTAAACTTTTGCGTTGAACCCATGTTTTGTTTGATTTTTAAAACCAAGTTTGTCATGTTTTTATTTAATATGAGTGGCTAAATTTTCTAAACTACCTGGGTTGAGATGAACTTGATGATTGTAATGCGTGTTTGACATGATTTCAGTTATTTGATGTGATTTACATAACTTTGCCTTGTAATTGATCTTGATATTGCATGTTGGTGTGTTTTGATTGATTATTAGTCGATGAATTCAGCGGTTTAGGCACGAAGAAATTCCCCCTAGACTTAAGATTTAATTTGATTCGTTTATCTTATGGTTTTCGGGTTAAATATTGTGTTGAGAAATTGACCAATTTGATTAATAATTAAAATCAATATACTAAAACTTGCATCCTCATCTTATGACTCGAAAGACGATTAGGGTGAACCAGGTTATTAGGAGATGTGTGTTTGGGTCCGAGTCTCGCAGTATTCTGCGACATTGTCATGAGGGACCGACTGGTGGCCATTATGGTGCGGCTTACACCGCCAAACGAGTGTTTGACGCGGGTTTTTATTGGCCGACCATCTTTAGGGACGCACATGAGTTTGTGCGAAGTTGTGATGCCTGTCAGAGGACAGGAAATATCTCATCCCGTAATGAGATGCCTCAGAACCCCATTCAGGTGGTTGAGATCTTCGATATATGGGGCATCGATTTTATGGGTCCATTCCCTATGTCGAGGGGGAACCGATACATCCTAGTCGCGGTGGATTATGTTTCTAAGTGGGTGGAGGCAGAGGCCTTGCCTACGAACGACGCGAGGGTTGTTGTGAGATTCTTGAGGAGACTGTTTGCTAGGTTCGGGACACCGAAGTCCTTGATATCTGATCGAGGCACCCACTTTTGCAATTCATAGATGGAGAAGGTCTTGAAACGCTATGGGGTGACCCATCGGCTTTCGACGGCCTATCATCCACAGACAAGTGGGCAGGTGGAAAATTCGAATAGGGGAATTAAGAGAATTCTGAAGAAAACTGTCGGAAACAGTCGTATTGATTGGTCCGAGAAGTTGGATGACGCTCTGTGGGCTTTCCGTACTGCATATAGGACGCCTATTGGGACCACACCCTTTAGGTTAGTTTATGGGAAAGCGTGTCATCTACCGGTTGAGCTAGAGCATCATGCATACTGGGCACTGAAGGCAGTCAATCTTGACTTGCCAGTTGCGGGTAAGAACCGGATTCTTCAACTTCACGAGTTAGAGGAGTTACGCGATGAGGCGTATGAAAAGTCATGGGCATATAAAGAGCGTACTAAGGCGTTGCACGACAAACACTTGAAACATGTGAAAGAGTTCAAGTGTGGGGAAAAGGTGTTGCTATACAATTCCCGGTTGAAGCTGTTCCCGGGAAAGTTGAAATCGCGTTGGCACGGACCGTATGTGGTTACAGAGGTGTTCCCGTACGGAACAATAGAGGTTGAAAATAAGGTCGGTCAGCGATTTAAAGTTAACAGTCACCCGTTGAAGCATTTTGTCGAGGGACCGACCGAGGAGAGAGAGGAGGAGGTACTGTACCTCCCGCTTGTTAGTACGTGAGAGTTTGGTTTGCATACTCGGATGTTCGTCCGAGTTGTAGAGTTTGTATGGTTTTTCGTAGTATTTAATTTATGTTTATCTTTTGTGTACATGAGTCTAAATTAGTTTGTTTGAGTCAGTTTTGTCGTCGAGTCAGTTTTACGCTTGGGTTTGTTTGTGTATTATGTGTGCAGGTTTGATTGACCCGTTCGTACTCAATCTCCATTCAGACGGCGATTTTGAGCTTATACCATATTGTAAAGGGCAGCCCGGGTACGTCAGTTTTGGATACGATCGCGAAGGAAATGCTATACGATCGTGTACGAGTTCGGATTGAAGACGCGCGCAGCTGGCACTGATTTTTATCCTACCAGCTAAGTCCTTTCCAATTCGTTATCTTTTTTACTTCTTATTTATTTTTAGTTGTCTTTCATCCTACATTGGGGACAATGTAAATTTTAAGTGTGGGTATGGGAGACTGCGTCTTTTTAGGTAGATTTGAGTAAAATATATATATATATAAAAGAAAAAAAATGATGAAAAATAGAAAATGTCCTTGTTTTAGATGTTTGCAAAATAAAAACGGAAAATGATAGAAAAATCAGTTTTTATTCGGGTTTCAAATAATAATAATATGAGAAAAAAAATTGAGCTTGTGTCTAACTTGGGATATGTGAGTAGGCCTAATCCGGTTTCTAGGTTCCTTTGAGCTAAATATACCAAATTGTTAGTTTACTAGTGGGTTCTCATCTAGGAGAAGTAGGGAAATTAAAACCGCCAATAATAGTATAAGGGATGCCGTTATAAGCTAAGATCGTTAGAGTTTTTTTTTTATCATATCTCGTTGAAAGAAAAGAAAAAAAATAATAAATAAATGAGCTAGAAACTAAGAAAAGTAGCACAGGCCTATGTAATCTTGGTTGGGGATAGCGACTCTACAACCGGAATACCTCTAGGATGTGTGAAATCGAAATTGCAAAAAAAAAAATTACCGACGCCTATTGTAATCTTGGTTGGGGATAGCGACTCTACAGCCGGAATGCCTCTGGGTTAGGTAAAGCAACGTCTAAGCTCAAAAGAAAGAAAAAAAATGAAAAAAGATTTGATCTTAAACTCTCTTGATCTTGGTATAAAACGGTTAGGAATTGGTCCAGTGATCGTTCCTTTTGTTCCATAAGCTTGAAGCGGGATTAGATGAAACTGCGATTTTTAGTGTGAGACACTAAGTAAATTAACCGAACTTGAACTTAAATTGCATGATAAAGGCTTGGAACCGGGTGTGGGTTTAAGTGGACACATATACTTGCAATCGCGGTTAACACAAGTTTTAATTTTAATAAAGTAAACTAGCTTTTGTGCCCGAACATTAATTTGATTCTGATTCCGTTTGCATAAGTCTTTTTCAGTGACGAAAAAGGTTTAAGTGTGGGGATATTTGATGTGTTGAAAAACACCGTCATTTACCCGTGTATTTTGTATTTTATTTTTATAGTTTTTGAGTCATTTTTAGTCTTTATATAGTTGTATTCTATTATTTTGTGTTTTGGTAGGTCCTGGCGCAAATGGAACGGAAACGAGTAATAATTAAATGACCAGCCAGTTGGTCAGAGTAGAACGCCAGTGACAGAATAAAAAAATTGCAGTCATTTTCCGTGATTAGACCGAGCCCACTAATCTCTATATTAAAGCATTGAAAAAGGGACCATGTAATTTTAGTGGGCCGCATAAAAGGATTGTTTTCGAAATTCAAGTCATCAGTGGGTGAATTATTTTCTTTCTTGGGCTTATGGAAACAACAAAAAGTGGAGGCAACTTGAGTGGAGGATTCTATTATTATTAGGAGGGGGTCCCCTTATTATTATATTTTCGAATCAGTTGGAGATTTTGGCTTTGATTATTATTTTCGAAGTATGGTGGGCCGCCCAAACAAAAAAAAGTGCCAGCCCTATTATTTTCGTGGGATAAAGGACAAGGCAGAAGGGGATTGCCACATATATTTATTTTCGAAAACATTAAAGTGGGGGGCCCTGTTATTTTTATTCAAAGTGAACAAGGGTTGTCTTATTACAATAATTGGAGGCAGCCCCTAATTGTTTAAGAAAAAAAGTATAAAGCAACAACAAGCAGTTGGACGACAAAAGGAATATTGGTGGCAATTAAAAGCACAATAGGTGGGGGGAATCCCTATTAATTTTGGGGTTCAGCAACTTCAATAGGGCAATTGTGGAGGTGGCTCCGAAGAATTTTTGGACAACATCACTTGAAAGATTCCATTCGAAGATTAGGAAAAAAGAAGACGGCTGCTTGTTCTTGGCGCAAGAGGAAGGAAAAAAAGAGGTCGGTTCGAGTTCGTAGCATTGCGGGTTCGATATTACTTTTATTTTTCTAAACTTTTGCGTTGAACCCATGTTTTGTTTGATTTTTAGAACCAAGTTTGTCATGTTTTTATTTAATATGAGTGGCTAAATTTTCTAAACTACCTGGGTTGAGATGAACTTGATGATTGTAATGCGTGTTTGACATGATTTCGGTTATTTGATGTGATTTACATAACTTTGCCTTGTAATTGATCTTGATATTGCATGTTGGTGTGTTTTGATTGATTATTAGTCGATGAATTCAGCGGTTTAGGCACGAAGAAATTCCCCCTAGACATAAGATTTAATTTGATTCGTTTATCTTATGGTTTTCGGGTTAAATATTGTGTTGAGAAATTGACCAATTTGATTAATAATTAAAATCAATATACTAAAACTTGCATCCTCATCTTATGACTCGAAAGACGATTAGGGTGAGCTAGGTTATTAGCTAATCATTGGTGGGTAGATTGGGTGACCGATAGCTCGGGCTCGTTTATTACATCATGGTTAAGGTTTCCTAGGATTTCAATTTTCAAGGTTTGGTTTGCTTTGCAATTTGAGGGTTTTGGGGGTAGGTTACTTTCATTGCTTGATTCTCGTAGGATTTGGTATCGATAGCCCGAGCCGGTTCGTTCTAGCACTTCACATTTCGTCTTGATCTTTCGTTTGATATATCTCTAGCTGGGGGTTAATCGAGGGAAAAAAGATATTTAACCATTATCATTGTCAAATTAGCATTGCATGATTCTAGGGATTCGACACCCGGGTAGTCCTTTTCTCATATATATTTGATCACATTTTGCTCTCGTATTTGTTTCACTTTGCTTGTCTTGTTTTCTACATTTTCTTAATTAATTAAGTTATTAGTTAAAAATCAAAAATCAATTTAAATTAAACTTAAAATTTGACTTTATATTCGATAGAGGTTCATTATCTAGAGTTTGCATATAGTGTCCACGGATTGATATCCGGTCTTTCCATCTACACTACACTGCGACCGGTGCACTTGCCGATTATGTGTGGTTTAGTTTGCGATTCCATTTTAAAACTTGTTCGAATTTAATATATACACATTTTCACACATCAGTTCCCATGGCTTCTTGGAAACTTGTCCAGAAATGTGAAGTGAAACGACTATCTCTATCCGATACAATGGAGAGTGGAACTCCATGTAAGGATACTACTTCGTCTACGTACAACTTTGCTAACCTTTCCATGCTAATTAGGGTTTCCTATTGGATAAAATTAGGGTCATGCAGTATCACTTGGGTGTCTTAATTAGGGTTTCCTATTGGATAAAATAAGATAAGAATTGATAATTTTAATGAGAGTTGTTACATCATCCGAGCGGATGACCATTCGAACGGATGGCCATTCGAATGAGTGTGTGGTGTTTTGTAAAATTGTTAAAGTTCGAAGTTTCGTAAAAACGTTTAAGTATTGAAAGTTCTCAAGAGGCAGTCCATCCGGTCGGATGGTCATCCGAACAGATGGCCATTCGATTTGGTGGTCTGTTGTTGGAATTTTGATAAAATTTTCTAAGTAAAGAGTTTGAAATTTAACGAAGACGGCGTAACGACGTGTCAAACAACGGAAATACACCAAGTCCAGCTCATTCGATCGGATGGGAACCACCCCATTCGATCAGCCTCACTGTTCTTGATGAAGTTTCATGTTCAACCCGTGAATCGGTCATCTCTCCGGTGGAAATCTGTTTTCAAGCCGGCTCTCAACTAGGAAAGGATTAGAGAGTCTGAATGAGTATGGATTCCATCGGTTTTGTGTAGAATGTTGAAGAAAGGTTTGAAAATAGTTGAATAGTGTTGAAATCTTATTGAGATTTAAGTTAAAAATTGTGGAAATCCTTTAGATCTGAACCAATCTTGATGAGATGATGTCACACAATAGTTTGCGTATGCAACTGAGTGAGAACCACCTTCAAGGAGTCCAAATCAGGCGGTTTCGAGAAGAAAATGTGTGATTTTGATGGAGAAGATGATGTAGAAGTGATTAGTAATGATGATTGTACAAGATTTGAGGAGAAATACTTACAAAATAGCCTTGAATCGAGAGAAAAAACATCTGAGAGTGACTTGAGTGCAGGTGGTTAGATGAGAGTGTCAAATCAGAAAAAGGGACGTGTACGACGATATTTATAAAGGGTGAGAGAGGGTTAAGTCGGTGGAGAAAGCGAGGTGTCGGATGGCGTTTCGGTCGGATGGCCATCCGATCGGATGGTCATCTGGACGGATGTCCATTCGACCGGATATCCATTCGGACAGCCGTGTTGTGCGAGTTAGTTTTCCAACTTTCGTTTCGTGCATTAAGCGCTGAGTTTGCGTTGCGATAGCGTTTAGTCTAAAGAAGCGATAAAATGCGTTTAAATAGTAAGCGTTATAAATAGTGTTTAGTTGCAATAACTGCGTTTTGAATAAGTGTTGTAAAATGCGTCGTAATACGCGTTTTAAAATGCGTTCGGAAAATATAGTTTAAACCCTTAGCGATAATCGAAATCTCGGGAGTACAAGTAATTAAGCAAGAAATGACATATGACAGTAATGACCCGGAAAGTCGGGTTGTTACACTAGTGAGGAGGAGAAGGTTGTGTCTGGTGTCCCTGTTGATCAAAACATACAGTTGCAAGACTTGAACGAGGCTCCGATTCCACCTGTTGATGAACCATATTACCCGGCGCATCAAGTGTATCTGAATTACAAATACGGGTGTGAATTTCCGTACGTGCAACAAGGTAATCTGCCCCAGCATACGCGGCATATCAGTAGCTGCGTCACGATGTTGACAGGCTGATGTGTGTGATGGAGTGGTTAGCTGAGGATGCGCAGGAGCGTCGACAGCGTGAGAGGTTACCAACAAAATTCTGATGGGTTATATACGCTGCGTATAGAGTTATACGCAGCGTATATACACCCTAGTTGTTTGTGCCTATGATTGCTGGGCCAGACTCTGAATTTCATGCAACCTATACGCAGCGTAATAAAACCATAAGTGTGCAAATAGGCAGTAGAAGTGTGCTAATAGTCTGGGCCATACACACACACACACACACATACAAATTATATACTACAAAACCAATGTGGGGGAATAGTGCCAGGCTGCTGCCTTGCACTCCCCAATTGGTCTGGGTATATTACGATTTTACCCTCCAATTTAAAATTACGAATTTGTATCGTGTTCAAAGTTACGATTTTGCCCCTAGTTAAATATTACAGTATTGTCATCACTCTAGATTTTGGTAAATACAATTTTACCCTAGCCCAAAATTACAATTTTGCCCTAGTAAAAAATTACAGTATTGCTATCCTTTAGGTTTTTTTAAAGGTGTGTGGGGGAATAGCGCCAGACTGTTGCCTGGCACTCCCCCATTGGCCCGGGTATGATACGATTTTACCCCTAGTTAAAAATTACGAATTTGCCCCTGTTTAAAATTACGATTTTGACACTGGTTAAAAAATTACAGTATTGTTATCGCTTTAGCTTTTGAATAATTACGATTTTACCCCAGCCAAAAATTTCAATTTTACCCTTAGTTGAAAATTACAGTGTTGCCGTCGTTTTAGTTTTTTATAGCAATACTATAGAAGTGTTTTGTTTTAATTGGTTGGCTCGATTAAATTTTTTATTCGTATCAAGCAACTACCTAACACTCACTCGTTAGTCCTCACAAATTACAGTTTTGCCACGAGCTCAAAATTACGGTCTTGCCATCCTTTTAGTTTTTTCTAGCAAAACTATAGTAGTGTTTTTTTTAATTGGTTGAGAAATATTCAGCCTATCGCCCCGCAACACGGGCAAGGCATCAACTAGTATAAATACAAACACTAAGACATACATACACTTACACAAACACATATACATGTGTATACGTTTTGGTTTGGGGGCCCAAACCGAACCGTTTGAAACATCGGACCCGAACCGATGAAGACCCAAACCGACGTGGAATCAGTTTGATTGGGGGGGCAAACCGCTTTGTGCACCTCTAGTTTGGAGAACATAAACGAACGACAGTTGACGATTGCGCTTCGGTTAAAAAAAACAGAGAACCTAGTATTTTGTTTTTCAATCAATTTTCATATTGAGCTAATCGTATGTGATGTAAAGAAGAAGATGGGCTTGCTCAACAAAAGCGCTGAAATATTAACATCTATATGGCCCAACAATTGATAAAGACGAAAGTTGGCTGCCCATTTGCTTTAACCACATGTGAAAAAAACAGATTAACCTAAAACCGGAACCGGTATTGAAACCGGTTCGGCAAAAACCAGGACAGAAACCAAACCAAACCATCCGTTTGTAATCATGTTGGGAACCCTCTCCGCTACAACCGGTTAAAATCGAATCACACCGTTCAAAACTGGTACAAACGGTCCAGGTTTCGAAGAAAACCGATCATTTTTCACTTAAACACGGGTTCGCTAAATACCAGTTTTGACTTTTGTTGATCCAAACCGCAACCGGGTAGTATACCTTACCTTTGACTGGGCTTATAGACCACCAACTTTGAATTGAAGTGTTGAAAGCCCATGCAGTACCAGCCCGTTGTTCATGGGTTGTTTACTTGGTTAATCATTTCCTCGTGGGCTCATTAACCAAATAGATGGTTAGTGGTTACAAGCCTGCATCCAGCAACTCGGAAAGAACAACTTTTGGGCCAACCAAAGGTGGTGGGCTTAACTTCTACAACAAAGTGAAATTTGAATTGAGCTTCATGAGCCGAATCGAGTTATTTAGCATTTTCATTATCATTATTAAGGGCATGTTTGGGTAAGTTTATTGAAACAACTTATTGACTTCTCGGAAAAGTTAGGATTTTGTGACTTATTGGCTTTTCCCCCTCACATACACCCTCTTTGCCAAACATCATTTTAGAGCTTATGACTTTTCAAAAAGCCAATAAGTCAATAAGTTGTTTCAAAAAGCTTACCCAAACATGCCCTAAGACTTAAGAGAGAGCGTGGTAATATAATCTTTTTTTTGAACTCCTAATTTCATTAATACTCTATCGTCTGTGAGCAGGGCCGGCTCAACCATTTTGGTGGCCTAAGGCGAAGTAAAAGTTTGTGGCCTCCCCCCCCCCCCCCCTAAAAAAAACCCTTTAGTAAAAAACCCTTTAGTGATTCTATTTCAGCTTCTCGTTTTTGTTTCTTTTGCCTTTTAGAATGGCCAGATTCATGTTTACGATATCTATTAGACATTATAAATCTATCACAAATTCACAGAACTCGCTAACAAACAGAAAATTAGGAAACTAGGAAATTAGGGCTAATATCACAAACTTCAATTAGGCAACTAGGAAATTAGGGCTAATATCACAAACTTCAATTAGGTAACTGGTTTTAACTAGAAAATTAGGCAACTAGGAAATTAGGGCTTTACCTTCAACAGCGATTCAGCGAAGATGCAGCCACTGAGCGAAGATGCAGTCTTGATTTTGTAAGAAGATGAATCAAATTAAGAACTTGAAGAAGATAAATTAGGCAGCAATTTACCTTCAACAGCGATACAGTGACTTGATGTAGCGGCCGACGACATATAAAGAAGATAAAACTTACCGTTGAAGTCTTGATTCTTAAAACTTGAAGAAGATGATGTGGCGCGGCGCGGCTACTTCTCTTCCCGGCGCCATAACTGATAACCCGCTGCCATAATCAATAATGTTCTGTGAAGAAGATGATAAGCCGCCCTAACCTATATGACCAGACTTTTGAGAAAATACATATAATATATTTTTTTTTAAATGGAGGCCCTATAGTTGATGTGGCCCAAGCCTCATTTGGCTTACCCTTGGGCCGGCCCTGTCTGTGAGACTTGAATCCAAGACTTTTCCCTTCCCAACCTGGTGTTTTAAATGTTTTGTGTTTGCCAATGGACCACCACCCAATTAGTTGGTAATATAATCTAGATAATATAAACAACTTATACACCACAAGTGTAAGATCATTCACATCAGCTTCTTTATATCCATCCAAATAATTACACTAAAAATCACTATTTTCTCTTTCATTTTCAATTAAATAATAATTGTTATACATTCATCATTATACTAATACTCTCATCCACTCACAATCACTTTCAAAAAATATAAAAAAATAAATGTGAGGGAACAATATCTTCCCAAATATACAGATGAACGCCCATGACATTATAGCCTAGTGGTATCTTGGGGGTGGGATAAAGCTTTTGACCACTACGTCATGGGTTCGATTCGCACAAGGGGGTTTTCCCCAGATTTATTGAGTTTCCCCCTGAATTGGTGTATAGGCATTATTGCCTGTGGAGATGGATATGATCGGGTGGTTCCGCTTGTGACACAATGATATTCCAGTGGTCCGTCAGTTATCCAAATTTGTCGTTCAAAAAAATATACAAATGAACAGTAATTGTTTCTCTCTCATCCACTCACAAGCACTTCCTAAAATATGTAGAGTTCAGTCAGAGATGATATATGCAAAACCTGTTGTGTATGCTTTAACCGGTTGCAAGTTAATGTACCCAATGTTCAACAGGGTGTGGGTCTACACAAACCAAATTTGTCGTTCAAAAAAATATACAAATGAACAGTAATTGTTTCTCTCTCTCATCCACTCACAAGCACTTCCTAAAATATGTAGAGTTCAGTCAGAGATATATGCAAAACCTGTTGTGTATGCTTTAACCGGTTGCAAGTTAATGTCAATGTTCAACAGGGTGTGGGTCTACACAAACCATCTACTATATATATAACTGGTAGGGTTGGTCAACATGATGCGGCACGGGTTTTGTATGTGTACATTTGCAATTTAACCTTTTAGTAATGATTGGTTTTCCCCGCGCGACGCATTGTGGAATCTATATACTACATTACATATTTACACAAACATATATAAATGGAACAAAATTCATAAAATACTATATTTAGTAAACCTAAATGTAAATTACAAAAAAAAAAAGGTTAAATATCTACTCTTGTTGTTTGTTAATCGAATTGTGTGATTATATTCTATCGTTGTTACAGATCCATGCACGTGCAAAAGCCGTTTACAATAAAAAAATACTTCGTTTAACTAAACATGAGCGTAATATATAAAAAATGATAAATATATATTATTCATCGCCATCAGGCAGGCAAAGTACGTAATTATATTACGCCGAAGTTAAAAGTAAAAAAAAAAACGTGCGAATAAATATAAACGTTAAATACAATACATATAGGGTAAGTGATGTGCTCATGGCGGTAATGAAAATTAATGATATTTAAACATGAAACAACCTTTAAATATATAAACACGATATAATACGTCCACTTACTACGATACACACCGGGCAAGTGCACCCATTGTACATGAAGTATAGCTTCAGCAAGATAGTGGGTATTGTCCAAGGATACACAAGCTTTCAATACTAGAAATCAGTCGTCATCTAGGCAAATCCAAGAATGTGGGTTCGAAAATATATTTTTACAAATCAAATAAACAAAGCAAGTAAATATGAACGACAATTAATCACAAGAAAGAATCACTTGGTTTAGATTCCCCGACGATGATACAAACAATTTTAAATTATGGATTCTAAAAAAAAATCACTATCCAAGAATTGGCTCCGGCTAAGGTTACCAATTCAAATGCCTCTTCAGAACGTTTTCAAGATTATCCCACATAACGATAATCTAAAGTCGTTCTATGAAGCAAGTGATAATGTGCGTGTTAGTGTAATAAGATGAGACGACCCTGGTTGCACGCATCAATCCCCACAACAATATTGGAAAGTTGCACGATCATATCACATGACAACCACTGCGCTATTGGAGTTAAAATATAAAGTGATAACTATTGACAAGGGGTTGAACCAACTAATCACTATGGACCCTTTAGTTTGATGTTATCTCCTAAAAGGTGGTGAGAGTGTGTTAAGCCAAGTCTTTACAATTCAAGCATACAACCTTTCCTTATAAAGCAAGAACTTCTAAAACCAAATATACAAATCACAACTTCTAACCCTCTTTCAAGTAGTTAATATGTTACAATATACATAGATATAGACAACATGAATGTTTGAATCAACAAACGCAACATTAGTGACTTGTTTAAAGGGTTGTAAAGAGCTCACTTGCAGTAAAGAAAGTTCATCACTCAAAGTCATTAACATAAACCAATTTAAAATCCATAATCGAAATCAAAAGATCAAATTAGGTTCATCCTTCTCAAATGAATCAAGAAATTTAGCCACACATTCAAACTTGATGCGTTCATAGTGAAAGTTACAATATTTAAATGTAAAATGATTCTTCTTATAACCTAGATCAAATGAAGATAATGGAACTACTATCTACTGAGTAAATCTACTAAAATACGAAATTAGAAAATGGAAGTAATGTCTAAGGGGTCGTTGGTTCGCATAATCTTTTTCAAAGAAATTTGAATTGGAATTTGAATGGAATCCTATCAAAATTCTTGACTTGTTTGGTTGGTAAAATTGTGCATGGAATTGAAGTTCCTGCTTGGTTGGTTCCTGCTTCTAGTCGCGATTTTTTCTACTTCCATTCATGACACCTGGTTAAAAAAATCAACCGAAGTTCACAAGACATGAAGATGGTGCTAATTGGGATGTATATGATGAATCTGACCTTGGATATGATTAAATCCAACTTTTTTTCGGTTTGTATGACTGGTGCTTTGGGTGTAAGCTTGAAGTTCTATGAATTTAATTAGGATAATTTTAATAACGATAAGAAAAGATGTTAGAAGATATTTTGTTGGTAGTATTAAAACATTCAAATGGAATGTTTATAAATCCTTCCATTATGAAGAAATTTGAAATCCTTTAACTGATGGAAAGATTTCCAATTCAAATTCCAATCAATGGTCAACCAAACACATTTATAGATAGAATTAATTAAGATTCCAATTTTAATTCCATCCATTTCTTTAAACCAAATGAGCCCTCTAGGGTGGTGTCATGGAATGGAACTTGCTCTTCTATTTATAGGCAAACTGAGAGGTCAGGCATGACACATGCCTGGTGAGGTACGACCCCGTGCCAGACACTAGGCTGGGGCACGAGGTTGTGTTGGCTTGGGCATGGGGAATGGTCAAATTGTGTTTTTGACTTCTAGTTATTGAGGCACATGGCATACATTGGACCTTTTGTGACAACCGATTTTTATTTTTATGTGAATTTGCTCGCTTAGTCTTCCACGGGGTGTTTTTACTTGAAAATGAAAAACAAACCAAATAAGTATCTAATCTACTTGAAAATCAAAAGAAACAATCAAAATCGGGGCGTAAATGATGTGAAATAAATGTGTAATTACGTGCACATCAAACATCCATACACTTGAACATCTGCTTATCCTCAAGCATCTCTGACACGCCCAATGAAACAGTGTAATCTTCAAGCATGTCACAATCTGGTATTAGGTTTACCTGCAAATGTAGTAGAGGGGAGAGCAACCATACCACAAAACCTGGCATTAGGTGTATTGTTTTCTGACAGTCTACCTTGGGCCCTTCACTTTTTTTCTTTTTTTCTTTTTAAATTAAGAAGATTATACATGTGCTTTGGCAAAACCTCACCTTTCCTCCCTATGGGTCAGATTTTATGCATGTGATGCTTACTATTTGCGAAGTTATATCTTAGTTCGTCCTTGCGATGTGTGTCTGTTAAAAAAAATTGTAAAGTTGTTACAAAATTGTGACGACCTGATCTTGGGCTTGGCTCCAAGACACATCACGTGTCGGAATTACACAAAGTAATAAAGCACAAAAAGAATAAAGCAACAAAAATAAAAACTTATTATTATAAAGTTTCCAAGTTAAGTACAACACTAACACTATTACAAAAGCATTAAGATATGTATATTATGCCAGCCTTTCTCCATTGTGGGTAGTTGATATGCATATAAATATACATGTTTTCATACTAAAAAACCCCGTTTTTAATGATTTTCTTGAAAATATAAATGAAATAGGATTCGTTTACTTTATTTTTGTTTTTCAGGACAAATATATCCCAAAACGGACAAACGAAGCCAAAACAAGTGAAAATCGAAGTTTTGTTCCGAAGTAGGCAAGGCACAGGCCGTGTTCACCAGGCACGCCCTGTACCTCCTTCCAAAAATGACAAAAAGATCTTTGTTTGACTTTTGAAGATCTCATGGGTCCCACAAGAGCCGACCACGCCCCATACAAGTCACCTAGTGAAGATTATGCAAGATACGATACCAAACACAGGTTGTGCCAGGTCACCAGCTCTTGCCTATAAATACCAAGCATGTCTTACCCATTTCATTGCTTAATTCTTATCTTTTCCCCATAGTACTCTCTAGTTCTACCCACTTTCTCTTTGGTTTTGTAATCATTAAGATTGTAAGAATATACTTCAGTAATTTTCAATCTTGTGTTGATTAAAAAACAAGTTTGTTAAGGTGTACCTTTAAAGCCACAAGTGGCTAAAGCTCTTGGGGGGGGGGGGGGGGGGGGGGGGGGGGGGGGGGACCCCTTGATGGGGAGTTAACTACATGAGTTACGGATATTAACAAGGGTGTGTGTGTATAACTTTAAGTACTAATTAATATATTGAAAGTGAGTTTCCATAACCTTAAAAACAAATCATTTACCTTGTGTTTGTTGAGTCAAACATTCATGGGGGGACCCCTTGATGGGGAGTTAACTACATGAGTTACGGATATTAACAAGGGTGTGTGTGTATAACTTTAAGTACTAATTAATATATTGAAAGTGAGTTTCCATAACCTTAAAAACAAATCATTTACCTTGTGTTTGTTGAGTCAAACATTCATGGTTTCTAAGTCTATGTAGTAATAGCATGTTAATTGCTTGAAAGAGGGTTAAAGGTTTTGGCTTGGAACTTTGGGTTTGGTAAAGTCTTGCCTTGGTATGGTGGCAAAATCTAACCATCAAGGACTTGGTTTATTAAATCTTTAGCACTCTTACGAAGACAGGATCAAACCAAGAGGTCCATCTACTAAAGCCCAATGATGGATAGTCGCCCTACTTCTTCTGTTTAAAGTTATGGGTTTGATTCCGACCATGTGGATGGTCGCCCTGCTACTTCTTTACAATATGGTTGAGATGTGACGACGTCCACAAAATGGGGTCTCACGACTTTTTACATTAACAACACAACTTTTTACTAGGTCTTAAAAGAATGACTTTGGTCAGTTGTCTTGCAGAGTACTCAAAATAATATTCCAAAGGCGTGTGGCATTTTTCTTAAAGTAAACTTTTGGGAATCCATAACTTAGTTAAAAAAAACATCAATGGAAGTAAAAGCCCAAGTAACCTTTTCTTAAATCTGATTTCAAAACCAACTGTCTTTTATTTTTATGTCTTTTTTATAAAATCTACAAAAACCACACCTTTTATAGCTTGACTAGATGTTAACGAAAATCTTGGTACTAAAAGCTCTTGTATCCTTGGATGACTTCGGTATCTTACCATCACTATATTACGCCAACGATTGGTACCCTTGCCCCAGCGTGATGTTTTGAGTGATACTATTTTATCGTGTTTTCTATATTTAAGAGACGGCTAAAAATCTTTAATATATATACACACACACACAAACACTAGGTTATTGTCTGTGTGAACACGTAGTTTAACAAATGAAAATAGTCCAGTGATATTAATTGATTTTTGAAATAATTTTCAACTGGTCCTATAAGTAGTTATGTGAGTTGGTGCGCATCTCTTTTCTTTCTTCCGTCTTGAGTTATTGGCGAAGGGAAATACTCTTCGACCTCATTGACGGGTCAAAAGGAGCCAAACATATGCTCTTTAAAGTTTTATCAAAATCATATTATTTCTTCTGTAATAATAGTTGATACCCATTTCAAGACCTTACGATTGAGATTATTTATTACAAATAACAAAGAAAAATGATCTGTCAGTGTTGTATTTTATCGAATTGGACAACCAGATAACATGTTTTATTTTTATCCAATCAAAACATGGAAAAGTGCTTTTGATGACATAATACCTATATTACATTTAAAAGAAGGGTAATAAAGGTAAATTGCATTTGTGGCCAAACTATTATTTAAAAAAGTAGTAATATAAAGAACATATACAACACACACCTTTGATATAGGATGTTTATATGAATTTCATTGGTCATAATTAGAACCCACACATACATGTTGAGGGCAATATCTGTGGTTAGAAGGCCAATAATGTCTTCAGCAAAGGTTATGCACTCATAATGACATAATCCATAACCTAGAATATCATAAAACACATCATGTTAGTAGTACAAACTAAGCGAGCAATCACCTTTAGACAACTTTTCACATTCAGAATTAGAAATGTTGTAAGAATTTTAAAAACCTTGAATAACTAAATTAACTTCTAACACTATTTCATCATCTTAATAAAATTCATGTTATAGTTTAAGTACGCCAATCTCGAAATTTAATAATGATCTTCACCATAACTCATCATTATAAAAGATGTGAATGAGCATAAACATAAGTTTGGGCCCATGATAACCCAATTAAACCAAAATAAAACCCCCTTATACTTTTATTGTTATGTTTCAAAAACCTCCCCGCAACCTGCTGAATCAATCTCCATATTTTCATGCATGGTACCAAACATTAGAATGCTAAAATTTCTATAAATCTATTACTTCTACAAAAGAAAAAACACCACATAACAGCCACACGAAAAAACAAACCAATGCCACCCACCAAATGAACCAGTTAATCATCAAAAGGGGACACATAATTACTTACGTTTGGAGGTTTTGCCACTATGGGATAAAAAAATTAACCAGACTTCGCTAGACGAGAAAAAAATTGGGTCGTACCATTGTCATTTTCTCCCACATCTTCAACACAAAAGTCCTGGTCCAACCTGAGCTCCTTGCATTTATCCCAAAAGAATCCGCGTTCCCCTTCGACATGTAGCCAATAAACAATAAATATCAAAATAGAGAAAGAAAACATTGTTAATAAAATATAAAAGTACAATCCAAAACAAAACTTACATGCAACACCAGCTGAACGAACACATTAATAATAATAACAAAAAAACCCTTTTTGATTACAAAAGTTTTCATAGCTAGGTACATCTTGTTAGTTCATATGTCTGTAGCTTCCGTCAGCATTGAGTCTTATTTTGTACTGTATATGTCTTTTGTGTATCTGTATGTATATGAATGTATGTGTGTAGAAAGACAGCTAAGGGAATGGCGCTTAACTGTAAAAGTGAAGTCCGATGGATGGCAAATGTCACCCGATCGGATGGCCATCCGATCGGATTGCCACCCGATCAGACTGCCACCCGATCGGAAAACACTTAATAGCTTCCCTGAGTTTGCCTATAAATACCCAGCTTGGGTTAGTCATTTAGAACTTTTGCTCATTCTGTAAGGAGACTCTGTCAAGTCTGACTCTCTACCGGTTCTTCTGTACTTTCACATCATTCTAATAGAAAGATCAGACGGATTTAATCGTTGAATACGTTATTGTGATTCTGTGACTTGATCCATGGATTTCGCACATTGATCGAGGTCGATTCATCCACGTTCGTGACGGACATATCCTGATCCAAAGGCCTAACAAGTGGTATCAGAGCCACAGGAGGCTGAATCGAGGACTACAACAGCGAATGCACTGAAATTTCAGCTATTCTTACCGATTACAGTCGAATTTCCCCAGAAATTTGACGAATTTTCTCACTTTCTACTCATTTCTTGCTGTGTTTTACACTTTTATACCTTAAAAACGAGAAAAATGTAAAATTGAACGGGAATCTACGGTTAAAAATTGACAAATTTGATATCAATCGATTCATAATCAATCATAGTACAATCCTTCAAAATTTCATAAGAAAATTCCTTCAAAAACTAAATCAGAATCATCAAAAACCATGTTGAACTGTTCGTGTTTGCTGACATCATCCACCCGCTCGGACAGCTGTCCGAACGGTTTGGCTTAGACTGTTCTTGGTTATTGCTTGCTGACGTCATCAGTGTCACTCGATCGGATCACGACCCGATTGGACGACATTGTTGTTCTTGATTTCATCAGCTTACGTCATCCTGTCACCCGATCGGATTACCACCCGATCGGTGAAAGGTTGAAAGTCAAAGTTTTTCAAAAAAAGTTTTTGGTGTCACTCGATCGGACAACCACTCGATCGGAGTACCACCCGATCAAGTTGCAATCCGATTCGTGTTCATCACTTGTTACCTGACTGTGCCACTTGATCGGATCACCATCCGATTCAAGTGCATCAGTGTGAATCTTTTGAAAATTCTAAAAATTTGTCTAAGTGTTTGAAAACTGTTTCAGGTACTCTACAATGGGAGATGATTTTCTAAACCCATTCAGCGACGTGTTTGCTTACAACACGGGAGACGCCACGACAAGTAACACAAACAACACAACTCCAAACCCGAATCCTAAGAAAGCGATTACTGACTCACTAAGCGTTGATAATGCTTATGAGACTTACAACAAGCCGTCTAAGCTCATGGCCATTGAAGATTATAACAGATGGGCGAGCAGGTTCAAGGATTGGTTGAAGGCATTCGCCTACCAAAGCTGGAAGTGTTTGAAAAATGGTTTCAATATTAGAAGGAGTGATTATGAAAATCTGTTTGATACTGAACAAGAAAGTTTTATTGCTGAACAGAAATGTATTGCATTATTACATCAATCCGTTAGGGATGATATCATTTCTTTGATAGATTACAAAGATTCAAGAGATTTGTGGGGCAAATTAGAAAAAAAGTGTGTAGGAGGAGTAGAAATCGTTAAGAACAAGAAACGTCTACTGAAGAAAGAATTTGATTCGTTCGGTTGCATGAAGAATGAGTCAGTGTTAAAAATGATAGAGCGGTTTTAGATAGAGCTTGTGAGATATGGGATTACTTTTACCGAGGAAGAATTGGTCGAAAAGTTGTTAGAGTCATTGCCAGACAAAAAGGATTGGCAATATTATTCATTAGTTTTGAGAAACACAATGAAAATGTCTGACATGACTGTCGATTGGCTGATTGAGAGGTTTGAAAGCCACGAACTTGAGATTAGAAAGATGAATAAAGTTAACAACACCCCGTACCAACAAAACGTCGATCTGTACTATCGGGGAAGCATGATTCCAAAGACCGTTTCACCAAAGACTGCGTTCTCAGCTGAGAGCTCAAGCATGCCGAATAAAGAGAATCAAAATAGCAGTTCTGCTCCGAGCAGTGGATATCATGGAGGGTCGTCTTCATCAAGTTCAGGAAGTCAGCAGCAGCAGACCACTCCTAAAAACGTGTTTCAGTGTAACATTGCAGTAAATCTGAACAATGCCCAGAATTTTAATGAAGAAACTGCAAAACAACAAATGGTATTCCTGGCTTCAATCCTGGAATCTTATGAAAGTTTAGTAGCTGGGAAAATCGGGAACACGAACCTTACCAAAGAAAACTATGATCAAATCGATCCCGAAGAAATGGAGTTGATAGACATACGCTGGTGCATGGAAAGCGTAGTTCGAATGGCTCAGAGGTTCATGGAGATAACTGGAAGACACTCCATCGGTGGACCTTCTACAAAATTGGGCTTCGACAAGTCAAAAGTTACCTGTTTTAAGTGCAAGCAGAAAGGGCACTTTAAAAGGGAATGCAGGAATGCAGCTTCAGATTAAACGGCCAATCCATTCCATGATGATTATTATAAAAAGGCCATCTATCATCGCAACAAAGAAGAACCGCCGAGAATGAAACAAATTGAAGAAACTCCTAAAGAAAAGTCAAGAGCCTTAGCAGTTATCCATGATGATGAGGGCTTTGACTGGAGTGAGTTGTTACCTGAAGAAGATGTTGTAGGTTATGCTTTCATGGCAAAAATCGTACCATTCAAAGATACACGAACTGAGGAGGAAAAATACGTTAATAGAAAGATGTTAGCACAAACCATGAAGGATAGACATTATCGAGCCTGGAAAGAGGCTAAAAGTGCAAACAGATGGGATGCTGATCGGGAATGCTATTTGGACCCAAAAGGAAACATACTCGTTGAACCATCAACACTTATTGTTGAAACTCTCATTGAACAAATAGCACAACAAGAAGAAGAAAGACAAAGAAAATGGGCAAGGCAAGCTGAAGAAGAGGAAAAGTTAAAGTCAAAGAAAGTCGATGATGGGATAATCGATACATCAAAAGAAATGACTGCAGAGAATCTGAAGAAGATGGCAGATAAAGTGCTCGCAGCAAAGGAATTACAGGTAGATTCTAAGTCTGCATCTGAGTCAAAGAGCCAGGTCAGTTGTAGTGATTCAACAAATGGGTCAGGTAAGACTGATAAGGCTAAAACTGAGAGTGACTGCAAAAATTGCATGAAAAATTGCAAGGTTTGCAGCACACATGCATATCTCAACACCAAAAAGACTGAAGAACTGGCTGCAAGAGTCAAAGAAGTTGAAAATCAAATCTTAAGTCGTGATAAACTGGTAAAAGTTTCAAATGATCGAATAAAGGAATTAACTGAGAGGATTAAAAAAGATAAAAATGATGTAGAACGATTTAGGAAAGAAAATGAAAAGTTAATTCATGAAAACCGACAACTTTCTGAAAATCATGAGAAGCTGAAAAGAACGATAAAAGATTCTGATGAGCGAAACAGTAAAACATCCAAAGAAAACCTTCAACTGTCAGGAGTCCTTCAGTCAAAAGAAAAGCAAATCAACCAACAGTTGGATGAGATTGCAAATCTGAAGCTTCAGTTTTAGGAAGCTAAGATTGAAAACGAACGAATCAATCTGAAACTAAACAGTTACAACTCCGCGAGCTTTGTTCTTCAACACATAGTTCCCAAACCCATTGGGAAGAACAAAGCTGGTGAAGATGTATACTCCGATGGAACTGGGGTAGGGTATCATCAAGTTCCACCTCCCGTGTTGAATAATTTTTCAAAGAAAAAGTCTGGGTTGGATAATGATGATGAAACAAATGAGGTTAAACTTCCAGAAATGATCGACGTCACATTCACTTCATCGTCTGATGAAGACAGTGTTCAGTCCGAAGTTGTTAAAAATGTCGTTGAAAACGTTTTAAAATCTGATAGTGATTCAACTGAAGACGAAGAATGCTTTTTGAATAATTACATTCCGAAATCAAAATCCAAAAACAACTTAAGTGAAGAACCTACTCTTGTGATGTACAAGATGTCGGGTTCAGATAAGTTGTATTCGGATCTTGAATTTCCACTTGAGAATGTGAATGTTGACAAGCTGAAAAATGTGTTTAAATTGGTTGAAATTGAAGTTTCTGAAATTGAGGGTTTGAAACGTTCAAAAAAACAATTGAACTTTGAAAAAGATAAATCTTACTACAAAAAACCTGTTGTATCACCACGGTTTTCTAACAACTAGGGCTGGCAATTTTACACGAATACACGACACGAACCTACACGACCTTAACATGTATGTGTATGACCTTAACAGGTAACAGGTACTAAACAGGTAGACACGAAAATACCTGTTAATTTTCGTGTCTAAACAGGTCAGATACCTGTTTACCTGTTATGTACATGTTAAGGACATGATAAGGTTTTAATTTTAATTAAATAAAAACATATATGATAATATATGGTATACGCCACAGTGGAACTTTTCATTTAGTTCAAAAAAATGAAAACCCTAATGACCTAATCAGATCTCTCAACTCTCTCTGCAGCCGACATCGACATTCGACAGCTCCATCCACCGCACAGCCACTCCGCCGGCCATCCACCGCACCGACAGCTTCACCGCACCGGCAACCACCGCAGAGCCACTCCGGCGTTCAAACTTCAAAGTAAGCAGATCTTACTTTCCGTTAAATCTACAAGTAAAATAGTTAGATTCGCTCATTGTGACCTAATCAGATCTTACTTTCCGTTAAAACTACAAGAGCTAAAAGGTTTGATTTTTTTGCAGTGTTAGTTAATTAAGCTGAGATACAACTGCTCTGTGTTTTGGGTGTATTTTGTAGTGTTAGATAATTGGTTAGTTTGATCTTGGTTATATGCAGTTTAAATATGCTGATTTAGTTAATTATGCTGAGATACTTATGCATGTCTTACCCTTGTTTGATTTAGTACTTGTTTAGATAATTAAAAAAAGTTCAAAAACTCATGATTATTACAGTTTTAAGCAACTAAAAGAAACGAAAACTCATCGATATCTTGTGCACCAAGTGACTAGTTTGAGATATATATTGTTCGCTTTGACTAGTTTGAGATATATATTGTTCGCTTTGAACCTGTTCAGTTTGAGATATATATTGTTCGCTTTGAACCTGTTCAGTAAACATACAGGTTTCAAAAGATGTTATGACTTATAATCGTCTAGAATTTAAAAAATACGTCTTTCATTCATATTTATAGTGATGTGCCCAGCATACGGTCAGGAAATCGGCTGTATTGTTCCTTCGAAGGTTCCGCTTGGTGAGTCTTTCAACGACTGTATTGTTCCTGGTAAACGATAAATATAAATAAATTATACCAACTCTAGGAAGACCTTTTTTAATTACGGAACTGATGAGCTTGATATATGATCGGTTACTTTTTCAGTTAGGCGTAGTGATTGATCTTACAAATACGACTCGTTACTATTCTGTGAACGATTGGAGGAAAGAAGGCATCAAGTATGTAAAGGTCAGTTTCCAAATACTTTGTTTTGTACCTATTTTAGCGTATAAGATGATTCGTTTATTCGTGTTTTTAATCGATTCAGATCAACTGCAAGGGGCGCGGCTCGGTTCCAGAGAACGAGTTAATAAATGTATTCTTCAATTCCTCATCAGGTTTCTCAATTTCTAGAACGACAGAAGAACACGAAGAAGTATATTCTTGTTCACTGCACACATGGGCATAACCGTACCGGGTATATGCTAAATGGATGTATTGAATTATTTAAGTCTTTTGTGATTTGCCGTTTATGGATTTTTGTTTTAAACTTGTTAAGTATTCGGTATTTATGGATTATTTAAGCTGTTTGTGAACTTTTGGCGAGTTTTGTTTCACTAAACAGGTTCTAAATATGTGATTATTTTAGTGTTCGTTAACAGGTATTAACAGGTAATTTTCGTGTATATCGTGTCGTGTTCGTGTCGTGTTCGTGTTTGAAAAAAAGGACACGAAATCTTATCGTGTCGTGTTCATGTATGGCCTTTCGTGTATCGTGTCTTATCGTGTCGTGTCTTATCGGGTACGGGTATACACGATATGCCAGCCCTACTAACAACAACCAAAATAGATGGTCGGGTGGTTATCAGGGTGGTAAGAATAATCAAAGAAGGAACTTTCAAAACAAGAAGTTTGTTGAAAAAAAAAATGTTTGTGAAAAGCTCGAGTTCACATTCCGAGCAAGAATATGAGATTTTTTCAAAATCAAATGTAGAATTTTTTGAGAAAAAGGTCTCACAGCCTCAGACCGAAGGCACAAGTCGGGAAGTTGATACTCGTACATGCTTTAAGTGCAACAAAGTTGGACACATTGCACGAAAGTGCACCAACTCGAAGCCTAAGTTTGTGGTTGTCGAGAGTCTGAAGAAGAAAGACGATGTAAAAGGGAAAGCTCCGATGGTTGTTGAGAAGAAAGTTTTGAAAAATGAAAACACCAAAGTCAAAACTGAACCCGTAAAGAAGCCGGTAACTAAAACTGATAAATTTTACAAACGGGTCGCTTCATCTCAACAAACTTGGAAGCCAAAATCTGATGATAAGATACCAAGTTCTCCAAAACCAAAGGTTTCTGAGTCTGAAAAACAATCATCTTCAACTACACCGGTAAAGATGAATGTTTCTTTAAATTACTATGAGAAGCTTGAGAAACAGAAACAAACTTCTACCTCACCAGGGAAGAAGTATGTTGCAATGAAAGACCAATCATCTGGTCAACCTCCGAAAAATGATTTCTTTTTGTACAAAGAGGTTGAGATTGGGTCTGAAGAAAGTCTCAATATGAATGACAAGAATTTCCCACCATTGTACACCAAAATCACACACGTCAAGTTACCTGAGTCGAAAGAGGCTTGGGTTGCTTCAAAATCTCACTAAACATTTGTGATATGTGTAGGAGCTTCCGAGATCCATCTCACGTTGGATTATGGATAGCGGAGCTTCTTGGCACATGCCAGGGATAAAAGCCCTGCTTTACGATGTGAGAGGGTTTAACGGAGGTTATGTTGGTTTTGCCGGTAATCAGGGAGGTCGTATCATTGGTGAGGGAACTTTATCTAATGGTATTATCATGTTTGAAAGAGTCAACTACATCGCCGAGCTAGAGAACAATCTTCTGAGCATATCTCAAATTTGTGATCGAATGTATTCCACACACTTCACGGATAAAGAATGTCTGATCTTGAAGCCGGGGTTTGTCATCCCCGAGGAGTGCATCATCATGAGAGCACCACGATTTGATGATCTGTACATGTTGGATATGAGCGTAGCCACGACTACCACGGGTCAAACTCACTGCTTCTGTCACACCCCGACTTTCCACGTGTCACCGGTGGGCCCGGTGGGGAGTATCGTGACGTAGTTGGCAACACAATAGTCAAACAACACAATTATATAAATGCACAGTGGAAGCAAAAGATAAATTATATATTACAATCCGAATTTTAGAGTAATATCCAGTATTACAACGGAAAGTAAAGGATCCACAGGCGGATCTTAAACATATCATTTGTTCAACAGACTTTAGACGCCTAGAACTTGCAAGATTCCTTATTAGCGCCCTAAGCTTCCAGCCAATTACGTTCAGTACCTGTCACTTAACCTTTTTGGAAAATACGTCAGTTTTCACTGGTAAATACACTCAACCGACTCATTTGAAAAGAGTTTAAGAAAATTGATTTGAATGCACGTGGCACAAAATATCTTTTATAATTTGATTAAAATGCACAGAGGCAAAATTAACCTTTTTAACTTGGAACAATTATAGTTATAACCTTGTATACAGATTTACATGTTCGTTATACGTTCAGGGCCCGATGTAGAAACCGAGTCAAGATTAACAGACACGCCACAAGTATAAGCCCACAAGAGAGTGGGATACCGTTTCCCTTTAAGCAACTTTCAGTGTATGCCTACACCCCGTGCTTAAGGCGTGGCCATTTTATAATACAATGATGTCAAGGATATCCGGGACATGGTCATTAACCCCTAAAGGTCTTTATTTCAAACAATACAGATTAAACCGGGTTACCTCAATAATTTAACCATAATAAGATTAAATATTCAATACCCGACCAAGCGGTATTATTATACCGTATCCCAAGCCCGTATAGGGAAAATAAGTTAAGAGTATTTACCTGAGCTAGCTCCTGTCTTAAATAGCAAGAATCTAATAACTCAGCCGTATTCACTTAAGTAAGCGTAGGTACCATTTACCGAAATGCTCTAGTCTGGAATGATGGTATAAATAACCAATTAGAATGCTAACGGGTCTTTAATTTAGCCTAAGCTTAGACCGGTTAGTCTTAAGGGAATATACGGTTCAGCCGCATGATTTAAGCGAAGACCGGAATAGAATGTGGTTTAGACCCGACAAGTTTGAAGACTTATCTTAAATGGGTATTTCATACACATTCTAGATTTTGAGATAAAACCAATAAGGTTTGACCCGTTTTGGCTAATTTATGTAAACTTGTTACATAAACCGAACCGTACGCGTAATAAGCGTGACGGGTATTCATGAGAGCCATATACAGGTTTCCTAAGTTAATTATGTCTCAAATATGTTGTGACCTCAGTAAGATGTCTTTCATTATGCCCGAAACGTATATAAACACAAACTAGGCCCCGTAGAGGTAGTTTGGTCATTTAAAAGGTTATAAAAGAGTTTAAGTATTTACCTGAGTTACAGGTCTGATATAATCAGCAAAAATACGTATTTTGATAAGTTATAACAGTAGGTTAAAGTATATATGTGAATTTACCAAGTATAACCAAACTATGCACCGTAGGGGCATTTTGGTAATTTCACATAAGCCGTAAAGCTCAAAACTGAAGTCTGAGTTAAACAACTTTTGCTTACTGTTAAAATATTATAATTTAACTAAAACATCAGTAGGTATCACCCTTGTATGTTTAAAAATAGTCTTAGTACATACTATGCGCTAAAAACGCTAAATAAGGCGATTAGGAGCCGTTTACGGGTTCAATACCTAAAGCTGATATTTTTATTATTCCAGAAGGTCAAAAATAATTTATTTATCATAACTAATCAGTAGCAAAAGGTTTGGAGTCGTTTAGATATGTAAAACTCATTTTATGGCCCGTAAGGGCAAAACCGACATTTACCGGATTAAGCCTACGACTATGAGTTATGCTCAGCCTAAAATTTATTAAAAATCTTTAAAAATCCCAAAATAATATATTACATCAGTGGGTAAAATATTTGGTATCAAAAAGTGGGCTTAACTAGGCTATACGCTAATTATGCCGTTTTATTAACATAAAGCTTTAATTTTACGCTAACGAGCATAACTCTTATTCTACACCTCAAACTGATGTCAAACTTTGCATACAAGTCTATATATCAGTAATTAAGGTTTCTACTCTTTTACTTTTTCAAAAATCACGTCTTAAGGTGAAAAGGGCATAATGGTCAACATATGAGCAATTAACGGAAACGCGTAAACGAATGGGTCAATCAATGAACCAACCACAGAGGGTTATGCTAACATGTAGCATGGTCCTAAGGAAGCTCTAAGGTATTTCCAAATCATACTAAAGCGGGTCAGAACTGAAGTCAAAGCAAAAGTCAAAGCTTTGCGACTTTCGGTTCCGAACCGGGTCTAAACATAAAATTGTCGGGTTGAACATGTTTAGACATGTTCTTACACTAATTACTAAGTTATATTAATGATCATACAGGTTGTATGTGTTCTACATTGCTTAATTATGCATAAATTAGAAACTAAGCATCCTGTTGACTTTTTATTAACAAGTTTGACCCGACATTAGACCTAGTTAGAGTGGGAATCAGGGGGAACCCTTTTAAGGGTTTATTACTGGACCATTAGTGATTAATCTTAAAGTCAACCGTTAATTACGACGATTTGACTTTTAAGCTAAAACTAAGCTAAAACTTAATTAAGAAAGGATTAGCAAACTTACTGAAGTCCTAAGCTTGATTAGAAAGGACTTGGGTCTGCTTTGAAGCTCCAGAAGGCTCCTCACTTGCAGAATGAAGGTGTGAGGAATGAGTTGCAACTCATGGCCTTATATAGTGAATGTAATCACCATAAGAAGTTGACACACAAGTCTATAAGTGTCCACAACTGATTAACAAGTGTCCCTAAGTGTTTAGGGGTTGTTTAGGGGCCAAGGGATATGAGGAAAACCGTTTAAAAGGTCAAGAATGCGTTTAAAACAGCAAACAGCAACTTTCTATCGCTGGCAACATGCTTGCGCACCGTAACAAATATTTGTTGCGGTGCGCAACAAATAGGCAGAATGCAAAAGCTTGGCCTTTCAAGCATTCGAAAGGGCAACCGACTTATTTCTTGCAATTTGACCCCTTCTTATTTACCTACAAAGGCTTTAGGACTTATACCCACTTTGCCAAGTCCCTGGACATTTCCGGTTAACCCGAAAAGTCATAACTTTCAACGTTAACGCTTTACCCCTCGCATACGGATTTGATCATAACTTTCTCATACGATAACGAAACTTTATGAAATTTATATCGTGTATTCTAGTGAGCATAATTAACCGTTACAAATCTTCGGGTTTGTCAAAAGGTCACTCAGAGGTATAACTTAAACATGTTGACACATTTAACCCCTGTAGTTTGTAATCTCTCACTTTTAGCTTCGTATGATCCATGATTTATTCGTGTGATGGTATAAACATCATGTAGGGTTATTATGAAGTATATTTATTCACCGTTGACATTTTGAACTCGTATTTTTCATATACTTTTCAAGTTTGTCAACTTTAGACCCTTTATAACATTCTTTTTTCACGTTCAAACATATGACACGTGTCTACACATTATGGGACGTGAATTTTCGAGGTGTTACATCCTCACCCCCTTAAAAGAAATCTCGACCTCGAGATTTGTTAAAGTAAAGGAAGTACTTTCTACTTATATTGGTTTTAATCTTCCCCAGTACCTTTGAGCCTCTAAGGCACTACAATTGACCTTTATAATAGGCACATGTATCTTTTTGGAGCTTCTAATCCTGTCGATCCTTAATCGACACAGGTTGCTCATACTATCATAGTTCTGCATATCATTATGTGATAGCGCTTTTCGATTTATTGGCGAAACACATCCTTCAGTCACTGGTGTGCAATGTATTGCGAGCTCCGTCAAACTCCTTTAAATAGGTTTTAGCTTAAAGGCTACTTGATCTTGATACATTCGATTTCCTTCGAATGATTCTATATATTCAGGGCTTAACTAGCCTGATAATTTAATAAATTTGGCACACCCTTCCTGGATGATATCTTTTGTTGAACTTATTCCTTAACAAGAGTTTAGGAGGTTTGCTATTTTCATTAATCCTTGATTTTTTTTTCTGCCAAATATTGGCATCTTACAAATAATTAGGGATTTGTGTGATCTGATTTGTTGTTTCCACTGCAACTTTCAGATCCTGATAATTGAACTTACCAATCTATTGTTCTAACAATAAACGTTCAACATGCCATTTATACAAGGTCTCCAAAGGGGTAGCCTTGATACTTATATAACAGCTATTATAGAAAAACTTATCTTAAGACGAGATGGTTATTCCAACCATTGTTCAAAATTAATCTTAAGAAATAGCAATTCTTTACAGTTAGTCGAGCAAATCGACGATCCTGGGCAGCTGATGGCGATTCTTAATCGTCGCCTAATCAAGGTTGCGGTAAACAATGCCTTAGCATAATGAACCGTCTTTCACAGTTTACTATACCGAATTCTCAGGATATTGAGTTTGGCTTTATGAATCTATATCTTAGAATTTACTTAATCAGGGTTTCGGTTATTCCATAATCAGCATGGAGTCCTTACAACACTCTAACCCAAAGCGGGATGTTAATCTTAACTCTACTTGCGTCTCGGGAGGTAAACAAGGTAGTCTTAGGAGAAGATAATCAAGATACAAGGAGGTTACAGAGATTTTCCAAATCTTAGACTCCAGTTCATCCATCCTTGCTCGTGCCAAATGAGTGACACTTTTATGTTATGAATCCACAGGTTCCTTTACCAGGAAACATTTATTTGGAAAAATTCTATTTTCTAGATATCTTCTTTGAATACTACTAGTCGACTTTAGTACAATATGACTATCGGGATATCTCAGGGGTTCCATGTATTAAACCTCCATACTGATCAGGCATGGAAGTAATCTATGGGACACACTAGGATACGCCAATCCTCATAAGGTACTTTTATCAAACATAGTTTGGCATTCGCAGGCGATAGAAAAACAATGAGAAAATAATTAAAATAACATATGTTGTCGTACTCTATGCGAAGAAAGAGTACTTTTAGATTTTTCGGAAGAATTCCTTGCCGATACTAGAAGAATCGGTTACTATGGTTTCCTTGGTAAGTTATACCTTGTGGATAATATAAAAGTTTGCTAAGCTTATGGTTTATGAAGATTTATTATTGCCTGTATTAAATCAGGACACTTAGCAGAAATTATCATTGGTAAATGATAAGGGATGTACTCGATGACATCATGAACTGCCTTTCGGCATTCATCAGGTGAGTTCAGGCATTTCTTCCTTTAGCCTTTCCGGGCTTAGCTGCACCTTCCTTGGCAGCTTTATGAAATCTAGTCCTGATGCGGCCTTACTCACCACGGCCGTGATAGACTGCATTCTTATTAGATCAAGAGTTTTAAGGCTTGAACATAGTTCTTCACCTTTGGACAGGGAGTCATAGACTACAACTGTCATCGTCTTGAAAGGCGATTCTTTTGACAGAATGGTAAACCAATTAACATCACTAATGGATGTCTATCTATAATTTTCGTATCTAATGATATTAGTCATGATCACATCGATCATATTGACTATTAGGTTTGGGTATCATCCCACCATTTTGAATAGGGAATCATAAAGATCACCACTATTTTGTCTTATCGACAGTGGAATAAAGTATAGCCCGTAGGCCAAACATCTTTTCTTGACAGGGAGTTGTAGGCTACCATTGTCTTTAGCCTCGGAGGGCGTTAATTATAGCCCGTAGGCATTTCCCTCCTAAGGGATATTTATGGTATGATCATCTTTTCAGATGATATTAGTCGAGATCATACGGACCCTACCGACTATTATGCTTGGAAGTATTCCAACATCTTTAGACAGGGTCAAAGACCACTACTGTCGTTGTCTTATCGGACAACAAATTTAGCCCGTAGGCACTTCATCACTCACGGATGTTTATAATATGATCATCTTATAAGATGATATAAGCCATGATTTCTAAATCATAAGGCAAATTAGGAAATTTAAAATTTCCGACATAGGGATGACTGTTGTGATTTTATCGAATCACATTTGTCAGGAGTGCTAACACGTTCTTAGGTGTTAATAAGGATCTGAATCCCTTGAGTAGGTTTCACCATCTTGGCCGCGTAGGCTAGGTTTCACCTTTAAGATTCTTTTTAAAATGCATACTGGCAGGGGAGGAAGGATATTTATTTTATTCAGGATTTTTATCATAATCCTAATTTATAAGTTAATAATAGCACAAATGGCCTAGTCGCGTAGACAAGTTTAGTTTATAAGCCATGATTTCAGAGAATCGAGGCATTATAATTTATCCTAGTTATAAAACATTACGGATATTAAGGTGGCACAAAGGCCTAGTCACATGGACACTTTTAAATTATAAGCTATGATTTCAGAGAATCAAAGCATGAAGGTATACTGGCACAATAGGCCTAGTCACAAGGACAATTATAAATTATATGCTAGGATTTCAGAGAATCAAAGCATTTGAGGTTTGAACCTAGTTCATTACCTTTATCTGACAGGGAGTCATTGCTACCACTGTCTTCTGGCTCATATGGAAATAAGTAGGGCCCGTAGGCGTTATATTACCACGTATGGTTAAAATATGATCATCTTATTGATGATGTAAACCCAGGATTCAGAGATCATTAAACTGGGTTAGGAATCTTTTGAAGAATCCTATATAAAAATTGACGTGTGTGATTTCCAACGAATCACATCTGCCAGGAGTGTTAACATATTTACAGATGTTAACAGGGATTCGAATCTTTTAAATAGGTCTTACCATCATGGCCCGGCCTTAAAATGACCCGAAGGCTAGGTTTCACTCTTAAGATTCTTATTAATATTTAACGCAGAACAATCCTAAATTGAGGTGTTAAATATGGACCTGAACCTAAATTGAGGAACTGCCATCTTGGCCGGTCTTAATATGACCCGAAGCTAGGTCTTGTCCTTTTAGATTTTGCAATTTTATTATAATGGTAGGTCTTGCAAAAGGAATGTTAATAAGGATCTGAATCTAAATTGAGGAACTGCCATCTTGGCCGGTCTTAATATGACCCGAGGCTAGGTCTTGTCCTTTTTAGATTTTGCCATCTTATTATAATGGTAGATCTTATAATATAGGAATGATATTTAAATATAATCGTTCCTTTAAAATTTAAACAAGTATATGGTTGCCCTAAATGGGACTTTTTAATAAAATGACTTGCCCATGCAAGGGCTAATCAGAAAAATAATCAAGGAAATAATTAAAAGACAATGAAACAAATTGGAATTTGTCCTATGTTCTTGTCTAGACTCAAGAATGTGCAACTGTGTAACTGAGATTAAACGCAAAAGGCTAGCGTTTAATTCACTCAGTGTTGGCTCTGATACCAACCTGTCACACCCCGACTTTCCACGTGTCACCGGTGGGCCCGGTGGGGAGTATCGTGACGTAGTTGGCAACACAATAGTCAAACAACACAATTATATAAATGCACAGCGGAAGCAAAAGATAAATTATATATTACAATCCGAATTTTAGAGTAATATCCAGTATTACAACGGAAAGTAAAGGATCCACAGGCGGATCTTAAACATATCATTTGTTCAACAGACTTTAGACGCCTAGAACTTGCAAGATTCCTTATTAGCGCCCTGAGCTTCCAGCCAATTACGTTCAGTACCTGTCACTTAACCTTTTTGGAAAATACGTCAGTTTTCACTGGTAAATACACTCAACCGACTCATTTGAAAAGAGTTTAAGAAAATTGATTTGAATGCACGTGGCACAAAATATCTTTTATAATTTGATTAAAATGCACAGAGGCAAAATTAACCTTTTTAACTTGGAACAATTATAGTTATAACCTTGTATACAGATTTACATCTTCGTTATACGTTCAGGGCCCGATGTAGAAACCGAGTCAAGATTAACAGACACGTCACAAGTATAAGCCCACAAGAGAGTGAGATACCGTTTCCCTTTAAGCAACTTTCAGTGTATGCCTACACCCCGTGCTTAAGGCGTGGCCATTTTATAATACAATGATGTCAAGGATATCCGGGACATGGTCATTAACCCCTAAAGGTCTTTATTTCAAACAATACAGATTAAACCGGGTTACCTCAATAATTTAACCATAATAAGATTAAATATTCAATACCCGACCAAGCGGTATTATTATACCGTATCCCAAGCCCGTATAGGGAAAATAAGTTAAGAGTATTTACCTGAGCTAGCTCCTGTCTTAAATAGAAAGAATCTAATAACTCAGCCGTATTCACTTAAGTAAGCGTAGGTACCATTTACCGAAATGCTCTAGTCTGGAATGATGGTATAAATAACCAATTAGAATGCTAACGGGTCTTTAATTTAGCCTAAGCTTAGACCGGTTAGTCTTAAGGGAATATACGGTTCAGACGCATGATTTAAGCGAAGACCGGAATAGAATGTGGTTTAGACCCGACAAGTTTGAAGACTTATCTTAAATGGGTATTTCATACACATTCTAGATTTTGAGATAAAACCAATAAGGTTTGACCCGTTTTGGCTAATTTATGTAAACTTGTTACATAAACCGAACCGTACGCGTAATAAGCGTGACGGGTATTCATGAGAGCCATATACAGGTTTCCTAAGTTAATTATGTCTCAAATATGTTGTGACCTCAGTAAGATGTCTTTCATTATGCCCGAAACGTATATAAACACAAACTAGGCCCCGTAGAGGTAGTTTGGTCATTTAAAAGGTTATAAAAGAGTTTAAGTATTTACCTGAGTTACAGGTCTGATATAATCAGCAAAAATACTTATTTTGATAAGTTATAACAGTAGGTTAAAGTATATATGTGAATTTACCAAGTATAACCAAACTATGCACCGTAGGGGCATTTTGGTAATTTCACATAAGCCGTAAAGCTCAAAACTGAAGTCTGAGTTAAACAACTTTTTCTTACTGTTTAAAAATAGTAGGTATCACCCTTGTATGTTTAAAAATAGTCTTAGTACATACTATGCGCTAAAAACGCTAAATAAGGCGATTAGGAGCCGTTTACGGGTTCAATACCTAAAGCTGATATTTTTATTATTCCAGAAGGTCTAAAATAATTTATTTATCATAACTAATCAGTAGCAAAAGGTTTGGAGTCGTTTAGATATGTAAAACTCATTTTATGGCCCGTAAGGGCAAAACCGACATTTACCGGATTAAGCCTACGACTATGAGTTATGCTCAGCCTAAAATTTATTAAAAATCTTTAAAAATCCCAAAATAATATATTACATCAGTGGGTAAAAGATTTGGTATCAAAAAGTGGGCTTAACTAGGCTATACGCTAATTATGCCGTTTTATTAACATAAAGCTTTAATTTTACGCTAACGAGCATAACTCTTATTCTACAACTCAAACTGATGTCAAACTTTGCATACAAGTCTATATATCAGTAATTAAGGTTTCTACTCTTTTACTTTTTCAAAAATCACGTCTTAAGGTGAAAAGGGCATAATGGTCAACATATGAGCAATTAACGGAAACGCGTAAACGAATGGGTCAATCAATGAACCAACCACAGAGGGTTATGCTAACATGTAGCATGGTCCTAAGGAAGCTCTAAGGCATTTCCAAATCATACTAAAGCGGGTCAGAACTGAAGTCAAAGCAAAAGTCAAAGCTTTGCGACTTTCGGTTCCGAACCGGGTCTAAACATAAAATTGTCGGGTTGAACATGTTTAGACATGTTCTTACACTAATTACTAAGTTATGTTAATGATCATATAGGTTGTATGTGTTCTACATTGCTTAATTATGCATAAATTAGAAACTAAGCATCCTGTTGACTTTTTATTAACAAGTTTGACCCAACATTAGACCTAGTTAGAGTGGGAATCAGGGGGAACCCTTTTAAGGGTTTATTACCCACATAATTACCAACTTATAACTACTTTCACTTCGACTAATCACTGGACCATTAGTGATTAATCTTAAAGTCAACCGTTAATTACGACGGTTTGACTTTTAAGCTAAAACTAAGCTAAAACTTAATTAAGAAAGGATTAGCAAACTTACTGAAGTCCTAAGCTTGATTAGAAAGGACTTGGGTCTGCTTTGAAGCTCCAGAAGGCTCCTCAATTGCAGAATGAAGGTGTGAGGAATGAGTTGCAACTCATGGCCTTATATAGTGAATGTAATCACCATAAGAAGTTGACACACAAGTCTATAAGTGTCCACAACTGATTAACAAGTGTCCCTAAGTGTTTATGGGTTGTTTAGGGGCCAAGGGATATGAGGAAAACCATTTAAAAGGTCAAGAATGCGTTTAAAACAGCAAACAGCAACTTTCTGTCGCTGGCAACATGCTTGCGCACCGTAACAAATATTTGTTGCGGTGCGCAACAAATAGGCAGAATGCAAAAGCTTGGCCTTTCAAGCATTCGAAAGGGCAACCGACTTATTTCTTGCAATTTGACCCCTTCTTATTTACCTACAAAGGCTTTAGGACTTATACCCACTTTGCCAAGTCCCTGGACATTTCCGGTTAACCTGAAAAGTCATAACTTTCAACGTTAACGCTTTACCCCTCGCATACGGATTTGATCATAACTTTCTCATACGATAACGAAACTTTATGAAATTTATGTCGTGTATTCTAGTGAGCATAATTAACCGTTACAAAGCTTCGGGTTTGTCAAAAGGTCACTCAGAGGTATAACTTAAACATGTTGACACATTTAACCCCTGTAGTTTGTAATCTCTCACTTTTAGCTTCGTATGATCCATGATTTATTCGTGTGATGGTATAAACATCATGTAGGGTTATTATGAAGTATATTTATTCACCGTTGACATTTTGAACTCGTATTTTTCATATACTTTTCAAGTTTGTCAACTTTAGTCCCTTTATAACATTCTTTCACACGTTCAAACATATGACACGTGTCTACACATTATGGGACGTGAATTTTCGAGGTGTTACAGCTTCATGTCAAGAGACACTGAAAAGGAGTCACAATTGTGGCATCGGAAGATGGGCCACATCCACCTTTGCAAGATGAACTACCTGGTGCATAACGACTTGGTAAAAGGTGTTCACTTGAAGAGTTTTCATCTTGAGGGGGAGTGTATTAGTTGTGTCAAAGGTAAGCAACGGAAGAAATCCTACCCTGGAAAGAAGATGAACTCAGTCTCGAGACCGTTAGAGAGACTTCACATGGATCTCTTTGGTCCTGTGAATGTCAAAAGCATAACTGGTGATCTCTACTGCTTAGTAGTCACAGACGACTACTCGAGATTTTCGTGGGTGACGTTCTTGAAGACAAAAGATGAGACATTTGAGAGTTTGCTGAGAATTTTCAGAAAGATTGAGAATTTGTACCGAACCCGTATCCGAAGAATAAGAAGTGACAACGGTACTGAATTTAAGAATAACAAAATGGAAGAATATTGTGATGAAAGAGGTATTCTACAAGAATTCAGCGCGCCTTATACTCCGCAACAAAATGGAGTCGTAGAAAGGAAAAATAGAACGCTGATTGAAACGGCCAGGACGATGCTTGCTAATTCCAAATTACCGATCAATTTCTGGGCAGAAGCAGCGTCCGCCGCTTGCTATACTCTCAATAGGGTTCTTACGGTGAAGAAGCACAACAGAACATGTTTCGAATTGATCAACAACCGCAAGCCTAATCTCGAGTATTTGGAACCGTTCGGGTCTCCCTGCACAGTTCTGGATCCCGATGGAAAATTTGGTCCAAAGAGCTTTGAAGGTATCTTCGTGGGATATGCAAGTCCATTGAGAAGAGTCTTTGTTCCAAGCATGAAGCGGATCATCAAAGCACAACATGTTGAGTGCCAAGGCTACACAATGCCACCACAAAACCCGCTGACTGATGGTGCTTCAATTACGACAATCTATGGGATTCATTCGAGATAGAGGAAGAGCCAGAATTCTTTGATGATTTAGATATTTTAAGAGAATATGAAGCAGCACAGGAAAGATTCCCAGCAGAATCTTCTAGGCATCAACGACAAACTTCCAACGATGATGAAGCTGGTCCGAGCAATGCTGGAGAGAATGATGAAGTTCAGCAAACTCCGACATCTTCAGAACATGAACAAGCTCCTGAAAATCAGACGGTGGTCAATGATAATTTAGAATCTGATGATAGGCCAATATTTGATCGTGGTGATTCAGAGTCTGAGGGGGAGCAAATCCAAACTTCAGATCAGACAATTCCTGTCAATGAACAAGTCGCAGATCAGAACGTTACGAATTTGGAAGGTGAGGTAGATGTTCCAGGCGAGGTGATGCCGAGGTCTCTTTTATATCATCCAGAAGAATTGATAATAGGAGAGCTGCAATCAGGCGTCCGTACCAGACGACAGATTGACCATGGCTTTACTTGCTTTTATTCGAAAGTTGCTCCTTTACAAACAGAGTTTTCACTTAGTTGTTTCATTTCGTAGATTGGGCCGCGAACGTACAAGGAAGCACTAACTGAAGATTCCTGGGTCAACGCAATGCAGGAGGAGCTGAGTCAGTTTGAGAAGTTGGGTGTATGGAAACTAGTGGACTTGCCTAATGGTCATAGGAAAATAAACACGAAGTGGGTGTTTAAGTGTAAGAGGGATGATCGAGGGGTTATTGTTCGCAACAAAGCTCGACTTGTGGTCCAGGTTTCAGTCAGCAGGAGGAGATATATTTTACTGGAGTATATGCTCCTGTTGCACGACTTGAAGCAATCAGAATCTTCCTAGCATTTGCATCTTGGAAAGGATTTAAAGTATATCAGCTAGATGTGAAGTCGGCATTTCTCTATGGCAAAGTGAAGGAGGAGGTATATGTCAGACAGCCACCGGGCTTCACCGACCCAATCCACAAGGATAAGGTTTATCTCTTGGATAAGGCGTTATACGGCTTGCATCAGGCCCCGAGAGCCTGGTACGAGACACTCTCACAACATTTGCTCGCCAACAACTTCATCCGAGGCAAGGTAGACGCCACTCTCTTCACAAAAGAAGTCGACGGCCATCTTCTGATAGTACAAATTTACGTGGATGACATAATTTTCGGGTCGACAAATGAAGAACTCTGCAAAGATTTTTAAAAGGTAATGAAGCAGAAATTTGAAATGTCATCAATGGGTGAAATGAAGTTCTTCTTAGGGCTTCAAGTTGACCAAATGCCCGAGGGAACGTTCATACATCAGACGAAGTATGTTCACGACATCTTAGAGAAATTTGGGATGTCCGGGACAGCTCCAACTTCCACCCCGTTAGCGACGAACCATGGAATAAACCCTGATCTCACTGGAGAGAAGGTGGATGAAACGTTGTACCACTCCATGATCGGATCGCTGATGTATTTGACGGCATCAAGACCGGATATTATCTATCCAACCTGCCTCGCGGCCTGATTTCAATCAAGTCCCAGATCATCGCATATGACGATCGTCAAACGGATATTACGCTACCTGATACCAACCTGTCACACCCCGATTTCCACGTGTCACCGGTGGGCCCGGTGGGGAGTATCGTGACGTGGTTGGCAACATCATAGTCAAACAACACAATATTTAATATGCACAGCGGAAGCAATTTAAAAGATATAATTCAACCGAATATAATATTGTAATATCATATATCACAACTGTCGATTGTTTATCCACAGACGGATCGAAAATAAAATGGAAACAATAGTTCAACAGACTTTAGGCATCTAAGCTTGCGAGACTCTTTAATGATGCTAGGAGTAGCCAGCCAATTCCGATTAGTACCTGCACTTAGCCTTTTTGGAAAATACGTCAGTTTACACTGGTAAATACAATCAACCGACTCATTTTGAAAATGATTTAAAATTTGTTTGGATGCACATGGCATAAATGTTTTATAATTTGATTAAAATGCACAGAGGCAAAATTAACCTTTTATAACTTGGGATAATTATTTAAATATAATACTTGTAGGGATTTACATGTTCCTTATGCGTTCAGTAGCCCGGATCGAGCCGGGTTAAAGATCAATAGACACACCACTTTAATTATGAGACACTGACAGGTGTACGCCTACACCTGTGTGCTAAGGTCGTGGCCATTTCGTAAAATGATGCCAGGGATATCCGGGACACGGTCATTAACCCCCCAAAGGCTTTAAGCAAACAAAACAATATTAAACGAGACATCTCAATACTTTAATTATCATTCATTCAATTAAAGATTCAACGCCCCGACCAAGCGGTATTTTATATACCGTACCCCAAGCCCGTATATGGAAAATAAGTTAAAAGTATTTACCTGAGCTAAATATAAATTCAATCCCAGCCGTATCAAATCAGCAAGTACAGATAGCTTTTACTGGGCTCCTAAATCTGGAACGAAGGTTTTTAAATAACCTATTAGAATCCTAACGGGTCTTTTATTTAAGCTTAAGCTTAGACCGGCTAGTTTCAAAGATACGGTTCGTACGCACGATTAAGCGATGACCGGATAGAATGTGATTTAGACCCTACAAGTTCAGAGACTTGTTTAATATGGGTATTTCATGCACACTCTGGATTTTGAGATAAAACCGATAAGGTTTGACCCGTTTAGGCTAGTTTTTGTAAACTAGTTACATAAACCGAACCGAACGCGTAATAAGCGTAACGGGTAGTAATGAGAGTCATTTACAGGTTTCCTAAGTTAATATGCTTCATATATGTTGTGACATCAGTAAGATGTCTTTTATTATGCCCGAAATGAATTTAATCGCAAACTGTGCCCCGTAGGGGTAGTTTGGTAATTTCACATAAGCCGAAAAGCTCAAAACTGAAGTCTGAGTTTATCAACCTTTGCTTACTGTTAAAATATTATAATTTGCCCCAAATATCAATAGGTATCACCCATGGTATGTTTAAAATACTCTTAGTACATACTATGCGTTAAAAACGCTTAATTAGGCGATTAAAAGCCGTTTACGGGTTCGATACATAAAGCTGATATTTTACCATTCCAGAAGGCTTAAAATAAATTATTTATCATTTAAGATCAGTAGCAAAAGGTTTGGAGTCGTTTAGATATGTAAAACTCATTTTATAGCCCGTAAGGGCAAAACCGACAATTACCGGATTAAGCCTACGACTATAAGTTATGCTCAGCCTAAAATTTATTAAAAATCTATAAAAATCCCAAAATAATATATTACATCAGTGGGTAAAAGATTTGGTAGCAAAAAGTAGGCTTAACTAGGCTATACGCTAATTACGCCGTTTTATTAACATAAAGCTTTAATTTTTACGCTAACGAGCATAACTCTTATTCTACACCTCAAACTGATGTCAAACTTTGCATACAAGTTTATATATCAGTAGTTAAGGTTTCTACTCTTTTACATTTTCATAAATCACGTTTTAAGGTAAAAAGGGCATAATGGTCAACATATGAGCAATTAACGGAATCATGCATATTAATTGGATAACTAATGATCCGAGGTGTATAATCATAGAGGATTATACTAGCATGTAACCTGGTCCAAATGAAGCTCTAAGGTATTTCTAAAACATACCATAACGGGTCAGAACTGAAAGTCGAAGTATAAGTCAAACTATGCGACTTTCGGTTCCGAACCGGGTCTAAACAGGAAATTGTCGGGTTGAACATGTTTAGACATGTTCTTACACTAATTACCAAGTTATATTAATGATCAAACAGGTTGTATGTGTTCTACATTGCTAATTATGCATAAATTGTAATTTACACATTCTGTTGATTTTTTAAAAAAACAAGTTTGACCCGACATTTGACCTAGTTAGAGTGGGAATCAGAGGGTACCCTTTTAAGGGTTTAATGCCCACATAATATAACAAAATTCGAATCGTTAAAAATTTTACCGAGCCTCGTGTTGACTGCGTTGACCAGCAGTTGACCACGTTTGACCGATGTTGACCAGGTTTGACCGAACCCAAAACTGAACCGAGGCACTAACATGACTCAAAACTTCCCCTTGACCAGTTTTGACCACGTTTGACCTGTTGACCAAGTTGAACCGAGCCCGAGAGCGTCCCGAACTTAAATTTTTCACCCGAGTCGAAAGTGGTTCGATGGACTCTACAGGTCACTAGGAGTCCAAAAATATATTTTTCTTCGAAAACTGATGGCTGGAAATTGCCAGAACCATGTCAGAAGTCGAGCCCGAGAGCGTCCCGAACTTAAATTTTTCACCCGAGTCGAAAGTGGTTCGATGGACTCTACAGGTCACTAGGAGTCCAAAAATATATTTTTCATCGAAAACTGATGGCTGGAACTCGCCAGAATCATGTCAGAAGTCGAGATTTCGCCGGAGAATAGAATTTCTTGAAACTGTGCAGGAATGCTCCTAAAGTCCCGATCGAAGCATCTGCAAAGTCAAAAGTTCAAAACGGACTCGCCGGAATTTGACCGGAATGTCACCGGAGTTGCCATAGAGCTCAAACCGCTAAGAATTTGCTAAAACTAACCACACCACGCGATCCGGAACGTCGGATATAGTCGAAAAAGTGTACTCTTGGCCGAAAAACGGCCGCCGGAAAAATCGCCGGTCGCCGGAAAAGTTTCTAGAGAGAGAGAGTAGAGAGAGTTTTAGAGAGAGAAAGAGATGGTGAAAATGATTTTATTTTATTATTATTATTTTTTTTTTTTCATTTATATAGTGGAGGTTTTGTGGGCTTGGGCCCAAGGCCCACAAGCCCGTCTTCGCACCCGAACATCATGGAAGCATCGTAGAGAATAATATTAATACTAAAATACGCAAATTAGGATCGGTAGTCGATGTTTGCGTGTTCGTTCGTCGGTTGCGTAAAAATCGCGAGAAATTAAATCGTTGACGTTTTTAACCCCTCGTATCCGAATATTGCCATAACTTTCTCATACCTTAACGAAACCTTGTGAAATTTTTATCACACATTCTTGTGAGTATAATTAAGCATTACAAAGCTCCGGGTTTGCTAAAAGGTCACTCAGAGGTATACCTTTAAACATGTTGACACATTTAACCCCTGTAGTTTGTAATTCCTCACTTTCTTTCACAATTGGCTTCGTACGATCCAAGATTTATTCGGTTGAGGTTATGAACATCATGTAGGGTTACTGTAAAGTATATTTATCCCTTGTTGACATTTTGAACCCTTATATTCACATACTTTCCATGTTTGTCAACTTTAGTCCCTCTAAATATAATTTCACACGTTCAAGCTTATGACACGTGTCAATACATTATAGGACGTGAATTTTCGAGGTGTTACAGAACTCCAAGCTTGGGGTTGTGGTATCCAAAAGATGGCGATTTCACGCTTGAGGGGTACTCAGATTCCGATTTTGGATGCTGCAAAGTCAACGCTAAATCAACAACTGCGGGATACCAGTTTTTCGGACCCCGATTGGTCACCTGGCAATGTAAGAAGCAGATCTCTGTGGCTTTGTCTACATGTGAAGCCGAGTATGTATCTGCTAGCAGCTGCTGCTCTCAGATCCTGTGGATACAGCAACAGATGCACGACTACGGTTTGCAATTTCTTACCTCCCCAATTTTTGTTGATAATGAGGCAGCTATAAACATAACAAAAAATCCTGTTCATCACGCTAAAACCAAACACATTGAAATTCGTCATCACTTCATCCGAGACTGTTTCGAGAAGAAGTTGATACGAATTGAGAAAATCCACACCGACGAACAAAAAGCTGATTTACATACCAATACTTTTGATAGAACACGTTTTCAATATATTTTAAAACTAAACGGTATGAAATTGTTGTCGGTTGCGGAGGGAATTCTTGGCGTTGATGAAGGTACCACTGTAGATGATGTTGAGAAGCAATCTGCACTGGTTTGTCGTATTTTTAGTTGTTTTGGTATATAGGGGAAGATAGATATTATTTTCATAAAATACAAAAACAATAAAAAATGCAAAAATCCAAAAACATGAGATATTTCAAAATCCAAAAACAATAGAAAACCGTAAAAGAGTTTGTGTAAAAAGGGGAAATGATAGTATATCAGCTAGACAGTTGCAGTACGCTAAAGAAATGTAAAGATTAAAAGTGTTAAGCAGTCTCACTGATGATATGCCGGTAGGCTTGTATACATTTAGTAGGTTTGTTTGGGATATAAACCTAAATCATTTCTTGCTTATTACGTGGGGAACATCTCTCAGATATATAGGTAACCCCTGAAATCCTGTTTGAAAGACTGTCTGTTTCTGACATACTAGGTCTATGTGCGTAATGATATCTGGGGTATTATACCAGGACTTCTGATTTTGCGGAAGCAATAGCCTAGTCCTCGTATAATACTTTGTACGACTTTAATCCTTAAAGCCTCCCCTCAGCATAAAAAATGATGAAACATTGCAAAATGCTAATCATGTGCTATTGAAGAAAAGATCCCCAAACGGGACACACCGAAAGTCGAGCCATCATCTCTTTGTCTGAACGGAAGTTCTAACCTGAGCTCTCATGGCCTCGCATTACCCGTTACAGATATCATTGTTGTACATTCACCTGTAAGACTGAATATAGAAAGTCTGGATATGGGAGTATATTCTGAGATGGGACACGCGTATAAGTTAAGCTATTAAAAATACTAATTCGTATCCTGAACAGATTGAAATTTGTGTGAAAATTTAAATTGGATCAGTATATCGGCAATCACTGTGAATTGTTTAATACTGAGTATGATATCAAGCTTAACGGTACTTGTAGCTTGTCGGTAGCTTGATATGATCCCCTAACACGCTCACCAAAAATATGTTTGTAAATAGTTTACGTTTACTGCTTTTCATTTCATTTCAGTTCAGTTTAGCTTTTAAACCCAAAAAGATTTCATGGTTTTCTAGTCTTAAACTTTCTTAAAATCCCAAAAGATTTTACTATTTATACTTTTGTTTTATCGACAAACCGAGGTGGAAAGCTGATCTTCAGACTCGCAGTCATGAAGCAGATGTAGGAAGTTTTTGAGCTGGACAGATGGGTTGGGAGCTTATCTTGAAAAACTTGGTAAAATGCAAAGTCAATGAAAGTTCATTAAGTTGAAACTTGTAAATTTTTTTCAAAAAATTGTTTGAAAAAGATTGAACAAAATGTCAGTTTGCTTTGTTTCGGGTCAACCAAGGTCATTAAGTTGGACTTGGTAGGCAAATTAAGTACCTAGGGTCATTAATTTGAATCTGGATACTAATTAAGTGGATTTCTAAAACTGATAAAATCTGAGAAAAATGTCAAAAAGTCAAAAGGTCAAAGTTTTAAAAGTCAAAGAGGTGTGTTTGGCTCGGGCGGCAATCTGATCGGGCGGTAATCCGATCGGACAACAATCCGATTCAAGGTCCCCTATAAATAGATGGTCAATGCTCTTAGTCAAACTTTTCACTCGATCGGGCAACCATTCTATTCTCTCTCACACACTCTCACTTTTGATCTGATTTCTTCACTTTTTCTTTGCACAAGACATTGGATTGTTGGTTTGCACAACCTTCTCAATGGCAAAGGTAAGTTTTCAAGATCTAAACTGTTAAATTTGATGTTTTATTGATGTTCTTGATGACGGCGACTGTTCGGAGAGTAGATCTTAGATCTAGGTCTTTTTAGGATGATTTGATGAAATCTGAGCATAAGGTTTTGATCACGAGTGTTAGATCTACAAGTTTACTGTCTTAATTTGTGCATAAACAAGTTTAAATCCATAGATCTAATGCTTAGAACGAGTCGGCTATTAAAGGTATTTTTGTCAAATTAATCACTGTTTAGGCCGAGTTAGAGCATGATGAACATAGGGTTTAGACCGCAATTAGATTCTCTACGTAGATCTATGTTCAATTTGATGTTTTGCCTTAGAAAATTTTGATGTTCATGATTGTGTTCAAGTTGTTCTTCACTGTTCTTGAATAGAGTGGCAACTCGATCTGGTGGCAATCCGATCGGGTGACCACCCGATTCAAAGCATATTACATGTTAATATTTTCTAAGTGTTTGTTTCATTGAAATCTGTGCACTAAGTGTTTTGACAATGTTACCTTGGAAATTGTGCCTTAATCTGTCAAAGGGTGCTGTGGATAGTTTGGCAACCCGATCGGGTAGCAATCCGATCGGGCGGCAATCCGATTCATAGCACTTCATAGTGTTTTCCTAGGTTTCTGTGCTTTCACTGAGTGACTTGGAATGATTGGCAACCCGATCGGGTGGCAATTCGATCGGGTGGCAACTCGTTCCAAATACATTCATTCACTGTTCATCACATGCCATGGATAGAGTGGCAATCCGATCGGGTGGCAATCCGATCGGACAGCCATTTCATCCACATTACTATGTCTTGAGATCTGTGCTTCAATGTCATCGGTCGAGTGGCAATCCGACCGGGTGGCAATCTGATCGGACAGCCATCTGATCCTCATCACTAAATGACAAAAATTTTCAACTGTTTCAAAATTTCCAAGAATCGAGTGGCAACTCGATCGGGTGGCAATCCGATCGAGTGGTCATCCGATTCATGACATCACTCTCAGATGTTGACTGGTCAAATGCTTTTTACTTGCTTGTCACAAGAATCGAGTGGCAACTCGATCGGGTGGTAAACCGATCGAGTGGGCATCCGATTCAGAAGATTTTGACTTATGTTGACTTCTCATTGCACATAGATGGCAATCCGATCGGGTGACAATCCGATCGGACAGCCATCTGATCCTCAGTACTACACATAGAGAGGGTTCCAGAGTTAGAAAATTTTTGAGATTTTCAAACTTTTCATCATTTGTCTTTATGTCTCGAACCTCATGCAATTGTTAACATTGTGTATTATTGCAGGGAAAAGCTTCTGATTGGGATAAATCTCATAACATATATTGTCTCCTGGATGCACTTTATACAGACAAAACTGTGGTTAAGGTTATAGCCAAGTTTTTAAGAGAAAGCAAGATTGCTAAGGCACTAACTGACAAGACCATAGTATATGAATCTCATGTGAGACGGTTTTGGAACTCAGCGAGGTATGAAGAGAAAGAAAAGATGATTTATTCCGCAATAAGAAAGAAGGATGAGAATGGAAAGGATGTGGATTTGGAAATAAAGTTCAATGTTGGAGATATTAGACGAGTGTTAGAGTTAGGTGATTCTGACGACGATCCTACCATTATTCTCGAACGTCTTTGCAAAGGTTTATGGTGTAGGATGGGATTTACAGGGCACATAAATGGGAAAATGGGAAAAACAATGTTCTGTCATCCTTACAAGTTCATGATCCACTGTGTAGTACATGCTCTATCTCATAGGAAGGGAGCATACGACGAAACTTCTGATTATATCATGAACATAATAACATGTCTGGTGCTGAATAAATCATACAATGTTTCAAAAGTGATTTTTGAATTCTTGACAGAAAATATAAGAGCTGGAAGTAATAAATACATCATGTATCCAAGATTCATACAGATGATGATTGATGATCAATTCAAGAATATTCAAAAGGATGATGATTATATTTTAGGTCTAAGGAATATGACAGCTGAAACGATAAGCATATTATGTAAAGGATCGAAACCAAGAGTTAAGGGAATGATATGCAAAATCAATAATCCAACATATGTTGCTCCAGAGAATGATAGGTGGAGACATGAGAATAGTGATTCTGAAAATGAAAATGATAAGATGAGTGGATTGGTTGAGAAGAAAACTCGTTGGTGGTTTGTGAAAGACGGAAAGAGAAAGAGGACACCAAAGACGTCCCCAGTAGTTCCTATTCCTAAGGAGCCAGCACCAAAGATAGTTGTAAAGGGTATAGTGAAAGGGGGAGTCATAAGGTAGTTAGAACTTTAAATTGTTATATGTTTCTAATGAATTTGTCAATGTCTATTTTGCAGGGCCTTCGAAAGAACCACAACAAAGGTTGGTGGACGAGCCAGTGTTAGATCCATCAAGCATACCACAAGAAGGAATTGACTTGACAAAAGTAACATTTGAACAGTTCGTAGAACTTTCTAAAGCTTTAGCTACAAAAGATCAAAGTTCAAGTGTTCAAACTGAAAGTGTCAAAGACAAAGAGCCTGAAGGTGTTGCTCGAGATGATTCAAGCGAAGCTGATTCTGAATCTACTGAGACAGAGACAGAACTTGATCTTACAACACTTGGAAGAGGAAAGGCTCAGTTGAAAAAGAAGCCAACAAAGAAGAAGAAAGGATCTGATGAAGAAGATTCTTCTTATACACCATCAGTTGATGAGCAAAAGAAGCTGAGGATAAAAAGAAAGGCAGTTCAAACTGGAGTGATTCCAAGAAATGTGAGAGCAAGAAAAGGCGGTGCCTCAATGCCTGAAAGCCAAGGTGGAAAGAGCGAGAAGCATGTTACAACGTCAAAAGTTCATGAAGCAGAAAAGGTTCAACATGTTGAATCTCTGAAAGAACCAGAGGTGCAAAACGTTGAAAAGCCTGAGGCTGAGATTCAAAAGAAAGGTGGTAATGATGATTATGTTGAAATCACGGGGTTTGGAGCAGCTACACCTCCACCACCACCTCCACCACCACCTCCACCACAAGATCAACCTATTCCTGAAGCTCCTGAATCTTCAAGACCAAAGAATACTTTTCATGATCTGTTTGGAGAACTTCCACATGCTACAGGGGTTTATAGAGATGATATGGGTCTTGATGATGATTTTGATGTGTTCAATAGTGCAACCATCAAAGCTTTGGAGAAGAAAGTCGGTGATCTAGAGAAAGATAAAGCCAAAGCTGAAGCTGAACGTGATGTGTTAAAGAAGCAGGTTAAGGAGTTAACAAAAGTTAATGAAGAAATCAAGACCGTCATGATAAAGCAACAGGAAAAGTTAAAGAAAATGAAAGATGGCGTTCATGACAATGAACAGCTATTTGAGATTCTGTCAGCATAAAATGTTGAAATGCGTCAGAAAATGAAGAATCTGCAAGAAATAAATCAAACACTAAATCAGCTATTAAGCGAAATCAATGAAGCATCATCGAATGAAATGAAAGCAATGAAGCTTGAAATGGAGGCGATGAAGGCTGATAAAGTGGTAAAGGATGATCAGCTCAACATGCTATACACAGTTATGGAAAGTCATCTGAACATTGATGTTCATGCTGCTTTCAACAACATTGAAGTCAAAAGAGCTGAAGAACGTAGAATTGAAAGAGAAAGACGATTGGCTGAAGAAGCTACACAAAAGAACAAAAGTGTTATAGAAGAGACTCAAGAAGCTAGAGGTTCTTCAAGCCAAGTGGACGTAGAGATGGTTGATGCGGAAGCAGATCCTATAGGATTCGTGCTTGTTGGTGAGTCTTCTACTCTATCTTTCGATCTTAATGATATTGTTCGCCGAGTGAAAGTTATTCAAAAGAAAAAGAAGGCGAAGGAAGTTTTATTGTTAAAATGGAAAGATGAGGAGTTAGTAGAAGAAGAAGAAGATGAAGAAGATAATATTGATGATGATTTGTATGATTACATTGACAACTATCCAAAAGGTGATGATGATGACAATGATCAAGGTTCATATGGGTTGTTGATTGTGAATCCGTCTGTGGAACAAAAGATTGAAGATTTCCTAAACGATGAGATCAATGAACAAGAAGATGATCAACATCAAGAAGCCTCTACATCAGGAAAGCAACACGTCGACCAGGTATTCCTCACACAACCAACTGTCATTTATTTACATGCTCGATATGAGAGGGAGCTAGAGGTACCGAGGTCTAGGGCAGAGATGTTAGAGGAGTTGGGCTTAGATGATGGAAAATTCAAGTTCGATATTGAAGATGAGATACCTCCATCACCAGAGAAAGAGTTTGAATTTGTTTATGCCCAGGAAGCCGATAAGTATAATGATGTGATTATTGAAGATGCGTCTGATTCATCTGATGAAGAAAAGGATTTTCATTACTCTGGTGTTGATGAGACGTTTCCTTCTCTAGCTGAAATGTTCAAAGATCAAAACGAAGATGAGATCAGAAGAAAGATTGTTGAAAAGATTACAACTGAAGGTGTGACAAAGACCATTCCTTGAGAGAATCTTGCTGATGAGAGAAAGAAATGGTTTAAAGTTATGCCAAAGGAAAGAAAGTATATAAGGACGCTTCAGTACTTTACGCATGATGCCAATATTTCTTAGGGATATATTCTATCATGGGGCTATCTAGAAGACTTGCAGGTTTACGCCATTAGACGGGAGCAGGGTGTACAATATTTCGAATTTCTGTCAGATAAAAAGACCCTCCCGTGGTGGGATGTTGATGAGTTAGTTCAGATAAAGAACATCAAGCAGCATTATTATGGTTTGGAAGTGAAGCAGCACGACCAATATCTGTGGGATTACGTGAAACAACAATCAAAGGAAAGATATCCAGACTGGAAGCCTCAGTTCCCAAAACAGATTGTTACAATATTGGAGAATGGTGAGAAAGATGTTACATTGGATATCAAGCCTCCAAGGTGTTTGAAGAACATGCCACTTCGAGCCATGGAACAAGACTTCTTTGAGGATTTCGAAGGTTGGCTATATAATGAAACCACAGCAGAAGCGGTAATATCCTTGTTTGATAAATCTAAGGGGGAATTAAGAAGGATCTGTATACTGGATCCTATGTGGTTGGTGAACTGCTCAAAGAAAGATATTGATTGCTTGTTCTACAACAAGATAGTGTACGAGAAGCGAGACAAAGTGCAAGCAATGCAGTATCAGAAGATTGTGGATGTATGCTTTGCTCAAGACATCAACTCCGGCAGGTATTGGAAGTCTAAAAGGAGAGACTTGGAGATTGATGAATTTCTGAAGAAGTACAAGCGAGAACAGAGATTCAAAGCAATATCTGAGAAAGCAGCAAAGCGTGGGAAGTTTAAGCTGATGAGACCGCCGCCAATGGATCAAACACCAATTGAAAAGGAAGAAACAAGATTCCCAAGTGGGACAGAAAGCGTGATTGTGATCCGGTGTACATGAAATGGTGGATTGAAGAAGGAAGGCTACTAAGGAGTAAAAGTGAAGTCCGATGGATGGCAAGTGTCACCCGATCGGATGGCCATCCGATCGGATTCAGATGGCCCCTTTCGAATCTCTATATGGTCGCAAGTGCCGATCTCCTCTCAGTTGGCATGAGATTGGTGACAATCAACTTACTGGCCCTGAAATCATTCAAGAGACGACGGATAAGATTCTTCAGATCCGCGATAACTTGATCAAGGCTAGGAGCAGACAAAAGAGCTATGCTGACAAAAGGCGAAAGCCTCTGGAATTCAATGTTGAAGATCACGTTCTGCTCAAAGAATCTCCTTGGAAAGGAGTTATACGTTTTGGTAAAAAAGGAAAGCTTGCCCCTCGCTATGTGGGTCCTTTCAAGATTCTCGAAAGGATTGGCAAGGTGGCTTACAAACTCGATTTGCCACAAGAGCTTAGCAATGTACACCCAACATTCCACATATCTAATCTTCGGAAATGCTTTGCCGACGAGGAACTTCAGGTTCCCCTCGAAGACTTGTAAATAAACGAGACTCTTCATTTTGTGGAGAAACCGGTCGAAATCATGGACCGAGGTACCAAGCGGTTGAGGCGCAACAAGATTTCCATAGTTAAGGTACGATGGGAAGGAAAACGTGGCGCCGAATTCACTTGGGAACTCGAGAGTGAGATGAAGACCAAGTATCCGCAGCTCTTCGAGCAGTCTTCCTCTTAGATTTCGGGGATAAAATCTCCTAAAGGAGGGGAGACTGTAACGCCCTGCGTCCCTAAACTTTTATCATTTAGGCAAGATTAGTCCTTGTGGTTTCTAGTGATACTTTTGAGTCTTAACTATGTGGAACTTGACAATATGAATCTTGATACTTTGAATCTTGACTCTTGTGATATGTGAAACAATGTGAATGAGAAACTTGAGACTTGAAACTTGATACTCGATACTTGAAACTTGATACTAATACTTGATACTTGACTCTTGATACCTATTGAAAGAGGTTCTTGATATTTATGGAACGGGAAACTTGAATTGAACGAGAAACTTTGAGACTTTGTTAAACAAGAAACTTGAAACTTGACACTTACCAGTTAGCTTATACGTAGACTTGAAACACAAAAAAATTTGTATTAGTTATACAATCTTATCATGTGATGGTATCACACAATAATACGCAACGCAACACTTAATCTAGCCCGCAAAACGAACCGAAATCAGAAATCTAGCAAACAAATATTGGCTGTCCAAATGGACATCTGATCGGATGACCATCTGATCGGACGACCATCCGATCGGATAGTCATTCGATCAGTAGTCATCCGATCGAACGCCTCCACCGCCTTACTCTCCCTCTTGCACTATAAATACCCGCTGTCACAACACTGTTCACTGATGTGACAGCCTCGTCCGACCCAGAAGCTTCCAATTCGTTCTAAGGCACCTTTCTTTCGATTTCAAGCGATTCTTGTAAGTTTTCTCAATGAATCTTGTACTTCTATCATCATTACACAGTTCCTCACCATTTTCTTCATCAAAATCAATGTTTTCCTCCATAAAATCGTCTGATTTGGACCTTTGAAAGTGACATCATCACTGTGTGCTTATGTCACCGGTTGAATGATGTCATCTTACCGAGAATGGTACAGATCTTAAGGATTTTTACACGTTTTAAGATGAATCTTGGCAAATCTAAGCATTTTCTCAAATAAAACTCATTCTTTTTCAATTTTCTTAACTTTTCTACTCGAACACGGTGAAATCTGGAACTAAACAGACCTTAGACTTATTCCTTAGTCTGGAGTCGGCTTGGAAACGGATTTCCACCGGAGAAGATGACCAATCTACGGGTCAGACATGAAACTCCGTCAAGAACAGTACCCTCATCGAATGGGGTGATTCCCATCCGATCAGACAAGCTGAACCTTGGTGGGTTTTCCGTTGTCTTGATACGTTACCATGTCGTCTCCGTTAAATTCGAACTTGGAGATTTTTACAAAGTTATTACAACCAAACAGATCCCCCGATCGAATGACCGTCCGATCGGATAACCATCTGATCACACGATGTATAAGCTCACAAACTTTCAAAGTTCAACTATTTTTCAAAGTAACACAATTTGATCGGATGACCATCCGATCGGATGACTTGAATTTATACTAAAACAAAAACTTCAAAAGTTTGAAACATTTTTGCAAAACACACTACTGATCATCTGGCCGGACAACCATCCGATCGAATGGGTTCCATATGGGTCGAATGGTCATCCAACCGGATGACCATCCGTCCGGATGACCATCCGATCAGGAAACCTGTCAGTCACTTTTACTCGATGTTCGCACGATTCAACATTCTGTTCAACACTCATACAGTTAAACTATAATCAGGCTAGCTCCAACTCTCCCCTGAAGATGATTTTGATGAAACGAGTCTCCAAAGCTGCTTCTGTGGTGTGCTCCAGTCCAAGACGTGCTAGCCAAAATCTGTACAAATGTCACAAGGCACAGCAAAACAAAACAGAAAGCATAGACGGTCTAAACGCAAATAAACCATAATTTACATAAATAAAAGTACTAAATATCCAAACATAGACAAAACAAATAAACTAAAGTGTCTGAAAAATAAAGTACATAGCCGCGGGTGTTTGAAATAGTAACCAAAATGAACACCCGATAAATAAACTACTAAAATATCACCATCACCACTAGCTCAGAACACCTACTACTCCTCGTCGTCCGCACCTCCTCCTGTGCCGGATGGGCCTGCCCCTCCATAACCGCCTGGGTTCCCGAATGGGAACTATGGGGGCTACGCAAAGTAGTTTGGGTAGGCGTTCTGCAGCCCCCCAAATATGTACGAGAATCCTGCATGCACCTCCTGGCGCATGAAGTCTTGGTTCACCCTAATCGCCTCCTGGTTCGCCCGCAGCTGCTCCTGACTGGCCCTCAGCTGATCTTGATTAGTTCTTATCTGCTCTATGTGAACCCGCTGCTGCTCCTGGCCCACCTGCATCTGCTGAAACTGCTGGTAAAACTTAGGGTAGGGGGAATGCCGGGAGGCCAGTGCTCGTAATGTGGGGAGTCATGCTGCTGTGGTGAGTGTGGTGGTGTGTGATGCTCATGCTGCTCCTCATGCATAATCTCATCCTCATCCTCTCCTGGGGGTGGAGGCAATGGGTCCCAGACCTCGTTGTCCAACCCCTTCAACCTATCCCCATGATCCGTCTCTGCAATCAACCCCATCGTTTTCAACGAGCGGATGTCAACATATAAACCCTCGGTCACCAAAGTAAGACCCTGAACCACCTCGCCAGTCATTATGCCCATGCCATAAGCGATTTGGGTCACATACTGACCCCCATGAATCTGACTGCTGGGGGTACGATCGGAGCTATTCACAAAGTATTCAGCCATCCGTGCGGCGAGGTTTATGTGTGCCCCCTCCGCTAACGCATAAAGGAATATGAGATCCATTGTTGGACAGTTTCCCAAACTGTCCATGCGCCCGCATATGGTATGGCTGAAAATGTGATGCATGACTCTGTGCAATGGGTCGCGTAACCTTGAAGCCTTTGACATCCGAGGATCATATGGGTCTCCAACTGCAATTTGTGCCCAAAACTCGCCCCGCTCATTTTCGTCGGGGAAGGCAAACTGATCTGTAAAGACATCGGAATCCATATCTGCATTGGTGTAGATTCCTAGTCTTCGACCCAACTTTCCCACCGTCCAATTATGCCAACGACCGCCCAGTCTGAAATTTATCCTCTTCTTGTAGCGGAAGTTTGGAACTTTATGCGCTTTAGGCTTCTCGTATGAGTAAGTGGAGAAGAACTCTAGCGTAAGCTCTCGATAGATCGGGCGGTCGATGTTGACCAAACGCGCGAGTGGGACCGTTAACATGTTCTCGAGCCTGTCACGCTGATTTAATTCAGCCATGACGCCCCAGTCCAGCCTCCGCGGGATACCAAACTGGCCCCGCCTTTGCCACAATGAGTTGAGTTTTGGGATGCAAAGACTTTCCCTCTCGTCGTCTTCATTGAATTGTAAAAAGGGATGGTCCATCTACAAGAGGAATGTTGTCAGATTAAGAGGAGCATAAAAATACCGAACAAAACAGCATAAACACACCGTTATGAAGTTAGTGTCTCGCTGATCTGGGCGATTGGCACGGGCGTGCGACAAGCCGCACGGTCGTGCGTTCCCGAGCATCAGCAACGGTGGTCGGCTTATGTCGTGATTGCACGGCGTGCCGTCAATCGAACCACCGTGCATCACCGAGCCAACAGTAAATCATCTCGAACAACCGGAACGGAACGACCGTTCCAACCGAGGAACGACCGTGCGAGCCGTTTTCTGCAGAATCCAAACCCCTGACTCTAAACAACCTGATTTTTTCGAAAATAATCAAATTTTTGGCAAACAGGGGTTGGAAATCTGACCGGATGCTCACGAGACACAACAATCTTACAAGGGTTAGGGTTTTGATTTGTTTATGAAGAGAACCCCAAAAAAACCTTGAAGAGATCGAATTAATCTAACCTAGAATAAGAATGGAACAGAAAATCAGAAAGGAAAAACATACCGTGCGAAAAGATTGGAGAAACCGTGCGAAGAAATGGTGCGATTTTGGTGAAAACCGGTATGGAACGGCTGGTGCAGCCTAGGGTTCGCAACTTGTGAGAAATGGCAGCAGATAAGGATATTTATACTGCCAAATAACCAAACTGCCCTTAGCCATTCGCACGGGCGTGCGACCGCTCGCACGGTCATGTGTGACCGATGTTGACTGTCCCTCGCACGCTGTCTCGGCATCACACTGGGGGTGCGAATCGAGGTGCCGGCTGACCCGCAATCGCACGGGCGTGCGGTCATTGGCAGCCGTTTTTGCCGTTTTCAGCAAATCTGCAGACATGTCTGTATTCTGCAGAATGCAGTTTCAGCAGCCGTTTTTTGCCGTTTTCAACCATTTTCACCATCCGTAACTATTCTAACATTATTGCACCATAGAACCTTCACTCGGCACGTTTAAAAACTGTACAAACCTACGGAAACTACCAAACACACCTAAATTACCTAAAAACGACGAAAACATAAAAAGGACGTTTTTACCCCTAAAGCGTCAAAGACGCTCTTGCTACATTTTTGATCCTCGAGTCAGTAGCGTAGACTCTCCTCCCCACACTTAAGCTGTATGCGGGGTGTGGAGCTCGATAACCTCCACCGCCGACTCGATCGGCCCTCCAACGTAAAGCTTCACCCGATGCCCATTTACCTTGAAAATAACGCCTTCCGCGTTCTCTATTGCAACAGTCCCATATGGAAATACTTCTTTCACCGTGTATGGTCCTGTCCAAGGTGAATGTAATTTTCCCATAAATAAACGCAACCTCGAGTTGTAGAGAAGAACAAGATCACCCGCTTGGAATTGTTTGTGGTCCTTCAAGCGTTTATCATGCAATCTCTTGGTGCGCTCTTTGTACAACAAGGAGTTTTCATAAGCGTGTTGTCGTAGCTCTTCTAACTCGTGAATCTGAAGGAACCGGGCTTCACCTCCGGTTTTTAGATCTAAATTTGCAGTTTTTAGAGCCCACATCGCTTTGTGCTCCAACTCCACCGGTAAATGGCATGCCTTTCCGTAAACAAGCCTAAAGGGAGTAGTCCCAATAGGCGTCTTGTAAGCCGTACGGAAAGCCCAAAGCGCTTCATCCAGCTTGTCTGACCAATCCTTGCGGTTTGCACCTACCGACCGCTCAATGATCCTTTTCAACTCCCGGTTTGTGAATAGGGCTGAAAAATTTTATAAAAATCAGAAAATGGGCCCAAAATTTTATAAAAATCAAAACAATGAAAATAATCGAATCGGCTAGTGTAAAAATGATTTTTTTCGGAGCCAAAAACTCAAAGAATAAATGAATAATGAGTCCGAATTTGAACTAATAAATGGAATAAAAATTTCACAAGTGTAAAAAATTAATATTGAAAACGAATAAATTAAATTAAAAAAAAGAAATATTAACAAGTAAATAAATGAATAAATGAATAGGAAAATATTCACAAATATTAACAAGTATATAAACCGATAAAATAATGACTCGGATCGTTCCTAAAGCTCACCACATCCCCGGCAACGGCGCCAAAAACTTGACGTGTGCGCGTATATACATGTTTTTACAAAGAATATAACACACGATTCAGTTTTAAATTTATAAAAATGATTTATACTTCAACATTTAAAACCCACACGAAATGGAAAGTGTACCCCGTCATATATGTAGTAAAGCATCGGTAAGAACCAAGTATCGATCCAAGGACGTTGGCGGAGAAATAATACTAAACCTTTGTCATTAAATTACCGGTAGGAAGATAAGAGTGTGATTTGTTTAAACTAAGAATAAAACTAAAACATAAACTTTAACAAACATAATAGACTCCAAATATAAGAAAATAAATATATAGCCTTGCTTTATACACAACCAAAGTATATGAACTAAGTCGGTTTTGTCACTTGAAACACTTGGTCAATTTTTCATTTTTTAAGACAATTAGTATCCCTTTCGGGAATCCTAACATGACAATCATTCGGAAAGCTAAAACGATAAACACACTTTAACCACCTAAGATTGTTCTTTAACGTGCAATTGATAAATGTCTATGAAAATCCCCTAAAGATAAGTTAGTCATCCGTTAAGAGTTTTCTAACCTCACTTAATCAAGGAAAGTGACACCGATAAACACAATGTAACCACCGAGACAAGCATAAACTAGATTAAATCACAACCGAGTTCATTTTACAAATCTTGCACATAAATTCACCAAGATAGCAATTTTGGCCTAAACTACTAACTAAGCTAACAATTTATGACAAGAATTCATAACAACACCATTTAACCCGTTAAGGTCCTTACGTGAGGAAAAGCTTTCTTGATTAACAATAATTACCCCTTATTAAACCACTAACCATTTCTAGTATCATGGTGCACACATTTTAACCAAGTTAAACTAGTTAACCAAGTTCAAAGTCTACTAATACATGATTAATTAAGCTTCATCTTTCAATTATCTCAACTAACCATATACCAATCATCCAAGATAATTACTTATAATCAAGAAACCAACATCAATAAACAAGGTTGCAAACTAATCATCAAAGATTAACATAGAAAATGCTTCAAAGTGTCATTACAAACATAATTAACATACTAATGGTTGTAATTAAGCAAGGGATTCTAGTGTTTTTGCCCAAAGGCTTACAATAATACATAATAATTAATCTAAATGCTTGAAATATAACAAAATCATGGAAAGATTAAGGAAATCAAACCATAAACAAGCACAAGATTAAGAATCTGGATAGTAACGGAGCTAATCGGCTCAATGGGGCTTGAATCCGGGTGAAAGCAAGAGCCTCCGGAGCCTGTGATTTCGCCAAAAGAGCTCCCGAAAGTCCAGAATTACGAACAGAATGCTGCTGTCTGTTTTTTATAACATTTTGCGATCGCACGGTCGTGCCAATAAAGTGCACGACCGTTCACTTTTTGAATCACTGTTCACCATACCGTGTGACATCATCAGATCTTGACCAGATTTCATAGCCGCACGGTCGTTCCACAGACCGCACGAGCGTGCATCTCCGGATTAGGGTTGCACGTGCAGCTGCACTGGTGGTGCAGTCCCGGGCTGGGCTTGGTCGTCGGGGTTGCACGGGAGTGCCTCCAGTCGCACGATCGTTCCACCCCGAGAGAGGTTTGCACTCCTGATCGCACTGGCGTGCACTGCCGGGCTGGACTCTTCTGTCGGATCCGCACGATCGTGCCATCAATTGCACGGTCGTGCCAAGTGCCCAGGTCAGAATCTTCACAGAATGTTCGCAGCTTTGTCGTTTCGTCCGGAAAGTCCTCGTTTTCATCATCTTCTTTTGGCATGCTGTTTTAGACCTGTAAACAAAAGTATACTTGATTAAGTATCCGATTAACGGTTTTACGGTCGAAAACGCATAAAATGGGGGAATAAAGTATGTATAATTTGGTGAATATCATTCACATTCTTAATCAATCTTACATCATAATTAAAACTCCAAATCTATAAGTAATCAAACAAATTAAGCTTATTTTGTGTGTGTGTGTAGGGGGGGGGGTTAGGTTTTTTGGTGAGGTATAGTTTTTTTTAGGGGGGTGGGGGTGGGGGTGTTTAGGTTTTTTAGGTTGTGGTGGGGTGGGGGTGGGTGTTTAGGTTTTTAGGTGGTGGTGGGGTAGGATTATTTTGTTATGTTCACATTAGTTCTCGTGGTTTTCGCATGAACCTTACCCTATATTTATAGACACACATCATTGTGGTGTTATAGTAAATTAGATTTGAGTTGTAAAAGAAAATTGAGGTGGGTTTGTGAGTTAAATTTGATTGGTGATTCGATATTTTATCTAGGAATATGTGTTATCAGGTTGGTGCAACGGTGGTGGTGAGGTTGGGGTGGGGCTGTGTTGGATGGTGTAGTGGTCGTGGAGTTGTGGTGGTGAGAAGTAGAGTAGAGAGAGAAAACATGGGGTCTCTGTGTGAGTGAAGATGTATATATATATATATATATATATATATATATATATATTAATAAACTAGTCTAAGAACCCGCGAGTTTCGCGGGTGGCTTAACACAAATATATAATATCTACTGGTATTGAGATGAACTTTGTAATGAAAGAACTTTTCAATATAAACAAATAAAAATTATACTGAACTAAAAAATTATAGATAAATGAGTACATGGTAGAGGCATAATAATCACCAATTGTGTCCCAACATGGTATGACAACAAAAAACTTTAAATATCTGAACATAAAAACTACACCAATTTTGCCACAATACTTCCCTAGACTTAGTCTTGTGATTATACCAATCAAAGGGAGCCTCCTTAATTTCATCCACCATTTTGAAGAATAAAGTACCCATTCCTTTTAATACCTAGTCATCCCAACACTACCATAATCTCCAAACTGTTAAATAGAGAACATCAAGAACTATTTGTTTTCCTTGTGCGGACATACCAACCTAATGTACACTAAGAGTCACCTCCTTAATGGATTCATAGCTATTGCACTTGAGCATTTTTGCCCACACTCAAATCTGCTGCCATACGGACTGTCGCCATACAATGAATAAGAATGTGGTTACTCTATTTTGTTGTCTTACTCTTATAAGCCTCATTTATCCTCTTTTGTCCACCAACCTATGTGTTCCCAAACAGATAAATCTATGGTCTATAACAATGTAAAGTCACCTTAGGAAACCAGGGTCCACCAAAAAACCCACTAAAAGATGACAAAAAAGTTAGAACAATAAAATCTGGTATTACATAGATTGAACAATGAAAATGATATACTTCAATCTCTAAATACTTGTTATGAAACGGGTCAAAAACATTTTGTAGACAAAAATGATCATTATAATATATATATATATATGAATGCTAAAATATATTAAACCAAGGGCAGTGATGAGGGTGTGCGGGGAAGACCGTCGCACAGAGCCCGCGATTTCAAGGGCACGTGTTTCTTAAGAAAATATGATATATACATGTTAATTTTTTTTTAAATAGTAGAGCCATATCAATTCCAATATAGGCCCATTTACAAATTAATTTTTATGGTTTAGAAGTTAGCCCATTAGCATTAGGTTTAGTGAGCTCAACACCCATATGATTCTAAAAAAAAATAATAATAAAACATTACGGAAGGGCACGTTTAGTGAGCTCAACACTCATATGATTCTAAAAATTAATAATAATAAAACATTACGGAATGGCACATTTTTTCAAGTTCGAACATGGTACGTGAATTCTCAGAGACGCCCCTGTTAATTAAACGATCATTATATATATATCTAAATACGGTTTAGGCGGGTTTTGCGGTTATGTACCCATGCGGTACTGGTAGAACAATTTTTAACAAAGAATTTTCTTAATATGCCATAAAGAATATCTATCAAAAGAATTTTCTTAATATGCCATAAATTATATCCATCAAAAGGTGTACTATAATATAGTTAGCAAATAGGAATCATTCATACACAATACTTAAAATTACATACAAATTGGATAGAGAATCAAAACACGAACACATGCATCATACATATGTTGTTTATAATAATGCTAGCTTCTTACATCATGCAAGTTACATGCCATCAAAAGCATGCAATATCAATATCTAATACATATATACATACTTACAATCACATACATGAAATCATGATTCAAAAAAATACATCCAAACACATACATCAATTCAATCACAACAATTAGCAGATACACACCACCCTAAAAAATCTAGGGTTGATATTAATTAAAACCACAAATAGTTCCTGCAGTCTTCAATCTTTATTCTTTACCATGGGTTTGGATCCATAACTAAACCGAAACCTTGAGGCAGAGATTAAGGATAACCGGAGGATGACGCATATAGCTATATTGATTGTCTCCCAAGGTTCTAATGGGTCGGGTATGTGGTTCTCACAGTTTTGAAACATTTTATGCCCGCCCCTACTAAGAAGCAGATCGTGGTCTGAAAGGGGGAAAATTTCAAGCAATACGTAATTTCAAAAATGAAGTCACCAGTTTGAACAAAAGCAAAACCCATCAAGCAAACAGAATAATTTCATCACAATAAATGTAGAAAAGAAAAAAAAGAAACAATTTTTAGAACAATACCTGGGATCCCAAGATGACAATGCGTTGATAAGGTAGCACGTTAAGGGAATCGAGTTGAACGCAGGCCTCCAAAATGGCTATGGAGCTAAGGTAGACTAATTAATATATAAATGGAGAGTGTGAAGTTGCTCCACTGCTCCAAAACAAAATGTGTCACATGTGGCAAATCAATATGTTGAAAACAGTATGCCACCTACACCATTGAATTCAGTCTCGGGTTATCTTTTAGAAACACCTTAATTGGTGCCACCCTAGACAAAGAATTTGGTTCCAGATCTGCGTTCTCCAAATCCACCTATCAAACCATCAGCACCCCAGACAACTTTGACCATCTGTAATCTACCCTTTTGCTTCTAAACACACAAAAACAATGCAACGACTTGATAACTTACCCAACATTGTAAGTTTTCAATATTTTAGAAGTAGAGTAGAAAACATTCATGGCATGTAAACATCTAGATGACCTACCATCATTAAGTATGAATATATCATAACCCAATTCAGGATAGTGATTAATGAAGCAATCAAGGTAGCTACAGTTTGAGTCTATAAAATCAAATGGGTTACTTAAGATCAAAGATTTGGGGGCTTTTAAGATTCTTGCAGGAGTGTTTGGCAATTAAGTGACAAAATCCTATCGAACATTGAATGCATACAATCAAACAGTTGGAATGTAGATAACGAACAATGCACACAAAACAAAACAAAATTTAAAATAAGAATCCCTAAAAATTTCTAAAAAGATAACATTAGTGAAAGGCTTCAAAATACTAACCTGGGTTTATTGCTTTTTGCTATTAAAAAGCCTTTGGCTAAGCAATTTAATGAAAATATATTGCAGAGTTCAATAGCTATAATTTAAGGTTTCACTTACCTTAATAATTATCGCCACCAATCTAGTCTACTCGGACTTAACATTCGAGTAGCTAATTGCCTGTTTGACGCTTGCAGACCGTCGATCAAAAGCTTAGACAGCTGCTCACCTTCCTCATCGCTAAACCTATGTTCAGATCCATTACCTTGTACTGGTGACACCAACTAATGTAAGAACCACTTGACAAATTGAAAATAGCTAATAGAAAACAAAGTCACATGCCTCCTTCAAGCAGGTAACCCTGTCCAAGCAACATCATACCTTATAAAAGTACCTGAATTGTTGTGAACCTGTTGATTACCTCACAATATCAATATGTAAAACTAAATACTTATTTAACTCGAGTGCACATGTATACCTCCTGGAACTCCGATTCAGTGGCTAATTAGATTCACCAACTTCGAATTTTCAAATTCCACCCCTTTTAAAATCCGTTGTTTTATAATTGATCCTGAATCGAAAGCACAATATTCTCTTTCATGCAAACACGATTAATTTGAAGGAGTATTAGACCACGCCTGAGATAGGGTTTTGTGGGCACCCTCTCATGACGACACCTGAGATTGGGTCAGTTCCTTTTCTTTGGAACTTTCTGGTGGGCCATAACCGAGTTGTTGATGGGGATCCGAGTACGTACCCGAAAGCGGTGCATTATACGTGTGGTGGGTCGTGGTTTCAGACATGGAGAGATTTTAATAAGTGTAACAACCGATATGAACCCATTTGTAATGTTCGTTTATAGCTCTTGTCTTAGCTCTCCATACCTTTGGGAGAAGCAAGCTACTCAAATCTGGAGCATACATCCAAAAACTCGATCGTTGGAACCTTACAGGAGTACTAAAACACCAAAAGTAATCTAATTCATCACACCAAGAGCCGATCTAACCAATACGACAACATGCAATAAAATCGAACCATACCTCAGTTTGGCCGAAACTTTACCAGAAGACAATAAGGGGAACAGAACATATTTACACAACTCAATTAAAACCAATCTTATTAAAATTGCACACCAATATTAATTTTAAATATTGGCAATTATAAATACACTATCTAAAACATCTATATTATTAGCTGATACCCTAAGACTCTAATGAATAAGCTGTCATGTTGATATTCATATGATTATAAATAGTTCATGAATAGACGGGCCTTCTATATGATTTAGATACTGCTGATCATGTGTTTACCCCATTGTAGTGATTCCTTTCCTGTGCTTTATATCAGTATGACTTCCCTTAAAGTTTCATCCATTCCCACAACTTGGAAAAAAGTTATATCAATCTCCATTGTCACCTTGTTTCAAGCATGACATTTCAGTATCCACCTGCATATTCAAGTAAAACGGGTTAAAAGTAGAAAATGAGTTAAATATGATCACAAAATCGAAGCTACTTGAAAAATGGAATCTTCGACTAAAAAAACTTGTTCTCTAACTTTAATCAACTAACATATTATAGCTCGTAAAATTGTGGTATTCACCACTAAAACATATATTAAAGCATTTAAAAATTTGTAGATTAAATTGAAACAGGCCTAAAAGGAAAAATGTTGCATCTTCGAATACAATAAATGGCTACTTACCACTTTAGTTATGTATAATAAGTTGCAATGCACTTGTAGCTTGTGCAAAGTTTTCCTTTGTTGTAAATTTGCAGTAACCCGTGTTAAGAACACAAAAAGTCAATCAAGATGCATATAAATAACGGTGGTTAAATTACCAGTCCTCTTTGCACACCATCTGACTTGATAGCAATCAAAGTGCGCTTCATATGCACACAAAAAAGATCCATCGTGGTTGAGATATATACCAAAAGAAAGAGTGTCATGCTTTACAATAATCAATCACAAAAAGGTAAAAGAATGTAATATTTGCGCTGTATATGCCTCTAGATAATTTACCTGTATGCTGTTATGAAATTAAAAGAGTTCATAAGTAGTTTAAGTGAAATCGTGAAATCCTAATGCATAAACTTCCAAAAAAGAATTCTACACTGGATAATTTGTTTAGTTAATAAAAATAGAAAAAAAGATGAAAACTTGTAGCAAGGATAGCAAATGATCCAAATATCCATCTATATGATGAGTTTCCAGAATGATCACACCCAAAAGAAGATAGAGCTGGCAAGACTCCTTTGACTGAAACGACTATAGTAATAGCAACAGATTGTCCTTCTACAAATGAAAGAACTATAGGTAAATTATACATGTTATCAAGATTATTATATCTGCTGACATGAAAGAAGTATATGTAAATTATGCATGTTAATAAGCTATCTAACTGATTGCTGCAATTCGGTCCAAGAATCAGAAACTGAAGCGAAAATGTATATCACCTAAAAACAAAATAATGGAATACCCATGACATATAAACACAATAATGAAATACCCCCAGAAATATAACTAATGAAACACTATTGAAGCCTAATTGAACATCATTTGATGCATTTCTATCACCTAATTCCTCATCTGGTATCAAATAATAAATAACACCATTCAAATAAAACATATAGAACCAAATCAACATTTGAATTTTATAGTCAAACAACCCATTTTTCTCAAAAAAAAAAAAAAAAAAAAAAATCAAAAGTAAAGTAGCCAGAAAACACACACACACATATATATACCTCAACAAAAGCAAAAGGAAATCACAAAGCTCTAGAAACATCATACCTGCAAAAACAAAGGTCTGTAAGATTAATATGACAAAAGCTTGATCTAAATAAGACTAAACTAACCCGGATCCAATTCATCTACTTATGATCTGAAAACTAACCTTATTCTTGAACCACTTCAACAACAGTAACCACATCACCGGAAACCATCACCACTAACCACCGTAACATATCACCACCATCTCCACTGTACAAACCCACCAACACGCATGAACCCGAATTCCAATTCCTGACCATTTTCGTTCATCTCCCTAAAAAGAAAAAGAAATAAAAGTGAAACTTTAGTGGTGTCAGGCTTTGAAAGGTTTGTTTGTATGATGGAAAAAGAAAGACAGAAGGATGGTAACGTTTAGGGTTTGGAATATGAGAGGATGGAGATAAACATACATGTTGAAATCTACTGTAAATGACAATTAAAACCAATCGCTAATCTCTAACAAAATATATATACAAATATCATGCTAACAATCAAAGTACAACTGATAACCTGATTTTTTTCTTCAGCTTCGCTAAGATGATTCTTCCGGTTGTGCTCCATTCATGGAATCTTAAAGATAGATCTAGGTTTTTTGATAACAATCATACTTACATATGGAAAGTGATTCATATTTTGAGAGATGATTTGAGAGAAGATGAGAGGATGATTGTGTGGGATTTGGGATTCTTCTGGTGTAAGATATGAATCGTAGAATAGGAAGAGTGTATTCAGATTTGCCGCTCAAGGGAAAAATTATTGAGGAAACAATCAATTGCCATGTGTCAGCCACATGGGTAAGAAGATGCCATGTGGCCTAAAATTGTTTTGTTTTATTAGAAGTTTTACAAACGGTAAAAGTGTTTTGTAAGTAATTTATGCATTAAAGGGTTGTACCTAAGTATAAAATGACTTAATTACCCCTTATACTTGACATACTTTTTGGACGATGTTATAAATTTGGACTCAAATGGTTACAAATTAAAAAAAAATAGGTATTAAGGGCATTAAACATTTTGATTTTAGACTCGCGTGGTTAAAACAACTAAAACACAATAATTTAAAAGTAAAATACTCTTAAAGGAAATGAAAAGTAAAAATATTTTTTTTTTGATTTGTTGGTACTTGGTAGTAGTTTTTTGGATTTTCAAGTTTTTTGTGGTTTTCTAAATGAACCTAAGGTTTTCAAGTTTTTTCTTGTTTTCTAAATGAACCTAACCCTATTTTTGTATAAGTTTTAATATAAAAAATTACATTCAAAACTCACGGGATCAAATATAATATAATTTTATTTTTTTCCTACGTTGAAATATAAAGTTTAATGTATTTCTACCTACGTTGAAATATAAAGTTTAATCAAAATTCCGAGTCGCATACGCACCTGTATGTAACCACGTCGATTTGTTCGCTACAACGCGAAGCAGCGTCCGCAAAGTTTATTTAATTTTGTTCTCATTACATAACCCTACAAAAAACAACTTGGGTTGCCTTTCATGAGTGGAAAGTTGGGACTTTTAAAAATCACACATACATACTCTTTGCTTAAGGGGCATCATTTTGGGTTACACCCCTTGCATAAATTAAGGTACCGTTTAAAAAAAAACAAAGAAAAGGAAGTGCCGTTTAAGAAGTGCCGTCTAAAAAAACAGTTACTTCCATTCAAAAAAAAAAAAAAAAAAAAGAAAAAAAGAAACGGTTACTTGATTGGCATATACACAATCATAACTTACATTCAAAACCAACTCACCCTAATAATTTAACCAACGCAATCATTAATCATACCAATGCACCAATTAAAAAAACAACATTGAATATGAAATTGGGCGGCGATTCGGTGGTGGTGCTGTGGTTACAGACTTGCCGTGGCTCAGTGGTGTTGTGGTTGTGGTGGTTCGATGGTGTTGCTATGGTGACGGTGGTGCTTCTATTCTGGAAATAATTGTTTTTGTTTATGATTTTGAAGAAACCTTTTAACAGTGCATATGTGTAGTTTTTATTTTGAGGACACATGCATGTTTATTTTAATTGATGATACGTGTACATGAACATGAGTACATCACCACAAATTTGAAGTGTCATATGCAACCATCACAATTCTTTACCCTTTCTTTTTTATTTATATATTCACATATGTTTATTTTATTTTATAAATACAATCATCACAGTAGTTCATATATTAATTCTTTTCCTTTCTTTTTAATTTATACATGTTATTTTTTTATAAATACAATGAAGTTTGTGATCTATCAATTGCCATGCAGTTTGCGGGAATGTTGATTGTGTTATAATATAATTTATTTATGCTAAAATGACTCAAGATAGATGAATATTTATTGTGTATGTTTAACTCACATGAACGTTAGATACTTTTATCATATATTGACTAAAACAAGCGAAACCACCATCCATTTTTATGATGCTCCATAAATCTTTTGCGCTTTTGTATCTTTTTTGCTAAGTTGCCTGTACTATAACAAAACAATGTTATCCTTTGGACATAATTATTTTTTCAATGTTTTAACATTTAATTTTGTTCGGTTTAACGGTCCAACCGCAACGCTCGAGCCCTAAACCAATAAATAGTTGAGTAACAGGTCAAACATAGTTGGTCAAATTTTTAAAAGATTTTAGACATTTATAACACACCTACATGGCTACGTAATAACCTAATGTATATAACACAACACCCACTAACACCATGTTCACCAACGCCATTTAAGCCGGTAACCTAATATACCAGTGCAATTTTCAAGCAACCATTCTACGTACAAAATTTACATCATGTTGAGTTCATATATAGGATGCCAAAGTTGAACCATTCCTAAAAACACTTTATGATCTTTTGAAGTAAAATGCTAAGTTAGGGATGAAGAGAAAAAAAGAATTTCAATAAACTTAACAATTTTTGCATATCATATATGATACTAAAACATTCATAATCAGCATCCCGCCGCAACGCGCGGGTTAGCGCCAACTTGTTAATTAAGAATAAGTAAATAAAAAGAATAAAGTTAGATAAGAAAAACGCGGGAATAAAATATCCCAAGGAAAATATCTAGCTAAATATCTAACTTTGCACCTAAGTTATTTTGTCATTATGTAAAAAGACAACTTGCAAGTGGTAAGGGAAACGATAAAAGGTGATTAGTATCAATCGTTGCAGGTTCCACAAGAACGCTTTAGTCTTTGTGCTTCTCTTGCTTCCATTGAACACATCAATTGGCAACTTGTCAATTATTATTATTATTAATAACAATAATAATAACTTCTCTATTTTTCTTCTTTCGTATGTTTATATGTTACTATTAATATTATTATTACGATTAATCTATATTACCTTGTAAAACATATTTTTTAAGAGTAGACTTGTAAATTCATTTCAACATTTATGATGCATTTGATACAAGTCTTAATGCATAAAGAATTTAGTCATTTACCATTTTGTCATTTTTTGATATTAATTAAATATTTACTAAACATAATTGTTTTAGTCAAAAATTGGTTTAAGGATAATGTAACAAAATTTGTATTATGAGGTAGAGTGCTTATATGAACAAAATAATTGCAAAGCTTGAAATGCAAATTGAGCACAGAGATTTATACGAGAAAAAGCCCTTGATCACTAGTAGATTGCTGGTATAAAAACCTCGGGTGGTGAAAACTATCTATCACTGATTACTATTAAGCAACAATGTGTAGTACAACTTCGGAAATCGATCAAGCTTGATACAATATATTAGCAGAGCGCGTATGGCAGTAGTGTGTGTGTGTGTGTGTTGGTCAGTTGTGTATATGTGTGTGGTTATAACGTGATCGATCCTTCTAAAAGAAAGATAACACAAATAACTAAGCATGCGATAAGTATGCTTAGCCCACATCCTCGTCCCATGACATTTGTTGAATGAGCACGTGCAACCCCTCAACCATTTCCAGCGAGAGTATAGCTTAGACTTAGTCAATCACTCAGTTTACCTGCATATAAACACAATAAAATATAAAAAATAATTCTTAGAAACCATACCAAACATTAAGGATCATTGATCCTCTGAGGTCCCGTAATACACATCAAGGATATTTGATCCAGAATATACCTCAGGATATTGTATCCATGGTGGAGGGTTTAAATGAGAAGAAAAATTATGTAAGAATAAAAAGAATAAGTTTTAAACCAATAGAAATACTCTTTTTACTTCATTTAATATGTGTATTTAATGTTATTGAAAAGGGCATATAGGTAAAGTTATAATTGTAATTAATTAGCTAACCAATTAAACTTGTAACTCACTTTTAAATACACTCTTTCAAAATAAAATAATTTATGATGAAGGACAATTTTTGACATGTGTAGGATAAATTTCAGTATGTGTAGGATAAATTTTGAAATGTGTAGGATAAATTTTGATGTGTGTAGGGTAAATTCTGCTAAGTGTAACATATATATAGGTTAAATTTGAAATATGTAGGATAAAAAGTTTTTGTTTTATTAATGAGAGATAACATGATTAATGATAGGAGTTATAAAGTATTTGATGTTTTACCATTATGTCCTTTCTTCTTTTTCTTCTCATATTAAATTTCTTCTTAAATGAACCCCATGTATCCTTAACAAGTTAAAACGAGGCCTAACAATAGAATTTAATGACATAAATTCCACAAACATATTGTTTATTTATTCTTATTCATAAAGTATAACATAACAATTAATATATCTTAAATAGTTAAATTTAATATTTAAATTTTAAATTACATTTATTCATTTTTCTTTTAGTAATTGTGTCACATCACATAAAAAAGGGTATGTTAGGTTCGAGTCAAAATGAGTTCGAGTTAAAACAATTTTGGGTCAGGCTAGTGTTTAAGACAAATCAGGTTAGATTGCGTTCTTTAAAAAAAATTATATCTACTATTTATATTTTTTATAACCAAATGATATCTAAATTATATCTTATTTATAATAATTGGAATTGAAATTTTAGTTTACATTTACTATTTCTATTTAAAATACTTAAAATTAAGATTTAAATTTATATTTACTATTTAAATGAATTATCTTATTTAAAGGGTTAAAACGGTTTCAGGTTTGACCAGCATTCAACGCATGTCGGGTTAGATTACGCTATTCAAAATAGCAACATTTACTATTTCTATTTTTACTAGTATCAAGGACCCGTGCTTTGCGGCGGAACCGTTAAGCAGAACATAAAGTAACGTAAAATTGATAAATCATGCACACACGTTACAACGTGTTAACTCACAAAAAATATACCGAAAAAGGAAAAAATAGAAAAGATTAACTAAGTCGACTTAGGACCCGCGACGAAGCTGTTAAACCGTAAAAAATAGACGTTTTATACGTTTAACCACATACGTGGTTGCAGCTTGTTAACTCACAAAATTTAGAACAAATAGTAAAACAATAAGTTTGTAAAAGATGTAAAGTATAGGAATCAAAGTTGAAAAGTGGAAAATGTTGGAGTTAAAAATAGAAAATGTTTGAGACAAATGTGTAAATGATGAAAACTACAGGGTTATGTAAAAGATGAAGATTATTGGGATTAAAAGTGTAAAAGATAAAAAATAAAACGGTTAAAAGTAAATAAAATTTAAAATTTAAATTTAAAAATTAAAATTAAAATTAAAATTAAAATTAAAATTAAAATTAAAATTAAAATTAAAATTAAATTAAATTAAAATTAAAATTAAAATTAAAATTAAAATTAAATTAAAAGTTAAAAGTGTAAAGAAATGTCAAATCGAATTGAATAGTGTTAGTGTGAGAGGAGTTTTTTTTTTTTTTGCAAATTAATTTATAGGTAATAGCAAAATACTATTTAATTAATTTATAACAACTAAATACTATTTAAATTAAATACTGGGATACGATTTTGGGACCAATAGGCCCCGGGTTTGATTCCCACAAGGGGTGGGATAAGGTTTTAGGACCAATAGGTCCTGGGTTCGATTCCCAAAGGAGGGGGTTTCTCATATTTACTGGGTTTACTCTTAAATTGGTGTATAAGCATTACGCCTAGTAGAGATAGATATGATCGGGTGGTTTCGCTGGTGGCACGAAGATACTCCAATGGTTACTCAGTAATCCAAATTTGCCGTTAAAAAAAAAGAAATACTATGTTAATTCAATATTTAAGTATATAATTACTAAATATTTAAATAATAATAATAATAATAATAATATAATACCTAGAAACGAGATCAGGAGAAAACGGCCAAAAGTGTGAGAATGGTGAGAACGCATCCTGGCCCAACATGTCACACCCCCAAAATACCAAATGCGGAAACATCGCGGGACGTGTGACGTACCAGGATCCAGCCACCAATCACATTTAACTCATAAATATATTTAAATAAAACTTTCATTCATTAACATAAAGTGTTACAAACGTTACATATCATTCATTGTGTACAGCGGAAGCATAACTCATTTGTGTAAGTGTTTTATAAACCATGTGTACATAAACCATTATGCGCGTATTGCGATTCCATGTATCTCGACCCATGACCACTCCAGCATCCCAGACAACAAGTCCCAATGATATAAACCTACAGACCTGCAAGCATGCCGACAAGTGTGTCAGACGATGCTGGTGAGTTCAAAGTTTTGTTAACGCGTTTAGTTACCAGTTACCAGATTAAAACGTTTCACAGATTTGATGTTGTTAATCACACGCTTACCGCAGATGGCTCCAGATGTTTTGCCCTAAACCCCAATGCCTCTATCAAAGCAATGGTCATGATGGAGGTGATTAGTTCATCACCGACCTCCCCGGTGCGGTGTGAGGGTGCGAAACCTAAGTAGCGCTACTAACGAATACCCCGTTGCCTCCCCGACAACAATCGGTAGGAGGGACTTGAGTGATAGATATAGACGTGTATTAACCAACAACCCAGGTTTAACATTCCAGTCAAACCCAAATACCCAGCATTCCTCCCCGGAACGTTTACCAGATGTCCCTCCCCGGGACGCATGCTTGGAAAAAGAGTAGTGAACTCACCTTGGTTTTGCTTGGTAAGATTACGTTACATGTTCCAAGTTGATCAATTAGTCCCTATTGTGGTTACCGCTAACAGTTAGAATCTCATTCTATCAAACCACGCATGTAACAGATTGCATATAGCGTATCAATTATCATATAGTCACATAATAAACATTCGAGTCACATACACTTCACATAATCCACTCGCGTCTCACTTACACACTTAGCAACCAAATTAACCCAATAACCGTGTGGCCCCGGGGGTTTAACCCACGGCCCAGATGGCCCTTAGGCCCACTTGATGGTTCTGGCCCACTAATTCTATTTGTGCGTTTGGCCTCAACTTTTATGACCCATGCCGCCCCATATGGGCCTGTGAAGTTTACCCCGGCACCCGGCCCAAATTCCATTGTCAGCCCAAAGGTTTATGTTATATATAATTGTATGTTTAATCCAGTGCAAGTGCGGCCCAACAAGGTTCTGCGGTTTATGTGTGGTCCGGCCCACCTATGTTATCCACCCCGAGTCATTGCATAAACATATAATGTATACATTTTCCCAACCATGTTATATAACTGCGACTGCCATTCTAGTGTGAAGTGTTCCCTTGTGCAATGCATACATTTGGCCACTATACATCCCTAAATCATATTGATTCAGATTACGAATGATCATTACAGTAACATTTATCACAACATATTCAATCATGCTAATGCAACTCTCTTACCAAAACACAATCTCATGTCCAAACGTTATGGCTAGCAACAAGCTCCAATAAATCGAATCATATAACTCATATTCAATGGTATCATCTAATAGTTTTAATCATGCATTCTACACATGGCAAACACCAATATTTCAATTTCAACCCGGCTAATAAACTACCACTCCCTACGTACATACCCTGTTAACCACATAATACCCTTCCTTCATTCAAAGCACGTCGACTCGTATATTGACTAACCCTAAGTCATATCATATTAATATTTAACACCTACTTCTGATCGATCATGCAGTTTGCTATGACATAGTTTTTATCAAGATTCCTATTAACATAACTTTCTAATCTCTACTTCAATCTCATGTAAACTAACACATAACAACACTTTGACACGTAATTAAAACAACATACTAACCAAGTTACAAGGAATGGAGTAGCGTGTTAGACTTGCAACCGAAGGCTTCGGTCACCAGAGGATCTGCCATCGAGGTTAAGGAAGGATAGAAGGGAACTAGGGTTTGTAATCTCATGCGTGATTAGAAGATTATAGGGAAACACCACATATGTTACGTATTATAACATAAAAGGGCGTGTGGGCTTCAAGGGGTGTGGGCCGAGGAAGAGGGGATATGAGAGGGGTGTGGCCTCCGGCCTAAGTGGAGGTATGTGTGGGTTAATCGAGTTCAACATGAGATGTACACACAGACTTTGAGGAAGGAATTGAGAGACAAGTGCAATTAATTAAACATAAATATATGATCATTCATTCACGTGCACAGGAGGTTTTGAGAAGAAAATTATCAATCATCCATCAATAATACATATCATTATTCATCACATGCAAAGTGTTAGATTAGGATGACTGTGGATTTTCCTCGGGTGCCACATCATCCCAACTTGAAAGGGAATTTCATCCCGAAATTCGCCAATAATACCAGAAGTTGATGCAACCGTTTGTACAACTGAGGATGCTAGTGCTTACTCTGATCATTGCGTTCCTACGTGAACTCCGGTCCACGTTTTGAGTTCCAACGAACTCTCACGATTGGAATTCGACTATGCTAACGATTCTGGACGTCCTGGTCCATGATTTCAGTAGATTCCTCAACAACTGCTACTTGTCATTAACTTCAGACTCTAATAAGGGTATCACAAATGTTTCATCGGACAAACACTGCCTTAGATTCGAAACATAGATGACATCATGCACGTTATCCAATTCGTCGGGTGACCCGAGTTTGTAAGTCACGTTACCTATTCTTCCCAGAATGTTGTATGGCTCAAAGTGATGTAAGTTAAGCTTGCCACGCTTCCCAGGCGTACCACACCCTCCCAGGGTGAGACTTGCAACATGATACGATCGCCTACAACGATCTTCCAGTGTTTCCTAAGCTTATCAGCTTTCCTGCCGATCACGTTTTTGCCGCCAAACGACTCACAATGCAAATAACCTTCCCAAGAGTTTCAAGTACGAGTCCTGGACCCGAAATTAATCCAACAAGGAGATTGGTATTATCATCCATGCAATGCCCCAAACAGAGCTGTCTGAACACTAGAATGGTATCTGCCGTAGTAGAACTCAACCAAAGGTAAATATCCCTCAAATTTTACTAAAGTCAATCACGTACGTGCTTGCAGCATGTCTTCGTGAGTCAGGATGGTTCGTTACTCTGTCCGGTTGTCCTACAGTGATAAGTAATGCTCATGTCTAGATGTGAGCCAAGGGTGTTGTGTATTGCCTGTCATAAATCAAGTATAGTTCAAAATTAAAGGTAACAGGAGTTGGCACTTCGTGCCTAAAAGCCGTTTCTCTCAAAGGAATATTCACTAGCTGTGACGACTCGTCAGTTTCCTTGATTGAAAGAAAGTGTGCAGGTAACGTGAGACAATCAACGATCATCCAGGTGATATTGTTTCCGTTTCGAGTTGTTAATAGACTAGCGACAAAATCCCTGGCAGTCTGTTCTCATTTTCATATGGGTGTTGCTGGTTGCTGATACTTCACCTTGGCTTTCCCACAAGTCAACCATCATTCACCTATATAGCTAGGTGAGCCTTCATGCCCGATCACCAGTACAAGATTTATAGATCCTAAAAATCCAGACGACTAGAGTGCTGAGGCCGGTGTGCTTTTCTCAACACGAGTTCCCTACAGTTGCCGTATAATGAGATCCACACTCGTTCCTGAAGGTAGCGAATATCATCTGACCTGCCAAAGGTTGCTTCTCCATGCCCCGCATGGGTTCAACTTGAAAATCCTCTTCCTTCAGTTCTCCAGTTTGAACAGAGCGAGTCTGATCAGGTAAGTTAGAGTCAATAGTGAGCTGCAAAGCTCGTGCACATCCAAGTTTCATAGTCGTAATCATCCAAAAGTTCCATCCAGGGATGTCATTTACTGTTTTAGCTCTTTCGAAACCAGGGTACACGGGAGGCCCTTGTGATCGGTCTGAGTAGTGCATTTGGTACCTTCCAAGTAATGCCTCCAACTTAAATCCAAAGACCACGGTTTCCACCGCAGGTTGTGTGTCGTGCAGTTCCTCTTTGTAACTCCATTACGTGAGTCATCAGTCCCTCGTGCTGCATCGGTGTGTAACTGGAACTCTGATTCGAACCATCATCGTATACCACTAAATCACCCGTTCCCTTAGGTAAAGACGATGCTCAGTGCTTTGCAGAGTTGGGATTCGAAAGCTTAAAAGACGTCCTCCTGTTTCGTCTTCCATGAACACAGCACCCTGCTGTGCTAAAGAGATTTAGGCTGCGTGATCTTCGAAAATCCTGTGATGAATCAGCGATAGTATCTAGTGAGACCAAGAAATTGCTGTATCCTCGAAGGGATCTTTGGTGTCGATCAGTTTCTAACAAAATGGATCTCAGCGAGATTCACGTGTATTCCCACTTCGTTGTTTATATGAACAAAAATGTATCTCTCGATTCCAGAAGTTACTTTTTAGCAAGACTTCAAGCGGAGTGGCTCCTTCCTCAGGAGCTCTAAAAATAGGATACTGTCACACCCCGAATTCCACGTGTCACCGGTGGGCCCGGTGGGGAGTATTGTGACGTGGTTGGCAACATAATAGTCAAACAACACAATATTTAAATGCACAGCGGAAGCAATTTAAAGATATATTTCAACCGAAAAAAATATTGTAATATCGTGTATCACAAACAGTTGAAAGTTTTATCCACAGAAGGATCGAAATAAATAGGAAACAGTAGTTCAACAGACGATAGGCATCTTAAGCTTGCGAGACTCTTTATTTATGCTAAGGAGAGAATCCAGCCTATTACGCTTAGTACCTGCATTTAATCTTTTTGGGAAAATACGTCAGTTTACACTGATAAATACAATCAACTGACTCATTTTAAAAATGATTAAAAATTGATTTGGATGCACGTGGCATAAACATTTTATAACTTGGGATATTTATTTAAATATATATAAACTTGTAAAAGAATTACATGTTCCTTATGCGTTCAGTAGCCCGAATCGTGCCGGGTTAAAGATCAATAGACACACCACATCAACTATTTATGCACTGACAAGTGTACGCCTACACTCCGCGCTTAGGTCGTGGCCATTTCGTAAAATGATGCCAAGGATATCCGGGACATGGTCATTAACCCCCCAAAGGCTTTAAGTAAACAAAACAATTTAAACGGGCCGATCAAATTATTCAATTAACCACCCAACGATGGAAGATTTGATGCCCGATCAAGCGGTGTTTTATATACCGTAACCCAAGCCCGTATAGGGAAAATAAGTTAAAAGTATTTACCTGAGCAAAGTAATAATCACAATAAGCAAATGCAAGTAGCTTTTACTGGTCCTCCTAATCTGGAACGAAGGTTTACAATAACCTATTAGAATCCTAACGGGTCTTTAGTTAAGCTTAAGCTTAGACCGGTTAGTTTCAAAGATACGGTTCGTACGCACGATTAAGCGAAGACCGGATAGAATGTGATTTAGACCCGACAAGTTTGAATACTTGCTTAATATGGGTACATTATACACATTCAGGATTTTGAGATAAAACTGATAAGGTTTGACCCGTTTCGGCTAATTTATGTAAACTAGTTACATAAATCGAACCGAACGCGTAATAAGCGTAACGGGTATCCGTAAGAGCCATATAAAAATTTCCTAAGTTAATATTCTTCAAATATGTTGTGACATCAGTAAGATGTCTTTGATTATGCCCGAAATGAATTTAAACACAAACTATGCCCCGTAGGGGTAGTTTGGTCATTTTCAAGGTTATAAAAGAGTTTAAGTATTAACCTGAGTTACAGGTCTGATGTAATCAACAAAAATACTCAATTTAATAAGTTATAACAGTAGGGTAAAGTATATATGTGAAATTTATCAATTATAACCAATCTATGCACCATAGGGGCATTTTGGTAATTTCACATAAGCCGAAAAGCTCAAAACTGAAGTCTGAGTTAAACAACTTTTGCTTACTGTTAAAATATTATAATTTACCTAAAATATCAGTAGGTATCAACCCTTGTATGTTTAAAATAGTTCTAGTACATACTATGCGTTAAAAACGCTTAAAAAGGCGATTAAAAACCATTTCCGGGTTCTATACATAAAGCTGATATTTTTATTATTCCAGAAGGCCTAAAATAATTTATTTATCATATGTAATCAGTAGCAAAAGGTTTGGAGTCAAATAGATATGTAAAACTCATTTTATAGCCCGTAAGGGCAAAACCGACAATTACCGGATTAATCCTACGACTATAAGTTATGCTCAGCCTAAAATTAATTAAAAATCTTCATAAATCTCAAAATAATATATTACATCAGTGGGTAATAAGTTTGGTATCAAAAAGTAGGTTTAAATAGGCTATACGCTAATTATGCTGTTTAATTAACATAAAGCTTTCAATTTACGCTAATGAGCATAACTCTTATTCTACACCTCAAACTGATGTCAAACTTTGGGTGCAAGTATATATATCAGTAATTAAAGTTTCTACTCTTTTACATTTTCAAAAATCACGTTTTAAGGTGAAAAGGGCATAATGGTCAACATATGAGCAATTAACGGAATTATGCATATTAATTGATTAACTAATGAACCAAGGTGTATAATCACAGAGGGTTATACTAGCATGTAACCTGGTCCTAAAGAAGCTCTATGGTATTTCTAAAACATACCAAAATGGGTCAGAACTGAAGTCAAAGCAAAAGTCAAAGCTTTGCGACTTTCGGTTCCGAACCGGGTCTAAACAGAAAATTGTCGGGTTGAACATGTTTAGACATGTTCTTACACTAATTACCAAGTTATGTTAATGATCAAACAGGTTGTATGTGTTCTACATTGCTAATTATGCATAAATTAGAAAATAAACATTCTGTTGACTTTTTAATAACAAGTTTGACCCGACATTTGACCTAGTGAGAGTGGGAATCAGAGGGTGCCCTTTTAAGGGTTTAATGCCCACATAATTACCAACTTATAACTACTTTTAATTCGACTAATCACTGGATCATTAGTGATTAATCGCTAAGTCAACCGTTAATTACGACGGTTTGACTTTTAAGCTAAAACTAAGCAAAAACTTAACTAAGAAAGGTTAAGCATACTTACTAGAGTCCTTTGCTTGATTAGTGATCACTTGAGCCTGCTTTGGAGCTCCAGAAATTATCAGGAATGCTGAAGGAAGGTGTGAAGAATTGGTTGCAACCTTGGCCCTTTATATAGTGCTCAAGAACACATGGATCATTGACACACAAGTCTAACCAGGGCCATGGATCACTTCCAGATGTCCCTAAGTGTCTAGGGGTTGCTTAGGGGTCGTGCAAGATGTGGAAAATCGATTATAAGTCGGTTAAAATGGCAAAGGCAGACAAGAACCCAAATTTTTCGGAACAGACGACCCCTCGCGTCACGCGTAGCCCCCCACCAGGGCCTTCGCGTGGCGCGATGCCCCTTCTGACAAAATCTCAAATTTTTGATTTTTGTGTTTTGATCCTTGGCTCTTCAAGACTTTGCTACGACATTATTTCTTGCACTTTGAACCCTCCAAATTGATATATAAGGGCTTTAAGACATTTACCCACTTTGTTTAGTCCTCGGTTAACTTTATTGTCACCCGAAAAGTCCTAAACTTCATTGTTGACGCTTTTAACCCCTCGCATACGAATTTGATCATAACTTTCTCATACGATAATGAAACTTTATGAAATTTATATTGTGCATTCTAGTGAGCATAATTAACAGTTACAAAGCTTCGGGTTGTCAAAAGGTCACTCAGAGGTATAACTTAAACATGTTGACACATTTAACCCCTGTAGTTTGTAATCTCTCACTTTCCTTCATATTTAGCTTCGTACGATCCATGATTTATTCGTTTGAAGGTATGAGCATCATGTAGGGTTATTGTACAATATATTTATTCACTGTTGACATTTAGAACTCGTATATTCACATACTTTCCATGATTGTCAACTTTAGTCCTTCTATAACATTCGTTCACACGTTCAAACCTATGACACGTGTCAACACATTATAGGACGTGAATTTTCGAGTTGTTACATCCTCACCCCCTTAAAAGAAATCTCGACCTTTAGATTTATTGAAACAAATGAGGGTATTTTTCTTTCATTATGGATTCAACCTCCCACGTATATTCGGGACCTCTACGGGCATCCCATTTGACCTTTACAATAGGCACATGCTTCCTTCGAAGCTTCTTAACCTGTCGATCTTCAATCGACAATGGTTTTTCCACAAATTTCAAGCTCTCATCTATATGCACATCTGTATGTGGTATGACCAGTGATTCATCAGCGAAACACTTTTTCAGATTGCAGATGTGAAATACATTGTGAATTCCACTGAGCTCTTCTGGTAAGTTTAACTTATAGGCAACCGATCCGACACGTTCGATGACTTCGAACGGTCCTATGTATCTCGGGCTTAACTTGCCTTTCTTACCAAATCGCATCACTCCCTTCCAGGGCGATACTTTAAGCAACACTTTGTCACCTACTTCGAAGTTCATAGGTTTACGCTTTGGATCTGCGTAACTCTTCTGCCTATCACGGGTAGCTTTGAGACGGTCACGAATCTGGACAATCTTGTCCGTCGTTTCAAAGACTATCTCTGGTCCTGATAATTGGACATCTCCAACTTCCGCCCAACAAACGGGCGTTCTACACTTTCTACCGTATAGGGCCTCAAAAGGCGCAGCTTTAATGCTGGTGTGGTAGCTATTGTTGTAGGAGAATTCAATTAACGGCAGGTGGTTATCCCAACTACGACCCAAATCAATCACGCATGCTCGAAGCATGTTTTCTAAAGTTTGAATAGTACGCTCACTCTGCCCGTCCGTCTGAGGATGGTAAGCCGTACTAAAATTAAAACGCGTGCCAAAAGATTGCTGGAAACTTTTCCAAAAATGTGACGTGTATCTAGTATCCCTGTCGGAGATAATAGACACACGTATGCCATGTAAGGCTACAATCTTATCCACGTACAACTGGGCTAACATGTCGGAGCTGTAAGTCTCCTTAATGGGTAGGAAATGTGCTGACTTAGTCAGTCTGTCTACGATTACCCATATGGTATCGTTTCCTTTCCATGTCTTAGGTAACTTGGTGATAAAATCCATAGTTACCATTTCCCACTTCCAAGTGGGAAGTTCAGGCTGTTGTAGCAAACCCGATGGTTTCTGATGTTCTGCTTTGACTTGCGCACACGTCAAGCATTTAGCTACATAGGCAGCTACAGACTTTTTCAAGCCTATCCACCAATAGTTTGCCCTTAGATCCTGGTACATCTTATCAGCTCCAGGATGAATGGAATATTTAGAACTATGGGCTTCCTAGAGAATAACATCCCGAAGTCCTCCATAAATTGGAACCCATATTCGTCCATTCAATCTAAGAATTCCATCCTTGCAAAGAGATAACTGCTCCTCAGTTACTCCTAGCTTTTCGTTAGGATAGTTAGCTTCCAACACAGCTTCCTTCTGTGCAGCTAACAACCTTTCATTCAAACTTTTCTTTATTTCAATGCTCTTGGCATTGATTCGGATGGGTTTGACCCTTTCCTTTCGACTCAAGGCGTCAGCGACTACATTCGCCTTGCCGGGGTGGTATCTGATTTCACAATCATAATCATTTAAAGTCTCCATCCATTGGCGCTGCCTCATGTTTAAATCCTTCTGATTAAACAGGTGCTGGAGGCTCTTGTGATTAGAATAGATCACACACTTGATTCCATATAAATAATGCCTCCAGAGCTTTAGTGCAAATACAAAGGCACCCAACTCCAAGTCATGGGTGGTGTAATTCTTTTCATGCACCTTTAACTGTCTTGAAGCATAGGCAATCACCTTGCCTTTCTGCATAAGCACACACCCCATGCCAGTGTGTGATGCATCGCAGTAAACTACGAATTCTTCGGTACCTTCAGGCAATGTCAGTACAGGAGCATTGCTCAACTTTTGCTTCAGAAAGTCAAAGGATTCTTGCTATTTAGGTCCCCAGTCGAACTTAATCTTCTTCCTAGTTAAGGAAGTTAGGGGTGCAGCAATCCTTGAAAAATTTTCAATGAAACGCCTGTAATATCTTGCTAAGCCCAGAAAGCTGCGAATTTCTGTAGGCGTCTTTGGTTCTTGCCAATTCATAACTGCTTCCACCTTAGCGGGATCCACTTGGATACCATGCTCACTAACCACATGTCCAAGGAATTGGACTTCTCGAAGCCAAAATTCACACTTTGAAAATTTGGCATAGAGTTTCTCATGATGTAGGAGTTTAAGAATACAGCGAAGGTGTTTCTCGTGGTCAGCTTGGTTCTTCGAGTAGATGAGAATGTCTTCGATGAAAACGATGACGAATTTATCTAAGTAAGGCTTGCAAACGCGATTCATGAGATCCATGAACGCGGCTGGTGCATTAGTGAGCCCAAAAGGCATCACTAGGAACTCGTAATGACCATAACGAGTCCTAAATGCAGTTTTGTGTATGTCTTCATCTCTAACCTTCAGTTGGTGGTAGCATGACCTCAAGTCAATCTTCGAGAAATAACTTGCCCCTTGTAATTGATCGAACAAATCGTCGATCCTGGGCAAAGGATACCTATTCTTTATCGTGACCTTATTAAGCTCACGATAATCGATGCACAGACGCATCGATCCATCCTTCTTCTTGACAAACAAGACTGGTGCTCCCCAGGGAGATGAACTAGGTTTAATGAAACCTTTAGCTAGCAATTCATCCAGTTGTGTTCTCAATTCCTTCATTTCTGTGGGCGCCAACCTATAAGGTGCTCTAGCAACAGGTGCTACTCCAGGGATGATGTCAATTCTGAATTCCACTTGTCTATCTGGTGGCAAACCAGGTAGTTCTTCTGGAAAAACTTTAGGGTATTCAGAAATGACGGGGATGTCTTCAATCTTGGGTTTCGGCTCATCAATAGTCACCTGTGCCATGTAGATGACACAACCCTTCTTTAAACACCTGGAGGCCTTGAGCATAGTAACCTGCTCAGGCAGTCCATACCGGGTATCTCCTTGAATGGTAAGTGATTCACCAGACGGAGTCTTGATCACCACTTGCTTCTTATTACAGACAATTTGGGCCTGGTTATGAGATAACCAGTCCATGCCTAACATGATGTCAAAACCGGCCAACTTCAAAGGAAGTAGGGACAAAGGAAAAGAGTGGTTCTTAATGGATATGAAGCATCCATCTAATATGGTTGAGGCGGTTTCTAAGGTGCCATCTGCTAACTCCACCTCATATTTCACTCTTAAGGTTTTAACAGGTAAATTCATCAATTTTCAAAACTTATTATCTACAAATGATTTATCTGCGCCTGAATCAAAAAGTACTCTTGCATAGATATCATTTATGAGAAAGGTACCTGTGATCACGTTATCGTCTTGCACAGCCTCCTTCGCATCCATCCTAAAGACTCTAGCATTGGTCTTCTTGGCCTCTTCAGGCTTCTTGGCGTATTTAGGGCAGTTGGTTTTAATGTGCCCTTTCTCATTGAAACTGTAGCAAGTTGCATCCTTCAGCTTTTTGCAATCCAAGGTTTTGTGCTCCTTGGACTTGCATATCCCGCAAGCAAAAGTTCTTGACTGAGTCTGCGAGTTCGAGTCGAGCCTGCACTTTCCAAAGTGTTGTTTCTTGCAAATCTTGCACTTGGGCTTCTCACCAGATTGGTGCCCATCTTTCTTTGACTCAGACCCCTTCTTATTGTCACCGTTTCCTCGGTGCTTCTTGTTTGACCTCCGTGAGTTATCATCTTCACATTTTCTCTTCTCAGCATCTTTGTTCCTCAGCGATCTTTGTCTGACCGCATCCAGAGTGAGGGACAACGATATGTCAGCTACAGATCTAAAAGTAGCTGGCCGAGAGGCCTTCACGCTTGCCTTTATCTCCGGGGCTAAACCCCCGATAAAACGAGCTATTCTTTTTGGTTCCGGGGTCACCAGATACGGAACCAACCGGGACATTGTGTTAAAGCTCGTGAGGTAAGCTTGACAGTCAAGGTTTGTCATTACCAACGATAGAAAATCAGACTCTATCTTCTCCACCTCATGCTGAGGGCAGTAATTATCCCTGATGAGGGCAACAAATTGCTCCCATGACATGTTATACAATGGGATTTTCCCAGTGGATTGAATCAGTGATCTCCACCAGGCTAAAGCTTCACCTTTAAAAGATTGCGACACAAACTTGACCGCATCCCTCTCAGCGCATCTGCTGTTATCCACAACTGTGTCCATCTCATCTAACCACGTCATGCAGTCAATGGCTCCCTTTTCCCCAGTGAAATCCCCGGGCTTGCATGAAACAAAGTATTTATAGGAGCAACCCTTATCACGGGGTTCTTTATTTAGTACCATCTGTTGAGATGGAGCACTGTGGTGGTTTGAGGAGAGTCTATCATCATCTTTCTTGGGTTCTTCCTTCTTGGAAGGTGGCTTCGAATGCGGTGTAGATAGGGTCCTACTTCGAGTCCCACTATACTCTTCATACTACCGTTCTAAGGCCTTTGTAACTGCGTCGTCTACCAACGCTTTAAGCTCAGCACCCGTTAAATTAATTCGGGCGTTATCATTATTCTCCACTGGGTGACTATTAATTTCATCCGAGTCGGCCATTTTAATTGAACTGTTACAGAAAACAAGGACAACTGTTTATTTGGGAGTTTATTATGGAATTGTCTTTTATGGCAATTCATTAACCATGGTAAACAGAGACCATATTTGGTTAATTTATTAATCATATTTATTTAGGATTTCTATTATAATTTATCCTAATTATAAAACAATAACAGTTTTATTAATAGCACAAAAGGCCTAGTCACAAGGACATGTATAAATTATAAGCTATGATTTCAGAGAATCAAAGCTTTTAAGGTTGAACTTAGTTTATTACCTTTTTCAGACAGGGTCACAGACTATTACTGTCTTTTGTCTCATATAAAAATGAGAGTAGGCATTATATTACCACGTATGGTCAAAATATGATCATCTTAATTGGTGATTTAAACCCATGATATAGAGATCATTTAGTTGGGTTAGGAATCTTTTGAAGAATCCTTATATAAGAATGACGTGTGTGATTTTAATGAATCACGTCTGCCAGGAGTGTTAACATGTTTACAGATGTTAACAGGGGTTTGAATCCTTTAAACAGGTCTTACCATTTTGGCCAGGTCTTTACAATGACACTCAGGCTAGGTTTCACTCTTAAGATTCTTATTCAATATTTAAATAGGCAGATATATTTTTTTAAAAGGAATGATTTGGATTTATTTATTTCATATATAATTTATTTATGCACATAATGGCAAAAATGAAATTTATAAATTAAACATTCCATTTATTATTAATAGGTTACACGTCGCCCTAAACGGGACTTTTTAACAAAGCAACATACCCACGCAGGGGTCAAACAACATACTAGTCCACGCAGGGACTTAAACAAACATAATACCCTCGTAGGGGTTAACAGAAAAATAGACCCACGCAGGGGTCAAAACAAACAAACATACCCACACAGGGGCTAATACAACAAGACATGCCCACGCAGGGGCTCAACTGATACAATGAAATCACAACAACAGTGGAAGGATTCAATGGTCCTTCTTGCTCTTCCCTTTTATTAGGCTTGTCAATCCTTGGAAGAAGGTCTGTCGCTCCCTGCGATCTCGGTGAAAGTCTCGCTCGACCTTGTCCAGTCTCTAAAGAATTTCTTCCCATTCTGGGGGAGAAAACCGTGGCGGCTGCGATTGAGTCCGTATTATAGGTCTGGCAGGTATCTGGTACCCATGGGTTGGGTAACCTGCTCCCCAAGGAGCTCCATACGGTCCTTCAGGGTTAAAGGCGTTGTAATTGGACGCTACCAAATATGGGTCGGCTTCAGTGTAATTGTAGTTGGTGTGAATCGGCGGCTCAAACGGGTTGTACGTCATAGAACCCGTGTATGCTGGAATCGGGTTATCAAAAACCATCGGTGGTGGTTGCGGTGCAACGGGGTTTGAAGGTCCACCCATTTGTGGATCTTCTGGAAGTGGCGGATAATGACTGCCACTCGATTGTCGAGGAGAGCTAAAATGAAAGGCCTCTCCTCGTGCAGACATACGTGCTCCGGATCTCCTACGCCTTGGCGGTTGCGGAGGTGCCGGCTGAACTGGTGGCGGTGGAGGCGGTGGCGTGACTGCTACGAATCGTGAATCCTCAGAGGGATCATGCTGTTGCTGCTGCTGGTGAGGCGACGAATGATGCGAGGGTGTGAAGTACCACTCGCACTGGTTAAATCGTGCCTGGTAACTATCCGGACCATGATAGGGTGATCCGTGAAAGGGCGAACCATCTGAGACCTCGATAGGATGGTTCGGAGTTCCGGTTGCGGGCTCGACGGGATCCATGTCCTCGTCCATGTCCATAGCGTTGTCTCCCGAGAAGTGGTCCTCCGGTCCCAATGGGTTCAAACCCACTGGTTCTTGTATGTTGTTTGCCGGATTAAACCGGCCCCGGAAAACAGGTGTAGGGTCACCAAAGGAGTGGTGCGATAAAGATCGCTGTAAAGGTATGTAGGAAAGTTGTGGGTTGTTGGGCTCATTTTCCGAATGTGGCCCATAAGAGTTATGAACAAGAGGTGACGAACTGTGCGAAACCGACCGTCTAGCCGGCTCAAAAAGGTTCCTCCGGTTCTGTCGAGGATCGTCACTCTCGGTGGTAGAAGGAGCTCGCCGTTGCGAAGGTCCTGCCTCGTCGTCATTGGGGGCGGTGATTGGCCCCTTGCCTCTTCCTCTACGTCGAAAGAATCTTGGCGGCATTTTTAATCCTGTCAATATAACATAAGATAACAACAAGAATATATAAAATAAAGGACAAAACAAAACAAAATAGAATTTGTCCTATGTTATTTGTCTAGACTCGAAAGTTTAGGAATGTGCAATTGTGTAACTGAGATTAAACACAAAAGGCTAGTGTTTAATTCACTCAGTGTTAGCTCTGATACCAACCTGTCACACCCCGAATTCCACGTGTCACCGGTGGGCCCGGTGGGGAGTATCGTGACGTGGTTGGCAACATAATAGTCAAACAACACAATATTTAAATGCACAGCGGAAGCAATTTAAAGATATATTTCAACCGAATAAAATATTGTAATATCGTGTATCACAAACAGTGAAAGTTTTATCCACAGAATGATCGAAATAAATAGGAAACAGTAGTTCAACAGACGATAGGCATCTTAAGCTTGCGAGACTCTTTATTGATGCTAAGGAGAGAATCCAGCCTATTACGCTTAGTACCTGCATTTAATCTTTTTGGGAAAATACGTCAGTTTACACTGGTAAATACAATCAACTGACTCATTTTAAAAATGATTAAAAATTGATTTGGATGCACGTGGCATAAACATTTTAGAACTTGGGATATTTATTTAAATATATATAAACTTGTAAAAGAATTACATGTTCCTTATGCGTTCAGTAGCCCGGATCGTGCCGGGTTAAAGATCAATAGACACACCACATCAACTATTTATGCACTGACGAGTGTACGCCTACACTCCGCGCTTAGGTCGTGGCCATTTCGTAAAATGATGCCAAGGATATCCGGGACATGGTCATTAACCCCCCCCAAAGGCTTTAAGTAAACAAAACAATTTAAACGGGCCGATTAAATTATTCAATTAACCACCCAACGATGGAAGATTTGATGCCCGACCAAGCGGTATTTTATATACCGTAACCCAAGCCCGTATAGGGAAAATAAGTTAAAAGTATTTACCTGAGCAAAGTAATAATCACAATAAGCAAATGCAAGTAGCTTTTACTGGTCCTCCTAATATGGAACGAAGGTTTATAATAACCTATTAGAATCCTAACGGGTCTTTAGTTAAGCTTAAGCTTAGACCGGTTAGTTTCAAAGATACGGTTCGTACGCACGATTAAGCGAAGACCGGATAGAATGTGATTTAGACCCGACAAGTTTGAAGACTTGCATAATATGGGTACATTATGCACATTCTGGATTTTGAGATAAAACCGATAAGGTTTGACCCGTTTCGGCTAATTTATGTAAACTAGTTACATAAACCGAACCGAACGCGTAATAAGCGTAACGGGTATCCGTAAGAGCCATATACAGATTTCCTAAGTTAATATGCTTCAAATATGTTGTGACATCAGTAAGATGTCTTTTATTATGCCCGAAATGAATTTAAACACAAACTATGCCCCGTAGGGGTAGTTTGGTCATTTTCAAGGTTATAAAAGAGTTTAAGTATTAACCTGAGTTACAGGTCTGATGTAATCAGCAAAAATACTCAATTTAATAAGTTATAACAGTAGGGTAAAGTATATATGTGAAATTTATCAATTATAACCAATCTATGCACCGTAGGGGCATTTTGGTAATTTCACATAAGCCGAAAAGCTCAAAACTAAAGTCTGAGTTAAAAAACTTTTGCTTACTGTTAAAATATTATAATTTACCTAAAATATCAGTAGGTATCAACCCTTGTATGTTTAAAATAGTTCTAGTACATACTATGCGTTAAAAACGCTTAAAAAGGCGATTAAAAACCATTTCCGGGTTCTATACATAAAGCTGATATTTTTATTATTCCAGAAGGCCTAAAATAATTTATTTATCATATGTAATCAGTAGCAAAAGGTTTGGAGTCAAATAGATATGTAAAACTCATTTTATAGCCCGTAAGGGCAAAACCGACAATTACCGGATTAAGCCTACGACTATAAGTTATGCTCAGCCTAAAATTAATTAAAAATCTTCATAAATCTCAAAATAATATATTACATCAGTGGGTAATAAGTTTGGTATCAAAAAGTAGGTTTAAATAGGCTATACGCTAATTATGCCGTTTAATTAACATAAAGCTTTCAATTTATGCTAATGAGCATAACTCTTATTCTACAACTCAAACTGATGTCAAACTTTGGGTGCAAGTATATATATCAGTAATTAAAGTTTCTACTCTTTTACATTTTCAAAAATCACGTTTCAAGGTGAAAAGGGCATAATGGTCAACATATGAGCAATTAACGGAATTATGCATATTACTTGATTAACTAATGAACCAAGGTGTATAATCACAGAGGGTTATACTAGCATGTAACCTGGTCCTAAAGAAGCTCTATGGTATTTCTAAAACATACCAAAACGGGTCAGAACTGAAGTCAAAGCAAAAGTCAAAGCTTTGCGACTTTCGGTTCCGAACCGGGTCTAAACAGAAAATTGTCGGGTTGAACATGTTTAGACATGTTCTTACACTAATTACCAAGTTATGTTAATGATCAAACAGGTTGTATGTGTTCTACATTGCTAATTATGCATAAATTAGAAAATAAACATTCTGTTGACTTTTTAATAACAAGTTTGACCCGACATTTAACCTAGTGAGAGTGAGAATCAGAGGGTGCCCTTTTAAGGGTTTAATGCCCACATAATTACCAACTTATAACTACTTTTAATTCGACTAATCACTGGATCATTAGTGATTAATCGCTAAGTCAACCGTTAATTACGACGGTTTGACTTTTAAGCTAAAACTAAGCAAAAACTTAACTAAGAAAGGTTAAGCATACTTACTAGAGTCCTTTGCTTGATTAGTGATCACTTGAGCCTGCTTTGGAGCTCCAGAAATGATCAGGAATGCTGAAGGAAGGTGTGAAGAATTGGTTGCAACCTTGGCCCTTTATATAGTGCTCAAGAACACATGGATCATTCACACACAAGTCTAACCAGGGCCATGGATCACTTCCAGATGTCCCTAAGTGTCTAGGGTTGCTTAGGGGTCGTGCAAGATGTGGAAAATCGATTATAAGTCGGTTAACATGGCAAAGGCAGACAAGAACCCAAAGTTTTCGGAACAGACGACCCCTCGTGTCACGCGTAGCCCCCCACCATGGCCTTCGCGTGGCGCGAGGCCCCTTCTGACAAAATCTCAAATTTTTGATTTTTGTGTTTTGATCCTTGGCTCTTCAAGACTTTGCTACGACATTATTTCTTGCACTTTGAACCCTCCAAATTGACATATAAGGGCTTTAAGACATTTACCCACTTTGTTTAGTCCTCGGTTAACTTTATTGTCACCCGAAAAGTCCTAAACTTCATTGTTGACGCTTTTAACCCCTCGCATACGAATTTGATCATAACTTTCTCATACGATAACGAAACTTTATGAAATTTATATTGTGCATTCTAGTGAGCATAATTAACAGTTACAAAGCTTCGAGTTTGTCAAAAGGTCACTCAGAGGTATAACTTAAACATGTTGACACATTTAACCCCTGTAGTTTGTAATCTCTCACTTTCCTTCATATTTAGCTTCGTACGATCCATGATTTATTCGTTTGAAGGTATGAGCATCATGTAGGGTTATTGTACAATATATTTATTCACTATTGACATTTAGAACTCGTATATTCACATACTTTCCATGATTGTCAACTTTAGTCCTTCTATAACATTCGTTCACATGTTCAAACCTATGACACGTGTCAACACATTATTGGACGTGAATTTTCGAGGTGTTACAGATACATATGCCGCCCATGTTGTTCCTTTCTCCTGGTAATGATTCAAAACGTCTTCAATAAGCACAGTCGATTCATGTGATCCATAAAGTTGCCAGTGTGTTGGTTAACCCCAAAGGTCATGGAATACAAAGTCGCAATGGCCGCATTGCGTTCGATATGCCGTTTTAGGAATCTTACCCCCTGGGACTTCCGTCAATATATGGTCGAGGCAAATGGTTCTTGATTGTCACTTTGCTGAGTTCTGGATAATCAGTACACATACAGAAAGGCTTGTCTTCATGGATATAACTAGGGCTCCCCAAAGCGAAAAACTAAGTCTGACAAACTCCTGTCCAACAGTTTCTGCAGTTGATTAGACAATTCTTGCAACCCTCCTGGTGCAAGACGGTAAGAAGTACGAAGAATCGGGTATGCTTTTGGCGAGAGATCAAACTGAGAATCTGTCTAATAGTTGTGGAAGTAAACCTGATAGTTCCACGAGTAGCACACCGAGGGAGTCACGAAAATTGGTGGATCCTCGATCCTTCTTTTCCTTAACCTTAACATCAGTAACGAGTGCTAACATAGCGGGGTAATCCCTCCGTAGACACTTCTGGGCTTTCATTGCTGACATGATGCTATCCTTTACACCACTCTGACGCTTTAGAGCATAAAGCGACACACAATTTTTCTTCTCACAGGGTATATCTGTGCGATATCTGGATAACCAATCCACACTAACTACCGCATCAAAACCATCAAGAATAGTAGAAGGAAGGTCGATGTCGAACACTTGTCCCACAAGGTCGAGTTTGCATCCCAACGAACATAGAAGGTTTCCATTGACTTGCCATCAGTCGGCTCCACAACAGGTTTGGTTTCAAGAAGCATCAGGGTTAAACAGAACAGAGCTGAGACGATTAGTTACCCAAAAGCATACAAGCTACCATGTCGTTATTACACCTGGCGTTGCCTACGCCAATCCTAAATGCCCTTCCACGAGCATCATTTCCAGTGTTGTTATTGTCGTCGTTCCCTTGGTTGTTATCGTCTTGATTCTAACAACGCCCAATCCATGTTGTAGGCACCTTCATTTCCATACTGTAGGCCATGGTTACAAATACCTTGATATCGCCGTGACTGTTGTCTCAAACGTTGTTTCTTGAAACGGAGCCCTACGATCTTTCACCAACCAAGTCCATCTTTTCACATTCTGCGTCGCGTCCCATCGCGCTACTCACTGTGCTGATAGTCACACATTCCACACTATAGTCAATTGTCATCGCCTATGTGACACCCCAGGAAAATCAGGAAAACAACGCAACTTAACTAGCTTCCTCAGTAACCACGCGCTAAATTTCGGGACGAAATTCTCTTAACAGGGGGAGAATGTGACAACCCTCAAAATCCCATGTATTCCGTACAATTCATTAATGATAATTAAAGTGCTTGACGACTGTGTGGAAATATTTAACTGCTCTCTGATTTCTGTGTTATATTCACATGTGCGTGTTAACATACTCGTAGTATGCAGAAAACCTGACTAAATGGTCCTGAATATGTTCCTATGTGTTAGGAATTAATTGTGTTGCAAAAATATATATATAAGACACCGTACGGAATAATTAAACACTTTAACGGAACAGTATCCTACCGAACAACCGGACATTACCCGGGACACTAAATTTTTGCCAAACACATTATTTAATTATTTTGAGCTAGTCATGGTCCCCGTTTGCCATAATACCCACTAAAAACTCTATATCTAACATAAAAATACCAAGTACTTGCATTCTAACTGTTACTTACACTTTAGTTACATTTTTGCAATCATACCCCCCCCCCCCCCCAACCGAATTTTCGGTTCTAGAAGGACCCCCACATCCTCACACCATACCTTGTTGATTTTATTGTAATATTATATTGGATATGTTACTTGTTGAACTAGATAAAATATGTAGGATGATTATAAAGGTATGGAGCTTGAGATTGAACAATCATTTCACCAAGATCACTCCCTCACCTCACCCTCCCTCTCCTCTCACTTTCGGTTTCCACAAAACCGCCACCATCTCTCTTACTTTCACACCATCTCTTTCATTTTACAAGTTCCATTAAGTTTAGAAGGTGATTCAAGAAGGTTACTACTTGTGGAGCTTCAAGAAGGGCTTTGTTCCAGCTTTTTCATCACATTTTCTCATCATTTTCACACTAGATTTCATCCCTAGCTAGAGGCTAGTAGTAAGTCTCATTTTTGCCTTGGTTCATCTTGTTCAAATTTATGATTTGTAGTATGATGTGTTGTTGTTTAAATCACTAAAGATCAAAAAGATTAGAAGATGTTAAACAATAGTAAAGAATATAAAAGTTACATAAAAGTTTACTTGTGTCTGAATTATGAAGCGGAATCTTGTCGGTTTGAAGGTTGGTTAAATCCATTGTCGGACACTCGTTGATGCGATTTAGCAACATTTAAACCACGAAATAACATTCTGATGTACTTTTTCAGCCGCCTTCAACGGGCTGTAAACAGACCTTAACAAATCGAAAAAAGGAATTTCTGAAGCCTAAATCGTGTCTTTTCGAAAAACGAAGAAAATGGCGCTGTAATCGTATTTTTTTGAGGTCGTTTACTATTTTAAAAGTCTGTTTTCGTGACAGCAGCTAAGGCTGATTTTTACTGCAGTAAAATGGGCTGTACGTTTTCGGTCGTAACATGAAACCTGGATTGAACCAGCCCCTAAAATTCATACCATAGCTGGTCACTGATGTATTTGTGACCCTCGAACTGGAATTTTGACAAACGGACTTACGAGGAATTTTAGACGAATTATTCCGTAAACTGTGACAAATCTGATCACAGTTCGGTAAACGATTTTCTATAAAATATTGATAATGAACCGGACCCCGATATTTTTACACAATAAAAAATGGAACGTTTAAGACATTCTGTAAAAATTTGGGAATTTTTGGAATAATTTAACTATTTTATTAAAATGTCCGAAAACAGCCGGTTTTGAATATAAATGCTGAAAAGACATAAGTTGTGACTCGCGTGTCTAAATGTCGAGTATGCTATCTGTGAATGATCTAACATGTTATATATGTTATGTGCATTATCGTATGTTTGATTTTGAGTGGGGAATGGATGGGAAGTATATATGGGCATAAACCGTTAAAGTGATGCATGTTATGTGATAGATACGTGTAGGAACTTTGTGTTCTATTTGAAGTCACTAATAAACTAAGTGGTAATCGTACTAGGACGCGATTGACCGACCTTGACTGTTAGCTACTTTTGAGAGTCAAACCGAGCAACCGAGGTGAGTTCACACTCTTAAGGTATGGGATTCCCGGTGGGTTGGGAATGGGATTGAATAACTACTCGTACTATCATTACTATTAAACTACTTTTCACCGTCCTCGGATTGAAGGGCACGTACGTAAAACCTACGTACACTCACACTCGCTACGGTCCTTGGATCAAGAAGGGCACGTACAAACACGACTAGTCGACACATGGGAAGCCCCCACTAATCTTCGCACACATGTTTGGGAAACCGCGATACGGCCACTAATCATCGCACACATGTTTTAGAAACCGCGATCCGGCCACTAATCATCGCAAACATGTTTGGGAAACCGCGATACAGATAACTAAGATACTTGGTTTACGAAATGAACAAATGATTCACGAACACTAAAACTAAACAACCAACTTTGAATTCACTCAACTTTGTTGTTGACTCGTTGTTACATGCCTTACAGGTCGCTAAACATTTGGAGCTTGCACGAGGAAGGAGTCGTTGTGGTGTGCGGACAGTTATGTCCAGTGTTTAATGTTTAAAACATTATGAACTTATTAAACCTATGCGTTGGACTTTAAACTTATGAACTGCGAACTTATGTTTTGAACTTTACGTTTATGCTTCCGCTGTCTAAATTAAAAACTTGGTTAACTAGCTTTTGGTCACCAATCGTATTGTGGTTGTCTTTATTTACTTAAGTACGTTGTTCAGTATGATTGGTGGCTCGATCCTGGTCACGTCACGCCTCCAAGCGGTGGAACTCCGCATGGTGGATTTTGGGGGTGTGACAGCCTATGCCCTGATTGGTTCGTAAGAGTTGGCTCCCATGGGCCGCGGACAAGGGTTAAGAATTCGATTAAAGTCAATCTGCTGGCGTTCGTTGCCGGTAACCAGGGTCGTCCCAATACTGAGGTTGGTATGGCACTACACTCATCCTCTTGTCCATTGTTCTTGCAAGTTAACTGGGTATTACACGGTATGTTTCCAGAGTGCTACAGAAGTGATCACACTTCGGGGTCTAAGACGTCAGTACATTATGTTCCAGCAAACAAAGAAAGGTGAGAAAGGTATAGACCAATCATTTAGTGATGCGGCGCTCAACTCAGGGGCGTCCATACAAGCACCTAACATTCTACACAGTTCGCTAGGCGTTCAGATGGGTGTTCAAGTAATACTCGATAGCATCGAGATTCACAAGGATTCAGTGAGAAATGAAAAGATCATGCTCGAGTAGGAGACTATCACTGCTATTACTCCTATAGACTGTTGTGTTTCACATCGATCAAATAACGGAACAGAACCCCTTTTTCACTCGTTAGGCCTCACTGGGACTCGCATGCACCTCACATTATTATTATGTGTGCACCCACAATAATATTATGATTTGCATGCTCATCTGAGCTCCTCCTAACTCATGTCAAATGGTTCCTCAAGCTCGAATGCCAAACAGAGGTTATCAAAACAATAAGATCACAAGAATCTAAGGACTACGGCATGCTATCAACTCATCATAATGTAAGCAAGCAATTCATGTAACCATGCTATAGTGACGAGTGTGTGTTTGTACGCTACATCATAAACAAATGTACACTACTCATGTAATGTACACCACAGATGAAAAGACGAACCTTGCAATCTGGAGCTGAGTGTCATGGTCGTATCCTCGTTTTCAGAACTGTTCGGTTATAGTATGGTTTTATAAAAACGTTTCTAAAAACAAGTTCACTATAACCAGTGGCTCTGATACCAAACTGTCACACCCCCAAAATACCACATGCGGAAACACCGCGGGACGTGTGACGTACCAGGATCCAGCCACCAATCACATTGAACTCATAGATACATTTAAATAAAACTTTCATTCATTAACATAAAGTGTTACAAACGTTACATATCATTCATTGTGTACAGGGGAAGCATAACTCATTTGTGTAAGTGTTTCATAAACCATGTGTACATAAACGATTATACATGTATTGCGATTCCATGTATCTCGACCCATGACCACTCCAGCATCCCAGACAGCAAGTCCTAATGATATAAACCTATAGACCTGCAAGCATGCAGACAAGTGTGTCAGACGACGCTGGTGAGTTCAAAGTTTTGTTAACGCGTTTAGTTACTAGATTAAAACATTTCACAGATTTGATGTTGTTAATCACACGCTTACCGCAGATGGCTCCAAATGTTTTTCCCTAAACCCCAATGCCTCTATCAAAGTAATGGTCATGATGGAGGTGATTAGTTCATCACCGACCTCCCCGGTGCGGTGTGAGGGTGCGAAACCTAAGTAGCGCTACTAACGAATACCCCGTTGCCTCCCCGACAACAATCGGTAGGAGGGACTTGAGTGATAGATATAGACGTGTATTAACCAACAACCCAGGTTTAACATTCCAGTCAAACCCAAATACCCAGCATTCCTCCCCGGAACGTTTACCAGATGTCCCTCCCCGGGACGCATGCTTGGAAAAAGAGTAGTGAACTCACCTTGGTTTTGCTTGGTAAGATTACGTTACATGTTCCAAGTTGATCAATTAGTCCCTATTGTGGTTACCACTAACAGTTAGAATCTCATTCTATCAAACCACGCATGTAACAAATTGCATATAGCGTATCAATTATCATATAGTCACATTATAAACATTCGAGTCACATACACTTCACATAATCCACTCGCGTCTCACTTACACACTTAGCAACCAAATTAACCCAATAACGTGTGGCCCCGGGGGTTTAACCCGCGGCCCAGATGGCCCTTTGGCCCACTTGATGGTTCTGGCCCACTAATTCTATTTGTGCGTTTGGCCTCAACTTTTATGACCCATGCCGCCCCACATGGGCCTGTGTAGTTTACCCTGGCACCCGGCCCAAATTCCATTGTCAGCCCAAAGGTTTATTTTATATATAATTGTATGTTTAATCCAGTGCAAGTGCGGCCCAACAAGGTTATGCGGTTTATGTGTGGTCCGGCCCACCTATGTTATCCACCCCAAGTCATTGCGTAAACATATAATGTATACATTTGCCCAACCATGTTATATAATTGCGACTGCCATTCTAGTGTGATGTGTTCCCTTGTGCAATGCATACATTTGGCCACTATACATCCCTAAATCATATTGATTCAGATTACGAGTGATCATTACAGTAACATTTATCACAACATATTCAATCATGCTAATGCAACTCTCTTACCAAAACACAATCTCATGTCCAAACTTTATGGCTAGTAACAAGCTCCAATAAATCGAATCATATAATTCATATTCAATGGTATTATCTAATAGTTTTAATCATGCATTCTACACATGGCAAACACCAATATTTCAATTTCAACCCGGCTAATAAACTACCACTCCCTACGTACATACCCTGTTAACCACATAATACCCTTCCTTCGTTCAAAGCACGTCGACTCGTATATTGACTAACCCTAAATCATATCATATTAATTTTTAACACCTACTTCTGATCGATCATGCAGTTTGCTATGACATAGTTTTTATCAAGATTCCTATTAACATAACTTTCTAATCTCTACTTCAATCTCATGTAAACTAACACATAACAACACTTTGACACGTAATTAAAACAACATACTAACCAAGTTACAAGGAATGGAGTAGCGTGTTAGACTTGCAACCGAAGGCTTCGGTCACCAGAGGATCTGCCGTCGAGGTTAAGGAAGGATAGAAGGGAACTAGGGTTTGTAATCTCATGCGTGATTAGAGGATTATGGGGCAACACCACATATGTTACGTATTATAACATAAAAGGGCGTGTGGGCTTCAAGGGGTGTGGGCCGAGGAAGAGGGGATGTGAGAGGGGTGTGGCCTCCGGCCCAAGTGGAGGTGTGTGTGGGTTAATCGAGTTTAACATGAGATGTACACACATACTTTGAGGAAGGAATTGAGAGACAAGTGCAATTAATTAAACATAAATATATGATCATTCATTCACGTGCACAGGAGGTTTTGAGAAGAAAATTATCAAACATCCTTCAATAACACATATCATTTGTTGGTGCATGCGTCTGTCGACTTCGTCTTGTATCGAGTCTTGCTTTATTCAGGGCACGAAGTTCAAGAAATTAAGTCAAATGGGTATTTCGCTTGAAAGTGTCAAAGCAAGTTCAAGCGAAATCACATTGGTTTATTCCGCTTGAATGCATGATTTCGCTTGAGATGTTGATTTCGCTTGTAATGGTATTCCGCTTGAAACATGTTCAAGCGGAATCACCTATCCTATATATAGTTGTTATCTGATTTCGCTTGAAAGAAGTCTTGTATGTGTGTTTCTGACGGCGAAGCTCTGTCGAAGTGTCGACTTGCTGTAAAATTGTTTCAGATCAATATAAACGACAGTTATAAGTGATATCTAGCTGAATTCAACTCATTATGTCTGTTTCCGCCTTTAATTTTGAGTAGAACGCCTCTGATCGACTCATTTCGGGTCCGTACACGATCCTACAAGTGGTATCAGAGCTCAGGAGGAGGAGTTCTGCAGTTTTCAGCCTGATTTCATCTCTTTTTCTTAATTCTACACCTTCTTTTATCAATTGAACAAGTTTTAACGGTTATAATGGCCTGATTTTTTCACAACATAAGCGTAATCCTGTTTTAACAAAGCCTTGAGAAAAGTAGACCAAAATTCAACTTAAAAGTGACAATAATGGACCAAAGTTCTAATTCCGCTTGAACGAGTTACTTAATTTCGCTTGAAAAGTTGAGGTCATTTCAAGCGAAATAACTAATTCCGCTTGAAATTTGTTATTCCGCTTGAGACATTTCAAGCGAAATCAGTTATTCCACTTCAGTGTGCTATTTCGCTTGAAATTTAAACAATATCTTTAATTCTGTTTGAAGGGTTGCGCAAGTTATTTCGCTTGAAGGGTAATTTCGCTTGAAGTGAAACCATTTGAAACCTAATCTAGTTTGAACGTACCTGTTTTTGTGAAAAAGTTTATCGAATCATGAGTGAAGAATTTTACAACGCATTTGCAACATCCCCAACTACTCCGGCTACCATTGCTCAAAACATGAACTTGGAAAATGAGACTGGAACTACGCAATAACCCCCTAAGCTAATGAGCATTGAGGAGTATTATGGTTGGAAAGATCGGTTTGAAATCTGGGTTCAAGCAAACCATTTAAGATCTTGGGAGTGTATTTTGAAGAAGTATGTTCTACCACGTACTGATCTGCAAGTTGAAAAAGAAATTTCAGAATTCTCTGATAAAGAACGAGATATGCACAGAGCTGAAAAAATGATGATTAGTCTACTTCAGCAAGTTATTAAAGAAGACATCTTTGTATTGCTTCAACACGACAAAACTTCAAAATCAATTTGGGATGTTCTTAAAATCAAATTTGAGGGAAGTGAGAAGATGATCAAAAGTAAAAAGGCACTGCTTAAGAAAGAATTTGATCTATTCACAAGTCTGCCAGGAGAAGATACAAAGAAATTGATTGAAAGATATTGCCATTTAGTGCGTTCTATGTCGTTGCTAAGCATAACCAAAGAACGAGAAGAATGGGTCGACAAATTAGCTGATGCTTTACCTCAGAAAGAATGGGGTACATTTTTGATGATCTTAAAGAACACCGGAGTTTATGATGGTTTGTCGATTTCTCAGTTCATCGAGAAGATTGAGGGTCAAGATCTTGAACAACAAAAGATTGCAAGAATGAGTAATCCGAGTGGTAAACAAGATGTGAAAATGTATTACAAAGGCAATGTTCAAGAGGTTGAGAAGAGTCCGAAGATTCAAACTGCTTTTAGTGCTGGAAACTCATCAGAAAATGTTGATTAAAGTCTGAACAGTAGCAGTGGATTATCTTCATATCCGAATGTTAATCCAAATAGTTCAACTTCAAGTTTTCATTCTCAAAGCTCAAAAAGTGGAAATGGTTGTGTGATACAGTGCAACATTGCATTGAACCTTCCAGATGGTCAAAGTTTTTCTGAAGAAATTGCAAAAGATCACATGGCATTACTTGCAACTGTACAACAATCCTATGAAGGTTTGGTTGCAGGGAGGATCGGAAATCCTATGCTGACAAAAGAGGATTACGATCAGATAGATGCTGAAGAGATGGAGCTTATGGACATCAAATGGTGCTTAGCTAGTGTCTTGAGAAGAGCTGAAAATTTCAAAATGATTACCGGAAGAAATGATTTCTTGGATGCGCATGTGTCTACTTTAGGTTTTGATAAATCTAAAGTTACTTATTATCGATGCAGGGAGAAAGGTCATTTCAAGAGAGAATGCAAAAATCAAGAGGCTAGTGGAGCAAAGAATCCATTTGGAAAAGACGATTACTATCAGAAAGCTATATATCAACAAGTTGCACATCAACCATATCAACAAAAACATTCACAAACTGCTCATGGGAAAATGATCGAAGATGCAAACAAGAAAGCTTATTATGGTATCATTGATCAAGATGATGAGAGAATGGCTCCAGGATTCAGCTGGGATAGGTTTGTGAATGAGAATGGAGAGTTTAAAGCTTTCATTGCAAAAATAGTTCAAGAACCTGATTTGTTTACAGAATGGATGAAAGCAATTGGTGTTCATGAGAAGAATTAAGAAGGAGAATCTGTTTTATCCGATGAAAGTTCAAAAGAAGCAACTGTTTTTTATCAAACATCATCTAATTCTGGTTCTTCAGATGATAGTTCTGAAAAGACGATAGATTTTGATGAATCACCAACCGATGACAGTGGTGATGGTGAGGAAGAAAGACATATTAATTGTTGGTGCACACATTTGATGAGTATCGAACAATACCTTAAAGGTAGGAACACCTATTTATAGTGCTGTGATTTCGCTTATGTGTACATGTACACAAAAGCGAAACCCCTACATGACCAAATGAGCGAAATCACCTTACTAAATGCCCTATGAGCGAAATCAGTAACTAAAACATATACAATATATTTTGTCGTCTAGTGAATATTACATTCTATTTTACGTGAGTTGTTGTTGCTGATGTAAGCAATTAGATCACTTGGATGATGTCATCAACAAGAATGATGACATCATTCTTGTTCTAAACCGCAACGAACCGAGGACTTGACATAAGACGAAGACGACAGATGCATGAACTAAAAGACTCCCCCTCAGATGTTGACGAGTCTCACATGTCGAGTCTTTGCATCTTTAGTCTTGATCAGTCTCTGGACTTCACTCTTTCACTCAGCATTAACAGACTCCCCTTAACAATGTGCTGGCATTCCGTTAGTTCTTCAGCATCATCTGCTTCAGGATCGTAATCTGGCTGGCTCTTTCTGAGGTTGTTCCAAGATCATAACCTGGCTCTCATCCAGCTCAGGATCATCAATCCAGCTCATACTTAAACCTGCACAAACTCACTCTACCTAAGAGTAAATTTTACGCATTTAACAATTCAATGTATGCACTAACACTGACTTTCCCTCAAAAATAACTCAATAAACTTGATGAATCATTTTAAAATTTGATGAATCATTTTAAAAATAACTCAAATTTTAAAATGATTCATCAAGTTTATTAAGTTATTTTTGAGGGAAAGTCAGTGTTAGTGCATACATTGAATTGTTAAATGCGTAAAATTTACTCTTAGGTAGAGTGAGTTTTTGCAGGTTTAAGTATGAGCTGGATTGATAATCCTGAGCTGGATGAGAGCCAGGTTATGATCTTGGAACAACCTCAGAAAGAGCCAGCCAGATTACGATCCTGAAGCAGATGATGCTGAAGAACTAACGGAATGCCAGCACATTGTTAAGGGGAGTCTGTTAATGCTGAGTGAAAGAGTGAAGTCCAGAGACTGATCAAGACTGAAGATGCAAAAGACTCGACATGTGAGACTCGTCAACATCTGAGGGGGAGTCTGTTAGTGCATGTATCTGTCGTCTTCGTCTTATGTCAAGTCTTCGGTTCGTTGCGGGTTGGAACAAGAATGATGTCATCATTCTTGTTGATGACATCATCCAAGTGATCTAATTGCTTACATCAGCAACAACATCTCACGTGAAATAGAATGTAATATTCACTAGATGACCAAATAGATTGTATATGTTTTAGTTACTGATTTCGCTCATAGAGCATTTAGTAAGGTGATTTCGCTCATTTGGTCATGTAGGAGTTTCGCTTTTGTGTACATGTACACATAAGCGAAATCACAGCACTATAAATAGGTGTTCCATGAGCGAAATCATTAATCAGTCCCTTGTATTCCATACCGAAGTGCTGCCGGTGTGAAGATCGATTGTACACAACGTTTATTCAATACAATCAGTGTTTTAAGGTGAAGATAAAGCTGTTTCTACCTTTGTTTCTTAGTTTCCGCCTCTGAAACGAAGTTAAACTCCTCTGAACGACTCGTTCGGGTCAATACACGATCCTACATTAATGTTGCAAAATCTCATCTATCTCCTGAAAGTTTTCAATTTTATTTTGCAGATCGATTGGAGAAACTGAAGGAGAGACGAGCAGCAAAAGAACAAAAGAAAATGAAGAGTGAAAGTGTTGTTCAAAAAGAAGACAGTGTTCAAAATGAAGAAGTTAAAGCTGAGAAGGTGATTGAAACAGAAAAGGTGATTGAGTTTGAAAAAGTTGTTGAAGAGGAGAAAATCATCGAAGTTGAAAAGATTGTAGAAGTCATCAAGCCTTGCTTAAAGTGTTTAGAATCTTGTAAGCAATGTGCAGAAAAAGATGAGAAATTGGTTGAGCTTGAAAAAATAAAAGAACAATTACTATTCAATCTCAATTACGTGAAAGAGTCATATGATGTGCTAAATAGAACAGTCACTGGTCTACAAAAGACTAATTCAGAAAGAGAAGATGCATTGACCATGATGAATTCTGTGATGATGACAAAGCAAAAGGCGATTAATCATTACATTGAGGAATGTGCAAAGTTGCAACGGGAGTTGGAAAATGAAAAGATTGAGAATGAGAGAATTAGACGTTTATTACAGAGTTATTCTAGTTCTGATTATCTCATTGATCGAATTTATCCAACTGTTGTAGGTTTTGAAGCATTTAAAGATGATGAGAAGACTAAAAAGAAGGATACTGGTAAGAAACAAAGTGTTAGTTATAACAAGTGTCTGCCTCCGATTTGGGAAGGGTATTCTCATAGAAAACCGAATGAGGAGCAAGTCGAAAAAGCAGTCAATATAAAGTTAAAGTCCGATATAACCGATGAATTACCAGAAAACATTGATGTTGTTTTTACATCGTCTGACACTGATCATGAGTCCGAGTTAATAAAAAATGTGGTCGATCAGGTGTTGGATACAGATGAGGAATCGGAGTTAAAGTCTGAGTCTGGGTGTTCAAGTTCGTCTGTAAAAAGTTCGAGATCGTCGGTCAACAATTCAAAATCATCGGTTAAACGAGTGTACAATAAAGAATTCATGTTATCAAAATCTAATTTGAATGACGAAGCAATCAAAGTGGTATATACATTGATTGATTCAGACAAATTATATTCTGATGAGGAATTTCCAATAAGAAGTGTTAATTTTGAAAAGATCAAAAAGGTTTTCAAACTAAAAGAAATCAATATTTCTGAAATAAAAGATGTAAGTCTTACTAAGAAACCTAAAACATACACTTCAAGAGTTCAACAACGGTTAAACAAGAAAAAGGGTTACGGTTCTGGTTTTCAAAAGAAACCAAACCATAACGGTAATTACAAAAAGAAAGGATTAGGATTTATTTCACCAGAAAATTATAAAAATGAAAAATATGTCCAAGATTTTAAATAAAAAATGACATTTGTTTCAGGGACAAGCTCAGAAGAAGAAGAAGCAAAAAGCCCATTCTGAAAGCAATCGAATAAAGATTTTTTTGCCAAAAAGCAGGAGAATGTGAAGAATGGAGCTAATCAAGGAAAGGAGACAAGAACCTGTTACAAGTGCAATGAAGTTGGTCATATTGCATGGAACTGTTCTCAAGCAATAAAACCAAAACAGGAAGTCTCTAAGAAACTCAAAGAAAAAGTTGTTGAGGAAATTGAATCACCAACTGAAAAATTTAAAATTTTTGAAAATTCAACATATGAAGTTGGTGAGTGTTCAAAGAAAAATTTTTACAAAAAGAAAGCTAAGGACAACCAAGTGTGGGTGGTTAAGAAGATTCCTGGTGATGAATCTAACTCCACAAAGTTAGACGAGCCACAAGTTGAGTTAAAAGATGAAAACTCAGTACCTCCAATGGATGATGTTCATTTTCCATCTTTGAGGGCTGAGAATTTTAAATCAAAGGTTGGGAAAGTTGATATCTCGAATCAGTTCTATTATGAGAAGAAAGAATTTGATGTTGATAAAGCATTTAATGGAAATGTGAAAAAGATTTTTGGGAAAATGGTCGAGGGTAAAGTCAAAGGGGTAAAAGAATTTTATAAAACAAAGAAAGCAACATACACCCTGACTGAAAGTGAACTTGATAAGCTTACATCCAAGCTTGCTGAGGCTTGGATGTCTGTGTTTAATATGTAAAAATCTGGACTTGCCGGAGCTCTCAGGTTGGTAAGAGTGGAGCAGGAATCGGCATCTTTCTTGAGAAATTCACGTTTGTGATATTTCGACTTACAAGTGGTAAATCAGGGACATTAAGTTGTACTTGATTTTATACATGTGATTTTGTTGTGGAAATTCTAAAAATATTAAATTTTTACAAGTGGTTGAAAAGAACAAGATGATGAATCTCCTTACCTACGAATGATTTTTATAAAATCAACAAAACTTATTTTTTAGAAAAACCATTTGATTAAAACAAACTTAAGTGTAATCAATGGGAAAATAGTTTGTTGTGATGGGGAGTTCTGATTGTTTATGCCAAGTGGATGGCGAATTGATGTGATTCGATATTGGTTGTCAATTTGTTTGTATAGTTTGTTTTCAAATTTCTTTAAAATGTGTTTGTATTTTAGGGGGGAGTAATTTTTTTTTACACATTAGAAAATTTGAAAAAGTCAAAATCATGATAAAATGAAAATTGAGTTTTGTGTTAAAGAAGAGGAAATGATAGTACATCAGTAGACAGTTACAGTATGCTAAAGAAATGTAATGTTTTAATAGTGATTAAACGGTCTCACTGATGATATGCCGATAGGTTTTTACACATTTAGTGAGCTTTTTCGGTATATAAACTTAAATTCAAACTTGCTTATTTCGTGGGGAACACTACTTGGATATATAGGTAACCCCTGAAATCTCGTTTGAAAGGTCCCTCTTTCTGAGATACTAGGTATTTATACTCAGTGATATCTGAGGTATTATCCCGGGACTTCTGATAATGCGGAAGCAATGGCCTAGTCTCCGGAGAATACTTTACGCTTGCTTGAAATATAGCGCTGCCCTCAGCAAAAATGATGAAACAATAAAATTGATAATCATTGCTGTTGTAAAAAAGATCCTCTAAAGGGGACACACCAAAAGTCGAGCCGGCATCTCTCTGCTGAACGGAAGTTCTGACCTGAGCTCTCACGGTTTCACATTTAACCCCTTACAGATATCATCTGTGGTATACTCACCTGTAAGACTGAATATTGGGATCTGGATACGGGAGTATATTCAAGAGGTGGGACACATGAATGAGTTTAAGTCCTTAATTACACCTAATTCGTATCCTGAATCAGTTGAAATTTGTGTGAAAATTTAAGTGGATCAGTATATCGGCAATCTAAGTGAATTGTTTAATTCTTATTGTGTAACTAAGCTCAACGGTACTTGTGACTTGTCATAAACTGATATGATCCTCTTACACAAACTCACAAAAATATTGTTTGTAAATATTTCTTCTCTGCATTTCATTGTATTCAAAAATCCATAAAGATTTTAGTGTGTTTTAGCATAAATTTAAAAAAAAAATTTTTTTTCGACAACTGATGTTGAAGAGCTGATTTTCAAAATTCCAAGTGCTAAACATGATGAGCATGTGGTGAGGAAAAGATTGTGTTTAATTGAGAAAAGTTTTTGAATATACAAGTGGTCATCTGAAGTTTCTAATATTGATAAATCTTTCTGATTTAATTTGAGAGAGAGTTTGTATATAAATTTATCAAATGTTAAATTTGTGAGATTTATTTTTGGGTAGAGAATGTGCAGATTAGTTGATTCTGTGATTTTAACAAGCCAGACTGCGATCCCAGCTTACTGAGAGGGGGGAGACTGAAGACATCTGAGTAGAGGTTATTTGTTCGAGGGAAGTTTGTTAATGCTGATGAAGAGAGAACGATCAGACTGATAAAGACTGAAGATGTTGAAGACTCGACACTTAAGACTCGTCAACATTCGAGGGGGAGTCTGTTGGTGCATGCGTCTGTCGACTTCGTCTTGTATCGAGTCTTGCTTTATTCAGGCCACGAAGTTCAAGAAATTAAGTCAAATGGGTATTTCGCTTGAAAGTGTCAAAGCAAGTTCAAGCGAAATCACATTGGTTTATTCCGCTTGAATGCATGATTTCGCTTGAGATGTTGATTTCGCTTGTAATGGTATTCCGCTTGAAACATGTTCAAACGGAATCACCTGTCCTATATATAGTTGTTATCTGATTTCGCTTGAAAGAAGTCTTGTATGTGTGTTTCCGACGGCGAAGCTCTGTCGAAGTGTCGTCTTGCTGTAAAATTGTTTCAGATCAATATAAACGACAGTTATAAGTGATATCTAGCTGAATTCAACTCATTATGTCTGTTTCTGCCTTTCATTTTGAGTAGAACACCTCTGATCGACTCATTTCGGGTCCGTACACGATCCTACATCATTATTCATCACATGCAGCCGCACATGGAAAGAGGGGTGCACGTGGATGGGCTAGCATATAGTGGGCTTTTATCGATCTCATACATCATCAACAAATCAATTTGTTTTAAGTGGGCCGCAAGACATCACGTGGTTAATCGAGTTCGCGGCCCAAATGTGTTAAGTAACTCGCATCCCAATTAAGTTAGTTTTCTAAGTTAGCTAATCGACACATACTAGCGTTTAACGGTTCCTTGTATAGTTAATCAATCAAACACACGAAAACACTTAGTTGTGCACAAGATAGGCAACAAACGTAAAGGTATACGCCAAAGGTTGTGGAATTTTAAGTAGTGCTAACCTTAATTATTCGGGTTGTCACACAACACGTGGCGCGGGACATGATCAGGATCCAAGGGGTTTTTTTGTCTTTTCAATATTCTTCTCCTTTCCCGATTTTCGCGTGTGACATGTTGCTTCATTTTTGGCGTGCAAGATAATTTTGGCGTTAACTAGAACCATTAATTACTTGGCGTTTTACTGTTTTTCCCAGATTTCTTCTCGTTAAATTTAATTCTTTTGTGTCACATAGTTAATTTTTTTGGCGTTATGGCGTTTTCTAGGTCATTTTTTGGCGTTCTTAGTCTTTTTTGTTAATAATTGATTACCATATATTAATATTTTATAAAATTACAATAATTCGAAATCAAAATAAACTAATAGTCTTCCGTGGATGGGATTATATCAGAGTTGTACCCTTCACTTTGTTCATCACTTTCTTCAAATTCATCATCATCAAATTTTAGATTGGCGTATAACGCCATTAGCTCGTCTCTTCTTTGCTGCAGCCTATTCTTGAATATCAGTGCATCCCTGGATTTTGGATCATTCGAAGGTGCTAAATCACAGAGTTGTTCAATGAGAGATAGCCTCCCTGTATTCAACATTTCCTCCATTGGTAATGAATATTGCACCCCGTGTTGATAAGTCACTTCAACCGTTCCTGTTTCTTCATGCATCACCCAACTGCTAAGTGTTGGTAGAGGAGTATCGTCAATATCATAATCATCATCTTCATAATCATCTTCTGCCGGAAATTTTCTCTCCAATCTTTTTATTACAGTTCGGGTTTTTTCACAATTGTTGGCCATTGGAACCCTAAGGGCCAGGATATCCCTCTGAACCCCTTCATTCATACCAAACAAGGCTTTGATTGTCCTTACCTTTACCCTTCTCCTATCAGAGAACTTTATGATTAATCGTTTCTCTTTCCTTTCAAATCTCCATGCAATAACCTTAGCCATTTTTGAAGTTTTTGGCGTTTTGGACAATATGTGGTGTTTTTAGTTAATGTTTTTGGTGTATTTGAGCTTGTGTTCTCATGGTCTTCTTTTATGTTGACTTTTTTTCCCGCGTATGACAGGTAATTATGGCGTTTTGAAAAAGATAAATAAATTCAATTCCCCAAGTATTTGGCTTTCAATATAATAAATGTTAGTAATTATGTTTCCGTCGTTTCATTTTACTGTTTTTGCAGTTACCGTGTTTTGTTTTCAGACCCATCTGTTTTTATGGTGTAACACGTCTAATCTTGACGCTGTAATTATGGCGTTTTGTTTTCCAATGGTGTTTAGATACCGATGAGACTTTTTTGTTTTATTTTATTTGCACATTGTTTTAAGTTTTTTTTATAATAGTACTTGTTCAAATTAATTTTATTATAGTTTGGTAGTTTTTGGGGGCGTTTTTATGGCATGATGGCGTTTTACAAGCATTTGCTCATTTTGGCATTTTATTATATTTTTCATTATAGGATTAATGTACTTTGATGTTTCTTAGCTGAAATTACAAAACAAACAACATATAAAGAAAATTAAAAAAAAACAAATAGAAGCAATTTATGATCTAAATCTTCAGTGTCATCAGTCTCTTTCTTCTTTTGAAACTACAAGAATTGTCACAAATAAATGACATTTTGGGTTTGGCGTGATTTATTTTCTTTGTTCATGTGTTGAAGTGTCTTTGTGGATGTTGGAGACATAGATCGACCCAGTGTGGGTGGATGCTATCTGCCCGTCGTCTTCTGTAACACCTCGAAAATTCACGTCCTCTAATGTGTAGACACGTGTCAAATGTTTAAACGTGTGAAAGAATATTATAGAAGGATTGAAGTTGACAATCATGGAAAGTATGTGGATATACGTATTCTAAATGTCAACAGTGAATAAATATATTGTATATTAACCCTACATGATGCTCATACCTTCAAACGAATAAATCATGGATCATACGAAGTTAAAAGTGAGAGATTACAAACTACAGGGGTTAAATGTGTCAACATGTTTACAATATACCTCTGAGTGACCTTTTGACAAACCCGAAGCTTTGTAACGATTAATTATGCTCACTAGAATGCACGATATAAATTTCATAGAGTTTCGTTATCGTATGAGAAAGTTATGATCAAATTCGTGTGCGAGGGGTTAAAGCGTCAACGTTGAAAGTTAGGACTTTTCGGGTAACAATAAAGTTAACCGGGGACTTAACAAAGAAGGTATATGTCTCGAAGCCCTTATACGTCAATTACGAGGGCTCAAAATGCAAGAAAATAAGGTCTAATCAAAGTTTGAAGAGCCAAGGACCAAAACTGCAATTAAGGAAAAATATGTTGGCTGACTCCTCATGCTCGCGTAGCGCGAGCGATATGGCTGAGGACGTCGCGCTACGCGACTGCCACATCTGGTCAGAATTGTGATTTTGTTTGATCTCTTGTCTGCCATAGCCTTGCAAATGCCATTAAATCGATTTGCCTCTTCATGCTTGGCCCCTAAACAACCCCTAAACATCTAGGGACACTTGTTAGTGAGTTGTGGTGGGTTGTAGAGTTGTGTGTCAATCTTTTGTGGTGATTAAACCACTATATAAAGGCCTTGAGTTGCAACCAATGCTTCACACATTCATTCTTGCAATCTGATCATTTTGGAGCACAAGAGCACCTTCCAAGCCATCCTAGTCGACCATTAGACACTTGTAAGTATGCTTAGCCTTCTCTAATTGAGTTTAGCTTAGTTATTTAGCTAAAAGTCAAACCGTCGTAATTAACGGTTGACTTAACGATTAATCACTAATGACTCAGTGATTAGTCAAATTGAAAGTAGTTATAAGTTGGTAATTATGTGGGTAATAGACCCTCAAAAGGGTTCCCCCTGATTTCCACTCTAACAAGGTCAAATGTCGGGTCAAACTTGTTAAGAAAAAGTCAACAGGATCCTTAAATTCTAATTTATGCATAATTAGCAATGTAGAACATATACAACCTGTTTGATCATTAATATAACTTGGTAATAAGTGTAAGAACATGCCTAAACATGTTCAACCCGACAATTTCTTGTTTAGACCCGATTCGGAACCGAAAGTCGCAAAGCTTTGACTTTTGCCTTGACTTCAGTTCTGACCCGTTATGGTATGATTTAGAAATACCTTAGAGCTCCATTTGGACAAGGTTACATGCTAGTATAACCCTCTGTGATTATACACCACAGTTCATTAGTTAACCGATTAATACGCATGATTCCGTTAATTGCTTATATGTTGACCATTATGCCCTTTTCACCTTAAAACGTGATTTTTTGGAAATGTAAAAGAGTAGAAACCTTAATTACTGATATATAAACTTGCATACAAAAATTTGACATCAGTTTGAGGTGTAGGTTAAGAGTTATGCTCGTTAGCGTAAAATTAAAGCTTTATGTTAATTAAACGGCGTATTTAGCGTATAGCCTACTTAAACATACTTTTTGATATCAAATATTTTACCCACTGATGTAATATATTATTTTGGAATTTTTAAAGATTTTTAACAAATTTTAGGCTGAGCATAACTAGTAGTCGTAGGCTTAATCCGGTAATTGTCGGTTTTGCCCTTACGGGCCATAAAATGAGTTTTACATATCTAAACGACTCCAAACCTTTTGCTACTGATCACATATGATAAATAAATTATTTTAAACCTTCTGGAAATATAAAAATATCATATTTATGTATCAAACCCGGAAAATGGCCTCTAATCGCCTTTTTAAGCATAGTATGTACTAAAACTATTTTAAACATACAAGGGTTGATACCTACTGATATTTGAGGAAAATTATAATATTTTAACAGTAGGCGAAGGTTGTTAAACTCAGAGTTCAGTTTTGAGCTTTTCGGCTTATGTGAAATTACCAAAATACCCCTACGGGGCATAGTTTGCGATTAAATTCATTTCGGGCAAAATAAAAGACATCTTACTGATGTCACAACATATATGAAGCATATTAACTTAGGAAACCTGTAAATGGCTCATATGAATACCCGTTACACTTATTACGCGTTCGGTTCGGTTTATGTAACTAGTTTACATAAACTAGCCTAAACGGGCCAAACCTTATCGGTTTTATCTCAAAATCCAGAGTGTGTATGAAATACCCATATTAAGCAAGTCTCCGAACTTGTCGGGTCTAAATCACATTCTATCCGGTCTTCGCGTGATAGTGCGTACGAACCGTATCATTGAAACTAACCGGTCTAAGCTAAGGCTTAATTAAGGACCCGTTAGAAATCTAATAGGTTATTATAAACCTTCGTTCCAGATTAGGAGCCCAATAAAAGTACTTGAATTTGCTGTATTTGATTGATACTTTGCTCAGGTAAATACTCTTAACTTATTTCCCTATACGGGCTTGGGATACGGTACTATAAAAGTATCGCTTGGTCGGGTGTATGTAGTCATTTAAATCGGATTGTGATTGATGTATTTACATAACCTGTTTAATATGTATTATTTGGTGTATGGCCTTTGGGGGTTAAATGACCATGTCTCGGATATCCTTGGCATCATTCGAAGAAATGGCCACGACCTAAGCACGGGGTGTAGGCGTACACCTGACAGTTGCATTATGTAAAAACTGGTAATCCACTCAGAGGTATCATCCTTGTGGGCATTATACCGAAGCCGGTAATCCACTTAAAGGATGATAGCCTGTGGGCATTATACCTGTGGCGTGTCACTTAATCTGTCCTGATGGACGACAAATAAGTAAAACTGTATACATGATTATTTCAATAATTGTCCCAAGTTATAAAAGATATTTGTGCCGAAGTGCATTCAAACCAATTTACAAACTCTTTTCAAAATGAGTCAGTTGAGTTGTATTTACCAGTGTAAACTGACGTATTTTCCAAAAAGGCTAAGTGCAGGTGCTAGACGAAATAGGCTGGCTACTCCAGGCATCATTACTCAAGTCTCGCAAGCTCTAGATGTCAAAGTCTGTTGAACTATTATTTCCATTGTATTTTTGATCCGCCTGTGGATCTTTTACTTTCCGTTGTAATACTGGATATTACTCATTATTCGGAATGTAATATATTTATCTTTTGCTTCCGCTGTGCATATTAAATATTGTGTTGTTTGACTATTATGTTGCCAACCACGTCACGATACTCCCCACCGGTGACACGTGGAAAGTCGGGGTGTGACAGGTTGGTATCAGAGCCAACACTGAGTGAATTAAACACTAGTCTTTTGTGTTTAATCTCAGTTACACAGATGCACATTCTTGAGTCTAGACAAGAACATAGGACAAATTCCAATTTGTTTCATTGTCTTTTAATTACTTCCTTGATTATCTGTCTGATTAGCCTTTGCATGGGCAAGTCATTTTTTTTATTTATTTATTAGAAGTCCCGTTTAGGGCAATCATATACTTGTTTAAATTTTAAAGGAACGATTATATATTTAAAAATATCATTCCTATATTATAAGATCTACCATTATAATAAAATGGCAAAATCTAAAAAAAGACGAGACCTAGCCATACGTCACATTAAGACAGGGCCAATATGGTAGTTCCATAATTAGATTCACATCCTTGTTAACAGTTCAATTTAGGCATTGTTCTGCGTTAAATATTAAAAAGAATCTTAAAGGTAAAACCTAGCCTAAATGTCACTGCAGACAAGGCCAAGATGGTAGAACCTATTCAAGAGATTCAAATCCTTATTAAACATTTGAAAGCATATTAACATGCTTGACAAAGTGTGATACGATAAAATTACATAAGTCATTTTTAGATTATTCTAAAATCCCTTATTTATATAATCATCCCTTATGGATGAAGTGCCCACGGGCTATAATTAACGTCCTCTGGGACTAAAGACAGTGGTAGCCTACAACTCCCTGTCAAGGAAAGGTAATGAACTTTGATTCAAACCTTAAAGCCTCGATTCTCTGAAATCATGGCTTATAAATTAAACTTGTCTACGTGACTAGGCCTTTTGTGCTATTATTAACTTATAATTTAGGATTATGATAAAGATCCTGAACAATTATATATTTAACAAATTAACTAAAATGTGTATTAAAAACATGGTTAATAAATCGTTTAAAACGATAAAACTGTATAAGCTTCCGTATAAACCTTGCCTTATTTTCTTGTGTAGCAATAAAAACTACATGGCTAGGTCGGAAGAATTGAACAGTCACCCTCTGGAAAACCGCGATGATGATAGGATTAATATAACCAGAGGAGAGCTTCGTACATTGATTGATTCAGCTGTATCTAAAGCTGTGGAGGAGCAATTCAGGGAGTATATTGAGACTAATAGTAAAGCCTCATCTGTACCCCACTCCAAGTCTGTCCCTAAAACTCATTCGGAGCCTCATAACAAGCCGCCCTCTAAGAAAGAGGAGCCAAAGAAGGATGACGATCGTCATTTATCAAATGAACACAGTGTTCCATCCAAGAAGATAGCGTTCGATAATGAACCATGTACCAAGTCTTGTACCTATAAGTACTTCGTTTCCTGTAAACCCCGAGATTTCAATGGGGAGAAAGGAGCGGTAGATTGTATGACCTGGTTGGATGAAATGGACACGGTGGTTGACATCAGCGGTTGCGCTGAGAGGGATGTAGTAAAGTATGTATCCCAATCGTTCAAAGGAGAGGCACTAGCATGGTGGAAGTCTCTCATTCAAGCTGCTGGGAAGATCCCGCTCTACAACATGTCATGGGAGCAGTTTGTGGCTCTCATTATGGAGAACTACTGCCCTCAACATGAGGTCGAAAGAATTGAATCTGATTTCTTATCATTGGTGATGACAAACTTAGATTGTCAAACTTACCTCACCAGTTTTAATACCCTGTCCAGACTGGTTCCTTACCTTGTAACACCAGAGCCCAAGCGAATTGCTCGCTTCATTGGGGGTTTAGCCCCAGAAATCAAAGCTAGTGTTAATGTCACACCCCTATTTCCACGTGTCACCGGTGGGCCCGGTGGGGGAGTATCGTGACGTGGTTGGCAACGTAATAGTCAAACAACACAATATAGTAATGCACAGCGGAAGCAATTTAAATAAGATACAACCGAATTTATTTATTGTAATCAAAGTTACAATATCCGGTGTTTATCCACAGAACGGATCGAAACAAAATAACATTTAACGGTTCAACAGACTTTGGCATCCTAAGCTTGCGAGACTTTCTATTGATGCTTGGAGACAATCCAGCCAAATTTCGTTTAGTACCTGCATTCAGTCTTTTTGGGAAAATACGTCAGTTTACACTGGTAAATACATTCAACTGACTCATTTTGGAAAATGATTGAAAATTTGTTTGGATGCACATGGCATAAACATTTTTTTATAACTTGGGAGAATTATTTAATATTATAATCTTGTGAACGAATTACATGTTACTTATGCGTTCAGTAGCCCAGACGTATCCGGGTTAAAGATCAATAGACACACCACTTTAAGTGAGTTATACACGGGAGTACGCCTACACCCCGTGCTCAGGTCGTGGCTATCTCGTAATATAATGCCGAGGATATCCGGGACATAGTCATTAACCCCCCAAAGGCTGTAAAGTAAACACATCTGTTTAAAACGAGCCGATCAAATTATTCAATTAACCACTAAGCGTGGAAGATTTGATGCTCGATCAAGCGGTACGCTATGTACCGTAACCCAAGCCCGTATAGGGAAAATAAGTTAAAAGTATTTACCTTTGCAAGTATAAATCACAACAAGCAGAATGCACGTAGCTTTTACTGTTTCTCCTAATCTGGAACAAAGGTTTAATATAACCTATTAGAATACTAACGGGTCTTTAATTAAGCTTAAGCTTAGACCGGTCAGTTTTTAAAGATACGGTTCGTACGCACGATTAAGCGAAGACCGGATAGAATGTGATTTAGACCCGACAAGTTTGAAGACTTGTTTAATATGGTTTTACTACTCACATTCTGGATTTTGAGATAAAAATGATATCGTTTGACCCGTTTCGGCTAGTTTATGCAAACTAGTTACATAAACCGAACCGAAGGCGTAAAATGCATAACGGGTAACCAAAAGGGTCGTGAATAGGTTTCCTAAGTTAATACGCTTTAAATATGTTGTGATATCATTATGATATCTTCCATAATGCCCATAACGAGTTTAATCCCTAAATACGCCCCGTAGGGTATTTCGGTCATTTTAAGGGTTATAAAAGAGATTTATAATACTTCTGAGATACGGGTCTGATTTAATCAGAAAAATTATAAATTTTAACAGACCACAACAGTTGGTGAAGAGTCTCATTTCCCAAAATGGTTTTAAACCCAAATTATGCGTTTAATACGCGTATGAAGCCGTTTTAAGCGACGTACGGTTTAAAATACCATTCTGAGTTTTCTGATCAGCAAAACAGGCTCAAAACACTCTATTTATTATTTTAAATCAGTGGCAATTGGATTGGTATCAAACGGATTCGTAAAACTCGTTTTATGGCCTAAAAGGGCATATCCGGTATTAACCGAATCAATGCGATAAGCCTAGCTTAAGATCAGTTTAAAATAATTAAAAATCTTCAAAAATCCCAAAATATTATTTAACATCAGTGGGTAAAAGTTTTGGTACCGAAAATCGGGTTTAGATAGGCTATGCGCTAATCGCGCCGTTTAATTAATAATAAGCTTATTATTTACGCTAATGCGCATATCTCTTAATCTAGACCTCCGATTGACGTGAAAATTTACGTACATGTTTAGTAATCAGTAACTAAGATTATTGTACTCCCACATTTTCAAAATTCTCGTTGTACGGTCATAAGGGCATTACGGTCCAATTTAAGCGATTAACGGAAACGTGTGCATGTATCGGATAATCAACGAAACAAGTACAGAGACTCATACTAACATGCAACCCTACTCTAATGAAGCACTAAGGCATCTTTGAATCAAACTAGAACGGGTCAGAACCGAAGTCAAAGCAAAAGTCAAGGTTTTGCGCCTTTCGGTTCCGAACCGGGTTTTAACAGAAATTTGTCGAGTCGGGCAAGCGTAGACAAGTTTTCATACTTATTACCATGTTATATTAGGGTTAAAACAGGTTACACACCTCTCGGATCATTAATCGTGCATTAAATCATATTTTGTAATTCTGTTGACTTTTTCGGTCAACGTTCGACCCGACAAACGACCTAGTTAGGTCTGGAATTGGTACGCGCCCTTATAAGGGTTTAATACCCATATAATTACCTATCTAACGGTACGTTTAATTTGACATACGACTGAGATATCGATACTAAATCACGAAGTCAAACGTTAAGCGCGATATATTGACTTTTAAGCTAATAATGAAGCTAGAATTAATTGAGAAGGGATTAGAGACTTACAAACTGATTTATGGTTGCTTAGGAAGGCTCTTGATCAGCTTGGATGTTCCTTAGATGATCAGATTGTTTGTAAATGATGTGAGGAATGTTTGTGAATGAATGGGTTTCTTTATATACAAGATTCAAGCACCACCACAAGTTGACAACAAAGTCTAGGGCCATCCACAATTGATCAACACTTGTAACTAGTGTGTAGGGATGTCTAGGGGCCATGCACATGCAAGAGAAACCGGGTTAGAGGGTCACATTCGCGCACAACAGCCAACAGCAGGTAATCTGTCGCTGGGCAACTCTAGCGCACCGTTACGCTACATATGTAGCGGTGCGCTAGCCCGCTAAAATGGGCCAGTTGACTTAACCGGTAGCGCACCGTTACGCCACACATGTAGCGGTGCGCTAGCCCCTTCTGAGACAAGAATTGTTGTTGTTTGTTGAAGTCTCGTAAAGGTAACCAATTATTTCGATCTTGGGTCCTATATCAGCACTTATGGACCTCCCAAAACGGTCTTGCACAGTATCAAACCCCACCATAATGATATGTTTGTTTTGGATTCAAAAGTAAGACCCGTATACATCGGTTTACCATTCAATTTACTTGTGGGGTCAAATCATGCTTTTCAATTCTATTATTAACAAGAATTTTCTGCATTGAGGGTAATAAAGATGGGTATAACATTTAATCGGGTCTTGGGATTTATAAATAAGGTCGTTCAGAGGTACAATTTAACATGACGCCACTTAATCCTACCGAAACATCTTTATTAAATCCGGGTTTTCAACGCGTTTTGTCTGACATGACACGTGTCGTTTTATTATTGAACCCGAAATTTTCGAGGTGTTACAGTTAAGGCTTCAAGACCTGCTACATTTAGGTCAGCAGCTGATCTCTCTTTATCCCTTACTCTAGTTGCGGTCAGGTTGAGATCGCTAAAGAAATCTGAAGAAAGTAAGAGGAAGCGTGAGGATGATAACTCACGAGGGTCAGAGAAGAAGCACAAGGGAAACACCGACTCTAAGAAGTCTGGGTCTGGAAGGAATAGTCAGCGGACAGAGGAAAAGCCAAAGTGCACGAATTGCCAGAAACGCCACTTTGGAAAGTGCAGACTTGAGTCTGATTCTAAGTCAGGAGCACCTGCATGTGGGATATGCAAATCTAAAGAGCACAAGATGATAGAGTGCAAGAAGATAAAAGATGCCACATGCTACAACTGCAATGAGAAGGGGCACATAAAGACCAACTGCCCTAAGTACGCCAAGAAGCCTGAAGAGGCTAAGAAGACTAATGCTAGAGTCTTTCGATTGGATGCCAAAGAAGCGGTCCTAGACGACAACGTTATTACAGGTACTTTCCTTGTAAACGATGTCTTTGCAAGAGTACTTTTTGATTCAGGCGCTGATAAGTCGTTCGTAGATAATAAGTTTTGTGAATTGCTGAATTTACCTGTCAAAACCTTAAGTGTGGATTATGAGGTGGAGTTAGCAGATGGCACCATAGAAACCGTCTCAACTGTGTTAGATGGATGTGTTATATCCATTAAGAACCACTCTTTTCCTCTCTCCCTACTTCCCTTCAAGTTAGCGGGTTTTGACATAGTTTTGGGTATGGACTGGTTATCTCATAACCAGGCCCAAATTGTCTGCAACAAAAAGCAGGTAGCGATAAAGACTCCGTCTGGTGAATCACTTACCGTTCAGGGAGATACACGGTATGGATTGCCTAAGCAAGTGACCATGCTCAAGGCTTCCAAATGCTTGAAGAAGGGTTGTGTCATTTACATGGCACAGGTGACTATTGATGAACCGAAACCCAAGATTGAAGATATCCCAGTCATTTCTGAATACCCTGAAGTGTTTCCTGAAGATCTACCTGGGTTACCACCAGATAGGCAAGTAGAGTTCAGAATCGACATCATCCCCGGAGCCGCACCTGTTGCTAGAGCACCTTATAGGTTGGCACCAACGGAGATGAAAGAACTGAGGACACAGCTAGATGAATTGCTAGCCAAGGGTTTCATTAAACCTAGTTCGTCTCCTTGGGGAGCGCCAGTCCTGTTTGTCAAGAAGAAGGATGGATCGATGCGTGTGTGCATCGACTATCGTGAGCTTAACAAGGTCACGATAAGGAATAGGTATCCTTTGCCCAGAATCGACGTTTTGTTTGATCGATTACAAGGGGCAAGTTATTTCTCGAAGATTGATTTGAGGTCAGGCTACCATCAACTGAAGGCCAGAGATGAAGACGTGCACAAAACTGCATTTAGGACTCGTTATGGTCATTACGAGTTCCTAGTGATGCCTTTTGGGCTCACTAATGCACCGGCCGCATTCATGGATCTCATGAATCGCGTTTGCAAGCCATACTTAGATAAATTCGTCATCGTTTTCATCGACGACATTCTTATTTATTCTAAGAACCAAGCTGACCATGAGAAACACCTTAGATGTATTCTCAAACTTCTGCATCAGGAGAAGCTCTATGCGAAATTCTCCAAGTGTGAATTTTGGCTTCGAGAAGTCCAATTCCTTGGACACGTAGTTAGTGAGCTTGGTATCCAAGTGGATCCCGCTAAGGTTGAAGCAGTTATGAACTGGCAAGAACCAAAGACGCCTACAGAGATTCGTAGCTTCCTGGGATTGGCAGGATATTACAGGCGTTTCATCGAAAATTTTTCAAGGATTGCTGCACCCCTAACTTCCTTGACTAAGAAGAAAGTAAAGTTCATTTGGGGCCCTAAGCAGCAAGAGCCCTTTGATATTCTGAAGCAAAAGTTGAGCAACGCCCCAGTACTGACATTGCCAGATGGAATAGAAGAGTTCGTGGTTTACTGCGATGCATCGCACACTGGCATGGGGTGTGTGCTTATGCAGAAGGGCAAGGTTATTGCCTATGCTTCAAGACAGTTAAAGGTGCATGAAAAGAATTACACCACCCACGACTTAGAGTTGGGTGCCGTTGTAGTCGCACTAAAACTGTGGAGGCATTATCTTTATGGTGTCAAGTGTGTGATCTATTCTGATCACAAGAGCCTCCAGCATCTGTTTAATCAGAAAGAATTAAACATGAGGCAACGCCGCTGGATGGAGACTTTAAATGATTATGATTATGAAATCAGATACCATCCCGGCAAGGCGAATGTAGTCGCCGATGACTTGAGTCGGAAGGAAAGGGTGAAACCCATCCGAATCAATGCCAAGAGCATTGAAGTAAAGAATAATTTGATTGAAAGGTTGTTAGCTGCACAAAAGGAGGTTGTGTTGGAAGCTAACTATCCTAATGAATAGTTAGGAGTAACTGAGGAGCAGTTATCTCTTAGCAAGGACGGGATTCTAAGAATGAATGGACAAATATGGGTTCCAATTTTTGGAGGACTTCGTGATGTCATCCTCCAGGAAGCCCATAGTTCCAAATATTTCGTTCATCCTGGAGCTGATAAGATGTACCAGGATCTAAGGGCAAATTATTGGTGGATAGGCTTGAAAAAGTCTGTAGCCACCTATGTAGCTAAATGCTTGACATGTGCGCAAGTCAAAGCCGAGCATCAAAAGCCGTCAGGTTTGCTACAACAGCCTGAACTTCCTACGTGGAAGTGGGAGATGGTAACGATGGATTTCATCACCAAATTGCCGAAGACAAGGAAAGGCAATGATACGATATGGGTTATTGTTGATAGACTGACTAAGTCAGCACATTTCTTACCCATCAAGGAGACTTATAGCTCCGACATGTTAGCCCAGTTATACGTTGATAAGATTATAGCCTTACATGGCATACCTGTGTCTATTATCTCTGACCGAGATACTAGGTACACGTCACATTTTTGGAAAAGTTTCCAACAATCTTTGGGCACACGTTTGAATTTTAGTACGGCTTACCATCCTCAGACAGACCGTCAGAGTGAGCGTACTATTCAAACGTTGGAAGACATGCTACGTGCATGTGCGATTGACTTGGGTGGTAGTTGGGATAAGCACCTACCCTTAGTCGAATTCTCCTACAACAATAGCTACCATACCAGCATTAAGGCTGCGCCTTTTGAGGCATTATACGGTAGAAAGTGTAGATCGCCCATTTGTTGGGCAGAAGTTGGAGATGTCCAATTGTCAGGACCAGAGATAGTGTTCGAGACAACGGACAAGATTGTCCAGATTCGCGACCGTCTCAAAGCTGCCCGAGATAGGCAGAAGAGTTACGCTGATCCAAAGCGTAAAGCTTTTCACTTCGAAGTAGGTGATAAAGTGTTGCTCAAAGTATCACCCTGGAAGGGAGTGATGCGATTTGGTAAGAAAGGCAAGCTAAGCCCGAGATACATAGGACCTTTCGAGGTTATCGAACGTGTCGGGTCAGTTGCCTATAAGTTAAACTTACCGGAAGAGCTCAGTGGAATTCACAATGTGTTCCACATCTGCAATCTGAAGAAATGCTTCGCTGATGAATCACTGGTAATACCACATTCAGATGTGCATATAGATGAGAGCTTAAAATTTGTGGAAAAACCTTTGTCGATTGAAGATCGACAGGTAAAGAAGCTTCGAAGGAAGCATGTACCTATTGTAAAGGTCAAATGGGATGCCCGTAGAGGTCCCGAATACACGTGGGAGGTTGAATCCATGATGAAAGAAAAGCACCCTTACTTATTTCAGTAAATCTCGGGTTGACATTTATTTTAAGGGGGCGAGGATGTAACACCTCGAAAATTCACGTCCTATAATGTGTAGACACGTGTCAAATGTTTAAACGTGTGAAAGAATATTATAGAAGGACTGAAGTTGACAATCATGGAAAGTATGTGGATATACGTATTCTAAATGTCAACAGTGAATAAATATATTGTATATTAACCCTACATGATGCTCATACCTTCAAACGAATAAATCATGGATCATACGAAGTTAAAAGTAAGAGATTACAAACTACAGGGGTTAAATGTGTCAACATGTTTACAATATACCTCTGAGTGACCTTTTGACAAACCCGAAGCTTTGTAACGATTAATTATGCTCACTAGAATGCACGATATAAATTCCGTAGAGTTTCGTTATCGTATGAGAAAGTTATGATCAAATTCGTGTGCGAGGGGTTAAAGCGTCAACGTTGAAAGTTAGGACTTTTCGGGTAACAATAAAGTTAACCGGGGACTTAACAAAGTAGGTATATGTCTCGAAGCCCTTATACGTCAATTACGAGGGCTTAAAATGCAAGAAAATAAGGTCTAATCAAAGTTTGAAGAGCCAAGGACCAAAACTGCAATTAAGGAAAAATATGTTGGCTGACTCCTCATGCTCGCGTAGCGCGAGCGATATGGCTGAGGACGTCGTGCTACGCGACTGCCACATCTGGTCAGAATTGTGATTTTGTTTGATCTCTTGTCTTCCATAGCCTTGCAAATGCCATTAAATCGATTTGCCTCTTCATGCTTGGCCCCTAAACAACCCCTAAACATCTAGGGACACTTGTTAGTGAGTTGTGGTGGGTTGTAGAGTTGTGTGTCAATCTTTTGTGGTGATTAAACCACTATATAAAGGCCTTGAGTTGCAACCAATGCTTCACACATTCATTCTTGCAATCTGATCATTTTGGAGCACAAGAGCACCTTCCAAGCCATCCTAGTCGACCATTAGACACTTGTAAGTAGGCTTAACCTTCTCTAATTGAGTTTAGCTAAGTTATTTAGCTAAAAGTCAAACCGTCGTAATTAACGGTTGACTTAACGATTAATCACTAATGACTCAGTGATTAGTCAAATTGAAAGTAGTTATAAGTTGGTAATTATGTGGGTAATAGACCCTCAAAAGGGTTCCCCCTGATTTCCACTCTAACAAGGTCAAATGTCGGGTCAAACTTGTTAAGAAAAAGTCAACAGGATCCTTAAATTCTAATTTATGCATAATTAGCAATGTAGAACATATACAACCTGTTTGATCATTAATATAACTTGGTAATAAGTGTAAGAACATGCCTAAACATGTTCAACCCGACAATTTCTTGTTTAGACCCGATTCGGAACCGAAAGTCGCAAAGCTTTGACTTTTGCTTTGACTTCAGTTCTGACCCGTTATGGTATGATTTAGAAATACCTTAGAGCTCCATTTGGACAAGGTTACATGCTAGTATAACCCTCTGTGATTATACACCACAGTTCATTAGTTAACCGATTAATACGCATGATTCCGTTAATTGCTTATATGTTGACCATTATGCCCTTTTCACCTTAAAACGTGATTTTTTGGAAATGTAAAAGAGTAGAAACCTTAATTACTGATATATAAACTTGCATACAAAAATTTGACATCAGTTTGAGGTGTAGGTTAAGAGTTATGCTCGTTAGCGTAAAATTAAAGCTTTATGTTAATTAAACGGCGTATTTAGCGTATAGCCTACTTAAACATACTTTTTGATATCAAATATTTTACCCACTGATGTAATATATTATTTTGGAATTTTTAAAGATTTTTAACAAATTTTAGGCTGAGCATAACTAGTAGTCGTAGGCTTAATCCGGTAATTGTCGGTTTTGCCCTTACGGGCCATAAAATGAGTTTTACATATCTAAACGACTCCAAACCTTTTGCTACTGATCACATATGATAAATAAATTATTTTAAACCTTCTGGAAATATAAAAATATCATATTTATGTATCAAACCCGGAAAATGGCCTCTAATCGCCTTTTTAAGCATAGTATGTACTAAAACTATTTTAAACATACAAGGGTTGATACCTACTGATATTTGAGGAAAATTATAATATTTTAACAGTAGGCGAAGGTTGTTAAACTCAGAGTTCAGTTTTGAGCTTTTCGGCTTATGTGAAATTACCAAAATACCCCTACGGGGCATAGTTTGCGATTAAATTCATTTCGGGCAAAATAAAAGACATCTTACTGATGTCACAACATATATGAAGCATATTAACTTAGGAAACCTGTAAATGGCTCATATGAATACCCGTTACACTTATTACGCGTTCGGTTCGGTTTATGTAACTAGTTTACATAAACTAGCCTAAACGGGCCAAACCTTATCGGTTTTATCTCAAAATCCAGAGTGTGTATGAAATACCCATATTAAGCAAGTCTCCGAACTTGTCGGGTCTAAATCACATTCTATCCGGTCTTCGCGTGATAGTGCGTACGAACCGTATCATTGAAACTAACCGGTCTAAGCTAAGGCTTAATTAAGGACCCGTTAGAAATCTAATAGGTTATTATAAACCTTCGTTCCAGATTAGGAGCCCAATAAAAGTACTTGAATTTGCTGTATTTGATTGATACTTTGCTCAGGTAAATACTCTTAACTTATTTCCCTATACGGGCTTGGGATACGGTACTATAAAAGTATCGCTTGGTCGGGTGTATGTAGTCATTTAAATCGGATTGTGATTGATGTATTTACATAACCTGTTTAATATGTATTATTTGGTGTATGGCCTTTGGGGGTTAAATGACCATGTCTCGGATATCCTTGGCATCATTCGAAGAAATGGCCACGACCTAAGCACGGGGTGTAGGCGTACACCTGACAGTTGCATTATGTAAAAACTGGTAATCCACTCAGAGGTATCATCCTTGTGGGCATTATACCGAAGCCGGTAATCCACTTAAAGGATGATAGCCTGTGGGCATTATACCTGTGGCGTGTCACTTAATCTGTCCTGATGGACGACAAATAAGTAAAACTGTATACATGATTATTTCAATAATTGTCCCAAGTTATAAAAGATATTTGTGCCGAAGTGCATTCAAACCAATTTACAAACTCTTTTCAAAATGAGTCAGTTGAGTTGTATTTACCAGTGTAAACTGACGTATTTTCCAAAAAGGCTAAGTGCAGGTGCTAGACGAAATAGGCTGGCTACTCCAGGCATCATTACTCAAGTCTCGCAAGCTCTAGATGTCAAAGTCTGTTGAACTATTATTTCCATTGTATTTTTGATCCGCCTGTGGATCTTTTACTTTCCGTTGTAATACTGGATATTACTCATTATTCGGAATGTAATATATTTATCTTTTGCTTCCGCTGTGCATATTAAATATTGTGTTGTTTGACTATTATGTTGCCAACCACGTCACGATACTCCCCACCGGTGACACGTGGAAAGTCGGGGTGTGACAGGTTGGTATCAGAGCCAACACTGAGTGAATTAAACACTAGTCTTTTGTGTTTAATCTCAGTTACACAGATGCACATTCTTGAGTCTAGACAAGAACATAGGACAAATTCCAATTTGTTTCATTGTCTTTTAATTACTTCCTTGATTATCTGTCTGATTAGCCTTTGCATGGGCAAGTCATTTTTTTTATTTATTTATTAGAAGTCCCGTTTAGGGCAATCATATACTTGTTTAAATTTTAAAGGAACGATTATATATTTAAAAATATCATTCCTATATTATAAGATCTACCATTATAATAAAATGGCAAAATCTAAAAAAAGACGAGACCTAGCCATACGTCACATTAAGACAGGGCCAATATGGTAGTTCCATAATTAGATTCACATCCTTGTTAACAGTTCAATTTAGGCATTGTTCTGCGTTAAATATTAAAAAGAATCTTAAAGGTAAAACCTAGCCTAAATGTCACTGCAGACAAGGCCAAGATGGTAGAACCTATTCAAGAGATTCAAATCCTTATTAAACATTTGAAAGCATATTAACATGCTTGACAAAGTGTGATACGATAAAATTACATAAGTCATTTTTAGATTATTCTAAAATCCCTTATTTATATAATCATCCCTTATGGATGAAGTGCCCACGGGCTATAATTAACGTCCTCTGGGACTAAAGACAGTGGTAGCCTACAACTCCCTGTCAAGGAAAGGTAATGAACTTTGATTCAAACCTTAAAGCCTCGATTCTCTGAAATCATGGCTTATAAATTAAACTTGTCTACGTGACTAGGCCCTTTGTGCTATTATTAACTTATAATTTAGGATTATGATAAAGATCCTGAACAATTATATATTTAACAAATTAACTAAAATGTGTATTAAAAACATGGTTAATAAATCGTTTAAAACGATAAAACTGTATAAGCTTCCGTATAAACCTTGCCTTATTTTCTTGTGTAGCAATAAAAACTACATGGCTAGGTCGGAAGAATTGAACAGTCACCCTCTGGAAAACCGCGATGATGATAGGATTAATATAACCAGAGGAGAGCTTCGTACATTGATTGATTCAGCTGTATCTAAAGCTGTGGAGGAGCAATTCAGGGAGTATATTGAGACTAATAGTAAAGCCTCATCTGTACCCCACTCCAAGTCTGTCCCTAAAACTCATTCGGAGCCTCATAACAAGCCGCCCTCTAAGAAAGAGGAGCCAAAGAAGGATGACGATCGTCATTTATCAAATGAACACAGTGTTCCATCCAAGAAGATAGCGTTCGATAATGAACCATGTACCAAGTCTTGTACCTATAAGTACTTCGTTTCCTGTAAACCCCGAGATTTCAATGGGGAGAAAGGAGCGGTAGATTGTATGACCTGGTTGGATGAAATGGACACGGTGGTTGACATCAGCGGTTGCGCTGAGAGGGATGTAGTAAAGTATGTATCCCAATCGTTCAAAGGAGAGGCACTAGCATGGTGGAAGTCTCTCATTCAAGCTGCTGGGAAGATCCCGCTCTACAACATGTCATGGGAGCAGTTTGTGGCTCTCATTATGGAGAACTACTGCCCTCAACATGAGGTCGAAAGAATTGAATCTGATTTCTTATCATTGGTGATGACAAACTTAGATTGTCAAACTTACCTCACCAGTTTTAATACCCTGTCCAGACTGGTTCCTTACCTTGTAACACCAGAGCCCAAGCGAATTGCTCGCTTCATTGGGGGTTTAGCCCCAGAAATCAAAGCTAGTGTTAATGTCACACCCCTATTTCCACGTGTCACCGGTGGGCCCGGTGGGGGAGTATCGTGACGTGGTTGGCAACGTAATAGTCAAACAACACAATATAGTAATGCACAGCGGAAGCAATTTAAATAAGATACAACCGAATTTATTTATTGTAATCAAAGTTACAATATCCGGTGTTTATCCACAGAACGGATCGAAACAAAATAACATTTAACGGTTCAACAGACTTTGGCATCCTAAGCTTGCGAGACTTTCTATTGATGCTTGGAGACAATCCAGCCAAATTTCGTTTAGTACCTGCATTCAGTCTTTTTGGGAAAATACGTCAGTTTACACTGGTAAATACATTCAACTGACTCATTTTGGAAAATGATTGAAAATTTGTTTGGATGCACATGGCATAAACATTTTTTTATAACTTGGGAGAATTATTTAATATTATAATCTTGTGAACGAATTACATGTTACTTATGCGTTCAGTAGCCCAGACGTATCCGGGTTAAAGATCAATAGACACACCACTTTAAGTGAGTTATACACGGGAGTACGCCTACACCCCGTGCTCAGGTCGTGGCTATCTCGTAATATAATGCCGAGGATATCCGGGACATAGTCATTAACCCCCCAAAGGCTGTAAAGTAAACACATCTGTTTAAAACGAGCCGATCAAATTATTCAATTAACCACTAAGCGTGGAAGATTTGATGCTCGATCAAGCGGTACGCTATGTACCGTAACCCAAGCCCGTATAGGGAAAATAAGTTAAAAGTATTTACCTTTGCAAGTATAAATCACAACAAGCAGAATGCACGTAGCTTTTACTGTTTCTCCTAATCTGGAACAAAGGTTTAATATAACCTATTAGAATACTAACGGGTCTTTAATTAAGCTTAAGCTTAGACCGGTCAGTTTTTAAAGATACGGTTCGTACGCACGATTAAGCGAAGACCGGATAGAATGTGATTTAGACCCGACAAGTTTGAAGACTTGTTTAATATGGTTTTACTACTCACATTCTGGATTTTGAGATAAAAATGATATCGTTTGACCCGTTTCGGCTAGTTTATGCAAACTAGTTACATAAACCGAACCGAAGGCGTAAAATGCATAACGGGTAACCAAAAGGGTCGTGAATAGGTTTCCTAAGTTAATACGATTTAAATATGTTGTGATATCATTATGATATCTTCCATAATGCCCATAACGAGTTTAATCCCTAAATACGCCCCGTAGGGTATTTCGGTCATTTTAAGGGTTATAAAAGAGATTTATAATACTTCTGAGATACGGGTCTGATTTAATCAGAAAAATTATAAATTTTAACAGACCACAACAGTTGGTGAAGAGTCTCATTTCCCAAAATGGTTTTAAACCCAAATTATGCGTTTAATACGCGTATGAAGCCGTTTTAAGCGACGTACGGTTTAAAATACCATTCTGAGTTTTCTGATCAGCAAAACAGGCTCAAAACACTCTATTTATTATTTTAAATCAGTGGCAATTGGATTGGTATCAAACGGATTCGTAAAACTCGTTTTATGGCCTAAAAGGGCATATCCGGTATTAACCGAATCAATGCGATAAGCCTAGCTTAAGATCAGTTTAAAATAATTAAAAATCTTCAAAAATCCCAAAATATTATTTAACATCAGTGGGTAAAAGTTTTGGTACCGAAAATCGGGTTTAGATAGGCTATGCGCTAATCGCGCCGTTTAATTAATAATAAGCTTATTATTTACGCTAATGCGCATATCTCTTAATCTAGACCTCCGATTGACGTGAAAATTTACGTACATGTTTAGTAATCAGTAACTAAGATTATTGTACTCCCACATTTTCAAAATTCTCGTTGTACGGTCATAAGGGCATTACGGTCCAATTTAAGCGATTAACGGAAACGTGTGCATGTATCGGATAATCAACGAAACAAGTACAGAGACTCATACTAACATGCAACCCTACTCTAATGAAGCACTAAGGCATCTTTGAATCAAACTAGAACGGGTCAGAACCGAAGTCAAAGCAAAAGTCAAGGTTTTGCGCCTTTCGGTTCCGAACCGGGTTTTAACAGAAATTTGTCGAGTCGGGCAAGCGTAGACAAGTTTTCATACTTATTACCATGTTATATTAGGGTTAAAACAGGTTACACACCTCTCGGATCATTAATCGTGCATTAAATCATATTTTGTAATTCTGTTGACTTTTTCGGTCAACGTTCGACCCGACAAACGACCTAGTTAGGTCTGGAATTGGTACGCGCCCTTATAAGGGTTTAATACCCATATAATTACCTATCTAACGGTACGTTTAATTTGACATACGACTGAGATATCGATACTAAATCACGAAGTCAAACGTTAAGCGCGATATATTGACTTTTAAGCTAATAATGAAGCTAGAATTAATTGAGAAGGGATTAGAGACTTACAAACTGATTTATGGTTGCTTAGGAAGGCTCTTGATCAGCTTGGATGTTCCTTAGATGATCAGATTGTTTGTAAATGATGTGAGGAATGTTTGTGAATGAATGGGTTTCTTTATATACAAGATTCAAGCACCACCACAAGTTGACAACAAAGTCTAGGGCCATCCACAATTGATCAACACTTGTAACTAGTGTGTAGGGATGTCTAGGGGCCATGCACATGCAAGAGAAACCGGGTTAGAGGGTCACATTCGCGCACAACAGCCAACAGCAGGTAATCTGTCGCTGGGCAACTCTAGCGCACCGTTACGCTACATATGTAGCGGTGCGCTAGCCCGCTAAAATGGGCCAGTTGACTTAACCGGTAGCGCACCGTTACGCCACACATGTAGCGGTGCGCTAGCCCCTTCTGAGACAAGAATTGTTGTTGTTTGTTGAAGTCTCGTAAAGGTAACCAATTATTTCGATCTTGGGTCCTATATCAGCACTTATGGACCTCCCAAAACGGTCTTGCACAGTATCAAACCCCACCATAATGATATGTTTGTTTTGGATTCAAAAGTAAGACCCGTATACATCGGTTTACCATTCAATTTACTTGTGGGGTCAAATCATGCTTTTCAATTCTATTATTAACAAGAATTTTCTGCATTGAGGGTAATAAAGATGGGTATAACATTTAATCGGGTCTTGGGATTTATAAATAAGGTCGTTCAGAGGTACAATTTAACATGACGCCACTTAATCCTACCGAAACATCTTTATTAAATCCGGGTTTTCAACGCGTTTTGTCTGACATGACACGTGTCGTTTTATTATTGAACCCGAAATTTTCGAGGTGTTACAGTTAAGGCTTCAAGACCTGCTACATTTAGGTCAGCAGCTGATCTCTCTTTATCCCTTACTCTAGTTGCGGTCAGGTTGAGATCGCTAAAGAAATCTGAAGAAAGTAAGAGGAAGCGTGAGGATGATAACTCACGAGGGTCAGAGAAGAAGCACAAGGGAAACACCGACTCTAAGAAGTCTGGGTCTGGAAGGAATAGTCAGCGGACAGAGGAAAAGCCAAAGTGCACGAATTGCCAGAAACGCCACTTTGGAAAGTGCAGACTTGAGTCTGATTCTAAGTCAGGAGCACCTGCATGTGGGATATGCAAATCTAAAGAGCACAAGATGATAGAGTGCAAGAAGATAAAAGATGCCACATGCTACAACTGCAATGAGAAGGGGCACATAAAGACCAACTGCCCTAAGTACGCCAAGAAGCCTGAAGAGGCTAAGAAGACTAATGCTAGAGTCTTTCGATTGGATGCCAAAGAAGCGGTCCTAGACGACAACGTTATTACAGGTACTTTCCTTGTAAACGATGTCTTTGCAAGAGTACTTTTTGATTCAGGCGCTGATAAGTCGTTCGTAGATAATAAGTTTTGTGAATTGCTGAATTTACCTGTCAAAACCTTAAGTGTGGATTATGAGGTGGAGTTAGCAGATGGCACCATAGAAACCGTCTCAACTGTGTTAGATGGATGTGTTATATCCATTAAGAACCACTCTTTTCCTCTCTCCCTACTTCCCTTCAAGTTAGCGGGTTTTGACATAGTTTTGGGTATGGACTGGTTATCTCATAACCAGGCCCAAATTGTCTGCAACAAAAAGCAGGTAGCGATAAAGACTCCGTCTGGTGAATCACTTACCGTTCAGGGAGATACACGGTATGGATTGCCTAAGCAAGTGACCATGCTCAAGGCTTCCAAATGCTTGAAGAAGGGTTGTGTCATTTACATGGCACAGGTGACTATTGATGAACCGAAACCCAAGATTGAAGATATCCCAGTCATTTCTGAATACCCTGAAGTGTTTCCTGAAGATCTACCTGGGTTACCACCAGATAGGCAAGTAGAGTTCAGAATCGACATCATCCCCGGAGCCGCACCTGTTGCTAGAGCACCTTATAGGTTGGCACCAACGGAGATGAAAGAACTGAGGACACAGCTAGATGAATTGCTAGCCAAGGGTTTCATTAAACCTAGTTCGTCTCCTTGGGGAGCGCCAGTCCTGTTTGTCAAGAAGAAGGATGGATCGATGCGTGTGTGCATCGACTATCGTGAGCTTAACAAGGTCACGATAAGGAATAGGTATCCTTTGCCCAGAATCGACGTTTTGTTTGATCGATTACAAGGGGCAAGTTATTTCTCGAAGATTGATTTGAGGTCAGGCTACCATCAACTGAAGGCCAGAGATGAAGACGTGCACAAAACTGCATTTAGGACTCGTTATGGTCATTACGAGTTCCTAGTGATGCCTTTTGGGCTCACTAATGCACCGGCCGCATTCATGGATCTCATGAATCGCGTTTGCAAGCCATACTTAGATAAATTCGTCATCGTTTTCATCGACGACATTCTTATTTATTCTAAGAACCAAGCTGACCATGAGAAACACCTTAGATGTATTCTCAAACTTCTGCATCAGGAGAAGCTCTATGCGAAATTCTCCAAGTGTGAATTTTGGCTTCGAGAAGTCCAATTCCTTGGACACGTAGTTAGTGAGCTTGGTATCCAAGTGGATCCCGCTAAGGTTGAAGCAGTTATGAACTGGCAAGAACCAAAGACGCCTACAGAGATTCGTAGCTTCCTGGGATTGGCAGGATATTACAGGCGTTTCATCGAAAATTTTTCAAGGATTGCTGCACCCCTAACTTCCTTGACTAAGAAGAAAGTAAAGTTCATTTGGGGCCCTAAGCAGCAAGAGCCCTTTGATATTCTGAAGCAAAAGTTGAGCAACGCCCCAGTACTGACATTGCCAGATGGAATAGAAGAGTTCGTGGTTTACTGCGATGCATCGCACACTGGCATGGGGTGTGTGCTTATGCAGAAGGGCAAGGTTATTGCCTATGCTTCAAGACAGTTAAAGGTGCATGAAAAGAATTACACCACCCACGACTTAGAGTTGGGTGCCGTTGTAGTCGCACTAAAACTGTGGAGGCATTATCTTTATGGTGTCAAGTGTGTGATCTATTCTGATCACAAGAGCCTCCAGCATCTGTTTAATCAGAAAGAATTAAACATGAGGCAACGCCGCTGGATGGAGACTTTAAATGATTATGATTATGAAATCAGATACCATCCCGGCAAGGCGAATGTAGTCGCCGATGACTTGAGTCGGAAGGAAAAGGTGAAACCCATCCGAATCAATGCCAAGAGCATTGAAGTAAAGAATAATTTGATTGAAAGGTTGTTAGCTGCACAAAAGGAGGTTGTGTTGGAAGCTAACTATCCTAATGAATAGTTAGGAGTAACTGAGGAGCAGTTATCTCTTAGCAAGGACGGGATTCTAAGAATGAATGGACAAATATGGGTTCCAATTTTTGGAGGACTTCGTGATGTCATCCTCCAGGAAGCCCATAGTTCCAAATATTTCGTTCATCCTGGAGCTGATAAGATGTACCAGGATCTAAGGGCAAATTATTGGTGGATAGGCTTGAAAAAGTCTGTAGCCACCTATGTAGCTAAATGCTTGACATGTGCGCAAGTCAAAGCCGAGCATCAAAAGCCGTCAGGTTTGCTACAACAGCCTGAACTTCCTACGTGGAAGTGGGAGATGGTAACGATGGATTTCATCACCAAATTGCCGAAGACAAGGAAAGGCAATGATACGATATGGGTTATTGTTGATAGACTGACTAAGTCAGCACATTTCTTACCCATCAAGGAGACTTATAGCTCCGACATGTTAGCCCAGTTATACGTTGATAAGATTATAGCCTTACATGGCATACCTGTGTCTATTATCTCTGACCGAGATACTAGGTACACGTCACATTTTTGGAAAAGTTTCCAACAATCTTTGGGCACACGTTTGAATTTTAGTACGGCTTACCATCCTCAGACAGACCGTCAGAGTGAGCGTACTATTCAAACGTTGGAAGACATGCTACGTGCATGTGCGATTGACTTGGGTGGTAGTTGGGATAAGCACCTACCCTTAGTCGAATTCTCCTACAACAATAGCTACCATACCAGCATTAAGGCTGCGCCTTTTGAGGCATTATACGGTAGAAAGTGTAGATCGCCCATTTGTTGGGCAGAAGTTGGAGATGTCCAATTGTCAGGACCAGAGATAGTGTTCGAGACAACGGACAAGATTGTCCAGATTCGCGACCGTCTCAAAGCTGCCCGAGATAGGCAGAAGAGTTACGCTGATCCAAAGCGTAAAGCTTTTCACTTCGAAGTAGGTGATAAAGTGTTGCTCAAAGTATCACCCTGGAAGGGAGTGATGCGATTTGGTAAGAAAGGCAAGCTAAGCCCGAGATACATAGGACCTTTCGAGGTTATCGAACGTGTCGGGTCAGTTGCCTATAAGTTAAACTTACCGGAAGAGCTCAGTGGAATTCACAATGTGTTCCACATCTGCAATCTGAAGAAATGCTTCGCTGATGAATCACTGGTAATACCACATTCAGATGTGCATATAGATGAGAGCTTAAAATTTGTGGAAAAACCTTTGTCGATTGAAGATCGACAGGTAAAGAAGCTTCGAAGGAAGCATGTACCTATTGTAAAGGTCAAATGGGATGCCCGTAGAGGTCCCGAATACACGTGGGAGGTTGAATCCATGATGAAAGAAAAGCACCCTTACTTATTTCAGTAAATCTCGGGTTGACATTTATTTTAAGGGGGCGAGGATGTAACACCTCGAAAATTCACGTCCTATAATGTGTAGACACGTGTCAAATGTTTAAACGTGTGAAAGAATATTATAGAAGGACTGAAGTTGACAATCATGGAAAGTATGTGGATATACGTATTCTAAATGTCAACAGTGAATAAATATATTGTATATTAACCCTACATGATGCTCATACCTTCAAACGAATAAATCATGGATCATACGAAGTTAAAAGTAAGAGATTACAAACTACAGGGGTTAAATGTGTCAACATGTTTACAATATACCTCTGAGTGACCTTTTGACAAACCCGAAGCTTTGTAACGATTAATTATGCTCACTAGAATGCACGATATAAATTCCGTAGAGTTTCGTTATCGTATGAGAAAGTTATGATCAAATTCGTGTGCGAGGGGTTAAAGCGTCAACGTTGAAAGTTAGGACTTTTCGGGTAACAATAAAGTTAACCGGGGACTTAACAAAGTAGGTATATGTCTCGAAGCCCTTATACGTCAATTACGAGGGCTTAAAATGCAAGAAAATAAGGTCTAATCAAAGTTTGAAGAGCCAAGGACCAAAACTGCAATTAAGGAAAAATATGTTGGCTGACTCCTCATGCTCGCGTAGCGCGAGCGATATGGCTGAGGACGTCGTGCTACGCGACTGCCACATCTGGTCAGAATTGTGATTTTGTTTGATCTCTTGTCTTCCATAGCCTTGCAAATGCCATTAAATCGATTTGCCTCTTCATGCTTGGCCCCTAAACAACCCCTAAACATCTAGGGACACTTGTTAGTGAGTTGTGGTGGGTTGTAGAGTTGTGTGTCAATCTTTTGTGGTGATTAAACCACTATATAAAGGCCTTGAGTTGCAACCAATGCTTCACACATTCATTCTTGCAATCTGATCATTTTGGAGCACAAGAGCACCTTCCAAGCCATCCTAGTCGACCATTAGACACTTGTAAGTAGGCTTAACCTTCTCTAATTGAGTTTAGCTAAGTTATTTAGCTAAAAGTCAAACCGTCGTAATTAACGGTTGACTTAACGATTAATCACTAATGACTCAGTGATTAGTCAAATTGAAAGTAGTTATAAGTTGGTAATTATGTGGGTAATAGACCCTCAAAAGGGTTCCCCCTGATTTCCACTCTAACAAGGTCAAATGTCGGGTCAAACTTGTTAAGAAAAAGTCAACAGGATCCTTAAATTCTAATTTATGCATAATTAGCAATGTAGAACATATACAACCTGTTTGATCATTAATATAACTTGGTAATAAGTGTAAGAACATACCTAAACATGTTCAACACGACAATTTCTTGTTTAGACCCGGTTCGGAACCGAAAGTCGCAAAGCTTTGACTTTTGCTTTGACTTCAGTTCTGACCCGTTATGGTATGATGTAGAAATACCTTAGAGCTCCATTTGGACCAGGTTACATGCTAGTATAACCCTCTGTGATTATACACCACGGTTCATTAGTTAACCGATTAATACGCATGATTCCGTTAATTGCTCATATGTTGACCATTATGCCATTTTCACCTTAAAACGTGATTTTTTGGAAATGTAAAAGAGTAGAAACCTTAATTACTGATATATAAACTTGCATACAAAAATTTGACATCAGTTTGAGGTGTAGGTTAAGAGTTATGCTCGTTAGCGTAAAATTAAAGCTTTATGTTAATTAAACGGCGTATTTAGCGTATAGCCTACTTAAACATACTTTTTGATATCAAATATTTTACCCACTGATGTAATATATTATTTTGGAATTTTTAAAGATTTTTAACAAATTTTAGGTTGAGCATAACTAGTAGTCGTAGGCTTAATCCGGTAATTGTCGGTTTTGCCCTTACGGGCCATAAAATCAGTTTTGAGCTTTTCGGCTTATGTGAAATTACCAAAATACCCCTACGGGGCATAGTTTGCGATTAAATTCATTTCGGGCAAAATAAAAGACATCTTACTGATGTCACAACATATATGAAGCCTATTAACTTAGGAAACCTGTAAATGGCTCATATGAATACCCGTTACACTTATTACGCGTTCGGTTCGGTTTATGTAACTAGTTTACATAAACTAGCCTAAACGGGCCAAACCTTATCGGTTTTATCTCAAAATCCAGAGTGTGTATGAAATACCCATATTAAGCAAGTCTCCGAACTTTTCGGGTCTAAATCACATTCTATCCGGTCTTCGCGTGATAGTGCGTACGAACCGTATCATTGAAACTAACCGGTCTAAGCTAAAGCTTAATTAAGGACCCGTTAGAAATCTAATAGGTTATTATAAACCTTCGTTCCAGATTAGGAGCCCAGTAAAAGTACTTGCATTTGCTGTATTTGATTGATACTTTGCTCAGGTAAATACTCTTAACTTATTTCCCTATACGGGCTTGGGATACGGTACTATAAAAGTATCGCTTGGTCGGGTGTATGTAGTCATTTAAATCGGATTGTGATTGATGTATTTACATAACCTGTTTAATATGTATTATTTGGTGTATGGCCTTTGGGGGTTAAATGACCATGTCCCGGATATCCTTGGCATCATTCGAAGAAATGGCCACGACCTAAGCACGGGGTGTAGGCGTACACCTGACAGTTGCATTATGTAAAAACTGGTAATCCACTCAGAGGTATCATCCTTGTGGGCATTATACCGAAACCGGTAATCCACTTAAAGGATGATAGCCTGTGGGCATTATACCTGTGGCGTGTCACTTAATCTGTCCTGATGGACGACAAATAAGTAAAACTGTATACATGATTATTTCAATAATTGTCCCAAGTTATAAAAGATATTTGTGCCGAAGTGCATTCAAACCAATTTACAAACTCTTTTCAAAATGAGTAAGTTGAGTTGTATTTACTAGTGTAAACTGACGTATTTTCCAAAAAGGCTAAGTGCAGGTGCTAAACGAAATAGGCTGGCTACTCCAGGCATCATTACTCAAGTCTCGCAAGCTCTAGATGTCAAAGTCTGTTGAACTATTATTTCCATTGTATTTTTGATCCGCCTGTGGATCTTTTACTTTCCGTTGTAATACTGGATATTACTCATTATTCGGAATGTAATATATTTATCTTTTGCTTCCGCTGTGCATATTAAATATTGTGTTGTTTGACTATTATGTTGCCAACCACGTCACGATACTCCCCACCGGGCCCACCGGTGACACGTGGAAAGTCGGGGTGTGACATCTTCATTATAATCGTCGAGGCCAAAGTAGCATTTACACTGGGATAGGTCTCTTCTAATCATCCAAACCTTCTTCACGAACAAAGATGACAGAATGACATATGGGTGTCATCAGTCCCTCTTTTTTGAATTTTGTCCATCTCATGCAGCAAAATCTTACTACACTCACCTAAGAAATCATTCAGTAAAATTTCATGCAGAACATTACTGAGTATCAAAGAGAAGATGTTTGCCATCGTTGTATTTTTTGGCGTTTTACATTGAGTTGTGTTTTTTTAGGAACCACTGTGTTTTTTGTGTGTTTTTTTGGTGTGATAAACGGAAGGTGGTGAGACGTTTCTATTTATATGATTTTTTTTTTTGCGCGTAGTTCAGGCGGGATATTATTTTTATAACAAAAAATGTAATTAACATTTATCCGGATGTAAGGCTTGGCGTTTCACATTTTGTGGTGTTTTTGTACCTTGAAAACTTAAATAAAAACACAAAAAAAAACTACGCAGTGATAAAATTGGTGTTTTATATTTATTTGGCGTTTTATATTTTCAACGGCGTTTTATGTGAGAAATGATGTTTTACCTTTTTTACCCTTAATGAAGTGCGTCCACGTAATAAAATTGATGTTATTTACGAAAACGCATGCAGAACATTACTGAGTATCAAAGAGAAGATGTTTGCCATCGTTGTATTTTTTGGCGTTTTACATTGAGTTGTATTTTTTTAGGAACCACTGTGTTTTTTTTTTTTGTGTTTTTTTTGGTGTGATAAACGAAAGGTGGTGAGATGTTTCTATTTATAGGATTTTTTTTTGCGCGTAGTTCAGGCGGGATATTATTTTTATAAAAAAATTGTAATTAACATTTATCCGGATGTAAGGTTTGGCGTTATATATTATGGCGTTTCACATTTTGTGGTGTTTTTGTACCTTGAAAACTTAAATAAAAACACAGAAAAAACTACGCAGTGATAAAATTGGTGTTTTATATTTATTTGGCGTTTTATATTTTCAACGGCGTTTTATGTGAGAAATGATGTTTTACCTTTTTTACCCTTAATGAAGCGCGTCCACGTAATAAAATTGATGTTATTTACGAAAACGCCACCGCACCAATTTAGTCCGTAGATTGTTTTGATTGGACGATCCATAACCGTTTTCACACTTTCCACCGTTTTCTCTAAATCAATGTTTAAGAGCATCGATAACACTTATCATATCACGCACAACTACCAATTAGTGTTTTACACATCATAAAGAAAAGAAGAAAATTACTAGCGTGGGGTTTTTTTCTTCAGATAGCGTGTATATACACATCATAAAGAGGAAAAGAAAATTACTATTGCATGGCCTTTTTTTCTTCAGAGGAGAGAGTTTGCATGAGAGTTTTATTAGTTTACTTCGTATTTAACATCTTAAACAGATCTAGAATGCAAATAGATCTCACTTTTATATACCAAAATCTAGAATGCAATTAGATCTCACTTTTATTAGATTAGTATATTACACAAGATTAATTCTTCGCGGTTATGCCAACTGACCCGTTCGACCTTTCAAAGGCCGAACTTTGATTAATCCGAATTCTTTTTAAGAATTCCAAACATTTCAATCATGACTCTTTAACCAAATCCGTTTATTTATGTCCGTGTTTCCACTTATGATTTTCATTTATATATAATCACAACTTCAAATGTGATGGATCGTGAATGAGAAAAATCATTATATTCCCATTCTACCTACAAGTTAGACATTTTTACGAAAATGACCCATTATGTAGCTTTAAGCAAAAATGGTTTAAGCCTTCTATTTTATACTACCGTAAGGATTGACCGAATTGTAAAATTTAAATATAAACTACCCTTAAGGGTCATTTGCCCGGTTTATCATTCGATGACGTTTTGGTTAACTTTATTCTTTTTAATCACGAAGGACGTTTTAAAAGCTTGTTTTAACCAAGTATACATTTTTAACCCGTATTCCATATTAAATTCATTATGTCCGTAAGAACATAATATCTAAATTTCAATTCGCATGATATACCTCGCTTTAGGTAATCCAAAGCCCACCCAAGACTCGATTAACTCTCGTCAGATCTTAAATCCTCAATAAGAGTTTGACCCATTACACGTACCTGGATCGGGTCATAGCATTGACCCATTTTAATACCTTGCAATATTAATTGTTAATTAAAAGCAATGCAAGTCATACGTTATTCTACCTATGAGCACAAAAACTCGACAAACGACCATTAGTTATTATCGTCAAATGGTGATAACATCGCCATTTGACCCGTTAGGCCAAAATGACCATTTTATCATTGTGATATATTATTTATTTGTCATCTCATCTATGTTGCCCGTTTCGGTTTACACCATACGATCAAATTACCTAAAAATCGTCACTTAATTTGTTTGACCCATCATGGCTTACGCCATAGGGTGTCTTTTTCAAAACTATTATTTATCCGTCAACTCGTGACCAAATTACTAATTTGTCCTTTTTACCCATTATGGTTTACACCATAAGGTAACTTCTCAAGACTCCTTGTTTATTTGTCATCACATGACCGAGTTACCATTTTACCCATTTTTATTATCAAATATGGTTTCTCACCATTTTCACTTGTTCCGACCCGTATCATTCCGCGTAGGAACGTCATATTTCAAATACTAAATTACCTTGTTCTTAACCAATACAAAAAGTAGGTGTTCTACTTAAAAGATGTAAGCTTTACTTACATTGCATCCAATTATGCTTTTCCTACGTACTTAATCCGTTTGACCCGCTTTTTTCCCAAGCTTCCACCTAGCTTGTCAAGTGTCAAACTATCATTTATCATTCGCAAGATGGTCAGATTAGTCATCATTTATCACGACTATTTCACCTTACGAATTTTATATCAAAATTATTATTCGATCTTGGTATAGGTCAGTTTGACTTTTAAAAGTCAACTGCCTATTAACATATGCAAATGCACAAATAGGTTCAACGAACTCGCTTAGGCATTTCATCAAATATCCGGTGGCGTTATTTCTAGGCTACCCTTTTAACTAAATTCCCAACCAAGTTCATCTCATTTCTTTCACTTTAACAAGTTCGAGCGATTATTAACATCAAGTTAACTTAGCTTTCGATTATCAATGCTAATTTATCCATTCTTTATGCAAGAACTAAGGGTTTTCATCTATATTTAAAACTCATTTCATCATATTATTGTTGTTTATGATAATCAGAGAGAGAAATGATAAGGGATTGAATCGAGGAACTTGTATTTCTTGTATATTTTTAAAGAGACACAATACAGAATTTATAGACTTTTACAATGTGTTAAGAAAGGAAATAACAATCAAGATATAGCTGTCAATTAGCTTGATCCTAAAAGTCAGCTCTTGTTCTTGAGGTAAGGAATCGGTTTCTTTAATGGGTTTATTTTTTGATATGATGGTAACTGATCCCAAGTATTCTAACATTCCCCATTAAGTTGATTAGTGGGACCCGCCAATATTCAACTTGTTAAGACAATGACTAAATATTTTTCCATTGACTGCCTTTATTAGTATATCTGCAAGTTGATCTTCTGACCGGACAAATGGAAGTTCAATGATCCCGGTTTCGAGTTTTTCTTTGATGAAGTGTCGGTCTACCTCAACATGCTTCGTGCGATCATGTTGAACCGGATTTTCGGAGATTTGAATAGCTGCTTTGTTGTCTCACATGATCTTGCTGGCTTGAGTTAAACGTTACCCGATCTCAGTTAAGAGTTTTCGTACCCATAGTATTTCTGCTAGTCCTCGTGTGATTCCTCGAAACTCGGCTTTAGCACTTGAAAGTGCTACCACCTTTTGCTTCTTACTTCTCCAACTGACTAGGTTCCCCCCGACGAGTGTAAAGTAACCAGAGGTTGATCTTCGATTTCCTTTATCCCTGCCCAGACAGCATCGATATAGATTTGGGTGTCTAAGTGTCCATTGGCCTTGAATAAGACTCCATGGCTGGATATCCCTTTGAGGTATCTAATAATTCTCTGCACGTCTTCCATGTGAGACTCTTGAGGTTGGTGCATGAATTGGCTTACAACACCTACTGCATATGCAATATCTGGACGTGTATGTGAAAGGTAGATCAGTTTTCCCACCATCGGTTGGTATTGTTCTTTGTTGGCCAACTCAGCCCATTCTTCCATATATAGTTTTTGATTCACCATCATAGGAGTATCCACAGCCTTGCAATCGATCATTCCTGCTTCTGCTAGTAAATCAAGAATATATTTCTTTTGGTAGATAAAGATTCCTCGTTTGGACCTTATGACTTCAATCCCAAGGAAGTATTTGAGTCTTCCTGGTCTTTTATCTCAAATTCTTGGAACTGCTTTTAACTTGGTTTTCTCATCCTCATCACTACCCGTGATTATCATATCACCGACATAGATAATTAAGCAGGTTATGAGTTCACCCCTTCGTTTAAGGAACGAGGTGTGATCTGAATTACTCTGTTAAAACCATATTTTTTCATGGCTAGAGTAAACTTGTCGAACCAGGCTCGAGGAGACTGCTTTAGGTCGTATAAGGATTTCTTCAAATGACACACTTCTTTAGGGTTAGAAATCTTGGTGAATCCTGGGGGGGGGGGGGGGTTCCATGTAGACTTCTTCTTCAAGTTCTCCATGTAGGAAAGTATTTTTTTACGTCAAACTGATGGAGGGGCCACCCCTTATTTGCAGCTATTGAAAAGTCTCGGATTAGTCAATTCCGTATGTTTGAGTGTATCCCTTTGCGACTAATCGGGATTTTTACCTCTTAATAGTTCCATCTGGTTTATGCTTTATAGTGAAGACCCAACGACATCCCACTAGTTTTTTTCCATGTGGAAGGATACATTTCTCCCATGTGTTGTTTTTAATCAATGCACCCATTTCGGCTTTCATTGCTTCTTTCCAGTCTTTGGATTCTAGAGCTTGATCAACTGAAGTTAGAATCTCTTCCGAGTATAATGATGTGGCAAAGGCCTGAGCTTCTAATGATAGATTTCCTTTGGCTATGTTTGCCATTGGATATCTCGAACTTCGAGCTTCCTTCCCTGGTGAGTATCTTTTTTTTGGTTGGGGGGGGGGGGGGGCACCTCTGTTGGTTCTTGGGGGTAAGACGTACCCAGCTGGTTCTTCTTCGGTTTGGATTTCTTGTTCATCATCTGATGACTCATGTTCTTCCTCGTGTTCATTGTTAGTAGACAATTCAAGTGAATCAATATGTTCTTGAGTATGAGTATAAGAGTTGCTTACCTCTGACATCTAGTTGGGAAGATCATTGTTAGTAGTACTGTTCGTTGTGGTCGTGGGTTGTGATGGTGACCCGGTTTCGGTACTGTGATTTACTTCTTCTAAAGATGGCATCCACTTTAACCAACTCGTTGTGTCATTGTACTCATTTTTTTCCCGTGACCAGTGTGTTGGTCATTGTAAAAATATTCGGTTTCAAGAAAATCACATTTCATAGTGGTGAAGATATGATGTCTTTTTGGGTTGTAACATCGATAACCTTGTTGATTAATTCCATATCCAACGAATACGCACTTCGCAGCACATGGATCGAGTTTGGAACATCATGTTTTCAGTAAATGATCAAAGACAGAACATCCAAAAACGCGCGGTTCAAGGGTAAGTGTAGATGGGGGTTTATGGAATTTGGATAGGGTTTGGAGTGGTGATGCGTGTTGTGTGTTATAAGTTTTATATATATGCGTGTAAGAGACTTAGGCAAACATAGCCTTTGATTGTCAAGAACTCTTACTATCAATCTTGGATCCCGAGACTACTACACACACTCTATGATGGATGATGGTGGTGGATGTGGGTGTTGTGATGGTGGTGGAGTGTGAGTGAAGTGGGAGAGAGGTGGTTTGCCAAGGGATGCTTTTGAAGTGAACCAAACACCTATATTTATAGCCTGTACAGAAGCCCGGACACGGCCTCGTGTCCGCTGGACACGACCTCGTGTTCGCTGGACACGGCCCCGTGTCCATCCACTTTCTCTTTCTTCATTAATTGCAATTTGTCTGCATTAGCTCCACACGCCCCCGTGTGCAGAAGTGTATCTGTACTATCAAGATTTGCTTGGATTCTGCGAATCTGAGCGTTGACTACGGCCGTGTTGAGCTGGACACGCCCCCGTGTTGGGAAATAGAAGCTTCTACAACTTTGTCTTTTCTGCAGACACCTGAGCACGCCCCCGTGTCCGCTGGGCACGGGCCGTGTTCAGCCTTCTGTTTGCTTGTTTTTGCTTGGGAAGATGCTGTCAAGGGGAAGAGCATGCCACGTTTGTTCCTTTTCTTGTAATTATGTTAAATTTTGCTGCATATTTGCTTCTTTTGCTCATTTACGCTCATTTAGTCCTGAAAATACAAAAGGAAGACAAAATCACACTTTTTCCAACATTAGTACTAAAAAGGGTTAGTTTTATGCCTCATTTGATGTAATTTATATGTTGCATTTTACACACATCAAATACCCCCACACTTGAATCTTTTCTTGTCTCAAGTAAAACTCTTTATAATGTGGCTTACAATCCCAAATGGAATGGGTAGAAGAGAAGTTTTGGGCTTGTCTTGAGTGTGGGGAATCCAAGATCTTTATTAGGCTTTGTTTTTATGTTATTTACAATCCTATTCGTTATGATTTGTTTAGAACATTTCATAAGAGAAATTACTTATTTGGGCATAACATGCCTCTTTAAAATTCCATTTATATACAAGTTCACATACCTCACGGGAGATCACTCAACACTCGGCCGAAAATGTATTTTTGTGAAACACTCGAGACCGGCATGGAACTTACTTCTACCATATGCTTGCCAAGCAATCAATCCTCCTCCTTTTTAACTATACACCTTTGTAAATATCAAGAGGACTTGGGGAAGGGTTAGGCTTGGGTTAAAGTAGGTGGTTTGGGTTAGTGGTTAGTAAAAAGGGCTAAAAGCGTAAAAAGCGTCGGTCGTCGTAAAACTTTTTGTTTTTGTGACTTTTATTCAAAGGAAGCATTTTCAAACAAAGTTTCTTTGAGGAACTTGTTTGTTTATTGCTATCCTTCATTTTTTTATAAGGAATGTCACATGAAGACCGAGCTTTTTACTAAAATAAAGGGTTAAAAATAAAAAGGTTTTGGTGGGTAAAAGGTGTTTGTTTTGTGGGTTTAGAAACGAAAAGGTTTAGGCTCAAAGGGGTTAACTAGGGGGATTTTGGGTAGGTGGTAAAAAAATGAAAAATAATGGTGTTGAAAAGAAAAAGGGTTAGTCCTAATGCCTCCATCATTTACTTAATTGGGTTTAAGTTGGTAAGGACCGGGAATGTATCGTCATGGCAAGTTCTAGAGTCGTAAGAAACCAAGCGGCTATTCACACAAGAAACTTAATATGAGCATTTAGTCTAAAGATGTGTATTTGTATGCTCAATAAAGGCTTAAAACTCACTTTTTGTGGGAATGGGTTTATTATGTGATCAAGTATATATAATCAAATTTTAACTAGATTTGTCATGCCCTTTCATAATTTTCTTATGTTGGTCCTTTTTATCACGACACTATCGGTTGTAAATTTGTAAAAATATAACACTTTTATAACTTGTTATTCCCAAATTAAACCAAGACAAGTAAAAAAAAAATGAAAAGTTTTTGAAAAAATTTGGGGTGATTAGCGGTTCCAGTAGATTTTTGTGTAAGGCTTGTTATTAGGACTTGCAAAATTCAAGATTTTAGCATCCCCCCCACACTTAAATTATACATTGTCCTCAATATGTCCCAAAAATAACTTTTTAGGTTGATTGAATGTATAAAAAGGTGTTAAAAACAAGGTTTTGTTGTTATTGGGCATCTGGACACGGCCCCGTGTCGGATGAGCACGGCCCCGTGGTTAGATTGCCAGTAACGAAAACTTACGGAAGGTGGGCACGGGGGCGTGTCTGGTGAACACGACCCCGTGTTGGGCAGAAATCTGCAGAAATTAAACAAATAACAGGTGTGGACAATCTGTAATCATTGAAAACAGGTTTCGGCTTTCGGTTATGCTTTCCCGGCTTTAGTAGCACTAATATTTAGTGCTTTAAACCTCGTAGGTACCTGTTTTACTTATAAATACCACACCAAAAATAACCAACATCCAAAATTACCATAAGTTCACCATTCACATCACAAACTAAAAAAATAAAATGCAGAAAATTAAAAGTGTTAAGAAAAGTAAATTGTTCAACAAGTGGCACACATGCCAAGAAATTGTTCGTGAGAGATAAGGGTTAACCTGTTAGACCTTCAACCGTGTGATACCACCTCCAACTCCTCCAGCTCAATCCATGTCCTCTTCATCGTCATCATCCCCTCCTTGGCCCGCTATGTACTCCCGGATGTTGTCGATGTCATCCTGTATGTCGGAGATGTTTCTTTCTGTAAATCCGACCCGGGCGTATGTGTTGCTGGCCATGTTGTAGGTGTTCCGGGTACACATGAGATTTTCCTGCAATAAATCATGTAAACTTTGAAAGTTAGGAAAACCACCTCCTTGAGAGGAGGATTGGCCCAGATCACCCTGAGGCTGGTAATGGTACTGGGGAGGAGGATGGATCTGCAGAGCGTGGAGGACGAGAGCTGCTTGAGGGTTCCACACATATAACATGGACTAAGTTCATAGAGCGACATATGACGAGGTCCACCTTTCCCGACCATGGGCCCTTTTGAAAGGACCTCGGCATCCTTGGCACAAAGTGTCTGAAAAGGCGGTAAACCCACCCTCAAAAAAGAATAGGAGTCGGGGGAGTGGCAAGTTGGTTCAAGTGCATGTTGCGAAGTAACAGGTATGGAACATCGAGGTTGATATTGTTGTGAATGCAATTGAGGACTAGTAGATCGCGCAACCCTACAACACCACCGTTGTCATGTCTCTGGCAAAGAGATTAGCTGAGGACCCTGTGGATGTAGCGGTAGAGAGGGTCCCTCAACATTGTGCTCTTAGTTCGGCTCGGGTTGTAGTGTCCCTCCCCAATCTGAGCCCATGCCACTTGGCGTTGATCTTTTGAAATTTCACGGAAGCCACCAGTGTTCTCTTCCTCTCCAGCATCCTCTTCAGAATATAACCCGATGATTGCCCCAAATTGTGCAATCGAAATTGAGTACACAACCCCTACACAACGGAATTCTACCCCCTCATTGTCAAATGGCCCCGCTCTTGTTTTGAAAGCAAACGTGCTGTAGAATTCCATGTTATATTCGTGTACTGAGTGAAGCCGAGTGCAAAGAGCTGCTCGTAGTGGGCCGGTAACAAGATTGTTGAAGCGATCTATTTGGCCTACTGCTTCTAGAGTATCCAAGCAAACTTTTCGGGGATTTTCTTCGGGCCTAGTCTTGAGCACCTCATACCGCGCTTGAGCAGCCAGCTCACTGGTGTTAAATCTGGTAAATCTCTTGGCCATCTGAAAGAAAACACCAAACAATTAGCACGAAACAGTAAAATTTTCGAAGAGAACTAAAAACAGTCAGTTGAACACGACCCCGTGTTTAGCGGACACTCCCCATGTTTGCCTGAAATCAGCTGGACACGCCCCCGTGCTCGCCGAGCACGACCCCGTGCTCAGGCGTCTGTTTCCCAAAAATTTGATTTTTTGACCTAGTCCCGAAAACCTGAAATTTTTGGTCCAGTAGGGGCGGTTTTCCCCGAAAATGAAACCCCAAGTGCCGTTTTTCCCAAAACAAACTGTTTACCCCTTCAATTTCATCCTTTTCGGTTCAAAAACAAGGGTTTGAGGTTTTTGTGAGAAATCGGGCAAATCTACAAACAATACAAGTTGATTTACTTCCTATAACATGCATCTATACTAATACTAACAGATCTAAGCAAAAATTTGAGAGTTGATTCGGTTCAAGTTGAAGAACCCTATATTTTTCCCCAAATTTTTGATGTTAAACTACATGCAAGTGATTAATCTAACTAATTAAAGTGATGGAATCATACCTTAACGTTGTTAGAAGTCGGGGGAACGTTGAAATCTGCAAAAAATTTCTCCGGAACCAGAGAGTTCTTGGGGAAACGAGGCGTGTTGAAATGAGAAAATGAAAGAAAAAGGGATTTTATCCCTGTTGGACCGTTCTACGACCTTGAAACGTCAGTTAAGGCAGTTCATCTTTGAATACGAAGGCGGAATCAACGTAAACAAAGTTATAACAGCTAGTTTCCTTTTAATCTTTCTTTTCTGATTGATTTATGTGCTTGTACAATGTTTTCTGATACAAATCCGTCAGCACTTCGTCTCACATACAATGACCATCCTCTCTACAAATGAACTACACAACCCTATTTATAACCTGTTGATTTCGCTTGAACTCAGTTCAAGCTAAATCATCAGTTGTTGATTTCGCTTGAACCATTTCAAGTGAAATCTTCAAGTTAAATAAGTTAAAAACCCTAATTAAGACCCTGTTGTGTGTACATTCAACCTATCTAGACACAAGACTTGATTATGACGTAATCAACAGACATTTAATGCACCAACAGACTCCCCCTTGGATGTTGATGAAGTCTTTGGCTTCAAGTCTTTGTCTTTAACATTCTTCAAACATTGTAAAAACTCTCTTCAATCGTTATCTCAAACTTTAAACTTTAAACTTCAATCTTCCCTTTAACCGTTGATCTAGACTCCCCCTTTCACAGACTCCCCCTCTCGATATGCTAAAATCTGAGATATCTGGTTCAAGCTTTGACAATTAACTTCCGTTGGGAATAATGAAGTCCAATCCTGTTACTCAACCAACAAACATTACAATTCTATCTTTTCAACATTAAATCACAAACTCAATCAGTTTTAACAATCCACTCAAGTATTCAGGTCTAAGTTAATGACCCTGATCACTTGATTAATCTACCAAGTCCAAATTAATGACCTTGGTTGATCTTTTGACAAAACAATACTGATTTTAAAACAACAATTTCAAACATTTTCTGAAAATAACAAGTATCAAGTTAATGAACTTGTTTTTGTCTTTTCAAACAATTCAAACTTCATCAAAGTAAGCTCTCCTCATTCTTCAGTCCAGAATTTCCTGCATCTGCTTCAATCAACTGAGAATCCAACAATCAACTCTCTACTTTGGTTTGTCAGAAAATAAAGCAGAAATAAAATCTTTTTGGATTTTATAAAGTGTTCTAAACTAAGAAATGAAATACAGAAAACTTAAATTGCAGAAAGTAAACAAAGTAAACTATTTACAAACATATTTTGGCGAGCGTGTCAGGGAATCATATCAGTTTTTTAGACAAATCACAAGTACCGTTAAGCTTTATTTCATACTCAGACTTAAACAATTCACCTCGATTGTCGATATACTGATCCATCTTAAATTCTCACATAAATTTCAATTTACTCAGGATACGAATTAGATGAATTAAGAACTTAGCTCATTCATGTGTCCCACCTCTTGAATATACTCCCGTATCCAGAATCCCAATAATCAGTCTTACAGGTGAGTATACTACAATGATATCTGTATATAAATTAGGTATGCGAGGGCCGAGGGATCTCAGGTCGATACTTCCGTATACGCAGAGAGATATCAGCTTCGACTTTACGGTATGTCCCCTTTAGAGGATCTTTTTGCTTACATAGCAGCGATTATCAATTTTATTGTTTCATCGGCATGCTGAGGGTTTAATGCTATGTTTCAAGCATTGCAGCAAGCATTATCCAGGGACTAGGTCAGCACCACCGTTCAGCAGGAGTTCCGGAATAATACCCCAGACATCATTGAGTATAAAGACCTAGTATATCAGATTAAGAGACCTTTCAAACGAGATTTCAGGGGTTACCTATATATCCAAGTAGTGTTCCCCACGAAATTCACAAGTTTGAATTTAGGTTTATATCCCAAATAAATCTACTAATTGTGCGAAAACCTATCGACACATCATCAGTGAGACTGTTTAACTCATTTATACTTTACAAATCTTTAGCATACTGTAATCGTCTAGCCGATGTACTATCATTTTCCCTATATACACAAGCTCTTTTTCAGATTTTATCATGTTTTTGTATTTTTGCATTTTTTACTGTTTTTGTATTTTCTGAAAATAAACTATATACAAATATCTACTCCCCCTAAATACCAAAACAAGTAAAAAATCGACAAACCATTGCAGATTGTTTCTCGTCTTCATCCGCAACAGTACTCTCATCAACGCCCACAATTCCATCCGACACCGAAAGAAGCTTCATACCATTCAGTTTTAACAAATATTTAAACCGATTTTTATCAAAAGCTTTGGTATGTAAATCAGCTTTCTGTTCGTCAGTGTGGATTTTCTCAATTCGTATCAACTTTTTCTCAAAACAATCACGAATAAAGTGATGACGAATTTCTATGTGTTTAGTTTTAGCGTGATGTACTGGATTCTTTGTTATATTTATAGCGGCCTCATTATCAACAAAAAGAGGTGTGTTAAGAAACTGCAAACCGTAGTCGCGCATCTGTTGCTGTATCCACAAGATCTGAGAGCAGCAACTGCTAGCAGAAACATACTCCGCTTCACATGTAGATAACGCCACAGACGTTTGTTTCTTACACTGCCAGGTAACCAATCTAGGACCAAAGAACTGGCATCCTGCAGTTGTTGATTTTGAATTGACTTTGCAGCATCCGAAATCCGAATCGGAATACCCTTCGAGCGTAAAATCGCCTTTCCTAGGATACCACAACCCCAATGAAGGAGTTCCTTTCAGGTAGCGCAATATCCTCTTCACAATGATCATATGCGATGCTCTCGGGTTAGACTGAAATCTTGCTGCGAGGCACGTTGGGTACATTATATCAGGACGTGAAGCAGTTAGGTACATTAAAGAACCTATCATGGAACGGTAAAAAGTTTCATCAGCCTGTCTCCGGTGAGATCTGGGTGAATCCCATGATTTGTTGCAAGTGGGGTAGCAGCTGGAGTAGAACTTGACATCCCAAATTTCTCTAGAATATCATGAACATACTTTGACTGATGAATGAAAATTCCCTCAGGAAGTTGTTCAACTTGTAAACCCGGAAAGAATTTCATCTCCCCCATTGATGACATTTCAAACTTTTGCTTCATCACTGATTCAAAATCTTTGCATAGATTTTCATTTGTCGACCCAAAGATTATATCGTCCACATAAATCTGAACTATCAGAAGATGACCATCGACCTCTTTAGTGAAGAGAGTGGCATCCACTTTTCCACGAATGAACTTGTTGGCTAGTAGGTGTTGAGACAAAGTCTCGTACCAGGCTCTCGGGGCCTGGTGTAAACCATACAGCGCTTTGTCCAATAAGTAAACCTTGTTTTTGTGGATTGGATCGGTGAAGCCCGGTGGCTGACCGACATAAACCTCCTCTTTAACCTTCCCATAAAGAAACGCCGATTTAACATCCAACTGATAAACTTTGAAGTTCTTCCAAGACGCAAATGCTAGGAAAATTCTGATTGCCTCTAGTCGTGCTACAGGAGCATAGACTTTGGTAAAATCAATCCCCTCCTGTTGACTAAATCCCTGAACAACGAGTCGAGCTTTGTTCCTTACAACAACTCCTCTATCGTCCCTCTTGCACTTGAACACCCACTTGGTGTTAATCTTTCTTTGACCATCCGGCAAATCAACTAACTTCCACCCTCCCAATTTCTCGAATTGACTAAGTTCCTCCTGCATTGCATTGACCCAAGAGTCTTCAGTAAGCGCCTCTTTGTAAGTTCTTGGCTCAACCTGCGAGATAAAACAACTCAATGAGAATTCAGTTTGCAAAGGAGCAACTTTTGTATAAAAACATGTAAGCCCTTTATCAATCTGATTTCGAGTGCGAACGCCTGTCTGCAATTCTCCTATGATCAACTCCTCTGGATGATATGAAAGAGTTCGCGTCATCACTTCACTTGGAACATCTACATTTCCCTCCAGATTAGTAACATTCTGTTCTGCATCTTGTTCACCAACTTGGTTTGTTTGACTTGAAATCTGAATTTGCTCCCCCTCAGAATCTGAATCACCATGATCAAATACTGGCATGTTTTCAGCTTCTAGATTATCATTCTGAACCGACTGATTATCCTGAGCAACTTCATTCTGTTGGACATCATCATGTTTACCAGCATTACTTGGACCTGCTTCATCGTCATTTGAAGTTTCCGGTGATCTCCTCGAATACTCAGCTGGGAACCTTAGTTGCGACTCATATTCACGCAAAATATCCAACTCATCAAAGAAATCTTCATCATCCACTGATTCTTCTCTCATGTCAAACGAATCCCAAAGTTTGTCATAATGATAACGCCATGAATCACCAGGATTCTGTGGCGGCATAGTATAACCTTGACATTCAACATTTGCAGCTTCAATAATCCGCTTCTCACTTGGAACGAAGACACGTCGCATTGGATTTGCATAACCAACAAAAATTCCCTCAATGCTCTTCGGACCAAACTTTCCATGAGGCTCTATAACCGTACAGGGTGACCCAAACGGTTCTAGATACTTCAAATTCGGTTTGCGATTATTGATTAGCTCAAAGCATGTTTTGTTGAACTTCTTGACAGTGAGAACCCTGTTGAGCGTATAGCATGCGGTAGAAACAGCTTCAGCCCAAAAATTTATCGGTAACTTTGAATCTGCGAGCATAGTTCTAGCCGTCTCGATTAGTGTCCGGTTTTTGCGTTCTGCGACTCCATTCTGCTGCGGAGTGTACGGAGCACTAAACTCATGCAAAATACCTCTTTCATCACAAAATTCTTCCATCTTACTGTTCTTGAATTCAGTACCATTATCACTTCGAATTCTCTTGATACGCCTTTGGTACAAATTCTCAATCTTCCTGAACAGCCCCATCAAACTGTCAAATGTTTCATCTTTCGTCTTCAAGAAAGAAACCCATGAAAATCTGGAATAATCATCAGTAACGACCAAACAATAGTAATCTCCTGTAATACTTTTGACATTCACCGGACCAAACAAATCCATGTGAAGTCTTTCCAGCGGTCTCGAAACTGAATTGACTTGCTTTGTAGGGTGTGACTTTTTCTTCTGCTTGCCTTTGATGCAGTTAATGCACTCCCCTTCCAGATGAAAACCTTTGATATTAACACCCAAAACCAAATCATTATGCACCAAATGATTCATCTTCCTTAGGTGAATATGCCCCATCTTGCGGTGCCACAATCTTGATTCTTTCTCAGTTGCTCTAGACACGAAACAATGTGCTTGACCAGTAGTTGTAGTTGCTACACTCATATCTAACACATATAAATCATTCTCTCTAGGTGCCCTCATGATAATCCATTCTTCAGGAACAACAAAACCAGGTTTCAAAATCAAACATTCTTTATCAGTGAAGTGAGTAGTATACATATTGTCACAAATCTGCGAGATACTAAGCAGATTGTTCTCCAACTCAGTGATGTAGTTAACTCTCTCAAACGTCACAATCCCATTGGATAACGTTCCTTCACCAACAATTCTACCACCTTCATGACCTGCAAATCCCACATAACCACCATTGATATTCTTCACATCATACAGCAATGCAGTTTTTCCTGTCATATGTCGAGATGCACCACTATCCATGATCCATCTTGAAATGGCTCTTGGAAGATCCTGCACATACCACAAGTTGATTTTAAAACATTTCAATAAAGATGCCGATTCATGCTTCGCGATCCAGGAAGCTCCGGCAATTCAAACTGCTTATTCGAACATGGTATCCACCCAGGCCTCATCAGCCTTAGGTGTAACCTTGACTCTTGCAACTTGAATTTTGAAATTTTCAGCCTTCAAAGGTGGAAAATTTGCATCATAATCAACCGAAATTGATTCTTCAGCCTTTTTCACTTCAGAAGTTGAAATTTTCATTTCAGTTTTTGGTTTCCAAATTTGTTGAGTTAATGCAACCTGTTTATAAAACTTGTCGTTTTTAGTTACCACTTTCTTTACAGTTTCATTTTTCACTTTGATGTTGTTATTTTTCACACTCTTTTTCTCAACAACGATTGGTGCTTTACCCTTCACATCAACTTTCTTCTTTTGAATCTTCACATTTTCAGTCTTAGGCTTCACATTGGTACACTTTCGTGCAATGTGACCAACTTGATTACATCTAAAACATGTTCAAGTATCAACAATTCGACTTGTGCCTTCAGACTGATAATGTGAAGCTCTTTTCTCAAAGAACTCTTCATTTGATTTTGAAAAAATTTCATTTTCCTCATCAGAAAGTGAGCTTGAACTATTCACAAATACCTTCTTTTCTGCAAATCTTTTGTTTTGAAAACTCTTCTTCTGATAACTCTTACCACCCCGATAACCACCCGACCAATTGTTTCTATTGTTGTTAGAAAAACGTGGTGGAACAACAGGCTTTTTGTAATAAGCTTTATCTTTCTCAAAATTCATTTGCCTTTTTGTTTGACTCAAACTGTTCACTTCTGACAATTCAACTTCAACCAACTTGAAAACATTTGTCAATTTGTTCACATTAACATTCTCAATCAGAAACTCAGAATCCGAATACAACTTATCAGATCCAGCTATCTTGTACATCACAAGACCCGGTTCATCACTTAAGTTGTTTTTGGATTTTGATTTCTGAATGTACTTATCCAAGAAACACCCATCATCTTCAGTTGAATCAGACATTAAAACACTTTCAGCTGTGCTCTTAACAATCTCTGTCTGAACACTATCATCAGATGATGTAAAAGTAACATCAATGTTTTCTGGAAGTTTAACTTCTTTTTCTTCCTCAATTTCAACCAACCCAGATTGCTTTTTCGTGTAGTTATCAAGAACAGGTGGTGGAACTTGATGAAACCCCACCCCAGTTCCATCACAATACACATCTTCGCCCGCTTTGTCTTTCCCGATGGGTTTGGGAATAATGTGTTGCAAAACAAAGCTTGCAGAGCTGTAACTGTTAAGCTTCAACTGGATTCGCTCGTTTTCGATTACAACCTCTTGAACTTTAAGTTTCAATTTAGCGATTTCATCCAGTTGTTGGTTGATTGATTCTTCTTTTACTCTAAGCACTGCTCTTAAATGTTCATTTTCTTTAAAAGTTTTACCATTTCGATCATCACAATCTTTCATTGTGCTTTTGAGTTTTTCAAAATTTTCAGAAATCTGACGGTTTTCAAGAATCAACTTTTCATTTTCTTGTTTAATTTTGTCATGATCAATTTTATCATTTTCAATTTGTTTAGTTAATTCTCTTATCCGTTCAGTTGAAGCTTTAACTGTTTTGTCACGATCAAGAATCTGATTCTCCACGCTTCTGACCTTTGCTGTCAGATCATCAACTTTTTTCCCGTTGAGATACGTGACTGTGCTACAAAATTTGCACTCTTTGTTGCAATTTTTGCAATCAGCATTTCCATCGATTTTCTTACCTGACACATTTGTTGACACATCTGAACTGACCTGGCTTTTTGACTCAGACACGGAGTTAGAGTCTACCTCAAGTGCCTTAGCAGCTAGCACTTTGTCAGCCATTCTTCCAAGATTTTCAGCAGTCAACTCCTGCGTTGTGTCAATAACTCCAGTATCAATCTTCTTTGCTTTCTCGATCTCTTCTTTCTCTTTTCTCTCTTTCTCTTTCTCTTCTTCTTTCATTTTCTCGGTTGGAGTTCCCCACCATTTGTGTTGCCAATACTCATCATCATCTTTGTACTGCTGGATTATGGCTTCGATATCAAGCGTACTATCATCGATCGCAATATTTCCATACTCATCAAGATAACACTCTCTATTTGGATCCCATCTATTGGCTCTCCTCGCTTCCAGAAAAATACGAGATATTCTAATGATTTTGTTTTCAGCTATCATTTTTCTGTATCTATACTTCTGCTCTTCAGTTCTATCATCTTTCCACGGAATAGGTTCATCGTTTTTTGCCATGAATGCGTAACCAACCGCATCTTCTTCCGGTAGAACCTCTTGACTCCAATCATAACCCTCATCATCATGAACTCATGCACAAGAACAAGGCAACCCGACAATTCTCTCCAATTCAGAAGGTTCAACACGGGCCGTGCCCAACCAACACGGCCCCGTGCTGAACCACCTGCAGAAAAACGCCCAGTTCAGGTACCTGGACACGGGCCGTGTTCACCCGACACGCCCCCGTGTCCAGACTTCTGTTTCTCTTGTTTTAATTTTGTTACTGGCACTTGAACACGGGGCCGTGCCCGGATAACACGGGGCCGTGTTCAGCGCCCAGTAACAGAAAATTTTTGCTTTTTAACACCATTTTACACATCTAATCAACCTAAAAATTTATTTTTGGGACACATTGAGGACAATGTGTAATTTAAGTGTGGGGGGGATGCTAAAACCTTGAATTTTGCAAATCCTAAATACAAGCCTTACACAAAACTCTATTGAACCGCTAATCACCCCAAATTTTTTCAAAAAATTTCATTTTTCTTACTTGTCTAGGTTTAACTCGGGAAATTCAAGTTCTCAAAAAGGTTATATTTTTACAAATTTACAACCGATAGCGTAGTGATAAAAAGAACCAACATAAGAAAATTATGAAAAGGCATGACAAACTTAGTTAAAATTTGATTATATATACTTGATCCCATAAAAACCCATTCCCACAAAAGTGAGTTTTGAGCCTTTATTGAGCATACAATTACATATCATTAGACTAAATGCTCATTTTTCGTTTCTTGTGTGAATAGCCGCTTGGTTCTTACAACTCTAGAACTTGCCATGATGATACATTCCCGGTCCTTATCAACTTAAACCCGAGTAAGTAAATGATGGAGGCATTAGGACTAACCCTTTTTATTTCTACACCATTATTTTTCTTTTTCTTTTACCACCTACCCAAAAATCCCCCTAGTTAACCCCTTTGAGCCTAAACCTTTTCATTTCATCACCCAAACCAAAAACCCTTTTACCCACCAAAACCTTTTATTTTTAACCCTTTGTTTTAGTAACAAGTTCGGTTTTTCGTAAGATCAAAAAAAAAATGTGTTGATGATGAAGCAAAAAGAAAATAAACAAACAAGTTCATCAAAAATAACTTTGTTTGAATAAAAGCTTCATCAAAATAAAAAAAGTTACAAAAATAAAAAGTCTTACGAAAACCAACACTTGTTACGCTTTTCGCCCTTTTTTCTACTAACCACTAACCACTATCCCAACCACCTACCTTTAACCCAAGCCTAATCCTTAACCCACAAAGTCCTCTTGATATTTACAAAGGTATAAAAGTTAAAAAGGAGGAGGATTGATTGCTTGGCAAGCTTATGGTAGGAATAAGTTCCATGCCGCTCTCGAGTGATTCACTAAAAATACACCTTCGGCCGAGTGTGAGTGATTTCTCCCGTGAGGTATGTGAACTCGTATATAAATGGAATTTTAAAAAGGCATGTTATGCCCAAATAAGTAATTTCTCCTATGAAACGTTCTAAATAAACCATTACGAATAGGATTGTAAATAGATAAAAATAAAACCCAAAAAGATCTTAGATATCCCGACACTCTACGACAAGCCCGAAACCTTCTCTTCTACCCATTCCATTTGAGAGTGTAAGCCACATATTAAAGAGTTTTGCTTGAGGACAAGCAAAAGTTCAAGTGTGGGGGTATTTGATGTGTGTAAAATGCAACATATAAATTACATCAAATAAGGCATAAAACTAACCCTTTTTAAGTACTAATATTGGAAAAAGAGTGTTTTTGTCTTCCTTTTGTATTTTCAGGATTAAATGAGCTCAAAAACACAAAAGAAGCAAAAAGACAGCTAATTCCAACATAAATACAAGGAAAGGAACATAAGTGGACTGCCCGACCCCTCAACGGCACCTTCCAAAGCAAAATAGAGAAGGCAGAAGACTGAACACGCCCCGTGCTCAGCCAGCACGGGGCCGTGCCCAAGAAGCAGCAGAAAAGACAAACCTATAGAAGCTTCTATTGCCCACCACGGGCCGTGCCCAGCGAACACGGGGGCATGTCGAAAGTACAGCAGGCGCATTAATTGTAATTGCGAATTACAATTAATGAGGAGAGAGAGTGTCAGACAGGCACGGGGCCGTGCCCAGCGGACACGGGGCCGTGCCCAGCTCTCTGTTCAGCCTATAATAGGAGTGCTTGGATTCATTTCAACTCATCCCTTGGCACACCACCTCTCTCACACTTCATCCACCACCCACCACCATCACAACACCATCATCCACCACCATCATCCATTGTCCATCGTAGAGTGTGTGAGTCGTCTCGGGATCCAAGATTGATCGTAAGAGTTCTTGACAATCAAGGCCATGTTTGCCTAAGTCTCTTACATCACTTGGTGAAGACAAAGTGTCTAGTATAATACTTTTTATTTCTAATCTTTTGCACTTTTTATTTGGTTTTGTATTAATGACTTTAATAACTAGTTACTTATGTTGAAGGTGATCTTTCCTTATCATTTGTCCGTGGTGTCTTGGCATTATTTTACTGTCTATATAAAATAAAGGATTTTCACCATTCATATCTCCACGGTCTATATGGAGGTATGTTGGCTACCTGGTCGGGGGTTAAGGGAATGGTTTGGTAAAGGTCTTGCCATTGTTCAGCGTTTAGAGGTCCTGCAATGGACCTTAGTAGGACCTCCTTCAATGCTTCACGGTATTGGATGGCGGGGGTCCAAACTCTTTGATCCCCTCATAAGTTAACTACTATTAATACTATAACCCGGCTATTTAGGACTGTATCCCTGCTGACTCAGACTACTTAGCCGAGGGTAACGTCACCGCCAAAAGCGGGGCCTACCACAATACTGCATTAATAACTTAATTCATTATCTTCCAATAATCCACCCATTTAGGATTGTATCCTTGCTGACTCAAACTACTGGGGTGAGGGTAACGTCACCTTCAAAAGAGGGGCCTACTACAATAACTAAGATAATCTCTTAATTATGTGCAAAAGTGCGGAAATAATCAAAGGTTATACTAGATACGAGTCGGAACCAAGTGATTCATCTTGTCTATCTGTTTTTTCTTTTATTTTTATTTTCAGCATTTTAGTTAGTTTTTATTTTTCTTAGTTTAAAACATTTTTCTAAACTTTTTATTTTGATTAGACGTTGAGGATAAACCGGTACTAAAAGCTCTTGTGTCCTTGGACGACCTCGGTATCTTACCAACACTATACTACGCTCAACGATGGGTGCACTTGCCCATATGTGTGTTTAGTGTTAGTGAAATATCGTGTTTTAAAAATTTAAAACTTGGCTAAAAATAAGTGTTAAAAAGGGCTTCAAATATACACCTAATATATATAACACTTCGCACGCATCAAGTTTTTGGCGCCGTTGCCGGGGACACAAGGATTTTAAGAAAGTTAGGAATCAACGGCCTAATCATTTTTTTTATTTTTCTTTTTATTTTTTTTGGATTTTCTTAGTTTTTCAGCTTCTGCAGCGCTCAGCACGGGCCGTTCCCGGTCAGACACGGGCCGTGCCCAGCATCATCACTGGCAGTTTTTATTTTCTGAGTTACAGAGAGCTGAACACGGGGCCGTGTCGGTGCAACACGGGGTCGTGTCCAACTCCCAGTAACAGGGATCCAGAAAACAATCACTGTGCCTCTGACCACGGGCCGTGTTCACTGAGCACGGGGCCGTGGTGAATATTCTGACCAACGTTCTTTTCCGTTTTTATTGCAGGACTTGGAACCTAGGCGCCACGTCTGAACCTCCTACGTAGTGCATGAGCTCCAGTTCTAGTAGAGACATAAAAGAACCTCTAGAAGAACCCGAACGCTTTCTCAGAAAAAGACTTAAAGCCAAAAATCAAGAGAAAGTTTCGGGGGACCCACTTCCAATGGCGGACCAACGTACCCTCATGGATTACCTACGGCCCACCGTAGGCAATCTCGGCGCCGCTATCAATGCACCGAATGTCGAAGCCAATAACTTCGAACTTCGGCCGCATTTGATACAAATGCTCCAAAACTCCGCAACCTTCCACGGGCTTGCGGACGAGGATCCCCATCTACATATTACTAACTTCTTAGAAATATGTGATACCTTTCGGATCAATGGAGCATCAAATGACGCCATCCGCCTTCGAATGTTTCCATTTTCACTAAAAGACCGAGCTAAGGCTTGGCTTAACACCCTCCCAGTTGGATCGGTAAACACTTGGGATGAACTTGCCCAAAAGTTTTTATATAAGTATTTCCCTCCTGCTAAAACGGCTAAATTAATGACTGAAATTAATACATACTCACAAGAGGATGGGGAATCCTTATATGAAACTTGGGAAAGGTTCAAGGAGCTTCTAAGAAAGTGTCCTCATCACGGTCTAGCGGTATGGCAACAAGTATCCACTTTCTACAATGGGTTGTTGCCACACACAAGACAAACACTTGATTCAAGCTCCGGGGGACTTTTAGGTAATCGTCGCCCAAATGAAATATATAACCAAATTGAGGAAATTGCTCAAACCAATTTTCAATGGCACACTCCCCGAGGTAATAAATCTATTGCCCCGGGCGCCCATAAGGTTGATGAAAGCACCTCTTTACAAGCCCAAATCGAGGCCCTCTCTTCAAAAATCAAAAAGCTAGAAATGACTAAAACGGCCTCGGTTATGGCTTGCGAAGGGTGTGGTGGGTCACATGAAAATTGGAGTTGTATGAAAGAATTAGATGAACAAACAGAAACGGTAAACTACATTGATAATAGACCTAGGCCGTCGGGTCCTCCAACGGGTACCTACAACCAAGGATGGCGTAACCACCCAATTTTGGTTGGAGAGATCCCGGCAATAGTAGTAACCAACAAAACCAATGAACTAATTTTCAACAACCAAAAAATTTCTCTCAACAACAAGGTGGAAGAGAAAGGCTTGAAGATACTATATCTCGCCTCATCTCTGACACTGAAAAGAAAAACTCGGATCGATTTCAACAATTGGAATCGAATTTTAGAAATCAACAAGCTAGCATTCAAAACGGTGAAAAACAATTAAATCAACTAGCTCAAAATTTCTCCGAGAGACCACAAGGCGCGTTACCTAGTAATACCGAAACCAACCCGAAGGCACAAGTACACCTCATCACATTGAGAAATCGAACCGTGGGTCCCGAGGATGCTCCATTGCCGCCAAATGAAGGAAGCCATTCTAGCCAGCCTGTGACTCCTCCTGCGCCAGAAAAGGCTTCTCTACCAACTCAAGAGCCCACCAAGACTCCCCCAATTCCGTACCCCGGTAGGTTAAATCGTCAAAAGACCGATGAGCAATTCGCTAAATTTGAAAATTTACTAAAACAATTGCATGTTAATATTCCTTTTATCGAGGTCCTAACCCAAATGCCTAAATACACAAAATTTATGAGGGATTTCCTCACAAACAAAAGGAAAATTGAATCATTGCAATTAGTTAACTTAGGCGAAGAATGCTCCGCCTTAGTGCTCAACAAACTTCCACAAAAGAAAATCGATCCCGGAAGCTTCACAATTCCTTGCTCGATTGGGGAATCTCCCGTTCGTAATGCATTAGCCGATCTTGGGGCTAGCATTAACCTCACGCCCACATCAATGTTCAAACGACTCGGCCTAGGAACAACAAGCCCTACAAAGATGAGCATACAACTTGCCGACAGATCCGTCAAATTTCCACAAGGTGTCGCTGAGAATTTGTTGGTAAAAGTTGACAACTTCGTTTTCCCAACCGACTTTGTCATCCTAGACATGTAAGAAGACACCGATGTCCCTCTCATCCTCGGGAGGCCATTTCTAGCCACCGCCCAAGCAGTGGTAGACATGAATGACGGAACTTTAACATTGAAGTTTGGAGATGAGGAGGTGAAGTTTGAATGTGGAAAAAGAATTGAGGACGAAGACCCGGTCAACTACATGCAGATCATAGACTCAAGGTTGGATGATGCTCTCCGACGGTGTAACATGGGATGCAATACATCCCACTTGGGTGACATATGACCGGCTTTGGGTCCAGCCAAGGACCCTTATAAACGTGGCGCACCACGGAGGCATTCCGCGGAACTATCCTTAGTTTAATTTAGATTAATTTTTATGTTTTCTAGTTAGTATTAATTTTTAGGAATAAAACACACTCATGGTGGTAAAGGATGAAAAGGGGAACGAGAAAAATGAACTCATGCACAAGAACAAGGCAACCCGACAATTCTCTCCAATTCAGAAGGTTCAACACGGGCCGTGCCCAACCAACACGGCCCCGTGCTGAACCACCTGCAGAAAAACGCCCAGTTCAGGTACCTGGACACGGGCCGTGTTCACCCGACACGCCCCCGTGTCCAGACTTCTGTTTCTCTTGTTTTAATTTTGTTACTGGCACTTGAACACGGGGCCGTGCCCGGATAACACGGGGCCGTGTTCAGCGCCCAGTAACAGAAAATTTTTGCTTTTTAACACCATTTTACACATCTAATCAACCTAAAAATTTATTTTTGGGACACATTGAGGACAATGTGTAATTTAAGTGTGGGGGGGATGCTAAAACCTTGAATTTTGCAAATCCTAAATACAAGCCTTACACAAAACTCTATTGAACCGCTAATCACCCCAAATTTTTTCAAAAAATTTCATTTTTCTTACTTGTCTAGGTTTAACTCGGGAAATTCAAGTTCTCAAAAAGGTTATATTTTTACAAATTTACAACCGATAGCGTAGTGATAAAAAGAACCAACATAAGAAAATTATGAAAAGGCATGACAAACTTAGTTAAAATTTGATTATATATACTTGATCCCATAAAAACCCATTCCCACAAAAGTGAGTTTTGAGCCTTTATTGAGCATACAATTACATATCATTAGACTAAATGCTCATTTTTCGTTTCTTGTGTGAATAGCCGCTTGGTTCTTACAACTCTAGAACTTGCCATGATGATACATTCCCGGTCCTTATCAACTTAAACCCGAGTAAGTAAATGATGGAGGCATTAGGACTAACCCTTTTTATTTCTACACCATTATTTTTCTTTTTCTTTTACCACCTACCCAAAAATCCCCCTAGTTAACCCCTTTGAGCCTAAACCTTTTCATTTCATCACCCAAACCAAAAACCCTTTTACCCACCAAAACCTTTTATTTTTAACCCTTTGTTTTAGTAACAAGTTCGGTTTTTCGTAAGATCAAAAAAAAAAATGTGTTGATGATGAAGCAAAAAGAAAATAAACAAACAAGTTCATCAAAAATAACTTTGTTTGAATTAAAGCTTCATCAAAATAAAAAAAGTTACAAAAATAAAAAGTCTTACGAAAACCAACACTTGTTACGCTTTTCGCCCTTTTTTCTACTAACCACTAACCACTATCCCAACCACCTACCTTTAACCCAAGCCTAATCCTTAACCCACAAAGTCCTCTTGATATTTACAAAGGTATAAAAGTTAAAAAGGAGGAGGATTGATTGCTTGGCAAGCTTATGGTAGGAATAAGTTCCATGCCGCTCTCGAGTGATTCACTAAAAATACACCTTCGGCCGAGTGTGAGTGATTTCTCCCGTGAGGTATGTGAACTCGTATATAAATGGAATTTTAAAAAGGCATGTTATGCCCAAATAAGTAATTTCTCCTATGAAACGTTCTAAATAAACCATTACGAATAGGATTGTAAATAGATAAAAATAAAACCCAAAAAGATCTTAGATATCCCGACACTCTACGACAAGCCCGAAACCTTCTCTTCTACCCATTCCATTTGAGAGTGTAAGCCACATATTAAAGAGTTTTGCTTGAGGACAAGCAAAAGTTCAAGTGTGGGGGTATTTGATGTGTGTAAAATGCAACATATAAATTACATCAAATAAGGCATAAAACTAACCCTTTTTAAGTACTAATATTGGAAAAAGAGTGTTTTTGTCTTCCTTTTGTATTTTCAGGATTAAATGAGCTCAAAAACACAAAAGAAGCAAAAAGACAGCTAATTCCAACATAAATACAAGGAAAGGAACATAAGTGGACTGCCCGACCCCTCAACGGCACCTTCCAAAGCAAAATAGAGAAGGCAGAAGACTGAACACGCCCCGTGCTCAGCCAGCACGGGGCCGTGCCCAAGAAGCAGCAGAAAAGACAAACCTATAGAAGCTTCTATTGCCCACCACGGGCCGTGCCCAGCGAACACGGGGGCATGTCGAAAGTACAGCAGGCGCATTAATTGTAATTGCGAATTACAATTAATGAGGAGAGAGAGTGTCAGACAGGCATGGGGCCGTGCCCAGCGGACACGGGGCCGTGCCCAGCTCTCTGTTCAGCCTATAATAGGAGTGCTTGGATTCATTTCAACTCATCCCTTGGCACACCACCTCTCTCACACTTCATCCACCACCCACCACCATCACAACACCATCATCCACCACCATCATCCATTGTCCATCGTAGAGTGTGTGAGTCGTCTCGGGATCCAAGATTGATCGTAAGAGTTCTTGACAATCAAGGCCATGTTTGCCTAAGTCTCTTACATCACTTGGTGAAGACAAAGTGTCTAGTATAATACTTTTTATTTCTAATCTTTTGCACTTTTTATTTGGTTTTGTATTAATGACTTTAATAACTAGTTACTTATGTTGAAGGTGATCTTTCCTTATCATTTGTCCGTGGTGTCTTGGCATTATTTTACTGTCTATATAAAATAAAGGATTTTCACCATTCATATCTCCACGGTCTATATGGAGGTATGTTGGCTACCTGGTCGGGGGTTAAGGGAATGGTTTGGTAAAGGTCTTGCCATTGTTCAGCGTTTAGAGGTCCTGCAATGGACCTTAGTAGGACCTCCTTCAATGCTTCACGGTATTGGATGGCGGGGGTCCAAACTCTTTGATCCCCTCATAAGTTAACTACTATTAATACTATAACCCGGCTATTTAGGACTGTATCCCTGCTGACTCAGACTACTTAGCCGAGGGTAACGTCACCGCCAAAAGCGGGGCCTACCACAATACTGCATTAATAACTTAATTCATTATCTTCCAATAATCCACCCTTTTAGGATTGTATCCTTGCTGACTCAAACTACTGGGGTGAGGGTAACGTCACCTTCAAAAGAGGGGCCTACTACAATAACTAAGATAATCTCTTAATTATGTGCAAAAGTGCGGAAATAATCAAAGGTTATACTAGATACGAGTCGGAACCAAGTGATTCATCTTGTCTATCTGTTTTTTCTTTTATTTTTATTTTCAGCATTTTAGTTAGTTTTTATTTTTCTTAGTTTAAAACATTTTTCTAAACTTTTTATTTTGATTAGACGTTGAGGATAAACCGGTACTAAAAGCTCTTGTGTCCTTGGACGACCTCGGTATCTTACCAACACTATACTACGCTCAACGATGGGTGCACTTGCCCATATGTGTGTTTAGTGTTAGTGAAATATCGTGTTTTAAAAATTTAAAACTTGGCTAAAAATAAGTGTTAAAAAGGGCTTCAAATATACACCTAATATATATAACACTTCGCACGCATCAAGTTTTTGGCACCGTTGCCGGGGACACAAGGATTTTAAGAAAGTTAGGAATCAACGGCCTAATCATTTTTTTTATTTTTCTTTTTATTTTTTTTGGATTTTCTTAGTTTTTCAGCTTCTGCAGCGCTCAGCACGGGCCGTTCCCGGTCAGACACGGGCCGTGCCCAGCATCATCACTGGCAGTTTTTATTTTCTGAGTTACAGAGAGCTGAACACGGGGCCGTGTCGGTGCAACACGGGGTCGTGTCCAACTCCCAGTAACAGGGATCCAGAAAACAATCACTGTGCCTCTGACCACGGGCCGTGTTCACTGAGCACGGGGCCGTGGTGAATATTCTGACCAACGTTCTTTTCCGTTTTTATTGCAGGACTTGGAACCTAGGCGCCACGTCTGAACCTCCTACGTAGTGCATGAGCTCCAGTTCTAGTAGAGACATAAAAGAACCTCTAGAAGAACCCGAACGCTTTCTCAGAAAAAGACTTAAAGCCAAAAATCAAGAGAAAGTTTCGGGGGACCCACTTCCAATGGCGGACCAACGTACCCTCATGGATTACCTACGGCCCACCGTAGGCAATCTCGGCGCCGCTATCAATGCACCGAATGTCGAAGCCAATAACTTCGAACTTCGGCCGCATTTGATACAAATGCTCCAAAACTCCGCAACCTTCCACGGGCTTGCGGACGAGGATCCCCATCTACATATTACTAACTTCTTAGAAATATGTGATACCTTTCGGATCAATGGAGCATCAAATGACGCCATCCGCCTTCGAATGTTTCCATTTTCACTAAAAGACCGAGCTAAGGCTTGGCTTAACACCCTCCCAGTTGGATCGGTAAACACTTGGGATGAACTTGCCCAAAAGTTTTTATATAAGTATTTCCCTCCTGCTAAAACGGCTAAATTAATGACTGAAATTAATACATACTCACAAGAGGATGGGGAATCCTTATATGAAACTTGGGAAAGGTTCAAGGAGCTTCTAAGAAAGTGTCCTCATCACGGTCTAGCGGTATGGCAACAAGTATCCACTTTCTACAATGGGTTGTTGCCACACACAAGACAAACACTTGATTCAAGCTCCGGGGGACTTTTAGGTAATCGTCGCCCAAATGAAATATATAACCAAATTGAGGAAATTGCTCAAACCAATTTTCAATGGCACACTCCCCGAGGTAATAAATCTATTGCCCCGGGCGCCCATAAGGTTGATGAAAGCACCTCTTTACAAGCCCAAATCGAGGCCCTCTCTTCAAAAATCAAAAAGCTAGAAATGACTAAAACGGCCTCGGTTATGGCTTGCGAAGGGTGTGGTGGGTCACATGAAAATTGGAGTTGTATGAAAGAATTAGATGAACAAACAGAAACGGTAAACTACATTGATAATAGACCTAGGCCGTCGGGTCCTCCAACGGGTACCTACAACCAAGGATGGCGTAACCACCCAATTTTGGTTGGAGAGATCCCGGCAATAGTAGTAACCAACAAAACCAATGAACTAATTTTCAACAACCAAAAAATTTCTCTCAACAACAAGGTGGAAGAGAAAGGCTTGAAGATACTATATCTCGCCTCATCTCTGACACTGAAAAGAAAAACTCGGATCGATTTCAACAATTGGAATCGAATTTTAGAAATCAACAAGCTAGCATTCAAAACGTTGAAAAACAATTAAATCAACTAGCTCAAAATTTCTCCGAGAGACCACAAGGCGCGTTACCTAGTAATACCGAAACCAACCCGAAGGCACAAGTACACCTCATCACATTGAGAAATCGAACCGTGGGTCCCGAGGATGCTCCATTGCCGCCAAATGAAGGAAGCCATTCTAGCCAGCCTGTGACTCCTCCTGCGCCAGAAAAGGCTTCTCTACCAACTCAAGAGCCCACCAAGACTCCCCCAATTCCGTACCCCGGTAGGTTAAATCGTCAAAAGACCGATGAGTAATTCGCTAAATTTGAAAATTTACTAAAACAATTGCATGTTAATATTCCTTTTATCGAGGTCCTAACCCAAATGCCTAAATACACAAAATTTATGAGGGATTTCCTCACAAACAAAAGGAAAATTGAATCATTGCAATTAGTTAACTTAGGCGAAGAATGCTCCGCCTTAGTGCTCAACAAACTTCCACAAAAGAAAATCGATCCCGGAAGCTTCACAATTCCTTGCTCGATTGGGGAATCTCCCGTTCGTAATGCATTAGCCGATCTTGGGGCTAGCATTAACCTCATGCCCACATCAATGTTCAAACGACTCGGCCTAGGAACAACAAGCCCTACAAAGATGAGCATACAACTTGCCGACAGATCCGTCAAATTTCCACAAGGTGTCGCTGAGAATTTGTTGGTAAAAGTTGACAACTTCGTTTTCCCAACCGACTTTGTCATCCTAGACATGTAAGAAGACACCGATGTCCCTCTCATCCTCGGGAGGCCATTTCTAGCCACCGCCCAAGCAGTGGTAGACATGAATGACGGAACTTTAACATTGAAGTTTGGAGATGAGGAGGTGAAGTTTGAATGTGGAAAAAGAATTGAGGACGAAGACCCGGTCAACTACATGCAGATCATAGACTCAAGCTTGGATGATGCTCTCCGACGGTGTAACATGGGATGCAATACATCCCACTTGGGTGACATATGACCGGCTTTGGGTCCAGCCAAGGACCCTTATAAACGTGGCGCACCACGGAGGCATTCCGCGGAACTATCCTTAGTTTAATTTAGATTAATTTTTATGTTTTCTAGTTAGTATTAATTTTTAGGAATAAAACACACTCATGGTGGTAAAGGATGAAAAGGGGAACGAGAAAAATGAACTCATGCACAAGAACAAGGCAACCCGACAATTCTCTCCAATTCAGAAGGTTCAACACGGGCCGTGCCCAACCAACACGGCCCCGTGCTGAACCACCTGCAGAAAAACGCCCAGTTCAGGTACCTGGACACGGGCCGTGTTCACCCGACACGCCCCCGTGTCCAGACTTCTGTTTCTCTTGTTTTAATTTTGTTACTGGCACTTGAACACGGGGCCGTGCCCGGATAACACGGGGCCGTGTTCAGCGCCCAGTAACAGAAAATTTTTGCTTTTTAACACCATTTTACACATCTAATCAACCTAAAAATTTATTTTTGGGACACATTGAGGACAATGTGTAATTTAAGTGTGGGGGGGATGCTAAAACCTTGAATTTTGCAAATCCTAAATACAAGCCTTACACAAAACTCTATTGAACCGCTAATCACCCCAAATTTTTTCAAAAAATTTCATTTTTCTTACTTGTCTAGGTTTAACTCGGGAAATTCAAGTTCTCAAAAAGGTTATATTTTTACAAATTTACAACCGATAGCGTAGTGATAAAAAGAACCAACATAAGAAAATTATGAAAAGGACTGACAAACTTAGTTAAATTTTGATTATATATACTTGATCCCATAAAAACCCATTCCCACAAAAGTGAGTTTTGAGCCTTTATTGAGCATACAATTACATATCATTAGACTAAATGCTCATTTTTCGTTTCTTGTGTGAATAGCCGCTTGGTTCTTACAACTCTAGAACTTGCCATGATGATACATTCCCGGTCCTTATCAACTTAAACCCGAGTAAGTAAATGATGGAGGCATTAGGACTAACCCTTTTTATTTCTACACCATTATTTTTCTTTTTCTTTTACCACCTACCCAAAAATCCCCCTAGTTAACCCCTTTGAGCCTAAACCTTTTCATTTCATCACCCAAACCAAAAACCCTTTTACCCACCAAAACCTTTTATTTTTAACCCTTTGTTTTAGTAACAAGTTCGGTTTTTCGTAAGATCAAAAAAAAAATGTGTTGATGATGAAGCAAAAAGAAAATAAACAAACAAGTTCATCAAAAATAACTTTGTTTGAATAAAAGCTTCATCAAAATAAAAAAAGTTACAAAAATAAAAAGTCTTACGAAAACCAACACTTGTTACGCTTTTCGCCCTTTTTTCTACTAACCACTAACCACTATCCCAACCACCTACCTTTAACCCAAGCCTAATCCTTAACCCACAAAGTCCTCTTGATATTTACAAAGGTATAAAAGTTAAAAAGGAGGAGGATTGATTGCTTGGCAAGCTTATGGTAGGAATAAGTTCCATGCCGCTCTCGAGTGATTCACTAAAAATACACCTTCGGCCGAGTGTGAGTGATTTCTCCCGTGAGGTATGTGAACTCGTATATAAATGGAATTTTAAAAAGGCATGTTATGCCCAAATAAGTAATTTCTCCTATGAAACGTTCTAAATAAACCATTACGAATAGGATTGTAAATAGATAAAAATAAAACCCAAAAAGATCTTAGATATCCCGACACTCTACGACAAGCCCGAAACCTTCTCTTCTACCCATTCCATTTGAGAGTGTAAGCCACATATTAAAGAGTTTTGCTTGAGGACAAGCAAAAGTTCAAGTGTGGGGGTATTTGATGTGTGTAAAATGCAACATATAAATTACATCAAATAAGGCATAAAACTAACCCTTTTTAAGTACTAATATTGGAAAAAGAGTGTTTTTGTCTTCCTTTTGTATTTTCAGGATTAAATGAGCTCAAAAACACAAAAGAAGCAAAAAGACAGCTAATTCCAACATAAATACAAGGAAAGGAACATAAGTGGACTGCCCGACCCCTCAACGGCACCTTCCAAAGCAAAATAGAGAAGGCAGAAGACTGAACACGCCCCGTGCTCAGCCAGCACGGGGCCGTGCCCAAGAAGCAGCAGAAAAGACAAACCTATAGAAGCTTCTATTGCCCACCACGGGCCGTGCCCAGCGAACACGGGGGCATGTCGAAAGTACAGCAGGCGCATTAATTGTAATTGCGAATTACAATTAATGAGGAGAGAGAGTGTCAGACAGGCACGGGGCCGTGCCCAGCTCTCTGTTCAGCCTATAATAGGAGTGCTTGGATTCATTTCAACTCATCCCTTGGCACACCACCTCTCTCACACTTCATCCACCACCCACCACCATCACAACACCATCATCCACCACCATCATCCATTGTCCATCGTAGAGTGTGTGAGTCGTCTCGGGATCCAAGATTGATCGTAAGAGTTCTTGACAATCAAGGCCATGTTTGCCTAAGTCTCTTACATCACTTGGTGAAGACAAAGTGTCTAGTATAATACTTTTTATTTCTAATCTTTTGCACTTTTTATTTGGTTTTGTATTAATGACTTTAATAACTAGTTACTTATGTTGAAGGTGATCTTTCCTTATCATTTGTCCGTGGTGTCTTGGCATTATTTTACTGTCTATATAAAATAAAGGATTTTCACCATTCATATCTCCACGGTCTATATGGAGGTATGTTGGCTACCTGGTCGGGGGTTAAGGGAATGGTTTGGTAAAGGTCTTGCCATTGTTCAGCGTTTAGAGGTCCTGCAATGGACCTTAGTAGGACCTCCTTCAATGCTTCACGGTATTGGATGGCGGGGGTCCAAACTCTTTGATCCCCTCATAAGTTAACTACTATTAATACTATAACCCGGCTATTTAGGACTGTATCCCTGCTGACTCAGACTACTTAGCCGAGGGTAACGTCACCGCCAAAAGCGGGGCCTACCACAATACTGCATTAATAACTTAATTCATTATCTTCCAATAATCCACCCATTTAGGATTGTATCCTTGCTGACTCAAACTACTGGGGTGAGGGTAACGTCACCTTCAAAAGAGGGGCCTACTACAATAACTAAGATAATCTCTTAATTATGTGCAAAAGTGCGGAAATAATCAAAGGTTATACTAGATACGAGTCGGAACCAAGTGATTCATCTTGTCTATCTGTTTTTTCTTTTATTTTTATTTTCAGCATTTTAGTTAGTTTTTATTTTTCTTAGTTTAAAACATTTTTCTAAACTTTTTATTTTGATTAGACGTTGAGGATAAACCGGTACTAAAAGCTCTTGTGTCCTTGGACGACCTCGGTATCTTACCAACTCTATACTACGCTCAACGATGGGTGCACTTGCCCATATGTGTGTTTAGTGTTAGTGAAATATCGTGTTTTATAAATTTAAAACTTGGCTAAAAATAAGTGTTAAAAAGGGCTTCAAATATACACCTAATATATATAACACTTCGCACGCATCAATAATATAGATCCAAATTCTGTTGATAAGATGAATGATTAACTTTGTACGTCTTCTTCAATTCCAGTTCATGACTTTCAAGTCTCTCAATCACCAAATCTGGTTTCAACTTTTCAGGAACAATAGTATTCTTCAACATCAGTGCATAATATCTCCAATCCATCTCGTCTGGTAATGAATCGAACAGTTTGTCAACAAGTTCTTCATCAGAATAATTGATATCATGTCTTGATAATTCCAGCTTCAGATGACCGAACCTTTCTATCATTTTACACACTGACTCATTCTTAAGACAACCAAACATATCAAACTCTTTCCTAAGAAGTTTCTTTTTGTTTTTCACAATTTCAGTACTACCTAAACATTTCTTTTCTAACTTTTCCCAAAGATCTTTTGCATTTGAATAATCGATCAATGAGATTATGTCTTCCCCGACGGACTGAAATAACAATGCCACACACTTTTGTTCAGCTACAAACGATTCAATCTCCTCGGTTGCTCTTAAAGTTTCACCATATTTCTTTCCATGTTCATAACCGTTTTTCAAACTCTTCCAGCTGGGAAAAGCGAATGCCATCAACCAGTCCTCAAACTTTCTTGACCACCGACTGTATTCCTCAATAGCCATTAGCTTTGGAGGTTTATTGAACGTTCCGAAGGCACTTTCCGATTCCCAAGCTTCCTTTTTCTTCTCTTTTGGCGGGTTATCATTCACATTGCTTGACGAAGTATCATTGTTTCCGGAATCTCCAGCGAACGCGTACATATCGCTAAACGGGTTCATGAAAATATCATCCATCGTGAATGTTCCTGCAAAATCAGCAAACACTTAGAAAATTTTTAAGTTTTGAAAAATCAGCAAGTTCAAGCGAAATCCTTGAAGTGTAAACAGCTTCAAGCGAAATCAACACTTAAGACTGTTCAAGCGAAATCCAAGAGATCAATTTCAACAGTTTCAAGCGAAATCCAATCAACCAATTTCGCTTCAACTGTTAAAGCGAAATTCTCAAATACAAGTTCAACAGTTTCAAGCGAAATCCAACTAAACAATTTCGCTTCAACTGTTTCAAGCGAAATCGTCTGTTTTCAAGCCAAATTGTCTGTTTTCAAGCGAAATCAACCTTTAACTTCGAACACTTTTCAAGCGAAATCTAGTTTTAGGTCATTTTTAACAAGTTTTAATCTGAATTTTAGTCCGAATCTTTGTAGGCTTTGTTAAAACTACGTTTTACACAATATACTCGAAAATCAGACCATTTCGACCGTTGGAACTCGTTCAGATCAGAAAAGTATAAAAAGAAATGAGTAGAAAGAAGAGAATCCGGTAATATCAAGCTGCTATGGTATGAACTCCTCGTCCTGAGCTCTGATACCACTTGTTGGACCGTTCTACGACCTTGAAACGTCAGTTAAGGCAGTTCATCTTTGAATACGAAGGCGGAATCAACGTAAACAAAGTTATAACAGCTAGTTTCCTTTTAATCTTTCTTTTCTGATTGATTTATGTGCTTGTACAATGTTTTCTGATACAAATCCGTCAGTACTTCGTCTCACATACAATGACCATCCTCTCTACAAATGAACTACACAACCCTATTTATAACCTGTTGATTTCGCTTGAACTCAGTTCAAGCTAAATCATCAGTTGTTGATTTCGCTTGAACCATTTAAAGCGAAATCTTCAAGTTAAATAAGTAAAAACCCTAATTTAGACCCTGTTGTGTGTACATTCAGCCTATCTAGACACAAGACTTGATTATGACGTAATCAACAGACATTTAATGCACCAACAATCCCCGACAGTTGCGCGAACACGGCCCCGTGTCGGCTGGACACGGCCCCGTGGGCGGGCAATTTAAAAATATTTTTTTAAGTGCATGTGTGAATGCCCTGTTTCCCGAAGCTTGGTTTTAGAAATCTTACCGATTTAGATGCTTTCCCGATGTTCGTAACTTACAAGATATGATGTTGATGCCCAAACTTTCGTTTCATTCTTCGGCCGCTTGTAGCGGGATTTCTTCCTCTTCATCCTCAATAAATCATTGATAAAGCTTTAGCCGTTGGAAATTGACTTTGAATGAGATTCCATTCCGAGATTTAATTTCGATTGCACAGTGTGGAAAAATGTGGGTGATGGAAAAAGGTCCCGACCACCTAGACTTTAATTTACCAGGAAATAACCGAAGTCATGAATTAAACAATAGAACTTGATCTCCTACCCGAAATTCATTAGGTTTAATGTGTTTATCATGTAGATTTTTCATTCTTTCCTTATAAATTTCGGAGTTAGAATATGCGTGGTTCCTTAGTTCGTCTAATTAATTTAATTGACAAAATCGATTTTTACCGGCTATTTCTAAGTCTAAGTTCACATTTTTAATTGCCCAGTAGGCTTTGTGTGCTATTTCTACCGGTAAATGAAAACTTTTTCCATAGACAAGCTTATATTGGGTTGTACCTATTGTTGTTTTATATGCAGTTCGAAAAGCCCATAAAGTATCGTCTAATTTATCGGCCCATTCTTTTTTATTTAACCCTACGGTTTTTTCAAGTATTCTTTTTAAACCTCGATAGTCACTTTGGCTTGTCCGTTTGTTTGAGGGTGATATGCCGTTGAGACCCGGTGATAGACCCCATACCTTGTTAGAATTTTTTCAAGTTGATGGTTACAAAAATGGGTGCCTCTATCACTTATTAATGCTTTTGGAGTTCCAAAACGAGAGAATACGCGTTTCAGAAATCTTACCACAACCCTTCCATCGTTTGTTGGAAGTGCTTCGGCCTCGGCCCATTTAGACAAGTAATCTACCGCCACAAGTATATATTTGTTTCCTTTTGATGGTGGGAAAGGTCCCATAAAGTCGAGTCCCCACACATCAAAAATTTCACAAACAAGAATGCCATTTTGTGGCATTTCGTTTTTGGAAGAAATATTACCTGATCTTTGGCAAGCGTCACATGTCTTGAAAAGACTTTGGGCGTCTTTGTAAATGGTTGACCAATAAAATCCTGAATCAAATACCTTTCGTGCGGTACTAGCGGCACCGTGATGTCCTCCGTATGGACCTTCATGACAATGGCGGAGAATTCTCCTTGCTTCACTACCATGTACGCATCGCCGGATGAGTTGATCGGCACATATTTTGAAAAGATAAGGATCTTCCCAAAAATAATGCTTTACATCGGCAAAGAATTTTTTTTCTTTGATGATGTGACGATCCTTTTGCGGCTATACCTCTAGCTAAGTAATTAGCATAGTCGGCGTGCCATGACTCTTCTCGATATTCCACCATTTCTAGGGACTCCGTTGGGAATTTTTCATTGATGAGCTCGTCCCTAGTTGCCTCCAAAGCTGGGTCTTCCTAGCGTGAAAGATGATCTGCCACGGTGTTTTCTGCTCCTCTTTTGTCTTTTATTTCAATGTCGAATTCTTGGAGAAGTAGAATCCACCGAATCAAACGTGGTTTAGCATCCTGTTTCTTAAAGAGATATCGAATGGCTGCATGGTCTGTATAAACTATCGTTTTAGAAAGAACAAGATAAGAACGAAATTTATCAAAAGCAAATACCACAGCTAGTAATTCTTCTTCTGTTGTTGTGTAATTTTCTTGTGCATCATTAAGTGTTTTACTAGCGTAATAAATTGGGTGAAAATGCTTATCTTTTCTTTGTCCCAAGACAGCTCCAACTGCAAAGTCACTTGCATCACACATGATTTCGAAGGGTAATTTCCAATCAGGCACTATCATGATAGGTGCATTGACTAGCATTTCTTTTAGTGTTAGAAATGCTTGGTTGCAATCCTTGTCAAAGATGAAAGGGGCATCTTTTTCAAGTAATTTTGTTAGGGGTCTTGAGATTTTTGAAAAGCCTTAGATAAATCGCCTATAAAATCTGGCATGCCCAAGGAAACTTCTGATAGCTCTAACAGAGGATGGGGTGGCAATCGAGAAATAGTGTCTATTTTTGCTCGATCAACCTCCATTCCCTCGCTTGAGATTTTATGACCGAGTACTATTCCCTCCGTTACCATGAAATGGCATTTTTCCCAGTTAATGGCGAGGTTAGTTTCCTCACATCGGGATAGCATTCGTTCAAGGTTATCGAGGCATTGGTCGTATGAATCTCCAAAGATAGAAAAGTCGTCCATGAAGACTTCCATTGTCTTTTCTATCATGTCATGGAAGATGGCCACCATGCAACGTTGAAAGGTTGCGGGGGCATTACATAGACCAAAAGGCATGTGTCGATAAGCAAAAGTTCCATAGGGATATGTGAATGTTGTCTGTTCTTGGTCTTCGGGTGCTATCGGTATTTGAAAGTAACCTGAAAAACCATCTAAGAAACAATAAAATTTGTTACCGGATAATCTTTCTAACATTTGATCAATAAAAGGTAAAGGAAAGTGATCTTTCCTTGTTGCCTTATTTAATCGACGATAATCTATACATACTCTCCATCCTGTGACGGTTCTTGTTGGTATTAATTCATTTTTCTCGTTAGTTACTACCAATATACCTCCTTTCTTAGGAACTACTTGAACGGGACTTACCCAAGGACTATCGAAGATTGGGTAAATGAGTCCGGCGTCAAGTAATTTGATTACTTCGTTTTTAACCACTTCTTGGACGTTTGGATTTACTCTACGTTGTGGTTGTATTACCGATTTGTAGTCATCATTCATTAAATTTTTTTGTGTGCAGATGGAAGGACTTATTCCTTTAATATCTACAAGTTTCCAAGCGATCGCGTTTTTGTGTTTTTTCAAAACCGTGATTAATTTTTCTTTTTCTAAACTAGTTAATTTTGATGAGATAATTATAGGTGATTTACCATCTTTGTCAAGAAAAGCATATTCCAAACCTTTTAAAAGTTCCTTGAGCTCAAGAGGTGGGTCTTTAGGAGACTCCTTATTTGGTTGCTCATTTCGGTCAAGAACCAAAAAGGTTTGTTCTATGGCGACCTCTTCTTCAACAAAGTGGTCAATTTCTTCTCTTGTATCGGGTGGTTCATCTTCATCTTCAATTAGGGGGTCATTATTGCCGAATGGATATTTCATTGAATGCTCAAGATCGACACTTTTTTTAATGCCCCTAATTGAATGGGTAGATTGTTATACTTCCGATTTTTCAAAGCTTCGTAGGTCCTTACAAAAGGTCGTCCTAACACTAGTGGAGCGTCAACAAGGATGACGAAATCGGTTAGGATTACCATTTGATTGGTTTCGACCAACACATCCTCAACTATCCCAATTGATTTTATTGTTTTCCGATTAGATAGAAAAATGGGTATTTGAAGTGGAGAAAAATCACCAATACTTAATTTTTCAAAAATGTAGTTTGGCATTTTATTAACACAAAGTTCTTTATCAATTGTAATATTACTAATAAAGGAGTTTTGAAAAAAAACATGGAACCGGTGTAATATTAATTTCAAATGGACCTTCTTCTATTAGCGTAGTTTGATCATTTGTTAACTTAATGCTTACTGTTTCATCAATTTTAGTGTTAGTGTTTAACTCTTTTAAAAACTTAGCATGAGTGGGTACTAAACAATGATTTTCGAAAGAAGGTGACAAGAGATTAACTTCTTTAAAATTTGACTCTTCTTGAATTTTAACGTTGTCGGACTCACCTTTTTCGTTGTTTAACTCATGTGTCGGCTTTTCACTTACTTGTTCTTCCATTTTTACATCTTCAACTATCTCTTCTTTATTACAAGTTAGGTCTTCCCTTGCGCGGGATTCCTCTTCCCTTGAACGGGCTTCTTTTATGTAGTGCTCGATAGTTTTAAGGTGTTCTATAATCTTATCAGCTATGGGTGTGATAGAATAAGGATCTTCAAAGCTTGAATTCGGAAGTTAGATCCTTGGTTCCTCATGATACTCATATGAGGTAGATGGTTCACACCATTGTTCCTCATTGTAAGTGTATGATGGATAAGGGTCGTAACTTTGTTCTTCATAATACTCATATGAGGTGGGTTGTTCACGCCATGGTTCCTCATAGTAAGCATATGAAGGTGGATCGTCATATCTTGGTTCCTCAAAGTATGAGTATGGAGGCTCATACATTGGTTCATCAAAATATGAGTATGAGGGAGAAGGTTCATACCTTGGGTCTTTATAGGATATATATGAAGTGGATGGCTCGTACCTGGGCTCCTCATAGTGTTTGTATGAAGTGGATGGTTGAAAAAGATCACAATATTGTACCGAATGAGGGTTACCACAAATGGTGCAATAGTCTTCCCTATAATCATCCTCCTCATAGTGGTAGTTGTAATCTCCTGAGTATTGATCCATAAGAATCACTCAGCAGACTACAACAGAGTCTCGGGACCAGAAAACAAGAATAAAAATGGAAACAGAGGCTGGACACGGCCCCATGTTCAGTGAGCACGGCCCGTGTTCAGATTCTATATCTGGGTGTTGTAATAAAAGTGACTGGTTTTATGTAGCACGGTGGCATGTTCATCGAACACGACCCCATGTTCAGACTCTGTATCTGGGAGTTTGTAAAAAAATGTGTAGCACGGCCCCGTGTTCAGTGAGCACGGCCCCATGTTCAGTCTACTGTAAATGCAAAAACTAACTAAAATGCAGAAAAATGCGCACGATTTTAAAAGGTTTTGAAAAACTGATTAGGCCGTCAATTTTAAGCTTTCTTAAAATCCTTGTGTCCCATGCAACGACGCCAAAAACTAGATGCGTGTTGTGTGTTATAAGTTTTTATATATATTTTAAGCCTTTTTTAACACTTTAGTCAAGTTTTAAATTTATAAAACACGATATTTTACTAACACTAAACACACATATGGGCAAGTGCACCCATCGTGAGCGTAGTATAGCATTGGTAAGATACCGAGGTCGTCCAAGGACACAAGAGCTTTTAGTACCGGTTTATCCTCAACATCTAATCAAATCAAAAATTTAGAAAAAGGTTTTAAACATGAAAATAAAAACTAAAAATGCTGAAAAATAAAATAAAATAAAAACAGATAGACAAGATGAATCACTTGGATCCGACTCGCCTTTAGTGTAACCTTTGATGATTTCCGCACTTTTGCACTTTTTAAGAGATTATCTTAGTTATAGTACTAGGCCCCTCTTTTGAAGGTGACGTTACCCTCAACCAAGTAGTTTAAGTCAGCAAGGATACAATCCTAAGGGGTCGGAATATTGAAAGATAATTAATTAAGTTATTAATGCTTAATGTGGTAGGCCCCCCTTTTGAAGGTGACGTTACCCTCGGCTAAGTGGTTTGAGTCAGCAGGGATACAATCCCAAGTAGCCGGGTTAATGTATTAATGGTAGTTTACATATGAGGGGATCAAGCCATTCGCACCCACTCCATCCAATACCAGTGGGTATTGAAGGACGTCCTAGTAAGCTTGACCCAGGTCCTTGCAGGATCTATACACTGAATAAGGCAAGAACCTTACCAAACCATTCCCTTAACCCCTGACCAGGTAGCCAACATATCTCTATGTAGACCGTAGAGATATGAATGGTGTAAATCTTCTATTTTATATAGATAGTAAAATAACGCCAAGACACCACAGAAAAATGATAAGGAAGTTTCACCTTCAACATAAGAAACTAGTTATTAAAGTTATTAATACAAAACCAAATAAAAAGTGCGAAAAGATTAAAAAACAAAAGTATTACACTAAATGCTTGTCTTCACCAAGTGATGTAAGAGACTTAGGCAAACATGGCCTTTGATTGTCAAGAACTCTTACTATCAATCTTGGATGCCGAGACTACTACACACACTCTATGATGGATGATGGATGATGGTGGTGGATGTGGGTGTTGTGATGGTGGTGGAGTGTGGGTGAAGTGGGAGAGAGGTGGTTTGCCAAGGGATGCTTTTGAAGTGAACCAAGCACCTCTATTTATAGCCTGCACAGAAGCCCGAACACGGCCCCGTGTCCGCTGGACACGGCCCCATGTCCATCCACTTTCTCTTTCTTCATTAATTGCAATTTGTCTGCATTAGCTCCACACGCCCCCGTGTGCAGAAGTGTATCTGTACTATCAAGATTTGCTTGGATTCTGCGAATCTTAGCGTTGACCACGGTTGTGTTGAGCTGGGCACGCCCCCGTGTTGGGAAATAGAAGCTTCTACAACTTTGTCTTTTCTGCAGACACCTGAGCACGCCCCCGTGTCCGCTGGGCACGGGGCGTATTCAGCCTTTTGTTTGCTTATTTTTGCTTGGGAAGATGTTGTCAAGGGGTCGGGCATGCCACGTTTGTTCCTTTTCTTGTAATTATGTTAGATTTTGCTGCATATTTACTTCTTTTGTTCATTTACGCTCATTTAGTCCTGAAAATACAAAAGGAAGACAAAAGCACACTTTTTCCAACATTAGTACTAAAAAGGGGTTAGTTTTATGCCTCATTTGATGTAATTTATATGTTACATTTTACACACATCAAGTGGGGTTTTTAGGTCAAGAGCTCTGGTTGGGAGATAGTTTACAAGATAGGTTGTTGTGATGAGTGCTTCAGGCCAAAAAGTTTTTGGAACTTTAGACTCGATTATGAGGACACGAGTTATTTCTATGAGGAAATGGCTTTTTCTTTCGGACACTCCGTTTTGCTCCGATGTATGAGCACACGAGGTTTGGTGAGCTATCCCTCTTTCTTAAACAAACTGTTTCATGGAGGCATTCACAAATTCGCCCACGTTGTCAGATCTGAGAATTTGTACGTCTCTTTTGAATTGGGTTTTAACCATGGTACAAAAACTCACAAATTTTGTAAAAACTTCAGATTTATTATTCAAGAGGTATGTCCAAGTCATGCGGGTGCAGTCATCAATAAATAGCAAAAAATAACGAAAGTTTTGATCTCCCCCTCCCACTTTTGCTGGCCCCCATACACCCGAATGGATTAAAGTAAAAGGCAAATCAACTTTAGTATCATTTGATTTGAAAGTATGTCCATGACTCTTGGCTAAAATGCATGTCTCACAATTTAAGACTTTATTCGAAGAAAATAATTTAGGAAATAAACGATGCAATAACCGGTGGATGGGTGCCCCAATCTTCGGTGCCATAACCAAGCCTCCCTATCTATCGATCCATGAGCTAGCATCACAGTACCTCGTTGGGTCATTTCATCCACGTAATATAACCCTTGGCGCTCAGTACACGCCCAATGATCATTCCCGTCCTAATGTCCTGTAAGACACAAAATGTGGGGTACATTAGAATAATACAATTTAGCTACTTTGTAAAATGACTGATCGACAACAATTTATATGATAAGGACGGAACATAAAGACAATTTGAAAATTTCATGTTTGGTGAAATTTCAATAGTCCCTCCCCCCTTTACTTGGATAAATTCCCCATTTGCAGTATAAATTCGAGATTTTTGAGGTTTTGACTTCGAGCATATATCTGAAAGTTCAAAGGTCATTGTGTCAGTCGCACCACAATCAAATATCCATGAGTCAATATTTTTTTCATCCTTTGTTGCCATATTAACTTCTTCAACAATGAAAGAGTTTTCTGGTTTGTTTTTAAACAAATTTGATACTCGAGGGGGGGGGGCTGTCTGTATTTTCTGAAACTTGTTTTTTATTTAATAAGTCTAGAATTTCAGGACTAAAAAAGTGGGGGTTTGAAACTGGAACATTAGAACTATATGGGTTCAAAGGAGTTTTTATAAAGTGAAGGGCTTGAGGAGAAACTCTCAAACCCTATACCTGTGTCGACCCCTGTTCCTTCTTCTTCCACCGCCGCAAAGAACCCAACCCTTCCTTCCTCATTTCCTGTGGGTTTTCGGTGACTACCGCCGCCGCTGCCGGCGATCTCTTGATTGCTCACGGCTGTGACAACCCTCACAATTACAGGTACTGTACAATTAATTAATTTTAATTTTGTGCTTAATGACTGTGCTTGATCTCAACTGACAATTTAAACTGCTTTATGATTGTTATATCATACATACACATGCATCATATTTTATACAGTCACTCCATTTATTACACACAAACATTAGTGACATACTTGATGCACACAGCACAGTTAACACACTGAACGGTTGATTCAGAAATAATGCTGACAATGCCAGCACATAGACAGACAATATTATTATGGCTAGTATGAGCCAGGGACAGAGTACTACACTAGTATGGAGTGTAGGGGAGTGAGGACCATAAAACCGCGTCACTAGGTGATAGTTATAGTGCCGGGAAGTGCCAAAAACCCACTTTAAATGCAGAATTATGCATTCTTTTATAAAATTCAGCATTATAAATTACTAGTAAAGTGCAAAAACATGGCAGAATGGCCCTGTATACTTTCCTAAGTGCCGGGAATAATTTGTGTTGCAAAAATATATATAAAAGACCCTTTTTGGACTAATTAAACACTTTAACGGGACGGTACCTAACCGGATAACCGGACATTACCCGGGACACTAAATTTTTGTCAATAACATTGTTTTACTATTTTTTGCTAGTCATGATCCCCGTTTACCATAACACCCACTAAAAACCCTATAACTAACATATAACATCAAGTACTTACAATCTAACCTATGGTTACATTTTAGTTGAAAATTTGCAACAAGACCCCCCCCCCCCCAACCGAATTTTCGGTCCATGTGGACCCACCAAATATACACCCCATGCCTTCTTGATTTAATTCATTATTTTATATGGATTGTGCTTGTGTAAGTAACCATATTATGTGCATGATCTTATAAGAAGTATGGCATAGATTATAATCATCATTCCTCAAAGATCACTCTCTCACCTCACTACTCTCTTTCTCATTTTCAGCTCCCCCATAACCGAACCCACCACCACCCCTCAACATCTTCATCTTCTCCAACATCAAGTTCCATTCAAAGCTCCATAGTTGATCCATGGAGGTTGCAAGTTGAAGGGCTTTCAAGGAAGCTTTGTTTTAGTCTTTTCAGCATCTTTTTCTCAACATTTCTTCACTAGATTCTTCCCTAGCTAGAAGCTAGTAGTAAGTCTCTACACCTTGTTCCATCTTATTCTTAGTTAAAACATGAAGTATGATGTTTATTGTTTAAATCACAAAAACAAAAATACTAGAAGATGTGAAACAAGAATCATGAACATAAAAGTTTACTTGAAGTTGAAATATGACTAGTTTGAAATTGTTATGAGTATGTTGTTATTTTTATGATGAATCTTGGATGTGTGATGCTAATCACCATGAAAGTCTTGTTAAACAAATTTAGAGTTATGACTTAACAAGATGGGAAGTGGTTATGTAATACATAAATAACCACCTCCTAGTTTAGTCATGAACTTGAATAAAAATAGATTTTTTCTAAAATGAACTAGTAAAGTTGTGATCATGTTGATTCAAGTCTTACAAGAAACTTTTCTAAATAAACCAAGTAAAAGAATTGGTTTTTGGAAAAACCAAGACTTTACATACACTTACATTTTTTTAGAATAAAATAAATGTAAAAACATTTATTTACAAGAAGAGTTCAAGAAGATTATTTTTGTAAATATTATTTACAAGTTGTAAACAAGTAACTCGTCTAAAAGAATGGTTTTTAACAAAGTAAATACACTTTGAAAGGTAACTAAGTCTACTAAAGGTTTCACTAAGTTACTACGCTTTTTCGGGAAATATCAAGTTCATGAATGGTATGCAACAAGTATGTTTTTGCTCTTGGTAATGCAAAGTTGTTTAAAAGATTGTTTGTTGATTGATTTTCAAAAGAAAACGATATGCTAGTAAGCATGGACACTTCCGTTTTAGGGGAAACTCTGGCGAAATTTTCTAAAAATCATAAGACTTAGAAAAATTATTTTCTAACAAGTATATTTTATGACTTGTATTTCGACTATAAACTTCGCCATATTTTTATTACAAAACTCCAAAGTATCGGAGGTGGGTTTTCAAAAATAAAAGCGAATAAATATATATATTTAGAATATATATTTAATATTAAAAACGCTTGTGTGATTATTTGATTATTTTGGGAAACTAGTTATATTATTTAGGACAAAATAATGTAACGTAGCAAAATGTCGTCACACTTATAAAGCGGAAAATACGTTTACGAATATATATTTTTGGAATAAATATTATTTGGTTACAAATTGTAAAAATATATTATTTTTGGGAAAAATGTATATTTTGGGATATATTATTTCTGGTAAATGAATTATTATATATTTCTAGAGTGGGACTTAAAATATATATAATGTCAAGGCGTTAAACCACAAACACTTGTATAAAGACTCCCATCCTTGGGAAGAGAATACACATATAAATACTTGAGAAGTACGAATGCGAAATAGTTGTCTAACTATTTTTCCAAAACCTTATAATAAAACGTAAGTTAAAATAATTATTATTATTTTAACAATAAGTTGTAACTTAGGATAATATCAAGTAACGTAACTCAAGAACATTAATACTAGACTAAGGCACGACCCGTTCGTCTAATAGATATTAGTACGTTGTAGGTGGTCGTACTGCAGATAGAGTCTTGAGTTGCTGATTCTGAGGACGCACTACAGTGAGTTCATGTTCCCCCTTTTCTCTTAACTGTTTTCAGTTTTATACTTCGGGGGTGAAATACATGTTACAATTACTACAGACATTTATTTACATGGTATGGTTAGCTTAAGGAGGGTTTTTACTACGCGATCATGTGAGTGGTGGGCATGATACTTAAGGCCATTAATCCTCATTGTAGGACCAAGGGACATGAGTGATAGATCTATTTGGGTGTAGCGAGCCCACACCCGTGAGGCCGGGGCGGCCCATAGCGGTGACTGTGTCTTCATACCGGAGACAAATTTTCTAGGTTTGAGTCTTCCTGCACCATTTTCACACATACCATTGGCTTTGCAACCCATTGGTGATCAATTTTTCCTTAATTGCTACATACCAGGGACTTTTACTTATACAGACATTTTAAAGGCTTATACATACTCACTTACACATGAACTCGCTCAACTTTTGTTGATTTTTCAAACTACATGTACTTCAGGAAATTAGTGGATCTGGCGGAGTATGCGTTATGTCGAGCTGCGTAATGAATAATGATGTCATCCGGGTTTAAGAGGTGTGACCCTTGCCTGGACGGGTTACGCGTCTCTAAACCATGTTTTCTATTTCAAGTCTTTCGTGGTGTCATGTGAACACGTTTTAATATGTAATGGTTGTAACTTGTTTTGTGTGTCGACTTTTAAAACAATAGTGTTGTGGTAACTTTTAAAACGTAATGAATGGATGACCATCATGTGTTTTATTTTCATATAGCATTGTTATGATTGTGCTATGGTATTAAGAGGTCACACCAAATAAACCCACGCTTCCGCAAAAGCCAGGGTGTGACAATGGCAGCTACTGCTCCCGATCCTGCATTAGAGCATGACCCTGTCCATGATGATGCACCAGCCGCTGCACCTCTTGTTGAGGATATACCCATTGCTGATCTTCTCGTTGTTGCTCCACCCTTGATAGATGATCCTGTTGTTGACGCACCATTTCCCGATCCTGTGCCGGTACTGTTTGACCGTGCACCTTTTGCTACTCATATAGATCCACGTTACGCCGACACCCTCAACGGGTGGATCGACGATGATGACTATCCACCACACGTGGTACCCGTCACACCTGTTTCTACTGATATTCCACTCCCCCACCCACACACGACCGATGTCCAGCGTACCGATCTTCCGATTACTTTCCTTCAGGACATTCCTCCGCCACGGCCTGGGGAGGGTTCATCACGACAGTCTTTTGGTCACATACCTTTCATGTCAGGAGGCAGCCAGTTTATACCACGGATTACTCATCCTACATTTATTCCACCTGTGCTGCCATCATCCTTACCGTTCACACCTCAGTTTCCTTCTGTTGCACCACCTACTGCACCATCTTTCATTCCGTCTAGCGAGCCATTTTTATGGACTGCGCCCCCTATCATGCCACTGACTGATCCGTACCACCCGTACCATGTTGGGTACTCTACGGAGGACACCCTCACTTCCTTGATGATACAGCAGGATGCATTGACGCGTCGTATTCAGGATTTGGAGAGTGCTCCACGTTCATCTTGTCATTGTCAGACCCCGTTTGCAGCACCACACGCTCCTCGTCCACTTTCCCCCGATTCAGACGCTCGTTTCATGTCTTCTGAGCAGCAGATAGCATATTTGCTGCGCGCCTATCGTGCCTTAGAGGAGGACTGGTTACACATGCGTCGCTTGCTATTCTCTCATTTTCCTCCTCCTCCCCCGCCGCCATCAGCATAGGTATATTTTTGGTTTTATGCAGGTCGATCTTTTGGTGAGAAGGTCGCTATTGAGCTAGCTTACGAAGCCTTTTGAGAGATCACACTTTTTGTACATGATAGTTGTAGTTTGACTTGTATTTTTGGGGGTGATGTAGCCCCACGATCTTACTTTGACATGTGATGTACTACTAAACTTGTAAAACACTGTTGTGGTCGTGATTAATGAAGCTCAATGGCAACGTTCTCACTACATGCTTGGTTGAGTTATTTACTTTATGATATAACATGTGATGTTATGTGATTGATGGATGTTACTATACTTATTATGACCTAACTAACCCAAACTTCTTTCTAGAAGATGTCTCATCAAAAGATCATTCAGCTGCCCATGACCGAGGCAGAGCTACAAGATCTAATTTCACAAATGATAGCACAGCACGAGGCTCTGCGCTCCGAACCTAGCAAGGGTACCACAGAAAACAATCCACCTCATGGCTGTACCTACTGGCACTTCCTCAACTACGAGCCTCCGAAGTTCGACGGCACTGGAGGTGCCATAGCCTTTGTGAAGTGGATCGAAAGAATGGATTCCATCTTTTGAATGAGCGGTTGTACGCCAGAACAACAAGTCCCATACGTTTCTGAGTTGTTTGTAGATGAAGCTCGATTATGGTGGAATCTTCAGATTCGAATAATGGGCGCGACTGCAGCATATGCGTTAACATGGGGTGAGCTGAAAGGAATGATGCATAAGAAGTATTGCTCACAAACGGAAACCCAGAAGTGGGAAGGTGAATTCCGGAGCCTAATGATGGAAGGTCCAAAGGTGTTGGAGTATGTGCAAAGACTTCATGATTTGTCACGAGTTGTTCCGTACCTGGTGAAACCAGAATTGAAGAAATTGGGACAATTCATTTGGGAACTGGCGCCTCAAGTCTTGAGCTTGATGACAACATCAACACCACCAACAACTATTGCTGCAAGTAAGATGGGTTTGGCACTCGCTACGGAAGCACTTAGACTAGAAAAACTTACAAACCCTGCCAAGGAGAAGGAGACTCAGGTAGAGTCATCCGGAAAGAACAAAAGGAAGCTCACCGAAGATACCCGAATGAATAATGATGAACAAAGACCTGTTCGAGGTTCTTTTGACTGCGGGGACAAAGGGCATTTCAAGAAAGATTGCCCTAACAACAAACAAGCCGATGTTAAGATTTACTTAGAAACTAAGCCGAGACGTGATGGGTGCAAGTATCACCACGAATGTGGATGTCGGAAGCCTAAGTGCGGTAGGTGCGGGAAGAGAGGACACAACAAGGATGCCTGTGGGACGAAGAGTCCCAAACAAGGAGGGAACAATGACAACAACCAAAGTGGAAATAATAATAAATTTCCAGGCTGCTACCGATGCGGGAACATAGGGCACTTTAGGAAAAATTGCCCAAGGAGGATTAACCAAGACCGTGAAGGGACATCCAACATCGGAGCTTGTGAAGCATGCCAGGATCCAGACGTGATTGCTGGTACGTTCTCTATCAAACAAAAATTTTGCATCTATGTTATTTGATACCAGTGCCGACTATAGCTTTGTATCATTAGAATTTAAGAATATACTTGGGTTAACTACTAGTAAGTTAGATATTCCATACTCAATCGAACTGGCTAATGGAAAGCTAGTAGAAGCGAATAAAGTCGTCAGAGGATGCATGATAGAACTGGGAGGACACGAATTTACGCTAGACCTACTGTCGGTCGAGTTAGGAAGCTTCGACGAGGTAGTAGGGATGGAGTGGTTGTCTAGCAACAAAGCCGAGATTATTTGTCATGAAAAGACCATTCGCATCCCAATGACAGATGAAGAGACGATCGTAGTACACGGAGAGAAACGTGATACGCCGTTGAAAATCATTAGCTGTCTGAAAGCTAGAAAGTGTTTACAGGAGGGATGTGTTGCCTTTTTGGCACACATCGTGGATAAAGAAGCTGCTGAGCCAAGGATTGAAGACATTCCAGTCGTGAGAGATAATCCGGAAGTCTTTCCAGAAGACTTGCCAGGATTGCCGCCACAGTGACAAGTCGAGTTCCACATTGACTTGGTTCCAGGCGCCGCGCCTGTAGCCAAGGCACCCAATAGACTTGCACCGTCAGAGATGCAGGAGTTGTCAACGCAACTCCAGGAGCTATTGGATAAAGGATTCATCAGACCAAGCTTCTCACCTTGGGGAGCTCCAGTTCTGTTCGTTAAAAAAAAGGATGGTAGTTTTCGTATGTGTATAGAATACCGAGAGCTTAACAAGTTGACTATCAAAAACCGATATCCTTTGCCAAGAATCGATGACCTATTTGATCAGCTGCAAGGTTCAAGCTTCTATTCAAAGATCGACCTTCACTCAGGATACCATCAACTAAGGATACAAGAGGAAAGTATCCCGAAGACGGCCTTTAGGACTCGTTATGGACATTACGAGTTCCTGGTTATGCCGTTTGGATTGACAAACGCACCGGCAGTTTTCATGGACCTGATGAACCGAGTCTGCAAGCCGTACTTGGATAAGCTTGTGATCGTATTTATTGATGACATTCTAATCTACTCGAAGATAAAGGACGAGCACGAACAACACTTAAGAGCTATTTTAGAGCTACTTAAAAAGGAGAAGTTATACGCTAAGTTCTCAAAGTGTGAGTTTTGGCTACGCGAAGTCCAGTTTCTTGGTCATGTGGTAAATGGAAATGGAATTCATGTTGATCCCACAAAGATCGAGGCAATCAAGGATTGGGAGACCCCAAAGACGCCAACCGAGATTCGAATGTTCTTAGGTTTGGCTGGTTATTATCGAAGGTTCATTGAGGATTTCTCAAAAATAGCTCAACCTCTGACCGCACTCACACAGAAAGACAAGAAGTTCGATTGGGGTGACAAGCAAGAAGAAGCGTTTCAGTTATTGAAAAGCAAGCTTTGTGACGCACCGATTTTATCTCTACCCGAAGGCACGGAAGACTTCGTGGTATATTGTGACGCCTCGCGTCAGGGTTTAGGCTGCGTGTTGATGCAGCGACAGAAAGTTATAGCAAACGCTTCGTGCCAACTGAAGATACACGAGAAAAATTACACCACCCATGATTTGGAATTGGGCGCGGTGGTGTTTGCATTAAAGATCTGGCGACATTATTTGTATGGCACGCGATGTACAATCTTCACCGATCATAAGAGCCTGCAGCACATATTCAATCAGAAAGAGCTTAACATGAGGCAAAGACGCTGGGTAGAACTGTTGAATGATTATGATTGCGAGATCAAGTACCACCCAGGGAAGGCGAATGTGGTTGCCGATGCCCTGAGTCGAAAAGAAAGGATTAAGCCCATAAGGGTTAGGGCTTTGGAAATGATCGTCCAGACAGACCTCTCTTTGCGCATTCATGCCGCGCAGAGAGAAGCTTTGAAAGAAAGGAATATTGAGGGCGAGTGTCTCCGTGGGATGGAGAAGCAGTTGGTACCAAACGAGGAAGGAACTTTATGCTTCATGAAACGAATTTGGGTTCCTCTGTTTGGTGGATTGAGAAAGGTTATTTTTGATGAGGCTCACAAATCACGGTACTCGATTCATCCAGGAGCGGATAAAATGTACCAAGATCTTAAGGATTTCTATTGGTGGCCAAGGATGAAAGGCGATGTTGCAGTATATGTTAGCAAATGTTTAACGTGCGCCAAGGTAAAGGTCGAATACCGAAAACCTTCAGGTCTCTTGCAGCAACCTGAAATACCCAAATGGAAATGGGAACATATTTCCATGGATTTCATTACGAAATTGCCAAAGACACCCAAGGGCAATGACACAATTTGGGTAATAGTAGATCGTCTAACAAAGTCTGCACACTTCTTGCCGATCAAAGAGAAAGACAACACGAGCAAACTGGCTGAAATATACATGCGAGAGATAGTTGCACGTCATAGAGTACCTCTCTCGATTATCTCCGATAGAGACGGACGCTTCGTGTCAAGGATTTGGCAATCCTTTCAAGAAGCCTTTGGTTCTCAGTTAAATCTGAGCACTGCATTTCACCCACAAACTTATGGCCAAAGTGAACGAACTATTCAGACATTGGAAGATATGCTGAGAGCATGTGTTATGGATCTAGGTGGTAGATGGGATATTCATTTGCCATTGGTCGAATTTTCGTACAACAACAGCTACCACACAAGCATTGGAGCCGCGCCGTTCGAAGCTCTCTATAGACACAAATGTCGATCACCCTTATGCTGGGCTGATGCGGGTGATAGATAGCTTGTTGGTCCCGAAATTGTGCAAGAGACGACAGACAAGATTGCACAGATCCAAAACCTTATAATAAAACGTAAGTTAAAATAATTATTATTATTTTAACAATAAGTTGTAACTTGGGATAATATCAAGTAACGTAACTCAAGAACATTAATACTAGACAAAGGCACGACCCGTTCGTCTAATAGATATTAGTACGTTGTAGGTGGTCGTACTGCAGATAGAGTCTTGAGTTGCTGATTCTGAGACGCACTACAGTGAGTTCATGTTCCCCCTTTTCTCTTAACTGTTTTCAGTTTTATACTTCGGGGGTGAAACACATGTTACAATTACTACAGACATTTATTTACATGGTATGGTTAGCTTAAGGAGGGTTTTTACTACGCGATCATGTGAGTGGTGGGCATGACACTTAAGGCCATTAATCCTCATTGTACGACCAAGGGACATGAGTGATAGATCTATTTGGGTGTAGCGAGCCCACACCCGTGAGGCCGGGGCGGCCCATAGCGGTGACTATGTCTTCATACCGGAGACAAATTTGCTAGGTTTGAGTCTTCCTGCACCATTTTCACACATACCATTGGCTTTGCAACCCATTGGTGATCAATTTTTCCTTAATTACTACATACTAGGGACTTTTACTTATGCATACATTTTAAAGGCTTATACATACTCACTTACACATGAACTCGCTCAACTTTTGTTGATTTTTCAAACTACATGTATTTCAGGAAATTAGTGGATCTGGCGGAGTATGCGTTATGTCGAGCTGCGTAATGAATAATGATGTCATCTGGGTTTAAGAGGTGTGACCCTTGCCTGGACGGGTTACGCGTCTCTAAACCATGTTTTCTATTTCAAGTCTTTCGTGGTATCATGTGAACACATTTTAATATGTAATGGTTGTAACTTGTTTTGTGTGTCGACTTTTAAAACAATAGTGTTGTGGTAACTTTTAAAACTTAATGAATGGATGACCATCATGTGTTTTATTTTCATATAGCATTGTTATGATTGTGCTATGGTATTAAGAGGTCACACCAAATAAACCCACGCTTCCGCAAAAGCCAGGGTGTGACAACGGCAGCTACTGTTGTTCCCTTTTTGTAGCCATCCCCCACCACTCCGGATATCCTTTAAGTTTGAAGCATTATTCTTTTGTATGTTTCATCATGCCATAGTGGTAACATTTTAACTTGGGTTTGTCAACCCGGGATTATGACGGGTTCAATTTTTGGTCTAACCGGCGTCCTTTTGAGATGAGCCCTACCCCATCGGGATCACTGGTAGAGCTCAACCCAGATGCCAACCCTTGTGGTAAAGTTTCGAAAATATTCTGATGTGTCGTTTCTTTTCGGACTGCTGCATATGCAGCCTCGGTCGATGGCAAGGGATCCCACCGGAGTATCTCCCTTTTTAAGGGATCATATTTCCAGTCAAGAGCATTGAGAAATCAAAATAATTTACTTTCTGGCCTTAATTTGTTGTAAGTGGCGATGTCAGTAGAACAAGTCATTGGATTTGGATCTCTTCGTTTGATTTTTCCCCAGATGCCCTGCATCACAATCCAGAATTCTTCTAATGATAAGCCATTTTGCTTGAACTCATTTGCTTTAACGTGGAGATCGAAAGTTTGGATCTTATCTTTTGCGCTGCTATACGTGACCATAAGAGCATCCCATAGTTTTTGCTGTTGGGAACTCTGTTAAATTACTAGCAATAGCCGGCTCGATATTTTGAACAAGCCACGAGAAGATGACAAGGTCATCCGGTTCCCACTGGTTATAGTTTTCATCAGTGGGTTTTGGTGGTTGTTGGGTAAGATGGTTCAAAACAGCTTTCGATTCCCCCCCCCCCCCCTATGGCGACTCGTATCATCCGAGCCCATAGAGGATAGTTTTGGATTAAGAGGTTAAGGCTAACTTTTAGGCGATAGAAACTATTTGGTTTGGGGTTTTGAGTTTGAGTTTGATTTTGAATACCATTTTTCAGAGGTTGGCAATTTGAAGGGCTAGGCTATTGTTTTCTTCTTCCGACATGGCTTTTAATTTCTGGTAGATGATGAGTAGAAAAGAAAAAAAGGCTCTTGGATCATAAACACCGCTCTGATACCATGTTTTTTATGATAATCAGAGAGAGAAATGATAAGGAATTGAATTGAGGAACTTGTATTTCTTGTATATTTTTACAGAGAAACAATACATAATTTATAGACTTTTATAATATGTTAAGAAAGGAAATAACAATCAAGATATTAACACAAATGGCTGTCAATAAGCTTGATCCTAAAAATCAGTTCTTTTTCTTAAGGCAAGGAATTGGTTTCTTCAATGGGTTTATTTTGGGGTATGATGGTGACTGATCCCAAATATTCTATCAATTACTAGGCATTCATCTGAATACCTAATATAATCAAGTTCTACATACAAACTAGTAGATAACATAATTTCAAGCACCTATTAACATAGTCTCTGATGTGTGCAAAATGCAACATATAAATTACATCAATAGAGGCATAAAACTAACCCTATTTTAGTACTAATGTTGGAAAAAAACACGTTTCTTTCTTCCTTTTGAATTTACAGGGCCAAACGAGCTTAAAAGAATAAAAGGAACAAATAAGCAGCCAAAACCAACATAAATACAAGAAGAAGGAATAACGTGATATGCTCGACCCCTCAGCAACATCCCCAAAGCAAAAACAAGACGACATAAACTGACCATGGGGTCGTGCCCAGCTGGGCACGGGGCATGGTCAGACCCTACACAACAAGACAAACTCTACAGAAGCTTCTACACCCACCACGGGGTCGTGCCCAGCTCTACACGGGGCGTGGTCAACTCTTAGATTTGTAGAATCTTGATAGTACAACAAAGAGTTGACCACGGGGCCGTGCCCAGAAGACACGGGGTCGTGTGGGGCCCTCTGCTGACAAATGCAATTAATGGAAGAGAAAAAGGATGGCCACGGGCCGTACCCAGTGGACACAGGGCCGTGGCCAGGGCTCTGTAATGGCTATAATTAGGGGTGCTTGGTTCACTTCAAAGGCATCCCTTAGCAAACCACTTCTCTCCCACTTTGCCACCAATCCACCACCAGTACAACACCAACACCCACCACCATCATCCATCATCCATATTTAGAGTGTGTAGTAGTCTCGGGATCCAAGATTGATTGTAAGAGTTTTTGTCAATCAAATGTCATGTTTGGCTAATCTCTTACATCACTTGGTGAAGACAAGTCCTTAATTATTACTTTTGATTTTTAATCTTTCGGCACTTTTTAATTGGGTTTGTATTAATGACTTTAATAACTAGTTTCTTATGTTGAAAGTGAATTTTCTTTACCATTTCTTCATGATATCATTGATTTGCTCATTCATATCTTTACGATCTATATAAAGCGCGTTAACTACCTCGAAGGGGGTTAGGAGGGTGGTTTGGTAAAGTTCTTGTCTTGTTCAGTGTATAGATCCTGCGAGGACTTGGTTCAAGCTTACTAGGACCTCCTTAAATGCCCAACGGTATTGGTTGGCGGGGGTGCGAATAGCTTGAACCCCTCATATGTAAACTACTACTAATACTTTAAACCGGCTTATTGGGATTGTATCCTTGCTGACTCAAACCACTTAGCCGAGGGTAACGTCACCTTCAAAAGAGGGGCCTACCACTTTTTGCATCAATAACTAACTAAATTGTATTTCAATATTCTGACCCTTTGGGATTATATCCCTTCTGACTCAAACCACTGGGTTGAGGGTAACGTCACCTTCAAAAGAGGGGCCTACTACTATAACTAAGATAATCTCTTAAAAAGTCCGAAAGTGCGAAAATCATCAAAGGATACATTAAAGCTGAGTTGGATCCAGTTGATTCTATCTTGTCTATTTGTTTTTCATTTTACTTATCTTTTCATATTTAGTTTTATTTTCATGTTTAAAAATCTTTTCTCAAAATATTGGATCGATTAGACTTTGAGGATAAACCGGTACTAAAAGCTCTTGTGTCCTTGGACGACCTCGGTATCTTACCAACACTATACTACGCTCGCGATGGGTGCACTTGCCCAAGTGTGTGTTTAGAGTTAGTATAATATCGTGTTTTATAAATTTAAAACTTGACTAATGCGTAAAATAGGCTTAAAATATTAATAAAATCATATTATGCTTAACGCACAACAAGTTTTTGGCGCCGTTGCCGGGGACACAAAGATTTTAAGAAAGCTTAAAATCAACGGCCTAATCATTTTTCAAAACCTTATTAAAACTGCGCGCTCATTTTTTTTTACTTTTTAGGAATTTTTATCATAACAGTAAGCTGAACACGGGGCCGTGCTCACTAAACACGCCCCAGTGCTGCACATAACCAGTAACAAATCTTAAACGCTCAGATACAGAATCTGGCCAAGGGGTCGTGTCTGTTGACCACGGGGCCGTGGTGAGCCTCTGTTTCAGCTTTTTAAATTTTGTTTTACGGTCCCGAGACTCTATAATCTGCTGAGTGATTCCTTATGGATCAATACTCAGGAGGTTACACTTATTACTACGAAGAGGATGATTACGAAGAAGAATATTGTACCATTTGCGGTAATCCTCACTCGGTGCAATATTGTGACCATTTCGAACCATCCACCTCGTATACGTACTATGAGAAACCAAGGTTTGAACTTCCAAAATCAAGCTTTGATTGGGACACTTATCACTCTAACCTTCACGAAACACCACCAACTATCCTCCCCAAAGCCTAGGGAATTGTACAATGTCTCAAATATCTTGAACGCTTAATAAAAGAATCACCCGAAAGGGGAGAGGCTATTTGTACTAAGGAAGTAATAATTGAAGAAGTAAAATGGAAGAACAACTAAGTGAAAAACCAACACATGAACCAAACGACCAAAGTGGTAAGTCCGAACATGATAATTTTCAAGAAGAGTCAATTTTTCAAGAAATTAACCTTTTACCACCTTCTTTCGAAAATCATTGTTTGATACCTACTCGTGCTAAGTTTTTAAAAGAGATAAACACTAACACTAAAATTGACGAGATGGTAAACATTAAATTGAACAACAATCAAACTACGCTAATGAAAGATGAGCAATTTGAAATTAACATTACACCTTTTGCATGTTTCTTTCAAAACACCTTTATTAGTAATATTACAATTGATAAAGATCTTTGTGTTAATATAATGCCTAACTATATTTTCGAAAAAATAAGTATTAGTGATTTTTCTCCACTTAAAATCCCCATTTTTCTTGCTAATCGGAAAGTAATAAAATCAACGGGAGTAGTTGAGGATGTGTTACTACAAACAAACCAAACGGTAGTCCCAACCGACTTCGTCATACTTGATGATGCTCCACTTGTGTTAGGATAATCTTTTGTGAAAATCCATCAAGCATTGATCAATCGGAAGCAAAACAACCTACCTCTTCAATTAGGGGCCGACAAAAGGTATGTCGATATTGACCAATCAATGAAATATCCAATCGGCAACGATGACCCTTAATTAAAGATGAAGTTGAGCCACCCGATATGGAAGACGAAGTCGACCAACTTGTCGAAGAAGAGGTCGCCAGTGAACAAACCTTTTTAGTACTCGACCAAAATAATGAGCAACCAAATAAAGAGTCTCCTAAAGACCCACCACTTGAGCTCAAGGAACTCCCAAAAGGTTTGGAATATGCTTTTCTAGAAAAGTATGGAAAGTTACCTGTAATTATTTCTTCAAAATTAACTAGTTTAGAAAAAGAAAAATTAATTACGCTTTTGAAAAAACACAAAAACGTGATCGCATGGAAGCTTGTAGATATTAAAGAAATAAATCCTTCCATGTGCACGCACAAAATTGTGATGAATGATGACAATAAATCGGTAATACAACCACAACGTAGAGTCAATCCAAATTTTCAAGAAGTGGTTAAAAATGAAGTCATCAAACTACTTGACACCAGACTCATCTACCCAATTTCCGATAGCCCTTGGGCGAGTCCCGTGCAAGTAGTTCCCAAAAAAGGAGGTATGTGTCACACCCTGGCTTTGCGGAAGCGTGGTTATTTTGGTGTGACTTCTTAATACCATAGCTTAACCATAACAAGCTATATGAAATAAAAACCATGCAAGATCATCCATTAAAAATAAGTTTTAAAACCAAAGTAACATAACATTGTCTTGGAACTACACCATCATAACATAAAACATTGTTTTGAAAGACATAAACATCAACATGAATAAAACGCAGTTTAAGATTTGTGACTCGTCCAGGAAAAAGTCACATTTCCTAAACCGGGATGACCTCGGAACCCATATGCAGCGGGAAAACACAACATACCGCGCCAGATCTTTAATTCCCTGAAATACATGTAAGTTGAAAAATCAACAATAATGTTGAGCGAGTTCATGTGTAAGTGAGTAAATAAACCTTTGTATGTATAAAAACCCTGGTATGTAGCAAATAAGGAAAAAGAGATCACCAATGGTTTGCAAGGCCATTGATATGTGTGAAGTGGAAGTAGGAAGACTCAAACCTAGCAGATTTATGCGTTGGGTACAAAGTCACCCCGAGGTCCGTTCTGTTTGGGCCTGGGGTTGGGCTCGCTACACCCAGATAGATCTACCGCTCCTGCCCCTCGGTCCTACCCTGAGGATTAATGGCCTCAAGTTTCTGCCTACCCACTCACATGATCTGAATAGTAATAACCCTCCTTACCCTAACCATACCATGTAAAAGTACTCGTAATCATAGTAACATGTATTTCACCCCCGCAGTTTAGAAAACTGAAAACAGTTAAGAGAAAAGGGGGACATGAACTCACAGTGGTGCGTCTCTACCAAGTATATCTCCTGATCAAGCAGCTGTGCGATGACCTACACGTACTAAATCTATTAGACGGACGGCCGTGCCTTAGCTTAAGGTTTAAGTTTTTGGGAAATAGTTAGACAACTATTTCGTGTTTATATTTTTGTAAATACTTGGTAATTATTTTCCTTCCCAAGGATGGGGGATTTAATACATGTGCGTTCGTAAACTTCGAAATATATTATTAAGTCTCACTTAATATATTTTATTTCTTACTTCAAAATATAATCACTAACATTCGGTAATATTATTTTTACCCTAAAAATAATATTTGTATATTTCACAAAATAATCATAAACATTTTACAAGTGACGCTTATGAAAAGTATATATACATATATTTATCACGTTTCATTTTGTGAAATCCCACCTCCGATATTTTGTAAATAAGTCGTGGCGAAATCTATAATTTGAAAACAAGTCAAAATGCATTTCTAACACTTGTGGTGAAAATATTTCTAAGTGTTAGGTTTTTGGAAAAATTTCGCCAGAGTTTCCCCTGTAACTGGAGGTGGCCACGCTTTTAAGCGTATCATTTTCTTTTATAAGTCAAACCAAAAATTTTCTCATTCAATCAAAACAATGCTCAAAGCATCAACTAGTCAATATATATGTAAATCGCAAAAATTACATGAACTTGTAGTTTTTCCAAAAATATGTAGTAAAGCTCCTTACTTTTAGTGTATCTTTATATAAATCCATCCGGTTTCGTAAAAGCCTCGCTTTTAAAGAAATTACATCTTTACAACTTCTTGTAAAATTTGACAAAACTAGTTCTTTGTCGAAACTTAGTGTTACACAAGTGTTTACACACTTGTGTGTTTAAAATCATTCTTGTTTATGAAAGATCCGTCTTTAAAAGTATGTTTTCTCTTGACACGTGGTCCTTTGAAAATACCGCTTGTAGATCCGTAGATCTACTAGTTTTAAACACTATTTCGTGAGTAAAGTCGATTTTACACAAGTTCAAGTTTCTCGTGTGGTAGAGTTTCATCACTTAACCCTTGTTATACTTAAACAAGCTCTATGTCATGATCCATGATCATGACCAATCCGGGTTAAACGATGATCCGAGCTACCACAACATAGATCGGCACTAAATAATCACACAAAACAAATCTTACAAGACTTACACAACTCTTGTGCTATTAACCAACATTTTTAACATTTTAGTAGACTTTTACATATCATCTTGTAAGTTCATGAGTTTTAACCGTCATATATTATTTTAACCACTTTAAAATAGATCGAGAGTGTGTTTCAAGCAACTTACTACTAGCTCGAGGCTAGGGAAGAATCTAGTCGAAAAATGAGTGGATAAAAGCAATAGGGTGAGGTCCTTCGCGTTCCGAATGCACCAAGCCTCCTCGTATGTGATCCTCAACACTTGTATGCTCTTGGAATGAGAAGATCAAAACCGAAAAATGGATGGATGTGGGTGTGTGTGTTCGGCCGAGAGCCAAAGAGAGTGAGAGAGAGAGAGTTTTGTTGAGAGTTGAGTGAAATGATCATGTGTGTTAAGACTAGAACTTATAGACAAACCTTTCACAAATAACCAAAGGGTTTTATGTCTAATAGATATTAAGCACAAGGGATTTAAATAATCAACAAAGGACAAGGGGTGTCCCCCAAGGGGACGGTTCGGTTAGGGGGGGTCTCCTAGTTAGATTGTAACTAAATAGATAAGTATTAGTTATGCATTGTAGCGGGTGTTAGGGTATAAGGGGACCCTAACTGGCTCAGAAAAGAAAAACAGTGTTGATGACAATATTTTTATGTTCCGGGTAAAGTCCGGTTGTTCGGTTGGATAGTAATCCGTCAAAGTGCTTAACAAAGCTTTAAAGTGTCGTTATTATTATTTTTAGTGACACAATTTATTCCCGACACTTTGGAAAGTGTCTAGTAATATTTTTCTCATGTTTTGGCACTCTATTAGGTAGCTTAATACTGAATTTTTATGTTAAAGTCCTGAATTTTGTACTTAAAGTACGTTTTAGGCACATCCGGTCACTGTAATCTCATTCCTAGTGACGCAGTTCTACAACCCTTATATCCCTACACTCACCACTAGTGTAGCAAACTATCTCAGGCTCTTACAGGCCTTAGAGGCAGTACCTGCCTGGTGCTAGTTATGACAGCACGTTTAATAGGTTATCCGTTCATTGTGCTACTGTGCTTTTGGTGCATCAAGGTTGTCACAAAGGTGCTGTAAGCAAAACATGGAGTGACAGCAAGTAAAGTATGATGCAGGTAAGTACATGTATCAGTATTGAAGTAGCAGTTTATCCACAAGTTCAAGTAAGCACAGCAATTAAGCAGTAATTAATTATTAATTAAGTCGTACGGATACCTGGTTTAGTGAGGGTTGTCACATTCTCCCCCCGTTAGAAAAATTTCGTCCCGAAATTTTAAGTTCTACTTGTAGATGCAGGGTTCTTAGGAAATAGGTGGGGGTATTTCTCTTTCATCCGGTCCTCACGCTCCCAGGTGTATTCAGGACCATGTCTGGCATTCCAACGAACTTTGACGAGCTTGACACTGCTCCGGCGGGTCTTGTTTACTTTCCAATCCGCAACCTCCACAGGTTCTTCAACGAAATGGAGCGTGTCGTCAACATGAATCTCGTCGGTGGGAATGGCAATGGTATCTTGAGTTGGACTTTTCTTCAGGTTGGATACATGAAATGTATCGTGAACTCCATTCAGCTCAGCAGGTAAGTCCAGCTTGTATGCTACTAGCCCTATTCTTTCCAAAATTCTGAAAGGGCCAATGTAACGCGGATTCAACTTCCCACGCTTTCCGAAGCGTGCCACACCCTTCCAGGGTGAAAATTTTAATGGGTGACTTTTCTATCAATGGAGATTCATATGACCAATGCCTCGATAACCTTGAACGACTGCTATCCCGATGTGAGGAAACTGACCTTGCCCTTAATTTGGAAAAATGTCATTTCCTGGTAACGAAGGTAATAGTATTCGGTCACAGAGTCTCAAGCGAAGGAATGGAGGTTGATCGGGCTAAAATAGACACCATCTCCCGATTACCACCTCCATCCTCCGTTAGAGCCATAAGAAGCTTACTAGGGCATGCCGGATTTTATAGACGATTTATCAAAGACTTTTCAAAAGTTTCAATACCTTTTACAAAATTACTTGAAAAAGATGCACCATTCATCTTTGACAAGGATTGCAACCAAGCATTTTTAACATTAAAAGAAATGCTAGTCAAAGCACCAATCATGATAGCGCCTGATTGGAAATTACCTTTCGAAATCATGTGCGATGCAAGTGACTTTGCGGTTGGAGCTGTCTTGAGACAACGAAAAGATAAGAATTTTCACCCAATATACTATGCTAGTAAAACACTCAATGATGCACAAGAAAATTACACAACAACTGAAAAAGAGTTACTAGCTGTAATATTTGCTTTTAATAAATTCCGTTCTTATCTTGTTCTTTCTAAAAGATAGTTTATACAGACCATGCAGCCATTCGTTATCTCTTTAAAAAACAGGATGCCAAGCTGCGTTTAATCATATGGATTCTACTCCTCCAAGAATTTGACATTGAAATAAAAGACAAAAGAGGAGCTGAAAACACCGTTGCTGATCATCTATCTCACTTAAAAGATCCAGCTTTGGAGGCAACTAGGGACGAGCTCGTCAATGAAAAATTCCCAACGGATTCCTTAGAAATGGTGGAATACCAAGAAGAACCATGGTATGCTGACTACGCCAACTAGTTAGCTAGTGGAATAGTTGCGAAAGGATTGTCACATCATCAAAGAAAAAAAATTATTTGCCGATGTGAAGCATTATTTTTGGGAAGATTCTTATCTTTTCAAAATATGTGCAGACCAACTTATCCGACGATGCGTACATGGTAGCGAAGCAAGGAAGATTCTCCGTCGTTGTCATGAAGGTCCGTACAGAGGACATCACGGAGCCACTGGTACCGCTCGAAAGGTATTTGATTCAGGATTCTATTGGCCGACCATTTATAAAGACTCACAAAGTCTTATCAAGACATGTGATGCATGCCAACGATAAGGTAATATTTATTCCAAAAACGAAATGCCACAAAATGTTATTCTTGTTTGTGAAATTTTTTATGTGTGGGGATTAGACTTTATGAGACCTTTCCCACCATCAAAAGGAAACAAATATATACTTGTGGCCGTGGATTATTTGTCAAAATGGGCCGAAGCCGAAGCTTTTTCAATAAATTATGGAAGAGTTGTGGTAAGATTCTTGAAACGACTATTTTCCCATTTCGGTACTCCAAAAGCATTAATAAGTTATAGAGATATCCATTTTTATAATCATCAACTTGAATTTTTTTTAACAAGATATGGGGTCTATCATCGGATCTCAACCGCATATCAAACTCAAACAAATAGACAAGCTGAAGTGACCAATCGAGGTCTAAAACGAATGCTTGAGGAAACCGTAGGATTAAATAAAAAAGAATGGGCCGATAAATTAGATGACGCTTTATGGGCTTTTCGAACCGCTTTTAAAACAACAATAGGAACCACCCCATATAAGCTTTTCTATGGAAAAAGTTGTCATTTTCCAGTAGAAATAGCACCCAATTTCAAGTATAAACCATGAACCCTTGTTCTTAAACCGAAAAAGTTAAAATTCATAGGGTAAACGGTTTGTTTTTGAAACAATGGCACTTGTGGTTTCATTTTCGGGGAAAACCGCCCCTAATCAACCAAAAATTTTCAAGTTTTCGAAATCGGGTCGAAAAATGAAAGATTGCAGTAACAGAAGCCTGACCACGAGGCGTGGTTAGCGAGCACGGGGGCGTGGCTAGGGAAATTTGCTGAACACGGTGCGTGGCCAGGTCCAGCTCCCTGTTTTCAGTTTTTTCCAAAATTTTATCACAATGCACTGATTGTTCTGTGGTTCTCTTTTGCAGCAATGGCCAACAAATTTCTATGTTGGTGCATACATTTGTCGACTTCGTCTTATATCGAGTCTAGTATTAGAATTGTTAGATCAGGGCACGTTGTATGAGAAAATAGGAGGTTTTAGGGTGTTATCAAGCTAATTCCGCTTGAAGGGCTAATTCCGCTTGAAATGACAAGTAACACTTTCAAGCGAAATTAACTTTGTTAATTTCGCTTGAACTGTCACATGGTCACTTTGAAGCGAAATCACGAGTCCTATATAAACCTCCCAAGCGAAATCATTTGTAACTTCCTTGTTTCCGGTACCGAACTGCTGCCGACGCGTCATTTGATTTGTAAAGCTGTGATATCAATAAAACAAGACGTTTAATAGTGATTCTAGCTGTTTTTCCAGTCTGTTTCTTTGTTTCCGCCTCTGAAACAGACAAGAGCTCTTCTGAACGACTCGTTTGGGTCACAACTCGATCCTACAAGTGGTATCAGAGCTCAGGAAGAAGAGTTCTTACCAAAACAGCCGTTATTTCTGATTTCTACACCTTCTTTTTGAAATTGAACTAGTTTTCACGGTCAAAAAGTCTTGAATTTCACATATTAAGTGCGTAACAGTGTTTTAATGAATCCCTGAGAGTTTTAGACTTAAAATCAGCTTAAAACTTGATCAAATTCCTAATTCCGTTTGAAAAGAGATCGAAAATGATGATGTCAGCAACACTTCATACGGAATTAGAAGCTTAATTCTGCTTGTAATTGTGTTTCCGCTTAAAAATTGGACCTTATTCCGCTTGAAATCATCTAATTCCGCTTCAGTGGGTAATTCCGCTTGAGTTGTTTCAAGCGAAATTAGTTGTTTTTGCTTCAGGGTGTTATTTCGCTTCAAGACGTGATTCCGCTTGAGTTGTTTCAAGTGAAATTAAGTGATTTCGCTTCAGGGTGATTTCGTTTGAGTGTGATTTCGCTTCAAAGGGATAATTTCGCTTCAAAACAGATTTCGCTTCAAAAAATTTGCTGTAACATAGCTGAAGAGTTTTACAATGTGTTCGCGACACCCGTTGCTCCTGTTACTGCTGCTGAGACACTTTACAGTGAGAACGAAACGGGAACTTACCAAAAACCACCGAAACTGATGTATATTGAAGACTTTAAAGGGTGGCAGAATCGGTTTGAGGATTGGGTACATGCATACAAGTTTTACGCATGGTGTGCTCTAGAAAAAGATTACGAGAAACCGAAAAACGAACGTGGGCTTGAAAAGGGTTTTAGTGATTTTTCAGAAACTGATAAATTGATATACACAAGTGAAAAGATGATGATCAGCATTCTCCAGCAAGCAGTTAAAGAAGATATCTTTGTGTTACTTCAACATTCGGGTACTGCAAGGTCAATTTGGAATGCGTTGATTCAAAAGTTCAGAGGAAGTGCTGATATGATCAAAAACAAGAAGGCTTTGTTGAAGAAATCATTTGATACATTTACAGCATTTGATAATGAAACAACAAAAATGACCATCGATAGATATTGTCATCTTGTTTTTGAAATGGGAAGATTGGAAATAACAAAAGATGATGATGAGTGGGTGGATAAACTAGCTGATGCGTTACCAAAGAATAAGTGGGGAACGTACTTGTTGATTTTAAAACATACAAGAAAATATGAAAATATGAACCTGGCACAGTTCATACAAAAGATTGAAGAGCATGAATTGGATATCCAGAAGACAGCTATTATGACGAATCCGAATGCTCAACAAGATGTCAGCTTGTACTACAGAGGGAACAAGTTTGAAGTTACTACTCCCAGTCCGAAGATCCAAACTGGTTTTAGTGCTGACGGTTATTCCAGCCCAAATGTTAGCACGACAACTCAAAGTGGTGGTTATTTTTCATCATATTCAAGCTTTGATCCAAACCATACCACACCAAGTCCTCAAAAGCAAAATTCTACAAATTTGCAGTGTAATGTCACATTGAATATTCAAGATGGTCAATATTTTTCTCTAGAGCTGGCTAAGCAACACATGGCATCTCTTGTCGCCATGTTAGAGTCGTATGAAAGCCTAATTGCAGGAAGAATTGGTAATCTGATGCTTACAAAAGAAGATTATGACCAAATCGATGCAGAAGAACTTGAATTGATGGATGTAAAATGGTGCATGGCTAGTGCTGTAAGAAGAGCTGAAAAATTTCAGCAAATCATCGGTAGAGATGAGTTTCGAGGCTTGGCTACTTCTCCGTTAGGTTTTGACAAATCAAAAGTTACTTGTTTCCGTTTTAAAGGAAAGGATCACTTTAAACGAGAGTGTAAAAACCAATAAGCAACTGGGAGTCAAGATAAGAACAATTATTATCATTAATCAATTTTTCATCAGATTGAGCAACAACCATCCTCGTCTCATGATATTGACAATGGAAAGAAGAAAGCTTTAATCATTCATCAAGATGATGAAAAAGTTGCAGAGGGTTTTAGTTGGGACAAATACATACCTAGTTCAGCTCATGTTGCCCGAGTTCTGGAAGAAGAAGAAGTCAAGTCTAGCTCGAAAAGAATACCTATTTTTCCAGATCTTGGAAGTGATATTGATACTGATGATGAAGAAGAATATATTAATAAAGCTAGAAAAGGCATAGATCCTGACAGTTTTAATTTGTTTTTTGCAGATAAAATGGAGATGCTGAATCAGAAGAAGATTGCCAGATTGAGGAGAGAGCTGGAAGCAGCAAAAATTCTCGCAGATGAAAAGACAAAGACAGAAGCTGGAGAAGCTAATGTTGAACCAGCAACTGAGAAAGTTGTAGAGAAAATCGTTGAAGTGGAGAAAGTGGTGGAGAAAATTGTTGAAATCGAAAAAATAGTTGAAGTTGAGAAAATTGTCGAAGTTGAGAAACTTATTGAAGTTGAAAAGATGGTTGAAATTGAAAAGATTATTGAAAAAGTGGTTGAAGTTGAAAAACCATGTTTGAAGTGTTTAGAATCTTGCCAAGTTTGTGAGGAGAAAGATAAGAAGATTGTTGATTTGGAGAAAATTAAAGAAGATTTACTGTTCGATGTGAAGTATGTGAAGGAGTCATATGATGTTTTGAACAAAACAGTTGATAGTCTGAAAAAGACGAATTCAGAGATTGAAAATGCAATGACAAAAATGAGCGCAACATTAATGACAAAGCAAAGCGTCATCAATGAGTATATTGAAGATTGTGCTAAGCTGAAGCAGGAGTTGGAACTTGAGAAAATTGAGAGTGAAAGGATTAAACGATTACTGTTGAGTTATACAACATGTGATTATTTGAGTGATCGTGTTTATCCTACTGTTGCAGGTCTTGAAGCATTCATGGAGAAAAAGACTGAAGATACTGATACTGGTAAGAAACAAAGTGTCAAGTATAACAGATGTCCACCCCCGATCCATGAAAGTTATTCTCCCAGGAATCCTAACGAGGAGCGTCTAAAAAAGGCAGTCAACATCAAGTTAAAGTCTGAAATCATTGATGAATTACCAGACAATATTGATGTCACATTCACAGCGTCTGACACTGATCATGAGTCTGAATTATTAAAGAAAGTGGTCGATCAGGTGTTGGATATGGATGAAGAGTCAAAACCGGAGTCTAAGTCTGAAAGTTCGAGTTCATCAGAAAAGAGTCCGAGTTCACCGGTTAAAAGGGTTTACAATAAAGAATTCTTGTTATCAAAATCTAATTTGAATGACGGATCAATCAAAGTGGCTTATACTTTGAATGATTCAGACAAATTATATTCTGATGAGGAATTTCCAATAAGAAGTGTCAAAACTGAAATGATCAAACAGGTTTTCAAATTAACAGAAATTAATATTTCTGAAATAAAAGATTTAAATCTTCATGAAAAACCTAAAAAGTACACTTCAAGAGTTCAACAGAGATTGAACAAGAAAAAGGGTTACAGTTCTGGTTCAGGTTATCGAAAGAAACCAAACCATACGGTAATTTCAAAAAGTAAGGTCTTGGTTTTAGTTCTTCGGAAAATTATAAAAATGAGAAAAATTATAAACCAAAAATAAAATTTGTTTTAGGAGGAAGTTCTGAAGAAGAGCAGAAGAAACCGTTCTGGAAACAATCCAATCAAGAGTTTCTTGCTGAAGTAAAGAAGAATGTAAAGAAATTTGCCCTTAAAGTTGATAGAAGAACTTGCTTTAAGTGTCAAAAGGCTGGACACATTGCTTGGAACTGCCAAGAGTCCACTTATTCAAAACAGGGAGTGTCTTATGTTGACAAATCTGAACAATCAAAAGAAAAGGTTAAAATGTTTAAAAAATCGACTGTGGAAGTTGGTGAAACTTCAAAACGGTTTTACAAAAGACAAGTCGATTTGAATAAACAAAGATGGGTTGTAAAATCTGAAAGTAGTTCTGACAATGAATCTGATTCCATAAAATCAGAGGAGTCATTTTTTGAGAAAAAGGTTGAGAATTCCGTTCCAGAAGTGAATGATGAAAACTTTCCTAAATTGTCCAAGGAAAATTTGAAGTTAAAAATGGGTAAAACTGAAATTTCAGGTCAATTCTTTGCCGGTAAGAAAGAATTTGATGCTAAAAAAGTGTTTAATAGAAAGGTTAAACATATTTTTGAGAAGATGGTTGATGGGAAGGTTAAAAGTGCAAAATATTTTTACAAATCAAAATGTTGGTGGGATAGATGTGTACCAGAATCTCCCAAGGCTGGTCAGGCTTGGGGGAAAGTTTTTCCTAACTGAAAATCCGGACTTGCCGGAGCTCCCAGGTTGGTAAGCGAGGAGCAGGAATCGGCATCATTCTTGAAAAGGTTTGGTTGGTAAATCTACAGGTGATATTTTTAAATTGTTATATTTTGATTTACAAGAGGTTTTGGTTGATAAGTGAACCTACAAATGGTTGAAGAAGGCTTTCACTTACAAGTGGTAAATCAAGGACATTAAATTGTACTTGTTTTCCTGCAAATGATTGAGAAACAATGTGATGAACCCCAATTTTATAAGTGGTAAAATCAACAAAACTTATTTTCCGGAAAAACCATTTGATTAAAACAAACTTAAGTGTTTTGAAATCACAATGGGAAAATAGTTTGTTGAAAGGGGGAGTTCTGATTGTTTATGCCAAGTGGATGGCGATTTGAAGTGATTTGAGTTGTCACTTTACCTTGTACAGTTTGTTTTCAAATTTCTTTAAATGTATTTTCACTTTAGGGGGAGTAAATATTTTCAGAAAATCCAAAAACATTAGAAAATTTGAATAAGTCAAAAACATTGTAAAATTCAAAACGAGTTTCGTTGTCAAAAAGAGGAAATGATAGTACATCAGTGGACGATCATAGCATGCTAAAGAATTGGAAAGTCAAAAAGTGATAAACGGTCTCACTGATGATGTGCGAGTAGGTTTTTGCACATTTAGTAGATTGTGACGAGATATAAATCTAAATTCAAACTTGCTTATATTGTGGGGAGACATCTCTCGGATATATGGGTAACCCCCGAAATCTTGTTTGAAGGACTCCTCTTTCTGAGATACTAGGTCTTTATGCTTAGTGATATCTGGGGTATTATCCCGGGACTTCTGATTTTGCGGAAGCAATGGCCTAGTCCCCGGAGAATACTTTACGCTTGCTTGAAATATAGCCTCCCCTCAGCATAAAAAATGATAAAACATTGCAAAATGCAAATCATGTGCTGTTGTAAAAAATATCCTCTAAAGGGGACCCATCTAAAGTCGAGCCGTCATCTCTCTGCTGAACGGAAGTTCTGACCTGAGCTCTCACGGTTTCGCAATTTAACCTCTTACAGATATCATCTAGGTATACTCACCTGTAAGACTGAATATTGGATCTGGATACAGGAGTATATTCTGAAGTGGGACACGCGAATAAGTTTAAGTCTCTAAAACATTAATCTCGTATCTCGAAACAGTTGAACTTTGTGTGAAAATTTAAGTGGATTAGTATACTGACAATCTAAGTGAATCGTTTAGAATTTAAAATGTTTAAAGCTTAACGGTGTTGGTGATTTGTCTCATAAACTGATATGATCCTCTTACACAAACTCACAAAAATATTGTGTGTAAATATTTCTTTAATGCATTTCATTTCTTTTATTTCAAAAATACAAAAAGATTTTCGGTGTGTTTTAGCATAAATTTTGAAAAATTCAAAAAGATTTTAGACAACTGATGTTGAAAAGCTGATTTTCAAAATTCCGAGTGCTGAACATGACAACAGGTTTGAGAGTGTGTGTGATTTGTAAAATGATATACATTCAAGTGGTTCATCAGAAATTAAAATGTATACTTGAAAATGATGTGTTTAGTTTGTGTCTTCAAGTGGTTAGCAGGGTTTCTAAATTTGTTATATCTTATTTTTATGAAACTTATGTTTTGGGTAGAGAACTTGCAGGTGAGCCAGGTTGCGATGCTTGAACCTGAAAATAGCAAGACTACAATCCTAGCACAAGTTGAGGGGGAGTCTGTTAAACAGAGAAAGTGTGAAGATGCAAGAACTAGGAATTTGATCCTGAAGATGCCAGAGATTGATAGAGCATCATCTGAGGGGGAGATTAGTTGAAGAAAGAATTAGAGTATGATAAGAGCCAGATAGAGATTCTGGAAGCCCAAAGACTGATAAAGACTGAAGACGTTGAAGACTCGACACTTAAGACTCGTCAACATCCGAGGGGGAGTCTGTTGGTGCATACGTTTGTCGACTTCGTCTTATATCGAGTCTAGTATTAGAATTGTTAGATCAGGGCACGTTGTACGAGAAAATAGGAGGTTTTAGGGTGTAATTAAGCTAATTCCGCTTGAAGGGCTAATTCCGCTTGAACTGTCACATCACTTTCAAGCGAAATCACAAGTCCTATATAAACCTCCCAAGCGAAATCATTTGTAACTTCCTTGTTTCCGGTACCGAACTGCTGCTGACGCGTCGTTTGATTTGTAAAGCTGTGAAATCAATAAAACAAGACGTTTAATAGTGATTCTAGCTGTTTTTCCAGTCTGTTTCTTTGTTTCCGCCTCTGAAACAGACAAGAGCTCTTCTGAACGACTCGTTTGGGTCATAACTCGATCCTACATTCTAAAGCTCAAACAATCAGAATGGCAGTACCAAAGCTCGATATGACATACTCCAAACAAGGCCAGAAGAGGCACCGAAACAAGCATGTTATGAAACTCTTGAAACAGTGGGGCAATAAGGCCGGTATGACACACTAGTCACGAGACCACTTCGGGTAGCTCTTGGCACACAGCTCCATTCTATTTACGAATACAACATGGAGGTCTATAGCATTTTCAAGTTCAAAGCCAAGGCAGAACAGTTTGACGAAGATGGGGTTCAGTTCAAATGCGCTTGGGAGCTACTCTCCATCTCCATAGCCCAATTCGGTATGAATGTGGGATTGTTCACCGAAGAAGAGTCAGTTGAAGAAGAGTTCACGGGTGGTCTCCGTGAAATTCCGACCAACATGCGCCAAACAACATGATCTCAAATAGGAGATGGGCCGGCCATACGATCTAAGCGTCACAAAGAGCTCTCAGTTGCGAGACCCCCTCTATTGCTACATCCACCGGGTCCTTAGCAACTCCCTATGTCAACGACATGATAGTTTGGGTGTGGTAAACCTCCGTGATCTTACTTGCCTTTATTGCATCCACAACCGCATACCTCTTGATGTCACCCACCTACTCCTCAAGAACATGTGGCTAAACCAGTTGGCCTCTTCCCCAACACCGATATTTTTCGGGGGATGGATCTACCACCTCTTCAAGACCTATGTCCAGTTCATGCCAAAATCATTCCATAAGGGTCCGAGATCCGGGAAGGTAGATCTAGCCCAATGCCGCTCAATGGGAATCGTCCAAGACATGGATGACGGGTCGGTCCGCTTCTGAAATGCCCAAGGAAACGTGTGGGCACCGAAAGAAGTCCTAGCCATACGAGATGACCCAAAACATCCACCTCCTCAACAACAAAGATACCATGCGGGTTCCTCTTCTCAAGGAGGCGGGTTTCCTAACTTTCAAAGTTTGCCTGATCTTTTGCAGGAAAACCTTCTTTATACCTGGAACACGTGCAACATGGCTAGCAACGCCTACACCTGGATCAGAGTGGTGAAAACTTTTCGTCGCTACTATGCAAGATGACGTCCTATACATCCGAGAGCACATGGCTTATCGTGATGAGGAGGGCGATGATGATGAGGATATGGACTGAGCGGAGGCAATGGTGGTGGTGTGGTAGGTGACGATGGGGTTTTTTAGGTTAACACTTTCTACTCTACGAACAATTTCTGGCCTGCATGCCATGGTTAAACAATTTACTTATCTACACACTTTTTATTCTCTGCATTTTTTTTGTGGTGATGGATGTTAAACGCTCGTAAATTAGGTTGTTGGTATTGTATTATGTTTGGTGTGGTGTATAGCAAAACAGGTACACAGGGGGCATGAATGCACTAAGCATTAGTGCCGCATAAGCCCGGAATTCAAAAACGAAAGCCAAACACCTGGAAATCACCAATTGCAGACTACCACTATGGGGCCATGGTCAGCAACCATGCCCCCGTGTCCACCCCTCTGACCTGCTGTGTTTTTTGCAACCAACCCACCATGGGTCATGGCCACCAGGCACACCCCGTGGCCTGCTTTCTGTAAGTTCTGTTACTAGCACTCTGACCACGGGGTCGTGCCCAGCCAGCACGTGCCCGTGGCCAGGTGCCCAGTAACATAAAACCTTGTTTTTAAACACGCTTTTACACATTCGAATCAACGTAAAAATTTATTTTGGGACACATTGAGAACAATGTGTAATTTAAGTGTGGGGGGGATGCTAAAACCTTGAATCTTACAAGTCCTAATAACAAGCCTTAAACAAAACTCTATTGGAATTGCTAATCACCCCAATTTTTTTTCATTTTTTCTTACTTGTCTTGGTTTAATTTGGGAATAACAAGTTATAAAAAGGTTATGTTTTTACAAATTTACAACCGATAGCGTCGTGATAAAAAGAACCGAATAAGAAAATTATGAAAATGCATGACAAATCTTTTTAAAAATTTAATTATATATACTTGTTCCAGTTATAAACCCATTCCCACAATAAGTGAGTTTTGAGTCTTTATTGAGCATACATGCATACATCTTTAAACTAAATGCTCATTTTTGTTTCTTGTGTGAATAGCCGCTTGGTTCTTACCACTCTAGAACTTGCCAAGACGATACATTCCCGGTCCTTACCAACTTGAACCCAAGTAAGTAAATGATAGAGGCACTAGGACTAACCTATTTTCTTTCAAAACCATTATTTTCATCCTTTTTACACCACCACCCAAAATCCCCCTAGTTAACTCCTTTGAGCCTAAACCTTTTAGTTTCAAAAAACCCATAAAACAAACACCCATTACCCACCAAAACTTTTTTCTTTCAAACCCATTTGTTTTAGTAAAAAGCTCGGTTTTCATGTGACATGAAAAAAAATATAAGGTGTTGCAATAACCAAACAAGTTCCTCAAAGAAATCTTGTTTGAATATGTTTAGTTTGAATAAATGTCACAAAAACAAAAAGTTTTACGACAACCAACGCTTTTTATGCTTTTCGCCATTTTACTAACCACTAACCAAAAACCACCTACCCTTAACGCAAGTCTAACCCTTTCCAAAGTCCTCTTGATATTTACAAAGGTTTATAATTAAAAAGGAGGAGGTTTGATCGCTTGGCAAGAATATGGTAGAAGTAAGTTCCATGCCGGTATCGAGTGTTTCACAAAAATACACAATCGGCCGAATGTTGAGTGATCTCCCGTGAGATAAGTGAACCTATATATAAATGGAATTTTAAGGAGGTATGTTATGCCCAAATAAATAACTTTTCTTAACAAGTGTTCTAAATAAATCATGACGAATAGAATTGTAAATAAAATAAAAATAAAACCTAATAAAGATCTTGGATTGTAGACACTCAAGATAAGCCACAAACTTCTTCTCTACCTATTCCATTTGGGTGTGTAAGCCACATATTAAAGAGTTTTGCTTGAGGACAAGCAAAGATTCAAGTGTGGGGGTATTTGATCTGTGCAAAATGCAACATATAAATTACATCAATAGAGGCATAAAACTAACTCTTTTTTAGTATTAATGTTGGAAAAGCGTGTTTCTTTCTTTTGAATTTACAGGCCCAAACAAGCTTAAAAGAACAAAAGAAACAAATAAGCAGCCAAAACCAACATAAATACAAGAAGAAGGAATAACGTGACATGCCCGACCCCTCGGCAGCATCCCCAAAGCAAAAAACAAGAAGACAGAAACTGACCACGGGGTCGTGCCCAGCTGGGCATGGGGCGTGGTCAGACCCTGCACAACAAGATAAACTCTGCAGAAGCTTCTACGCCCACCACTGGGTCATGCCCAGCTCTACACGGGGCATGGTCAACTCTTAGATTTGCAGAATCTTGATAGTACAGCAAAGAGTTGACCACAGGGCCATGCCCAGAAGACACGGGGTCGTATGGGGCCCTCTGCTGAAAATGCAATTAATGAAGGAAGAGAATAAGGATAGCCATGGGCCGTGCCCAGTGGACATGGGGCCGTGGCCAGGGCTCTGTTATGTCTATAAATAGGGGTGCTTGTTTCACTTCAAAGGCATCCCTTAGCAAACCACGTCTCTCCCACTTTGCCACCAATCCACCACCACTACAACACCAACACCCACCACCATCATCCATCATCCATCTTTAGAGTGTGTAGCAGTATCGGGATCCAAGAATCATTGTAAGAGTTTTTGTCAATCAAATGCCATATTTGGCTAATCTCTTACATCACTTGGTGAAGACAGGTCTTTAATGTATTACTTTTTATTTTTAATCTTTTGGCACTTTTTAATTGGGTTTGTATTAATGACTTTAATAATTAGTTTCTTATGTTGAAAGTGAATTTTCTTTACCATTTCTTCATGATGTCATTGATTTGCTCATTCGTGTCTGTACGGTCTATATAAAGCGCGTTAACTACCTCGAAGGGGGTTAGGTGGGTGGTTTGGTAAAGTTCTTGTCTTGTTCAGTGTATAGATCCTGCGAGGACTTGGTTCAAGCTTACTAGGACCTCCTTCAATGCCCAACGGTATTGGATGGCGGGGGTGCGAATAGCTTGAACCCCTCATATGTAAACTCCTATTAGTACTTTAAACCGGCTTCTTGGGATTGTATCATTGCTGACTCAACCCACTTAGCCGAGGGTAACGTCACCTTTAAAAGAGGGGCCTACCACTTTTTGCAAAAATAACTAACTTAATTGTATTTCAATATTCCGACCCTTTGGGATTGTATCCCTGCCGACTCAAACCACTGGGTTGAGGGTAACGTCACCTTCAAAAGAGGGGCTGTAACACCCGTCTCATTATAATACGAATATAATATTAAATACACATTTTATGTGAAAATGCGGCCTTTCAAAAACTTTTATAAGTTATCATTCAAACATGATCATGACAATCGAATGATAGTAATAATTTGTTTACAAAAGTTGTTTGTAACAAAAACAAAACAGTTTCATTGCGGAAGCTTCAAGGGCGAGTGTTCGGTTCTTGACGCTTGACTTGATCATCATCCGGATGCTAACTAAGATCACCTAAATTCAAAACCAACATGAAAGTTAGTTTTGATAAGTTAATTACATGTGAAAACAAGTTTCATGAGTCAATACAACAAAAATTAAACAATTTCGAAATCAGGGGGCGTGGCGCTACACCTAGGGGCGTCGCGCTACACCTAGCCCCCTTTTTGACAGCAAGTTCTTATTATGTTGCTGCACTTTCCCAGCTCAAATTTTTATCAAGTCCGAACTTCAAACCACCAAAACTTTTGATCCGTAAGTCTGTGTTAGGTGATTCTTTTTCCTACGCGTCCGTAATTAAATTAACAACGCATCTATCAAGATTATTATATCAAAAATTGGATGTATGGGATGAAAGTCTATAAATGCCTTATGTATTTATTTGACCCGTTTAGCTTTTGCATTAATTTAACCACTAACAAATTTTATGTCCACAAGACGTATTCACCCAACATCCGGGGCTTATGATCACCAGCGTTTCATTACCAAATCTATGGTTTCACGCTCTTGTAATCCGTCATTGCCAAATGCTATTCTAAACACACTTTTACTACTTACTAAACAATTATTTGACCCGTTTGGCTCATTTATGGAATCCTCCACTTATAATGACTACCAAACATTTGTTATTCAAGTTTACGACTCGACTAACTAATAGTGATCTACGTCACTTTTACTAACGCTACCTTTTCTACTAAACACAATTCCAAATATCCATAATTAATCATACAACATAATGTAACGAGACGACAAGTCGCGTACCTTCAAAGCATTCCTTTCAAGCGCATATCGCCCCCGGCTTGTCCGCTTGAAGACTCGGATTCTTTGCCAATAGAGTTCAACCACAACCGTTTAGAACCCTTTTTATAACACACAACGCATAATTTTCCATATCAATCAAACATGCGTTTTTGTCCGAAATTTCAACATTTTGCTTTCTCTTAGGCATTTTATCAAACACCTAATAAGCATGATTTTTATAAAATTAGAAAATCCAGTTTCATGACTAGTTATTTTACCAAGTTTAAGATCGTTTTCCAATTTAGTGTCTAACTAACACTTCAATATCAAAACTAACTTCATAGAATTCTAATAGCATTAGTTTGCTACTCATGATTCTAAAGTTCATCATGTTTCTACAAAACCCATTAAACACACATAATGGATGATCATGAATTTCATAGTTTAAGCACTAATTCAACAAACCAATGACTAGGGTTTACTCCTAGACATGATTTCATTACAATTTCATCCAAACAACAATCATGCAAGCTCAATTTCGAATCTCATGTGTTCATTTAGAATTCGAGATGGAATCAAATCATGAAATTTTACATACCTTATGATCCCTTTACTGAGATGATCACTATTTTATGTTTGGATTTTGATTTGGAACAGATTAGAGCCTTCAATTTGATCAAATGGTTGAAACTAGGGTTTAAGGGTGAGTTGGTCGCCCCCTGTGTTCTTGATCGTTCCAGACACACACAAATGTGTGTTTGGATATTTTTTTTTTTGTTTTTATTAAAACTAGTTTGATCTTTAACATCTTTGGCCCCTCATTTATTAGTTCTTCTCTATTTTAGATGTTTTTGTTCAAACTCCATGTTACTACAAGATGGTTAACTAACTAGGTTATTTTTATTCCTAGTTAGTTTATTTCTTTTATTGCCATTTTAAAATATAAAATCACAATTTTATATTTTCGGGGTGTTACAAGTCTACCCCCCTTAAAGAGGTTTCGTTCCCGAAACCTTCCTTAAGTAGTCCTTTGGTTTGGACCAAACTAACTTAGTTTCGTTTTTAGGTCATTTTTTCTTTTAGTCAAAAGTAATCGTACGCATGCGTCTTTCACGTGTAAGTCCTCATGGACTGTAACTTGTATCTTGTATTTCTTATTTTGTCACCAATTTGACCCAATTATCAATTTACCACTCAATAGTATGAGTTCGTCAACATGTTTTCCCCATACTAATCTTATATTGACAAGTGTTTTGTATAAATCACGTCACTATTTCGACTCTGGATGGTCTTATCGGCTAGATTGATTAATCACCGTCATTTCATGCCCCGTTATTCGGGTCTCCCACATTGCCATATTCGGCCTTACATAAGTTCATGAGCTCCTCCCGTAACTCACGCTACGACATGATTATATTCTGTATTCCTATATCACTCTTGTGACTATGATCGCATTGCATCACGTCATGTTTAAGTTTTTATAAACTTTTCATTATTAAAAATCTTCTTTCGAACATAGCGTCTCACACCTATCGGTGTTGAGACCTATATTCTTTAATATTAACTATTTTCTAATTTCTCTATAATATTCATATTTGTTAAACGCCACTTCTTACTAAAACGGAATTTTGGTTTAACGTCTATCTCTTTAACTTATGTCAAATTCTCATACCCAGGAATTGACGACAAGAATTTATTCTCTACCGCTCTTATATTACGCGAGGAATCGTAACTAATCCCCATGCTTTACCCAAGTGACTCGTATGTTCTTTTTCTTAGCCTCGTAGGTTATTCCGTTAGGCTTTCGCCCCTTTTTGGTTTATTTCCTTCTATTGCTGACGTGTGGTTCACTTAGTCCTTTAAACCCTTACTTTGTTTATAATCTCAAAGGTTATGATGATCCCGTAGATCATCTTTTGCTTGTGTCATTTCGTATTCTTAGAATTATACTTCTGGTGTCAGGGAACCCTTTTCAATCCTAAAACTTATTCATTTTCATTTTCGAATTTTATTGATTGGACCGTAGTCTAAGGCTACACCCGTTTCCTTTTGAACTATTCTTCCGACTCTATGACTTCTTCCGCCATTTACACGTCGGTTTGTTCTTCGCTTATCGTTATTCGGTTCATATTTATATTTCTTTACAGCCCGTTACCCGGGTTTGCGTATTTCTTTAATATCAAACATTTGACTTATTTGGTTTGAACACCCAGCTTTCTTTTTATTAGCAACCCTTAGGTCCGTCTCTTTTATTAACGTCACGAAGGTCCATTTCTTAACCCTTATTCGGTAAAACCACTACTATTGTTATATGACTTTTGAGGTTTACCCGTTTTCGTTCCATCACTTTTAAAATGTTAATTTTACTACTCTTTTATACAATCACACCCATCGATGTGATCATTGTTTTTCCTCATAAGGATTTAATTAATAACATATTACTTGGGTGGTTACCCATACCCAAGTTTCTAAATTCGCATTTAACGATACTTTCTTATTCGTAGTGGCGAATAATACGTATCATTCATTTATTTTATTTTTCCTTGAGGATATTTTCCACTCAAGTCTTAATTTCTCATTCTTAGCCTTAATCCATTATCTAATTTTTTCCCCACGTTATCTTAATGAAATTTTAATACGTGTACCTGCAATACTTACCCCAATGGGCTTTCTCTTAACTCATTGATCTTTTCTTTCTTTGCCATCATCATGGTGACTTATAGCCTTCCCATTATTCCGGGTTAAACGGCTTCAGTAGCCTTTCCGACCTTCCCATAGATCCTTTCGTGCATCTCCTCAGTCATGAGGGATACCGTATCGTCGCCAACTATGGTTGACATCATTCCATTATAAAAATAACGGAAATCAATTCATTTCATTTTATTATTCCATGTCATTGTATGGAATTTTCTCACATCGTTTATCAATATAAACGATGTTTCTACTTGTTTTTATTTGGTTTGGCCAAGTCTATAACCTTGTCTTTGCCATTTACTATTACTGCAATTTCCGGGTTCGAGTGCACGCGCACTCCTTCCTATTGCAATATTTATCGAAATTAATTTTTCCTTGGTTTCACAAACTCGCCCTTATTTCTTTATTTATATACACACACACACACACACACATATATATATATATATATATATATATATTTCCTTTACATAATTCATTCACTTCACTAATCATATATGCCTATATGCAACTATCGTTCATTATGTGAATTGTTGCATTCTACTTGTCTTATCGTAATTTAGAACGTGTACTTGATTGGTACTCCGTTATCTCAAGTCGTTACTTAATTTAGGTTCTTTGCTAGCATGTTCTTTGTCATGCTTCCGAACCTTTTGCCATTCCGATTACTTATCTCCCGTCATCTTCATATGTGGTTATCATATCATTTGAACATTTCCAATTTATTTTTAATCTTGCTATTCAATATTGCCTGTATTTTTATACGAGACATTCAAATATACTTACTTTACAAGTACTTATTTTATATTCAATCTATTATTAGGATTCATACTTCCTAATCATCTTTTACCGACATTAGACATCTCAATTCTGAAATGTTTATATCAATTGTCAAACATTTCTTTCCATTATCGTTTGCATCTTTCATTTTGATTTAGCCAAGTTTGTAACTTGCTTAAGCCATTCGTGTTTAGTGCACTTTCCGGGTTTGAGTGTGTTAACACGCTCTTCCCATGCACATCAACTTGAATTCCTTTTTCTAACAATCTAATAAAATCTACTAAATAACTAATTCTTACCGGATGTTTGATCAAGCTTGAACCGAACACACTTTGTCAACAACCTTGGGCTCTGATTGCCAACTTGTAACACCCGTCTCATTATAATACGAATATAATATTAAATACATATTTTATGTGAAAATGCAGCCTTTCAAAAACTTTTATAAGTTATCATTCAAACATGATCATGACAATCGAATGATAGTAATAATTTGTTTACAAAAGTTGTTTGTAACAAAAACAAAACAGATTCATTGCGGAAGCTTCAAGGGCGAGTGTTCGGTTCTTGATGCTTGACTTGATCATCATCCGGATGCTAACTAAGATCACCTAAATTCAAAACGAACATGAAAGTTAGTTTTGACAAGTTAATTACATGTTAAAACAAGTTTCATGAGTCAATACAACAAAAATTAAACAATTTCGAAATCAGGGGGCGTGGCGCTACACCTAGGGGCGTCGCGCTACACCTAGCCCCCTTTATGACAGCAAGTTCTTATTATGTTGATGTGACAACCCGAAATCTCAAGACCTTTCTTTGATGTGTCGTTTATTTTATAATCCCATTTTATAAGTTGTGGCATTGTATCATTATATCATTGCACTGTGTTGACTAAATGTTGAGTGGATTAAGGTTAATCTTAAATGTTTAAGGGTTAAAGTTAAGGTTAAATATTGAATGTTAATATTAAGTCATCAACGAAACTAGCGTGACTTTTCTGTGACGAAAGTGGGATTTCGCCCGAGTTGGGGATTTCGCCGAGTTGGGGATTTCGCCGAGTGGGGTTTTCACCGGGATGGGCTTGAGGCCCAGTGAAAGAGGCCCAAGTGTGTATCAGTTATATTCACCCTGTCAACATAGCATCACGTAAACTCACAATCAGCGAAACCCTAGACAACCCTCTCCTGTGCGGCGACAATTCGGAATCCTCGAAGCTCTCCGTAGCGATCGAACCTACCGTTTCTGTCATCTCGGTCAGTAATATCATTGCTTGTTTCATTCCTGTTGGCCAATACCCTATCATATTGCATGTAAAAGGTCTTGAAAGTGTAGTCAATTAGATAAGGATCACCTCTTAATTGTCGGCTATTGTGTTTATAATTGCATGTGATTGTCAGTGGGCATGTGATGGGTATATGTGTCTCTAGACTAGATATAACATGCTAAGTGCTATGAACAGATTATTAGGGTGTAGGATAGGTATTGTGTTGCATGATTTGAACATGAACATATTATGTAAACTAATGATCGGGTAATGACTATACTAGCATTGATTGATAACCGTGAGTATTAGGGTTAGGGTGCTAACTGCTTCTTCTACGAGAAACCATGAAACTTCGCCAGGTTGGATCCGATGAAACATGGAGTTTCGTCGACCTGGGTGCGACGAAAAGGGGAGTAGGGTTTCGTCGACCTGATTCCAAGAGGGGTTTCGTCGACCAGGTTATCATATGGAACAGTAGACTGAATGGTTCATGTTGATGAATGTACATAATAAAATTATCATATAACTGGCTGCTAATGATGACCGATAAAACGTGAATGGGTTTAGATTAGCACACTTAACATGGTCAAACTTGTTTAAATGCTTTGAACAGTCAACATGTGTAGACCTCAATTAATTGAGAACATCAGAAGTCATGTGATCCATTACACACAACCCATGTGATTAAGTTGAGAGGCCCAAAGAAGCTTAATCACTAATTGAATTCCGTCGGCCATCTTTATTCACGAGAGTTAATAGTGTCGTCAGATGTCATATGCTTTGATTAGTAATTCATATTACATAGTGTGACCACCCGATGCTAATCACTTGATTATTGAATATGGATACGAATCATACATGTGGGTTTGGATATACCTTAGTAGAATAATCGTTATGTGTCATTCGGTGATTGTTGCATACACACACACTATGATTATGATTCATATGTAAACCTTATGAATGTGAACTAATATCGCATACGTGAATACGATAGGGTGTGACTGTTTAAGTGTGGACAAGTAGTTAATCTTACCGAGCAAACCAAGGTGAGTTCACTGCTCTTTTCCAAGCATGCATCCCGGGAAGGGATATCGGGTAACGTTTTCAGGGAAGAATGTCGGGTTAACGGGATGTTTGTTATTACTAAGTTTCTATCATATAGACCCCTTACATCTACCGATTGTTGCCAGGAAGGCAACGAGGTATTTAGTTGATAACGCTATTAGGTTTGGCACCCTCACACCGGGCCGGAATAGACGGGCGTGAACTATTTACGTTGACCACTTGACCAATGCTTTGATAGAGGCATTGGGGTTTGGGCAAACACATCTAGTAGCCACATACGGTAATCGAGTTAATAACATCATCAAATCAAACTGTTGAACTGTTTTATACACACAACTAGTAACTAAACGCGTGAACAAAACTTTGAACTCACCAGCGTCGTCTGACACACTTGTCTGCATGCTTGCAGGTCGTTAGTTACTGGACATGGACTTGCTATTTGGGAGTGCTGGAGTGGTCATGGGTTGAGACTCTTGGATATAAGCTCGTTGATTATGAACACTTGTTTTGAAACAATGGATATAGTATTTACATTATGCTTCCGCTGAATAACTACTTTGATTTAACTTATGAATTGGATTTATATTTGGCAAGTAATGAAATGTTTTATTTGAATACTATGTGTGGTTCAATGTGATTGGTGGCTTGGATCCTGGTACGTCACACATCCCGCGGTGTTTCCGCATGTGGTATTTTGGGGGTGTGACAGCTGCACTTTCCCAGCTCAACCTTTTATCAAGTCCGAACTTCAAACCACCATAACTTTTTATCCGTAAGTCTATTTTAGGTGATTCTTTTTCCTACGCGTCCGTAATTAAATTACCAACGCATCTATCAAGATTATTATATCAAAAATTGGATATATGGGCTGAAAGTCTATAAATGCCTTATGTATTGATTTGACCCGTTTAGCTTTTGCATTAATTTAACCACTAACAAATTTTATGTCCGCAAGACGTATTCACCCAACATCCGGGGCTTATGATCACCAGCGTTTCATTACCAAATCTATGGTTTCACGCTCTTGTAATCTGTCATTGCCAAATGCTATTCTAAACACACTTTTACTACTTACTAAACAATTATTTGACCCGTTTGGCTCATTTATGGAATCCTCCACTTCTAATGACTACCAAACATTTGTTATTCAAGTTTACGACTCGACTAACTAATAGTGATCTACGTCACTTTTACTAACGCTACCTTTTCTACTAAACACAATTCCAAATATCCATAATTAATCATACAACATAATGTAACGAGACGACAAGTCGCGTACCTTCAAAGCATTCCTTTCAAGCGCGTATCGCCCCCGGCTTGTCCGCTTGAAGACTCGGATTCTTTGCCAATAGAGTTCAACCACAACCGTTTAGAACCCTTTTTATAACACACAACGCATAATTTTCCATATCAATTAAACATGCATTTTTGTCCGAAATTTCAACATTTTGCTTTCTCTTAGGCATTTTATCAAACACCTAATAAGCATGATTTTTATAAAATTAGAAAATCTAGTTTCATGACTAGTTATTTTACCAAGTTTCACATCCTTTTCCAATTTAGTGTCTAACTAACACTTCAATATCAAAACTAACTTCATAGAATTCTAATAGCATTAGTTTGCTACTCATGATTCTAATATTCATCATGTTTCTACAAAACCCATTAAACACACATAATGGATGATCATGAATTTCATAGTTTAAGCACTAATTCAACAAACCAATGACTAGGGTTTACTCCTAGACATGATTTCATTACAATTTCATCCAAACAACAATCATGCAAGCTCAATTTCAAATCTCATGTGTTCATTTAGAATTCAAGATGGAATCAAATCATGAAATTTTACATACCTTATGATCCCTTTACCGAGGTGATCACTATTTTATGTTTGGATTTCGATTTGGAACAGATTAGAGCCTTCAATTTGATCAAATGGTTGAAACTAGGGTTTGAGGGTGAGTTGGTCGCCCCCTGTGTTCTTGATCATTCCAGACACACACAAATGTGTGTTTGGATATTTTTTTTGTTTTTATTAAAAATAGTTTGATCTTTAACATCTTTGGCCCCTCATCTATTAGTTCTTCTCTATTTTGGATGTTTTTATTCAAACTCCATGTTACTACAAGATAGTTAACTAACTAGGTTATTTTTATTCCTAGTTAGTTTATTTCTTTTATTGCCATTTTAAAATATAAAATCACAATTTTATATTTTCGAGGTGTTACAGGGGCCTACTACTATAACTAAGATAATCTCTTAAAAAGTCCGAAAGTGCGAAAATCATCAAAGGATACATTAAAGATGAGTTGGATCCAAGTGATGATCTTGTCTATTTGTTTTTCATTTTACTTATCTTTTCATTTTTAGTTTTATTTTCATGTTTAAAAATCTTTTCTCAAAAAATTGGATCGATTAGAAGTTGAGGATAAACCGGTACTAAGAGCTTTTGTGTCCTTGGACGACCTCGTTATCTTACCAACACTATACTACGCTCGCGATGGGTGCACTTGCCCAAGTGTGTGTTTAGTGTTAGTATAATATCGTGTTTTATAAATTTAAAACTTGACTAATATGTAAAATGGACTTAAAAATTAATAAAATCATATCACGCTTAACGCACACCAGTCTCAATCATTGTATGCTAATCTATCAATATTATACAAGAACTTGGGATTGTTTCATCACTATGAAACAACCCATTGCATCATATGTATGGAATTTACCCAATATCAAATTTAGTTAAAGACTTCAAACATTCATATATACATAATGATTTTAAACATTATTTAACATGAATATAACATCTATTTCATCATATCATACAAAAACCCATTCCATGGCAAGTAATAACATGTACTCGAATTCATAGATTATTCAAGTATCTTTCTATTACTATCATGTATGATGATTCTAAACACAATTATATCAGCAACTTCATCATATAATCAAAACCCACTTCTTAACCTACTTGTTGATCAATTACAAGTAATCTTACATCAAATATGACATAATTTCATTATGTCTAACGAAATTAAGCATACATATACACTCAATTTCATCTTTGGATCATATTCCAACAATTTAATTGCAAATATTCTACTTGTCTCAAATTATAACTTTCACTAATCTAGGTTTTAAAACATACCTTATGATCTCCTTGTCTAGGTGATTGTTAATATGCGTTCATGCATTGATTTAGGTCTCAAATTGATCTTCAATTTGGTGGATTAAACTTGAACAAGGGTTTTGCCCTTTTTCTTTCTCCTGATGGTCGACCTACACACACACACTATGTGTGTGTGTGTTGTGTTTTAAAACACAAGTTCCCTTTTTAGTAGCTTTGGTCCCTCAAGTTTAGTTTTTGACTAGATAAGGCTACAACTCATTGTTTTGTTACTTATTTACATGTTACTAACTAGGTTAATTTGTTCCTAGTTATTTTGTTTACATGTTATTTTTTTACCACCAATGGTATTTTTATCTGCTCATCCTCGGTTAATTCGGTTTAATTAATAAACCCTTTTTCGGGGTGTTACATTCTACCCTTTTATATAAAATTTCGACTTCGATCAATATATATGCAGTTTCTAAATTTGATTTTTGTTTTATATAATAAAGTATATTTAAATAAACAAGTAAAAAGACTAAAATACTCTTATGTTATTAAATTTAATTTACAACTTGACGTCCAATTTTTTTTAAACATAAAGTACAATTCCTAATATTTTTAAGAGTAAATTACAAGTTTTGTCCTTTATGTTTACACCAAATTGCAGGCGCTGTCCTTTAGCGCAAAAGTTGACAGGTTTTGTCCTTAATGTTCTAAAATCTTGCGTGTTATGTCCTTTAGGCCAAACCCAGTTAGATTTTTTGGTTAAATCGGATTACACAGGGGTATTTTAGTCTTTTTACCCATTTATTTAATATTATTTAAAAAACTAAAACAAAATATTTTAAAAAATTATCACCACCACCATCCATTCTCTGTCTCTCTCCTTCACCCACCACCTCCATCAACACACCACCACAACCACCTTCAACCACAACCGCCACAACTATTTTCTCTCTACCAGACTACCACCACCGTCTCCACTATCACCACCCCAACCGGAACCCTAACCCCAACCGGCAACAACCCAAATCAATCCCAACACCATTAAACCCACCACCCCCACTGGAACCCTAACCCGAATAACCTGCAAACCACCCAAATCAGCAACCACCACCAATAAACCCTCCACCCCATCCACTCGTTCGCTCAACTTGATAGAGAGAGAACAGATAGGATTTACATTTCTCTTATAGGTTTTTTATATAAAGAAATTACACATAGAAACAACAAGAAGAAAAGCAGAAAGAAAAAAAGGATTAGGATCAAAATTAAAACACCAATGATGGCTCCCAAAATCCCACCAAGCACAATCTCACCTGCACCAATGCTCAGCAAGAAGTTGTTCAGCGACGGAGCCACACCGGACACCGCCTGTGCTACCACTGGAACCACCATGGACGCCGCCTGTGCTACCTCCGGAACCACCATAGAAGACGCCTGTGCTACCTGCGGAACCACCATGGACGCCGCCTGTGCTACCTCCGGAACCACCATGGACGTCGTCACGGCTTTCTCCTTCATTGAGCTCTTCACCACCAATCGTTTGGATGCTGGGTGATAGTGATCGACGGTGGTAGCTTTAACAAGAGAGAGAGAAGATAAGGCATCTGTTAGAAAGAGAAGGCATATTTTTTTATTTATAAATATTTTTTTATAAACTAGTCCCTAAACATAAGTTATTTTACAGAATAGTCCCTGAAGAGATAAAATGACAAAAATACCTCCATGTGCAAGTCACATGACCAAATTTAACCAAAAACTCTAACTGGGTTTGGCCTAAAGGACATAACGTGCAAGATTTTAGAACATTAAGGACAAAAATTGTCAAGTTTTGCGTTAAAGGACATCGCCTGTAATTTGATATAAACGTAAAGGACAAAACTTGTAATTTACTCTATTTTTAAAACTAGCTTAAAGTTGATATAAATGTAAATACGAAAAATTTAATTCATCCTATATTATTTCAATTATTGATTTATTCGGCTGATATTCCCGGAAACCGCTTTCGTGAATTGACGTCTCAACCCCCTAAATTGCCAGCCGCCTTCTCTTTTGATTTCTTTTTTGTTTTTGAGCCACTTCACAGTTCACACCCAAGTACTATTGCTTTTAAGTTATGAACAACCCAATTACTATTGCTTTTTAAGTTCTTTTTCCATCATAATACAAACCAACAATTCTCATTTTGCTCTACTTTTCATCATTAAAATTTGAACAAACTAATTCATTTTGCTCTACTTTTCATCATTAAAATTTGAACAAACTAATATTATTAACTATCAAAATGTATTTTATAAACATGCGATCATGGAAGGGTGTAGTTTATGTCAAAATTTGAAGATAAATGAAAAATGAATATTAGGTTATATGGTTCAAACGTATTTACATTATATACATTTGCATTTTTTTTAAACTGTATTTAGATTATTTATAGGAAAAACACAAAATTTAGACTAAGGGGCTGTTTGGTAGGCCTCTTAATGACCATTCAGATGCTACCTCTTAATGGTTTAAAACCTCTGAATGATTAAGAGGTAACCTCAAGTCTGAATGGTTAAGAGGTAACCTCTGAATGATAAATCATCACATGTCACATTCTTCTACCTTCTCATTGGTAAAATTCTTAATGGTTACATTAAGAGGTAGTCTCTTAATGACCATTCAGAGGCTACCAAACAGCCCCTAAATGTGTCGTGTTAACATCAAAACTCAATAATCATATTGTGTTTGGGTTTATCTGCATGAAATAATTTTTGAATTCTTATTGAGTTTGACCCCCGCAAACACCACAGACTTTAACACCATAGACCATAGTATAATTAAGATTTTTAATTGTTAGTTTACCTAACTTTTGACAATTATGTAAAAACATATACAAACCAAAGAACTCACACGTTTATTTAGTTGTGTATTATTCAATTTGTGAAGAAAAAAAACCTCTACTAATAGTTAACAGGAAAAAGTTCAAATACGTAGTCTCTTAAAACTAAGAAGTTGTAGGAATAGTATTGAATGAACTCCGATCATTCTAGTGGCATTGTAAACGTCTTGTCAAACTCTACGATCTTAGATCTTAGATTTTTGCTTTTGGAGTTTTAGCTTGTAGATTTAAGAATTTTTATTTAGATCATTGTGTCTTTTTATTTGAGATTGTGTTTTTTTTTTTTCGTTATGGATTTATTATATTGTTTTACCTCAGCACTGTGTTATATTTATCGGCATTATGTTATATTTTGTGATCATTGGCAGTGTGTTAGATTACTCTTATTTAACATTCTAAAAGTTGACATTTATTCAACTTTTGTTTAATTAAATTATTTTAAATAAAAAAATAAAGTTCGATAAAAATAAACGTGTAGAAAAATATGTTGCTTTACACCTAAGCTTGTTTGTCATTATGTAAGAATTATATTATACGGAGGATAAAAGACAACTTGCAAGCTATTAAAAGAGTTAAATGCCCGGATAGTCCTTGTGGTTTGTTCTTTTTTCATCTTTAGTCTCTAACTTTCTAAAATTACAGCTATAGTCCCTAACTTTTTCAATTTCGTTCCCGGATAGTCCCTGACACGGATCCAGGTTAGTCTTTTCAGTTAAATGCGAGTGAAATGACCTAAATACCCTTACTATTAAAAAATAACATTTAAATCAATAACCAACTTCAATCCAAACACACTTCATTTCTTAGAAAGTTAGGGACTCTAATGAAAATGAAGAAACTTGTATACATGTTTTCTTTTCTTATGTTTTTCAATTTTCTTTATTAATGTTACTAGAGTTGGTTAAACAACATTTGTGTTTAAGTTTCAAATGGTTGTGGTTTGAAGTTTGTGGTTTCGATCAATAATATTTTTGTAATGCTAACTTATGTTAAATTTTGATAAAACGAAAAAGATACTTTTAGAAACCCTACTTACTATCTTCTTTAAAGGGGCCATTTGTATAATTAACTCCATCTTAATTAGAGGGACTACTTTTATAAACTAGTAAATAAAGGGGCCATTTATATAATTAACTCCACCTTAATTAGAGGGACTACTTTTATAAACTAGTAAAGAAAAAAGCTAAAAACAGCCCCCACCAACTGCCATTGGAAAAGACGATTTCGGATTTTATTTTACTTTTTTTTTAATGTCAACATGATCATAGCAAATGGAATTAAATCGATGAAGAAAGTGGAGTAAAAAATGGTTTTTATCGATCTTGTGCTAACAATGTTGGATTCCACTCAACTCCCTCTACTTCATAAACCACAATTAAATCATTTGGGGGGGGGGGGGGGGGGGGGGGGGGGGGGGGGGGGGGGGGGGGGGGGGGGGGGGGGGGGGGGGGTGGGGGGGCGCCCCCTCACGCCCTACTTAAGCTACGCCCATGGTCATAGGGTAGTAGTGGATGTTTGTTCATGTCGAATTAAGAACGCAAATGAAATACTCTCGAATCCTAATTCGATATATACTACCTTGAGTCGGTTTGTGCATCAATAGCTTGTCGGAATGAATTATTATCGGAGGTGGTGTGCGGACAAATAAAGGGAGGGGTGGGTATTTTTTTTTCAAAGTTTTCTCTAGATAAGTCACAAGAGAATTTTGTGTGAGATTTCTCATTCCCTAATTTCCTTCTTATTTAACATCTTTTTTAGTTGTTAACAAAATCTGAAATATACATAAATCTCTTTTTTATTTAATTGTGCATTACACAAGCTATAAAAAAATTATTTTGTGAAAGTTTAAGAGTGAAATAAATTTTACTTTTTGATTAATTATACATTGCTTATTTAAATATAATTAAAGTAAAATTTAAACTTGATTTAAAATAAGCAAACAGTCTTTTTGTCATCATGGGTTAAACGATTGTTGTTGAGGATGGTCCTAGCTAGTACTTATCAAACCCTAATCCATTAATGTATATATATTAGGGTCAGAGTTCGTTACAAAGTCCATTTTTCCTATAAAGTGATAAAACACCATAATGTCAATCATAAAACACACTCAAACCCCACAAATAACAAAGTGAAGATTAATATAACGTCATATATGTGGGTTTTGTGTTGTGTTTTAGATAAGGCTTTGATTATTGAATGACTAACATTAGTGTGTTTTATGTTGATTATCATGTTGCGTTTTATATTCATAGTTCTACGATGCTGTGTTTGAAGTTTTTATGGACTGTCAGGGTTTGAATATTGTATTTTAGTGATCTTCACTCTTTATTTGTTGATTTTGAGTGTGTTTTATGACTTTGTACACTTTGTAGGAAAAATAGACATTGTAGCCAAACCCACCCACATCATACATTTACTTGTATTCTATATTATACATTCGTTAATGGTTAGATTAAATACTGACTTAAGCGTCGTAGGATGGTCCAGGTCTTAGGCTCCTTACAAATTCTTCATGATTTTGCAGTTATGGCATGAGTTGGAGAATACGATTTGTGCTTGGTCCATCCCTCTAGATGTTCCTCCATCACAACAGATCTTATAACGACCACTTTATAGAAAGAATCATCATGGGTTAAACAATCCTACAGAGAAAAACAATGATCGATACGTTAAATTGCCATATAGAATGAATCGTCATGCCCTTATACATCTATACTTGTTTATGCAAACATGTAACGATAATCTAACAAGAGAAGGACATGGATGAATTTTTCTTTTCAAACAAGTGGAAACAATTCAACAAATGATGACTGGACCAAAAAGTCTATTATTTTTATTTAAGTTTGAAAACGACCTAGGACAGTTGGCAAAAAAAAATTGGAAGGAATACCCTAAATTAATATTTTTTATAAATAGTACCGGAATAGGGGGATAATTAGATACTTTTATAAAAAGGCACTCCAAACCTTTCATAGCCATAGAAAAAGGAAAAGAAAAAGAAAAAACCAACCCAATCCACTTTGAGTTCCTCAATCTTGTTCCTTAACCATGTCAAAAACCCAATTAAACGGTGTCGTTTGCAGTGTCGGCTGCGGCGGTCAGGATGTTCCATTCATCAAAACTGAAACACCAGAAAACCGCCAGTTCACAGTTTCTGTCTTGTCCAAAGTCTACTACCCACCTGGGTTTTCTCGAAAGGTACCACTTACATATTCTTTAATTCTACGGGCAGGTGGATTACTCGGTTTTTCTCGGAATTGATAGTAGACTTTAGTTACTCTCGGAGTACTTCGTTTGGTCTAGTCCGAGAGTGTTCGAGATTGATTTTGTTGGCCGTTTAAAAAATTAATATTATATTGATGTTGGCAGGTGTTGGCGGAAGCGGTTGCTACATTCTTGTTGGTGTTTGTTACGTGTGGATCCGCGGCGTTAACCACAAGTGATGACCGGAAAGTGTCGCAGCTCGGAGCATCGTTAGCCGGTGGGCTGATTGTGACGGTCATGATCTATGCTGTTGGACATATCTCCGGTGCGCATATGAACCCCGCGGTCACACTTGCGTTTGCATCCGTGGGACATTTTCCTTGGGTTCAGGTAGTAGATCTCAACTACTTGAATGTTAAATATATGTATTTTTTTTTTTAATTTATAAATAAAGTTGTATAATTTGAATTCGAAATTCGCTTCGGATGCTAACCCGATTCAAAATTTTGGAAAATATTTCGGGTTTGATTAGAATAATAGTACTAGTATTGGACATGTTTGAGATTTTGGGTGACGCAAGGTCCTATGAATATCTTAAGTTTTGTCCTGTTGATGTTAGATCCTCACTTCAATTATTTCCTAGATTATGTTGTATTTTTTTAGTTTATTCAATTTGTGAATTTAATATTGTAATTGTATAGATTTTGTATGCATATTAATTACACATGAAACTTTATATATATTTACAAGAAATTGAAGGAGAAAGAAGCTAAACAAAATATAATTTGGATTGTGTAAAGAAGAATATGGTTTTGACATGTTACCCAACCGGCTTGACCCGTAGATATTTTTGACAATTTGAGCCGCTTTTATGTTACGTGTTGTTTTGAGAAGAAGAAATATCAAAGAAGAAGATTGAATAATTTCGTTGAAATTAATACGTCTGCTTCTCATTAGATATTTTTGACAGTTTGAGCCGCTTTATGTTACTTGGCTTTACAACCAAAATATTCGTAACACTTCATTTATGCAGGTCCCTATCTATACCGCGGCACAGTTCACAGGGTCCATCTTGGCTTCATTTGCGCTACGGATAATGTTAGAACCAATAACAAATCTAGGCACAACCACACCTTCTGGGACAGAGTTACAAGCTCTGATCATGGAAATCATTGTAACTTTCTCAATGATGTTTGTCACTTCAGCCGTAGCTACAGATTCTAAAGCCGTAAGTACCCTAACCCTGGTTTACATTTTAAGAACACACGCGATCACATACTAAGTTCCTTGACCGATTTTTTAAAAATATTTGCAGGTAGGAGAGCTAGCCGGTATGGCAGTAGGATCAGCAGTATGCATTACATCCATCTTAGCAGGGTAAGCACAACATTCTAACACACTTCTATGAGTTTTATGTAACCATAATGTTACTTTTGACAAATGTGAACATGAAAATTGCAGACCGGTATCAGGAGGATCGATGAACCCGGCTCGCACTATCGGACCAGCATTAGCTAGCAACAACTACAAGGGTATTTGGGTGTATATTGTTGGCCCGATAACAGGAACATTGTCGGGAGTGATGTGCTACAATTTTATTCGATCAACAAACGAACAAGATCAAGAAATTTCGTCATTCAAATTCCATCGAGTGAAAAGCAATAATGAACATGTCGAAGTAACATATCCAATTGATTCTTTAAAATAGTTAGAATGCAAATATTAATTATTAGGTATTAAGTAGAGTATTTTTTTTCATGTGAGTGAAGGGTGTTTGAATGTATAATAGAACTTTATAATCACACCTTATGTAATATAGAAACTTGAAAATTCCAAATCAATATTCAAAATTACTTCAAGATTCCAAATCAAAATTCAAAACTTTATGATATATATGAATGTATAAGAAAGTTTGAACTTAGGGGGTGTTTGGCTAAGCTTACTTAACTCAAAAAGTACTTTTTGTTAAAATGACTTATTGACCTATAACTTTTTGAAAAAGAGTTTTTAAAAAAGTATTGGATTAGCTTATGTGGAGAGAAAAACCAATAAGTCAATAAGTTGTTTTTTTTAAGTGTTTGGTTTAGCTTATTCATGTAAAATGACCAAGGAGCTTCAAAAAGTCACAATGTTCTAACTTTTCAAAACTGGTTTTTCCTCTTTATACAATATAAGTCAATTTAAAAAGTTTTTTTTTGAGTTTTCCAAACACTTTTTCTTCTTATTAACTTTTTATAAAAGTCAATAAGTTACAAGGAGGTGTGGAAAAGCTTAGTAGATGCATAAAGTGTGTACTTTTTCTTAATCCTAGACAAAACATGTCATATGCGATAAATTTTCCACTTGAGTATCGTTGACAAACATGCCTTGGTGATAGTTACCCAACAAATGTTTAACATGTACATGATATAGACTCGTGTATCATTTTTTTTTATTCGTGTATTTTAGTGGGAAACAACACATTTCTTTCGGTTTGCTATTTAAGGCGTAAAATTTTGATACATGAGTATCACTAAAACACACACAATTAGAGACATCGCAATATATCGAAGGTTTGCTAATGAGTATCCATAATCCAAACTATCCGAGGTCTTTAGAATAACAATATCAATCGACACTCAGAGTAGGTTTGTAATGTACTAACCAACTAACCATGGTCCATGCGAGTGGTGATATAGAACGCTTTTAACTTATCAAATGATATATAGTATTGTTAAAGTTCACTTGTAACAAAAATAATTTTGTTGAATGATTTTATGTACCATGAATCATAATGTGGTATATTGGATCTCTAATAATAACAATAAATAATTAATATAGGAACGGGTTAAATCCTAAAGATGATTTTTCAAGCGCTCACGGTTGTTTTCCAAAAAATATATATGAAAAGACTTTTTAATGTATTGATCTTGTCATGGGGTAACGGTTGGATTAATTACGTGTATTCAAGTGATAGTTTGTTGATGCATATATGATATTGACAAATGTAATATGTCTCTTTGCATTAAATGTGTATGGTTTGGGGATGGGGCATGGTCTATTGCGAAAGGGTATACGAAGTGGGTGTGGTTTCATGCGGTAAACTTAGTTTACCAATTGGGAACATCATCGCCAACATAAGTTTACCACTCAAAGGTAAAGGATTTCGGTGATGGGTTACCGAAGCGGTGAAGAGAGAGAAGGAGAGAGGAGGGGTGTGTGTGGTGGGGTCCTTGCCATCTCAACCAATCACACATTTTTCTTTTTTTTAATATTTTACTAATTCATGAAGTGTCTAACCATTGCCAACACTTTTGAGCATAGTTTAAACACTTTTCATTGAATGACATGGCACACTCTCATTGGTTGATTTTGAAGTTTACCACTTTCAAGTGTCTAACCACTCCCTACACCCTAATAGCATAAATGTATGAAAGATAATTCATTAGTGGTAATGTGACACGTGTAAAGAGGTTAATGGTTGCAGATCTAATGACATTTGACAAAATTGCTGCTAAGAGGGTTATACCATAAGCAATGACTACATGAAGGTTGTCTGAAGGTTAAATATAGCTAGCACAAAATGAAAAAGAGTTTACGAATAGTTAGGAAATAATAATGTCCAAACACTAGTTATTATTATTTGAAAAATAATGATAAATAATAAATAAACATTGAAATAAAATAAAATGCTTTATTTGAAATACATCGTTATAGATGTTAATATGTTTTAATTTTTTTTGAACGGCATAGAATCTTACGTGTAAATCTACCCTACTCAGGGCTATGTCCAAGGTCGATCCTTCGACCGCCATGAGCCCGTGCCCCCTGATGCGCAGGAACCGGATGATTAAAGCCCCAATTCATTCTAATTAACTTTATATTTTAATTCCAAATCAGAGGGAGTACAAGCTAATTTTTTCTAAATTTATTATCAGTTATATATATATATATATATATATATATATATATATATATATATATATATATATATATATATATATATATATCTTTTAATGAATTAGGGGATCGCTAAAATGAGAACCACATCCAGTTATAAGAACCATGAGAACCACTTTATAGCCTTTAGATCAACTTGATGGATGGATGAGATTAAAAGTAACAAAAACTAATATTAAATAAAATTTGTCTTATTATGTCTTTTATATTTTAATCAAAAAGGGTAGATTGGTAAAATAACTCTTTTTTGTCTTTTTCACTTTATTATTTTTTAATTACTTTTTGTTTTATTATATTACTTTTTAGTTTTATTATATTACTTTTTATTTTTTAAGAAGATTTTTTTTATTAAAAACATTTTTAAATTCAGATTTTTTTAACAAAAGACAATTTTTTTTGCACGCCGTTTTTACGCATCGTTTTTTAATGGGTTGTTTTTCCACGTCGTTTTTTACGCTCGACTTTTTCAAGCGTCATTTTTTTAACGCGGCGTTTTTTAAGTCCCGTTTTATTTACGTTTTACGTTTTACGAAAAACTTTTTACGTTTTACATTTTACGAAAAACTTTTTACCTTTTACGTTTTTACGTGTCGCTTTTTAACGCGTCGTTTTTTAACGTGCCGCTTTTACGGCCGACATTTTACGTTAAAAAGTTTACGTTTTTTGTTAAAAAAATTACGTTTTACGTTAAAAAGGTTTACGTTTTACGTTAAAAAAATTACGTTTTACGTTAAAAAGTTTACGTTTTACGTTAAAAAGTTTACGTTTTATGTTTTTACGTTTTACGTTAAAATATTTACGTTTTACTTTAAAAACTTTACATTTTTACATTAAAAAGTTTACGTTTTACGTTAAAAGTTTACGTTTGACGTTAAAAAATGTATGTTTTACGTATTACGTTAATTTTTTTAATCTTTTTACGTTTTACGTTTTATGTTTTACGTTAAACTTTATTACGTTTTAAACTTTTTACGTAAAACTTTTTACGTTTTACGTTTTACGCGCCGGTTTTTTACGTTAACATTTTTTACGTTTTTACGTTTTACGGGCCGGTTTTTTACGTTTTACCTAAAACTTTTTACGTTTTACTAAAAAAAAAATTAACGATTTACGTTTTACGTAAAACCTTTTACGTTTTACGTAAAACCTTTTACGTTTTACGCGCCGGTTTTTTACGTTAACGTTTTTTACGTTAACGTTTTTTACGTTTTTACATTTTACGCGCCGGGTTTTTACGTTAACGTTTTTTACGTTAAGATTTTTAAATTCAGGTTTTTTACGTTAACATTTTTTACGTTAACGGTTTTTTTACGTTAACGATTTTTACGTTAACGGTTTTTTACGTTAACGGTTTTTTCGTTTTAGTAAAAAAAAATTACGTTTTTACGTTTTACCTAAAACTTTTTACGTTTAAGTTAAAAAGTTTACGGTTGACGTAAAAAAGTTTACGGTTGACGTAAAAAAGTTTACGGTTTAATTTTTTTTTACAAAAACTTTTTTACGCAAAAACGAACACACCCAAAAATCGCAAACTCAGTGAAGCGTCTCAGATATATTGTTATCATCATCGACGCCTAAAATTAAAAAAAAAACCCAACAAACAAAAATCAAAAGAACGAGTGGATTCTAGAAAAAAACGAAGTTTTGGCTCAGATTTTCCGATAATCAAAGGCTGCAAAATGGGGTTGCAGGTTCAAAAACCTACCCTCCGCCGTCCTTGCCACGCCCTCGTCATCAAAATATACGGGTTTTTTTTTTTTTTTTTTGCATCATCATCGCCCCCAAAATCCAAAACGGATCAAAACCCACATATTCAAACATTCAAAAGCATCTGATGAACATCATTCAACAGATTCAAACATATTCAAACCCAAAAAGGAACATGAACAGACCACCAAAACCACCGCCACACCACCAAACCCACTACCACACCACCAAACCCATCGCACCCACTGCCACACCACCAAAACCCACCGCACCCATCAACAGATCAAACCCACGAAAATCAAAGAAACCCCCAAGAAACTTTCAAAAGAATCAACAGTTGATTTCCCAAACTTTCAAAAAGAAACCCCCAACATATCAACAGTTGATTCCACACCTATCAACAGAATCAACATATCAAAACCCACAAAAATCAATTTTTTTCCAGATTCAAAACTTCCACAAAAATACAAGGAAACAAGATCAGAACCAATAATCAACAACAAAATCACCTGCTCAAACCCTCACCGGCGGCGGAAGGGGTGACGGTCCTCCATCGCCGTCGTAGCGAGGACGGCTCTGCAACTGCTGCCGGAAACTTCACCGGTGAAACGAGAGGGAGACGAGAGTGGGGGGTTACATTCGGGGTGTGTGTATCCTCACCCTTTGATTCCATTCCACACAGTGAAGTGGTGGTGGATATAGGTGGAGTGGTGGTGTGTTTGAACTTGGTTTTGTCTTTATGGTGGAAGTTTTGAATCTGGAAAAAATAAATAGAAGATAGTAGAGAGGAGAGAGGAGAGAGGGTGTGAATTAAATGAAGAGAGAGGGGTGAGATTAGACATGTAGGGGTGGAGAATGGTTCTCATGGTTCTCATAACTGGAGGTGGTTCTTATTCTAGCGGCTCCCTAATGAATTATATCTGTTATATATATATGTATATCTGTTATATCAGATATATATATATATATATATATATCTTTTAATAAATTATATCTGTATATATATATCAGTTATATATAACAGTAATATATATATATTATTATTACCATAAAATATATATCATTTTTTACTTTAACAGTAAAAAGTAAAAATATTACAGATATATATATATATATATGTATCTTTTAATAAATTATATCTGTTATATATATATATATATGTATATATATATATATCCGTGTATATATATATATATCAGTTATATATAACAGTAATATAAATATTATTATTACCATAAAATATATATCATTTTTTTTACTTTAATAGTAAAAAGTAAAAATATTACAGATATATATATATATATATATATATATATATATATATATATATATATATATATATATATATATATATCCGTGTATATATATATATATCAGTTATATATAACAGTAATATATATATTATTATTACCATAAAATATATATCATTTTTTTTACTTTAACAGTAAAAAGTAAAAAGTAAAAAAAGGAAGGTAATAAAAATTTTCTTACAGTGGGTTACAAGAAAATGGCTCTTGAACGTGAAGGTAGAAGCTTGAGCAAACCTTGAGATTTATGCACACCCCAACCGATGGCGGAAACATCGGGATGAGACGAAAACTAGATTGCAAGAGACATCATAACACTATGTGACAATATAAATTAATTTAAATTTCATAAATTGCTAAAATGTTATACAAGAATCAAATAAAGACAACATTATTTCAAATATAAAGTACAAATAGATTTAGTCTAAGAGTGTTTCTATGTCCACTTAAGTCTTGTTTCTTCACTTAGCATCAACTTGTCTATCAACCTGCAACATGTATTAAAATATCAACAAAAAGTTGGCGAGTATACAAGTTTGATACATAGCATAAAAATAGTTTTAAAATAGTCTAACGGCTCGTATCCAACATGAATCACGATATGCAAGTTACTAGTATGTTGAAACGGTGTCAAGTATATGTTCAAACCCAAGTTTTCAATGCGTTAAAAGAGCCTATCCCAATAGTTTAACGGGAGGTAAAATAGTTTAACTTAACAATACCCCAAGTCTCGTGGGCGGTGCATTACTCCTATAGCGCTATAATTGTTAAGGTGGGCGTGTACGAAGTTAATGAGCATATAGACACGAAAAGTTTACATTAACATACGAGATTAACAAGCATCATATAGTTTCATGTTCAAATATGGATAGAGAGTGATTCAAATAGTTTCAAGTGTGTTTAAATATAGAATACATGTTGCATCCCAAAGTGTTTAAAGAGTAAAATGGGATCGAGTATACTCACAAAATTGCATATGCTTTTCGATTATCCAATGTGACGAAGTTGTTGAGACAAGAAGGTTGAATATGTTCGATTCGGAATTCCAGGGGATGATTACATTAGGGTTTACGGATTTAAAGCTTAAGGGCATGAAAATAGACATATGAAAATAATCATCTATCACATATGATGCCTATATGATAAACTTACTAACTTGACAATGCCCACTTGTTCATCATCAAGAGTTCGGTTTGTTTGAATATTACATAAGTATTACATAGAGTATACTATATCATATATGTCAAGCATGAGGTAGAAGATTAAAGTCTTCATTTAAGCACCTCTAAGTATCATATAATTCATACACGAGGTAGGAAGAACAAAAGCTCCCATTTAGGTACCTCCATTGTTCACCACTACACTTGTTGTCATAAACAACAAGGAAGGTCATGAACTTACAAGTAAGTAAATCTAATCTAACAAGTTATAAAAATGTTCAAATGAAGGAGTGGAACTTAGTTTGGAAAGCCAAGGTGTCGTAACCCCCGTACCTTATCTGTCCCGGGAATGGGCGGCCGCGAGACCAGCTTTGGTGGTATCGGTGTTTATCATTTTGGCAGCGGAAATTTCATCAGGACCGTAGTTAGGAAATATTTTATCAGAGTAAATACCACGCTTTTATAATATTAAACATATTAGGATAAAACCCAAGTTTTCATTACAAACATTTTCATAGGGAAAATCCCTATTTTATTGAATAAAACATCTTCTTTTATTTCGGTAACTTTTATAGCCACTTTTTCCAAGCCTTCAGTGCTGTCCAGCTGGCTTATAGTTGGCTTTCACATTTTGTTACCTGAAACGCGTTTAAAAACAATTTGTCAGTGGGAAATACTGGTGAGTGAATCCCAGTTTAATCAAGAAGAGTTTTATCTTTTAACAGTATTGAGAGCGATTACAATGTTTATTTCTACACAATTACTCATTCAGCATTGTCAATCCTGATTGGTGGGTCATATTACCTATTGGCTAACTCTTTGTCCAATGGTAACGTGTTCCACATTTTTTATACAAAACCCCAACATACCGGCAGTAATTGAAGAACTACAAAGACTCAATCACTGCTAATCATAATGTAAAATATAAAAGGTTTTATAGAAACAGTTTACAAAAAGGAGATTACTCACATTGCTGTCTTAGGGTTTCCTTTAAGGGTTTCATGGTGATTATCTATTAATTACACAAATGCATACGCGTTAGTATAATAACCCAATATTTATATTAGCAATACCCTCCCCGAGACGACATTCCAATGACTACGTCGGGCAGAACCACGACAGCCATTATGGAACCCTGGATTGTCACACCCCGATATTTCCACGTTTGACCGGTGGGCCCGGTGGGGGAGTATCGTGACGTGGTTGGCAACATTACAGTCAAACAACACAATATTTAATATGCACAGCGGAAGCAAATGAAAGATATATTTCAACCGAATAAAATATTGTAATATCAAGTATCACATCAGTCGAAAGTTTATCCACAGGTGGATTAAATAAAATGGAAACAGTAGTTCAACAGACTTTAGGCATCTTAAGTTTGCGAGACTCTTTTGATGCTAAGGAGAAATCCAGCCTAGTACGCTTAGTACCTGCACTTAATCTTTTTGGGAAAATACGTCAGTTTACACTGGTAAATACAATCAACTGACTCATTTTAAAAATGATTAAAAATTGATTTGGATGCACGTGGCACAAATATTTTATAACTTGGGATAGTTATTTAAATATATAAACTTGTAAAAGGATTACATGTTCCTTATGCGTTCAGTAGCCCGGATCGTGCCTGGTTAAAGATCAATAGACACACCATATTATTTATTTATGCACTAACGAGTGTACGCCTACACTCCGCGCTTAGGTCGTGGCCATTTCGTAAAATGATGCCAAGGATATCCGGGACATGGTCATTAACCTCCCAAAGGCGTTAAGAAAACAAAACATATTTAAACGGGTCATCTCGATAATACTTAACCACCAATCGATTAAGGTCGAATGCCCGACCAAGCGGTATTTTATATACCGTACCCCAAGCCCGTATAAGGGAAAATAAGTTAAAAGTATTTACCTTTGCAAGTATAATTCACAAACAGCAAATGCAAGTAGCTTTTACTGGTCCTCCTATTCTGGAACGAAGGTTTATAATAACCTATTAGAATCCTAACGGGTCTTTAATTAAGCCTAAACTTAGACCGGTTAGTTTTAAAGATACGGTTCGTACGCACGATTAAGAGAAGACCGGAATAGAATGTGATTTAGACCCGACAAGTTTGAAGACTTGCTTAATATGGGTATATTATACACATTCTGGATTTTGAGATAAAAACGATAAGGTTTGACCCGTTTCGGCTAATTTATGCAAACTAGTTACATAAACCGAACCGAACGCGCAAGAAGCGTAACGGGTAACCGTAAGAGCCATGTTTAGACATGCTTAAACGGGTCAGAACTGAAAGTCAAAGCAAAAGTCAAATTATGCGACTTTCGGTTCCGAACCGGGTCTCTACTGAAAATTGTCGGGTTGAACATGTTTAGACATGTTCTTACATTAATTACCAAGTTATATTAATGATCAAACAGGTTGTATGGGTTCTACATTGCTAATTATGCATAAATTGGAAATTAAGCATTTTGTTGACTTTTTAATAACAAGTTTGACCCGGCATTCGACCTAGTTAGAGTGGGAATCAGAGGGTGCCCTTTTAAGGGTTTATTGCCCACATAATTACCAACTTATAACTACTTTTAATTCGACTAATCACTGGACCATTAGTGATTAATCGCTAAGTCAACCATTAATTACGACGGTTTGACTTTTAAGCAAAAACTAAGTAAAAACTCAACTAAGAAAGGTTAAGCATACTTACTGAAGTCCTATGCACGATTTGTGATCACTTGAGTCTGCTTTGGAGCTCCAGAAATGATCAGATATGCAGATGGAAGGTGTGGTTACAATGGTTGTAACAAGGCCTTTATATAGTGCTCAATCTCACTTAGATCATTGACAACAAGTGCTACAACTGGCCATGGATCATCAACAGATGTCCCTAAGTGCCTAGGACTGTTTAGGGGTCGCCCATGTTGTGAAAATATCTGTTTAAAGTCGGTTCTTGCGTGAAATCAGGCTGCTGTCCACTTTTCTGCATCTGGGCATCTGACGTGGCCCGCGTAAGATCATAACAACTCTTACGTGGCCCGCCTCAGCCTCGTTTTCAGGTTTTCACTTTTTTAAGTTGTTGCATCTTGTCTCTTGGCCCTTCCAAAGGTCACCCAAGCTTATTTCTTGCACTATGACCCCTTCACATTTATTTACAAGGGCTTCAAGATTTATACCCCTTTTGCTAAGTCCTTGGTCACTTCATGTTAACCCGAAAAGTCAAAATTTTCAATGTTAACGCTTTAACCCCTCGTACACGAATTTGATCATAACTTTCTCATACGATAACGAAACTTTATGAAATTTTCATCATGTGTTCTAGTGAGCATAATTTACCGTTACAAAGCTTCGGGTTTGCTAAAAGGTCACTCAGAGGTATAACTTAAACATGTTGACACATTTAACCCCTGTAGTTTGTAATCTCTCACTTTCTTTCATATTTAGCTTCGTATGATCCATGATTTATTCGTTTGAAGGTACGAGCATTATGTAGGGTTACTGTAAAGTATATTTATTCACTGTTGGCATTTTGAACCCGAATATTTATATACTTTTCATGTTTTTCAACTTTAGTCCCTCTAGAGTATTTCTTCACACGTTCGAACTTATGACACGTGTCAACACATTATAGGACGTGAATTTTCGAGGTGTTACATCCTCACCCCCTTAAAAGAAATCTCGACCTCGAGATTTACTGAAATAAATGAGGGTACTTTTCTTTCATTGTGGACTCAACCTCCCACGTGTATTCGGGACCTCTACGGGCATCCCATTTTACCTTTACAATAGGCACATGCTTCCTTCGAAGCTTCTTAACCTGTCGATCCTCGATCGACACAGGTTTTTCAACAAACTTCAAGCTCTCTTCAATATGCACATCTGTATGTGGTATGACCAGTGATTCATCAGCGAAACACTTTTTCAGATTGCAGATGTGGAATACATTGTGAATACCACTGGGCTCTTCAGGTAAGTTTAACTTATAGGCAACCGATCTGACACGTTCGATGACTTCGAACGGTCCTATGTATCTCGGGCTTAACTTGCCTTTCTTACCAAATCGCATCACTCCCTTCCAGGGTGATACTTTAAGCAATACCTTGTCACCTACCTCGAAGTTAAAAGGTTTACGCTTCAAATCTGCGTAGCTTTTCTGCCTATCACGGGCAGCTTTGAGACGGTCGCGATTCTGGACAATCTTGTCCGTCGTCTCAAAGACTATCTCCGGTCCTGATAATTGGACATCTCCAACTTCCGCCCAACAAACGGGCGTTCTGCACTTTCTACCGTATAAGGCCTCGAAAGGCGCAGCCTTAATGCTGGTATGGTAGCTATTGTTGTAGGAGAATTCTATCAATGGCAGGTGGTTATCCCAACTACCACCTAAATCGATCACACATGCACGTAGCATGTCTTCCAACGTTTGGATGGTACGCTCACTCTGTCCGTCCGTCTGAGGATGGTAAGCCGTACTAAAATTCAAACGCGTGCCCAGAGATTGTTGGAAGCTTTTCCAAAAATGTGACGTGTATCTAGTATCTCTGTCAGAGATAATAGACACAGGTACGCCATGTAGAGCTACAATCTTATCTACGTATAGTTGGGCTAACATGTCGGAGCTATAGGTCTCCTTAATGGGTAGGAAATGTGCTGACTTAGTCAGTCTATCCACTATCACCCATATCGTATCATTTCCCTTTCTTGTCTTGGGCAACTTGGTGATGAAATCCATCGTCACCATTTCCCACTTCCATGTGGGAAGTTCAGGTTGTAGCAAACCTGACGGCTTTTGATGTTCAGCCTTGACTTGTGCACACGTCAAGCACTTAGCTACATAGGTGGCTATAGACTTCTTCAAGCCTATCCACCAAAAATTTGCCTTTAGATCCTGGTACATCTTATCCGCTCCAGGATGAACGGAATATTTAGAACTATGGGCTTCCTGGAGGATAACATCTCGAAGTCCCCCATAAATTGGAACCCATATTCGTCCATTTAATCTCAGGATTCCGTCCTTGCCAAGAGATAACTGCTCCTCAGTTACCCCTAGCTTTTCATTAGGGTAGTTAGCTTCCAACACAGCTTCCTTCTGTGCAGATAACAACCTTTCATTCAAACTGTTCTTTATTTCAATGCTCTTGGCATTGATTCGGATGGGTTTCACCCTTTCCTTTCGACTCAAGGCATCGGCGACTACATTCGCCTTGCCGGGATGGTATCTGATTTCACAATCATAATCATTCAAAGTCTCCATCCAACGGTGCTGCCTCATGTTTAAATCCTTCTGATTAAACAGGTGCTGGAGGCTCTTGTGATCAGAATAGATCACACACTTGATACCATATAAATAGTGCCTCCATAGCTTTAGTGCGAATACAACAGCACCCAACTCCAAGTCGTGGGTGGTGTAATTCTTTTCATGCACCTTTAACTGTCTTGAAGCATAGGCAATAACCTTGCCTTTCTGCATAAGCACACACCCCATGCCGGTGTGTGATGCATCGCAGTAAACTACGAATTCTTCGGTACCTTCAGGCAATGTCAGTACAGGGGCGTTGCTCAACTTTTGCTTTAGGATATCAAAGGATTCTTGCTGCTTAGGGCCCCAATCAAACTTTATTTTCTTCCTAGTCAAAGAAGTTAGGGGTGCAGCAATCCTTGAAATTTTTTTGATAAAGCGTCTGTAGTAACCTGCCAATCCCAAGAAACTACGAATTTCTGTGGGCGTCTTCGGCTCTTGCCAGTTCATGACAGCTTCCACCTTAGCGGGATCCACTTGGATACCACACTCACTAACCACATGTCCAAGGAATTGGACCTCTCGAAGCCAAAATTCACACTTGGAAAATTTGGCGTAGAGTTTCTCATGATGTAGAAGTTTAAGAATACATCGAAGGTGTTTCTCATGGTCAGCTTGGTTCTTCGAGTAGATGAGGATGTTATCAATGAAGACGATGACGAATTTATCTAAGTAAGGCTTGCAGACGCGATTCATGAGATCCATGAATGCGGCAGGTGTATTAGTGAGCCCAAAAGGCATCACTAGGAACTCGTAATGACCATAACGAGTCCTAAATGCAGTTTTGTGTACGTCTTCATCTCTAACCTTCAGTTGGTGGTAGCCTGACCTTAAGTCAATCTTCGAGAAGTAACTTGCCCCTTGCAATTGATCGAACAAATCGTCGATCCTGGGCAAAGGATACCTATTCTTTATTGTGACCTTATTAAGCTCACGGTAATCGATGCACAGACGCATCGATCCATCCTTCTTTTTTATAAACAGGACTGGCGCTCCCCAAGGAGACGAACTAGGTTTAATGAAATCTTTAGCTAGCAATTCATCTAGTTGTGCTCTTAATTCCTTCATCTCTGTTGGTGCCAACCTATAAGGCGCTCTAGCAACAGGTGCTGCTCCAGGGATGATGTCAATTTTGAATTCCACTTGCCTGTCTGGTGGTAAGCCAGGTAGTTCTTCAGGAAACACTTCAGGGTATTCAGAAATGATGGGGATGTCTTCCATCCTAGGTTTCGGCTTATCAATAGTCACTTGTGCCATGTAGATGATACAACCCTTCTTCAAACACTTAGAGGCCTTGAGCATAGTCACTTGCTCAGGCAGTCCATACCGGGTATCTCCCTGAATGGTAAGTGATTCACCAGACGGAGTCTTGATCACCACTTGCTTTCTATTGCAGACAATCTGGGCCTGGTTATGAGATAACCAGTCCATGCCTAAAATGATATCAAAACCGGCTAACTTTAAAGGAAGTAGGGACAAAGGAAAAGAGTGGTTCTTAATGGATATGAAACATCCATCTAGTATGGTTGAGGCGGTTTCTATGGTGCCATCTGCTAACTCCACCTCATATTTCACACTTAAGGTTTTAACAGGTAAATTCAGCAATTTACAAAACTTATTATCTACGAAGGACTTATCAGCGCCTGAATCAAAAAGTACTCTTGCATAGACATCGTTTATAAGGAATGTACCTGTTATCACATTGTCATTCTGTACTGCTTCCTTTGCATCCATTCTGAAGACCCTAGCATTGGTCTTCTTTCCTTCATCAGCTTTCTTTGCGAGTTTTGGGCAATTGGTCTTGATATGCCCCTTCTCATTACAGCTGTAGCAGGTTGCATCCTTCAACTTTTTGCAATCCAAGGTCTTGTGTTCCTTGGACTTGCATATACCACAGGCAAAAGTTCTTGACTGAGTCTGCGAGTTTGATTCAAACCTGCACTTCCCGAAGTGCTGTTTCTTGCAGATCTTGCACTTGGGCTTATCACCAGACTGATGCCCATCCTTCTTTGATTCAGATCCCTTCTTGTGGTCACTGTTTCCTCGGTGCTTCTTATTTGACCTTCGTGAATTGTCATCTTCACGTTTCCTTTTCTCGGCATCCTTGTTCCTCAGCGATCTTTGTCTGACCGCGTCCAGTGTGAGGGACAAAGATATATTAGCCACCGATCTGAAAGTAGTTGGTCGTGAGGCCTTCACGCTTGCCTTTATCTCCGGGGCTAAACCCCCAATGAAACGAGCTATCCGTTTGGGTTCCGGGGTCACCAGATACGGAACCAACCTCGACATGGTATTAAAGCTCGTGAGGTAAGCTTGGCAATCTAGATTCATCATTACCAATGAAAGGAAATCTGACTCAATCTTTTCGACCTCGTGCTCAGGACAGTAATTCTCCCTGATGAGGGCAACGAATTGTTCCCATGACATGTTGTACAGTGGAATCTTCCCAGTAGCTTGGATCAATGATCTCCACCGGGCTAAGGCCTCACCTTTAAACGATTGAGACACAAACTTGACTATATCCCTCTCAGCGCACCCGCTGATATCCACTACTGTGTCCATCTCATCTAACCACGTCATGCAGTCAATGGCTCCTTTTTCCCCAGTGAAATCCCTGGGCTTGCATGAAACAAAGTATTTGTTGGAGCAACCCTTATTACGGGGTTCTTGATTTAGTACAATCTGTTGAGATGGAGCACTGTGGTGGTTTGAGGAGAGTCGATCATCATCTTTCTTGGGTTCTTCCTTCTTGGAGGGAGGCTTGCTGTGAGCCTCAGAATGAGTCTTGGGCTTTAAGTGCGGTGTAGATAGGGTCCTACTACGAGTCCCACTATATTCTTCATACTGCCGCTCTAAGGCCTTTGTAACAGCGTCGTCTACTAACGCTTTCAGTTCAGCACCCGTTATATTAATTCGGGCGTTATCATTATTCTCCCTTGGGTGACTATTAATTTCATCCGAGTCAGCCATTTTAAATTTGAACTGTTGCATGAGACAATGACAATAGTTTATTTTGAGAGTTTATTATGGAATTGCCCCTTAGTGTAATTCATTAACCATGGTAAACATAAACCATATTTGGTTAATTTGTTACTCACATATATTTAGGATTTCTATTATAATTTATCTTAATTATAAAACAATAATAGTATTATTAGTAGCACAAAAGGCCTAGTCACAGGGACATTTTAAATTATAAGCCATGATTTCAGAGAATCAAGGCATGAAGGTTTGAACATAGTTCCTTACCTTTTTCAGACAGGGTCGCAGACTATTACTGTCTTTTGTCTCATATGAAAATGAGCAGGGCCCGTAGGCACTATATTACCAATGTATGGTCAAAATATGATCATCTTAATTGATGATTTAAACCCATGATTCATAGATCATTAAGTTAGGTTAGGAATTCTTTGGAAAGATCCTTATATAAAAATGACGTGTGTGATTTTTAACGAATCACGTCTGCCAGGAGCGTTAACATGTTTTCAGATGTTAACTGGGATTTGAATCTTTTTAACAGGTTTTACCATCTTGGCCAGGTCTTATAATGACATGCAGGCTAGGTTATACCCTTAAGATCCTTAGTTAATATTTAAATAGGCAGATATATTTTTAAAAGGAATGATTTTGATTCATTTATTTTATATATAATTTATTTATGCATATAATGGCAAAAATGAAATTTATAAACTTACATTCCATTAATCATAAAAAGTACACACTGCCCTAAACGGGTCTTTCAACATAACAAGTTACCCACGCAGGGGTCAAACTGTAATACTAGTCCATGCAGGGACTTAAACAAACAACATACCCTCGTAGGGGTTAACAGAAAGACAGGCCCACGCAGGAGCTCAACTGATACAAGGAAATTACAACAACCAGTGGAAGGATTCAATGGTCCTTCTTGCTCTTCCCTTTTATTAAACTTGTCAATCCTTGGAAGAAACTTTGTCGCTCCCTGCGATCCCTGTGAAAATCTCGCTCGACTTGGTCCAATCTTTGAAGAATTTCTTCCCGTTCGGGTGGGGAAAACCGTGGCGGCTGCGATTGTTGCCGAATTATAGGTCTAGCCGGTATTTGGTACCCATGAGTTGGGTACCCTACTCCCCAAGGAGCTCCATACGGTCCTTCAGGATGAAGGGCGTTATAGTTGGATGCTACCAAGTAAGGGTCGGCTTCAGCGTAATTATAGTTGGTGTGAGCCGGCAGCTCAAACGGGTTGTATGCCATTGAACCAGTGTAGGCAGGAATCGGGTTATCAAAACCCATCGGTGGTGGCTGTGGTGCAACTGGGTTTGAAGGTCCACCCATTTGCGGATCTTCCTGAAGTGGCGGATAATGACTGCCACTTGATTGACGAGGAGAGCTAAAATGAAAGTCCCTCCTCGCGCAGACATACGTGCTCCGGTTCTCCTACGCCTCGGCGGTTGCGGAGGTGCTTGATGAAATGGCGGCGGAGGAGGCGGTGGCGTGACAGCCACGAATCGTGAATCCCCAGAGGGATCCTGCTGCTGCTGTTGCTGGTGAGGCGACGAATGATGCGAGGGTGTAAAATACCACTCGCACTGGTTAAACTGTGCCTGATAACTGTCTGGACCACGATAGGGTGATCCATGAAAAGACGAACCATCCGAGATCTCGATAGGATGGTTAGGGGTCCCGGTAGCAGGCTCGACGGGATCCGTGTCCTCGTCCATATCCTCTGCATGATCGCCGGAGAAATGATCCTCTGGCCCCAATGGGTTAAAACCCACTGGTTCTTGTATGTAGTTTGCCGGGTTAAACCGGCCCTGGAAGACGGGAGTGGGGTCTCCAAAGGAATGGTGCGATAGGGATCGCTGTAGAGGTATGTAAGAGGGTTGTGGGTTATTGGGCTCGTTTTCTGACTATGGCCCATAGGAGTTATGAAACGGAGGCGTTGAACTGTGAGAAACAGACCGCCTGGCGGGCTCAAAAAGGTTTCTCCTGTTTCCTTGTGGATCTGCACTCGCAGTATTGGAAGGAGCTCGCCGGTGCGAAGGTCCGGCCTCATGATCGTTGGGGGCGGTGATTGGCCCCTTGCCTCGTCCTCTTCGTCTGAAAAATCTTCACGGCATATTTAGACCTGTCAATATAACATAAGATAACGACAAGAATATATGAAATAAAGGACAAAACAAAACAAAGTAGAATTTGTCCTATGTTATTTGTCTAGACTCGAAAGTTTAGGAATGTTCAAACCCAAGTTTTCAATGCGTTAAAAGAGCCTATCCCAATAGTTTAACGGGAGGTAAAATAGTTTAACTTAACAATACCCCAAGTCTCGTGGGCGGTGCATTACTCCTATAGCGCTATAATTGTTAAGGTGGGCTTGTACGAAGTTAATGAGCATATAGACACGAAAAGTTTACATTAACATACGAGATTAACAAGCATCATATAGTTTCATGTTCAAATATGGATAGAGAGTGATTCAAATAGTTTCAAGTGTGTTTAAATATAGAATACATGTTGCATCCCAAAGTGTTTAAAGAGTAAAATGGGATCGAGTATACTCACAAAATTGCATATGCTTTTCGATTATCCAATGTGACGAAGTTGTTGAGACAAGAAGGTTGAATATGTTCGATTCGGAATTCCAGGGGATGATTACATTAGGGTTTACGGATTTAAAGCTTAAGGGCATGAAAATAGACATATGAAAATAATCATCTATCACATATGATGCCTATATGATAAACTTACTAACTTGACAATGCCCACTTGTTCATCATCAAGAGTTCGGTTTGTTTGAATATTACATAAGTATTACATAGAGTATACTATATCATATATGTCAAGCATGAGGTAGAAGATTAAAGTCTTCATTTAAGCACCTCTAAGTATCATATAATTCATACACGAGGTAGGAAGAACAAAAGCTCCCATTTAGGTACCTCCATTGTTCACCACTACACTTGTTGTCATAAACAACAAGGAAGGTCATGAACTTACAAGTAAGTAAATCTAATCTAACAAGTTATAAAAATGTTCAAATGAAGGAGTGGAACTTAGTTTGGAAAGCCAAGGTGTCGTAACCCCCGTACCTTATCTGTCCCGGGAATGGGCGGCCGCGAGACCAGCTTTGGTGGTATCGGTGTTTATCATTTTGGCAGCGGAAATTTCATCAGGACCGTAGTTAGGAAATATTTTATCAGAGTAAATACCACGCTTTTATAATATTAAACATATTAGGATAAAACCCAAGTTTTCATTACAAACATTTTCATAGGGAAAATCCCTATTTTATTGAATAAAACATCTTCTTTTATTTCGGTAACTTTTATAGCCACTTTTTCCAAGCATTCAGTGCTGTCCAGTTGGCTTATAGTTGGCTTTCACATTTTGTTACCTGAAACGCGTTTAAAAACAATTTGTCAGTGGGAAATACTGGTGAGTGAATCCCATTTTAATCAAGAAGAGTTTTATCTTTTAACAGTATTGAGAGCGATTACAATGTTTATTTCTACACAATTACTCATTCAGTATTGTCAATCCTGACTGGTGGGTCATATTACCTATTGGCTAACTCTTTGTCCAATGGTAACGTGTTCCACATTTTTTATACAAAACCCCAACATACCGGCAGTAATTGAAGAACTACAAAGACTCAATCACTGCTAATCATAATGTAAAATATAAAAGGTTTTATAGAAACAGTTTACAAAAAGGAGATTACTCACATTGCTGTCTTAGGGTTTCTTTTAAGGGTTTCCTGGTGATTATCTATTAATTACACAAATGCATACGCGTTAGTATAATAACCCAATATTTATATTAGCAATACCCTCCCCGAGACGGCATTCCAATGACTACGTCGGGCAGAACCACGACAGCCATTATGGAACCCTGGATTGTCACACCCCGATATTTCCACGTTTTGACCGGTGGGCCTGGTGGGGGAGTATCGTGACGTGGTTGGCAACATTACAGTCAAACAACACAATATTTCAACCGAATAAAATATTGTAATATCAAGTATCACATCAGTCGAAAGTTTATCCACAGGTGGATTAAATAAAATGGAAACAGTAGTTCAACAGACTTTAGGCATCTTAAGCTTGCGAGACTCTTTTGATGCTAAGGAGAAATCCAGCCTAGTACGCTTAGTACCTGCACTTAATCTTTTTGGGAAAATACGTCAGTTTACACTGGTAAATACAATCAACTGACTCATTTTAAAAATGATTAAAAACTGATTTGGATGCACGTGGCACAAATATTTTATAACTTGGGATAATTATTTAAATATATAAACTTGTAAAAGGATTACATGTTCCTTATGCGTTCAGTAGCCCGGATCGTGTCGGGTTAAAGATCAATAGACACACCACATTATTTATTTATGCACTGACGAGTGTACGCCTACACTCCGCGCTTAGGTCGTGGCCATTTCGTAAAATGATGCCAAGGATATCCCGGACACGGTCATTAACCTCCCAAAGGCGTTAAGCAAACAAAACATATTTAAACGGGTCATCTCGATAATACTTAACCACCAATCGATTAAGGTCGAATGCCCGACCAAGCGGTATTTTATATACCGTACCCCAAGCCCATATAAGGGAAAATAAGTTAAAAGTATTTACCTTTGCAAGTATAATTCACAAACAGCAAATGCAAGTAGCTTTTACTGGTCCTCCTATTCTGGAACGAAGGTTTATAATAACCTATTAGAATCCTAACGGGTCTTTAATTAAGCCTAAACTTAGACCGGTTAGTTTTAAAGATACGGTTCGTAGGCACAATTAAGCGAAGACCGGAATAGAATGTGATTTAGACCCGACAAGTTTGAAGACTTGCTTAATATGGGTATATTATACACATTCTGGATTTTGAGATAAAAACGATAAGGTTTGACCCGTTTCGGCTAATTTATGCAAACTAGTTACATAAACCGAACCGAACGCGCAAGAAGCGTAACGGGTAACCGTAAGAGCCATATACAGGTTTCCTAAGTTAATATGCCTCAAATATGTTGTGACATCAGTAAGATATCATTTATTATGCCCGTAATGAATTTAAACACGAACTATGCCCCTTAGGGGTATTTTGGTCATTTACAATGTTATAAAAGAGTTCAAGTATTAACCTGAGTTATAGGTCTGATGTAATCAGCAAAGATACTCAATTTACTAAGTTATATCAGTAGGGCATTGTATATATGTGAAACTTATCAATTATAACCAAACTATGCACTTTAGGGGCATTTTGGTAATTTCACATAAGCCGAAAAGCTCAAAACTGAAGTCTGAGTTAAACAACTTTTGCTTACTGTTAAAGTATTATAATTTACCTAAAATATCAGTAGGTATCAACCCTTGTATGTTTAAAGTAGTTTTAGTACATACTATGCGTTAAAAACGCTTAAAAAGACGATTAGAAGCCGTTTCCGGGTTCTGTATAGAAAGCTGATATTTTTATTATCTCAGAAGGTTTAAAATAATTTATTTATCATCCAAAATCAGTTTCAAAAGGTTTGGGGTCAGAAAGATATGTAAAACTCATTTTATAGCCCAAAAGGGCAAAACCCACATTTACCGAATCATGCTCATGACTCTAAGTTATGCTCAGCCTAAAATTAATTAAAAATCTTCAAAAATCCCAAAATAATATATTACATCAGTGGGTAAAGAGTTTGATATCAAAAAGTAGGTTTAAATAGGCTATACGCTAATTATGTCGTTTAATCGCTAATAAGCTTTCTAATTACGCTAATGAGCATAACTCTCAATCTAACCTCAAACTGATGTCAAATTTTGGGTGCAAGTTTATAAATCAGTAACTAAGGTTTATGCTCTTTTATATTTTCAAAAATCACGTTTTATGGTGAAAAGGGCATAATGGTCAACATATGAGCAATTAACGGAATCATGCATATTAATTGGATAACTAATGAACCGAGGTGTATAATCACAGAGGGTTATACTAGTATGTAACCTGGTCCAATTAAAGCTCTAAGGCGTTTCTAAAACAAGCTTAAACGGGTCAGAACTGAAAGTCAAAGCAAAAGTCAAATTATGCGACTTTCGGTTCCGAACCGGGTCTCTACTAAAAATTGTCGGGTTGAACATGTTTAGACATGTTCTTACATTAATTACCAAGTTATATTAATGATCAAACAGGTTGTATGGGTTCTACATTGCTAATTATGCATAAATTGGAAATTAAGCATTCTGTTGACTTTTTAATAACAAGTTTGACCCGACATTCGACCTAGTTAGAGTGGGAATCAGAGGGTGCCCTTTTAAGGGTTTATTGCCCACATAATTACCAACTTATAACTACTTTCAATTCGACTAATCACTGGACCATTAGTGATTAATCGCTAAGTCAACCGTTAATTACGACGGTTTGACTTTTAAGCAAAAACTAAGTAAAAACTCAACTAAGAAAGGTTAAGCATACTTACTGAAGTCCTATGCACGATTTGTGATCACTTGAGTCTGCTTTGGAGCTCCAGAAATGATCAGATATGCAGATGGAAGGTGTGGTTACAATGGTTGTAACAAGGCCTTTATATAGTGCTCAATCTCACTTAAATCATTGACAACAAGTGCTACAACTGGCCATGGATCATCAACAGATGTCCCTAAGTGCCTAGGACTGTTTAGGGGTCGCCCATGTTGTGAAAATATCTGTTTAAAGTCGATTCTTGCGTGAAATCAGGCTGTTGTCCACTTTTCTGCATCTGGGCGTCTGACGCGGCCTGCGTAAGATCATAACAACTCTTATGCGGCCCGCCTCAGCCTCGTTTTCAGGTTTTCACATTTTTAAGTTGTTGCATCTTGTCTCTTGGCCCTTCCAAAGGTCACCCAAGCTTATTTCTTGCACTATGACCCCTTCACATTTATTTACAAGGGCTTCAAGATTTATACCCTCTTTGCTAAGTCCTTGGTCACTTCTTGTTAACCCGAAAAGTCAAAATTTTCAATGTTAACGCTTTAACCCCTCGTACACGAATTTGATCATAACTTTCTCATACGATAACGAAACTTTATGAAATTTTCATCATGTGTTCTAGTGAGCATAATTTACCGTTACAAAGCTTCGGGTTTGCTAAAAGGTCACTCAGAGGTATAACTTAAACATGTTGACACATTTAACCCCTGTAGTTTGTAATCTCTCACTTTCTTTCATATTTAGCTTCGTATGATCCATGATTTATTCGTTTGAAGGTACGAGCATTATGTAGGGTTACTGTAAAGTATATTTATTCACTGTTGACATTTTGAACCCGTATATTTATATACTTTTCATGTTTGTCAACTTTAGTCCCTCTAGAGTATTTCTTCACACGTTAAAACTTATGACACGTGTCAACACATTATAGGACGTGAATTTTCGAGGTGTTACATGGATCAATCGAGCAGCGTATCTAATACATAACCGGTGTTATGATACTTACAACGGAGCAGAACTTCGTTATTTAGGGGGTATTATGCCCGAGAATAGCTTTAGCTATGTGGAAATTCGAGAGAGAAAAGAATTTTGAACGGTTTGAATGAACTGCCGAACGCACCTATTTATAGTTGTGATTTCGGACTTCCTAATGGCCCACGTAAGCCAAAGGATAGTCCTTCACGGCCCACGTAGTAGGGTTGTAGGGCCTAGCTATGCTGATTCGTCGAGTTTAGCTTTGACACGATTGTCACACCCCGACCACGTAGGACAACAAACCGTGGCGGAAACGTCGGGGAGTGATGTGGCAGAATTATTGTTTCATAACCATGGATACAAAAAGAGTTTCGTTTTATTGATAAAATTAAACATTTACATTGTCTTAACACATAACAAACAAGTTTCACATCGACTATCACTGTTATAATGTCACTAAGGCCTCGTCCAGATCCTATGTGACGCATGCATCTTAGAAATCAATCAAGCAACATCACCTGAAACATATGTAAAAACAAAGTCAGCAAAGAAATGCTGGCGAGTACATAGGTTGTATAAGAGTATTGAAATCATGGCTAGTTTTCATGTTGCAGTACTTTATAAGACTACAAGAGTCAAAATACAAACCTCGTTTTGAAAAGTGTATTACAACATAATTAACCAACTCAAATCAAGATGATTGTAATTTGTAAAATCTCGTAGCCATGATTCTTAACCCAAAAACATTTGCTTTAGAAAACCAATTTGTAAAACTTCTTGTATTAACTCGTTAGTAAAACTCGTATGGTTTATATTCTTTTGAAAACATTGTTATGTGACATCGTTTCAAAATCGTTTACCCAAGTGAACTAAATAACGCCACGGTATGTAATATGTTGAAAACACTTATATATAAGAAGTACCAGCGGCGTATCTACCATGTTTTCACCACATTACACCCGTCACGTTATCTAAACACTTAACCAAAAACCAGTCGTTTATCCAATTCGTTTAACTTGTTCAAATCGTTTTCAAATCGTTAACTCGTTTAAAATCGTTTAAATCATCCTCGTTTTAATTGTGAAAACTATTCTTGGTCGTCTCGCTAACAACATTCAAACCTTCGTGACTCGACTAACTCGCTTCTCGCTTTAACAAACCACCAAAGGGTGAGTTAACTATCATCAGATTCAGTCGTTACCCACAACCCCCACACATAACCATGGGTGCAGTAAGATAACGGGATTTGTCAGATCCTATGGTACCATAACCAAATACTGGTCGGCTTGATCAATGCTAAAGAATGTCATTTGTTATGTAACTACAACCAACAAGTTTGTTCACTTTATTGAAATCGTTATTAGTTTTGTATAAACCATCTTAATCGTTTTTGAAATCATTGTTTAAACCTTGAAATCATTTTTGTACATATGAATCACCCCAAAACAATTGAAAATAGTAAAATAGGGGAACTATGTACTCACATAGTTACCACAAAACATGTAAAAAGAGGGGATCTATGTACTCACATGTAGTGCAAAGTATCCTCAATCAATAGAACTTCAACAAACTCAAGTAAACAAGAGAAATCAAGCAGCACCTATTAATTGAATCACTAGTCAAACAATAGACACCTAAATCGGAAGATCGGATAGAATGAGGTCTTGTAATCCAAATGAGTGTTGGAACTCATGTGATATGGTTTAACAAAGCCTACATCCTAAATTGAAACCTATCCTAAGTGCTTATGAACCATTATGATCCATTATGGTAGCTTACGCTACTTTAACGCGTCGTGCGCGCAAATGCGCATTCAAGACATCTAACTAGTCCTATGACAAGTATTATATGCCTAAACATGTTAAAATATGTTACATAATCAGTTACGTGACAAAAGTTTATGTTTCATATGCTTAATTACCAATTATGTATGAAAAGGGCATTTTGGTCATTTACCTAAGGCATATAAATTACCTATTATACCACTAATTAATCTAAGTGACCATAAGGTATAACCTTGGAAGGTTATTCCCTATGCAACTATGGTCACTAAACATGTTTGGTCGGATCCTAATGATTGACCAAACGGGTCGTGTTCGAAAGTCTAAGCGGGTGTTTAGTCCGCTTGATTTACGACTCTACACAAGAACTAATCTAAAAAGTGACGAGCTAAACATGTCGAAAAATGTTTAACTAAGTTAGAAAATAGGTTTGGTATCAAAACAAACGGGTTTGATACCTATAAGTAGGTTGGTTACAAAATACGCAAGAATGCGCATTTTGGCCGAAACTACGACTCGTCACTACACCTAGATAACGTGGTAATCATTAGGTATAGTCACTAGGGACTATACCCATCATGATTACGCTCACGTTATGAAGTTCAAACGAACTTCGTATTAACCATAAACTGGTCAATGCAGAAAGTCAAACGCAGTTTGACTTTCAGACTCGAAAAGCGATAAAAGAACGAAAGAATACTTACAAAAGGTCCCCGCAAGCTTTGATCCGATTTACCCTCAGGTATGAAGTGTTTACTCCAACTTAGAGGGCCAAAATTAGATCAATTGTGCTTTGGGAGTGAAATGGGGGTGGGTATTTATAGGAAATCTAGAACCGTTAGGATCGTTAATCGTAAAACGAGCTTCGAACTCATCCGTACACATGTGCCCATGGTTTTGTGAAACCATGGGAGCCCATAGTTTCATTAAAACCATGTACAAATGAGGGGAATACCTGGAACAAGCTGGAATTTAGATTTTTCATTTTGGTCCCTTCCTAAGATAACTATGGCAGAATGTCAATTTTGGTCCCTGAATGTGCAAAACATGGTTTTTGATGCATTTTTGACACGTTTAAGCCCCGTTAATCCCATTTCAAGGATCTAAAATGAAGTTAACGTATAGGGAACATGAAACATGCTCAAAAATATCTCGGATGTCGGTTCGTTTGGTCGTACGGTTGCGTTGTTCGGTTAATTACGACGAAACACGAACGAATGCGAAAAACGATCCAAATTAAGCGACGAATGGAATTTTTTCATGCCAATCACTAAAATAAAATATTTTAATGATTACACAAAGTTTTTTATGTACGGATGTATTCAGAACGTAAGATATGCGCAAAAATGCAAACTTATGCACTTTTTGACGCTTTTAGTCCCTGAATTGCCAAAAAGTTTATTTTAGCACACCGAACCCCTCAAAGCCTATTTCTAAGCTATGTAAAGGATATTTAGGGTATGTTTAACTTATGGTCATGTTCCGGAATGTTCGTTACAGTACAAATCGGCATACTTTCGTAGTTTGTCGAAATTAGTTCCTGTAAGCGAATAAACTTGATTTCAACATACCAAACCATCCAAAACTTATTTATAAGTTATGTGGAGGTTATTTAAGGTATGTTAAGCCTATTTCACTATTCTGGAGTGTTCGTTGCATTAAACTGGTTATATTTATGCATCAGTGCGCGTATAACCTTCCAGAAAGCGACTTAAAGCTTGAAATCGGATTTGAATCAGATTGTAAAATCATCTAGCACAATTACACACATAATAACATCAAAACACATACAATAACACCAAAGCACATTGTTTTATTAATAATCATCATTGTTTTACAATGTACATCGATTACAGAGCACAGTTGTCACAGTCTCCCCTACTTCAGGAAATTTCGTCCCGAAATTTTAACTAGAGGAAGCTTGTGAAAACAAGTGCGGATACTTCGTCTTCATCTGGTCCTCACATTCCCAAGTAAACTCTGGGCCACATTTGGATTCCCAGCGAACTTTGACCAATCGAATCCGTTTGTTCTTCAACTGTTTGAATGCACGGTCCGTTATCTCCACAGGTTTCTCGACAAAGTGTATCGTTTAATTGATTTAGATCTCGTCGAGAGGGATGTGAAGATCTGCATCAGCTAAACACTTTCGCAAATTGGACACGTGAAAATTCGGGTGAATATTCCCAAGCTTTGGAGGTAGCTCTAGTCGATAGGCAACTTTTCCAACTCTTTCGACAATCTTGAATGGTCCCAAATATCGAGGTGCAAGTTTTCCTTTCTTTCCAAATCTCACCACTCCCTTCCAAGGTGAAACCTTGAGTAGGACACGGTCTCCGACTTGAAATTCTAAGGGCTTGCGTCGCATATCCGCATAAATCTTTTGAGAGCTTCGAGCTGTCACAAGATTATCGTGGATTTTCTTGATTTTGTCTGTCGTTTCCAGAACGAGTTTAGGTCCAGTAAGCTGAGCTTCACCGGTCTCATTCCAACAGACAGGTGAACGACATTTTCGACCGTAGAGAGCTTCGAATGGTGCCATATTAATACTAGCATGATAACTATTGTTGTAAGAGAACTCGATCAGTGGAAGATGAGAATCCCAATTACCACCAAAGTCTATCACGCATTCTCTAAGCATATCCTCCAAAGTTTGAATCGTCCTCTCGGTTTGTCCATCTGTTTAGGGTTGATAAGTAGTGCTTAGATTTAGTTGGGTTCCCAAAGCAGATTGCATGGTCTTCCAGAAATGAGATGAAAACCGAGCATCACGATCGGAAATGATATCCAAAGGAACACCATGTCGTGATAAAATCTCATCCACATAAATCTTTGCAAGTTTATCAGCAGATAGATCCTCGCAAATTGGAATAAAATGAGCTGATTTCGTTAACCGATCGATAACAATCCATATAGCATCGTGTCTTTTAGATGTACACGGTAACTTTGTGATGAGATCCATAGCAATGATCTCCCACTTCCAAACCGGTATCTCTGGTTGTACAAGCAAACCAAGAGGTCGTTGATGTTCATCCTTGACCTTGAGACAAGTCAGGCATTTTGATACATACAAGGCAACATCCTTTTTAATACCAGGCCACCAGTACTGAGTATGGAGATCCTTGTACATTTTATCAACACCAGGATGGATAGAATATCGAGATCTGTGAGATTCGTCCATTACCAAGGTGCGAAGATCGTCTTGTTTCAGAATCCACAAACGATCCTTGAAGTAGAGCAACCCATCGTCCTTCGCTTCGAGTTTAAGCTCAAGCTGATGTGGTAATTCCGTACCTATCAAATTTTGTGAAACACAAAATTGCTGAGCTTGAAGAACACGAGTTTGAAGATCAGATAGAGTTCGAATAGAATGAAGCTTGACTAAGCAAAAGGCATGACGGTGAACTCATAATGCCCATATCTTGTGCGGAAAGCAGTTTTGGGAATATCTTCTTCGAGAACACGAAGTTGATGATACCCAGAACGCAGATCGATCTTGGAAAAGCATTAAGCACCTTGCAGCTGGTTGAAGAGATCATCAATTCGAGGTAGGGGATATCGATTCTTGATGGTAAGCTTATTAAGCTCACGATAATCGATACACATTCGAAAATATCCATCTTTCTTTTTCACAAAGAGGACAGGAGCTCCCCAAGGCGAAAAGCTCGGACGGATGAATCCTTTATCAGATAACTCTTGAAGCTGCTTCGATAATTCTTGCATCTCGGATGGTGCAAGTCGATAAGGCGCTTTTGCAATTGGGTTGGCATTGGTTACAAGGTCAATATGAAACTCGACTTGGCGAACTGGAGGCAAACCAGGCAGTTCATCAGGAAACACCTCTGGATAATCTCGAACAATCGGGATATGCTGAATACTCTTGCTCTTGTCTTTCTCCTCGGTGACATGTGCTAGAAAAGCAACATATCCTTTTCTCAAATAACTTTGGGCTTTTGTACACGACATAAGCTTCAATCCACCTGAAGGTTTCTCGCCACGAACTTCCAGAATATAACCAGAAGACAAAGGAATACGAACAATCTTCTCAAAACAAACCACCTCAGCATGATGTTTGGTTAACCAATCCATCCCAACGATAATGTCAAAGCTCCCAAGTTGCGTCGGTATGAGGTCAATAGGAAAAAGATGGTTATCAAGGTTCAATTGACAACCACGAATAACAGAATCGAGAACAAGAGGTTTACCAGTAGCAACTTCAACAGATAAGGGTTTCCTCAGTTTAGTTCTAGGTATCGCAAGCAAAGGCTCAAATGATAATGAAACAAAGCTTCTATCGCCACCAAAATAAAAAAGAACAGACGCAGGTCGATTGTTAACAAGAAACGTACCATTGACAAGGAACGTACTATTGACAACGAGGTTGTCAGCTCGAGCCTCGTTTGCATTTAGATTGTACGCTCGTCCACGGGCGGGATTCACATTCTCGTTTGCATTCGGATTTGCATTCGCCTTCACCAACCTTGGGCAGTTGTTGCGGAAATGACCCATTTCACCGCAGTTGTAACATGAACCAGGTGGGAATCTAGCAGCATTCCCCTGAACTTGTGCTGGATTCTGTGCAGTGACAGCAAAATTCTGAGCACCCTTTCGCTTCCTCGATTTCTTCGATGACTCACCTTTCTTACCCTTACCTTATCCTTGTCTTTAACAGAATCGGTCGACTTCTTCTTATCACCCTTGTGGGTAAGTTTACCCTTCCTGGCTTGAGACTCAGTCAGGGTTGCAGACAACTCGATTGCTTGGCGAACAGTAGTAGGATTAACGCCGGTCACAATATCCTGTATGGAATCGGGTAAACCATCGATATACCTCTCGATTGCTTTCTCCAGTGGGGTAACCATAGTGGGACACAACAGACTGAGTTCCTTAAAACGAACCGTATATGCACGGTGTTCACCCCCATCTTGCTTTAGATCGTCAAACTCTCGTTCCAAAGCTCGAACTTCATGACGGGGACAAAACTCTTTCATCATGAGAGCTCGAAGCCCTTCCCATGTTTGTGCCAATGCCACTTCGGCACCCCGATCGCGCATAATACCGTTCCACCACGTAAGCGCTCGCTTCTCAAACACACTTGATGCAAATTCCACCTTACGCGCATTCGGACACTGCACATGCCTGAATGTGCTCTCGAACCCTTGCAGGAGTGTAGTTGATCCTTGCGACCCAGAAAACTTTAGCGGCTTAGCAGAATTGAAACTCTTGAAATTACACGGTGCATTATTGTTGTTATTATTGTTGTTGTATATCTCGTGGACTTGGGTCACAACGCCGGGAAGCACAGCAGCCACTTGCTGAGAGACCAAGGCTGCGATTTCTTCAATAGTAAAAGATTGTGCTTCACGTCGAGGAGGCATTGTCTAACAAGGAGACAGGAGAATCGAGCGAGGTTGAAAAGCAAAAGAGGTATTGAAAATACCGTCAAAACACCAGAAAGGTGATCATTTGTTCCTTACCTCGAACAAACAAACGACACGCAGTGACTAATCAAAGTAAATGGGTCAATATAATGTATCGCCGAAGTCGTGCTCGCCTATAAGTGAACACTATCCCCAAGAGTTCCCAGGTAAGAGTGACTGGTCCGATTATGTGGATTTGTACGAACACTCTAGCCTTAGACAGAAAACTTAGAGTACAGGCACTCACTCTTCCAGTTTGCACGTGTTCACACTATTTAGACCCAAAGTTTGATGAGATTTTGAAAACTTAAAGGGTTCAAAACCTAGTAATCAATCATCCTAGAACAGATGATTAGTTTTCAAAGCAGATTCGAACTTAGTGTTCTCATTGTGGTTATCACCTAAGGATAGGTGACGGTTTTGTTTTTAAAATCTAAACGCAAAGAAACTTTGCGTTAGGGTCCTAAAAGTTATAGTCTAGGTCAAAGCATTACTAATAACCTAATTCCCTATAACCATTGGCTCTGATACCAACTCCTTCTGTCACACCCGACCACGTAGGACAACAAACCGTGGTGGAAACATCGGGGAGTGATATGGCAGAATTATTGTTTCATAACCATGGATACAAAAAGAGTTTCGTTTTATTGATAAAATTAAACATCGTCTTAACACATAACAAACAAGTTTCACATCGACTATCACTGTTATTATGTCATTAAGGCCTCGTCCAGATCCTATGTGACGCATGCATCCTAGAAATCAATCAAGCAACATCACCTGAAACATATGTAAAAACAAAGTCAGCAAAGAAATGTTGGCGAGTACACAGGTTTTATAAGTGTATTGGAATGATGGCTAGTTTTCATGTTGCAGTACTTTATTAGACTACAAGAGTCAAAATACAAACCTCGTTTTGAAAAGTGTATTGCAACATAATTAACCAACTCAAATCAAGATGATTATAATTTGTAAAATCTCGTAGCCATGATTCTTAACCCAAAAACATTTGCTTTAGAAAAGCAATTTGTAAAACTTCTTGTATTAACTCGTTAGTAAAACTCGTATGGTTTATATTCTTTTGAAAACATTGTTATGTGACATCGTTTCAAAATCGTTTACCCAAGTGAACTAAATAACGCCACGGTATGTAATATGTTGAAAACACTTATATATAAGAAGTACCAGCGGCGTATCTACCATGTTTTCACCACATTACACCTGTCCCGTTGTAACGCCCAAAATTCCTAATCCGAAAGTAATATTATCATGCTATAATTTAACAAAAATCGGGCATGACCCGTTCGTAATATGAACAATTCCCTGTAAGACTAACTTGTAATAACTTAAAAATACAACACAGCGGAAAATATGAACCCAAAATGTCGTTCTTTAATAGACATAGTACTTACAGGAAAGTTCGAATACCAAATGTCATACACTCATTAAAAAGGATTTACCACGTTCCATTATATTAATACTTCGGACCTACATTTGTTAAACTATGTGACCGATCCTTCCCGTACAATCCTTTGCCCTTGACTCGATCTTCAATCTTTCTATCCTTCATACTGATGCTAAATCCACGCAACCTGTATTCACCACATATATGATTCGGTTAGATTTAATGACATCATTCCTAAACTAAACACACATGATCAATAACCAGTCCGCGTTCCTTCTTCCCATACTGATCCTTACGAATATGCTTTCCATGTACATTCGTGCACTTCAATTCCTTAACCTTGGTAAAGACATTAATAGGGTACCTGCAATCACATTTCATACTCAAGACAACGGTTTAGTAACTTAACGCTTCCACTTATTTAAGTTGTACAAACACATACCCAAGTTCCGTTCGCTCATAAGCAATGAATCCTACTTCAAACGCAGGCACAAACACACATGTATTCATAGACGTGAACTTCCACATGTGATTACGTACCCACGTACAAACGTACAACCCTTATACATCACTTAAATCATCCCAAGGTTTACTAAGGTATGCTGATTACAGGCTTCCATACAAATAGACCACGTACATACATTATAAACTGCACAATTCTACACTATTTTGGCAGCTCCAAAATGCATAAAAACTGCACTATTTTAACAACAATAAACAACACAATTCTGCACTATTTTGGCAGCTTACAATGCATAAAAGCTGCACTATTTTAACAACAGTAAACATCACAATTCTGCATTATTTTGGCAGCTCAAAATGCATAAAAACTGCACTATTTTAACAACAATTAACATGAAAATTCTGCACTATTTTGGCAGCTCAAAATGCATAAAAACTGCACTATTTTAACAACAATAAACATGAAAATTCTGCACTATTTTAGCAGCTCAAAATGCATAAAAACTGCACTATTTTAACAACAATAAACATGAAAATTCTGCACTATTTTGGCAGCTCAAAATGCATAAAAACTGCACTAATATATTCTTATTTTAACCCGTTTGGTCTTCTTAGCGAACACCATCACCTCCAATAACCGAATCCTAAATAAACTTAGATTACCATACTTAAGTGACTCGCATATAGCCTTCCTAAAATGGTGTAGGAAGTGATTCAGAAATCACTTCCTTAGTGCTCCTTACTTGTTACCAATGTCAATAAAGCATCTTGCATAATTGCTAACATTTATCATACAAATAACCTCTTTTACTACTAAGGAAGGAGTCGGGGAGTTTACTTACCTCGTGCGTCCGAATTTACACATAGCTTCCGTGTTTACCTTCGACCCGTAGCGCTTCCATATTTGTGCCTCTATTGACATGACTCCTATCCATACATGTCATCATAATTGTAACACGGTTAGCTTACAAACATTCGTTCATTCGGCTTTCAAATCATGCAATATCTGACTTTCGTTAGCTTATTAACGCATATAAGGGATATGTATCATCATACTTTATTACTACCGAACATAACACATCAACTAGCAAGTTCATAATGCAATAGTTTCTCGCATACAACTTTTACCTTTTTAACTTCAATCCTATACATAATCCACTCTCATTTAAACTATGCCATTCACTTACATAACTATTGCATTCACATATAGTTTGCATTCCATAACACTTTTTACAAAAGATCAATTCCATAATTTCCACATACAAAACAAGACTTCCTAATTCATTCAAAATATATAAAATTAACCATTCAAGCATTTAATCGAACACTTGGTGTGCATATAACAACCTTAGCACTAAGTACAAGTGTTTTATGCATAACTTCTCTAGTAGTCTTCACAACTTTTATCAATCAAAATCACATAATTCATTCATAGTAAAACCCTAGGAGTTCATCAATTGTACTAGTACTCATACATTCATCATCACAATATTCAATCTATGGAACTACAAGATCACCAAACTACTAGATTAAGTGGGTTTTACTTGAAATCTTCAATACAAACGAAATTAAGCATAAAACATCTTCTAATGATGGTTCTAATACATACATCAATTCGATTTCTTCAATTTCACGAGTTGATTAAAACCCTAGTTTCATGAATATGCATCAAATCACAACATTCAACTTACCTTGTGTTCAGTACACTTAGATTAGCAAGGAATTTACTTCATGCATTCGATTTTCTGGATCAATAGCACCTTAATTCCCTGAATTCTTGAAATTTTATGAAGGAAAAAGGGTTTTCCTTTCTCCCCTGGTTCTTGGTCGCGACCCCCACACACCCACTATACTGGGTTTTTTATTTTTTTTAATAAGTTATTAACATAATTACAAGTTTAACCCCTAAAGGTTGTTTAAGTTATCATTCTTGTATTTTTTTTCTAACTTTTAAACTTTCATTATTCATTTATAATGAACTAATCATTTAAAACATTTAAACATTCAAATAATCTTTTATAAAAATTTGGGGTGTTATACCCGTTATCTAAACACTTAACCAAAAATCAGTCGATTATCCAATTCGTTTAACTTGTTCAAATCGTTTTCAAATTGTTAACTCGTTTAAAATCGTTTAAATCATCCTCGTTTTAATTGTGAAAACTATTCTTGGTCGTCTCGCTAACAACATTCAAACCTTCGTGACTCGACTAACTCGCTTCTCGCTTTAACAAACCACCAAAGGGTGAGTTAACTATCATCAGATTCAGTCGTTACCCACAACCCCCACACATAACCATGGGTGCAGTAAGATAACGGGATTTGTCAGATCCTATGGTACCATAACCTAATACTGGTCGGCTTGATCAATGCTAATGAATGTCATTTGTTATGTAACTACAACCAACAAGTTTGTTCACTTTATTGAAATCGTTATTAGTTTTGTATAAACCATCTTAATCGTTTTTGAAATCATTGTTTAAACCTTGAAATCATTTTTGTACATATGAATCACCCCAAAACAATTGAAAACAGTAAAATACGGGAACTATGTACTCACATAGTTACCACAAAACATGTAAAAAGAGGGGATCTATGTACTCACATGTAGTGCAAAGTATCCTCAATCAATAGAACTTCAACAAACTCAAGTAAACCAGAGAAATAAAGCAGCACATAGTAATTGAATCACTAGTCAAAGAATAGACACCTAAATCAGAAGATCGGATAGAATAAGGTCTTGTAAACCAAATGAGTGTTGGAACTCATGTGATATAGTTTAACAAAGCCTACATCCTAAATTGAAACCTGTCCTAAGTGCTTATGACCCATTATGATCCATTATGGTAGCTTGCGCTACTTTAACGCGTCGTGCGCGCAAATGCGCGTTCAAGACATCTAACTTGTCCTATGACAAGTATTATATGCCTAAACATGTTAAAATATGTTACATAATCAGTTACGTGACAAAAGTTTATGTTTCATATGCTTAATTACCAATTATGTATTAAAAGGGCATTTTGGTCATTTACCTAAGGCATATAAATTACCTATTATACAACTGATTAATCTAAGTGACCATAAGGTATAACCTCGGAAGGTTATTCCCTATGCAACTATGGTCACTAAACATGTTTGGTCGGATCCTAATGATCGACCAAACGGGTCGTGTTCGAAAGTCTAAGCGGGTGTTTAGTCCGCCTGACTTACGACTCTACACAAGCACTAATCTAAAAGGTGACGAGCTAAACATGTCGAAACGGTTTTGATACCTATAAGTAGTTTGGTTACAAAATACGTAAGAATGCGCATTTTGGCTGAAACTACGACTCGTCACTACACCTAGATAACGTGGTAATCATTAGGTATAGTCACTAGGGACTATAGCCATCATGATTACGCTCACGTTATGAAGTTCAAACGAACTTCGCATTGACCAGAAACTGGTCAATGCAGAAAATCAAACGCAGTTTGACTTTCAGACTCGAAAAGCGATAAAAGAACAAAAGAATACTTACAAAAGGTCCCCACAAGCTTTGATCCGATTTACCCTCAGGTATGAAGTGTTTACTCCAACTTAGAGGGCCAAAGTTAGATCAATTGTGCTTTGGGAGTGAAATGGGGGTGGGTATTTATAGGAAATCTAGAACCGTTAGGATCGTTAATCGTAAAACGAGCTTCGATCTCATCCGTACACATGTGCCCATGGTTTTGTGAAACCATGGGAGCCCATGGTTTCATTAAAACCATGTGAAAATGAGGGGAACAGCTGGAACAAGCTGGAATTTAGATTTTTCATTTTGGTCCCTTCCTAAGATAACTATGGCAGAATGTCAATTTTGGTCCATGAATGTGCAAAACATGGTTTTTGATGCATTTTTGACACGTTTAAGCCCCGTTAATCCCATTTCAAGGATCTAAAATGAAGTTAAAGTATAGGGAACATGAAACATGCTCAAAAATATCTCGTATGTCGGTTCGTTTGGTCGTATGGTTGCGTTGTTCGGTTAATTACGACGAAACACGACCGAATGCGAAAAACGATCCAAATTACGCGACGAATGGAATTTTATCATGCCAATCACTAAAATAAAATATTTTAATGATTACATAAAGTTTTGGATGTCCGGATGTATTCAGAACGTAAGATATGCGCGAAAATGCAAACTTATGCACTTTTTGACGCTTTTAGTCCCTGAATGGCCAAAAAGTTTATTTTAGCACACCGAACCCCTCAAAGCCTATTTCTAAGCTATGTAAAGGATATTTAGGGTATGTTTAACTTATGGTCATGTTCTGGAATGTTCGTTACAGTACAAATCGGCATACTTTCACAGTTTGTCGAAATTAGTCCCTGTAAGCGAAAAACTTGATTTCAACATACCAAACCATCCAAAACTTATTTCTAAGTTATGTGGAGGTTATTTAAGGTATGTTAAGCCTATTTCACTATTCTGGAGTGTTCGTTGCATTAAACTGGTTATATTTACGCGTCAGTGCGCGTATAACCTTCCAGAAAGCGACTTAAAGCTTGAAATCGGATTTGAATCAGATTGTAAAATCATCTAGCACAATTACACACATAATAACATCAAAGCACATATAATAACACCAAAGAACATTGTTTTATTAATAATCATCGTTGTTTTACATTGTACATCGATTACAGAGCACAGTTGTCACAGTCTCCCCCACTTCAAGAAATTTCGTCCCGAAATTTTAACTAGAGGAAGCTTGTGAAAACAAGTGCGGATACTTCGTCTTCATCTGGTCCTCACGTTCCCAATTAAACTCTGGGCCACGTTTGGATTCCCAGCGAACTTTGACCAATCGAATCCGTTTGTTCTTCAACTATTTGAATGCACGGTCCGTTATCTCCACAGGTTTCTCGGCAAAGTGTATCGTTTCATCGATTTGGAACTCGTCGAGAGGGATGTGAAGATCTGGATCAGCTAAACACTTTCCCGAATTGGACACGTGAAAAGTCGGGTGAATATTCCCAAGCTTTGGAGGTAGCTCTAGTCGATAGGCAACTTTTCCAACTCTTTCCACAATCTTGAATGGTCCCACATATCGAGGTGCAAGTTTTCCTTTCTTTCCAAATCTCACCACTCCCTTCCAAGGTGAAACCTTGAGTAGGACACGGTCTCCGACTTGAAATTCTAAGGGCTTGCATCGCATATCAACATAACTCTTTTGACGGCTTCGAGCTGTCACAAGGTTATCGCGGATTTTCTTGATTTTGTCTATCGTTTCCAGAACGAGTTCAGGTCCAGTAAGCTGAGCTTCACCGGTCTCATTCCAACAGACAGGTGAACGACATTTTCGACCGTAGAGAGCTTCGAATGGTGCCATATTAATACTAGCATGATAACTATTGTTGTAAGAGAACTCGATCAGTGGAAGATGAGAATTCCAATTACCACCAAAGTCTATCACACATGCTCTAAGCATATCCTCCAAAGTTTGAATCGTCCTCTCGGTTTGTCCATCTGTTTGGAGATGACAAGCAGTGCTTAGATTTAGTTGGGTTCCCAAAGCAGATTGCATGGTCTTCCAGAAATGAGATGAAAACCGAGCATCACGATCGGAAATGATATCCAAAGGAACACCATGTCGTGATACAATCTTATCCACATAAATCTTTGCAAGTTTATCAGCAGATAGATCCTCACGAATTGGAATAAAATGAGCTGATTTAGTTAACCGATCGATAACAATCCATATAGCATCGTGACCTTTAGATGTACGCGGTAACTTTGTGATGAGATCCATAGCAATGTTCTCCCACTTCCAAACCGGTATCTCTGGTTGTACAAGCAAACCAGAAGGTCGTTGATGTTCAGCCTTGACCTTGAGACAAGTCAGGCATTTTGATACATACAAGGCAACATCCTTTTTAATACCAGGCCACCAGTACTAAGTACGGAGATCCTTGTACATTTTATCAGCACCAGGATGGATAGAATATCGATATCTGTGAGATTCGTCCATTACCAAGGTGCGAAGATCATCTTGTTTCGGAATCCACAAACGATCCTTGAAGTAGAGCAACCCATCGTCCTTCGCTTCAAGTTTAAGCTCAAGCTGATGTGGTAATTCCGTACCCATCAAATTTTGTGAAACACAAAATTGCTGAGCTTGAAGAACATGAGTTTGAAGATCAGATAGAGTTCGAGCAGAATGAAGCTTGACTCGCTCTTTTCGACTAAGCACATCGGCTATGACATTCGCCTTACTAGGATGGTAGCGAATCTCGCAATCGTAATCACTTAAGAGTTCAACCCAACGACGTTGCCTCATGTTGAGCTCTTTCTGATTAAGAATATGCTGGAGACTTTTGTGGTCTGTGAAAACCACACACTTCGTTCCATAGAGGTAGTGTCTCCAGATTTTAAGCGCGAAAACCACAGCTCCTAACTCAAGATCATGAGTTGTGTAGTTCTTCTCATGAATTTTCAGATGTCTTGACGCATAAGCTATCACTTTACCTCATTGCATAAGAACGCAACCAAGTCATAGTTTCGACGCGTCACAATAGACAACGAAATCATCATTTCCCTCGGGCAAAAATAGAACAGGAACATCACAAAGCTTCTGTTTTAGCGTTTGAAATGCTTCCTCTTGCTTGGGTCCCCACTCAAAAGGCTTATTCTTCTGAGTCAAAGCAGTGAGTGGAACCGCGATCTTTGAGAAGTTTGAAATAAAACGTCGATAATAACCAGTAAGACCAAGAAAAGATCGAATCTTTGTAGGTGTCGTCGGCGTACTCCAGTCTCTAATAGCAGCTATCTTGGATGGATCCACATGAATACCCTGCTTGTTGACTATATGACCCAAGATCTGAACTTCCTTAAGCCAACACTCACACTTGGAGAATGTAGCAAAAATTTGTTCCTTCTTAAGGAGTTCCAATGTTAAGCGAAGGTGTTGCTCGTGATCGGCACGAGACTTTGAATAAATGAGGATATCGTCAATGAAGACAATGATGAACTTGTCTAAATAAGGTTTACAGACCTATTCATTAAGTCCATGAAGATGGCTGGAGCATTCGTCAAAGCAAAAGGCATGACGGTGAACTCATAATGCCCATATCTTGTGCGGAAAGCAGTTTTGGGAATATCTTCTTCGAGAACACGAAGTTGATGATACCCAGAACGCAGATCGATCTTGGAAAAGCATTAAGCACCTTGCAGCTGGTTGAAGAGATCATCAATTCGAGGTAGGGGATATCGATTCTTGATGGTAAGCTTATTAAGCTCACGATAATCGATACACATTCGAAAATATCCATCTTTCTTTTTCACAAAGAGGACAGGAGCTCCCCAAGGCGAAAAGCTCGGACGGATGAATCCTTTATCAGATAACTCTTGAAGCTGCTTCGATAATTCTTGCATCTCGGATGGTGCAAGTCGATAAGGCGCTTTTGCAATTGGGTTGGCATTGGTTACAAGGTCAATATGAAACTCGACTTGGCGAACTGGAGGCAAACCAGGCAGTTCATCAGGAAACACCTCTGGATAATCTCGAACAATCGGGATATGCTGAATACTCTTGCTCTTGTCTTTCTCCTCGGTGACATGTGCTAGAAAAGCAACATATCCTTTTCTCAAATAACTTTGGGCTTTTGTACACGACATAAGCTTCAATCCACCTGAAGGTTTCTCGCCACGAACTTCCAGAATATAACCAGAAGACAAAGGAATACGAACAATCTTCTCAAAACAAACCACCTCAGCATGATGTTTGGTTAACCAATCCATCCCAACGATAATGTCAAAGCTCCCAAGTTGCGTCGGTGTGAGGTCAATAGGAAAAAGATGGTTATCAAGGTTCAATTGACAACCACGAATAACAGAATCGAGAACAAGAGGTTTACCAGTAGCAACTTCAACAGATAAGGGTTTCCTCAGTTTAGTTCTAGGTATCGCAAGCAAAGGCTCAAATGATAATGAAACAAAGCTTCTATCGCCACCAAAATAAAAAAGAACAGACGCAGGTCGATTGTTAACAAGAAACGTACCATTGACAAGGAACGTACTATTGACAACGAGGTTGTCAGCTCGAGCCTCGTTTGCATTTAGATTGTACGCTCGTCCACGGGCGGGATTCACATTCTCGTTTGCATTCGGATTTGCATTCGCCTTCACCAACCTTGGGCAGTTGTTGCGGAAATGACCCATTTCACCGCAGTTGTAACATGAACCAGGTGGGAATCTAGCAGCATTCCCCTGAACTTGTGCTGGATTCTGTGCAGTGACAGCAAAATTCTGAGCACCCTTTCGCTTCCTCGATTTCTTCGATGACTCACCTTTCTTACCCTTACCTTATCCTTGTCTTTAACAGAATCGGTCGACTTCTTCTTATCACCCTTGTGGGTAAGTTTACCCTTCCTGGCTTGAGACTCAGTCAGGGTTGCAGACAACTCGATTGCTTGGCGAACAGTAGTAGGATTAACGCCGGTCACAATATCCTGTATGGAATCGGGTAAACCATCGATATACCTCTCGATTGCTTTCTCCAGTGGGGTAACCATAGTGGGACACAACAGACTGAGTTCCTTAAAACGATCCGTATACACACGGTGTTCACCCCCATCTTGCTTTAGATCGTCAAACTCTCGTTCCAAAGCTTGAACTTCGTAACGGGGACAAAACTCTTTCATCATGGGAGCTCGAAGCTCTTCCCATGTTTGTGCCAATGCCACTTCGGCACCCCGATCGCGCATAATACCATTCCACCACGTAAGTGCTCGCTTCTCAAACACACTTGATGCAAATTCCACCTTACGCACATTCGGACACTCCACATGCCTGAATGTGCTCTCGAACCCTTGCAGGAGTGCAGTTGCTCCTTGCGACCCAGAAAAATTTAGCGGCTTAGCAGAATTGAAACTCTTGAAATTACACGGTGCATTATTGTTGTTGTTATTGTTGTTGTATATCTCGTGGACTTGGGTCACAACGCCCGGAAGCACAGCAGCCACTTGCTGAGAGACCAAGGCTGCAATTTCTTCAATAGTAAAAGATTGTGCTTCACGTCGAGGAGGCATTGTCTAACAAGGAGACAGGAGAATTGAGTGAGGTTGAAAAGAAAAAGAGGTATTGAAAATACCGTCAAAACACCAGAAAGGTGATCATTTGTTCGTTACCTCTGACGTGATGTCGTGGTCACAATCAAATTTAATCCAATTACTACTGATAGCTAGCGGTAAGTGGGTATCGAACACCGGGAGTTTGTGGAATATGTGTTATTTAGATGTGTATCTAAGTTAACTAAGATTAAACTAATTGCGATAAAAGTAAATTCAAGAGTTTGGGTTGTTTGATTTTAAAACTAAGATTACTAATTAAATTGCAAATTGAGAATTGGTTTTGTAAACAATTTAGAGACCAATGACCATCCTAAGTTTCCGGTTTGCTTTGACATTCATGCTAATATTCAACTAAAAAGAACCACATAGACATAGTTCATGTGTTATTACTTGTCGTGATGAAAGGGAACTAAGTACTCGGATTGTGAAAATGCGAGGTTGTTACCCGATGACCAATTAATCAATACCCGATCCTAATCCCGTCGATGATATCTCGATTGCCAACGGCACCAAGAACGTATGGTTTAGACTAAGATTAACATACAAATTAACAATTTACGAACAAGCAAACAACACACCATAATAAACAAACCATCATAGCAAGTCTATTATTCTAGAAATAAGAATTAAAACACAAATGTCTTAGACAAACCTTCAACCTAGGATGATCACCATAAGTTTAGCCACTCATGACTTGGACAATCATCATCATAAAAGGATTAATGTTCATATGCATCGAAAACACAAACCAATTGTTTAGAATTGTTTAAAACTAAGAAGAAACAGCCAAAATCGCCCTAAGAACTGCTCCAAAACGTCCCACAATGATTGCCAATGGAAAGACACCATAAAACACCTTAAAAGTGGGGAGTTACACTTTTTTCGCAGGCTCCACCGTAAGCTACGGTGGCCACCGTAGCTTACGGTGGCTTAAAATGGTTTACGGTGGATTTAAACTGTCTTACGGCATCAATTTTTGTCAGAGTCTACCGTAAATTACGCTAGCTACCGTAATTTACGGTAGGCTTCAACAATCAATTTCGTTTTCTTCATAACTTTCTCGTTTCAACTCCGTTTTCTTCACCGTTTTCGCCTACGTTCTCGTAATTTCATCCTCTATCATGTTATCTTCTTAATTCTTCAATTCCAAAATTTTATTTTTTTCATTTATTCTCCGTCTTTCAATCTACAATCCAGTCGTCTCTATTCTAAGCTTTATTTCCATACTTTTAAGCTCCAAATGTACCTGAAACACAAGCAACCGTAGTTATCTAATTCAAGACAATTACATGATCAAATGAGGGATTAACTCATCTTTTAACACACTTAAGGGTTGTCCCATAGACCACCCGTCACATCCCCACACTTAACCGTTGCTTGCCCCAAGCAACCCATTACAAATCATTTCCAAGTGCACAAGCGAACAACATAAATCAAGCATAAACATGTCATCCTTCTACTAGCCTTTTCCTAACACCCAAACAACACACCCCTCACTATATCTATCCTCTCGGTGACAAGTAAACACTAGCAAAGATATGCTAGACACACAAAAGGCAAACGGGTGATTGCACAACTATATGCTTGTACCTAAATCGGTCCTCCGCCTAACAAGTGCCAAAACATGAATGCAAATCAAAGGGACTTTAAGGTTGTAACGTGGCTAGGCATACGGGTAGGAAATGGAAATATATATGTAGTAGCGAAGGACTTAACCCGGTCTTTTTATTACACAAAGAAACAAACAAAACAAAACAAAGACTTTTATATACAAAACAATTCATACATCATTTTTTTCATATTTTTTTTTTTTTTTTTTTGCTTTTTCACATTTTTTTTCTTTTCTTTTCTTCTTCTTTTTTTTCTCAACATAGAGGAACATCCAACATAACATAACTAAACACAACTATAACAACTACTAACACTATAAGACCGGGTCAAATCGGGTAATTTTTTTTTTGGGGGGGGAAACTAGGTAAGGGTTTACAAATGATTGGCTTTCGGCACAAAATGGGCAACTAAATGTCCAAACCCCCGCCCATCTCACTTCCAAGCTCATATATATAATTTATGAGGTCCAACCCCCCCAAATCCCACACTCGTACACACTAAGACGAGGCTACCTAAAGGCCCTTATCCTTTCTACATTCATGTTTAACTAAGGCCTCAAAACGAATTCAAGCACAAGTTCTAATGCACCCTCATCCTTTGCCACTCTCATCAAAGACAATCATTATTTATTTACAATTGCGGCTTCAACTCTCACCAAGAAAAAGGGTAATTAAGGGTTGCCGGTGTGTCACTCGGGGTAGTACAAGGTGTTCAAATTCTAACAATGTTTCACTTGATTTAAAAAAAAAAATAAACCATCAAAATTTTCCCCCCATCCCCACACTTGGGATACATTGACCCAATGTATGGTTTTGGGAAGAAGTGATCGCTAAAACCATTCAACATCAACCAAAAGCTTAAAATCTCAAACCCCAATTTTTTTTAACATAAAGCAAACAAACTAACTACCAATATTTCAAAGCTAAAGAACATAACAAGACTAAGGAAAGAGTACATTAACCTGGTGAAGTTTGCCACAACAGATGTTGTAGATAATCCGACTTCCTATCACCACCTTCACCCAAATATCCGCACATCTTCCCCACACTTGAATGTCGCCATGGCCCTGAAACATAGAAAGATAAAAACAAAAAGATCAATATAAAACCCCGGGTTGCCTCCCGAGCAACGCTAAGTTTCGAGTCTTCAGCCAGACCGTGCCACCCCCATTTATGGTGGCTCAAAGAATCGGTTCCTATCACCTCCCCCACTGTAGCTTGTCATTGGTTGAAATGCATCCAGCAAATGTCCATTCGGTGGATAGTCAACTACATACCTGCTCGAACCCTCATACTTCTTTTCACACCCCGATGGTTTCTTTGTTTTTATTCTTTGATGCACACTTTTCATATGGTCACTGGACTCTCTACCCTTCTCTTCAATAGATTCATAACTAATCTCCCTAGTATGAACATCAAAGTACAACTTACGGTTCTTTTCGGTCATAGTAATGATCCCATCTCTACAGTTGATTTGAGCATTTGTTGTATAAAGAAACGGTCGACCTAAAATTACCCTTTGTTGTGATGCCAGTTTGGTAGAAGCATAATCTAAGACCAGAAAATCCACTAGATAGTCGAATTCTCCCAACCGAATCATAACATTCTTAACTATTCCCCGTGGACGCCTCCATCTCATCTGCCAAACTCACCATGGTGTCTATATCTTCGAGCGGACCAAAATCATACATGTCATATAGATCACCTGGTAATACACTCATGCTCGCCCCGTAGTCCAATAATGCGTGAGGGATTTTTAATTTTCCCACACGGATAGGCACGATTGGTGCTCCATGTTCTTTATCATTCTCACCATTGGTGTCCTTCCCTATACCTGTATTTATTTGACACGAAGAGGTTAGAAATTTTTCATTAAATTCGGTACTAGGAACGGTGCTTACCACATTGATATTAACGCTTTTTATGTTCTTGGGATTTGTCACCGTGTCACTTGGTAGCTGGCCTTTTGCTTTCTTTAGGATCGCCACTTCTCTCGCAAGTTGACCCATTTGGGTGGTCAACGATTGAATAGCTTTGTCACGGATTTCATCTTTTTGCATACGAACCTCATCCAGCTGATTTCTTCGTTGCATCTCCATTTGCATACCTTTCAACATCTCCATGACCTCATTTCCACCCGAAGAGCCTTGACCCAAAGACCCACCATGCACTTGACCCGTTTGATATTGCCTTTGAAATCCTTGGTTTCCTTGGAAGTTCGGGTTGACTTGATTTAACGGATTCCCGTATCTAAAGTTCGGGTGATTTCGTAAACCGGGGTGGTAAGTATTGGAATTCATGTTGTAATTTCTACCACCCCCTCCTTGCCCTTGCAAAGCATTCACCTCCTCATATTGCCCTTCCACTCCTTGGCAATTTTCAGCCGCATGCCCTATCTCATTACAAATTGCACAAACATCATAAATTTGATTAGAAGTTTGAACATTACCATCGTCTACCGCGTGCACTTGAGTTCGGGTAATGGCCGGTCGTGCTCTCCTTGATGCTTGAGCTTTTCTCTTTGATGTGACCGCCATTTGCTCCAAAAATTCCCAATCGTCATGCTCGTAATTTGTGCCAAAAGTGCCATTGGTGATAGACATTAAATCGCGAGCATCTTCGGCACATAACCCCTCATGAAAAGCATTCATCAACTCCCATAGCTCTATCCCATGATGAGGGCAATTCTTTATCATCATGTTAAACCTCTCGAATGCTTCATGAAACATTTCACCCGTTTGTTGTTGAAAACTTCTCAAACCTTTTCTAGCATCATTTGTCTTTTGAGCGGTATAAAATTCATCCAAAAAGATTTGTTGCATTTCCGCCCATGTATAAATAGATGCCGAAGGTAATGTATAGAACCACTTTTTCGCCTTATCTTCTAAGGAAAATTGGAATAACACCAATTTGACATCGTCGGCCGAAAATCCTTGTCCCCCAATAGTTTTGCAAATCGAATCATAAGCCTCCAAATGAAAATAAGGCTCCTCCGTTACTAGACCCTTATATTTTGGCAAACTTTGTAACGAATTGGTTCGAACTTCGAACGTCCTCCCTTGGTAATTGTGAGGAATAACTACCGGTGAAGGATTATGAGTAATCACCGGTCTAAAATGTGCTTCAATACCTCTAGCATGTTCTCGAAGATGTCTTCTTGGCACACCCAAACGAACTCTTGGACGTATAGGACCTATTGGTCTTTGAACTTTCATGCGTGGAGGCCCAAATTGTTGTGGAGGTGGTTGAAATCTCGGCCCCACATGAGGTTGTTGAACACGTCTTTGCACCGGTGGACCTTGTGGCAGCAATTGTTGAGGTATAATTTGTTGTTGAGGAATACCACCAACACTTGACATCCTTTGATTTTGACTTTGAACATAGGCATACTCCCCTTGATCTCCATCACCCTCATACATGTATCCTTCTTCATCATAACCCACAAAGTCATCCTCAAACTCATCATCGAACCCATCTTGTCTTACTCCTGAAGTATATTGAGATTGCACTCTTGGTTGGAATGGAGTAGAATGGATAATGGATGGACCGGTTTGGTATAGGTTAGGTGGTGGTATTTGTGATGATGATGGTTGGCCGGATGTTGGGAAAAATGTTGAATAAGCTGGAACAGCGGATGATGTAGGGTTGTAACTGAAGGAGTATTCAGACTGTGTGTTCTCAGGTAAGGTAGTGTTGGTTGGATTGATTTCTGGTGTGGATGCAGGAGTGGTAGTATTTGGTGATGGTTGTGTTGAAGATGGTATAAAGGGTGGTGTAGGTTCACCCGTAGTGGGTGGAGGTGGTGGTGGATTCATGTATCTGATTGGTGTAGTAGGTGTTGTTGGTGAACCGTTGATTCTGTTTTCTCTTAGCAAAATTCTGTCTCTTCTCAAAGTTCGCTCAATTTCTGGATCAAATGCCAACGGTGATAGCTTGTGAGAGCTTCTAGTACGCATGCACCTGTAAATACCTGCACACTAACACACCCAGCGTAACCCAGAAAATAACAAACTTATAAAAGATCAAAAATAACACACGTTGCGCACTACTCCCCGGCAACGGCGCCAAAATTTGATGTGATGTCGTGGTCACAATCAAATTTAATCCAATTACTACTGATAGCTAGCGGTAAGTGGGTATCGAACACAGGGAGTTTGTGGAATATGTGTTATTTAGATGTGTATCTAAGTTAACTAAGATTAAACTAATTGCGATAAAAGTAAATTCAAGAGTTTGGGTTGTTTGATTTTAAAACTAAGATTACTAATTAAATTGCAAATTGAGAATTGGTTTTGTAAACAATTTAGAGACCAATGACCATCCTAAGTTTCCGGTTTGCTTTGACATTCATGCTAATATTCAACTAAAAAGAACCACATAGACATAGTTCATGTGTTATTACTTGTCGTGATGAAAGGGAACTAAGTACTCGGATTGTGAAAACGCGAGGTTGTTACCCGATGACCAATTAATCAATACCCAATCCTAATCCCGCCCATGATATCTCGATTGCCAACGACACCAAGAACGTATGGTTTAGACTAAGATTAACATACAAATTAACAATTTACGAACAAGCAAACAACACACCATAATAAACAAACCATCATAGCAAGTCTATTATTCTAGAAATAAGAATCAAAACACAAATGTCTTAGACAAACCTTCAACCTAGGATGATCACCATAAGTTTAGCCACTCATGACTTGGACAATCATCATCATAAAAGGATTAATGTTCATATGAATCGAAAACACAAACCAATTGTTTAGAATTGTTTAAAACTAAGAAGAAACAACCAAAATCGCCCCAAGAACTGCTCCAAAACGTCCCACAATGATTGCCGATGGAAAGACACCATAAAACACCTTAAAAGTGGGGAGTTACACTTTTTTCGCAGGCTCCACCGTAAGCTACGGTGGCCACCGTAGCTTACGGTGGCTTAAAATGGTTTACGGTGGATTTAAACTGTCTTACGGCATCAATTTTTGTCAGAGTCTACCATAAATTACGCTAGCTACCGTAATTTACGGTAGGCTTCAACAATCAATTTTGTTTTCTTCATAACTTTCTCGTTTCAACTCCGTTTTCTTCACCGTTTTCGCCTACGTTCTCGTAATTTCATCCTCTGTCATGTTATCTTCTTAATTATTCAATTCCAAAATTTTATTTTTTTCATTTATTCTCCGTCTTTCAATCTACAATCCAGTCGTCTCTATTCGAAGCTTTATTTCCATACTTTTAAGCTCCAAATGTACCTGAAACACAAGCAACCGTAGTTATCTAATTCAAGACAATTACATGATCAAATGACGGATTAACTCATCTTTTAACACACTTAAGGGTTGTCCCATGGACCACCCGTCAACCTCGAACAAACAAACGACACGCAGTGACTAATCAAAGTAAATGGGTCAATATAATGTATCGCCGAAGACTTGCTCGCCTATAAGTGAACACTCACCCCAAGAGTTCCCAGGTAAGAGTGACTGGTCCGATTATGTGGATTTGTACGAACACTCTATCCTTAGACAGAAAACTCAGAGTACAGGCACTCACTCTTCTAGTTTGCACGTGTTCACACTATTTAGACCCAAACTTTGACGAGATTTTGAAAACTTAAAGGGTTCAAAACCTAGTAATCAATCATCCTAGAACAGATGATTAGTTTTCAAAGCGGATTCGAACTTAGTGTTCTCATTGTGGTTATCACCTAAGGATAGGTGACGGTTTTGTTTTTAAAATCTAAACGCAAAGAAACTTTGCGTTAGGGTCCTAAAAGTTATAGTCTAGGTCAAAGCATTACTAATAACCTAATTCCCTATAACCATTGGCTCTGATACTAACTCCTTCTGTCACACCCCGACCACGTAGGACAACAAATCGTGGCGGAAACGTCGGGGAGTGATGTGGCAGAATTATTGTTTCATAACCATGGATACAAAAAGAGTTTTGTTTTATTGATAAAATTAAACATTGTCTTAACACATAACAAACAAGTTTCACATCGACTATCACTGTTATTATGTCACTAAGGCCTCGTCCAGATCCTATGTGACGCATGCATCCTAGAAATCAATCAAGCAACATCACCTGAAACATATGTAAAAACAAAGTCAGCAAAGAAATGCTGGCGAGTACATAGGTTTTATAAGAGTATTGGAATGATGGCTAGTTTTCATGTTGCAGTACTTTATTAGACTACAAGAGTCAAAATACAAACCTCGTTTTTAAAAGTGTATTGCAACATAATTAACCAACTCAAATCAAGATGATTATAATTTGTAAAATCTCGTAGCCATGATTCTTAACCCAAAAACATTTGCTTTAGAAAAGCAATTTGTAAAACTTCTTGTATTAACTCGTTAGTAAAACTCGTATGGTTTATATTCTTTTGAAAACATTGTTATGTGACATCGTTTCAAAATCGTTTAAGTGAACTAAATAACGCCACGGTATGTAATATGTTGAAAACACTTATATATAAGAAGTACCAGCGGCGTATCTACCATGTTTTCACCACATTACACCTGTCCCGTTATCTAAACACTTAACCAAAAACCAGTCGTTTATCCAATTCGTTTAACTTGTTCAAATCGTTTTCAAATCGTTAACTCGTTTAAAATCGTTTAAATCATTCTCGTTTTAATTGTGAAAACTATTCTTGGTCGTCTCGCTAACAACATTCAAACCTTCGTGACTCGACTAACTCGTTTCTCGCTTCTCGCTTTAACAAACCACCAAAGGGTGAGTTAACTAGCATCAGATTCAGTCATTACCCACAACCCCCACACATAACCATGGGTGCAGTAAGATAAAGGGATTTGTCAGATCCTATGGTACCATAACCTAATACTGGTCGGCTTGATCAATGCTAATGAATGTCATTTGTTATGTAACTACAACCAACAAGTTTGTTCACTTTATTGAAATCGTTATTAGTTTTGTATAAACCATCTTAATCGTTTTTGAAATCATTGTTTAAACCTTGAAATCATTTTTGTACATATGAATCACCCCAAAACAATTGAAAACAGTAAAATAGGGGAACTATGTACTCACATAGTTACCACAAAACATGTAAAAAGAGGGGATCTATGTACTCACATGTAGTGCAAAGTATCCTCAATCAATAGAACTTCAACAAACTCAAGTAAACCAGAGAAATCAAGCAGCACCTAGTAATTGAATCACTAGTCAAACAATAGACACCTAAATCAGAAGATCGGATAGAATAAGGTCTTGTAAACCAAATGAGTGTTGGAACTCATGTGATATGGTTTAACAAAGCCTACATCCTAAATTGAAACCTATCCTAAGTGCTTATGACCCATTATGATCCATTATGGTAGCTTACGCTACTTTAACGCGTCGTGCGCACAAATGCGCGTTCAAGACATCTAACTAGTCCTATGACAAGTATTATATGCCTAAACATGTTAAAATATGTTACATAATAAGTTACGTGATAAAAGTTTATGTTTCATATGCTTAATTACCAATTATGTATGAAAAGGGCATTTTGGTCATTTACCTAAGGCATATAAATTACCTATTATACAACTGATTAATCTAAGTGACCATAAGGTATAACCTCGGAAGGTTATTCCCTATGCAACTATGGTCACTAAACATGTTTGGTCGGATCCTAATGATCGACCAAACGGATCGTGTTCGAAAGTCTAAGCGGGTGTTTAGTCCGCTTGACTTACGACTCTACACAAGCACTAATCTAAAAGGTGACGAGCTAAACATGTCGAAACATGTTTAACTAAGTTAGAAAATAGGTTTGGTATCAAAACAAATGGTTTTGATACCTATAAGTAGTTTGGTTACAAAATACGTAAGAATACGCATATTGGCCGAAACCACGACTCGTCACTACACCTAGATAACGTGGTAATCATTAGGTATAGTCACTAGGGACTATAACCATCATGATTACGCTCACATTATGAAGTTCAAACGAACTTTGCATTGACCATAAACTGGTCAATGCAGAAATTCAAACGCAGTTCAGACTCGAAAAGCGATAAAAGAACAAAAGAATATTTACAAAAGGTCCCCGCAAGCTTTGATCCGATTTACCCTCAGGTATGAAGTGTTTAATCCAACTTAGAGGGCCAAAATCAGATCAATTGTGCTTTGGGAGTGAAATGGGGGTGGGTATTTATAGGAAATCTAGAACCGTTAGGATCGTTAATCGTAAAACGAGCTTCGATCTCATCCGTACACATGTGCCCATGGTTTTGTGAAACCATGGGAGCCCATGGTTTCATTAAAACCATGTGCAAATAAGGAGAACAGCTGGAACAAGCTGGAATTTAGATTTTTCATTTTGGTCCCTTCCTAAGATAACTATGGAAGAATGTCAATTTTGGTCCCTGAATGTGCAAAACTTGGTTTTTGATGCATTTTTGACACGTTTAAGCCCCGTTAATCCCATTTCAAGGATCTAAAATGAAGTTAAAGTATAGGGAACATGAAACATGCTCAAAAATATCTCGGATGTCGGTTCGTTTGGTCGTACGGTTGCGTTGTCCGGTTAATTACGACGAAACACGAACGAATGCGAAAAAACGATCCAAATTACGCGACGAATGGAATTTTATCATGCCAATCACTAAAATAAAATAATTTAATGATTACATAAATTTTTGGATGTCTGGATGTATTCAGAACGTAAGATATGCGCGAAAATGCAAACTTATGCACTTTTTGACGCTTTTAGTCCCTGAATGGCCAAAAAGTTTATTTTAGCACACCGAACCCTTCAAAGCCTATTTCTAAGCTATGTAAAGGATATTTAGGATATGTTTAACTTATGGTCATGTTCTGGAATGTTCGTTACAGTACAAATCGGCATACTTTCGCAGTTTGTCGAAATTAGTCCCTATAAGCGAATAAACTTGATTTCAACATACCAAACCATCCAAAACTTATTTCTAAGTTATGTGGAGGTTATTTAAGGTATGTTAAGCCTATTTCACTATTCTGGAGTGTTCGTTGCATTAAACTGGTTATATTTACGCATCAGTGCGCGTATAACCTTCCAGAAAGCGACTTAAAGCTTGAAATCGGATTTGAATCAGATTGTAAAATCATCTAGCACAATTACACACATATTAACATTAAAACACATATAATAACACCAAAGCACATTGTTTTATTAATAATCATCATTGTTTTACATTGTACATCGATTACAGAGCACAGTTGTCACAGTCTCCCCCACTTCAGGAAATTTTGTCCCGAAATTTTAACTAGAGGAAGCTTGTGAAATCAACTGCGGATACTTCGTCTTCATCTGGTCCTCACGTTCCCAAGTAAACTCTGGGCCACGTTTGGATTCCCAGCGAACTTTGACCAATCGAATCCATTTGTTCTTCAACTATTTGAATGCACGGTCCGTTATCTCCACAGGTTTCTCGACAAAGTGTATCGTTTCATCGATTTGGATCTCGTCGAGAGGGATGTGAAGATCTGCATCAGCTAAACACTTTCGCAAATTAGACACGTGAAAAGTCGGGTGAATATTCCCAAGCTTTGGAGGTAGCTCTAGTCGATAGGCAACTTTTCCAACTCTTTCCACAATCTTGAATGGTCCCACATCTCGAGGTGCAAGTTTTCCTTTCTTTCCAAATCTCACCACTCCCTTCCAAGGTGAAACCTTGAGTAGGACAGGGTCTCCGACTTGAAATTCTAAGGGCTTGCATCGCATATCCGCATAACTCTTTTGACGGCTTCGAGCTGTCACAAGGTTATCGCGGATTTTCTTGATTTTGTCTATCGTTTCCAGAACGAGTTCAGGTCCAGTAAGCTGAGCTTCACCGGTCTCATTCCAACAGACAGGTGAACGACATTTTCGACCGTAGAGAGCTTCCAATGGTGCCATATTAATACTAGCATGATAACTATTGTTGTAAGAGAACTCGATCAGTGGAAGATGAGAATCCCAATTACCACCAAAGTCTGTCACACATGCTCTAAGAATATCCTCCAAAGTTTGAATCCTCCTCTCAGTTTGTCCATCTGTTTGGGGATGATAAGCAGTGCTTAGATTTAGTTGGGTTCCCAAAGCAGATTGCATGGTCTTCCAAAAATGAGATGAAAACAAAGCATCACGATCGGAAATGATATCCAAAGGAACACCATGTCGTGATACAATCTCATCCACATAAATCTTTGCAAGTTTATCAGCAGATAGATCCTCGCGAATTGGAATAAAATGACCTGATTTAGTTAACCGATCGATAACAATCCATATAGCATCGTGACCTTTAGATGTACGCGGTAACTTTGTGATGAGATCCATAGCAATGTTCTCCCACTTCCAAACCGGTATCTCTGGTTGTACAAGCAAACCAGAAGGTCGTTGATGTTCAGCCTTGACCTTGAGACAAGTAAGGCATTTTGATACATACAAGGCAACATCCTTTTTAATACCAGGCCACCAGTACTAAGTACGGAGATCCTTGTACATTTTATCAGCACCAGGATGGATAGAATATCGAGATCTGTGAGATTCGTCCATTACCAAGGTGCGAAGATCGTCTTGTTTCGGAATCCACAAACGATCCTTGATGTAGAGCAACCCATCGTCCTTCGCTTCAAGTTTAAGCTCAATCTGATGTGGTAATTCCGTACCTATCAAATTTTATGAAACACAAAATTGCTGAGCTTGAAGAACATGAGTTTGAAGATCAGATAGAGTTCAAGCAGAATGAAGCTTGACTAGCTCTTTTCGACTAAGCGCATCGGCTATGACATTCGCCTTACTAGGATGGAAGCGAATCTTGCAATCGTAATCACTTACGAGTTCAACCCAACGACGTTGCCTCATGTTGAGCTCTTTCTGATTAAGAATATGCTGGAGAATTTTGTGGTCTTTGAAAACCACACACTTCGTTCCATAGAGGTAGTGTCTCCAGATTTTAAGCGCGAAAACCACAGCTCCTAACTCAAGATCATGAGTTGTGTAGTTCTTCTCATGAATTTTCAGCTGTCTTGACGCATAAGCTATCACTTTACCTCATTGCATAAGAACGCAACCAAGTCATAGTTTCGACGCGTCACAATAGACAACGAAATCATCATTTCCCTTGGGCAAAGATAGAACAGGTGCATCACAAAGCTTCTGTTTTAGCGTTTGAAACGCTTCCTCTTGCTAGGGTCCCCACTCAAAAGGCTTATTCTTCTGAATCAAAGCACTGAGTGGAACCGCGATCTTTGAGAAGTTTGAAATAAAACGTCGATAATAACCAGCAAGACCAAGAAAAGATCGAATCTTTGTAGGTGTCGTCGGCGTACTCCAGTCTCTAATAGTAGCTATCTTGGATGGATCCACATGAATACCCTGCTTGTTGACTATATGACCCAAGAACTGAACTTCCTTAAGCCAAAACTCACACTTGGAGAATTTAGCAAAAAGTTGTTCCTTCTTAAGGAGTTCCAATGTTAAGCGAAGGTGTTGCTCGTGATCGGCACGAGACTTTGAATAAATGAGGATACCGTCAATGAAGAGAAAGATGAACTTGTCTAAATAAGGTTTACAGACCCTATTCATTAAGTCCATGAAGATGGCTGGAGCATTCGTCAAACCAAAAGGCATGACGGTGAACTCATAATGCCCATATCTTGTGCGGAAAGCAGTTTTGGGAATATCTTATTCGAGAACACGAAGTTGATGATACCCAGAATGCAGATCGATCTTGGAAAAGCATGAAGCACCTTGCAGCTGGTTGAAGAGATCATCAATTCGAGGTAGGGGATATTGATTCTTGATGGTAAGCTTATTAAGCTCACGATAATCGATACACATTCGAAAAGACCCATCTTTCTTTTTCACAAAGAGGACAGGAGCTCCCCAAGGCGAAAAGCTCGGACGGATGAATCCTTTATCAGATAACTCTTGAAGCTGCTTCGATAATTCTTGCATCTCAGATGGTGCAAGTCGATAAGGCGCTTTTGCCATTGGGTTGGCATTGTGTACAAGGTCAATATGAAACTCGACTTAACGAACTGGAGGCAAACCAGGCAGTTCATCAGGAAACACCTATGAATAATCTCGAACAATCGGGATATCCTGAATACTCTTGCTCTTGTCTTTCTCCTCGGTGACATGTGCTAGAAAAGCAACATATCCTTTTCTCAAATAACTTTGGGCTTTTGTACACGACATAAGCTTCAATCCACCTGAAGGTTTCTCGCCACGAACTTCCAGAATATCGTCAGAAGACAAAGGAATACGAATAATCTTCTCAAAACAAACCACCTCAGCATGATGTTTGGTTAACCAATCCATCCCAACGATAATATCAAAGCTCCCAAGTTGCATCGGCGTGAGGTCAATAGGAAAAAGATGGTTATCAAGGTTCAATTGACAACCACGAATAACAGAATCGAGAACAAGAAGTTTACCAGTAGCAACTTCAACAGATAAGGGTTTCTTCAGTTTAGTTCTAGGTATCACAAGCAAAGGCTCAAATGATAATGAAACAAAACTTCTATCGCCACCAGAATAAAAAAGAACAGACGCAGGTCGATTGTTAACAAGAAACGTACCATTGACAAGGAACGTACTATTGACAATGAGGTTGTCGGCTCAAGCCTCGTTTGCATTTAGATTGTACGCTCGTCCACGGGCGGGATTCACATTCGCGTTTGCATTCGGATTTGCATTCGCGTTCACCAACCTTGGGCAGTTGTTGCGGAAATGACCCATTTCACCGTAGTTGTAACATGAACCAGGTGGGAATCTAGCAGCATTCCCCTGAACTTGTGCTGGATTCTGTGCAGTGACAGCAAAATTCTGAGCACCCTTTCGCTTCCTCGATTTCTTCGACGACTCACCTTTCTTACCCTTACCCTTATCCTTGTCTTTAACAGAATTGGTCGACTTCTTCTTATCACCCTTGCGGGTAAGTTTACCCTTCCTGGCTTGAGACTCAGTCAGGGTTGCAGACAACTCGATTGCTTGGCGAACAGTAGTAGGATTAACGCCGGTCACAATATCCTGTATGGAATCGGGTAAACCATCGATATACCTCTCGATTGCTTTCTCCAGTGGGGTAACCATAGTGGGACACAACATACTGAGTTCCTTAAAACGATCCATATACGCACGGTGTTCACCCCCATCTTGCTTTAGATCGTCAAACTCTCGTTCCAAAGCTCGAACTTCATGACAGGGACGGAACTCTTTCATCATGAGAGCTCGAAGCTCTTCCCATGTTTGTGCCAATGCCACTTCGGCACCCCGATCGCGCATAATACCGTTCCACCACGTAAGCGCTCGCTTCTGAAACACACTTGATGCAAATTCCACCTTACGCGCATTCGGACACTGCACATGCCTGAATGTGCTCTCGAACCACTGCATGAGTGCAGTTTCTCCTTATGACTCAGAAAACTTTAGCGGCTTAGCAGAATTGAAACTCTTGAAATTACACGGTGCATTATTGTTGTTATTATTGTTGTTGTATATCTCGTGGACTTGGGTCACAACGCCGGGAAGCACAGCAGCCACTTGCTGAGAGACCAAGGCTGCGATTTCTTCAATAGTAAAAGATTGTGCTTCACGTCGAGGAGGCATTGTCTAACAAGGAGACAGGAGAATCGAGTGAGGTTGAAAAGCAAAAGAGGTATTGAAAATACTGTCAAAACACCAGAAAGGTGATCATTTGTTCGTTACCTTGAACAAACAAACGAGACGCAGTGACTAATCAAAGTAAATGGGTCAATATAATGTATCGCCGAAGACATGCTCGCCTATAAGTGAACACTCACCCCAAGAGTTCCCAGGTAAGAGTGACTGGTCCGATTATGTGGATTTGTACGAACACTCTATCCTTAGACAGAAAACTCAGAGTACAGGCACTCACTCTTCCAGTTTGCACGTGTTCACACTATTTAGACCCAAACTTTGACGAGATTTTGAAAACTTAAAGGGTTCAAAACCTAGTAATCAATCATCCTAGAACAGATGATTAGTTTTCAAAGCGGATTCGAACTTAGTGTTCTCATTGTGGTTATCACCTAAGGATAGGTGACGGTTTTGTTTTTAAAATCTAAACGCAAAGAAACTTTGCGTTATGGTCCTAAAAGTTATAGTCTAGGTCAAAGCATTACTAATAACCTAATTCCCTATAACCATTGGCTCTGATACCAACTCCTTCTGTCACACCCCGACCACGTAGGACAACAAATCGTGGCGGAAACATCGGGGAGTGATGTGGCAGAATTATTGTTTCATAACCATGGATACAAAAAGAGTTTCGTTTTATTGATAAAATTAAACATTGTCTTAACACATAACAAACAAGTTTCACATCGACTATCACTGTTATTATGTCACTAAGGCCTCGTCCAGATCCTATGTGACGCATGCATCCTAGAAATCAATCAAGCAACATCACCTGAAACATATGTAAAAACAAAGTCAGCAAAGAAATGCTGGCGAGTACATAGGTTTTATAAGAGTATTGGAATGATGGCTAGTTTTCATGTTGCAGTACTTTATTAGACTACAAGAGTCAAAATACAAACCTCGTTTTTAAAAGTGTATTGCAACATAATTAACCAACTCAAATCAAGATGATTATAATTTGTAAAATCTCATAGCCATGATTCTTAACCCAAAAACATTTGCTTTAGAAAACCAATTTGTAAAACTTCTTGTATTAACTCGTTAGTAAAACTCGTATGGTTTATATTCTTTTGAAAACATTGTTATGTGACATCGTTTCAAAATCGTTTACCCAAGTGAACTAAATAACGCCACGGTATGTAATATGTTGAAAACACTTATATATAAGAAGTACCAGCGGCGTATCTACCATGTTTTCACCACATTACACCTGTCCCGTTATCTAAACACTTAACCAAAAACCAGTCGTTTATCCAATTCGTTTAACTTGTTCAAATCGTTTTTAAATCGTTAACTCGTTTAAAATCGTTTAAATCATCCTCGTTTTAATTGTGAAAACTATTCTTGGTCGTCTCGCTAACAACATTCAAACCTTCGTGACTCGACTAACTCGCTTCTCGCTTTAACAAACCACCAAAGGGTGAGTTAACTATCATCAGATTCAGTCGTTACCCACAACCCCCACACATAACCATGGGTGCAGTAAGATAACGAGATTTGTCAGATCCTATGGTACCATAACCTAATACTGGTCGGCTTGATCAATGCTAATGAATGTCATTTGTTATGTAACTACAACCAACAAGTTTGTTCACTTTATTGAAATCGTTATTAGTTTTGTATAAACCATCTTAATCATTTTTGAAATCATTGTTTAAACCTTGAAATCATTTTTGTACATATGAATCACCCCAAAACAATTGGAAACAGTAAAATAGGGGAACTATGTACTCACATAGTTACCACAAAACATGTAAAAAGAGGGGATCTATGTACTCACATGTAGTGCAAAGTATCCTCAATCAATAGAACTTCAACAAACTCAAGTAAACCAGAGAAATCAAGCAGCACCTAGTAATTGAATCACTAGTCAAACAATAGACACATAAATCGGAAGATCGGATAGAATGAGGTCTTGAAACCAAATGAGTGTTGGAACTCATGTGATAAGGTTTAACAAAGCGTACATCCTAAATTGAAACCTATCCTAAGTGCTTATGACCCATTATGATCCATTAAGGTAGCTTACGCTACTTTAACGCGCCGTGCGCGCAAATACGCGTTCAAGACATCTAACTAGTCCTATGACAAGTATTATATGCCTAAACATGTTAAAATATGTGACATAATCAGTTACGTGACAAAAGTTTATGTTTCATATGCTTAATTACCAATTATGTATGAAAAGGGCATTTTGGTCATTTACCTAAGGCATATAAATTACCTATCATACAACTAATTAATCTAAGTGACCATAAGGTATAACCTCGGAAGGTTATTCCCTATGCAACTATGGTCACTAAACATGTTTGGTCGGATCCTAATGATCGACCAAACGGGTCGTGTTCGAAAGTCTAAGCGGGTGTTTAGTCCGCTTGACTTACGACTCTACACAAGCACTAATCTAAAAGGTGACGAGCTAAACATGTCGAAACATGTTTAACTAAATTAGAAAATAGGTTTGGTATCAAAACAAACGGTTTTGATACCTATAAGTAGTTTGGTTACAAAATACGCAACAACGCGCATTTTGGCCGAAACTATGACTCGTCACTACACCTAGATAACGTGGTAATCATTAGGTATAGTCACTAGGGACTATAACCATCGTGATTACGCTCACGTTATGAAGTTCAAACGAACTTCGCATTGACCATAAACTGGTCAATGCAGAAAGTCAAACGCAGTTTGACTTTTAGACTCGAAAAGCGATAAAAGAACGAAAGAATACTTACAAAAGGTCCCCGCAAGCATTGATCCGATTTACCCTCAGGTATGAAGTATTTACTCCAACTTAGAGGGCCAAAATCAGATCAATTGTGCTTTGGGAGTGAAATGGGGGTGGGTATTTATAGGAAATCTAGAACCGTTAGGATTGTTCATCGTAAAACGAGCTTCGATCTCATCCGTACACATGTGCCCATGGTTTTGTGAAACCATGGGAGCCCATAGTTTCATTAAAACCATGTGCAAATGAGGGGAACAGCTGGAACAAGCTGGAATTGAGATTTTTTATTTTGGTCCCTTCCTATGATAACTATGGCAGAATGTCAATTTTGGTCCCTGAATGTGCAAAACATGGTTTTTGATGCATTTTTGACACGTTTAAGCCCCGTTAATCCCATTTCAAGGCTCTAAAATGAAGTTAAAGTATAGGGAACATGAAACATGCTCAAAAATATCTCGGATGTTGGTTCGTTTGGTCGTATGGTTGCGTTGTTCGGTTAATTACGATAAAACACGAACGAATGCGAAAAACGATCCAAATTACGCGATGAATGGAATTTTATCATGCCAATCACTAAAATAAAATATTTTAATGATAACATAAAGTTTTGGATGTCCGGATGTATTCAAAACGTAAGATATGCGCGAAAATGCAAACTTATGCACTTTTTGACGCTTTTAGTCCCTGAATGGCCAAAAAGTTTATTTTAGCACACCGAACCCCTAAAATACTATTTCTAAGCTATGTAAAGGATATTTAGGGTATGTTTAACTTATGTTCATGTTCTGCAATGTTCGTTACAGTAAAAATTGGCATACTTTCGCAGTTTGTTGAAATTAGTCCCTGTAAGCGAATAAACTTGATTTCAACATACCAAACCATCCAAAACTTATTTCTAAGTTATGTGGAGGTTATTTAAGGTATGTTAAGCCTATTTCACTATTCCGGAGTGTTCGTTGCATTAAACTGGTTATATTTACGCATCAGTACGCGTATAACCTTCCAGAAAGCGACTTAAAGCTTGAAATCAGATTTGAATCAGATTGTAAAATCATCTAGCACAATTACACACATAATAACATCAAAACACATATGATAACACCAAATCACATAGTTTTATTAATAATCATCATTGTTTTACATTGTACATCGATTACAGAGCACAGTTGTCACAACGATCATAACACGTGGCACGCTAGGGTGTCGCCCTGACTTTGGACTGTCGCGCCCCGCGTAGACCCTGGGGTGGTCTTACGTGACCCGCCAGAGACCCATTTTTCTTGTTTTTATTTAATTTTAATAAAAATAAAGGTATTCGGGGCCCGTTTACGTATACGGGGTGTATTTTAGGACATATTGGGACATTTTAAATATTATCAGGGTGTCGAAAATATTTAGGAGGGTTGTTATATCCTCCCCACCTTGTTTTAGAGCTCGTCCTCGAGATCTACTGGAACAGGTGCGGGTATTTCCTTTGCATTTCTGATTCAAGCTCCCATGTATAATCTGGTCCTCTTTTGGAGTCCCATTTCACTTTGACCAGAACTAATCTTTTGTGCTTGAGATTCTTGACTTCCGAGTCTTCAATCTGTAGAGGCCTTTCTACAAATTTTAACTGCTCATTTACCTGTGTATCCTTAAGAGGTACTACTAGTGATTCATCAGCTAAGCATTTCTTGAGATTAGATACATGAAATACATCATGTATTCCTGCCATTCCTCTGGCAGTTGTAGCTGATAGAATACAGGTCCTATTCTTCTAATAATCTCAAAAGGTCCAATATACCTAGGGCTTAGCTTTCCCCTTTTGATGAATCTTACCACTCCTTTCCAAGGAGAGACTTTTAACAACACTTTATCTCCTAACTGAAATTCCAATGGCTTTCGTCTATTATCCGCATAACTCTTATATAGATCACGTGCTGCTTTCAGCCATTCCTTGACTTGAATGATCTTGTCTGTTGTTTCTTGTACTATCTCAGGACCAGATAGTTGCTTTTCTCTAATTTCTGCCCAGCAAACTGGAGTTCGGCACTTTCGTCCATAAAGTGCTTCATATGGTGCAGCATTGATACTTGTGTGATAACTATTATTATAAGAAAATTCTATTAACGGTAAGTGATCGTCCCAATTACCTCCGAAATCAATTACACAAGCTCTAAGCATGTCCTCCATTATCTGAATTGTCCTTTCACTTTGTCCGTCCATTTGAGGATGATAAGCGGTGCTTAGATTCAACTTGGTTCCCATTTCCTTTTGGAAACTTGCCCAAAAATGAGAGGTAAAACGACTATCTCTGTCAGAACCAATTGATAGAGGAATTCCATGTAAAGAGACTATTTCATTTACATATAATTTAGCTAATTGTTCCATACTAAAAGTTTCCTTCAAGGGTAGGAAATGAGCTGACTTAGTTAGCCTGTCTACAATCACCCAGATCGTATCATTACCTTTTCTTGTTTTGGGTAATTTAGTAACAAAATCCATTGTTATCAATTCTCATTTCCAAACTGGAATTTCTAACTGTTGCAACAAACCTGAGGGTTTCTAATGTTCAGCTTTGACTTATGAACAGGTTAAACATTTTGAAACATATGCTGCTATATCCTTTTTCATCCCTATCCACCAGAAATTCTTTCTTAAATCCTGATACATCTTATCACTTCTACGATGCATTGTATACTTAGACTTATGGGATTCTTCTAATATACGGTGGCGTAGGTTTCCTAATTTAGGTATCCACATTCTTTTTTTATGGAATCTCCAAATTCCATCCGTTCCTTTTTCTAATTCCTTAATCATTCCTTTCAGTTTTTCAGTATCATCCTTGATTACTGATTCTTGTGCCTTTTTAATTTGTTCATTTAAATCTACTTGCAGATTTAGGTTAAGTGAACGTACTCTTTTTGGCTTTTCATGATACTTTTGACTTAAAGCATCAGCTACTACATTTGCCTTTCCTTCATGGTACTGGATATTACAATCATAATCACTAAGTATCTCCATCTATCGTCTTTGTCTCATATTCAATTCTTTTTGCCCGAAAACATACCTTAAACTCTTATGGTCGGTGAAAATGGTAAACTTACTACCGTATAGGTAATGTCTCCAATTTTAAGGGCAAAAATTATGGCTCCTAATTCTAGATCATGGGTTGAATAATTCTCTTCATGATTCTTAAGTTGTCTAGAGGCGTAAGCTATAACCTTTTGACGTTGCATTAGCACACATCCATAACCTAACTTAGAAGCGTCACAATAGACTATAAAGTCTTCAGTTCCTTCTGGTAACGCTAGTATGGGTGTATTGGTTAGTCTTTGCCTAAGAATTCTAAAGGCTTCTTCTTGTTTTGGTCCCCATTCAAACTTAACAAATTTACAGGTTAGCTTAGTTAAGCGAATGGCTATTCTAGAAAAATCTCAAATAAATCTTCTATAATAACCGGCCAATCCTAAAAAACTTCTAACCTCGGTTGTTGACTCAGGGGTTTTCCACTTGGTAATTGCCTCAATCTTGGTGGGATCCACATGAATTCCTTCATGATTAACTAGATGTCCAAGAAACTGTACATGTTCTAACCAAAACTCACACTTCGAAAACTTAACATAAAGATTTTCTTTTCTTAATAAACTTAGAAGTGCGTGCAGATGCGCTGCATGTTCCTATTTGCTCTTAGAATAAATAAGAATATCATCTATAAAGACAATTATGAATTTATCCAAATATGGCTTACATATTCGGTTCATCATGTCCATAAATGCAGCTGGGGTATTGGTTAAACCAAATGGCATGACAGTAAATTCATAATGGCCATACCTTGTTCTAAAAGCGGTCTTAGGAATGTCCTCTTCCTGTACCTTTAATTGATGATATCCTGATCGTAGATCGATTTTACAGAAAAATCGAGCTCCTTGCAATTGGTCGAACAGATCATCGATTCTCGGTAATGGATACCGATTCTTAATCGTGACTTTGTTCAATTCACGGTAGTCAACGCACATACACATTGATCCGTCCTTCTTTTTAACGAATAAAATCGGTGCTCCCCATGGCGATGAGCTTGGCTGTATAAATCCTTTTTCCAATAATTCATCTAACTATTTCTTCAGTTCCAGCATTTCTGCGGATGTCAAACGGTAGGGTGCTTTGGCAATTGGTGATGTCCCTGGTATCAAATGGATTCTGAATTCAATTTCTCTATCTGGAGGTTGCCCTGGTAATTCTTCTGGAAATACATCTGAAACTGAGATATTACTGGAATATTCTTTAATTCTTTTCCTTTAGTGTTAGTGATTATGGAAATCAAATACACTAAAGATCCTTTTCGTATATAACTTGTTGTTTTCATTACAGAGATGAATTTTGTGGATCTAGACGGCTTATCTCCTTTAATTGTGATCTTTTCACCCTTTGGTGAATTTACTTGGATTGACTTTTGATCACATAAAATACTGGCTTTATTGGCTATTAACCAATCCATTCCTAATACAACATCAAATCCTGTCAGATTCATTGGGTAAAGGTTTGCAATAAATTTCTGATTTAGAAATTCTATTCTTGCTCCCTACAAGATTTCGGAAATCTTAATGGTTTCCCCATTTGTTGTCTCTACTAGTATAACAACTCTTATTAAAAAGTCCTATTTATTACTTTAAATTGTCCAATAGGAAACCTTAATTGAGAAACCCATGTGATTCTGAATAAACCCTAAAATTTTCAGAATAATCGGAATCAGGATCAGGGCCCCTAAAACTCAGGGGGGGTAAACCCTAGTTGGTAATATCCACACAGTTTGTTGTTGAAATTGAAATTTAACGAGCAACCAACTCAGCTGAGCTACCTGGACACGAAGCAAACCTAGGGTAGAATAGGGTCTCTCGCGCCACGCGACGCGCACAAGGGGATCTTTCGCGTGGCGCGACTGGGACGAATTTTGGGTATAAATAGAGGGCTGTGGGACTTGATATTGTGCGTTCGTTCGACGTTCAAATTCAAATTGTACTTTGAGTTATAGTCGAAACAGTCTCAAAAACACACACACAATTCACGAAGTGCTGCCGCAATACAGGGTAATAACTCGATCGCTGCTACGATTCAATGTCCGATTGATTAAAACTATCCAATGGATGTTTAAGTGCTACCCACATTAGGGTTATGCTTTGTCATTCGTCGTGAATTCGATGGATGTTTAAGTATTGCACTTTGTCATTTATTGTGAGGGTTTGATCTCGTGAGTTATTGTAAATGCTGTATTGGTTACTAACCTAGTTTTGTGTGCATTGTTATTTAAACTAGGTTAACAAGGCTAATCAGTAGACTAGACTCTGTCCGTGTTAAATCTGCAATGTGAGTCATTCTCTTTTTATCAAAGTGCTTTATAAATTCTTAAATATTTTCAAAGTTATAATTACAGTGATCAAGTATATGTAATCACCAAATTACAGCCAGTATGTGGGGTTTTGTATACATTACTTTATAATCGTCACCATTGGGGCAGCCAATGGGGGATATGACCATAGTCACAGAAACGAGTCAAGTGACAAATACTATGGGTAGTTGGTTGATATCAGAAACATTGTAATCTCTCTTAATACTGTAAATTATAACAAACGTGTCGTTTTAATAAATAGAATGATTCACCAGTATTTTCCGCTGACAAAATCTTTTTCAAACATGTTTCAGGTGATCTGTTGTGATCCAGGAAAAGTGTCTTAAAGCACTACAAGCTTAAGAAAGTGGCTCATTATAAAAGAAAGAAACATGTTTTGTAAAATAAAGATTTCTCCATGAAATCTTGTAATTGTAAATTACCGGGGTTTAATCCCGAGTTGTGAAATGAAATAATCAGGAAATTATAGCTTTAAAAAGATCCTGATGAAAACTTCCGCTGTCAACTTAATTAAATAAATACCATGGGATTTTCTGTCCCGCGGCTCCTGAAACGGGTAAAACTGGGTCGGGGGTCGTGACAGAAAAATGTGGTATCAGAACCACTGAGTTAAGCTAATTAAGTATTTAGAAATACTTAATTTTTCCTAATTACCATTATGTGATTATGTGATTTATTAACTGACTATTTATTAGTTACAGTATGGGTAAGCAAAAGCTTTCAAACATCTATCTTAAATTAGATAGGTCATCAAATGAGAAGGGAAGTTCATCCCAAACTCCTGAAGAAGGAATATTTGTTCGAAAAGCCCAATACGAGGAACCACTTTCTCCTGATAAAAGAAGTTTGATTATTAGAAAAAGTCAGGAGAAATTAAAGAAATCCCGAAAAAAGAAAGTTAAACAGGAAACCCAGGAATTAACCAGTAAATCACCATGGGAAGACAAGTTAGATGAAAAATGGGCGGATCTTTATATGCTAGCCACTGTAGCAGTAAATGCTAATCTTTAGAATACCATGACTCCGTATTAGCAACCTTATCACTTACAAGCCAGAAACATTATCCAGTAAATAAATAAAATTACAATAAAACCTAGTATGTTTAATTGTCAATTTTCCTTTGTATTACATTAGTCACATGGTTTGCAATAATATTTGAGGGTTATCTGTGAAATTTGTTATAAAATTTTAATTTATTATTTTTACATATATGCTAAACAGCATGAATGAGTTATCTGGAGCCCTAGAGAATCTCAACCTCTACTATGTAAACATAGAAGTTTCTAAAGAGTTTACTGGGTACTTTGCTGATGTGGAACAACCTATAGAATTCAATGCTCCACCTCTGGAAAAACCCAAGCCTAAGAAGAGGGGAAGATTGGTAGGATGGAGGCGTGTGCGTAGAAGGAAACCTGCCACTAAGAAGATTCTTAAAATAAACAATCCCTTAGAAAAAGGAAAAGGAATTGAAATGGGGGAAAGTTCTAGACAGATGGAATTAGAGATTGAGGAAGATTCTAGGCAAACAAAGATAGAAATTGGAGAAAGCTCTAACCAAACTCAAGAAATGACATTGCAGGAGGAGTTAGATTTTATATTGGCAAGCTGTGATACTATTAAGCCTGTCAATGAAAATGTTTTTACTCATCCTATTGAAACCCAAATTCCAATGAACTTAGAACCAACAATCCCAGAACCAATAATCCACACCCAACCTTTAGGAATGGATGAGTGGTGGACTAATGATTGGCAATTCCAAAACCTTCTCAACAGTCCTTATTCCTTTTTTCCCCAGTTCGATCCAGAACCTTTACCAAATCCACCGATGAGTAACGAGAATATGGCTGAACTCCGCCATTTTGGCGAAGAGCTGATGGATGCTAGGAATAGGATCAGAGAGATAGGAGGACAAATTTTATGGAAATATGATGAGAGGGGACATCGTTATTAAAAGATTTCAAGTTGACGAGGGAGAAGTGGGTGGTGAATCTGTGTTTGTATAATAACAGTAATATTAATAAAAATCAGTATGTGTAAAATAAACAATAAAACGGTTGTAAGATAAAAATGTATATGAAAGCATAATATAATCTATAAAATAAATGAAAATTTAGAAAATTTACAATTTTGGTTGTATATTTGTTTACGTGATTATGTGCGATTAATTGTGATATTGGATTGTTTCTTATTCTATACTAATTATTTATCTATAAATTAATTATCAGATGGCAAACCTTGGTAATGAACCAGTAAATGAAGTAAATCAATCTGAGCAAAATCAGGAAGAGCAATTGTTAAATAGACAAGATATCGAGGATATCGTTGCTCAAGGAATAGCCAATGCTATTCCAGCAATCATTGCTGCTGCCCAGAAACCTGTTAAACCTCAATCAATCATTCCTAGTAAACGTACACAAGGCAACAATTTTAGTAATAGTATAAACGGATGAGGCAACCATATTAATAATAACAATAATGATCTGCAAGCCCCAATTTTCAAGAAAATGAAAGCTGCAACACCTGGTTGCACTTACAAAGAATTTCTTGCCTGTAAACCAGCTGAGTTTGCAGGTAACGAAGGGGCTATTGCAGCACTGCGTTGGTTAGAGAAAACTGAGGCAGTGATCACCATAAGTAAATGTGCTGAAGAAGATCAAGTTATGTATGCGTCAAATCTTTTTAAAGAAGGGGCGCTAGAATGGTGGAACACAGTGTTACAAGCTAAAAGAAGGATCGAGGCATATGCCATGAACTGAGAAGAATTTAAGAATCTTGTAGAAAGAAAATTCTGTCTCGAGTATGAAAAAGATCAAATGGCAAATAAATTCCTAAACCACTGGATGGTGAATGTGGACTGTCGAGGATATACTTCGACATTCTTCGAATATGCTAGAGTGGTACCAACGCTGGCTTCGCCAGAACCGGTACTCATTTCTCGCTATATTTGGGGATTAATTAGTGAAATCCGTAATATCGTTAAAGCTGCGAGACCTCGCACTATTGACGATGCGGTAGAATTAGCTAATACCCTCACTGACGAACTGGTACGCACAAGGGATGAAAACAAGAAGAATGAACTGGCTCAGAAAATTACCCAAGGATTTCGTGTGGGTAATAGTAGTAACTTCAAGAAAAGAGGAACAGGGCAATCCTCAACTCCTCAGTTCTGCAGGAATTGCAAAAAGAAACATTATGGAAGATGCAATATAACCTGCAACTTTTGCAAAGTTGTAGGACATCGTGAAGAAAACTGCAGAAAGAAAACCATAATCTGCTTTAATTGTGGAGAAGCGGGGCATTTTAAAACAGAATGTCCTAAATTGGCCAAACCAGCAGATAACAAAACCAAGACAGCCAACGGAGCTACTAAGAAGAATGTCAGAGCATTCCAGCTGACCACTCAAGAAACAGAACTCATTCCAGATGTGATAGCTGGTACGTTCCTAGTTCACAACGTGTACGCAAAAGTATTATTTGACTCTGGTGCAAACCAAAGTTTTATAAATACTTTATTCTGCCAAGCTCTTAAATTACCCTTAACCAATATTAGGCAGATTTTTACAGTCGAAACGGCAGATGGGAATTCTGTTAAAATAGATAAGGTTTTGCGGGAAGGAAATATAGAACTTTTAGGTCATAAATTCTCTGCAAACCTGTTACCTATGAAATTAGCTGAATTCGATGTTGTGTTAGGAATGGATTGGTTAATAGCCAACCATGCTTAAATCCTTTGTGATAAGAACTCTATAGAAATTCAGGCACCTACTGGAGAAGTAATCAAGATTACAGGAAATCAACCACGTAAACCCATGAAGTTCATATCAGTAATGAAAGTTGCTAGTTATGAACGAAAGCAAGGAATAGTATATATGATTTCAGTAATCATTAGTACGAAGGGTAAAGAACTTAAGGAGATTCCTGTAGTCTCAGAATACCCAGATATATTCCCAGAAGAGTTACCAGGATTACCACCAGATAGGGAAGTAGAATTTAGGATTCATCTAATTCCTGGAACTACACCGATAGGTAAGGCACCTTATCGGTTAGCTCCTACCGAAATGTTAGAACTGAAAAAGCAATTAGATGAATTACTAAGTAAAGGATTCATACAACCTAGCTCATCCCCTTGGGGAGCGCCAGTGTTGTTTGTAAAGAAGAAGGATGGTTCGATGAGAATGTGTATTGACTATAGAGAATTGAATAAGGTTACAATTAAGAATCGATACCCATTACCTAGGATTGATGATCTTTTTGATCAACTTCAAGGAGCTAGATACTTTTCTAAAATTGACTTACGCTCCGTATATCATCAATTAAAAGTACAAGAAGAAGACATACCTAAAACTGCTTTCAGGACTAGGTATGATCATTACGAGTTTACAGTCATGCCCTTTGGGTTAACAAATGCTCCTGCAGCATTTATGGACATGATGAATAGAATCTGTAAAATGTATTTGGATAAATTTGTAATTGTCTTCATTGACGCTATACTTATTTATTCCAAAAGTCAGACAGAACATTGTGAGCATTTGCATGCCCTCTTAACTTTATTAAGAAAAGAAAAGCTTTATGCCAAATTCTCGAAGTGTGAATTTTGGCTACAAGAAATGCAATTCCTAGGACACATGGTGAATCATGAAGGTATTCATGTAGATCCTGCTAAGATAGAGGCAATTACCAAATGGAAGGTTCCGCAATCCGCAATGGAAATTAGAAGTTTTATTGGGTTAGCCGGATATTATAAACGGTTTATTAAGGATTTTTCCAAGATAGCTGTACCATTAACTAAGCTAACCTGTAAAGCAGTTAAGTTTGAATGGGGACCTAAACAAGAAGAAGCCTTTAGAATCTTGAAGCAGAAATTAACAAATGCTCCAATCCTAGCTTTACCAGAAGGGACTGAAGATTTTGAAGTATATTGTGATGCTTCAAAACTAGGATTAGGATGTGTGCTTATGCAACACAAAAAGGTAATTGCATATGCTTCAAGGCAATTGAAAAAGCACGAAGAAAATTATACAACTCATGATTTAGAATTAGGAGCCGTAATTTTTGCCCTTAAAATTTGGAGACATTATCTGTATGGAAGTAAGTTTACTGTCTATACAGATCATAAGAGTTTAAGATATATATTTGGGCAAAAAGAGTTAAACATGAGGCAAAGGAGATGGATGGAAATCCTAAGTGACTACGACTGTGAGATTCAGTATCATGAAGGAAAGGCAAATGTAGTTGCAGATGCCTTAAGTCGTAAGTATCATGAGAAACAACGACGGATTCGTGCTCTCAGATTAAATCTACAGTTAGATTTAATGGAACAACTAAAGAATGTTCAAGAAACAGCAATCAAAGATGATGCTGAAGGAATGAAAGGACGAATAAAAGAATTAGAACAAGGAGCTGATGGAATTTAGAGATTCCATAAGAAAAGGATTTGGTTACCTAAGCTGGGAGAATTAAGAAATAAGATTTTAGAAGAAGCCTATAAATCTAGGTATACCATGCACCCTGGAAACAATAAAATGTACCAAGATTTAAGAAATAATTTCTGGTGGATAGGCATGAAAAAGGATATAGCTAGATATGTTTCTAAGTGTCTTACTTGTTCACAAGTTAAGGCAGAACACCAGAAACCTTCAGGTCTACTACAACAATTAGAAATGCCAGTATGGAAATGGGAACTCATAACAATGGATTTTGTTACTAAGTTGCCCAAAACCAGAAAAGGTAATGATGCGATTTGGGTAATTGTAGATCGATTAACCAAATCAGCTCATTTTCTACCCATGAAGGAAACCTTTAATATGGAAAGGTTAGCCAAATTGTACGTAGACGAAGTAGTATCCTTACATGGAGTTCCACTCTCCATTGTATCAGATAGGGATAGTCGGTTCACTTCTCATTTTTGGACAAGTTTCCAGAAAGCAATGGGATCTCGACTAAACTTAAGCACTGCATATCATCCACAAACAGACGAGCAAAGTGAAAGGACGATACAAACCCTAGAAGACATACTCCGAGCATGTGTGATAGATTTTGGTGGAAATTGGGATGATCATCTACCATTAATTGAATTCTCCTATAATAATAGTTATCATTCAAGTATCGAATCTGCCCCATTCGAAGCACCATATGGACGTAAGTGCAGAACTCCAGTATGTTGGGCAGAAATAGGAGAAAGACAATTATCAGGACCAGAGATTGTACAAGAAACTACAGACAAGATAACTCAAATCAAAGAAAGACTAAAGACGGCTCGAGATCGTCAGAAGAGTTATGCAGACAATAGAAGGAAGCCGTTGGAGTTTCAAGTTGGAGATAAAGTACTGTTGAAAGTTTCTCCTTGGAAATGAGTAGTTCAATTCGGTAAGAAAGGAAAGCTAAGTCCCAGATACGTAGGACCATTTTCAGTAATCCAACGTATAGGACCAGTTGCTTATCGTTTACAACTACCAGAAGAATTAGCTGGAGTACATGACGTATTTCATGTATCCAATTTCAAGAAATGCTTATCAGATGAATCTTTGGTAGTACCTCTCCAAGATATAGAGGTAAATAAAAAGTTAAAATTTATTGAGAAACCTCTTCAAATCGAAGATCGAAAGATCAAATTTCTTAAGCACAAGAGATTGGTGTTAGTTAAAGTCAAGTGGGAGTCGAAGAGAGGATCCGAATACACTTGGGAGTTAGAATCAGAAATGAAGCGAAAGTATCCCTACTTGTTTCGGTAAATCTCGAGGACGAGATTTTTATTAAGGTGGGGAGAATATAACAACTCTTATTAAAAGGTCCTATTTATTACTTTAAATTGTCCAATAGGAAACCTTAATTGAGAAACCCAAGTGATTCTGAATAAACCCTAAAATTTTCAGAATAATCGGAATCAGGATCAGGGCCCCTAAAACTCATGGGGGGTAAACCCTAGTTGGTAATATCCACACAGTTTGTTGTCGAAATTGAAATTTAACGAGCAACCAACTCAGCTGAGCTACCTGGACACGAAGCAAACCTAGGGTAGAATAGGGTCTCTCGCGCCACGAGACGCGCACAAGGGGATCTTTCGCGTGGCGCGAGGGGGACGAATTTTGGGTATAAATAGAGGGCAGTGGGACTTGATATTGTGCGTTCGTTCGACGTTCAAATTCAAATTTTACTTTGAGTTATAGTCGAAACAGTCTCAAAACACACACACAATTCACGAAGTGCTGCCGCAATACAGGGTAATAACTCGATCGCTGCTACGATTCAATGTCCGATTGATTAAAACTATCCAATGGATGTTTAAGTGCTACCCACATTAGGGTTATGCTTTGTCATTCGTCGTGAATTTGATGGATGTTTAAGTATTGCACTTTGTCATTTATTGTGAGGGTTTGATCTCGTGAGTTATCGTAAATGCTGTATTGGTTACTAACCTAGTTTTGTGTGCATTGTTATTTAAACTAGGTTAACAAGGCTAATCAGTAGACTAGACTCTGTCCGTGTTAAATCTGCAATGTGAGTCATTCTCTTTTTATCAAAGTGCTTTATAAATTCTTAAATATTTTCAAAGTTATAATTACAGTGATCAAGTATATGTAATCACCAAATTACAGCCAGTATGTGGGGTTTTGTATACATTACTTTATAATCATCACCATTGGGGCAACCAATGGGGGATATGACCATAGTCACAGAAACGAGTCGAGTGACAAATACTATGGGTAGTTGGTTGATCTCAGAAACATTGTAATCTCTCTTAATACTGTAAATTATAATAAACGTGTCGTTTTAATAAATAGAATGATTCACCAGTATTTTCCGCTGACAAAATCTTTTTCAAACATGTTTCAGGTGATCTGTTGTGATCCAGGAAAAGTGTCTTGAAGCACTACAAGCTTAAGAAAGTGGCTCATTATAAAAGAAAGAAACATGTTTTGTAAAATAAAGATTTCTCCATGAAATCTTGTAATTGTAAATTACCGGGGTTTAATCCCGAGTTGTGAAATGAAATAATCAGGAAATTATAGCTTTAAAAAGATCCTAATGAAAACTTCCGCTGTCAACTTAATTAAATAAATACCACGGGATTTTCTGTCTCGCGGCTCCTGAAACGGGTAAAACCGGGTCGGGGGCCGTGACAACTAGACATTCTTGTAGAAGTTTACTTAATCGTTGATTGAGAAGTTTGCAAAATGAAGTATTAATAAAACTTTGATTTGCACCAGAGTCAAATAATACTTTAGCAATAACATTATTGACTAAAAACCTACCGGCGATCACATCCAGGATCATCTTTGCTTCTTCTGCAGTCAGAACAAATGCTCTAGCATTTTTGGTATTCTTGGCGTTCGTGGCTGGAGCTAGTTTTGGGTAGTTCGGCTTGATATGACCTTGTTCTCCACAGTTGTATCATATCCTGTTGTTAGGCTTCTTCCTGCAGTCTTCCTCCTTGTGTCCAGATATTTTGCAGAAGTTACGGTATATGGAGCATCTTCCAGAATGCTTCCTTTTGCAATACTTGCAATAGGGTGCAGAAGTAGAACCTACATTTTTCCCACGGTTAGAATTTCCAGAACGAAATTCTTGGGTAAGTTTCTGGGTTAGGTTCCTCCTTTGATCCTCTTCTCACGTACGGACTAATTCATCTGTCAAGGTGTTTGCTAGTTCTACAGCTTCTTCTATGGTTTGAGGTCTAGCTGCATTGACTACATGCCTAATCTCCCCAATTAATCCCCAGATGTAACGGGAGATTAATACTGGTTCAGGTGATGCAAGGGTTGGTACTATTCTAGCATATTCAAAGAATAATGTAGTATAACCCTTACTATCTACTCCAGTCATCCTAAGGTTTAGGAATTTATTTGCTATCTGTTCCTTTTCATTGGGAGGGCAGAATTTTCTTTCTACCATGTTTTTAAATTTCTCGCATTCCATATTGTAAGTTCTATCACTTCCCCTAGACTGGAGGATAGTGTTCCACCATTCTAGTGCTGAATTCTTAAACAGATTGGAAGCAAATATTATCTTATCCTCTTCCGCGCATTTGCTTATTCTTAAGACTGCCTCAGTCTTTTCAATCCAGCGTAGAGATGCAACGGCCCCTTCATTGCCCGATAATTCCATTGGTTTACAAGACCAGAATTCTTTATAAGAACAACCATAGGACATGGTTCTTCTTCTTTTGGGAATGGGCACTTGAAGTATGGGTCGATTGTTTACGCTGTGTTCAGGTTCAGTTGGTCGTTTACTATCACGTTTACTTTTATTTTCTGCTTCCTTAACGTTTTGATAATATATGGCATCGCATCTATTATCCCTTGTGCCACTATGTGTTGCATGGCACTGTTATCCACTTGGTTTCCATTATGGTTGTTGTTCAGGTTTTCGTTATCCGGGTTATTGTTATTCTGGTTATCGTTATTCTGGTTTTCCTGGTTTACTTCGTTGGCCATCTGAATTTTAAACATTTGCCAATTATTAATATCATAAAATAATATTTTAAGGCAACCAATCACACAACACACATATTGGTCAAAAACGTCAAACATTGCGACTTACTCTTTCTTATAGTATGCATTTAATACAAACCGATACTGGAATTTAAAATTACAATACTACTATGCATCATTAACCACGAGGTGGTCTATACTACAATATATTATTATTATTACACATATATATATTTTATATTTTTTTTCCTACACACATATTATATTATATATATATATATATATATATTATATTATTATTACTATCATCATCACGGATATGGGTTCATCCAGAACTCCATATTACGCTCGTCGTACTTCCAGGCGAGTCGTTCTCCAACCCGTCTCATCCTCTCGCTACTTTCTAAAATCTCTTCTCCGAAAGTTCGGAGTTCTTGCACATTTTCTGCACTCATTGGGGGTGCAGGTGCTGGTACTGGATCTGGGTACTGTGGCATGGGTTCTTCCTGAGGGTACGGATTTTCTAGAATTTCCCTAATGTATTCATAATTATCGTAGTAGGGGTCTAGAGGGTCCAGACCTAGATAGGCTGCTAGGTTTGGCATGGGTTCGTCTGTTAGGTGGTAGCGTTGCACATAATCCCTATGATCATCAAACTACGGATCATAGTCTGGGTCTAAGGGATTAGGTGCTGGTATCCTAGGTATCTCCTCTGGGTTAAAATCATGCATTTGGACTTGGTTTTCTGGGTTGTTTTCAATCTCCATTGGTTGGGTGGGAAACAAAGGTAATGGTTGAGGGGCTACTAGTTGCTCAAGGTTTGGGTCGGCAGCTGTGGATGCTAAAATATGGAAGTTTGCTAAACTCCTATTAAGCATGTCTTGGGTATGGGCATTGGTTTCTCTTTTAGCGGCTGCTAGCACTCGTTGCTGTTGTAACTTTTTTATTCTCTTCCTACGCTCATGTGCTCCCCTACTGAACCATCCTCTCTTTTTCTAAGGGAATGGCTCTTCAGACTGAGCCTTAAACATGAATATTCCATCTTCATTGTCAGCTGAATACCTTGAGAGGGCAGGCTGTGAAGAGGTGCCTTCGCTTCTAGGTGAGCCGGACAACTGACGATAGGCGTCGGAGGGTCCTTAATCACTCATACTGTAAACTAACAAATAGTCAAATAACACACAACAATAAAATACAGATATGCACGTATTTCTGTAATTAATTTCCTAACAGGTTAAATAATATCTTGGTGTCAGCAGAACACTTCTGTCGCTGAATCAGTGGCTTAGCTCTGATACCACCTTCTGTCGCAACCCCCGTCCCCTATCTGTCCCGTGAACGGGCGGCCGCGAGACCAGCTTTGGTGGTATCGGTGTTTATCATTTTGGCAGTGGAAATTTCATCAGGACCGTAGTTAGGAAATATTTTATCAGAGTAAATACCACGCTTTTATAATATTAAACCTATTGGGATAAAACCCAAGTTTTCAATACAAACATTTTCATAGGGAAAATCCCTATTTTATTGAATAAAACATCTTCTTTTATTTCAGTAACTTTTATAGCCACTTTTTCCAAGCCTTCAGTGCTGTCCAGCTGGCTTCTAGATGGCTTTCACATTTTGTTACCTAAAACGCGTTTAAAAGCATTTTGTCAGTGGGAAATACTGGTGAGTGAATCCTAGTTTAATCAAGAAAAGTTTTATCTTTTAAAAGTATTGAGAGCGATTACAATGTTTATTTCTACACAATTACTCATTCAGTACTGTCAATCCTGACTGGTGGGTCATATTACCCATTGGCTAACTCTTTGTCCAATGGTAACGTGTTCCACATTTTGTATACAAAACACCAACATACCGGCAGTAATTGAAGAACTACAAATATAACAACCCTCCAAAATATTATTTTTTTTCCCGACGCCCTAAAATATTTAAAATACCCCAATACGTCCTAAACTACACCCCATATGCGAAAACGGGCCCCGAATACCTTTATTTTTATAAAAATTAATTAAAAACAAAATTTTAAGGTCTCTCGTGGGCGCGTAAGCCACCCCTTTGACTTACGCGAGCCTCGACAGCAAGGAGTCAGGGCGACACCCGGTGCTGCCACGTGTCTTGCAGCGTGTCGAAGCTAGGGCTGAGTCGGACAAATTAGGGCCTACCCTAGCTGCTCTCGCGGGCCACGTAGCTCCTTGCTACGTCTTACGCGGGCCGCGTAAAACTCGAAATCCGGCCCTATAAAGTGGGAGCTTGGGCTTTCAAACGAATTCGCTCACACTTCTTTTCTCACTTAAATTTATGAATAGTAGGCATAATTCTCGGGTATAATATCCCCCTAATTAACGAAGTTCTGCTCCTTTGTAAGTATCATAACCCCGGTTACGTATTAGATACGCTGCCCGATTGATCCAGGGTTCCGTAACGGCTGTCGTGGTTCTGCCCGACGTAGTCGTTGGAATGTCGTCTCAGGGAGGATATCCTTAATATAAATAATGGGTTTTATACTAACACGTGTGCATTTGTGTAAATTATAGATAATCACCAGGAAACCCTAAATGATAACCTAAGACAGCAATGTGAGTAATCTCCTTTTTGTAAACTGTTTTTACAAAACCTTAAATATTTTACAATGTGATTAAGCAGTGATTGAGTCTTTGTAATTCTTCAATTACTGCCGGTATTATGGGGTTTTGTATACATTACTTGATAATCTTCACAATTGGACAACGGGTTAGCCAATGTGTGATATGACCATAGCCACAGATACGGTCGAGTGGCAAGTACTGAATGAGTAATTGTGTAGATGTAAACATTGTAATCGCTCTCAATACTGTGTTAATTGATAAAACTCTTCTTGATTAAACTGGGATTCACTCACCAGTATTTCCCACTGACAAAATATTTTTAAACGCGTTTCAGGTAACAAAGTGTGAGAGCCAACTAGAAGGCAACTGGACAGCACTGAAGGCTTGGAAAAAGTGGCTATAAAAGTTACCTAAATAAAATGGAGATTATCTCTATAAATCAGTTGTAATAAAAACTTGGGTTTTATCCCAATATGTTTAATATTGTAAAAGTGTGGTATTTACTCTGATAAAATATTTCCTAACTACGGTCCTGATGAAATTTCCGCTGCCAAAATAATAAACATCGGTACCACCAAAACTGGTTTCACGGCCGCCCGTTCCCGAGACAGATAGGGGGCGGGTGTTGCGACAGAAGGTGGTATCAGAGCTAAGCCATTGATTCAGCCACATAAGTGTTCTGCTGACATCAATATATTATTAAAATCGTTAGGAAATAAATTACGGAAATACGTGCATATCTGTATTTTATTTTTATGTGTTATTTGACTATTTGATAGTTTACAGTATGAGTGATCAAGGACCATCCGACGTCTATCGTCAGTTGTCCAGCTCACTTAGTAGCGAAGGCACCTCTTCACAGCCTACCCTCTCAGGGTATTCTGCTGATAATGAAGACGGGATATTCGTATTTAAGGCTCAGTCTGAAGAGCCATTCCCTCAGGAAAAAAAAAGAGAGGATGGTTCAGTAAGGGAGCACATGAGCGTAAGAAAAGAATGAAGAAGTTACAAGAGCAACGAGTGCTAGCAGCCGCTAAAAGAGAAACCGATGCCCATCCCCAAGACATGCTTAATAGGAGTTTAGCAAACTTCCATATTTTAGCAACCACAGCTGCCGACCCAAATTTGGAACAACTAGTAGCCCCTCAACCATTACCCTTGTTTCCCGATTAGCCAATGGAAATAGAAAAAACAACCCAGAAAATCAAGTTGAAATGCATGATTTTAATCCAGAGGAGATACCTAGGGTACCAGCACCCAATCCTTTAGACCCAGACTACGATCCGTGGTTTGATGATCATAGGGGTTATGTGCAACGCTACCACCTAACAGACCTACCCATGCCAAACCTAGCAGCTTACCCTGGTCTGGACCCTCTAGATCCCTACTATGATAATGATGAATACATTAGGGAAATCTTAGAGAATCCGTATCCTTAGGAAGAACCCATGCCACAGTACCCAGATCCAGTACCAGCACCTGCACCCCCAATGAGTGCATAAAATTTGCAAGAGATCTGAACTTTCGGAGAAAAGATTTTAGAAAGTAGCGAGAGAATGAGGCAAGTAGGAGAACGACTCGTCTGGAAGTACGACGAGCGTCATATGGATTTCTGGATGAATCCATATCCATGAAGGTGATGGTTAAGGTAGTAATAATAATAATAATATAATAATATAATAATATATAATATGTGTGTATGTGTGAAAAAAAAAACATAACTATAGATGCCTACTAGTAGTGTAATTTCAATTTCAGTCGTATTGTAATCTTTAAATTTCAGTATTGGTTTGTATTAGATGCATATTATATATATAAGAAAGAGTAAGTCGCAATGCTCGACGTTTTTTATCAACATGCGTGTTGGGAGATCGGTTGTATTAATTATTATCTTGTGATATTAATACGTGGTAAATGTTTAAAATTCAGATGGCCGACCAAGTGAATCAAGAGAACCCGGATAATAACCCGGAAAACCATAATAATGATAACCAGAGTAACAATAACCCGGGTAACGAAAACCCAAACAACAACAATAATGGAAACCAAGTGGATAACAGTGCCATCCAACATATAGTGGCACAAGGAATAATAGATGCAATGCCATTTATTATTCAAACAGTTAGGGAAGCTGATAATAAAAGTAACCGTGATAGTAAAAGACCTTCCGAACCAGAAAACAGCGTAAACAATGGACCTATACTTCAAGCGCCCATTCCCAAAAGAAGAAGAACCATGCCTTATGGTTGTTCTTATAAAGAATTCTGGTCTTGTAAACCAATGGAATTCTCGGGCAATAAAGGGGCCATTGCATCTTTACGCTGGATAGAAAAGACTGAGGCTATCTTAAAAATAAGCAAGTGTGCTGAAGAGGATAAAAAAATGTTTGCTTCTAATATGTTTAAGAATTTAGCCTTAGAATGGTGGAACACTATCCTCCAGTCTAGGGGAAGTGACAGGGCTTACAATATGGAATGGTAGGAATTTAAATACATGGTAGAAAGGAAATTCTGGCATCCCAATGAAAAAGAACAGATAGCAAATAAATTCCTAAACCTTAGGATGACTGGGGTAGATAGTAAGGGGTACACTACGTTATTCTTCGAATATGCTAGAATAGTTCCAACCCTTGCATCACCTGAACCAGTATTAATCTCCCGTTATATCTGGGGATTAATTGGAGAGATTAGACATGTAGTCAAGGCAGGTAGACCTCAAACCATAGAAGAAGCTGTAGAACTAGCAAATACCTTGACAGATGAGTTAGTGCGTACACGGGAAGAGGATCAGAGGAGGAACCTAACCCAGAAGCTTACCCAAGAATTTCGCTCTGGAAATTTCAACCATGGGAAAAATGTAGGTTCTACCTCTGCACCCTATTCCAAGTATTGCAAAAGGAAGCATTCTGGAAGATGCTCCATATACTGTAACTTCTGCAAAATATCTGGACACAAGGAAGAAGACTGTAGGAAGAAACTTAACAGCGTGATATGTTACAACTGTGGAGAACAAGGCCACATCAAGCCAAACTGTCCGAAATTAGCTCCAGCTACGAACAACAAGAATACTAAAAATGCTAGAGCATTTGTTCTGACTGTAAATGAAGCCAAAATGATCCCGGATGTGATAGCCGGTACGTTTTTAGTTAATGATGTTTTTGCTAAAGTATTATTTGACTCTGATACAAACCAAAATTTTATTAATACTTCATTTTGCAAAATTCTCAATCAACCATTAACTAAACTCCCACAAGAATGTCTAGTAGAGACAGCAAATGGAGAAACCGTTAGGATTTCTGAAATCTTACAAGGAGCAAGAATAGAATTTTTAAATCAAAAGTTTATTGCAAATCTTTACCTAATGAATCTGGCAGTATTTGATGTTGTATTAGGAATTGATTGGTTAATAGCCAATAAAGCAAGTATTTTATGTGATCAAAAGTCAATCCAAGTAAATTCACCAAGGGGTGAAAAGATCACAATTAAAGGAGATAAACCATCTAAATCCACAAAATTCATCTCTGTGATGAAAACAGAAAGTTATGTAAGAAAATGATCATTAGTATATTTGATTTCTATAATCATTAACACCAAAGGAAAAGAATTAAAGGATATTCTAGTAGTGTCCCAATTTTCAGATGTATTTTCAGAAGAATTACCAGGACAACCTCTAGACAGAGAAGTTGAATTCCGAATCCATTTGATACCAGGGACAACACCGATTGCCAAAGCACCTTACCGCATGGCACCCGCAGAAATGAAGGAACTAAAAGAACAGTTAGACGGATTATTGGAAAAAGGATTCATACAGCCAAGTTCATCGCCATGGGGAGCGCCAATCTTATTCGTTAAGAAGAAAAACGGATCAATGTGTGTGTGCATTAACTACCGTGAATTGAACAAGGTCACGATTAAGAATCGGTATCCATTAGCAAGAATCGATGATCTGTTTGATCAGTTGCAAGGAGCTCGATTTTTCTCAAAAATCGATTTAAGATCAGGATATCATCAATTAAAGGTGCAGGAAGAGGACATTCCTAAGACCGCCTTCAGAACAAGGTATGTCCATTATGAATTTATTGTCATGCCATTTGGTTTAACCAATGCCCCAGCTGCATTTATGGACATGATGAACCGAATATGTAAGCCATATTTGGATAAATTCATAATTGTCTTTATAGATGATATTCTCATTTACTCTAAGAATAAAGAGGAACATGCAGAGCATTTGCACGCACTTCTAAGTTTACTAAGGAAAAAAAGCTTTATGCTAAATTTTCGAAGTGTGAGTTTTGGTTAGAACAGGTACAATTTCTTGGACATCTAGTAAATCATAAAGGAATTCATGTAGATCCCACCAAAATTGAAGCACTTACCAAATGGAGAACCCCTGAGTCACCAACTGAGGTTAGAAGTTTCTTAGGACTGGCTGGTTATTATAGAAGATTTATTCAAGATTTTTCTAGAATAGCCATTTTCTTAACTAAGCTAACATGTAAATCTGTTAAGTTTGAATGGGGATCGAAACAAGAAGAAGCCTTTAGAATTCTTAAGCAAAGACTGACCAACGCGCCCATACTAGCGTTACCAGAAGGAACTGAAGATTTTGTAGTCTATTGTGACCCTTCTAAGTTAGGTTATGGATGTGTGTTGATGCAACGTCAAAAGGTTATAGCATATGCATCCAGACATTTTAAGAATCATTAAGAGAATTATTCAACCCATGATTTGGAATTAGGAGCCATAATTTTTTCCCTTAAGATTTGGAGATATTACCTTTACGGCAGTAAGTTTACCATTGTCACCGTTCATAAGAGTTTAAGGTATGTTTTTGGGCAAAAGGAATTGAATATGAGACAAAGACGCTGGATGGAGATGCTTAGGGATTATGATTGTGATATCCAATATCATGCAGGAAAAGCAAATGTAGTGGCCGATGCTTTAAGTTGAAAGTATCACGAAAAGCCAAAAAGGGTACGTTCTCTTAAATTAAATCTACAAGTAGATTTAAATGAGCAGATTAGGAAAGCACAAGAATCAGTAATCAAGGATGATACTGAAAAGCTAAAAGGGATGATTAAGGAACTAGAACAAGGAACAGATGGAATTTGGAGATTCCATAAGAAAAGAATGTGGATACCTAAATTTGGAAACCTACGCCACCGTATATTAGAAGAAGCCCATAAGTCTAAGTATACGATGCATCCTGGAAGTGATAAGATGTATCAAGACTTAAGAAAGAATTTTTGGTGGATAGGAATGAAAAAGGATATAACAGCATATGTTGCAAGGTGTTTAACCTGTTCACAAGTTAAAGCTGAACATCAGAAACCCTCAGGATTGTTGCAACAGTTAGAAATGCCAGTTTGGAAATGGGAATTTATAACAATGGATTTTGTTACAAAATTACCCAAAACAAGAAAAGGTAATGATACAATCTGGGTAATTGTAGACAGGCTAACTAAGTCAGCTCATTTCATACCAATGAAGGAAACTCTTAGTATGGAACAATTAGCTAAATTATATGTAAATGAAGTAGTTTCTTTACATGGAATCCCTCTATCAACTGTTTCTGACAGAGATAGTCGTTTTACCTCTCATTTTTTGGACAAGTTTCAAAAAAGCAATGGGAACCAAGTTAAATTTAAGCACAACTTATCATCTTCAAACGGACGGACAAAGCGAAAGGACAATTCAGACAATGGAAGACATGCTTAGAGCTTGTGTAATTGATTTTGGAGGTAATTGGGATGATCACTTACCATTAATAGAATTTTCTTATAATAACAGTTATCACACCAGTATCAATGCTGCACCATTTGAAGCACTTTATAGACGAAAGTGCCGAACAACAGTCTATTGGGCAGAAATTGGAGAAAAGCAACTATCTGGACCTGAGATAGTACAAGAAACAACAGACAAAATCATTCAAGTCAAGGAACGACTGAAAGCAGCACGTGACCGACAGAAGAGTTATGCAGATAACAGACAAAAATCGTTGGAATTTCAGGTAGGTGATAAAGTGTTATTAAAAGTCTCTCCTTGGAAAGCAAGTAGTAAGATTCATCAAAAGGGGAAAGCTAAGTCCCAGGTATGTTGGACCTTTTGAGATTATTAGAAGAATATGACCTGTAGCCTATCAGCTACAACTGCCAGAGGAAATGGCAGGAATACATGATGTATTTCATGTATCTAATCTCAAGAAATGCTTAGCTGATGAATCACTGATAGTACCTCTTAAGGATATAGAGGTAAATGAACAACTTAAATTTGGAGGCCTATACAGATTGAAGACAGGAAAGTTAAGAATCTCAAGCACAAGAGATTAGTTCTGGTCAAAGTGAAATGGGACTCCAAAAGAGGACCAGAGTACACATGGGAACTTGAATCAGAAATGCAAAGAAAATACCCACACATATTCCAGTAGATCTCGAGGACGAGCTCTAAAACAAGGTGGGCAGGATATAACAACCCTCCAAACTATATTTTTTTCCCGACGCCCTAAAATATTTAAACTACCCCAATACGTCCTAAAATACACCCCGTATGCGAAAACGGGCCCCGAATACCTTTATTTTTATAAAAATTAATTAAAAACAAAATTCTAAGGTCTCTCGCGGGGCGCGTAAGCCACCCCTTTGACTTACGCGGGCCGCGACAGCAAGGAGTTAGGGCGACACCCGGTGCTGCCATGTGTCGTGCAGCGTGTCGAAGCTAGGGCTGAGTCGGACAAGCTAGGGCCTACCCTAGCTGCTCTCGCGGGCCGCGTAGCCCCTTGCTACATCTTACGCGGGTCGCGTAAAACTCAAAATCTGGCCCTATAAAGTGGGAGCTCGGGCTTTCAAACGAATTCGCTCACACTTCTTTTCTCACTCGAATTTCTGAATAGTAGGCATAATTCTCGGGTATAATATCCCCCTAATTAACGAAGTTCTACTCCGTTGTAAGTATCATAACCCTGGTTACGTATTAGATACGCTGCCCGATTGATCCAGGGTTCCGTAACGGCTGTCGTGGTTCTGCCCGACGTAGTCGTTGGAATGTCGTCTCGGGGAGGGTATCCTTAATATAAATAATGGGTTATTATACTAACACGTGTGCATTTGTGTAAATTATAGATAATCACCAGGAAACCCTAAAGGATAACCTAAGACAGCAATGTGAGTAATCTCCTTTTTGTAAATTGTTTTTACAAAACCTTAAATATTTTACAATGTGATTAAGCAGTGATTGATTCTTTGTAATTCTTCAATTACTGCCGGTATTAGGGGGTTTTGTATACATTACTTGATAATCTTCACAATTGGACAACGGGTTAGCCAATGTGTGATATAACCATAGGCACAGATACGGTCGAGTGGCAAGTACTGAATAAGTAATTGTGTAGATGTAAACATTGTAATCGCTCTCAATACTGTGTTAATTGATAAAACTCTTCTTGATTAAACTAGGATTCACTCACCAGAATTTCCAGTGACAAAATATTTTTAAACGCATTTCAGGTAACAAAATGTGAGAGCCAACTAGAAGCCAGCTGGACAGCACTGAAGGCTTGGAAAAAGTGGCTATAAAAGTTACCTAAATAAAAGAAGATGTTTTATTCAATAAAATGGATATTATCTCTATAAATCAGTTGTAAAAAAAACTTGGGTTTTATCCCAATATGTTTAATATTATAAAAGTGTGGTATTTACTCTGATAAAATATTTCCTAACTACGGTCCTGATGAAATTTTCACTGCCAAAATAATAAACATCGATACCACCAAAACTGGTTTCGAGGCCGCCCGTTCTCGAGACTGATAGGGGGCGGGGGTTGCGACAACAAAGACTCAATCACTGCTAATCATAATGTAAAATATAAAAGGTTTTGTAAAAACAGTTTACAAAAAGGAGATTACTCACATTGTTGTCTTAGAGTTTCCTTTAAGGGTTTCCTGGTGATTATCTATTAATTACACAAATGCATACGTGTTAGTATAATAACCCAATATTTATATTAGCAATACCCTCCCCGAGACGTCATTCCAATGATTACGTCGGGCAGAACCACGACAGCCATTACGGAACCCTGGATCCATCGAGCAGCGTATCTAATACGTAACCGGGGTTATGATACTTACAACGGAGCAGAACTTCGTTATTTGGGGGGGTATTATGCCCGAGAATAGCTTTAGCTATGTGGAAATTCGAGAGAGAAAAGAATTTTGAACGGTTTGAATGAACTGCCGAACGCACCTATTTATAGTTGTGATTTCGGACTTCCTCGCGGCACGCGTAAGCCGAAGGATAGTCCTTTGCGGCCTGCGTAGTAGGGTTGTAGGGCCTAGCTACGCTGATTCGTCGAGTTTAGCTTTGACACGATCATGACACGTGGCACGCTAGGGTGTCGCCCTGACTTTGGGCTGTCGCGCCCCGCGTAGACCCTGGGGTGGTCTTACGCGGCCCGCCAGAGACCCATTTTTCTTGTTTTTATTTAATTTTAATAAAAATAAAGGTATTCGGGGCCCGTTTACGTATACGGGGTGTATTTTAGGATATATTGGGACATTTTAAATATTATCAAGGTGTCGGAATTATTTAGGATGGTTGTTATACAAGGCTTCCATTTGTTCACACTTCACAAGGCACAAGTTTATCATATGGAAGATGATGACTTGTGCTTGTTTTCATCATTCGATTGTCAAGTGAAAATAGAAAATAAATGAGTGTTTGAACTCATAACTTTGATGGTAATCACCCTAATACAAACCCACAATCAGACTTGATTGTGAGCTTGATGGGAACAAGATTCCATCAAGTTATCAACATAAAAATGAATCATATAAAGAAATAAAAACGGGCAGAATGTTTGTTGCACTTTGGGCCTAAAAAATGGTGAGGTTTCACCTTAGTTTGCCCAATCAAACTTGTGTAAACCTTCCTAGAGGTTATCCAAGTGTTAAGAAGAAAGAAATGAGAAAATCGAATTAGAAGTGAGTTAAAACTCACTTTTAATGGCTGAAACTTTCTGATTTTGTTGCTAGAACTCAACTGTGATTAAGTGTGTTTTTGAGAGGGTTTAAGGGTTGTAAAAGTGGAAAAGGGGCTGAATATAAGTTGTATTTATAGGGGGGAGGATTAGGGTTAAGTTGTGTTGGCATTAATGGTAATTAGTTGGGTGTTAAACTTATAAAAAAGAGTAAATTACAAGTTTTGTCCTTTATGTATGTCCCAAATTGCAGGCGTTGTCCTTTGTCTTTAAAATTGATGAGTTTTGTCCTTAATGTTTGCAAATCTTGCACGTTATGTCCTTTAGGCCAAACCTGGTTAATTTTTTTGGTTAAATCTGGTCATGTGCAAGGCACATGAGGGTAGCATTGTCTTTTCACATCCTAATTTATCTAATTTATAAATGATTTTTAGAAATCAAATAAAACATAGCCAATCACCTGCCGCCACCACCTTCCACCCTCACCTGCCGCCGACCACCACCAGCTCCCACCCTCACCTACCGCCGACCACCCACCATCTCCACCATCACCACTCACTCCACTCTCTCTTACCCAACCACCGCCAGTGCCACCAGCCACCACAATAACAATTCACAAAATCCATTTTTTATGTTCTTTAATCTTATCCACATCTTGTTCGAAGCCCCCAAATAAACAAAAATGGCGGCACTTGAATCACTCCCACTGTCATTCTTCCGTCTTCATCTTTCTTCAAATCCACCATTAATATCCCACTCAACATCAAACCTTTCAATTCCCATTTCAACCACAAAATTCCCCATCAAATCTTATCCCCATCTTTCAATTTCAAGAAAATCTCAAACATCATCATCAGTAGCAGCAGCAGCAGCAGCACTTCAAGAGGATGTTTCATCAGAACAAACAGACAAATCAGAGAATACCGCCAGTGCCACCATCGCCTGACCCACCATCACCACTCACTACACTCTCTCTTACCCAATCACCGCCAGTGCCACCAGCCACCGTCCCCACCTACTACCGTCAAACCCATATGCCCAATCATCAAATCCTCCATCCTTAATCAAACCACTAGCATCAAACCCAGATTGTCGGTGATGCAAATGAAAGACCGAAATCAAAATAAAAAGACCAAGAATCAAAATAAAAACACACTTGAAACTGAAAAATCGAGCAAATCTTGAATAACCCTAATCTGCAACAACACTAGATTCAAAATTAACATTCATCTCTCTATCTCCAGGCTGCAAAATCGAAGGAAGAAAATAAGAAATTAGAGCCACCTCGCCGGTCAAATAGCGTCGGAAGACGAAGAAGAAGGACGGCGAATCGCAGGGGTGAGGATGGTGGTTGCGGTGGTAGAGAGAGAGGATGGTGGTTGCGGTGGCGATGACGTGTGACGGTGGAAAGTTTCAGGTTCATTAGGTGGTGGCCAGTGGTGGAATCGAAACCCTTTGGTGGTGGTGGGTGTTTGGCGGATTGAGTTTAGAGAGAGAGAGATGAATTGCAGAGAGAGAGTTGGGAAGATTATGATTAACTCTTTCATATATATATAAATAATAGTAATAATAATATTTTTTTAATATTAATATTAAATATATAGATAAAAAGACATAAATACCCTTGGATGATTAGATTTAACCAAAAAAAATTAACTGGGTTTGGCCTAAAGGACATAACGTGCAAGATTTGCAAACATTAAGGACAAAACTCATCAATTTTAAAGACAAAGGACAGCGCCTACAATTTGAGACATACATAAAGGACAAAACTTGTAATTTACTCTATAAAAAAACCACTTAAACCTGCCATTAAGGCTGTGAACGGAAGGCTGTATCCAGCCTTAACATTATTATTTTTCTTGTTTTGAATATTAAGTTATGTGTATAACATGCCTATTATGTAAAGATGTTTTATTATAATTGGCTAGTGATAACTTTATCAAAACAAACCAACAATTCAGCCATAAGTATAAGCCTTGCGGCCTCAAGGCTCGCCACCAACTTTTCTTCTTTTTTTTTTTTTTTTTTTTTTTTTTGTTGAGAGGTATGGTGTCAGGTTAGATGCATAACTATCCATTTAATTAATGCAACATTATGTGGTGGAATAGAAAATTATAATTAAAACACCAAAACCAATTCAGCCATATAAGAATCCGGCCATTCAGCAAATTTTAATTAAGTAACATTTCCTATGGTTAGTGGGGGAATTAAAACAACAACATGCATAGTTCATTAGTTCCGAACGGAACTGTAGTCTTTAATTCTTTTATTTTTTTTTATTTATTAATATAAGCTAGGTAATTATTGCACAATCAATATGTCACATATAGTTTAATGTATGGTTAGCATGTAACAAGACCCTAAATGGGTATTTAACATGTTTAAATTAACTAAAAGATGTGATAAAGGTAAGTGTGTACATCATATAAAATGTAGCAAGTACGATAATCATGAATAAGTATTTGCAAGTGTCCAAATGTCGTATAAGCGTATACGAAGTATAAGAGTCATGATTATATTATATGTATTTGTAAGTTCCTCATATGTTTACAAGGTTCACGAATAAGACATCAAACGTATAATGAATCGAAACGTATAAGTTTGAATGAATAAACAAAGTATAATATGTTTGAATTTGGAATTTTTTTATTACGATCACAGTTTCGATTACACAACGATACAACGAAATACGATTATAAGGAATACAAGTTTCCAAAAATAGAAATACTAGACAAACTTTCTAATTAAGGAAGTTACGAAAAAGCAGGGCGTTACAGGTCGTGCGGAGGTAAGAAGCACATGTAAACCTAGGACAAGTACCAAAGGTACAAGTGGCAGAGCAGTGGACCAATAAGCGTCCAACATGTTGTATCCAATCATGCTGCACGATTGACAATCATATAGGAGACAAAAAGGCACACAAGGACGCACAGGTGGCACCAATCAGCGTGCGTCACCACTGCTCCACGATCTCCACTTAGCTGCTGATGACAGTCCAGACAACAAGGGTGGCTGTCAGGACACGTGGATCCATTCAGCGTGCACCAGCTATCCTCTCGCCTAGAAGCACCAATGGTCGTTGCAGATGAGACATAATTGTTATTCCTTGTTGTCGACTACAGGCCCAAGGCCCATCAACCCATCTCCTTCACAAACCACCTCAGCTATAAATAGTGAACTTTACCTCCAGGTTTAAGAATCGCTCTCTTAATCTCTCACTCTATACACACACACTATTATCTTCAAAACAAATACTTATTCTCACGTCGGAATGGTGGTTACAAGGAGAACCCCCTATTCTCCTCCTTGTAACGAGCTTACGGTGTGTTACTGTTTTGTAGGGTCATCATCATAGCAGCTTAGACGAAACAAAGAAAATCAACCCTTATTTGTCGAGGCACAAACCACAAACTAATAACCAGATTAGTTTGGTGTTTCTTCATTGGCGCCCACCGTGGGGCTCAAACCCACGACCACAAGGTGAACGGGTGAATTGTGTGAATGAGTTTATGTTGATGAGATTGTATGAATTGGTTAAGTATTATTGAGTTGATGTAAAGTATTTCTTGTAAATTGTAATTATATCAATGAACTCATATGAAACTAGTTTACATAGTTGACTACCATGCGACGAGTGAGGGGTTGTTTGGGTTAGAGTTTCATGTAGAGTTGTTGCTTGAGACTAACACGTGCATGCATAGTGGTTGTAGCCCATGTGGTGTGGGTAGCTGATTCGTATCCATGTAAGATTCTCGACAAACCATACACGGTGAAACGGTCAAGCACAACTATCCCACTCATATTAGTAATCAACGAATAAGGTTTCGGGAAGTAGTATTTTGTGATGATGAATCTAGAAAGAAGTATTTTGACAAGTCGTTATGATTAGTGGGAATGTTGGTAATTGTTACTCGTGCTCTAATAAACCTTGTCTTGTTGAAATTTACCATCTTCTTATTGGATTTGGGTTATTGGATTTTATCACCCCCAACTATTGGCTATTGGCCGCTGTCACCCTCAACTATCACTTTGACGCCTGTCACCCCCAACTTAACACTTAGTGTATTATGTCACCACGTCGTTAACTAATCACTAACTTTTGATCTTGTTACTATACTTTTGGGGTGTCCTAAGATCCCAAAAACATTCCTAAGGGGAGTGGGGGTGGTCACTAGTGATAGAATTCTATCACTCACATTATCCAATCAACTCATGCCATGTCATCACCCACTATTCTATCACTAGTGATAGAATTGTAGTGGCGGTGGTCATCACTAATGATAGAATTCCATCACTAACAAATTTTTTTAATTTTTTATTTTAAATTAGAAATTAACAATAAAACACTAATATTATAAATTTCATTAAAATTAAAACATACTACTTCAATTTAACATACTAGAAATATTTTAGACTACAATTTAAAAAAAAAACCTACTCCTCGTCCGATTCATGAAACTCCAAACCTAGAGAACCTACTAGTTCGATTAAATCGTATCTCAACCGAAAGTGAGTTTCTTCATTACGCAATTCTTGTTGGATATTTTGTGGAATTTGAACTTGTGTAGGAGGATCCGGCACCCAATCCGGGGATATTGCACGTCCGTCTTCTTTGATTATCATATTGTGCAATATGATACATGCAAACACTATGCTATGTATTGCTTTCTTGTTCATCGCACGAACCGGTCGGTGTAGTATACCCCATCTACCCTTTAAAACACCAATGCCCTCTCAACATCTTTTCTTGCCGATTCTTGCAATTTTTTGAACATGATTTCTTTAGCCTCGACAGGAAATGAGAGAGCTTTCACAAAAACAGACCATGACGGGTAGATACCATCCACAAGAAAAAAGCCTCGTTTGTAATGTCGTCCGTTAACATAGAAAGGAGAGGAAGGTGCGGTAACATCTGTTACGGTTTGAAACAACGGCGACGTGTGCAACACATTGATGTCGTTGTTTGAACCTGGAACACCGAAATACGAATGCCAAATCCATAAATCATTCGACGTCACCGCTTCTAGTATGATGGTTGGTCTTTTGATGTCACCCCTAACATACGCCCCTCGCAACTCTCTTGGACAATTTTTCCACTCGATATGTGTACAATCGATGCTACCGAGCATCCCAGGAAAATGCCATCTAGCCTCATGTGCGGAGTAAATACGTGAGATGTCGTGGCTCGTCGGTTTACGTAAAAACTCTTTACCATACAACTTAATGACCGCGTTGCAAAAAAATTGCAAACATTCACGTGAAGTTCTGGCCGCCATAGCTAGGTATTCATCATATTGATCGGGAGGGTTACCTGTCGCTGGTTGGCGAATGGCGGACGTGCATTTTTGTATCGGCGTGAAACTTGGTTTGCCCCTCGCATCGTAACGTTCTTGAAATCATTCCTCGCTTGCTTCGATGTCTCCAACAATCTTTAAAAATAATTCTTTGGGTAAACGAAACCGATCTCTAAACGTTTCGGCATTGTAGAGCGGATTTTCCACAAAATAATCGTTCATTAACACTTCGTTGGCATGTATACGATCACGGTCTACCATCTTCTTCTTTGGGCGGGACGACTCGGTATCAAGTTCGTTATACACCGACACAAAATATTTTAGCGTCTCATTGTCGGAAGACGACTCGGTATCGCTATCGCTAAACATCGGAAACGTCGAATCCGTAGGGAACTCCATTTGAGAAAGATGTAGATTGTGTGAAATGGGTTTAAAATGGTTTAAAGATGTAGATTGGTGTGTGTAAAATGGTTTAAAATAGAGATATAAATAGATAAAGGGTTTAAAGGGTTTTTTTTTATTCAAGTTTGCCGTTATTCAACGGTCAAAACAAGCCCAACGTTCGAATTTTTTAAACTTTCAACGCGTGATGCTTTCAACGCGTTACAAATATAACGCGTTATATTTAAGGTGGCGGCGGTGTTCGTTTTGTTTCCACGCGTGATGGGGTGGCCATCACGGACCACCCCGCCTCCCCTAAGATCCATATGACACCCCCAAAAGTATAGTACCAAGATAAAACGTTAGTGATCAGCTAACGACAGGGCCGGCCCTGAGAATTCCTGTACCCTGTTCGAGCTTGAAAAAAACGTGCCCTTAGGCCTTAACGAAATAAATAATCTAGTTTTCATACAACCGTGAACCGTTGACAAAAATATAGCATTCGATAAACAATACAATAAACAAAATACAAAATATAGTATTCGAATGAATGACATACCGTAAAAACTATGATTCGTGAAGCCCTCCTTGCATTCTTGATTGACAAAAAAAGACCCTAAATCATAAATCAACTAATCATATAATCGTAAATCATACCTGAATTCGACAAAAAAAAAAAAAAAAAAAGAATACGGGCCTGAACTCGACAATCGTTTCTGTATAAATTACCAACAATTTAGTCTTCAACACGACAGAAAAAGGGCATGAATTCGACAATAACTAATTGCATAAACAAGGGCCTGAATTCGACAAAAAGAAACATAATAATTAATAGCTAATAAGGGTCTGAATAAGTGAATTCGACAAAAAACAAAGCATAACAACTGAAGTACTAAAGAAGGGCCGATTGATGATTTGATGTTTACCTGAATATGTGATCCGTGATCGTGAGACTGAGTTCGTCGAACAGGCTCGTGGCTGCGTGCAAGATTGAAATCGAAGAACAAAAGAGTGCAGGCGTTTCAATATCCAGGGCACTAGTTGCCGCCCAACATAGACGTATTGTTTTTTATTTGTTTTTTAAATAATTTGGGTATTGGGCTCACTAACCTAATCCTAACGGGCTAACTAATCTAAGCCATCTGATTTTTTTAAGTGGGCCTATGTTAGCATTTGTTTAGCTATACCCTATTAAAAAAATTTACATATATAATATCAGATTTTTTTTTTTAAACTTACGTGCCCTACGAAATTACGTGCCCTGGCCGGTGGTCCTCCCCGCCCACCTCCAGGGCCGGCCATGGTTAACGACGTAGTGACAGAACATACTATGTCTTAAATTAGGGGTGATAAAACCCAATAACCCTATTTCTTTAATAACATAATAAAGTTTTGTAAACTCTATTATACAATAACTCACCAAAGAAATTTAACGCATTTAACTACATATTTCCAGGTGAGTTTAGGTGAGAAGTGATAGGGCATCTTCGGCCCAACTTGCAAGCCATCTTATTGTCAACCTAAAATGATAATATTTTAAAGTTGTAACGTGTGTTAGTGAGATTATGAATATTAAAACATGTACTGTCTTTTGCTGTGTGTGACGTTAGAGGTTTTGAGGTGTTACAATAATGATAATTTTTAAAGACAACCTCTATATAAGAATCTATAAATGTCTTCGCCATTCAATAAATTCAGCAGATAGTTGTAACTAGATGAATCATTATAAATAACAAAGGATAAGACTGATGTTAATAATAACTAAATATCTTTAAGTTAACAGTAAAGTTAAACGTGATGTAACCCTTAATTATCCAATATACACGTCACTAATTATAATATCTTGGCTCAGTGGCCACCGACAGTCCATTTAGTGTCTCTTGAGGCCTCCCATTACGTGGAGGTCGCGGGTTCGAATCCTGGTTACTCCAGGCCATTGGCGAAGCCACGCCCCTCCCCCCCCCCAATTTTCCCGAAACCGTGGGGGCGGCAACGTATATACCTATACGAAAGTACTATTCATAACACTACGCATCGAAAAGTTCGGGGTGAGGGGGGGGGGGAGGGGCCCGGAGGTACTCTATCCTGCTCCCCTGCTTCAGGCTGTTCAATCCAGTCAAGTTGGCAAATGTATTTACCGCCAAGGATCGTTGTCGGATCATGAACTTGGAAAGAAGATCCCTTCCACGGCTAAGGATACCGTGCACCTATCCTTTTTTTAATTATAATATCAGCGTTTGCTAAAACACACAATGGAGATAAGATAACTTGCAAGTGGTTCTAAAATGTGAAAAGCAAATATATAAATAAATAATAAAAGTACAATAGCGATGGGTTCCTAGTCATGCATAAAACAAATGTCACCTGATTATTATATTTGATAAAAATAAATAAAATATTTTTGTCGAAAAGACATTCCTTTCGTGTTTTTTTTTAAGGTGACTTTTTATTTACTGGACCAGTGGTCACCGGGTTCATATCGAAGACATTCCCCCGTCAGCCCCGCTCTTCCGGACGCGATGTTCGACCGGGCCCCGGCCGTTGCGCAAGCTGACTTCCGCCCAGAAACCATACTGCCCCCACACGAGAGACTCGATGGGGTAACAGCTGGGTAAAACCGGGTTGCCCTCAAAACCGTTTCATGCCTCGGTAGGAAACGATCCATCATTGGGACAACCCACCCCACTAGCCGTAAGCGCGGGGAATCGAACCGGGGTGGCCATAAGCAAAACCCCGGCCGACAACCAACTGAGCTAGGAGGCGGGTATTAACTTTTTATTCCTTTTTAAAATACAAATTCACTCAAAAACATTTTAAATTTTAAATATTATATGTTTTCTTAAATGGTAAGGAAATAGACAGGTGTTTTTAGAAAAGTTTAATGTACTGTTCAAGATTCAATAACATGTCGACTAAACGTTTTTTTTTTCTATTTAAGAGAGAAGATAAAGTGCAATTTATATATACCTATAAGAACCTCAAGCAGTTAAAAATAAGTAAGGGTTGTTTGTTTAGCTTTTAATAAGGATCTTAATTTTTTTTTTTGAACGGTTAACGAATACTCCAAATGGGCTACTGGCAAAATTCACCACATCGGGATACACTCGCCTCCAAACCGGGGAAAACCCTCACCTAGGGCCGAAGCCCGTGAACACTCGCCCGAAGGCACGACAATGCGGTGAGGTAAAACCCGCTCAGTTCAAGGATTGAACTAGCGATCTCCACATGTTCGCCTAGTCTCCCATCATCACCAGGTGCCGCAGAAAATAACAGGGAGGGCAGGAATCGAACTTGGGTCCCTTAGAACACCAAGACTCTCCCATACCACTCCACCACCACCTCATTGGCTAATAAGGATCTTAATGGTTTACGTCTCTTACTGGTTTAACTTTTAATGGTTTAAACTGTTTGTTTCGTGAGCAGATGTCTGAATGGTTCAGACATTTGCCTCTGAATGATTCAGCATTATATTGAGTCTGAATGGCTAAGACCTATAATCTGAATTGGTCAGACATTTACCTTTGAACGGAAACATTATACTGGTTCTTAATGGTTCAGACCTCTTACTGGTTCAACATTTAACCATCCAGAAGTTGCCAAACAGCCTCTAACTTAATTTTCATTTACGTAGGGTTAATAAACTCTTATATATACATACAGTGCAGGTTAAAAAATGAGAGATTGTTAGGTTTTTTTTTATGTCATGGTAAACACTTGAAAAAGAGATTATTAGGTTTTATTTTTTCCTCAAACTTTGTAGTCTTCTATAAAGAAAAAAAAACCAATACAAAGTCATCTTAATGTTTAAAGTGATATAGCCATTGATAAATACAAATAAGTGGTTGAGATGATGTGAGGGTGCAAACGTATACCCAATAAACGATTTAAATGCTAGAAGGGGCAAGCGGTAATAGATCAAAATTATCGACTTTCACTATATTTTTTTAACTAAAATAACTTTTATAAATTCAATATTTTTTCATTAAAAACTATACTATTAAATCGATAATTTAATTACCCTTGATTTGGATATAATTGCAATATAAAACTTTATAAGATTGGAGGGTATGGGGGCCGGCCGGCCCTGCCCCGGCGAGCCTCAGCGTCGGACCCCCACACCGCCCCCTATGCCTTGTCCCGTCTTCTCCGTCGCCCCAAGGTCATGTGCGACGTGCCTCTTTCTCTCTCCTCTCTCTTCTTTCTTTCTCTCTCTCTCTCAAATCAAATCAGTTTTTATTTTTTAATTGTTTTTATAAATAGTATGGGGCCCCATCCTCCACCCCCTTGGTCCATCCCCTTTAGGCCCATCCTCACTATCGGTGACGTGGCGGCCCATCCTCTTGGGGATGAGCCTCACCATACCCTCCAGTCTAATAAAGCGACTTAAAAAATGTTTTGCAATAATTGTGTGTGTAATTATGGTGCGGACAGCGAACGCATATAATAATTGTCTGTTGGCCACAAGTCGCATCCTAGTGGCTTCGTTGTTCTCAAGCTCTAAGACCAGTGGGTATGGGGCTCGTCCCCGGTCCGGCGCCGTCCAGGTGGGTCGTCACACACCGGCCCCTTGTGGCCCGTCGCGTCGTCAGCGGCATCTCCCCGTCGTTGGAGACGAGCCGGATGATTGGTTGGTTGTATTTTTGTGGCCCCCACATATTTGCTCTCTCTCAGTCTCTTGCAGGGTACAAGTATTATGGCACAAGGTACAACTCTCTTAGGTTGTCATTCCTTCCCCTCCACACCCTTGGGTAGTCCCCAAGAGAATCAGGGGCAGACTTATGTAAAAGTTATGGGTTCCCAGGAACCCATTCGGTTTTTAATTTTTAGTGTAAATATGTATAGTAAACTAAAAAGGAACCCATAAATAAAATATAAGGGGAACCCATAAACTAAAAGCTTTGCTGGTTCACTGGTTAATGTGCTTCCTTGTTTCGTTGACACCCGGGTTCGAATCCCGCGTTATGCGTTTTTTAAGATTTTATTTTGTTTTTTTTTTTCCTTAACCCATTTAGGGTTTACACTCGCACAAAAGAAAACGCAGCAGAAGAATAGAACAGAGAACTCGCAGTGCAGAACAAGAAAACACCGCCTCCACCCTCCCCCTCACCCTCTCCGGCGACCACCTCCTCTCCTCCGGCTGTCCTCCTCCGGCCACCGCTTCTTGTTTCCACCATTCCAGCAGCCTTCAAATCTCACCCGTCCTCATTTTCTCTCAGGTGTTAATGTCAACTTTTAACTTTTATTGATGTTTTAGTGTTAATTTTGATGTTAATTTTAACTTGTTTGATGTTTTAATCTTAATTTTACCATTTGATGTTTTGTGTTAATTTGTGGAAACTTAGAATTTAGCCATTTAGGGACGTAAAATTTAAAGCATTGTGTTTTAATCAGCTTGAATCTTGTATGTGAATGTTGTGAATATGTGATTTGTGAATATGAATTTGTGATTTTAGGGTATGTTTGGCTAAGCTTTTTGAAACAACTTATTGACTTATTGGCTTTTTGAAAAGTCATAAGCTCCAAAATGATGTTTGGCAATGAGGGTGTATGTGAGGAAAAAAAGCTAATAAGTCAATAAATCACTCCATACTGACTTTTCCAAAAAGCCAATAAGTTGTTTCAAAAAGCTTAGCCAAACATGCCCTTAATCCTGCTAAAACTTGAACCAGTTATCAAAGCTAATAAGAATTGGATTGATTGAGTTCTTACAATTCAACCGTGTAGTGATTTATGATTCTTAGATGTAATGCATTAACGAGTTATCAAAGCTAATAAGAATTGGCTTGATTGAGTTCTTACCATTCAACCGTGTAGTGATTTATGATTCTTAGATGTAAAAGGTAGTTTATAATCAATACTTAGCCGCAAGTTCTTAAATAACATGGATATCTAGAGACTTGCAATGGTTGATTAGTGACCAAGGGATCACTAATCAAAGGGACACTTTTATAGTCTTGTACTTCTTTTACCAAAAGGAAAATGAGAGTCCACAATTTTCAAAATGGGAAACTATCTAAAACAAGGTCAAACAAGCTCTTCTATGACAGTTTTGCAATAATATGGATTATGAGCAAACTGAATCTAAGCAACATCATTAAGGGTTTAACAAGAGTTGTTTGTTTAGTATACGCCTCGAGACTCGAGTAGCTATGACAAACACCTAAATTTCACCTGGTTCATGTTGAAGAGGACTACTACTTGGGCCCCATAGGCTATAGACAAACTAAAAGGTGAGTTGTGCACTTTCAATATTACTTAGGACACTAGGCATCAATAAATCAAATAAAATAGCTGATAGTGATGAAAATAATTATCTACTTGCATCATTATACTATATTTTTTCCCTGACCGATCCGACCCGATCCGATCCGTCTCGAACCGAATATCTTAACGTTTGGTTGTAAAAATCTGACCACCGAAAAAAAGTGAACCATAGGAAAAAATTCCTGGAGCTGCCACTGAAGAGGATGCTCCTCCTCCCGTGATGACGTGACGCCTACGTGGCGGGTAGTCTCCAAAGAGACTATCCATTCCATACCCCATGGTCTAATCAGCAAACCGTTTTTCATGGACAAAGAGGGCCTATCTATGTTGTAGAGAAGAGTGGTGGCAAGTTTATGGGAAAAGAGGTGATGTGTAGGCGTTCTTTATATGGTTCAAACTATGCCTGGCAAATAAAATCCATTTAGGTTTTTTGGGTTATTTTGGGTCAGGATGCGTTATATGATATCTAATTAAAATAATTCGTGGGTAAGGATGGGCATTAGGCAGGGTAAATGGATAAATTAAAAAAGAGCATAACAGGCAGATTTTTCATCTTATTCGAATGTTCGTAGATGTTGCTTCACAAATAATAAAAATTCTAAAAATAATAACAAAATCAAAAATAATAAAAATTTTCTAAAAAATAAAAAAAAATAATAAAAATAAATGAAATTCTAAAAAAATCCAAAAAATAATAAAAAAAATTCAAAAAATTCTAAAAAATAAAACAAAATCTAACAAATCAAAAAATCAAAAAAAAATCAAAAAATAAACAAAAAATAAACAAAATAAATCAAAAAATAATAATTAATCAAAAAATTTCTTAAAAAATAAAAAATCCAAAAAATTCTAAAAATAAAAAATAACTCTTACTGGATTCTTGATCAAGCTTGAACCGAAACACCTTATTGACAACCCTTAGCTCTGATTACCAACTTGTAAGACCCAACTTAAACTAACAGAATTAATAATATATATAACTTGCATTTAGTACAAAATTTACGAGTTTACAAAAATTTTCATGATTTTAAGACCTTACAAGGTCATAACATTCAAGTTATCATGCTACTAGTTAACTTTAAAAACATAGTTTCAAGTGTTCACAAATTACTAAAACAAAATAAACAAAATGCGGAAGCTTCATTTGGTGCGTTCGGTTCTTGATAGTTGCTTGATCACCATCCGGATTAGGTCCATCTTCACCTACGGTCAAAACCATGGAAATAATTAGTTTTGACACTTTAATAATCGAGCATAAACAAGTTCCGTGCTTAAACAATTCAAAAACAAGAAAAATCCACACTGTTTGGCGGTCGCGCTACGCGACGGAGACCACCTCCGGTGGTCGCGTGACGCCACCACCCGTCGCGTCGCGCGACGGGTTTTATGCTTGGCCGTGGCGTAGCGCCACGGTCTGATTTCGACAGATTGTTGTTTGGTTGGAGCTGCAATTCAGCCCAACACTCTTTTTCACAATTCCAAACTTCAAATCGACATAACTTTTGACTCGGGCGTCCGTTTTAACCGATTCTTTTTCCTACGCGACCGTAATTTAATTACGGACGCGTTTATCAACACGATTTGCATAAAAATATCATTTCAAGAGCAGTTGGCTTTTAATTCATCTCTTGTTTATTTGACCCATTTGTTTACAAGTTCTCTAACTTGTATTATTGACATCTCTAATTTCAAACCATATCACCCGTTTCCATGTCTACCAATTATGGCTTTTCGCTCCCCTCCCGAGAGCACTTATGCAATAACTATCATGCTTAATTCCAAGGATTTAATCATGCTTTTCGAAATCGATTGACAAACAAATGTTCCGAACTATAATCCCTCTACAAGGGCTCATGCTTTTACAACGAATTAGCGTATCCGTTACACGGCCTACGCTTATTATATGACCAATCACAAGTGATGATTATTAATTTTATGTTTGTAATCCAAATTGTTTTGTCATGTTTGGATGCCGAATGTGTATCACTATTGCTAGACACATCCAACTCTATTTCTAACACATGTTTTGACCCGTTTTGCTTGTCTAAGGCACTTTGTTACTCCCGTGACTTAACGGGTTTTCCTTGTTTACCAAATTTTCGATATAACAAGTAAGACTAACAATTAAACATAATGTAGTGAAACTATAAGTCGCGTACCTTCAAAGTGCACCCTTCAAACGTGTTTCACTTCCGGCTTGTCCACTTGACGATCCGGATGCTTTACCTAAAGAGTTCCATTCACCATCAATTTAGAACTCTTTTATAATCAATAACGGACAATTCATTTTGATATTCAAATCTGCGTCTTTGTCCGATTTTAACATTTTATTCATCACTTAGGCGTTTTATCAAACACCTAGCGGGTCAGATTTTTACAAAATCAAAACCAAGTTCATGACTTGTAATTTTCATCTAAACCAACTTCAATTAGGCACATTTACACATGTTTTAACTTCTATATTTCAGAATTTACCTCTTGAAACTCAGATTACACTAGAACAAGAATCACAATCCTAGTGTTCATCAAGTTTCTACAAACTTATTAGTCACCTACATTGGTGATTATAAACCTTACAAACCTTATGCAAGATTTTGATAAGAAATCATCTAGGGTTTATCCCTAGACACCATATTACTTCTAATTTCATCCATGCAAGACATAATCAAGCTTAATTTCAGTTCTTCACAATTAACCTAGAATTTAAGATGAATCAAAACATCAAGATTTTACATACCTTATGATCCCTTCAACTAGGTGATCATTAATTTGTGCTTGAAAATCGATTTAGACTTGATTATGACCTTCAATTTTGAGCTTTTGTGAGGATTTGGGTTTGAAGAGGGAATCCCTTATCGCTCCCTTGTTCTGATCGCCCAAACACGCATGCATATGGGTGTATAGTGTCTATTTTAACATTCAACTTTCAATCTTTGCAAGTTTGGTCCCTTAGCTTTTATTTAACTTATAATCTAGATGTTTTAACCTTATTATATGCCACTATAAGGCTCGTAGCTGACTGGGTTATAATTTCCCAGTTAGTTGGTTCTTGTTTGATTAATACTTTATAAATTCTGATTTAAAGTTTTATAAATTCCAGGTTGTTACAAGTCCACCCCCTTTAAAAGGGTTTCGTCCCCGAAACCAAATTACGTACTGAATAATGTCGGGTAGAGTCGTTGCATCTCCTCCTCGGATTCCCACGTGGTATCCGAACCCTTCCGGTGTTCCCATTTGACCTTTACTTGATTGATTTCTTTATTTCTTAAGATTTTTACCTTACGATCCAAAATCGCAATGGGCTTCACCACATAGTTAAGTCTATCATCCACCTCGATGTCATCGTAGTGGATATAAGTTGTTTCATCCGCTAAACATTTCTGAAGATGTGACACATGAAATGTGCTATGAATTCCGCTTAATTCTTCCGGTAGTTCAAGGCGGTATGCTACCTTCCCTACTCGTTCGACAATTGTAAACGGCCCAATAAATCTTGGGCTTAATTTTCCTCTCTTTCTAAATCGGATAACCCCCTTCAATGTTTGTATTGTTCTTTCACTCTGTCCATCCGTCTGAGGATGGTACGCAGTGCTAATGAACAATTTTGTTCCCATTTGATCTTGGAAATCTTGCCAAAAATTTGAGGTGAACCGGGTATCCCTATCGGACACGATGGATACCGGTACTCCGTGGCGTGCCACTATCTCATTAGTGTAAATCTCCGACATCTTTTCTGACGTATAAGTCTCACGTATTGGAATAAAGTGAGCACTCTTTGTCAATCTATCAACAACTACCCATATTACATCAAATCCGCGGTTCGTCTTTGGTAGTTTGGTTAACAGGTCCATTGTAATATGTTCCTATTTCCAAACCGGAATTTCCAACGGTTGGAGCTTATCGTATGGTTTTTGGTGTTCCGCCTTGACTTGTAGACATGTCAGGCACTTCTCCACGTATTTCACTACATCTCTTTTCATTCCGGGCCACCAATAGTTTTGTTTCAAGTCGTTATACATCTTGGTCGCTCCCGGATGGATGGAATAATGGGATTTGTGAGCTTCATCTAGTAGAAGCTTTTTAACTCCACATGTGTTAGGAACCCAGATTCTGTTGAAACGTGTTTTCAAACCGTGATTGCCTTCTTCAATATCTTTAAATTGGCCGACAATTCTTTCCTTTTTCCAGTTTTCTACCTTCACTGCTTCAACTTGTGCTTCTCGGATTCGTTCTAGTAGGCCCGAGGTTAAAATAAGCTGCATTAATTGTACTTGTATCGGGGCATAATCTGTCTTTCGACTTAACGCGTCTGCTACTACATTGGCTTTCCCGGGGTGGTAATGTATTTCACAATCGTAATCCTTGACCGTTTCCAACCACCGCCTTTGCCTCATGTTTAATTCCTTCTGATCGAAGAAATATTTCAATCTTTTATGGTCAGTAAAGATTGTACATTTTACCCCATACAAATAATGTCTCCATATTTTTAAGGCGAATACTACTGCTGCCAGCTCCAAATCATGAGTCGGGTATTTCTTTTCATGGATCTTCAGTTGCCTCGAGGCGTAGGCTATGACCTTGCCTCGTTGCATTAAAACACATCCGAGCCCCGAATGTGACGCATCCGAGTAAACCACCATGTCATCAACTTCTTCCGGTAACGTTAACATCGAAATGTGAGTTAACTTTTCTTTGAGCGTTTGGAAGGCTTCCTCTTGTTTGATGCCCCATATAAACTTTTCCTCCTTGCGAGTCAATTTGGTAAATGGTAAAGCAATTTTGGAGAAATCTTGTATGAATCTTCGATAATATCCCGATAGCCCTAAAAAGCTTCGGATTTCTGAGGGATTCCTTGGAGTGTTCCATTTTGACACGGCTTCTACTTTTGACGGATCCACTAGTACCCCGTCGGCACTAATGATATGCCCAAGAAACTGCACCTCTCGTGACCAGAAAGCGCACTTTGAGAATTTTGCATACAGCTTTTCTCGTCTGAGTGTCTCTAACACTTCTTGCAAATGATACACATGCTCAGCTTCATTCTTTGAATACACTAAAATGTCAACGATAAATACGATTACCGACTTATCCAGCATAGGTTTGCAAACCCGGTTCATGAGATCCATGAAAGCCGCGGGTGCGTTAGTCAACCCAAAGGGCATTACGAGGAACTCATAATGCCCGTATCGTGTACGAAAGGCCGTCTTTGGTACGTCTTCCTCCTTTACTTTCAACTGGTGATAACCCGATCTGAGATCAATCTTTGAGAACCAACTCGCTCCTTGTAGCTGGTCAAACAAGTCATCAATTCTTGGAAGTGGGTATCGATTTTTCACCGTGAGTTTGTTTAACTCCCGGTAGTCGATACACATACGCATACTACTATCCTTCTTTTACACAAATAGTACTGGTGCGCCCCACGGGGATACACTCGGTCGGATAAACCCTTTGTCGAGCAATTCTTGGATTTGAGACATCAATTCTTGTAGCTCCGACGGGGCGAGCCGATACGGCACCTTGGCCACAGGTTTTGCCCCGGAATCAATTCGATTCCGAACTCTACCTCCCGTTCTGGTGGTATTCCCGATAAATCTTCCGGGAACACATCTTCATAATCGTATACCACAGACACACCTCCGATTTTAAGGAACTCTTTCTCCAATTCATTTGCGTATACCATATATGCCTTGCATCCATGTTCCATAAGTTTGCGAGCTTCTAGCATTGTGCATACCACCGGGTTACCACCTTTTTCACCGTATATTGTAACGTGCTTTCCGCTAGGAGATGTTAGTTTTATTTCCTTTCGGAAACATGCCACCTTTGCGTGGTATCGGGACAACCAATCCATACCCACGATCACTTGAAATTCTCCCATTGACATTGGGATCAAGTCTATTGTGTATTCTTCGTCGTCAATGCTCAATTTACAATTTTCACATACATCACAAACGATAAAACTTTTGTTATTACCTATCTCTACTTCTAAAGGCATAGGTAATTTTGTTAGAACAAATGAAGGATGTCGAATAAACCCATATGAAATAAAGGATTTATTCACACCCGTATCAAATAATATACGCGTAGGAATCGAGTTTACAGCAAATATACCTGAAACCACTTCGGGTTCAACTTTTGCTTCTGCGGCAGTCAAGTGGAAAGATCTAGCCTTTGCTTTCGGGGCTTCACCTTTCGTGTCTTGCCCATCTTTCTTTCCTACTAGTTTCGAGCATTCCGATTTCTTGTGACCCGGTCGATAACAATTGTAGAAACCGTCACTTTTTCCGAGCATGACGAAGCCATATGACCCTTTTCCGACATATGGGGCAAGGTTTATCCTTGAAGCGACATTCGCCCCTATGACCCTTTCCACATAATTTACAATTTAGTGACCCGCCTTTTACATCTGGTTTCTTCCCTGTTTTGTTCATTCGCGCCTTCTTGGTAGGGCTCGGATTGACATTATGAGCCCTCCGTTCACCCCGTTCAACCTGCTTTCTCAATTCGATCTCCCGTTCCCGAGCAACATTTATGATATCGGTAAGGGTCTCGTATTTTGAAGGAGTCATAAACTCCCTATACCCGGCGCTCAACATATTGTAATAAAAATATATCTTCTGTTCTTCGTTTGTTATCAGTTCGTCACAAAACTTCATTTTATCCATAAACATTCCTGTGATCTTGTCTATGGACTCACCCCTGTGCCTAAGTTGCATGAACTCTTCCCTGATTCGATTTATGACCGCCTTGGGACTGTGGTGTTTAAGAAACGGCGTCTTAAATTTATCCCATGTCATGGCCTTAGCCGCTTCGTTTCCAATTTCTTTCTTTTTGTTATCCCACCAGTCTTTCGCTTGACCCCTTAATTGACCCGTACCATAGGCCACGTAGTCATCTTTGTCACAATGGGTCCTCTCAAATACCCCCTCGATATCACTTAGCCATCTCTGGCATACTATTGGGTCTACCCCCCCCCCCATTATAGACTGGCGGTTTGCACGCCATGAACTCCTTGTATGTACAAGGCTTTCGTCCTCCAGACTTTTCCTTTGCTAGATTGGCATTATCTTCTAATTTCTTGATTCTTTCCTCAACCACTGATAGTACTGTGTTCTGGATCTTATCAATGAAACCAGACAAACTATTTTCGATTGCCTTTCCAACCTCCTCGGCAATCACTTCTCTTGTTTGCTCGGTGACTCTTGGCACCGCATCATCATTACTTTCATCCGCCATCTTTAATACTGAAATGTTTACATTGACCATTAAACATTTCATTTATAACATATGATTTACTTGTTTTGGTTTAATCAAGTTCATAACTTGATTCAACCGTTCTTGTTTCATGCATTTCCTGTGTTTGAGTGAACTTACACACTCTTTTCATGCATATTTGTTCATGTTTGATTTCTATATTCTCTAAATCTACTTAAAACAATTAACTCTTACCAGATTCTTGATCAAGCTTGAACCGAACACACCTTATTGACAACCCTTAGCTCTGATTACCAACTTGTAAGACCCAACTTAAACTAACAGAATTAATAATATATATAACTTGCATTTAGTACAAAATTTACGAGTTTACAAAAATTTTCATGATTTTAAGACCTTACAAGGTCATAACATTCAAGTCATCATGCTACTAGTTAACTTTAAAAACATAGTTTCAAGTGTTCACATATTACTAAAACAAAATAAACAAAATGCGGAAGCTTCATTTGGTGCGTTCGGTTCTTGATAGTTGCTTGATCACCATCCGGATTAGGTCCATCTTCACCTACGGTCAAAACCATGGAAATAATTAGTTTTGACACTTTAATAATCGAGCATAAACAAGTTCCGTGCTTAAACAATTCAAAAACAAGAAAAATCCACACTGTTTGGTGGTCGCGCTACGCGACGGAGACCACCTCCGGTGGTCGCGTGACGCCACCACCACTCGCGTCGCACGACGGGCCAAGCCGTGGCGTAGCTCCACAATCTGATTTCGACAGATTGTTGTTTGGTTGGAGCTGCAATTCAGCCCAACACTCTTTTTCTCAATTCCAAACTTCAAATCGACATAACTTTTTACTCGGGCGTCCGTTTTAACCGATTCTTTTTCCTACGCGACCGTAATTTAATTACGGACGCGTTTATCAACACGATTTGCATAAAAATATCATTTCAAGAGCAGTTGGCTTTTAATTCATCTCTTGTTTATTTGACCCATTTGTTTACAAGTTCACTAACTTGTATTATTGACATCTCTAATTTCAAACCATATCACCCGTTTCCATGTCTACCAATTATGGCTTTTCGCTCCCCTCCCGAGAGCACTTATGCAATAACTATCATGCTTAATTCCAAGGATTTAATCATGCTTTTCGGAATCGATTGACAAACAAATGTTCCGAACTATAATCCCTCTACAAGGGCTCATGCTTTTACAACGAATTAGCGTATCCGTTACACAGCCTACGCTTATTATATGACCAATCACAAGTGATGATTATTAATTTTATGTTTGTAATCCAAATTGTTTTGTCATGTTTGGATGCCGAATGTGTATCACTATTGCAAGACACATCCAACTCTATTTCTAACACATGTTTTGACCCGTTTTGCTTGTCTAAGGCACTTTGTCACTCCCGTGACTTAACGGGTTTTCCTTGTTTACCAAATTTTCGATATAACAAGTAAGACTAACAATTAAACATAATGTAGCGAAACTATAAGTCGCGTACCTTCAAAGTGCACCCTTCAAACGTGTTTCACTTCCGGCTTGTCCACTTGACGATCCGGATGCTTTACCTAAAGAGTTTCATTCACCATCAATTTAGAACTCTTTTATAATCAATAACGGACAAGTCATTTTGATATTCAAATCTGCGTCTTTGTCCGATTTTAGCATTTTATTCATCACTTAGGCGTTTTATCAAACACCTAGCGGGTCAGATTTTTACAAAATCAAAACCAAGTTCATGACTTGTAATTTTCATCTAAACCAACTTCAATTAGGCACATTTACACATGTTTTAACTTCTATATTTCAGAATTTACCTCTTGGAACTCAGATTACACTAGAACAAGAATCACAATCCTAGTGTTCATCAAGTTTCTACAAACTTATTAGTCACCTACATTGGTGATTATAAACCTTAAAAACCTTATGCAAGATTTTGATAAAAAATCATCTAGGGTTTATCCCTAGACACCATATTACTTCTAATTTCATCCATGCAAGACATAATCAAGCTTAATTTCAGTTCTTCACAATTAACCTAGAATTTAAGATGAATAAAAACATCAAGATTTTACATACCTTATGATCCCTTCAACTAGGTGATCATTAATTTGTGCTTGAAAATCGATTTAGACTTGATTATGACCTTCAATTTTGGGCTTTTGTGAGGATTTGGGTTTGAAGAGGGAATCCCTGATCGCTCCCTTGTTCTGATCGACCCAGACACGCACGCATGTGTGTGTTTGGTGTGTTAATTTCTATTTTAACATTCAACTTTCAATCGTTGCAAGTTTGGTCCCTTAGCTTTTATTTAACTTATAATCTAGATGTTTTAACCTTATTATATGCCACTACAAGGCTCGTAGCTGACTGGGTTATAATTTCCCAGTTAGTTGGTTCTTGTTTGATTAATACTTTATAAATTCTGATTTAAAGTTTTATAAATTCCGGGTTGTTACAAGTCCACCCCCCTTAAAAGGGTTTCGTCCCCGAAACCAAATTACGTACCGAATAACGTAGGGTAGAGTCGTTGCATCTCCTCCTCGGATTCCCATGTGGTATCCGAACCCTTCCGGTGTTCCCATTTGACCTTTACTTGATTGATATCTTTATTTCTTAAGATTTTTACCTTACGATCCAAAATCGCAATGGGCTTCACCACATAGTTAAGTCTATCATCCACCTCGATGTCATCGTAGTGGATATAAGTTGTTTCATCCGCTAAACATTTCTGAAGATGTGACACATGAAATGTGCTATGAATTCCGCTTAATTCTTCCGGTAGTTCAAGGCGGTATGCTACCTTCCCTACTCGTTCGACAATTGTAAACGGCAATAAATCTTGGGCTTAATTTTCCTCTCTTTCTAAATCGGATAACCCCCTTCCATGGGGATACCTTGAGCATGACTTTGTTGCCAACCTGAAACTCGATTGGCCTTCGCCTTTTGTCTGCATACGACTTTTGTCTATCTTGTGTCGCTTTCAAGTGTGCCCGAACCACCTCAATCTTTTCATTAGTGGCTCGGACTATATCCTTGTGAACGAGTTCACGTGGACCCACCTCATCCCAACACGCCGGGGTCCGGAACTTTCTACCGTAAAGCACTTCATACGGTGCCATCCCGATACTAGCATTGTTATTATATGAAAACTCGACCAATGGTAGATAAACATCCCAACTGCCTCCGAAGTCGATTATACATGCCCGTAGCATGTCTTCCAATGTTTGTATTGTTCTTTCACTCTGTCCATCCGTCTAAGGATGGTACGCAGTGCTAATGAACATTTTTGTTCCCATTTGCTCTTGGAAATCTCGCCAAAAATTTGAGGTGAACCGGGTATCCCTATCGGACACGATGGATACCTGTACTCCGTGGCGTGCCACTATCTCATTAGTGTAAATCTCCGACATCTTTTCTGACGTATAAGTCTCACGTATTGGAATAAAGTGAGCACTCTTTGTCAATCTATCAACAACTACCCATATTGCATCAAATCCGCGGTTCGTCTTCGGTAGTTTGGTTAACAAGTCCATTGTAATATGTTCCCATTTCCAAACTGGAATTTCCAACGGTTGGAGCTTACCGTATGGTTTTTGGTGTTCCGCCTTGACTTGTAGACATGTCAGGCACTTCTATATTTCACTACATCTCTTTTCATTCCGGGCCACCATTAGTTTTGTTTCAAGTCGTTATACATCTTGGTCGCTCCCGGATGGATGGAATAACGGGATTTGTAAGCTTCATCTAGTAGAAGCTTTTTAACTCCACATGTGTTAGGAACCCAGATTCTGTTGAAACGTGTTTTCAAACCGTGATTGCCTTCTTCAAGATCTTTAAATTAGCCGACAATTCTTTCCTTTTCCAGTTTTCTACCTTCACTGCTTCAACTTGTGCTTCTCGGATTCGTTCTAGTAGGCCCGAGGTTAAAATAAGCTGCATTGATTGTACTTGTATCGGGGCATAATCTGTCTTTCGACTTAACGCGTCTGCTACTACATTGGCTTTCCCGGGGTGGTAATGTATTTCACAATCGTAATCCTTGACCGTTTCCAACCACCGCCTTTGCCTCATGTTTAATTCCTTCTGATCGAAGAAATATTTCAAACTTTTATGGTCAGTAAAGATTGTACATTTTACCCCATACAAATAATGTCTCCATATTTTTAAGGCGAATACTACTGCTGCCAGCTCCAAATCATGAGTCGGGTATTTCTTTTCATGGATCTTCAGTTACCTCGAGGCGTAGGCTATGACCTTGCCTCGTTGCATTAAAACACATCCGAGCCCCGAATATGACGCATCCGAGTAAACCACCATGTCATCAACTTCTTCCGGGAACACATCTTCATAATCGCATACCACAGGCACGTCTCCGATTTTAAGGAACTCTTTCTTCAATTCATTTGCGTATACCATATATGCCTTGCATCCATGTTTCATAAGTTTGGGAGCTTCTAGCATTGTGCATACCACCGGGTTACCGCCTTTTTCACCGTATATTGTAACGTGCTTTCCACTAGGAGATGTTAGTTTTATTTACTTTCGGAAACATGCCACCTTTGCTTGGTATCGGGACAACCAATCCATACCCACGATCACTTGAAATTCTCCCATTGACATTGGGATCAAGTCTATTGTGTATTCTTCGTCGTCAATGCTCAATTTACAATTTTCACATACATCACAAATGATAAAACTCTTGTTATTACCTATCTCTACTTCTAAAGGCATAGGTAATTTTGTTAGAACAAATGAAGGATGTCGAATAAACCCATATGAAATAAAAGATTTATTCGCACCCGTATCAAATAATATACGCGCAGGAATTGAGTTTACAACAAATATACCTGAAACCACTTCGGGTTCAACTTTTGCTTCTGCGGCAGTCAAGTGGAAAGATCTAGCCTTTGCCTTCGGGGCTACACCTTTCGTGTCTTGCCCATCTTTCTTTCCTACTGGTTCCGAGCATTCCGATTTCTTGTGACCCGGTCGATAACAATTGTAGCAAACCGTCACTTTTTCCAGGCATGACGAAGCCATATGCCCTGTTTTATGACATATGGGGCAAGGTTTATCCTTGAAGCGACATTCGCCCCTATGACCCTTTCCACATAATTTACAATTTAGCGACCCGCCTTTTACATCTGGTTTCTTCCCTGTTTCGTTCATTCGCGCCTTCTTGGTAGGGCTCGGATTGACATTATGAGCCCTCCGTTCACCCCGTTCAACCTGCTTTCTCAATTCGATCTCCCGTTCCCGAGCAACATTTATGATCTCGGTAAGGGTCTCGTATTTTGAAGGAGTTATAAACTCCCTATACTCGGTGCTCAACATATTGTAATAATAATATATCTTCTGTTCTTCGTTTGTTATCAGTTCGTCACAAAACTTCATTTTATCCATAAACATTCCCGTGATCTTGTCTATGGACTCACCCTTGTGCCTAAGTTGCATGAACTCTTCCTTGATTCGATTTATGACCGCCTTGGGACTGTGGTGTTTAAGAAACGGCGTCTTAAATTCATCCCATGTCATGGCCTTAGCCGCTTCGTTTCCAATTTCTTTCTTTTTGTTATCCCACCAGTCTTTCGCTTGACTCCTTAATTGACCCGTACCATAGGCCACGTAGTCATCTTCGTCACAATGGGTCCTCTCAAATTCCCCCTCGATATCACTTAGCCATCTCTGGCATACTATTGGGTCTACCACCCCATTATAGACGGGCGGTTTGCACGCCATGAACTCCGTGTATGTACAAGGCTTTCGTCCTCCAGACTTTTCCTTTGCTAGATTGGCATTATCTTCCAATTTCTTGATTCTTTCCTCAACCACTGATAGTAATGTGTTCTGGATCTTATCGATGAAACCAGACAAACTATTTTTGATCGCCTTTCCAACTTCCTCGGCAATCACTTCTCTTGTTTGCTCGGTGACTCTTGGCACCGCATCATCATTACTTTCATCCGCCATCTTTAATACTGAAATGTTTACATTGACCGTTAAACATTTCAATTATAACATATGATTTACTTGTTTTGGTTTAATCAAATTCATAACTTGATTCAACCGTTCTTGTTTCATGCATTTCCTGTGTTTGAGTGAACTTACACACTCTTTTCATGCATATTTGTTCATGTTTCATTTCTATGTTCTCTAAATCTACTTAAAACAATTAACTCTTACTGGATGCTTGATCAAGCTTGAACCGAACACACCTTATTGACAACCCTTAGCTCTGATTACCAACTTGTAAGACCCAACTTAAACTAACAGAATTAATAATATATATAACTTGCATTTAGTACTAAATTTATGAGTTTACAAAAATTTTCATGATTTTAAGACCTTACAAGGTCATAACATTCAAGTCATCATGCTACTAGTTAACTTTAAAAACATAGTTTCAAGTGTTCACATATTACTAAAACAAAATAAACAAAATGCGGAAGCTTCATTTGGTGCGTTCGGTTCTTGATAGTTGCTTGATCACAATCCGGATTAGGTCCATCTTCACCTACGGTCAAAACCATGGAAATAATTAGTTTTGACACTTTAATAATCGAGCATAAACAAGTTCCGTGCTTAAACAATTCAAAAACAAGAAAAATCCACGCTGTTTGGCGGTTGCGCTACGCGACGGAGACCACCTCCGGTGGTCGCGTGACGCCACCACCCGTCGCGTCGCTCGACAGGTTTTATGCTTGGCTGTGGCGTAGCGCCACGGTCTAATTTCAACAGATTGTTGTTTGGTTGGAGCTGCAATTCAGCCCAGCACTCTTGTTCTCAATTCCAAACTTCAAATCGACATAACTTTTGACTCGGGAGTCCGTTTTAACCGATTCTTTTTCCTACGCGACCGTAATTTAATTACGGACGCGTTTATCAACACGATTTGCATAAAAATATCATTTCAAGAGCAGTTGGATTTTAATTCATCTCTTGTTTATTTGACCCATTTGTTTACGAGTTCTCTAACTTGTATTATTGACATCTCTAATTTCAAACCATATCAACCGTTTCCATGTCTACCAATTATGGCTTTTCGCTCCCCTCCCGAGAGCACTTATGCAATAACTATCATGCTTAATTCCAAGGATTTAATCATGCTTTTCGGAATCGATTGACAAACAAATGTTCCGAACTATAATCCCTCTACAAGGGCTCATGCTTTTACAACGAATTAGCGTATCCGTTACACGGCCTACGCTTATTATATGACCAATCACAAGTGATGATTATTAATTTTATGTTTGTAATCCAAATTGTTTTGTCATGTTTGGATGCCGAATGTGTATTACTATTGCTAGACACATCCAACTCTATTTCTAACCCATGTTTTGACCCGCTTTGCTTGTCTAAGGCACTTTGTGACTCCCGTGACTTAACGGGTTTTCCTTGTTTACCAAATTTTCGATATAACAAGTAAGACTAACAATTAAACATAATGTAGCGAAACTATAAGTCGCGTACCTTCAAAGTGCACCATTCAAACGTGTTTCACTTCCGGCTTGTCCACTTGACGATCCGGATGCTTTACCTAAAGAGTTCCATTCACCATCAATTTAGAACTCTTTTATAATCAATAACGGACAACTCATTTTGATATTCAAATCTACGTCTTTGTCCGATTTTAACATCTTATTCATCACTTAGGCGTTTTATCAAACACCTAGCGGGTCAGATTTTTACAAAATTAAAACCAAGTTCATGACTTGTAATTTTCATTTAAACCAACTTCAATTAGGCACATTTACACATGTTTTAACTTCTATATTTCAGAATTTACCTCTTGGAACTCAGATTACACTAGAACAAGAATCACAATCCTAGTGTTCATCAAGTTTCTACAAACTTATTAGTCACCTACATTGGTGATTATAAACCTTACAAACCTTATGCAAGATTTTGATAAGAAATCATCTAGGGTTTTTTCCTAGACACCATATTACTTCTAATTTCATCCATGCAAGACATAATCAAGCTTAATTTCAGTTCTTCACAATTAACCTAGAATTTAAGATGAATCAAAACATCAAGCTTTTACATACCTTATGATCCCTTCAACTATGTGATCATTAATTTGTACTTGAAAATCGATTTAGACTTGATTATGACCTTCAATTTTGAGCTTTTGTGAGGATTTGGGTTTGAAGAGGGAATCCCTGATCGCTCCCTTGTTCTGATCGACCCAGACACGCACTCACGCATGTGTGTGTTTGGTGTGTTAATTTCTATTTTACCATTCAACTTTCAATCTTTGCAAGTTTGGTCCCTTAGCTTTTATTTAACTTATAATCTAGATGTTTTAACCTTGTTATATGCCACTACAAGGCTCGTAGCTGACTGGGTTATAATTTCCCAGTTAGTTGGTTCTTGTTTGATTAATACTTTATAAATTCTGATTTAAAGTTTTATAAATTCTGGGTTGTTACATTTTATTATTTTTTGAATTTTCTGGACACTTTATTATTTTTTAGAATTTTTTAATATTTTTTAGATTTTTTTTATTTTTAATTTTTTTTAATTTTTTTAATTTTCCGGATTTTTTTGAATTTTTATAATTTTTTATCATTTTTAGGATTTTTTTAGAATTTTTAGTTATTTTTTATTTCTTGGAATTTTTAGGATATTTTTATTTTTTTAGAATTTTTTTGATTTTTTAGAATTTTTTGATTTTTTAGAATTTTTTGATTTTTTATTATTTTTAGGATTTTTTAGAATTTTTTTATTTTTTAATTATTTTTTGATTTCTTGGAATTTTTTTCATTTTTCAGAATTTTTTTGATTTTTTAGAATTTTTTAGAGTTTTTTTAAAATTTTATAATTTTTTGGATTTTTTGGATTTTTTATTATTTTTTGTGATTTTTTAGAGTTTTTTTTAATTTTTAGAATTTTTTGGATTTTTTAGAATTTTTTATCATGTCCAAATACATCTTGACAAAAACCTATCTTGACCTAAACCCATTCTAACTCATTTCTTAATAAACCCATTCTAACCCAAACCCATCCTAACCCATACCCATTCTAACCCATTACCCAAATCTACCCAACCCACCCATTTTGCCACTCCTAGTTCAAAACACTTGTGTTTTTAACTTTTCTTTTTTATAATATCGTGTTTTACTTATTTTATAAACATATAATTGAGTTTTGATATTTGTTGTTGTCAAGGACCATCTATATTACCCGTCAGCGAACAGTGAGAACCAAAACCGTATTTTCTCATACTTGAAGACTAAACTGTAAAACAGGCATACCGCATGAACTATCGGTGTAATCAACTCATGTCAAACTATCAAAGTGTCAACTCTGGTAACATGCATGGGGTCGGATCTTGCATTGCCAGATGCCATCTTTCTTTCGACTTTCTTAGGCCCAACTACTTGTGTATTTCTCTAGAGTTTAGTCCACTGAAACAAACACATATAGACCATTGACATGAACCAAATTATTACTAAGATCACCCATAGCGGGGGGTTTTTGGGCGTTTTCTCCAAAAAAAAAAAAAAAAACCCCTCCACGCCTTGGAACCACCCCCTTTGGCTTTTAAAAAAAAAAAATTGTTTTGGCGTTCTTTTTTCCACGCCTTTGTTCATTCTTTTTTACCAATGACTTTTCTGATGGTTTTCGTTTGACCAATATGATTTTTTTGATGGTTTTTTTTATTTAACTCTATTACACCAATTTTAACATAATTCCTCACAATGCCCACATCCCCACTACACCCATTTTAGAAAAACGCCCCATAATGCCCCATTGCTAACTGGACTGCCACATGACGCAAAACGCCCAAGAGTGAGGGCATTATTTATATATACCACTACACATGGTCTAACACTATTTTTTTTTTTTTTCTGAAGAGCAAGAAATTTTATAAACCAAAGCAAGATACTAGAGCATGTCAAAGAAAGCATACAAGATCTGACATTATAGATTACATTTTAAATCACACCAAGAATTCCAACCCAACCCCGGGTGTGCTTTCTGCCTTGTTTTGTATCCATGTGAAAGGATTCGTCTTTATGTTTCCACAACACCATCACCCGATTTTGACCCCTTTTTAAAGATTTTATTATTCCTCGCTCCTCACAACATCCAAAACGTCACCAAGAGTATCGAAAGAAGCAACTTCCTCCCCTGGCTCGATTCTTGAATATGGTTCGGGAACTCCAAGACCTAGGAATTTTGCACTAATCGCAAACTCTAACCCATCTTTCTATGCAAACGAACAGTTTATTAGGAGATCGTCAGGTGTCTCATCTTCCACACCACACATACCACAAACTTGGGAATCAATAGCAACTTTTTCTCCCACTTGGTGCATAGTGAGGCACTGGTGGGCAATGATAGGAGACTCAGGGAAACCTGGGTTGGATCCTTGAGTCAAACGGGTTTTACCGGTAATTTCACCGTCGTGCATACGGACGGGTGGGTTACCGGGTTTTCCTCGGAATTGGTTGTTAGGATCGGAGGCTCTCATGATTGTGTTTGTTTGTAATAAATGAATAATGAATGATCATGATTCAATGATTTATGCAGCGGAAATGAACACAAACTTTGTAAACACAATCAAAGAGGAAAATAGATTTCATTAGTTGAAAGATTACAAATCAAAATATTACAATGCATGCTTACAAACTAAGCTCCCCCTCAGCCTGATGCTCCATGGTTGATCGCACAAGATGAAAGAATTAGACTAGAGGAGAAGAACTCACTCAGTCAATCAAATGTAACAGTACAGGGTACTGTTCCATTTATAGGCAAATCAAACCACTGAAGCATCTAAGCTGACGTCACCATGAAAGTGACATCTAACAACCTAACAACCTATAACCACTGTTCTTATACAAACACTGCTAATCTTAACCACTGACTTTATACAAAACAAGTGACACACTAAACTACTGCTTTCTCCTTTCATCAGTGCTTTCCTCAAGGTTGATCAGTCCTTGTGTGGGCAGTCCTTTAGCATCAGTAGATTGAACCAGCAGTGTTTACTCCTTAACAGTCTTCAGGGTTTCATCAGCAGTTTGAAGGACAGCAGCTGTTGTATACGGACAGTGGATAGAGGCCATCAGATGTTATAAACACTTTCAAGGGGAAAGCTTGATGTAAACTACTGCTTATTATGAATCCACTGTTGTGAACCAGTTTTGGCTTTCGTTATCTGTTCCTCTGATAGGGTTCAATCCCAATGATCTCCCCCTGGAACAGATAATGCCAAAACACTTCATTATTTAGGATTTTTATTGTCTCATCAGAAGTTCCCTAACTTGTCCTTTAAATTGCAATTCAAAATCCATAGAACTTGTATCCTCCTCATCCCTACAAAGTATAAGCTCAAGGAGATCTTGTAGATCTTCAACACTCAGGCCCATAGCTTGTTCCCTTGATATGTGCTTTACTTCTCCATTGGATCTGAACAGTGTCAATACATGGGTCTTTTGATCAGACGTCCATTTTAGTATTTTTGAACCCAATGGGTTTCTTGGGAGAGGTTTATTTACTGATGAGGAGTTTGGTGATGCTGGCCTTGTGAAAATTTGCTGAGCAGTACCCTGAACTTTTGCTGGTTCAGAGTTTTCAGCTGACATTTGTTTGAAAGCCTTGTTTATGATTTCATTTGCTGCAGCTATATCTTCTGCAATTTCTTTTTCAATCTGCTCTTATCTCTTTCTTTGATCTATCTCAATGACTGAGACATCTGCTGATGTGATCAGTGGTTCAGAAGTTTTGATCTGCTGTGATGTGTGTAAAATGCAACATATAAATTACATCAAATAAGGCATAAAACTAACCCTTTTTAAGTACTAATATTGGAAAAAGAGTGTTTTTGTCTTCCTTTTGTATTTTCAGGATTAAATGAGCTCAAAAACACAAAAGAAGCAAAAAGACAGCTAATTCCAACATAAATACAAGGAAAGGAACACTAGTGGACTGCCCGACCCCTCAACGGCACCTTCCAAAGCAAAATAGAGAAGGCGGAAGGCTGAACACGCCCCGTGCTCAGCCAGCACGTGGCCGTGCCCAAGAAGCAGCAGAAAAGACAAACCTATAGAAGCTTCTATTGCCCACCACGGGCCGTGCCCATCGGACACGGGGGCGTGTCGAAAGTACAGCAGGCGCATTAATTGTAATTGCGAATTACAATTAATGAGGAGAGAGAGTGTCAGACAGGCACGGGGCCGTGCCCAGCTCTCTGTTCAGCCTATAAATAGGAGTGCTTGGATTCATTTCAACTCATCCCTTGGCACACCACCTCTCTCACACTTCATCCACCACCCACCACCATCACAACACCATCATCCATTGTCCATCGTAGAGTGTGTGAGTCGTCTCGGGATCCAAGATTGATCGTAAGAGTTCTTGACAATCAAGGCCATGTTTGCCTAAGTCTCTTACATCACTTGGTGAAGACAAAGTGTCTAGTATAATACTTTTTATTTCTAATCTTTTGCACTTTTTATTTGGTTTTGTATTAATGACTTTAATAACTAGTTACTTATGTTGAAGGTGATCTTTCCTTATCATTTGTCCGTGGTGTCTTGGCATTATTTTACTGTCTATATAAAATAAAGGATTTTCACCATTCATATCTCTACGGTCTATATGGAGGTATGTTGGCTACCTGGTCGGGGGTTAAGGGAACGGTTTGGTAAAGGTCTTGCCATTGTTCAGCGTTTAGAGGTCCTGCAATGGACCTGGGTCAAATTTAGTAGGACCTCCTTCAATACTTCACGGTATTGGATGGCGGGGGTCCAAACTCTTTGATCCCCTCATAAGTTAACTACTATTAATACCATAACCCGGCTATTTAGGACTGTATCCCTGCTGACTCAGACTACTTAGCCGAGGGTAACGTCACCGCCAAAAGCGGGGCCTACCACAATACTGCATTAATAACTTAATTCATTATATTCCAATAATCCACCCTTTTAGGATTGTATCCTTGCTGACTCAAACTACTGGGGTGAGGGTAACGTCACCTTCAAAAGAGGGGCCTACTACAATAACTAAGATAATCTCTTAATTATGTGCAAAAGTGCGGAAATAATCAAAGGTTATACTAGATACGAGTCGGAACCAAGTGATTCATCTTGTCTATCTGTTTTTTATTTTATTTTTATTTTTCAGCATTTTAGTTAGTTTTTATCTTTTCTTAGTTTAAAACATTTTTCTAAACTTTTTGTTTTGATTAGACGTTGAGGATAAACCGGTACTAAAAGCTCTTGTGTCCTTGGACGACCTCGGTATCTTACCAACGCTATACTACGCTCACGATGGGTGCACTTGCCCATATGTGTGTTTAGTGTTAGTAAAATATCGTGTTTTATAAATTTAAAACTTGGCTAAAATAAGTGTTAAAGGGCTTAAAATATACACCTAATATATATAACACTTCACACGCATCAAGTTTTTGGCGCCGTTGCCGGGGACACAAGGATTTTAAGAAAGCTTAAAATCGACGGCCTAATCAGTTTTTCAAAACCTTTTTAAAAGCGCGCACATTTTTCTACATTTTAGTTTAGTTTTGCATTTACAGTAACCTGTACACGGGGCCGTGTTCACTGAACACGGGGCCGTGCTGCACATTTTCATAAAAACACCCAGTAACAGAAGCTTGAACACGGGCCGTGCTCACTGAACACGCCCCGTGCTCAACGAAATCAGTAAATTTAATTAAAAGGCCCAGATACAGATCCTGAACACGGGGCCGTGCTCACTGAACACGGGGCCGTGTCTAGCCTCTGTTTCCGTTTTTCTTTTTGTTTTCTGATCTCGAGACTCGGTTGTGGTCTGCTGAGTGATTCTTATGGATCAATACTCAGGAGATTACAACTACACCTATGAGGAGGATGATTATAGGGGTAATTATTGCACTAATTGTCGTAATGCACGCTCGATTCAAAATAATCACTCATATCAACCATCCAATTCATACACCTACTATGAGGAGCCCAGGTACGAGCCATCAACTTCATATACATCCTATGAAGACCAAAGGTATGAACCTCCTCCCTCATACTCATATTTTGATGAACCAAGGTATGAGCCCTCATACTCATACTTTGAGGAACCAAGATATGAGCCACCACCTTCATATACTTACTATGAGGAACCTTGGTGTGAACAACCCACCTCATATGAGTATTATGGAGAACAAAATTACGAACCTTATCCATCATATGCTTACAATGAAGAACAATGGTGCGAACCATCAACTTCATATGAGTATTATGAGGAGCAAAGGGTCGAACAACCGGATTCAAGCTTAGAAAATTCCGATTCTTTTTCTATAACCGAAGTGACCGATAGGATATTAGAACACATTATAGTCATCGATCGATGTATAAAAGAAGCTCGCGCAAGGGAAGGGGAGTCCCGCGCAAGAGAAGAACTAAAAAAGGAAGAGATAACTGAAAATGTAAAAATGGAAGAACAAATAAGTGAAAAACCGACACATGAGTTAAACAACGAAAAACGTGAGTCCGACAACGTTAAAATTCAAGAAGAGTCTAATTTTAAAGAAATTAATCTCTTGTCACCTTCTTTCGAAAATCATTGTTTAGTACCCACTCATGCTAAGTTTTTAAAAGAGTTAAACACTAACACTAAAATTGACGAAACGGTAAGTGTTAAGTTAACTAATGATCAAACTTCACTAATAAAAGAAGACCCGTTTGAAATTAACATTACACCGGTTCCATGTTTCTTTCAAAATTCGTTTATTAGTAATGTCACAATCGATAAAGATCTTTGTGTTAACATAATGCCTAACTACATTTTCGAAAAATTAAGTATTAGTGATTTTTCTCCACTTCAAATACCCATTTTTCTATCCAATCGGAAAGTAATAAAATCAATCGGTATAGTTGAAGATGTCTTGGTTCAAACAAATCAAATGGTAATCCCAACCGACTTTGTCATCCTCGATGACGCTCCTCTAGTGTTGGGACGACCATTTGTAAAAACTCATGAAGCTTTGAAAAACCGGAAGTTCAACAATCTACCTCTTCAATTAGGGGCATTTAAAAGAAGTGTCGATCTCGAACGATCAATGAAATATCCATTCGGCAATAATGACCCCCTAATTGAAGATGAACCACCCGATACAAGTGAAGAGATTGACCACTTTGTTGAAGAAGAGGTCGCCATAGAACAAACTTTTAAAGTTCTTGATCGAAATGAGCAACCAAATAAGGAGTCTCCTAAAGACCCACCACTTGAGCTCAAAGAACTTCCAAAAGGTTTGGAATATGCTTTTCTAGACAAAGATGGTAAGTTGCCTGTAATTATTTCGTCTAAATTAGATAACTTAGAAAAAGAAAAATTAATTAATCTTTTGAAAAAACACAAAAATGCAATAGCTTGGAAACTCGTAGACATAAAAGGAATTAGTCCTTCTATGTGCACACACAAAATTTTGATGAATGATGACTACAAATCGGTCATACAACCACAACGTCGAGTAAATCCAAATGTTCAAGAAGTGGTTAAAAACGAAGTCATCAAGCTACTTGACGCCGGACTTATCTATCCTATCTCCGATATTCCTTGGGTAAGTCCCGTCCAAGTAGTTCCAAAGAAAGGAGGTATGACGGTAATAACTAACGAAAAGAATGAACTAATACCAACGAGAACTGTCACAGGATGGAGAGTATGTATAGATTATAGACGATTAAATGAAGCAACAAGAAAGGATCACTTTCCTTTACCCTTCATTGATCAAATGTTAGAAAGATTATCCGGTCATAAATTTTACTGTTTCTTAGATGGTTTTTCAGGTTACTTTCAAATCCCGATAGCACCCGAAGACCAAGAAAAGACGACTTTCACATGTCCCTATGGAACTTTTGCTTATCGACGCATGCCGTTTGGTCTATGCAATGCCCCAGCAACATTCCAACGTTGCATGGTAGCCATTTTCCATGACATGATAGAAAAGACAATGGAAGTCTTTATGGACGACTTTTCTATCTTTGGGGATTCATATGACCAATGCCTCGATAATCTTGAACGAATGCTATCCCGATGTGAGGAAACTAACCTCGCCCTTAACTGGGAAAAATGCCATTTCATGGTAACGGAGGGAATAGTACTCGGTCACAAGATCTCAAGCGAAGGAATGGAAGTGGATCGAGCCAAAATAGATACCATTTCTAGATTACCACCTCCATCCTCCGTACGAGCTATCAGAAGTTTCCTAGGGCATGCCGGATTTTATAGACGATTTATCAAAGACTTTTCAAAAATCTCAAGACCTCTAACAAAGTTACTTGAAAAAGATGCTCCTTTCATCTTTGACAAGGATTGCAATCAAGCATTTCTAACCCTAAAGGAAATGCTAGTCAATGCACCTATCATGATAGCGCCTGATTGGAAATTTCCTTTCGAAATCGTGTGTGATGCCAGTGACTTTGCAGTTGGAGCTGTCTTGGGACAGAGAAAAGAAAAGCATTTCCACCCAATCTATTATGCTAGTAAAACACTTAATGATGCACAAGAAAATTACACAACAACTGAAAAAGAGTTACTAGCTGTGGTGTTTGCTTTTGATAAGTTTCGTTCTTATCTTGTTCTTTCTAAAACTATAGTCTATACAGACCATGCAGCCATTCGATATCTCTTCAAGAAGCAAGAGGCAAAACCACGTTTGATTAGGTGGATTCTACTCTTCCAAGAATTTGACATTGAAATCAAGGACAAAAGAGGAGCAGAAAATACCGCAGCAGATCATCTTTCACGCTTAGAAGACCCAGCTTTGGAGGCAACCAGGGACGAGCAAATCAACGAAAAATTTCCAACTGAGTCCCTGGAAATGGTGGAATACAAGGAAGAACCATGGTACGCCGACTATGCTAACTACCTAGCTAGCGGTATAGTCGCAAAAGGATGGCCGCATCATCAAAGAAAAAAATTCTTTGCCAATGTGAAACACTACTTTTGGGAAGATCCATATCTTTTCAAAATGTGTGCCGACCAACTCGTCAGACGATGCGTACATGGTAGTGAAGCACGAAGAATTCTCCGCCATTGTCATGAAGGTCCATACGGAGGACATCATGGTGCTGCTAGTACCGCACGAAAGGTATTCGATTCAGGATTTTATTGGCCAACCATTTACAAAGACGCTCAGAGTCTTGTAAAAACATGTGATGCTTGCCAAAGAACAGGTAATATTTCTTCCAAAAACGAAATGCCACAAAATGGCATTCTTGTTTGTGAAATTTTTGATGTGTGGGGACTCGACTTTATGGGACCTTTCCCACCATCGAAAGGAAACAAATATATACTTGTGGCAGTAGATTACTTGTCTAAATGGGCCGAGGCACTTCCAACAAATGATGGAAGAGTCGTGGTAAGATTTCTGAAAAAATTATTCTCTCGTTTTGGCACACCTAAAGCTTTAATAAGTGATAGAGGTACCCATTTTTGCAACCATCAACTTGAAATTTTTTTAACAAGATATGGGGTCTATCACCGGGTTTCAACAGCATATCACCCTCAAACAAACGGACAAGCCGAAGTGACTAATAGAGGTTTAAAACGAATACTCGAAAAAACCATAGGGTTAAATAAAAAGGAATGGGCTGATAAATTAGACGATGCTTTATGGGCTTTTCGAACCGCTTATAAAACAACAATAGGAACAACCCCGTATAAGCTAGTCTATGGAAAAAGTTGTCATTTGCCAGTAGAAATTGCACACAAAGCCTACTGGGCAATCAAAAATGTAAACTTAGATTTAGAATTTGCTGGTAAAAATCGATTTTGTCAATTAAATGAATTAGACGAGCTTAGGAATTATGCATACTCAAACTCTGAAATTTATAAAGAAAGAATGAAAGATTTGCATGATAAACATATTAAACCTAATGAATTTCGGGTAGGGGATCTAGTTCTTTTGTTTAATTCACGACTTCGATTGTTTCCTGGTAAATTAAAGTCTAGGTGGTCAGGACCTTTTTCCATCACCCACATTTTTCCACACGGTGCAGTAGAAATTAAATCTCGAAATGGGCCACCTTTTAAAGTCAATGGCCAACGGCTGAAACTCTATCAAGGATTCATTAAGGATGAGGAAGAAGAGATCTCGCTTCAAACGATGGAAGAATAAAAACATCATGCCTGGTAAGTTACGAACGATTGAGACGACAAAATAAAGCGGTAAGTTTTCTAACCATAGCTTCTGAAAATTAAAAAAAAAAAAAAAAAACTCGCTCGGCACGAGGCCGTGTCCGCTGGACACGGGGCCGTGTTCGCGCTGCAGACGGGATAAAACCCCTTTTTCAAAACAGTTTCTTCATTCCACACGCCCCGTTTCCCCACAAAAGCTCTGGTTCCAGGCGATTTTTCGCGAAATTTCGACGTCTCCTATCAATCTAATAACGTCAAGGTATGATTCTATCACTCTTAGTAGTTAGATTAGTTACTTGCATGTAGTTAAAACACCACAAATTTGGGGAAAATCTAGGGTTCTTGAAGTTCATCCGGATCGAACCTAAAATTTTTGCCTAAATCTGTTTGCATTTAGTTAGATTAGTGTTAAGGAAAGTAAATACACTTGTATTGTTCATAGATTCAACCGATTTCTCACAAAAACCCCAAACCCTTGTTCTTGAACCGAAGAAGATAAAATTGATAGGGTAAACGGGATATTTTGGGAAAAACGGTGTTTAGGGTTTCATTTTCGGGGGAGACCGCACCTATTGGACCAAAAATTTTCAAGTTTTCGAAACCGGGTCGAAAAATGAAGTTTTTGAGTAACAGACCTCTGGACACGGGGTCGTGTCCAGCCCGCTGTTTGCAGTTTTGTCCGAAAACATTTCTGTTTCGTACTAACTTTTGGTGTATTCTTGCAGATGGCAAAGTTCACAAGGTTCAATGCAAATGAGCTCGATGCAAGAGCAAGGTACGAGATACTTCAAACAAGACCCGAGGAGTACCCCAGGAAAGCTTGCACGGACCTGTTAACCTTGGTAAACCAGCTGGACCGATTCAACAACATCGTTACGGGACCACTAGCTGTTGCATTAAACACTAGGCTTCGGTCGGTGCATCAATGCACCATGGAGTTCTACAGTACCTTTAACTTCACTTCAAGGTGTGACCCATTCGACAATGAAGGGGTTGTATTTCGATGTGGAGGGACAATGTACTCGATCTCTATGGCACAGTTTGGAGCCATAATAGGACTATACCAAGAAGAGGAATCGGGAAACGAAGAAAATACCAGGGGATTACGAGACTTGGATGAAAATGAAAGACAAGCCGCATGGGCTCAAATCGGTGAAGGAATCTACAACCCTCGTAGCACCAAGAGTACGAAGCTAAGGGATCCGCTCTATCGCTACATTCACAGGATCCTCACCTACTCTCTAAACCAACGTCACGACAGTAGCGGCGTTGTAGGGTTGAAAGATCTGGTTGTCCTCCACTGTATCCACAACCGGAAGCCTCTCGATGTTCCGTATCTCCTGTTACGGAACATGCATCTCAACCGCCTTGCTCGCGCTCCAACACCTATCTTCTTCGGAGGATGGGTGTACCGTCTTTTCAAGCATTATACGCGAATTCCAAGGTCCTTTGAAAGAAGCCCATGGTCGGGACGAGTTGATTATCACATTTGCCGAGCCATGAACTTACTTTATGAGGCGGAAGACGGAACGGTAAGCTTCCAAAGGACGCAAGGTTATGCATGGAACCCGCAGGAGGCCCTAGTTCTTCACGCACCACCTCCCCACTACCAGTATCAACCCCATGGCGATCCGGGTCAATCCTCCTCACAAGGAGGTGGTTTTCCTAATTTTCAAAATTTACATAATCTTATGCAGGAAAACCTTATGTGTACCAGGAACACCTACAACCTCGCCAACAACACATACCAACGGGTCGGAGCTATTGAACGCAACATTAATGATATACAAGACGATATCGGAAGCATCCGAGAGTATATGGCGGGGCATGGGGATGAGGGTGATGGTAGCGATGAAGACATGGAGTAGGGAGTATGGAGGAGCAAGACCATGTTGATGGCAAGTCCACAGGTTTAAGCCCCTTTATCTATCGAACAATTGATGGCCTGCGTGCCAAGTGTTAAACAATTTACTTTTCCTAACTATTTTTCTGCATTTTATTTTTCTTTTTCTTTTACTTTATGCTTGGAACAATTAACTATGGTAATGTAGGATGTTTATGTTGCTTGGTGTGGTATTAAGTGATGAAACAGGTACAAACCAAGACTTGGAATGCTAAGCCTCAGCACTTATAGGACCAGGATGGAAAAACCGGGGGAAGAAACCTGTTTTTCAGGTTTTCAGACTATCCACACGGGGACGTGTCCAGCCAACACGCCCCCGTGCTCACCTCCCAGACCTGCTGTTTGGTTACTGTCCTGCAGAATTTTTGTCAGACACGGGGCCGTGCCCACCCAACACGCCCCCGTGTTCACCTTCTGTAAGTTCTCGTTACTGGCACCTGAACACGGGGTCGTGCCCACTCAACACGGGGCCGTGTCCAGGCTGCCAGTAACACAAAATTTTTGCTTTTTACACCATTTTACACATCTAATCAACCTAAAAATTTATTTTTGGGACACATTGAGGACAATGTGTAATTTAAGTGTGGGGGGGGGGGATGCTAAAACCTTGAATTTTGCAAGTCCTAAATACAAACCTTACACAAAACTCTATTGGAACCGCTAATCACCCCAAAAAAAATTTTCAAAAATTTCATTTTTCTTACTTGTCTAGGTTTAACTCGGGAAATTCAAGTTCTCAAAAAGGTTATATTTTTACGAATTTACAACCGATAGCGTAGTGATAAAAAGAACCAACATAAGAAAATTATGAAAAGGCATGACAAACTTAGTTAAAATTTGATTATATATATACTTGATCACATAAAAACCCATTCCCACAAAAGTGAGTTTTGAGCCTTTATTGAGCATACAATTACATATCATTAGACTAAATGCTCATTTTTCGTTTCTTGTGTGAATAGCCGCTTGGTTCTTACAACTCTAGAACTTGCCATGACGATACATTCCCGGTCCTTATCAACTTAAACCCGAGTAAGTAAATGATGGAGGCATTAGGACTAACCCCTTTTTTTTATTTCTACACCATTATTTTTCTTTTTCTTTTACCACCTACCAAAAAAAAAATCCCCCTAGTTAGCCCCTTTGAGCCTAAACCTATTCATATTATCACCCAAACCAAAAACCCTTTTACCCACCAAAACATTTTTTTTTTAACCCTTTGTTTTAGTAACAAGTTCGGTTCTTTTTCGTATGATCGTTCAAAAAAAAAAATTGTTGATGATGAAGCAAAAAGAAAATAAACAAACAAGTTCATCAAAAATAACTTTGTTTGAATAAAAGCTTCATCAAAATAAAAAGTTACAAAAATAGAAAGTCTTACGAAAACCGACACTTGTTACGCTTTTTCGCCCTTTTCTACTAACCACTAACCACTATCCCAACCACCTACCTTTAACCCAAGCCTAACCCTTAACCCACAAAGTCCTCTTGATATTTACAAAGGTATAAAAGTTAAAAAGGAGGAGGATTGATTGCTTGGCAAGCTTATGGTAGGAATAAGTTCCATGCCGCTCTCGAGTGATTCACTAAAAATACACCTTCGGCCGAGTGTGAGTGATTTCTCCCGTGAGGTATGTGAACTTGTATATAGATGGAATTTAAAAAAAAAGGCATGTTATGCCCAAATAAGTAATTTCTCCTATGAAACGTTCAAAATAAATCATTACGAATAGGATTGTAAATAAATAAAAATAAAACCCAAAAAGATCTTGGACATCCCGACACTCTACGACAAGCCCAAAACCTTCTCTTCTACCCATTCCATTTGGGAGTGTAAGCCACATATTAAAGAGTTTTGCTTGAGGACAAGCAAAAGTTCAAGTGTGGGGGTATTTAATGTGTGTAAAATGCAACATATAAATTACATCAAATAAGGCATAAAACTAACCCTTTTTAAGTACTAATATTGGAAAAAGAGTGTTTTTGTCTTCCTTTTGTATTTTCAGGATTAAATGAGCTCAAAAACACAAAAGAAGCAAAAAGACAGCTAATTCCAACATAAATACAAGGAAATGAACACTAGTGGACTGCCCGACCCCTCAACGGCACCTTCCAAAGAAAAATAGAGAAGGCAGAAGGCTGAACACGCCCCGTGCTCAGCCAGCACGGGGCCGTGCCCAAGAAGCAGCAGAAAAGACAAACCTATAGAAGTTTCTATTGCCCACCACGGGCCGTGCCCATCGGACACGGGGGCGTGTCGAAAGTACAGCAGGCGCATTAATTGTAATTGCGAATTACAATTAATGAGGAGAGAGAGTGTCAGACAGGCACGGGGCCGTGCCCAGCTCTCTGTTCAGCCTATAAATAGGAGTGCTTGGATTCATTTCAACTCATCCCTTGGCACACCACCTCTCTCACACTTCATCCACCACCCACCACCATCACAACACCATCATCCACCACCATCATCCATTGTCCATCGTAGAGTGTGTGAGTCGTCTCGGGATCCAAGATTGATCGTAAGAGTTCTTGACAATCAAGGCCATGTTTGCCTAAGTCTCTTACATCACTTGGTGAAGACAAAGTGTCTAGTATAATACTTTTTATTTCTAATCTTTTGCACTTTTTATTTGGTTTTGTATTAATGACTTTAATAACTAGTTACTTATGTTGAAGGTGATATTTCCTTATCATTTGTCCGTGGTGTCTTGGCATTATTTTACTGTCTATATAAAATAATGGATTTTCACCATTCATATCTCCACGGTCTATATGGAGGTATGTTGGCTACCTGGTCGGGGGTTAAGGGAACGGTTTGGTAAAGGTCTTGCCATTGTTCAGCGTTTAGAGGTCCTGCAATGGACCTGGGTCAAATTTAGTAGGACCTCCTTCAATACTTCACGGTATTGGATGGCGGGGGTCCAAACTCTTTGATCCCCTCATAAGTTAACTACTATTAATACCATAACCCGGCTATTTAGGACTGTATCCCTGCTGACTCAGACTACTTAGCCGAGGGTAACGTCACCGCCAAAAGCGGGGCCTACCACAATACTGCATTAATAACTTAATTCATTATCTTCCAATAATCCACCCTTTTAGGATTGTATCCTTGCTGACTCAAACTACTGGGGTGAGGGTAACGTCACCTTCAAAAGAGGGGCCTACTACAATAACTAAGATAATTTCTTAATTATGTGCAAAAGTGCGGAAATAATCAAAGGTTATACTAGATACGAGTCGGAACCAAGTGATTCATCTTGTCTATCTGTTTTTTATTTTATTTTTATTTTTCAGCATTTTAGTTAGTTTTTATCTTTTCTTAGTTTAAAACATTTTTCTAAACTTTTTGTTTTGATTAGACGTTGAGGATAAACCGGTACTAAAAGCTCTTGTGTCCTTGGACGACCTCGGTATCTTACCAACGCTATACTACGCTCACGATGGGTGCACTTGCCCATATGTGTGTTTAGTGTTAGTAAAATATCGTGTTTTATAAATTTAAAACTTGGCTAAAATAAGTGTTAAAAAGGGCTTAAAATATACACCTAATATATATAACACTTCACACGCATCATGTTGCTTTGGCTTTTTGTAGTCAGGCTTCTTTGGAGTGTCAGAATCTGTCATCCTTCTTTTCTTAATCCTTTCATATGCCTCATCTGTATACTGCTTTGTCCATTTTGCTATGGCTTTAGCAGGTCCAACCTTTGCATCCACCAGCTCTTGTTTCTTCCTCTTGTATTCTGAGGTGAGTTTATCAATGGCCTTTTTGTATTTGCTCCAGTTTGGAGCTGTCTTTTTCTTACCTGTATCATTCTTGATCATCTTGATTTTGTTTACCTCATGCTTTAGTGCAATGAGTGGCCATTCACTGAATTGTTCTTCTTTGGCTGGATAAAACTTTTCTTTCATGATGAATGCAAGATAATCCTTTCTCATTTCCTTTTGTAGGGCAGCATCAGGTGGCATATTTGACACATCTTTGCTCAGGTCTCTTGCATAATCTTCCATTAGTTTGACCTTAGTGAGTAAAAATTCCATTCTTTTAGAAATGGCTTCATCACCTTGATCTTTACATTCAATTCTATCTCTTATATCTGCTTGCCTGGCTTTGATTTTTAGATATTCATCCATATTTACTGGATTCCTGAAGCCCATGAGAGAAGGAAATTTTCTTTGTGAAGGATCATCCACTGTATAGAATTGTCTCATCTCATCCTTTACATCTTCCAATTCCAATGGATAGCTTGCAGCAGTGGATACAATATTAGCAGGGTTTATTGGTTTGACAAGAGTTGGTGGAATGGATGGTTGTGGTTTGATGGCTATGTGAGGTGTGGAGGATAAAGGAATAGGTGTTGGTATATCACCATTACCCTCTTGAAATTTCCTTTTCCTTGTGTAAAGCTTTTTGGGTGAAGGAGGTTTTGGTTGTGATGTGACAATGGGTTGTATGGTGTTTGTTGAAGTGGTTAGGGCAGCGGTTGATGACTGGCAAACAGCTGTTGAAACAACTGGTGTTTCAACCTCTGTTGTCATTACAACTACTGATGTGTCAGTAGATGTCTTCTTCTTTTCAACAGGTGGTGATTTATGTGGTGGTGGTAGGGCAGTGGTTGTGGTGTGTGTTGTAGTGGTGGCAGCTGTTTGGCTAGCAGTTTTTGAAACCACTGACATATCAACTGTTTGGGTGGAAGTTTGAGATTTTGTGGTTTGAGGTTTGGAGCCTTTGAGAGGTGGTTTGGAGGCATGCTTTGTGGGTCTGGATGGTGTGGATTTGGGTTGCCTCACTTGTCTAGTGGGCTTCTTCTTTTCATCCTTAGGATTTTCATCATCCTTTGTCTCAGAAGTACCCTATGCATTTAGCTCCATATAAGCTCTCTTCTCCTGTTCCCACCTGGCTTTATCCTTAGCCTCTCTATCTCTTTTAACACTTGCTTTTGCTTCTGTAAGTGCATTTGTGGTAGTATCAATTTTCTTACTACCATCTGGCAAATGAATGTTTTTGGTCATGTTTTCTTTTTCTGGTTCAATATAGAGACCATCTTCTATTCCCTTCTTCTTCCACTCTTTGATTTTCTCCCCCTTTTTGGCATTATCTGAAGGAAGTTTATCAATGAAGAGAACAGTGGGAGGGGCTTTGCAGTAGTGTTCAGGACGTGGGCCTTTATAGCCTTGATATCTGCTTGAGTATCTCTAAACCTTGACTCCATCATGTTTCTCAGCTCTTGAACATGTATAGCATGCTGCTGATCAGCCATTTCTCTTTGTTGTTGGAGCAGGGGTTGAAACAAATTCCACAACTCATTTGCAGCAGGTGCAGGTTGTGCAGGTACTTGAGCTGGAACAGCAGTGGGTTGCACTTTTTGAGCTTTTAACAACTGTTGTACCATATCTTTTATTTCAGCGACAGATGTTTCAAGATTGTCAATTCTACCCGTCAATTCCTGATATTTTAAATCATCACCCAAGTTAATGGGATCATCTGAATCCCAACCAGCAGTGGTTGTATCAATGTGTGACTTAGGAAATGAATCCCAAAAATCAGCCATTGATGCCCCTTGTTCTTGGTTCTGGGGTCTTCTTTCTTCAACACTTGATAACCTTTTGAAGGTACCAGTGGTTAAAACAAACTCACTAGTGGTTACCAGAGGTGCTATAGCAGAAATTGCCTTCAAGGGAGTCTGACTGATGAAACAACTGTCCAAATGTAGATCTCTTGATCCAACACTTGTAGTTGCTGCTCCACTTGAACTACTGTCAGGAATTACTTGTAACTCCTGCAGTGTAACCTCCACAAATGTTGTTGGGATAGCAGAGGTATAAGCATCAGACCCAGTCACTTGTGGGAGTGTACTCTCAGTGATAGGTGATAGAGAGGAACTGGTTTGTGTCTGAACTATAGCAACTGCATGCAACAAGGGTATTATGGATTGTGGTAGTGTGAGGGGTGAAGATATGGGTGTTGAAAGAGACATGTCCTTGGGATCAGGACTGAAGAAGATGGATCCAATTGGCTCCAGAGCTTCATAATGTGGGGTCCCTGTGCTTACAACCTGATCCTTTTGTGAGGATGCAGGAGGAGTTTGAGGCAATGGTGGAGATCTTTCTTACATCTGCTGTGAGGAAGTAGCAGCAGTGGGTTTTGGTGACATTTGTGTTGTCACTGGCAGTAGCTCTGGGATCTCATTTTCCATAGTTTCCTTTTTAGTGGGTTTGGGGGGGCTTTTTGGATGATTTCTTTTTAGTCTTTTTGATGCTGGCAGGTGTGGGTTTCATAGCAGTGGGTGTGCTGCCATGATCACCTGGAGTAGTGGGCTCAGCAGCAGATACCTGAGGAGCAGTGGTAGCTGCTAAAGTCTGCTCAGGCACCTCTGCTTGTGTTTTTGCAGGTGTTAACATCCTAGTAAATGTTTCAGATGTTAAACCATGTATTTGAAAAGATTTTCCTTGGATGAGCAAATTTTCATTCTCCTTTCCAAATTTTTGTTTAAAATAGTAGCTTAAGAACCTTGGAAAAAGTAGAAATGATTTGCTATCAACATTTTTTACCAAATCATCAAAAATCTCATGGGAATAGTTAAAATTTTCATTTTGTAAGATAGCATAACCCAGGTTTTGGATCTTTGATGGTATTTCATTAAAAGCAGTTGTTTTATTTGAGACACACATCAAAAGGGTATGAAATAAAAATCTTGGTGCAGTAGGGAAGAAGCCTTTTTGTAAGGTGTCCCTTTTCATTTGTGCACCATACCCTCTTTCCAAAAAATCAGTTTTTAACTCGTTTTTGGGAAAAGAAGTTTTACCTTCCTGATCATCGAGTGCAAAGACTTCTGAAATTGATTGTGGAGTGATTTGGATATTTTTTTCCCTTTATGGAAGAATTAATGGCTATAACTTTGTCACCTTGATACTCTAGTGTGGAATTTTTCCAAAATTCTCTCTGGGTTTGTTCGTAAATAGGAGCATCAGCAGTCAACAAAGTTTTGTACTTTGAAGATGTAAGAGTGTCAATGATGGAATCGAAGGTTTTGGTGGTGGTGGGTTTTGTGAGTAGACCCAAGTAGTTGTGAGGTGCTTTGTATGGTATTTCAATGGGTTCAGCGGCCTTTTCAGCGACCTTTTTGGAAGATGAGGATGATTTTGATTTTGTCATTTTGATGAAGAAGAACGAAGAACGATTTGAGACGGAAAGTTGGAAACTGCTTTGAGAAGAGAATTTTGGAATTCAATTCGACAGTGTAAAACCCTGTATGGGGGTTTTGATCAGGGTTTTATAAGGGAAAAAGTGAAAGCTGACGTGGCAGCGGTTTACAAAGATCTGATGGCTAATAACTGACCACGTGCTAACCTCTGATGAAAAGATGAATAATGGAGGACAGTTGTTTAGGGAACCACTGATGAAACAAATATCAGTGGTTGCAACGGTCAAAGTGAAAACAGTGGATGATTTTAACTATCAGTGGATAGCTTTATCAGTGGATAAAACACTGATTTTGAACAACAGTGCTTATCAAGGAAATGAGAAAGCAGGGGTTGACTTTCAGCAGTGGACAGTAGTTAGGAAGCAGATGTTTGAACAAAACAGTGGTTAGGGGTAAGATAATGGTAAGGATTTGAAAGGCTAGTATGTCAGCAACGGCTAGTGCACCAGTGGATAAGCTTTTGACAAATATTTTGAGCATCTGCTGTTCTGATAAAAGGAATGATTTTATCTTGTGAAATCACAATATCATGTCCAATATTTGTTGATGGTGATTCAAAAATATCTGCAAGTTTTTAATCCTCAACAAAATATTTTTTAGTTGCAAATTGTCAAGTTCAATATGTCAGCAGTTTTTACAGGAATTTTCATTCAAGGTTTTGCCACATGTCAATTACAGATTTTGAAGCTTTTATAAATTCCTGACAGTGGTTTGGTATCCCAGATGATGGAAACCCTTTTTACTATGGCAACTCATTTTGTGTCATAATACTTAAATTAGAACATGAGTACCAAGTATTTCAAGGTCTATTAACAATCAATTTCTGATCTGTGTTAAAACAAACTTGAGTTTGACATGACCTCGACACTTATACCATTTCCTTTTGACATATTTTCAAGGATAATATCACCAAAAATAAGGGTTCTATATCCTGACAGGTGTTTGAAACTTTTGCTATTAAAAACAAGTAAAAGTACAAAATATATCATTCTTAAAGAAAAAAAATAAAGAATAATATATCCTGCTTTATTTGAGAAAAACATTTTCAAGAAAAATGATTAGAGGTTTTTCTGAAAACAGCATCAAAAGGATCTGGTATATTTACAATTAAACTCATGATCACATCACTCTCAAGCTTTATGAAAATGGTCAGTGGTTTGAAATACATTGTAATAACCACTGTTTGAGACCATTATCTTGTTGAATTGATTGCAAAAATGACGAAACATGTTCACATAAGTTTTGAAAGTCCGGTTATAGACTTTGTTACCATGTGATAGCTCTGAAAAACTTGTCTAGTCCTCTTGTAAGTTCAATCACTGGTGATACTATTGTTACCTGAACTTCCCTGAACCAATGAATGCACACAGTTGCTTGATAACCATTTTTAACCCCTTTTTGGACTCTTAAGTGTTTTTTTTTTCTTCTTCCCTTTTTACCCTTCCCATTCATAAGTACTGAAATACTCACTGGGAGGTTTTATTGAAGGAATACTTATTCCAGAATCATTTTGCAGCAATGTTTTTGAGAGATCTGGTCATATTTGTACATGCATATGTCAAATCTCACATTACAAATGATTTGGACTATTTTAACACCTGATTTTCTTAATGTGTTTTTAACAAAGTTGATTTGGTCCTTTTTAACAGGATTCCCAACCTGTTTTTCAACACATAAGATCTAGTAACTAAAGTTCTAATTTCCCTCTTTTTATGTTAACAAAAACACTAATGTTTTTACGAACATAGGTTTTTGTTAACCTGAGGTACATACTTTAGCAGTAAACATGATGGAAACAGCACAAAACTTCATAACAACAATTGAAATCAATTTTGTAAAGAAGATAATTATACCATAGTTATCAGACATATTTTCAGATCTGAAAACTATAGATGATTTATGCAAGACGTCACTTGTTATATGAGATTTGTGTGTCTTATGACATCTTGGTTGTTTTACAGAGTTTTTGAATAGCCACTTTGAACGTGATCACTCGTTACTCTGTTTTTCAACTAAATACGATCAACCTTAGCATCAATGAATTTTGAGCTGAACTGTTATGTCAAATTGATTGTTAGATCGAATTTGACTGTCCAGGCTCTGATACCAATTGTTAGGATCGGAGGCTCTCATGATTGTGTTTGTTTGTAATAAATGAATAATGAATGATCATGATTCAATGATTTATGCAGCGGAAATGAACACAAACTTTGTAAACACAATCAAAGAGGAAAATAGTTTTAGATAAACAAATGCATTTCATTAGTCGAAAGATTACAAATCAAAAGATTGCAATGCATGCTTACAAACTAAGCTCCCCCTCAGCCTGATGCTCCATGGTTGATCGCACAAGATGAAAGGATTGGACTAGAGGAGAAGAACTCACTCAGTCAATCAAATGTAACAATACAGGGTACTGTTCCATTTATAGGCAAATCAAACCACTGAAGCATCTAAGTTGACGTCACCATGAAAGTGACATCTAACAACCTAACAACCTATAACCACTGTTCTTATACAAACACTGCTAATCTTAACCACTGACTTTATACAAAACAAGTGACACACTAAACTACTGCTTTCTCCTTTCATCAGTGCTTTCCTCAAGGTTGATCAGTCCTTGTGTGGGCAGTCCTTTAGCATTAGTAGATTGAACCAGCAGTGTTTACTCCTTAACAGTCTTCAGGGTTTCATCAGCAGTTTGAAGGACAGCAGCTGTTGTATACGGACAGTGGATAGAGGCCATCAGATGTTATAAACACTTTCAAGGGGAAAGCCTGATGTAAACTACTGCTTATTATGAATCCACTGTTGTGAACCAGTTTTGGCTTTCATTATCTGTTCCTCTGATAGGGTTCAATCCCAACATTGGTGGTGGACTCGGTTACTCTCGGAGTACTCCGTTTGTCCAGTGGATGCCCCGAGAGTGCTCGGGATTGAGTTTGTTGGCCGTTAAAAAAAAAGCAACTTTTTCTTTTCAAAGTTCGATTTTTGTGATCTGTTCTGCAACGATCTTCAACTGAACACATAATCCAAATAGTATTATGTTTTACTAAAGGAATAATGGATTTTAATAATTCAAACTATTAGCCGTTGGTCGGAAACGGTCCCAACTTTAAAAATAACCAGTGGTGGTCCCACTTTTTCACATATTGTAAACTAATAGACCTTTACCAACATAACCTTAATTTCTTTTTGTCCCCTTATCGTTTTCGGTTTAGTAAAGGTCCATTGGTTTACAATATATAAAAAGGTAGGACCACTACTGGTTATTTTTGAAGTTGGGACCATTGCTGGCCAATGCCTAATAGTTATGATTATTAAAATCCATTATTTCTTTACTAAAACTAATTGATGTAATTTTAATTAAACGAGAATTGTTATAAATAATTTAAAACACACATTATATATCACTATTATTGTTGTTATGGTTTTCTTCAGTAATATACTTCAACAAGATATAAAACCTTCATCGTGTGGGATTTAATAACAAATAAACTAAATACCATAAAAAGAAAGTTAAATACACAAAAGTATGATAGGATCCCATAGTCCTTTGCACATGATCTATGGGCTAACCCATGAACTCATCAGGTTGATACTAACACAATTCATTTAGCTAAACATGTTCACGGGTCTACCCGAAACTTATTCGAACCTGTTTAGAATTAATTCAAACTCGTGAATTTTGTATTAGGTTCATGTCATGTTAGAAATTCACACCACACCTGACCATAGATGGACTGAAAGCAAAATGATACGCTAGAGCTTTTCACGCACGACATGATTTTTATCATGTTTTGATTACAGAATGAGCGTGTTAGCTGTTAAAAAAAAATCATATATTATTAAATAAAAACACACAAACATTAATAAACCAATGCAAGATTGTAGATCCCCATAAAAATAAGCATGTAATTTAATGTGACACTTCATCCAATCTATGCCATGTTATCATTTTTAAATATCATAGGATGCATTAAACACCCGCTAAAACTTAAGTATCACAACGATGAGGAAATAACTTGCAAGTGGTTCTGAAATGTAAAAATATAAATAAATAATATATAGTACAAATCGTGACGGGTTCCTACTTCCGATCCTAGTCATGCATAAAACAAAAATCACGTCATTACTATATTTGATAAAGAAATCATATAATAGGTTTGTGAAATACATATTATTCGTAAACCCTTCCGTGTTTAACTTTTTATTCCTTTTAAAAAACAATAAGAAATAACTTTTTATTCCGTTTAAAAACAATAAGAAAATAGACAAGTGTTTTTCGGAAAGTTGTATGTTTTTTATTGAGTAAAATGCTAAAATGGTCTTTTAGTTTAGGTCATTTTTGTCACTTTAGTCCAAAAATGAAATATTTTGTATCTAGGTCCCTAAGATTTCATTTTTGTTGTCATTTCCATCCAATTAGCAATCTGGGTTAGAAATTTTGTCCTTTTTGTTGTTTTCCTCATTTAAACGATGGAGTTACTAATGCAGTTCAGTCATAAATTGACGATTATACCCCCCATTTAAATGAGGTAAACGACAAAAAAGACAGAAATTTACAAACCAGTTTGCCAATTGGATGAAAATGACAACAAAAATGAACCTCAAGGACCTAAATACAAAAGGTTTCATTTTTTAACTAAAGTGATAAAAATGACCTAAACTCAGGGATCATTGTGGTATTTTAATCTAGAGAGAAGATAAAATACATTCGTATTAACATACGTAGAACAACTTCACGCAATTGAAAAAAAAAAAACTAACTTCGTTTTCATTATGTATTTGGGTTTATCGACCCTGTTTATATACAAATATAGTGACGGATCATAAAATTTTATTAGCAGACATAATATGGGTAGGGTCAAATGAATGAGTCTAACATGATAGATGGATAAGGTCAAATGAATCGAGTGAACATGGTAAGAATGTTTCCAATCCTTATAACTCATTAAATGTTTGATGTTGATTTTTAATGTCATTTTAAAGACTTTGAAGATAAATTGATAGGTGTTTTTCCCTTTGAATTTATACATCTTCTACCCATGTATTTGATGTCATGTTTAAGACTTTAAAGAGAAATTGATAGGTTTCTTTCCCTTCGAACTTATTCCTCTCTTACCTATGTAAAGTGTATGTGTGTTATAAATCCACATTTATTTCCAATCAATATGTTTTACGAAGATGTGAAATATGATAGTGGGTTGACGTGACTCTATATGATTGGGTATTGGGCTATTTAATAATTAAAAAAAACCTTTCTTCCACCCCATGTCCATAATGCCCTCCGCATAGTCCATGGTGTTGCGATGTTATGCTATTAGCTTCCGACGTGCGGGGCTTAGCACCCCACCACTACGCATAACCTTAGATTGCTCCCATTGACATCTCTCGCGTAGAATAATTCGAAATCCCAATGAACGACCCACATCATCCGACATTTTAACCACCAAATTGTCTCCACCCTAAAACAACCATGAACCAAATCGACACCACTAGTGAAAGGGGTGTGGTCCTGTAAAAAATTCAAGTAGGGCTATAGGAAATCAACTTTTTTTTTTTATAAATACATGTGGAAGTTTATGGTCATCCTCATCTATTTCATATGTTTAATATTTACATGCTTAGCGGAATGGGTCGCAACCCTGAAGTGATTTTCATTGATTAACTACACCACCAGTTATTAAAATAAAAAACCCGTAAAGCATGTATACCATGGGGGCCAAGCATGCAACTAACTTATATATAATTTATAAGGAAAAAATATAAAACGAATAAATGTGAATGGCTTGACCGGACCTTTTGACCGGGTCGATAGTCAAACCCGTTTGTTTGCTCACTTGGCACTCGCTGCGGCCAGATATGCATTGCCAGACGGCCCACACACCATCTTTCTTTCGGCCCAACTACTTCTCTACTTTCTTAGTGGGCTAGTGAGCTAGTTCACCGAAACAAATAAATAAAGCACTTTTCTTTTATAATACTTTAAAATTATATTTAACAATTAATTAATATTGTTCACGTAATCCTAATTTTCTAATCTACTTTTATGTTTTTTCAAAGTTTTTATTAAGACCTTTTTTAATCTACTTTTTAATCGCACTTGCGCATGCGACAGTGTCTGTAGGTTATAGTTATGTGTTTAGCCGAGTAGGATTTGCAATTCAAAAGGGGGTGGCGGCGTAGCTTGTTGCCCGTTTACCAACCCATGATTTGTAATTTGCTCTAACCTATAACAAATTATATTTTCTATAAAAAAAATTATATAAATTCTTGTTATTTATTGTAGACGATAGATAAATCATTTCAATTATAAATAAACATGTTAATGTTTTTATTATAAATACTTAACATTCAAGAATAAAATTGATAATTCCTACTAGCATGGGTTAAACACTTAAACAGCTTAAACTTAAACATAAAAATATATGGATTGAGCCTACCTAATATTGTAACTAATCGGTTCGGTTCGGTTATTTTCGGTCATTGAAAATGATTATCCGAAAGCCGAACCGAAATTTTCGGTTATTAAAAATCCAAAAACCGAACCGTCAGTTTTTGTTTCGTTTTTTTTTTTTTTTTTTTTTTGGATTTTTCGATAATTTCAGTTATGGTTCGATTATTTCAGTTTCCACTCACCCCTACCCAACTATACATGTAATCGACTCATTACCCTATATATTAAAAAAGGAATGTTTTGAACAGTAATTTCCTATATAATATATTATAATGAAACATTATAATAATTGTTATTCTCTTTATTTTTTAAGTTTGGTGTCAACCAGTACTTGTATTGAAAAAACCGGTTCAACGCTAAAAGTCGGTACCGGATTGAGTTTGATAGTCTTTTAGTTCGAGAAATTTGGTACTGCTATCCAGTACCATTTGCTCATCCCTGATCACGGGTACCGTACGAACAACAACGGTGTCGTACACCTTTTTTTTAGTTTCAGGGGTAGGGATGAGCTCGGTGCCAACTGATACCCCGGTTACGGTATCAGTATATGAATGTAAAAAACGGTAGCGAACCGGTACCAGGAACGCCAAACGTCAGTACCGAACTGATACTTAGGATCTTTCGATTCAGGAAATTCGGTACCGGTACCCATTACTATTTGCTCATCTCTGACTACGGGTTTCTATCGAATAACATCATTACCATACAACTTTTTATTTGATTTTCTTTCGGGTTTTTTTAGTGCTTTTTCTACATTTTCTTTTTATTCTTGTCAGTGGTTCCGTGTATAACACGCTTGTATTGATTTCAAACATATATAAACACAGACTAAATAACAAAATAGGTTCGCCGAAACGCGGCTACAGTATTTATAACTAGTTACATTAATAAGTATTTGGGTGAACGATTGTTTTAATCTTTCTAGTTTGACCAAAACAATCATTTTCATCAAAAAAATTACAATCCATCAGTTTGTGTTTCTTTTCCTAGCACTATCCATTAGTTAACTATTTTGTTAAAACACTAAAATGGCCCCTCATTAATTTTTTTTAAAACATATATAATTAAAATTATTATATTTTCCACCACACAAGTCACAAGGAATATGGTTTTAATTTATAGTGGGTAGAGAGAGGGCAAACAATTATATATATATACATATACTAGGTTTTTACCTGGGATTGCTTCCCGGACTCGAGAAAATTAGTTATATTAAAAACTATAATAAATATAAAATTAAAATCATACAAATATGACATATCAAATGTCTTGCTATAAATAAGTTATAAAATTAATCATGGATTGTGAACGTGTAATAAAAGTTATAAACTACAACAACAATATCAGATCTTCAAACTTAGTATTTATGTATATAATCTTATGAATTATATACGTATATAATTCGAATCAATTTTCAAAATTCATACTGATTTCAAAAGTATTGACCAAGCTTACAATCTATACAGAATGCAATGTGCCTGTAGCTCTTTCATCTTCAAGGTCGATTTCCTGACGAAGTGCAAGATCCTCGTTTCAAATCAAATCAATGGAATTCTTGTACATTATTTCCAAATACCTAAAGAAAAACTTTAAAGGTGAACGTCTAATATGGTAGTAATTAAATCTTGAAAAAAAAATATTTGAAAATTAGCTTCACAAACTTTTTACTACCAGCAATCGTTAATAGAAACTCAAATAACTACAAAACCAATAAAACAAAATAATTAAATTACATCCGAAACAAAAGGGATAAATGCTTACCCATGAATATTTAACCATTTGACCCATTTGTGGCAAAGTGTAGACCAAATCAAATGCTTACTCATAAATGGGTCAAAATAACCACCTTTAGATGGATTAAAACTGACCTCAATTAGCTGAGTATATGCCACATAATTAATGGTTACTGTGAATTTGTTTCAAATGTGAGTCAAAACCCCACCTAAGATTAGTTATACAGAAAGAAATTCTTACCCAGTCTAAAATCTAAATCCATTCTAAAAGTATAAATGGAAAAAGAAATAGTTGAGATATCAAAGTGCACTGGCTAAACTGAAAATTGTTGAATTTAGGATCCAAAAAATGAAAACACTATTCCTTGGGGCCTATCATTTTCCATTTAGGATCCAATTACCAGTTTAAGATCCACTTATTGGACACTTTCAACCCATTAAAAATGTTCCTCTTTTAGAGTTTAGACAACTTTTATTTGACCCATTTGAGATAAAATACAACCCGAATAACATTTTCTTGAGTAAACAAATAGAAAATTGCTCTCTATTTTACAAACTTGAGACACAAAAACGAACCTGTTTCGGGTCTAGAGGTGAAAGAACTGCAACACCACCCTCCTTGAAATTCCATCTGCATTCATTTCTAGGTAGAATTATCACATTATACAATCCTGCAACCATATATAAATTTATGTAAGAACATTACTCCAGCACTTTTAGAGAATGCACTGGGCAAGAAGGCAGGAACCCTATTATCGCTATCTATTGCTACAACCCTAATAGCGAGCCTAGACCTATACGCTACATAGCGGGCTATGGCGATCGGTACGCTCCCTATTGACATCTATGCCTCTAAATATAAAGAAAATACATTGATTTAAGTACAAAAAAAGCCTATCAAAAACTAACCTGATCACAAAAAGAAAATACATTGATTTAAGTACAGAAAAGCCTATAAAAAACTAACCTGATCATTTTATCCGCAAGCGGTGAAGAAGTCAGACAACCTGCAGACTTATTTATGTGATACTCTCTGTAAGGTTGAAACAAAAAAAAGAGAGACATGCTAGTTTTGACAAAATATATGTATTGAACCCCCAACTACAGTTTCATGAAACAACAAACCAAACATGCCATTTAGATGAGGTGCTTGACGTTTGGCAGATCAGTTTTTGGTGGTGTTATCCAACCACTGTTTGACCAAAGCCCAACAACTGTTTTTGGTCGACTTCATCCTGGCTGGACTCTTGTAACGCTGTTTGACCAAGGTCAAACCACTGTTTGACCAAGGTCAAACAACTGTTTGCAAAAATATGATTCTTAGTGGTTCAAAAGTCTGTTTGACAAAAGCTAAAACACTGTTTGACCAAAGTTAAAACGCTTTTTGACCAAAGTCTGTTTGACCAAAGTCAAACTACTGTTTGGAAAAAAAGAACCAGTATAAAGATGAAACTGTTCAATTAATAGTACAGATCAAACCACTGAAGTCATGTGATAAATACTCTTACATATAAACCACTGTGGTGATAAACACTGTTACATATAAACAATGATGCCATAAAACCGGTTACATATAAAACACTGAGGTGATGACATCTAACAACCTAACAGACTATAAACACTGATGCGAAAAACACTGTTAAATATAAACACTTAAACACTCTTAACATCCAAGTGTATAGGAATTTTATTTTATTAAAATAAAGATGAAACAACTGTTCAATTAATAGTAGAGATCAAACCACTGAAGTGATGTGAAATACAAAACTGTTCCTAAACACAGTTACATATAAACACTGATGCCATAAAAATGGTTACATATAAAACACTGAGGTGATGACATCTAACAACCTAACAGTCTATAAAACACTGATGCGGAAAACACTGTTACATATAAACACTGTTAACATAAACAAATAAAAAGAAACATAGAATAACTAAAGTTGAAGCTGAACCACTGTTATGGTTTGACACTGTTATTGGACGTCATAAATTTCAGATTTAATTTCAAAGGTAAAAGTAGTGTATATTCTTATATGTTGCTTTAATAAAATAATTAAATATTGGAACTGATATGCACTGTAGGAAAAAAAAAAGAGAGAGAGAACGAAAAATTTAACTTACCATTTTGCATATTTTGAGTTTCAAAATTACTGATATTGTCAGTAACTACTGACTTGATATGAAAGCAAATGCCATAATGACTTTTTTAAATTTTATTTTAACTTTAATCAACATATAATAACCGTCAATTTGAAATTCAAAATTTGGTTAATCAAATGTCCAAAGCTCAAGAAATCAGCATTAATTACTGATTTGATTTGAAACAAATAGTCATCAAGATTTTTTTTTTATTTTTTAATTTAACTTTAAATTTTATCATGAAAATAATGTTGGTGGAACTCTTATGTAATTGGAATGTAAAGATTAGGTAAAATGGTAATTTGATTGTAATTCTAGTTTTCATTTGATAATTTCAATGTATCACTAATTAACAACATCAAAAATAAAAACGTGAGCACTGACTATTTTTTAGGGAAACCGCTGATGGTCAATATCAGTGAATGTCAACAATGTAAAAGTGAGCAGTGGCTATTTTTTCCGATCAGTGGATACCAACCAGTTTTCGAAACACTGATGTTCGGTCAATCAGTGGTCAACATGGAGATTGAAGAAACACAGGTTGTGTATCCGCAGTGGAATACTTGAACAATCAAATGTTTGAACCAATTTCAAGAATACTATACCCAAACAATCAAGATGAGAAGCTTAATATTCATCAAAGTTTATATGAATTTTATTAGTATAAAGATGAAACAACTGTTCAATTAATAATACAGATCAAACCACTAAATTGAAGTGATAAATAGTGTTACATATAAAAACAGTCTTTTAAATTACCATTTTGCATATTTTGAATTTCAAAATTACTGATATTGTCAGTAACTACTGACTTGATTTGAAAGCAAATGCCATAATGATTTTTTTAAATTTTATTTTAACTTTAATCAACATATAATAACCGTCAATTTGTAATTCAAAATTTGCTTAATCAAATGTTCAAAGCTCAAGAAATCAGCATTAATTACTGATTTGATTTGAAACAAATAGTCATCAAGAATTTATTTTTATTTTTTAATTTAACTTTAAATTTTATGATGAAAATAATGTTGGTGGAACTCTTATGTAATTGGTTGTCAACAATGTAAAAGTGAGCAGTGGCTATTTTTTCCGATCAGTGGATACCAACCAGTTTTCGAAACACTGATGTTCGGTCAATCAGTGGTCAACATGGAGATTGAAGAAACAGAGGTTGTATTTCAACAGTGGAATATTTTGAACAATCAAATGTTTGAACCAATTTCAAGAATACTATACCCAAACAATCAAGATGAGAAGCTTAATATTCATCAAAGTGTATATGAATTTTATTAGTATAAAGATGAAACAACTGTTCAATTAATAATACAGATCAAACCACTGAACTGATGTGATAAATAGTGTTACATATAAACAAAAGTACTAAACCCTGTTACATATAAACATTGATGCCATAAAAATGGTTTCATATAAAACACTGAGGTGATGACATCTAACAACCTAACAGTCTTTAAAACATTGATGCGGAAAACACTGTTATATATAAACAAAGTCATTTAAATTACCATTTTACATATTTTGAATTTCAAAATTACTGATATTGTCAGTAACTACTGACTTGATTTGATAGCAAATGCCATAATGACTTTTTTAAATTTTATTTTAACTTTAATCAACATATAATAACCGTCAATTTGAAATACAAAATTTGCTTAATCAAATGTCAAAAGATCAAGAAATCAGCATTAAAATAGTGATTTGTTTGAAACAAATTGTCATCAAGAATTTTTTTTAATCTAACTTTAAATTTTTTGATGAGAATAAAGTTGGTGGATTTTTTCCGATCAGTGGATACCAACCAGTTTTCAAAACACTGATGTTTGGTCAATCAGTGGTCAACATGGAGATTGAAGAAACAGTGGTTGTATTTCAGCAGTGGAATATTTTGAACAATCAAATGTTTGAACCAATTTCAAAATTACTGATATTGTCAGTAACTACTGACTTGATTTGATAGCAAATGCCATAATGACATTTTTAAATTTTATTTTAACTTTAATCAACATATAATAACCGTCAATTTGAAATACAAAATTTGGTTAATCAAATGTCAAAAGATCAAGAAATCAGCATTAAAATAGTGATTTGTTTGAAACAAATTGTCATCAAGAATTTTTTTTAATCTAACTTTAAATTTTTTGATGAGAATAAAGTTGGTGGATTTTTTCCGATCAGTGGATACCAACCAGTTTTCAAAACACTGATGTTTGGTCAAATCAGTGGTCAACATGGAGATTGAAGAAACAGTGGTTGTATTTCAGCAGTGGAATATTTTGAACAATCAAATGTTTGAACCAATTTCAAGAATACTATACTCAAACAATCAAGATGAGGTGCTTAATATTCATCCAAGTGTATAGGAATTTTATTAGTACAAAGATGAAACAACTGTTCAATTAATAGTATAGATCAAAACACTGAAGTGATAGTATAAATTCTGTTACATATAAACACTATTAACATAAACAAAGATAGAATAAACACTGTTAACATAAACAAACATAAAAGATGTTTTGTTGATGAGGAACCACTGTTGTTGGAGAGTGTTTCACATTTAGTTGATCGGTGCTTGTCTGGACTTTGGTCTTGATCAGTGGTTCTTCATAATTGAACAGTGGATGATGTTCATCAAACTTTATGTACAACCATCCTTATATCCAACACTTGTTAGGCAGATCAGTGATGTGCCATATTAACTTGTTATAACCACTGTCATTGTAGGAAACTTAGCTGGGCAGTGCCTATTGGTGGAAACTTCAGTTTACCTACAAAAACTAATGAATTTAGAATAAATAACGCAAACTATTGTTAAGTCAAATAGCTGATGGAAAACTTTTTAACCACTGCTAGTAATTAAAACACCGATAGTGATTAACAAAACAACGTTTAATTGCTCAAATTGAGATGACGGGAGATCTGCAAAGGATTACAAATGAATCAATGCACCAATAAACAGTAAATCAAAACGTTAGAAATACCAAAAAAAATAAATCACACCAATTTAAGTTACCTTGGTGATGTCCTAAACTTTTGCACTGGTATCACCTATCAACACACCTGGTATAACCTTTCCCATTTCCATCTCCTCAACAACCGTCCGGCAGAGGTTGCTTCTAATCAACAAACTCTATAATCCAACAAAAAAGGTTTGGAAAGACAAAGTACAAAACATATCAAAATAAATCTGCTCGTAATCACATGATACAACAAACCAAACATACCAGAGTCACCGATTAAGAGGAGGTTGTACAAAAGCGTTCATCGAGTACGATAAGGAGATCTGTTTCTTCTTCTGAGGGTAGAAAAGGGTTCATCATGTTCAGTATGACAAAATAGATAAAACGAAATAAAATTTCTAGATAAAAAAGTAGATCTTACATGATTATTCTCTTCTTCAACCACTGGACGGTACATGATTTAGGGTTTCAAACGAAGATGTATCCAATAGAAGTAACCTCTGCCGTACGTTGTTGAGGAGATGAATATGAGAAGAAGAAGAAGAAGAAGAAGAAGGATAAACATGAGAGAGGATAAACATCGATCGGAAATAGAGCAGAGCAGAGAGAGAAAGAAAGCAAGAAGCCCTAAATGAGTAAATGAAGGAGGATATAAATAGAAGAGGGCAGTGGCACTGTTGGGCGGGAAAAAGGGCATTTAGGGGCTCTCTGGTGTTGACACGTGGCCCAAATAACTTTCATTTATTATATATAATAGATATATGGGACCGCTAAAATGAAAACCACCTACAGTTGTAAAAACCACGAGAACCACATTCTGGCCATTAGATCAAGATGATGGATGGATGAGATTAAAAGTAGTTAAAATTAATATTAATTTTTTTTTTGTCTTATTATGTTTTTAATATTTTATTCTTAAAGGGTATATAAGTAAAATTGTTTTTTTTGTCTTTTTATATATATATTAATTTTAAATTACCTTTTTTGTCCTATTCATTAATTACTTTTTTGATTTAATTATTTTTTATTTATAAACAGATTTTTTTGTTAAACAATTTTTTGAAATCAAATTTTTATTATAATTTTTTTTAAGATTTGTTTATAAAAAACGTTTTGAGGAGCCGTTTTTTTTTTACGCCCGGCTTTTTCAGGCGTCGTTTTTTTAAACGCGTCGTCATTTACGTTAAAAGCTTTACGTTTTGCGTTACGCGCCGTCATTTACGTTAAAAACTTTACGTTTTGCATTAAAAAATTTACGTTTTCCGTTTTACGTTAAAAAATTCCGTTTTCCGTTTTTTTGCCCGGCTTTTTCACGCATCGTTTTTTAACGGGTCGTTTTTGAACGCAACGTTTTTTACGCGCCGTTTTTTCAAATCGTCGTTACACGTTTTGTTAACGCGTCGTTTTTTACACGCCATTTTTTTGCACGTTTTTTTGCACGTCGTTTTAACACGCCCGTTTTTTGACGTTTTTTAAACTTTATACGTTTTACGTATACTTTTAATACTTTTTACGTTTTAAGATTTATGTTTAACTTTTTACGTAAAAAAAAATTACATTTTACGTTAAATTTTTTACGTTTTACGTTTTACGTAAAACTTTTTACGTTTTACGTTTTTTACGTAAAACTTTTTACGTTTTACGTTAAAATTTTTACATTTTACGTTTTACGTAAAACTTTTAACGTTTAACGTCTTACGTTTTACGTAAAACTTTTAACGTTTAACGTCTTACGTTTTACGTAAAACTTTTTACGTTTTACGTTTTACGTAAAACTTTTTACATTTAACGTTTTACGTAAAACTGTTTACGTAAAACTTTTTACGTTTTACGTTTTTACAATAAAAAGTTTAAGATTTACGTTAAAAAAGTTTATGGTTTACGTAAAAAAAAGTTTACGGTTTAACTTTTTTTTTACAAAAACTTTTTTACACAAAAATGAACGCACTCAGAAATCACAAACTCGGGAGGTGTCTCAGATATATCATTATCATCCTCGACTAGGGGGAAAAATAAAAAAACAACAACATCAAAACAAAGTGTATCTCGAAAAAAAAAACGGGGTTTGGCTCAGATTTTCCGATAATCAAAAGGCTGCAAAGTGGGGTTGCAGGTTCAAAAACCTACCCTCCACCATCGTTGCCGCGCCATCGTCATCAAAATCTAGGTTTTTTTTTTTTTGCATCATCACTGCCAAACATGCTGTACAGACACATCAAGCATCTCTAAAATATAATCATCCAACAGCCATTTTATATAGAATACCCAAATCAAAGGGAAACCCAGCAAACATAATCAAACAAACAAGCTGTACAGATCCACCATCAAACAAACATAATCAAATCAAAACTTATTGTTGTTACAAACAACAACAAAAATTAAAACCCACATATTCAAAATACAAAACGAAAACAGAATTAAAAAAGAACACATCAGATTCAAAGACACACCACATCATCAGACTCAAAGAACACATCAGATTCAAAGAACACATTCCTCCGGCCACCCCCATTACCTTTGCCGGTCAAACACACACACCTCGAAACCCCTTCCCGCGTCCATGTAACACCTACCCCTTTTTCTCGAGCATTCCACCATCTCCGACGAATAGAATCAGCCGGCCACCACCCTTTGGTGGTGGCACACGACGGTGAAAAACCCAAAGTTGAGAGAGAGAGAGAGAGAGAGAGTGTGTGTGTGTGTGTGATATGAGAGAAATGCGGTGGAGAGAGATAAGCCGGCGAAGGGTTACCGGTGCCGTCGTCGCCGCTCACGGCGGTGGTAGCCGGTGGATTTCAGCAGCGGGACCGGCGGCGGCGGTGTTTTTATGTTCCCGACGGGTTCACTAGTCTCCCTCTCTCTCTCTCTTTCTCTGTCTACTATCTCTCTCTTACCTGTAATCCGATGAAGGGACCAGCGGGGTGGCGGTGGATTTCAGCAGAAGGGATGTAACACCCTCACTATTATAAAAGGGTTTTAGTACTAACAACGACAATTAATTGTGTTCTTACGAATACACGTACATGTAAAATACGGGTTTACTAAAAACTTTTACAGTTTAAAAGTTTGATAACATATTGTATATAAGTTCGTCGTTTAAAAGTTACGACGCAACGCAGTGCGGAAGCTTGTATCATGGCCGTGTTCGGTTCTTCGTTGAGCTTGATCTTCGTCCGGGAATCCTTGACATTCACCTATGACCAAAACCAACTTAAAAGTTAGCTTTGGTAGTTAAATAACAAGTTTAAACAAGTTATATGGGTCAAACAAACAAAATTAAATAATTTTCAGATTCAGGAGAGGCTAGACGCTACGCCTAGGGGCTAGACGCTACACCTAGCCCCTTTTTTGACAGCAAGCTGCTTATTTGTTGCTGCACTTTCCAGCTCAACCTTTTTATCAAGTCCAAACTTAAAATCACCATAACTTTTGATCCGTAAGTCCGTTTTAGGTGATTCTTTTTCCTACGCTGTGACAACCCTCACAATTCCATGTATCCGTATGATTTATTAATGTTAATTAAAGTGCTTGATGACTGTGCTGAATCACTTAACTGCTTTCTGATTACTGTGTTATACTTACATGTCCTTGTTAACATACTAGTAGTGTACAGAAAAGTTACTAAATAGTGCGGTATGCTTTCCTGAGTGCTGAAAATTAAAAACGTCACAAAAATATATATGTAGGACACTTTACGGATTAATTAAGCACTTTAACGGAACAGTATCAAACCGAACAACCGGACATTACCCGGAACACTAAAATATTACCAGAGGCATTGTTTTTATTTTTCTGAATTAGTTATGGTCCCCGAATAACATAACACACACTACATAAATATCTAGTAACTAATACCTAACTAGAATACTTGGATTGTAACCATAAGCTAACTAAATTAGTTGAAACCCAACTAGACCCCCCCCCCCAACCGGTTATGAACATGTGGGGCCACCCCATGATTTTATTTAATTGTTTATTTGATCTTGTTGGCTCCATTGAAACACATTACACAAAGGATATACAAGTGTTGGAAGACTCCTCTATTTAACCACAAGACCTTCACAATATCATCATTCACCAACAATCAACAAACCCCTTCTCTTCCTTCTTCCCTTGGCTTCGGCCGAACACCCATCACCACCCTACCATCACCTTCAATCTTGTTTCATCCATTCTACAAGCGTACAAAGGTGTTAAAGTGCATTCAACGAAGCTCGGTGTTCTCGGAAGTTGAAGGACCTCTTGCAAGTGCTATTAACCACCACATTTCTTCACTTGAACTTCCCTGGTCTTAAACTAGTGGTAAGAACTTAGATCCATTCATTATTCATGTTATTCAAGTGGTTAATAGATGTATTATGAAGAAAACATATGAACACCATAAGATCTTACACTTAAAACTTGAACATAAGCTTAAACAAGATGATACATGAAGAAATGATGTTAGAATGATGTTGTTTGGTGTATAATGATTATGTGCTGATATGAAGGACTTATAATCTGCTGTAAGTATCATTGTTTATTGCTAAACATGTTAACGGAATCAATCGAGCGCGCTTTAGAATGTTAAAAACTGAAAACAGAAGGCTGTTTGGTGATTACAGCCAACTTCAGTTGGCTGTAACAGGACCTTAATAAAATGAAAAATGTATTTTCTGAAGTCTAGATTTATGTTTTATGAAATACGGTTCTAATGGCACTGGAATCATAATTTTTGGACTTCGTTTGCTATTTTTAAAGGGTCGATTTGTAACAACAGCTAAAGCTGAGTTTTTACAGCAGTAAATGGGTGTTATATTTTTAGTTATAACTTGAAACCTGAGTAGAAATAGGTCATGAAACTTGTACTATAAATTACCACTGATGTATTTGTAATCCTCCCACTGGAATTTTGTAAATCGGACTTATGATGAATTTTAAATAAATTATTCCGTGGACTGCAGTCAGAAAAAGATAAATCTGAGTGCAGTCCGGAAAATGATTTTTTATAAAATATTGATGATGAATTGGATCCCGATATTTTTACAAAATAATACTTGGACCGTTTAAGACATTCTGTAAAAATTTGGGAATTTTTGGAATAAGTTGACTATTTTATTAAAATGCCCGAAAACTGCCCGGTTTTGAATATTAAAGCTGAAACGACATAAGTAGTAATTTGCGTGTCTAAATGTCGAGTAAGTTATCTGAGGATGATCTAACATGTTATATGTCAATGAAAGTAATATGTGCAATATCGTATGCTTGTTCTTGAGTAGCTATAGGTGGAATGTTTATATGAGCGTGAACTATTAAAGTGAATGCATGTTATGTAGTAGATACGTGTAGGAACTTTGTGCTCTATTTGAAACCACTAAATGACTAACTGGTAATCATATTAGGACGTGATTGACCAACCTTGACTGTTAGCTATATTTGAGAATCTAACTGAGCAAACCAAGGTGAGTTCACACACTATCTAAGGCATGGGATTCCCGGTGGTTGGGAATGGGTTAAAGAAATTAAAACGGAATCTACATATCCTCCTTGGGTAGGATATGTACGACCATCCTCCATAGGTAGGGTGCCAATAATAACTCTGCGTATTCTCCTTGGGTAGAATACGTACGTTCATCCTCCTTGGGTAGGACAACAACCTTAAAACTTACTAGACAAAACTCTATCATGAAGTCCCTCATTTTATATCGACTTAATCGCCGAGGCCAATGGCGAGCGGGTCATTAGTTAATAGCGCTATTAGGTTTAACAAACCTCACACCGCGTCATTCGAACGGGCGTGTACTAATGGACTATGGCAAACTATCAGTGATGATAGACACTGATGTAGGGCACAACTATTGTTCGTCAATTGTCGATATGTATGGCCTAGTGGTTTACATGGGGAAGCCCCCACTGATCATGGATATGGTTTGGGTAATAAAAAGGAACCGGTTAAACATACTTTCAACTATGGGGTAACCCCCACGACAAATAAGCCAACGAAAGTCAAACCACGTTTTCAGAAACAACTTAAAACTAAACAACCAAACGTGAACTCACTCAACTTTGTTGTTGACTCGTTGTTACATGCCTTACAGGTCGCTAGATGCTTATGGAGCTTGCACGAGGAGGGGGTTGTTGTGGAATATGGATGTTATGTCCAGTGCTAAACATTTAATCCTTATGAACTTATTAAACCTACGTTTTGGACTTTAAACTTATGAACTATGGAACTTATGTTTTATGCTTCCGCTGTTAACTTAAAAACTGGTTAATGTCTTATGGTCACCAATTGTATTGTGGTTGGTTTTACTTACTTAATTTCGTTGTTTAATATGATTGGTGGCTCGATCCTGGTCATGTCACGCCTCCAAGCGGTGATACTCCGCGTGTGGATTTTGGGGGTGTGACAGATTGGTATCAGAGCCATTGGTTATAGTGAACTTGGTTTTAAAAAGGGGAAAAGCTTTTTGACAAAACCAGACTATAACCTGTACAGTGCTCAACGATCCACAACGACGCTTCACTCCACGTGCAAGACTCGACACAATAGGTGGTATGATTTATGTTATATTGCCGGTTAGATAGTACACACTGTGCATTAATTAACGTGATAATTGCTATTTGAACCTTGTGTGCTTACTCTCTACTGTCGTCCCATGCTTATGCACTCTCGCGACACTTTTCTCACTTACGTTGCTTCGTTGTAAAGATCATGAGAGGACGCGGAGGACGTATCAACCTAACTCAAGCCCAGCTGACGGCTTTGATCAACGAACGAGTTGCTGAGGCACTCGCAGCAAATCCAGCAGGAGGTATAACCTGCCATATCAACCCACCTTAGGACGTTTAGATCCTACCTTCGCAAACCAACCCTCGTGCTTAACCTTGTCTTTTATTCTCGCACAACAGGTCAACATGCTCAGCCTCCTGTGTGCACGTTCAAAACCTTCATGGATTGCCGACCCAGTACTTTCAGTGGCACGGAAGGACCTGTAGGCCTTCTACACTGGTTCGAGAAGCTTGAGTCTGTCTTCGAGATGTGTGAATGCCCTGAAGATCGTAGGGTGAAATATGCTACCGGAACACTTGAAGGTGCTGCGTTAACCTGGTGGAAAGCGCAGGTTCAACTGCTAGGGCTGGCGGTTGCTAATGCCACCCCATGGAACGGTTTCAAAGAACTGATCAAAGAAGAGTACTGCAGTCGGGATGACATCCACAAGAGGTGGAACTTTTCAATCTGAAGATGACGGGGTCTGAGATTGAGGCGTATACGAAGAGGTCAAACGAGTTGGCCATCTTGTGTCCTACTATGGTGGACCCTCCCATCAAACGTATTGAGTTGTACCTCAAGGGTCTTGTACTAGAGATTCAAAGTCACGTGACTTCAGCTAACCTGGGTACCATACAACAAATCATTAAGTTGGCCCATAGTCTCACCGATCAAGCAGTTGAACAAAACAAACTGCCCAAGCGTATTAGTGCTACTACTACTGACGCTCCCAATAATAACAAGCGAAAATGGGATGGGAATTCCAGTAAGGGTTCTACTTCAGCTCAGTCTCAGCAATGAAAGACTGATGACTACCAGAGTCCTGATCAGCAATCTTCCGGTAGTCAAGGACAGGGGGGATACCAAGGGAACCACCCCAAGTGCAACCGGTGCCACAAGCATCATAGCGGGCAGTGCAACAAGGGTCGTTGCCTGAGGTGTAACAATTTTGGTCATAAAGCAAAGGATTGCAGGAGCGCACGACCAGCAAATCAGAATCGCCAACAACAACAACAACAAGCTCCACAGAACCACCAGCAGCAGCAACAGCAGGGCAATAAAAGTTGCTTTCAGTGTGGCGCTGAAGGCCACTTTAAGAGGAACTACCCCCAACTGAACCAGAATCAGAACAACAACAACTAAGGAAACGGGAACCACAATGGGAACAACAATGGAGGCAACAATGGAGGCAACAACGGTGGTAACAATAATGGCAACGGTGCCAGAGGACGTGTTTTCGTGCTAGGACAGGGTGATGCAAGGAACGATCCCAACGTTGTGATGGGTAAGTTTCTTCTGGACGACTTCTTTGTTACTGTTTTATTTGATTCGGGTGCCGATACTAGTTATGTGTCCTTAAAAGCTAGCCAAATGATTAAGCGCACTCCAACACTTTTGAACACCAAACACACGGTAGAACTAGCAAACGGTAAAAGTCTTGAAGCCACACACGTAGTTAAAGGTTGTAACCTCGTCTTAGCTGGTCAGACTTTCTCTATCGATCTTATCCGTATCACACTTGGTAGTTTCGACGTCGTTATTGGGATGGATTGGCTATCTCATCATCAAGCGGAGATTGTTTTCAAGGAGAAAATCGTTCGCATTCCTCGTTCTGGTGAAGAACCCCTTGTGATTCAAGGCGACAAGAGTGGTGCTGTCGTAGGCATTATCTATTTCCTTAAGGCCCAGAAGTGTTTGTGAAAGGGCCACACTGCCATTCTGGCGCTCGTTACTGACGCATCAATGGAAGAGAAGAGAATTAAAGACATTCCTATCGTGCGCGAGTTTCCTGAGGTATTTCCTGAGGAATTACCTGGTCTTCCGCCTCATCGACAAGTCGAGTTTCAAATCGAGCTAGCTCCTGGAGCAGCACCAATAGCTCGTGCACCTTATCGACTAGCTCCGTCAGAACTTGGAGAACTATCCACGCAATTACAAGAACTCTTGGAAAAGGGTTTTATACATCTTAGCTCTTCGCCCTGGGGAGCTCCAGTCTTGTTTGTGAAGAAGAAAGACGGTACTTTCAGAATGTGTATTGACTATCGCGAACTTAACAAGGTGACCATGAAGAATCGCTATCATCTTCCACGTATTGACGACTTGTTCGACCAGCTGCAAGGATCGAGCTATTACTCTAAGATTGATTTGAGATCTGGATACCATCAGCTGAGAGTCCGAGAGGAGGACGTCTCCAAAACAATATTCAGAACCCATTACGGCCATTACGAGTTTCTGGTCATGCCTTTCGGGTTGACAAACGCACCTGCGGTCTTCATGGATCTCATGAACCGAGTATGCAAACCTTACCTGGATAAGTTCGTTATTGTTTTCATCGACGACATCCTGATCTATTCGAAGAGTCAGGAGGAACACAAGCAGCATCGACGACTTATGCTGGAACTTCTTCGAGCAGAGCAACTGTATGCCAAATATTCGAAATGTGACTTCTGGCTTCCCGAAGTCCACTTTCTAGGCCATGTGGTAAACAAGGATGGGATTCATGTGGACCCATCCAAGGTTGACTCGATCAAGAACTGGCCTGCACCCCGTACACCAACAGAAATCCGCCAATTCTTGGGTTTGGCGGGATATTACAGAAGATTTATAAAGGATTTCTCAAAGATTGCGCAACCTCTCACTTCACTGACTCAGAAAGGTGTCACCTATCGTTGGGGTGATGCACAAGAGTCCGCATTTCAACACTTAAAAGATAGACTTTGTAGCGCGCCTATCCTCTCATTGCCTGAAGGCACAGATTATTTTGTGGTTTATTGCGACGCTTCCATCGGACTTGGTTGCGTGTTGATGCAACGTGACAAGGTCATAGCCTACGCATCGCGCCAACTTAAGGTACACGAAAGGAACTACACTACACACGACTTGGAATTGGGAGCAGTTATTTTCGCACTTAAGATATGGAGACATTACCTGTACGGTACCAAGTGCACCATTTACACCGATCACGGGAGTCTCGAGCATATCTTCAAGCAAAAGGAGTTAAACATGCGACAGCGTCGATGGGTCGAGCTCTTGAATGATTAAGAATGCGCGATCAAGTATCACCCGGGTAAAGCCAATGTTGTGGCTGATGCCCTCAGTCGAAAGGATACTATACCTAAGCGTGTACGTGCATTACAGCTTACCATTCACTCTAGCCTTCCCGCTCAGATACGAAACGCTCAGGTTGAAGCATTGAAAGCAGAGAACATCAGGGCTGAGTCCTTACGAGGATCGAGGCAACGACTAGAACAAAAGGAAAACGACGCCTACTATGTTAACGGACGCATCTGGGTTCCACTTTATGGAAACTTACGCGAGCTTGTGATGGATGAAGCACTTAAGTCTCGTTATTCAGTACATCCCGGTTCGGATAAGATGTACCACGACCTAAAGACTACATACTGGTGGCCTAGCATGAAAGCCCACATAGCAACCTACGTCAGTAAATGCTTGACTTGTGCTAGGGTGAAGACCGAATATCAGAAACCCTCAGGCCTACTTCAACAACCAGAGATCCCGAAATGGAAATGGGAGCAGATTTCCACGGATTTCATTACTGGTCTGCCTAGGTCCCAATGCGGAAATGATACCATTTGGGTGATCGTGGACCGACTGACCAAGTCTGCACACTTTCTGGCTATCAAGGAAACGTATAAGTTTTCTACTCTAGCAGACATCTATCTAAAGGAAGTAGTATCAAGGCACGGAGTGCCAACCTCCATCATCTCTGATCGAGACTCACGTTTTACATCTGAATTGTGGCAGCTATGCACAAGTCCTTTGGTTCTCGATTAGACATGAGCACGGCATATCATCCGCAGATGGATGGGCAATCTGAACGCACCATCCAAACCCTTGAAGACATGCTTAGGGCATGTGTAATCGACTTCGGAAATGGCTGGAGTTTTCGTATAACAACAACTACCACACCAGCATCCAGGCCGCTCCTTTCGAGGCATTGTACGGACGAAAATGTCGATCACCTCTTTGTTGGGCAGAGGTTGGCGACAGTCAAATCACTGGCCCAGAACTTGTAGTGGATACAACTGAGAAGATTGCTCAGATACGACAACGAATGGCGGCAGCTCGTGACCATCAGAAACGCTATGCTGATAAGCGAAGAAAGCCACTCGAGTTCCAGGTTGGGGATCGGGTGCTACTCAAAGTCTCACCTTGGAAAGGTGTAGTTCGTTTTGGCAAACGAGGCAAACTTAATCCGCGTTATGTCGGACCGTTCGAAATCATTGAGAAAAATGGCAAGGTGGCCTACAGGTTGAATTTACCTGAAGAACTCAGCGAAGTTCACAACGTATTCCACGTGTCAAATCTGAAAAAGTGTCTGTCAGATGAGACCCTCATAGTTCCCTTAAAGGAGCTCACTATCGACGACCAGTTGCGATTCATCGAGGAACCAGTAGAGATTACTGATCGAGATGTTAAGATTCTCAAGCGTACCAGGATACCTCTTGTTCGAGTTCGTTGGAATTCCCGTCGTGGCCCAGAGTACACCTGGGAACGAGAAGACCAAATGAAACTCAAGTACCCCCTGCTGTTTAAGAAAAGTGCAACCACTACTGAGATTGAAGCTACTGAAGAATTTCGGGACGAAATTCCAAACCAACAGGGGGATGATGTGACACCCCAAGAAAACCAGGAAACCAACGCAACTTAACTAGCTTCCTCAGTAAACACGTGCTAAATTTCGGGACGACATTCTCTTAACAGGGGGAGAATGTGACAACCCTCACAATTCCATGTATCCGTACGATTTATTAATGTTAATTAAAGTGCTTGATGACTGTGCTGAATCACTTAACTGCTTTCTGATTATTGTGTTATACTTACATGTGCTTGTTAACATACTAGTAGTGTACAGAAAAGTTACTAAATAGTGCGGTATGCTTTCCTGAGTGCTGAAAATTAAAAACGTTACAAAAATATATATGTAGGACACTTTACGGATTAATTAAGCACTTTAACGGAACAGTATCAAACCGAACAACCGGACATTACCCGGAACACTAAAATATTACCAGAGGCATTGTTTTTATTTTTCTGAATTAGTTATGGTCCCCGAATAACATAACACACACTACATAAATATCTAGTAACTAATACCTAACTAGAATACTTGGATTGTAACCATAAGCTAACTAAATTAGTTGAAACCCAACTAGACCAACCCCCCCCCCCCAACCGGTTATGAACATGTGGGGCCACCCCATGATTTTATTTAATTGTTTATTTGATCTTGTTAGCTCCATTAAAACACATTACACAAATGATATACAAGTGTTGGAAGACTCCTCTATTTAACCACAAGACCTTCACAATATCATCATTCACCAACAATCAACAAACCCCTTCTCTTCCTTCTTCCCTTGGCTTCGGCCGAACACCCATCACCACCCTACCATCACCTTCAATCTTGTTTCATCCATTCTACAAGCGTACAAAGGTGTTAAAGTGCATACAACGAAGCTCGGTGTTCTCGGAAGTTGAAGGACCTCTTGCAAGTGCTATTAACCACCACATTTCTTCACTTGAACTTCCCTAGTCTTGAACTAGTGGTAAGAACTTAGATCCATTCATTATTCATGTTATTCAAGTGGTTAATAGATGTATTATGAAGAAAACATATGAACACCATAAGATCTTACACTTAAAACTTGAACATAAGCTTAAACAAGATGATACATGAAGAAATGATGTTAGAATGATGTTGTTTGGTGTATAATGATTATGTGCTTATATGAAGGACTTAGAATCTGTTGTAAGTATCATTGTTTATTGCTAAACATGTTAACGGAATCAATCGAGAGCGCTTTAGAATGTTAAAAACTGAAAACAGAAGGCTGTTTGGTGATTACAGCCAACTTCAGTTGGCTGTAACAGGACCTTAATAAAACGAAAAATGTATTTTCTGAAGTCTAGATTTATGTATTATGAAATACGGTTCAAATGGCACTGGAATCATAATTTTTGGACTTCGTTTGCTATTTTTAAAGGGTCGATTTGTAACAACAGCTAAAGCTAAGTTTTTACAGCAGTAAACGGGTGTTATATTTTTAGTCATAACTTGAAACCTGAGTAGAACTAGGTCATGAAACTTGTACTATAAATGACCACTGATGTATTTGTAATCCTCCCACTGGAATTTCGTAAATCGGACTTACGATGAATTTTAAATAAATTATTCCGTGGACTGTAGTCAAAAAAAGATAAATCTGAGTGCAGTCCGGAAAATGATTTTTTATAAAATATTGGTGATGAATTGGATCCCGATATTTTTACAAAATAATAGTTGGACCGTTTAAGACAGTCTGTAAAAATTTGGGAATTTTTGGAATAAGTTGACTATTTTATTAAAATGCCCGAAAACTGCCCGGTTTTGAATATTAAAGCTGAAACGACATAAGTAGTAATTTGCGTGTCTAAATGTCGAGTAAGTTATCTGAGGATGATCTAACATGTTATATGTCAATGAAAGTAATATGTGCAATATCGTATGCTTGTTCTTGAGTAGCTATAGGTGGAATGTTTATATGAGCGTGAACTATTAAAGTGAATGCATATTATGTAGTAGATACGTGTAGGAACTTTGTGCTCTATTTGAAACCACTAAATGACTAACTGGTAATCATATTAGGACGTGATTGACCAACCTTGACTGTTAGCTATATTTGAGAATCTAACCGAGCAAACCAAGGTGAGTTCACACACTATCTAAGGCATGGGATTCCCGGTGGTTGGGAATGGGTTAAAGAAATTAAAACGGAATCTACATATCCTCCTTGGGTAGGATATGTACGGCCATCCTCCATAGGTAGGATGCCAATAATAACTCTGCGTATTCTCCTTGGGTAGAATACGTACGTTCGTCCTCCTTGGGTAGGACAACAACCTTAAAACTTACTAGACAAAACTCTATCATGAAGTCCCTCATTTTATATCGACTTAATCGCCGAGGCCAATGGCGAGCGGGTCATTAGTTAATAGCGCTATTAGGTTTAACAAACCTCACACCGTGTTGTTCGAACGGGCGTGTACTAATGGACTATGGCAAACTGTCAGTGATGATAGACACTGATGTAGGGCACAACTATTGTTCGTCAGTTGTCGATATGTATGGTCTAGTGGTTTACATGGGGAAGCCCCCACTGATCATGGATATGGTTTGGGTAATAAAAAGGAACCGGTTAAACATACTTTCAACTATGGGGTAACCCCCACGGAAAATAAGCCAACGAAAGTCAAACCACGTTTTCAGAAACAACTTAAAACTAAACAACCAAACGTGAACTCACTCAACTTTGTTGTTGACTCGTTGTTACATGCCTTACAGGTCGCTAGATGCTTATGGAGCTTGCACGAGGAGGAGGTTGTTGTGGAATATGGATGTTATGTCCCGTGCTAAACATTTAATCCTTATGAACTTATTAAACCTACGTTTTGGACTTTAAACTTATGAACTATGGAACTTATGTTCTGAACTTATGTTTTATGCTTCCGCTGTTAACTTAAAAACTGGTTACTGTCTTATGGTCACCAATTGTATTGTGGTTGGTTTTACTTACTTAATTTCGTTGTTCAATATGATTGGTGGCTCGATCCTGGTCATGTCACGCCTCCAAGCGGTGATACTCCGCGTGTGGATTTTGGGGGTGTGACATACGCGTCCGTAATTAAATTACCAATGCATCTATCAAGATTATTATATAAAAAATTGGATGTACGGGCTGAAAGTTTATAAATGCCTTATGTATTTATATGACCCGTTTAGCCTTTGCATTAATTTAACCACTGACAAATTTTATATCCGCAAGACGTATTTACCCAACATCCGGGGCTTATGATCACCGGCGTTTCATTACCAAATCTATGGTTTCACGCACTTGTAATCCGTCATTGCCAAATGCTATTCTAAACACACTTTTACTACTTACTAAACAATTATTCGACCCGTTTGGCTCATTTATGGAATCCTCCATTTCTAATGATTACCAAACACTTTCTAATCTAATTTTAACTCATTAAATCAAGTAGTGAACATTGTTACTTCAACTAATACCAATCTTTATTCTAAAACACAACTATGAACGATTACAATATCTAATTTGCATAATGTAACGAAACAAGTTACATACCTTCATAATTCATCAACATTGCTTTCTAACCATAATTACCCATTCCCGGGCTTGTCAACCTCATTGTATCCCTTCAAATCCATGGTTTACGCTTTTATAACTCAAATTTAACGAGTGACGTTCGAGTCACTTCGAACACTACCATTTCGACCATTATTTTAACCCGTTCTTTATCTAGTGAATTACATCACTTTACTTACTTTCCCATTATGACTAATTAAACAATATTATCAATAAACATATCTAACCAACTATTTATTTTGACCCGTTTGGTTTGTCGAGTGAATCCCATCACTTATTGGACTCACCAAACACAACTATTTTCGCTATAACAACATTAAACATATCTACAACTAGGCTTGTCTACATAAATGTAACGAGACGACAAGTCGCGTACCTTCAAAGTGTTCCTTTCAAGAGCGTGTCCGCTTGAAGACTCGGCTCCTTTTCCTATAAATTTCAATCAACACTTCGTTTAGAACTCCATTCATGTCTTATAACGCATAATTCATCTTATCATTTAAATATGTGTTTCGTTCGAAATCACCATATCTAGCTTTCTTTTAGGCATTTCAACAAACACCTAAAGGGCATAATTTCACTAAATCAACAATCATGTTCATGACTACTTATTTAGCCAAGATTTTAACACCTTTTACTAGTCAATCAACTAATTTATAGTTCAATATCAAGATTAACTTCATAGAGTTCAAATAACACTAGTTTACTAATCATGATTCTAGTGTTCATCATTTTTCTACAAAACCCACTACACACACATGGTGGATGATCATGAATTTCATAGTTTAATCATTAATTCAACAAGATAATGACTAGGGTTTACCCCTAGACATGATTGTATTCCCAATTTCATCCAAGCAATAACCATGCAAGCTCTAATTTCGATTCTCATGTGTTCATCTAGAATTCAAGATGAAATCAAACAACGAAATTTTACATACCTTATGATCCCTTTACTGCGGTGATCATTAATCTATAATTGGATTTCGATTTGGGCTCGATTTGCCCTTCCAATTTGTTGATTTTGTGCTTGTTAGGGTTTGAGTAGGAGAGCCCCTTGACTCCTGCGATTGTATCGACCAGAACACACACTTAGAGTGTGTGTTTTGGTGTTAACATTTTATAAAATAAAAACTAGTTTCCAATTTATCACATTTAGTCCCTCTACTTCACACAAGTTTGCATAAAGGGTGTTTTAACAATGTTTTTCTTATTATTTCAAGACTTATAACTAAGAGTTAAATGCTTGGTTGGTCCCTGTGGTTTGCAAAAATTGCAGACTTGGTCCCAATGGTTTACTAATTACACGCGTGGTCCCTGTGGTTTTCAAAAATGCACTCGGTTGGTCCCTAGCCCTAACATCAGTTAAATTTCTCAGTTAAGTCCATGTTAAATGACCAAAATACCCTTGCTTATTAACAAATACATAAACAGATCAATCTCTCACCCCTCTCTAACTCTCTTTCTCTCTCTCTCAGCTCTCTCTCTCTAGTTCTTTATTCTCACCACCACCCACCCTACCACCACTACCACACACCTGCGGCCACCGCCACCTAACAACACCGCCCCCTAACCACACCGCCGCCACCACCTTACTCCCTCTCTCCTCTCTCAACACTTTCTCTCTCTAAAAAAACCCACTTCAAAACACCCAAAAACACATTGCTGACACAAATTCGGAGCTCCAGATCTTGATTTGGGGTTTATTGGAGATGGGTTGTATTTATCTGTTCTTGATACAGAGTTTGGATAGATTGGTGCCTCGTTTGGGGTGGTGGCGGTGTTGGGTAGGTGGCGGCGACAGGTGGGTGGTAGCAGGGGGATGGTGTTAATGGTTATGGGGGATGGTGAAATTAGTGGCGGCGACAGGTGGGTGGTAGAAGGGGGATGGTAGCAGGGGGATGGTGTTAATGGTTGTGGCGGCGACAGGTGGGCGGCGACAGGTGGGTGGTAGCAGGGGGATGGTGAAATTAGTCATCTACACCCTTCATCTCCGCCACTGTAACTCACTCACCACCACTGCAACTCCGCCACTGCAATTCCTCCATCTCCGCCACTGTAACTCACTCACCACCACTGCAACTCAGCCACTGCAACTCCATCCGCCATCAACTTCAGTCGATTAAGGTACATATCGCCTCTTAGGGTTTTGAGTTTTGAGTTGAATTTGTACATTAGAACCGATTTAGGGTTTTATTTGTTGGGTTTTGATGATGGTTATTGATGAAGGTGGTGGCAACGATAGGTGCGTTGACGGCGGAGAAAGATGATGATGGTGGTGGTTCAGATGGTGGCTGTGGTGACTGTGGTGATTACTGGGTGGGTTTGTCGGCAAAGAATGGAAGGAGGAACAGGGGGTGGTTTATAGAGAGAAAGGAGGTGGGTTATAAAGAGAGTTAATAAGCAAGGGTATTTTGGTCATTTAACATGGACTTAACTGAGAAATTTAACTGATGTTAGGGCTAGGGACCAACCGAGTGCATTTTTGAAAACCACAGGGACCACGCGTGTAATTAGTAAACCATTGGGACCAAGTCTGCAATTTTTGCAAACCACAGGGACCAACCAAGCATTTAACTCTATAACTAACTTGGTTATTTATTCCTAGTTATTTTATCTTGAATATTACCGACATTTTAATATCTATATATAAATCTATATTTTGGGGGTGTTACAAGTCTACCCCCCTTAAAGAGGTTTCATCCCCGAAACCTTCCTTAAGTAGTCCTTTGGTTTGGACCAAACTAACTTAGTTTCGTTTTTGAGTCATTGTTTCTTTTAGTCAAAAGTTATCATTTGCCTCGACATGATTATATTCTGTTTTCTATATCACTCTTGTGACTATGATCACATCGCATCACGTCATATTTAAGTTTTTATAAACTTTTCATTATCAAAAATCTTCTTTCGAACATAGTGTGTCACACCTATCGGTGTTGAGACCTATATTCTTTACTATTAACTATTTTCTAATTTCTCTATAATATTCATATTTGTTAAACGTCACTTCTCACTAAAACTGAAATTTAGTTTAATGTCTATCTCTTTAACTTATGTCAAATTTTCATACCCAGGAATTGACGACAAGAATTTATTCTTTTCCGTTCTTATATTACGCGAGGAATCGTAACTAATCCCCATGCTTTACCCTAAGTGACTCGTATGTTCTTTTGCTTAGCCTCGTAAGTTATTCTGTTAGGCTTTCACCCCCTTTTTTTGTTTATTTCTTTCTATTGCTGACGCGTGGTTCACTTAGTCTTTTAAACCCTTACTTTGTTTATAATCTCAAAGGTTATGATGATCCCGTAGATCATCTTTTTCTTGTGTCATTTTGTATTCTTAGAATTACACTTCTGGTGTCAGGGCACCCTTTTCAAGCCTAAAACTTACTCATTTTCATTTTCGAATTTTATCGATTTGACCGTAGTCTAAGGCTACACCCGTTTCCTTTTGAACTATTCTTTCGACTCTATGACTTCTTCTGTCATTTACACGTCGGTTTGTTCTTTGCTTACCACTATCCGGATCATACTTATTTTTCTTTACAGCCCGTTACCCGGGTTCTTTATCTTAATGTTTTTAACTCTCCAGTTTCACTAGTTTGCGTTTTCCTTTATTATAAAACATTTTACTTATTTGATCCGAACACCCGTCTTTCTTTTGTTAGCGACCCTTAGGTCCGTCTCTTTTATTAATGTCTTGAAGGTCCATTTCATAAGCCTTATATGATAAAACCACTGTTATTGTTATACGACTTTTGGGATTTTACCCGTTTTCGTTCCAACACTTTTAATATGTTTATTTCACTAATCTTTTATATGATCACACCCATTAGTGTGATCATCGTTCTTCCTCGTAAGGATTTGATTAATAATGTCTTACTTGGGCTGTTATTCATACCCAAGTTTCTAAATCCGCATTTATTGATACTTTATTATTCACAGTAGGGAATAATACGTATCATCCATTTAGTTTTACTGGAGGGTATTTTCTGCCCAAGTCTAAATTTCTCATTCATAACCTTAATCCATTATCCAATTGTTTGCTTAACGTTATCTTGTTGTAATTTTATAACGTGTACCTGCGTTACTCACCCCGATGGGCTTTCTCCCAACTCGTTCATCTCTTCTTTCCTTGCCGTCATCATGGTGACTTGTAACCCTTTCCATGATTCCGGGTTACACGGCTTCAATAGCCTTTCCGACTTTCCCATAGATCTTTTTTTTTTGCACGTCTCCTCATGCATGAGGGTTATCGTGTCGTCGCCAACTGCGTTGACATCATTCCATTGTAAGAATAACCAAATTCAACTTATTTCATTTTATTATTCCATTTCGTTGTATGGAATTTACCCACATCGTTTATCAATATAAACGATGTTTCTACGTGTTTTATTAGGTTTAGCCAAGTATATAACCTTGTCTTCACCGCTTACTTACTATTACAAATCCCGGGTTCGGTGTAATTACACTCCTTCCCAAGACATCGTTTGTTCACTTCATTAAGTTCCCGGGTTCGAGTGTACGCACACTCCTTCCCATTATGACACTTATCTTTCATTGCATTCCCGGGTTCAAGTGTACGCGCACCCCTTTCCATTGCAATATTTATCGAGATTACTTTTACCTCGGTATCACATACTCGTCATTATTTACATAATTCATTCATTTCACTAATCATATATGACCATATGCAACTATCATTCATTATGTGAATTGTTGCATTCTACTTGTCTTATCGTAATTTAGAACGTGTACCCAATTGATACTCGCCTTGATGTACTCCGTTGTCTCAAGTCATCACTTGATTTAGGTTCTTTACTAGCATGTTCTTTGTCATGCTTCCGAACCTTCCACCCTTTAGATTATTTATCTCCCGTCATCTTCAGATGCGGTCATCATATCATTCGAACATTTCCAATTTATTATTAATCCTGCTATTCAATGTTTCCCGTATTGTTATACGATACATTCAAATATACTTACCTTACAAGTACTTATTTTATATTCAATCTATGATTAGGATTTATACTACCTAATCATCTTTTATCGACACTAGACATCTCGAATCTGCTATGTTTATGTCAATTGTTAAACGTTTTGTTTCATTATCATTTGTATCTTTCACTTTGATTTAGCCAGGTTTGTAACTTGCTTAAACCATTCGTGTTTAGTGCACTTTCCGGGTTTGAGTGTATTGACACACCCTTCCATGCACTTTAATTCATATTCTTTTCCTAATATTTTGTTACAATCTACTCATATAAATAATTCTTACCGGATGTTTGATCAAGCTTCGGACCGAACACACTTTGTTGACAACCTTGAGCTCTGATTACCCACTTGTAACACCCTCACTATTATAAAAGGGTTTTAGTACTAATAACGACAATTAATTGTGTTCTTACGAATACACGTACATGTAAAATACGGGTTTACTAAAAACTTTTACAGTTTAAAAGTTTGACAACATATTGTATATAAGTTCGTCGTTTAAAAGTTACGACGCAACGCAGTGCGGAAGCTTGTATCTTGGTCGTGTTTGGTTCTTCGTTGAGCTTGATCTTCGTCCGGGAATCATTGACATTCACCTATGACCAAAACCAACTTAAAAGTTAGCTTTGGTAGTTAAATAACAAGTTTAAACAAGTTATATGGGTCAAACAAACAAAATTAAACAATTTTTGGATTCAAGAGGGGCTAGACGCTACGCCTAGGGACTAGACGCTACACCTAGCCCCTTTTTTGACAGCAAGCTGCTTATTTGTTGCTGCACTTTCCAGCTCAACCTTTTTATCAAGTCCAAACTTAAAATCACCATAACTTTTGATTCGTAAGTCCGTTTTAGGTGATTCTTTTTCTTACGCGTCCGTAATTAAATTACCAATGCATCTATCAAGATTATTATATAAAAAATTGGATGTACGGGCTGAAAGTCTATAAATGCCTTATGTATTTATTTGACCCGTTTAGCCTTTGCATTAATTTAACCACTAACAAATTTTATATCCGCAAGACGTATTTACCCAACATCCGGAGCTTATGATCACCGGCGTTTCATTACCAAATCTATGGTTTCACGCACTTGTAATCCGTCATTGCCAAATGCTATTCTAAACACACTTTTACTACTTACTAAACAATTATTCGACCCGTTTGGCTCATTTATGGAATCCTCCATTTCTAATGATTACCAAACGCTTTCTAATCTAATTTAACTCATTAAATCAAGTAGTGAACATTGTTACTTAAACTAATACCAATCTTTATTCTAAAACACAACTATGAACGATTACAATATCTAATTTGCATAATGTAACGAAACAAGTTACATACCTTCATAATTCATCAACATTGCTTTCTAACCATAATTACCCATTCCCGGGCTTGTCAACCTCATCGTATCCCTTCAAATCCATGGTTTACGCTTTTATAACTCAAATTTAACGAGTGACGTTCGAGTCACTTCGAACACTACCATTCCGACCATTATTTTAACCCATTCTTTATCTAGTGAATTACATCACTTTACTTACTTTCCCATTATGACTAATTAAACAATATTATCAATAAACATATCTAACCAACTATTTATTTTGACCCGTTTGGTTTGTCGAGTGAATCCCATCACTTCTTGGACTCACCAAATGCAACTATTTTCGCTATAACAACATTAAACATATCTACAACTAGGCTTATCTACATAAATGTAACGAGACGACAACTCGCGTACCTTCAAAGTGTTCCTTTCAAGCGCGTGTCTGCTTGAAGACTCGGCTCCTTTTCCTATAAATTTTAATCAACACTTCGTTTAGAACTCCATTCATGTCTTATAACGCATAATTCATCTTATCATTTAAATATGCGTTTCGTTCGAAATCACCATATCTAGCTTTCTTTTAGGCATTTCAACAAACACCTAAAGGGCATAATTTCACTAAATCAACAATCATGTTCATGACTACTTATTTAGCCAAGATTTTAACACCTTTTACTAGTCAATCAACTAATTTATAGTTCAATATCAAGATTAACTTCATAGAGTTCAAATAACACTAGTTTACTAATCATGATTCTAGAATTCATCATTTTTCTACAAAGCCCACTACACACACATGGTGGATGATCATGAATTTCATAGTTTAATCATTAATTCAAAAAGATAATGACTAGGGTTTACCCCTAGACATGATTTTATTCCTAATTTCATCCAAGCAATAACCATGCAAGCTCTAATTTCGATTCTCATGTGTTCATCTAGAATTCAAGATGAAATCAAACAACGAAATTTTACATACCTTATGATCCCTTTACTGCGGTGATCATTAATCTATAATTGAATTTCAATTTGGGCTCGATTTGCCCTTCCAATTTGTTGATTTTGTGCTTGTTAGAGTTTGAGTAGGAGAGCCCCTTGGCTCCTGCGATTGTATCGACCAGAACACACACTTAGAGTGTGTGTTTTGGTGTTAACATTTTATAAAATAAAAACTAGTTTCCAATTTATCATATTTAGTCCCTCTACTTCACACAAGTTTGCATAAAGGGTGTTTTAACCATGTTTTTCTTATTATATCAAGACTTATAACTAACTTGGTTATTTATTCCTAGTTATTTTATCTTGAATATTATCGACATTTTAATATCTATATATAAATCTATATTTTGGGGGTGTTACAAGGGAGCGGCGGGTGGCGGTGGATTTCAGCAAAAGGATCCGACGGGATGGCGGGTTCATCCTCACCATCGATCGTGATGATCATCATCTGCATTTAGGATGAAAGGTGGCTTTCTAAATTGTGGAGAGAGACCAAAGTAATGGGTTTTCAAAAATGGTAGCTTTCAAAATTGTGGAGAGAAGTCTGACAAATATAAATGGTGGGGAGAGAGAAGCCTGCCATAATTAATGTGGAGAGAAGTTGAGAAATGACATTTGTGGGGAAATGACCAAACTACCCTTTTAAGTGGCAAAATCTAATTGGCTGAGAGTGGTTTTCACGGTTCTTACAACTGGATGTGGTTTTCATTTTAGCGTCTCCCTATATATATATATATATATATATATATATTATATATATATATATAGGTAGAGGATCCTGTAAAAAAGGCCTAAAGTGTGAGAAGGGTAAGAAAGAATCTCAGCCATATATATATATAATGGAAGTATCTATAGAAAACCCTTATAATTTAGAAAACTTGGGAAACTCTAACCTCCCGATTTTTTTTAAACTTACACATGTTATATACATGTTTTTAAGGGTTTTTGGCAAAAAAAAAAATAAAAAAAGCGCCGAGTGGATATTTAAAAAAAAAATAAACAAATTTCTGGGGTAACATATGTCAGACGAATGTAACATATGTTACACCAAAATTGTTTTTTTTTAAATATCTACTCGGCGCTTTTTTGTTTTTTTTTTTTTTTGTTTTTTTTGCCCAAAACCCTTAAAAACATGTATATAACATGTGTAAATTTTTTTCAAAAAAAAAATCGGGAGTTTTGAGTTTCTCGGGTTTTCTAACCACAAGTGGGTTTTCTATACATCCTTCCCCTATATATATATAGTTAATGAAGAACGATGAATAATAACTTTATTTTTAAATAATATGTAGCTTTTTATTATTTTTGGATTTAATATATTGTAATATTTTATTATTATTATATTTATTTTTAATAATATATTTTTTATATATATATAGTTAACGAAAGACGATAATAGTAACTTTATTTTTAAAATAATATATAGCTTTATATTATTTTTTATTTAATATATTTTAATAGTTTATTACTATTATTATATTTACTTTTAATAACATATTTTTATTTTTTTTATTTTTTAAAACCATATATATCCTTTACCATTTTTTTTAATAATTTTTTTTCTTTTTTAGAACATATATTAATTTATCAAATAATTTGATACTTCTTTAATAATTTACGTTTTTAACTTTTTTTTCTAAAAACTTAAGTACGTAGTTGTGTTTGATTTTCCCTCGATATTCTGTTATAAGTTTTGTTAAAATGAAGTTGTACTCAAAATAAAGTATTTATTTGATATCATAGAACACGGTACAAAGATAAACTAAGTCGTTCTAATGGTTTGGATTTCTAAACAACATGCTTTATTTTCAATCACGTTTGTTTTAAATTATCATTTGCTCGGTTTCGCCGCAACGCGCGACATAAAAGAAACCAGTTTATATTTATATATAGAGTAATTGCCATTTTAATGCCTGAGGTTTGTTTGAATTTGTCATTTTAGTTCAAATAGTTTTTTTCTCTTTTGTGTCCCTGACTTTTCCCTTTTGTTGTCATTTTGATCACATACCCTAACTCCGTACAAAAACCTCATTTTTAAACAGGGTTATTTTGAGGGTTTTCAATTTAAATCTTTCCAGATGGCATTTTGATCCATTCTTTTTTTCTATTTCAGATTTGAAAAACCCTTTAATTATTAAAAAACATAAAACAAGATATTAATAACTAATAACTAATTAATATATATACACATACATAATTACACACACTCTCTCTCACTCTTCCCCCGACCTCCCTTTCTCTACCTCTACCTCTCTCTGCATCTCCTACCCAACACCACCGTCCACCGTCCACCACCACTCACAACCACCACCACTCACCACCGTTTCACAACCCCCACTCTCTCTCATGTCTCTCTCCTTCAACCACCACAACAATCACCACCACAACCACTGCCTAATCAAAACCCACCAGCATCACCATCCCCAAATCAAACCCATCACTGCCCACCCCAAATCAATTCAATCCTCACCATTATCATCATCACCACCGCCACATTCCTCGATCAATCACTAAAAAAAGCAACAAAGGACACCACTAGATAGACAACGTAGATCTGTAAAGGCAATAAAATCTGTAGCGTCGGAATGTAAGGGTAATAGTATCGCTGGAATCTGGATGGACAACATAGATCCGGAGTCTACGTCGTATCCGCAATAGTCCCTTTGAAATTTTCCTAGTCGACTAAATATAAATTAGTGAAATATACAGGGGTTAAATGTTAAAGTATTTAAACTTATTTAACCCTAAAAGTCTAGCACACACATCATCAGCCTCTACTTTCTCCTTCTTCCTTCTCACTGGTTTACAGGCTTACAGCAGAATTTCCGGCAGAGGCGTCGAAAATCGCTGCCAGAGGTCGCTATGTTTGGATGGCAGCTTATAAAGAAAAAGATAAAAACTGGACCTACCGATATTCTCGCCGATACAACCGATATAAGAATCACAAAATATCGGTGATATCTCGGTATATATCGATGATATTCTCGCTACCGATATAATATCCGATATTTTAAACCGATATTTTGGCCCGGGTCCGATAACCTATATATCGGTGATATAGCACCTATATATCGTCGAGATTGACTGCATAGGTCATTATTCAATTACCATTATATGTACATATTACTTGTGCATTGCTTCCTCATTATTGAGTGCTTAAATACTGTGTTCCTCAACACATTAATAAATATTGCAATGATACAGTAATATAACACAAGTCAAAACGATACCAAAAATGAAAGGTTCTTTCATAACACCGTTTCTGAAAGAAAAAAAGCAGATGATATTTAACTGTTTTCCCTTCATGCAGTTACACTTAGACAAAAAAAAAGTGTATTAACAAGTCGGAAAGGGTGCATGATCTATTGATAGTTCTCTTTGTGATATTGTTCTCTTGTCCATCTAAACAACATTATTGCTGCAGCGTTTGGTATGTGAATTTTTTAAAACCACCTGTGTTTGCACACGGGTTTTACATCTAGTAAATAGTTATATAGTTTAGTATATTATTTTAGCATTTGCAAAATGTGCATAACAGTTAATTTGGTAAAGGAACTTATCTAAACAACAACAACTAAATGGATTACTTGAACATTTTTATAAGAATAGATAATAACACTTAACAGTTAAATTTGACCAAGCTTATAAAATATCTGTATTATATATATTTGATTTCCTAGCTAGTGTTTGCGATTTGTTCACAAAGTAATTCTAACAAAAAATGACATCATCTATTTTGTTGTTCGTTGATTTAGTTTACAATACCATTTAGTATTAAATTCATACATCATGTTAGTCATGGTGGTCTAGTAAGTAAAAAAAATAAAACGTTTTCTTGAACCACACTTACTATAATTTATAAAAGATCAAGATGGCTAAAAAAAGTTTTACCTTGTTGGCTAAGGTGATGAACTGAAGCGAAAGAAAAAAAATAGAAAGTTGCTGACGGCGATTTGGTGTTGACATAATCGTATATGGCGACGACTATCGACCAAGAAGACCCTTGGCTGGTGGTTACCAATGACACAAAACTTCCAATCATAATAAAGAATAATAAAATTGTAGAGATGATGGCAATGGTTTTGTCACACCCCAACCGATGGCGGAAACATCGGTGTGAGACGAACGAGATTGCTTGAGACTTCATAACACTAAATATGACAAGTATTTAATAAACAAATTTCATTTCATTGCTAACATCAAGTACATTATTTGAAATAGAATTACAACAAATTTGAAACAAAATAAAATACAAGTATTAAAGATTAAGGTGTGTTTCTTGGCATCTTACTAGATTCCGTGCATCATCACCATCATCAAAATCCTGCAATATGTATTAAAGTATAGTTCAATACAAAAGTATTGACGAGCATACAAGTTTGAATACTAGCATGTGTATATAAAAGTTTGAACAATCCACATGTCACAATTGTTATCAAGAATTAACATATAACTGGCATGCGATTAGACAAGTCAATCCTCTGATTACCGCAAGTATTAAAGAGACTTCACATGACCACAAGACTACGGGCGGTGCATTACTCCTATAGCGTTATACATGTTAAAGGGAGGCTCGTATGAAATTAATGACAAGTTTTTCACATAAGAATGTTCCAATGTATACGAACTCAAGCATAACATATTAAGCATGTATGTTGGATTGTTTGTTTGTGATTTAAGCATAAAGTATAAGTGATCACATGTGTTTAATAGTATAAACGTATTGCACCCAAAAGTGTAAAAAGTAAAAAGGGTCATGTATACTCACGGTTTGCGAAGAAATTTCCACTTAGTGAGTTTGACGAGTCTTGAGTTGTTGGAACACCAAAGTTACCAATTTTGGTTCTTGAACTTTTTGCCCAAAGTTGAAAATCTTGGAGATTTGAGAGAGTTTGGAAGTAATTTGGTGATGGTGCAAGTGTTTGGAAGGTGTTAGGGTTGGTATTTATAAGAAGGTTAAGTGGTTGGCGTTTAAGCGTTTAAATGAAGGTGGTTGGGAGTTAGGATGGGTATTAAATGAGTTGGTTGGAGGTTAGAATATGGGTTTGGGGTATTAAATGAGTTGGTTGGAGGTTAGGACATTAAAGAAAGTGGTTGGGGAGATGGAAATTTTCATTTTTAGTTATTGCACTTGTATTGTTAGTTATTTTATGCTATAAAGGTGTATGCTAAGTATGATACATGTATTAATGTGATTCCGAGAAAATATAATCTCGATGTATGTCTTGGTTTTAAATTAAAACGCGTATTTCGCGACTGATTACATATTATGAATCTATGATTAAACAAGATTGATATAAAAATACGATTTCCATTATGATCAAAGTCTCGAGATTACAAGGATTGAAATGAAGTAAGAATACAAGTTTCTAAAAATAAAATTGCGAATACAACTTTCTAAATATGGAAAATAAAGAAAATGCGGAGCGTTACAGTCTCCCATACTTTAGGAAATTTCGTCCCGAAATTTATTCAAGAGGAAGACTTTGGATAAGATGGTATTTTGGTGGTTCGATACGAGTGATAACTGGTTAAAATGTTTTTGCTAAAAGGATAAATTTTGATGCTTAGTGCCGAAGCAGCGTTTATGTATCAGCATATTAAAAAAATGCTTGGTTTCAAAAGTTTTGGCTAAATAGGTAGTTTGTGGTTGATTAAGCATACATAGGCAATTTTGAGGGATAAAAGATAGGTTTGTATAAGTAGCTCGTTTGACTAAAGTGATTTAAGACATCAATGGTAAGTAAGTGTAAAAATAAGTAAAACGTGTATGCGTGCGTATAGGCAATGCGAGTTTGACCAATTTTGAATAACTTGATGGAAGGAATGTTTTAAAAGAGTGTGACCTAAGAAGAAAGAATTTTAGTATAAAATAGATTGTATTATAACGAAAATTGTGGCCCGCACCGTAGGTTGTAAGAAAATTTTTATCGGTTCTAAGGCGTATTAGTAAAATTACACATTTGTAGAAAATTGCTTATTGGTGAGAAACTGGGATGGTAGGTATTTATGGTTTCAAAAGGTTTTGGTGGTAATGGGCCGACTAAGTAAAGTTTGTGCGTAATAAAGAATGGAAGATAGTTTTTAAAAGTAAGGAGATATTTTGACAGAACTGAACCGGTGAGGATATTTGTTCAAGGGATTGAATGTTTAGGCCGATTTATTGTAAATAAGGTTTGGATAAAAAGTCAAGGGAATGATTGGGAATAATCGTGATATGAGAGTGAACGAACGATTCGGTAGATGAATGCAAGGGTAGGAATGGTATGATCATCGGATATAATGTGAATATGAAGCATTGAGAAATGTTAGTGATAGTTGTAGCCGTTGCGGCTAGCAATCTTTTTTTTTTTTTTTTTTTTTGAGGACGAGGTTTCATCATGGATAATCGGATATCGCGCGTTTAGCAGTGCGTTGTGAGTTACCAAAGTTTGTTTAATCGCGTTTAAATGAGGTCTGGGAAAAACACTAAATTTCTCATGGCACGTTTTACGAAAGTTTGGTAATCTAGTAGAAACACTTATATATAGGATGTACCAACGGCGTATCCACCATGTTCTAACCATGTTACGTCCGTTTCGTTATTCGGTGTCATGTTACGTTCCGTGTCTTACGATACACAATAAAACACTTTATGGTTTTCTGCGCCTACCACTATAATCTCGTGTCGTGTGCACCCACGATTATATTGGTCATTGCATGATCCGCATAGTTTGTACTAGTAGTGCATGAGTCAGGGTATGCAGTAACATTAAAAGTGAGAACGTGTGCGTGTGATAGCGTATGAAAGTATGTAAGCATGATTATGTTTTAAGTATGTGACCAACGTAAGAGAACCACTCGGGTTACGCTCACGTATAGGTTTCAAGCATGACTACCAAGTAGTGAGAATATATGAGTATGTGTATGAGTATGATTGATGACAATTGCGTATATAATATAAGTTGAAGCATAACGAGTTTAAGCATGTAAATTGATCATGAAATTTGAGTGTGTAAAAACGAAGTGTAATGATAATATGTGTGAGACTGTCATGAAATATCGGTTAAAACGTGTGCGATGATATGCATGTGTAGTTGTTCGAGCAAAATGTTGAGTTTATTGGATTCAAAATAGATTGAGTTTGTTGAGAGTGAATGTTGAGAGAATATAAAATATCAATTTGTTATGCGATATGTGGTTTGTAAGAAGGAAATGCTACTTTTGTTTCAAAAAAAAATTGGAATTCGCGTATGTCGTAGGGTATCTGCTCCTATGAAGTCTCCTTGTCCACGTGTTTGGATTTAGAATTTGGTATTAGCGATGTTTGAAAAAGATCTCTAGAACAGCGAGTTTGCTTCATTTAAAGTATTTTGTATAAAAATACGAAAAATTGTATTTCGGGAGTTCTCGTGAAAGCTTTGGTCTTTAAAAAGAATTTTAGCAAAATGAACTCATAAACAGTCGAACTTCGTTGGTATAGTTGTGTAGGTGTAGGGCTACTATGCCTAGCATATGTATTGGGGGTTAGTTTGGCCGGTAAGGTGATTATGGTAGGTTGATCAAAGGGTAGGTTGATGGTAAAGTGTCGGGTTTCGAGTAATTGTCTATATGTATGATGCTTGGTGTTTAACGATATAGTATACGAGTGGGTTACCGGTCATGGGTATTGGAAGGTTCCCTGGGTGTGGTTTGTATTGGGTTTTTTGTGTTATGAGTATAGGCGAGGGTGGTAAGATTCTTATGCTAAGGTATCGATGGATTTTCTGGTAAGAGAGCTAGTACTAAGTTAGGATTTTTTGTTGAAATTCAAAGTCTCGAGGGTTTATGTCGCAACCCCCGCCCCCTATCTGTCCCGGGAACGGGCGGCCGCGAGAATCAGTGTTGGTGGTATCGGTGTTTATCAATTTGGCAGCGGAAATTTCATCAGGACCGTAGTTAGGAAATATTTTATCAGAGTAAATACCACGCTTTTATAATAATAAACATATTGGGATAAAACCCAAGTTTTCATTACAAACTGTTTTAGAGGGATAAACCTCATTTTATTGAAATAAAACATCTTCTTTTATTTAGGTAACTTTTATAGCCACTTTTTCCAAGCCTTCAGTGCTGTCCAGCTGGCTTCTAGTTGGCTTTCACATTTTGTTACCTAAAACGCGTTTAAAAACATTTTGTCAGTGGGAAATATTGGTGAGTGAATCCCAGTTTAATCAAGAAGAGTTTTATCTCTTAACAGTATTGAGAGCGATTACAATGTTTATATCTACACAATTACTCATTCAGTACTGTCAATCCTGACTGGTGGGTCATATTACCCATTGGCTAACTCTTTGTCCAATGGTAACGAGTTCCACATTTTGTATACAAAACCCCAACATACCGGCAGTAATTGAAGAATTACAAAGACTCAATCACTGCTAATCACATTGTAAAATATTTAAGGTTGTGTAAAAACAGTTTACAAAAAGGTGATTACTCACAAAAAGGTTTACACAAAAAGAGGATTACTCACTTTGTTGTCTTAGATTTTCATTTAGGGTTTCCTGGTGATTATCTATTAAATACACAAATGCACACGCGTTAGTATAATAACCCAATATTTACATTAGTAATACCCTCCCCGAGACAGCATTCCAACGACTACGTCGGGCAGAACCACGACAGCCGTTACGGAACCCTGGATCAATCGGGCAGCGTATCTAATACGTAACCGGGGTTATGATACTTACAACGAGGCAGAACTTCGTTATTTAGGGGGGTATTTTGCCCGCTATTATAATTGTTATTCAGAATATAGAGAGAGAGATCGAGAAAATGAACGACAGAAACTGAAGGCTGAGGGCCTTCTTATATAGGCGACCTTTCGACTTCTCTTGCGGCTCGCGTAAGACGTAGCCAAGGGCTACGCGGCCCGCGTAATAGGCTGGGTAGGCCCTAGCCTGGCCCAGTCATTGAACTAGCTTCGCCACGAGCCCGACACGTGGCGGCACCGGATTAAGCCCGGTGGCCTATCTGTCGCGGCCTTCGTAAGAGGTAGCCAAGGGCTACGCGCCCCGCGACAGCCTTTCAACTTTTGTTTTAATTTTAATTTTATTAAATTAAAGGTAATTAGGGCTATTATACGTATACAGGGTGTATTTTAGGACATATAGGGACATTTAAAATATATTAGGAAGTGCCAAAAATTATTTAGGAGGGTTGTTATATCCTCCCCGCCTTGTTTTTGAGCTCGTCCTCGAGATCTACTGGAATAGGTGCGGGTATTTCCTTTGCATTTCTGATTCAAGCTCCCATGTGTACTCTGGTCCTCTTTTGGAGTCCCATTTCACTTTGACCAGAACTAGTCTCTTGTGCTTGAGGTTCTTAACTTTCCTGTCTTCAATCTGTAGAGGCTTCTCTACAAACTTTAACTGTTCATTTACCTTTATATCTTTAAGAGGTACTACGAGTAATTCATCAGCTAAGCATTTCTTGATATTAGATACATGAAATACATCGTGTATTCCTGCCACTTCCTCTAGCAGTTGTAGATGATAGGCTACAGGTCCTATTCTTCTAATAATCTCAAAAGGTCCAACATACCTGGGGCTTAACTTTCCTCTTTTGATGAATCTTACCACTCCTTTCCAAGGAGAGACTTTCAATAACACTTTATCTCCTACGTGAAATTCCAATGGCTTTCGTCTGTTATCTGCATAGCTCTTTTGTCGATCACTGTCACACCCCGGTTTCCACGTGTCACCGGTGGGCCCGGTGGGGGAGTATCGTGACGTCATGGTTGGTAACGTATTAGTCAAGCAACACAATATTTAATATGCACAGGGGAAGCAAATTTAAAGATATAATACAACCGAATTTAATTATTGTAATATCAAGTATCACAACGTTCGGATGTTTATCCACAGAACGGATCGAAATAAAATATGAAACAATAGTTCAACAGACTTCAGGCATCCTAAGCTTGCGAGACTTTTTATTGATGCTAAGGAGACAATCCAGCCAATTTCGTTTAGTACCTGCATTCAGTCTTTTTGGGAAAATACGTCAGTTTACACTGGTAAATACATTCAACTGACTCATTTTAGAAAAATGATTGAAAATTGGTTTGGATGCACGTGGCATAAACATTTTTATAACTTGGGAGAATTATTTAATATTATAATCCTGTGAACGAATTACATGTTACTTGTGCGTTCAGTAGCCCGAATCGTGTCCGGGTTAAAGATCAATAGACACACCACATCATAGAGTTATACACTGACGGGTGTACGCCTACACCCCGTGCTCAGGTCGTGGCCATCTCGTAAGATGATGCCAAGGATATCCGGGACATGGTCATTAACCCCCCAAAGGCTTTAAGTAATCAAGATTGTTTAAACGAGCCGATCAAATTAGTCAACTACCCACTCAACTGTGGAGATTTGATGCTCGATCAAGCGGTATGCTATATACCGTAACCCAAGCCCGTATAGGGAAAATAAGTTAAAAGTATTTACCTGAGCAAGTATTAATCACAATAAGCAAAATGCACGTAGCTTTTACTGGTTCTCCTAATCTGGAACGAAGGTTTAATATAACCTATTAGAATCCTAACGGGTCTTTAATTAAGCTTAAGCTTAGACCGGCTAGTTTTCAAGATACGGTTCGTACGCACGATTAAGCGAAGACCGGATAGAATGTGATTTAGACCCGACAAGTTCAGAGACTTGTTTAATATGGGTTTATTATTCACATTCTGGATTTTGAGATAAAACCGATAAGGTTTGACCCGTTTCGGCTAATTTATGTAAACTTGTTACATAAACCGAACCGAACGCGTAATAAGCGTAACGGGTATCCGTAAGAGCCATATACAGGTTTCCTAAGTTAATATGCTTCAAAAATGTTGTGACATCAGTAAGATGTCTTTTATTATGCCCGAAACGATTTTAAACTCAAACTATGCCCCGTAGGGGTAGTTTGGTCATTTTAAAGGTTGTAAAAGAGTTTAAATGACAACCTGAGTTACAGGCCTGATGTAATCAGCAAATTTACCAAATTTGCTAAATTACATCAGTAGGTTAAAGTGTATATGTGAAATTTATCAATTATAACCAAACTATGCACCGTAGGGGTATTTTGGTAATTTCACATAAGCCGAAAAGCTCAAAACCGAAGTCTGAGTTTATCAACCCTTGCTTACTGTTAAAATATTATAATTTGCCTCATATATCAGTAGGTATCAACCCGGGTATGTTTAATATAGTTTTTAATACATACTATGCGTTAAAAACGCTTAATAAGGCGATTATGAGCCGTTTACGGGTTTGATACATAAAGCTGATAATTTTATACTTCCAGAAGGCTTAAAATAATTTATTTAACATATCTAATCAGTAGCAAAAGGTTTGGAGTCGTTTAGATATGTAAAACTCATTTTATGGCCTGTAAGGGCAAAACCGACATTTACCGGATTAAGCCTACGACTATGAGTTATGCTCAGCCTAAAATTAATTAAAAATCTTTAAAAATCCCAAAATAATATATTACATCAGTGGGTAAAATATTTGATATCAAAAAGTATGTTTAAGTAGGCTATACGCTAATTACACCATTTTATTAACATAAAGCTTTAAATTTGCGATAATGAGCATAACTCTTAATCTACAAGTCAAACTGATGTCAAACTTTGCATACAAGTCTATATATCAGTAACTAAGGTTTCTACACTTTTACATTTTCATAAATCACGTTTTAAGGTAATAAGGGCATAACGGTCAACATATGAGCAATTAACGGAAACATGCATATTAATTGGATAACTAATGAACCAAGGTGTATAATCACAGAGGGTTGTTCTAACATGTAACCTAGTCCAATTTAAGCTCTGAGGCATTTCTAAAACATGCCTAAACGGGTCAGAACTGAAAGTCAAAGCGAAAGTCAAACTATGTGACTTTCGGTTCCGAACCGGGTCTAAACAGGAAATTGTCGGGTTGAACATGTTTAGACATGTTCTTACACTTATTACTAAGTTATAACAATGATCCAACAGGTTGTATATGATCTACAATGTTAATTATGCATAAATGGCATTTTAGACTTCCTGTTGACTTTTTAAATATAAGTTTGACCCGACTTTTGACCTGGTTAGAGTGGTGATCAGGGGAAACCCTTTTGAGGTTTTATTACCCACATAAATACCAACATATAACTAATTTTAATTCAAGATATGACTGAGCCATTATTGACTAATCTCGAAGTCAAACCGTAATTACGACGGTTTGACTTTTAGCTAAAATACTAAGCTAAACTCAATTAAAGAAGGACTAGCAGACTTACAAGAGTCCTATGCACGAGATATGATCAGTTGAGGCTGCTTGGGAGCTCCAGAATTGATCAGGTATGCACTTGAAGGTGTGAGGAATGTTTATGAACTTGAAGGCCCTTTTATAGTAATTTCAATCACCACAAGGGGTTGACAACAAGGTCTACTACTGCCCACAACATTCCCACATGTGTCCTAGTGCTCTAGGATAGTTTAGGGGTCGCCCACATTGCATTAATGTCGAAAAAAGATCGGTTCTCCGCGTTTACAGGCAGCTGCTGCTATTTTCTGGTTCTGGGCGCCTGACGCGGCCCGCCTCCCGTTTGACAGATCTCTACGCGGGCCGCCTGGGCCTGCGGATCAGATTTTAAATTTTCTAATTGTTGCAAAGTTGACCCTTGGCTCTTCGAAAGGGCAACCAAGGTTATTTCTTGCAATTTGACCCCCTTATAATTACCCACAAGAGCTTTAGGACTTATACCCACTTTGCCAAGTCCCTGGACACTTCCGGTTAACCCGAAAAGTCTTAACTTTCAACGTTTGCACTTTAACCCCTCGCACACGAATTTGATCATAACTTTCTCATACGATAACGAAACTTTATGAAATTTATATCACGCATTCTAGTGAGCATAATTAACATTTACAAAGCTTCGGGTTTGTCAAAAGGTCACTCAGAGGTATATCTTTAAACATGTTGACACATTTAACCCCCCGTAGTTTGTAATCTCTCACTTTTAGCTTCGTATGATCCATGATTTATTCGTTTGATGTTACAAACATCATGTAGGGTTATTATGAAGTATATTTATTCACTGTTGACATTTAGAACTCGTAAAATCACATATTTTCCCTGTTTGTCAACTTTAGTCCTTTTATAACATTCTTTCACACGTTCAAACTTTATGACACGTGTCAACACATTATAGGACGTGAATTTTCGAGGTGTTACAATCACGTGCTGCTTTCAGTCGTTCCTTGACTTGAATGATCTTGTATGTTGTTTCTTGTACTGTCTCGGGTCCAGATAGTTGCTTTTCTCCAATTTCTGCCCAACAGACTGGCGTTCGGCACTTTCGTCCATAAAGTGCTTCGAATGGTGCAGCATTTATGCTTGTGTGATAACTGTTATTGTAAGAAAATTCTATCAATGGTAAGTGATCGTCCCAATTACCTCCGAAATCAATTAGACAAGCTCAAAGCATGTCCTCCGGTGTCTGAATTGTCCTTTCGCTTTATCCGTCCGTCTGAGGATGATAAGCGGTGCTTAGATTCAACTTGGTTCCCATTGCTTTTTGGAAACTTGTCCAAAAATGAGAGGTAAAACGACTATCTCTGTCAAAAACAATTGATAAAGGAATTCCATGTAATGAAACTATTTCATTTATATATAGTTTAGCTAATTGTTCCATACTAAAGGTTTCCTTTATTGGTAAAAAAATGGGCTGACTTAGTTAGCCTGTCTACAATCACCCAGATTGTATCATTACCTTTTCTTGTTTTGGGTAATTTAGTAACAAAATCCATTGTTATCAATTCCCATTTCCATACTGGCATTTCTAACTGTTGCAACAATCCTGAGGGTTTCTGATGTTCAGCTTTGACTTGGGAACATGTTAAACACTTAGAAACATATGCTGCTATATCCTTTTTCATTCCTATCGACCAAAAATTCTTCCTTAAATCCTGATACATTTTATCATTTCCAGGATGCATAGTATATTTAGACTTATGGGCTTCTTCTAATATACGGTGGCGTAGGTTTCCTAATTTAGGTATCCACATTCTTTTCTTATGGAATCTCCAAATTCCATCTGTTCCTTGTTCTAATTCTTTAATCATTTCTTTCAGTTTCTCAGTATCATCCTTGATTACTGATTCTTGTGCTTTTCTAATTTGTTCATTTAAATCTACTTGCAGATTTAGCTTAAGTGAACGTACTCTTTTTGGCTTTTCATGATACTTTCAACTTAAAGCATCAGCTACTACGTTGGCCTTTCCTGCATGATACTGAATATTACAATCGTAATCACTAAGTATCTCCATCCAGTGTCTTTATCTCATATTCAATTCATTTTGCCTGAAAACATACCTTAAACTCTTATGATCGGTGAAAATGGTAAACTTACTACCGTAAAGGTAATGTCTCCAAATCTTAAGGGAAAAAATTATGGCTCCTAATTCTAGATCATGGGTTGAATAATTCTCTTCATGATTCTTAAGTTGTCTAGAGGCGTAAGCTATAACCTTTTGACGTTGCATTAACACACATCCATAACCTAATTTAGAAGCGTCATAATAGACTATAAAGTCTTCAGTTCCTTCTGGTAATGCTAGTATGGGTGCATGCGTTAATCTTTGCCTAAGAATTCTAAAGGCTTCTTCTTGTTTTGGTCCCCATTCAAACTTAACAGATTTACAGGTTAACTTAGTTAAGGGAATGGCTATTCTAGAAAAATCTTGAATAAACCTTCTATAATAACCGGCCAATCCTAAGAAACTTCTAACCTCGGTTGTTAACTCAGGGGTTTTCCATTTGGTAATCGCCTCAATCTTGGTGGGATCCACATGAATTCCTTCATGATTAACTAGATGTCCAAGAAACTGTACCTGTTCTAACCAAAACTCACACTTTGAAAATTTAGCATAAAGCTTTTCTTTTTTCAATAAACTTAGAAGTGCGTGCAAATGCTTTGCATGTTCCTTTTTACTTTTAGAATAAATGAGAATATCATCTATAAAGACAATTATGAATTTATCCAAATATGGCTTACATATTCGGTTCATCATGTCCATAAATGCAGCTGGGGCATTGGTTAAACCAAATGGCATGACAGTAGATTCATAATGGCCATACCTTGTTCTGAAAGCGGTCTTAGGAATGTCCTCTTCCTGTACCTTCAATTGATGATATCCTGACCGTAAATCGATTTTAGAGAAAAATCGAGCTTCTTGCAATTGATCAAACAGGTCATCGATTCGCGGTAATGGATACCGATTCTTGATTGTGACTTTGTTCAATTCACGGTAGTCAATGCACATACGCATTGATCCGTCTTTCTTTTTAATGAATAAGATCGGCGCTCCCCATGGCAATGAGCTTGGTTGTATGAATCCTTTCTCCAACAATTCGTCTAACTGTTTCTTCAGTTCCTGCATTTCTGCGGGTGCCAAACGGTAAGGTGCTTTGGCAATTGGTGTTGTCCCTGGTATCAAGTGGATTCTGAATTCGACTTCTCGGTCTGGCGGTTGCCCTGGTAATTCTTCTGGAAATACATCTGAAAATTGGGATACTACTGGAATATCTTTTAGTTCTTTTCCTTTAGTGTTAGTGATTATAGAAATCAAATACACTAATGATCTTTTTCTTATATAACTTGTTGTTTTCATTACAGAGATGAATTTTGTGGATCTAGACGGCTTATCTCCCTTAATTGTGATCTTTTCACCTTTTGGTGAATTTACTTGGATTGACTTTAGATCACATAAAATACTGGCTTTATTGGCTATTAACCAATCCATTCCTAATACAACATCAAATTATGCCAGATTCATTGGGTAAAGGTTTGCAATGAACTTTTGATTTAGAAATTCTATTCTTGCTCCCTGCAAGATTTCAGAAATCTTAATGGTTTCCCCATTTGCTGTCTCTACTAGACATTCTTGTGGGAGTTTAGTTATTGGTCAATTGAGAAGTTTGCAAAATGAAGTATTAATAAAACTTTGGTTTGTACCAGAGTCAAATAATACTTTAGCAAAAATATCATTAACTAAAAACGTATCGGCTATCACGTCCGGAATCATCTTGGCTTCATCTGCCGTTAGAACAAATGCTCTAGCATTTTTGGTATTCTTGGTGTTCGTGGCTGGAGCTAGTTTTGGACAGTTTGGCTTGATATGGCCTTGTTCTCCACAGTTGTAGCATATCCTGTTGTTAGGTTTCTTCCTGCAGTCTTCCTCCTTGTGTCCAGATATTTTGCAGAAGTTACAGTATATGGAGCATCTTCTATAATGCTTCCTTTTGCAATACTTGCAATAAGGTGCAGAAGTAGATCTTACATTTTTCCCCCGGTTGGAATTTCCAGAACGAAATTCTTGGGTAAGCTTCTGGGCTAGGTTCCTCATCTGATCCTATTCTCGTGTACGCACTAATTCATCGGTCAATATATTTGCTAGTTCTACAGCTTCTTCTATGGTTTGAGGTCTAGCTGCCTTAACTACATGCCTTATCTCACTGATTAATCCCCAGATATAGCGGGAGATTAATACTGGTTTGGGTGATGCAAGGGTTGGTACTATTCTAGCATATTCAAAGAATAACGTAATATAACCCTTACTATCCACTCCAGTCATTCTAAGGTTTAGGAACTTATTTGCTATCTGTTCCTTTTCATTGGGAGGCCATAATTTCCTTTCTACCATGTTTTTAAATTCCTCCCATTCCATATTGTAAACCCTATCACTTCCCCTAGACTGGAGGATGGTGTTCCACCATTCTAAGGCTGAGTTTTTAAACAGATTGGAAGCAAACATGATCTTATCCTCTTCCGCACACTTGCTTATTTTTAAAACAGCCTCAGTCTTTTCTATCCAGCGTAGAGATGCAACGGCCCCTTCATTGCCCGAGAATTCCATTGATTTACAAGACCAAAATTCTTTATAAGAACAACCATAAGACATGGTTATTCTTCTTTTGGGAATGGGCGCTTGAAGTATGGGTCCATTGTTTATACTGTTTTCAGGTTCAATTGGTCGCTTACTATCACGTTTACTTTTATTATCTGCTTCCTTAACCGTTTTGATAATATATGGCATTGCATCTATTATCCCCTGTGCCACTATGTGTTGGATGGCACTGTTATCCACTTGGTTTCCATTATGGTTGTTGTTCGGGTTATCGTTATCCAGGTTATTGTTACTCTGGTTATCGTTATTCTGGTTTTCCTGGTTCACTTCGTTGTCCATCTGAATTTTAAACATTTGCCACTTATTAATATCACAAGATAATATTTAAGGCAAACAATCACACAACACACATATTGGTCAAAAACGTCGAGCATTGCGACTTACTCTTTCTTATATATTATTCATCTAATACAAGCTAGAACTGGAATCTAAAGTTACAATACTAATATGCATCGTTAACCACAAAGTGGTCGATACTACGATAGATATATTATTATTATTATTATTATTATTATAAAAAAATTTCATACACACATATTATATATATATTATTATTACTATCACCATCACGGATTTGGGTTCATCCAGAACTCTATATTACGCTCGTCGTACTTCCAGACGAGTCATTTTCCGATCTGCCTCATCCTGTCACTATTTTCTAAAATCTCTTCTCCGAAAGTTCGGAGCTCTTGCACATTTTCTGCACTCATTGGTGGTGCAGGTGCTGGTACTGGATCTGGGTACTGTGGCATGGGTTCTTCCTGAGGGTATGGATTCTCTAAATTTTCCCTAATGTATTCATCGTTATCATAGTTGGGATCTAGAGGGTCCAGACCTGGATAAGCTGCTAGGTTTGGCATGGGTTCGTCTGTTAGGTGGTAGTGTTGTACATAATCCCTATGATCATCGAACCACAGGTCGTAGTCTCGGTCTAAGGGATTGGGTGCTGGTATCCTAGGTATCTCTTCTGGGTTAAAATCATGCATTTGGACTTGGTTTTCTAGGTTGTTTTCAATCTCCATTGGCTGAGTGGGAAACAAGAGTAATGGTTGAGGGGCTATGAGTTGCTCTAGGTTTGGGTCGGCAGCTGTGGTTGCTAAGATATGGAAGTTTGCTAAACCCCTATTGAGCATGTCTTGGGTGTGGGCATCCGTTTCTCTTTTAGCGGCTGCTAGAACTCGCTGCTGTTGTAACCTTTTCATTCTCTTCCTACGCTCATGTGCTCCCCTACTGAACCATCCTCTCTTTTTAGGAGGGAATGGCTCTTCAGATTGAGCCTTAAACACGAATATCACATCTTCATTGTTAGCTGAATACCCTGAAAGGGCAGGCTGTGAAGAGGTGCCTTCGCTTCTAGGTGAGCCGGACAACTAACGATAAGCGTCGGAGGGTCCTTGATCGCTCATACTGTAAACTAACAAATAGTCAAATAACACACAATAATAAAATACAGATATGCACGTATTTCCGTAATTAATTTCCTAACGATTTGAACAATATCTTGGTGTCAGTAGAACACTTCTGTGGCTGAATCAGTGGCTTAGCTCTGATACCACCTTCTGTCGCAACCCCCGCCCCCTATCTGTCCCGGGAACGGGCGGCCGCGAGATTTAGTATTGGTGGTATCGGTGTTTATCAATTTGACAACGGAAATTTCATCAGGACCGTAGTTAGGAAATATTTTATCAGAGTAAATACCACGCTTTTATAATATTAAACATATTGGGAAAAAACCCAAGTTTTCATTACAAACTGTTTTAGAGGGATAAACCCCATTTTATTGAAATAAAACATCTTCTTTTATTTAGGTAACTTTTATAGCCACTTTTTCCAAGCCTTCAGTGCTGTCCAGCTGGCTTTCACATTTTGTTACCTGAAACGCGTTTAAAAACATTTTGTCTGTGGGAAATACTGGTGAGTGAATCCCTGTTTAATCAAGAAGAGTTTTATCTCTTAATAGTATTGCGATTACAATGTTTATATCTACACAATTACTCATTAAGTACTGTCAATCCTGACTAGTGGGTCATATTACCCATTGGCTAACTCTTTGTCCAATGGTAACGTGTTCCACATTTTGTATACAAAACCCCAACATACCGACAGTAATTGAAGAATTACAAAGACTCAATCACTGCTAATCACAATGTAAAATATTTATGGTTTTGTAAAAACAGTTTACAAAAAGGAGATTACTCACAAAAAGGTTTACACAAAAAGAGGATTACTCACTTTGTTGTCTTAGATTTTCCTTTAGGGTTTCCAGGTGATTATCTATTAAATACACAAATGCACACACGTTAGTATAATAACCCAATATTTACATTAGTAATACCCTCCCCGAGACGGCATTCCAACGACTACGTCGGGTAGAACCACGACAGCCGTTACGAAACCCTGGATCAATCGGGCAGCGTATCTAATACGTAACCGGGGTTATGATACTTACAACGAGGCAGAACTTCGTTATTTAGGGGGTATTTTGCCCGCTATTATAATTGATATTCAGAATATAGAGAGAGAGAGATCGAGAAAATGAACGACGAAAACTGAAGGCTGAGGGCCTTCTTATATAGGCGACCTTTCGACTTCTCTCGCGGCCCGCATAAGACGTAGCCAAGGGCTACGCGGCCCGCGTAATAGGCTGGGTAGGCCCTAGCCTGGCCCAGTCATTGAACTAGCTTCGCCACGAGCCCGACACGTGGAGGCACCGGGTTAAGCCTGGTGGCCTATCTGTCGCGGCCCGCGTAAGAGGTAGCCAAGGGCTACGAACCCCGCAACAGCCTTTCAACTTTTGTTTTTATTTTTATATTATTAAATTAAAGGTATTTAGGGCTATTATACGTATACGGGGTGTATTTTAGGACATATAGGGACATTTAAAATATATTAGGAAGTGTCAAAAATTATTTAGGAGGGTTGTTATAGTTTATGGTTGGTCATTTGCGTTTGTCGGTTAGGTTATCTATGAACTAATTATGTTTTACCAACTAAGCGAGGTTATCAAAGCGACTTCTATAAGGTTTTATACGTATGTGAGAGAAGGTTTCATTGGTTCTCTATTGGGAACAAAATGTCTTTAGTATAATAGTATAATGCGAGTGTATCGGATATGGAAATTGTGAGCAAGAGATTCATTAGACCGGCTTGGTTGATAGGTAGCATTTCATAAGATTTTGAAAATCGGGTAATAAAGCATTTAAGGTGTGATTAGGAATTTCGTGCATGTGATTTACGTAAAATAGATTGTAGAGTAAGAAATACGTTTGATAAAACAATGAGATTTGAGATTTTTGCATAAGTAGAAATTTTGACAAAATGATAAAAGGTTTAAGTATAATACTTAATCGTGTGGTTGGCATGATAAAGTTTCTTGAAAAAAAGGAGAATCGGTAACGATCACGGAGGTAAGGAAATCACCCCTAACTCATTGGTGAAGTCGTTGTGCGAAGGGAAGGAGCGGAGCTAATCGTCAAGGTAAGGGAATCACTCATATCTTAATGATATGCTCCCATTTTTTTGGAATATGAGTAGTGTTCATCTTGCGGTGTCATTTTGAAATCGCATATATAAATAGTTGCAAGACATATGGAAAGGATAAGAATGATATGTATGTGTAAGCGTTGTGAAATAAATTTTGAATTCCGAAAAGAGAAGTTTGATTCGTGTTGTGCATAAAATCGATTCTAGTATGACGTTTTGACTAAAAGTTGGATTGTTCCGAAACGAAACTTTGACCGAACCAAAGTGGTCGAAAGTTCTTTGGAGTTTGGGAAACATGCTTTGGCCCAATAGGTATAGAATACTCTGGCCGAAATTTCGGTTAACGGTATTCACCCTTCCGGTTACTACATGTCCTTAGTCAGTCGAACGTTCGACACTTTGGCGGGATTGAAAATCGAGGAATGGAACTAGTTATCAAGATGCGGGTTTCACCCCTAACTTGTTAGCATCATTCCCTAAGTGTAACAACCCAATCTTTCGTATCGTTACCTATCGTTGTCATTTCTTTTCGTGAAAGTTTGTACTCTGGGATTCGATTTACGCTATGGGTTTAAACTAAATTTTCTACGCATTTTTAAACGCATATTACAACGCCTATTACAACGCTTATTCAAAACGCGATTATCGCTTTTAAACGTTGTTTATAACGCTTACTACTTAAACGCATTTATCACATTTTATCGCATCGCTTATCTAAACGCTTGTTACTTAAACGCAAACTCAACGCAGACTCGAAACGCGGATTTACTTGTGTTATGTGTGATTAATTGTCTAAATGTTATGTGGTTATCAACGAAACGCTTATACGTTCAAAAGCATACTCACAACTCGATTAAACGCAACGCAACGCTTAACAAACGAACCAAAAGTTGGAAAACTAACAAACGCAACCAGGCTGTCCGAATGGACATCCGTCCGGATGGCCATCCGCCGGAACACAACCCTCGTGCAACCGACTTAATTCTGAAACAATAATAATAGTATTTCCATTACGTATTTCTTACTGTAATCATGACCAACCGATCAGTTTAACTAATTTGTGCTTTGGTGATATATAATGAGGTTAAACAACCTCCATGCACGACTTCTCTGAGACTTCTGCTAACACTGACTACTAATATACCGATACTATAACTAATAACAGTAATAGAAAATGTGAACTTAACTGATTCATAATTAAAATATTCAAACGAGGTTCTGTCCGACAACAGTCCATTCGCACGGATGCACTTCTCCATTTGCACGAATGGACTTTCCTTATCGGCACGAATGGCGCATCCGTCACAAACAACCTCATACGAACTGTTCGTATTTCCGTTACTGGTATTCTAATATCGTGCCTTCAATCACTGATAATTAGAATACACTTTTATTGTTTCTTGTTATTTTCCTAGATAATACTAAGCACTTTAATTCCGTAATCTTAATCCTAAAACTCCAACTCATACCTTCATTTACCTTGTAGGGTAACCTCGGTGTTCCTGTACCAGTCCCAACTTAACTTCGGTGTTCCCGTACTACGTTCGTCACCTCCTACCAAATCTACGCTCACAAGAATTCGTTGAAAATTTGCAAAACTGTGAGTATACTCGAACCCCCTTTTCTTTTACACAATTTGGGGCGCAACATGTTATCCTATCAACGTACACTTAACATTTATTCTAAACACACAAACAATACTGATACATGCATGCATACGTGATACTTGATACTATAAATCTGGGTTTGTACGTTTTGTGTTGAAACTTGTCATTAACTTTGTACGAGCCTACCTTAACATGTATAGCGCTATAGGAGTAACGCACCGCCTGTGAACGTTGGGTTATGTTAAGAGCTTTTGCGTTAAACTTTGGTTTGACTTGTTGTCACATGCCAGTTTATTGTTTATCTTGTTAACTAGCTTGCCATGAGGATTCGTTTAAAACTTATATTTTACTTATGCTATGTATAGAAAACTTGTATATCGCCAATGCCTTGTGTGTTGAACTGTATTTTAACATGTTGCAGGATGATGCTGATGATATTAAACTGGGAGTAGCGTCGATGCTTTAGATACACACGTAGACGTCTTAGGTTCTAAATTGTTGTATCAGTTTTGTACTCTGTTGTATTTGTTTCATTGTACGCGAACATGTTGTATTTTGAAATTCCATGTATTGTAACATGACAAGTTTTATGCAATGAAAACAGTTTATCTAAATTATTGTCACTTTTAGTGTTATGTTGCAACGAACAATCTCATTTTCATCTCATTCTGATGTTTCCACCAACGGTTGGGGTGTGACAGTTAAGTGGTTGAGGTTTAAATGAAGGAGGTTGGGAGTTAGGATGGTTATTAAATGAGTTGGTTGGAGGCTAGAAGGTGGGTTTGGGATATTAAATGAGTTGGTTGGAGGTTAGGACATTAAAGAAAGTGGTTAGGGGATGGAAATTTTCATTTTTAGTCTTTGCACTTGTATTATTAGTTATTTTATGCTATAAAGGTGTATGCGTGTATATTATAAGTATGATACATGTATGAATGTGATTCCGAGAAAATATAATCTCGATGTATGTCTCGGTTTTAAATTAAAACGCGTATTTCGCGACTGATTACATATTATGCACGTATAACTAAACAAGGTTGATATAAAAATACGATTTCCATTATGATCAAAGTCTCGAGATTACAAGGATTGAAATGAAGTAAGAATACAGGATTCTAAAAATAAAATTGCGAATACAACTTTCTAAATACAGAAAATGCGGAGCGTTACAGGTTTGGTTTTGAAGGAATGATTGTCTAGTAGATGGTTTAACCAAATAATGGATTCTATCGTTTCAGTTTGTAGTTTAAATGTTGATGATGGGCCGTATAATAAAAAAAATCATAGGTTACAAAATGAAAGATTTATGACGGTTCCAAAGTTGATTGTGAGTTAAGGGGAAGGATCCACTAAAAAGTGGATTTTGCCTAAGTAGCCTAAGAAGGATTGTGATGATGACATGTGACACTCCTAATAAGTAGGAATGAAGGACATTTTGGTCCTTATAAATATGAGTGAAAATGACATGTGGCACCCCTTTTGTTTTTAAAAAATATAAACAAAAAAAAATCTAGCACAAAAAATCTAGCACAAAAAATGTAGTACAAAAAAATATAGCACAAAAAAATCTAGTACAAAGAAATATAGCACGAAAAAATTTAGCAAAAAAATGTAGTACAAAAAAATTGAGGAAAAAAATTTAAGACAAAAAAATTCAGCACAAAAAAATTAGCACAAAAATATAGTACAAAAATTCAGCACAAAAAATGTTATATAATATAGAAATACAACACATTTAAGTGGGTTTTTTTATTCTTCGTATTTTATATAGCAATATGGTACTCAAATTAAAGATAAAAAGACGCTCGATTTTACGGTGAAATTTTTATGAAAAAATAATGTCGTATAAAAAAGTTATGAACGTTTAAAAAATGAGGGTGGAATATGCATGTGACTTGCATGTGGAGAGAGAAAGTCCATAAATAGGATTTTCCCAAGATACCCTTGCACTCCTCCTTTCTCCTACCCTTTCATCTTAACCATTGATTTGAAAAATGAATGGTTAAGATTCCTTCTTAGGCTACTTAGGCAAAATCCACTTTTTAGTGGATCCTTCCCCTGTGAGTTAAAGGTTTATAGAAGAAAGACTTTTAATTTTTCTCCTCATATGTTTACTTAGCCCTTCAAGTATTATGAAAATACAATTTAACTCTCGTAATATAATTTATATTAATTAAATATTACCCATAAGTTACAAACTCCGATTTAATTATATTTACCGTTATTAATGAATTAGTTTCATTAATAGAAAGTGTTTTTAAAAAATTATAGAAATTATATATAAATCAATTAAATAATTCCTAATTTAATTGTAATTTCCTTGATACTTCAATTTCTCTTATATAAAAACTAGGTTATAACCCCGTGTATTACACGGGTTGAATAAATAAATTTTATATACTAAATAATAAAACAATATATCTTTAAAAACCTCATTTATTACACTGGTTGAATAAATATAATTTTATATATTAAATAATAAAAAGTTATATCTATAAGAACCATATTGTACGGGTTGAATAAATGTAATTTTATATACCAAATAAAAAAGTTATATCTTTAAAACCACGTGTATTACACGGGTTGAATAAATGTAATTTTATATACCAAATAATAAAAAAATACATCTTTAAAAATATGCGCATTATACGGTTTGAATATATGTAATTTTCTATCCTAAATAAAAAATATATATCGTTAAAAAACCTCGTGTATTGTACGAATTGAATAAATCTAATTTTGTATATCAAATAATAAAAAGTTATATCTTAAAAACCTCATGTATTACATGGGTCGAGTAAATGTAATTTTGTATAGAGAAAATAAAAAATATTTAATATATTAATACAAAGTTTGGTTTTCGTGATAAAAATAGATTATCATGTTGTTGCAAAATTTGTTAACGAAGTCTCAACAAATTTAACCCTTTATTTAAAACTCCGTAAATGTATAAATGATAAATAATATTAGTTAATTTTATTTTAAGTTTCGTAAAATCTATTTGATACCAAACTAAACAAAACGTTCAAATATAATTAATTCAAATAAATAATATTATAAACGAGAAGGAGATTAAACTAAATAATAATTATCCATAAGATATTAAACTAATAATATTTTGTAGATGGGTTATCTATAATATAAGATATTAAACTAAATAATATTTAGTAGGAGAGTTATCTATAATTAATTAGAAGAGATTAAACTAAAATAATAATTATCTATAAGAGATGGTCTAATATGATGACAAGTGTCCCTAAAATGGTTTCTTTTATTATATAGTAAAGATAACTTATTAAATAGAATATAATTGTATGATAATTGGAAATTAGAGTTGGATACATATTTAAAGATATATATATATATAACGCGTCGGTTACGAATACGGATTTTTTTATGTGGATGTCACAGTCCTCTTACCGAAATTGTGTACATGGAACAACCACCTGGATTTATAAACCCAAAATTTCCATCATGTGTGCAAGCTTAAACGGGCTCTATTCGAACTCAAACAAGCACCTCGTGCTTAGTTCCAACGGCTAAGTGCCTTTCTTGTGGAACTCAGTTTTAATTGTAGTAGAGTCGACCATTCTTATTCATTTACAAAAAGACACGGTTCTAATCTATTTACTCGTGTATGTCGATGATGTTATTCTCACAGGAAATAACACAAACCATTATCAAGGAGTTCATAAACAAGTTGCACAAAGAATTTAAACTAAAGGACCTGGGCACCTTGAGTTATTTTTTGGGTCTTGAAGTTTCTCATACTTCATTGGGTCTTTTTCTCAGCCAAGCTCGATATGCCTATGTATTTCGTGTGGGACTTCTTGACTACACACCCGTGGCCACACCGCTTAACACCATGGACACCTTTCTCTCTACGGGTACTCCATTTCATGATCCCACCCTTTACCGCTCATTAGTTGGTTCTCTTCAATATCTAACGATAACCCGTTCTGACTTATCTTATGTTGTTAATCAAGCCAGTCAATGTCTTCATAACCCAACTAATTCGCATTTCGAACAGGTCAAAAGTTACGTTATGTGAAAGGAACTTAATCTTTTGGATTAACCTTCGATAGACCAAAAGAAACCACACTAGTTGGTTATTCGGATGCCAATTGGGCTCAGTGCATAGAGATGAGACGTTCTACTTATGGTTATTTAATCTATGTAGGAGTAAATTTGGTCTCATGTGGGCAAAGAAACAATCAACCGTATCTCAATCAAGTTGTGAGTTCGAATATCGAGCCATGGCTAATACCGCGAAGAAAATTATTTGGCTTACTCACTTGTTACGAGAACTATATGCACTTCCGTCGGGTTGCCCGATGTCAGAGCCCCCGTCCCCTATCAACCCAGAAACGGGCGGCCGCGACCAGTTTTGGTGGTATCGGTGTTTGTCATTTTGGCAGCGGAAATTTCATGAGGACCGTGGTTAGGAAATATTTTATCAGAGTAAAACACCACGCTTTTAATATATTAAACACATGGGAAAATCCCAAGTTTCAAGTACACACATTTTTCATAGGGATAAACCCTATTTTATTTAAATAAAACATCTCTTTATTTTAGGTAACTTTATAGCCACTTTTCCAAGCCTTCAGTGCTGTCCAGCTGGCTTCTATTTGGCTTTCACATTTTGTTACCTGAAACGCATTTAAAAACATTTTGTCAGTGGGAAATACTGGTGAGTGAATCCCACTTTAATCAAGATAAGTAAAACCATTGTACAGTATTGAGGGCTGTCGCGCAATTACATTTGTTTCCATAAACTTTAATTACCACCCACGGTACTGTCAACCCGACTTGTGGTCATGTTACTACTCACAATGTAGTAACAAAATTTGTATACAAAACCCCAACATACCGACGATAATTGTAGAATACAAATACTCAATCATTGTTTAATATAATTGCGCGACAGCCCTCAATGCCCGACGTAGTCGTTGGAATGCCATCTTAGGGTTTTCCTTAAGGATTTCCTGGTGATTATCTATTAATTACACAAATACACACGCGTTAGTATAATAACCCAATATTGACATTAGTAATACCCTCCCCGAGATGGCATTCCAACGACTACGTCGGGCAGAACCACGACAGTCGTTACGGAACCCTAGATCAATCAGGCAGCGTATCTAATACGTAACCGGGGTTATGATACTTACAACGAGGCAGAACTTCGCTAATTAAGGGGGTGTACTACCCGAATATAGCTTCTACACTTATGAAATTCGAGAGAGAAAGAAATTGTGAACGATTTGGGACTGAAGCCGATGGCCTCTATTTATAGGGCCTGATTTTGTCTTCGTCGCACCCCGCGAAGGTTGTAGCCAAGGGCTACGCGGCCCGCGAGGGCAACTAGGGTAGGCCCTAGCTTGTCCGATTCACCCCATAGCTCCAACACGTCGCTGCCATGTGGCAGCTCAGGGTGTCGCCCTGGTTACTGGCTGTCGCGGCCCGCGTAGGAACACAAGGGGGTCTTCGCGCCCCACGAGCGATCCCAAATCTTTGTTTTAATTTTATTTTTATAAAATTAAAGGTATTTAGGGTCATTTTTCATAATTGGGGTTTATTTTAGGACATATAGGGATACTTTAAATATATTAGGGGTGTCGAAAAATATTTTGGAGGGTTGTTATATCCTCCCCACCTTGTTTTAGAACTCGTCCTCGAGGTCTACTAGAATAAGTGTGGATATTTCCTTTGCATCTTTGATTCAAGCTCCCATGTATATCTGGTCCTCTCTTGGAATCCCATTTTACTTTGACCAGAACTAGTCTCTTGTGCTTAAGATTCTTGATCTTCCTGTCTTCGATTTGTAGAGGTCTTTCCACAAATTTAATTGTTCATTTACCTCTATATCCTTAAGAGGCACTACCAGTGATTTATCAGCTAGACATTTCTTGAGATTACATACATGAAATACATCATATATTCCTGCCATTTCCTCTAGCAGTTGTAGCTGATAGGCTACATGTCCTATTCATTTAATAATCTCAAAAGATCCAACATACCTTGGGCTTAGCTTTCCCCTTTTGATGAATCTTACCACTCCTTTTCCATGGAGAGACTTTCAATAACACTTTGTCTCCTACCTGAAATTCCAACGGCTTTCGTCTGTTATACGCATAGCTCTTTTGTCGATCACGTGTTGCTTTCAGTCGTTCCCTGACTTGAATGATCTTGTCTGTTGTTTCTTGTACTATCTCGGGTCCGGATAGTTGCTTTTCTCCAATTTCTGCTCAACAGACTGGCGTTCGGCACTTCCGTCCATAAAGTGCTTCGAATGGTGCAGCATTGATACTTGTGTGATAACTGTTATTATAAGAAAATTCTATCAATGGTAAGTGGTCATCCCAATTACCTCCGAAATCAATTACACAAGCTCTAAGCATGTCCTCCGTTGTCTGAATTGTTCTTTCACTTTGTCCGTCCGTTTGAGGATGATAAGCTGTGCTTAGATTTAACTTGGTTCCCATTGCTTTTTGGAAACTTGTCCAAAAATGAGAGGTAAATCAGAAACAATTGATAAAGGAATTCCATGTAATGAAACTATTTCATTTACATATAATTTAGCTAATTGTTCCATACTAAAAGTTTCCTTCATTGGTAGGAAATGAGCTGACTTAGTTAGCCTGTCTACAATCACCCAGATTGTATCGTTACCTTTTCTTGTTTTGGGTAATTTAGTAACAAAATCCATTGTGAACAGGTTTCTACAATCACCCAGATTGTATCGTTACCTTTTCTTGTTTTGGGTAATTTAGTAACAAAATCCATTGTTATCAATTCCCATTTCCAAATTGGCATTTCTAATTGTTGCAATAAACCTGAGGGTTTCTGGTGTTTAGCGTTAACTTGTGAACAGGTTAGACACTTTGCAACATATGCTGCTATATCCTTTTTCATTCCTATCCACCAGAAATTCTTTCTTAAGTCTTGATACATCTTATCACTTCCAGGATGCATCGTATACTTAGATTTATGGGCTTCTTCTAATATACGGTGGTGTAGGTTTCCTAATTTAGGTATCCACATTCTTTTCTTATGGAATCTCCAAATTTCATCTATTCCTTGTTCTAGTTCCTTAATCATTCCTTTCAACTTTTCAGTATCGTCCTTGATCACTAATTCTTGTGCTTTTCTAATCTGTTCATTTAAATCTACCTGCAGGTTTAACTTAAAAGAACACACTCTTTTTGGTTTTTCGTGATACTTTCGACTTAAAGCATCAGCTACTACGTTTGCCTTTCCTGCATGGTACTGAATATTGCAATCATAATCACTAAGTATTTCCATCCAGCGTCTTTGTCTCATATTCAGCTCCTTTTGTCTGAAGACATACCTTAAACTCTTATGATCAATGAAATGGTAAACTTACTACCGTAAAGGTAATGTCTCCAAATTTTAAGGGCAAAAATTATAGCTCCTAATTCTAGATCATGGGTTGAATAATTTTCTTTATGATTTTTAAGTTGTCTAGATGCATAAGCTATAACCTTTTGACGTTGCATCAACACACATCCATAACCTAACTTAGAAGTATCACAATAAATTACAAAATCTTCAGTTCCTTCTGGTAATGCTAGTATGGGTGCATTGGTTAGTCTTTGCTTAAGAATTCTAAAGGCTTCTTCTTGTTTTGGTCCACATTCAAACTTAACAGATTTACAGGTTAGCTTAGTTAAGGGAATGGCTATTCTGGAAAAATCTCGAATAAATCTTCTATAATAACCGACCAATCCTAAGAAACTTCTAACCTCGGTTGGTGACTCAGGGGTTTTCCATTTGGTAATCGCCTCGATCTTTGTGGGATCCACATGAATTCCTTCATGATTAACTAAATGCCCAAGAAACTGTACCTGGTCAAACCAAAACTCGCACTTTGAAAACTTTGCATAAAGCTTTTCTTTCCTTAATAGACTTAGAAGTGCGTGCAGATGTGCTGCATGTTCCTCTTTGCTTTTAGAGTAAATGAGAATATCATCTATAAAGACAATTATGAATTTATCCAAATATGGCTTACATATTCGGTTCATCATGTCCATAAACGCGGCTGGGGCATTGGTTAAACCAAATGGCATGACAGTAAATTCATAATGGACATACATTGTTCTAAAAGCGGTCTTAGTAATGTCCTCTTCCTGTACCTTTAATTAATGATATCCTGATCGTAAATTGATTTTAGAGAAAAATCGAGCTCCTTGCAATTGATCAAACAAATCATCGATTCCCGGTAATGGATACCGATTTTTAATCATGACCTTGTTCAATTCGCGGAAGTCAATGCACATACGCATTGATCCGTCTTTCTTCTTAACAAATAAAATCGGTGCTCCCCATGGCGATGAACTTGGTTGTATGAATCATTTCTCCAATAATTCGTCTAACTATTTCTTCAGTTCCTGCATTTCTGTGGGTGCCAAACGGTAAGGTGCTTTGGCAATTGGTGATGTTCTTGGTAGCAGATGAATTCTGAATTCAACTTCTCTGTCTGGCGGTAGTCCTGGTAATTCTTCTGGAAATACATCTGAAAACTGAGATACTACTGGAATATCTTTTAGTTCTTTTCCTTTAGTGTTAATGATTATGGAAATCAAATACACTAATGATCCTTTTCTTATATAACTTGTTGTTTTCATCACAGAGATGAATTTCGTGGATCTAGATGACTTATCTCCTTTAATTGTGATCTTTTCACCTAAGGGTGAGCAGATTTTGATGCGGACCGTAAAAACCCAAAAACCGACCCGAAAATTTACCTACACCGACCCGAATCGAATTAGGTAGGTATAAGGTTCGGTTCCTATATTTCAACTGGAAACGGGTTCGGGTCGGGTCGGTCCAAAAACGGTAAAACCCGAGACTGATCGAAAAGCCCAAGCAACCAAACTTGATTTCTTCTTGTTTCTGGTCACCGCTGTTGATTTTTTTAATCTTCAAACCATGTCACAAATTTGTAAATCCTTTAATTCCAAATGAAACCTGAGTATCATCAAACCACAAGGAGTTTGATGGGAAGACAAGTTTGACGAACCAGTTCAACAATGGTGGTTGATTTCTACGCGACTACGGAGACAAAATGAGACTGAGAGATGTTGAAATTTGCTGTGGCGGTAAGGTTTGAACCTCTCAGTTTAATTTTTTATTTTCAAAGATTATTTTAATAGATATAAATTCACCTTGGAAAAAGCATTTTAATTACGTTTGAGTGGAGAGATCAGAGATGTCATATAAATGATGGTTTCAAGAAGCTTTTAATAAGAAAACTAATTTTTCTCATGGATTTTTTTATTACATTAAATAAGAAGATTAAAATATTCAATGGGAATAGAACGAGTAAGCAGAAATATAGAATTTGAGATATATATCGGGTTCGGGTAATTACCCGAGAATAAACCGGAACCGACCCATTCAGTAGGGTATTATTTCGGGTAGCAATATCTATGGTGTTCGGTTCTCGGGTCGGGTCGGGTCGGGTTTTGACAAATGCTCACCCCTATTTTCACCCCTTGGTGAATTTACTTGGATCGACTTTTGATCACATAAAATACTGGCTTTATTGGCTATTAACTAATCCATTCCTAATACAACATCAAATCCTGCCAGATTCATTGGATAAAGGTTTGCAATAAACTTTTGATTTAAAAATTCTATTCTTTCTCCCTACAAGATTTCAGAAATCTTAATGGTTTCCCCATTTGCTGTCTCTACTAGACATTCTTGTGGGAGTTTAGTTAATGGTTAATTGAGAAGTTTGCAAAATGAAGTATTAATAAAACTTTGGTTCGCACCAGAGTCAAATAATACTTTAGCAAAAACATCATTAACTAAAAACGTACCGGCAATCACGTCCGGAATCATCTTTGCTTCTTTTTTGGTCAGAACAAATGCTCTAGCATTTTTAGTAGTCTTGTTGTTCATGGCGGAGCTAGTTTCGGACAGTTCGTCTTAATGTGACCTTTTTCTCCACAGTTGAAGCACATTCCATTATTAGGTTTCTTCCTGCAATCTTATTCCTTGTGTCCTGGTATCTTACAGAAATTGCAGTTTGTGGAGCATTTTCCTGAATGCTTCTTTTTGCAAGTTTTGCAGTAAGGTGCAGAGGTAGAACCTACATTTTTCCCACGGTTGGAATTTCCATAACGAAATTCTTGGGTAAGCTTTTGAGCTAGGTTTCTCCTCTGGTCCTCTTCTTATGTACGCACTAATTCATCAGTCAAGGTGTTTGCTAATTCTACGGCTTCTTCTATAGTTTGAGGTCTAGTTGCCTTGACTACATGCCTTATCTCACTGATTAATCCCCAGATGTAACGGGAGATTAATACTGGTTCAGGTGATGCAAGGGTTGGCACTATTCTAGCATATTTAAAGAATAAAGTAGTGTACCCCTTACTATCTACTCCAATCATTCTAAGGTTTAGGAACTTATTTGCTATCTGTTCTTTTTCATTGGGAGGGCCGAATTTAATTTCTACCATATTTTTAAATTCATCACATTCCATATTGTAAATCCTGTCACTTCCCCTAGACTGGAGGATAGTGTTCCACCATTCTAAGGCTGAGTTTTTAAACAGATTGGAGGCAAACATTATCTTATCTTCTTCTGCGCACTTGCTTATTTTTAAGACTGCCTCAGTCTTTTCTATCCAGCGTAGAGCTGCAATGGCCCCTTCGTTGCCCGAGAATTCTATTGGTTTATAAGACCAGAATTCTTTGTAAGAACAACCATAAGACATGGTCCTTCTTCTTTTTGGAATGGGCACTTGAAGTATGGGTCCATTGTGCACGTTGTGACTAGGTTCTGTATGGGTTCGTTTACTTCCATTACTACTTTTATCATTATTTTCTGCATCCCTAACATTTTGGATAATAGCTGGCATGGCATCTCTAATTCCTTGAGTTACAAGGTGTCGAATTTCACTATTATTCATTTGATTTTCATTATTCTGGTTTTCTGGATTTGCTGCATCAACCATATGGATTTTAAACAATTTTCAAGTATTAATATCATAGGACAATATCTAATTCAAACAATCATACGGCAAGCGTGTTGATCAAAATCGTCGAGCATTGCGACTTACTCTATTTTATACTATGCATCCATATATATTACAGTACAACTGAAATTGAAATTACACTCCTATTAGGCATTCATAGCTACTATCTAGATTTTTTTTTTTTTCAAACATACACACATATTATATATTATTATTATTATTTTATTATTATTTTATTATTATTATTACCACCATTACTTATATGGGTTCATCCAGAACTCCATATTACGCTCGTCGTACTTCCAGACGAGTCGTTCTCCGATCTGCCTCATCCTGTCACTACCTTCTAAAATCTCCTCACCAAAGGTTCGGAGTTCTTGCACATTCTCTGCACTCATTGGGGGTGCAGGTGCTGGTACTGGGTTTGGGAACTGGGGCATGGGTTCTTGGTAAGTATAAGGATTCTCTAAAATTTCCCTGATTTATTCATCGTTATCATAGTAGGGATCTAGAGGGTCCAAATCTGGGTAGGCTGCTAGGTTTGGCATGGGTTCGTCTTCCGGTATTGGGTAGCGTTGCTGGTAATCCCTATGGTCATCAAATCACGGGTCGTAGTTTGGGTCTAAGGGATTGGGTGCTGTTATTCTAGGTATCTCATCTGGGTTGAAATCAGGCATTGGGATTTGATTTTCTGGATTGTTTTCAATTTCCATTGGGTGGGTGGGAAACAGTGGTAAGGGCTGGGGTGCTATAAGTTGCTCCAAGTTAGGGTCTGCAGCTGTGGTTGCTAGGATATGGAAATTTGCTAAACTCCTATTGAGCATATCCTGGGTGTGAGCATATGTTTCTCTCTTGGCGGCTGCTACAACACGCTGTTGTTGTAACTTTTTCATTCTCTTCCTACGTTCATGCGATCCCCTACTAAACCATCCTCTTTTTTTAGGAGGGAATGGCTCTTCAGACTAAGCCTTAAACACGAATATCTCATCTTCATTGTCAGCTGAATACCCTGAGAGGGCAGGCTGTGAAGAGGTGCCTTCGCTCTTAGGTGAGCTGGACAACTGACGGTAGGCGTCGGAAGGTCCTTGGTCACTCATACTGTAAACTAACAAATAGTCAAATAACACATAACAATAAAATACAGATATGCACGTAGTTCCATAGAAATTTCCTAACATATTGAATAATATCTTGGTGTCAGCAGAACATTTATGTGGCTAAATCAGTGGCTTAGCTCTGATACCACCTTTCTGTCACAGCCCCCGTCCCCTATCAACCCGGGAACGGGCGGCCGCGGCCAGTTTTGGTGGTATTGGTGTTTGTCATTTTGGCAGCGGAAATTTCATCAGGACCGTGGTTAGGAAATATTTTATCAGAGTAAAATACCACGCTTTTAATATATTAAACACATGGGAAAATCCCAAGTTTCAAGTACACACATTTTTCATAGGGATAAACCCTATTTTATTTAAATAAAACATCTATTTATTTTAAGTAACTTTATAGCCACTTTTCCAAGCCTTAAGTGCAGTCCAGCTGGTTTCTATTTGGCTTTCACATTTTGTTACCTGAAACGCGTTTAAAAACATTTTGTCAGTGGGAAATACTGGTGAGTGAATCCCAGTTTAATCAAGATAAGTAAAACCATTGTACAGTATTGAGGGCGGTCGCACAATTACATTTGTTTCCATCTACTTTAATTACCACCCACGGTACTGTCAACCCGACTTGTGGTCATGTTACTATTCACAATGTAGTAACAAATTTTGTATACAAAACCCCAACATACCGACGATAATTATAGAATACAAATACTCAATCACTATTTAATATAATGTTAATCATATGAGGTTTTGTAAAAACAATTTGCAAAAAGGTTTACAATGTTGCTGTCTTAGGGTTTTCCTTAAGGATTTTCTGGTGATTATCTATTAATTACACAAATGCACACGCGTTAGTATAATAACCCAATATTGACATTAGTAATACCCTCCCCGAGACGGCATTCCAACGACTACGTCGGGCAGAACCACGACAGCCGTTACGGAACCCTAGATCAATCGGGCAGCGTATCTAATACGTAACCGGGGTTATGATACTTACAACGAGGCAGAACTTCGCTAATTTAGGGGGTATACTACCCGAATATAGCTTCTACACTTATGAAATTCGAGAGAGAAAGAAATTGTGAACGATTTGGGACTGAAGCCGATGGCCTCTATTTATAGGGCCTGATTTTATCTTCGTCGCGCCCCGCGAAGGTTGTAGCCAAGGGCTACGTGGCCCGCGAGGGAAACTAGGGTAGGCCCTAGCTTGTCAGATTCACCCCTAGCTCCAACACGTCGCTGCCACGTGGCAGCTCAGGGTGTCGCCCTGGTTACTGGCTGTCGCGGCCCGCGTAGGAACACAAGGGGGTCTTCGCGCCCCGCGAGCGATCCCAAATTTTTGTTTTTATTTTATTTTTATAAAATTAAAGGTATTTAGGGCCATTTTTCGTAATCGGGATGTATTTTAGGAGATATAGGGATACTTTAAATATATTAGGGGTGTCGAAAAATATTTTGCAGGGTTGTTATACCCGACTCTTCTTCGTGACTACAAAAGTTTATTATTTATAAGACAAAACCCGGTATCACACAAACGAGCTAAACATATAGATATTGATTGTCACTTTATATAGGAATTGGTCTCCGTAGGTCATCTTTGCACAAAATTCATTCCAACCAAGCTCAGATAGATAGCCAGCTGATATTTTTATGAGAAGTCTTCCATGGCCATTTTTTGAACGCCTCACCTCTGTCTGTTTCGCTTCAAAGATGGTAACATGCGCTAAGATAATTATTCGAAATTAAAAATATTAAATGGTCAAATCTTTCATTTATGTAAAACATTATTCTCTCCACTCATTTAGTTAGATAATATCTATACTATATTGCATGAGGGAGATACATTTTAAGATAAAAAAAAAATTCCCTTTTAATTTAAAAATACATCCCCAAAATGAGGGTAAATTGGTCTTTTAAACAACAATTATATTTTAGCACCACATCTTATTACACTTAAATACTTGAGTTTTAACACAATTATGGATAATTAGTTACAATTTTCCCCATCCACAACAAACTTATAATTCTTTTACGTATTTTTTGCATATCTTATAAACTCTAATGTTTTAAAAAAATCCAAAAGTATCGTGACAACCAACTCATTTTTGTCGACGTTTCGATAGTTGTCTTGGTCAGTATTGACGTGTGGATTAAAATGTACAAGTAGATGATGCCTTAGTGTACAAGTGATTAAAGCCCAACGTACTTAGTAATTATCGCAGAATTTTAATAGTTACAGAATGTCAAGTGATTAAATATTGTCAATTTAATCCTCTCATCTATATTACACTTTAATATGTAATCTTTAACAAAATTATAGATAATTAGTTAGTAGTTACACTTTATCACCATATAAAAAACTAACCCCCTCCCCGCGATTTTTAAACGACCATAACTTTTTGGTACGTTAATATTTTTTAAATTACACCATATAAACGAGTATTTTATTCTCTTTACGTTGAGTATAATATTGTTGTAGTTTTTTTAATAAAAAATTTAATATGTTACGTCATTAATAGTGTCTTAGGGTGGGCATTAACCGAAACCGAAACCAACCAAACACTAAATTAACTGAAAACTGAAACCCTATTGAACCAGAAACGGTTTTCGATTTTTTTGTACCATCATTTAACGAACCCAACAATTCATGTTTCATATATATCTAGCTTTTATATCTTCACTTCATGTATTTCGTATTTATACCCCATTTTATGTATTTATGCCTCATTTCATATACATATACATCCATGTCATGTATTTATACCCAAATTTCATGTATTTATAATCAAAAGTTTTAGCCTAAGTTTGGTTTTGGATATTAACCGAAATTAAATGAACCAAACGAAAAAAACGTCAATCTAACTGAATATACCAAACCAATTAACTGAAAACGGATTGGTAAATAAAATAGACCAATTGATGACCTCGAGTGAGCAATAACTAAATCGCTAACCTAAACCAAATCGAAAACAGACGAAACTGAACCGAAATCAACCAAAAACTGAATTAACTGAAAACCAAATTAACCAAAACCTGTTTTCAATATTTTTGTACTATCGTTTAACCAAAATTAGCTGAACCGAATCGAATCATTCATATTTCCATATATTTATAGCTTTTATACCCCAGTTCATATATTTCATATTGTATACTTTCATTTCATATATTTATACTTTCATTTCATTTATTTATACCTCAATTTCATATATTTTTAAGCAAAAATTTTAGTCAAAGTTTAGTTTTTGCTATTAACTGAAATTAAATGAACCAAACAAAAAATCGTCAATTTAACCGAATAAACCGAAGTGATTAACCGAAAACGTTTTGGTTAATAAAATATACTGACTGATGACTTTGGTTTCGACTTCGGTTGATGATAATAACTGAACCATGTACAGCACAATGAAATAAATTACTCGATTACTTCGTTTTTGACGTATATCTATCACAATGATGATATAATAAATATCATAGGAATAAGCAAACTATAAAAAACGAGAGGTGAACAAAGAAAAGGAAAGCTAGTGTAGTGGTAAACCCCCCTCTTTACCAACAAGAGGTCCATGTAAAGCCTTTTTTTTAAATGTAGTTCAAACCTCGCTCTGATCCGACCCGAAAATTTTAATGTTTTGTTATGAAAATTTTGAACACCAGAAAAAATGAACCCTATTAAAATAAATTTTTGGTCAGCCAATGTGTATCACTCCCGCCGTATCACACTGATATAATACTGGTTTGTATATATGGAGAGTGGTTTGTAAAGAATAATAATACATTGGAGAATTATTCAATTCTATCGATCCAAGTCACCACCCATCAACAAAAACCAAAGATCCCGCCAAAACCCTTTCCCAAATTCAAACCTCTCAAAAAATTTCATCACACCAAAATCTCCCACTTTCAACAAATCACCACAACCGTCGGAACACAAATCTCACAACTTCACCCCCAAACCATTCACCAACCACCAATGGACACCACCGGCGACTCCATACCCACCGCAACACCTCCTCGGCTTTTCATCAAAGAAATGGTTATGAAAAACTTCAAATCCTACGCCGGTGAACAACGCGTGGGCCCATTTCACAAGGTCAGGGTTTTGTTTTTCGTTTTCGTTAAATGGGTTGTTCAAAGTTTGGATCTTTTTTGTTAGGGTTTGTGGGTTTCGTTTATTTTGTTGATTTGATTTGGAATTGGGTTGTTGTACAGAGTTTTTCAGCTGTTGTTGGGCCTAATGGAAGTGGGAAGAGTAATGTTATTGATGCTATGCTGTTTGTGTTTGGGAAAAGAGCCAAACAGGTATGGGTTTTCTAGGGTTTTGTTATTTTTTTTGAGGTGGGTGTTGGAAAAATTGGTTTGACTGGAACTGAGTCGAACTGGCAGGTTGTAATTGGGTTGGGGACCTATGCTTTGACACCGTTAAATTCAAACCGGACCGACTAAAACTGGTTTCAAACCTGGGCCTGAAACAAAACTGAACTAGCTAAAACTGGTTTGAAACCGGGTTTGCTTTATTTGACAGTTAAAACCAAGGTTGGAGAACTCGCTAGTCTGCCAGTGAGGTGGACGACTAGCTTCATCTCACTGCTCCTAACACGGTATGACACTTTACAGTCGTCAACTAGTTCTTTGAGTTCAAGTAACACTTTACTTAACCAAATATTGTAGCCCTGATATTCCTATCAATAAGTCCCTTCTGTATAGAACATTCATTGATCATAAGACATGGATCATTCATTCTTATATAGTAATCAACCATTCTCTATTCTCGTCCTTAATTCAAAATGGTCTACCGAACTCTTTAGTCCTGGCGTGGCCACGCGTTTATTCCAGTTTGAGTTAATGAGGGCGCCAGAATGCCTAAACTTCTAATCACACAGAAGTACATAATTCAATCAACATCATACAACTCCCACTTAATCTTGGATTTTTCCCAATGCTACCCGGATTACTATCCATGTTTCAGGATAGTGTTAGATAACATCAAAGATTGTCCTTTATCAATGTAGTTTGATATGTGCCTAAGGAAAAAGGACAGATTGATCATATCAATATCAAAATATCTCATGACTTAGATCCATGGAGATCGTTTTGAAGTGAGTCACATCCAATATCATTCCCTAGTGATATATGTGAATTCTGATTCTCAAACCCTTGAGTTATTCATCCCATGAATACAATCATCTCAATTCACAATAGTCTTACATTCAAATTCATTCCCATGTAATTTGATCGACTACGGATATTTTAGAATACGCTTATTCAAGGATTTAAACATACAAATAACGAACACAGTTATAGAATAATTAAACTTGCATTTAACCAATAAATCAAATAACTATTCAATATAACTGTTGTAGTTCAAATTAAAACACCAATACTAACTACAAATCATTCCCATTGTCTAGCAAATCTAAGCCCTATCTTTTCAGCATGCTCCTCATGTTTAGCTTGAGTCAAAGGCTTAGTAAAGGGGTCAGCCAGATTTAGATCCGTATGAACTTTGTTTATTACGATGTCTCCACGCTCTATTATCTCTCTAATATAGTGGAATTTTCTGAGTATATGCCTTGTGGTTTGATGCGACCTTGGTTCCTTTGCAAGAGCAATGGCACCAGTGTTGTCACACAGCATCTCGATTGGTTTCTTTATGCTAGGCACAACGTCGAGATCAGTAATGAATTTCTTCATCCAGGCAGCCTCCTTAGCAGCATCTGATGCAGCATTGTATTCTGATTCACATGTGGATTGAGCAACCACACGTTGCTTTGAGCTCTTCCAAGTAATAGCCCCACCATTCAGAATGAAAACATATCCCGTCTGTGATCTTGAATCGTCACGGTCAGTCCCAAAACTTGCATCAGTATAACACTTAACTGACAGCTCCTCATCCAGTCCTCCATATATTAAGAACATGTCCTTAGTCCTTCTTAAGTACTTAAGAATGTTCTTCACTGCAGCCCAGTGACTTTCTCCTGGATTCTGTTGGTATCTACTTGTTATGCTAATAGCATACGAGACATCAGGTCTAGTACATAACATGGCGTACATAATAGAACCAATGGCAGAAGCATATGGAACCTTTTCCATTTTCTTCTTTTCTTCATCAGTCTTTGCACACTGCTTGCTGTCAAGAATGGTTCCATGTGCCATGGGCAAGATCCCTCTTTTTGAGTCTGGCATTGAGAAGCGTCGTATAACCTTATCAATATATGTACTTTGACTTAAACCTAATAACCGCTTTGATCTATCTCTATAAATCTTTATTCCTATAATATAAGCGGCTTCACCAAGATCTTTCATTGCGAAACATTTACCCAACCAAGCCTTAACTTCTTTTAGCATAGGGATATTGTTTCCAATGATTAGTATGTCATCTACGTACAGAATAAGAAAAGTGATATAGCTCCCACTAGATTTCTTGTAAACACATTGTTCATCTTCGTTTTTAATGAAACCAAACTCTTTGATTTTCTGATCAAAACGGAGATTCCAGCTGCGAGATGCTTGCTTTAATCCATAGATGGATTTATTTAGCTTGCACACCTTATTAGGATTCTTTGGATCAACAAAACCTTCAGGTTGAACCATATAGACATCTTCAAGTAAGTGTCCATTAAGGAATGCGGTCTTGACATCCATTTTCCATATCTCATAGTCATAATATGCAACAATAGCAAGCAGAATTCTAATAGACTTAAGCATGGCTACTGGCGAAAAGGTTTCCTCATAATCAATTCCTTGAGTTTGAGTGAACCCTTTTGCTACAAGCCTTGCTTTGTAGGTTTGCATATTTCCATCCATGTCAGTCTTCTTCTTGAAGATCCATTTGTTTCCTACAGTTCGACATTCGGTAGGAAGATCAACCAAATCTCAGACCTGGTTATCATACATGGATTGCATCTCTGTATTCATGGCTTCTTGCCATTTCTTGGATTCTGAATCCAAGATTGCAGCTTTGTAAGTAGCAGGTTCAACTTCATCAATTATGAAGATATCGTCATACCTTTCAGGTGCACGACGATCCCTAATACTTCTTCGAACACTTGGTGTTTCTGTTGTTTCTTGAGTCCTTTCAGGCTCAACTTCAACATCTGGATCAGTTACTTTTGGTTATGACTCAACATTTGATTCAGTCACTTGTGATTCTCGAATTTCTTCAAGATCCACATGGTTTTCTCCAATCCCCCGTGCCAGAAGCTCTTCTTCCAAGAAAGTGCCTCTGCGTTTAGTGAAAACTCTATTTTCAGTGGGGTGGTATAATAGGTAACCGATCTTTTTTGCGTATCTGACGAAAACCACTTTTTCACCTCTGGGATCTAGTTTATCCGAAGATTCTAGAGTGACATAAGCATCACATCCCCAGACCTTAAGATAGGATACTTTAGGTTTCTTTCCATGCCATATTTCATAAGGCGTTTGGTCAACCTTCTTTGTTGGAGCTATATTCAAAATTCTTGCGGCAGTTTCTAGAGCGTAACTCCAAAAGGAGCGTGGGAGGGTTGTTCGACACATCATAGATCGAATCATATCTAATAGAGTTCGATTTCTCCTCTCAGACACACCATTATGTTGTGGTGTTGCAGGTGGAGTGAGTTGTGAAACTATTCCACAATCTTTAGATGGTCGATGAACTCCTGACTAAGATATTCACCGCCTCGATCTGATCGAAGCATCTTAATAGTTCTATTTAGCTGATTCTCTACTTCGTTTTGGTATTCCTTGAACTTTTCAAATGTTTCATGTTTATGCTTCATAAGATAAACGTAACCATATCTACTGAAATCATCAGTAAATGTAACAAAGTATCTTTCTCCATGTCTTGACATTGTTCTGAATGGACCACATACATCTGTATGTACAAGTCCTAACAGATCATTAGCTCTTTCTCCAACATTTGAAAAAAGGTGCGTTTGTTAACTTTCCACTTAAGCAAGATTCGCATTTCCCAAACGACTCAGAACTCTTTGAATCTAATATTCCTGCGGTTTTGAGTTGTTTAACACGGTCCTCGCTTATGTGACCAAGTCTACAATGCCACATATACATATCATTAAAGTCTAACTTATTACGTTTATGAGAGATGCTGTATAATAAGTTATTGTCTTGGATTTCTATCTCATAGATTCCATTGTTTGGTTTTGCATTAAAGTAAAATATATCATTAAAATAAGCAAAAATAAATTCACCATTAAAACGATAATTAAAACCTTGTTCATGCAAAACAGAAACCGAAACAATATTTCTAGTAACACTAGGAATAAAATAAACATTATTCAAAACAAGTTCTAAACCAGAAGGAAGTAAAAGAACATATTCTCCAATCGCCTTCACAACAACTCTTTGTCCATTGCCAACATGGACCTCCAAGTCGCCCTGTTTCAGCTTCTTAATCTTTCTTAGCCCCTGCAAAGCATTACAAATGTGAAAACCACATCCTGTGTCAAACACCCATGTTTTGCCAGAAAAAGAAAAGATTTCAATAACAAATATACCTGAGGACTCTCCTCCTGAAGCCTTGGCTTGCTTCAGTTCAGCCAAATACTTAGGACAGTTTCTCTTCCAGTGCCCAATTTCATTACAATGAAAACATTTGGCATCCTTCTGAGACTTCTTGTTTGCAACAGATTTGCCCTTGCCCTTCCCTTTGCCCTGATGGCCCTTTTTCTTGGTGTTAGGTTTCTTGACCTGACCCTCCTTGATCATCAGCACTGGTACAGTCTTGCTAGGTATATTCACCTCAGCAGTTTTGAGCATCTGATGCAGCTCTGCAAGTGTCTTCTCCATCCCATTCATATTGTAGTTCATAGTGAACTGATCATACGACTTGGGCAATGAGTTGAGGATAATATCTCCAGCTAACTCATCACTCAAGGGGGATTCTAGACGAGCCAAGTGATCAACATATGCCTTCATTTTTAGCACATGAGCGCTAACTGATGTACCCTCTTGCATACTAGTGGTTATGAGTGATCTCATCACATCAAACCTTTCATGACAAGCCTTCTGTTGGAACATTTCTACCAGGTGCTCATTCATCTCGTATGCCATCATATCCTCCATTGACTTTTGAAGTTCAGGGATCATGGATGCCAGCATCAGACATGAAACTTTCATAGAGTCATCATAATGCTTTGCATAGCTTCTGTATGCAACAGTTTGCTGATTGATGGGTTCATCAGGGAGTGGCGTATCAAGAACGTACAGTTTGTTCTCCGCTTTGAGAACAATTTTCAAATTGCGGTGCCAGTCCATGAAGTTGGATTGGTTAAGTTTGTCCTTCTCTAAGATGGACTTGAGAGAGAATTGGGAGGAATTGTTTTCGTTTGACATCTTCAAAATTCAAAATTAATTAATTAGTATTTTATGTTTTAAATATCTTAATATAATTTTATGACCTAAAAACCAAATTTTTAATTAAGACGAGACCCCGATTCATCAAAACACAGTGAACTGTCTAAAGCACTATCCACTGGTATGATTATGTAGGTAAACAACGATTGTTAACTGTGTCCACTACACAACTCTCCATTTGGGGTTTTCGTTTAAAAGCGAAGTATGTTGATTATGTAGGTAAACAACGATTGTTAACTGTGTCCACTACACAACTCTCCATTTGGGGTTTTCGTTTAAAAGCGAAGTATGTTTAACCCCAACTATGCCCACTTGTCAAACAAGTGATGTTTTGTCCTTTACTATTAACTGTAACACCGGCCTATGTTACACAGGAAACGCGATAATTACCTTCTTTCATGATGGACTCCCAGATGCAGGGTATGGCACTAACATTTGGGTTCGATTTAGAATGAAATGTTAATTTGTTAAGGGTGACATAAAACATCAATTTAAAATTTGGGATTTATTTTAATATTTATCAAAAATATTTTGAATAACTCGTAGCATGAGGCGAGTTATACAATGGTTTATAAAATCCAATTTTATTTGATTCGTGATAATAGGAACTCCTTTCCACACTCGACTCGATATAGTTTTAAATACCCTATTAAACTATGTTGGTCGTTATATCGCGAATAATCTTGTTTTAAATTTTAATAAAACTCTTTTATTAAATTTACTTTTCAGTTTTATAAAACTTGTTTTAATAAAACTGTTGTCTTGATTGTAAAAATTATTTAATTTTGGGTTATCTATATTATTTACGATGAATAAAACACAACCATACAATAATAAATAATTGAATCGAGCCCCTAGTAGGTTGCCCGTTTTGTTTTAGCCAGAAACGAAACGAACTAGTCTAAAGGGTTTCAAAATCTAAAAATTGAAATCTCCCACTTGGCCCGCGATCTCTATCTTCATGGTACCTGTTCGCCATTTATCTTTATCTTGATATTTATCTTTATCTTGATCTTGTACTTTTGATATTACAATAAGATTTGTAATTACAATAAAACAAATCTAATTTAATCCTATCTATTACATCGGATCCATTATCCGCCAAAAATACAAATAAAAATAATAAAATAATAAAATACAACAAACACAACCATGACAAGGGTCGTAACCTAGGGCTCGATTCACATCACAATCCAAAGACAACCAAAAATTTTGATCTTTTGTCAAAAAAAAAAAAAAATTGACAAATAAAACATAGATCAAAATTTATATCCTTTACCATCTATACGCGTGTAACCGTAGCTCTGATACCACTGTTGGTGATCAGTGGTTCAAAATAGTGGAAGCGGTTTATATATAAAACTCATTAAGTCCGATTTTATATATAAAAACTCATAGTTAAATTTATTAACCCGGTTAATAAATATTCCCAATCAGGATCAAGATTACACACATATAAACAAATAAATAAACAACCATAGAGAGTTTAGTAATCAACCTTTGACGACTACACCGAGATTGTAACACGCGGGTTACAACGAATCCTCGCTAGTAGGAAGTTCACGCAACCAGGCACTTGATACCCAAAGGTAGCACCGACTAAGAGCTTGGTTTCCTTCTTTTTATTGGTGGCAAAAGCACTGGATGTATATGATCTATTTTAGCTTCATCATTCTCTTCTATTGTTGGCATGTGCTTATAAAAGAATTTCTTTCTTTTCCAACAAGTGGCCAACATCATCATATAATGGGCAATTATCTTCTAGTGGACAATTATGATAGGGCATTTTCAATCTTATAGAATTGCCTTTACATGAAGCCAAAATGATTTGTTTGAGTTATAATATAACACTTATCAAATTGTCTAATATTTGATACATTATATTTATAAAACTCAAACTTACACCAAACTCCTTGAGATTATACTCTTATAACCTTCTCAATAATAATCTAATAAATATTAAGTCTCTCGAGTTCAAATATTATTATTTCAGAAATAATAACACACCTATTTGTGAACATATACGATTCGTGTACCAACGTGTAACTCTTCGGATCGTACCGAGTTGGTTACGTTGACTTACAATTACATCGGACATATATCTCCAACAATCTCCCACTTGGACGATTTTAATTAAAATGAGTCAACGTGTGCAGAGTTGGACGACTAGCTTCATCTCACTGCTCCTAACACGGTATGACACTTTACAGTCGTCAACTAGTTCTTTGAGTTCAAGTAACACTTTACTTAACCAAATATTGTAGCCCTGGTATTCCTATCAATAAGTCCCTTCTGTATAGAACATTCATTGATCATAAGACATGGATCATTCATTCTTATATAGTGATTAACCATTCTCTATTCTCGTCCTTAATTCAAAATGGTCTACCGAACTCTTTAGTCCGGGCGTGGCCACGCGTTTATTCCAGTTTGAGTTAACGAGGGCGCCAGAATGCCTAAACTTCTAATCACACAGAAGTACAGAATTCAATCAACGTCATACAACTCCCACTTAATCTTGGATTTTTCCCAATGCTACCCGGATTACTATCCATGTTTCAGGATAGTGTTAGATAACATCAAAGATTGTCCTTGATCAATGTAGTTTGATATGTGCCTAAGGAAAAAGGACAGGTTTCTGGCCTGAGGCGCGTGCCTCATGTACCTGAGGTGTTTTTATGCAGAAAAATGTTGTACCTTGGGTTTTCGGGCTTGTACATGTAGTTAAAATGGTATAAAAAACTTATTTATAGAAATATTTTGCGTACGAAAAGGCCACCACTTTTGGGCGTCGCCCCTTGATTTTAGACCTCATCTCTTTTGTGCGCCTATGACGAATATGTTACTAGTTATGCAATTATTCCTTTAATTACCCTTCCCAATAAATCTTGCAAGTTTTCTAAATCAATCAGTATTTCTTTAAGGGTAATATAGGCATTCTGCTAATTAAAATCATTATTGAGTTGTGATTTTTTTGTCTGTAGATAATTATTTTGGACAAGAATAATTTGTTAATTATGATTACAGTAACATAATTCTTATAGTAAAACCATATAAAAGGTTGTATAGTTTAAATACAGACTTTGGGTGAGTCTGAATGCCTTTTACTCGTTCCCGTGCTTCCTATTTTCTTGTTTGACCCATTTGAAATTAAAAAAAAAAACCAAAATCTACCCATCCGTAAGTAAATGGCTCACAATCACAGCTTTTACATAAAACTATATAGAAAGGTTTATGCATTAACTCATTAAATACAGACTTTAAAGTTTAAACAAGTACTCAACCCGTTCGACCCATTCTCCGCTTTTACCTATTTTTTCTATATGACCCGGCCCGTTTGAGATAACTAAAAAAACTATCCAAGTTGACCCATCCATAAGCAAACGGATCAAAATCACCACTTTGATTACAAATGCATACTTGAACTGCAACTTTTTTTATCGATGAATCTTCTGAAAATGGTTGCAACGCCTTGGCGCCAGGTGGTAGTTTTGTGTCAAACATCATCTATCGCATATGTTGTTTGTCATGATCTTGTTGTTTGTTTGTCATTTTTAACCATATGTTCATGCAGGAAAAACAAATGAACCAAATGTCGAGAATGAAAGAAAAAGTAAGCACCCCGGAAGGTGTTCCGCGTCTTTTCGATCTAATAAAGGTGCAAGACGAAAGAATGAAACTCGCGTTCTTTGCAGCGATGGGTAACACCGTTGTTGCGAAGGATAAAGATCAGGCGACACGTATTGCATACGGTCCGGATAAAGAATTCAGACGTGTTGTCACACTTGACGGTGTTCTTATCGAGAAATCAGGAACCATGAGTGGTGGTGGAAAACCACGTGGCGGTAAGATGGGGACGTCCATAAGAGCCGCTAGCGTTTCCAGTGAAGCCATTGCAGAAATCGAAAAGGAACTCGCTCAAATATCCGAAAAGTTGAAAAACGTAAGGCAACAGATTTCCGAAATGGTCCGGCATTACAAGAATTTGGAAAGAGAAAACACTGATCTTGAACTCGATATAGCGAAAAGTCAACAAGAGGTAAAGGCTCATTGAAAACGTTATGTAGGTTTGACTTCATGAGTCAAAGTTCTAATTCGTATTCCAATGTGACAGATTGAAAGTTTGAATTCACAACAAAAAGATCTTGCAAAGCAACTCGACTCTCTAAAGGCGGCTGCGGAGCCGAGTAAGGCTGAACTTAATCGAATTGATGAACTTACGAAGATTATATCGAAAGAAGAAAAGGAGATCAAACGGTTGACCGAAGGGTCAAAGCAGCTTAAGGAGAAGGTTGATATCGTTATCGTATCATATCATATATATTATATAATTCTGTCAAAACTACGTTTAAATATATCGTTAACTAAAAGCGCAAATACTGTTTAGGTGTTGGAGCTTCAAAGCAAAATCGAGAATGCAGGCGGTGAACGGTTAAAAAGCCAGAAGTCGAAGGTTACCAAAATTCAAAATGTAAGTACAATACATTAGTCAACTGTTTTATCGTGTTTTTTTTAGTATGCTGATGTTTTTGCTCCCATTAGGACATTGATAAAAACAGCACAGAGATCAATCGACACAAAGTTCAAATAGAAACGGGTCAAAAAATGTTGAAAAAACTAACGAACGGGATTGAGGAATCAAAGAAGGAGAAAGATAAACTAATTGCGCAGAAGGAACATTTGCTTGAAACGTTTAAAGAGATAGAGCAGAAAGCGTTCAAGGTTCAGGATGATTATAAGAAGACAGAAGAGGTTAATATTTACTACTGTCATTTATTAAAGTTACCATTGATTTGAGTTTTTTTTTAAAGTTATTTTGTTTTGTTTTGTGTAGCTGATAGATCAACACAAGGTTGTGTTTGGAGAAGCGAAATCCAATTATGAAACATTGAAGAAGACGGTAGATGAGTTACGGACATCTGAGGTATTAGACTTATAAATGTTTGCTTCTTTTATGTTACGAGAGTTGGTTAAGTCGGTTGACTAATGGGTTGGGTGATGGTCAAATTTAGGGATTTTGGTACACGTCAAAATAGATTTAGCTCGGCTTGTTTGCACCCCATATACTAATTCTGTGATAATCCAACTTTTAAAGTTCGATAATTTGGAGGTTTTATGCATTAACGTTTTCTCATTGGGGACTTTTGTCCTCCCACCCGTTGATAAAACACAACATAAATCGACCCATTCATAAACAAGTCGAAATTACGGCTTCTATATAACACGGATTGGAGCATGTTGATGCAGATTATAAGTTACAAGACATGAAGAAGATGCTAAAAGAGTTGGAAATGAAAGAGAAAGGAAACAAGAAAAAGGTTGACGAATTAAACAACAGTCTTTCGAAGCATATGGAACAGTAAGTGTCAAATATTAACCACTTCTCAACACATTTAAAACATCCAAATTTAACATAATTCTTGTTTTAATTTTTGCAGAATTAAAAAATATTTAGTGGACCCTGAAAAACTTCAAGCCACACTTGCAGACGAATCTTTCTCTAACGGTTCTGATCTCAAAAAGTTGCTAGAAATGGTGGCACTACTCGAAGCACAGATGAAAGAGATGAACCCTAATCTTGATTCCATCGCTGAGTAAGAAATGAGAAATCATGTGCATAAAGTTGTAAAATAATCAGTTTGTTATTACATGTTTGTTTTAAGCTGTTAACTGTTCTTTTATTGCTTCTGTTCACAGTTACCGGAACAAAGTAAGTGTTTACAATGAGCGTGTCGAGGAGCTTAATGTGGTAACCAATGAACGTGACGAAACGAAAAAACAATATGATGAGTGGAGAAAGAGAAGGTACGCTTTCTTTTTTCGGGTGTTTGGATTTGTGTTCTGAAAGCGATTCTTGTATACTTATATACTGATTCGGTTCTGTCTTTCAGGCTAGATGAATTCATGGCAGGGTTTAACACCATATCTCTAAAGTTGAAGGAAATGTATCAGGTTTGTTATATATATATATATATATATATATATATATATATAGGGTTGAGTTCATTTCAGAACTCTAAATAACTACAAAACTTTCAGAACTCCTAATAAACAATCATTTTAGGAAAAATTACAAGTTTTGTCCTTTATCTTTATAGTACTTTACAGGCGGTGTCCTTTTTTTCAAATGTTGACAGGCGGTGTCCTTTATAGGGAATTTTGTTGCAAGTTTTGTCCTTTGAGCCTAACCCAGTTAGATTTTTTTGTTAAATCTGATCATGTGCAAAGCACATGAGGGCATTCTTGTAATTTCACCTGAAAGGACTAAATATGTAAAATAAAAATGTTATCTCTCTATCACTTAGACCACCCACCGGCCACCACCATCACCACCACCGCCATCTCCCACCACCACCATATAAAAACATAATTTTTTGGGGGAATCATGAGAGTGTTTTGAATTTTCCCCAAATTTAGATGGAGTATGGAGATGCAGAAACTATTTTTTTTAGAATTAGGAAAGTTTCTAACAGTTTATGGCTGCCATTTTTTTCTGAAATGTACAGTGGATTAAACTGGTTACTGGTGCTCCACTGGTTTGTTCTAACGTATAGACAAATTTACAATTTTTTCAAAAAATTATGAACAAAAGAAAACAGAGTCCTGTAGATTTACAATTTTTAAGGAAAAACAGGGTTTTCACACCAAAAAATGAGCAAACACTAACAGAATTGCATAATTTGTTTTATGGATAGAAAACCAAATTCTGCTCCATTTCACACTTTTTTATAAAAAAAATTATAAACAACAGGGAGCAGAGTTCTACAAAGTTGCAATTTTTTAAGACAAACAAAGTTTTAACAGCAAAAAATGAGCAAAAACTAACCAAGTTGCATAACTTTTGTGCATAGAAAGCCAATTACACTCCACTTCACATATTTAGTTCTACCAAATTACAATGTTTGACCCGTGACGCCCCAACTCCGGCTTCTTTTATAAGATCCTCGATTTGCGAATCGTCAATAAGCCCCAAAATCAACCGATCCACCGCGAATCGTCAAGAAGCCCCAAAATCCATGTTAGCTTCTACATGAATATCGGTATACCACTGCGATTTCACTGCAACAGCAGCAGATCGATGATGAGCAGAGGAAATGGATCGGGTTTGGGTGGGGCGGAGGGTGCGGGTGGATCCGAGAAAGAGGGAAGAAGAACAAGGAGCGGGTAAGGGTTTAGTAGCATGTGAATCGGCGAGTAAGGGGAGAGGGTGAGGGTTGATAACTCTCGAAAACTCCATTGATTGATGGTTAGTATTGTGAGAATGTGTAGTGTTGCAGGTGGAATAATACAGGGGTGAAGAAGAAATGGGGATGATTGTTCTAGGAGTGAAGGAAGATGAACATCTTGTTTGTTATACGTATATATATAATTTTTTTAAATATTTTTTAAAGAATAAGTTACAAGTTTTGTCCTTTAAATAAGTAAAAAGACTAAAATACCCTTAGGTAATCAAATTTAACAAAAAAATCTAACTGGGTTAGGCTCAAAGGACAAAACTTGCAACAAAATTCCCTATAAAGGACACCGCCTGTCAACATTTGAAAAAAAGGACACCGCCTGTAAAGTACTATAAAGATAAAGGACAAAACTTGTAATTTTTCCAACATTTTATATATAAGTTTTTGTATTTAGGATCTTTTTATCCTCTATTATATGTATTTCTTTGATTACATATATGTTAAAAGTAGTTTACATATGTTTAATTGCCAAAATTATATATATGTGTCATAACTAATTACATATATGTAAAAAAACTAGTTTACATACATGTAATTATAAAATTACATATAAAAAATGATAAAATTACTCTTAACATGTATGTAATCGTAAAAATACACATAATAAATGATAAAATTATCCTAAACATAAAAATATATAAATAAAAAGATTGTTTATTAGGAGTTCTGCGAGTTCTGTAAATATTTATGGTTCTGAAATGATCCTGGCCCTATATATATATATATATATATATATATATATATAGGGCATGGTTATATGGAAAACTCTATCTCTTTTACAAAACTCTGAAAACCCTATATTCACCCTTGATTTGGTTTCACTTTAATAGATCAATGGCTCTCCTTTTTTGGTGTATATATTAGATTTAAATTAATGCATAGAAGGGCATTTTGGGTAGTAAAAAAGACTTTTTGAGCATTGGAAATCAAAAACCCATCTGCCATGTTGTACTGTCAAATCAAATAAGAGATTTCAAAATCATATCCCTCTTTCTCTCTCCCACTCTCTACTCACAATTATCACATCTCTTTCCTCCCCTCACCCCACAAACGTGAAGAAGAACAAGAAGAAGATGGTCTCATTTCAGAATTCAAATATCAACCTTCAAGATTTCAAGAAATACTAATCCCAGATCTAGAAGTGATCCCAACAAACACTAATCCAAGAAACACTAATCCCAGATCTACCTTCAAGATTCCAAGAAATGCAAGTGACAGGGCGTTGAAAATGCAAGTAGAGAGCGATTTTCGTATATACCTGCTCGTGTCACGCCAGAAAACTCATGGTTTCTCCTTACAATAAAAGTGTGTATTTAGAAAAAGAATTTATCATAAATGATTTATATGTGTGCAGGTTGATGGCAACTATGCCTATCTATAAAATGATAAAAAGGAATATTCTTTCTTTATTATTATTATTATTATTTATTTTCTACGTGTTAATTCCTAACTATTGCAGCTGCCAACAATTCATTTGGAGATCTACATGTTGTATGTATGGATAGGAACAGCCGAACAGAAGTCAATAACCTTTATTAATTTTTTTTTTTACAGTATGTCTTTAACTTTTGATTTTCTTTTCTACATCTCGTAACTAATTAACTTAGTTTGAATCTTATTTATTTATTTCATAACTTATAAAATATAAGGTTTTATAAATTTTGAAAATCTCATTGTGATGAGCTAATTTTCCTCTACGCATTAACCTAACTTTTATTAAAAACGGAGCAGGGTCAAAAAATAATATACTTTATTTATTATTATTAACGTCTCTTATAATAGGAAATGCTCGTCTAAATATCTCATATCTCTACTTGCCATTCTACTTACTCGCTTGCTAATGTATAAAATCTAAGATTCATAACTCTTGCGTTTTGTAACATTTACACCAAGGTTCATTATATTACATTATCTCTACTAGTCTATTCTACTACATTTGACTAGAAGACTCGGGGTGTTACAGCGGGGACCTTGAATATGTCACATTTTTTGGGAAAGAACTATTCGTTCATTTATAACATGTGTTAGTGGTTCATGCTATAACAGAACACCATGATGTAACCTTACATGTGTTCATGTATAACATGTGTTAAGCCCCTGTTAGAATGATATATAACGTGTGTTAATTTTAAAAAAAGAAAAAAACAAGTAAGATCTATTTAATTTTTGTTGATGTTTAAAATATCCGATAATGTGGATACCGAGTGTAACACTTGTACAAGTAATTAATGTACAAGTTAGTATGTAACATGTAATATGAAACGAGCCATTTATGGTAACACATGTACCGGTAATTTTGGAATATATAATATGAACCGGGTCATTTGTTGTGCACATTTTGGAATATATAACATGTGTTAAACCTCTGTTATAATCTTTTTGTAACCTGACATGTATTCATGTATAAGCTAGTGGTTTACAAAACACCATGATGTGTATATACTGATCTAACATGTGTTACAATTTGTCTGTTTGGAACATGTAGTTGCTTAACATGTGATAAGGGTGAAAACAGTCGACGGAGGCGATGGGTTTAATGGTGAGCTTAGTTAATATCGTAGTATTGTTGTAACCCCACTCGTATACATATGATAACATGTGTTAAGCATCCATTATAATCTTGTTGTAACCCGACTTGTATTCATGTATTTGAAAGTGGTTTGCAAAACACTATGATGTGCATATACTGATCGTAACACGTGTACAAGTTAATATGGAGCATACAAGTTAATATGGAACATACAAGTTAATATCGTAACACCGTATACCTGGGATAAAATGTGTTAAGCCTCTGTTATAATCTTGGTTTAACCTAACATGCTGTCATGTATAAGCTAGTGGTTTCCAAAACACCATGATGTGTATATACATACTGTAACATGTATTAAGCGACTGAAATATATAACGTGTGTTAAGCATCTATTATAACATGTGTTAAGACTTCCATAATGGATGCATAAACTCCAATAGTAACATATTACTAGTAAACGAAAATACATAGCACCATTGTTGTAAAAATCACATCCTTTGGGAAAGAAGTCTTCGTTCATTTATAACATGTGTTGGTGGTTCATGCTGTAACAGAACACCATGATGTAACGTGTAATATGAAATGAGCCATTTATGGTAACACATGTACCGGTAATTTTGGAATATATAATATGAAACAGGTCATTTGTTTTGCATATTTTGGAATGTATAACATGTGTTAAGCCTCTGTTATAATCTTTTTGTAACCTGACATGTATTCATGTATAAGCTAGTGGTTTACAAAACACCATGATGTGTATATACTGATCTAACATGTGTTACAATTTGTCTGTTCGGAACATGTAATTGCTTAACATGTGACAAGGGTGAAAACAGTTGACGGGGGCGATGAGTTTAATGGGGAGCTTAGTTAATATCGTAATCTTGTTGTAACCCCACTTGTATACATATGATAACATGTAAGCATCCATTATAACCCGACTTGTATTCATGTATATGAAAGTGGTTTGCAAAACACCATGATGTGCATATACTGATCGTAACACGTGAACAAGTTAATATGGAACATACAAGTTAATATCGTAACACCGTATACCGGGATAAAATGTGTTAAGCCTCTGTTATAATCTTGGTTTAACCTAACATGGTGTCATGTATAAGCTAGTGGTTTCCAAAACACCATGATGTGTATATACATACTGTAACATGTGTTAAAGTGACTGAAAATGTATAACGTGTGTTAAGCATCTAGTATAACGTGTGTTAAGACTTCCATAATGGATGAATAAACTCCAATAGTAACTTAACAACAACAGAGTAAACCTGATATAACGTGGGTTAAGCCTCTATTATAACATGTGTTAAGACTTCCAGAATGGATGCATAAACTTCAATAGTAACTGTAACAGTAGAGGTACAAATACGGGCGCCTCCACCATTATAATCTTGTTGTAACCCGACTTGTATCATGTATATGAAAGTGGTTTGCAAAACACTATGATGTGCATATACTGATAGTAAACACGTGTACAAGTTAATATGGAACATACAAGTTAATATCGTAACACCGTATACCTGGGATAAAATGTGTTAACCCTCTGTTATAATCTTGGTTTAACCTAACATGGTGTCATGTATAAGCTATTGGTTTCCAAAACACCATGATGTGTATATACATACTGTAACATGTGTTAAGCGACTGAAATGTATAACGTGTGTTAAGTATCTATTATAACATGTGTAAAGACTTCCATAATGGATGGATAAACTCTAATAGTAACTTAATAACAACAGAGTAAACCTGATATAACGTGTGTTAAGCCTCTATTATAACATGTGTTAAGACTTCCAGAATGGATGCATAAACTTCAATAGTAACTGTAACAGTAGAGGTACAAATACGGGCGCCTCCAACAGAAAATGTGTTAAGTCTAGACCGTTTTAACATCGTGTACTAGAGAAAACAAGAATAGTCTCACATTACATATTACTAGTAAACAAAAATACATAGCACTAACACGTGTTACGTTGTACATGGGTTTCATGTCACATGTAACACATGCATGTCCTGAAGTTCAAACTATAACACGCGTTAGTTGTGTTGTGCTGTAACATAAACATGGTCATGATCCTTAAGCATCTGATCCACGTTTGACGAAACCAACGGTCCCCGAGAATTGGATCTTGTTTCCCTTGTATCCATCACCATCCTAATAACAAAAAGATAAGATAACCGTTAAGTCGTTAACCAGACATAACTATTAACACATTCATAGCCAGAAAATCTTTTTCTCAAACAACATCACAACTTTTTAGCTAAATTGCAATCTTTTTCTCAAATAACATCACAACACAGCCAAAAATCAGTTCATATGCAAACCAAGCATAACTTTTTAACACAAAAATAAAAACCTGCAAATTACATAAACATTTACCCCTTTTAAGAACCATTTAAAAAAAAAAATCATGTTTTATCTCTAAAACAGCCATTACACAAAAACCTATTAACAACCAGGTTTTATGAATAATTTTTGATATTTTAAGTATAAAAAATGGGGCTATACGTTGAATATCATCATATAAAGTCCATACCTATATCATTTTTAAATTCAATATTTTATTGGTTCAATATTTAAGTGTGAATAATAGAACTGTAAATTATAATCATCTTTCAAAAGTTCATACCTACATGCTCAAGTTATTAACTAACATAAACTCCACAAAATCAGAAAAATCCATACGAAATACCCATAATCAAACATATATGAAAACATATGTTGCATAAAACTAAAAGAGTGTAAAAAACTCACAAATATCAAGATCTGAAACAACATATACAAATCATATTTTATATAAACTAAAAAAGTGAAAAAAACTCACAAATATCCAGATCTGTAACAACATTATGAAACATGTGGACAAACGAGATCTAAACGGGAATGGAACAAGATCTAGAAGGGGTTTTCACGTGGATCTGACTTCATATATTAACATCTTCATCACAAAACCACGTTCTTCATCAGTGATTTATCGATCTGACATCTTGTGTTGATTCTCGTGGAATAAGTAGTGGGAGTGAAGCTCCATAGTTCTTTAATGGTGGACCTCGTACATGAAGATACTAAGAAGATGAAGAACAAGTGAAAATTTTCTTTATTATTTTATAAAAAAGGTAAAAGGAATGGAGGTTGTACAAGTGATGTGAAAGGCAATAAATGATATTGGTCAACTCAAAGTAGAAAAGATCTTTTAGGATAAAATTACACATATACCCTTATATGCTATAAGAGTTAATAGCTTCTTGATGCACACGTGGATGAATCTTGGCCAAGTAATGAGTTTTCAAAGTTTTCTAAAAATAAAGGGTTTCTTGTGTAGCATTGCCATATATATATATATATATATATATATATGTAGGGGACCGCTAGAATGAGAACCACCCCGAGTTATGAGAACCGTGAGAACCACACCATCCGGGGCGAGGTGGACCAAAATTTTTTTTTACAACTAGATGTGTATATTGTAAACACATTCGTAAAAAAAAAAAATTAAAAATGTCGTGTGGGTAGTTTTTTACACCACAAGTTTGGTGTTTTTTGTTTTTTTTTTTTTTTACACCAAACTTGTGGTGTAAAAAACTACCCACACGACATTTTTTTTAATTTTTTTTTACGAATGTGTTTACAATGTACACATCTAGTTGTAAAAAAAAAATTGGTCCACCTCGCCCCGGATGGTGTGGTTCTCGCGGTTCTCATAACTCGGGGTGGTTCTCATTCTAGCGGCCCCCTATATATATATATAGTGGAAGGTTCAAATGAGAAGATTTTTTTTGTAAGAAGAAAAAAGAAGAAGTTTCAACCAATAAGAATGCTTCATTTTACTTCATTTAATATTTGCATTTAATTTTAATATAAGGGTATATTGGTAAACTTACATAAATCATTAATTTGTATTATTCCCCTTTACTAACTAACTAAATTAAATTTGTAACTCCTTTTCAAAATATATACTTTTTCCAAATTAAAAAAACAACTTAGTTTAAAGTGTAGAATAAATTAATAGTTGTGTATGATAAATTACGAGTTGTGTAGGATATATTTCGAGGTGTGTAGGATAAATTTCGACTGTGTAGGATAAAATTCTATAATGTGTAGGGTATATGTAGGAAAATTTGATATGTGAAGGTTTTCTAGATTATATGTATGATAATTAATGATTAGTTGACTAATTAATTAAACAGAGAAAAATTAATGATATGGGTTATAAATGAAATAGTATTTTACTAATATACCCTTTCTTCTTTTTCATCCCACATTAAATTTCTTCTCAAATAAACCTTCCCATATATATATTATCAATTATTAACTTCTTTTTTTTATTATTAATATGTTCATTCATCGTGTCATATTCTTTTTTTGATTAAATTTGAGGCAACTTATATCATAATATTGTTACAGATGATCACTCTCGGGGGTGATGCAGAGCTCGAGTTGGTGGATTCTCTCGATCCGTTCTCCGAAGGTGTCGTATTTAGCATTAGACCTCCGAAAAAAAGTTGGAATAATATTGCTAATTTATCAGGAGGGGAAAAGGTACGATACACCCAATTTTCTAATTTTAATTTTTGCAATACGACGGTTGTTTAACCGTTTTAACTAACAAACAGACATGTTGGTTCTTAACACTGATTCCTAAACGACATTTTACTGTTTATTTTTTACTTTTACTTTGACTTTCTACTTACACTAAATGTATAAGATTACTTGATTAAATTCTTTCCAACATACGCGCAGCGTTGCTCTATGTAATCATTATTTTTTGTTTGTATTACAACTACCTGTTTGTTCCAGACTCTGAGCTCACTCACGCTTGTTTTTGCACTTCATCATTATAAACCAACGCCACTTTATGTTATGTATGAAATCGATGCTGCTCTAGGTATGTTCTATATATCATGGGTGACTCCTTATTTATTTTTATTATTTCCATACAATAATTCGCTGCGATTTTGGCTGATAGATTTTAAGAACGTTTCAATCGTGGGTCATTATGTTAAAGACCGTACAAAGGATGCACAGTTCATCATCATCAGGTAACTATATATCATGTGACATTTGTTAAACATTGGTTATATTGTTTTAACCGCGCTTATCATATGCAGCCTAAGAAACAACATGTTTGAATTGGCTGACCGGCTCGTGGGGATATACAAAACCGACAATTGCACCAAGAGCATCACTATCAATCCAGGAAGTTTTGTGGTTTGTGAAAAGGCTGCTTAAACTTAAAACCGTTTGTGAACTTTTCAAAGCCTTCAAGATTAAACCCTTATTGTTGTGTTTTCGTCTTTTAAGTTAATGTTCCTATCAAGAAATACATGTTGCAATTTGCTTGATTGCAGTTCTGTATAATCACATGACATTATGCTATGTTAATACTTGATTTGGTCTTATTGTATCTACCTGCAAACATTTTTCAAGTTTCTTTTTGTTAAATCTACTCTCAAACTAGTCTAAGTGCATAAACCAAAGTAAGTACTGAAAGATCACATTTAGTCATAGATTAATCATTTAATCTGTGTAAAATTAATCTCTATCAATAATTGTATTTGTACTTTTAATTATTTCTGTAGTAGATCAGTTAGGCCATGTTGAAGAAAATCATGATATAGAATTTAATATATATTAAATGTTACTTTTTTTTCTTTTCTAAATCTAAATCGTACAACACATTAATCTTACTAAGACGTCCATATAAAGAATTAAAGATAACCAATTTGAATTTATCCTTTCACGAATGTATATTTTAATCATGTTAGGTATAACACAATATTCTAAGGGTTCTAATAATAACACATGGAAAAAACTTATTTTTCACATGGTGTATACGGGTCGTATAAGGTTATACGGCCCGCATAGAATTAAATAAACTGCCAGTCTGCTGGCACAACTTTTGTCAGTTTATTTAATTTTATACGGGCCGTATAACCTTATACGACCCATATACACCATGTGAAAAGAAGTTACTTGGTCGTATATAATGTATACGATTATTGTATACGGGTCGTATAATCTTATACAGCCCGTATTCCTCGAAAATGGGATTTGTCTCAAAGTAAAAAACGTCAACTACAGGACGGGAGCTATCAACGCGGGGATGGGCACAGAAAAGGTAAAAGATGAGATTTGTTTCAAAGGGGCAAGTTTACTTTAGATTCAGATTCAGGAAGCAGATGTGTTGATAACTTTCACTGTTTGTTTGTTTCAAGTTTTGATAATTTGTAATGATCTATTGATATGATTGATTGAATTAAATGCATGTATGGACTCAAGATGAAGCAATTGGTATGTGTTCATATCAGCGTTGTTTATCACCCTGTGTGAGCATTGGAAGCCCGACAAACAGTCTAGCAATTACTTCTTAGGGTAAAAAATGGTAAAAAACGATTATATATTGGACGTGGCTTAATCTCTTTAATCTATTAGAACGATCCTTGTTTTGTCACGTACATGCGTTTAATTCCCAAACATCATTACAAATTCCACGTTTACATTGTGTAGTTATTCGGAATGTTTCGGATCATCTTTAGTAGTGTTTATTTGAGAACTTGATTCAGATTTAAACAATGCACGACATGTCTTCCTGAATCTGAATCTGAAAGTTAACTTTGACTCATAAAACCCACTAGCAAAAGAATCGTTTTTATCATGTTAGGGAGAATGTTCTCGAAATTGAAGGAAAAAGGAAAAATGATTGCTGATGTTTTTCAGTATTCGGATTTTGTTGGTTTGTTTCCAGCTAGGGTTTAGAATGGTTGAAGGAATGTTGGTGATTCTATAATATTCATGTGCCTGTTAACTGTACCCATCCCCGCGTTGATAGCTTCCGTTTTATTACAGTCATACGACACATCAATCGAGACCGCATTGTTTATCACCCTGTGTGAACATTAGAAGCCCGACAAACAGTCTTGCAACTACTTCTTAGGGTAAAAAATGATAAAAAACGATTATATAGTGGACGTGGTTTAATCTCTTTAATCTATTAGAACGATCCTTGTTTTGTCACGTACATGCGTTTAATTCCCAAACATCATTACAAATTTCACGTTTACATTGTGTAGTTATTCGGAATGTTTCGGATCATCTTCAGTAGTGTTTGTTTGAGAACCTGATTCAGATTTAAACAATGCACGACTGTACCCATCCCCGCGTTGATAGCTCCCGTTTTATTACAGGTATACGACACATCAATCGAGACCGCATTGTTTATCACCCTGTGTGAGCATTGAAAGCCCGACAAGCAGTCTTGCAATTACTTCTTAGGGTAAAAAATGGTAAAAAATGATTATATGTTGGACGTGGCTTAATCTATTTAATCTATTAGAACGATCCTTGTTTTGTCACGTACATGCGTTTAATTCCCAAACATCATTACAAATTCCACGTTTACATTGTGTAGTTATTCGGGATGTTTCGGATCATCTTTAGTAGTGTTTGTTTGAGAACCTGATTCAGATTTAAACAATGCATGACTGTACCCATCCCCGCGTTGATAGCTTCCGTTTTATTACAGTCATATGACACATCAATCGAGACCGCATTGTTAGTTTTAATGAAGCAATGCAGATTGAATGTGAAAACCGCAACTGTTTTTTACTACGGAAACGGTGGCTATGGGAAATACAAACCCGACACGTCTTCTATGATGATTCGAAACATTCCGAATAACTAGCAGAAGAACCCGACACGTCTTCTGCTAGTTATTCGGAATTACAATCAGATGACACATGATAAAAGCGCTTCTTTAGACAATCATATCATCTTTTTTACTCTTTTCTTCGATTTCAACAAATCTTTCAAGATCATTCACCCCTTTCAACCTACCAAAACACATTAAACCCCTTCTTTTCTTCCCAAAACCAACCCGCAACGAATTTGACAACTGTGACAGCTTATTAAAAGTATAAATTACCTCCAATCCTTTCCTGGTCAAATCACACAATATAAAGTTTAAACTTATCGTGTGTTGTAGTTTGGAAAGATGACCGAATAGAGATCTGAATAACAAACGATTGCGGTTTGTATTTCCCATAGCCACCGTTTCCACGTTTACATTGTTTAGTTATTCAGAATGTTTCGAATCATCATAGAAGACGTGTCGGGTTCTTCTACTAGTTATTCGGAATGTTTCGAACACGTTGGTATTTAAATACGAAGGGTTTAGTTAGAAGAATGATTGATGTTGAAACTGGTTTTACCTCATGAAAAGGAAAGAAACAAATATTTTTAGAGAAGAATTGGGATTCAAGGGTTTAGTTAGAAAATAATCCTAGATTGTCTAAAGAAGCGATTTTATCATGTGTCAAATGAATGTAATAAAACGGAAGCTGTCAATCGAGACCGCATTGTTAATTTTAATGAAGCAATGAAGATTGAATGTGCAAACCGCAACCGTTTTTTACTACGGAAACGGTGGATATGAAAGTTGTATGCCCTAAAATCGCTGAAATCAAGTTAGTACAGTATATTGATATCAACAGGAGGAGATACCATACCCGAGTTGGATCATGAAGAAACGAAACCCTAACATTCGTTGAGTGAGAATGTGTGCAGACAGAATAATCAGTAAGCAAATACACAATCTAGGATTATTTTCTAACTTTTCTATCTTGGAGATTCATATGACCAATGCCTCGATAACCTTGAACGAATGCTATCCCGATGTGAGGAAACTAACCTCGCCCTTTATTGGGAAAAATGTCATTTCATGGTAACGGAGAGAATAGTACTCGGTCACAAAATCTCAAGCGAAGGAATGGAGGTTGATCGAGCAAAAATAGACACTATTTCTCGATTACCACCCCATCCTCCGTTCGAGCTAACAGAAGTTTCCTAGGACATGCCGGATTCTATAGGCGATTTATCAAAGACTTTTCAAAAATCTCAAGACCTCTAACAAAATTACTTGAAAAAGATGCTTCATTCATCTTTGACAAGGATTGCAACCAAGCATTTCTCACACTAAAAGAAATGCTAATCAATACACCTATCATGATAGCGCCTGATTGGAAATTACCTTTCGAAATCATGTGTGATGCAAGTGACTTTGCAGTTGGAGCCGTCTTGGGACAAAGAAAAGATAAGCATTTTCACCCAATATATTACGCTAGTAAAACACTTAACAATGCACAAGAAAATTACACAACAACTGAAAAAGAGTTACTAGCTGTAGTATTTGCTTTTGATAAATTTCGTTCTTATCTTGTTCTTTCTAAAACGATAGTTTATACAGACCATGCAGCCATTCGTTATCTATTTAAGAAACAGGATGCTAAACCACGTTTAATCAGATGGATTCTACTCCTCCAAGAATTCGACATTGAAATAAAAGACAAAAGAGGAGCAGAAAACACCGCTACAGATCACCTCTCTCGCTTGGAAGATCCAGCTTTGGAGGCAACTAGGGACGAGCTAATCAATGAAAAATTCCCAACGGAGTCCCTAGAAATGGTGGAATACCGAGAAGAGCCATGGTACGCCGACTATGCTAACTATTTAGCTAGCGGGATAGTCGCGAAAGGATGGCCACATCATCGAAGAAAAAAATTCTTTGCCGATGTAAAGCATTATTTTTGGGAAGATCCTTATCTTTTCAAAATGTGTGCCGACCAACTCATCCGACGATGCGTACATGGTAGTGAAGCAAGAAGAATTCTCTGCCATTGTCATGAAGGTCCATACGGATGACATCATGGTGTCGCTAGCACCGCGCGAAAGGTATTTAATTCAGGATTCTATTGGCCAACCATTTACAAAGACGCCCAAAGTCTTGTCAAAACATGTGATGCATGCCAACGATCAGGTAATATTTCTTCCAAACACGAAATGCCACAAAACGACATTCTTGTTTGTGAAATTTTTGATGTGTGGGGACTCGACTTTATGGGACATTTCCCACCATCAAAAGGAAACAAATATATACTTGTGGCAGTGGATTACTTGTCAAAATGGGCCGAGGCCGAAGCCCTTCCAACAAATGATGGAAGAGTCGTGGTAAGATTCCTGAAACGATTATTTTCTCGTTTCGGAACTCCAAAAGCATTAATAAGTGATAGAGGTACCCATTTTTGTAACCATCAACTTGAAAAAATCTTAACAAGGTATGGGGTCTATCATCGGGTCTCAACAACATATCACCCTCAAACAAACGGACAAGCCGAAGTGACTAATCGAGGTTTAAAAAGAATACTTGAAAAAACCGTAGGATTAAATAAAAAAGAATGGGCCGATAAATTAGACGACGCTTTATGGGCTTTTCAAACTGCTTATAAAACAACAATAGGTACCACCCCATATAAGCTTGTCTATGGAAAAAGTTGCCATTTGCCAGTAGAAATCGCACACAAAGCCTACTGGGCAATTAAAAGCGTAAACTTAGACATAGGAATTGCCGGTAAAAATTGATTTTGTCAATTAAATGAATTAGACGAATTGAGAAATCACGCATACTCTAACTCCGAAATTTATAAGGAAAGAATGAAAAATTTGCATGATAAACACATTAAACCTAATGAATTTCGGGTAGGAGATCAAGTTCTATTATTTAATTCACGACTTCGATTATTTCCTGGTAAGCTAAAGTCTAGGTGGACGGAACCTTTTTCTATCACCCATATTTTTCCACACGGTGCAATTGAAATTAAATCTAGGAATGGAATTCCATTCAAAGTCAATGGCCGACGGCTAAAGCTTTATCAAGGATTTATTGAGGATGAAGAGGAGGAAATCTCGCTGCAAGCGTCCGAAGAATAAACGAAGGTTTGAGCATCAATATCATATCTTGTAAGTGGCGAACGTCGGAAAGGCCTCTAAATCGATTTTCGTGTTCCTCCGACTTCTAACAATGTCAAGATGGCCAAGAAATTTACGAGATTCAACCAGAATGAGTGGGCTGCTCAAGTCCGGTTTGAAGTTCTCAAGAGAAGGCCCGAAGAAAACCCACGACAAGTCTGCCTTGAAACCTTAGAAGCAGTGGGACAACTCGACCGCTTCAACAACCTAGTCATTGGTCCACTCAGGGCAGCCCTTTGTACTAGACTCAACTCGGTCCACGAATACAACATGGAGTTCTACAGTACATTGGCATTCAAGGCAAGAGCTGAGCCGTTCGATAATGAGGGAGTGGAATTTCGTTGTGCTGGGAATGTGCTCTCAATTTCAATTGCACAATTTGGGGCAATCATTGGGTTATATGCTGAACAGGATGCGGGAGATGAGGAGAACACGACTGGTCTCCGTGAACTCCCACCGGACCAACGTCAAGCAGCACGGGCTCAGATTGGGGAAGGACACTACAACCCAAGCCAGACCAAGAGCACACAGTTGCGGGACCCTCTATACCGCTACATCCATAGGGTCCTAAGCAACTCCCTCTGCCAACGACATGACAGTACTGGTGTTGTAAGCTTGCGAGATCTTTTGGTCCTTCACTGCATTTACAACCGTGTAGCCCTTGATGTTCCATACCTGCTCCTACGCAACATGCACTTGAACCAACTAGCCAATCCCCCGCCCCCTATCTTCTTCGGAGGGTGGGTTTACCGCCTCTTCAAGCATTTCGTGCAAGGGATGCCAAGGTCCTTCCATAGAGGCCCGTGGTCGGGGAAGGTGGATCTCGTCATATGCCGCTCGATGGGGATTATAAATGAAGCGGGTGACGAAACAATCAGATCTCAAACGGTTCAAGGGCATGTGTGGAACCCTCAGGAAGCTCTCGTCCTTCACGCTCTACAAATCCGTCCTCCTCCACAGTACCAGTATCAGCACCATGGTGATCCGGGCCAATCCTCTTCTCAAGGAGGTGGTTTTCCTAATTTTCAAAGTTTACATGATTTGTTGCAGGAAAACCTCATGTGCACCCGTAACACCTACAATATGCAAGCAACACGTACGCCAGAGTCGGAGTTATAGAGAGGAACATCTCCGAAATTCAAGATGACATCGGCAATATCCGGGAGTACGTGGGCGATGATATGGATTGAGCTGGAGGCGTTGGTGGTGGCATTACACGGTTGAAGTACGTAATAGGTTAACCCCTTATCTCTCACAAACAATTTCATGGACTGCGTGCCATTGTTGAACAATTTACTTTTCCGTTAACACTGAAGGATTGTTCTGTGACCCAAACGAGTCAATCTGAAGAGTTCTTATCAATTCAAGAGGCGGAAACAGATGAATTGACTTGGAAAACAGCTTGTTTCACACTAAATTGTCTTGTTTATTGATTATAACAAGTTTCTAGATCAGTAGACACATCGGCAACACTTCGGTACCGGAAATACAAAAGTTACAAATGATTTCGCTTGAAGGGGTATTTATAGAGGTGGTGATTTCGCTTGAAAGTGGCGCTGACCATTTCAAGCGAAATTACAAAGTCTAATTTCGTTTGAAATAGCCAATGGCTATTTTAAGCGAAATTACCCACTTCAAACGAAATTACCAATAAATCCCAATTTCTCGAACTACGTGCCCTGATCTAACATTCTTAATACAAGACTCGTTACAAGACGAAGTCGACAGACGTATGCACCAACAGACTCCCCCTCGGATGTTGACGAGTCTTAAGTGTCGAGTCTTCACAGTCTTCAGTCTTTATCAGTCTTTTGGCTTTCTTCAAAGTATTTGACAGTGTAAGCATCCTCAATCTTCTCTTTTCTTCTATCTTCAGGATCTGAAGCTGGCTCTTATCTCACTCGGATGTTAATCTACTAGCAAACTCCCCCTTGAATTGTGCTGGGATCGTAGTCTGGCTTTCACAGGTTTCAAGATCGTGATCTGGCTCACATCCTGTTCAGGTACTAGAATTCGCAACCTGGCTTTCTCATAGCCATAACCTGCACATTCTCTACCTCAAAGTAAGATTTTACATAATAACAATTTGACAAATTTAAACTTTTTCAAAAGACATCAATATAAGAAATAGTTTTACAATTTTAACCTTTGATGAACCACTTGTATGCAAAATATTCAAAATTTTCATTTCAATCAATCTTTTTCATTCCAAACAAATTTACCCAACCCTGTTGTTCATTATGTTTAGCACTCGGAATTTTGAAAATCAGCTTTCCAACATCAGTTGTCGAAAATCTTTTTGTATTTTCAAAAAATTATGCTAAAACACACTAAAATCTTTTTGAATTTTTGATATAAAATGAAATGCAGTAAAGAAATATTTAAGAACAATATTTTTGTGAGTTTGTGTAAGAGGATCATATCAGTTTATGAGACAAATCACCAACACTGTTAAGCTTTAAACATTTTAAGTTCTAAACGATTCACTTAGATTGTCAGTATACTGATCCACTTAAATTCTCACACAAGGTTCAACTGTTTCGAGATATGAGATTAATGTTTTAGAGACTTAAACTTATTCGCGTGTCCCACCTCAGAATATACTCCTGTATCCAGATCCCAATATTCAGTCTTACAGGTGAGTATACCTAGATGATATCTGTAAAGGAGTTAAATGCGAGGGCCGTGAGAGCCCAGGTCAGAACTTCCGTTCAGCAGAGAGATGACGACTTCGACTTTTGGTGGGTTCCCTTTAGAGAATCTTTTCTTCAACATCACATGATTAGCATTTTGCAATATTTCATCATTTTTATGCTGGGGGGGGGGGGGGCTATTTTTCAAGCAAGCTGTAAAGTATTCTCCGGGGACTAGGCCATTGCTTCCGCAAAATCAGAAGTCCCAGGATAATACCCCAGATATCACTAAGCATAAAGACCTAGTATCTCAGAAAGAGGGGTCTTTCAAACAAGATTTCGGGGGTTACCCATATATCCGAGAGATGTTACCCACGAAATAAGTAAGTTTGAATTTTAGGTTTATATCTTGTCACAATCTACTAAATGTGCAAAAACCTACTGGCACATCATCAGTGAGACCGTTTATCACATTTGACTTCCAATTCTTTAGCATGTTGTGATAGTCCACTGATGTACTATCATTTCCTCTTTTTCACAACAAAACTCATTTTTTATTTTATCATGTTTTTGCCTTTTTTCAAATTTTCTAATGTTTTTTGATTTTCTGAAATTTCTTACTCCCCCTACAATTCAAAATCATTTAAAGAAAAATTGAAAACAAACTGTACAAATAAAGTGACAACTGATATCGAAACACGTCAATTCGCCATCCACTTGGCATAAACAATCAGAACTCCCCCTTACAACAAACTATTTTCCCATTGTGATTTCAAAACACTTAAGTTTGTTTTAATCAAATGGTTTTTCCGGAAAATTAGTTTCGTTGATTTTACCACTTGTAAAATCGGGGTTCATCACATTGTTCTCCAAAATACCACTTGTAGGAAAAACAAATACAGTTTAATGTCCTTGATTTACCACTTGAAAGTGAAAACCTTCTTCAACCACTTGTAAGTCAAAATATAACAAAATAAAGATACCACCTGTAGATTTACCATCCAAACAATATTCAAGAATGATGCCGATTCCTGCTCCACGAAAACCAACTAGGGAGCTCCGGCAAGTCAGGTTTTTAGTTTGAAAATCCTGTCACCCAAGCCTGACCATCCTTGGGTGATTTTGGTACACATCTATCCCACCATCTTTTTTATTGATAAAAATCTTTTGCACTTTTAACCTTTCCTTCAACCATCTTCCCAAAGATGTGTTTGACTTTCCCATTGAAAGCCTTTCCAGAATCAAATTCTCCTTTACCAGGGAAAAATTGACCTGAAATTTCAGTTTTACCAATCTTTAACTTCAAATTTTCTTTTGACAATTTAGGAAAGTTTTCATCGTTCATCTCAGGAACGGAATTCTCATTATTTTTCTCAACAAATGACTCCTCTGATTTTATGGAATTAGATTCAATGTCAGAACTACTCTCAGATTTTACAACCCATCTTTGTTTGTTTTCATCAACTTTTCTTTTGTAAAAACGTTTCGAAGTTTCACCAACTTCAAAATTTGTTGGTTGTTTCTTTCCATCAAAATGTTTTTCTTTCAATTTTGAGTTAAAAGTAACACCCTGTTTTGTGTTGTTGAACTGTTGGCAATTCCAAGCAATGTGTCCAATCTTGTGACATTTAAAACACATTCTTTTGTCAACTCTTGGAGCAAATTTCTTCACATTCTTCTTTATTTCAGCAAGAAACTCTTGATTTGACTGTTTCCATAATGGTTTCTTCTGCTCATCTTCAGAACTTCCTCCTGCGACATTTTTTGTTTTTTGGTTTATAATTTTTCTCATTTTTATAATTTTCTGAAGAACTAAAACCAAGACCTTTCTTTTTGAAATTACTGTTATGGTTTGGTTTCTTTTGAAAACCATAACCATAACCGTAACCTTTTTTCTTGTTCAACCGTTGTTGAACTCTTGAAGTGTACCTTTTAGGTTTTTCAGTAAGATTTAAATCTTTTATTTCAGAAACATTAATTTCTGTTAATTTGAAAACCTGTTTGATCATTTCAATTTTGACACTTCTTATTGGAAATTCCTCATCAGAATATAATTTGTCTGAATCATTCAAAATATATGCTACTTTGATTGGTCCATCATTCAAATTAGATTTTGATAACATGAATTCTTTATTGTAAACCCTTTTAACCGGTGAATTCGGACTCTTTTCTGATGAACTCAGACTTTCAGATTTAGACTCCGATTTTGACTCTTCATCCATATCCAACACCTGATCGACAACTTTCTTTAACAACTCAGACTCATGATCAGTGTCAGACACTGTGAATGTGACATCAATATTATTTGGTAACTCATCAATGGTTTCAGACTTTAACTTGATGTTGAGAGCCTTATTTAAACGTTCCTCATTTGGCTTTCTGGGATAATAACTTTCATAGATCAGAGGCGGACACTTGTTATACTTGACACTTTGTTTCTTACCAGTATCCGTATTTTCTGTCTTTTTATCTTGAAACGCTTCAAGACCTGCAACAGTAGGATAAACTCGATCAATCAGATAATCACAAGTTGTATAACTCAACAACAAACGTTTGATTCTTTCACTCTCAATCTTTTCAAATTCCAAATCTTGCTTCATCTTAGCATAGTCTTCAATATATTCATTGATGACCTTCTGCTTTGTCATTAATGTTGAGCTCATCATTGTCATTGCAGCATCTACTTCTCGATTTGTTTTGTTCAAAACATCGTATGACTCTTTCACATATTTTATATCAGACAACAAATTCTCTTTCTGCTCTTCCAGTTCATGGATCTTCTTGTCTTTATCACCACAATCTTTGCAAGACTCCAAACATTTCAGACAAGGTTTAATGACTTCAACTATCTTTCCAACCTCGACAACCTTTTCAATTTCAACAATTTTTTCTACCTCGACGATTTTCTCAACTTCGACGATTTTTTCAACGTCAACAATTTTGTTCAATCTCAACAATTTTCTCTACCACTTTCTCCACTTCAATGATTTTTTCTAATACTTTCTCAATTACTGGTTCAACATTTACTCCTTCGGCTTCCATCTTTGCCTTTTCATCAGCTATTTTACTTATTGCATCCAACTCTCTTTTTAATCTGGCAATCTTCTTCTCATTCAGCATCTCAACTTTATCTGCAAAAAACAAATTAAAACTATCAGGATCTATTCCTTTTCTTGCTTTATTAAGATATTCTTCTTCATAATCGGTATCAATATCACTTCCTAAATCTGGAAAAATTGGTATTCTTTTCCGACTAGATTTGACATCTTCTTCTTCTAGAATTCTAGCAACAAGACCTGAACCGTGTGGAATATATTTATCCCAGCTAAAACCTGCAGCCACTTTCTCATCATCTTGATCAATGATACCAAAATAAGCTTTCTTATTTGCATCTTCGATCATTTTAGCATGAGCAGTTTGTGGTTCCTTTTGTTGAGTAATCTGATGAAAAATTGACTTTTGATAATAATCATTCTTTCCATCTTGTCTTCCTGTTGCTTCTTTGTTTTTGCATTCTCATTTAAAATGTCCCTTACCTTTGCAACGAAAACATGTGACTTTCGATTTGTCAAACCCTATTGGAGATTCACTTATTCCCCGAAAATTATCTCTACCAGTGATTTGTGTAAATTGTTCTGCTCTTCGAACAACAATGGCTGAACACCACTTTACATCCATCAATTCAAGTTCTTCAGCATCAATCTGGTCATAACCCTCTTTAGTAAGCATCAGATTTCCAATCTTGCCACCAATCAAACTTTCATATGATTCTAACATAGCAACGAGTGATGTCATGTGTTGCTTTGCTATTTCCGGAGAAAGATTTTGACCATTTTGAATGTTCAAGGTAACATTGCACTGCAGATTTGTAGAATTCTATTGTTGAGGACTTGATGTTGTAAAATTTGGATCAAAAGTTGAATATGAGGACGAAGATCCACCACTTTGAGTCACAGTACTTCCCTTTGTTCCAGAAGAACTATCAACACTGAAACTAGTTTGAATCTTTGGGCTTGGAGTAACTTCAAATTTGTTTCCTCTGTAATATAAACTGACATCTTGTTGAGCATTTAGATTCTTCATGATTGCTGTTTTTTGGATATCCAACTCGTGCTCTTCAATCTTCTGAATAAACTGTGCCAGATTCATATTTTCAGATTTTCTCGTGTGTTTAAGAATCATCAAATAAGTTCCCCATTTCTGCTGTGGTAATGCATCAGCAAGTTTATCAACCCATTCATCGTCGTCTTTCTTTATGTCCAATCTTCCCATTTCCAAAACAAGATGACAATATCTATCAATGGTCATTTTTGTTGTTTCGTGGTCAAAGGCTACAAACATGTCAAATGATTTCTTAAGTAAAGCCTTTTTGTTCTTGATTATATATGCACTTCCTTTAAACTTTTGGATCAATGCTGTCCAAATTGACCTAGCAGTACCCTCATGTTGGAGCAAAACAAAGATATATTCTTTAATCGCTTGTTGAAGAATACTGATCATCATTTTTTCACTTGTATATTTCAGTTTATCAATCTCCGAAAAGTCACAAAACGCTTTTTCAAGCCCACGTTCATTTTTCGGTTTCTCATAATCTTTTTATAATGAACACCATGCGTCAAACTTGTAAGCTTGCACCCAGTTCTCAAATCTATTCTGTCATCCTTTAAAATCTTCAATGTACATAAGCTTTGGCGGTTTTTGATGAGTTCCCGTTTCATTCTCACTGTACAATGTTTCAGCACCTATAACTGGTGCAACTGGAGTAGCAAACGCATTGTAGAATTCCTCTCCCATGTTTCGGAAACAACGTATATATAAAAAAACAAGTTTCACACGAAATACAGTTTCAAACGGAATCAACTCTTGGTACGGAATCAACCTCTTCACACGGAATCACCTCTCAAACGGAATCACCTCTCAAACAGAATCACTTCTCAAACGGAATACCTATTTGGTGCGGAATTAGGTAATTTCGTGTGGAATTGTTCAAACGAAATTACACTCTGAAGTGGAATCAGGTAATTTCGTGTGGAATCAAAGGTACTTTTCAAGCGGAATAGCAATTTCAAGCGGAATCAAAGTGTTAATTTCGTGTGAAATGCTGCTGACGTCAGTTAATCCGAAATCATTTTCAAGCGAAATTACAATTTTTACCAATTTTAAGCCGAATTAAGGTCCAATTCTTTCAAGGATTCATTAAAACACAGTTTCGCACACAATATGTGAAATTCAAGTCATTTTGACCGTAAAATCTTGTGAATTTTGTAAAAGAAGGTGTAGAAGTCAGAAATAATGGCTGTTTTGGTAAGAACTCTTCCTCCTGAGCTCTGATACCACTTGAAGGATCGATTTGTGACCCAAACGAGTCAATCAGAAGAGTTCTTATCAATTCAAGAGGCGGAAACAGATGAATTGACTTGGAAAACAGCTTGTTTCACACTAAAATTGTCTTGTTTATTGATAATAACAAGTTTCCAGATCAGTAGACACGTCGGCAGCACTTCGGTACCGGAATTACAAAAGTTACAAATGATTTCGCTTGAAGGGGTATTTATAGAGGTGGTGATTTCGCTTGAAAGTCCAATTTCGTTTGAAATAGCCAATGGCTATTTCAAGCGAAACTACCCACTTTAAACTAAATTACCAATAAATCCTAATTTCTCGAACTACGTGCCCCGATCTAACATTCTTAATACAAGACTCGATACAGGACGAAGTCGACAGACGTATGCACCAACAAACACTTTTAATTTCCTGCATTTTTCTTTTTAGTTTGTGTTGTGGACGATTGAACTTTTGGTAAGGTAGGATGTTTGTTATTTTGTTTAGTGTGGTATTTTTAAGTAAAACAGGTACCTACGAGGCTTGGAAGCACTAAGTATTAGTGCTACATAAGCCTGGAAACCATAACCGAAAGCCAAAACCTGTTTTTGCGGACTGCAGATTGTCAACACGGGGCCGTGCCCAGCCAACACGCCCCCGTGTCCACCACCCTGTTGCTGCTGTTTGTTTAAAACCTGTCCAACACGGGGTCGTGTCCACCAGACACGCCCCCGTGCCCACCTTCTGTAAGTTTTCGTTACTGGCAGTCTGACCACGGGGCCGCCCTCATCCAGCACGGGGCCGTGTCCAGCTGCCCAGTAACACCAAAACCTTGTTTTTAACACCTTTTTACACATTCAATCAACCTAAAAACTTATTTTTGGAACACATTGAGGACAATGTGTAATTTAAGTATGAGGGGATGCTAAAACCTTGAATTTTGCAAGTTCCAATAAAGGTTGACTGAAATTTTATATATTTCTAAGCAAAAAATTTAGCCAAAATTTGGTTTTTGCTATTAACTGAAATTAAATGAACCAAACAAAAAACCATTAATCTAACCGAATAAACCAAAGTGATTAACTGAAAACGACTTGGTTGATAAAATATACTAACCAATGACTTTGATTTCAGTTTCGGTTAAGGATAATAACTAACCATGCACAACACACTGAATTGAATTACTCGATTACTTTAATTTTTTTTAATATATGATACAAACAGCTTGGAGAATTATTCAATTCTATCGATCCAAGTCACCACCCATCAACAAAAACCAAAGATCCCGCCAAAACCCTTTCCCAAATTCAAACCTCTCAAAAAATTTCATCACACCAAAATCTCCCACTTTCAACAAATCACCACAACCTTCGGAACACAAATCTCACAACTTCACCCCCAAACCATTCACCAACCACCAATGGACACCACCGGCGACTCCATACCCACCGCAACACCTCCTCGGCTTTTCATCAAAGAAATGGTTATGAAAAACTTCAAATCCTACGCCGGTGAACAACGCGTGGGCCCATTTCACAAGGTCAGGGTTTTGTTTTTGGTTTTCGTTAAATGGGTTGTTCAAAGTTTGGATCTTTTTTGTTAGGGTTTGTGGGTTTTGTTTATTTTGTTGATTTGATTTGGAATTGGGTTGTTGTACAGAGTTTTTCAGCTGTTGTTGGGCCTAATGGAAGTGGGAAGAGTAATGTTATTGATGCTATGCTGTTTGTGTTTGGGAAAAGAGCCAAACAGGTATGGGTTTTCTAGGGTTTTTGAGGTGGGTGTTGGAAAAATTGGTTTGACTGGAACTGAGTCGAACTGGCAGGTTGTAATTGGGTTGGGGACCTATGCTTTGACACCGTTAAATTCAAACCGGACCGGCTAAAACTGGTTTCAAACCTGGGCCTGAAACAAAACTGAACTAGCTAAAACTGGTTTGAAACCGGGTTTGCTTTATTTGACAGTTAAAACCAAGGTTGGAGAACTCGCTAGTCTGCCAGTGAGGTGGGGACTAGCGACTACTCGGGATTAATCGGATCGGGTTTTTTATATGTAATTTTCAGTTTTATGTATACATATACACATATTTATAGGTAAATATTTTAAGTAGCTAGGTTTTAACTCTTACTCAACTTATTTTTTTTTAAGTATACAAGATTAATTGTTGGAATTCACATGGTTTGGTTGGAAACTGGCTGGAATTTAGAGGTTTTGGCTGGAATATACAGTTTTTTTTTTGTTGGAATCTGGCCTGAATCGCCAATGCGATTAATGGACCGATTAACGAAAAATTACTCAGTTACTGGCCGACTAGCGATTAATCGCCCACTAGTTGCCACCTAGTCGTGATTTTTATGACACTGGTTAAAACTAATGTTTGTTGTTGTCTGAAAAATGTTGCAGATGCGTCTTAACAAAGTCTCGGAGCTTATTCACAATTCAACAAACCACCAAAATCTCAACAGTGCACGCGTATCGGTTCATTTTCAGGAAATTATTGATCTGGTATGTAATGGTCTCTGTTACCGGCTTTCAGTTTGGTGTGAGTTGACTATTTGAGTGATTTTGGTGTGTAATGATTTCATTTGGATGATTATAGGAAAATGGATCATATGAAGTTGTTCCAGGAAGTGATTTTGTAATAGCGCGTGAAGCGTTTCGCGATAACTCTTCTAAATACTATATTAACGGACGCGACAGTAAATTTACCGAGGTTACCAACAAGCTGAAAGGGAAAGGAGTTGACTTGGACAATAATCGGTTCTTGATTCTTCAGGTCTGGCAGTTAGTGCAACAAAGTTACATCTATTTATGCGTTTGTTACAAGTGTTGAATTGCATTTTGCTGAATGTTTGTAGGGTGAGGTTGAGCAAATTTCGCTTATGAAGCCAAAAGCTCAAGGTCCCCATGATGAAGGCTTTCTTGAATATCTGGAGGATATTATTGGAACTAACAAATACTTGGAGAAAATCGAGGAATCCCATAAGCAGTAAGTTATGATTCATGAGTTTGTTACGTATTAGTTTAGGTGGCATTTGTATGCTTAGTTTTAAAAGGCGAGCTTAAAGGATTCTATGATATTTATGTAATAATGTAAAAACAATAAAAAGGATGAGAAAGTTATAAAAGTTTTACGTGATAAAAAGTTTCTTATGTAAACATAACTTCTGTTGTAATTAACAGCGAATAGTGGACGATAGAGACAAGCTACTTATACGCTACGTAGTGATCACGATGAAATAGCGAGCACTGTTTTATGTTTAGCGACACTAGAAGAAAATTTTAGAAATATTTTATATGTATGTTATATTCAAGTACGCAGTTTTCTATGTATATTTAACAAAAAACCTAAAATCCCGCTATTTTATACCTACAAAATCCCTTTATTTATATTAAAGCAGAAAAAACAACAAACCTAAAATCCTGCTATGGAGGTGCCAAAATCAGATAGCGACACATGAGCGCTTCGCTACGCTATTCGCACACACACGTTTTCACACCCAAACACACACACAGAGTAGCCAAATTAGGGTAAAACGGTCACCAGAATCTCAACTGTCGCATCCGGCTGTGGGAGACACGCCCCTCTCCGTCGACAGCGACGAGCTCCGCCGTGACGGCGGAGAAGGCGTTTTCGTTCATATCGAAAGGATGGAGAGAAGTGAAGGATTCAACGGAAGCAGATCTATAGTTGATGAAAGACAGAGCGAATCGTTTAAAAACCTAGCGTCATCGTTCGATCGAGAGTTCGAAAATTTTCTGACGTCAGCGTCCAGATCGAGCTTTCCGGTGGCTGCTGTAACGAATTCGTTGTCGCTTACTCCGGTGGAGATTGATTTTGTGAAGAAGTTGCAGCCGAAAATGTTATGTTAGGTAGTTAGTTATAACTTGTCCATAGTTAATTATAGACTTATAGCATGACATGAGTTGTATGACTAGTTTATTGATGCTATTAGATGTTTGAGAACTCCCTCTATCTGTTCATCATACATATTTCATAAACTGATAACAGTAAATGCTTTGGAGCGCCTGACGGTTTTTTTTAAGTTTGTATGACATTGACTGAGTTATACTATCGAATGTTGTTTTGTTTCTAATGGGTGTATGTTCTCTTTTCTTTTGGTGTATTAGGCTTGAAGAGCTTAACGAAAAGAGGTCCGGGGTGGTGCAGATGGTTAAGTTAGCTGATAAAGAAAGAGAAAGTCTAGAGGTTATAACTTACAACAAGCCTGTTATATATCGTATAGTAACTAATTCACTATTGTTAATATGTTAGCGTAAAGGTATTAACATGATTGATACTTTCAGAGTGTTAAGAATGAAGCAGAAGATTACATGCTTAAGGAACTGTCATTGTTAAAATGGCAAGAAAAAGCCGTAAAATTTGCTTCTGAGGAAAACACGGTGAAGTTGGAAGAGATTCGAACGAACGCGTCTGGCTTGGAAGCTAACTTAACGTCTGAAAGGTGATTGTCGTCTTAATATCGTTAAATGACAGTTTTAACTTTTAACTTATAAGTGCATTTTCCAAATGTTTTATAATATAAATGGTCGTTATTTTTGCTTAGAGAAAAGATTAAGGAAAGTAAGAAAGAATTGAAGGAGCTCGAGACGATGCATAATAAGTACATGAAACGACAAGAGGTTCGTGTGTTTACTCTGTGTGACATTATCCTAACAACCCCTAAACTTTATTTTGTTGTTGTGTTTTTAAGGAACTCGACACTATGCTTAAACGATGCAAGGATGAGTTCAAGGAATTTGAACGACAGGATGTGAAACACAAAGAAGATTTAAAACATGTGAAACAAAAGATTAAGAAAATGGATGAGAAAGTTGAAAAGGTAATTTTTGTGTATATACATATACATACACATATATATATATATATTTGTATAATATTATATAATTTAGCTTTAATGTTTTATTTTTCTGCTTTAGGATTCAGCAAAGATCATTGACATCACTAAGCAATCTGAAGAGTCAGCTCATGCAATCCCGAAACTCGAGGAAGATATTCCGAAACTGCAAAAAATATTATCGGATGAGGATAAAATATTGGAGGAAATTATAGAGAGCTCTAAAGGTATGTTCTTAACTTCTTGTGCTCACACACAAACGGAATATCGAAACACGTTTTGTTTTATTATTAGTTGAACTGATAATAATAGAGAGCTCTAAAGGTATGTTCTTAACCTCGGTTTCAACTGATAATAATTTGGCAGCTAGTATTGTTATATTTAAAATTTGAATGATTATGCATCGTTTAACAGTTGAAACCGAGGCATTCCGTACCGAGGTTGCCAAAGTTCGTGCTGAACTCAAACCGTGGGAAGAACAACTGATTGAGCATCGAGGAAAACTTGACGTTGCATCCGCCGAAAAACAACTTCTGTCTGAGAAGGGTGAGAGACATATAAACGCTCTCTGCTTCAAAAGTAAAAAAAACAAAATTTTACTAAACTTTTTTTGATGTTTGCAAAGTCAAATCAACAGATTGAAACCATTTAACTTGTTTTCATTTATTTATCATGTTTACATAGACAACATATTCTGATTTGTTGCTTTCATATATTTTAGAATGCATTTTTATTTTTTTGTTTCTTCTTTAAGCTTGAATTGTTGAGTAAATCGCAAGTTAACGGGTTGGTCAACAGTCAACTGGTTTATAGTCTTTATAATGTTTCTGTTTAGTTTTAGTAAGTCATAAATAGTCAAGGGACTAGAAGTGACAAGTTTAGGAAGATTGTGCTGAAATTGTAAACTGTTTGTTAATGGATGTTAACAGATTAGCTCGTTTCATTCTTGTTCTTTCACTTTACAATTACACTCTTGTAATCCTTTTTAGTTTGAATAAAGTTGTTGGTGATAATCTGATCTTGTATTTCTGTAATTTCTATGGTGTTTATAACATGAATATTATTGATTATTGGCTTCAATTCTTGCGTGTTTCAGCACGAAGCAGGTTGAGCCGCGTATTCAAACGGTCAGAAACAGTTGGATGAGATACAGAAGAGAATCGTAACAAATACTCCACGGATAGAGGACATGAAAACCAGATTAAAGAAAAACGAGCTTGAATAATCAAAAGCTCATAAAGTAGAACAAGTATGCAACTTTAGGCTCTTTAGCATAAGCAGTTTTGTATTTTTATTAATTAGTTATTAATAAAAAATGTGTCGACTTTGCAGGAATGTTTTAAAGAACAAGAGGAATTGATCATGTTGGTGATCAGTGGTTCAAAATAGCGGAAGCGGTTTATATATAAAACTCATAGTTAAATTTATTAATCCGGTTAATAAATATTCCCAATCAGGATTAAGATTACACACGTATAAACAAATAAATAAACAACCATAGAGAGTTTAGTAATCAACCTTTGACGACTACACCGGGATTGTAACATGCGGGTTACAACGAACCCTCGCTAGTAGGAAGTTCACGCAACCAAGCACTTGATACTCAAAGGTAGCACCGACTAAGAGCTTGGTTTCCTTCTTTTTATTGGTGGCAAAAGCACTCGATGTGTATGATCTATTTTAGCTTCATTATTCTCTTCTATTGTTGGCATGTGCTTATAAAAGAATTTCTTTCTTTTCCAACAAGTGGCCAACATCATCATATAATGGGCAATTATCTTCTAGTGGACAATTATGATCGGGCATTTTCAATCTTATAGAATTGCCTTTACATGAAGCCAAAATGATTTGTTTGAGTTATAATATAACACTTATCAAATTGTCTAATATTTGATACATTATATTTATAAAACTCAAACTTACACCAAACTCCTTGAGATTATTCTCTTATAACCTTCTCATTAATAATCTAATTAATATTAAGTCTCTCGAGTTCAAATATTATTATTTCAGAAATAATAACACACCTATTTGTGAACATATACGATTCGTGTACCAACGTGTAACTCTTTGGATCGTACCGAGTTGGTTACGTTGACTTACAATTACATCGGACATATATCTCCAACAATCTTCCACTTGGACGATTTTAATTAAAATGAGTCAACGTGTGCAGAGTTGGACGACTAGCTTCATCTCACTGCTCCTAACACGGTATGACACTTTACAGTCGTCAACTAGTTCTTTGAGTTCAAGTAACACTTTACTTAACCAAATATTGTAGCCCTGGTATTCCTATCAATAAGTCCCTTCTGTATAAAACATTCATTGATCATAAGACATGGATCATTCATTCTTATATAGTAATCAACCATTCTCTATTCTCGTCCTTAATTCAAAATGGTCTACCGAACTCTTTAGTCCGGGCGTGGCCACGCGTTTATTCCAGTTTGAGTTAACGAGGGCGTCAGAATGCCTAAACTTCTAATCACACAGAAGTACAGAATTCAATCAACATCATACAACTCCCACTTAATCTTGGATGTTTCCCAATGCTACCTGGATTACTATCCATGTTTCAGGATAGTGTTAGATAACATCAAAGATTGTCCTTGATCAATGTAGTTTGATATGTGCCTAAGGAAAAAGGACAGATTGATCATATCAATATCAAAACATCTCATGACTTAGATCCATGGAGATCGTTTTGAAGTGAGTCACATCCAATATCATTCCCTAGTGATATCTGTGAATTCTGATTCTCAAACCCTTGAGTTATTCATCCCATGAATACAATCATCTCAATTCACAATAGTCTTACATTCAAATTCATTCCCATGTAATTTGATCGACTACGGATATTTTAGAATACGCTTATTCAAGGATTTAAACATACAAATAACGAACACAGTTATAGAATAATTAAACTTGCATTTAACCAATAAATCAAATAACTATTCAATATAACTGTTGTAGTTCAAATTAAAACACCAATACTAACTACAAATCATTCCCATTCTCTAGCAAATCTAAGCCCTATCTTTTCAGCATGCTCCTCATGTTTAGCTTGAGTCAAAGGATTAGTAAAGGGGTCAGCCAGATTTAGATCCGTATGAACTTTGCTTATTACGATGTCTCCACGCTCTATTATCTCTCTAATATAGTGGAATTTTCTGAGTATATGCCTTGTGGTTTGATGCGACCTTGGTTCCTTTGCAAGAGCAATGGCACCAGTGTTGTCACACAGCATCTCGATTGGTTTCTTTATGCTAGGCACAACGTCGAGATCAGTAATGAATTTCTTCATCCAGGCAGCCTCCTTAGCAGCATCCGATGCAGCATTGTATTCTGATTCACATGTGGATTGAGCAACCACACATTGCTTTGAGCTCTTCCAAGTAATAGCCCCACCATTCAGAATGAAAACATATCCCGTCTGTGATCTTGAATCGTCACGGTCAGTCCCAAAACTTGCATCAGTATAACACTTAACTGACAGCTTCTCATCCAGTCCTCCATATATTAAGAACATGTCCTTAGTCCTTCTTAAGTACTTAAGAATGTTCTTCACTGCAGCCTAGTGACTTTCTCCTGGATTCTGTTGGTATCTACTTGTTATGCTAATAGCATACGAGACATCAGGTCTAGTACATAACATGGCGTACATAATAGAACCAATGGCAGAAGCATATGGAACCTTTTCCATTTTCTTCTTTTCTTCATCAGTCTTTGCACACTGCTTGCTGTCAAGAATGGTTCCATGTGCCATGGGCAAGATCCCTCTTTTTGAGTCTGGCATTGAGAAGCGTCGTATAACCTTATCAATATATGTACTTTGACTTAAACCTAATAACCGCTTTGATCTATCTCTATAAATCTTTATTCCTATAATATAAGCGGCTTCACCAAGATCTTTCATTGCGAAACATTTACCCAACCAAGCCTTAACTTCTTTTAGCATAGGGATATTGTTTCCAATGATTAGTATGTCATCTACGTACAGAATAAGAAAAGTGATATAGCTCCCACTAGATTTCTTGTAAACACATTGTTCATCTTCGTTTTTAATGAAACCAAACTCTTTGATTTTCTGATCAAAACGGAGATTCCAGCTGCGAGATGCTTGCTTTAATCCATAGATGGATTTATTTAGATTGCACACCTTATTAGGATTCTTTGGATCAACAAAACCTTCAGGTTGAACCATATAGACATCTTCAAGTAAGTGTCCATTAAGGAACGCGGTCTTGACATCCATTTGCCATATCTCAGTCATAATATGCAACAAAGCAGAATTCTAATAGACTTAAGCATGGCTACTGGCGAAAAGGTTTCCTCATAATCAATTCCTTGAGTTTGAGTGAACCCTTTTGCTACAAGCCTTGCTTTGTAGGTTTGCAGATTTCCATCCATGTCGGTCTTCTTCTTGAAGATCCATTTGTTTCCTACAGTCCGACATTCGGTAGGAAGATCAACCAAATCTCAGACCTGGTTATCATACATGGATTGCATCTCTGTATTCATGGCTTCTTGCCATTTCTTGGATTCTGAATCCAAGATTGCAGCTTTGTAAGTAGCAGGTTCAACTTCATCAATTATGAAGATATCGTCATACCTTTCAGGTGCACGACGATCCCTAATACTTCTTCGAACACTTGGTGTTTCTGTTGTTTCTTGAGTCCTTTCAGGCTCAACTTCAACATCTGGATCAGTTACTTTTGGTTATGACTCAACATTTGATTCAGTCACTTGTGATTCTCGAATTTCTTCAAGATCCACATGGTTTTCTCCAATCCCCCGTGCCAGAAGCTCTTCTTCCAAGAAAGTGCCTCTGCGTTTAGTGAAAACTCTATTTTTAGTGGGGTGGTATAATAGGTAACCGATCTTTTTTGCGTATCCGACGAAAACCACTTTTTCACCTCTGGGATCTAGTTTATCCGAAGATTCTAGAGTGACATAAGCATCACATCCCCAGACCTTAAGATAGGATACTTTAGGTTTCTTTCCATGCCATATTTCATAAGGCATTTGGTCAACCTTCTTTGTTGGAGCTATATTCAAAATTCTTGCGGCAGTTTCTAGAGCGTAACTCCAAAAGGAGCGTGGGAGGGTTGTTCGACACATCATAGATCGAATCATATCTAATAGAGTTCGATTTCTCCTCTCAGACACACCATTATGTTGTGGTGTTGCAGGTGGAGTGAGTTGTGAAACTATTCCACAATCTTTAGATGGTCGATGAACTCCTGACTAAGATATTCACCGCCTCGATCTGATCGAAGCATCTTAATAGTTCTATTTAGCTGATTCTCTACTTCGTTTTGGTATTCCTTGAACTTTTCAAATGTTTCATGTTTATGCTTCATAAGATAAACGTAACCATATCTACTGAAATCATCAGTAAATGTAACAAAGTATCTTTCTCCATGTCTTGACATTGTTCTGAATGGACCACATACATATGTATGTACAAGTCCTAACAGATCATTAGCTCTTTCTCCAACATTTGAAAAAGGTGCGTTTGTTAACTTTCCACTTAAGCAAGATTCGCATTTCCCAAACGACTCAGAACTCTTTGAATCTAATATTCCTGCGGTTTTGTGTTGTTTAACACGGTCCTCGCTTATGTGACCAAGTCTACAATGCCACATATACATATCATTAAAGTCTAACTTATTACGTTTATGAGAGATGTTGTATAATAAGTTATTGTCTTGGATTTCTATCTCATAGATTCCATTGTTTGGTTTTGCATTAAAGTAAAATATATCATTAAAATAAGCAAAAATAAATTCACCATTAAAACGATAATTAAAACCTTGTCCATGCAAAACAGAAACCGAAACAATATTTCTAGTAACACTAGGAATAAAATAAACATTATTCAAAACAAGTTCTAAACCAGAAGGAAGTAAAAGAACATATTCTCCAATCGCCTTCACAACAACTCTTTGTCCATTGCCAACATGGACCTCCAAGTCGCCCTGTTTCAGCTTCTTAATCTTTCTTAGCCCCTGCAAAGCATTACAAATGTGAAAACCACATCCTGTGTCAAACACCCATGTTTTGCCAGAAAAAGAAAAGATTTCAATAACAAATATACCTGAGGACTCTCCTCCTGAAGCCTTGGCTTGCTTCAGTTCAGCCAAATACTTAGGACAGTTTCTCTTCCAGTGCCCAATTTCATTACAATGAAAACATTTGGCTTCCTTCTGAGACTTCTTGTTTGCAACAGATTTGCCCTTGCCCTTGCCCTTCCCTTTGCCCTGATGGCCCTTTTTCTTGGTGTTAGGTTTCTTGACCTGACCCTCCTTGATCATCAGCACTGGTGCAGTCTTGCTGGGTATATTCACCTCAGCAGTTTTGAGCATCTGATGCAGCTCTGCAAGTGTCTTCTCCATCCCATTCATATTGTAGTTCATAGTGAACTGATCATACGACTTGGGCAATGAGTTGAGGATAATATCTCCAGCTAACTCATCACTCAAGGGGGATTCCAGACGAGCCAAGTGATCAACATATGCCTTCATTTTTAGCACATGAGCGCTAACTGATGTACCCTCTTGCATACTAGTGGTTATGAGTGATCTCATCACATCACATCAAACCTTTCATGACAAGCCTTCTGTTGGAACATTTCTACCAGGTGCTCATTCATCTCGTATGCCATCATATCCTCCATTGACTTTTGAAGTTCAGGGATCATGGATGCCAGCATCAGACATGAAACTTTCATAGAGTCATCATAATGCTTTGCATAGCTTCTGTATGCAACAGTTTGCTGATTGATGGGTTCATCAGGGAGTGGCGTATCAAGAACGTACAGTTTGTTCTCCGCTTTGAGAACAATTTTCAAATTGCGATGCCAGTCCATGAAGTTGGATTGGTTAAGTTTGTCCTTCTCTAAGATGGACTTGAGAGAGAACTGGGAGGAATTGTTTTCGTTTGACATCTTCAAAATTCAAAATTAATTAATTAGTATTTTATGTTTTAAATATCTTAATATAATTTTATGACCTAAAAACAATTTTTTTAATTAAGACGAGACCCCGATTCATCAAAACACAGTGAACTGTCTAAAGCACTATCCACTGGTATGATTATGTAGGTAAACAACGATTGTTAACTGTGTCCACTACACAACTCTCCATTTGGGGTTTTCGTTTAAAAGCGAAGTATGTTGATTATGTAGGTAAACAACGATTGTTAACTGTGTCCACTACACAACTCTCCATTTGGGGTTTTCGTTTAAAAGCGAAGTATGTTTAACCCCAACTATGCCCACTTGTCAAACAAGTGATGTTTTGTCCTTTACTATTAACTGTAACACCGGCCTATGTTACACAGGAAACGCGATAATTACCTTCTTTCATGATGGACTCCCAGATGCAGGGTATGGCACTAACATTTGGGTTCGATTTAGAATGAAATGTTAATTTGTTAAGGGTGGCATAAAACATCAATTTAAAATTTGGGATTTATTTTAATATTTATCAAAAATATTTTGAATAACTCGTAGCATGAGGCGAGTTATACAATGGTTTATAAAATCCAATTTTATTTGATTCGTGATAATAGGAACTCCTTTCCACACTCGACTCGATATAGTTTTAAATACCCTATTAAACTATGTTGGTCGTTATATCGCGAATAATCTTGTTTTAAATTTTAATAAAACTCTTTTATTAAATTTACTTTTCAGTTTTATAAAACTTGTTTTAATAAAACTGTTGTCTTGATTGTAAAAATTATTTAATTTTGGGTTATCTATATTATTTACGATGAATAAAACACAACCATACAATAATAAATAATTGAATCGAGTCCCTAGTAGGTTGCCCGTTTCGTTTTAGCCAGAAACGAAACGAACTAGTCTAAAGGGTTTCAAAATCTAAAAATTGAAATCTCCCACTTGGCCCGCGATCTCTATCTTCATGGTACCTGTTCGCCATTTATCTTTATCTTGATATTTATCTTTATCTTTATCTTGATCTTGTACTTTTGATATTACAATAAGATTTGTAATTACAATAAAACAAATCTAATTTAATCCTATCTATTACATCGGATCCATTATCCGCCAAAAATACAAATAAAAAAAACAAAATAATAAAATACAACAAACACAACCATGACAAGGGTCGTAACCTAGGGCTCGATTCACATCACAATCCAAAGACAACCAAAAATTTTGATCTTTTGTCAAAAAAAAAAAAAATTTGACAAATAAAACATAGATCAAAATTTATATCCTTTACCATCTATACGCGTGTTACCGTAGCTCTGATACCACTGTTGGTGATCAGTGGTTCAAAATAGCGGAAGCGGTTTATATATAAAACTCATTAAGTCCGATTATATATATAAAAACTCATAGTTAAATTTATTAACCCGGTTAACAAATATTCCCAATCAGGATCAAGATTACACACATATAAACAAATAAGTCAACGTGTGCAGAGTTGGACGACTAGCTTCATCTCACTGCTCCTAACACGGTATGACACTTTACAGTCGTCAACTAGTTCTTTGAGTTCAAGTAACACTTTACTTAACCAAATATTGTAGCCCTGATATTCCTATCAATAAGTCCCTTCTGTATAGAACATTCATTGATCATAAGACATGGATCATTCATTCTTATATAGTGATTAACCATTCTCTATTCTCGTCCTTAATTCAAAATGGTCTACCGAACTCTTTAGTCCGGGCGTGGCCACACGTTTATTCCAGTTTGAGTTAACGAGGGCGCCAGAATGCCTAAACTTCTAATCACACAGAAGTACATAATTCAATCAACATCATACAACTCCCACTTAATCTTGGATTTTTCCTAATGCTACCCGGATTACTATCCATGTTTCAGGATAGTGTTAGATAACATCAAAGATTGTCCTTGATCAATGTAGTTTGATACGTGCCTAAGGAAAAAGGACAGGTTTCTGGCCTGAGGCGCGTGCCTCATGTACCTGAGGTGTTTTTATGCAGAAAAATGTTGTACCTTGGGTTTTCGGGCTTGTACATGTAGTTAAAATGGTATAAAAAACTTATTTATAGAAATATTTTGCGTACGAAAAGGCCACCACTTTTGGGCGTCGCCCCTTGATTTTAGACCTCATCTCTTTTGTGCGCCTATGACGAATATGTTACTAGTTATGCAATTATTCCTTTAATTACCCTTCCCAATAAATCTTGCAAGTTTTCTAAATCAATCAGTATATCTTTAAGGGTAATATAGGCATTCTGCTAATTAAAATCATTATTGAGTTGTGATTTTTTTGTCTGTAGATAATTATTTTGGACAAGAATAATTTGTTAATTATGATTACAGTAACATAATTCTTATAGTAAAACCATATAAAAGGTTGTATAGTTTAAATACAGACTTTGGGTGAGTCTGAATGCGTTTTACTCGTTCCCGTGCTTCCTATTTTCTTGTTTGACCCATTTGAAATTAAAAAAAAACCAAAATCTACCCATCCGTAAGTAAATGGCTCACAATCACAACTTTTACATAAAACTATATAGAAAGGTTTATGCATTAACTCATTAAATACAGACTTTAAAGTTTAAACAACTACTCAACCCGTTCGACCCATTCTCCGCTTTTACCTATTTTTTCTATATGACCCGGCCCGTTTGAGATAACTAAAAAAACTATCCAAGTTGACCCATCCATAAGCAAACGGATCAAAATCACCACTTTGATTACAAATGCATACTTGAACTGCAACTTTTTTTATCGATGAATCTTCTGAAAATGGTTGCAACGCCTTGGCGCCAGGTGGTAGTTTTGTGTCAAACATCATCTATCGCATATGTTGTTTGTCATGATCTTGTTGTTTGTTTGTCATTTTTAACCATATGTTCATGCAGGAAAAACAAATGAATCAAATGTCGAGAATGAAAGAAAAAGTAAGCACCCCGGAAGGTGTTCCGCGTCTTTTCGATCTAATAAAGGTGCAAGAGGAAAGAATGAAACTCGCGTTCTTTGCAGCGATGGGTAACACCGTTGTTGCGAAGGATAAAGATCAGGCGACACGTATTGCGTACGGTCCGGATAAAGAATTCAAACGTGTTGTCACACTTGACGGTGTTCTTATCGAGAAATCAGGAACCATGAGTGGTGGTGGAAAACCACGTGGTGGTAAGATGGGGACTTCCATAAGAGCCGCTAGCGTTTCCAGTGAAGCCATTGCAGAAGTCGAAAACGAACTCGCTCAAATATCCCAAAAGTTGAAAAACGTAAGGCAACAGATTTCCGAAATGGTCCGGCATTACAAGAATTTGGAAAGAGAAAACACCGATCTTGAACTCGGTATAGCGAAAAGTTAACAAGAGGTAAAGGCTCATTGAAAACGTTATGTAGGTTTGACTTCATGAGTCAAATTTCTAATTCATATTCCAATGTGACAGATTGAAAGTTTGAATTCACAACAAAAAGATCTTGCAAAGCAACTCGACTCTCTAAAGGCGGCTGCGGAGCTGAGTAAGGCTTAACTTAGTCGAATTGATGAACTTACGAAGATTATATCGAAAGAAGAAAAGGAGATCAAACGGTTGACCGAAGGGTCAAAGCAGCTTAAAGAGAAGGTTGATATCGTTATCGTATCATATCATATATATTATATAATTATGTGAAAACTACGTTTAAATATATCGTTAACTAAAAGCGCAAATACTGTTTAGGTGTTGGAGCTTCAAAGCAAAATCGAGAATGCAGGCGGTGAACGGTTAAAAAGCCAGAAGTCGAAGGTTACCAAAATTCAAAATGTAAGTACAATACATTAGTCAACTGTTTTATCATGTTTTTTTTTAGTATGCTGATGTTTTTGCTCCCATTAGGACATTGATAAAAACAGCACAGAGATCAATCGACACAAAGTTCAAATAGAAACAGGTCAGAAAATGTTGAAAAAACTAACGAACGGGATTGAGGAATCAAAGAAGGAGAAAGATAAACTAATTGCACAGAAGGAACATTTGCTTGAAACGTTTAAAGAGATAGAACAGAAAGCGTTCAAGGTTCAGGATGATTATAAGAAGACAGGAGAGGTTAGTATTTACTACTGTCATTTATTAAAGTTACCATTGATTTGAGTTTTTTTAAAAGTTATATTGTTTTGTTTTGTGTAGCTGATAGATCAACACAAGGCTGTGTTTGGAGAAGCGAAATCCAATTATGAAACATTGAAGAAGACGGTAGATGAGTTACGGACATCTGAGGTATTAGACTTATAAATTTTTGCTTCTTTTATGTTACGAGAGTCGGTTAAGTCGGTTGACTAATGGGTTGGGTGATGGTCAAATTTAGGGATTTTGGTACACGTCAAAACAGATTTAGCTCGGCTTGTTTGCACCCCATATACTAATTCTGTGATAATCCAACTTTTAAAGTTCGATAATTTGGAGGTTTTATGCATTAACGTTTTCTCATTGGGGACTTTTGTCCTCCCACCCGTTGATAAAACACAACATAAATCGACCCATTCATAAACAAGTCGAAATTACGGCTTCTATATAACACGGATTGGAGCATGTTGATGCAGATTATAAGTTACAAGACATGAAGAAGATGCTAAAAGAGTTGGAAATGAAAGAGAAAGGAAACAAGAAAAAGGTTGACGAATTAAACAACAGTCTTTCGAAGCATATGGAACAGTAAGTGTCAAATATTAACCACTTCTCAACACATTTAAAACATCCAAATTTAACATAATTCTTTTTTTAATTTTTGCAGAATTAAAAAATATTTAGTGGACCCTGAAAAACTTCAAGCCACACTTGCAGACGAATCTTTCTCTAACGGTTCTGATCTCAAAAAGTTGCTAGAAATGGTGGCACTACTCGAAGCACAGATGAAAGAGATGAACCCTAATCTTGATTCCATCGCTGAGTAAGAAATGAGAAATCATGTGCATAAAGTTGTAAAATAATCAGTTTGTTATTACATGTTTGTTTTAAGCTGTTAACTGTTCTTTTATTGCTTCTGTTCACAGTTACCGGAACAAAGTAAGCGTTTACAATGAGCGTGTCGAGGAGCTTAATGTGGTAACCAATGAACGTGACGAAACGAAAAAACAATATGATGAGTGGAGAAAGAGAAGGTACGCTTTCTTTTTTCGGGTGTTTGGATTTGTGTTCTGAAAGCGATTCTTGTATACTTATATACTGATTCGGTTTCGTCTTTCAGGCTAGATGAATTCATGGTAGGGTTTAACACCATATCTCTAAAGTTGAAGGAAATGTATCAGGTTTGTTATATATATATATATATAGGGTTGAGTTCATTTCAGAACTCTAAATAACTACAAAACTTTCAGAACTCCTAATAAACAATCATTTTAGGAAAAATTACAAGTTTTGTCCTTTATCTTTATAGTACTTTACAGGCGGTGTCCTTTTTTTCAAATGTTGACAGGCGGTGTCCTTTATAGGGAATTTTGTTGCAAGTTTTGTCCTTTGAGCCTAACCCAGTTAGATTTTTTTGTTAAATCTGATCATGTGCAAAGCACATGAGGGCATTCTTGTAATTTCACCTGAAAGGACTAAATATGTAAAATAAAAATGTTATCTCTCTATCACTTAGACCACCCACCGGCCACCACCATCACCACCACCGCCATCTCCCACCACCACCACCACCACCACCGCCATCTCCCACCACCACCATATAAAAACAGAAATTTTTGGGGGAATCATGAGAGTGTTTTGAATTTTCCCCAAATTTAGATGGAGTATGGAGATGCAGAAACTATTTTTTTTAGAATTAGGAAAGTTTCTAACAGTTTATGGCTGCCATTTTTTTCTGAAATGTACAGTGGATTAAACTAGTTACTGGTGCTCCACTGGTTTGTTCTAACGTATAGACAAATTTACAATTTTTTCAAAAAATTATGAACAAAAGAAAACAGAGTCCTGTAGATTTACAATTTTTAAGGAAAAACAGGGTTTTCACACCAAAAAATGAGCAAACACTAACAGAATTGCATAATTTGTTTTATGGATAGAAAACCAAATTCTGCTCCATTTCACACTTTTTTATAAAAAAAATTATAAACAACAGGGAGCAGAGTTCTACAAAGTTGCAATTTTTGAAGACAAACAAAGTTTTAACAGCAAAAATTGAGCAAAAACTAACCAAGTTGCATAACTTTTGTGCATAGAAAGCCAATTACACTCCACTTCACATATTTAGTTCTACCAAATTACAATGTTTGACCCGTGACGCCCCAACTCCGGCTTCTTTTATAAGATCCTCGATTTGCGAATCGTCAATAAGCCCCAAAATCAACTGATCCACCGCGAATCGTCAAGAAGCCCCAAAATCCCTGTTAGCTTCTACATGAATATCGGTATACCACTGCGATTTCACTGCAACAGCAGCAGATCGATGATGGGCAGAGGAAATGGATCGGGTTTGGGTGGGGCGGAGGGTGCGGGTGGATCCGAGAAAGAGGGAAGAAGAACTAGGAGCGGGTAAGGGTTTAGTAGCATGTGAATCGGCGAGTAAGGGGAGAGGGTGAGGGTTGATAACTCTCAAAAACTCCATTGATTGATGGTTAGTATTGTGAGAATGTGTAGTGTTGCAGGTGGAATAATACAGGGGTGAAGAAGAAATGGGGATAATTGTTCTAGGAGTGAAGGAAGATGAACATCTTGTTTGTTATACGTATATATATAATTTTTTTTAAATATTTTTTAAAGAATAAGTTACAAGTTTTGTCCTTTAAATAAGTAAAAAGACTAAAATACCCTTAGGTAATCAGATTTAACAAAAAAGCCTAACTGGGTTAGGCTCAAAGGACAAAACTTGCAACAAAATTCCCTATAAAGGACACCGCCTGTCAACATTTGAAAAAAAGGACACCGCCTGTAAAGTACTATAAAGATAAAGGACAAAACTTGTAATTTTTCCAACATTTTATATATAAGTTTTTGTATTTAGGATCTTTTTATCCTCTATTATATGTATTTCTTTGATTACATATATGTTAAAAGTAGTTTACATATGTTTAATTGCCAAAATTATATATATGTGTCATAACTAATTACATATATGTAAAAAAAACTAGTTTACATACGTGTAATTATAAAATTACATATAAAAAATGATAAAATTACTCTTAACATGTATGTAATCGTAAAAATACACATAATAAATGATAAAATTATCCTAAACATAAAAATATATAAATAAAAATATTGTTTATTAGGAGTTCTGCGAGTTCTGTAAATATTTATGGTTCTGAAATGATCATGGCCCTATATATATATATATATATATATATATATATAGGGCATGGTTATATGGAAAACTCTATCTCTTTTACAAAACTCTGAAAACCCTATATTCACCCTTGATTTGGTTTCACTTTAATAGATCAATGGCTCTCCTTTTTTGGTGTATATATTAGATTTAAATTAATGCATAGAAGGGCATTTTGGGTAGTAAAAAATACTTTTTGAGCATTGGAAATCAAAAACCCATCTGCCATGTTGTACTGTCAAATCAAATAAGTGATTTCAAAATCATATCCCTCTTTCAATCTCCCACTCTCTACTCACAATTATCACATCTCTTTCCTCCCCTCACCCCACAAACGTGAAGAAGAACAAGAAGAAGATGGTCTCATTTCAGAATTCAAATATCAACCTTCAAGATTTCAAGAAATACTAATCCCAGATCTAGAAGTGATCCCAACAAACACTAATCCAAGAAACACTAATCCCAGATCTACCTTCAAGATTCCAAGAAATGCAAGTGACAGGGCGTTGAAAATGCAAGTAGAGAGCGATTTTCGTATATACCTGCTCGTGTCACGCCAGAAAACTCATGGTTTCTCCTTACGATAAAAGTGTGTATTTAGAAAAAGAATTTATCATAAATGATTTATATGTGTGCAGGTTGATGGCAACTATGCCTATCTATAAAATGATAAAAAGGAATATTCTTTCTTTATTATTATTATTTATTTTCTACGTGTTAATTCCTAACTATTGCAGCTGCCAACAATTCATTTGGAGATCTACATGTTGTATGTATGGATAGGAACAGCCGAACAGAAGTCAATAACCTTTATTAAAAAAAAATTTACAGTATGTCTTTAACTTTTGATTTTCTTTTCTACATCTCGTAACTAATTAACTTAGTTTGAATCTTATTTATTTATTTCATAACTTATAAAATACAAGGTTTTATAAATTTTGAAAATCTCATTGTGATGAGCTAATTTTCCTCTACGCATTAACCTAACTTTTATTAAAAACGGAGCAGGGTCAAAAAATAATATACTTTATTTATTATTATTAACGTCTCTTATAATAGGAAATGCTCGTCTAAATATCTCATATCTCTACTTGCCATTCTACTTACTCGCTTGCTAATGTATAAAATCTAAGATTCATAACTCTTGCGTTTTGTAACATTTACACCAAGGTTCATTATATTACATTATCTCTACTAGTCTATTCTACTACATTTGACTAGAAGACTCGGGGTGTTACAGCGGGGACCTTGAATATGTCACATTTTTTGGGAAAGAACTCTTCGTTCATTTATAACATGTGTTAGTGGTTCATGCTGTAACAGAACACCATGATGTAACCTTACATGTGTTCATGTATAACATGTGTTAAGCCACTGTTAGAATGATATATAACGTGTGTTAATTTAAAAAAAAAGAAAAAAACAAGTAAGATCTATTTAATTTTTGTTGATGTTTAAAATATCCGATAATGTGGATACCGAGTGTAACACGTGTACAAGTAATTAATGTACAAGTTAGTATGTAACATGTAATATGAAACGAGCCATTTATGGTAACACATGTACCGGTAATTTTGGAATATATAATATGAACCGGGTCATTTGTTGTGCACATTTTGGAATATATAACATGTGTTAAACCTCTGTTATAATCTTTTTGTAACCTGACATGTATTCATGTATAAGCTAGTGGTTTACAAAACACCATGATGTGTATATACTGATCTAACATGTGTTACAATTTGTCTGTTTGGAACATGTAGTTGCTTAACATGTGATAAGGGTGAAAACAGTCGACGGAGGCGATGGGTTTAATGGTGAGCTTAGTTAATATCGTAGTATTGTTGTAACCCCACTCGTATACATATGATAACATGTGTTAAGCATCCATTATAATCTTGTTGTAACCCGACTTGTATTCATGTATATGAAAGTGGTTTGCAAAACACTATGATGTGCATATACTGATCGTAACACGTGTACAAGTTAATATGGAGCATACAAGTTAATATGGAACATACAAGTTAATATCGTAACACCGTATACCTGGGATAAAATGTGTTAAGCCTCTGTTATAATCTTGGTTTAACCTAACATGGTGTCATGTATAAGCTAGTGGTTTCCAAAACACCATGATGTGTATATACATACTGTAACATGTATTAAGCGACTGAAATATATAACGTGTGTTAAGCATCTATTATAACATGTGTTAAGAGTTCCATAATGGATGCATAAACTCCAATAGTAACATATTACTAGTAAACGAAAATACATAGCACCATTGTTGTAAAAATCACATCCTTTGGGAAAGAAGTCTTCGTTCATTTATAACATGTGTTGGTGGTTCATGCTGTAACAGAACACCATGATGTAACGTGTAATATGAAACGAGCCATTTATGGTAACACATGTACCGGTAATTTTGGAATATATAATATGAAACAGGTCATTTGTTTTGCACATTTTGGAATGTATAACATGTGTTAAGCCTCTGTTATAATCTTTTTGTAACCTGACATGTATTCATGTATAAGCTAGTGGTTTACAAAACACCATGATGTGTATATACTGATCTAACATGTGTTACAATTTGTCTGTTCGGAACATGTAATTGCTTAACATGTGACAAGGGTGAAAACAGTTGACGGGGGCGATGAGTTTAATGGGGAGCTTAGTTAATATCGTAATCTTGTTGTAACCCCACTTGTATACATATGATAACATGTAAGCATCCATTATAACCCGACTTGTATTCATGTATATGAAAGTGGTTTGCAAAACACCATGATGTGCATATACTGATCGTAACACGTGAACAAGTTAATATGGAACATACAAGTTAATATCGTAACACCGTATACCGGGATAAAATGTGTTAAGCCTCTGTTATAATCTTGGTTTAACCTAACATGGTGTCATGTATAAGCTAGTGGTTTCCAAAACACCATGATGTGTATATACATACTGTAACATGTGTTAAAGTGACTGAAAATGTATAACGTGTGTTAAGCATCTAGTATAACGTGTGTTAAGACTTCCATAATGGATGAATAAACTCCAATAGTAACTTAACAACAACAGAGTAAACCTGATATAACGTGTGTTAAGCCTCTATTATAACATGTGTTAAGACTTCCAGAATGGATGCATAAACTTCAATAGTAACTGTAACAGTAGAGGTACAAATACGGGCGCCTCCACCATTATAATCTTGTTGTAACCCGACTTGTATCATGTATATGAAAGTGGTTTGCAAAACACTATGATGTGCATATACTGATAGTAAACACGTGTACAAGTTAATATGGAACATACAAGTTAATATCGTAACACCGTATACCTGGGATAAAATGTGTTAACCCTCTGTTATAATCTTGGTTTAACCTAACATGGTGTCATGTATAAGCTATTGGTTTCCAAAACACCATGATGTGTATATACATACTGTAACATGTGTTAAGCGACTGAAATTTATAACGTGTGTTAAGTATCTATTATAACATGTGTAAAGACTTCCATAATGGATGGATAAACTCCAATAGTAACTTAATAACAACAGAGTAAACCTGATATAACGTGTGTTAAGCCTCTATTATAACGTGTGTTAAGACTTCCAGAATGAATGCATAAACTTCAATAGTAACTGTAACAGTAGAGGTACAAATACGGGCGCCTCCAACAGAAAATGTGTTAAGTCTAGACCGTTTTAACATCGTGTACTAGAGAAAACAAGAATAGTCTCACATTACATATTACTAGTAAACAAAAATACATAGCACTAACACGTGTTACGTTGTACATGGGTTTCATGTCACATGTAACACATGCATGTCCTGAAGTTCAAACTATAACACGCGTTAGTTGTGTTGTGCTGTAACATAAACATGGTCATGATCAACGGTCCCCGAGAATTGGATCTTGTTTCCCTTGTATCCATCACCATCCTAATAACAAAAAGATAAGATAACCGTTAAGTCGTTAACCAGACATAACTATTAACACATTCATAGCCAGAAAATCTTTTTCTCAAACAACATCACAACTTTTTAGCTAAATTGCAATCTTTTTCTCAAATAACATCACAACACAGCCAAAAATCAGTTCATATGCAAACCAAGCATAACTTTTTAACACAAAAATAAAAACCTGCAAATTACATAAACATTTACCCCTTTTAAAAAAAAAAAAAATCATGTTTCATCTCTAAAACAACCATTACACAAAAACCTATTAACAACCAGGTTTTATGAATAATTTTTGATATTTTAAGTACAAAAAATGGGGCTATACGTTGAATATCATCATATAAAGTCCATACCTATATCATTTTTAAATTCAATATTTTATTGGTTCAATATTTAAGTGTGAATAATAGAACTGTAAATTATAATCATCTTTCAAAAGTTCATACCTACATGCTCAAGTTATCAACTAACATAAACTCCACAAAATCAGAAAAATCCATACGAAATACCCAGAATCAAACATATATGAAAACATATGTTGCATAAAACTAAAAGAGTGTAAAAAACTCACAAATATCAAGATCTGAAACAACATATACAAATCATATTTTATATAAACTAAAAAAGTGAAAAAAACTCACAAATATCCAGATCTGTAACAACATTATGAAACATGTGGACAAACGAGATCTAAACGGGAATGGAACAAGATCTAGAAGGGGTTTTCACGTGGATCTGACTTCATATATTAACATCTTCATCACAAAACCACGTTCTTCATCAGGGATTTATCGATATGACATCTTGTGTTGATTCTCGTGGAATAAGTAGTGGGAGTGAAGCTCCATAGTTCTTTAATGGTGGACCTCGTACATGAAGATACTAAGAAGATGAAGAACAAGTGAAAATTTTCTTTATTATTTTATAAAAAAGGTAAAAGGAATGGAGGTTGTACAAGTGATGTGAAATGCAATAAATGATATTGGTAAACTCAAAGTAGAAAAGATCTTTTAGGATAAAATTACACATATACCCTTATATGCTATAAGAGTTAATAGCTTCTTGATGCACACGTGGATGAATCTTGGCCAAGTAATGAGTTTTCAAAGTTTTCTAAAAATAAAGGGTTTCTTGTGTAGCATTGCCCTATATATATATATATAGGGGACCGCTAGAATGAGAACCACCCCGAGTTATGAGAACCGTGAGAACCACACCATCCGGGGCGAGGTGGACCAAATTTTTTTTTTTTTACAACTAGATGTGTATATTGTAAACACATTCGTAAAAAAAAAAAAATTTTAAAATGTCGTGTGGGTAGTTTTTTACACCACAAGTTTGGTGTTTTTTTTTTTTTTTACACCAAACTTGTGGTGTAGAAAACTACCCACACTACATTTTTAAATTTTTTTTTTTTTACGAATGTGTTTACAATGTACACATCTAGTTGTAAAAAAAAATTGGTCCACCTCGCCCCGGATGGTGTGGTTCTCGCGGTTCTCATAACTCGGGGTGGTTCTCATTCTAGCGGCCCCCTATATATATATAGTGGAAGGTTCAAATGAGAAGATTTTTTTTGTAAGAAGAAAAAAGAAGAAGTTTCAACCAATAAGAATGCTTCATTTTACTTCATTTAATATTTGCATTTAATTTTAATATAAGGGTATATTGGTAAACTTACATAAATCATTAATTTGTATTATTCCCCTTTAATAACTAACTAAATTAAATTTGTAACTCCTTTTCAAAATATATACTTTTTCCAAATTAAAAAAACAACTTAGTTTAAAGTGTAGAATAAATTAGTAGTTGTGTATGATAAATTACGAGTTGTGTAGGATATATTTCGAGGTGTGTAGGATAAATTTCGACTGTGTAGGATAAAATTCTATAATGTGTAGGGTATATGTAGGAAAATTTGATACGTGAAGGTTTTCTAGATTATATGTATGATAATTAATGATTAGTTGACTAATTAATTAAACAGAGAAAAATTAATGATATGAGTTATAAATGAAATAGTATTTTACTAATATACCCTTTCTTCTTTTTCATCTCACATTAAATTTCTTCTCAAATGAATCTTCCCCTATATATATATATATATATATATATATATATATATATATATATATATATATATTGACAATTATTAACTTCTTTTTTTTTATTATTAATATGTTCATTCATCGTGTCATATTCTTTTTTTGATTAAATTTGAGGCAACTTATATCATAATATTGTTACAGATGATCACTCTCGGGGGTGATGCAGAGCTCGAGTTGGTGGATTCTCTCGATCCGTTCTCCGAAGGTGTCGTATTTAGCGTTAGACCTCCGAAAAAAAGTTGGAAAAATATTGCTAATTTATCAGGAGGGGAAAAGGTACGATACACCCAATTTTCTAATTTTAATTTTTGCAATACGACGGTTGTTTAACCGTTTTAACTAACAAACAGACATGTTGGTTCTTAACACTGATTCCTAAACGACATTTTACTGTTTATTTTTTACTTTTACTTTGACTTTCTACTTACACTAAATGTATAAGATTACTTGATTAAATTTTTTCCAACATACGCGCAGCGTTGCTCTATGTAATCATTATTTTTTGTTTGTATTACAACTACCTGTTTGTTCCAGACTCTGAGCTCACTCACGCTTGTTTTTGCACTTCATCATTATAAACCAACGCCACTTTATGTTATGTATGAAATCGATGCTGCTCTAGGTATGTTCTATATATCATGGGTGACTCCTTGTTTATTTTTATTATTTCCATACAATAATTCGCTGCGATTTTGGCTGATAGATTTTAAGAACGTTTCAATCGTGGGTCATTATGTTAAAGACCGTACAAAGGATGCACAGTTCATCATCATCAGGTAACTATATATCATGTGACATTTGTTAAACATTGGTTATATTGTTTTAACCGCGCTTATCATATGCAGCCTAAGAAACAACATGTTTGAATTGGCTGACCGGCTCGTGGGGATATACAAAACCGACAATTGCACCAAGAGCATCACTATCAATCCAGGAAGTTTTGTGGTTTGTGAAAAGGCTGCTTAAACTTAAAACCGTTTGTGAACTTTTCAAAGCCTTCAAGATTAAACCCTTATTGTTGTGTTTTCGTCTTTTAAGTTAATGTTCCTATCAAGAAATACATGTTGCAATTTGCTTGATTGCAGTTCTGTATAATCACATGACATTATGCTATGTTAATACTTGATTTGGTCTTATTGTATCTACCTGCAAACATTTTTCAAGTTTCTTTTTGTTAAATCTACTCTCAAACTAGTCTAAGTGCATAAACCAAAGTAAGTACTGAAAGATCACATTTAGTCATAGATTAATCATTTTATCTGTGTAAAATTAATCTCTATCAATAATTGTATTTGTACTTTTAATTATTTCTGTAGTAGACCAGTTAGGCCATGTTGAAGAAAATCATGATATAGAATTTAATATATATTAAATGTTACTTTTTTTTTCTTTTCTAAATCTAAATCGTACAACAGATTAATCTTACTAAGACGTCCATATAAAGAATTAAAGATAACCAATTTGAATTTATCCTTTCACGAATGTATATTTTAATCATGTTAGGTATAACACAATATTCTAAGGGTTCTAATAATAACACATGGAAAAAACTTATTTTCACATGGTGTATACGGGCCGTATAAGGTTATACGACCCGCATAGAATTAAATAAACTGCCAGTCTGCTGGCACAACTTTTGTCAGTTTATTTAATTCTATACGGGCCGTATAACCTTATACGACCCGTATACACCATGTGAAAATAAGTTACTTGGTCGTATACAATGTATACGATTATTGTATACGGGTCGTATAATCTTATACAACCCGTATTCCTCGAAAATGGGATTTGTCTCAAAGTAAAAAACGTCAACTACAGGACGGGAGCTATCAACGCGGGGATGGGTACAGAAAAGGTAAAAGATGAGATTTGTTTCAAAGGGGCAAGTTTACTTTAGATTCAGATTCAGGAAGCAGATGTGTTGATAACTTTCACTGTTTGTTTGTTTCAAGTTTTGATAATTTGTAATGATCTATTGATATGATTGATTGAATTAAATGCATGTATGGACTCAAGATGAAGCATTTGGTATGTGTTCATATCAGCGTTGTTTATCACCCTGTGTGAGCATTGGAAGCCCGACAAACAGTCTAGCAATTACTTCTTAGGGTAAAAAATGGTAAAAAACGATTATATCTTGGACGTGGCTTAATCTCTTTAATCTATTAGAACGATCCTTGTTTTGTCACGTACATGCGTTTAATTCCCAAACATCATTACAAATTCCACGTTTACATTGTGTAGTTATTCGGAATGTTTCGGATCATCTTTAGTAGTGTTTGTTTGAGAACTTGATTCAGATTTAAACAATGCACGACATGTCTTCCTGAATCTGAATCTGAAAGTTAACTTTGACTCATAAAACCCACTAGCAAAAGAATCGTTTTTATCATGTTAGGGAGAATGTTCTCGAAATTGAAGGAAAAAGGAAAAATGATTGCTGATGTTTTTCAGTATTCGGATTTTGTTGGTTTGTTTCCAGCTAGGGTTTAGAATGGTTGAAGGAATGTTGGTGATTCTATAATATTCATGTGCCTGTTAACTGTACCCATCCCCGCGTTGATAGCTTCCGTTTTATTACAGTCATACGACACATCAATCGAGACCGCATTGTTTATCACCCTGTGTGAACATTAGAAGCCCGACAAACAGTCTTGCAACTACTTCTTAGGGTAAAAAATGATAAAAAAAACGATTATATAGTGGACGTGGTTTAATCTCTTTAATCTATTAGAACGATCCTTGTTTTGTCACGTACATGTGTTTAATTCCCAAACATCATTACAAATTTCACGTTTACATTGTGTGGTTATTCGGAATGTTTCGGATCATCTTCAGTAGTGTTTGTTTGAGAACCTGATTCAGATTTAAACAATGCACGACTGTACCCATCCCCGCGTTGATAGCTCCCGTTTTATTACAGGTATACGACACATCAATCGAGACCGCATTGTTTATCACCCTGTGTGAGCATTGAAAGCCCGACAAACAGTCTTGCAATTACTTCTTAGGGTAAAAAATGGTAAAAAATGATTATATGTTGGACGTGGCTTAATCTATTTAATCTATTAGAACGATCCTTGTTTTGTCACGTACATGCGTTTAATTCCCAAACATCATTACAAATTCCACGTTTACATTGTGTAGTTATTCGGGATGTTTCGGATCATCTTTAGTAGTGTTTGTTTGAGAACCTGATTCAGATTTAAACAATGCATGACTGTACCCATCCCCGCGTTGATAGCTTCCGTTTTATTACAGTCATATGACACATCAATCGAGACCGCATTGTTAGTTTTAATGAAGCAATGCAGATTGAATGTGAAAACCGCAACTGTTTTTTACTACGGAAACGGTGGCTATGGGAAATACAAACCCGACACGTCTTCTATGATGATTCGAAACATTTCGAATAACTAGCAGAAGAACCCGACACGTCTTCTGCTAGTTATTCGGAATTACAATCAGATGACACATGATAAAAGCGCTTCTTTAGACAATCATATCATCTTTTTTACTCTTTTCTTCGATTTCAACAAATCTTTCAAGATCATTCACCCCTTTCAACCTACCAAAACACATTAAACCCCTTCTTTTCTTCCCAAAACCAACCCGCAACGAATTTGACAACTGTGACAACTTATTAAAAGTATAAATTACCTCCAATCCTTTCCTGGTCAAATCACACAATATAAAGTTTAAACTTATCGTGTGTTGTAGTTTGGAAAGATGACCGAATAGAGATCTGAATAACAAACGATTGCGGTTTGTATTTCCCATAGCCACCGTTTCCACGTTTACATTGTTTAGTTATTCAGAATGTTTCGAATCATCATAGAAGACGTGTCGGGTTCTTCTACTAGTTATTCGGAATGTTTCGAACACGTTGGTATTTAAATACGAAGGGTTTAGTTAGAAGAATGATTGATGTTGAAACTGGTTTTACCTCATGAAAAGGAAAGAAACAAATATTTTTAGAGAAGAATTGGGATTCAAGGGTTTAGTTAGAAAATAATCCTAGATTGTCTAAAGAAGCGATTTTATCATGTGTCAAATGAATGTAATAAAACGGAAGCTATCAATCGAGACCGCATTGTTAATTTTAATGAAGCAATGAAGATTGAATGTGCAAACCGCAACCGTTTTTTACTACAGAAACGGTGGATATGAAAGTTGTATGCCCTAAAATCGCTGAAATCAAGTTAGTACAGTATATTGATATCAACAGGAGGAGATACCATACCCGAGTTGGATCATGAAGAAACGAAACCCTAACATTCATTGAGTGAGAATGTGTGCAGACAGAATAATCAGTAAGCAAATACACAATCTAGGATTATTTTCTAACTTTTCTATCTTGGAGATTCATATGACCAATGCCTCGATAACCTTGAACGAATGCTATCCCGATGTGAGGAAACTAACCTCGCCCTTTATTGGGAAAAATGTCATTTCATGGTAACGGAGAGAATAGTACTCGGTCACAAAATCTCAAGCGAAGGAATGGAGGTTGATCGAGCAAAAATAGACACTATTTCTCGATTACCACCCCATCCTCCGTTCGAGCTATCAGAAGTTTCCTAGGACATGCCGGATTCTATAGGCGATTTATCAAAGACTTTTCAAAAATCTCAAGACCTCTAACAAAATTACTTGAAAAAGATGCTTCATTCATCTTTGACAAGGATTGCAACCAAGCATTTCTCACACTAAAAGAAATGCTAATCAATACACCTATCATGATAGCGCCTGATTGGAAATTACCTTTCGAAATCATGTGTGATGCAAGTGACTTTGCAGTTGGAGCCGTCTTGGGACAAAGAAAAGATAAGCATTTTCACCCAATATATTACGCTAGTAAAACACTTAACAATGCACAAGAAAATTACACAACAACTGAAAAAGAGTTACTAGCTGTAGTATTTGCTTTTGATAAATTTCGTTCTTATCTTGTTCTTTCTAAAACGATAGTTTATACAGACCATGCAGCCATTCGTTATCTATTTAAGAAACAGGATGCTAAACCACGTTTAATCAGATGGATTCTACTCCTCCAAGAATTCGACATTGAAATAAAAGACAAAAGAGGAGCAGAAAACACCGCTACAGATCATCTCTCTCGCTTGGAAGAACCAGCTTTGGAGGCAACTAGGGACGAGCTAATCAATGAAAAATTCCCAACGGAGTCCCTAGAAATGGTGGAATACCGAGAAGAGCCATGGTACGCCGACTATGCTAACTATTTAGCTAGCGGAATAGTCGCGAAAGGATGGCCACATCATTGAAGAAAAAAATTCTTTGCCGATGTAAAGCATTATTTTTGGGAAGATCCTTATCTTTTCAAAATGTGTGCCGACCAACTCATCCGACGATGCGTACATGGTAGTGAAGCAAGAAGAATTCTCTGCCGTTGTCATGAAGGTCCATACGGATGACATCATGGTGTCGCTAGCACCGCGCGAAAGGTATTTAATTCAGGATTCTATTGGCCAACCATTTACAAAGACGCCCAAAGTCTTGTCAAAACATGTGATGCATGCCAACGATCAGGTAATATTTCTTCCAAACACGAAATGCCACAAAACGACATTCTTGTTTGTGAAATTTTTGATGTGTGGGGACTCGACTTTATGGGACATTTCCCACCATCAAAAGGAAACAAATAGATACTTGTGGCAGTGGATTACTTGTCAAAATGGGCCGAGGCCGAAGCCCTTCCAACAAATGATGGAAGAGTCGTGGTAAGATTCCTGAAACGATTATTTTCTCGTTTCGGAACTCCAAAAGCATTAATAAGTGATAGAGGTACCCATTTTTGTAACCATCAACTTGAAAAAATCTTAACAAGGTATGAGGTCTATCATCGGGTCTCAACAACATATCACCCTCAAACAAACGGACAAGCCGAAGTGACTAATCGAGGTTTAAAAAGAATACTTGAAAAAACCGTAGGATTAAATAAAAAAGAATGGGCCGATAAATTAGACGACGCTTTATGGGCTTTTCGAACTGCTTATAAAACAACAATAGGTACCACCCCATATAAGCTTGTCTATGGAAAAAGTTGTCATTTGCCAGTAGAAATCGCACACAAAGCCTACTGGGCAATTAAAAACGTAAACTTAGACATAGGAATTGCCGGTAAAAATTGATTTTGTCAATTAAATGAATTAGATGAATTGAGAAATCACGCATACTCTAACTCCGAAATTTATAAGGAAATAATGAAAAATTTGCATGATAAACACATTAAACCTAATGAATTTCGGGTAGGAGATCAAGTTCTATTATTTAATTCACGACTTCGATTATTTCCTGGTAAGCTAAAGTCTAGGTGGACGGAACCTTTTTCTATCACCCATATTTTTCCACACGGTGCAATTGAAATTAAATCTCGGAATGGAATTCCATTCAAAGTCAATGGCCGACGGCTAAAGCTTTATCAAGGATTTATTGAGGATGAAGAGGAGGAAATCTCGCTGCAAGCGGCCGAAGAATAAACGAAGGTTTGAGCATCGATATCATATCTTGTAAGTGGCGAACGTCGGAAAGGCCTCTAAATCGATTTTCGTGTTCCTCCGACTTATAACAATGTCAAGATGGCCAAGAAATTTACGAGATTCAACCAGAATGAGTGGGCTGCTCAAGTCCGGTTTGAAGTTCTCAAGACAAGGCCCGAAGAAAACCCACGACAACTCTGCCTTGAAACCTTAGAAGCAGTGGGACAACTCGACCGCTTCAACAACCTAGTCACTGGTCCACTCAGGGCAGCCCTTTGTACTAGACTCAACTCGGTCCACGAATACAACATGGAGTTCTACAGTACATTGGCATTCAAGGCAAGAGCTGAGCCGTTCGATAATGAGGGAGTGGAATTTCGTTGTGCTGGGAATGTGCTCTCAATTTCAATTGCACAATTTGGGGCAATCATTGGGTTATATGCTGAACAGGATGCGGGAGATGAGGAGAACACGAGTGGTCTCCGTGAACTCCCACCGGACCAACGTCAAGCAGCATGGGCTCAGATTGGGGAAGGACACTACAACCCAAGCCAGACCAAGAGCACACAGTTACGGGACCCTCTATACCGCTACATCCATAGGGTCCTAAGCAACTCCCTCTGCCAACGACATGACAGTACTGGTGTTGTAAGCTTGCGAGATCTTTTGGTCCTTCACTGCATTTACAACCGTGTAGCCCTTGATGTTCCATACCTGCTCCTACGCAACATGCACTTGAACCAACTAGCCAATCCCCCGCCCCTATCTTCTTCGGAGGGTGGGTTTACCGCCTCTTCAAGCATTTCGTGCAAGGGATGCCAAGGTCCTTCCATAGAGGCCCGTGGTCGGGGAAGGTGGATCTCGTCATATGCCGCTCGATGGGGATTATAAATGAAGCGGGTGACGAAACAATCAGATCTCAAACGGTTCAAGGGCATGTGTGGAACCCTCAGGAAGCTCTCGTCCTTCACGCTCTACAAATCCGTCCTCCTCCACAGTACCAGTATCAGCACCATGGTGATCCGGGCCAATCCTCCTCTCAAGGAGGTGGTTTTCCTAATTTTCAAAGTTTACATGATTTGTTGCAGGAAAACCTCATGTGCACCCGTAACACCTACAATATGCAAGCAACACGTACGCCAGAGTCGGAGTTATAGAGAGGAACATCTCCGAAATTCAAGATGACATCGGCAATATCCGGGAGTACATGGGCGATGATATGGATTGAGCTGGAGGCGTTGGTGGTGGCATTACACGGTTGAAGTACGTAACAGGTTAACCCCTTATCTCTCACAAACAATTTCATGGACTGCGTGCCATTGTTGAACAATTTACTTTTCCGTTAACACTGAAGGATTGTTCTGTGACCCAAACGAGTCAATCAGAAGAGTTCTTATCAATTCAAGAGGCGGAAACAGATGAATTGACTTGGAAAACAGCTTGTTTCACACTAAATTGTCTTGTTTATTGATTATAACAAGTTTCTAGATCAGTAGACACATCGGCAACACTTCGGTACCGGAAATACAAAAGTTACAAATGATTTCGCTTGAAGGGGTATTTATAGAGATGGTGATTTCGCTTGAAAGTGGCACTGACCATTTCAAGCGAAATTACCCAATTCAAACGAAATTACCAATAAATCCCAATTTCTCGAACTACGTGCCCTGATTTAACATTCTTAATACAAGACTCGTTACAAGACGAAGTCGACAGACGTATGCACCAACAGACTCCCCCTCGGATGTTGACGAGTCTTAAGTGTCAAGTCTTCACAGTCTTCAGTCTTTATCAGTATTTTGGCTTTCTTCAAAGTATTTGACAGTGTAAGCATCCTCAATCTTCTCTTTTCTTCTATCTTCAGGATCTGAAGCTGGCTCTTATCTCACTCGGATGTTAATCTACTAGCAAACTCCCCCTTGAATTGTGCTGGGATCGTAGTCTGGCTTTCACAGGTTTCAAGATCGTGATCTGGCTCACATCCTGTTCAGGTACTAGAATTCGCAACCTGGCTTTCTCATAGCCATAACCTGCACATTCTCTACCTCAAAGTAAGATTTTACATAATAACAATTTGACAAATTTAAACTTTTTCAAAAGACATCAATATAAGAAATAGTTTTACAATTTTAACCTTTGATGAACCACTTGTATGCAAAATATTCAAAATTTTCATTTCAATCAATCTTTTTCATTCCAAACAAATTTACCCAACCCTGTTGTTCATTATGTTTAGCACTCGGAATTTTGAAAATCAGCTTTCCAACATCAGTTGTCGAAAATCTTTTTGTATTTTCAAAAAATTATGCTAAAACACACTAAAATCTTTTTGAATTTTTGATATAAAATGAAATGCAGTAAAGAAATATTTAAGAACAATATTTTTGTGAGTTTGTGTAAGAGGATCATATCAGTTTATGAGACAAATCACCAACACTGTTAAGCTTTAAACATTTTAAGTTCTAAACGATTCACTTAGATTGTCAGTATACTGATCCACTTAAATTCTCACACAAGGTTCAACTGTTTCGAGATATGAGATTAATGTTTTAGAGACTTAAACTTATTCGCGTGTCCCACCTCAGAATATACTCCTGTATCCAGATCCCAATATTCAGTCTTACAGGTGAGTATACCTAGATGATATCTGTAAAGGAGTTAAATGCGAGGGCCGTGAGAGCCCAGGTCAGAACTTCCGTTCAGCAGAGAGATGACGACTTCGACTTTTGGTGGGTTCCCTTTAGAGAATCTTTTCTTCAACTTCACATGATTAGCATTTTGCAATGTTTCATCATTTTTATGCTGGGGGGGGGGGGGCTATTTTTCAAGCAAGCTGTAAAGTATTCTCCGGGGACTAGGCCATTGCTTTCGCAAAATCAGAAGTCCCAGGATAATACCCCAGATATCACTAAGCATAAAGACCTAGTATCTCAGAAAGAGGGGTCTTTCAAACAAGATTTCGGGGGTTACCCATATATCCGAGAGATGTTACCCACGAAATAAGTAAGTTTGAATTTTAGGTTTATATCTCGTCACAATCTACTAAATGTGCAAAAACCTACTGGCACATCATCAATGAGACCGTTTATCACATTTGACTTCCAATTCTTTAGCATGTTGTGATAGTCCACTGATGTACTATCATTTCCTCTTTTTCACAACAAAACTCATTTTTTATTTTATCATGTTTTTGCCTTTTTTCAAATTTTCTAATGTTTTTGGATTTTCTGAAATTTCTTACTCCCCCTACAATTCAAAATCATTTAAAGAAAATTTAAAAACAAACTGTACAAATAAAGTGACAACTGATATCGAAACACGTCAATTCGCCATCCACTTGGCATAAACAATCAGAACTCCCCCTTACAACAAACTATTTTCCCATTGTGATTTCAAAACACTTAAGTTTGTTTTAATCAAATGGTTTTTCCGGAAAATTAGTTTCGTTGATTTTACCACTTGTAAAATCGGGGTTCATCACATTGTTCTCCAAAATACCACTTGTAGGAAAAACAAATACAATTTAATGTCCTTGATTTACCACTTGAAAGTGAAAACCTTCTTCAACCACTTGTAAGTCAAAATATAACAAAATAAAGATACCACCTGTAGATTTACCATCCAAACAATATTCAAGAATGATGCCGATTCCTGCTCCACGAAAACCAACTAGGGAGCTCCGGCAAGTCAGGTTTTTAGTTTGAAAATCCTGTCACCCAAGCCTGACCATCCTTGGGTGATTTTGGTACACATCTATCCCACCATCTTTTTGATTGATAAAAATCTTTTGCACTTTTAACCTTTCCTTCAACCATCTTCCCAAAGATGTGTTTGACTTTCCCATTGAAAGCCTTTCCAGAATCAAATTCTCCTTTACCAGGGAAAAATTGACCTGAAATTTCAGTTTTACCAACCTTTAACTTCAAATTTTCTTTTGACAATTTAGGAAAGTTTTCATCGTTCATCTCAGGAACGGAATTCTCATTATTTTTCTCAACAAATGACTCCTCTGATTTTATGGAATCAGATTCAATGTCAGAACTACTCTCAGATTTTACAACCCATCTTTGTTTGTTTTCATCAACTTTTCTTTTGTAAAAACGTTTCGAAGTTTCACCAACTTCAAAATTTGTTGGTTGTTTCTTTCCATCAAAATGTTTTTCTTTCAATTTTGAGTTAAAAGTAACACCCTGTTTTGTGTTGTTGAACTGTTGGCAATTCCAAGCAATGTGTCCAATCTTGTGACATTTAAAACACATTCTTTTGTCAACTCTTGGAGCAAATTTCTTCACATTCTTCTTTATTTCAGCAAGAAACTCTTGATTTGACTGTTTCCATAATGGTTTCTTCTACTCATCTTCAGAACTTCCTCCTGCGACAAATTTTGTTTTTTGGTTTATAATTTTTCTCATTTTTATAATTTTCTGAAGAACTAAAACCAAGACCTTTCTTTTTGAAATTACTGTTATGGTTTGGTTTCTTTTGAAAACCAGAACCGTAACCTTTTTTCTTGTTCAACCGTTGTTGAACTCTTGAAGTGTACCTTTTAGGTTTTTCAGTAAGATTTAAATCTTTTATTTCAGAAACATTAATTTCTGTTAATTTGAAAACCTGTTTGATCATTTCAATTTTGACACTTCTTATTGGAAATTGCTCATCAGAATATAATTTGTCTGAATCATTCAAAATATATGCTACTTTGATTGGTCCATCATTCAAATTAGATTTTGATAACATGAATTCTTTATTGTAAACCCTTTTAACCGGTGAATTCAGACTCTTTTCTGATGAACTCAGACTTTCAGATTTAGACTCCGATTTTAACTTTTCATCCATATCCAACACCTGATCGACAACTTTCTTTAACAACTCAGACTCATGATCAGTGTCAGACACTGTGAATGTGACATCAATATTATTTGGTAACTCATCAATGGTTTCAGACTTTAACTTGATGTTGAGAGCCTTATTTAAACGTTCCTCATTTGGCTTTCTGGGATAATAACTTTCATAGATCGGAGGCGGACACCTGTTATACTTGACACTTTGTTTCTTACCAGTATCCGTATCTTCTGTCTTTTTATTTTGAAACGCTTCAAGACCTGCAACAGTAGGATAAACTCGATCAATCAGATAATCACAAGTTGTATAACTCTACAACAAACGTTTGATTCTTTCACTCTCAATCTTTTCAAATTCCAAATCTTGCTTCATCTTAGCACAGTCTTCAATATATTCATTGATGACCTCCTGCTTTGTCATTAATGTTGAGCTCATCATTGTCATTGCAGCATCTACTTCTCGATTTGTTTTGTTCAAAACATCGTATGACTCTTTCACATATTTTATATCTGACAACAAATTCTCTTTCTGCTCTTCCAGTTCATGAATCTTCTTGTCTTTATCACCACAATCTTTGCAAGACTCCAAACATTTCAGACAAGGTTTAATGACTTCAACTATCTTTTCAACCTCGACAACCTTTTCAATTTCAACAATTTTTTCTACCTCGACGATTTTCTCAACTTCGACGATTTTTTCAACTTCAACAATTTTTTCAATCTCAACAATTTTCTCTACCACTTTCTCCACTTCAATGATTTTTTCTAATACTTTCTCAATTACTGGTTCAACATTTACTCCTTCGGCTTCCATCTTTGCCTTTTCATCAACTATTTTACTTATTGCATCCAGCTCTCTTTTTAATCTGGTAATCTTCTTCTCATTCAGCATCTCAACTTTATCTGCAAAAAACAAATTAAAACTATCAGGATCTATTCCTTTTCTTGCTTTATTAAGATATTCTTCTTCATAATCGGTATCAATATCACTTCCTAAATCTGGAAAAATTGGTATTCTTTTCCGACTAGATTTGACATCTTCTTCTTCTAGAATTCTAGCAACAAGACCTGAACCGTGTGGAATATATTTATCCCAGCTAAAACCTGCAGCCACTTTCTCATCATCTTGATCAATGATACCAAAATAAGCTTTCTTATTTGCATCTTCGATCATTTTAGCATGAGCAGTTTGTGGTTCCTTTTGTTGAGTAATCTGATGAAAAATTGACTTTTGATAATAATCATTCTTTCCATCTTGTCTTCCTGTTGCTTCTTTGTTTTTTGCATTCTCATTTAAAATGTCCCTTACCTTTGCAACGAAAACATGTGACTTTCGATTTGTCAAACCCTATTGGAGATTCACTTATTCCCCGAAAATTATCTCTACCAGTGATTTGTGTAAATTGTTCTGCTCTTCGAACAACAATGGCTGAACACCACTTTACATCCATCAATTCAAGTTCTTCAGCATCAATCTGGTCATAACCCTCTTTAGTAAGCATCAGATTTCCAATCTTGCCACCAATCAAACTTTCATATGATTCTAACATAGCAACGAGTGATGTCATGTGTTGCTTTGCTATTTCCGGAGAAAGATTTTGACCATTTTGAATGTTCAAGGTAACACTGCACTGCAGATTTGTAGAATTCTATTGTTGAGGACTTGATGTTGTAAAATTTGGATCAAAAGTTGAATATGAGGACGAAGATCCACCACTTTGAGTCACAGTACTTCCCTTTGTTCCAGAAGAACTATCAACACTGAAACTAGTTTGAATCTTTAGGCTTGGAGTAACTTCAAATTTGTTTCCTCTGTAGTATAAACTGACATCTTGTTGAGCATTTGGATTCTTCATGATTGCTGTTTTTTGGATATCCAACTCGTGCTCTTCAATCTTCTGAATAAACTGTGCCAGATTCATATTTTCAGATTTTCTCGTGTGTTTAAGAATCATCAAATAAGTTCCCCATTTCTGCTGTGGTAATGCATCAGCAAGTTTATCAACCCATTCATCGTCGTCTTTCTTTATGTCCAATCTTCCCATTTCCAAAACAAGATGACAATATCTATCAATGGTCATTTTTGTTGTTTCGTGGTCAAAGGCTACAAACATGTCAAATGATTTCTTAAGTAAAGCCTTTTTGTTCTTGATCATATCTGCACTTCCTTTAAACTTTTGGATCAATGATGTCCAAATTGGCCTAGCAGTACCCTCATGTTGGAGCAAAACAAAGATATATTCTTTAATCGCTTGTTGAAGAATACTGATCATCATTTTTTCACTTGTATATTTCAGTTTATCAATCTCCGAAAAGTCACAAAACGCTTTTTCAAGCCCACGTTCATTTTTCGGTTTCTCATAATCTTTTTATAATGAACACCATGCGTCAAACTTGTAAGCTTGCACCCAGTTCTCAAATCTATTCTGTCATCCTTTAAAATCTTCAATGTACATAAGCTTTGGCGGTTTTTGATGAGTTCCCGTTTCATTCTCACTGTACAATGTTTCAGCACCTATAACTGGTGCAACTGGAGTAGCAAACGCATTGTAGAATTCCTCTTCCATGTTTCGGAAACAACGTATATATAAAAAAACAAGTTTCACACGAAATACAGTTTCAAACGGAATCAACTCTTGGTACGAAATCAACCTCTTCACACGGAATCACCTCTCAAACGGAATCACCTCTCAAACAGAATCACTTCTCAAACGGAATACCTATTTGGTGCGGAATTAGGTAATTTCGTGTGGAATTGTTCAAACGAAATTACACTCTGAAGCGGAATCAGGTAATTTCGTGTGGAATCAAAGGTACTTTTCAAGCGGAATAGCAATTTCAAGCGGAATAGCAATTTCAAGCGGAATCAAAGTGTTAATTTCGTGTGAAATGCTGCTGACGTCAGTTAATCCGAAATCATTTTCAAGCGAAATTACAATTTTTACCAATTTTAAGCCGAATTAAGGTCCAATTCTTTCAAGGATTCATTAAAACACAGTTTCGCACACAATATGTGAAATTCAAGTCATTTTGATCGTAAAATCTTGTGAATTTTGTAAAAGAAGGTGTAGAAGTCAGAAATAATGGCTGTTTTGGCAAGAACTCTTCCTCCTGAGCTCTGATACCACTTGAAGGATCGATTTGTGACCCAAACGAGTCAATCAGAAGAGTTCTTATCAATTCAAGAGGTGGAAACAGATGAATTGACTTGGAAAACAGCTTGTTTCACACTAAAATTGTCTTGTTTATTGATAATAACAAGTTTCTAGATCAGTAGACACGTCGGCAGCACTTCGGTACCGGAATTACAAAAGTTACAAATGATTTCGCTTGAAGGGGTATTTATAGAGGTGGTGATTTCGCTTGAAAGTCTAATTTCGTTTGAAATAGCCAATGGCCATTTCAAGCGAAACTACCCACTTCAAACGAAATTACCAATAAATCCTAATTTCTCGAACTACGTGCCCTGATCTAACATTCTTAATACAAGGCTCGATACAGGACGAAGTCGACAGACGTATGCACCAACAAACACTTTTAATTTCCTGCATTTTTCTTTTTAGTTTGTGTTGTGGACGATTGAACTTTTGGTAAGGTAGGATGTTTGTTATTTTGTTTAGTGTGGTATTTTTAAGTAAAACAGGTACCTACGAGGCTTGGAAGCACTAAGTATTAGTGCTACATAAGCCTGGAAACCAGAACCGAAAGCCAAAACCTGTTTTTGCGGACTGCAGATTGTCAACACGGGGCCGTGCCCAGCCAACACGCCCCCGTGTCCACCACCCTGTTGCTGCTGTTTGTTTAAAACCTGCCCAACACGGGGTCGTGTCCACCAGACACGCCCCCGTGCCCACCTTCTGTAAGTTTTCGTTACTGGCAGTCTGACCACCGGGCCGCCCTCATCCAGCACGGGGCCGTGTCCAGCTGCCCAGTAACACCAAAACCTTGTTTTTAACACCTTTTTACACATTCAATCAACCTAAAAACTTATTTTTGGAACACATTGAGGACAATGTGTAATTTAAGTATGAGGGGATGCTAAAACCTTGAATTTTGCAAGTTCCAATAAAGGTTGACTGAAATTTTATATATTTCTAAGCAAAAATTTTAGCCAAAATTTGGTTTTTGCTATTAACTGAAATTAAATGAACCAAACAAAAAACCATTAATCTAACCGAATAAACCAAAGTCATTAACTGAAAACAACTTGGTTGATAAAATATACTAACCAATGACTTTGATTTCAGTTTCGGTTAAGGATAATAACTAACCATGCACAACACACTGAAATGAATTAGTCGATTACTTTAATTTTTTTTAATATATGATACAAACAGCTTGGAGAATTATTCAATTCTATCGATCCAAGTCACCACCCATCAACAAAAACCAAAGATCCCGCCAAAACCCTTTCCAAAATTCAAACCTCTCAAAAAATTTCATCACACCAAAATCTCCCACTTTCAACAAATCACCACAACCGTCGGAACACAAATCTCACAACTTCACCCCCAAACCATTCACCAACCACCAATGGACACCACCGGCGACTCCATACCCACCGCAACACCTCCTCGGCTTTTCATCAAAGAAATGGTTATGAAAAACTTCAAATCCTACGCCGGTGAACAACGCGTGGGCCCATTTCACAAGGTCAGGGTTTTGTTTTTGGTTTTCGTTAAATGGGTTGTTCAAAGTTTGGATCTTTTTTGTTAGGGTTTGTGGGTTTCGTTTATTTTGTTGATTTGATTTGGAATTGGGTTGTTGTACAGAGTTTTTCAGCTGTTGTTGGGCCTAATGGAAGTGGGAAGAGTAATGTTATTGATGCTATGCTGTTTGTGTTTGGGAAAAGAGCCAAACAGGTATGGGTTTTCTAGGGTTTTGTTATTTTTTTTGAGGTGGGTGTTGGAAAAATTGGTTTGACTGGAACTGAGTCGAACTGGCAGGTTGTAATTGGGTTGGGGACCTATGCTTTGACACCGTTAAATTCAAACCGGACCGGCTAAAACTGGTTTCAAACCTGGGCCTGAAACAAAACTGAACTAGCTAAAACTGGTTTGAAACCGGGTTTGCTTTATTTGACAGTTAAAACCAAGGTTGGAGAACTCGCTAGTCTGCCAGTGAGGTGGGGACTAGCGACTACTCGGGATTAATCGGATCGGGTTTTTTATATGTAATTTTCAGTTTTATGTATACATATACACATATTTATAGGTAAATATTTTAAGTAGCTAGGTTTTAACTCTTACTCAACTTATTTTTTTTTAAGTATACAAGATTAATTGTTGGAATTCACATGGTTTGGTTGGAAACTGGCTGGAATTTAGAGGTTTTGGCTGGAATATACAGTTTTTTTTTGTTGGAATCTGGCCTGAATCGCCAATGCGATTAATGGACCGATTAACGAAAAATTACTCAGTTATTGGCCGACTAGCGATTAATCGCCCACTAGTTGCCACCTAGTCGTGATTTTTATGACACTGGTTAAAACTAATGTTTGTTGTTGTCTGAAAAATGTTGCAGATGCGTCTTAACAAAGTCTCGGAGCTTATTCACAATTCAACAAACCACCAAAATCTCAACAGTGCACGCGTATCGGTTCATTTTCAGGAAATTATTGATCTGGTATGTAATGGTCTCTGTTACCGGCTTTCAGTTTGGTGTGAGTTGACTATTTGAGTGATTTTGGTGTGTAATGATTTCATTTGGATGATTATAGGAAAATGGATCATATGAAGTTGTTCCAGGAAGTGATTTTGTAATAGCGCGTGAAGCGTTTCGCGATAACTCTTCTAAATACTATATTAACGGACGCGACAGTAAATTTACCGAGGTTACTAACAAGCTGAAAGGGAAAGGAGTTGACTTGGACAATAATCGGTTCTTGATTCTTCAGGTCTGGCAGTTAGTGCAACAAAGTTACATCTATTTATGCGTTTGTTACAAGTGTTGAATTGCATTTTGCTGAATGTTTGTAGGGTGAGGTTGAGCAAATTTCGCTTATGAAGCCAAAAGCTCAAGGTCCCCATGATGAAGGCTTTCTTGAATATCTGGAGGATATTATTGGAACTAACAAATACTTGGAGAAAATAGAGGAATCCCATAAGCAGTAAGTTATGATTCATGAGTTTGTTACGTATTAGTTTAGGTGGCATTTGTATGCTTAGTTTTAAAAGGCGAGCTTAAAGGATTCTATGATATTTATGTAATAATGTAAAAACAATAAAAAGGATGAGAAAGTTATAAAAGGTTTACGTGATAAAAAGGTTCTTATGTAAACAGACGAGAGAGACATAACTTCTGTTGTAATTAACAGCGAATGGTGGACGATAGCGTCAAGCTACTTATACGCTACGTAGCGATCATGATAAAATAGCGAGCACTATTTTATGTTTAGCGACACTAGAAGAAAATCTTAGAAATATTTTATATGTATGTTATATCCAAGTACACAGTTTTCTATGTATATTTAACAAAAGACCTAAAATCCCGCTATTTTATACCTACAAAATCCCTCTATTTATATTAAAACAGAAAAAACAACAAACCTAAAATCCTGCTATGGAGGTGCCAAAATTAGATAGCGACACATGAGCGCTTCGCTACGCTATTCGCACACACACGTTTTCACATTCAAAAACACACACACAGAGTAGCTAAATTAGGGTAAAACAGTCACCAGAATCTCAACTGTCGCATCCGGCTGTGGGAGACACGCCCCTCTCCGTCGACAGCGACGAGCTCCGCCGTGACGGCGGAGAAGGCGTTTTCGTTCATATCGAAAGGATGGAGAGAAGTGAAGGATTCAACGGAAGCAGATCTATAGTTGATGAAAGACAGAGCGAATCGTTTAAAAACCTAGCGTCATCGTTCGAGAATTTTCTGACGTCAGCGTCCAGATCGAGCTTTCCGGTGGCTGCTGTAACGAATTCGTTGTCGCTTACTCCGGTGGAGATTGATTTTGTGAAGAAGTTGCAGCCGAAAATGTTATGTTAGGTAGTTAGTTATAACTTGTCCATAGTTAATTATAGACTTATAGCATGACATGAGTTGTATGACTAGTTTATTGATGCTATTAGATGTTTGAGAACTCCCTCTATCTGTTCATCATACATATTTCATAAACTGATAACAGTAAATGCTTTGGAGCGCCTGACGGTTTTTTTTAAAGTTTGTATGACATTGACTTTGAGTTATACTATCGAATGTTGTTTTGTTTCTAATGGGTGTATGTTCTCTTTTCTTTTGGTGTATTAGTCTTGAAGAGCTTAACGAAAAGAGGTCCGGGGTGGTGCAGATGGTTAAGTTAGCTGATAAAGAAAGAGAAAGTCTAGAGGTTATAACTTACAACAAGCCTGTTATATATCGTATAGTAACTAATTCACTATTGTTAATATGTTATCGTAAAGTTATTAACATGATTGATACTTTCAGAGTGTTAAGAATGAAGCAGAAGATTACATGCTTAAGGAACTGTCATTGTTAAAATGGCAAGAAAAAGCCGTAAAATTTGCTTCTGAGGAAAACACGGTGAAGTTGGAAGAGATTCGAACGAACGCGTCTGGCTTGGAAGCTAACTTAACGTCTGAAAGGTGATTGTCGTCTTAATATCGTTAAATGACAGTTTTAACTTTTAACTTATAAGTGCATTTTCCAAATGTTTTATAATACAATTGGTCGTTATATTTGCTTAGGGAAAAGATTAAGGAAAGTAAGAAAGAATTGAAGGAGCTCGAGACGATGCATAATAAGTACATGAAACGACAAGAGGTTCGTGTGTTTACTCTGTGTGACATTATCCTAACAACCCCTAAACTTTATTTTGTTGTTGCGTTTTTAAGGAACTCGACACTAGGCTTAAACGATGCAAGGATGATTTCAAGGAATTTGAACGACAGGATGTGAAACACAGAGAAGATTTAAAACATGTGAAACAAAAGATTAAGAAAATGGATGAGAAAGTTGAAAAGGTAATTTGTGTGTATATACATATACATACATATATATATGTATAAAATATTATATAATTTAGCTTTAATGTTTTATTTTTCTGCTTTAGGATTCAGCAAAGATCATTGACATCACTAAGCAATCTGAAGAGTCAGCTGATGCAATCCCGAAACTAGAGGAAGATATTCCGAAACTGCAAAAAATATTATCGGATGAGGATAAAATATTGGAGGAAATTATAGAGAGCTCTAAAGGTATGTTCTTAACTTCTTATGCTCACACACAAACTGAATATCGAAACACGTTGTATTTTATTATTAGTAAGGTGATTTAAGATTTAGATACTGACCTGATAATAATTTGGCAGCTAGTATTGTTATATTTAAAATTTGAATGATTATGCATCGTTTAACAGTTGAAACCGAGGCATTCCGTACCGAGGTTGCCAAAGTTCGTGCTGAACTCAAACCGTGGGAAGAACAACTGATTGAGCATCGAGGAAAACTTGACGTTGCATCCGCCGAAAAACAACTTTTGTCTGAGAAGGTGAGAGACATAAATAAATGCTCTCTGCTTCAAAAGTAAAATAAACAAAATTTTACTTAACTGTTTTTGATGTTTGCAAAGTCAAATCAACAGATTGAAACCATTTAACTTGTTTTCATTATTTATCATGTTTACGTAGACAACATATTCTGATTTGTTGCTTTCTTACATTTTAGAATGTATTTTTATTTATATTTTTGGTTTCTTCTTTAAGCTTGAATTGTTGAGTAAATTGCAAGTTAACGGGTTGGTCAACAGTCAACTGGTTTATAGTCTTTATAATGTTTCTGTTTAGTTTTAATAAGTCATAAATAGTCAAGGGACTAGAAGTGACAAGTTTGGGAAGATTGTGCTGAAATTGTAAACTGTTTGTTAATGGATGTTAACAGATTAGCTCGTTTTCATTCTTGTTCTTTCACTTTTACAATTACACTCTTGTAATCCTTTTTAGCATGGTTGCAAAAGTCGCTAGGCGCTCCCTAGTCGGTCGACCAGGGAGTTGAGAGTACTCGGTCTAGGCGGAGAGTACTCGGACATGTTAAATTATAAATAAATTACTTTTTGGAGATTAAATATATGTCAAATAACATAAATTTACTAATATTTATAACAAAATATGTGAAAATGATATTCATTCCTTAATATGATGGGCATAGAAAAGTTTTTAGTTCTCGAATAAAGTTGTTAGTTGGTGATAATCTGATCTTGTATTTCTGTAATTTCTATGGTGTTTATAACATGAATATTATTGATTATTGGCTTCAATTCTTGCGTGTTTCAGCACGAAGCAGGTCGAACCGCGTATTCAAACGGTCAGAAACAGTTGGATGAGATACAGAAGAGAATCATAACGAATACTCCACGGATAGAGGAAATGAAAACCAGATTAAAGAAAAACGAGCTTGAATCATCAAAAGCTCATAAAGTAGAACAAGTATGCAACTTTAGGCTCTTTAGCATAAGCAGTTTTGTATTTTTATTAATTAGTTGATTAATAAAAAATGTGTCGAATTTGCAGGAATGTTTAAAAGAACAGGAGGAATTGATCACTCGTGAGCAAGCTGCAATACAAAAATATACCGAGCTTAAATCTGTCATGGAAACCGAAAAGACTCAGGGTTCTGTTCTGAAAGCATTATTGCAAGCAAAAGCTTCAAATTCAATAGAAGGAATTTACGGAAGGATGGGCGATTTGGGAGCGATTGATGGTATGTTTTACTCTAGAAATGTGTTTTTTTTTAAAATATTTGTGTTTAAAAAGTTCCAGAATCTGACGTGAGTTCTGTTTTCAGGGAAGTATGATGTGGCTATTTCAACAGCAGTTCCTGGACTTGATTATATTGTGGTCGAAACGAGTGCAGCAGCACAAGCATGCGTCGACATGCTTCGCACCAACAATCTCGGTGTTGCTACATTCATGATACTGGTATGATGCTTCCTTTGTGGCATTTTAGTTTCTGTCTCATGTTATATCTATAACTCTATAAGCAACCGTAGTTTTAGTTTTAAAAAGCGCGCTTGAGGCCCTCAAGTGAGGTGGTCGTTGCTTCTGAATTGGTTTTAAAAACTGAGGCACAGGTGTTGGGGCTTTTTCGCTCAGCGCGTAGAGTAAATACAAGAAGCGCCCCAAAAGCACTGATTTTAGGGTTTTTCTTGGGGGGGGGGGTCTTGCTATGCAGTTAATATCGGTTAATGGTCCCCATGTCAAATATCTCGGTGATATTGACCGATATAAACGATACATCACCGATATTTGTCCAATATATGACCGACATTTGACCGATATATCACTGAATTGTTAGTGTGAAATTGCTATATATATAAATTCTGCATGATATTAAAATTACCAATATCCCACCGATATCTCGCCGCGATAATATATGGCTATATCTCAAATATCGGTCTTTGACCGATGTCTGATATTTTACTGCATTAACTGCATAGGTTTCTGGCCTGAGGCGCGTGCCTCATGTACCTGAGGTGTTTTTATGCAGAAAAATGTTGTACCTTGGGTTTTCGGGCTTGTACATGTAGGTAAAATGGTATAAAAAAACTTATTTATAGCAATATTTTGGGTACGAAAAGGCCACCACTTTTGGGCGTCGCCCTTGATTTTAGACCTCATCGCTTTTGTGCGCCTATCGCTAATATGTTACTAATTAATTATGCAATTATTCCTTTAATTACCCTTCCCAATAAAAAGTTTTCTAAATCAATCAGTATATCTTTAAGGGTAATATAGGCATTCTGCTAATTAAAATCATTATTGAGTTGTGATTTTTTTGTCTGTAGATAATTATGTTGGACAAGAATAGTGTGTTAATTATGATTACAGTAACATAATTCTTATAATAAAACTATATAAAAGGTTGTATAGTTTAAATACAGACTTTGGGTGACTCTGAATCCGTTTTACTCGTTCCCGTGCTTCTTATTTTTTTGTTTGACCCATTTGAAATTAAAAAAAACCAAAATCTACCCATCCGTAAGTAAATGGATCACAATCACAGCTTTTACATAAAACTATATAGAAAGGTTTATGCATTAACTCATTAAATACAGACTTTAAAGTTTAAACAACTACTCAACCCGTTCGACCCATTCTCCGCTTTTACCTAGTTTTTCTATATGACCCGGCCCGTTTGAGATAACTAAAAAACCTATCCAAGTTGACCCATCCATAAGCAAACGGATCAAAATCACCACTTTGATTACAAATGCATACTTGAACTGCAACTTTTTTTATCGATGAATCTTCTGAAAATGGTTGCAACGCCTTGGCGCCAGGTGGTAGTTTTGTACTTTTGTGTCAAACATCATCTATCGCATATGTTGTTTGTCATGATCTTGTTGTTTGTTTGTCATTTTTAACCATATGTTCATGCAGGAAAAACAAATGAACCAAATGTCGAGAATGAAAGAAAAAGTAAGCACCCCGGAAGGTGTTCCGCGTCTTTTCGATCTAATAAAGGTGCAAGACGAAAGAATGAAACTCGCGTTCTTTGCAGCGATGGGTAACACCGTTGTTGCGAAGGATAAAGATCAGGCGACACGTATTGCGTACGGTCCGGATAAAGAATTCAGACGTGTTGTCACACTTGACGGTGTTCTTATCGAGAAATCAGGAACCATGAGTGGTGGTGGAAAACCACGTGGCGGTAAGATGGGGACTTCCATAAGAGCCGCTAGCGTTTCCAGTGAAGCCATTGCAGAAGTCGAAAACGAACTCGCTCAAATATCCCAAAAGTTGAAAAACGTAAGGCAACAGATTTCCGAAATGGTCCGGCATTACAAGAATTTGGAAAGAGAAAACACCGATCTTGAACTCGATATAGCGAAAAGTCAACAAGAGGTAAAGGCTCATTGAAAACGTTATGTAAATTGACTTCATGAGTCAAAGTTCTAATTCGTATTCCAATGTGACAGATTGAAAGTTTGAATTCACAACAAAAAGATCTTGCAAAGCAACTCGACTCTCTAAAGGCGGCTGCGGAGCCGAGTAAGGCTGAACTTAGTCGAATTGATGAACTTACGAAGATTATATCGAAAGAAGAAAAGGAGATCAAACGGTTGACCGAAGGGTCAAAGCAGCTTAAAGAGAAGGTTGATATCGTTATCGTATCATATCATATATATTATATAATTCTGTCAAAACTACGTTTAAATATATCGTTAACTAAAAGCGCAAATACTGTTTAGGTGTTGGAGCTTCAAAGCAAAATCGAGAATGCAGGCGCTGAACGGTTAAAAAGCCAGAAGTCGAAGGTTACCAAAATTCAAAATGTAAGTACAATAGATTAGTCGACTGTTTTATCGTGTTTTTTTTTTTGAGTATGCTGATGTTTTTGCTCCCATTAGGACATTGATAAAAACAGCACAGAGATCAATCGACACAAAGTTCAAATAGAAACGGGTCAAAAAATGTTGAAAAAACTAACGAACGGGATTGAGGAATCAAAGAAGGAGAAAGATAAACTAATTGCGCAGAAGGAACATTTGCTTGAAACGTTTAAAGAGATAGAGCAGAAAGCGTTCAAGGTTCAGGATGATTATAAGAGGACAGAAGAGGTTAGTATTTACTACTGTCATTTATTAAAGTTCCCATTGATTTGAGTTTTTTTTTTTAAGTTATTTTGTTTTGTTTTGTTTTGTGTAGCTGATAGATCAACACAAGGCTGTGCTTGGAGAAGCGAAATCCAATTATGAAACGTTGAAGAAGACGGTAGATGAGTTACGGACATCTGAGGTATTAGACTTATAAATTATTGCTTCTTTTATATTACGAGAGTTGGTTAAGTCGGTTGACTAATGGGTTGGGTGATGGTTACATTTAGGGATTTTGGTACATGTCAATACAGGTTATATTTTTAATTAATAGTTACGTGTCAAATATTTTTAAAGCTCGAGCTCGGCTTGTTTACTATTTATTGATTAAATATATATTATAATTATTATTTTATATATAATTTATTTATTTTTCGTAGATTTGTAAATAGTAATTAATATTATTTGAATATATATTTAATATATTAATTAAAAAATTATACAAACAGTGGCCTCGTTAAGGCTCGCGAGCCGGCTCGAGCTCGATAAGCAAAGCTCAGCCCGTTTAGAGCTTTTTGTTGAGTAGCTCGGCTTGTTTGCACCCCGTATACTAATTCTGTGATAATCCAACTTTTAAAGTAAGACAATTTGGAGGTCTTATGCATTAACGTTTTCACATTGGGGACTTTTGTCCTCTCACCCATTGATAAAACACAACATAAATCGACCCATTCATAAACGAGTCGAAATTACGGCTTCTATATAACACGTATTGGAACAGGTTGATGCTGATTATAAGTTACAAGACATGAAGAAGATGTTAAAAGAGTTGGAAATGAAAGAGAAAGGATACAAGAAAAAGGTTGACGAATTAAACAACAGTCTTTCGAAGCATATGGAACAGTAAGTCTTAGATATTAACCGCTTCTTGACACATTTAAAACATCCAAATTTTAACATAATTCTTTTTTTAATTTTTGCAGAATTAAAAAAGATTTAGTGGACCCCGAAAAACTTCAAGCCACACTTGCAGACGAATCTTTCTCTAACGGTTCCGATCTCAAAAAGTCACTAGAAATGGTGGCACTACTCGAAGCACAGATGAAAGAGATGAACCCTAATCTTGATTCGATCGCAGAGTAAGAAATGAGAAATCATGTGCATAAAGTCGTAAAATAATCAGTTTGTTATTACATGTTTGTTTTAAACTGTTAACTGTTTTTTTATTGCTTCTGTTCACAGTTACCGGAACAAAGTAAGCGTATACAATGAGCGTGTCGAGGAGCTTAATGTGGTAACCAATGAACGCGACGAAACGAAAAAACAATATGATGAGTGGAGAAAGAGAAGGTACGTTTTCTGTTTTCGGGTGTTTGGATTTGTGTTCTGAAAGCGATTCTTGTATACTTATATACTGATTCGGTTCCGTCTTTCAGGCTAGATGAATTCATGGCAGGGTTTAACACCATATCTCTAAAGTTGAAGGAAATGTATCAGGTTTGTTATATATATATATATATATATAAATATATTAATATGTTCAGGCTAGATGAATTCATGGCAGGGTTTAACACCATATTGACAATTATTAACTTCTTTTTTTATTATTAATATGTTCATTCATCATGTCATATTCTTTTTTTGATTAAATATGAGGCAACTTATATCATAATATTGTTACAGATGATCACTCTCGGGGGTGATGCAGAGCTCGAGTTGGTGGATTCTCTCGATCCGTTCTCCGAAGGTGTCGTATTTAGCGTTAGACCTCCGAAAAAAAGTTGGAAAAATATTGCTAATTTATCAGGAGGGGAAAAGGTACGATACACCCAATTTTCTAATTTTATTTTTTGCAATACGACGGTTGTTTAACCGTTTTAACTAACAAACAGACATGTTGGTTCTTAACACTGATTCCTAAACGACATTTTACCGTTTATTTTTTACTTTTACTTTGACTTTCTACTTACACTAAATGTATAAGATTACTTGATTAAATTCTTTCCAACATACGCGCAGCGTTGCTCTATGTAATCATTATTTTTTGTTTGTATTACAACTACTTGTTTGTTCCAGACTCTGAGCTCACTCGCGCTTGTTTTTGCACTTCATCATTACAAACCAACGCCACTTTATGTTATGGATGAAATCGATGCTGCTCTAGGTATGTTCTTTATATCATGGGTGACTCCTTATTTATTTTTATTATTTCCATACAATAATTCGCTGCGATTTTGGCTGATAGATTTTAAGAATGTTTCAATCGTGGGTCATTATGTTAAAGACCGTACAAAGGATGCACAGTTCATCATCATCAGGTAAATATATATCATGTGACATTTGTTAAACATTGTTTATATTGTTTTAACCGCGCTTATCATATGCAGCCTAAGAAACAACATGTTTGAGTTGGCTGACCGGCTCGTGGGGATATACAAAACCGACAATTGCACCAAGAGCATCACTATCAATCCAGGAAGTTTTGTGGTTTGTGAAAAGGCTGCTTAAACTTAAAACCGTTTGTGAACTTTTCAAAGTCTTCAAGATTAACCCTTATTGTTGTGTTTTCGTCTTTTAAGTTAATGTTCTTATCAAGAAATACATGTTGCAATTTGCTTGATTGCAGTTCTGTATAATCACATGACATTATGCTATGTTAATACTTGATTTGGTCTTATTGTATCTACCTACTGCAAACATTTTTCAAGTTTCTTTTTGTTAAATCTACCCCTAAACTAGTCTAAGTGCATAAACCAAAGTAAGTACTGAAAGATCACATTTAGTCATAGATTGATCATTTTATCTGTGTAAATTAATCTCTATCAATAATTGTATTTGTGCTTCTAATTATTTCTGTAGGCCATGTTGAAGAAAATCATGATATAGAATTTAATATATATTAAATGTTACTTTTTTTTTTCTTATCTAAATCGTACAACACATTAATCTTACTAAAACGTTTGGGTATGTTTGGCATGAAGCTTTTAAGAGCTTCTAGCTTTAAGCTTTTAAGAAAAAAAACTCATACTCAATAAAAAAACCTTGTTTGGTTGAAGGAGCTTGAATCTTTTAGGTTAGGAACTTGAAGCTTTTGGTTGAACGCTCCTACTAGTAGCGTTTAGAAGGAGCTACAAGCTTTTAGGGGAAAAATGACTATTTTAACCTTTAAAGATAATGAAATTTTTAATGCACAACCTTTTTAATTTTTTAGTTATGTCTATTTTGGTCATTTTATACATTTTATTAAAAGCTCCAGCTACTTTGCCAAACACCAAATATATCTAAAAAGTTATAACTACCAGCTACAGCTACCGGCTTCCAGCCATAAGCTAACAGCTTCCAGCCACCAGCTAGTTTTGCCAAACATACTCTATATAAAGATAACCAATTTGAATTTATCCTTTCATGAATGTATACTCTAATCATGTTAGGTATAACACAATATTCTAATGAATTCAAATTAGGCATCTTTATATGGACGCCTCAATAAGATAAGGGTGTGCAATAATCGAACTGTTAACCGAAACCAAACCTAAATTAACCGAAAGTTGGTTATTTTTTTACTATCGGTTAACCGAACCGAACCATTTATATTTTCATATATTTTTAGCTTTTATCTCCATTTCATGTTTTATACTTTCATTTCATTTCATGTATTTATACCTTAATTTCATTTATTTATACCTTCATTTCATGTATTTATACCTCCATTTCATTTATTTATACAGTCATTTCATGTATTTATACCTCCATTATATGTATTTCTAAGCAAAATTTTTGGCCCTTGTTTGATTTGGTCATTAACCGAATCGAAAACTGACAAATTAACCGAACTGATTAACCAATGACTTAGGTTACGGTTAATGCTAATAACCGAACCGAACCGTTGCACATCCTTAGATGGTGAGGCTTTATGCATCTAACAAGCGCCCATCGTAAGCCTTATCAGCAGAGTGACATTGCTGATATTTAAAATTTAATTCATAAATAAATATTTCAAATTTAAGTTGACTTCATTTGTTTACCAAAGAAACATAAAAATATGAGTAAATTGTCAAAATTGCCTATGAGGTTTGGTCATATTTGGTAGTTTCATTCAAAACATTTTTTTTTGTACATTATTGTCTTTTACTTTTGAGATTTTGTCATTTTCATCCAAACGTCGAACTCTTTTGCCAAAATCGTCCTTGAGGTTTGAGATTTTTTGTCATTTTCATCTAAATAGTAAATATTTGACAAAAAAAAAACCCCAAATTAGACGTTTGGATGAAAATGACAAAAAATCTCAAAAGTGAAGGACAATATGGTACCAAAAAGTTGTTTTGAATGAAACTGACAAACATGCCCAAACCTCAGGGACACAATTTACTCTAAAAATATTACGCGTGGTCCTTCAAGATTCATTGTAGAGAAAGTAATCATAGATACAAAAATATAAACTCAAATCTATATTTGATATAACCAATTAACTAGATTAGAATTTTATATGATCATATAAGAGCTAAAAACTAATTACCACAATCAATAATCTTCATATTTACTACTCTAAAAATGTTAGAAAGTAACAATATGTGGGTTCCATGTCCCCTCATCCACAAAACGAGTTATGATAAAAAAGCCTCATTCTATGATATTTGAATTGGTAATTTTTTAACGAAACGAGTTATGATAAGAGTCTTTAATGATCATAATATGTTTTTTTAATCACATAAATGATCATATGATACATAAATTGCATAAAGTCTCATGTTTTTATAAAAACAGTTATAGTTTATAAATACTATGGTATGTCTAGATATAAATGGAAATAAACTTTCTTAAGTGGAGCTTCTCCAACATAACTAAATTATAAGGAAAAGGACTAATATATAAGATAAATCATCAAGATGCTTTCCTTAACTTATCATTCTTCCATTACGTGTCTAAACTCAAAACATTTTAGACATGTTTTAAACCCAACTTTCCTAATTGCTTAAAGTCATTATAAGATAGAAAATATGTTTGAGTGTGATATTGTGAAAGGTGCAATGACCCTACACTACGGTTTTAGAAAGAGGCCCATAATTTATCATGTTAATGAAAATGGCGTTACTATTCGAAAAGATACGATTTAAGAGAAAGTGTAAAATACAATTAGGTTTAACGTACGTTGCGTACGCTGTGAAATTATAACATGCGGATTCTGGGTATACAACATGCGGTTTTCTGGATGGGAGGTAAATTCGCATGTACATGAAAAAAAAAAAAAAATCCCGCATGTTAAAAAAATTTAGACGCATATTGGAAATTTGTTCGAGTTTATGAAGAAGTGTCCGAGTTTGTGAAAAAAGTAGATGCATGTTGAAAAATTTGTCCGAGTTTATGAAGAAGTGTCCGAGTTTGTGAAACCGCATGTTGAAAGTGTCCGGGTTTGTGAAGCCGCATGATGAATCGTCCGAGTTTGTGAGTCTTCCGAGTTTATGACCTCAATTCCGCATGTTATATTTCACAGCGTACGCATCGTACGTTAAGGCCAATTGTACGTTAACCAACCCGTATGATTTAAAAAGAAAAAAAGAATTATGCACCTGTTCCTAATGAACTTTGTAGTCAAGATGACAAGAAAAGGACATGGAAGAATTTTAAAGCAAAGCTCCCTCTTTATAATAATTTACCAAGATTTTTTTTAAAAGGATGTCATGTGTGAAACCTAAAATGAAATTTGAATTTTTTTAACAAGTCGTTAATTAAATCCTCAAGTAATGGATGCTAAGATTGAATTATTTGAACAATAATATGTTGATGAAAAAACTAATTGTAACTAAGCAACAACAACAACAACAACAACAACCATACCCAGTAAATCCCACAAATAGCAAAGCTACTTATAGGGTCTGGGGAGGGTGGGATGTAGACAGACCTTGCCTCCATCCCTAGGGATAGAGAGGCTGCTTCCAGAGAGACCCTCGGCTCCAAAACGCACATCATACAAAAACACCAAGACAAATAATATAGACACAAGCAGTCTCACATACCAAGAAAGTGATCAGAATGACACAATATAATGTAAATCATGTATAATAGTATACAACCTCAATTGGGCATAAACACAAGGCAATCACCGGAAAAGTCATACGTCCCTAAAATACACCTAAGACATTACTGCAACATCCTCTAGAAGTCCTTAACCTTAATTCTACGCCTCCACGAAGTCCTATCTTGGACCATGTCCTCAGAAAGATGCAACTCTAGTAAATCATGCCTAATCTGCTCATCCCATGTCAGTTTGGGTCTGCCTCTTCCTCTCCTCCCCTCCACAGTAAGAGTTTCCACTACTCTAACTGGTGCCGTCGTTTCCCTCCGCTTCACATGCCCAAACCAACGCAATCTCCCCTCCTTAATCTTATCTGAAATACTAGCCACTCCTAATTTTTCCCTAAAAACCTCATTTCTTATCCGATCTAACCTCGTGTGTCCACACATCCACCTCAGCATCCTCATCTCTGCTATCTCCATCTTGCGCGCTTGTGTCTTCTTGATAGCCCAACAATCTGTTCCATATAGCATAGCAGGCCTAACTGCTACCCTGTAAAATTTCCCCTTTAGTTTAGTTGGGAACCTTCTATCGCACAATACCCCACTGGCTGCCTTCCATCTACACCAGCCAGCCTGTATGCGATGGGTTACATCACTATCTATGTCACCATCTCTTTGGACAAACGACCCCAAATACTTAAATCTAGTTGCTTGCGGGATCAATTGATCCTCAATGGTGATCTGGGTGTCATCGTTATCGGCTACACCACTGAAATCACAATGTAGATACTCAGTCTTAGATCGACTAATCCTTAGGCCCTTGCCCTCTAGAGCTACACGCCACTCCTCTACCCTTGCGTTCAGGCACTGTTTGGTCTCTGCAATCAACACAATATCGTCTGCAAAAAGCAAACACCATGGAACTTTCTCCTGAATCAACTGGGACAACTCATCCAAGACCACCGCAAAAAGAAAAGGACTTAACGCAGACCCCTGGTGGAGTCCTACCTCCACCGGAAAGAAGTTTGTATCCCCTACAGGCGCGCGGACACTAGTTTCCGTTCTATCGTACGTATCTTTAATTATGTCTATATACTTCCCAGGTAGCCCTCGACCCTCCAAACTATCCCAAATCAGTTGCCGTGGGACAGTGTCATATGCCTTTTCTAGGTCGATAAACACCATATGTAGATCTTGCTTTTTCGCTCTATATTTTTCCATCAACCTCCTTAGAATATGTATCGCTTCTGTAGTTGACCTCCCTTTCATGAATCCAAATTGGTTTACTGAAACCTGAGTTTCTCTTCTAATTCTAGTTTCGATTACCCTCTCCCAGAGCTTCATAGTGTGACTTAGCAATTTAATCCCTCTGTAGTTCCCACAACTTTGAGCGTCTCCTTTATTCTTGTATAAAGGCACCACAACGCTACTCCTCCACTGATCTGGCATTTTTCCAGTCTTGAAAATACGGTTGAACAAAAGTGTTAACCATCTGACTCCTTCTTCCCCCAAGCACTTCCACACCTCAATCGGTATGTTGTCCAAACCCACTGCCTTGCCTCTTCCCATCTTCGTGAGTGCCATCTTCACCTCTTCGTGTGTGATCCTCCTGCAGTAGCAATTATTCTGTTGTCGTCTCTGAGTCCCGGGATTGCTGCTATCTTGTTGGTATGCCCTACAGTCGTTGAAAAGATTATGGAAGTATGTTTGCCATCTCAACTTAATGTCATTTGCCTTGACTAAAACCCGTCCATCCTCTCCTTTGATAAAATTTACTGCTCCTAGATCTTGTCTTCTTCGCTCCCTAGCTTTGGAAATCTTGAACATAGCATGCTCCCCCTCTTTCGTATCCAAACGTTCATACATTTGTTTATAGGCTGTGTTTTTTGCCTCAGTCACCGCCTTTTTCGCTTCCCTTTTTGCCTTCTTGTATATCTCCCTTACCCGCAGCCGCTCCTCCTCACTTGTGCACCTCAATAGGTCTCTAAAACTCTGCTGCCTATCCTTTATTTTGGTATGCACGTCCTCATTCCACCACCAGGACTCCTTATGCCCACTAGTCTTTCCTGTTGTGACCCCTAGCGTCTCATTCGCTACTGTAGTGATCGTAGTCGCCATAGCCTCCCACATACCGTTTGCGTCGTCACCTAGTTGCATCGATGTCATCGAGTTAACTTTATCTCTAAACATCATAATTTTTTCTCCCTTCAAGTTTCCCCAACGGATCCTAGGTCGGGTTTTCATCTCCCCCTCAGTAAGCCTTACTTTTAGGGCTATATCTGCTACTAGCAAATGGTGTTGAGTCGCTGCAGTCTCCCTTGGTATAACCTTGCAGTCCATCCACATCCGTCGATCTTCCTGCCTCGTTAAAAGATAGTCGATTTGCGTATTGCGTCCTCCGCTACTAAAAGTGATCAAATGAGATTCCCTCTTCCTAAAGAAGGAGTTTATAATACCTAGGCCGTGAGCTGCCGCAAAGTCTAAAAGGTCTCTACCAGGGTCGTTCCTATCGCCAAAACCAAAACCCCCATGCACCAACTCAAAGCCATCACGATCCTTACCAATGTGCCCATTAAAATCTCCTCCTATAAAAATTTTCTCCTCCCTAGGTATGGCCCTTACTACTACATCTAGACAATCCCAGAATTCTCTTTTCTCTTGTTCTCCTAGTCCCACCTGCGGTGCATATGCGCATACCACTGTTACTACTTGCTCACCTAATACTAACCTTAACACCATAATTCTATCGTTGTGTCGTATCACCTCAATTACATTCTTATGCAATTCTATAGACACCAAAAATCCTACTCCGTTCTTGGCCCCATCCGACCCGGAATACAACAACTTATACCCATTGCGCTCGTCTGCTCTTTGTCCTTTCCACCTAGTCTCCTGAAGACACGCTATCTGAACCCTACGTCTTTTAAGTGCGTCTATCACTTCTAACAATTTACTACTAAGAGTTCCTACGTTCCAAGACGCCACGCGTAAACTACAGCCTCTAACTTTACCCTTACCTGCACCCCTCGTCCTTGAACATGGTCTCAAGTAACAATCATGGTTTCTATTGTCTATGCTTACAACTAACAACTAACCACAAGGTAACAAACAACGGGCAACACAAAGTACACAAAAGGCAAAACTACCTACTCTTTTTTTTTTTTTTTTTTTGACTTTTTCTTATTTTTCTGATGATTACATAGGCCCTAAAGTTAACAAAACAACACACGCATATACACAAGCTTCTTGTATATACACAGACTCTAGCCTAAAAATGTACAAAGAATCAACAATGATAAAAATTCAACCTAATGCCTAAATTCACAAAATCAACACACGAAATAAATCAGAAGCGAGTTGAGCAAACTAAAAAGTGGAAAAATACAACCTGATCGAATGTTGAAACACAAGCGAACCCTATCTTCAAACACCAATTAGGTCTGGTCGCCGGAGAGTCGCCGGAGAGTCGCCGGAGAGATATACCTTTAGGGTTCTGAAATCTAGGGTTTGCTTCGATTAGACTAGTTCCTGTGCAAAGAAAGAACTGATCGAAGAAGAAGAAGAATTATCTTCTCCTTTCTAGATACTGTAGAGTCAAATCAGACGAAATCAAACCAAATCAGGTCAAATCTATGCAAAATTTCGCATCAACCCTAGGCAGATCTACAAAATCCGCAAGATCCACCAGTGAAGTAACAACAAATCGTCCGATTGAACAGAAGATTTGAGGGAGGGATGAAGCCCTGTTGGTCGGAGAAGAAGCCCTGTTCAGAAGAAGCCCTGCTGCTGGTTGAACCTTACCTTACCGGTGGAAGAAGATGAACGTTGAAGGAATCAGAGAGAGAAAGAGAGAGAATATAAGCCTTAATTGTAACTAAGCAAGATTCAATATTTTTTCATTATTAATTAAAAATCTATTGATATTATTTCAGCTAATAATATATTAGAAAGTTTGTTAGAACATGTCTACCCACATGTTACAAGAATTCCACGAAATTAACACTTAAGGATATTCAAGAAAATTCTTTCAAGAAACTAAAATGAGGAGTTTTAGAGTGTTAAAAAATGGTCTCTAAGGTTTGGTCACTTATATCACTTTAATCCAAAACTCAAACCTTTTAAATCTGGGTCCCTGTTGTTTTAATTTTGTTGCTATTTTCATCCAAAAGCAAAGTTTGATCAGATTTTTCAGTTAACATCCAATTTTTTGTCTTTTTCCTCTCTTTTAATGAAGGGCAAAATGATCAGATTTTTTTTAATTTGTTATAATAAAATGTTAAAATACCATTTTCCCTCCATTAAAAGGGAGGAAAAAGACAAAAGAAACTGAATGTTAACTTCAAAATCTGACCAGATTTTGATTTTGGATGAAAATGACAACAAAATTGAAATCACAGGGACCCGGATTCAAAATGTTTGAGTTTTAAACTAAAGTGACAAAACCTCATGGACCCAGATTCAAAATGTTTGAGTTTTAAACTAAAGTGGCAAAAGTGACCAAACCTCAGGGACCATTTTGATAGTTTACTCTAAAATAAGTGTTTTTCTTTACGTCAAACTCACACATGCCTAAAAGCGGGCCGTACCCAGGGCCTTTTAAATCTAGGCAATGGCCTAGGGCCCCTCAAAATAAGGCATCCCAGTATTTTAAAAATCTTTATATAACATATGTGTATTATTGTATTAGGCCCAAATAAATAACTGGTTTTTAAATAAAAGAGCCTAATTCCAACTTTAAGCAATATGCAATTCGTATTTAAATTAGGCCGCCATCGTTATTCTCACTAACTGTAATGTCGCACATGCCCAGTGTGCTCAATGGTGTCGCCGATCAAGGAAAAATTAGACGTGAAATTAGTGGAAGTTAATGGTGTCACAAGGATAATCCTAGTTGGTTAACGGCTATTTTTTATAGTGATCTCTATATACTGCGATTCACTTAATCACTAATTTCCCTAAATTCCTAATTGATACTTTGAATATTTGAATTTTGATATTGTGCTTGCGACTGAGACTTGGAAGGAGGAAAGAATAACCGATGTTTTCTTTATACCCATTCAAAGGGCGTCATCTTTGTAGTTTACTTAGGGCTTCCAAAAATATTAGAACGGCACTGCCTAAAAATCTACTTCTAAATTTATACCATTTGCCACAATGAGACTTAGAACCTCACCACTTGAGACCATTTCAATCCTTTGGTACCAAGATTAAGAAATTAGGAAAAGATTAGTAAAGGTAAGCTAGATAAACATACTATGTTATATAAGGCTCTATATTTTAAATACATTGTCTATATTTTAAATTCATTTCAAAAGGGGCGCAGGATGATTGAGGGGGGCGTCCGACCCCCCGAACTTTTCACGCAGTAGTGTTACGTATGTATTTTTCGTATAATTTTTTTAGGTATATGCGTTTTCGCACCCCCCTCCCCCCCGGTTTTAATTTTTTTTTATGTATATACGTTTTAGACCCCCTGGTTAATTTTTTTATGTATATACGTTTTCGACCCCCCGGTTTTATAAAAAAATGATTTATATAGCCCAAATCAGATCTATTCAGTTTCAGCCCAAATCATATTGTTATGTTTATTATAGCCCAAAATTAAAAGCCCAATCAATAACCCAAATACCCTTTCTATGAAAAAAAAACCCAATATCTGTTGATTGGATTACCAGGTCGCTGAACAGAAAAAGAAGAAAATGAATGACTGAACAGAAAGAAAACCAAAATCGCTGGGCAGTGGGCTAGCTGGTGTTGTTCGATCTTCGCTGAACAGAAAGCAACGACTGGAATCGATTTAGTGCTTCTTCAATCTTCAAGGTATGTGTTTTATCTTTAGCTTTAATTTATTTAGGGCTTCAATTTATGTGATTTAGGTTGAAATTAGAGGTGAAATTGTTCATTTGTTTGTTAAACAATGTTTACGTTTTAGTGTTTGAGAACGTTTTTTATTTGATATTAATGTTTGACCCGACCCGAATCGAATCACCGATGTCCGACCCGAACATACACCTCGAAACTCCGCGATAGAATTTTTTTTTAGGTCCGTTACCTTCCGACCCCCAAACTTTTTTTTCAAGCTTCGCCTTCCTAATTGATACTTTGAATATTTGAATTTTGATATTGTGCTTGCGATTGTGACTTGGAAGGAGGAAAGAAGAACCGATGTTTTCTTTATACCCATTCAAAGGGCCTCATCTTTGTAGTTTGCTTAGGGCTTCCAAAAATATTAGAACGGCACTGCCTAAAAATCTACTTCTAAATTTATACCATTTGCCACAATGAGACTCAGAACCTCACCACTTGAGATCATTTCAATCCTTTGGTACCAAGATTAAGAAATTAGGAAAAGATTAGTAAAGGTAAGTTAGATAAAGATACTATGTTACATAAGGCTCTATATTTTAAATTCATTTCAAAAGGGGCGCAGGATGATAGGGGGGCCGCCCGACCCCTCGTACTTTTTGCGCAGTAGTGTTACGTATGTATTTTTCGTATAGAATTTTTTAGGTATATACGTTCCCCCCCCGGTTAAAAAAAATGATTTATATAGCCCAATCAGATCTATTCAGTTTCAGCCCAAATCATATTGTTATGTTTATTATAGCCTAAAATTAAAAGCCAAATCAATGACCCAAATACAATTTCTATCAAAAAAACCCAATATCTGTTGATTGGATTACCAGGTCGCTGAACAGAAGAAGAAGAAAAGGAACGACTGAACAGAAAGAAAACCAAAATCGCTGGGCAGTGGGCTAGCTGGTGTTGTTCGATCTTCGCTGAACAGAAAGAAACGGCTGGAATCGATTTAGTGCTTCATCAATCTTCAAGGTACACGTTTTATCTTTAGCTTTAATTTATTTAGGGCTTCAATTTATATGATTTAGGTTGAAATTAGGGGTGAAATTATTCATTTGTTTGTTAAACAATGTTTACGTTTTAATGTTTGAGAACGTTTTTTATTTGATATTAATGTTTGACCCGACACGAATCGAATCACCGATGTCCGACCCGAACATACACCTCGAAACTACACGATAGAAATTTTTTTTAGGTCCGTTACCTTCCGACCCCCCGAACTTTTTTTCAAGCTTCGCCTTCCTAATTGATACTTTAAATATTTGAATTTTGATATTGTGCTTGCGACTCAGACTTGGAAGGAGGAAAGAAGAACCGATGTTTTTTTTATACCCAATCAAAGGGCCTCACTTTGTAGTTTGCTTAGGGCTTCCAAAAATATTAGAACGGCACTGCCTAAAAATATACTTCTAAATTTATACCATTTGCCACAATGAGACTCAGAACCTCACCACTTGAGACCATTTCAATCCTTTGGTATAAAGATTAAGAAATTAGGAAAAGATTAGTAAAGGTAACTTAGATAAAGATACTATGTTATATAAGGCTCTATATTTTAAATACATTGTTATATAAGGCTCTATATTTTAAATTCATTTCAAATCTCTTATACTAGTTCTTGTTCCAGGGTTGTTGAAGTTGCATGTTTAAGAAATCTTTACTTTTTTACATCTTGACTCCATCCTAGAAACAAATAAATCTTCATCTGTTTCAGTATGATAAATTTTTTGATCTTGATAAAAGTATTTTGATCTTTTAAATAGTCAACGACAACATCTAAATCTCTTTTAATAACACTAAGTTCTGAAACACAACACATGAGTTCACAAGAATTCGACTCCCAAGCATAATCAAGCCCGATTTAAGTTTGAATTTGTAGAAATTTATGAATCAAACACAAAATACAAATCAACACAAGAACTAGCGACAAAACAGGTGACAAAATCTTATTAAACCAACCCAAAATATTTTCCCCCAAATACCCAGAGATCTTACAACTGTAAGATCGAAACAATACAAGATACAAAGAGTATCTAGATGATCATCCACTGATGATCATCAATACGAACAATACAAACAACACAACTAGATAATCTCTCAGATTCAGTTGAGAGATTGTTCATACAAAGCTTCAATGAACGAAACCCTAGCAGAGAGAAATACAAAAGGATACAAGTAACAACTGAACAACTAAAGAGATGAATGTCTCTTTTATACTGTGAAACTTTGAAGTTTCACTTTAGTCCAAAAGTATCTCCCAAGATGATCGGAGTCCCTTGAAAGTTACACATAAGCCCCTGAGATATTTTGATATGTTGCAACAAACAAAACAACTAACAAAACAACTAACAAAACCATTAGTATAGGGCCCAATCTGTGTAAGCTTCTATGAAACCCAACAGTCCTAAGTCCAAGAATAAATACCTGCCCAATGAATGACCAGATATAACAATCACAACATTTTAACACCCCCTTCATTCGTTTGGCTTAAACATATCTATTAATCCCAGTTTTTTACAAAAGTCTTCATGCTGAATAACACTAAGACCTTTGGTAAAGATATCTGCAAGTTGACTTTCTGAGTCAACTTTAGTGGGACTAATAATACCAACTGCCACTTTTTCTCTCAAAAAATGCAGATCCAATTCAAAGTGCTTGGTCCTTTCATGAAATACTGGGTTGGCTGCTATTGACATAGCAGCTTGACTATCACACTTCAAAACCATAGGTAATTGACAATTAACACACAATTCGGACAACAAATTTCTTAACCACATAAGTTCACAAGTAGCTGAGCACATAGCTCTGTATTAAGCTTCTGCAGTCGATCTAGAAACAGTGTTTTGTTTCTTGCTTTTTCAAGAAACAAGACACTCTCATAAGAAAACACAAAAACCAGTTACTGATTTCCGAGTAGACAGACACTTTGCCCAGTCAGAATCAGCAAACCCATATAAGTCTAACTTAACACTTTTCTTAAAACTTAGTCCTTTACCAGGACTTTGTTTTAAGTACCTTAGCAACCTTAAAGCCAAGTTTAAGTGCACTTCTTATATCAGGTCATGTTAAAGACAAGTATATTAGCTTCCCAATCAGTTTTTGAAACCCAGTCACATTTTTAAGCAACTGCTGACTTTTATCAATTTTAGAAGTGACTAAGTAACTTTGTTCTATTGGTGTATTAACAGGTTTGCAACCTAAATAACCAAATTCATTTAAAAGTTCCAAACAATATTTTCTTTGACTAAGACAAATACTCATTTTATCATATAATACTTCAATACCTAGAAAATATTTCAAAACTCCTAAATCTTTAATTTTAAAAGTTTCATTTAAGACATGTTTAATATTTTTAATCTCATCATCAGAATTTCCTATTAATACAATATCATCAACATACACTAGTAGAAACACAGTCACACTCTTTTTAGACAAAATAAACAAAGAATGATCACATTTGCTTTGTATAAAGCCAATGTTTAACAAGACAGCAGTCAATCTTTCATTCCACTTCCTAGGTGCCTGTTTAAGGCCATACAAGGACTTAACAAGGTTGCAAACTTTTGATTCATTTTTAGAATAGTAGCCTTGTGGTAATTTCATATACACATCTTCAGTGATAGTACCATGCAAGAAAGCATTGTCAACATCAAGTTGGTATAAAGACCAATCAAAATGCACAGCTAAGGTTATAATAGTTCTAACAGTAACCATTTTGACCACAGGTGAGAAGGTCTCTCCAAAATCAAGGCCTTCTCTTTGATTAAAACCCTTAGCAACTAATCTGGCTTTAAACCTTTCTACTTCTCCACTAGACTTGTATTTAACCCTAAATACCCACTTACAACCAATTGCCTTTCTACCTTGAGGAAGATCAGTTAGAACCCATGTATTATTCCTGAACAAAGCTTCCATTTCTTTGTTCATTGCCTCTACCCACCTGGGATCATTAGCTGCTTCCTCATAACTTGAAGGCTCAATAGTTTTATTTAAAGAAGTAGTAAAGCACAGATTATCAACAGATAAGCATGAATAATTGACCACTTTGTCCAAACTATACTTAACCTTACTATTTAGCACAAAATTTTCAAATCTTTTTGGCAAAACAATATTTCTATTTGACCTCCTAAGACTAGAACTAGTTCCCTCAGATGGGTTGATCTCATCATTTGAAGTACTAGTGTCCTCTGCCCTACCAGATCCTTCACTACTACTACTTTCACCTCCAGTTCTTGAATGTTGATTTTCAACATTACTTGGAGTGGCAGATGTAGAGGGGATTGGTTGCTGATCATCACCAGTAACCTCATGAGATTCATGACTCCCCTCTTCATCATTGGGACTTACAGGATTGGTGGTTAATACTTCAATACTATCAAAAAATTTCAAATGATTCACATTATCACTTAAACTTTTATCTTGATTGGTTAATTGATTTGATTTATAAGGAAAAACTGTTTCATAAAACTTTACATCTCTAGAATAAAACTCCTTTTGATTATCCAAACTCCATAATTTGTAACCATTTTTAACATTCGAATAACCAATCAAGACACATTTTTCAGCATTAAAAGAAAACTTATCAGAATCATTTAAAACAGTACTAAAGCATAAACAACCAAAAACCATAAGATGAGCAAGAGAGGGTTTAAAACCAAACATTAATTCATATGGACTTTTTCCTAGAAGCACAGATGAAGGTAGCCTGTTAATAAGATAAACAACAATCAACAAACAATCAGACCAGAAACGAAGTGGAACACCACTTTGGAACAACAGAGATCTTGCCAAATTTAAAAGATGTAGATGTTTTCTCTCAACCACACCATTTTGTTGTGGTGTGTAAGAGCATGATGTTTGGTGTAAAATCCCTTTAGATTTACAAAAACTATCCATTTTACTATTAACAAACTCGGTGCCATTATCACTTCTAAAAATTTTGACTTTTTTCTTAAACCGAGTTAGTATTAACTCATAAAAACTTTCAATATTTTCAAACACATCCATTTTATTTTTTAACAAATAGCACCAAACAGTTCGAGAATAATCATCAACAACAGTTAGAAAATATTTAAATCCATCTCTACTAGTAACCTTATACGGTCCCCAAACATCTAAATGAATAATATCACCTACATTTTTTGTTTTATGTTCACTTAATGAAAATGGAACTCTAACTTGTTTGGCCCTATGGCAAATCTCACATGGATGATTTATAACATCAGCAACACCTAATTCACCTTTAAAAATAGACAAGATCTGGTCAGCAGGATGTCCTAATCTACTATGCCAAAGATTACTGTTGTTCAGACTATTAAAACACAAATTAACAGAATTACCATCTTTTTTTACAAAGTACATCCCATTATCTTGTTTACCAGTCACCAGGGTTCTCCCTGATTTCGAATCCTGAAGTAAACAAGTATTTTCATTAAAAACAACAGTGATTTTACTATCTTTAGACAACTTATACACAGATAAAAGATTGACATTATAATCAGGAACAAAAAACACATCATTCAAAATGACCCCTTTAGCCAGTTTTATACTACCAATTTTAGCCACTTTAGCTTTGGTTCCATTTGGATGACACACAGTTAAATCATACTCAGACACATCAACACAATTAAACATATCTTTATCAGTTTTGACCATGTGCTGATTAGCACCAGAATCAACAATCCAAGTATAATCAAAACAAAATTAATTAAGCTAGAGCAACACATAAAACTGCCTAAGGAATTGAAAACACAACTAGACTCACCTCCCATATTAGAACTCTGAGGATCAGTACTAGTTTTTTCACCAACAAGACTCAAAAGTTTTGCAACCTGCTCTGGAGAAAAAGGAGATACAGAAGGCACAGAAGCCACATTTGATTTATTATTTGAATTTTTTTCCCAACCTGACCTCCAGACTTCCTTTTGAACCCTGGAGGATACCCAACCAACTCAAAACACCTATCAACTGTATGACCAAGCATATTACAGTGAGTACTCTTAAGGTTAGGATTAGGACCTCTAAACACCTTCTTTTTTTGCTCTACAGATTGGTTAACTTTTGACACAAAAGACACATTTTGATTTTTTGTTCCTGTACTAGTATTTCTATGTGATTCTTCTCTGGACACAACTGAGAAAGCAACTTTGACTGAAGGCAATGGCTCTCTAGTTAACAAATTTGTCGTTACAGGTTGATAGACATCATCTAAACCCACAAGAAACTGCATTAGTTTTATTAATGTAGAAAAATCATTAAAATCTTTTGCAGCCTGACATGAACATGTGGGCAGTTAAAGCACAGCATCAAACTCCTTCCACATTGTGTTCAGCCTATGATAATATTCAGAAACATAACTTCCATTTTGAGTAATACAATTGATTTTTTTTATACAAATCATACACTATAGAGCCATCAACTTTATCATATGTTTCTTTCAGATATGTCCAGACTTCAGATGCTAATTTTGAGAAAACCTGTCCTAAGTATAACTCTTCTGAAATAGAATTTAATAACCAACTTAAGACAACTGAATTGCATCTGTCCCACTGACTGCTTAAAACAACATCCTCAGAATTCTTTTTACATTTCCCATCTATGAAACCAAATTTGTTTTTTGCTTCTAAAGCCAATTTCATAGCACTAGACCATACCCTATAATTTTCTGTTCCTTTTAATTTTATACTAACAATAGTTAAGGAACTTGAATCACTTGGATGCAAATACAATGGATCTCCTATGTCCAACTTACTAATCAAAGTCTGAGAAGTACCAACATTATCACCCATGATGCTAACACAAAAAAAGAACACAGAAACAACACAGACAGAAGTTATCAACATATAACAGCAAATCAAGACAGAAAAAAACAAACCCTAAGGCGAAGCTGAGTCAGGGACCAGATTCCAGGTTCGTCACTCAGAGGTGCCTGGACAAGCCTTTACTCAGGAGCCAACTAACCTAATAGGCTAATCAACAACAAAGAAATACAAACAAAACAATGCACCAAGTAGCAAATAGACTCGATCAAGTGCCGGCCCGACTAGTCCGGTAAACAATGGATGCCTAGACTCACAAAAGAATGATGCAAAACAAGAAAAAAGACAGATACAGCTTACAGTGGGTGCAAAACTTCCAAAGAGATATCAGATCGGTAGTTTTCAAGAACTACCAGATCCAATATAGAAAATACCCAAATAACACTACTGGTCAGTTTGCCCTAAACCTTCAAGGGTTTAGAGACCAACACAGAGTGTGAAATCACCGGAAGAGGAGAGATCTTCAACTAGAACCAAGAAACCCTAACTAGGGTTTCAGCTGCACATACACAGAAAGCAAAATCCCCAAGATCAAGACGATCTATCCAGCAATCAACAGCAGATCTGCAACCTTAGAAAACCAGAAGCAGACCTAACACAAGAACAACACAGAAATCAGATCAACAACGGAAATAAGCACAGACCAAGAGCATTTAGCTCTGATACCATGTAGAAATTTATGAATCAAACACAAAATACAATCAACACAAGAACTAGCGACAAAACAGGTGACAAAATCTTATTAAACCAACTCAAAAGATTTGCCCCCAAATACCCAGAGATCTTACAACTGTAAGATCGAAACAATACAAGATACAAAGAGTATCTAGATGATCATCAATACGAACAACACAACTAGACAATCTCTCAGATACAATTGAGAGATTGTTCATACAAAGCTTCAATGAATGAAACCCTAGCAGAGAGAAATACAAAAGGATACAAGTAACAACTGAACAACTAAAGAGATGAATGTCTCTTTTATACTGTGCAACTTTGAAGTTTCACTTTAGTCTAAAAGTATCGCCCAAGATGATCGGAGTCCCTTGAAAGTTACACATAAGCCCCTGAGATATTTTGATCTGTTGCAACAAACAAAACAACTAACAAAACCATCAGTATAGGGCCCAATCTGTGTAAGCTTCTATGAAGCCCAACAGTCATAAGTCCAAGAATAAATACCAGCCCAATGAATGACCAGATATAACAATCACAACATTTTAATAGAATTCGGCTAGAACTCGTTTAACCCGGTACAAAATAATGAACATATTTATATTTACAACCGATTGAATTTTATATTTCCTTCAAGAACATGTGTTTTATTTAAATTTATGTATAACATTGAGGTTTCAAAATCTTAATTAAAATTAAGAAATATAAGTCAAAAGTCAATCGAAGGATATCTAAATTAGTGAGATATTATATATCATTTTATTAGAAAATGATTAATTATTTTGGTAGCAAAGTTTTTTTTAATCTGAGTTAATATTAAAAAAAAGCTACTATGTTTTATTTTCGATTAAATTTTCGTACAGGCCACATCCAATTTGATGGGCTAGGAATCCAACTGAGCACTCAAACTGGCCCACCCAAAAAACTAGTGTTTTAGACTTTCAGTTGTACTTAAATTTATTAAAAATTGTTAAGCCATGAACTCTTTTGTTAAGACTTTATGTGATTTATCTGTATGATATTGGATATATGTCAGGGTGACAATTTGTAATATAACATACAAATAATTACGTTTTATGTTTTCATGTTTAATCCTTTAAATAAAACAAATTGGGTACGGATTAACCTGTTAACACTTCCATCTAACTAAAACAAGTCATGTTTGGATTAACCTTTTTAGCCCGTTTAACTAAATACGGTAGCATGCCAACACGCTCAAAACTTGAATGAAAATTGAAAGATAGATGTTTTAAGGTCAAATTGCTAACATGTTTAGCCCATTTATTACAATCTGTCAACTCATTTAACCCGTTTACAAAATGATTACAACATGTTAACGGTTAAAGAAGGTGGCACTCATCGGTATTATTGGGGTGTTTGTTTTAGGAGATTAAGAATGTCGAACAAAATAAGTGCACATCAAGTGTTAAAGGATTTAAGAACATACTCAACAAAGCCATTCATAAACTTCAACTTTCGTTCACTAGAAATTACAATTTTAACAATGTATAAGAAGAAATCAATTATAAACTAAACATAAGAAGAAAATGTACGCACCGCTTGCGATATGTGCATATAATGTATATATGTGTGGGCACTTGGGGGGGGGGGGGGGGGGGAGGGGAGTGAAAGTGCAATAATTTTAACGTTATTTTACTAATTTCGTGAAAATAATGTTAAAAGAGGGGGATGGTTAATCACGCATCATGTGGTGGCGTTGATAGCCGAAAGACAAAGGAGTACATGCACTAATTGCCTTTGTCTTAATTGCCGAGTGTTATGTGCCTTATGTCCAAGGCTTGATACAAAACTACCATCGAGCCGGGGGTCTCACTGGAAGTAGCCTCTCTATTCCTACGGGGTAGAGGTAAGACTGTCTACATCTTACCCTTCTCAGACCTTACCTTAGCTTTGCTATTGGTGAGATTTACTGAGTATGATGATGATGATAAAGAAGAAAATATAGAAAAAGGAAAAAAAGAAAACTAATAACTAAAACTCATGATAAATAAGTTATAGATTTACAAACACGAAAACTTTGCTCCCAAGTGTTAGATTATTATATCACTTAATTGTCTCCACATATTTTGATTTAACTGTTTACCGATATGTTCATATGGCCCCAAGTTGCCACAATTTTTTTTTCCGCGGTTCTTACTCTAAATTCACAGAATTTTTATGAACTTTGCCACATATCTCTTCGTGATTGGATGTATTTTCTAGAGAGTCGTATTATAAGGTTAATGCTTAGTATTTTAAAGGAAAAATTATAAGTTTTGTACTTTATCTTAATATCACTTATCAGGCGGCGGTGTCATTTTTAACAAATTTTGACAAGTTTTGCCATTTACAAGGAATTTTGTTACACGTTTTGTCCTTTAGTCTTAATTCAGTTAGATTTTCTTGTTAAATATTGTCATCCAAGGGTATTTTAGTCTTTTCACCCATTTATTTAATATTATTTAAAAGAATAAAATATTTTAGGGTTGACACTTGAAATAAATGGGTAGAAAGACTAAAATACCCATGTGAGACAAAATTTAACAAGAAAATTTAACTGAGTTAAGCCTAAAGGACAAAACGTGCAACAAAATTCCTTGTAAAGGACAAACATGTCAAAATTCGTTAAAAAGAACACCGTCTGATAAGTGGTATTAAGATAAAGGATAAAACTTGTAATTTTTCCTATTTCAAACATTTTAACTAATATTTTTAATTTTAATAAATGACATAAATCAAAATGTTTATAATTGTTTGTATTTCCCTAGTAAGGCTCTGCGGTGTGGCTTAGCGCCACCCACCACCTCATCTATGTTTAGCGCCCTTCTCCGCCATCGACCACCCCCAGGTTGTTAAAAGGGGAGCGCCAACCCTTGTCCGTCACCATAATAACGAGCAAAAAGGGGTGTGCAGGTGGAGCCCGCCTTTTTTAAACTAATAAGAGAGAGGCTTTAAAGCCCCATATGACGTGACGTCTAGGTAGATTTAACGTAGCGTGATAAAGCTCTAAGGGGTTTTATACCACACCCTCCCTAGATACACATTACTACAAATACTCTTTTATTGTTTGTATTGAACTTTAAGTTAGGGGCTGTTTGGCAACATCTGAACCAATAAGTGCTGAATGAATAAGAGGTCTGAATGGGTAAGAGGGTCTGAACCAGTAAGTGCTGAACCAATAAAACGCTGTTTGGTTGCATATCTGAATAATATGTAAAATGACATTTTTACCCCTAAACTAAACAAAACAAAATAACCAAATGGCTTTAAAAGTCGAACCCAGCTGTGTATGCACTATGCAGTTGAATGATAATCCCACTTCCCCAATTTCTCTGCTTCTCTCTCTAGATGATCATCTACCTTTTTTTTTTGTTTTTTTTGGCAAAGCATCATCATATACCTACATCCATCTATGTTTCTTCCTGATCATCCTCTTCATGTTCGTAAGCTTCTCATGGTACACACCCCCATCTCGAAGAACAGGAGAGAAAGTGAGACAGAGTGACGGAGTGAGAAGGAAAGGGAAGCACGGCAGCGGCACCGCCGCTCATGGCGGCGACAGTGGAGGCGACGGTGGTGGTTTGAGGCTCCTCCGACGAATTTCACCGGTAAAACTCCTCCCCGTCTTCTTTCGTCTCCTCCTTTTTCTTGCGATTGATGACGATTTCTGTGTTATCGGTGATGATAAGGATCGATTAGGGTTTGATTTGGGGGTTTCGGAGGTGGTGTCGTCGGTGACGATGATGATGATGATGATGATGGAGATGGTGTCGGAGGTGGTGTCGGAGTTGATGATGATGATGATGATGATGATGGAGATGGTGTCGGAGGTGGTGGAGGTGGTGTTGGAGGTGGAGGTGGTGGCTGTGGAGAACTCGTGAAGAAGAAGGAGCAAAGGGCATACAAGTCCAATTTTCATTCAGAGATTAGAACTAGCTGAACCATTCAGTCTGAATGGTTCCATTAAGAGGGTGGCTATTTGATGAACCAAACACCCTTACCTCTGACCGATTCAGAGGTTAACCTCTGAATGGATCCATTCAGCACCAAACAAACAGCCCCTTAGTCTTGGATTGTTTATATTGAACTTTAAGTTAGTCTTGAAGCTAGAAATAATCATGAATATGTCACCATCTTGTTGGCATGGGTGAATGTTAAGTTTGACTTTATATAGGTTGGAATCTTTCTTTAGAAACTTAAGGGGTGTAAAGCGGTAAATAGTAAAAGTGAAGTGGCGTAGAGTGGATATTAGGACTTAAGATGAAAGAATGCACGTGGAGGTGCCATCACCCTTTCTGTCCCTAAAAACATTCACCAATTATGATTTAATGCAGCCTTTTCTTTCCACTCATTATTTCATTTTACTGTTTTAGGTAATTATATTTCTTATTCAAATAATGAAAACATTAGAAATTCTGCCAAAGAGTGGGTCATGAGCTTATTGACTCTAACGGGTAGAGAGAAACAGAGAGAGTGTGTGCGCGAGCTGTGTGAATGGTTCATGAGCGTATTGACTCCGGCGGGTACGTATGTGTATATATATAGGGTCAAGATTTAGAGAGAACGGTGAAAAGTGTGAGAATGGTGAGAACGATTTTAGAGTTGACATGTGGCATTGATGCTAAATTACACTAAGGGGTAATATTGTCAAAAACCCACACAAATGAACTGGGAGTTTAAATAAAACGCCATAAAAACACCAAATTCAGAAAAAACGCCATGAAAATACCCAGTTAAAACACCATAAACACTCAGTTCAGAAAAACGCCATGAAAAACTCAGTTTAAAACGCCATAAAACATTCAGTTCAGAAAAACGCCATGAAAAACTCAGTTTAAAACGCCATAAAATATTCAGTTCAGAAAAACGCCATGAAAATACCTAGTTAAAACGCCATAAAACACATAGTTCAGAAAAACGCCATAAAAATAACTAGTCTAAAATGTCATAAAACACCCAGTTTAGAAAAACGCCATAAAACCCATTTCATTTTTTCTCGAAAAGTATATCTAAAGTATACTCGTTGGAAAGATAAAAAAACGCCGAGTTTTATGGTGTATTTTTTTTAGAAAAATAATCACATATAAAAAAGTTATTGGCGTTTAAAGATGATGGGGGGAAAATGGCATGTAATTAGCATGTGCATCCTTTTTTGGATCTTTCAAATTTACCCCTCCTGGTAGTTATAAGGTTCCCATTATTTACAAAAATGTCACCGCATCATCTTAGCCACAAATCACAAAGATCCTATGGCTGAAAATCGTTCTCACTGTTCTCACACTTCAAATTGTTCTCTCGTGATCCTGTTCATATATATATATATAGAGCTAGTTGTATGGTTCATAAGCGTATTGACTCGGACAGGTAGTCGACGTAAAGCCGGGTTGTGGTGTTTTACCGGATCAACATCCCTCCATGTTCCTTTTATAATCACAACACTGACATCTTCGATTCTGTTACGTAAAAGAGTTCACGTAAAAAACTATAATCAAATAAATAAATGATTAAGATGAATTGCTTTTTCGCGGTGTTCAGTCGTGATATTTTTACAAAATTTTCATCCTTACGAATCGGGTTTTATTAAGGACCCAAATTGGATTTTATGTATGTAGTTTCTTAATACAAACTGTTGCTAAACATAAGGCTATAGGGTGTGGTCATGACATCATGACTCTCTACGTCAGTATCTTGTCACCCACTTCCAATCCACCATCCAAACCCCGAGGGTCTGTTTGGTATGAGGTAATGGAATGGACAAGTGAATGAAATGGACGAGGTAATGGAATTGATCATCACAATTCCATGTCTTGTTTGGTTACCATATAAGAATGGAATGAACCATTACTTTTTGTTGTTTGGTATGCAAGAAAAGACGAAGGAATAAATTCAAATGGCAATGGTGAGTGATGGGCGGTGATGGTGGGTGGTGATAGGTGGCAGTTGTAGCGGCGACGGTGGTTGGCGGTGGTGGTGGGTGGAGACGGCGGCTGGTGGTGACAGCGGTGGTGGTGGTGGGTGATGATGGAGGTGGGTAGCGGCGGCGACGGTGGTCGCACGTGGTAGCGGCAGTGGGTGGTGGCGTTTGATAGCGGTGGCGGAGGTGGGTGGTGACGACAGCGGTGATCAGAGGTGGCAGCGGAAATGGTGGCGTCGGTGGCAGCGATGATCAAAAGTGGGTGGCGGTGATCGGAGGTGGCAGCGGCGACGGTGGGTGGCGGTGACAGAGGTGGGTAGCGGTGACAGAGGTGGGTAGCGGCAGTAGGTGGCGGCAGCAGAGGTAGCGACGGCGGTGGCGACGGAGGTGTGTGACGGCGTCAAATGACGGTGGTGAAGGGTGGTGGCAACGGTGGTGGGTTGTGATGTTAATGAAGGGTGAAGAGGGAATGGAATGGAAAAAAATAAGGGTGGTGGATTGAATGATTTTGAGGGAATGTAATGCATTTTGAAATGGGCGATTCCATTCCTTCGACCAACCAAACACTCTTTTTTTCATTCCCTCACAATGGTGCATTCCATTTCACCTCTTATTCCTGCATACCAAACGCAACCTAAGGGTGTGGTCATGACCTAAACCATTGTCCCCTTATTTATTTTAATTTATCTTTGTCTAAAGAAAAAGGAAATGATTTCTTGAAAAATGGAAAAGAGGACCATGGTTGCCATGGTTTAATCCATGCAAAACATGGTGAATTAGGTAAGGGGTTGGTGTAGTCTTCTTTTCATGTTCCTACGTGGTGAATCATGTTCCAACCATGACCCTAGGTGTGTGCACGGTTCGGTTCAGTTTTTGGGCAAAATCAAAACCGTTCGGTTTCGTTTTTTTTGGTTTGTACACCGATTCGGTTCAGTTTTTCGGTTATTTTGATTTTTGAAACAAAAGTAAGATTGAAAAATAAAAAAAAGTATAATTCAAAATTTAAGAATCTTTCTTATATGGTTACATTTAAGTTATTATACTTAATCTTTTTAACTAAAAATGTTAACATAAACCTAAACTTCTAATCTATTTTTATGTTTCTTCAAAGTTTTTATTAGGACCTTTTCTTTTATAATACTTTGAAGATTATTTAATTTTTATATTAAATTTTGTTATTTGTTATAGACAATAAATAAATAAATCATCTCAATTATAAATAAACATCTTAATGTTTTTATTATAAATACTTAATATTCAAGAATAAAATTAATAATTTCTAATAGCATGGGTTAAACACTTAAACTTAAACATAAAAATATTTGTTTTTTTTTCGTTTCGGTTCGGTTTTTTCGGTTATTGAAAATGGTTATCCGAAAACCGAATCGAAATTTTCGGTTATTAAAAATCCGAAAACCGAACCGTCGGTTTTTGTTTCGGTTCGGTTCGGTTTTGTCGGTTATTTCGGTTACGGTTCAGGTTATTTCGGTTTTCTGCTCACCCTTACATAACCCCACACCATTTAGCCTAATCACATTATGAATTAAGTAGTTATTAATATTATCTTAGCAAATTTAGAAATTCAAAAAAACAGAAAATAGGTGCGTTTATCCACGTGTTATGTTGAGATCTAAAAACATATAATTTAATCAGATAAGTAAATTTATAAATAAAAAAAGATTTTAAAATATAGAAACTTTTTTTTTGAACGGCAAATTTGGATCACTGACGGACCATTGGAGTATCATCGTGCCACCAGTAGAACCACCCGATCATATCCATCTCCACAAGGCATAATGACTATACACCAATTCAGGAGGAAACCCAATAAATATGTGAGAAAAACCCCCTTGTGGGAATCGAACCCAGGACCTATTGGTCCCAAAGTCTTATCCCACCACCAAGATGCCACTATGCTAGAAAGCCATGGGCTTAAAATATAGAAACTAAACATTAACATATATATACTTAGGGTCGTATTATTGGCACACTTTGGGGGGTTAAATCGACATCCTCAATATGCATCGTATAGGCCTATACGATGCGTATTGAGGTGGATTCAAACTTCTATGTCTGTCAAAGGCTGCCATTGTCGCCTACCAAAAAGTAATACGCATCGTATAGGCCTATACGGTGCGTATTGAGGGTGTCGATTTAATTTTTTAATTTTTGCAAGGTAGCTTCCTGTCACGCGGTAGCTTTCCGTCACGCGAACGAAAAAGCAGCACTTTGGACATTTGTTGGTCTTCAAACATCTAGGAAACATTATTTGAGAATACCCCTGAATTTATCGAAGCTGTATAATGAGATCCTCCACTGTTGGGTTATCATCTTTCAACCCCATTTTTCCTAAATTTATCGATTATGTTTTTCAACATGGATGTAATGCAATGATTCCTCTCAATTAAATAGACCGACACTTGCTTCATAGGACTCACTTGAATCGTCTCGGATGTAATAACAGTACGTTTAGCATCAGAACCTGCTTGAATTGCAGAAAGCAAAGGATAACAACTTCGGTTTCATCAGCTGCATTTGGAACAGGAGAGTTGAAAAAACTGCAATTGGAATTGATCTTGGAACAACACACTATTGTTACCATATGACACATGATAAAAGCGCTTCTCTAGACAATCTGGGATTACGTTCAATCTTCATTGCTTCATTAAAATTAATAAGGCGGTCTCTTTGCTTCATCCACTAGAACTATTTGTGTATGCATTCTGTTGGTACTTGTTGGTGCATTTTATGTGACAACAGCGTTGGATTGGTCTTTGGATATTAAACGAGTTTGGGCCGCGAAGACTTATGAAGACAGAATGGAATTCGAGTTTGTTAAAGCCCAAATCGTCCAAGTTCAAGTTCAAGTTAAATTACATCTAGTTTAGCCTGAATTGTAAACATAATTCGTATGGGCTGAGCCCAATTCGAATTGTATAGGTTGTGCTATATAAACAACCTTTACCTAGAGTTTTAGGGTTAGACTTTTAGGCAATTGAGAGAGAGTTCGAATACACAGATCATTGGCTGTGAGTTCGTGGAGATCTTTAGTGATTGTAAACGTTTTCGTTGAATAATCATAGAAGATCAGTTGGTAAACCGTCTCGTGTTCTTGTTTCTGTTTGCTAGGTTTATCAAGGGGATTCCGCACCCTTGGTAGATTGTCAGTTTTGTTAAGATCCATAAGGGATAGGGACCTACAATTGGTATCAGATCATTTGCTCTTGTGTACGGTTCAAAACTGATTACAGATTCAAGGTTTTATTCGTTTGAAGTTTTTCGGATTTTGTGTGAAGAACAGTGAAGAACATCGAAGAACAGTAAAATTTTTGAGTGTTTGATTCGTTTTGGTTATTGATCTGACTTGTTTGCTTGTTTTTAGGAGTTTCAGTTGGAAAGTTATCAATCAGAAGATTCTGCGGTGTAAAAAGTGCTGATTTTTCAGGATTTATTATTGGAAGATTGCTAGAAGATTGCTGGTCTCGACTAGAATTAGTGGTCTCGATTGGAGGTCTCGACTAGTCCCTTCTTCACTCGAAACAAGTGGTCTCGACTGGGTACTGTTCACTCGAAACCAGAGGTCTCGACTCTCGACTGGGTACTGTTCACTCGAAACCAGAGGTCTCGACTCGAAACAGTGGTCTCGAGTTGTGCGTATTTGACTCGAAACAGAGGTCTCGACTCGAAACAGTGGTCTCGAGTTGTGCGTATTTGACTCGAAACGGAGGTCTCGACTCGAAACAGTGGTCTCGAGTTGTACGTATTTGACTCGAAACGGATGTCTCGACTCGGAACATTAGTCTCGACTCGAAACAGTAGTCTCGACTGGACTGTGTGGTCTCGACTAGACTAGACTGAGCGGTTGCGAGTTTGAAAGTGGTGGAATTTTTCTAGACAATCGTAAGAAAAATTTCACTGTTTTGTGTTTAAAAAATTATCCGTAACTCATCTGGACAAACCGTTTGGACCGTTGGACTCGTTGGATTTTTAGGACAAAAAAAAGACTCTGGAAAATCCTGAAAAAGGTATTCAACATTATATATCATTGGAATCGTATTTTCGAGAGGAATCTAACGATATAATTTGGTAAAAACAGTTTTCGAAAAATTTAGTACGGTTTAACAGTCTGCAACGTTAAAATGTCGAACATGTCAAGTTTAAATGAGCTTTTGAAAATGGAGCATGAAGTTGGCACTACCAACAAACCGCCTAAGATGATGAAGGTGGAAAACTATTTGACATGGAAGGATCGTTTTCAATCCTTCATTGAATATCAGGACACGCGCATGTGGATATGTATTGAAGATGGGTACACAAACCCAACACATGACTTTGAGGGCAGACCACGTAGAACAGCCTATGTGAACATGGAAGAGGCTGATAAAAAGATGTATGAGGCTGAAAAGAGAGCCTTGGCTGCAATAAAGATGTCCTTACCTGATAGCATCAAGCATACCTTCAAAAAGTACACAAATTCAAAGGATATGTGGGATGCATTAGAAAAGAGGTATCAAGGAAATGAAGATGTCAAAAGGAATAAAGCTGCGATATCTACAGCACGAGAAGGTTCAAATGATTGTAGTGTTCATCTGGAAGATAATGAGAGTGCCACTCAGGCATTCATAGCAGAGATAGTGCCAGTTGATGAGGCTGAAACTACTGTGAATGATGCTGAAGCTCAAGTGGAGAATGCTGAAGCAAAAGTGGATGCTGAAGTAGAGAAAGAGAGTGAAGCTGAACATGTTATTGCTGATCAAACTACAGAAGTTCATGAGGAAGAGGTATAATCTAATTCTGTATGTTTAAGATGTCGTGAATTACAGGGTGCGGTTGACAGGTTGTCAACACAAAACCAAAGTCTGGTAAGCGAGATGTCGAACATAAAAGAGTCAAACTTTTTTGCTAAAAGAAACGAATCTGTATACTTGAAGAAGATAAAAGGATACGGAAGTGAAATTGAAGCTTTAACATGCAAGTTAAATGAAAAACTTCAAGTAATAGATTTAGCTCATGACATGATGGCTGAGAAAACAAAAGAGATTTCTGAAAAATGCAAAGAGTTGTCAGATGCACAACTCAAAATTGTTGAACTTGAAAAGAAATTAAGTCAATTCAGAGATTCGTCTTTTGTTATGAAACATATGATGGGTGGCTTGAAGAAAAGTAATGACAAAACCAGTGTGGGATTCCATGGTTTCAATGAAGTTCCACCTCCTCTTAGTCATGACTATTCTTTCCTGCCTGATGAAGATGAGCTAACAGACTTTATGTCAACTGTACCAAGTAGTTTCGCATCCACATCAAGTCAAAGTGAGGGGTCTGAGAGTGATGATGCTAAGAAGAACAATAACAGGGAACATTTGAAAAAGAAAAAATCACCTCCTAAGAGCAAAAAATCAAACTTTTGTTAAAAAGATTAATTTTGTTCATGGTAGTGATATGAAAAATGAAACCACTGTTATTGAAAATGAATCGAATGTAGAGTTTGTAAAAAATAAGAACATAGAAAAATTTGAAATTAGGCAAACTGAACAAAATTCTTTCAAGGCATCATCATTATCTGATGAGGGATCTACCTCAAAGACTCCAGCTAAGAAGTCTTTGAAAAGGAGATCGTGCTTCAGGTGTCACATCAAAGGACATGTAGCTAGCTGCTGTCCTAACAAAAAGAATGAAGCACAAATTAGTGAAAAACAGAGAGGGAAATCACCAGAGAAGAAAGGTGATAGTGAGGAGAAAGGATCAAATTCTCCAAAGAAATCTGCTCCTACGCAACAAGAGGGTGTTGCTGGTAATGTAGATAAGGCTGAAAAAGGAACTCCACAAGTTCCTCGTTTTCAAAGAAATCAACCAAGATTTCAGCCTAAATCTCCACCAGGCAGATATGAGAGACCTAGAAGCAGTTCACCAAGAATGAACAATCATAATACAAATAATTTCAGGAGTCAAGGTCAATATCAAAATCGATACCAAAATGATGGTGGTCGAACTTTTTATAACAATGGCTTTAGAAATTACAACAATAATGCTTCTTGGAATCAAAATTCAAGGTACCAAAATCAAAAATTTCAAAGGTCAAATAGTCCAAACACATATAGGAACCCTCAGGACCAAAGACCTAGTGGAAATCAAAATCAAATTCCATCAACAGGTCTGCGATCCAAGACTCCAGTTAGGAGTAATGGATATTGGATGGATGTTCCAGTAGTTGGTGAATTTGGACGACCCAAGACCATTAAGGCTTGTGTCCCCCAATCTAACTAATTTCTTAGTTGGTGTGTGCAGGAGCTGCTAAGGAGGATTATCAACTTATGGTATGTTGATAATAGCTGCTCTAGGCACATGACGGGGGATGTGAGATTGTTGATATATATATATATATTGATTGATTTAAATTGAAGTTCAAAGTATTGAGTCGACACACTAGATAACCTGGCAGATCTTTATACTAAAGCTTTTGACAGGGCTCACTTTGAACATTTAGTCGAACTCAACGGGATGAGGAATCCTGAATAACTGGTTTTTCATAAGAATTTTGTAAATAGTTTACTGCTTTCTTTAAAAATAAAAAAATACAAAAACATTGAAAAATAAAAAAACATAAAAAAATAGAAAACCAAAAATGAGTTATCACTGTGTGAAAAAGAAGAAATGATAGTACATCAGCAAGTTAGACTGTCACACTCAAACTGAATTAATTTGCTTAAGTGTGATAGCAGCTTCATCATATGATGTACCAGTAGGCAAAAGCATGAAATAATCAACTTACCAATGTGATATAAACCTAAATGAACTGAGTATGAGTGGGGAACACATCAGTGGTGTATGGTTTAATGACCTTAAATCTTGCGTTGATTGATTGCCAAAATCTGAGGTTTTAGGTCTTTATACTGTTCTTTCATCTGGGGATATCAGGGTTGTCCTTCTGCTGCATCCAGATACATGCTGACCTAGGCACAACCAGGATATCTTAAAAGAGCTAAAATGCCAAAACCTTAAAAAAGAAGAAGCTCTCATAGAGGGTCATTCAAATGTGAAAAATGCATAAATCGTACCAAAAAATGGTATTTGTCTTAGCCCTCGTTAGATATTTTGGTCTCTCTGCTGTACGGAAGTACTAACCTGATCACCAATTTTCTAAACGTTGAAAAACAAAACGGATGAATTCAGTATACTCACCTACTACGATGAATCTTTGTGCATACCTTGATCGCGGGGGTATATCTTGAAGTGGGACACACTAGTATATCAGAAATAAAATTACCTTAATGTATCATACGGTAATGGTACTTGAAATGTTCATGCATTTTGTTTAAGTGGATAAACATACTGGTAATCGTCTTGGACTGCTTTTCATGAAAATTAAATAAAGAATTCTCTAATAGTGTGAAAACAGTTTGATTGTGCTGATATGATCTTCTTACCGGTGATTCTCACAAAAATAGAGTGTTTATTGCTTTTCGTATTTATTTGCTTTCAGAAAAATACAAAAATACAAAAATAGTGTCTTTTTCTGTTTAAAATTCTTAACGTACGGAAAACTGTTATTCTTGGAGGAGTTGTTACCGATAGGGGGAGACGATGTTAGAAAGTGGGTTCAAAATTTTAAATCATGCAGGTTATGAGGTGTTTGTTTAAAATTTGTGCGTGTTGGTGCTTAATTTGAAAACACTTAATCTGATACAGTTTAACTATCTATTGAATAATAATAATTCTTTAACTATGTTGAAAAATTCTTATGGTTTCTCGAGATGTTTGTTTTATAGTATACAGATTGAAGCAGTATGTTGCTGAAGTGTTGCTGTGAAGTGATGAGGAGTTTGTTGCTGCTTGGTAGAGTCCTCCTTCTACAATGCAGAATGGATGCTGTGAAGACTTACTTGGAATACTGAATTAAAACTTGGAAGATTTGGTGATTGGATACATCAGCTTAGGGGGAGTCTGTTGCTCACAGAATTCATGTTGAAGCTGACGCTATCCAAAGACCAAAGACTGTGATATTCTGAAGACTAAAGTTTCCTTTGCAAGCTATTGTCAAGGGGGAGTTTGTTGGTGCATTTTATGTGACAACAGCGTTGGATTGGTCTTTAGATATTAAACGAGTTTGGGCCGCGAAGACTTATGAAGACAGAATGGAATTCGAGTTTGTTAAAGCCTAAATCGTCCAAGTTCAAGTTCAAGTTAAAGTACATCTAGTTTAGCCCGAATTGTAAACATAATTCGTATGGGCTGAGCCCAATTCGAATTGTATAGGTTGTGCTATATAAACAACCTTTACCTAGAGTTTTAGGGTTAGACTTTTAGGCAATTGAGAGAGAGTTCGAATACACAAATCATTGGCTGTGAGTTCGTGGAGATCTTTAGTGATTGTAAACGTTTTCGTTGAATAATCATAGAAGATCAGTTGGTAAACCGTCTCGTGTTCTTGTTTCTGTTTGCTAGGTTTATCAAGGGGATTCCGCACCCTTGGTAGATTGTCAGTTTTGTTAAGATCCATAAGGGATAGGGACCTACAGTACTGAACAACAGAATCAGGTTCTCAAAACAAGGATCGTTCTAATAGATTAAAGAGAATAAACCCTCGTTCCAACCAATTGTGGGTTAATAGATTCCGAAGCTGTTATTTCAGTTATTTCTGTTGATCCACAAATTCCAACAAATTGTGTCTAATGCAAGGATCTTCGAATGCGGTGTGTACATTAAATACCGTTCACCGCTTTTTTAGTTGCTTCTCTTGTTAAGTTTCTGAACCAACCGAAATCCACAAATTCCAATAGTTTCTCCATCACTAATGGATAATAAACGAATTGTTGGTCCACTAGAACTATTTGTGTATGCATTCTATTGGACTTCTTGTTCTAAATGCAACTGTGAATATTGAATGTGCAAACTGAAACATCTTGACATGATATAATTGCAAGATTGTTTGTCGGGTTTCCAATGCTCACACAGGGTGATAAACAACGCTGATACGAACGCATGTGTTTTGAAATATGCTTTTTTCTTGGTTTAATGAAGTTACACGTAACATCTAGTTATATTCAGATTTAAACAATGCACGCCTCAACTGAGATAACGGACATCCATCAAGCTCAAAAGGAAAACTTGTGTTTCTGTAGTAAAAAATGGTTGCGGTTTGCACATTCAATCTTCAATACTTCATTAAAATACCACTAGTAGAAGAACCCGACACGTCTTCATGTTATGGAGAATGTTCTCGAAATTAAAGATTCAATCTTCATTGGTTCATTAAAATTAACAAGGCGGTCTATTTGCTTCGTCCACTAGAACTATTTGTGTATGCATTCTTTTGGTAGTTAAAAAGCTAATGAGGCGCCATTATTTGATCAATGGAAGTTGAAATCGGCATAAAGGACATCGTTGATTCAGTCGCAAAACAAAACCAAACATGATCAGGTATCAGAGAACGTGTACTTAAAAAATTCGGTTACGTTTTTCAACAGGGATGTATAGCAATTGGAATTGATCTTGGAACAACATACTCTTGTTAGCATATTGTTCGTCCACCAGAACTATTTGTGTATGCATTCTTTTGGTAGTTAACGACTTATGGTTGCTATAACAGGATAGATGTGACACACACAGATAGATAAATATCTGATTGTTTCAGATTGTTATGAATGCACACAAATAACTGTGACAACTTATTAAAAGTATAAATCACCTCCAATCATTTCCTGGTCAAATCACACACTATAAAGTTTAAACTTATCGTGTGTTGCAGTTTGGAAAGATTTGTTGAAATCGAAGAAAAGAGTAAAAAAGATGAATTGAGGCGTATATTCGAAACCAACTAAAATACGTTGGGTATATTCGAAACCAACTAAAATACGTTGGGTATATTTGAAACCAACTAAAATACGTTAAAATACGCTAAAATTACGTTACAATACGTTAAAATACGTTAAAATACCCTAAAATACGTTAAAATACCCTAAAATACGCTAAAATACCCTAAAATACGTTAAAATACGTTAAAATACCCTAAAATACGCGAAAATACCCTAAAATAGGTTAAAATAAGCTAAAATACGTTAGAATACGCTCAAATACGTCAAAAATACTATTAAATACGCAACAATATGTTAGAATACGTCAAAATACGCAAAAATACGTCAAAGTACGCGACTAACGATATTTACACACGTATACATATAAGAAGGCACTATGGAGTCCAAGTGGATTTTAAACAAAATTGTACGTAATCATTGAATACGATATTCGCACGCAACCGAACGGCACCGAAATGACTTATGTTGAAGGTATACGTCATAAAACGACAAAATATGCGAAAGTTCGGCAAAAAACGACACGTATACACGTCGAACCGAGGGAAACACGATAAAACTAAATTTGAAATAATGGCCAATACGATCGTATAGGCCTATGTTATATCGTATATCGGCTTCATACGCATCGCATAGGCTTATGCGATGCGTATTAAACTTTGAATTTTCTAAAAAATACCCCTGAATTTATCAGAAAAACAGGGGTATTTCAGTAAATTCATCATTCAATACGCATCATATAGGCCTATACGATGCGTATTGAACTGCAAATTTCTCAAAAATGTTTTTCAAATAAAGGGTTCCATCATTACAACCACTTGTTTTCAACGGGGATGTAATGCAATGATTCCTCTCAATTGTCTCGGAAGTACTGAACAACAGAAATAACAGTTTCGGTTTCATCAGCTGCATCGTTTACCGTCGAATGCATCCTTATTTTTGTAAATTGCACAAACAAGCATGCCTTGAACGAGTCTAGAACACTCGTAATCCTCAACCGGCTTTGAAACCGGACGAAATCTACGAAGAAACTGTTCGATTTCACGGTGAGTGGAGAAATTAGCGACGGAGAAACTGTTCGACACAGAAACTGTTCGATTTCACGGTGAGTGGAGAAATTACAAGTTTTCAATAAAATTTCATTCTGCTGTGAACTTTTTCTCTGTGAAATAACAGCTTCGGAATCTATTAACCCACAATTTGTTGGAATTTGTAGACAGACACTTGCTTCATAGGACTCACTTGAATCGTCTCGGAAGTACTGAACAAACAAAAGGATGAGATATAGGCAGTTAGCTCGAAGAAGTTTCTCTCAATCAGGTGTTCCATTAGATTTCCCCTTTTAACAATGTCATGTTAATTGTTGGAAATTTATGGATTTCGGTTGGTTCAGATCTCTATTCGCTCATCTTTCCTCACAGTTTGGATCTCTATTCGGTCATCAAACAGGCATGCCTTGAAATACTGAATCAATAGAAATAATTGAAATAACAGCTTCGGAATCTATTAACCCACAATTTGTTGAATTTGTAGACAGACACTTGCTTCATAGGACTCACTTGAATCGTCTCGGAAGTACTGAACAACAGAAGGATGAGACATTGGCAGTTAGCTCGAAGAAGTTTCTCTCAATCAGGTGTTCTAATAGATTCTCCCTTTTAACAATGTCCTGTTAATTGTTGGAAATTTGAGGATTTCGGTTGGTTCAGACAGACACAATTTGTTTTCAAGGGGGATGTAATGCAATGATTCCTCTCAATTGAATAGACAGACACTTGCTTCATAGGACTCACTTGAATTGTCTCGGAAGTACTGAACAACAGAAGGATGAGATATTGGTAGTTACGAGATTCTTCGAGAATTAGAAAAGGAGAAAATACAGAACGGCAAGGGTAGTATGAGTCTGAGTCCATTGTGGTTCGTGTCAGGTTTGTATTTCCCATAGCCATCGTTTCCGTAGTAAAAAACGGTTGCGGTTTTCCACATTCAATCTTCATTGCTTCATTATAATTAATAATGCGGTCTCGATTGAAGATGTAATTGCAAGACTGTTTGTCGGGCTTCCAATGCTCACAATAGGAAATAAGATCCGTGGGCCCTATTGTCGGATTATTGAACCAAGATAGTCATTGGACTGCCACAAATGAAGTCAAATGTGATCAAACTTGGACATCAGACGTAAATCTTGAAGAAACAGAACATAATCCTAGATTGTCTAAAGAAGCGCTTTTATCATGTGTGATCCAGAGGTCGGTCTCGGGTGGGCATAAGATCCGTGGGCCCTATTGTCGGATTATTGAACCATGATAGTCACTGGACTGCCGCAGATGAAGTTAAATGTGATCAAACTTGGACATCAGACGAAAATCATAAAGAAACGGAACATAATCCCAGATTGTCTAAAGAAGCGCTTTTATCATGTGTGATCGAGAGGTCGGTCTCGGGTGGGCATAAGACCCGGCCCTATTATCGGATTATTGAACCAAGATAGTCATTGGACTGCCACAGATGAAGTCAAATGTGATCAAACTTGGACATCAGACTAAAATCATGAAGAAACGGAACATAATCCCAGATTGTCTAAAGAAGCGCTTTTATCATGTGTGATCCAGAGGTCGGTCTCGGGTGGGCATAAGATCCGTGGGCCCTATTGTCGGATTATTGAACTAAGATAGTCATTGGACTGCCGCAGATGAAGTCAAATGTGATCAAACTTGGACATCAGACGTAAATCTTGAAGAAACGGAACATAATCCCAGATTGTCTAAAGAAGCGCTTTTATCATGTGTGATCCAGAGGTCGGTCTCGGGTGGGCATAAGATCCGTGGGCCCTATTGTCGGATCTGTGACTCCATGGAAGATGTGATTAAGGTAAGCGTGCCGTATCATGTGTCGGGTGAGTTGTGGTTGATTTATAGGAGGAGGTTATGAAACGAATATATGTTTATGCGAATTTAAAGGACAATACTGACAGAGGTGCTGGTTTTTGTCCCATATCATTTTATCTTCGTTATCCTTTTGTCCCATACGAGATTCTTCGCGAATTAGACATGACACATGATAAAAGCGCTTCTTTAGACAATCTGGGATTATGTTCCCGCAAATTGGAAACCACATATTCGTGTGTAAAAGCTTGGAAAGATGACCGAATAGAGAACTGAATATCCCCTAGGTAGTTGTTACCATATGACAAATGATAAAAGCATAGTTAAAAGAACCCTTACCTGCCACTTAGGGTTTCTTCATCACCTATAACAATGTCGATAAACGTTGATTAGAACACGCCGCTTAAATGGTTTTAATATATTTCATCTTGGACTATCTAGTCTAACACAAGAAAATGGATATGATCGTGTCAAGATCTTTATCTATCATGTCATCGACCAACTGCTTGAAATCCCTTTCGTTTCTCGGGTTTGCATTCGACACAACACATCAAAAAATAAAATTCAAAAAATCAGTGCCTTGATACGCATCGTATAGGCCTATACGATGCGTATAAAGCCCGCCGCCAGACATAACCTGCACCTGTCAGTCTGCCATGTCTTTTCTTTATTTCAATACGCATCGTATAGGCCTATACGATGCGTATTAAATTCAAAAAGTGTGTAGATAGACAGGGGGTGTGCCATTAGAAAATCCCTATACTTATTTTTTTTTAAATTAGGATTGGAATCATGACCTACACTGCAACACTTCACCTAGCAACTTGTTTTCCACGTAATGCTAGTTAAGTTTAGTGGAGCTATTCTCGTCTGTATATATGTACTATAAAAATGATTAAACACATTATTCACGCAATAGTGTGTATCCCAATAATGCATCCAAATAGGGCTGTAAACGAACCGAACGAACACGAACAAGGTCATGTTCGTGTTCATTCATTAATGAAATTAACATGTTCACGAACTGTTCACGAACGCATAGCGAACATAAGTTTATGTTCATGTTCGTTCGTTAAGGAAATTCAGTTGTTCACGAACAGTTTGTGAACACTGGTCTCAAACACAAACGAATGCAAGCGAACACAAACGAACGCAAACAAATAAAAAAAAACGCAAACGAACATTTAACTTAAAAATAAAAATATTGTTATCCTTAAACATTGGATATAAGTAGTTAAATATGTCACACCCTGACTTTTGCGGAAGCGTGATTATGGTGTGACTTTCTTAATACCATAGCAAATCAATCATAACAACACTATATGATAAAACCAGTAGATGTTCATCCATAAACTAAGTTTGGAAAATACCACAATATACTTGTCTGAAACATAGACTCCAAATTTAAATTACAAACCACAACATGTTTAAATGAGTTCACGAAGACTCTACAAAAGACCTTAAATAAAACCGAGTTTAGAACCATGTATCTCGTCCAGGATTAAGATACATCTCCTAAACCCTAGTGACTTCGGATGACATCTTTTATTCATGATGCAACTTGAAACATGCAAACACCCACCAGATCCACTTAATTCCCTGAAATACATGTAATTTGAAAACATCAACAAAAGTTAAGCGAGTTCATGTGTTTGTCTATGTATAGGCATAACCTTTAAAGTATATCTGTAAGTATGTAAATCCTGGTATGAAGCAATAAGGAAAAACAGATCACCAATGGTTTGCAAGGCCAATGGTATGTGAGAAGTGATGCAGGAAAACTCAAACCTAGCGGATTTTGCCACGGCTTTAGTATGTGGACATAGTCACCACATGGGCCACCCTGGTCCTAATGGGTGTGGGCTCGCTACACCCAAATAGATCTATCACTCATGTCTCTCGGTCCTACGACGAGGATTAATGGCCTTAAGTGTTGTACCCACCACTCACATGATCAAGCAGTAACCTTCCTTAGCTAACCATACCATGTATAAAACGTTTGTACACAATTGTAACATGTATTTCACCCCCGAAGTTATAAAACTGAAAACAGTTAAAAGAAAAGGGGGACATGAACTCACAGTCTTGCGTCTTCAGTACTCGTAACTCAAATCCCTTTAGCAAACACGAATACCTACAATGTACTAGCGTCTATTAGACGAACGGGTCGTGCCTTGTCCTAGTATTAATGTTTTTGAGTTACGTTTCTTTACGCTTCTGGTATTATTCCAATTTTTATAATTATTGTCAAAATAATTAATATTTCAACTTAAATTATATTTATAAATTTTGGAATAATTGTTAAACAATATATTCGTAAAAATACTTCTCAAGTATTTATACTTGTATTCCCTTCCCAAGGATGGGGGTATCTTATACATGTGTATTCGTATTCCGGCGTGTATTTATACGTACGAGAATACGTTTTTTCTTGTAATTGTTAAGTATTTTTATACTTAATTTTTATGTTAAACTTTCCGGAATATTATTTCTAATAAAAGTCCACTAATATATATATTTAAGAATTATTACTTAGAAAAATTATTCATAATTTTTCCTTTTGGCAAAATATTTGTAGTTCCAAAATAATATATTTTCAAGTCTAACTTTAGAAAATATATATAAACTTATTTTTATCCTAAAATATTGTATTTCAAGTTTATCCAAGAAAATATATATATTTTTCCCAAAAATATTATATTTTCTAAATATTCTAAGAAAATATATTTTTACTTCCAAAAAATAATATATTTTCTCCTTGTCAAAAATATGATATAACTTTGTGATATTCATAAAAAACATATTTTCATTTCTTGTGTCCAAAATATCATTTACCAAAAATATATTTATAATAGTATTTTCCGGGATATTTTGTAAGTTACATTCTTTCGTTCATTTTCACAATATTATGTGTGTAACTTATACATTTATTCCTTGAGTTTTTTGTATTATTTTGGATTGTAATTTCTTGGTATTTTGTTAAGTTATATTATTTTAACCCTAAAATAATATAACTATTACACAAGGCATACAAATATTCACACACATGTGTCTTTAATATATATCTAGCCATTTTTATTTATAAAAACCAACCTCCAATATTTGTATTTTTGTAACAAAAATTATGGCAAAGTTTATATGAAATCATAGTTAAAAATATACTTGTAGATACTTGTTTGAAAATATTTTTCTAAATGTTTATATTTTTAGAAAATTTTTGCCATAGTTTCCCCTAAAAATGGAGGTTCCCATGCTTTCAAAGCATATCGTTTTCTTTTTAAAATCATCTCAACAATCAATAATTCAATCAACACTTACCAAGTGCCAAAATCATGCAATTTATTCAACAACATGAACTTGAACTTTTGTAAAAACTTGTAGTAACTTGGTAGCGTGTTTAGTAGGTTTAATTACCCTTTAAAATGTATTTACTTCTTTAAAAACTTCATTTTTAAAGAAGTTGGGTGTTTACAACTTCCAAACACATTTTCTAAAAATGCTTCTTTATGTAATCTCTTTGTTACACAAGTGTTTCTACACTTGTTTAACCATTAAAAACAAGTTTGGTTTATGTAAGAACCAAGTTTGTATAAATCTTGTTACTTAACTTAGTTTCTTGAGAAAACTATCTTGGAATTCATCCTCTTACAAGAGTTGTATTGTGTTTGAATCATCATCACATATGAAAACAAATTTTATCATTCAAGTTCATGTCTACATAAAGTATGATCATCTTGGTCTTTCACAAGATCATCATCTTAACTTACTAGATCATGTGTTTAATCATAATTTAGTAGGTTTCATATGATGTCTAACATCATAATCACAAATAATCAATCATCAAGAAGCAAAACAACTATAGACAATATGTATTCTTATGGTTTTAAGCTTTATGTTATAGATTAACATCTTGTTCATTAATGTTCTTTATGATTTTCATCACATATCATCTTTTAACCAACTAAATAAGAAGTAAATTCAAGTGACAAGAAGCTTACTACTAGCACAAGGGCTAGGGAAGAACACTAGAAGATGAAGATGATGAAGGTGAAGGTGATGGATAATAGCAAATGGAAGAGGTCCTTGAAGATCCACAAGCTCCAAGCTTCTTATCTTAGCTTCTAACACCTTGTGATGAGTATGGATTGCATGAAAGTTAGATGAAGATGGTGGTGATGTGGGTGGTGGCTCACGGCCGTGGGTAAGGGAGGAGAGGGAGAGAGTTGAGTGTGTGAAAGATAATGAGGTCTTGATCTCCTATGCCTTTCTTATATCCAAGTTTAGAGGTTAATCCATTGGGTAATATATCTCAATAGTACTAAACATGATCTCTTAACAAATCAATTTAGATCAAAGGAAATCAAGGTGTGGGGCCACCTTGGTGACCGTCTACAACAAGGGGGGGGGGGTATTGGTTGGATTGTGATGGTTAGTTATGCAATCTAGTTAGATTTCAAGTGTAATAGTTAGGTGTATTATGTGTTATATAGTGTGTTAGGGTGTTCGGGGCCCATAACTAGCTTAGAAATGTTAAAACAATGCTTCTAGTGTAATTTTGGTGTTTCGGGTAGTGTCCGGTTGTTTGGTTAGATACCGGTTTGTTAAAGTGTCAAACTATACCGATTAGTGTTCTTTATGTTACCTTTTGTGACACTTTTAATTCTCGACACTTAGGAAAGCATTCAGGACCATTTAGTCATATTTTTGCATGATACTAGCTTGTTAAGATGCTGATTTTTGCTTATTTATGCTGAATTCAGCACTTTATGTGGGTTTTAGGCACTTTCCGGCACTTAAACCATCACTTAGGAATGCAGTTTTGTAGTCCTTACTTCCCTACACACCATACTAGTGTAGTACTTAGTCTCTGGCTCATACTGGGTCTCAAAACACTGTCTGTCTATGTGCTGAGTTCTGTCAGCATTTTTATGAGTTATCCGCTAACTGTGCTACTGTGCTACTGTGCTTTGTGCATCATTTATGTCAATATGGTTTGCATGTAATAATGATGTGACATTATGCAATGTGTGATGCACATGTAAGTATGAATGAAACAATCAGAAAGCAGTTAAGTATAATTCCGCACAGTCATTAAGCACTAATCAAGATTAATTAATTGTAACAGGATACCTGGATTTTTGACAGGTTGTCACATTCTCCCCTGTTAAGAAAATTTTGTCTCGAAATTTTAGTTCTGTTACTAGCTGCAGGGGAGTTGGGGGAACAAATGTGGGTATTTTGCTTTCATGCGATCCTCACGCTCCCAAGTGTACTCTGGGTCGTGTCGCGCGTTCCATCGAACCTTGACGAGTTTAACACTACTCCTACGTGTCTTGTTAACCTTCCAATCAGTAACCTCAACAGGTTCTTCGGTAAAGTGGAGCGTGTCGTCAATGTGAACTTCATCGGCAGGAATGACAACTGTTTCTTGAGTTGGACTCTTTTTCAGATTAGATACATGAAAGGTATCATGAACTCCATTCAGTTCTGCGGGTAGATCCAACTTGTAAGCTACAAGACCAATCCTCTCCAGGATTTTGAACGGTCCAATGTATCGTGGGTTCAACTTTCCACGCTTCCCAAAGCGTGCTACCCTTTTCCAAGGTGAGGACTTTTAGTAAAACCATGTCCTCCCACTTGAAACTCCAAAGGTTTCCTTCTTTGGCCCGCATAGCTCTTTTGTCGATCACGAGCCGCCTTAATGCGTTCTCGGATCTGTATAATCTTATCAGTCCGTCTCTTGAACCAATTCGGGACCAACAAGCTGTCTATCACCCGCATCTGCCCAGCACAACGGTGATCGACACTTGTGTCCATAGAGAGCTTCAAATGGTGCAGCTTGAATGCTCGCATGGTAGCTGTTGTTGTATGAGAACTCTACCAAAGGTAGGTGAGTGTCCCAACTGCCACCCAAGTCCATTACGCAAGCTCGCAACATATCTTCTAGCGTTTGAATCGTTCGTTCACTCTGTCCAATTTGTCTGTGGATGGAAAGCAGTACTCAGATTTAACTGAGAACCAAAGGCTTCTTGGAAGGATTGCCAAATCCTCGACACAAATCTTCCGTCTCTATCGGATAAAATCGAGATAGGCACTCCATGTCGTGCAACTATCTCTCTGAGGTACAGCTCAGCAAGCTTGCTAGTGTTATCCTTTTCCCTGATCGCCAAGAAGTGGTGCAGATTTGGTCAGACGGTTCTACGATTACCCAAATCGTGTCATGACCTCTGGGTGTCTTTGGTAACTTCGTTATAAAATCCATTGAAATATGCTCCCATTTCCACATGGGTATTTCAGGTTGTTGCAGAAGACCTGAAGGCTTCTAATATTCGGCCTTTACCTTGGCACAAGTCAAACATTTACCAACATACGTTGCAACATCACCTTTTAATCTCGGCCACCAGTAGAAATCCTTCAAGTCCTGGTACATCTTATCTGCTCCGGGATGGATCGAGTACCTTGATTTGTGAGCTTCATCAAAAATAACATCTCTAAGACCACCAAAGAGGGGAACCCAAATTCTTCCCATGAAACAAAATGTTCCTTCCTTATTGGGTACTAACTGTTTCTCCATCCCACGGAGATATTTATCCTCAAGATTCTTCTCCTTAAGAGCTTCTCTCTGCGCAGCACGAATGTGCAACGAGAGGTCTGTCTGAATAATCATTTCCAAAGCCCTAACCCTTATGGGCTTGATTCTCTCTTTTCGACTCAAGGCGTCTGCTACCACATTCACCTTCCCTGGGTGGTACTTGATCTCGCAATCATAATCGTTTAACAACTCAACCCATCGTCGTTGTCTCATGTTAAGCTCCTTCTGATCAAATATATGCTGTAGGCTCTTGTGATCTGTAAAGATCGTGCATCGGGTGCCATACAAGTAATGTCGCCAGATCTTCAAAGCAAACACCACAGCACCTAATTCCAAATCATGTGTGGTGTAATTCTTCTCGTGAACCTTCAGCTGGCGCGAAGCATAAGCTATAACGTTCTGTCGCTGCATCAGCACGCAGCCTAACCCTTGACGCGAGGCGTCGCAATATACCACGAAGTCGTCAGTGCCTTCAGGTGTTCTTTAACAACTGAAAGGCTTCCTCTCGCTTATCTCCCCATTCGTACTTCTTGTCCTTCTAAGTAAGGGAGGTCAAAGGTTGAGCGATTTTCGAAAAATCCTTGATGAATCTGCGATAATAACTAGCCAAACCTAAGAACTGACGGATCTCGGTTGGTGTCTTCGGAGTCTCCCAATTCTTGATCGCCTCGATCTTGGTAGGATCCACATGAATTCCATTTTCGTTTACCACGTGACCAAGGAACTGAACCTCACGCAACCAGAACTCGCACTTCGAGAACTTTGCGTATAATTTCTCTTTCTTAAGCAGCTCTAAAATAGCTCTTAGGTGTTGCTCATGCTCTTCCTTCGTCTTTGAATAAATCAAAATATCATCGATAAACACAATCACAAATTTATCGAGATATGGCTTGCAGACTCTATTCATCAAATACGTAAACACTGCTAGCGCGTTTGTCAAACCAAACGGCATAACCAGGAACTCATAGTGTCCATATCGAGTCCTAAAGGCAGTCTTTGGAATACTCTCCTCTTGAATTCTCAACTGGAGATAGCCTGATCGAAGATCGATCTTGGAGTAGAAACTCGAACCTTGTAGTTGATCAAACAGGTCATCAATCCTTGGCAAAGGATACCGATTCTTAATGGTCAACTTGTTTAGCTCTCGGTAGTCGATACACATGCGGAAACTACCATCCTTCTTCTTAACAAACAGCACTGGAGAGCCCAAGGCGAGAAGCTTGGTCTGATAAATTCCTTGTCCAAAAGCTCCTGAAGTTGTGTCGACAACTCTTGCATTTCTGAGGGTGCAAGTTGATAAGGTGCCTTAGCTACAGGCACGGCGCCTGGAACTAAGTCAATGTGGAATTCAACTTGTCGCTGCGGTGGCAATCCTGGCAAGTCTTCGGGGAAGACTTCAGGATATTCCTTTACAACTGGGATATCTTCCAGCTTTGGCTCAGCGGCTTCCTTGTCCACAATGTGTGCCAAGAAGGCAACACATCCTTTCTGCAAACATCTTCGGGCTTTCAAGCAACTGATAATCCTTAGGGGCGTATCGTGCTTTTCTCCATGCACCACAATTGTTTCTCCATTCGCCATCGGAATGCGAATGATCTTCTCGTGACATACGATCTCCGCTCGATTACTTGATAACTAATCCATTCCGACTACCACATCAAAGCTTCCCAACTCGACTGGCAGAAGATCGAGCGTAAACTCATGCTCCCCAAGCTCTATTACGCAACCTCTAATGACTTCATTCGCTTCTTCTAGCTTTCCATTAGCTAGCTCTATCGAGTACGGAATATCTAGCTTACTAGCTACTAACCCAAGTATATTCTTAAATTCTAGGGATACAAAACTATAATCGGCACCAGTATCAAACAGTACAGATGCAAAGCGTTGGTTGATAGGGAACATACCAGTGACTACGTTCGGATCTTGGCGAGCTTCCCTAGCTCCGATGTTGAAAACCCTTCCCTGAGCTTGGTTGATCTTTGGGCATTCTCTCTTGAAATGCCCCACATCTCCACAGTTAAAGCAACCTGGTCCCCGACCATTTCCATTTCCATTACCACCCTGGTTGTTGTTTGCTCCACGGTTTCCACTACCAGCTTGATTTCCAAAATTACCACGATTAGCATTACCGCCACTTCCTCCTTGATTGCGGTTTCCATTCCCATTTCCACCACGGTTTTTGTTTCCATTCCCGTTGCCATAACCTCTCTGACCACCATTACCATGACCAGTACCGGCCCAGCACGTTTCCTTCGAATGACCAACCTTTCCACAAGACTCACACTTCCTGACTCTGCACTGGCCGGCATGATGGTACTGGCACACATCACATTTGGGCAGAGTGCCCATATATCCTTTTCCTTTGTTTTCAACACCAGTCTTGACTTCAGCTGGTGGTTTCACATCCTTCTTCTTGTTAGCACTGCTGGTACCCCTCTTAAAATTTGAGAACTTCCTTTTGTTCTCACCTGATGACTCAACGTGAGTCTCCTTCTTCTTTTGGTCAGAAATTGAGAACTTGTTCAACCTGATTGCTTCTTCAGTTAGTGCCACACTCAGATCAATAGCCTCAGTGATTGTGGCAGGCTTTGACGTCGTCGCCATGCTCATGATTTGGGGTGCCAATCCCCAAATAAAACGCTCGATTCGTTTGAACTCCGGATCAACCATGTAAGGAACGACGCGAGATAAGTCGTGAAATCTCTGCACGTATTCAGCAATCTTCGGACCATCCATCTTGAGGTTCCAAAACTCAGTTTCCAATTTCTGGATCTCCGCCCTTGAACAGTATTTCTTGCGCATGAGTTCCTTCATTTCGTCCCATGTCATGGCATATGCAGCCTCTTCTCCCAAAGTCTGAACTTGGAGATTCCACCATGATAACGCTCCATCTAAGAACAATCCAGAGATGTAGGTGACCTGGTGCTCCGGCACACAGAATCAGTTTTCTCCGTCCATCTGACAAAAGCTACAGCACCCCTGGTGCCGTCGAAATTCAGAGGCTTACAGTCTAGGAACTGCTTATAGGTACAGCCTGTACAAGCAACATCATTCACAGAAAGCATTAGCGAACGCACATGGAATATCCAAATGTAACGTAATGTGTCTTTGGTGACTTAAACATTACCAAGAGGTGGGTTACTTCCGAGGTACCTCCGCTATGTTCAGAGCGCAAGGCCTCGTGTTGTGCTATCGCTCGTGAAATCCGTTCTTGTAGCTCAGCCTCTGTTGTGGGCAACCGGTTGTATCTTCGAGGAGGCATCTTCTAAAGAAGATTGTATAGGTCAGGTCTTATGCATATACGTATGTAATACATGTAAATAATAACATTTATCAACGCAAGTAAACACATGACATCTCAATCATAACACAAATAAGTAATTCGACAATGTATATAATGAGAATGTTGCGATTGAGCTTTCATATATCATCGACCACAAATACAGTTTTACATGTTCTACAAATGTACCATATCACATCGAAAGGGACTACAGGGTCACACTACCCTTGTCCAAAATATCCATCAAACTACAACAGTCAGAAAATCAAAAAGTGGTCTTCAAAAGGCTGTGTAAGCTGGGCTCAATAGCGACACTCTCATCAAAAGTAAGCTACCTGCATAAAACCAAAAACCGGCTATGCTGATGGTGGAGGAGGAGGAGGAGGTGGAGGAACAAAAAGTAAACTGCGCACATGCGCTAACTCCTCCTCAAGAGCATGAACGCGATGCAACAGATAACTAATCTGCTGCTCCATGGTAAGAAATCGGACGTCAAAATCTGGGTATGGCAGAAGAGGAGCAGGTGGAGTCGCAAAAGGTGACTGACATGTACAAGGTGGAGGACATGGAATCCTCTCAAGCTCCATGACTCTACGACACAAAATCTCCTACTGAAGCGGCAAGAACAGGAGTAGCTCATCCCTCGTGTAACCAGTGTATTGTGAAGGATGGTATGGATCAGAAACTGGCATAGTGTTGGGCGGAAACCATATGAGTGGCTCTCCTGACGGTGCAGAAGCAAAATGAGTAGCAGGTGTAAACTGTGGCATGAAAGGAAATGCGGCTGACACGTGAGGAACATGACCAGGCTGCTGGCTGGATAGACCTTCCCCTGGACGGGGTGGAGGGATATCCTGCAAGAATGTGATCGGCAGGTCAGTGCGGTGTATATCAGACACATGTGGGTGAAACGGGGCAACGTCAACAGGTGCATGTGTAGGTGCAGGTGGGGGAGTAACAGGCTCAACGAAAGGAGGCATATCATCATCATCCTTAATCCACCCATTGTTGGTGAATGCGTATCTGGGGTCTACCTGATCGGCAAAAGCGGCATGGTCAGCGGGTGCAGGGATCAGATCGGGTACAAGTGGTGCAACAATAGGTATGCCAACAGGTACAGGGTCATGATCAGGTAGAGGATCGGGAGCAGGTATAGGCTCAGGTGCAAGTGCCTGCTCAGGATCAACGTCAAGATCAAAGTCGTGCGGAATAACAGGTGCAACAGACAGGGCTGTGTCAGAATCAGAATCAGTGGGGGTAAAGTTGCAATCCCAGTGCGTGCAAAGTGGTGGATGACACAGACTCGAAAGAATCTGGACCAGAATGATCAGATGAAACCTCAACGATAGGAATCTCAACAAGTGAGACAACAACGACATCATCAGCTGGAACTCCATCTCCCTGAGCAGCATCAGGGGGACCATCAATGAAAAGATCGACATCATCATCTAACAGCTCATCAAAAGGCAAATCCTCGAGAGGAAAAGCCGCAAGAGGAAAAGGGGTGAGGATCGGAACCACGGCATGCTCATCATCGAGATGTCCGAGGATGAGATGGTCCTGGTCAGGAATAGGAACAAGAAAGAGATCCTCGTCGGGTAAACCATCAGCATGCGGTACATCGTCGCCAAAATCAGGTAATGCAAAAGGCAGGAAATCATCGTCATCGTCACTCTTAGTGTCAGAGGTAAAAATCTCAGGGTCTGGGACAATCTCATCGTCCGAAACAATGGCCATGGGGTCTACAGTATCTGACAGTCCACTCTCAGATGAGGATATGGTGTCTGTAACAAAACAATCACAACATATGCACATATATCAACAATCATCAAATAAGCATGTAAGTAGTAACAATGTAAGCATGTATTCATCCTAGTCTTCCCAGACTATCCCACCCAGCCTCTCAGACTGAACTACCTAGTCTCTCAGACTAAACCTCCCCAGTTTCTCAAACTGAACTACCCAGCCTCTCAGACTGAACCTCCCAGTCTCTTAGACTGAATTATGAACATAAATTTTGAAATGTGTTTCGTGTCTTTTGTTTGTAAAAATGTTTGTCTCCTGGATCTGGGCGTTTCCTGCATGCAATGAAAATATGAAAAACATTTTCGTGAGAGCCCTAATGATCGTAGTCTAGACTCGAGAAAGAATCCTAGTTCGCTACGATCGAAGCTCTGATACCAAGCTGTCACACCCTGACTTTTGCGGAAGCGTGATTATGGTGTGACTTTCTTAATACCATAGAAAATCAATCATAACAACACTATATGATAAAACCAGTAGATGTTCATCCATAAATTAAGTTTGGAAAATACCACAACATACTTGTCTGAAACATAGACTCCAAATTTAAATTACAAACCACAACATGTTTAAATGAGTTCACGAAGACTCGACAAAAGACCTAAAATAAAACCGAGTTTAGAACCATGTATCTCATCCAGGATTAAGATACATCTCCTAAACCCTAGTGACTTCGGATGACATCTTTTATTCATGACGCAACTTGAAACATGCAAACACCCACCAGATCCACTTAATTCCCTGAAATACATGTAATTTGAAAACATCAACAAAAGTTAAGCGAGTTCATGTGTTTGTCTATGTATAGGCATAACCTTTAAAGTATATCTGTAAGTATGTAAATCCTGGTATGAAGCAATAAGGAAAAACAGATCACCAATGGTTTGCAAGGCCAATGGTATGTGAGAAGTGATGCAGGAAAACTCAAACCTAGCGGATTTTGCCACGGCTTTAGTATGTGGACATAGTCACCACATGGGCCACCCTGGTCCTAATGGGTGTGGGCTCGCTACACCCAAATAGATCTATCACTCATGTCCCTCGGTCCTACGACGAGGATTAATGGCCTTAAGTGTTGTACCCACCACTCACATGATCAAGCAGTAACCTTCCTTAGCTAACCATACCACGTATAAAACGTTTGTAAACAATTGTAACATGTATTTCACCCCCGAAGTTATAAAACTGAAAACAGTTAAAAGAAAAGGGGGACATGAACTCACAGTCTTGCGTCTTCAGTACTCGTAACTCAAATCCCTTTAGCAAACACGAATACCTACAATGTACTAGCGTCTATTAGACGAACGGGTCGTGCCTTGTCTTAGTATTAATGTTTTTCAGTTACGTTTCTTTATGCTTCTGGTATTATTCCAATTTATATAATTATTGTCAAAATAATTAATATTTCAACTTAAATTATATTTATAAATTTTGGAATAATTGTTAAACAATATCTTCGTAATAATACTTTTCAAGTATTTATACTTGTATTCCCTTCCCAAGGATGGGGGTATCTTATACATGTGTATTCGTATTCCGGCGTGTATTTATACGTACGAGAAAACGTATTTTCTTGTAATTGTTAAGTATTTTTATACTTAATTTTTATGTTAAACTTTCCGGAATATTATTTCTAATAAAAGTCCACTAATATATATATATATTTCCCAAAATATATATATTTAAGAATTATTACTTAGAAAAATTATTCATAATTTTTCCTTTTGGAAAAATATTTGAAGTTCCAAAATAATATATTTTCAAGTCTAACTTTAGAAAATATATATAAACTTATTTTTATCTTAAAATATTGTATTTCAAGTTTATCCAAGAATATATATATATTTTTCCCAAAAATATTGTATTTTCTAAATATTCTAAGAAAATATATTTTTACTTCCCAAAAATAATATATTTTCTCTTTGTAAAAAATATGATATAACTTTGTGATATTCATAAAAAGTATATTTTCATTTCTTGTGTCCAAAATATCATTTACCAAAAATATATTTATAAAAGTATTTTCCGGGATATTTTGTAAGTTACATTCTTTTGTTCGGTTTCACAATATTATGTGTGTAACTTATACATTTATTCCTTGAGGTTTTTGGTATTATTTTGGATTGTAATTTCTTGGTATTTTGTTAAGTTATATTATTTTAACCCTAAAATAATATAACTATTACACAAAGAATACAAATATTCACACACATGTGTCTTTAATATATATCTAGCCATTTTTATTTATAAAAACCAACCTCCAATATTTGTATTTTTGTAACAAAAATTATGGCAAAGTTTATATGAAATCATAGTTAAAAATATACATGTAGATACTTGTTTGAAAATATTTTTCTAAGTGTTTATATTTTTAGAAAAATTTTGCCATAGTTTCCCCTAAAAATGGAGGTTCCCATGCTTTCAAAGCATATCATTTTCTTTTTAAAATCATCTCAACAATCAACAATTCAATCAACACTTACCAAGTGCCAAAATCATGCAATTTATTCAATAACATGAACTTGAACTTTTGTAAAAACTTGTAGTAACTTGGTAGCGTGTTTAGCAGGTTTAATTACCTTTTAAAATGTATTTACTTCTTTAAAAACTTCATTTTTAAAGAAGTTGGGTGTTTACATCTTCCAAACACATTTTCTAAAAATGCTTCTTTATGTAATCTCTTTGTTACACAAGTGTTTCTACACTTGTTTAACCATTAAAAACAAGTCTGGTTTATGTAAGAACCAAGTTTGTATAAATCTTGTTACTTAACTTAGTTTCTTGAGAAAACTATCTTGGAATTCATCCTCTCACAAGACTTGTATTGTGTTTGAATCATCATCACATATGAAAACAAATTTTATCATTCAAGTTCATGTCTACATAAAGTATGATCATCTTGGTCTTTCACAAGATCATCATCTTAACTTACTAGATCATGTGTTTAATCACAATCTAGTAGGTTTCATATGATGTCTAACATCATAATAACAAATAATCAGTCATCAAGAAGCAAAACAACTCTAGACAATATGTATTTTTATGGTTTTAAGCTTTATGTTAGAGATTAGCATCTTGTTCATTAATGTTCTTTATGATTTTCATCACATATCATCTTTTAACCAACTAAATAAGAAGTAAATTCAAGTGACAAGAAGCTTACTACTAGCACAAGGGCCAGGGAAGAACACTAGAAGATGAAGATGATGAAGGTGATGGATAATAGCAAATGGAAGAGGTCCTTGAAGATCCACAAGCCCCAAGCTTCTTATCTTAGCTTCTAACACCTTGTGATGAGTATGGATTGCATGAAAGTTGGATGAAGATGGTGGTGATGTGGGTGGTGGCTCACGGCCGTGGGTAAGGGAGGAGAGGGAGAGAGTTGAGTGTGTGTTGTGTGTGAAAGATAATGAGGTCTTGATCTCCTATGCCTTTCTTATATCCAAGTTTAGAGGTTAATCCATTGGGTAATATGTCTTAATAGTACTAAACATGATCTCTTAACAAATCAAATGAGTTCAAAGGAAATCAAGGTGTGGGGCCACCTTGGTGACCGTCCACAACAAGGGGGGGGGGGGTATTGGTTGGGTTGTGATGGTTAGTTATGCAATCTAGTTAAATTTCAAGTGTAATAGTTAGGTGTATTATGTGTTATATAGTGTGTTAGGGTGTTCGGGGCCCATAACTAGCTTAGAAATGTTAAAACAATGCTTCTAGTGTAATTTTGGTGTTTCGGGTAGTGTCCGGTTGTTTGGTTAGATACCGGTTCGTTAAAGTGTCAAACTATACCGATTAGTGTTCTGTATGTTACCTTTTGTGACACTTTTAATTCTCGACACTTAGGAAAGCATTCAGGACCATTTAGTCATATTTTTACATGATACTAGCTTGTTAAAATGCTGATTTTTGCTGATTTATGCTGAATTCAACACTTTATGTGGGTTTTAGGCACTTTCCAGCACTTAAACCATCACTTAGGAATGCAGTTTTGTAGTCCTTACTTCCCTACACACCATACTAGCGTAGTACTTAGTCTCTGGCTCATACTGGGTCTCAAAACACTGTCTGTCTATGTGCTGAGTTCTGTCAGCATTTTTCTGAGTTATCCGCTAACTGTGCTATTGTGCTTTGTGCATCATTTATGTCAATATGGTTTGCATGTAATAATGATGTGACATTATGCAATGTGTGATGCACATGTAAGTATGATGAAATAATCAGAAAGCAGTTAAGTATAATTCAGCACAGTCATTAAGCACTAATCAAGATTAATTAATTGTACGGATACCTGGATTTTTGACAGTTGTCACAAAATACAACCATCAAATGATAAATCAAAACACAAGAAGTCTAATACACCACCAAACGATGAATCAACTTTAACTAACTTAGACATAATTATCCCCAAAAATGTTTTAGCATGTCCAAATTGTAGCTTACTTAGAAAAAAAAATAAGGTTTCAAGTTTTCAATATATTTAGATAAAAGGTTTATTATTTATAATTTTTTAATATAATCCAACGAACACGGACAAACGTAACCGAACATATTACCGAACGTAGTCGAACGAACGAGACCTATGTTCGTGTTCGTTCGCTAAGCTAACCAAACGAAATTTTTTATTCGTGTTCGTTCGTTAAGCTAATCGAACGAACATAAACGAACTTTCCGCCGAATGGTTCACGAACAGTTCGCTGAACGTTCGGTTCGTTTACAGCCCTACATCCAAATGTGGAATTATGAATATATATGGTTCATATGAAAATCACTATAATACTTTAAGGTGGTTTTTGTTTTTTCAGAGGTACAGTCTGCGGACCACATCTGCAGACATCTGTAGCAGAAGAGGTGGACCAAACCTCTACAGTCTGTTTATTTTTTACTTTTGTAGACTGCATCATACACACACTTTTCAGTTTTCATAACCATAACATCATAATTTCAACATTTACACGCTTAAATCCTACATTCTCCATACAAATTATCAACAATTTAAACCTAACTCACTCAATACCACGAGAATGTACATAACAATAAATCGAAATACTAAAAAACACATATTATTATCATCAACTACACATAACTGAGCTTCAACTTCAACGATCGAGAAAGAAAAACACACATGAGATTCAAATTATAACTCTTTCTCTTCTAAGGCAGTAGGGCGGCAGCTTGGAGGAAGTGGTTATCTGAGCCGGCAGCGACGTGGAGGTCGACGGTGAGGGCGATTGGGGTCAACGAGGCAGCAGGGGCCACTATTGGGGTTGTCGGCGGTAAAGGCCGCTCAATCGGAGGTGGGGGAGGTGACGTCGGGTCAACCGGAGGTGGGAGAGGCGAGGGAGATGTGGTAGTGGCGGAGATATGAAGGTCGACGGTGAAGGCGATTGGGATCGATGAGGCAGCAGGGGCCACGATTGGGGTTGTCGGCGGTGAAGGCGACTCAATCGGAGGTGGGGGAGGTGACGTCGGGTCAACCGGAGGTGGGGGAGGTGACAGAGATGTGGTGGTGGTGGAGGGGAGATGTGGTGTCTTCTGGTGGGAGGAGGAAGACGCTAGGGTTTCTTGTGTTTAGAAAGAGTAGAGAGATGAGAAGAGCTTTAAAGATGGGAGTCCAGATCTACTTGGAGAAGAGGTCTAGAAGACCTTTCTTTAATGAAATCACTTCCAAAAAACAAACACCCTGTAGACTCAAACGTCTGCGCGTGGTCTGCGTGGGGCAGATCCCCTAATCAATGGATTATTTTATTTATTTGGGCTTAATTATCATGTAACTTATTATTTGGGCTTAATTGTTAAACAAGTATTGGGCTAAAGGAATAATATCAAGTTTCATATTTTTCTCTTTAGGGTATCATCATATAGGTTTAAGGGTATCCTATGTATAAAACCGAAAAAATACACTGTGAATACGGGGTTGAGTCGTAACCCGTGCTACGGCTAGTTACTCATTGGTTCCGCCCCTGTTTCACTCTCACTGTAATGAGAAATTTTTATCTCTACTTAGATTCGAGTCGAGCTGGAGCTGGCTTGGTTGTGATTTAGGGGCCCATTTTTATTACTTACCCAGGGCCCTAGAAGTTTTAAAAATTCTCGGGGACGACCCTAAAAAAGAATATAAACCATACGATGTATTTAATATCTAGCTATATGTTAAACGCTACGATTATAAAAGATAAATTAAAATTTAATCCAATTAGCTTAGTTTTATCAACTGCTCTGATTCAACTAAATTTTAATTCATTTTTTATAATTCAACCATTTCAAATTCAATACTTTAAATTTCTTGTCAAAAGTTGCATACCCGTTGTTTTTACAAAACTAAGAAACTTCTACATGTTTATAGATTATATAAGTAGGGATGGGCATTTGGTACCGGGTACCGGTACCGAACCGGTACCGTACCGATACCGAACCATACCGGGTATATTCGGTACCGGTTCTCATTTTCTTCGTTTTTCGGGTATGTTTATATGAATACTACATATGTATACAAAAAATCCATGTTTCGATTTCATTATAAAAACGTCATCAATAATCGATTTCATTATAGAGGGGTCAATGAGCCTACGGGTTATTTATTTTAAAAAAATAGCAGTAATCATTATATTAAGAGGTCATGAAGTGCTTTTCACAAAAAAACAAACACCCCCTAAATGAAAGTATCCGATTCTAAAGTCATACTAAACCATCTCTTGTATAGTTCTATAAATACGGTATTTGTATTAACTAATGAATATATCGTAAATTAGGGGTGTTCATCGGTTTAGTTTATGGTTTATTTGGTTTATTCGGTTTTCAAAATTTTGTACTCCAAACCAAAAACCAAACCAAACTAAATAAGGAATATGCAAACCGATCCAAACCAAACCAAATTCAATTCGGTTTGGTTTCGGTTCGAAACCAAATAAACCAAATGAACCAAATCTAACCAAATTGTACTTAAGTATTTTTTTCCTAATTTATATTTATGCTTGTGTTCCAACTTTTGAACATCACAACTAATTTACACCTAACAATATATGAATACAAAAAAGTTTCATTGCGAAATAAAACAAACACATTCATAAAGTAGTAGTAGACACAACCACAAAGTTAAAGTTTCAAAACATAGATCATTGAAACTATTGGATGACTTAAAGAGTGGTTTTGAGTTGGGCTTTTAGATTTACATTTGGTATTTTGGGCTGCATAAAAAATAACTATTTTGGGCTAATAAATTGTATATGATTTATAAAATATTATTATTTTTATTTAATAATTAATTAAGTTAAATGGTTTATTCGGTTATCCAAATAAACCAAATAAAATAAAATGTGGATCCATAAAACGAACCAAAAACCATATTCACAATTCGGTTTCGGTTAAAAACCAAACCAAAAACCGAATTCGTTATTCGGGTCGGTTTATTTGGTTACGGTTACGGTTCGGTTTACGATTTTTATTTGGTTACGGTGTTTTCTGAACACCCCTATCGTAAATTTTAATAATAATAATAATAATAATAATAATAATAATAATAATAATAATAATAATAATAATAATAATGTTATCATTTAAACTTAGTGTTGTTAAATGAGGAGTGGTTATTACTTATTACGTTAAAACAAAAACTAATCATAAACAGATCCAAGATGTTTGACGCTCATAGAATTAGGGGCTGTTTGGCAACCTCTGAATGGTTAAGTGCTGAACCAGTAAGATGTCTGAACCCTTAAGTGCTGAACCAGTAAGAGGTCTGAACTATTATGAGGTTGTATAATGCTTAACCGTTCAGACGCAAATTTCTGACCAATTTAGATTAGAGGTCTTAACCATTTAGACTCTGTATAAATCTTAACCATTCAGAGGCAAGTGTCTGAACCATTTAGACATCTGCTCGTGAAAGAAACAGTCTGAACCATTAAGTGTTGAACCAGTAAGAGGTCTGAACCATTAAGAGCATCATTAAGAGCTAAACAAACAACCCCTTAATGTACGTAAGTAATTCTATGGTTCGACGTTGTTGAACCATGGCTATTAATGGTTATGGTAATTATATATGTGATTGTATCATGTTACACATGTACATATCTTATATTTTATTTGGTGCAAATTACAAAAATCGTCATTTATGTTTACACTAGATTGCAAAGTATGTCATTTGTCTTTAAAGTTGCCGGGATTCATACTTTATGTTTGCAAAACCTTGACCACTATGTCCTTTAGCCCTAACTTAGTTAAATTTTAATGTTACTCATTTATTTAAATATATTTAATGAATAAAACAAAAAAAGTTAAAACATTCATTCAAAATATATAAAAGAATATATATATATATATATATATATAGGGAGGAGATCATGCGAGAACCACCCTTATTGTGAGAACCGCGAGAACCAATGTGAACACAACCTAAAATAGCTAAAAAAACCTAAAAAACCTAACCCCCACCCCCCCCCCCCCCCCCAAAAAAAAAAAACCTAACCCCCCAAGCTAAATGCTAAAAACTAAAACCCCCAAAAAACCTAAAAAAAAACCTAACCCCCCCCCCCCCCCACAAAACCTAAAACCCCCTCCCCCACCCCCCAAAAACCTAAACCCCCCCCCCCCCCCCCAAGCTAAAATGCTAAAAACTAAACCCCCAAAAAACCTAAAAAAATCTAAAAAAAATCTAAAAAAATAAAAAAAAAATCTAAATTTTTTTTTAATATTTTTTTATGCTCAAATCGTTACTTTTAGTGGCCAAAATTTTTTTTTTAATTTTTTTGGCTTCGAAAAGTAGCGATTTTTATATAAAAAATATTAAAAAAAAATTTGTGTAATTTTTAGCTATTTTTAGGCATTTTTGATTGTGTTCACATTGGTTCTCGCGGTTCTCGCAATAAGAGGTGGTTCTCGCATGATCTTCTCCCTATATATATATATATATATATATATATAGTGGAAGGTTAAAATGAGAAGAATTTTTTTGTAAGATGAAAAAAGAAGAAGTTTCAACCAATAAGAATGCTTCATTTTACTTCATTTAATATTTGCATTTAATTTTAATATAAGGGTATATTGGTAAACTTACATAAATCATTAATTTGTATTCTTCTCCTTTAATAACTAATTAAATTAAATTTGTAACTCTTTTTCAAAATATATAGTTTTTTCCAAATTAAAAAAATAACTTAATTTAAAGTGTAGAATAAATTACTAGTTGTGTAGGACAAATTACGAGTTGTGTATGATATATTTCGAGGTGTGTAGGATAAATTTCGACCGTGTAGGATAAAATTGTATAATGTGTAGGGTATATGTAGGAAAATTTTGATATGTGTAGGTTTTGTAGATTATATGTAGGAAAATTAATGATTAGTTGACTAATTAATTAAAGAAAATAAAAATTAATGATGCGAGTTATAAATGAAATAGTATTTTACTAATATGCCCTTTCTTCTTTTTCTTCTCATATTAAATTTCTTCTCAAATGAACCTTCCCCTATATATATATATATATATATATATATATATATATATATATATATATATATATATACTGATTACTTTCTCTCTCTCCCTCATATCTCTCTCTTCTCCTTATCTCTTTCTCTCAACCACACCACCATACCACCACCACTGCACCTCCACCCCTGCTGCACAACCCCACCACCGCTGCACCTCCACCACCGACGACGACCGACACCTACTGTACAACCCCCACCACCGCCATCCCCTAACCCCAACCTACAAGGGCTCATATTCAGATTGGAATAAGCTAACCCAAACACCCTCGAAATGGGGGGTTTTGGGGAAGTTGAAAGCTCAGACAACATTTAAGAGGTGGCAAGAAAAGCATAGTGTCAGCAACATTGGCGTGCATATCATAACAACACCAGATTGGCCTCTTCACTCTTCGTCTTAATCACTCCCCTCAATCTTTGCAAAATACAACTCACCCAACACCATATCAAATAAAAAAGATTGCTAATTGAAAGTTGTGTCTCATCTTTTATAACCCCCCCCTAATTAGGGCTTGTTTCCAGATTCAATAAAAGCAAAAGCCCAAGATTCTGAACAACAAAAGATCGTGGCTCTTGCTCTGTCCATTTGTTTACAAAGAAATTGGATTTTAATATACAACTGGTTCTGGTGCTCTGTTTTTGGTACTCCAAAATTTCCAATTTTGTTCATGTTGGTGCTCTGTTTTTTTTCACAGGAAATGCTTGAATTTAACCATATGATCTACAAAGTGTGTTAAAGTTGTTGTCTTGATGCCATTTTGAGGTGGGTTTATGAGTTGTGTGATCATAACTTCCAATTTGAATACGAGCCCTTATAGGTTGGGGTTAGGGGATATCGGTGGTTGGGCAGTGGTGGGGTTGTGCAGCGGGGGTCGGCCGTCGGTGGTGGAGGTGCAGCGGTGGTGGGGTTGTGCAGCAAGGGTGGAGGTGCAGTGGTGGTGGTATGGTGGTGTGGTTGAGAGAAAGAGATAAGGAGGAGAGAGATATGAGGGAGAGGGGGAGAGAGAAAGTAATCGGTATATATATATATATATTCTTTTATATATTTTGAATGAATGTTTTAATTTTTTTGTTTTATTTATTAAATATATTTAAATAAACGAGTAAAGTTACAAATATGCCCTGATTTAACATTAAGATTTAACTAAGTTAGGGCTAAAGGACATAGTGTGCAAGGTTTTGCAAACATAAAGTGTAACACCTCGTAAAATCACGTCTAATGATGTGTTGACACGTGTATTAAACTCTAATGAAGTCAGACGTTGACTATTAGGGACTAATTTTGCGAAAAATAAAAAACTTTGAATGTGGAAGGACTGAAAATATCAACATGCTTAAACTAAGCCTCTGAATAACCTTACATGGTATTCATATTCTCATATTAAGCCACTTGTTGGATAATCGAAACCGTTTGCAATAAATTCAAAAGTTTGGGTAACGGAGGGTTAAAAGCGTCAACATGTTAATTCTTACCTCTGAATGACCTTTTAACGAATCCGGAGCGTTATGATGTTTGATCACACTCTTGGGAATACCATATATTGGCCGTTTAGGGCTTTGATACCGTTAAACGATAATACACACAAGTTTATGCGTTAAAAGGGTTAAAAGTGTCAACATATTAATTCTTACCTCTGAGTGACCTTTTAACGAACCCAGAGCATCGTGATGTTCGATCATACTCTCGAGAATGCCTAGTATGGGCTATGTAAGACTTTGATGCCATTAAACGATAGTACACGCAAGTTTGTGCGTTAAAAGGACTAAAAGCGTCAACGTCTAAAACTACACCTTTGAGTGACCATTTAAGTGAGCCCCGAAACTCCGTGATGCTCGGTCATACTCCCTGATGTGCCTAATATTGGCCGTTTAAGGCTTTGATGCCATTAAACGATAATGCACACAACTTTGTGCGTCAAAAGGACTAAAAGCGACAACGAGCGAATCTACACCTTGAGTGGCCTTTTAAACAAACCGGGAACTCCGTAATGCATTGCCGCACTCCCGAGTGTGCCTAAGGTTGGCCGTTAGAGGTTTCGTACCTTATGTTAACACTATATATATGAAACAAGAACATAAGGTACCTAAAATGTCAAGAATGAAACTTAAATTATGCATAAGAGATGACAGGGACCAAAACAGCAAATCTGCCAAACCTTTGAAGCTGGGTTGAATGCCTCGCGGGCCGCGAGCCCAGAAGGCTGCTCCTTCGTGGGCCGCCAGCAAGACAAACATCAGCAGTAGTTTTTTTAAGCTGTTTTGTTTTTGCTTGATGAACACACATTTGTAAACCATTTTAATTGATCCTAGGGGCATGTTAATAGTTTTAAAAACCTGTTATACACATGTAATGATCCTAGTGAATCCCCTAACACATGGCAATCATCCATCAATTTCTTAAACACTATAAATAGGTGTGACCTTCACTTGAACAACTTGCACCTTCATTTAATTCTTCCTATTCTCTCAACTTGGAAGTTCCTGAGCATATTGGGAGCATCCTCTGAGTTATATTCAGTCCCTAGGGCCACTTGTGAGTGTTCCTTTCGTGACTAGTTCTTTTATTTGGCTTGTAAAGCTGAAAAGTCAAGCGTTTACGACAAACGCTTTGACTTTTAGTTAGACCTTAAACGGTCAAGCCATTGTTCGCAACAAACATGGCTACATGATCGTAACTTGGTAGGTGTTAATCCCTCAAAAAGGACCTCCTAAGAATCACGTTTGCTTGGTCAATTGACGAGTCAACGTAATATTGTTTTTAAAAGTTAACGGGGCAGTTTTTAAAATAATTGCGATATAAGTTTAGAATTGTTCTAAAACATGTTTTATCATTTAAACAACTTAGTAATAATTATTAGAACACGTGTATACATGTTCGGCTCGTCAATTCCAGTTTTAGGGTCAGTTCGCAACCGAAAGTCGTAAAGTTTGACTTCTATGTTAACTTTCGATTATGAACTGAACTAGATTAGTTTACTGCTGATTTTAGGTTCCGTTATGATCGTAATATAATATAGCATAACCCTATAAGGTTATATTACACGATCATACTAGAAATATGAGTTTTTGCGCATGTTCCGTTAATATGCCGTACTTTGACTATTATGCCTTTTTAGAAAAAATAAGGTTTTAGACACCAATAAGCTTTTAAACAACTTAGGTACTGATATGTTAACATGTTTAACATATTTCGATGTTACAAACCTGATCATAAACTGAGTTTGTGTGCAATGTCGTAATTTATGCTTTAAATTGACCAAAATGCCCTTTAGGCGCATAGATCGGTTTTAAGCATAATTTTTCATACCAAACTCATTGCCTGCTGATGTAATATCATAATTAGGATAATTTGGGATGCCCATTCAGTTTACAAACTGAGTTTATGCATACGTTCTTGAATTATGTCCTTAAATGACGATAATGCTCTTTTTGCACCTAAAATGATTTAAAAGCATAATTTTCATACAAAACCTTTTTATTACTGATATGTTATATTAATTAACATATTTTAGTTATATAGTCCTGGTCATAACATCAGTTTCCCTTAAACATCGCACATATCGTCATTTAACGATTTTGTCGCCGTTTCGGTGGGTAGTATGGTTTTAAACCATAACTACCAACCAAGACTTGTTACCTACTGATTTTATAACTCATTTAAAATGTTTTTACAGTAGGTACATGTTATAAACTAAGATTCCCAAATTAGCCTTCAAAACTATGTGTGAAATTACCAAAATACCCCTACGGAGCATAGTTTGGTTCTAAACTATAAAACACGCATATGTTTAATATCCTAATGATATTATATCATGAATGAAGTGTTTTCACAGAATGTTTATGGTCGTAACATCAGATAGTACACAAGTTCCTTTTATACGTCGTAAAATGACCAAAACGCCCTTATGAGGCATAGTTTGATTTTAAAACCTTAACGTGCATACAAGTTGATATCCTACTGATATTATAACTTGTTTAAAGTATATTGGTATGTGGAACTTGTTCATGACTTATCCGGTTACTCGTTATCGCTTATACGCGTACGGTTAGACTTACGTAACTAGTTTTCGTAAGTTTACCGAAACGAGTTAAACCTTATCATTTTTTACTTCAAAACCTTATCATATTATACAAGTCTTCATACTTGTTGGGTCTAAATTACATTCTATTCCGGTCATCGCTTAATCTAGCGTATCCTACCGTTTCTAATACTTTAAGTTAGCCGGTCTAGGTCTATGACCTATATAAGACCCGTTAGCATTCTAAATTGGTTATATATTACCATCATTCCAGACTAGAGCCTCCCAGTAAAAGCTATCTGCATTTAATTAGATTGTATACGGCTGAGTTATATAAATCTTGCTGTGAATCGAGTAGTAGCTCAGGTAAATACTTTTAACTTATTTTCCTTTTTACGGGCTTGGGATACGGTAAAATATTACCGCTTGGTCGGGTATGGGATCATTTGGTTGGATTGTGATTAATAAATCCGCATAACCCGTTTTAATATGTTTTGTTTGATAACATAAACATTGGGGGTTAATACGACCGTGTCCTGGATATACTCGGCTCATTTAATTGCAAATGGCCACGACTGTCTTGGCTTCTATACCGGGTCCTAAATGTACGACAAACACGTAAATCTGTATACAAGATTATAAATGTAATTATCCCAAGTTATAAAAGAATTTTCGTGCCTTGTGCACTTAAACCAATTTTCATAAACATTTTAAAATGAGTCAGTTAATTGTATTTACCAGTGTAAACTGAGGTATTTTCAAAAGACTAAGTGGCAGGTACTATACGCAAATAGGCTGGGAGCTGCTTGGTGTCAATAAAGGATCTTGCAAATCTTTAGGATACCCTTAAGTCTGCTAAACTTCATTTTATACATTCTGTAACGATCCGCCTGTGAATTTGATATTACGAGCTCGTCTGTAAATGATACTTTGATATTTTCAGACATTTGGGTTTGTAATAATATTTTATATTTCAAGACTTCCGCTGTGCTATTCTGTGTATGTTTGACCATGACGATATCAATCTTACGCTGTAAATATCAGGGTGTGACATAAAGTATGAATCCCGTCAACTTTAAAGACAAAGGACATACTTTGCAATCCAGTGTAAACAAAAAGGACGATTTAGTAATTTACTCTTTTATTTGTTTATTTGTTTCAACTTTCACATTTGTGCTTATATGGTTAATTGGCACATATTAATTTTGTTTATTATCTGTAATCTGTTTATATCTATGTATGCAGTCAGGCAACCTTGTATCTACTAAATTAAACCGTGATGGTTTGTTATGCACATGTGCTTATCTTTGAATATACTTGTTTTGTTTTGTGTTTGATTTGTTGTCTAAAATAAATGGTTTGACAAACGCTTAAGTTGTCAGTAGGGCCAATTATTCTTAAAAAAACATAATTTGCCACCTTTTAGTTTCACTATTTTCAATGTTATGAATAAACTATGAAATTGAACAAAGAATCCAAATCGACGATTGAATCTTATTATTGATGAACTAACTAATTGATTACAAACGCTATATCTGTCGCAACCCCCGACCCCTGCCCCAGGAGGCGGGCGGCCGCGAGCACGCAGAGCTGGTGGTATCGGTGTTTATTTAATTTGGCAGCGGAAATTTACATCAGGACCGTAGTTAGGAAATAGTTTATCAGAGTTAAACACCAATTTTTTTAATAATAAGTACATGGGAAAAACCCAAGTTTCCATTACAAACATGTTTATAGGGATAAACCCTATTTTATTGAAATAAAACTTCTTTCTTGTTTTGGTAACTTTTATAGCCACTTTTTCAAGCCTTCAGTGCTCTCCAACTGGCTTCTAGTTGGCTTTCACTTTTTGTTACCGGAAACGCGTTTTAAAACATTCTGTCAGTGGGAAATACTGGTGAGTGCATCCCAATTTTATCAAAACACTTTTATCACTTTACAGTATTGAGGGCATCCGCAATTACATTTGTTTACATCTAACAAATTACCACCCACGGTACTGTCAATCCTGACTTGTGGTCATGTTACTATTCTCAGTATTAGTAACAAGTAATGTATACAAAACCCCAACATACCGACAGTAATTGTAGAATTACAAATACTCAATCACTGTTAAAATGTAATTTAAAATAATTGAGGTTTTGTAAAAACAATTTATTTATAAAAAGAGAATGACTCACATTGCTGTTTTAGGTAATTCCTGGTGACTTTCTGGTTATAATCTATTAATTTAAACAATGCACACGTGTTAGTAAAATAACACAATTTACATTAGCTATACCCCCCCGGAGACAGAACTCCAACGACTAAGTCAGGCAGAGCCTTGACATGCGTTACGGAGCTCTAGATCAATCGGGCAGAGTAACTTATACGTAACCGGGGTTATAATACTTATAACGAGGCAGAGCTTCGCGAATTAGGGGTGTATTACCAGAAAGAAACGGAGATTCAGAGAGAAAGAGATTTCGATTTTCGATCTAAATGGTGCAAGAATTCAAGTCCCAGGCCAGGCTATTTATACCCAAAATTGGACTCTCCTGCGTGTCGCGACAGGATCCAGGGATCCTTCCGCGTATCGCCTAGGAGGTCTATTTTCCTAGGCCTGCCTTGTTGTGTTTCTAGCCCTGTGGTGTCGACGACCTAGGGTTTTGACACGTGTAGGCACCTTTCGCGTGTCGCGGAAGGTTTAGGGGTACACCCCATGACCCCCCAAACCCTAAATCCTGATTTTTCGTTTCGGTTTGCGTCGTACATGTTTTGGGTCTTAACTAGGGTTTCTTGTAATGTGGTTTTGAGTGTTGTTACATCCTCCCCATCTTATTTTAAATTTTGTCCTCGAGATTCACTGGAATAGGTGTGGATACTTTTTTTGCATTTCAGACTCGAGCTCCCAAGTGTACTCTGGTCCTTTCTTGGAATCCCATTTTACTTGACGAGCACTAATCTCTTGTGTTTGAGGTTCTTGATCTTTCTGTCTTCAATTTGTAGTGGTTTCTCTACAAACTTAAGTTTCTCATTTACCTCTATATCCTTAAGAGGTACCACTAATGTTTCATCTGCTAAACATTTCTTGAGATTACATACATGAAATACATCATGTATTCCTGCCATTTCCTTTGGCAGTTGTAGCTGGTAAGCTACTGTTTCTATTCTTTTAATAATTTCAAAAGGTCCAACATACCTGGGGCTTAGCTTTCCTCTCTTGATGAATCTAACCACTCCTTTCCAGGGAGAAACTTTTAACAACACCTTATCTCCTACCTGAAATTCCAACGGTTTTCGTCTATTATCAGCATAACTCTTTTGATGATCACGTGCTGTTTTCAGTCTTTCCTTGACTTGAATAATCCTGTCCGTTGTTTCTTGTACTATCTCTGGTCCAGACAGTTGTTTTTCTCCAATTTCTGCCCAACAGACTGGAGTTCGACACTTTCGTCCATATAGTGCTTCAAATGGTGCAGCATTGATACTGGTATGATAGCTGTTATTGTAGGAAAATTCTATTAATGGTAAATGATCATCCCAATTTCCTCCGAAATCAATTACACAAGCTCTAAGCATATCTTCCATTGTCTGAATTGTCCTTTCGCTTTGTCCGTCCGTTTGAGGATGATAAGCTGTGCTTAGATTTAACTTGGTTCCAATTGCTTTCTGGAAACTTGTCAAAAAATGAGAAGTAAAACGGCTATCTCTATCAGAAACAATAGACAAAGGAATTCCATGCTGAAAGTTTCCTTCATAGGTAAGAAATGAGCAGACTTGGTTAATCTGTCTACAATCACCCAGATTGCATCATTACCTTTTCTTGTCTTGGGTAATTTAGTAACAAAGTTCATGTTATTAATTCCCATTTCCATATTGGCATTTCTAAATGCTGTAATAAACCTGAGGGTTTCTGATGTTCAGCTTTAACCTGAGAACATGTTAGACACTTAGCAACATAGGCTGCTATATCCTTTTTAATCCATATCCACCAGAAATTCTTTTTTAAGTCTTGATACATTTTATCATTACCAGGATGTATCGTATACTTAGACTTATGGGCTTCTTCTAAAATTCGGTGGCGTAGGTTTCCTTGTTTGTGTATCCAGATTCTGTTCTTATGGAATCTCCAAATTCCATCTGTTCCTTGTTCTAATTCCTTAATCATTCCTTTTAATTTTTCAGTATCGTCCTTGATTACTGATTCCTGTATTTCTCTAATTTGCTCATTTAAATCTATCTACAGATTTAATTTAAGAGAACATACTCGTCTTGGCTTTTCATGATACTTTCGACTTAAAGCATCCGCTACTACATTAACCTTTCCTGTATGATACTGGATAACACAATCATAATCACTAAGAATCTCCATCCAGCGTCTCTGTCTCATATTTAAATCTTTTTGCCCAAAAATGTACCTTAAACTCTTACGATCTGTGAAGACTACAAATTTATTTCCATATAAATAGTGTCTCCAAATCTTAAGGGCAAAAATTATAGCTCCTAACTCTAGATCATGAGTCGTATAATTCTCTTCATGATTCTTAAGTTGTCTAGAGGCGTAGGCTATAAACTTTTAACGCTGCATCAACACACATCCATAACCTAACTTAGAAGCATCACAATAGACTACTAAGTCTTCAGTTCCTTCTGGTAATGCTAGTATGGGTGCGTTGGTTAACTTATGCTTCAAAATTCCAAAAGCTTCATCTTGTTTTGGTCCCCATTCAAACTTAATTGATTTGCAGGTCAATTTTGTTAAGGGAATGGCTATTCTAAAAAAATCTTGGATAAAATGTCTATAATAGCCTGCTAGTCCAAGAAAACTTCTCACCTCCTTCGGTGATTCAGGGACTTTCCACTTAGTGATTGCCTCGATCTTTATGGGATCCACATGAATTCCTTCATGATTAACCAGATGTCCAAGGAATTGTACTTCCTTTAACCAAAATTTGCATTTTGAAAATTTAGCGTAAAGCTTTTCTTTCTCAGTAAATTTAAAAGTATATGCAGATGCGCTGCATGTTCCTCTTTACTTTTAGAGTAAATGATAATATCATCTATAAAGACAATTATGAATTTATCCAAATATGGTTTACATATTCTGTTCAACATGTCCATAAATGCGGCTGGGGCATTGGTTAAACCAAATGGCATGACTATAAATTCATAATGACCATACCTTGTTCTGAAAGCTGTCTTAGGAATGTCCTCTTCCTGTACTTTCAGTTGATGATATCCTGAGCGTAAATCGATCTTAGAAAAGAATCGAGCTCCTTGTAGTTGATCGAACAGATCATCGATTCTCGGTAATGGGTACCAATTTTTAATCGTAACCTTGTTTAATTCACGGTAATCAATGCACATACGCATCGATCCATCCTTCTTCTTAACAAACAAGATTAGTGCTCCCCATGGCGATGAACTAGGTTGTATGAAACCTTTCTCCAGAAGTTCATCCAACTGTTTCTTCAGTTCTTGCATCTCTGCTGGTGCTAAACGATAAGGTGCTTTAGCAATCGGTGCTGTTCCTGGTAATAGGTGAATTCTAAATTCAACCTCTCTATCTGGCGGTAATCCGGGTAATTCTTCTGGAAAAACATCTAAGAATTTAGATACTACAGGAATATCTTTTAATTCTTTTCCTTTAGTGTTAATGATTATAGAAATCATACACATTAGTGATCCTTTTCTTGCATAACTTGCTGTTTTCATCACATAGATAAATTTCGTAGACCTAGTTGGCTTATCTACTTTAATTGTGATCTTTTCACCCCTTGGTGAATTTACTTGTACTGACTTTTGATCACATAAAATACTGGCATGGTTGGCTATTAACCAATCCATTCCTAATACAGTATCAAATCCAGCTAGATTCATTGGGTAAAGGTTAGCAATAAAATTATGGTTTAAAATTTCTATTCTTGCTCCCTGCAAGATTTCAGAAATCTTAATGGATTCTCCATTTGCCGTTTCTACGAGACATTCTTGTTGAAGTTTAGTCAATGGTTGATTGAGAATTTTGCAAAACGAAGTATTAATAAAACTTTGGTTTGTACCAGAGTCAAATAACACTTTAGCAAAAACATCATTAACAAAAAACGTACCGGCAATCACATCCGGAATCATCTTGGCTTCTTCAGCTGTCAGGACGAATGCTCTAGCATTTTTGGTAGCTTTGTTGTTTGTTTCTATTGCTAATTTCGGACAATTCGGCTTGATATGCCCTTTTTCTCCACAGTTGAAGCATATCCCATTACTAGGTTTCTTCCTACAGTCTTCTTCATTGTGTCCGGACCTTTTGCAGAAGTTACAGTATATCGAGCATTTTCCTGAATGCTTCTTCTTGCAGGACTTACAGTAAGGTGTAGAGGTAGAACCTATACTTTTCCCACGATAGTTATTTCCATAACGAAATTCTTGGGTAAGTTTCTGGGCTAGGTTCTTTCTCTGGTTCTCTTCTTGCGTACGTACCAATTCATCAGTCAAGGTATTGGCTAATTCTACAGCTTCTTCTATGGTTTGTGGCCTAGCTGCCTTGACTACGTGTCTGATCTCACTAATTAATCCCCAGATGTAACGGAAAATTAATACAGGTTCTGGTGAAGCTAAGGATGGCACTATTCTAGCATATTCGAAGAATATGGTAGTGTAACCCTTACAGTCTATTCCAGTCATTCTAAGGTTTAAGAACTTATTAGTAATTTGTTTTTTTTCATTGGGAGGACATAATTTCCTTTCGACCATTTCCTTAAAATCAGTCCATTCCATATTATAGGCTCTGTCACTTCCTTTAGACTGGAGAATAGTATTCCAGCATTCTAAGGCTACATTCTTAAAAAGATTAGAAGCAAACATAATCTTATCTTCATCTGCACATTTGCTTATTTTTAAGACTGCTTCTGTCTTTTCTATCCAGCGTAGAGCTGCAATGGCTCCTTCATTGCCGGAGAATTCTATTGGTTTGCAAGACCAGAATTCTTTATAAGAACAACCATAAGACATGGTTCTTCTTCTTTTTGGAATTGGAAATTGGAGTAGCGGTCCGTTATTCACGCTGTGACTTGGTTCACTAGGTGTTCGTTTACTTCCACTTTTATTATTTTCTGCTTCTTTAACAGTCTTAATAATATATGGCATAGCATCCCTAATTTCTTGTGCTACTATGTGTTGGATGGCACTGTTATTTATTTGGTTATCATTATTCTGGTTTTCTTGATTTTCTTCATTGTCCATATGGATTTACAAACAGTGATCAAGTATTAATATCACATAATAAGATTTAATGCAAACAATCAAACAAACAGATTGATCAAAATCGTCAAGCATTGCGACATTTACTCTTTTTCATATAGATACATATATATCTTACAATCTAAGACTGAAATGTAAACATACTATTAGTTATGCGTCAATAGGTATTAGGCTATCTATTTTTAGTTGATTTGATTTTTTTACTACACGCATTTATATATATATATATATTATTACTATTATTATTATTATTATTATTATTATTATTATTATTATTACTATGGGTTAAATTGCATCTCCCACTCGTCGTATTTCCACACGAGCTTCTCTCCTATTTCTTTCATCCTCTCTCCTCCTTCTATCAACTCCTCACCATACAGGCGGAGTTCCTGCATGTTCTCTTCACTCATGGGTGGTAGTGGTGCGGGTACTGGGTCAGGGTACATAGGTAACGGTTCTCCGTATGGATACGGATTGTTCAGTATCTCTTGAACATACTGATCAATATCCCAATATGGATCTAAGGGATTGAGGTTGGTGTACTGAGCTATGGGGTTTGTAATTGGTTCCTCCTGTGGGTAGAGTTCTCTATAATACCTATGCTCATCGTTCCACAGATCATATGCTAGAGGATTTGGTGATGGGACTCTAGGTATCTCATCAGGGTTAAAGGCTGGTATGGGAAATTCAGTTCCTGGGTTTGGTTCTATCTCCATTGGTTGGGTTGGGAACAGTGGCAATGGCTGTGGTGCAATGATTTGTTCAAGGTTTGGATCTGCTACAGTGGTGGCTAGTATATGGAAGTTGGCCAAACGTCTATTAACTAAGTCTTGTGTCTGGGCATTGACTTCTCTATTAGCTGCTGCTAAAGCCCTTTGTTGTTGTAACTTTCTCATTCGTTTCCTACGCTCATATGCTCCCCGACTGAACCATCCTCTCTTTTTCGTAGGGAATGGTTCTTCGGATTGTGCCTTAAATATGAAGATCCCCTCTTCTGTATCAGTAGAATACCCCGAAGGAGTAGGCTGTGATGAAGTTCCTTCACTCTTGGGAGAACTAGATAGGTGACGATAGGCGTCAGACGGACCTTGATCACTCATACTGTAAACTAATAAATTGTCAAATAACACAAAACAATAATATACATGTATGCACATAGTCACATAGATTATTTCCTAACAGAAAATAACAAATTTTGATGTCAGCAGGACACTTCGGTGGCTCAAATAAGTGGCTGTGGCTATGTTTTATCGACCAAACGAGTCATTCAGAAGAGTTTTAGCTCAATACGAGAGGCGGAAACAAACGTATCGAGGTACTTCAGCTTGCAATACACTTTAAACTGTCTTTTGATTGATTTGACAAAGATTTACAGTGAGTAGACACTTCGGCAGCAGTTCGGCACTGAAACCGGAAAGTTAATTTCGTTACAAATGACGAAGACCAGACACCTATTTATAGGTAAGGTGATTTCGCACGGAATAGCTCATGCGAAATCAAGTTCACACAAAATAGTAATTTCATGCGAAATTACCAGTTGATTTCGTACGAAATTACATATTGTAATTTCGTGCGAAATTACCTTCTAACCTATTTTTGACATTTTCCTCGTATAACATGCCCTGAACTATACAATCTAGTACAAGACTCGATACAAGACAAAGTCGACAGACGTATGCACCAACAGACTCCCCCTCGGATGTTGACGAAGTCTTCAGTGTCGAGTCTTCAATCTTCAGTCTTTATCAGTCTTCTCGAACTTTTCCAAAGTATCTAACAATGTAAAGCATCCTTAATCTCTGTCTTCTTTTTATCTCCAGGATCTTGACCTGGCTCTTAACTCACTCTAATTCTCTTGATCAGATCTCTTGATTCCTTGAGTTCATCAGCATCATCAGCTTGCGTGAACATCAGGATCTGGATCTACAATCTTTAGACTCCCCTTTGTAAACAAACTCCCCCTTGAATTGTGCTGAGATTGTAGTCTAACTTTCACAGGTTCTAAGATCGAAACCTGGCTCTTATCAAAACTGTAACCTGCACAATCCTCTACCTCAAAATAAATTTCACAAATTTAACATTTGACAAATTTATTCTCTGCTTATCACTTTGTAAAAATAAAATCAAACATCACTTGAAAACATCATTCAAAATGATTTATCATTTTTTAGATTCTAATGACCACATGTATGTACACATACAAATTTTTTCATTTTAAACAGACTCTCCCAAACCTGTTCATCATGATTAGCACTCGGAATTTTGAAAATCAGCTCATCAACATCAGTTGTCGAAAATCTTTTTGAATTTTTCAAAATTTTATGCTAAAACACACTGAAACTCTTTTTGGATTTATGAAAAAAATAAAGAAAATGCAGTAATGAAATATATACAAACAATATTTTTGTGAGTTTGTGTAAGAGGATCATATCAGTTTTTGAGACAAATCACCAACACCGTTAAGCTTTAAACATTTTCAGTTCTAAACAATTCACTTAGATTGTCAGTATACTGATCCACTTAAATTTTCACACAAAGTTCAACTGTTTCGAGATACGAGATTAATGTTTTAGAGACTTAAACTTATTCATGTGTCCCACCTCAGAATATACTCCCGTATCCAGATCCCAATATTCAGTCTTACAGGTGAGTATACCTAGATGATATCTGTAAAGGGTTAAATGCGAGGGCCATGAGAGCTCAGGCTATTGCTTCCGCAAAATCAGAGAGATGATGGCTTCGACTTTTCGGTGTGTTCCCTTTAGAGAATCTTTTCTTCAACAGCACATGATTAGCATTTTGCAATGTTTCATCATTTTTTATGCTGAGGGTGATGCTATATTTCAAGCAAGCGAAAAGTATTATACGGGGACTAGGCCATTGCTTCCGCAAAATCAGAAGTCCCAGGATAATACCCCAGATATCACTGAGTATAAAGACCTAGTATCTCAGAAAAAGGGACCTTTCAAACAAGATTTCGGGGGTTACCCATATATCCGAGAGATGTTCCCCACGAGATAAGTAAGTTTGAAATTTAGGTTTATATCTCGACACAATCTACTAAATGTGTAAAAACCTACTGGCACATCATCAGTGAGACCGTTTATCACTTTTTGGCTTTCCAATTCTTTAGCATGCTGTGATCGTCCACTGATGTACTATCATTTCCTCTTTTTCACAACAAAACTCATTTTTGATTTTATCATGTTTTTGACTTTTTCAAAATTTCTAATGTTTTTGGATTTTCTGAAAAATCTTACTCACCCTAAAATTCAAACACATTTAAAGGAAATTTTAAAACAAACTATACAAAGTAAAATGACAACTGATATCAAATCGCCATCCACTTAGCTTAAACAATCAGAACTCCCCCTGACAACAAACTATTTTCCCATTGAGATTTCAAAACACTTAAGTTTGTTTTAATCAAAATGGTTTTTCCGGAAAATAAGTTTTGTTGAAATTACCACTTGTAGACATGGGGATTCATTCATCACATTGTTGTTGTTTTTTTTTTTTCAAAATACCATTTGTAGAAAAATCAAATACAACTTAATGTCCTTGATTTACCACTTGTAGGTGAAAACCTCTTTTTCAACCACTTGTATGTTCACCCATCAACCAATACCATTTGTACAATTGAAATATGACAGTTTTTTTTTTTAAAAATACTACAACTTAAAGATTTATCAAACAAACATTTTCAAAAATGATGCCGATTCCTGCTCCACTCTTACCAACCTGGGAGCTCCGGCAAGTCCAGAGTTTTAGTCATAATAGGTTCCATCCCAGTCACAAACCTGGGATGACCCATCTTTACCTGGTTTCTTCGTTTTCTTCTCATAAAATTCCTTTACCCCTTTGACCTTCCCATCAACCATTTTTCCAAAAATGTGTTTCACTTTGGGGTTAAAGGCTTTTTCAATATCAAATTCTTTCTTTTCAGAAAAAATTGATTTGAAATCTCAATTTTTCCAATTTTTGATTTAAAATTTTCAGCTCGCAATGGTGGAAAATTTGCATCATCCATTGGCAGAACTGATTTCTCATCTTTTAGAACTATATGTGGCTCCTCTGACTTTATGGAGTCAGATTCATTGCTAAAAAATAGCTCCTCTGATTTTGACGAATCAGAATCATTGCTAGAACTATCATCAGATTTCTTAACAACCCACTTGTGGTTATCAAGATTTACTTTTCTTCTGTAAAAACCTTTTGAACATTCACCAACCTCAAACTTTGAATTTTTGAAAACTTTAAATTGTTTGGTTGGTGGTTCATTCTCAACCATCTTTTCTTTCAGTTTAAGAGAAACTCCCTGTTTTGTTTGGATTGCCTTTGGACAATTCCTGGCAATATGACCAATTACTTTGCAGTTAAAACAGATCCTAGTTTCTTTCTTTTGAACAACACCATTCTTCATTTCTTCTTGCTTCTTTGCAAGAAACTCTTTGTTTGATTGTTTCCAGAATGGATTCTTTTGTTCTTCCTCAGCACTTGTCCCTGAAACAAATACAGTTTTTGTTTTATAAGTTTTCTCATTTTTCTGATTTTTTGGTGGAATAAAACCAAGACCTTTTCTTTTGAAATTACCGTTATGGTTTGGTTTCTTTTGAAAACCTGAACCAGAACTGTAACCTTTTTTCTTATTTAAACGTTGTTGAACTCTTGAGGTGTAAGATTTAGGTTTGTCAGAAAAATTTACATTTTTTATTTCAGAAATATTGATTTCTGTTAGTTTGAAAACCTTTTTAATCATTTCAGTTTTAACACCTCTTATTGGAAATTCTTCATCAGAATATAATTTGTCAGAATCATTCAAAGTATATATGCAACTTTGAACAGTTCATCATTCAAATTAGATTTTGATAACATAAACTCTTTATTGTAAACCAGTTTCTCCTTTTTTACTGTTGACTTTGACTTGACAGACTTTGACTCTGAGTTTGACTCCAACTTTGACTCCTCGGTTTCATCGTTATCCAACACATGATCGACCACTTTCTTTATTAATTCAGACTCATGATCAGTATCAGACGATGTGAAAGTGACATCTATGTTTTCTGGCAAATTTTCTGAAAACTCAGACTCCCACTGTAAGTTTGTTGCCCTTTTGACTCTCTCTGAATTTGGATTTGGTGGAGAATATCCATTTTCAAGCGGGGGTGGACACTTGTTGTAACTGGCATCTTGTTTCTTACCAGAAATCTTCACTTCAGTATTCTTCTTGTTTTCAGAACTCTTGTCTTCAGATGTTTCCTCTTCATCAAATGCCTTCATGCCTTCAACGGTTGGATAAATCCTGTCAATAACATAAGAAGTACATGAGTAACTTTTTAACAACCTATTAACTCTTTCTGTTTCAATTCTTTGTGTTTCTAGTTTCTGTTCCAGCACAACACATTTTTCAATGTAATTGTTGACAACTTTCTACTTTGTCATGAAAGCTCCTTGAAGTGTCTTCATAGCTATTGCTTGTTCACTGCTTGATTCATTGATTTGTTCAGAATATCATAGGATTCTTTCAATCTGTTCATGTTGTGAATCAAAGTACTGTTTTGCTTTTTCACTGCTTCACAATTCTCACATTTCACCTGGATCTTTTGTGCATAAGCTTCTGTATCAACTTTAAAAACTGGAACTTCTTTAACTTTTCTTTTGATCACAGAAACTTCTTCATCATCACTGCTGACTTGTTTCTTAGCTTTCTTCTTTTTCTTATTAACTTTTCAATCATCACTGTCACTCTCTTCCATCATTCTTAAGTGCTCTTCCATTCTCCTTGCATAATAATTGTAGGATCGCGAAACGACCTAACGAGTCGATCAGAAGAGTGCTTAGACTGAATCAGAGGCGGAATTCATTGATTCAGTCTTTGTTTAGCTTGATTTCACTATTTAACGTCTCTTTTATTGATCTGCTAACAATATACAAGCGCTGGAGACAATCTGGCAGGGCTTCGCCGTATCATACAAGACCTTAACCTCACTGCTATCAGGTTTCGCTCATTTGTCCCCTATATATAGACTTGGGGTTTCGCTTTTATGTACATGTACACATAAGCGAAACCTCATGTGTACAAATAAGCGAAACCTCATGTTCATATAAGCGAAACCTTCTCTCTAAGACCATATGAGCGAAACCTGCATCTAAGACACATATGCTATCCTATTTTCTCGTAAAACGTGCCCTAATTTATACAATACAATGAAAGACTCGATACAAGACGAAGTCGACAGATGTAGTGCACCAACAGACTCCCCCTCAGATGTTGACGAGTCGACTATCGAGTCACGACAATGCTATGTCTTCACTTCTTCAATCTTGATCAGTCTCTGGGTTTTTCTCTCTCTATCGGTCTTCTTCAGGAACTCTTCTTGGAATCATGTACCTGGATCTTTCTCTGGTTCTAACTTTCATCAGACTCCCTCTTTCAACAAGCTGGGATAGCTGTCTGGAATTTGTTATCACCTTTGAAATCAAATCCTGGCTTTTTCAGATCAAGCTCTTTTCAGGTTCTGATACAACTCCTGGCTTTCTGTAGCAACAGGATCAGAAACCTACACATCTCAAACATACTATTTACAAACCAACAATGTTGTGATTCAACTTAATGAATCAACTAAACCTTTGAGAATCATTTTCATTTAAAATTGATTAAAAATTTGAAACATTCCAAATTCTGATTCAACATTTTTAAACCAATTAACCAAACCATCTGTTCATCATGTTTAGCCGTTGAGATTTTGAATATCAGCTTTCCAACATCAGTTGTCGAAAATCTTTTTGGAATTTTTCAAAATATGAAACATAAATGCAATAACAGAAATTAAATGCAGAAATGAAATATGTACAAACATATTTTTGTGAGTTTGCGAAAGAGGATCAGATCAGTTTTTAGACAAATCACAAGCACCGTTAAGCTTTTAATCGTTTTCAGTTCCAAACGATTCACATAGATTGACGATATTGTTGTCCACTTAAACTCAATCTAAAAACTTTCGACATGCTTACCGATACTTTAAGGTATATTAAGATAGCACTAAATTCTTATGGACCCCACGATCTCAGCATATCCCCTCATCATGCAATACACTAACTCAAGTAATGCCTTTAAACTTTTATCAACTGTGATTTGTGCGAAAACAAAGCAGAATGTTTAAACATTAACAATCAGGTCGATACTTCCGTATACGCAGAGAAAGTCCAATGTTTAAACAAAATAAGAAAAATAAAACAATTTGAAGTTGTTTAGGCTTTAACCACCAGTTCGATACTCCCGTATACGCAGAGGTGATCCAAAGCTTAAACGAAACACCAAAGAAAATAAAGCAGAACATTTAGGCAACAACATCCAGGTCGATACTCACGTATACGCAGAGGATGTCCGATGCTTAAATAAAATAAAGAAATAAAACAAGTTTAAATCTTTGCAAAATAAAATGCACAATCACAGCGATTTTTCAGCCAAGTTGTGAAAGCTCACAGACTTAACCAGTTTTATGTCTTTCGACAATCAGCGATTACTGAGTAGGCACACAATCAAGAAGGACAAAACTAAGTACTATGCTTTCGACCATGATTCCCACTAGAACTAGGCTTTTTCATTTAAGTTTGTATCGTTATTGCAAATCTACTAGTCTAGCTGAGCCTACCGTCACATCTTTAGTGAGATCGTTTATCACATTTTATCTCTCCATTTCTTTAGCATGCTGTGATAGTCCACTGATTTTCTATCATTTCCTCTTGTTTCAGCAAAACTCTTTTTTAAATTTTTCAATGTTTTTGACATTTTCAAATTTTCTAATTTTTTTAAAATTTTACTCCCCCTAAAATCAAAATATGTCTCAATTTTGATTTTCTGGGAAAATTTGAAACAAACTGTACAAACTTGACAACTTGATGAGAATCACTTCAATTCTCTATCCACCTGGCATAAACAATCAGAACTCCCCCTCACAACAAACTATTTTCCCATTATGATTTCAAAACACTTAAGTTTGTTTTAATCAAATGATTTTTTCAGAAAATTAGTTTTGTTGATTTTACCATTTGTATGTTAGGGGTTTGATTCATCACATTGTTTTTTTTAAGCACTTGTAGGAAATCAGATACAACTTAATGTCCCTGATTTACCACTTGTAAAATCAATCCAATCAAGCATTTTCAACCAATCATCATCTGTTGGTTGAATTCTCAAAGTGCCGATTCCTACTCCTCAATTACCAACCTGGGAGTTCCGGCTAGTCAGGTTTTTCATTTAAACAGATTCACCCAAGCCTGACGGTCCTTGGGTGATTTCGAATTCTTGTTAAACAATGGTGGAAAATTTGCATAATCCATTGTTAAATCAGAATTCTCAATTTTTACCTCAACACATGGCTCTTCTGGCTTTACCACACCAGATTCATTGCCTGAATGTGGCTTGTCTGACTTTGATGAGCCAGATTCATCGCCGACATGTGGCTCCTTTGTTTCCAAAGAAACAAATTCATCACCAGCTTTGTTAATCTCTTGATTAACTGCCTTCTCTTTCTTTACTCTCTTTTCTGTCCTCAGATTTGTATCTGATGAATTCGTTTTGCTTGATTTGTCATTCTTTGGCGAGCAAGACGATTTATCAGAACTTTTATCTGTTTTACCAGTTGTATCCGAGGACAAAATCTTCTCCAGATACTCTCTGGCCTTCTTCCTCTTCTTTCTCAGTCTGTCTTTCTGCCCTTGAGAAAGCTTAACTTTCTTTTCTTGAACTTTCTGTTCTTGAACTTTAGGTTCTTTAACTTTCTGTTCTTTGGGCTTGACATTGACTGGTTTCTTCTTTGCCATTTTCTGAGATTCAGCCCTCGATCTTCCCTTTGATCTCATTGGGCAATCTCTGGCAATGTGGCCTATGATATTGCAATTAAAGCATCTCCTTGTCTCAAAACTCCAACTCTGGCAGTTAACAGCAATGTGTCCTTGATAACCGCATCGGTAACACACTCTGTTATCGTACCAATCACCATTTTCACACCAGATGCTCAGATCATAGCATTGTTTAGATTGGTGATATTCTTTCCTCATGTTTGCTGGATTTGGCTTTTGAGCACTGTGGTCCGACCTGCACCACTTATTGCCAACAATTTTTGAGTTTTCATTTTCGATTTTTGTAATTTTTGTTTTTGATTAGATGATCGATCTGATGAGCTGTTATTCTCTTTTTGAATATTTTTCTCATTTTTAATTTTTTGTTTCTGTTCCACTTTCTTCTTCAAAGGTTTTGCTTAGAGCATTCTCCCTTTTCAGTCGATTGTAGAACAGTTTTCTGAAAATTTTCTTTTAATTTCAAAAACAATTTTTGTTTTTCACTTTTATCTTTTTCATTATCAGATTTCTCATCACAATCTTCAACTTTGACATTGTCAAAGTTTGTGACATCGTCACTTATTGGAACTAAATTTAAAGGTTTTGGGCAAGGAATAGTTGAAGTATTCACAAACACCTTCAACTTTTCTTCCCATTCATTGATTTTCTTTTGAGCACATTCTGCCTCTTTTTCAAGTCGAATAATCTTTTCAAGATGAGAATTGATTACAATTTGTTTTTCAAGATTGTTTTTACCAATCATATCTCTCTCATCTTCTAAAATTTTTATTTGACTTTGAAAAACTTTTTCAATCTTCGATTTTTCATTTTCAAAACTTTTAATTTTTTCTTCAAAAGTTTTGTTTTCTGATGTCAAACTGTTCAAGTCATTTAACAGTTTAACATTTTCAGCTTTCAGCTTTTCACAATTTCCCTGTAAATCCAGAATCTGTTTTACATCAGTTTGCTTCTCATCTTTCAACTTCTCGACTTCCAATTTCAAACTTTCCGCATCCTTCAAGAGTTTGTCATTGTCAGTCTTAAAGTTGTCACATATTGTAACACCTGTGCCTTCACGGCCATCAAACAAATACCGAACCAATGAAATATTATATTTCATACTTGGGATTTGTAAAAATATGTGTATCATTTTGCACATATCAATTCTTGTTCAAATCCAAACTCTAAATTCACTTTCTAGAAGGTTATACGCGCACCGATGCGTAGATATAACCAGTTTAATGCAACAAACACTCCGGAATAGTGGAATAGGCTTAACATACCTTAAATAACCTTTACATAACTTAGAAATAAGTTTTGAAGGCTTTGGTATGGCAAAACCAAGTTAATTCACTTACAGGGACTAAAGTTGACAAACTGCGAAAGTATGCCAATTTGAACTGTAACAGACATTCCGGAACATGACCATAAGTTAAACATACCATAAATATCCTTCACATAGCTTAGAAATAGGCTTTGAGGTGTTCGGTATGCTAAAATAAACTTTTGTGTCATTCAGGGACTAAAAGTGTCAAAAAGTGCACAAGTTTGCATTTTCGCGCATAACTTACGTTCTGAATACATCTGGACATCCAAAAATTTATGTAAGCATGACTACATTATATTTTAGTGTTCGCCTTAAGAAAAATCCATTCGTCGCGTCATTTGGATCGTTTTTCGCGCTTATGCGCATTCCGTCGTAATTAAGCGAACATCGCGTTCGTACGGCCAAACGAACCAACCTCCGGCATATTTTTGAGCATGTTTTGAGTTCCCTATACTTTAACTTCATTTTAGAGCCTTGAAATGAGGTTAGCGGGGTTCAAACGCATCGAAAAAGGGCTTAAAACACAACAGGGACCATTTCTGCCAATTTAGAAACATTTCTGAATCAGATGGGTCAGTGGCGTAGCGCGACGCCTAAAGCCTTATCAGTCGCGCTACGCGACTGCATGATCTGGACCAGATTCAATGTTTTAAATACAAGTTGCAACTAATTGATCCTTAACCACATGTTTTAAGTTGCTTAGTCACTAAGATAAGGACCAATTTAATCCACCACAACTTTCCGACACTTGTACGGATGGGATCATGGCACGTTTTCCATGAAACGATCTTAACGGTTACCCGAAAACTATATATAACCATCCACCCCCATTGCATTTCTCACTAGAATTCTGATTTTGAGAGCTCTAAGTTGAAACCATTGTTTCATACTTGAGTTCTTGGATCGGGATTAGCATTCGGGGACCCTTCGTAAGTATTCTTTCGTTCTTTTATTGCTTTTCGAGTCTTTCGAGTCTGAAAGTCAAACTACATTGACCAGTTATGGTCAATGCGAAGTTCGTTTGAACTTCGCAACGTGATTGTAATCACGATGGTCATAGTCCCTTGGGACTATGCCTACTGATTACCACGTTGTCTAGGGTCGTAGGGTAAGCGATCTAATAAATCGCTTATACCTCGAACCCGACCCAGTTTGGTCGATCATTAGGATCCGACCAAATACATTAGGTGACCATAGTAGGTAGGGAATAACCTTCCGAGGTTATACCCTATGGTCACATCGTTTAAGTAGTTGTATGATAGGTAGTTTATATGCCTTAGGTAAATTACCAGAATACCCTTTTCATGTATAATTGGTAATTAAGCATATGTAACCTAAACTTTTGTCACATAACGGATTATGTAACATGTTTAGGCATATAACACTTGTCATAGGGCTAGTTAGGCGGTCCGAACGCGTTACACGCGAACGACGCGTTAAAGTAGCATAAGCTACCTAAACGGGTCGTAATGGGTCGTATACAATTATGTTAGGTTTCAATTAGTATGTAGGCTTTGTTAAACCAAATGACACGAGTCTCTACACTCGTTTGGTTTACGAACCCTCATGCTACCCGATCTTCCGATCTAGGTCCGGTTAATTAACATAGTTACCTATATTAGGTGCCGTTTGATATCCGCGATCTCTAGCATTGTTTGGTTGTTACTCAAGGACTTCTGAGCAATCTCAAGTGAGTACATAGACCCCTCTTTTACTGTTTTCCAAACGTTTTGGGGTGGAACACATGTGCCTACTTGTTACTTTCATGCTTTCCTGTTTTCACATCATACACTGCTATGTTCGTTAGTACATTATAGTACATGATTTTATGACATTTCATGCTAGGTGTGCCCAATTTTGTGCATTACTTAGTACATTGTTTTACATGACATTTCATGCTAGGTGTGCCCATTTTGTGCATTACTTAGTACATCGTTTTACATGACATTTCACGCTATGTATGTTCATTTGATTACATACTTAGTGCATTGTTTTCACATGCTTACATTTTGGTATGACATTTGGTTTGTTTACATGGGACAATACATTCATTAACACCGATCATGCCGTTCGTTAGTAGGTAGTGGTACCATAGGAATTGACAACTCCCGTTCCGGACGTCCCAGGGAAAGGGGATGAAAGGAATGACCGAATTCGTTGTTATAAAGACAGATAGACCTTTAATTTGTTTAAAGGGTTTATCACCTCAGTCGCAAGGCTTGGATGTATGCATATTCACAATACCGCATAAATGTTCATATTAAATATTTGCATGCCTTTACACAAAACATAGCTTTGATTTAAACCAAGTTTTACTTCAATACTTTGTTTTTGTGCATATGGTTTAGTTGAGACCTTTCACTTGCCATACATGACATTTTGACATAGACATTTGACATAGACATTTCGGCATAGACATTTTAACATGATTGACATTTGATCATGCATTTACACAAAACATAGCTTTGATTTAAACCAAGTTTTACTTCAATACTTTGTTTTTGTGCATATGGTTTAGTTGAGACCTTTCACTTGCCATACATGACATTTTGACATAGACATTTGACATGGATATTTGACATAGACATTTGACATGGATATTTGACATAGACATTTGACATGGATATTTGACATAGACATTTGACATGGATATTTGACATAGACATTTGACATGGATATTTGACATAGACATTTGACATGGATATTTGACATAGATATTTTGACATGATTTACATCTTGACATGAACATTTTACATTGTTTGGTTTGGTTTGATTAAGTGATTAAGTAACGATGCGTGTGTGATATGATACAAGCATGGTGGATACGCCGCTGGTACTTCCTATATATAAGTGTTTGTATGGTATTACATGTCGTAACGTTATTTGAATCATTTCAGTTTGAGACATAGAACATTTCATATAAATAACATACTTTTCACAAGACATTGATTCATAAACAACTTATCTTATTCAAACATATTTTACTTGGTTATTCATTTAACCTTACATTTATTTATACTTATCATCTGATCTTATCGTTTTTCAAATGATTTAAAAGACAAAGCAAATAACAAGGTTCATGACTAAACATTTTCTCAAACATAAGTCATGAATCTTATTTTCACAAAACCTATGTATCTCACAGGCATTTTTATGCTGACGTACCTATTTTCACATGTGTTTTTCAGGAGCTGTTGCATAAGATGATCAAGATACACATAGACAGACTTGGGCTTTAGTGACAATAAAAGATGCAAGACTAGTTAATTATGTTGTATTTTCCTTGTTTGATTAAGACATTGTAACACTTTTGAACAATAAAACGAAACTTAAATTTCCATGGTTGTGAAACATTAATTCTGTTACAACACTCCCCGATGTTTCCGCCACGTTTTGTATGTTCTACGTGGTCGGGGTGTGACACATATGGAGCACACTAATTCAGAATTTGAAGATTCATTCTTCACAGATTCTTCATTCTTTGGAACTTGCTCTTTCTCCATCTTGTATGTTCCTGCACAAAAGATTTTAACGAAGTCAAGAGGATTCATATTCTCATCAATATAACAACCCCTTTTCATATCGAATTTCAAATTTCTTTTTGCTGCCCAACAAACATTGATTCTTTTGTTTATTTCCTCTATCACGTCTAAACTCAAGTCATCTAAATTCATTTTTACTTTATCCATCAAATCTCTCTTCTTTTCATAAATTTCATAACTGTGATTTTTAAGTTTACTGATGAATTTACTCAAAGATAATTTTGAAAAACTAGAATTTTCTCTCAGATTTTTCAAAAAATCATCCCATTCAGCTGGCAATCCATTAGCAAACTTCGATATCATTTCAGCTTCTGATATTACTATCTGATTTTCTTTCAAATAGTCAATCAAACGATCAAAACGCTTCTCTAAATCATCCAATTTTTCATCTTTCTTACACATAAAACATTCGAACCGGTTACTCCAAACCTCTTTGGGCAATTTCTGATAAGAACTACTCAAATATCCTCGATACCAATTATTTAACCTTTCAAGATCATTGTTTTTCTGTTCATCAAAGACCATTGCCATTTTTCTAACAATCCTGTCACGTTTTCTCAAAACAATCTGTCAAGCGAAATATGATCACTTAAGTGACCTAAAAACGAAATCTCAGATTATCAGACACACGAGCGAAACCCTTATGTCACAATAAGCGAGACTATGATGTTCAGAAAAGCGAAACCTAGGTTGTTCACAAGAGCGAAACCTAATTGTCACTGGAGCGAAACCTCAAAAACTGTTCAAATGAGCGAAACCTTGTGAACCTTATGAGCGAAACCTACTGTTGTTCACAAGAGCGAAACCACAGAATGTACGTATAAGCGAAACCTAATCGGATCCAATTTTAGTCCATTTTTAATACGTATTTCGGTCTCAAACTTTCCAGGGTTTGTTAATATCCTATTATGCACAATCTGTGAAATTTTGAGCTGATTTTGACCAGTAAAACTCGATCTGATGATGAAAGAAGGTGTAGAAATCAGAATACTTGAGCGAAAACGAACTAAACAGTAAGAACTCTTCTTCCTGAGCTCTGATACCACTTGTAGGATTGCGAAACGACCTAACGAATCGATCAGAAGAGTGCTTAGACTGAATCAGAGGCGGAATTCATTGATTCAGTCTTTGTTTAGCTTGATTTCACTATTTAACGTCTCTTTTATTGATCTGCTAACAATATACAAGCGCTGGAGACAATCTGGCAGGGCTTCGCCGTATCATACAAGACCTTAACCTCACTGCTATCAGGTTTCGCTCATTCGTCCCCTATATATAGACTTGGGGTTTCGCTTTTATGTACATGTACACATAAGCGAAACCTCATGTGTACAAATAAGCGAAACCTCATGTTCATATAAGCGAAACCTTCTCTCTAAGACCATATGAGCGAAACCTGCATCTAAGACACATATGCTATCCTATTTTCTCGTAAAACGTGCCCTAATTTATACAATACAATGAAAGACTCGATACAAGACGAAGTCGACAGATGTAGTGCACCAACAATAATCATCATCATTATCACTGTCTTCAGCAACTCGAGCAACAAAAGCTTTTGCTTTTAAAATCTCTTTATTTGGACAATAATCATCCCAGCTAAAATTTTCCCAACTGAACCCTTCTGGTAATTTTTCATCATCTTGATCTATTATACCATAAAGAGCTCAATCTCCTTCCTGGCATGAGCAGTTTGTGTTGTTGATGTGATTGTTGAGCAACTTGATGATAAATTGCTTTCCGATAATAATCATTGTTGTTGAACGGATTTTGAGCTCCACTTGCTTCTCGGTTTGTGCACTCTCTCTTGAAGTGTCCTTTTTCCCTACAACGAAAACAAGTAACTTTAGATTTATCAAAACCTAAAGTAGAAACATTAGCATCACGGAAATCATCTATTCTCGTGACCTGTTTAAATTTCTCAGCTCTTCTCAACACACTCGCCAAACACCACTTTATGTCCATTAATTCCATCTCTTCAGCATCGATTTGATCGTAATCCTCTTTTGTCAACATTGGATTCCCGATCCGACCTGCAACTAAACTCTCATATGACTCTAACACAGTCACCAACAAAGACATGTGACTTTTTGCAACCTCCTCAGTGTAATTTTTACCATTTTCAAGATCTAATACCATGTTGCATTGTAACTTCTTTCCATTCTTTGTTGTTGAAAAGTTTGGATCATATGATGGATATGAAGAAAATTCAGTTTTGCTGTTTGATCCTTTAGATGACCCTCCTGATAAACTTTTAGCATTGAATGCTGTTTCAACCTTTGGTGACATATTAGTTTTGTCACTTATACCTCCTTTGTAATACAGCCCAATATCTTGTTCACCATCAAAATCTTTCATTCTTGAGATCTTACGTTGTTCCATCTCCTAAGCTTCAAGTTTTTCAATGAACTTACTCAGTGTTAGATTGCTAAAATCTTTCTTATTTCTTAGCATCATAAGATATGTGCCCCAAGTTTCATGTGGCAAAGCATCGGCCAACTTCTCAATCAATTCTTCATTATCTTTTGTAATGCTCACCCTCTTCATGTTGACTAACAGATTGCAATATCTTTCAATGATCTGTTTATTGCTCTCAGTTCTCAAACCACGAAATAGATCAAATTCTTTCTTCAAAAGTGATTTCTTGTTCTTGATCATTTCTTTGCTTCCAACAAACTTTGATTTTAAAGCTTTCCAAATTGAATAAGCAGTTCCATTGTGTTGCAATAAAACCAAAATATCTTCCTTAACAGCTTGATGCAATAAACTCGTCATCATCTTTTCATCTTTGTATTTCTTTTTCTCTTCAGCACTAAGATCTTTAATTACAATCACCTCCTCATCATCAGTCATCGGTCTAACATATTTTGTCTCAACACATTCCCAAGCATCCAGGTAATTTGCTTGTACCCAGTTCTCAAATCGTTCTTCCCATCCTTTATACTCCTCGATATTCATAAGTTTTGGCGGTTTTTGCGGTTTTTGCATGGTCCCCGTTTCGTATTCTAGCATAGTACTCTGAGCAACAGTAATCGGGGTAGCAAAGGCGTTGTAAAATTCCTCTTCCATGTTTCGGTTTCAAAATTTCACAAAATTGTTTTTCAAACGAAATACCCTCTCAAACGAAATGAGCTTTGGTGCGAAATAACCCTGTTCAAACGAAATAACCACTTTGGAGCGAAATACACTAATTTCGTGCGAAATAAGTGATTTCGTATGAAATAACTGAACTTTCAAGCGAAATAGGTAATTTCGTACGAAATAGCTGAATTTTCAAGCGAAATTACGTGATTTCGTACGAAATAGACGGAATTACAATCTGGTGCGAAATAAGGCTTATTTCGTGCGAAATTAGAACCTTATTTAGTGCGAAATATCGCTGATGTCATCATCTCGAGCTGTTTTTGTCAAAATTGATCAAGTTTTTGTCTGATTTTAAGTCTGAAACTTTTAAGGATTTGTTAAAACACTATTGCGCGTATAATATGTGAAATTCAAGACCTTTTGACTATGAAATCAAGTTAAATTTGAAAAAGAAGGTGTAGAAATCAGATTTTGCAGCTGAATTGGTATGAACTCTTCCTCCTGAGCTCTGATACCACTTGTAGGATCGTTTTATCGACCAAACGAGTCGTTCAGAAGAGTTTTAGCTCAATACGAGAGGCGGAAACAAACGTATCGAGGTAATTCAGCTTGCAATACACTTTAAACTGTCTTTTGATTGATTTGACAAAGATTTACATCGAGTAGACACTTCGGCAGCAGTTCGGCACTGAAACCGGAAAGTTAATTTCGTTACAAATGACGAAGACCAGACACCTATTTATAGGTAAGGTGATTTCGCACGGAATAGCTCATGCAAAATCAAGTTCACACGAAATAGTAATTTCGTGCGAAATTACCAGTTGATTTCGTACGAAATTACATATTTTAATTTCGTGCAAAATTACCTTCTAACCTATTTTTGACATTTTCCTCGTATAACGTGCCCTGATCTATACAATCTAGTACAAGACTCGATACAAGATAAAGTCGACAGACGTATGCACCAACACTGGTCGAGGAGGCGGGCGGCCGCGAGCACGCAGAGCTGGTGGTATCGGTGTTTATTTAATTTGGCATCTGAAATTTATATCAGGACCATAGTTAGGAAATAGTTTATCAGAGTTAAACACCAATTTTTTTTTTAATAATAAGTAAATGGGAAAAACCCAAGTTTCCATTACAAACATGTTTATAGGGATAAACCCTATTTTATTGAAATAAAACTTCTTTCTTGTTTAGGTAACTTTTATAGCCACTTTTTCAAGCCTTCAGTGCTCTCCAGCTGGCTTCTAGTTGGCTTTCACATTTTGTTACCTGAAACCCATTTTAAAACATTTTGTCAGTGGGAAATACTGGTGAGTGCATCCCAATTTAATCAAAACACTTTTATCACTTTACAGTATTGAGGGCATCCGCAATTACATTTGTTTACATCTAACAGATTGCCACCCATGGTACTGTCAATCCTGACTTGTGGTCATGTTACTATTCTCAGTATTAGTAACAAGTAATGTATACAAAACCCCAACATACCGTCAGTAATTGTAGAATTACAAATACTTAATCACTGTTAAAATGTAATTTAAAATATTTGAGGTTTTGTAAAAACAATTTATTTATAAAAAGAGAATAACTCACATTGCTGTTTTAGGTAATTCTTGGTGACTTTCTGGTTATAATCTATTAAATTAAACAATGCACACGTGTTAGTAAAATAACCCAATTTACATTAGCTATACCCTTCCCCCGAGGCAGAACTCCAACGACTGAGTCAGGCAGAGCCTTGACATGCGTTACGGAGCTCTAGATCAATCAGGCAGAGTAACTAATACGTAACCGGGGTTATAATACTTACAACGAGGCAGAGCTTCGCGAATTAGGGGTGTATTACTAGAAAGAAAGGGAGATTCAGAGAGAAAGAGATTTCGATTTTCGATCGAAATGGTGCAAGAATTCAAGTCCGAGGCCAGGCTATTTATACCCAAAATTGGACTCTCCCACGTGTCGCGACAGGATCCAGGGATCCTTCCGCGTATCGCCTGGGAGGTCTATTTTTCCTAGGCCTGCCTTGTTGTGTTTCTAGCCCTGTGGTGTCGACGACCTCAGGTTTTGACACGTGTAGGCACCTTTCGCATGTCGCGGAAGGTTTAGGGGTACCCCCCCATGACCCCCCAAACCCTAAATCCCGATTTTTCGTTTCGGTTTGCTTCGTACATGTTTTGGGTCTTAACTAGGGTTTCTTGTAATGTGTTTTTGAGTGTTGTTACAATATCAAGCCCTAATTCCCAAACTAGTTGTTAACCTCCTAGTAAAAATCATACTTTTAAGTTGACATTATTACCCCCTCAAGTTCTCTCACTTATTGAAACACTACACTACTTGAACCAACTTTATATAAAAACATAATCAACCACTCTACTTTAAACTATCTGATACCCGTTGACTTCCAGCTAGTTGACCAACTCAATTTTGACCTTTATTTCTTACAATCTCCACCTTAAAGTCACAAATTGACTTTAATTCAATCCCAAGCTATTTACACAGAACTCAAACTTGGATCCTGGTAATGCTTGGTTAACATATCAACATGATTTTCTTTGGCATGTATCCAAACAATCTTCACTTCTTTTTAGTTGACCATGTCTCTTAAAAAATATAGCTTGTCATTTATGTGGTTGGTCATCTTATGCAACACATTATTCTTTGATAATTGCGTTGCCCCTACATTGTCAAAATGAGCTTTAAATCTTGTACATCAATTCCGTACCTTCAACCACATTGACTCTTTTACCTCTCCAGTCAATGCAATGAATTACGCTTTTGTTGAGGACAAGGCAACAACATGTTGCAATTGTGCCTTCCAACTTACATCATTGCCTAACACAAGAAACACATATCTTGTGATGGACCTTTTATTATCTATGTCTTTTGCATAGTCAACATCAACATAATCTGTGACTATATTACCTCTGCAATCACAAATTGTCTTGAAAACTGATCCAACATTCTGAGTACCTTGTAAATATCTCAGAACCGTTTCACTACTTCCTAATGATTTTCCCTGGATCAACAATGAATCTACATACCAAACTGATAGCATAACCAAGATTTGGTCATGTACAACCATCAAATACATTAAACTTCCCATTGCGTTAGCATCGGGAACTCTTTCCATGTACTTTCTTTCTTCCCCTGTCTTTGGTGAATCAGTACTTGAAAGCTTGAATGAGAAGCCATACGAGTCTTTACTGCTTTAAAATTTTTCATTCCATAATAGTTAAGCACCTTCTTGACATAATATCTTTGAGTAACTTTTAACTGACTCAAACTTCTATCTCTTTTGATTTCCATACACAAAATCTTCCTGGCCTCCCTAAGCTCTTTCACACTAAACTCTAACATAATCAGCTTCTTTGTTGAATCAGTTTCATTTTTATCCTTGCCTGCTATATGCATAACATCCACATATATCAGCAAATAGACACACTTACCCTTATTATATTCCTTCTGATAATCACAACTGCCACAAGGGCTTCTAATAAAACCATTACCTATAATATAGTCATCAAATCTCTTGTACCACTGCTTTGGAGATTGTTTTAATCCACACAATGGCTTCTTTAATGAGCATGTCTTTTCTTCATGTCCTAAAACTTCATACCCTTTTTGGTTGAGCCACAAAAATCCGTTCTTTTAAGTTACCATGCACAAATGTTGTTTTGACATCTAGTTGTTCTAATTCTAGATCAAAAGAAACAACTAATGACAGATTTTCCCTTATAGATATGTTTGACTACATGAGAAAAAGTCTCATTGTAGTCAATCCCAGCCCCTTGAGTAAACCCCTTAACAACTAACATGGCTTTATACCTTGCATCCACCCTCGGTTAAACACTTTTTTTTTACTTTATAAACCCATTTACAAGACACCTTTTTATGACCCTTAGGCTTATCCACCAAAATCCAAGTTCCAATCTTGTTCAAAGTGTTGGTGCATATTTTGTATGTCCGCCACTGTGTGAATAGGCTAGATAGAGCGTGTGTTGAATATTGTATATATTAGTGTGAAAAACGGCCCGGAACATTAGTGTTAAAGCCCTTTCGCATGAAAGTGGACTTTCGTACGAAAGGAGCAAAATGCCCACTCATACGAGAGGAGTCCACTCGTCCCAGGTGCATTCAGACGAATGGGCATTGCCTATAAATATAGGACTTGGGCTCCTCATTTGACAATTTTTGGTTCCCAGAGGGGAAACGTTGGTTAAATTTCTCCAGGATTTCTCCAGCTTGTAAAAGATGTAAACTCTTTCGGTATGAATGAAGCAAGCATTCAACCAATGACTATTCTGCTTCTACTCCTTTCTTATCAATAATATTCTACTGAATCAGTTCTATCGGGACCAAAACTCCGTCTAATCCCACCGGATCCTGGACTCTCAATTGGTATCAGAGCTACGGTACCGAATCAATCGATCTAACAGTTGATTGAATCACTTACGCTCATGAATTTTGGATTTTTAAGGGGTTTATACGTAAAATATCAAATAAACATCAAATTGAAGGTCAATTTATGGATGGATTTTGAAATTGAAGACATTATTAAATTCGTAATTGATTTTCGCACATATCTGTGAAGTTTCATCATGAAATTTGCAGAAATAAAGATTCTGGATCGAAAACTATGATTGGGAATGTTCGTGAGATTCGATCAGTCACTTTTGTACGAAAGAACTCTCCCATTCGCACGAGAAGGCCTCTCATACGAGAGGAACTACCATTCGTAAAAAAACGTCACTTGTTCCAAAATCAGCCCATTCGTACAAATGGGTCAAATGCCTAAAAAAAGACATTTTTTTGATCGCAATGATGAGATGAGTCTTTAGAAAAAAATTTGGGGATTGAAAATTTTTAAAATTTTTTACGACCAAGATGGGTTGTTCGGGGACATCGTCCGGAGCTTCAGAGAACAGTATGATGATGCGATCACAGATTGTGGACAATAGTGGGGTAGTCATGATATTGGTGCAGAATGATTATCATCTGGGTTATCTGACAATTAATGGGCCTCAACGAAAAATCCGCATTGATGAAAAACTAACTTCTGGAGACCAAAATGACACATTTTCGGTATATTCGAGTTTTTCAGAGATAAAAGAGGACTGGATTGCTAAATTTGAGGGGGAATTCAGTGATAAGACGTCAGAATTTACAAAAATGAGGGGGAATACAAATTCCATAAAATATATTGAAATTCCAACATTTTTGAAATTCGTGACATTGCAACAGTATTCGGGTGGTTCCGACTTCAGATTGTCTGGGGATGCATAGGATCTGGATTCGTGATTTCGTGATCATAGGAAGTTCAGACTCTACAGATCAGGGCCAGATTGACATCTTAGGGTTTGAGTCCCGGGTCTTCGTCAAGCAGGTCATTAGGATTAGCATTAGGAGATGCAACTGCATTGTGGATACTTATAAGATATCACAGCCTTGTGATAGTGTAAAGTGTCAGAATGGTTAATCTTCGAGCAGAGGAATTGTTTTTCAGACTAACTGCTGGGGAATGACGATACCATCCGAAGGTCGCACACTCCCTTGAACCGCTTTGGGCTACTACACAACATGTCACTTTGGTTCTGGCCCAAGGATAAAGCCCACAAAGGAACCTTAATTCAAACCGCACACTGGAAGGGGAGCACACTTAATGTGTGCGGCTCTATTGTGTATAAAAGACCTTATTAGCCAACAAAATGAAGGATTTGGCAGCAAATCATTAGGGCAACATTTCCCCAAAAACACTCCCTCATTCTCTCTCTCTCTCCTCATCCACTTTCTCTCTCTAAGAAAACCCTAAAAACACATCAAAATCTCTCCTTCTTCCCTGATTCCAACGGAGATAGCATCATCTTTCAACGGCAGCTCTACCTCTCAAAGATAGCTAGCAACAGCTGCATTAGGGGCTCATCGATTCTACACACTCTAAGTGTTGCATAATATCAGGTTAGTACACTACTGTTTTGGGAATAATAATGTGTGATAAAGGTGCATGTTTGATTGATAATTTGGCAGGGAACGATGTACACAGATGGTTCAAATAATAAAAGAATGTTAACAAATCTTTGTGAGTCTAAAACTGTTATGAACCATGAATTGATAGAATGAATGAAATAATGCTAGATGATGTTGTGTTATGATATGACTGTTATTGCAAAAAGGATTGTTATGCTGATATATTTGATCTAAATGATGGTGAACTGTTTAAATCGAATTGTTGTTAGCAAATATGAAAAATCTAAGCATGTTTGATATTAGGATGGAAAGGTTTATAAAAATTAGTGTTTAATCATAGGGATATTAATGTTGAGGAATGGAATGATTTGTGTTTAAAACGTACATTTGATCTATTTTGAATTAGCAAACATGAATAAAATATGTTAATACCATACAAAAGGAATGTACGACTTAGAATACACACTGTACATCTAAGCTCAGCACACCGCACAGCTGGGTGTGCGGGGTATGTCGCACACTTGGCAAAGTACACTTCACAATGCATCCCGTACACCCAAGTGCTAGGTCGAACACTTTAAAACGTCGCACAAACTTGAAGTACGAGCTACTGAGGCACACTGTATAACCCCTCATTGCATGGTTGCATACCAGGAATAAGCCGCACACCGGAGTGTGGACCGCACACTCTATGTGGGCCGTTCCAATGGTGTGCCGTTCCAATGGTGGGCCGCTGATGTGTTCAAAATGCAACATATAAATTTCATCAATTGTGGCATAAAACTAACCCTTTTTTAGTACTAATGTTGGAAAAAGTGTGCTTTTGTCTTCCTTTTGTATTTTCAGGATTAAATGAGCTCAAATTAACAAAAGAAGCAAAAAGACATCAAAATCTAACATAAATACAAGAAAAGGAACAAGACGTGACATGCCCGACCCCACGGCAACATCTTCCCAAGCAAAACAAGATAACAGAAGACTGAACACGCCCCGTGCTCAGCCAGCACGGGGGCGTGCCCAAGTGTCAGCAGAAAAGACAAAGTTGTAGAAGCTTCTATTGCCCACCACGGGGTCGTGCTCAGCGGACACGGGGCCGTGGTCAACTATAAGATTCACACAATCCAGGCAAATCTTCATAGTACAAAGATTCTTCTACACACGGGGTCGTGCTCAGCGGACACGGGGGCGTGGTCAACTAATAAGACAAAGCTGCATTAAATGAAGAAAGAGAGGATGTGGACACGGGGCCGTGCCCACTGGACACGGGGCCGTGCCCGAGCTTCTGTTCAGCCTATAAATAGGAGTGCTTGGCTCAAGCTCAAACCATCCCTTGGCACACCACCTCTCTCACACTTCACCCACCACCCACCACCACCATAACACCATCATCCACCACCATCATCCATTGTCCATCGTAGAGTGTGTGAGTCGTCTCGGGATCCAAGATTGATCGTAAGAGTTCTTGACAATCAAGGCCATGTTTGCCTAAGTCTCTTACATCACTTGGTGAAGACAAAGTGTCTAGTGTAATACTTTTTATTTCTAATCTTTTCGCACTTTTTATTTGGTTTTGTATTAATGACTTTAATAACTAGTTTCTTATGTTGAAGGTGATCTTTCCTTATCGTTTGTCCGTGGTGTCTTGAAATTATTTTACTGTCTATATAAAATAAAAGATTTTCACCATTCATATCTCCACGGTCTATATGGAGGTATGTTGGCTACCTGGTCGGGGGTTAAGGGAACGGTTTGGTAAAGGTCTTGCCATTGTTCAGCGTTTAGAGGTCCTGCAATGGACCTGGGTCAAATTTAGTCGGACCTCCTTCAATACTTAACGGTATTGGATGGCGGGGGTCCAAACTCTTTGATCCCCTCATAAGTTAACTACTATTAATACTATAACCCGGCTATTTAGGACTGTATCCATGCTGACTCAGACTACTTAGTCGAGGGTAACGTCACCTCCAAAAGAGGGGCCTACCATAATTTGCATTAATAACTTAATTAATTATCTTCCAATAATCCACCATTTTAGGATTGTATCCTTGCTGACTCAAACTACTGGGGTGAGGGTAACGTCACCTTCAAAAGAGGGGCCTTCTACAATAACTAAGATAATTTCTTAAAATAGTGCAAAAGTGCGGAAATAATCAAAGGTTACACTAGATACGAGTCGGAACCAAGTGATTCATCTTGTCTATCTGTTTTTATTTTTTTTTTTTTTTTATTTTCAGCATTTTTAGTTAGTTTTTATTTTTCTTAGTTTAAAACATTTTTCTAAACTTTTTGATTTGATTAGACGTTGAGGATAAACCGGTACTAAAAGCTCTTGTGTCCTTGGACGACCTCGGTATCTTACCAACACTATACTACGCTCACGATGGGTGCACTTGCCCATATGTGTGTCTAGTGTTAGTAAATATCGTGTTTTATAAATTTAAAACTTGACTAAAAAGTGTTAAAGGGGCTAAAATATACACCTAATATATATAACACTTCGACACCCATCAGCCGCACACTCCATTAATGGAATTATAAGTTAACCTAGGCCCACACTCACACAAACTTGTACACTCATGATTAAGCCGCACACTCTTCTTTGGACCAACAATGTATTGGGCTGCACCCCTATTGTTGGACCAAATAAAATGGACAGACTGCACACTTCACTTGTGGGCCATTACTAGATTGGGCCGCACACTATATACTGATTATAGGACTCATTTGCTGGAATGATTTATATATGCCATCATGATGTGTCTTACTTGCTAAAATTACGTGCATAAATACGTGAATACTCGCATACGAATCTGATTTAGTTCGGTAACCATAATAGGACGTGATTGACCAAAGTCATTTTAACAAGTAAACTACCTGCCGAACAAACCAAGGTGAGTTCACAACTTTTTTTTTACTAAAAGCATGCGTTCCTGGTGGTTGGGAAACAGAACGAAAAATACTTTCCTTGGTTTGGGATTGCTTGAACGATACTGATGTGCGTTAGGTGTGGTATATTTTAAGCCCTTTTTAACACTTTAGTCAAGTTTTAAATTTATAAAACACGATATTCTACTAACACTAAACACACATATGGGCAAGTGCACCCATCGTGAGCGTAGTATAGCGTTGGTAAGATACCGAGGTCGTCCAAGGACACAAGAGCTTTTAATGCCGGTTTATCCTCAACGTCTAATCAAATCAAAAGTTTAGAAAATGTTCTAAACACGAAAATGAAAACTAAAAATGCTGAAAAATAAAATAAAATAAAAACAGATAGACAAGATGAATCACTTGGATCCGACTCGCCTTTAGTGTAACCTTTGATGATTTCCGCACTTTTGCACTTTTTAAGAGATTATCTTAGTTATAGTAGTAGGCCCCTCTTTTGAAGGTGACGTTACCCTCAACCCAGTAGTTTGAGTCAACAAGGATACAATCCTAAATGGTCAGAATATTGAAAGATAATTAATTAAGTTATTAATGCGTAATGTGGTAGGCCCCTCTTTTGAAGGTGACATTCCCCTCGGCTAAGTGGTTTGAGTCAGCAGGGATACAATCCCAAGTAGCCGGGTTAATGTATTAATAGTAGTTTACATATGAGGGGATCAAGCCATTCGCACCCCCGCCATCCAATACCAGTGCGTATTGAAGGAGGTCCTAGTAAGCTTGACCCAGGTCCTTGCAGGATCTATACACTGAACAAGGCAAGAACCTTACCAAACCATTCCGTTAACCCCCGACCAGGTAGCCAACATATCTCTATATAGACCGTAGAGATATGAATGGTGTAAATCTTTTATTTTATATAGACATCAAAATAACGCCAAGACACCACAGACAAATGATAAGGAAGTTTCACCTTCAACATAAGAAACTATTTATTAAAGTCATTAATACAAAACCAAATAAAAAGTGCGAAAAGATTAAAAATCAAAAGTATTACACTAAATGTTTGTCTTCACCAAGTGATGTTAGAGACTTAGGCAAACATGGCCTTTGATTGTCAAGAACTCTTACTATCAATCTTGGATCCCGAGACTACTACACACACTCTAAGATGGATGATGGTGGTGGATGTGGGTTGTAGTGGTGGTGGAGTGTGGGTGAAGTGGGAGAGATGTGGTTTGTCAAGGGATGCTTTTGAAGTGAACCAAGCACCTCTATTTATAGCCTGCACAGAAGCCCGGACACGGCCCCGTGTCCATCCTCTTTCCCTTTCTTCATTAATTGCAATTTGTCAGCATTAGCTCCACACGCCCCCGTGTCCGCTGGGCACGGCCCCGTGTGCAGAAGTGTATCTGTACTATCAAGATTTGCTTGGATTCTGCGAATCTTAGCGTTGACCACGACCTGTGTCGAGCTGTGCACGCCCCCATGTCGGGAATAGAAGCTTCTATAGCTTTGTCCTTTCTGCAGACACCTGGCCACGCCCCTGTGTCCGCTGGGCACGGGGCCATAGTCAGCCTTCTGTTTCTTTGTTTTTGCTTGGGAAGATGCTGTAGAGGGGTCGGGCATGCCACGTTTATTCCTTTCCTTGTATTTATGTTAGATTTTGCTGCATATTTGTTCCTTTTGTTCATTTACGCTCATTTAGTCCTGAAAATCAAAAGGAAGACAAAAGCACACTTTTTCCAACATTAGTAGTAAAAAAGGGTTAGTTTTATGCCTTAATTGATGTAATTTATATGTTGCATTTTACACACATCAAATACCCCCACACTTACTTCTACCATATGCTTGCCAAGCAATCAATCTTCCTCCATTTTAACTATATACCTTTGTAAATATCAAGAGGACTTGGGGAAGGGTTAGGCTTGGGTTAAAGGTAGGTGGTTTTGGGTTAGTGGTTAGTAAAAATGGCGAAAAGCGTAGAAAGCGTCGGTTGTCGTAAAACATTTTGTTTTTGTGACTTTTATTCAAACGAAACATTTTCAAACAATGTTCCTTTTGAGGAACTTGTTTGTTTATTGCTATACTTCAAAATTTTTTTTGATAAGGAATGTCACATGAAAACCGTGCTTTTTACTAAAATAAAGGGTTTAAAAATAAAAAGGGTTTTGGTGGGTAAATGGGTGTTTGTTTTGTGGGTATAGAAATGAAAAGGTTTAGGCTCAAAGGGGTTAACTTGGGGGATTTTGGGTAGGTGATAAAAAAATGAAAAATAATGGTGTTGAAAAGAAAAAGGGTTAGTCCTAATGCCTCCATCATTTACTTACTTGGGTTTAAGTTGGTAAGGACCGGGAATGTATCGTCATGGCAAGTTCTAGCGTCGTAAGAAACCAAGCGGCTATTCACACAAGAAAAGAAAAATGACCATTTAATTTAAAGATGTATATTTGTATGCTCATTAAAGGCTCAAAACTCACTTTTTTTGTGGGAATGGGTTTATAATGTGATCAAGTATATATAATCAAATTTTAGATAGATTTGTCATGCCTTTTCATAATTTTCTTATGTTGGCTCTTTTCATCACGACGCTATCGGTTGTAAATTCGTATAAATATAACTTTTTTTAGAACTTGTTATTCCCAAATTAAACCAAGACAATTAAAAAAATGAAAAGTTTTTTGAAAAAAATTGGGGTGATTAACAGTTCCAATAGACTTTTGTGTAAGACTTGTTATTAGGACTTGCAAAATTCAAGGTTTTAGCATCCCCCTCACACTTAAATTACACATTGTCCTCAATGTGTCCCAAAAATAAGTTTTTAGGTTGATTGAATGTGTAAAAAGGGTGTTAAAATTTTTTATGTTACTGGGTGTCTGGACACGGGCCCGTGTTGATCCGGGCACGACCCCGTGTTCAGATTGCCAGTATCATAATTAACAGAAGGCTGGGCACGGGGGCGTGTTCAGTGAACACGACCCTGTGTCCAGTTACCTGAACTGGGCATTTTCTGCAGAACCTTCGGCACGGGGCGTGTTGGGCTGAGCACGGCCCCATGCTGAACTTGCTGTAATGAAGAAAAGTTGTCGGGAGGCTCTGTTTTTGTGCATGGGGTGTGGGTTCAAACTTCCCTTAGTAACCTCCACCATTCAGAGTGTGTTTTATCCATTACAACATCATCCAAACACCATTTGATACTTAAAAACCATCATTCATTAAAGAGCGAATTACATAAGATCCTAGAAACTTAAAAGCATAAACTAAATCTAGATAAGTAGGTCATGGAGCACAAGAAATCTAAAACCACAAAGAAGTCCTAGCCTTTATTTTAAGAGCAAAATTTCCAAAAAAGATAATTTTCTCGGTTGAATGCGGCATGAAGAACTTCTTCTCCGGGGAGGGTCCCTCATACATCGTTGAGCCATTCTTCTATCTCCTGAGGGAGAAGGAAGGCGGGCTCATTGGCGTCCTCATTTTGAGGGGGTGTGACTTTCATCGGAACCTCTTGTAAGTTGTTGAGAGGAGGTTCTGCGGGGATGTCGTCCCACCCGGTGGGGTTAATGACTCCATAAGCTAGGTTCCATTCTTCTTGGAAACTGTTTTCTAGCCCCACCGTGAGATAATTAATACGGTCGATCAGGACTTCTTCTACGGATGTCATTTCATCGAGAGCTTCTCGTAGAGCCATCACATAGCGCACAAGAGTTGCTTCGATTGAAGGCTTCGTTCCCTGCGACTGTTCCTTGAATGTGCTGAAGAGGTTCCACTGTTCTGGCTCGACATTCTACGAAAAACAAGTCGAAAAAGTTCAATTTAATGAAACAGTACATCGGCCACGGCCCCGTGCTCGCTGAGCACGGCCCCATGGCCACCTCTCTGCAGATTCTTGAAACAAGGAATCTTGGAGCTTTAAATTATTTTTCTGACTTTTGAAGTATTTTTAAGCAGAAATAACTTAAAGCAGTGTTGTAAAAGTTATTTTTGACAAGATTCCTTGCATAAAGATCTAGCAAATTTCACAATAAAGCTTGAAATTATGGAGATTTCAAACTTTAATGGAGGTTTTGAGGAGAAGATGGAGAAGAAGGCAATGGACAAAAGTAGAAAAGACAAGATGGTCGTTGAGAACCTTCTTTAGGATATACCTTTTATGGTATATGTGAAGATACCACCAGATCTTTGTCTTTGAAATGGGTCCAAGAGTGCAGGAATCTTGCTGCATTTATAGAAAATGACAGCACGCTGGACACGGCCCCGTGTGCAGACAAAATTCTGACACTTTTTGTCCGTATTCTGACCAAAAGTTAGACGGGAATCTTTGGGTGGACACGGGGTTGTGCTGACCTGGACACGGCCCTGTGGCTAGAAGTTGTTATGAAGTTTTGTCTATTTTTAAGGAGTTTATCCGGATCGGGTGGTTCCTTACTGGATGGAACAACATCGAAGTGCCTGAGATACCTTAGTTTCCCTAGTTTTAGACAAGAACGCAAGAGGTTATCGGAAAGGGTGATTCCTAAGCTAAATACCAGTGGGCGAGACCAACCTTTATTTCCCTTATCAGGGCTCTCGTTAAAGAAGGTATATGTTGAATCGCTCAGGTCTATGTATGCATCGGTGGAAACCGATGGGGAGTCCTTCACGGCACAATCGACACAGGGACGACTATCGCTCAAGTCCTCGCATGAGTTAGGGGTGATTTCGGGAGCAACAATGTTGTTATAATCCGAATGCGATCTCAATAATTCTCCCTGATTGTCGTCTTGAGATGAATTAGTTATATCCATCTCAAGTTCTTTTATCCATCGGAGAATTAGTTCTTCCATTTGAAATCATTCTTCAAGAATCATTTCATCTAGAAGGGATGATTGAGAGCATTCGAGGGAGAGATAGGGATTATATTTACTTTCGCCCATCTTAAGGCTACAGGAAAACAATGGGTCTAAATAGTGGGGAGTGTAATTTAAGAAATAACATTTTAAATCTTCATGAGATCCTCCACATAATTGACACCACGTACCATAAGAGGAGCGAAAGTAAAAAAGATCAGTATCCCTCATGTTTGCGCCAGAAATTACCAACCGTTGGGATCTTACGGTTTCGTTTTCTGTATCTGAAGCTTGGGCACGGGGGCGTGTTTAGCGGGCATGGTCCCGTGTTCAGCTACTGTCTGACTTAAAACAGGATTGCCAGTACCAAAGATTGGGCACGAGGGCGTGTTCAGCGGGCACGGCCCCGTGCTGAGCTTCTACATAAACTGAAAAATTAAGAAAAATCCTAAAAAAATAGAAAAATAAGAAAAATGATTAGGCCGTTGATTCTGAACTTTCTTAAAATTCTTGTGTCCCCGGCAACGGCGCCAAAAACTTATCGTGCGTTAGGTGTGATATATTTTTAGTTATATTTTAAGCCATTTTTAACACGTTAGTCAAGTTTTAAATTTATAAAACACGATATTCTACTAACACTAAACACACATATGGGCAAATGCACCTATCGTGAGCGTAGTATAGCGTTGATATGATACCGAAGTCGTCCAAGGACACAAGAGCTTTTAATACCGGTTTATCCTCAACGTCTAATCAAATCAAAAGTTTAGAAAAGGTTTCAAACACGAAAATGAAAACTAAAAATGCTGAAAAATAAAAAAAATAAAATAAAAACAGATAGACAAGATGAATCACTTGGATCCGACTCGCCTTTAGTGTAACCTTTGATGATTTCCGCACTTTTGCACTTTTTAAGAGGTTATCTTAATTATAGTAGTAGGCCCTTCTTTTGAAGGTGACGTTATCCTCAACCTAGTAGTTAGAGTCAGCAAGGATACAATCCTAAAGGGTCGGAATATTGAAAGATAATTGATTAAGTTATTAATGCGTAATGTGGTAGGCCCCACTTTTGAAGGTGACGTTACCCTCGGCTAAGTGGTTTGAGTCAGCAGGGATACAATCCCAAGTAGCCGGGTTAATGTATTAATAGTAGTTTACATATGAGGGGATCAAGCCATTCGCACCCCCGCCATCCAATACCAGTGGGTATTGAAGGAGGTCCTAGTAAGCTTGACCGAGGTCCTTGCAGGATCTATACACTGAACAAGGCAAGAACCTTACCAAACCATTCCCTTAACCCCCGACCAGGTAGCCAACATATCTCTATATAGACCGTAGAGATATGAATGGTGTAAATCTTTTATTTTATATAGACAGTAAAATAACGCCAAGACACCACGGACAAATGATAAGGAAGTTTCACCTTCAACATAAGAAACTAGTTATTAAAGTCATTAATACAAAACCAAATAAAAAGTGCGAAAATATTAAAAATCAAAAGTATTACACTAAATGCTTGTCTTCACCAAGTGATGTAAGAGACTTAGGCAAACATGGCCTTTGATTGTCAAGAACTCTTACTATCAATCTTGGATCCCGAGACTACTACACACACTCTAAGATGGATGATGGATGATGGTGGTGGATGTGGGTTGTAGTGGTGGTTGAGTGTGGGTGAAGTGGAAGAGAGGTGGTTTGTCAAGGGATGCATTTGAAGTGAACCAAGCACCTCTATTTATAGCCTGCACAGAAGCCCGAACACGGCCCCGTGTCCATCCTCTTTCCCTTTCTTCATTAATTGCAATTTGTCTGCATTAGCTCCACACGCCCCCGTGTCTGCTGGGCACGGCCCCGTGTGCAGAAGCGTATCTGTACTATCAAGATTTGCTTGGATTCTACAAATCTTAGCGTTGACCACGGCCCGTGTCGAGCTGGGGGGAATAGAAGCTTCTATAGCTTTGTCCTTTCTGCAGACACCTGGCCACGCCCCCGTGTCCGCTGGGCACAGGGCGTTGGTCAGCCTTCTGTTTCTTTGTTTTTGCTTGGGAAGATGCTGTCGAGGGGTCGGGCATGCCACATTTATTCCTTTCCTTGTATTTATGTTAGATTTTGCTGCATATTTGTTCCTTTTGTTCATTTACGCTCATTTAGTCCTGAAAATACAAAAGGAAGACAAAAGCACACTTTTTCCAACATTAGTACTAAAAAAGGGTTAGTTTTATGCCTTAATTGATGTAATTTATATGTTGCATTTTACACACATCAGATACAAACAACACTTTCCCTGGTTTGGGATTTCTTACTATTCCTGGTGTGGAATACGGTTAATTACTATTTATATTAGATGCAACAAGCGTACTAAACGAAACTCTATCATGGAAGTCCTCACTTACTATACCGATTAGTTGCCTGGCCTGGCGAACGGGATATTAGTTGATAGCGCTATTAGGTCTCACCAACCTCACATCGTGCCTGGATAGGATCGGGCGTGAACTAATAGACTCTGACAAACTGTCAATGATGATAGACATTGACAAACGGGGCTGGAACGAAACATGAGGTCGCTAAGTATTCGGTATTACACAGTTTAGTAGCTCACATATGGGGTAGCTCCCCATGGCATGATATAAATGAGTAACTTAACCACTTAAACAAGTTTTATGGAATTAAAACTGGACAACTCGTGAACTCGCCAACTTTATGTGGATACGCTACTGCATGCTTTGCAGGTACTCAGTAATGGAAAGGAGCTTGCAGCTTAGGAGGCTGGGAGCATAGTGATCGTCTTAACCAGTGTTGGGTTCTTATTTTATAATTTTGAACTTTTGAACTAAATCATTTAACTTATGCTTCCGCTACTTCCTTTAAACGTTGTTATTAAACTTAAGACTTTGGATGTGAAATCTATTAGTTACTAATCGTATTTTGATAAGACTGCTTTATTAATATGAATGTTTCATATGATTGGTGGCTGGATCCTGATCAGTCGCACACCTCGTGGTAGTACCCCGCATGTGGAATTTGAGGGTGTGACAGAGCAGGCGGAATGTGCGATGGAGCTGGAATGGTAAATAAAAAACCGAATGCGGATGTGGTTAAAGCCGAAACAGAGAAGCTTCATTGATTAATTTTAAGTTGATGATTATTCGTGAAGATTGCAGTACAACAAATCAGAGGAGGGGTTGTGAACTATGCAAATAAAGACCTAAAGATTTATTTCAGGGGGAATTTATGCATAATGAAGTTAATGCAAGCCCGAATCATCAATCATTAATCAAGGGGGAATCGATTGAAGATTTCAAGATACCAGATTGAAGTTTGTAACACTCCGAAAATATTAAACTATATATGTGTGTATACATCTATAACTAATAATATTGATAGTAAAATAGTGAAAATAAAACAAGGAATAATTAACCTAGTTGAATATATGTTATAGAAAGATGGGGAATCAAGGGATTCTAGCCATTTTACATATCTTAAAAACTAGAGGGATTAAATTCGTCATATTTGAAAGTTATTTTAAAACACATGATAAACTCAAAACTCACATAGTGTGTGTGAGTTCTGTTCGACCAAAACCCTTGGACAAGAACATTCTTATTCTAAAACCCTAAATTCACCAATTATCACTCAAATTTAAAGGAGAAATCAAGTTAGGAATCAAATTCAAGTGATATTCGTGATCACTATACTTAGGAGATCACAAGGTATGTTTAAATTTGATCTTTAGTGATGTTTTGATGTGTCATGAAATCTTCTAAATGAAATTCTTGAATGAAAGATGGATGTTATGGCAAAATTGATGTGATTACAAGTCTAGGAACAAGTCTTAGATAACAATTTAATGAATTCATGTCATAACCTAGTGATTTCAAGATTTATCATATGTGGGTCATATGGGTTTTGTGATGAACACTTGAATTATATTAATAATTGGTGTCACTTGAGTGTTATGATGCAAGTTTTAGTTGTAACAACCCGACTTTTCGAAGTCAAAGTCAAAATACAAGTCAAAGTTAATATCAGGTTTACGTTCAGATCTGACATTTCTTGCTTTATTATCGCTTGTACTCGCAGACTCGATAATCGATATTTGTTAATTAACGCTGTCTTAAACTACGATTTATTAATATGTGAAGTAACAATGCGATAAACGTAACTAAACACTATCACATCGCTATCGCAACGCAAAATGCAGAATGGATATGCTAGGTTTATGAATGTTATTGTGTGTTACTATGTGCCTTACTTGTGTGTGCTCAATATATGTTTTGGATGTTATTCGCAAACGCAATCGCAACTCTATCGCATCGCAATCTCATCGCAACTCGAAACGCAAGGTTACTTTTATGCATTTGTAGGAGTTATGTTATTTGTGTAACTAATGTGTAATACTATCGCATCGCTTACTCGCAACTTGCTTAAACACAATGTAACGCACAAAACGAAAGTTTGAAAACAAACCCGCGCAAGCCATTCGATGGAACGACCAACCGGACGAATGGCCATCCGACCGGATGCCCGTCTGATCGAACGACTATCCGACCCACTCCACCGTCTTTCACCCTCTTGCCTATAAATACCCCTCCTGTCACATCAACTGTTCATTGATGTGACAGCTCTGTTCGACCAGCGCACTCTTATCTCGATTTCTCGCGATTCTTGTAAGTTTTCACTCTAAATCTTGTACATTCACGTTCACTACACATTTTCTCATCATCTTCTCCATCAAATCTTACATTTTCACCATGAAATCATCTGATTTGGGGCTGTTCTAGGGTGACGTCACCATGGGTTCTCATGAACACCAAAGTGTGACTTCATCTCATCAAGAACGGTTCGGATCTAACAGATTTCCACATGAATTTCTCACTGATTTCAACTAAATCTAAGCATATTCCAACCGTTTCAAACTTTTCTTTAAAAATTCTTCACTTTTCACCCAAGACCGTTAGAATCTGGACTCATTCGGGTTTCACTACTCATTCTCTATTGGAGACCTGGGCTGAGAATGGATTTCTACTGAAGAGACGACCGATTCACGGGTTGAACATGAAACTCCGTCAAGAACAGCAGAGTCTGGTCGAACGGGGTGATTCTCGTCCGATCGGATGAGTTGAACTTGCTGTGATTTCCGCTGTTTGACACGTCATCATACCGTCTCGATTAAACCGCAAACTTTTCAACTTAACTGATTTTACAAAGTTTTCAACCCAAACAATTGCTCACCCAAATAGCCATCCGATCGTATCACCCTCCGATCGAACGGCTATTCGACCAGGTGATTGTAATATTCAACACTTAAACAATTTTACAAAACTTCAAAGAATATCAGCTTTCAAACGAATCATCATCCGAGCGAACGGCCATCCGTCCGGATGACCATCTGACTGGATGACCATCTGACCGAATGACCTGATATATAGAAACACTTCACATTTTTCAAATTGCTACAACAAAAACTTCAAAGTTCAAACAGTCACAACACACCCCATCGGACAACCCTTCGACCGAATGGTCATCCGTCCGGATGACCATCCTTCCGGACGGTCATCCGATCGGATCACTGTCCGCTCACTTATCTCCCCGACGCACTGTTTAATGCACTGTTCAATGCTTACCCTATCATTATCTGATCAGGCTAACCTCTCAAGCGCTCCCTTCAATCCAAGACTGTGTTTATTTACTAAACATGATCTGCGAGTATACTCGATCCGTTTTTGCTTAACGAACTTTTGGGTGTTACATACGTTACCTATATCAAATCACAACGATCACACAACTCAAACACTTTTTATACGCTAACCGCTCTTGCATGTTATACGTGTTACTCGATGAATGCTTGTATGTTATGTTTACACTGTGATTGTTGCCTGATACCTTAGCAACGATAGTACTATAGTTTGGACTCAGCACCTGTCGTAGACAGGGGTTGTTAAGGGCTTTTCTTCACGCGTCACAGTGGTGATACGTGTTGCGCATTCCACATCTCGCAGTCACGTCTGTGCATATGTCATTATCGATAACTTACTTGCTTCACATTTTCTACGTGTTACATGCTGGTTATGCGTAAACCGCTTTCGCTACTATATGCTATTAAACTTGTATGCTCACCTTTACACTATGTGTATAGACTTTTATTTTAACGTATGTGACAGGTGTTTAGGATGCTATGCTACGCTTGCTGTTATGGAATCAATTTAGGAGGTCTAGAGACGTCACATTTAAATCTGAGTTGTCGGAACAATTTAATTGTCTTTGAGAAACTATGTCTGTAATAACTATTTCTGCTTATAAGTTTATGGTATGGGACATGAACATTAATTATATTGTCACTAATAGTGTTATGGATTCTCTTGGACAATCTGTTTCGCTCAGTTCCGCACCCCGATGTTTTCGCCATCGGTTGGGGTGCGACAGTTGGTATCAGACCCATAACTATAGGGAATTAGGCAAGACACGACCTAGTCCGGGTCATCTTCTTAGAATTGACCTAGTCTATAGTCTAAGTACCAACAGACCGCCTCGTGCAAACCCGGTGGGGTTTAGTACGAGCATGCTCGATACTCTCGCTCGAATTCGCCAAAACTACTCAGCCTTTCCTAAGGTTGACAACACACACAACACAATCAAATGATTTGGTCGAGATTAGGTGTGAAAGCTACAAACTCTCGACGAAATCTCTCACTGACACACATTTTACTATCTAACAAGAGAATTTGCGTTGAGTCAGGAGTGAAATCCATATCTCGACAAAATTCTCCCTCTCTATCCTGTGGTTTACCACACAAACATGAATGAAGTGGTTACGTTAGGGGTGAAACCCGCATCTTAATGATTTTTTCTGTTCTCTATTTTGGTTTTACAAACTCCCACCAGAGTCTCGATGGGTTCCAATGACTTGAGTCACGTGGTAGCCGAAAGAATGCGTGTTGTTCGCCCGAATTGAGGCGAGAGCACAGTCCCTTAGGTCAAAACGTGTACTCGAAGTCGATTGTGGATAGTCGAATCACTTTGGGTAGTCAATGTCTATTACCCAAGACAATCTATTTTCATCTTTTTTATGTGTTTATCTGTTTTGATTCTGAGATCGCAACCGCTGACTCTGTGAATTATTGATTTCATGAGTTTTATGTGTTCTATGTTTATGTGCTTCAATTTTTGGAAACCTACTCGCTTTTCGCTCTTCGCTTTTATTAAACGCGCACAACTCGCACAGCTATTTATATCTCAAAACGCTAACAAATCACGTACTTTTTACTTGCTTACACTATTCGATAATCGCTACTCGCTCTTGCAACTTTCGATCGCTTTACACAACCGTGAAAGATAGGTTAATACGTGCAAAATATAGTGAATATGTGCTTACGTGGACTACGTGCTTCTATGCTTACGTGCTACGTGCTTATGTGGATTATGTGCCTACGTGATTATGTGCCTATGTATGGACGTGTTCCTGTGCTTTACAAAAAGTATCTCGTGGTGATACGCTACACTATACTAGATTTAATCGAAATCGCGTCTGAATCCTATGACGATGTCTGTTACAGACAATGTCGTCATTTGGATCCCACACTTCTCGCGCTACCCGCCGCAACCACGCTGACAAATGCATCGCCTCGCTAGTCGCCAAGGAAATGGCCAAGGTCATTCTGCAAATCGTCAGCGAAATCAATGAAGTCGCCAGCAAGTCCTCTGAGGAATCTAAGTGTGACTCCCCAAAAGCTACTTTTAGCTTCAAGCAATTTAAAGCTTGTGGACCCAAAGACTTCACTGGGAAGATGGGCCGAGCGCAATGTTTCAATGGTTTGACTCGATTGAAGTCACTCTTCGTCAAAGCGGATGCCCAGACAACCTCCGCACTGTTAACACAACTGGGGTTTTTCAGTCCAGGGCTCTGGACTGGTGGACAACAGAGCGCAACAGGCGAGGAAACGATGCAACCTATGGATTCTCTTGGGAGGAATTGAAGGAAATCATGTTGAAAGAATTCTGTCCCCCACATGAACTCCAGAAGCTGGAAAACAAGTTTTGGAATATCAAGCAAGAAGGTGGCGACAATGCTAGTCTTACTGCACGCTTAAGAAATACATCCGCGCTTTACCCGATTGTGTTGCTGATTTCGTTCAAGCCGCCAAGACTACTACTACCATCGAAGAGACTTATCAACTCGCTGCTGAAATCAATGATAAGCGAGTTTTGGCTGGTTACTTCAAGAACACCACCAAGAATCTCCACCAAGCAACTGCTACTCCTGCTCCTGCCACCGACACCGCCTCGTCTCAGGGTTCAAAATCATCACGTCAAAGTCGCAAACGCAAGGGTAACAACAACAAGAACTGTGCTGTCACTGCCGCTCCACTCAATGCTATCTCTGCCCAACCTCAGAACCAGAACCGCCAAGTAGCCGCACCCGTGACCAACGCACCTCCCGTAAAACGTGCATACACTAGTCCTCATCCCCTATGCCCTACTTGTACTTACCACCACCCAGTTGGGATCGCTTGTCGTTTCTGTGTCCACTTCAACATCTACGGACGCTTTACCGCAAACTGCTGCACTGGCCCTCGTCAAGCTCAAGTTCAAGCTCCTCCTAGACTGCCAGCTCCACTTCCCGCTCATCAGGGTTAACAAGCAGCTCCTCCTCCCGCTGCTCACGCAAGAGCCTGCTATGCATGTGGTGATCCTAACCACTTCGCAAACATCTGCCCAAACCGAGTAGTGAAGCAAGAGCCACAGCAGCAACCAGCACAGTAACAGCAACAACATCAATAGCAGCAACCTCAGCAGCAGCAGCAGCCAGCTCAGCAAGCAGCCCGTGGACGAGCTTTCAACATAAACGCTCGCCAGGCCCAAGCTGACAACAACGTTGTCAATGGTACGTTCCTCGTAAATAGTATTTATGCTTCGTGTTTATTTGATACTGGAGCCGATAACTGTTTTGTATCGTTCGAATTCGAAAGGCTCCTAAACCGTAAACGTGCTAACCTCACGACAACGTTCGACGTAGAAATTGCCACTGGAAGAACCGTTACTGTTAGTTCCGTCCTACGTGATTGTACTCTCGAGCTCAACAATCACGTTTTTTCTGATCGATCTTATCCCAATGCAGCTTGGTAGCTTTGACATCATAATAGGCATGGATTTTCTTCGTGAGAATCATGCTGAAGTTGTTTGTTTTGATAAGATGATCCGTTTCTCTCTTTCGAACGGTGACCAACTCTGTGTCTATGGAGAAGTCGCTTTGTATATCTCCGCAAGGTATACAAAGCTTTATTGGCACACGTTGTAGTAGCGGAGAAGGAAAAGAAAGAGAAGGCAATGGAAAAGGTGCTCGTGGTTCGTGATTTTCCTCATTTCTTTCCTGATGATTTACCTAGTTTACCGCCGTCTCGTGATATCGATTTTCGTATTGACCTCATTCCTGGAGCTAACCCTGTCTCTAAAGCACCTTATCGTCTCGCTCCATCTGAAATGCGTGAACTCTCCAGTCAACTCCAGGAATTGCTTGATAAAGGCTTCATCCGCCCTAGCACATCTCCTTGGGGCACACCTGTCCTTTTCGTTAAAAAGAAGGATGGATCGTTCCGAATGTGCATCGATTACAGGGAACTCAATAAGCTGACTATCAAGAATCGCTATCCCTTACCTCGAATCGATGATTTGTTTGATCAATTGCAAGGCACTACGTGTTTTTCCAAGATCGATCTACGCTCTGGTTACCATCAGTTGCGAATTCAGGAGGAAGATATACCTAAAATCGCTTTTCGCACTCGTTACGGCCATTACGAATTTTTCGTTACGCCCTTTGGTCCTACCAACGCCCCCGCAGTCTTTATGGATTTGATGAGTCGTGTGTGTAAACCCTTTCTCGACCGCTTCGTCATCGTGTTTATCGATGATATCCTTATCTATTCTAAGTCAAAAGCCGAATACACGCAACATCTTCGTTTGGTACTCGAACTACTCCAAGGAAATCGCCTATACGCCAAGTTCTCCAAGTGTGAATTTTGGCTTGAGGAGGTTCAATTCCTCGGTCATATTGTCAATAGTCTAGGTATTCACGTCGACCCCGCGAAGACTGAAGTAGTTAAGAGTTGGATTACACTAAAGAACCCGCCTGAAGTTTGTTCTTTTCTCGGATTAGCAGGTTATTATCGCCGATTTATCGCTGATTTCTCTAAAATCGCCGTCCCTCATATCTCTCTGACGCATAAAGACAAGGCTTTTGTTTGGGGAACCGAACAAGAGAAAGCCTTTCAAACACTCAAGTATATGCTTTGCAACGCTCCCGTATTCGCGCTACCCGATGGAAATGACGACTTTGTAGTCTATTGCGATGCCTCTAACCTCGGTCTTGATTGTGTCCTTATGCAACGGGACAAGGTCATCGCGTACGCCTCTCGACAGCTCAAGATCCACGAGAAGAACTACACAACCCACGATCTCGAACTCGGTGCAGTTGTTTTTGCATTAAAGATTTGGCGACACTACCTTTATGGTACCAAGTGTACGGTCTTCACCAACCATAAGAGCCTACAACACATCCTAAACCAGAAAGAACTGAATATGCGCCAATGCAGATGGGCTGAACTTCTCAACGATTATGACTGTGAGATTCGCTACCACCCAGGCAAAGCAAATGTCGTAGCTGACGAAGCTATCTACATAGCGTTCGTAATATTCAAGCCCAACACGACCTCGAAGCTCTGATTCGTGACGTTCAGCATGCATGCTTCATCGAGAACACCTTGAGAGAGGAAATGAAGAAGTGTGGTGCTGAAACACAACTTGTCACCAAGTCGAACGATATCTATTACTATCTCGACCGAATTTGGATTCCCAATCGCAATAATTTACGAGAGATTCTGCTAGACGAAGCCCACAAGTCTCGATATTCCATTCATCCCGGTGCCGACAAGATGTACCAGGACCTGTGTGCCAGGTATTGGTGGCCTGGAATGAAGAAGGATATCGCTCTCTATGACTCGAATGCCTGACTTATTCCAAGGTCAAGGCTGAACATCAACGACCGTCTGGCTTACTTGAACAACCCGAGATCCCTATGTGGAAATGGGAGAGTATAGCTAAGGACTTCATTACAAAACTCCCGCGCACGCCGTTAGGTCACGATAGCATTTGGGGTTATCATTGATCGACTTACTAAATCCGCCCACGTTCTACCGATACGAGAAGACTTTAAGGTTGAACGATTAGCACGAATCTATACCGACGAAGTCATTTGTCGACATGGGACACCTCGTGACATCATCTCTGACCGCGATGGTCGATTCACTTCGCGCCTCTGGGAAACTTTTCAATCCGCTCTCTGTACTACTCTTAATCTCAGTACCGTTTTCCATCCCCAGACCGACGGTCAGACTGAGCGCACGATTCACACCCTTGAAGACATGCTTCGCTCGTGTGTTATAGATTTTGGTGGTAATTGGGATTCGCATTTACCTTGTACAACAACAGTTATCACTCTAGCATTCAAATGGCACCATTTGAGGCATTATATGGAAGAAAATGTCGATCGCCAATTGTATGGCACGAGATCGGAGATGCGCAAATTACCGGTCCTGAGTTATTGCAAGAAACGACTGACAAGATCCTCCAAATACGAGACAATCTCCTGAAAGCTCGAAGTCGTCAAAAGAGTTACGCCAATAAACGCCGCAAGCCCCTTGAATTTTGTCACACCCCCAAAATCCACAAGCGGAGTATCACCGCATGGAGGCGTGACTGACCAGGATCCAGCCACCAATCATATTGAACAATGCAATTAAGTAAATAAAACCAAACCCAATATAATTGGCGTTCAAAAGAAACCAAACATGTTTAAGTAATCAGCGGAAGCACAGTAATGTTTAAACAACCAAAACATAGTTTAAAGTTCAAATGTTAAGCACAGGACATAACAGTCCATATCCCACAACGACCTTTCCTCCTCGTGCAAGCTCCATAAGCACCTAACGACCTGCAAGGCATGTAACAACGAGTTAACAACAAAGTTGAGCGAGTTCACAGTTGGTGTTCATTGTTAAGTTGTTTCAAAAACCACGAGTTCATTTGTAAGTCATAAGTTAACCAGTTTTCCCTGTTTCCCAAACATATCAATAACCGGTGGGGGCTTCCCCATGTGAACCACTAGACCCGTTTACCATATCGACCACTGACTAAAGTAAGTTGGTGCCCTGACGTCAATGTCTATCATCATTGACTAGTTCCCATATCCATTAGTTCACGCCCGTCCTCTGCGGCACGGTGTGAGGCTTGTCAAACCTAAATAGTGCTATCTAACTAATGACCCGCTCGCCATTGGCCCGTCGATTAAGTCGATATAAAAGGAGGGACTTCATGATAGAGATTTTGGTCTAGTATCCGTGTTGTCACCCTTCAATAAAGAGGGTGTGTACGAAATCCCCAAACCAGGAGATTACGTAGGTTCCAAATCAATTCCTTATCACATGTTGTCACCCTTCAATAAAGAGGGTGTGTACGTGTTCCAAACCAGGAGATCACATAGTTTCAGTTTAAATCCTTTACCCATTCCCAACCCTTGGGAATCCCATGCCTCGAGGAAAGTGTGAACTCACCTCGGTTTGCTCGGTATGCTCAACTACTTGTGCACAAACAATTCACTAAAAGCCTAAAGTATGCACGTATACACGATCAGTTTATGTTCATAATGATTCACATGCAATCTAACATCACAAGGTGTGCTCGGGCAATTATTATCAAGTAACACATAAACAGCTAATCAATCCATACAAGATTCCAAGTTTACATGTAAGTTCCATAACCATGTTTATCAGTTAAGTGTACTGGGTGTAAGAACCAAATTATGTCATCCACTATAAACAACCATCGTTAACAGTAGATAAGATAATATAAACAATTATTAACATACACGTGGTATCCATAAACACATCAACTTACTGTTCCCTATAAGCTGGTCGACGAACACTTGGGGTTTTCGTCGACGAGGGTTACGACGAAAAGGGGTCACGACGAACACCTATGGGATTTCGTCGACATAGGTTACGGCGAAAATGGCCACGACGAACATTGGATTTCGTAGACCAGGATTTCACCGACAGAGAGTTCGTCGGGTAAGGGTTTTCGTCGACATAGGGATTTCGTCGAGGTCAATCATGGTCATCATCATCAGTTACGTACTACAGCAACCCTGAGCAACCCTAATCATCACTAATAATAGCAGTCAATAGTAGCAGTCATTTAAGCAGAATTAAATCATCCAAATCAACCTACTAATTCATGCTATCACCCAAGTTTGCACCCGAACCTGCATAACGATTTCTACAACAGTTTGATCATGAAATCCACTAATACAAGCCTGTACACGAACAATATACCCACACAACTTATGATTCGTTATCTATATTCCGTGCTATCCTTAATCCTAGGATTTGATTAACAAGATGCCTGTTTATAACACTTCTGGGCCTTAAGGAAAGAAATGATGCCCACCACAGCACCACTCTTGTCGCCATGAATCACTAAAGGTTTTTCACCAGAACGAGGAATACGGACGTTCTTCTCCTTGCAAAGAATCTCTGCTCGATGTTGAGATAACCAATCCATACCAATAACGATGTCGAAACTACCAAGAACGATGGGGATAAGATCGATAGAGAAAGTCTGACCAGCTAAGATGAGATTACAACCCTTAACTATGTGTGTGGCTTCAAGACTTTTACCGTTTGCTAGTTCTACCATGTGCTTGGTGTTCAAAAGTGTTGGGATGCGCTTAAGCATTTGACTAACTTTTAGGGACACATAACTAGTATCGGCACCCGAATCAAATAAAACAGTAACAAAGAAATCATCCAGAAGAAACTTACCCATCACCACGTTGGGATCGTTCCTCGCATCACCCTGACCAATCACAAAAGCTCGACCTCTAGCACCATTGCCACCATTGTTTCCCCCATTATTGTTTCTGTTCCCCTGATTGTTGTTGTTGTTCTGTTTCTGATTCAGCTGGGGGCAGTCTCTTTTGAAGTGGCCTTCAGCACCACACTAAAAACATCCCTTGTTGTTACCCTGCTGTTGCTGCTGACGCTGATTCTGTGGAGCTTGCTACTGGTTCTGTCGTCGCTGATTTGCAGGGTAGAGGCTCCTGTAATCCTTGGCCGCATGGCCAGGTTTGTTACACCTCTAACAAGTGCCCTTAGTACATGGTCCGCTATGATGGAAACCATAATGATTGCATTTGGGGTGGTTCCCCTTGTACCCACTCTGCCCTTGACTACCAGAAGATTGTTGACCAGGGAACTTGTAGTCATCAGTCTTTCGCTGCTGAGACTGAGACTGAGCTGATGTTGAACCCTTGCTTGAGACTCCATTCCATTTGCGTTTGTTGTCGCTGGGGGCATCAGAAGTAGTAGTAGTAGCACCAATACGTTTGGGTAGCCTGTTCTGTTCGACCGCCTGATCAGTGAGACGATGAGCCAAACGAATAACTTGCTGGATAGTGGCGAGATTCGCTGCAGTCACATGGCTCTGGATCTCTGGTACTAAACCTTTGAGGTACAGCTCGATATGCTTGATAGGATGATCTACCATAGTAGGACACAATATAGCCAGCTCATTTGATATCTTCGTATATGCCTCTATTTCAGACCCCGACATCTTTAAGTTGTAGAACTCCACTTCCAGCTTGTGGATGTCATCACGATTGCAGTATTCCTCCTTGATCAAATCTTTGAAATCATTCCATGGGGTGGCATTAGCAGCAACCAACCCCAGCATTTGGACCTAAGCGTTCCACCACGTGAGCGCTACCCCCTCAAGAGTACCAGTAGCATACTTCACCCTACGAGCCTCAGGGCATTCACACATCTCGAAGACAGATTCGAGCTTCTCGAACCAGTGGAGGAGGCCTACAGCTCCTTCAGTGCCGTTAAAAGTACTGGGTCGGCAGTCCATAAAAGTTTTGAAAGTACACACAGGAGGCTGAGCAGGTTGACCTGTCGTGTGAGTAATATGATACAAAGTTAAACACAAGAGTTGGTTCACGAGAGTAGGATCTAAAGATCCTAGAGTAAGTTGCAATGGCTGGTTATACCTCCTGCCTGAGCGGCTGCGAGTGCTGCAACAACTTTTTCATTGATTAAAGCCAGCAGCTGGGCTTGAGTTAGGTTGATACGTCCACTCATGATCTTCACAATAAAGAAAGCATGGGTGAGAAAAGTGTCGTGGCAATGCATAAGTGTGGAGTGACAGAAGAGAGTAAGCACATAATGTTTCAATCATCAAATACTATGTTGGCTAAGCATACCATGAATAATGTACTATGTAACTAACAAGTAGGCAATATAAACATAAATCGTATCACCTATAGTGTTGAGCCTTGCACGTGGAGCGAAGCGTCGTTGTGGATCGTTGAGCACTGTACAGGTTATAGTCTGGTTTTGTCAAAAAAAACTTTTCCCTTTTTAAAACCAAGTTCACTATAACCAATGGCTCTGATACCAATCTGTCACACCCCCAAAATCCACAAGCGGAGTATCACCGCATGGAGGCGTGACTGACCAGGATCCAGCCACCAATCATATTGAACAATGCAATTAAGTAAATAAAACCAAACCCAATATAATTGGCGTTCTAAAGAAACCAAACATGTTTAAGTAATCAGCGGAAGCATAGTAATGTTTAAATAACCAAAACATAGTTTAAAGTTCAAATGTTAAGCACATGACATAACAGTCCATATCCCACAACGACCTTTCCTCCTCGTGCAAGCTCCATAAGCACCTAACGACCTGCAAGGCATGTAACAACGAGTCAACAACAAAGTTGAGCGAGTTCACAGTTGGTGTTCATTGTTAAGTTGTTTCAAAAACCATGAGTTCATTTGTAAGTCATAAGTTAACCAGTTTTCCCTGTTTCCCAAACATATCCATAACCGGTGGGGGCTTCCCCATGTGAACCACTAGACCCGTTTACCATATCGACCACTGACTAAAGTAAGTTGGTTCCCTGACGTCAATGTCTATCATCATTGCTAGTGCCTAGATCCATTAGTTCACGCCCGTCCTCTGCGGCACGGTGTGAGGCTTGTCAAACCTAAATAGCGCTATCTAACTAATGACCTGTTTGCCATTGGCCCAGCGATTAAGTCGATATAAAAGGAGGGACTTCATGATAGAGATTTTGGTCTAGTATCCGTGTTGTCACCCTTCAATAAAGAGGGTGTGTATGAAATCCCCAATCCAGGAGATTACGTAGGTTCCAAATCAATTCCTTATCACATGTTGTCACCCTTCAATAAAGAGGGTGTGTACGTGTTCCAAACCAGGAGATCACGCAGTTTCAGTTTAAATCGTTTACCCATTCCCAACCCTTGGGAATCCCATGCCTTGAGGAAAGTGTGAACTCACCTTGGTTTGCTCGGTATGCTCAACTACTTGTGCACAAACAATTCACTCAAAGCCTAAAGTATGCACGTATACATGATCAGTTTATGTTCATAATGATTCACATGCAATCTAACATCACAAGGTGTGCTCGGGCAATTATTATCAAGTAACACATAAACAGCTAATCAATCCATACAAGATTCCAAGTTTACATGTAAGTTCCATAACCATGTTTATCAGTTAAGTGTACTGGGTGTAAGAACCAAATTATGTCATCCACTATAAACAACCATCGTTAACAGTAGATAAGATAATATAAACAATTATTAACATACACGTGGTATCCATAAACACATCAACTTACTGTTCCCAATAAGTTGGTCGACGAACACTTGGGGTTTTCGTCGACGAGGGTTACGACGAAAAGGGGTCACGACGAACACCTATGGGATTTCGTCGACATAGGTTACGGCGAAAATGGCCACGAAAAACATTGGATTTCGTCGACCAGGATTTCGCCGACAGAGAGTTCGTCGGGTAAGGGTTTTCGTCGACATAGGGATTTCGTCGAGGTCAAGCATGGTCATCATCATCAGTTACGTACTACAGCAACCCTGAGCAACCCTAATCATCACTAATAATAGCAGTCAATAGTAGCAGTCATTTAAGCAGAATTAAATCATCCAAATCAACCTACTAATTCATGCTATCACCCAAGTTTGCACCCGAACCTGCATAACGATTTCTAAAACAGTTTGATCATGAAATCCACTAATACAAGCCTGTACATGAACAATATACCCACACAACTTTAGATTCGTTATCTATATTCCGTGCTATCCTTAATCCTAGGATTTGATTAACAAGATGCCTGTTTATAATATAGTCCGGTTCAGGCACACACTGTTTATCGAAACCCCAAATCAATATCATGATCCGCACAACGTCATGTAACAGATTGATCATACATTATTCTTTCAAGATCATGTTCAACAACATAACCATATATTTAGAACTGAAATCAAACTAAACGTGGGAATCACTAACCGAACTAAGAATGATCAACAAGAGGGATCTGGCTTCGAATGAGAGGAGGGCTGTCGTCGACTTGAAGGAGAGAGCTAGGGTTTGCTAAAAAGTGCAACATAACCCAGTGCATGTATAAATAGTCGAACAATCGGCAGTCGGGCCTCTCCTGGGCTTCGAGTAATTTGGGCCGACGAAACCCGGTAAGAGTGATGACGAAATCTCATGATTTCGTCGAGTAGGGTTTTCATGAAGTCAGGCAAGGAACATTCAACACAGATTAACCCAAGTTTCAATATCAACCATACATAACACTAACTTAAACATCCAATCACATATCATGGCATCAATAGATAACACAAATACATCAATCATATATTAGCATGTACAAGTTAGAATGAAGTAAGTATTGTACAGAGGAAAGACCTTGGAAACTCGGGTTGTCACATCATCCCCAACTTGAAGGAAATTTCGTCCCGAAATTTAGCGCGTAGTTACTGAGGAAGCTAGTTAAGTTGCGTGGTTTTCCTTGGGCGTCACATCATCCCCCCGTTGGTTTGGAATTTCGTCCCGAAATTCCGCAGTAGCTTCAGCCTCAGCAGTGGTTGCACTGTTCTCGAACAACTGGGGATACTTGAGTTTCATTTGGTGTTCTCATTCCCAGGTAAACTCTGGGCCACGACGGAAGTTCCAACGAACTCGAACAAGAGCTATTCTGGTACGTTTGAGAATCTTAACGTCTCGGTCTGTGATTTCAACTGGTTCCTCAACGAATCGCAACTGATCGTCGATTGTGAGCTCCTTCAAAGGAACTATGAGGGTCTCATCTGACAGACACTTCTTCAGATTTGACACGTGAAATACGTTGTGAACTCCACTGAGTTCTTCAGGTAGATTCAACTTGTAAGCGACCTTGCCAATTCGTTAAGTGATTTCAAAAGGTCCGACATAACACGGATTGAGCTTGCCTCGTTTGCCAAAATGAACCAAACCCTTCCAGGGTGAGACTTTAAGTAGAACCCGGTCCCCGACCTGGAATTCTAGAGGTTTCCGACGCTTATCAGCGTAGCTTTTTTGACGATCACGAGCTGCTGCCATTCGTTGTCGTATCTGAGCAATCTTTTTTGTCGTGTCTACTACAAGTTCTGGACCCGTGATTTGGTTGTCGCCAACCTCTGCCCAACAAAGAGGTGATCGGCATTTACGTCCGTACAACGCCTCAAACGGAGCAGCCTGGATGCTGCTGTGGTAACTGTTGTTATACAAAAACTCCACCAAAGGGAGGTGTCTTTCCCAACCATTGCCAAAATCGATTACACATGCTCGAAGCATGTCTTCAAGGGTTTGGATGGTGCGCTCAGACTGCCCATCCGTCTGTGGATGATAAGCGGTGCTCATGTCTAAATGTGAGCCAAAGTACTTGTGCATAGCTTGCCACTACCCAGAAGTAAAACGTGCATCACGGTCGGAAATAATAGAGGTTGGCACCCCGTGCCTCGAAACCACCTCCTTTAAGTAAACATCTGCTAAAGTTGAAAACTTGTCTGTTTCTTTGAGAGCCAAAAAGTGTGCAGACTTAGTCAATCGGTCCACTATCACCCAAATAGTGTCATTTCCGCGTTGAGATCTAGGCAGGCCAGTAACGAAATCCATGGAAATTTGCTCCCATTTCCATGTCGGGATCTCTGGTTGTTGGAGTAGGCCTAATGGTTTCTGATATTCGATCTTGACTTTCGCACAAGTCAAACATTTACTGACGTAGGTTGCTATGTTGGCTTTCATGTTGGGCCACCAGTAGGTAGTCTTTAAGTCATGGTACATCTTATCCGAACCAGGATGTACTGAGTAATGAGACTTATGTGCTTTCAATGCTTCAACCTAAGCATCTCGTATCTGAGTAGGAAGACTAGATTGGATGGTAAGTTATAACGCGCAAACCCGCTTAGGTGTAGTCTCCTTTCGACTGAGGGCGTTGGCCACAACATTGGCTTTGCCCAGATGGTACTTGATCGCGCATTCGTAATCATTCAAGAGCTCGACCCATCGACGTTGTCGCATGTTTAACTCCTTTTGCTTGAAGATATGCTCGAGACTCATGTGATCGGTGTAAATAGCGCCTCGATATGTTGGACCCTTTAAGATTCTGGAAAGAATTGGCAGAGTGGCCTATAGACTCGAATTACCGTAGGAACTCAACAATGTACATCCGACTTTCTACGTCTCGAACCTGAAAAAAGTGTCTAGCCTACCAGAATTTACATGTACCTCTTGAGGATTTACAAGTGGACGACACATTACACTTCGTGGAAAAGCCAGACGAGATCATGAACCGAGAGACCAGAAACTCCGACGCTCACGCATTCCTATAGGGAAGGTTTGCTGGGAAGGCAAACACGGCGCCGAGTTCACCTGGGAACTCGAGAGTGATATGAAGGCTAAATACCCACAACTATTTGTTACGCCTGCGCCTTAATTTAGGGACGAAATTCCCTAAAGTATGGGAGGCTGTAACAACCCGACTTTTCGAAGTCAAAGTCAAAATACAATTCAAAGTCAACGTCAGGTTTACGTTCAGATCTGACATTTCTTGCTTTATTATTGCTTGTACTCGCAGACTCGATAATCGATATGTGTTAATTAACGCTGTTTTAAACTATGATTTATTAATATGTGAAGTAACAATGCGATAAACGTAACTAAACGCTATTTGCCACACCCCAACCGATGGCGGAAACATCGGGATGAGACGAAAACGAGATTGCAAGAGAATTCATAACACTATGTGACAATAATTAATTAAATCCGAATTTCATTTCAAGAACTAGATTGTCATACAAGATTCAGTTACAAGAAATAACATTGTCTCACAACAAACATAACATCAAAATAGATAGATTAATCTAGGTGTGTATCTAAGTCTACCTAAATCTTGTTTCATCTTGATTCATCATCTGAACAATTCAACCTGCAACATGTATTAAAATAGAGTTCAATGCAAAAGCAAATGCGAGTATACAAGTTTGATACATAGCATAATATAGAATAAAATTGTTTAAAGTACTCATATCCAACATGAATCATATTAAGCAAGTTTACTAGCATGCCAAAACAGTGTACTTAGAATCCAATGCGTTAAAATAGCCTATCCCCAGTTAGAATAAAAGGGAGGTTAATATGTTTGACTTAACAATACCCCAAGAATCGTGGGCGGTGCATTACTCCTATAGCGCTATAATTGTTAAGGTAGGCTAGCAAAGTTAATGAAGCATATATCGACACAAATAGTTTACATTAGCATAACAAGTCTAAACAAGCATCATATAGTTTCATGTTAAGCATGGATAGAGTTTAAAATAGTTTCATGTGTTGTGTAATTTTGTATAACATACATGTTGCATCCCAAAGTGATAAAAAGGAAAACGAGATTCGAGTATACTCACGGTTTTGCAAGCTTTCCTACTTGAAATCCCACGACTGATGTTGGTGGATGAATTAGTTTGGAGCACCTTGTCCTTTTACATGAGGAAAACATAGGTGTGTGAGTTTGGGGAAATCGAAAGATTATAGATTCGGAGTCTAAAATGTGTGGAAAATAACATAAGTGAAAATAATCATCTTGTACACATAACTCTTGTTCTTGACACTATTGAAACTCAAAAGAGTTTGTATGATTTCATGGATTCAAAGATCCATTAGAGTCGTAACAAGAGTATGGTCATAGATGATGTAATATATTCTTGACAAGTAACTATTAAGTTATCATCAAGTTTAGTTACTTAGGTATACATATGGAATAATTAGATAATATAAAGGTTACAAGTCCTATGGTTCAAGCATGAGGTAGGAGATTAATGTCTCCATTTAGGCACCTCTTTGTGTCATAGAATTCATACATGAGGTAGGAAGAACAAGCTTCCATTTAGGTACCTCTATTGTTCACCACTACACTTGTTGTTATAAACAACAAGGATGGTGATGAACTTATAAGTAATAATGCAATACAATAACTAAACTATGAGAAAACATCAAGAAGTGAGTGGATTTTTATGAAAGATAGCCCAAGCTAGTCTAACAATCACACATTCATCAAGCTTCAAGCTTGAACACTTCTTGTGGGTAAAACCCTAACTAAAACAGAAAGTTTATGAGGTTTTATCCTCTGATTTAACATGTCTCAACCTTGTTTTTAAGCCTAACTAACCATAGATGAGGTTATAAGCATTAGGACATAGGTTTGAGACGAGATAGACTTAAGTTTAAACAAGTTTAGTAAAGTTTGAATCAAAATAAAAACGAACAGTGAACTTTGGAGCCTTTTTGCCGGAGTTCCAGGGACTTATTTACTATTAAACACCCAGGGAATCGAAGCTAAGGTCAATCCAAGTGCATAGGAAAAAGAATGGAGCAAAACGGATAAGAAACGAAGAAGTTATGCTCACTTTTGTGAAGTAGTAACAATATGCTCGAATTTGTGATAATCAACTGCGTTTTTGATGTTTTGAGAGTGATTTGGATGAGTTTGCAAAGTGATTTAAGTTTGGGAATGACTTGGTATTTATAGGGAAGGGTTAGGGTAGGTTGTGGTTGAGTAATTAATGTTAAAATTAAGTTTAAAACTAAAAAACAACTCAAATTCGCGCTTAAAAACGAGCTGGTAAAGGGGCTGATCCCTTTTTGCGCGCTGGTAGGGCTTGTCTGGGCGAGTGGATAAAGGAATTAGAGGCCCGGGTTTTATCACAAGGGAGCCATAGCTCAGTTGGCTAGGCGCACGTTTGGTATGGTTGAGACCCGGGTTCGATCCCAGGGGTCTTCATCTTTTTGTTTCTTTTTTTTTTTGTTTTATTAACTTTCAAATATTATACAATCAGTCCCTGCAACTTTTAAACTTTCAAAAATTGCATAACTCACCCCTGAACTATTAAATAACCAAGTTATATTAAAAGGAAAACTAACATTTTAGTTTAAACTAACTAAGTTAGTTTACTAACTTTAATAACTAACGAGATTAACTAGTTTATTAATAAAAATAAACTTTCAAATAACAAAATTAATTAATTTAATTAATTTAATTAGTTTAAATTTGAATAATGACCATATTTTTAACCAATAAAAATCTTTAAACGTTTATTCGTTTCACAAAGCTTTCGAGTTTCAAGATTTAGGATCCGAATCTCATCATTTTAATAGTTTCAACTAGTTTAACGAGTATCAAGTGTCGATAAATATAGAATCAAGAATCCTTGAATAATATTTCGTTCAACGAGAAACCGATTAACAGTTGCACATAACATGAATACACAAAATAGTTTCGTTTTCATTATGATCAATAGTCTCAAATTACAAACGGAACGAAAGTAGATTACAAAGAGAGTATAAGCGTCTAAATATGGAAAGTACAACACGCCTTGCTAAAATAAGGAAGTTCGAAAATGCGGAGCGTTACACTATTCTACTAAACGATATTACATCGCTATCGCAACGCAAAACGCAGAATGGATATGCTAGGTTTATGACTGTTATTGTGTGTTACTATGTGCCTTACTTGTGTGTGCTCAATATATGTTTTGGATGTTATTCGCAAACGCAATCGCAACTCTATCGCATCGCAATCTCATCGCAACTCAAAACGCAAGGTTATTTTTATGCATTTTTAGGAGTTATGTTATTTGTGTAACTAATGTGTAATACTATCGCATCGCTTACTCGTAACTCACTTAAACACAACGCAACACATAACGCACGAAATGAAAGTTGGAAAACAAACCCGCGCAAGCCATCCGATCGAACGGCTATCCGACCCACTCCACCGCCTTTCACCCTCCTGCCTATAAATACCCCTCCTGTCACATCAACTGTTCATCGATGTGACAGCTCCGTTCGACCAGCGCACTCTCAAGCCCTTTTCTCTCGATTTCTCGCGATTCTTGTAAGTTTTCACTCTAAATCTTGTACATTCACGTTCACTACACATTTTCTCATCATCTTCTTCATCAAATCTTACATTTTCACCGTGAAATCATCTGATTTGGGGCTGTTCTAGGGTGACGTCACCATGGGTTCTCGTGAACACCAAAGTGTGACTTCATCTCATCAAGAATGGTTCGAATCTAACAGATTTCCACATGGATTTCTCACTGATTTCAACTAAATCTAAGCATATTCCAACTGTTTCAAACTTTTCTTCAAACATTCTTCACTTTTCACCCAAGACCGTTAGAATCTGGACTCATTTGGGTTTCACTACTCATTCTCTAGTGGAGACCCGGGCTGAGAATGGATTTCTACTGAAGAGACGACCGATTCATGGGTTGAACATGAAACTTCGTCAAGAACAGCAGAGTCTGGTCGAACGGGGTGATTCCCGTCCGATCGGATGAGTTAAACTTGCTGTGATTTCCGTTGTTTGACACGTCATCATACCGTCTCGGTTAAACCGTAAACTTTTCAACTTAACTGATTTTACAAAGTTTTCAACCCAAACAATTGCTCACCCGAATAGCCATCCGATCGGATCACCCTCCGATCGAACGAGTATTCGACCAGGTGATTGTAATATTCAACACTTAAACAATTTTACAAAACTTCAAAGAATATCAGCTTTCAAACGAATCATTATCCGAGCGAACGGCCATCCGTCCGGATGACCATCCGACCGGACAACCTGGCATATAGAAACACTTCACATTTTTCAAATTGCTACAACGAAAACTTCAAAGATCAGACAGTCACAACACACCCTATCGGACAACCCTCCGACCGAATGGTCATCCATCCGGATGGTCATCCGATCGGATCACTGTCCGCTCAGTTATCTCCCCGACGCACAGTTTAACGCACTGTTCAACGCTTACCCTATCGTTCTCTGATCAGGCTAACCTCTCAAGCGCTCTCTTCAATCCAAGACTGTGTTTATTTACTAAACACGATCTGTGAGTATACTCGATCCCTTTTTGCTTAATGCACTTTTGGGTGTTACATACGTTACCTATATCAAATCACAACGATCACACAACGCAAACACTTTTTATACGCTAACCGCTCTTGCATGTTATACGTGTTACTTGATGAATGCTTGTATGTTATGTTTACACAGTGATTGTTTCCTGACACCTTAGCAACGATAGTACTATAGTTTGGACTCAGCACCTGTCGTGGACATGGGTTGTTAAGGGCTTTTCTTCACGCGTCACAGTGGTGATAGGTGTTGCGCATTCCACAACTCGCAGTCACGTCTGTGCATATGTCATTGTCGATAACTTACTTGATTCACATTTTCTACGTGTTACATGCCGGTTATTCATAAACCGCTTTCGCTACTATATGCTATTAAACTTGTATGCTCACATTTACACTATGTGTATTGCCTTTTATTTTAACATATATGACAGGTGTTTAGGGTGCTATGCTACGCTTGCTGTTATGGAATCAATTTAGGAGGTCTAGAGACGTCATATTTAAATCTAAGTTGTCAGAACAATTTAATTGTCTTTGAGAAACTATGTCTGTAATAACTATTTCTGCTTATAAGTTTATGGTATGGGACATGAACATTAATTATATTGTCACTAATAGTGTTATGGATTCTCTTGGACAATCTGTTTCGCTCAGTGCCGCACCCCAATGTTTCCGCCATCGGTTGGGGTGTGACATTAGTGTCGTTTAATTCATACTAGACATATGAGTATGAAAATGATGATTTAATATGGTTAACTTATTAATCATCAACATGATCATGTTAGTATAATAATCTCGCCCTTAAGGTGTTCGACAAAATGTCTAAGTGATGTTCGACAAAATGTCTAAGTGATTTAGAAATATTGGGAAACATGAAAGAATCACTTAATTGATTAGTTAAACGCATTGTGTGTCGAATATTGAAACATGAGTTCTAAGCGATATGCTCGAATTGAATTCTATAGGCAATTTGGGTGGATCATCGACTAATCAAGGCGGGACGGATAACCGCTTGAAAGGAAAGCTTTAAAGGTACGCGGGTATATGCTTCGTAAATTTTCGCTGGTATCTTTATGTTTATTTACTTTGAATGACAACTGAATTGTTATTAAGTTTGGTTGTTACTAAAATGGAGGATTCTGTATGTATTAACCGAACGGAATAACAAGAGTATAGTGATAAGTAAAAATGTAAAAGTGGTGGATTCCACTATAATGTTCAAACGGGTCAAAGTGACTCGAACTATACATGTTTGGTTGTATGAAAGCGATGGATTTCGCTAACAATTCAAATGGGTCAAAATAACCAAAGTAATGAAACTTTGATGATATAAAGTGATGGATGTCGCTAAGAAAGCTAAACGGGTTAAATCGAGGTCTTGATGTAAACCGGGAAGGTTGCACAATTAGAGACTTCGAGATGATGCCCGAATCATGAATTAATATCCATTATAAGCGTTAGCCGAGAATCGAAGACGCGTAATAAAATTCAAAACTCAGGTGTTGAGTATGACTAAAATTTGCAGTATTCCGTATAATGGAAGTTGTGTAAAGAAGATTCGACTAGTTGTAGTCAAATGGGTCAAGTAAGTATAGTACCTATTAGATAAAGGGCGCATAAAGCTTATAATTAACGCCTTAATAATGGGACATATTCCTTGTTGCGATATTAGTATATAACTGAAATAGATGTTGACAAAAATTAATGCTTAAAACATGAACGGGTCAAAATAACTTGAAATAATATAAGCCGAGAGCTTAAATTTAAGAATTTTGTTAATTTAGATGTTGGGTTTTGATTCCATATTATAGAGGATCGAATTACGATCACGTAGAAAGAAATGTGACATAAATTGGATCAATATCGAACGAGTTATGGTCGTTTTAGTAGAAATTAGTTTTGCTGAAACAATACACGTCTGAATCAAAACATTCTGTCGAAAACAGTCCCTCGCGCCACGCGACAGGTCACCCCTGTCTCGGTCGTGGCCCACGACAGGTGTCGCGTCACGCGACAACTAATTCAGTTCCCATCACGGCACGCGACGTGTTATAATTCCGGCGATTTGTTGCTGTTGATTAGTTTGGCCTTAGGAACTCATATAAACATGTTTTACACTCTAATAACTAACAAAGTTGAGTGTTTTGAATATAGGTAACTAATGCGAATATACGGATGACGATTAAGCCAATGAGAAGAACCGAATACACACATGAACGGAGCTTCCGCAACTAAATTATGTCTTTTGCTACTAAACACTTTTGTGTTGTTTTTCTTAAACTTGTGTAAATATTGTTTGAATGTTTTGCACGCTAAGTAAATGTAGTTATGTCGACGTATTTGAAAAGTGGCAAATTTTGATATATAAATCTTCAACATATTACATAAAATGTTCAGGGTTTGTAAGGGTCTTACAAAGTTGTAGAATATTCAAAACACGGCTCTAGGTTTTCAAAGATCAAGATTCGACAGTGACGGCCAAGAGGGAATTTGTTGGTGCATATTTTGAATGTCCGCCACTATGCGAATAGGCTAGATAGAGCGTGTGTTGAATATTGTATAGATTAGTGTGAAAAAACGGGCCAGAACATTAGTTTTAAAGCCCTTTCGCATGAAAGTGCACTTTCGTACGAAAGGAGCAAAATGCCCACTCGCACGAGAGGAATCCACTCGTCCCAGTTGCATTCAGACGAATGGGGGTTGCCTATAAATATAGGACTTAGGCTCCTCATTTGACAAGTTTTGGTTCCCAGAGAGGAAACGCTGGCGAAATTTCTCCAGGATTTCGCCAGCTTATAAAAGATGTAAACTCTTTCGGTATGAATGAAACAAGCATTCAATCAATGACTATTCTGCTTCTACTCCTTTCTTATCAATAATATTCTACCGAATCGGTTCTATCGGGACCAAAACTCCGTCTAATCCTGCCGGATCCTGGACTCTCACAAAGAATCCATTTCCTCATCCATTGTTTTACACCACTTAACTTTATCACCTAAACAATTGCATCTTCAAATGTCAGTGGTTAAAAAATACCTTCATTTTCTGAAGCCACAAAGGCCTCGGCAGAAATATCTTCATTGTTTCTCACCTTCAATGACTTAACAACTTTTGTTTTGGACCTATCTCTTACAAAGATGTAATCTTGTATGTCTGGTTCAGACTGACTAACTAAACTTGTACCACTGGTACTAACTACAAGTTGACTTCTCTTTACTTGATGTTGAACTAGATCCACCTCAATTTAAAATACCATTTTTTCACTTAGATTTCATCGTTAACTGTTTTTTTAACATCTTTATACAAAATTCTCTCTACATTCAACATTCCTACATACAATAACATTTGGACTGATTGTCTAACCTCCAAGGCCTATATCCCTTAACACCTTCTGAATATCCCAGAAGTATGCACTTTTTTGCTCTTGGATCCAACTTGTCTTCACTTACATGTGAATATACTAATGACCCAAACACCTTCAAATCTACTCAGGCTTTACACTAGTCCATATTTCCATAGGTGTGTTCATTTTTATTGCCGATGAAGGACATCTATTGACCAAATAAGCTACAGTTGACAAAACTTCTCCACATAACTTCTTAGGCAATACAAAAGTTATGAGTATGCACTTTACCCTCTCTAGTTCATTCTTTCCACAAGACCATTTTGTTGAGGTGTACCAGGTACCGTCAAATATCTTGCTATACCATTAACTTCACAAAATCGATTGAACTCACCACTACAGAACTCCAACCCATTATCCATTCTAAGCTTTTTCAACCTTCTATTTGTTTGATTTTCTACCATTACCCTCTGTTCTTTAAAATTTTGAAGGTATCACTCTTATGCTTGATGACATAGACTCACAATATTCTAGAGTAATATTCTATGATACATAGAAATACCTACCCCTACCCAAAATTTATGTTCTTGCAAGCCCCCACAAATCAGAGTGCACATAGTCCAAAATACCTTTTATAACATGTTTACCCTTACTGAATTTCACTCTTTTTTGTTTTCCTATAACATAATTTTCACAGAATCTGATGTCACAATTATTTAAATCACCAAGAACTTGTTGTTTAGTTAACTCAACAAGACCTTGTTGACTTATGTGGCCTAGTCTCTTGTGCTACATGAGGGCCTCTACATTACCTTCTCCGTCATTGACATTATTCTAATACTTACAACTTCACCATCTAACATATAAATGTTGTTGTCTTTTCTAGTACCATTTAAAAATATTATAGATCCATTTATTACTTTAGCTTTACCATCTTTTAAAAAGGACAAGGAAAAGGATCAGGGTATGGCTCGTAGGCTATCAAAGAGGGTATGACCCAGATATAAGACAAAATAGGTTGTCACTAGAAGAAAAGTCAAGGTAGGACCTCATTAGTGAGGGTACCGGCCTGTACCGTTTTCAAGACCTTAAAAGCACCGCCTATATAAACCTGGACACTGGGAAACCCTAAAAAAAGACGTTTGACGGTTGAGGACGACTTAAAAGGCATTTGGAGGGCTACTTAAAGGAAGAACAAACGAAAAAACAAGGAGATTGAAGATCTAAACATGTGGGAAGCAAAATTTGACCACTCGGGGTTCAATCTTTACATATTTCTTATCATTGAACTTGTATTTGATGATGATTTTGATATTGGTTATTTTTTTGTTCAACATGTTCGGGTAAACATCCTTATATCTGTCCGGATGAGATGATTCATGGAATGATTTGATGTTTGATTTGTCTATGTAGTACGAATTTAATCATTCTTCTATGGAATTATTCTCATGACGTATATGAATACATATTGCGCATTGATTGTGATGTTTTGTTGTGTGATTGGGTTGATCATTCTATGAGGTTATGCATGTTAGATTTGATTTCTTACATCTTTTGGTTATATTGGCATCTGTTAACTTAGGGCTTGAAACCGTAATCAGTAATAGACACCTAAACAACATAATTGGTAACACGTGTAGGCTACATATGGGAAGGATCTGACTAAAAGAATCTGGAAACTAGTTAGGGTTTTCTATTTGATTGACCTTGTTGTTCGTAAGTCGCTATGTTTGCATATCGGTATCGAACCCAATCTAGAAACCTTAAATCATAAGAATTCATAGTAATTCTAGCTTTATCTAACTAGGTTTTGAGGTGTGTCTATAACTTAAATCCCTTTGTTTGGTAGGATTAACCTTAGTTGGTATTAATCCATTTAAGCATTTCGTACGTTATTGTCAAGTTAGTTCTTGAAATAGTTCCATAGACAATATCATTCGCATATGTCATTCCTTCTTTGATGAGTCGATTCTGTATGGTTATATTCTCTTAAACCTTGATTTTCTTGCAATCTTCATTTTAATTATTTGTATTCTTAGGTAAATCATCTTCACCACATAGATTACATATCAATAGATAAACCTAGTATTAGAAGTTATCGCGTCCACTGATTGATATTCGGTAACTTACCTTAGCTATTTTATACAAATGATATGTACGCTTGCTTTTTCACGTGTGTAGTTAGTATTTTTAGGTCTTTTACAATATTTAAAACTATTTGCACATGTCAGTTGGCTTATGTATTTTTCCTATCTAACACACGAATACAACTTGATGTATGAAAGGATTATTATTAAATAGATATGAAATTTGGAGGTTTTGAATGTTTATTGTTGGCCGTTGTAGAGTTGACTTGGTTACTTTGCTATAGAACACCTTTATATGCTTTTAAAGTACCCGCACATGTGTATCTTAATTCAAATAATTTATTAACATACATCAAGATTTGTGATTACAGTTATCATAATGATACCAAACGATGTAAGTACGTAGCATTTGATGTGAGGTAGAACATGTTGTTGGTTAAAATATACCTAATCATACAAAGTCATAATCTTTTACGATTATATACTTGTATAAAACATGAAGTACATGTGTAATGTGTAAATATTCACCTATTAATGCACGAAAATAGCTTTTGATTTCCTTATATAATAAGTATTTATTTATCCTAGAAGTACTTTTATATCAAAATCAAAGACTTGAAACAAATAAAAATAGCAAAACTATAAAAATATATCCACTTTTACTTTTACCAAACAACAATTTTTATTAGGGTTGACAAATCGTGTTTTATCGGGTTTAACATGTATTTGACGACCGTGGATAACACAAGTATTAAATATGAACACAACTCTTTTAACTACTTTATATTTCATGTCTATAACACAGTTATAAGTTTTATGTATCAAGAAAAAGAAATGTTAGATCTTAACCTCCTAATTATACTTATTTTTTAAAAAAGTAAAAAATCACGTAGTGTACTTATCGTATCTTATACCATGTTACCTATTAATTAGTAGCCCTATTTTTTATCGAAACAATTGATTTGTGCTTCTTTTGTGTTTGAATGCGGTAGCCCTATGTTATAGACCAGTAGTTTTGATGAGTTTTTGTTCAGCTATTAATGAATAGTGAGTATTAGGATAAGAATGAGACATGAAGCACATCATGCTCCTATGTGGATAATGACGACTAGGGTACGTACACGAGCAGTGACGAAGCTTGAGATTTCTGACCAAGGGTCAGAAGTAATCAGACCTAAAAATTTCTATAAAATCGCGTGGTCGAAAACTTATACACCAAAAAATTTCTATACGAAAACTACATACTCTTCAATACTGCGCCCATGTACACGAGACACGCTAAAAGTTGAATATGTAAGCATGCATGTCATTTCCATCTCGTTTTAGATGTATAATACACGTCCACGTTATATATATTGTCATTTGGATGTATAATCAATAATGAACAAGTGATTTTTTTCTTCCATGCATATGAAAATACAAAACTTTTTAATAATTAATCTTGTAAATTATTTATATTTTAAGGATTTTTGTTGATCTAGCGAACTACAATCCCGTCAAGTTTTTTTTTCGTATGGTTTTTTTTTTTTTTTTTTAATGTTTAGGGATTTTGCTTTTCTTGTGCATGACTGCATGCTATGCATAGTATTATGTTCTACATATTTAACCTCTTTCCCCTCTATTTTATGTGCATCTATGTTTTTGTTAGATACCCATATACATGTCTTTTATATTTTTTTTTCTCACGAATATATATTTTGGTAACTTTTTTTTCCACTGACATATATGTGTACATGTTGAGGATTTTATTACGGAGCATTGGAGAGAAGATTAGAGATAATTAAGATTTTACTAGACTATATATAGATTAATTAATGAATGGTATATATGAGGCTGGAGGGTATGGAGAGCCTCATCCCCAAGGGGATGGGCTGCCACGTCACCGCCACGTAAGCGGGGCTTGAAGGGGATGGACCTAGGGGTGGGGGATGAACCCCTTTATATATATATATATATATATATATATATATATATATATGTATGTATGTATAGCTTGGTGTGTGGAGGAGAGGCCCGTCGAGATTGGCTTGTGGAGGACGAAGACGACGCGACGGGCATAGGGGTGGGGGGGGGGGGTGGGGGGGACCGGCGTCGGGCCAAGCCGGGCCTAAGCCGGCCCCCATACCCTTTAGTCTGATCAAATGAAGAGACAAAAGAGTTATATTTTAGTATCATATATTCTTTTTATGTATTTTTAAGTTTGTAAGAATGAAAATAAAACTATATCACATTTTATAGTTCTCATAACAGGTGTGATTCGCATTATTAAACACCCCCCCCCCCCCCATCATTTTATAAGGAGGGGGTATTCAAAATTCGATTCGTTTTAGAAAGTTTTGAAATTCAACTCAATTCGATTATCAAGAATTCGAATTCGATTCAATTCGAATTTAAGTCCAGTAAATTGAATATGAATCAAATACTAAGTTATACTTTTAAATTCGATTCAATTCAAAATTCGAATTCAAGTTATACATATTTATTTATTATATTTATATAATATACGCATATAACTTTAATGTGGGCTATTGTATAAATTAATCTATAAATTTAATCTATGTCCTAAAATAGTCCATTACTAAGCCCAGATAGCCCATAACGAATTTATATATTTTATAAGAATTTGAATCAAAACGAATTTATTCCGAATTTATCTCGATTCAAATATGAATTGGCGTTTTAATTCGAATTCAAGCAAAAAATAAAATTATTCGAAAAATTTGATTAAAGTAATTTGAAAATTCTTTATTCGATTTGATGAACATCCATATTTATAAGGCCCCTCAGGGACTCCATTGCGCCACCTCAGCCACATTACGCCACGTCAACCAATAGCACCCCTCTAATAACCAAGAAATGAGATAAGACACCCCAAAAGGTTAATGGCACCCCCTTTATTGAATTTAATATTCGCTTGGCTTCACAAACAACTCATTATTGCACTCGCGATCATTCAATAGCGTCTCTTCAATAGCACTCATGGAATGAAAGACGGCGCCATTGATAAATAAATTGCTGAGGTGCATAGGCAATAACGTCTCATACCAGGCAATGACATCCCATACCACCCAGTCTAAGAAAACTAAACACATTGACTAGACCAATCAATTCATTCTCTTAAATAGTTAAATGTGGCAATCAAATATTCTTTACTCAAATGATATCAACTCTAGTGTACGTCTACTCTAAAAAGGTAAATTACCTAAATTCATAACTATAATGTTTTTAAGTTTATTTATAAAGGTTAAAATATTAAGTTTATTTATAAAGTTTAAAATACGATAACAAATATTACTAAAATGTTCAAACTTTTCGAAGTTTCTATGAATTCACCCTCAAACCACCAATATTTTTTAACGGCTAACACATTTTGTTTCCAAGAAGCTTTGGCTAACAACATATAAGCCAAACAAAAGAAACATCATCTAAAGAGAAAACACATCACAATGACAAACAAGAAGAGACATCAAAATTACATCAATCTACCCAAGTGAAACCTCACACCTTGGACCGAGAGTTAAACCAAAGAAAGCTCCTCGATTTAATCTCCTCCTAACCTAGACAATGTAACTTGCTTCCTATAAAATACCACATGATTGCGGCTCTTTCACACACACCAAATAGCGGTTTGGATTACAACATACATCGTCAAACCGGCCATCTAACAACTTTTACACATTGAACATGATTTTATTAACCTTAAATCTTAAAACCTAAACAACGGACATTCAGTCAAACTGGGAACTTGGTAGCGGGTACAAAACTGGTTTTGTTAAACCTCCTTGAACTGGCCCAAAATATAAACCGGCTGAAGGGGTATGGTCCCAAATCTCGCACCAGGCTTGGACGCGAGTGACCATCACTCTGTTCATTACCCCTACCGACAAGGACTCACCTATGTTTGTGCGGGCACGCGCGAACCCGGTTTGCTTTCCCACTCGAGGAAAGATGAGAAGACTCACATTGTGTATGAAAATGGATGTTTTCGTCAACATACAAGGGCTGCGGTAATCACCTCGGTTACCGCACGTAGCAATGCGGCCCAAAACCACATCCTATTGTCGAGACAACTGACACTTTGACTTCAGTGACCAAACCAGCAATTTGTCTGCCCGGGCACTGACAACAGCGGTTAGCTGCCACCCAATGCGCAGCTGCCCAGCTCACTTGCATAAAGCTAGTAGACAGACTGACAAACACCAGCAGGACGTGGCAACACCTCCAGGTGCGCCCAACGCTCCCGTGACCTGCGCTCCTGACACACCTACAAAAGGCTACGTGTTGTCAGTCAGGTCCTAGGCCCATCTAGCGGCCCTTTGGGTCCTTCTCCTTCACTCTTCGGCTATAAATATCCAATGGAACCAGGTTTGAGGTAATGCTAATCTGCTCTCTCACAAATACTACTCAAGTATTTATCTTGCTCCTAAGCAAATATTTATCCTCACGCCAGAGAGTGGTAACAAAGAGTCACCCCCACCCCAACCTCTTTGTTACGAGTCACAGTGTGTTTTCATTGTGCAGGAGACAGATTAGAGGACGACCTGGCCATCATCGAGGAAAGAAGGGATTAACTCTACTTGACGAAGCTCGACCCATGGACTAACCCCCTGGTTAACCACTGCTTCATCACCGGCCATACCACTTGAATCAGTGAACAGGATTGAATCGTCGGTAAGTAGGGATGGGCTCGGTACCAACCAGTACTGGTATCAAAAAATCCAAAAAAAAAATTGGTACCTTTGGTGTGAAATCGAAAAGCTTTCTGGGCATACGCTCTAAGGTGGTGGTGGTGGGTGGATCAACTACCAAATCTTTTGCATTTGGGGCTCATGGAGATGCCAAATTATTTGAGCCATAACCATTTCTTTATGATTAGTTATTTTTTAATATATGTGACAATTCTATCCTTTGGATGATGAGAATAAATGCTACTTTTTCTTTACAAGAAACTATATTTATGACATGTTAAAACTATATCAAGCGTTCAATAATAAAACTTGTAAAATTATTAAAAAGGGAATAAAAATTAAGATTTGAAGAATTAAAAATGTAATAAAAATTAAGATTTGAAGAATTAAGCAAGTGTCGTTTAGTTGGGCTGAAGATAAGATAAAAAATAAAGTGAATATTTTATAAAAGTAGCAAGTGAGATTGGGATATAAAGCTGCCTCCAAATTCCAATATATAATATTAATTTAGTTTTTAATAATTTATTATAAGTTAATCATTGAGTGGATAAAATAATTCAAGGTGGTTTGCAAGATTAAATCACTACAAAACTACAAAGTCGTATTAGTAAATAGTATGATTTGATAGCAACAAAACTCCAAATGCATTTATTAATATAAACGGATTCATATAATCGAAATATAAAAAGAATCTAAAACACTATTCAAATTTTCTATATTTACACGATAAAGATTATATTCCTATAGTTGTTAAATACGTAACATATCAAATGTACGGTAATTTACATTATACTTTTTCTTTCCAGATTTGTATTAACAAAATAAAATATTAAAATGTATAAATCAAATCAATCAAAATAAAGTAAATAAAAATGCTAGAATTGTATTTTCAAATAGAACCAGTAATAAGACCCGCGCGCGCGGGTACTTCGCAAATATCGAACAGATTAGTCCAAGTGTTATGTGATGTGTTAACCATATGAAAACGCACGTTTTGACGTATCCGATTGAAGTCAATGTATCCTATAGTTGCATTGCGATTGGATTAAAGCGTAACGTAAATCGAATTTATATCGTACAATCATAACGTATTATACGCGACCTGACTAACTCGAATTTATATCGTCAAGCCAAAAACTCTAGAGGGGTCAAAGTGGCATTTACAAAGTTCATAAAAAGTTAAGTGGTTAAAAATTGCATTTCCTAAACTTAAGGGCTAAGAAAGGATAAAGATAAAATTTGATAAAGTTTTGGGGTAAGAAGGAAACTATAACAAAGTTGGAGCTGAAAAGGAAACTACCACAAAGTTGGGGTGTCAAAAGCAAACTATTTGTAAAATGGAGTAGTAGTTTAGGGACTAAATTTGCTATTTTATGAAACTTTGAAGGTACCAAAGTCAAGGGGCTAAAATTGCAACATCGTGAAAGTATGGGGGATGGGGAGGCAAAGCCGGTGAGGTTTCCACCGACTTTGTCTTTTGACGAGTGGAAACATATAGAAAGACAAAACACGATTCATTAAACACAGTGCGTAAAAGAGAATTACAAAAAAGTGTAAAACACAAAGGTAGACACAAAGTGTAAAACACAATGCCTAAGACATTTTCGTAAAATAACATGCATTGGCATTTGCAAAAGTAGGAGTTGTAGTCTAGGGGTTACAATTGCAATTTTTTTTTAAAGTTGGGCGGGTGTAACAATGGAGTAATAGTACATGGGGTAAAAAAACAAATTCTAAAAAAGACAAAGTGTAAAAGTATATGGGTGGTGGAAAATGTGTAAAAGAGGAGGGGGTGTTGGTGGAAATGTAAAAGAAGAGGGTTGGTGCGTAACCATGTAAGAGCTAAGGGGATAATGGTGAAAAACCAAAGTAAAGGGTTGGTGCTAGCAAAGTTTGAAAGATGAGGTTGTGGTTTTGAAAATTCAAAGTAGAAGTTTGAGGGACTAAATTTGATATTTTATGAAACTTTAAAAATTACAAAGTCAATGGGCTAAAATGCAATATTAAAAAGAATAGGGGGCCAGGAGGAAGGCCGGTGGGAAACCCACCGACTTTCTCCTTTAAGATTGTATATACAATTCGTTAATAAAAATATTATAGAAATACGAAACTTTTTGGTATTCAATTTATATTCCTGAATAATCAGATTTACTTTAATCTATGTACAATTTTATATAAATTTGAGACTTTAACAATAAAATTATGTATGCATATATAGAGAAAGGTAAAAAGTATGTCAGAATCTATTGATTTTAGAAGATAGCATTGAACCACGAAATTGTTTAGGCATCCAATTAAATATTCCTAAACAAGATTTAGGATAAACCGTATTATACTATTTTTTTAACAAAATTCAAGATTTTATCAACCATAGATATAAGTATATTCGGAAAAAATAGATTAAAATTTAAATATGTGACAAAAAAACTATTTTTTTATAAATTAGGTCACTTACTGTATTTTCTAACGAACTCCATTAATTAAAAAAAAAAATAGAATCAGGATTGTGATTAAATATAAATGTTTCTAAACTTGCTAATAACATATTTTTTTATCAGCAAATTACTGCTTGTATTCATCATCAAAAAATTACAGACGAATGTTACCATTGAGGTTTTAGCAACATAGCCAACACCACGTTTACTCACCCAATATAAACACATTAAAAAACAAACAAACATAATTAGAAACAAATCAACAAAAATATAAAAATTAAGGATAAAAAAACCTAGTATGATGCGATTGGTCCTAAACACAATTAAAAACTCCTAATCCCAATAATCTAATCATTGTCATTCTCATCAAAGTACGAGGAGTGTCAAAACTCAAAAGTCAGTAGTATTAATTATTATTATAACCATAACTAAAAACAACAACAAACAATAAAACTAAATTAATTAATTAATTAACCAACTTCTAATATAAGTAAGCACAACTTCTGGAACATTGTCATCATGATCGTCATTATCCCTAAACACATAATTATTAATCCAGAAATTGAATTAATCAACAAACAAACATTTTGAGATCAAGAAGATGATGATGAACCTTTTGGGCCTATCACATTATTCCCCACGGTGCCGCCAAAGCTATCACTAATATTATGTAGCTGCAGCCCGTGGGTGTTGTTGTTGTGGTTATCTTGGTCATGGTTGTGGAGTGGAGGGTTGTTTCGTGACATGATGAAGTCGATTCCCTCGTGTGGGGAACCGGTTTCGTTGTTGGGATAATCTTTTTTGTTTCCGAAAGTGGTTTTGTTGTTGTGCATCCAGACTTTGAACACATTTTTGTCTACACCAATTTGGTTGCAGAATTCGATGATTAAATCTTCGTCGCGTTTTTGCATCTTCCATCCGACTCGTTCGGCGATTTCGTGCATTTTTTGTTTTTGTTCCTGTGTGAATTTTGTTCGGAAGCGCTTTTTGTTTGTTCCGGTGGTGGTGATCGGAGAAATGTGGTGGTGGGTGTCGGCCGGAGGAGGGGATACGCCGGAGCTCAGGGCGAGGAGCATGTGAGGGGCGGAGGGGTAGTAGGAGGAGGAGATCGGAGGGGGTGATGGTGAGTTGCCGGGGCTGGTGGTTAAGGGTGGTGGGGGTGGGAGGGCGGGTGGGGGAGGGGGGTGGTGGCGGTGGTGGGGTTGGTACTCGATGACGTGTTGGAGGGGTGGGTGGTGGGTGGGGGTGGTGGTGGTGGGGGAGGGGAAAAGTGACTCTTCCGGCTCACGGCGGTGGAAATTCCGGTGGCAGCCGCAAGCGGCGCATTTTAGTGAGGTGGGGTAGGTGGGGGAGGAGGTCGGCGACGGCATGAACTCGCCGCAGCCGTCGACGGCGTGGCCGCCCATGGCGGCGGCGTGGTTCTTCATGCATTCTTTGTACGCCACCGGCGTTGGCTGGTGGTGGTGGAGTGGCTTGTGGCGTTTTAGAACGCCGTTGGTAGTGGTTAACGGTGGTGGAAGTTGTTTTGTGACGGTGTTTGATTGTGGTGGCTCCGATTCTGGATCCGGGGTTTTCACGGCGGCGGCGGCGGTGGTGGTGATGGACGGTGGTGGTGTAATGGTTTCCATGGTTGGTTTAAGAGAAATGAAATTAGATTTGAATATGAGGTTAAAGTGCTGTTTTTATTATCATGAAAAATATGAAAGGAATACTTATAATAATAAATATAATTCACTCTCTCTCTCCTCTACGATGGTGTTTTTTTTTTCTTTTTCTTTTTTTCTTTTTACAGAGAAACAGACAAACGGCAGGATGATGAATACTTTGTGCCAGGTTTTCTCTTTTAATTATTTATTATGTATTTTACACACAAATAAATGTGTTATTTTTACATTTTTGATGTTATTAAATAACATAATTTATTAAACTGATAATTGTTAGAATTAAAAAAGTAAATTAATAGCTAATAATTTGTCAGAAAACGCAACAAAATCAAATAGTGTGAAAGTAATTATATGAAAATCGAATGTGGGGATGACATTTGATTATGAAAACTCAATCGCATGGATCTGTTTTCTTGTCTTTGTTTTTTTCTCATCTGAAAATAAGATATTTATATAAATTATTGTGGATTAATTGAGTGTAAAATATTATATTACTAAAATGTTTTGATAGTTTATGTTAAATAAATTAGTATTTTATTTATCACATGTGTATGTCATCATGAGTTGTGTTTGTATTATATACTGCCAATGTGAAGTCAAATTATAAGTTAAATCCCTAATTATTTACAGGATTATTTATTCAAATGTAAACTCAAAATTGGCCAAGTCGGCCAAAGAGAAAATAATATTCGAAACCTTTCTAAAAAATATGATAAATGTCAAACATTAGTACATGTACCGTTAACATTTAATTAACACAATTCATGACTTTGTGTTAAATTACTTTCAGAGTCATCCAAATTGATGGTGGAAGAAGCTTTATTACCTTTTCACAATTGTTCTTACACAAAAATTAGTGTATGACCCATTGGGAAGTTTATGAAGCAGGTGAAGAGGGGCGGATCTTCCTCTTAACAAGGGGTAACCCACGTTGCCCCTTGATGCTCCGACAGTAGTGTGAATTTTGAAAAAAAATTGACGTTTTTTCGATTTCGTTACCCCTTTTCTTTGAAACATTGCCCCTATAAAGATTTTGTAGATCCGTCACTGCAGGTGAATACAAAAAATATTGAGCTCGAGAATTGCAGTCGATGTTATGGTCAAGATGTGTCTCGAACATGCATCAAGATCTAATGAATATGCAAGAACCAAGCACAAGAAGAACCATAATTAATGCTACAGATTGACTTGGGATAGAATGCAGTGTGTTTGGACAAATTAATTAACTAAAACTCTCAAGTCAACCAAAGTCAACCACATGTACACACATTCATCGGAATAAAAGACACATTCACTTAAGGAATTATGATGAGTGCCTAAAGTGAGCTTAGGATCACTTAAAATGACAACATTTATTTGAAGTAGATAAACATATCTTTTGTAAACTAAATCAAAGTTTAATAAAATCTTTCAAGGTCTCCAATTGAATGGTTGTCGAGAATTGAATTACAAAATGCAATATTAAAAACGACCTAAACAAGTTTGATTAAATCAAAAGCGTTTTGTAAAAATATAATTTTTACAAAATCAAAAAAGTGTTTACAAATTTTGTTATTGTGATATTTGTGAAAATCCCGCTAGACAAAAACATTTACCAATAAATGAAAATTGTTATCGATAAGTACTACCGATGTTCAGTGGCGAAGTTTGAAATTTCCGACAGTGGGGTCGAAAACGTATATACCCAAAAATTTCTATAAAACGAGGGATCGAAAACGTATTTACCCAAAAATTTCTATAAGAAAACTACATACTCTCCACTACTGAGCGAAAAATTCGAGGGGTCGGCCGCCCCCTCCCGCCCCCACTATCCTTCGCCCATGCCGATGTTCGACACGTGATCAACCTTGGTTTATATGATTCCGAGGACGTGGATTAGTTAATTTGATGCATTAATAGGTAACCTAGAGTTACAATACTTGTCGTACTTGAAAAAAACACCGTAGATGGTTCGTTTTTCGAATATCGTAACGTAAATGTTACGCGATTATCAAATCAAGGCCGTTTGTGCCATGAACGACGCCAAGGGCATGATTTAGCTTGAACCTGATCTTTAGTAAGTAACGTATGAGCATTGAGGCCTTAACACGTAGCGTACACGTTAAGCGAAGTAGTTCCCGGTTAACGGAATGCTTTCGATTTAAACACGTACTATATCATCCAAACATGCATTACATCATCCATCAAACCTATAAAGACTTATAACACATTTATTTAAGGTGTTTTAAGCAAAAACGTGAAAGCATTCGGGTTTTCGTTAACGTATGATCGGTTCTTTTTAAGACGCAATAACACTGCGGAAAACCACTCGTTTCGCGACCTTTTACCAAACCGAGGGAGCATTTAAACCAGATAATCATCCAAAACCCTAAAAATATTCTTAATACTACCCAAACATGTTGAACTTTGCAACTTTGAAAGTCAAAGGGGACACTTGTCCCCCTATTGCCAATCGGAACCAAGCAAGCAACCACCACCCTCTTCTATTTTCCTTATAACCCAAGACACTCCCATAACCTCCATACTTTTGCTCCCCAACATCCCAGGCAATCCTCAACCAAAAACCTAACATAACATACCCTTTTCAAGTGAGTTTTGATGGGTTTTTTTTTTGTGTTAAAAAGTGTTTTAACAAAAGAAAAGTGCTTTTGATCCATGAAACTTGTTTCTTTGGCCACAAGGCTGTTTAAATTCCTATTATGTAAAAAAAAAGTTGGTTCATGATGTTTGATGGTGAAAACTTTGGATTATGGATAAAAAAACACAAAGATTCGGCAAGAAACGCGAGTTTAAAATCCTTACTGAAAAGGATAATTTCTAAGGCTTGATATGTGATGTTATATACATGTTTGTGTTGAATATGGTCTATAGATATGGTACCTTGCTTTACACAAGGTCTGGAAGTATAGAAGTTGCACAAACATGCGAGAAATGGAAGGTATAACAATCAAAATCCGAAGTTATAACATGTTTGGGGTTGTTTGATCTTAATCATTTTTGTTTGTATTGTTAGCTTATGAAAATTTACAAGGTGACCACATACAGTAAAAATAGAGTCACTTCAAAGTTTAAGAATTTTTAGATAATTTGAGATTTTTTGGTGAATTTATTGGTTTTTAATAGCATTAATTTGGGAAAAATAGAAAACGGATTTAATAAATCCCCAAATTTTGTAGAGAGTCTCTATTGGCATCATAATGTTCCACACAAAATTCGGGGTTCATTGGGTAACCATACATATGGTTTTAAAAATAACACTTTATCGAAATTCCGGCACCCGAAATTTTTTTTAGAAGCTCAGTAGGCTTTGAAAATTTGACAAGAATTATTTGGGCCTATTTTGAAATTTTATAAAAATTTTGGAATTAGTTGAAGTCGGGAAGTATAAATCGCCAGATTAACGGTTAATCGGATTTTTAAAATTAGATTATTAAGTTTAATAAATAAATCTAATATTTTCTAAAAATAATTAACCTAAAATTTATATATCAGTAGGATTATTTAATTTTTTTTAAGAATGTAACAAAATTCGAATGTGTAATTATGAAAATTACGCTTTAAAAATATTGTTTTTTTAACATAAACTGGCAAAACAATCATTTAATAAACCTGCCGGAACTTTTAAGCGTTGTAATGACTAATGGTGATAGTTGGAAAGTTTAGAGTAAATCTGAACTTTTCTTGGATGACTCGGGTAATTTCGGTGAATTACGTGCTTGTTTGGCGAATTCCCAAACTACAAGAACTGGAACTGCCGTTTGGGCAAATTTGACCGTTCTAATGCCCAAACTTCCTTTATATATCAAATCATTTCATATTACTTAACGAGTTTTTACGTTGTATGTGATCATGCCATTATCCTAAACCCTAAAACGATCAACCGTGGCGAGCACGAAAAACTGTGATTGGCATTACTCAACGCCATACTTTGAAGTTGTTAGCCCATTTTCTGATGAATATCCGCATCCGAAATTAAGATATAATGAATACCGAACTGAAAGCTATTTTCGTTGATTAAGCGTACAATACTGATACGAGGACCGAACTAGCACTATGATTACACTACTATACTGTTATTGCATATTGTGAGCATACACTATCAGGTGAGTTTCATGGCCCCTCTTTTATACGTGCTTTATTAAACGTTTTGGGGGAAAAAGCGTGTTTCTTACACATACGCACATGAACATTGTTTTGATGTGAATTATCTGAGTGAAACATCTAACACATGGAAAATCCCCCACAAGCACAAGTGATTAACCATTTGGTCGGTGAATATTATGGAATATGGATAGTACTATTTGGCCCAACGAGCCTAAACCGCACAGCTGTGTGCCACTCGCGAAAACACGGTTGAACATATTCATACACTAAGACTAGATATGTTGTGTTAGGCATACCTACATGGGGTACTGTTTCGTTGTTGTTTGTTATGGTTGGTGTTGGCCACAGTGATTTGGATACACGTCGAGGATTCACTTGTGGGCTTAGTGTAATTACATCACATGTGCAAAACTTTATTTATATACTTGTGCATAGAGACTAATGAAACATGTGAAACTCACCAACTATTTGTAGTTGATCGTTCATTTTTAAACATGCTTTTCAGGTAACTTGGAACTTGTGTGATACATGTGTTTGCTACTTCAAGTTTTGTCTTTCGGATAGATATGTGCAGAGAAGCATACCTTCTAGAAGAATAACGTGGTTCGCGGGAACATGTCATTGTAACATACTTGTAATATGTAAACAACATTGTAACATGATGTATAATTATGTTTAAGATAGTATCTTTATAAACAATGTGCTTGTATCAGAGGTGTACGTTGCATCCCTTTTGTTTTCGCTGCTGGTTAGGGTGGGACAGTTATATAGCTTACTACAATTTTAGATTATGAAATCTTTTATAAAAACAAAAATGATAGTAAGAATCTTCTCTCAGATGAGTAAAGATTAGCATTTTCATATAATACCTCACCGTTTGTGTATTTGGCATCGACTTTCATCTTAAAATTATACACAAAATGTTTGAAAATACTTACTTACACAAAATGTTTGAAAATACTTCCTAAAGAAGCAACTAACTTTGGTGATTTCTAATATGTTAACTCCCATATAAGTTTTTTTTTTTAAATTGGTTGAAGACTTGAAAAGGGGCTTAATTTCGAAGTGTTGTTGGAGTATGGTAGATACACGACACGCCTACAATATTCACCGCGAAGGTTCCATTCATTTTCTGAACTTGTCTTTTTGCACTCTTTCAGTAAGCCTTTTCTTTTCCAAAATTGACCAATCCTTTTGAACAATTAACCCTTAACATTAAAGTTATTTTCCATGTGGTCTTCTACTCCTTAAACATAATACATATATGAAGCGGGAGGTCAAAGAATAGTATGAGAAAAAGTGCTAAATTGTTCTTTGTATAACTTTTTTTAACACTTGAAATTTAACAAAAGATGTGACCACTAGCTTATTTGTGGGAAGTTGTAATTGTGATCTCTAAATTCTTAGAGAAAAAGGTTTTTTTATCCAATCCACTTTGGTCCTCCTGTGATAATTGTTTTTGGATTTGCCACTGAATTATGGAGAGCATCAATTTCTTTTCTTATGAATATTTAACAAACAATAAATGATCTTAGTAGTTAGTGTTGACCAATAAGACATGTTTTCTTATGATATATTAAAAACAATAAATTGTTTCATGGGATCTTAGTAATCTTATATTGACAAATAATGTTTAAGTTCTTCTATTCAAAATTTAAATAATTCTTCACTTCAAATCATTTAGGTACTTGTTAAACATTTATCAAAATTAAGGTAGACTAGTTAATTTTAGGGGTCTTGAGGAATCCAATGTTCATTAAACCCTTTTAACACATAATTGAAACTTTTGCCTTGATTTTGATAAACACATTTTTTCAAGTCAAATTCGTGAATTTTCTTGTTTCGACATGATGAAAAATCCAATGTGTCTCTTTCAATGTATGATCGAAATTGGATGTGGATATTTGACAAGTCTTGTGAGATTTTAGGTGTTTCACATATTGATACAAGGCAATTCACCAATTCTCACAAACTTTCAAAGGTTGTAACCGAAGACCTTCCCATTGAAAACAATGTTCAAAATATGTCCCTCAAGTGTCTATTGCTTCTCCGAAAAACTTCATGGTTACAGTCTAAGGACTAAATATTTGAAGTATGGGCAAGGATCCTTTCATGAAATGTCTACATGAGATTCTTCACTATCTTATAACCAAATAAGTTTTCATATGGGATATTTCATTGTGGAAAGAATGACCGGTGTTCTTTAAAATCTTATATGATCATTGCTATATGGTTGTCTCCTTAACCATGTCTTTGATCATCTTAAACTTTCGATTGATAATCCCGAGTTTCCAACATCCCAATTTCTTGATGCCACTATTTTGAAAAGGATGAGTAATCTAGTGGGATCATAAAAAAATAACATGAGTCATCATCTAGTGGTGAAGAGGAAGAAGAACAGAGACCAAACATTTCAATTGAGGAGTTGAGAATTTGAAGGAGTAAGTTGACAAGAACTGATCATTACTGAAGAAGATGTATCGCTTTATGAAGAGGGCATTCTCAGATTATGTTTCTCCATTTCGTTATCATTCTCCATCCCTATAACTTTGTTTATGGTTGATTCTTAAGACTTATTTGTGGTTTTTTAGACTTGTTTCTCATGTAGTTGTAGTTTAGCATACTTAAGACATGTTGCATGGTTGGTGGACTTTAATTATGGCCTAGGAACAGTAACTTGAACAATTTACGAACCAAATGTGAAATATATTGGGCGACAATCACTTAGATGATCAAATTTTGGTAATTCCACCTAATGGTATATAATGATTTGTTATGAATATGCTTTTGTTATACATATGTGTTGGAAAACAATATTTAAGAAAGATTATTGAATGATTAAATCTCAAAATATTCATTGTTTTGAAAATATCTTGAATATATCACTTGTGTTAATGGTTGCGAATTATGGATGTGCATATGTAAGACCCTTACTTATATCTAACTGTTTTCATATTGATTTTGACCATAATTGTATAATTAAGATTACACAACAATACAACATAATGTAAATGAGTTCGTCGTTTAAAAATGACGACGAAACAATGTACGGAAGCTTGTATCTTGATCGTGTTCGGTTCTTTGTTGAGCTTGATCGTCCTCCGGTACCTTACGTTGTGCCTACATTTCATACAACATGAAACGAGTTAGTTATATGGTGATTTAAACGTATAAAACCATGTCCATAAGCCGAAACAACCTTAAAACAAAAATCTCCAGCTTTTGAGCCTGTCGCGGGCCGCGACAAGTCTCCTTCTTTGTCGTGGGCCGCGAGAAGCCTCGCGCTGCACGACTGGGTTGACTAGTTCTCGTTGCGTGAAGCGATGTCTTGTTTTCGATATAAGGCTTATTGTTTTGAGCTGCATCTGCCCAGCTCCATTTTCTTGAACTTAACATGCACAAAAACGTGCATAACTTTCAATTTACAAATCCGTTTTACGAACTGTTTCTTCCTACGCAATCGTAATTTAATCCTCCATCGTATGGAGTTAAAACCTGACATCCGAATTCATATAATATTAGATTTCAAGCCTTCGGCTTAAAATCCATTTTTAAAGACTCGTGACCCGTTCAAGTTTAAAACCACAAACCTGTTTCTAAATAATCATAAAGCATACACCAATGTATTTAACTCAAATTCTTTAGCTCGGGTTCATAATTTTTATGAATTACGCGGCCCATTGCCATGCTATGCACATAATTCATTTTGACCCGTTTAGAGGATTTAAACATTCACGTTTAAATCCTGCTCTCTCTTTTCACACGTCATTTTTCTATGTTTAAGGTATTCACTTATCTTCCACCTCAACTATCCTTGTGGTGGATTTAATGATGTAAAATGTTTATTCCGAATTTACCCTTTCGGATTTGTTAATTTACGACAAGGAACCATTTTGAGACATTTGATCCGAAAAGGATTTATGCCTATACTTTTGCACTTATCTAAACCTTACTTTATCATAAAACTTGTTTCAAAACAACTCATAAGGACCGTTTACCCAGTTTAACATTCATGGGCATTTTGGTCAACCTTAGTCTCTTCTTTTACGACGAAGGACTATCAACAATATATTTGACCAAAATCACACCTTTTAGCCATAACATTACTTATACGTACCTGGCTCGGGTCGTAGCATTGACCTATTTAAATACCTTTCACTTTTAGTTACTAGTTAAAAGCAACGCAAACCATATGTTATTTCATGTGATCACAAAACTCAACAAGCGATCATTAATTATTATTGTCAAATGGTGTTAACAATACCATTTGACCCGTTTAGTCAAAATGACCATTTATCACTATGAGATGGTATTTAATTACCATCTCACTCCTTTAACCTATCCCGGTTTACACCTTGAGTTCATATTACTTAAAAGTCGTTTCTTATTTTGTTTGACCTGTTATGACTTGCGCCATGTGGTGTCTATTTAAATCTCTTTATCAATCCATCAACTCATGTCCGGATTACTATTTTACCACTTTTACCCGTCACGGTTTACACCATGACGTAATGTTTTGAAATTTCTTATTTGTTCATCATCACATGACTAATTTACCATTTTACCCATTTCACCGTAATTTATGGTTTCTCACCATTCTCACTTATTCCGACCCATATCAATTTACGTCGGAAGATCATATTTCAATTACTAATTTTCTTTATTCATTTTTAATACACACAAGTAGGTATTCTATAAAAAGGGTGTAAGCCTTACTTACCTCACATCCAAACTACGCTTTTCTTTTCATACTTGATTCGTTTGACCCGCTTCCTCCCCAAGCTTCCACCTAGCTTGTTAAGCGTCAAACTAACATTCATCATTCACAAGGTGGTTAGATTAATCATAATTTAATATGATTATTCCACCTTACGCATTTCATATCAAAATTATCATTCATCGTATTATAGGTCAGTTTGACTTTTTAAAAGTCAAATGCCTATTAGTATATGAAATGCACAATCAAGTTCATCAACTAGTTTACGCATTCCTTAATTACCCGGTAGGCGTTATCTTTAGGCCACCGTTTTAACCAAAGTTCTAACCAAGTTTATTACATTTCCTACACTTTAACTAGTTCAAGCGATTATCAAAACTAATTTATCCATTCATTTCGCAAGAACTAAGGGTTCTCATCTATAAGTGAGACCCGTTTCATCATATCACTAGCATTCATCTGAACATCTAATATAATCAAGTTCTTCATATGAACTAGTAGATAACATTATCCATTCATTATACATTCCAACCCGAATTTGGGATTAAATCTCCTCTTCAATTTGAAGATTCTTAAAAAACTATGGTAAACACCCTTTGTTTTGGCTCCTGATCGTTCATACGCACAGACACACATATACACTTAGTGTGTGTGTTGTGTTTTATTTTTAATATTTAATAAAGCAAGTTTGTCCACTTGACCATATAAGTCCCTCATGTTTCCTTTTGATCAAATGAAGCTATAGTCATAGTTTATCACTTTTACACATTACTAACTAGGGTAATTTTTCCTAGTTAACTTAGTGGGTTTGGGGAAGTTATAATCTGTTTTATTTTAAGTCCCGTTAACTCGGGCTCTTATGAACTTTATTTCCTCAAAAGCTTTTATTCTCTTTTTATTTAATATTAAGTTTATATATTTAATTCCTAATATTTACCGGGTTAATTTTTACCACTAACGGTATTTTACCCGTTCATTAATATTAACGTGGTTTGATTACCAAATCCGTTTTGGGGTGTTACAAGTCTACCCCTTTAAGGAAGGTTTCGTCTCCGAAACCTTTCTTACGTCTTTTCGGTAATTACTTGGGCGTTGCTCATACTTTTACAATTTATTGGTATTACCAAGAAGGTACGGTAAGGCCTTTCATGTGAAATAACACAATTTAAATAATTGTGAATTCTTTCGTTATTTCTGCTCGTTTTGATGTTTTAGTGAAATCTTTCACTTTTGTCAACCAGACTTTTCATGATCTCTTCATTTTGACCCATTCGGTTAACTTAGCGAAACCCATTGCTTTTATACTAACATTGCCTTCCCAAGGCTTACAAGCATTCTTAATCCCCCATGCCCTAGCTCGCGCTACAATGCGATTACGTTTTATATTATTTCTCCGTTATTACTTTACGCGGGGAATTGTAATCGGTTCCCACGCTTTACCCCAAGTGACCCGTAGGTTCTTTCACTTAGCCTCGTAGGCTATTTCTATAGGCCTTCACCCCTTTTTGGCGAGGCCCTTATAGTTCATTTCTTTTTATTCGTGACCCGAGGGTTATTCGGTCCCGTAGACCTTCACACTGTTTACTACCAAAGGTTTTGGTGATCTCGTAGATCATCCCCTTACTTATTTCATTCTAAAAATATACTTTCGGTGTCAAGGCACCCTTTTTAAGTTTAGCAATCATTCATTTTCATTCTTGAATTCTATTGACCTTGACCGTAGTCTAAGGCTACAATCGTTTTTTTTTTTGGACTAATCTTCCGACTCTATGACTTCTTACGTCATTTACGCGTCGGTTTGTTCTCTGCTTACCGTTATCTGGTTTACGTCTCTATTTCCTTTCAACCCGTTACCCGGGTTCTTTATCTTAATGTTTTTAACACTCATGTTTCACTAGTTTGCGTTTTCGTTTCTATATTCTTTTACGACCCATCACATAAGTTCATTAATATTTCGCGCTACCATTATTCGGTTTGCGTTTACTTGCACTATTAAGTATTTATACTTTATTTGGCCAGTTTGACATATTCGTGTGAAATCCATCACTAATGACAGTCAAACTTTATTCTTTATTTAGCTCGTTCAACCTCGAAATAGTTGAACATCACTAACAAAATTATGTTTGCAAAATTGTTTTATTCTTTTAGTCATAACTCATAATCCGAGTCTTTTGACTTTCTAATATGCGTTCCCATCTCTTGGTTTACGCATCTTCTCAAAATCCTACCCATCTATCGGGTATTTTACCGAAGTCATCATCAAAGCAACCATTCAGGTATGCACTTAGACTTCGTTTTATTTTATTTGGTTGTCTTAGCGAAATCCATCGCTTTTATTCAACCAACCGTTTGACTTGTCCGTGTGAATTTCATCACTTATGACAGTAAAACTTTATCCCCTATACCTTAGCATTCTAATTAGTCGGTTTGTATTTACATTTACCTTGATTCTTGTCCCTTCCCCCGGGCTCGTAATTCTAATATAATACGCTTCTGTTGCCCGGCTTGCGTTTACATTTATTATCAAATATTTTACTTATTTGATCCATTTTGGGTACCTTTTTAATTCGTCTCATTCACCCCATCCTTACCACATCGGACGTAAATGTGTCCATTACAAGAAGTTCATGGTATCATGTGTTCACTACTTACTTGGCCAGAGTAAGCGATCAATACATGGTACACATGACCTTTTTATAATTTTCGCATCACGCCCCATGTAAGTAACTCCTCTAATAATTTCCATATTCTTGGTTTCAATCGGTAAAACTTTATTTATTTGTTATTTAACAATCATTAGTTTTACCCGTTTTATTCTTGAACATCTATAATGTTTTCCTTTTATCAAACTGTTATACCCTCACCTTCGTTAATGTGATCGCTACTTTTCTCAATAGTATTGTATTGAGAATTATTTACTTCGATGATTACTTCCATCCAAGTTTCTATGTAAACTAATTCTGTTAATATCTTGTTATTCACAATCGTGAATAACACTTATTTCTACTTAATTGCTCTTGGAAACATCATCCTGGATAGGTATCCTATTTAGGATTTACCAAGTTTTTATCCTACATATGCAACAGTCAGTCTCTACGTATTTGTTGCATATTACTATTTGTGCAATAATTTAAAACGTGCACCTGTAAATGCTTGCCCTAATGAGTTTTCCTTGCCATTACCCTTATTCGCTATCGCCACGCGATTTAGGTCCTTGATGAGCATGCTCTACTTGTCATACTTCGGACCGTTCTTCCGTCATATCCGTAATTTGTTAAACTCTCGCCATCTTCAGATGTGAGTGTCCTTAAACTAAACATTTACAAAGATTAGTAATGTCAACATCGATAAACGCCCGTATTATAATACGAGGCTTTCTACTATACGTGTCAACGCAGGTAATTTCATTAACTATATCGATCATTTAATTGGAGTAATGTGTATTACACGATAACCCTATGTGTTGTTCACAACACTTTAATCATTCTAAACCATTAATATACATGTACTTACCGGATTTGCGATCAAGCCTGAACCGAACACACTTCACTCTTTAACCTTGAGCTCTGATACCAACTTGTAAGACCCTTACTTATATTTAACGGTTTTCGTATAGATTTCGACCATAATCGTATAATTAAGATTACACAATACATTGAAAAATATGGTTTATTAAAACATTTTCGGATTTATAACAATACAACATAATGTAAATGAGTTCGTCGTTTATAAATGACGACAAAACAATGTTCGAAAGCTTGTATCTTGATCGAGTTTGGTTCTTTGTTGAGCTTGATCGTCCTCCGGTACCTTACGTTGTGCCTAAATTTCATACAACATGAAATGAGTTAGTTATATGGTGATTTAAACGTATAAAAGCATGTCCATAAGCTGAAACAACCTTAAAACAAATATCTCCAGCTTTTGAGCCTGTCGCGGGCCGCGACAGGTCTCCTTCTTTTTCTCGCGGGCCGGGAGAAGCCTCGCGCTGCGCGACTGGGTTGACTAGTCCGCGCCGCGTGACGCGACGTCTTGTTTTCGACAGAAGGCTTATTGTTTTGAGCTGCATCTGCCCAGCTCCATTTTCTTGAACTTAACATGCAAAAAAACATGCATAACTTTCAATTTACAAATCCGTTTTACGATCCGTTTCTTCCTACGCGGTCGTAATTTAACTCCATCGTATGGAGTTAAAACCCGACATCTGAATTTATAAAATATTATATTTCAAGCCCTCGGATTAACATTTTTAAAGACTTTTGACCCGTTCAAGTTTAAAACCACAAACCTGTTTCTAAATAATCATAAAGCATACACCAATGTATTTAACTCAAATTCTTTAGCCCGTGTTCATAATTTTTATCAATTACTTGGCCCATTGCTATGCTATGCACATAAGTCATTTTGACCCGTTTAGAGGATTTAAATATTCACGTTTAAATCCTGCTCTCTCTTTTCAAACGTCATTTTTCTATGTTTAAGGTATTCACTTATCTTCCACCGCAACTATCCTTGTGGTGGATTTAATGATGTAAAATGTTTATTCCGAATTTGTTAATTTATGACAAGGAACCATTTTGAGGCATTTGATCCGAAAAGGATTTATACCTATACTTTTACACTTATCTAAACCTTACTTTATCATAAAACTTGTTTCAAAACAACTCATAAGGACCGTTTACCCGGTTTAACGTTCATGGGCATTTTGGTCAACCTTAGTCTCTTCTTTTACGACGGAGGACTATCAATAATTTATTTGACCAAAATCACACCTTTTAGCCATAACCTTACTTATACATACTTGGATCGGGTCGTAGCATTGACCCGTTTAAATACCTTTCACTTTTAAGTACTAGTTAAAAGCAACGCAAACCATATGTTATTTCCTGTTATCACAAAACTCAACAAACAGTCATCAGTTATTTAACACCATTTTACCCGCTTAGTCAAAATGACCATTTATCACTATGAGATGGTATTTAATTACCGTCTCACTCCTTTAACCTATCCCGGTTTACGCCTTGAGTTCATATTACTTAAAAGTCGTTTCTTATTTTGTTTGACCCGTTATGACTTGTGCCATGTGATGTCTATTTAAATCTCTTTATCAATCCGTAAACTCATGTTCGGATTACTATTTTACCACTTTTACTTGTCACGGTTTACACCATGACGTAATGTTTCGAAATTTCTTATTTGTTCATCATCATATGACTAATTTTCCATTTTACCCTTTTCACCATAATTATGGTTTCTCACCATTTTCACTTATTCTGACCCATATTAATTTACGTTGGAAGATCATATTTCAATTACTAATTTTCTTTATTCATTTTTAATACACAAAAGTAGGTATTCTATAAAAAGGGTGTAAGCCTTACTTACCTCGCATCCAAACTACGCTTTTCTTTTCGTACTTGATTCGTTTGACTCGCTTCCACCCCAAGCTTCCACCTAGCTTGTTAAGTGTCGAACATGTCTTTCCTGATCGATGGTCATCTAGACAGATGGTCATCCGGCTGGATGACCTTTTGGATTAGATAAACCCCCATCCGATCGGATGGTCATACGGACGGATGACCATTCGATCGAATGGTCATTCAATCAATAGGTGAGTTTTGTAAATAGTTTTCAAACTTTTGAAGTTTTCGTTGTAGTACAGTTCAAGCCGTTCGATCGGATGACTGTTCGAGTGAAAGTCTCATAGTTCAAAGTTTTGTTTCAAAATAGTTTAAGTATTGAAGGCTATGGGAACCAGGTCGTTTGGTCGAATGACCGTTCGGCCGGACGACCTTCCGATCAGATGGTCATTTGACAATGTGATCCTTTTTTCCTTTACAACCTTCGTAAACATTTCTAAGTTTGAGTTTAGCGGAGACGGCGTGGTAACGTATCAAAACAACGGGAACTCACCAAGGTTCCGCCTGCCTGATCGGATGGGAAATACCCCGTCTGATCGGGTGACTGTTCTTGACAAGGTTTCATGTCTGATCCGTTGTTCCGTCATCTCTCCGGTGGAAATCCGTTATCGAGCCGACTCCAGACTAAGGAACAAGTCCTAGGCCTGTTTTGGTTCCAGATCTCACCGGGTTTTGAGTAAAAGTTAAGAAACTTGAAGAAAACATCTAGATTTAGTAAAGATTTGCGGTAAAACATAAGGAGATCTCTTAGATATGGGCTAAATCTTGTCGGAATGATATCACACACCAGATTGTACAACCTGCCATGATGACGTCACCCTCAAGAGTCCAAATCTGAGTGATTTCACGGTGAAAAGTAAGCTCTTGATGAAGAATCTAGTGAGAAAGTGTGTATTGATGATAGTTGTACAAGAATAATGAAGAAAACTTACAAGAATCGCTCGAAAATGGAAGAAAAGTGCATTAGAACGAGAGAGTGCGTGCTGGTCGGAGGAGGCTGTCACATCAAGTGATGTGACAAGGGTATTTATAGGTGACAGAGGATAAGGCGGTGCAATGCGCGAGGTTGTATGGTGGTCCGGACGGATGGCCATCCGATCGGATGGTCATCCGGACGGATGGCCATCCGATCGGATGGTCATCTGGACGGATTGCCATCCGATCGGATGTCCATTCGGACAGCCGATTCACGCGGGTTAGTTTTCAACTTTCGATTCGATTTTGCAAGCTGGATTAAGCGTTGTATTGCGTATTATTGTGTAACATCATCACATGATAAGATTGTATAATCACAAAAGTTTCCATATTTCAAGTCTACACGAGCTAGCTAGTAAGTGTCAAGTTTCAAGTTTCAGTCTCAAAGTTTCTCGTTTCATAAGTATCAAGAGTCAAGAATTAAGTATCAAGAGTCAAGAATCAAGTTTCTAGTTTCAAGTATCTAGTATCAAGTATCAAGTTTCACCAAGTATCAAGATTCATAATGTTTAAGTATCAAGTATCAAGAGTCAAGATTCCAAGTTTCATAAGATTCAAGTATCATAAGGGTCAAGTATCACAAAGTTTCACATAGTGTAAAGTTTCACATAGTATAGGGACTAGAATTGCCTAAAGTTAAAAGTTCAGGGACGCAGGGCGTCACAGTCTCCCCTCCTTTAGGAGATTTCGTCCCCGAAATCTAAGAGGAAGATTGCTCGAATTGCTGCAGATACTTGGTCTTCAAAATGTAAGGTTTCGTTCACTTGCAAGTCTTCGATGGGAACCTGAAGTTCCTCGTCGGCTAAACATTTCCTGAGATTAGATACGTGGAATACCGGAAGTACACTGTTAAGTTCCTATGGCAGGTCGAGTCGGTATGCCACCTTACCAATCCTTTCGAGTATCGTGAAAGGACCCACATAGCAAGGGGCAAGCTTTCCCTTCTTACCAAAACGAACCACTCCCTTCCAGGGAGATACCTTGAGCAGTACTCGATCTCCAACATCAAATTCCAGAGGCTTACGCCTTTTTATCAGCATAGCTCTTTTGTCTGCTCCTAGCCTTGATCAAGTTATCGCGGATCTGAAGAATCTTATCCGTCATTTCTTGAATGATCTTATGGCCAGTCAGTTGCTTGTCACCAATCTCATGCCAACTGAGAGGAGATCGGCACTTGCGACCGTATAATGCTTCGAAAGGAGCCATCTGAATACTGGAATGATAGCTGTTGTTGTACGAGAACTCAATCAATGGTAAATGTACATCCCAATTACCACCAAAGTCGATGACACAAGAGCGGAGCATATCCTCTAGGGTTTGTATAGTGCATTCAGTCTGTCCATCCGTTTGAGGATGAAAGGCTGTACTAAGATTCAAAACGGAACCCATAGCGGACTGGAAAGTTTGCAAGAGGCGTGAAGTGAATCGACCATCACGGTCGGAGATAATGTCAATGGGTATACCATGACGACATATGATTTCATCGGTGTAGATTCGAGCAAGTTTCTCCACTTTGAAATCTTCACGGATCGGAAGAAAGTGGGCTGATCTGGTCAAACGGTCAATGATCACTCATATACTATCATAACCAGCAGGTGTACGGGGTTGTTTAGTTATAAAGTCCATAGCGATGCTATCCCATTTCCAAACAGGGATTTCAGGTTGTTCAAGAAGGTCTGAAGGACGTTGATGTTCAGCTTTCACTTTTGAACAAGTGAGGCACTTCGAAGCGTAGGCAGCGATATCTTTATTCATGCCAGGCCACCAATAAGTCATACGCAAGTCATGGTACATCTTATCAGCACCAGGATGAATAGAGTATCGAGATTTGTGAGCCTCATTCATAATGAGCTCACGAAGGTTATCGCGATCCGGCACCTAGATGCGATTAAGGTAGTATTGAAGTCCGTCAGACTTTGTTTCAAGTTGATCAATTGTAGCGCCTCGGATTTCCACTTCTAGACTTCCTTCGTTTGTTGACGAGCATTGAGCTTCACGGATACAAGTATGAAGACTACTAGTGATATGAGAACAGAGAATGCTACTAACATGAGTCTTACGACTAAGAGCGTCGGCCACAACATTCGCCTTGCCAGGATGATAACGAATCTCGCAGTCGTAGACGTTAAGCAATTCCACCCATCGTCGCTGACACATATTAAGTTCCTTTTGATTAAAGATGTGTTGCATGCTCTTATGGTCAGTGAAAACCACACACTTAGTACCATATAGGTAGTGTCGCCAGATCTTTAACGCAAAAACAACTGCGCCAAGCTCAAAGTCGTGGGTAGTATAGTTTTTCTCGTGTATTTTGAGTTGGCGAGAGGCATAAGCAATGACCTTTTCACGCTGCATGAGCACACAGCCCAAGCCACGGTTCGAGGCATCACAGTATACCACAAAATCATCATTCCCATCAGGGAGAGCGAGGACAGGAGCATTACAGAGAAGATTCTTAAGAGTCTGGAAAGATTCCTCTTGCTCAGGACCCCAAGCAAAAGGTTTCTCTTTCAGGGTCAAAGAAGTGAGAGGGACGACGATCTTTGAAAAGTCCGAGATGAATCGACGGTAATAACCTGCCAATCCCAAGAAGGAACGAATTTCAGATGCAGATTTAGGCGTACTCCAGTTCTTTACAACCTCGATTTTAGAAGGGTCAACATGAATTCCTTGTTTACTAACAACGTGCCCTTGAAATTGTACTTCATTGATCCAAAACTCACACTTAGAAAACTTTGCGTATAAGCGTTCACCGCATAATAGTTCTAACATAAGACGTAGATGGCATTCATTATCAGCTATAGCTTTAGAATAAATAAGTATATCATCAATAAAGACTATCACAAAACGGTCCAAATAAGGTTTACAAACACGATTCATAAGATCCATGAACACGGCGGATGCGTTGGTCAGGCCAAAAGGCATAACCACGAACTCGTAGTGACCATAACGAGTGCGAAATGCGGTTTTGGGAACATCTTCTTCGAGAACATGGAGTTGATGATAACCAGATCGAAGGTCGATTTTAGAAACGCAGGACGCGCCTTGTAGTTTGTCAAACAGATCATCGATACGAGGAATAGGGTAACGATTCTTAATGGTGAGTTTATTAAGTTCACGGTAGTCGATACACATACGAAACGAACCATCTTTCTTCTTGACGAATAACACAGGAGCACCCCACGGAGAGGTACTTGGACGTATAAAGCCTTTGTCGAGTAGTTCTTGTAGTTGACTAGATAATTCTTGCATCTAAGAAGGTGCAAGTCGGTAAGGAGCCTTGGCGATAGGAGTTGAGCCAGGTATGATATCAATACGAAAATCAACAGATCGAGGAGGAGGAAGACCAGGAAGATCTTCAGGAAAGACGTCAGGGAAATCACGCACTACTGGAACATCGCTTATGTTCTTCCCCTTGCCCTTTTGTTCCACTATGTGGGCCAAGTAGGCAAAGTACGGTTTACGTAAGCATCTGTTCGCCTGAGTGCATGACATCAGCTTCAGTCCTCTAGAAGGTCGGTCTCCATAAACGTGTAAAGTCTCACTGGACGGAAGAGGTAGACGGACGTATTTCTCGTGATAAGCGATCTCAACATAGTTCTTTCGCAGCCAATCCATGCCGATTATGATGTCGAAACTAACCAATTGCATGGGTATGAGATCAATAGTAAAAACGTGGTCGTTAAGAGTCAAGGAACAACCACTGAGAATAGAATCAACTAGAATAGACTTACCATCGGCAATCTCAACCGACAACGACTTAGGTAGTTTCGAGCGTGCACAATTTAACAAAGATTCAAATTCTACGGACACAAAGCTTCTATCGACACCAGTATCAAATAGTGTCGAAGCATAAAGATTATTGACGAGAAACGTACCATTAATGACGTCATTGTCGTTACGAGCTTGATTAGCATTGAGGTTGAACACTCGTCCACGAGCGGCTGGCTGTTGCTCCTGGTTTAGCTGGGGACACTGGTTACGGAGATGAGTAGTGTCTCCACACTTGTAGCATGCACGAACATTGTTGACCGGTCTGGGGTTCTGCGGGGGAGCTGGGAGAGCTGGTAGAGCTGCCTGAGCTGGCGGTGCTTGCTGGGCCTGATTAACTTGACGGCAGTAGGGGTTGTGTGACCATAGCGATTGCAATTCGTACACAAACGAAAAGCGGAGGTTACAGGATGGTGATAGTTACAAGTCACACACTTGGATGCACTAGTGTACAACTTCCAGTGTTTCGGAGCAGGAGGGTTAGCAGCAGCAGCAGGCACAATAGCATTGTCTGCAGGGTTTCCATTTACAGCAGGGACAATGGCGCTACAGCCAAAACCCTAGGACTTTCGTTTCTTGTTTCTGTTGCCACTGGGCTGTTGGGTAACTTGGTTTGCTGATTTCGAGGGAGCGGAGTTTCCCAACTGTTTATCACGTACACGATTGTTGTTCAAACTTGCTGCCAGACGATAAACTTCTTCAATAGTCTCGAGCCGAGCTGCTTCAATTGAATCTCGCATGGCAGGAGGTAACCCATTGATGTACTTGGTTATCATGCGCTTAGGAGTAGAAACTAAATGAGGCACAATTAAACTGAGTTGTTTAAAGCGGGTAGTGTAAGCCAGGTTGTCATCTTCAATCTGCTTGAGGTGCCAGAACTCTTCCTCAAGCTTTAGCTGTTCATGGGGAGGGCATAATTCGAGCATCATCAATTCTCGCACCTCAGGCCATGGAAGAACGTAGGCCTCCTCGTTGGAGCGGATGTTTCTCTCGTTTGACCACCACTCTAGAGCTCTTCCTTGAAACATGCCAGTTGCACTCCTAGTCTTTAGGTGTTATGGGCGCTCACTGTCGATGAAGGTAACCTCGATGCTATCGAACCACTCTAGCATAGCAGTCATCCCATTGTTTCCCGTGAAAGGCTTAGGGTTGCAAGAGAAAAGTGTTTGTAGTTGAACTTCGTAGGCTTTACTTTCTCTGTCTTAGAGTCAACAGAGATGGGTGGAGTGTTTAATCCCTGGATCTCAGTGACAATCTTAGGCACGATGCGAGCAATCTGATCGGCCATGAAAGACATCATTTTCTTCTGAGAGTTGGCCCTGGATCTCTTGAGAGAATCAGAGAGTTTACGGGAAGACATCTAAAGATCCAAGAAAAGGATCATATAAGTCTAGATCATAAAGTCTCGTAGTATATAGTTTCACACATGATTGCATAAGACTCAAGTTTCACCAAAATGTTCAACAAGTTTCATGTAGATTCAACATTCACAACAAGTCCGCAAACCCACGACCTTCGCATGGCACGTGGTACGAAAGTTTGGTAACATGTCAGAAACACTTATATATAGGAAGTACCAGCGGCGTATCCACCATGTTTCGGCCATGTCACGTCCGTCCCGTCGTTCGGTGTCATGTTACGTGTCGTGTTTTTGCTAACCATATCAGTACACTCTATCGTCTTCACATAGATCAATCAAGTAGTTTCACATAGCTCAACGTTCAACATCCTCACCACAGTCCACAAAACAACGAATTCCACATGGCACGTGTTACGAAAGTTTGGCAACATGGTAGAAACACTAATATATAGGAAGTACCAGCGGCGTATCCACCATGTTTCGATCATGCCATGTCCGTCTCGTCGTCGGTGTCATGTTTCGCCATTAGACTTCATCATTTTCACATAGATCAATCAAGTAGCTTCAACATTCCACCACGAGTCTGCAAAACCACGAATTTCACATAGCACGTGATACGAAAGTTTGGTAACATGTCAGAAACACTTATATATAGGAAGTACCCGCGGTGTATCCATCATGTTTCGGGCATGTCACGTCCGTCTCATCTTCGGTGCTAGGCTACATATCATATTTTGCCACTCACAACAACACATATGCATTAGGGTACACATAGATCAAGCAAGTAGTTTCACAAAACCGACCCATGCACACCTATATCATAAAACATCATAATGTTAGCCATAAAACACTCCCAAAACCCACAAATAACAAATTGAAGATTACTAAAACACCACAAATAATAAAAACTTCAAACACACCATCCTAGAATTATGAATATAAAACACAACATAATCAACATCAAACACCAAAATGTTAGTGATTTGATAATCAAAGTCTTATCATCCATAAGACAAAACAAAACCAGCATATATGGTGTTTTAATAATCTTATCTCTATTATTTATAGGTTTTGGGTGTGTTTTATAGTTGACATTATGGTGTTTATGAATTTTTTACACTTTTTAGGAGTTTTAGACTTTGTAGCCAACTCCTAGTCTATATATGTGTGTGTGCGCACACGCACTATGTATGTTACGCGAATGTCTCATGATACATACGCTTTATGATCTTGTCTTTTCTTTTCAGAAAATATAGATTGGTACCCGTTGTTTGCACATTGTAAATTCACTAACACGTATAAATATGTATGTATATCAGTAATTTTTCTTTTTACTAATTATTTAACATATGTAACTAAGTTGAGATAAGATGATCTACATAACTAAAAGGGCAGGGGTGTCCGTATCTATCATGTTATATTGTGCAAACAGCGGGTACTTATCTATATTTTCTGAAAAGAAATGACAAGATCGTAAAGCGTACGTATCATGAGACACTTGTGTAATACACATAAATTATGTATGTACATCAGTAATTTTTATTTTTGCTAATTATTTAACATATTTAACTAAGTCAAGATAAGACGATCTACATAACTAAAAGGGCCAGGAGTGTCCGTTAACCGTCTATCATGTTACATTAAATATAAACATGGTGAATCTAACGACCCTGCATAAATTATTTATTGATACGTGAAGCCAACGACATCATTTTTCTTTTAATTTCATTCTTCGAGTTACCGTTGTTACAGCAGTTATTTTAACAGAGAAAATGTACAATCAATATAATAAATGAGTGATGATATTTAATTATTATTTGTTGCAGTTTATAAAATTAAAATTATTATACAGGCGCTGAAATATTTAAAGATATTAAATATTTGAGTGTTTGACTGGGCATAATTTGGAACTTTTATATTTATTTGAAGGTGATACTTTGGTTGGTTTGTGATTCAAGTTATTGGGACCCCTGTTTCATACATATCTCATGTCACTGGTACACTCAAATGTTCCCCAGGCCCCAACTTGCATCTCAAAAAATATTATATTCTTGCAACTTTTTATTTTTGATAATAACACAATTATATATGATAATTCAACTTTTACGGGCGAGCAATATGGCGTATGTGTGTCTGTGGTGGTGTTCGTGGCGTTTTTTTGTCCGTATGGAATCTCTATTAAAATTCAAGTAATAATTGATTTTAATAATCATAACTATTTGTTGACTGACAACGGTCTCAATTTTAAAAGTAACCAGTGGTGGTCCCACATTTTCACATATTGTAAACCAATGAACCTTTGTTAGGGGGTGTTTGGGATTGCTTTTTTAACCTGATTTTTTTATTATTGTGTTTTGAAATAGCAAAAAAATCTATTTTGAGTGTTTGGTAAAAAATTAATAAAAACTGATTTTTTTACGTTTTGTAGAGATCAAAACGTGATAATCCAAAAGTAGGTCACCCCTTACTGCAGGAAAACGTGATAATCCAAAAACTAATTTTTTACGTTTTCATTTATTTATTTTTTAAAATATATATAATTGCCAAACACTCAAATCGTTGATTTTCTGATTATTGTGATATCAAACAACATAATCAAATCCAAATACTATCTTTCTGCAGCACGTTTTGTTACAGCTAATTATCTGATTCTGATTATTCAAAACGCATAATCTATTTTCAAAACTCAACCCCAAACAATGAGACAAAAAAATTTAGGTACTATTAGTAAATGTCCATTGATTTATAATATGTGAAAAAGTAGGACCACCACTGAATATTTTTAAAGTTGGGATCGTTACCGATCAACGACTAATAATTAAAATTATTAAAATTCAATATTCTAAAATTCAACTAAAGACTTTTAGAAGTTTAGTTTTAGCTAACCTACTACTTAATGTAAGTTAGACATATATGTTTTCTTAGTTTGTTATGAAAATTATTTTTTTAAAGGCTGTTATGAAAGTTAAACGAAACTCAAAGACAGTGACATCGTCTTTTTTTTTTTTTATGTACTATCACATTAAAGAATACATAATATATTCCCCAACTTATATTTTTCTTTTTGTGTAATATAATTAAGCTGCTCTTTTCACTATTTCAAATAATAATAATAATAATAATAATAATAATAATAATAATAATGTCAATGGCACATGATTTTTCTTAAGACAAAAGCTATTTGATTTCATGTAAGAGAGATGGATACACATGAGCTGTTCCAGACTTCCTTCTGTTTCATAATAATTTTTTAAATTTAAATTTTTGTTTCATGTCAATGGCACTTTCATATTTGACTATGAAAGTCAAGCCTGCAGAACTTAAATTCTAAAAGACTAACAGAAAGTGTGAAATTACTATGAAGCCCTTGGGGATGTAATTTACATATTTCTACAAGTTTAAATTGCCAGGGATGGGACATGGACCCCCTTTCCTTACCCTCTTGTTTTCAGTCTTGAAAGACTTGCACTTTTATTTTTATTTTATGGTCTTCTTTAAATTAAACTAGGGTTAAGACCCGTCCGCGTTGCGGCACGGGTACATTGTAAACATTGAATGGATTAGTCCAAACGTTATATGATGCATTAACCATATGAAAACACACATTTCGACGTATCCAGTTGAAATCAATGTAACATGTATAAGCATTGTGATTGGATCAAACGTAAAGTAAATCAAATTCTTGTCGAACAATCATAACGTATTATATGTGACCCAACTCATACATAGAAAACGTAACGGGTATGAAGGAAAATATGCACATGTAATCGAAAGAGATTAATTAGAGCTTTCGAAAAAAGGGGAGAAAAAGAAACCATAATTTGACTCCACTCCACTCGATTCGAAACAAACTTTACGAAACATACATAAAATAAACACGAAAACATATTATATTTGATCTGAATCATTTCCCAAAAAAAGTTTACGACGAAACGTAGAACAACTTGAATTTATACCAAAACGTACATAAAAATATGCACGTAAAAATGGTTTCTTTAAACGAAAACGTATTATATTTGACCTGACTCGTCTATAAAAAAAGTTTACGTCGGATTGTAGAACAAATCATATTTATACATACCCATACATAAAATATGCACGTAAAAATAGTTTTTAAGTATAGAAAGTATAGAGGTAAACCGAAACAAAATATTAGTAAAAAATTTAATAGGTTAAAAACGTTCGTAAAACCGTGCCAGGTAGCACCAATGCCACAACGACATCAACTCTCAATATCGTAAAAATAAAATAGATAAAATGGTAAAAATTACACCGAACGAAAAACAGACTAAAATCGTTGAACCACGCGCACCCGCTACAGTGTGTTAATGCAAAGAAATTAACCAGAAACGTAAAACGTAGAAAATAATAACTTAGTCGATCTAGGACCCGCCCGTTGCGGCGAACTTTTCAAAAGGGAAAAATGGACGCGTTGCGACGGGTCTGTCAAATATGAAAAAATTGAGCAAAAAACGTTGAACCTCACATGCACGCTACGACATGTTAACTCGCAAAATTTAGAACGAAACGTAAAACGAAAAACTTGCGAAAGATAAAAAGTATGGGGGACCAAAGTTGTAAATAATAAAGTGTTGTGTTAAATTATAAAAGATGGAAAACTTTGGGTTAAAAGTAAAAAATTAAAAGGGGTTAAAATACAAAAAATGAAATGTTTGAGTTAAAAGTGAAAAATCAAGTTTTTTTTTAAAACACTGCCCAAGCTTGGGGTACAACTCCTAATGCACATATAACTTGCTTATTTATACGTTAATAATAGTTAAATATCAAAATATATATATATATATATATATATATATATATAGAGAGAGAGAGAGAGAGAGAGGATTCGATTCAAATGAAAACCACCACGAGTTGTGAGAACCGTGAAAACTTTTTGATCCCGCGTAAGTTGGGTCAAAAACTTTTTGCAAAGGTAGATGAAAACGTTATAAACACATCTGTAAAAAAAATAAAAAAAATTATCGAGTCGTTAGTTTTGACTGATGCAAGATTTTTTACGTGCTGGTGTAAAATTTTACTGCTGATAACTATTTTTTTATCAGTGCGTAAAAAAAACTTGCATCAGTTAAAACTAACAACTCGACAATTTTTTTACAGATGTGTTTATAATGTTTTTATCTACATTTGTGCAAAAAAATTTTGGCCTAACTTGCGCGAGATCAAAAAGTTCTCACGGTTCTCACAACTCGTAGTGTTGAATTATAGAGAGAAAACTCATTTAAGTTAAGAAAACTCAAGAAAACCTTATGTAACTATTTTTTTTTTCTAAAAAAACTAGGGAATGTAAGTTACATGTTATCGAACGTTTTGTATAAAAAAAAAACAAAAAGCGTCTAGGGATTTTTTTTAAAATTCAGTGTCTATATATATATATATATAGAGAGAGAGAGAGAGTGTGTATTGTACAATATCTTTTAACGTACGCTACGTACGCGATGTGAAATCGCTTGTTATAAAATAGCATGGATGAAATCGCATGTGATAATTTTGATGAAATCGCATGTTGGTTTTTTGTAACAATTTCGCATGTGGTAATTTTGATGAAATCGCATGTTAAAAAACCAACATGCGAAATTTTTACAAAAAACCAACATGTGATTTCAATGTGGGATGAAGATCTGACGGCTGAGATGAGCGCGTACATATTGTACGATAAGGGATATTGTACGTTAACCTAACCCTATATATATGCTAAAAACTTAATTTTAAAATTTTTTATAAAAAAATCCCCTCGGCGCTTTTTGTTTTTTTTTTTTTTGTTACAAAACGTTCGCTAACATGTAACTTACATTCCCTAATTTAAAAAAAAAAATTGTTACATAATATTTTCTTAACTCAAGTGGGTTTTATTTCTATTATTTCCCTATATATATATAGGGTCAGGATTTAGGGAAAACGGTGAAAAGTGTGAGAACGGTGAAAACGATTTTGGTGTTGACATGTGGCATTAATGCTAAATTACACTAAGGGGGAATATTGTCAAAAAACCCACTCACATGAACTGGGTGTTCAAATAAAACGCCATAAAAACACCCAATTCAGAAAAACACCATGAAAATACCCCAGTTGAAAACGCCGTAAAACATCCAGTTCAGAAAAACGCCATAAAAACTCAGTTCAGAAAAACGCCATGAAAATACCTAGTTAAAACGTCATAAAAACACCTAGTTCAGAAAAATCACATGAAAATACCTAGTCTAAAACGCCATAAAACGTCCGGTTCTGAAAAACGCCATAAAAACCCAGTTCATTTTTTTCGAAAAGTATATCAATAGTATACTCGTTGGAAAGATAAAAAACGCTTAATTTTATGGTGTATTTTTTTTGAAAAAATAATCGCGTATAAAAAAATTATTGGCGTTTAAATATGATTGGGGGAAATGGCATGTGATTAGCATGTGCACCCTTGTTTGAATCTTCCTATTTTACCCCTCCTGATAGTTCCAATGCCCCTAGTATTTACAAAAAATGTCATCGCATCAATCTAAACCACTAACCACTAACCACTAAGATCTTGTGGCTGAGAATCGTTTTCACTGTTCTCACACTTTGAAGTGTTTTCTCCTGATCCTGTTCTCTCTCTCTTTCTCTCTCTCTCTCTCTCTCTCTATATATATATATATACATAGAGAGAGAGAGAGAGAGCGTTGACTGCTGTTTTTGTCCCTATGGTTTGTTTACTTTTGCCATTTCAGGCCAATTTTAAAAAATGCACCAGTTTCCTCCCTGACATACTGGAAACGTGCCACTTCAGTCCAAAAATTAAAACTCAGTTAAGTCAAACAGGTTAAATGAAGGGAATTATTATCAATTCATAAAATAAGGTGAAAATAAAAGATATATGAATTGACAATAATACCCTTCATTTAACCTGTCTGACTTAACTGGGTTTTAATTTTTGGACTGATGTGGTACATTTCCAGTATGTCAGGGAGGAAACTGATGCATTTTTTAAAATTGGCTTGAAATGGCAAAAGTGAACAAACCACATAGACGAAAATGGCAGTTAACTCATATATATATATATATATATAGGGAGCCGCTAAAATAAGAACCACCCCCAGTTGTAAGAACCGCGAGAACCACTCTACACCAATCATATTATGCCACCCAAAAGGTTAATTTGGTCATTTACCCTAAATGTCACATTCCTACATCTCTCCACATTTAAAACCATTCATATTCATTTAAGTTGTTTCATCTTTGTCTCTATCCTCATTTTTGAAACTCATACCTTCACTGATAAGGCAAATCTCTGTCCTAACTGATGAAGAAAATCTTCATCATCTTCACTGTTGAAACCCTCACCCTCCTTTTCCAGCGAACCCTCATACTCCAGCGATCCCACTGCTACTCCGGCGACCCCCTACTTCTCCCGCGGCCCCTCGTTTCTCCGGCGACCCCCTCTTTCTCTGGCGACAAGACCGGCGGAGCCAGCATAAAAATCCCCTGTTTTCAGCCGATCCGTCGGTGGTGGGAGGTGGTTGCCCGGTGGTTGCTTTACCGGAACATCTCCGGGCTCCCTTCCTCCCCGCCATCTCCGCCACTCACAACTACCCCTCCGCCGCCTCATCCGTCACCAGAGTATGTGATTTTTTTAAGGGTGTTGGAGTTTGGTGAAAATAGGTAAATATATGTTTCTATATATCTCTTTATCATAAAGATCTGTTTATCTCTCTTATTTTTTAATTTGGATTTTTTTGGGGGATTTTTTATGATGAAGGTGGGCAACGGTTGTTGGTGGTGGTGGCGGTGGCGTTGGGGTTGGTGGCGGTGGGGGTGGGGATTTTTTGGGTGGTGTGGGGCTGAGGTGGGTGACCGTGGGAGAGTAGGTCCGACAGTGGTGTAGTCCGGTGATTGTTTGTGATTCTGGTGGGATTCTCTGGTGATTGATTTATGTTGTTGATATTGGGGGGTTTTTTGCTGATGCTTTTTAATGTTTGGATTTGGTTGGTTTTGCTGGGGCTTTTGCTGATGCTTTTGAATGTTGGGGGTTTTTTACTGGTGCTTTTTTGTGATGAAGGTGGGCGACGGTTGTTGGTGGTGGTGGCGGTGGCGTTGGGGGGTTTTACTGATGCTTTTGAATGTTTTGAAACAGTGAGCTATGTGTGGGTTTTGATCTGTTCGATTGGGCGGCGATGATATGTGTTCTTTGATCTCTGTTTTGATTTGGTATGTTGGGGATTTTGATTTGTGTTCTTTTGAATCTGTGGGTTTCGATATGGTCGATTGTGCGGCAATGATGAAAAAAAAACGTAAATTTAGATGACGATGGCGCGACAAAGACGGCGGAGGGTAGGTTTTTTGAACCTGCAACACCACTTTTGCAGCCTTTTGATTATCGGATAATCTGAGCCAAACCCCGTTTTTTTTTCGAGATACACTTTGTTTTGATGTTGTTGGTTTTTTATGTTTCCCCCCAGTCGATAATGATAACAATATATCTGAGACACCTCCCGAGTTTGCGATTTCTGGGTGCGTTCGTTTTTGCGTAAAAAAGTTTTACGTAAAACGTAAAGTGTAAAAAGTTTTACGTAAAACGTAAAGCGTAAAAATTTTTAGGTAAAACGTAAAGTTTTTAACGTAAAACGTAAAAAGTTTTTCGTAAAACGTAAAAACGTAAAAATTTTAATGTAAAACTTAAAACGTAAAAAGTTTTACGTAAAAAGTTTAACGTAAAACTTAAAACGAAAAAAGTTTAAAAAGTTTAAAGTAAAACGTAAAAAGTGTAAAAAAAACGGCGCGTTAAAAAAGCGTGTAAAAAACGGCGCGTAAATAACGACTCGTTAGAAAAGCGACGCTTGGAAAAGTCCGGCATAAAAACGGCGCGTTAAAAAAACGACGCTTGAAAAAGCTCGTGGTGCAAAAATCGCGCGCAAAAAAATTTGTTTTGTTAAAAAAAATTGAATTTAAAAATGCTTTTAATAAAAAAAATCTTTAAAAAAAATAAAAAGTAATATAATAAAACAAAGAAGTAATAAAAAATAATAAAGACAAAAAAGAGTAATTTTACTAAACTATACTTTTGGATTAAAATATTAAAGACATAATAAGACAAAATATATTTAATATTCATTTTTGTTACTTTTAATCTCATCCATCCATCTTGTTGATCTAATGGTTAGGAATTGGTTCTCGCGGTTCTTACAACTGGAGGTGGTTTTCAGTTTAGCGGTCCCCTATATATGAGAATAAAAAAGAAAGCTAAAACTTACTTTGATGGAGATATGCACAGCGGATGATGATGGATGAGAGTATGCACAACGGAGTAGAAGGTTGCAAAAGAGGTTTTTTTTTTGTGTTGGAATATAGTATGAAGAACTGGAGAAAACTCGGGATGATAAGGAAGTAAAGCTAAAGAGATGTGGAGAGAGTTTTAGTGTGCCATAAAGGTAGTAATTTTATTGCTTGTAATGGTTCTTCGTGTCTTCCAAAGATTTACAAGTGCCATATATATAGGCAAAAATAAAGTAGCAAAGTCTTAAGTCTAATCTTCCTAGTCTAATAAGAGAAAATAAACGATTTATAAAATTCAAAAGCCTAGTCTAGCCTAGAAGAAAATAAACGATTATAAACAATATAAAAATCAAAAGTTGCACTGTCATCTATCAAAGACTTCAGTGGCTATTTCATGTAAATAATTGAGCCATAGAACGTCATGGCTTTCGTCATGTTTTTTGTCTTCTGTCGTCATTTCTTGCGTCATCTTCTAGAAGTCCCTGTGTGTGCTGTCTATTGACTGTGGACTCGAACAGTCTTGGAAGGCTTCTAGATTAACAATGTGTTGTAATTGTAGAGTATCTCCTTCCCCTGCAAAAGGTAAGAGCATACTCCAGTTTTGCTTTGCATATACCTGTATATAGTGTCCTTCACCTATTAATTTGTAGTTTTCCCAAGAAAAATGGTCCGGAATTTATGGGGTCTTCTGGTGTTCTTTGATAAACTTTTGAAAATCTTTAGCAGGTTCTTCAGTTGTATAATCTAACCATGGTAAGGATGCAAAATTTATAGAGGTTTTTATCTTGGAGTTTTGCAGCCAGTTGGTTGGTCTGTTGTGTTAAATAAATATTCTTTTTCTTGCAGGCCTGTATGTGTATGAATCTGCAAATGGAAATGAGAAAATTACTTTGCAGCCAATGGTTGGTGTTAGACATCGTGCTGCTATATTTCCTGCTGTTACTATGATTTTCTCTCCAAGTTGATTAAGGAGATCTTCTGTTCTTCGGTTTAACTTTATTTCCAAATAATCAATCATACCATGATGATAAAATTGAATTATTTGTTCATCTGTTAACTTTGTAGGATAATGTACTTGGAGCAACAGAAGGCCTGTTCCTTCTCCTTCTGCATCTGTTCTTTCCACCACTGTAAATCCTTGGGTTTCACTGTCCATTTTGAACGCCATGTCTATCAGCTGTTGTTGCAGATTGTACAAAATTAAAGGAAACTCTGTACAAACTTTTTGTGACACCAGGTGTTCAAATTCTGGAAATCTTTCTGTTACTGGCCTCAAGCACTACCACCAAGGTGTATCAAGAATCCTTGTCCTGAAACACTCAAAAGTCCTGTATACATCTGTTTTTTCTTTGTTTTCTTTTTTCTCAATCTTTTGTAATAACTGTGCATTTTTTGCTTCGAGCAAAATCATTTTTTGTTTTAATAGGCTATTTTCAATTTTCAATTGTATATCTTGTGTATTTTTTGCCTTTTCCTCGAGCTGCGTTCTTAATGTAGAAATAATTTCTTGTTGAGCTTTTATGTAATGCTCGGGATCTGTTTTAGCTATATCATAAAAACTTTTAACCTATTCAGGTTCTATGTAAAAATTTTGTATACCAAAGCTGTTTCTTGCTGCTTGAAGAGCTTCAGCAAAACTTGTATAACCTTTCCAAAATGATCCTCCTGCACAATTTATATGTTGTGTAACTGTTTCCCATTTGTTGAAAATACCAATCTTTGTACCCCTGAATATAACATAATGTGTATAATTTGGTTTTGTTTTAAACTGTTTTTCAGGTGTTTTTAAACTTTGTTCATGAAAATAAATGCTTAAGGCATTTAACACCTGACATTTAAACGATGAAGCTTGTGGCATAGTTTGGACATGCCATAGGTTGTCTAACAAACATTGTTGCTTTTCTGTGAGTTTCATTCCCATAATAGGAGGAAACTTCTTGTCAGCTTCATTGCATATTTGTAAAGCATAAGTACCAAACTCAATCAACGGCTTTGTAAAATTAGTGTGTAAGGGACGTTTGCCCATTGCCTTTGACTGTCTATAACTGTAGAATTGTGGAGCTTCATTCATCCCCATAATTCTTTGTGGCGACGAGGTGTAGAGCAGGCTGTGTATTTTTTCTGCTGACTGTGTATATAAATGTTGAATTTTCTCTTCTTCTGAAGCTGAAGAAGATGTCACACCCCCAAAATCCACCATGCGGAGTATCACCGCTTGGAGGCATGACATGACCAGGATTGAGCCACCAATCATATTGAACAACACAATTAAGTAAATAAAACCAACCACAATACGATTAGTGACCAAAGGAAAGTAAACCGACTTTAAGTTAACCAAGTTCAGATTTAAACAGCGGAAGCATAAAACGTGAAACCAAAACATAAGTCCATAGTTCATAAGTTTAAAGTCCAAAACGCAAGTTTAATAAGTTCATAAGGATTAAAGGTTTAGCACGGGACATAACAATTCATATTCCACAACAACCTTCTCCTCGTGCAAGCTCCAAAAGCATCTAGCGACCTGTAAGGCATGTAACAACGAGTCAACAACAAAGTTGAGTGAGTTCACGGTTGGTTGATTAGTTTTAAGTTGTTTCTGAAAACGTGGTTTGACTTTCGTTGGCTTATTTGCCGTGGGGGTTACCCCGTAGTTGAAAGTATGTTTAACCAGTCCCTTTATTACCCAAACCATATTCATAATCAGTGGGGGCTTCCCCATGTGAACTTCTAGACGGTATGATATCGACTACTAACGAAAGTAAGTTGTGCCCTAAGTCAATGTCTATCAGCATTGACCCTTTGCCTTAGTCCATTAGTACACGCCCGTTCGAACGACACGGTGTGAAGTTTGTTAAACCTAATAGCGCTATTAACTAATGACCCGCTCGCCATCGGCCTCGGCGATTAAGTCGATATAAAATGAGGGACTTATGATAGAGTTTTGTCTAGTAAGTTTTAAGTTTTGTCTAGATTAGATAGATAATTCTGTCAAAATCCATAAGATTAAGGGAACTACACAGTCCTTCTCAATCTGATTAGCCGTGTAGTTTGATTATGAAAATACTTAAATTTGAGCTCTCAATATCTTTAGTGATATCCCCATAGAGATAGCCAAATAAATGAATATTGATACAATATTTCATTAAATATGTGAAATTAAAAGAAATTGATTATAATGATAATTGATATATCACACGTTTTCACAGATTTAAAGCAAATTATTCATTCAATTGTTAATCAACCCAATATATTATTTATAAGACTATCTAGAATATGTAAAATAATGTATGTTGTTTACTATTGATAAATTTTGTTCGATTATAACATGACGCAAGTCTAAAGTCTTGTTTGTATGTTTTAGGGGTAGTGATGGGAAGTAATGTCAGATATTCTTATTTTCTTTTGCCAATAGCCTCGTGGCCTAGTGTATCAAGCGTTTATTATCATAAAGTGATGCGAACTTAAGTCCCACAAAATAAGCAATAGATAATTTTAGAAGTAGATTTTGAAGGACGTATGTATTTGTCGTTAAAAAATTGTCATGATTTTTACGTGTGATTTATCCTTATAACTCTACTTTCTCTATTTAATATTTCATGTGTCAACTAGTCAATGCATATTTGTTAAAAAGATGTACATTGTCTTATAGAATCAACTTGTATGTAAAATAAACCTGCTAATTCATTATTTTCTTAAAAAAGGTAGACAATATAATTTCTACCAACAATGTTTTCATAATTTCACTTCACTGGTTACAAATATGACGTGTTACTGGTTCACTAATTAGACTATTTAAAAATTGTGTGACAAAAAATTTAAGAGTATGAAGCTATTTTATATTTTATTTTATCTTTTGATGTGACTTTGTAAAAATAATAAAATAATGCATAGATGAATAAACAAAATATGAAGTTTCAGTTGTAAATGAATTACTAAATGAGATTCTAGAAAAAAAAAGCTAAAAAATGAAAAATTAATCCTATATTGTTAGTGTCATAATTTGTGTGCCTAAATGAAAACGAGTCGAAAATGATAGCTCGAAGTATGTGGTCTCCCTCCTAAAGCATGTATAATACTAGAAGGGTGTCTGCGTAATATGACGGGAAACATAGACACTATCAGGGTGTGTATGGTTGATTGGTTTGGCTATTGCCCTCAACATAAACCAAAATCGAAGATATCACAATTAGTTTATCTTATTAATCAATCGTTTTCCAGTTAATCTATTCGGTTTATTCCGTTAGATTAACGATTTTTGGTTCGGTTTGTTTAATTTCAGTTGATAGGCAAAACCAAACTTGGGCTAAAACTTTTGCTAAATAATACATGAAATTGATATTTAAATACTTTAAATGGATGTATAAGTATTTGAAATGAAAGTGTAAATACATGAAACGAATGTATAAAATATGAAATACATGAACTGTAGGTATAAAAGCCAGAAATATATGAAAATATGAATGATTTGGTTCGGTCAATTTTGGTTAAACAAAGGTACAAAAAAAATCGATAAGCGTTTTCGATTAATTCGGTTTCGGTTAATCAGTTATCAGTTAATGAAGATTATGGTTGATTTCGGTTCGATTTCGTCTGTTTCGGTTCGGTTTCGGTTAATGATTCAGTTATTGCTCACCCTAATTGCTATCATTGTTTGATATTTTTTTTAACGGCAAGGAACGACGTGCCAACCACCGTGACACCAAGATCGACTACTTGACCGCCGCCAGTCCCTTGGTTCTCCCAGATGCGCGAAAACCCGACCTCCACTCGCCCGAAGGCACGACATTGGAATAATCGATAAAACCTCGCCTCCCATCCAAGACGAACCGGCGCCACCCGTATTCGCCCTTTACTTGGATGCCACAGAAAATAATGGGGAGCGTGAGAGTTGAACTTGGGTCACAAGAAGCAACAAATCTTTATCCAACCACTCCACCATTACCTCATTAGGGAGATAAAAAGAGTATTTGTTGGATAAAGGATAGATTTAAACTTTCCTTTTGGAGTAAGCACACTTTCTAATAATAGAATGGTGTGAACATGAAAACTGAATAGCATCATGTATTTAGGGGCAAATGGGTCTTTTTCCCACCCCATGGATTTGATTAAAAAAATAAAAAAAACTTGGAAATGTTATGTGTGATAGTGGATTGGTTTAAAATGTTGGTAACACTATTTTAAAATAGTTTAATGTCATTAATTTGAATTAAATAAATAATGTTAATTTAAAAGAACTTAATAACATTAATTTAAATATTAATAGATAAAAAATTTATTGATATAAATATTTTGACAGACTTATTTTTATCATATGGGAGAACAATCTTATCAATGGGGACCAATTGTGTTTATGTAGTTGATGGGTTCTGGTCATTTAGGTGTGAATGAGGTCACTTGTTATTTCTGGATTACCAAATGGTTGGACCCACTATTAATGAAAATTAAAAATATATATCATTTATATTAAATACTATTTTAATTACATATTATATTATAATTATATTATAATTATAATATATTTTAAATTGTAACTTTGGTTTCAGCCAATACTGTAGCTAAACTTCATATCACATATATGATACGTGTATAGCGTCCAATACAGTTTAACCTACTTTTGTCATTCTGCTGCTGTAACACCCCGTGTTTCGAAAGTCAAAGTCAAAGTCAAGATTGAAGTCAAAGTCAAGATTGCTAATTGCGATCTGTCACTCCTTGCTCAATTCCTGTTTTGACTTCTTTGACTTGTAGTTAGTCTATTTTATGTCTTACGTTAGTTGTATTATGTGGAGTACTTATTAATAATCGAAGTTTATTCGATATTTATCGCTATCGCAATTGCACTCGCAACTCGAATTACGCATTTTGGATATTGTTATACGTGTGTGTGTGCCTTATGTGTTACTTGTGCATGTTTATTTATGTTATGTTGTGGTGATTAATCGAAATGCAATCGAAACTCAATCGCAATCGAATCGCAAACGCTAAACGAATATGAAATAAGGATGCTTGTATGTTGATATAGTAGTTGAGATTAAAAGTAATTTGAATAGGAAACTCTATCGCATCGAAAAGCTCGCATTCGCAATCGAAACGGCAAAACTCGTCGCACCGAACACTCGAACCAAGTGACTGATCGACCAAGTGACCAGCCGATCGACCAGCCGTTCGATCGAGCTGCCGCTCGATCGGCCAGCCACTCGATCAGGCTACCACTCGATCTGCCAGCCCCTTCCTTTTTGGGAAACCCTATAAATACCCTCCTTTCAACATCAAACTTACCATTTCTGGAAACTCTCGTCCGACCAGCATTCTTGCCCACTTTTCTTCAGATTCTCGCAATTCTTGTAAGTTTTCCACCTAAATCTTGTACTTCCTTAATCTACACGCACTCCTACACCTTTCTATCTTTCGAATCTTAACTTTTAACCGTGAAATCACTAGATTTGAGGTGTTCTAGGATGATGTCATCATGGTGTTCTTAGGAACTTCATGTTTTGGCTTTAATCCACCAAGAACAACTTAGATCCAAACGATTTCCATACAAATAAACAAAGATCTTTCAAAGATCTAAACATATTCAAGGTGAAAAAGGCTTGAAAGGTGGTTTCTAACTTTCTTTCAACCCTTTTACACTCAATGCACTAAAAACCGATAGAAACGGAGCTTGTTCTAACCTTCTACACTTGCTTGTTGATGTGTTGGTTCAAGATCTGGATTCTATCCACGAGATTACCGATTTCGGGTTAAACATGGAACATCGTCTCGAACAGTTAACTGGTCGGATTTGGGTGATTCCTGTCCGATCAGGAGTACCAAGTATTGACGAGGTTTCTGTTGTTTAACACGCTATCAAAACATCTCGATAAAACGTCAAACTATCAAAATGACCAAGGAAGAAGACGACCGGGACACCAGAACGAAGTGCCGCCCGATCGGACTGCTGTCCGATCGAATTGTCACCCGATCGACTTGCACCCTGGCCCCACACTCAACTTTTATTTTCAAACTTTGAGGGATGAACATTGAACAAAGTGCTGACCGATCGGATTACCACCCGATCGGACTACCACTTGACCATGTAATGATCAGACTTCAATACTTAGCAATTTTCAACCTGTTCAATGCACGAGGGTTGCCACCCGATCGGACCATCATCCGATCGAGTGACAATCTGCTGTGAACTTGCTCTCGCTGAAGTGTCCAACCAATCGGACTGTCGCCCGATCGAACGGTCGTTCGATCGATCGACCTGAAAGGTAGAGATACTTCTAAGTTTTCAAAATGCTGCAACGAAAACTTCAAAAGTCAAACCATCATACACAAACACATCCTTCACAAAGGAAGAAACAATCCACTCGAAAGGTCGCCCGATCGGATGACCATACGAGCGGACTGACACTCGAACGACCGGCTGTCCGATTGGACTACCATCCGATCAGACTGCTGTTTGACCCACTGTCACTTGTTTCGTTTTACGCGTCGCTTATCGTTATGTTATCAATCTGTTCAGGCTAACCTTACTCTCTAGCGCTCCCTTCAATCCACAATCACTGTGAGTATACTCGATCCCTTTTTGCTTTACGCACTTTTGGGTGTTACATACGTTACATATTCTAATTCACATCAAACACACTACGCAATGCTTTAATCGCTAACCAATTACTGCATGTTATACGTGACTTAATGAATGCTTGTTTGTTATGTTTACACATGGAATGTTGTCTACCTGTCTTAGCAACGGTAGTAGTATTTGTTTGGACTCAGCACCTGTTCACTCAGGGGTTGTTAAAGACAATTAATTACATGGGTCACGGTGGTGATCATGCAATACGAACTGCCTTGGGCAGTCAACTCGCAGTCATTGGTATTGATAGGTTCATGTCGATAACTAACATGCCTCATTTTACACTGTGTACGTGCTGGTTATGCGTAACGATTTCGAACTCTATATGCTATTATCAAACTTGTATGCTCATCTTTACACTATGTGTATTGACTTTTACTTTAACGTATGTGACAGGTGCTTAGGATGCTTATTTGCTTAGCTTGCTGTGAAATCGAGGCTAGGAAAGACCTAGAACAATAAACAATTGTCTGTAATAAAAATCTGAGTTGTCGGAACAGAACAATTTGACTAGATCTTGCCTGTAATAATTATGTTATCTTTTATGACATGGTATGGGACATGTTGCTTTAAATAATTGGTAATTATAGTTGTTATGGAAACTTCTGGACAATCTGTTTCGCTCAGTGCCACGCCCCGATGTTCCGCCATCGGTTGGGGTGTGACAGCTGCCACATTTCTTTCATGTTTCTTTTTGGTTTACTACTTTACAACTCATGCATCGTAAAATATAATCAGAAGATAAAGATAGTGAGAGATATTTTTGAAAAGAAAGAAAAAGAGAGAGAGAAAGGGTGTGTTGTGGCAAACTCCAGACCGACGATGGCAACGCCAACTCTCGTGCGCTTTCATAATCTATTGTTTCTTGCCTTCGCCGTTGATGGCAGCACCAAGTGATTCCAACGGTTGTTTTGTGAGAGAGTAGATATGCGTTTCATGAAAGAGAGGGGGGTGGGGGGGGGGAGAGGGTGATAGTGTTGCCTGAAAAATCAAAGCTTTGGTGTGGTGTTGCCTGAAAAAAAATCATGGTGGTGCAGTGTTATGAGGTGGTGGTGGAAGAGAGAGTGGGAGAGAAGAGCGAATGTGGCGCCGAAAGGGAGTGGTCGCGGTTGGTTTCCAGCGCCCAACGGTGGTGGCGGCTATGGCGACTAAGGTTTTGTGTCCATAGATCAATAGTGTTTTAACCGTGTTTATAGTAAAATATTCATGAAAACTCTAAATAACGTGCTCTTTAATATAAAATAGTTATTAAATGGACATTTTTATCCGTAATGTATATGCTACAAGGTGTTCACGTTTTGGTTCCATTGGTTTTGGTTGAATTTTAAGGCCCGGATTCTAACTACGGTTATGGTAAACGGCTAAAACAAACCAAGTAGATTGGTGTATGACATGTTTTGGTGGTTTAGAAGCATTTTCTTTAATTGTTTTTTCAAAGTGCATTAGACAGTGGTGGCACTACGTAGAGATAACACATCTCAAGAAGACCGACGTTTGTATGTTTCTCAGTTCTGTATAAAAATAATGGAAAACATGTAGAAATACCTGTAAGAGCAGACAAGCTAGCAGAAAATCCAGCCAGGGACGTAGCCATGGAGTTTGACATGATAGTAAGCTTGATCTGGTTCCCCTTTAGGATGTATGTTCTTGATGGTAGTACTGAGTTCTTTAGGGTTGAAGAACTCGTAATATAGAGAGAGAGAGAGGAGGGACGAATTTGAGTGTGATGTTATGAGTGTCTAACCCTAATCCCTCTCTAGTAATCTCCTTATATACACTCAAGGGGGAACCCAACTAGTTAATGAGGGTAAATCGGCTCATCAACAATTAGCAACTAATTATATTATAGGTTTTAATATATTTTGATTTATATGATATAAATGATAATGATGGCTACTAGATTAGATACATATTTAATCTTACATTCTCCCACTTAGCCGAATAATCATTTATCATGAGCATTAGATGATCTTCATCAGGTGTTAACACTCATTTTAGCTTTAAACCAAGAACCGTAGCAGATAAATACAGTTGTTGAGTCATTGTGCAACTCAGGAACCCCATTAGTCATATTACAGCCTCAATTTAAAACCTAACAATTATGATCAAAATACGCAAGTAAGCCCTTTAACGTTTGATTTGTATTTATATTTGTCTATATGTCATTATACCGGAAGAACATATATTAGAGACATATAAAATCAAAACTGATGAGGAAAATTAATAGTTGGGGGGGGGGGGGGGTATTCCACGGTCCTCCCAACCGCTGGAGTGATCACACTCCACAAGCTTGCTTAGCCCCATAGCTGCCTGGGGGTGAATACCCAACCGAGAGCGAAGAGCTTGGTTGTGGGGTGCAGACACCAAGATTCGAACCCGGGACCTCTAGTAAAGGGTGGGTGAGGCTGGCCAACTGGGCTACCCCAGAAGGTTGAGGAAAATTAATAGTTAATCATTCATAGTACGATATGCAGTTGTACATAGTCATCAATAAACCCGACATTATTATAAGTGCTTACATAATAGTTATGGGTGATAGACTTTTAGTTATAGGATCCTTAACCATATCATGAATGTATTCGATACAAAGATTTAGTTTCCTCAATTTATTCATAAACGAATAATTAATTTCTATCAAAATTTAATGCAGCACCTCTCGAACTGTTACTTTTCAAGGAGACATGGTAGCTGACTTTATCACAACAGGTCTTCAACATATAATTTATATGGAGTTAATAAACTTATTTGTCCACTGATAAATTTTCAACAACATTTAGTGACTATTGCTTTGTGATCAACAACATATTATGTCATTATAACTTAGGTTGTTATTATCAGTTTATTATGACTCATCCACGAGATAGGTTTTGTCTACTGACATAAGTGTCACAACCCTTGACCCCACCCTGGGAGCGGGAGCCGTGAACCAGTCAAGTGGTACCGGTGTTTATTAAATACACATTGGAATTTTTTTTCATCAGGATCGTAGTTAGGAAATAATTTCAAAGTTTGTATAACACCAAACTTTTAATATTAAACAAATGGGCTAAAACCCATATTCCATTCAAATGTTTTTATAGGGATAAACTCTAATTGATAAAACATAAATTTCTTCTTTCATTTAGGTAATTATAGCCACTTTATTTAAGCCTTTAGTGTTCCATAGCGGGCTTCTATTACTTTCACAGTAAGTTACCTGAAACGCGGTTGAAAACATTTTATCAGCGAAAAATACTGGTGAGTTCATTCCATTTTATGAAAATACACATTGTTATAACTTTAAAGTATTAAGATGGAGATTACAATGTTTATATCTAACAAAAACTCCAAAGTATTTGTCACTCGACGGATCTGTGACTATGGTCATATCACCCGTTGGCTAACCCATTGTCCAATGGTGAAGTTTTATCAAGTAATGTATACAAAACCCCACATACTGGCAGTAATTGTAGAATACAAAGACTTAATAACTGTAAGTATAACTGAAAAACATTTAAGGTTTTGCAAAGCATTTTAAATAAAATGGCTCACAATAATGTGAGAAAAAGAAGAATGACTCACTTTGTAGACTTTAGGGTTTAACTAAAAGCTTCCTTGTGATATTTCTTGGTATAATTCCTGAATTCCTAATAAAATATACAATGCACATGTGTTAGTGTAATAACCCAACTCAAACTTTATCGATACATCACGAGATCAAAACCCCAACGTAGTTAACAAAGTGTAGCCTTATATAGGCAGCACCTTGACATCCGTTGCTAGGTTTAGGATCGATCAGACAGGGTATTAACTCAGTGATCGGGGGTTGAAACACTTACATCAGGGCAAAGTTTCGTAGTTTAGGGGAGGGGTGTTGTGTAAAGAAACGGAGATACAGGAGAGCGTTCTCGTCAAAAGTACTTCAAAATTGTACAGAAGCTTAAGTCCCAAGTCAGGCTATTTATAGCCAAAATGGTTCGCTCCCGTGCGTCGTGACAGAAACAGGAGTTCCTTCCGCGTGTCTCCTGAGCGACCTATTTTGCCTAGACATTATACGTTGTGTGTATAACTTTGCCACGTGTTGCGCTCGAGATAAAAACATCTTGGTACTCCCCCGCGTGTAGCGGAAGATTTAGGGGTACCCCCCATGTGTCTCCTGAGAGTGCAGTTTCAAGATTCTTTTTTTTTCGTCCTGGTTTATTTTAGTTGCTCCCACTCATCTTGAGGTAGGTATATTAATCCACTTGGTTCTTGATGAAAATAATTGCATTAAGATTTCATCGCATTATGATGTTTGCATTAACCCATACATGGATTTTATTGGCTTACAAAACCTTCAGTTTAGAACTTCCAGGTTGTTTTATGAACATGTAAATATGTAAGTAAGTTGTTAGGGAAAGTTGTTTTAATGTTCTTCTAATGTAGCTCTAGATTGTTATAAGCTATTAGAACAGTGATGATCCTCAAAGAAATCTTTTGTTAGATAGGTAAGAAAGATTCTTTGATAATTTATCACTTCTCGAGTATAACCTTTGACAATCAATCATGCTTCTTCGTGTTTAACCGTTTATATTAGGATTTGGTTTGGTTATGAACACTCTTAGGTAATTCAATCAAATCTCAAACGTTATTCGAACACATAAAACCAGTTTTACTAGAAAACCGTTTTATTCCATTTAAAAGATTGATTGACGCTAATGGCTTAATTAGAAGAGATAAGACCAGTAAACTTTTCCAAAAACCATTTCAACTTTAGTTAGGGAGGTTATGTAATCATCAAAGTTAGTAAGTTTTTAAACCTAGATGACCTCCTGAGTTGATTATTGGGTTTATTAGAAGTTTCAGGTGTATGGATTAGCTCTTGGTTAGGTCGCTATCATTTTCATGATTCTAAGTGTGTAAGAGTCGGTGCAGTATGGTGTACAAGAGGTGTAATTGGAGATAAATTCGAAGTGAAATTTAATGACTCTCTTCCCCCTGCCTCTTGTATTCCTTGCAAGTCATGAGAGAGACTTTTACTGCTCCCACTAACCTAAGATGTCTTAAGGAACTCGACATGCTTAGGGTTAATATTTAATGACAAACAAATTCTAATAGAGAAAACAAATTAATGACATTAGTCGTTGTCGTTTCTCTTGTTGAGAATTATGTTAGTTTAGGTAAGAAATCTAAGTGTGCCCACAATTAAGCAACAATGAAACTTTTTTAAGAGTAGCATTAGATTTTAAGGAGACAAGTTTAGATGGAACAGTGTCGAGATGGAGCACTGTCTTGTACAAGTGGTGTAAATTGAAGTAATATGAGGTTTTCACTACCCACCTCTTGCAACTATTGCAAGTTATTATTAAGATAGCTAATGCTCCCACTGATCTTTGATGTCTCTAGAAATGCTACAAGATAAGTTTCAACGAGGTATGTGACGTGGGAACCTATCATACATATGTTTTATTTGATTTCCTTAATGTCCAGATGTCAAAGAAGCTTAGGTACATATTTAATAGAAATCATATGATGTATATATATAAATAGATTTCTATAAGACCGTGGGTCATATGAGATAAAATTAAATACAAGTGGACAGTCTTTAAATGATAAATGATTTGTGTCTGAATATTCCATTTTTAATAAGTTCCATGAATGTAAATGAATAACTTCTGGTGGACCCATACTTAAGCCAAGTGATAATTTAGGGCTTTTAACATCATGATTTAAAATCACTTAGAATAAGATTAGACGAAAACATCATCCTGACGTGTGTCGGTGTGAGTATATTTTTATGTCTATTTTTTAGCTCTTTTTTTAACTCACCGAATTCAAGTTTTAGATTTATAAAACACGATATTTTACTATCACTCTACACACGTTAGGGCAAGTGCACCCATCGCGGATGTAGTATAGTGATGGCAAGATACCGAGGTTGTCCAAGGAAACAAGTGCTTTTAGTACCGGCTTATCGTCAACGTCTAATCAAATCAAACTTTGAGAAAAGATTTTTAAACTAATAAAAAGATAAAAACAGAAAAATAAAATAAAACAAAAATAGATAGACAAGAAAGAATCACTTGGATCTGACGTATCTTTCATGTAACCTTTTGATTATTTCCGCACTTTGGGCATTTTAATTATAACAACCCTCCTGATTTTTTTCTAACACCCTAATATATTTTAAAATACCCCTATATGTCTTAAAATACACCCCGTATTTAAAAACCGAGCCCAAAATATGAAATATCATTAAAAATAAAATAAAAACAAGAAAATTGAGGCTTTCGCGGGGCGTGTAGCGGGCGCGAGAGATCAAGAATGAGGCATCACCCGGTATTGACACGTGGCAGCACGTGTTGGACCTATAATCGTGATGCGGATCAGCTACGGCCTAAACACCCTATTACGAGGGTTGCGTAAGATGACCCTTAGGTCTACGCGGGCCGCAAGAAACTCGTTTTCAGGCCCTATAAATGAGGAGCTCGGGCTTCAGTCCCAAATCGCCCAGTTTCTTTCTCTCTCAATGAATTTCTGAATAGATAACATAATTTCCGGGCATAATACCCCCTAATTAACGAAGTTCTGCCCCGATGTAAGTATTATAACCCCGATTACGTATTAGATGCGCTGCCCGATTGATCCAGGGTTCCGTAACGGCTGTCATGGTTTTGCCCGACGTAGTCGTTGGAATACCATCTCGGGGAGGGTATTAATAATGTAAATATAAAGGGTTATTATACTAACGCGTGTGCATTGTGTAAATTATAGATAATCACCAGGAAACCTTAGAAGAAACCTAAGTCAGCAATGTGAGTAATCTCCCTTTTTGTAAATTGTTTTTACAAAACCTTAATTATTTTACAATGTGATTAAGCAGTGATTGAGTCTTTGTAGTTCTTCAGTTACTGCCGGTATGTTGGGGTTTTGTGTACAAAATGTGGAATACGTTACCATTGGACAACGAGTTAGCCAATGTGTAATATGACCCACCAGTCAGGATTGACAATACTGAATGCGTAATTGTGTAGAAATAAACAATGTGATTGCTCTCAATATTGTTAATGGATAAAAATCTTCTTGATTAAACTGGGATTCACTCACCAGTATTTCCCACTGACAAATGTTTTTTAAACACGTTTCAGGTAACAAAATGTAAAAGCCAAATTAGAAGAAAGCCAGCTGGAGAGCACTAACGGCTTGGAAAAAATGTGGCTATAAAAGTTACCTAAAAGACGATGTTTTAAATTCAATAAAATAGGGTTTATCCCTATAAACATGTTGTAATAAGAAACTTGGATTTTACCCATGTGATTATTAATATAAAATATGGTGGGTTTACTCTGATAAATATTTCCTAACTACGGTCCTGATGAAATTTCCGCTGCCAAATTGATAAACAAAATGATACCACCAAAACTAGTCTCGCGGCCGCCCGTTCCCGGGACATATAGGGGGCGGGGGTTGCGACAGAAGGTGGTATCAGAGCTAAGCCACTGATTCAGCCACAGAAAGTGTTCAGCTGACACCAATATATTATTCAAATTGTTAGGAAATTAATTATGGAAATACGTGCATATCTGTATTTTACTTTTGTGTGTTACTTGACTATTTGTTAGTTTACAGTATGAGTGATCAAGGACCCTCAGACGCGTATCGTCAGTTTTCCGATTCACCTAGGAGTGAAGGTACCTCTTCCTAGCCTGCCCTCTCTGGGTATTCGGCTGACTAGGAAGAAGGGATGTTTGTCTTTAAGGCTCAGTCTGAAGAGCCATTCCCTCAGAAAAAGAGAGGATGGTTCAGTAAGGGAGCATTCGAGCGTAGGAAAAGAATGCGAAAGTTGCAATAGCAGAGAGTCCTAGCAGCCGCTAAGCGAGAGTCAGATGCCCATACACAGGATATGCTTAATAGGAGCTTAGCCAATTTTCATATTCTGGCAACAACAGCTGCCGACCCAAACCAGGAACAACTAGTAGCCCCACAACCCTTACCTTTGTTCCCCACGCAGCCGATGGAGATAGAAGACAACCCCGAAAACCAAGTCCAAATGCATGATTTCAACCCTGAGGAGATACCTAGGATACCAGCCCCTAATCCCTTAGACCCAGATTATGATCCATGGTTCGATGATCGTAGGGATTATGTGCCACGCTACCACCTAAACGACGAACCCATGCCAAACTTAGCAGCCTATCCAAGTCTGGACCCTCTAGATCCCTACTACTATGATAATGATGAATACATTAGGGAAATCTTAGAGAATCCGTACCCTCAGGAGAATCCCATGCCCTAGTACCCAGACCCAGTACCAGCACCTACACCCCCAATGAGTGTAGAAAATGTGCATGAGCTCCAGACTTTCGGAGAAGAGATTTTAGAAAGTAGTGAGAGGATGAGGCAGGTAGGAGAGCGACTCGTCTGGAAGTACGACGAGCACAATATGGATTACTGGATAAATCCAGATCAGTGAAGGTGATGGTGGAGTTGGTAATAATAATATATAATATGTTTGTATGAAAAAAAATGTAAATAATAATAACAATAATAATATATATATATATATATATATATATGTGTAATAATAATATATGATGTAGTATAGACCATTTCGTGGTTAGCGATGCATAGTAGTATTGTAATTTTAATTCCAGTCTTAGTGTGTATTTGACGCATACTATAATAGAAAAGAGTAAGTCGCAATGCTCGACGCTTTTGAACAATATGTGTGTTGTGTGGTGGTTGCCTAAATTATGTGATCAAAAGTCAATTCAAGTAAATTCACCAAGGGGTGAAAAGATCACAATTAAAGGAAATAAAACCTTTAAATCCACAAAGTTCATCTCTGTGATGAAAACAACAAGTTATATTAGGAAATGATCATTAGTGTATTTGATTTCTATAATCACTAACACTAAAGGAAAAGAATTAAAAGATATTCCAGTAGTATCCCAGTTTTCAGATGTATTTCCAGAAGAGCTACCAAGACAACCTCCAGATAGAGAAGTTGAATTTAGAATCCACTTGATACCAGGAACCGCACCAATTGCCAAAGCACCTTACCGTTTGGCACCCGCAGAAATGCAGGAACTGAAGAAACAATTAGATGAATTATTGGAAAAGGGATTCATACAGCCAAGCTCATCGCCATGGGGAGCATCGATATTATTCGTTAAAAAGAAGGACGGATCAATGCGTATGTGCATTGATTACCATGAATTGAACAAAGTCACGATTAAGAATCGGTATCCATTACCAAGAATAGATGATCTGTTTGATCAATTGCAAGGAGCACGATTTTTTCTCTAGAATCGATTTAAGGTCAGGATATCATCCATTAAAGGTACAGGAAGAGGACATTCCTAAGACCGCTTTCAGAACAAAGTATGGCCATTATGAATTTACTGTCATGCCATTTGGTTTAACCAATGCCCCAGCTGCATTTATGGACATGATGAACCGAATATGTAAACCATATTTGGATAAATTCATAATTTTCTTTATAGATGATATTCTTATTTACTCTAAAAGCAAAGAAGAACATGCAACGCATCTGCACGCACTTCTAAGTTTACTAAGAAAAGAAAAGCTTTATGCTAAGTTTTCAAAGTGTGAGTTTTGATTAGAACAGGTACAATTTCTTGGACATATAGTTAATCATGAAGGAATTCATGTAGATCCCACCAAGATCGAGGCAATAACCAAGTGGAAAACCCCTGAGTCACCAACTGAGGTTAGAAGTATCTTAGGATTGGCCGGTTATTATAGAAGGTTCATTCGAGATTTTTCTAGAATAGCCATTCCCTTAACTAAGTTAACCTGTAAATCCGTTAAGTTTGAATGGGGACCAAAACAAGAAGAAGCCTTTAGAATTCTTAAGCAAAGATTAACCCATGCACCCATACTAGCGTTACCAGAAGGAACTGAAGATTTTGTAATTTATTGTGACGCTTCCAAGTTAGGTTACGGATGTGTGTTAATGCAACGTCAAAAGGTTATAGCTTACGCGTCTAGATAACTTAAGAATCATGAAGAGAATTACTCAACCCATGATTTTGAATTAGGAGCTATAATTTTTGCCCTTAAAATTTGGAGACATTACCTTTACGGTAGTAAGTTTACCATATTCACCGACCATAAGAGTTTAAGGTATGTTTTTGGGCAAAAGGAGTTGAATATGAGACAAAGACGCTGGATGGAGGTACTTAATGATTTTGATTGTAATATCCAGTATCATGCAGGAAAGGCAAACGTAGTAGCTGATGCTTTAAGTCGGAAATATCATGAAAAGCCAAAAAGAGTACGTTCTCTTAAGTTAAATCTACAAATAGATTTAAATGAACATATTAGAAAAGCACACGAATCAGTAATCAAGGATGATACTGAGAAACTGAAAGGAATGATTAAGGAATTAGAACAAAGAACAGATGGAATTTGGAGATTCCATAAGAAAAGAATGTGGCAATCTAGGTGATTGTAGACAGACTAACCAAGTCAGCTCATTTCCTACCAATGAAAGAAACTTTCAGTATGGAACAGTTAGCTAAATTATATGTAAATTAAATAGTTTCATTACATGGAATTCATTTATCAATTGTTTCTGACAGAGACAGTCGTTTTACCTCTCATTTTTGGACAAGTTTCCAAAAAGCCATGGGAACCAAGTTGAATCTAAGCACAGCTTATCATCCTCAAACGGACGGACAAAGCGAAAGGACAATTCAGAAAATGGAAGACATGCTTAGAGCTTGTGTAATTGATTTCGGAGGTAATTGGGATGATCATTTACCATTGATAGAATTTTCTTATAATAACAGTTATCACACAAGTATCAATGCTGCAACATTCGAAGCACTTTATGGACGAAAGTGCCAAACGCCAGTCTGTTGGGCAGAAATTGGAGAAAAACAACTATCTGGACCCGAGATAGTACAAGAAACAACAGACAAAATTATTCAAGTCAAGGAACGACTAAAAGCAGCACGTGATCGACAAAAGAGTTATGCTGATAACAGACGAAAGCCCTTGGAATTTCAAGTAGGAGATAAAGTGTTATTGAAAGTCTCTCCTTGGAAAGGAGTGGTAAGATTCATCAAAAGGGGAAAGCTAAGCCCCAGGTATGTTGGGCCTTTTGAGATTATTAGAAGAATAGGACCTGTAGCCTATCAGCTACAACTGCCAGAGGAAATGGCAGGAATACATGATGTATTTCATGTATCTAATCTCAAGAAGTGTTTAGCTGATGAATCACTGGTAGTACCTCTTGAAGATATTGAGGTAAATGAATAAACTTAAATTTATAGAGAGGCCTCTACAGATTGAAGACAGGAAAGTTAAGAACCTCAAGCACAAAAGATTAGTTCAGGTCAAAGTGAAATGGGACTCCAAAAGAGGACCAGAATACACATGGGAGATTGAATCCAAAATGCAAAGGAAATATCCACACCTGTTCTAGTAGACCTCGAGGACGAGTTCTAAAACAAGGTGGAGAGGATATAACAACCCTCCTGATTTTTTTCTGACACCCTAATATATTTTAAAATACCCCTATATGTCTTAAAATACACCCCGTATGTAAAAACCGAGCCCAAAATATGAAATATCATTAAAAATAAAATAAAAACAAGAAAATTGAGGCTGTCGCGGGGCGCGTAGCCTTTGGCTACTGCCTACGCGGGCCGCGAGAGATCAAGAACGAGGCATCACCCGGTGTTGACACGTGGCAGCACGTGTTGGACCTATAATCATGACCCGGATCAGCTACAGCCTAAACACCTTATTACGCGGGCCGCGTAAGATGACCCTTAGGTCTACGCGGGCCGCGAGAAACTCGTTTTCAGGCCCTATAAATGAGGAGCTCGGGCTTCAGTCCCAAATCGCTCAGTTTCTTTCTCTCTCAATGAATTTCTGAATAGATAACATAATTTCCGGGCATAATACCCCCCTAATTAATGAAGTTCTACCCCGATGTAAGTATCATAACCCCGGTTAAGTATTAGATACGCTGCCCGATTGATCTAAGGTTCCATAACGGCTGTCAGGGTTCTGCTCTACGTAGTCGTTGGAATACCGTCTCGGGGAGGGTATTACTAATGTAAATATAAAGGGTTATTATACTAACACGTGTGCATTGTGTAAATTATAGATAATCACCAGGAAACCTTAGAAGAAACCTAAGTCAGCAATGTAAGTAATCTCCCTTTTGTAAATTATTTTTACAAAACCTTAATTATTTTACAAAGTGATTAAGCAGTGATTGAGTCTTTGTAGTTCTTCAATTACTGCCGGTATGTTGGGGTTTTGTATACAAAATGTGGAACACGTTACCATTGGACAACGAGTTAGCCAATGTGTAATATGACCCACTAGTCAGGATTGACAATACTGAATGAGTAATTGTGTAGAAATAAACAATGTGATTGCTCTCAATACTGTTAATGGATAAAAATCTTCTTGATTAAACTGGGATTCACTCACCAGTATTTCCCACAGACAAATGTTTTTAAAACGAGTTTCAGGTAACAAAATTTAAAAGCCAAATTAGAAGAAAGCCAGCTGGAGAGCACTGACGGCTTGTAAAAAATGTGGCTATAAAGTTACCTAAAAGACGATGTTTTAAATTCAATAAAATAGGGTTTATCCCTATAAACATGTTGTAATAAGAAACTTGGATTTTACCCATGTGATTATTAATATAAAATATGGTGGGTTTACTCTGATAAATATTTCCTAACTACGGTCCTGATGAAATTTCCGCTGCCAAATTGATAAACGAAATGATACCACCAAAACTGGTATCGCGACTGCCCGTTCCCGGGACAGATAGGGGGCGGGGGTTGTGACATTAATAGATTATCTTAGTTATAGTATTAGGCCCCTCTTGTGAAGGCGACGTTACCCTCAACCTAGTGGTTTTAGTCAGCAGGGATACAATCCCACTAGGCCGGAATATTGAAAGATAATTAAGTAAGTTATTAATGCAAAATGTGGTGGGCCCCCTTCCAGGCAGCGGTCACCCTCAACCCGTTAGTCTGAGTCAGCAGGGATATAGTCCTCACGGGGTTGGTTTAAAGTTTTAACAGTAGTTTATGAATAAGGGGTTCAAGCGGTTTCTCACTCTTAGTCGGGCCAGTCATTCCCGGCCAATCCATGGAGTAGTACTAGACTTGAACCAGGTTCTCGCAGGATCTATACACTGAACGAGACATAGAATTACCCAACCACCCTTCTACCCCCTTCCAAGTAGTTAACGTGCTTTATATAGACCGTAAAAACACGAATATGTGAATAAACGACATATGAAGAATGGCTAAGTAGATTCGCCTTCAATATAAAAAACTAATTATTAAAGTCATTAATACTTTCCCAATTAAAAAGTTGCCAAAGATTGGAAATCATAAAAGAAATACATAAAAGATATGTCTTCACCAAGTGATGTAAGAATTTAGCCAAGCATAGCCTTTGTTTGACAAAGATTCTTACTATCAATCTTGGATCCCGAGACTACATACACACTCTAAAAGATTGAAAATGGATGATGGTGGTGGATGATGGTGTTGTAGTGGTGGTGGAGTGGTGGCAGGTGAAAGAGAAGTGGTTTACCAAGGGATTAGTTGAAGTGAAACCAAACATCCCTATTTATAGCTGAAAACATAACGTCCACCACGGCCCGTGCCCGCCTGGCACGGCCCCGTGGCCATCAGTCTCTCTCTTGTACATTAATTACAGTGTCAGACTTGTACTAACACGACCCTGTGTGTCAACGGCACGACCCGTGGCCAATGTACTTGTTGTACTTCTTCATATTCTGGAAATCCTAGAGTTGACCACGCCCCGTGTTACTTCAGCACGACCCCGTGTTGAGTTTGGAATTTGTCTTTTGTTGTTGTCTCTTTCTGTTGCAGTGAATTCCCACCGGGCACGGCCCGTGCTAGGTGAGCACGGCCCCGTGCCAGAGCTTCTATTTTTGTTATTTCTCGGGTTTGGATGTGGATGGGGGCTCGACAAGTTACGTCAATCCTTCTTTATTGTATTTTATGTTGGTTTTTGCTGTTATTTCGCTCCTTTTGTTCAATTAAGCTCTTTTAACCCTGTTTATTAGAAAGGAACAAAAAACACAAGCTTTTTCCAACATTAGTACTAAAAATGGTTGCTTTTACGCCGTATTTGATATAATTTAAATGTTGTATTTTAAGCACATCAAATACCCCCACACTTGAATCTTTGCTTGTCCTCAAGCAAAACTATTTATTGTGGCTCACACACCCATACAGAATGTGTAGAAGAGAAGGTTTTAGACTTGTCTTTAGAGTGTCAGGAATCCAAGTTCTAATTTATTTTGTTTTTATTTCATTTACATTCCTATTTGGTCATGACTTATTTGCAACACAATTTAAGAAAAAATATTTATTTTTAGGCATAGCATGCCTTTGTAAAATTCTTTTTGGTTATATACACGTTTTACACACCTCACAAGTAATCACTCAACACTCGGCCGAAAATGTTTAAGTGAGAACGCTCGTACCCAATTTGGAAATTACTCCTTCTATAGGCTGAACAAGTAATCAAACCTCCTCCTTTTTGACATTTTAATCCTTGTAGGTATCGAGAGAATTTTTAAAGGGTAGGCTAAGGCTCGGGTAGGTGTATTTTATTTTGAAAATTTTATTTTGTTGTGACTTAGTTAAAACTACATAATTATAAGCAATATAGTTTTTGCTTTTTATATTCTAAGTAGCTATATATATATATATATATATATATATATATATTAAAGAATGATAAATAAGTCACTTATTTTGTAATTTTCAAAAGTGTCGCATTTACTGAAAATAAAGGGTGTAAAGATAAAAATGTTGGATTTTTTTTTTGGTGATGGGTGGTTATTTTTGCAAAAAAATTTGCGGGTTTGAAAAACGAAAGGTTTTAAGGCACAAAATGGTTTGTCTAGGGGAAGTATTTTTTTTGGGAAAAACAAGGAAAACTAAAGTTTTTGGATGAAAACGGGTTTAATCCTAATCCCTCGGTCATTAATTTACTTAGATTAGCGTCGGTAAGGACTTGGGATGTATTGCTTTGGCAAGTTCTAGACTTGTAAAAACCAAATGGGCTATTCACACAAGAAACGAAAATTTGAGCGATTAGTATATATGTGTATTTATGCTCAATAAAGGCTCAAAACTCACTTTTTATGGGAAAAGGGTTGTAGTGTAAAAACTTACATATAAACAAGTCAAAATTTTACAATAATTTGTTAGGCCCATTTTTATAATTCTCTTAATTGGTTCTTTTTATCATGATGTTTTTAGGTGTAAATTAATAAAAACATCATTTTTAGAACTTATTTTCCTAACTTAAACCAAGATAAGTAAAACAAAGAAAATAAAGTTTTTGAAAAAGTTTGTAGGATCGTTGTTTGACCCGAACGAGTCGTTCAGAAGAGCTTTCTATCCGATTCAAAGGCGGAATCAATGAAACGGCTTTGGAAACAGCTTGATACTATATAATTTGTCACTTTGATTGAATATAATACTGATTACAACCTGGACAAATTTTGGCAGCACCTCGTTACAATTTCAGGAACCGTGCCAAATGAAAATGACAAGTACCCTATATATAGTGGTGGGATTCCGCTCGAAATGGACCAAAGCAGTTTTAAGCGGAATCAGATAGTTCTGATTTCGCTTGAAATGGTCTTGGTTCATTTCAAGCGGAATCACAACCTTAACCACTAAAAACTGTTTTTCGAACCTCGGGCACTGATAAACCTATCCTATCCTATTACATGATACAAGACGAAGTCAATAGACGTAGTGCACTAACAGATTCTGATGGTCTTGGTTCATTTCAAGCGGAATCACAACCTTAACCACTAAAAACTGTTTTTCGAACCTCGGGCACTGATAAACCTATCCTATCCTATTACATGATACAAGATGAAGTCAATAGACATAGTGCACTAACAGACTCCCCCTCGGATATTGACGAATTCTTCAGTGTCTAGTCTTCAGCATGACACATCTTCGGTCTTGATCATTCTGCCTTCTCATCCAAATTGTAACATTATAAGCATCCATCAATCCTTCTCTTCTTCCATCAGCTTCAGGCTCCCTCTTTCATCAAGCTTCCGTGCTTTGGGATCGTCACCTAGCTTTCCATCTACAAGCTCCTCCTTGCTTCAAGCTTGTCTTCAGACTCCCCCTTAGACTCTGCTCTCGGGATCGTAATCTGGACTATCTGCAATCACTCAAACATCTATAAATACAATGTTTTCATATTATCAATCAAATTCTCTAATCCACTCCCCATATCAACAAACTTCATTGATTTAGCAGCATTAAAGAATCCAACTCCCTCACAATTAATCATCTAAGTCCAAACTAATGACCTTGGAGATATCACAAACTGTTTTGATTTTTGATTTTTAATATTTCAAGTTTCAAATTAATGAACTTGTTTTATTTTCAGAAACACAATCAGATTACTTAGATTTTGAAACTCAGCACTCAGACATCGGTTGTCGAAAATAAAGCAGAATAAAAAATCCTTTTGTATTTTTCTGAAAATATAAAGCAGTAAAGTAATATGTTCAAACATATTTACAGAAAATATTTTTGTTTGAGTTTGCGTTAGAAGATCATATCAGATTTTGACAAGTCACAAGTACCGTTAAGCTTAGTTATACATTAAGAATTAAACAATTCACTTAGATTGTCGATATACTGATCCACTTTAAATTTTCATACAAATTTCAACTAATTCAGGATACGAATTTAGTGTTTTAAGAACTTAAACTCATTCATGTGTCCCACCTCTTGAATATACTCCCGTATCCAGATCCCAATATTCAGTCTTACAGGTGAATATACCACAGATGATATCTGTAAGGGGTTAGATGCGAAACCGTGAGAGCTCAGGTCAGAACTTCCGTTCAGCAGAGAGATGACGGTTCGACTTTAGGTGTGTCCCCTTTAGAGGATCTTTTGTTTCAACAACAATGACTATCAATTTTATTGTTTCATCAATTTGCTGAGGGCTGCGCTATATTTCAAGCAATGCGAAAAGTATTATGCGGGGACTAAGCCATTGCTTCCGCAAAATCAGAAGTCCCAGAATAATACCCTAGATATCACTAAGTATAAAGACCTAGTATCTCAGAAAGAGGGACCTTTCAAACGAGATTTCAGGGGTTACCTTTATATCCAAGTAGTGTTCCCCACGAAATAAACAAGTTTGAATTTATGTTTATATCCCGAAAAAGTTTACTAAATGTATAAAAATCTACCGACACATCCACGGTGAGATCGTTTAACACATTTTAACTTTCCAATTCTTTAGCGTACTGTAACTGTCTACTGATGTACTATCATTTCCTCTTTTTACACAAAACTCAATTTTGAATTTTATCATGTTTTTGGCTTTTTCAAAATTTTCAAATGTTTTTGTATTTTCTGACAACAATATATCTCCCCCTAAAATGTAAAATCATTTAAAGAAAATTTGACAACCAATACTGATAGCTTTGTCTCGCCATCCATTTTCTGCTAAAAGTGCTCTGTTTTGCAGAAAAACTAATATAAAGTACCCCCATGATTTACAACCCATTGATTTTTAACAGTTTGAAAATCGTTTTTCAATCTTGTGAAAGTAATCATGTTTGTTCAGCCGTGAGGGTTTCGGCGTATTCAAGCAACATTTTTTTTTATTTTTTTATTAAAAAACGATAAACTCCCTGTTCAACCAAACCAGGGTTCAGCAACCTCTTCCTGTGCCAGGCTGCCCCAACTTTCATTCTCACAGTCTTCAGATTTGTTGAGCACCTGCACATTCAAACTATTTCAATTACTTAAACAATTTATCCCAGGTCTGTTGGACCTTAGGCATTTCAACACAATATTCATCATGTAGCTTTGGAAAATCTTTCTCATCAAAAACTTTTTCAACTTTGACTTCAACTTTTTCATCTTTTACCAAAATTACTTGTTTCTTAGCACTCCATTTTTGACCTTTCGGAGTACCTCTTTTGTAAAAATGTGAATCTTTTTGAACATTTTGTTTTTGATCAACAACTTTTGGTTTCCAAAACTCTTTGGGTTTTGTCATATCAACAGATTTTTGCCAACTTTGCGTTGTTCTAAATCTGGGTGTGTGAAAAACCTGTGTTTGTCTTGAATCAGACCTAATCTGTTTTGGTTTCCAAGTTTGATTTGAAGCAAACTTGTTTGTGTTGTACCTCCAAGTTTGTTTTGAATCAAATTTGGCTGACCTTTGTTTCACACCCTCAGATTTTTGTTTCTCAATATTTTCAGGCTTCTTTTTGTCAACATCCACAGGTTTTAGATTCGGACACTTTCGTGCAAGATGTCCAATTTGATCACACTTGAAACATGTTCTCTTGGACACATCTTTGACCTATGGTTGTTGCCTTTTCTTTTGAGCACAAAACTCTTCAATAAACTGTTGTCTAAATTTGAGTTTTTCCTCTTCTTCAAAGCTTTTTCCTTGAACAAAACTCATTTTTGCCTGAGAATTTGGCACTTCACTTTTCTTCCAATTTTGTTTCTTTTTATAACCCAACCCAGCCTTCATGTTTTTCTTCTTGAAACCAGATTTGTTATAAAAAGTTTTCTTGTTTTTCCCATCAAATTTTGAAATTTTTGACTTTTCAATCTCAACCATCTTAAAAACTTTATCAATTTTCTCTGAAATCACATTCTGAATCGGGAATACAACATCTAAGAATAGTTTGTCCGATCCAATCATGGTGTAAACCAATGCTTTTGAATCATCATTCACAACTTTCTCATATTTTATGTTTTTCAGATACTCATCATGAAAATTACCTTCATTTTCATCCTGGGATTCAGACTTACCTTTTGTAGACTCATCTTTTAAAACACTATTAACAACCTTACTTACCACATCTGAATCATCAACTTCATCAGATTTGGTGTAAGTCACATCGATACTTTCAGGTAATTGGTCAACTATGTTCAAACCTTTTGCCACCTTTTCCTCATCATAAAAAGTATAATTGTTTCTCAATGGTGGTGGTACCTGATGAAATTATGAACAAATACCTTTTTTGTTCTTGTCAGTATCTTTGTCATCTGGTGTGATGTTGAAAATGCGTTCGTGAATGTACGGAGAGTTATGATAACTTTGAAGTTTGGTAACAACCTTTTCTTTTCAGCCAAAATTTGTTTAAGATTAGCAAGTTCATCAACACATTTGTTTAATTCAGGTTGCTTTTCTTTAAACTTTCTCTCATACATTTCTTTAATGACTAAAGTTTCAGACAATCTTTGGTCAAAACATTTGACTTGGCTCTTCAAAGTATCATAAGCCTCTTGTACTCTCTGACTCGACCACTTTAAAGAATCATACTCTTTTTGAAAATCTTGAAATTTAGTTTCTTTTTCAACACAATCAACACATTTTGCTGTACACATTTGTCTATAAACATCATTATCCTTTTCAAGACCTTGACATTTCTGTGTCAATTTTTCAACTTTTAGTTTCAAAATTTCTTCTTTTTCAATCATTTCTTTACATTTTATTTTGAAAACATTTTCAAGTTTGTTTGTTTCAATATCTTTTGTTTTGATTAATTCATCTTTTTCAATACAGGCTTTGCACATTTCTATGCAATTCCTGCACTTGTTTTCATTGTTATCAACAATTTCAATATTTGATAGATCAGAAAATTCACTTACCTCAGTCTCTTTCAGCACCGGTTTTTCTGTTTCAACTTTCTGATATTCCTCCTTCTTCTCTTCTTCTTCTACTTTCTGTTTTTCTTCACTCTTCTGTTCTTCTTCAGCAGTAAGCTTTGCAGTAATCTTCACTTCTTCAACCAGCTTTTTCAACTCTTCTTCTTTTCTCTTCTTCATTTCTACCACCTTTGGGAGACTCGCTTCATAAATTTCCTTTATCTTGTTTAACAAATCCGGAAAATATTCTTTATCAGATAACCTTCTTGTGTTGAAAGTGGCCTGACTTGGAAACAAATTTGTTACTGCTTCAAAATCCACCTTTGATGGGTCAACAACCGGATTACCCCATGGATCCATGTAACATTCTAATTCGTCATTCCATCTTTTTTCTCTCTGGCTTCTTTGAATGATTCTCTGAATTTTTCAATTTCCCATCTCGCATAATCTCTTTTCCACCATAGATCATGATCAACATTGGCCACAAATGCATATCCAACTGCATCTTCTTCAGGGAGAACTTGACTCCAGTCATAACCTTCATCGTCATGAATAACTGCCAAAGCTCTTGATTTTTCTTCAGGCTGTTTTAATCTGGGAGGTTCAGATTTGTTCTGATGATAGATTGCTTTCTTGTAATAATCTTCCTTGAACGGATTAGCAGTATCATCAGCATAAGCATTCCTGCACTCACGTTTAAAGTGACCTTTCTGTTTGCATTTAAAGCATGTCACTTTGGACTTGTCAAAGCCTAACTTGGTAGAAGGTCCACCAATAGGCTGCCTTTCGGTAATTTCCATAAAACGTTGTGCCCTCCTCACTGCGCTGGCCATACACCATTGTATATCGATCAATTCCATCTCCTCAGGATCGATTTGATCGTAATCTTCCTTGGTTAGGTTGGTGTTGCCTATTTTCCCTGCAACGAGACTTTCATACGACTCTAAAACAGATGCTAAGAATACCATCTGTTCCTTTGCAGACTCCTCATTGAAATTTTGAGTATTCTTCAAATCTACAACAATGTTGCATTGGAATACATTCTTTGATGCAGATTGGCTCAATGTTGTTGAAAAAGATCCACTGTGAAAACCACTGTGAGGACTTTCATTGTTTACAGAATTTGAGTTTTCTGCAGAAAATGCTGTTCTTGGAGACCCAGCCTGTGGTAGATTTCCTCTGTAGTACAGCTCCACATTCTGCTGATGAGCTGAATTGTTGACTTTAGATTTCTTGATTTCCAACTCATGGCTTTCTAGTCTTTCGATCAGCAAATCCACTGTCAAATCTTCAGATTTGATTGTGTTCTTCAACATCAAGGCAAAGTATTGCCAATCCATCTCATCTGACAATGAGTCAAACAATTTATCAACCAGCTCCTCTTGAGTGTATGTGATTTTGTGTCTGGCCAACTCCATCTTTAGATGCCCAAATCTCTCGATCATTTTACAAACAGATTCATTTTTCATACAACCAAATAAATCAAACTCTTTACGTAACAGTTTCTTTTTGTTTTTCACAATTTCAGAGGTACCTACACATTTTCTCTCTAAAGCTTCCCATAAACTCTTCGATGTTTTCTCTTGTTCAAGTAGCGAAATAATATCTTGTCTCACTGACTGTTTTATCAATGTAATCATTTTGTATTCAGCTACAACATTTTTTATATCTATTTCTGTGAACTCTTTTTCATCTACTAACTCTCCTCCTTCTTTTACTGGTTCTGTATATCCGTATTTTAGTTTTAACCAACATTCAGGAGCAAAAGCTTTTACCCAACCCTCAAATCGGTTTTTCCACCAGTTATAATCTTCAATCTTCATTAATTTCGGTGGTTTCTGTTGGCTTCCATGCATATTCTCATACTTCAAATTCTCTGAAATCTCTCTTGAATATTCTCTCATATCAGATCTTCTTTCTGTCGATTCTGAAGTGAACGCGTTGTAGAATGTGTTGTAAAATTCTTCACTGCTGCTCGACATCTTCAAACAATTTCACAATTTGTATATCTTCAATCACCTGGACAAACAAACAAACACAATCAGTTTAAACAATATCAAATAATCTGAAATAAACTGACACTCGGTTGTCGTGAAATGATCTCGACACATAAATTTCACTTTCAAGCGAAATCAGATGTTCAAGCGGAATATTGATCTCAAGCGAAATCAGAACTTTTGAAGCGAAATCACTTTGTGAAGTTCAAGCGAAATCAGGTCTTTTAGACAGACAACCACTTTGAAGCGAAATCAGGAAAATATTCTCAAGCGAAATCACTTGAATAGCATTTTGGAGCGGAATCAGCTGGTTTTTCAAGCTGAATAGCAAGCTGGAGCGGAATCAGAAGACACTCGTTCAAGCGGAATCACTTCTTAGTCCATTTTTACCACTTTTTAGACTGAATTTTATCCTGAAATCCTCAAGGGTTTGTTAAAATGTAGTTTTGTACAATCTATGAAAAACTCAGGCCATTTTGACCGTAGAAACTTGTTCAGATTGGAAAAGAAGGTGTAGAAGTCAGAAAATTGATGATATCAAGCTAAACTCTTCTTCCTGAGCTCTGATACCACTTGTAGGATCGTTGTTTGACCCGAACGAGTCGTTCAGAAGAGCTTTCTATCCGATTCAAAGGCGGAATCAATGAAACGGCTTTGGAAACAGCTTGATACTATATAATTTGTCACTTTGATTGAATATAATACTGATTACAACCTGGACAAATTTTGGCAGCACCTCATTACAATTTTAGGAACCGTGCCAAATGAAAATGACAAGTACCCTATATATAGTGGTGGGATTCCGCTCGAAATGGACCAAAGCAATTTCAAGCGGAATCAGATAGTTCTGATTTCGCTTGAAATGGTCTTGGTTCATTTCAAGCGGAATCACAACCTTAACCACTAAAAACTGTTTTTCGAACCTCGGGCACTGATAAACCTTTCCTATCCTATTACATGATACAAGACGAAGTCAATAGACGTAGTGCACTAACAAAGTTTGGGGTGTTTAGCGGTTCCAAACGAGTTATGTGTAAGGCGTGTTTTAGGACAAGTGATTCAAGGTTTTAACCTCCCCCCACACTTAAATTACACATCGTCCCCAATGTGTCCCAAAAAGGATTTATTTAGGATGAATGCGTAAAAAGTGCGGAAAAAATACAAAATTTCGCAGTTACTGGGCACTAGACACGGGGGTGTGTTGGATGAACACGGCCCATGCTCAAAGTGCTAGTTACTGGGTTTTTAGAAAACTTACAGTGGAGTGAGCACGGGGTCGTGCCTGGTCGGCATAGCCCGTGTCACTTTTTGGAGAAAAACTTTTTGACATCAGTGGACTGGGCACAGGGGGCGTGTTGGGTGAACACAGCCCCGTGCTGTTTCTCTGTTTAAGTTAAAAATGCAGGTTTTTGACGTTTAGCTCCTGGTTTCCAGGCTTAGGGACCACTATGTTTAGTGTGTCTAAGCCTCCCATGGTACCTACGTTCTACAATACTACCACAACACAACATAATACAACAAAGCCAACATAAAACCTAGATTACAAGTGTTTACGTTCAACTACCACCACATCAACAAAACATAAAACAAAATGCAGAAAATAAAAGGATGAGAGATTTAACCTACACGATAACCATGTCGCCCACCACCAACGCCGCCTAATCAGAATCCATCCGCTGCCCTTCATCCTCCTCATCCTCCTCATCGTCGTCTCGAACCACCATATGATCCCGGATGTAGGTGATATCATTTTGCATGGAGAGGATGTTGAGTTCCATGCCGCCTATCTGGGTGCTTTAGCTTTGGCGTAAGCTGTAAGCAATTTTTGAGACTTGGAGGGTTTCTTGCATAATGTTATACAAATTCATAAGGTTAGGAAAATCAGCCCCTCCTTGAGATGAAGACCCCGGGAATTGTCCGAGACGAGGACGGTCGGTATATCTTCGATTGCCAATATCATGTCCGGGTCGTTTAGATTCCAAGCACGACCTCTTGCATCCTTAAAGCACATGGTATCGTCGGGGCAATTAATGATGAGATTCATACTGGGGCAAACCGCGAGACCAAACTTGGTAGTACCGACACCCTTTGTGAACGATGAAGGAGTTTGCTGAATGAAGTGCTTGAATAACTTAGCGATTCATCCCCCGAAAAAGATCAGCGTTCGGGTGTCCGTGGTGGGGTTGGCAGCCATGTTCCTGAGCAAGATGTGGGCGACATTGATGGGTTGGTGAGTTACGAGACAATAGAGGACAGTAAGCTCCTGTCAATTCACCACCCCACCACTGTTATCCCTTTGGCACAAAGAACCACTGAGGACTCTATGAATGTAACGTATGAGAGGGTCCCTTATCATTGTGTTCTTGGTTGAACTTGGGTTGTATGGTCCATCCCCAATCAATGCCCATGCAGCCTGGCGGAGGTTGTCCGGTAGTTCAAGAAGGGCTTCAATAAACTCTGGTTCATCCGCGTCCTCTTTGGCATATAGGCCGATGTTGATGTCGAATTAGATGACTGAAATGCTGTACCATTCTGCCCCGCATCTAAACTTTATATCATCTGAGTCAAACAAATCCGGTTCAGTCCTTTTGAACTTTAGTGTGCTTAAGAACTCCATATTGTATTGATGTATGGACCAGAGCCGGGTTTCTAGAAAGATTCGTAGTGGACCAGTCACTAGTGCATCCTATCTCTCCCTTTGTCCTACGGTCTCGAGCGTGTCATAACAAACCTGCCTCAGGGGCTCTTCATGACGCGCTTGCAAGGTTTCGATTCGTGTTTGGTACTCCAACTCACAAGTTTTGAACCTCAGAAATTTGTGTGGAGCCATCCTGCAAGAAAGAACCAGTAAGACGGTTGATACGCTCGAAAAATACGTAAAAATACGATATCAAAGGGTTTGGACAAGGCCCCGTGTCTGAGGTTTCAGGTTGGGCACAACCCCGTGCTGAGACCGCACGACCCCGTGTCCAACAGTCTTTTTCTCCAAAATTTAAGGTTTTCGAGCCGGCTTCGAAAAATTCAAAATTTTTGGTTTATTAGCAGCGGTTTACCCCAATTAAGAAACCCAAATAATCGTTTTTACAGAAAACGCCCGTTTACCTTTCCGATTTTAAGATTTCCCTTCAAGAACAACGATTTGGTTGAAAAAGTGTGAATAAATCGATTTCCTCAACAATGTTCAGACATTTACTTTCAAAATCACTAATATTAACTACTACTAACAAGATTTAAACAAAAATTCGAGATTGGCACGGGTCTAGTTCAAGAACCCTAGATCAAACCCGAATTTTTGGGGTTAAACTACATGCAAATCGTTAAACTAACTATCATGATGTTAGAGTCATACCTTGTAGTCGAATTGGAGTGATTGAACGTCAAAAACCATTGGAAAATCGGCAGGAACCGGTGTCTCCAGAGAAACGGGTCGTGTTGTGTTTGAAAAAGTGAAGACTGAAGGTTTCATATCCCAACAGTTAGTCGGCCACGGCCCCGTGCTGTGTCCTTATTATTTTGTGGTATCTGGGCGTTTGGGCACGGGGGCGTGTCAGGTGGGCACGACCCTGTGTTCAGACTGCCAGTGAACTTATGTTTATTTTTTTATTCGTGCAAGTGTGGATGACTGTTTTTCTGTTATTCCTTTGGTACTTACCTGTTTTTCTTTAAGTCTTCATGGTTGATGCTTTCCAATTGTTCCTACAAGATGATTAAAAAGAAAAATATGCAAAATAAACAAATAAACATTTGATCGTTTTACCGATCATATATCCACCTCTTGAAGATCCATTTCAATTTCCACATCCTCGATGAAGACTCGATAGAGTTTAAGCTTTTGTCTGTTTACCTTGAAGGGTACACCGTTTGGAGGCTTAATTTCTACCGCTCCATGTGGAAAGATTTGGATGATGGAGAAAGGTCCCGTCCACCTTGACTTAAGTTTATCCAGAAATAATGGAAGCCTCGAATTAAACAATAGCACTTGATCCCCCTCCCGAAATTCTTTAGGTTTGCTTATTTTTTCATGTATATTTTTCATGCGTTCCTTGTAAATTTTGGAATTAGAATATGCTTGATTTCTTAATTCTTCTAATTCGTTTAATTGATAGAATCAATTGTTCCCAACAAGTTCTTGGTCTAGGTTTACATTTTTTTAATGCACAATAGGCCTTGTGAGCAATTTCTACCGGGAGGTGACAATTGTTCCCATAGACGAGCTTATATGGGGTGATGCCTATTGGTGTTTTGTAGGCGGTTCGAAAGGCCCATAAACCGTCGTCTAATTTATCCGCCCAATCTTTCTTGTTTTGACTTACGGTTTTCTCTAAGATTCTTTTTAGCCCTAGATTTGTTACTTCGGCTTGACCGTTGGTTTGAGGATGGTAGGCGGTTGAAGGACGGTGATAGACCCCATATTTTTCTAAAATTTTGTATAATTGATGATTGCAAAAGTGGGTGCCTCTATCACTAATTTATGCCTTTGGAGCACCAAAATGAGAAAATAGTTGTTTTAAGAATCTTATCATAACTCTACCATCGTTGGTTGGAAGAGCTTCGGCCTCAGCCCATTTGTACACGTAATCAACTGCTACAAGAATGTATTTGTTACCTTTTGATGGTGGGAAAGGTCCCATAAAATCCATGCCCCAAACATCAAATATTTCACAAATAAGAATGCCTTTTGAGGCATTTCATTTCTTGTTGAGATATTACCTGTTCGTCAGCATGCATCACAAGTTTGAATGAAATTGTATGCATTCTTATGGATGGTTGGCGAATAAAATCCTGAATCGAGTACCTTTCGTGCGGTGCTTGCGACTCCATGATGTCCTCCATACGATCCTTCATGACAATGGAGAAGAATTTGTCTTGCTTCTTGACCATGGACGCATCTTCGAATAAGTTGATAAGCATATATTTTAAAAAGATATGGGTCTTCCCAAAAATAGTGTCTTACATCGGCAAAGAATTTTTGTCACACCCTGACTTTTGCGGAAGCGTGATTATGTGTGACTTGCTTAATATCATTGCATTCAACCATAACAAACAACTATATGATAAAACCAAAGATGTTCATCCATAGATTAAGTTTTAAAGCATTACAAACAACATTGTCTTAGAATCCAAACACAGACTTCAAACCATATTACAAACCATTGGAATTGTTTAGAGTTCCATAAGGACTTGACAAAAGACACTATTAAAAACTAGGCTTTGAATTATGTATCTTATCCAGGATAAGATACACACTCCAAACCCTTCTACACCGGATGACATCTTTTATTTCAAACAACACTTGAAAACTTCCAAACGCCCGCCAGATCCACATTCAGTTTCCTGAAATACATGTAGTTTGAAAACATCAACAGAAGTTGAGCGAGCTCATGTGTTTGTATGTGAGCTCGTAATAAACTTTGAAACCATAGTATGTATGTGTTTGTAAACCCCGGTATGAAAGCAACAAGGAAAACAGATCCATTAATGGTTTGCAAGGCCATTAATATGTGTGCAACGGCGTAGGAAGGCTCAAACCTAGCAGATTTTGTACCGGGCTTCCGGCTGGAAGACATAGTCACCTCATGGGCCAAATCCCGGTCCTCATGGGTGTGGGCTCGCTACACCCAAATAGATCTATCACTCATGTCCCTCGGTCCTTATACGAGGATTAATGGTCTTTAGTGTGCGCCTACCCATTCACATGATCTAACAATACCTTCCTTAGATAACCATACCATATGTAAACATTTGTAAATATTTTGTAACATGTACTTCATCCCCGAAGTTATAAAGCGAAAACAGTTAAGAGAAAAGGGGGACATGAACTCACAATCTTGCGTTCTTCGTATTCAAATGTAACCTAAAGCTGCTACTCGTGTGCACGACTACCTACAACGTACTACGGTTTATTAGACGAGCGGGTCGTGCCTTGACTTAGTCTTAATTAGTGTCTTTGAGTTACGCTTCCTTGTGTCTTCAATATTATTCCAAGTTATATAATTATTTGTTAAAATAATAAATATTTTAACTTAAATTATATTTATTAAATTTTGGAATAATTGTTAAAATAATATATTTTAACTTGTCACATTTATGTAATTGTACATGTATAACTTCCTAAGGATGGGTGTATTCATACCCGTATTCTTAACCTTGTGTATTTTTTCCAAGTGTTGGTGGCGTATTTCGGTGTATAATTGTACGTACTAGAATACATATTTTTATTGTGTTTATTAAGTATTCTTATACTTAATTTTTGTATTTATTTTTCCAGAATAATACTCTTAATAAAAATTCACCAATATATATTCTCAAAATATATATTTTAAGAAATATTACATAGAAAAAATTATTTATAATTTTTCCTTTGGCAAAAATATTTATATTTTCTTATAAGTCCTAAAATAATATATTTTTAAGTCTAACTTGAAAAATATATATAAATCCATTTTTCACCCAAAAATAATATGTTCCAAGTTTATTTAAGAAAATATATATTTTCTCCCAAAAATAATATATCTTCTAATAATTTCAAGAAAATATATATTTTTTACTTACCAAAAAATAATATATTTTCTTCTTGTAAAAAATATGATATATCTTTGTAGTAATTGTAAAAATCATATTTTCGTTCTCTTGGTGTCCAAAATACCAATTACCAAAATATACTTATAAACTTATTTCCGGAATATTTATGTAAGTTATATTCCTTGTTCGGTTTCTCCAATATTTTGGGTATGAATTATATTTTTATTTCTTGGAATTTTGGTAATATTTTGTATTGTAATTTCTTGGTATTTTGGTGAGTTATATTATTTCAAGTCCTAAAATAATATAACTAATACACATAATATACAAATAATCACACACATGGTGACATCTAAATATATACTCTCCTAAATACATATTTAGTCACTTTTATTATCAAAAAACAACCTCCAATAATTATAATTTTTGTAACAAAAATTATGGCAAACTTTATATGAAATTCATGGTTTAAAATATACTTGTAAATATTTGTTTAAAAATATTTTTCTAAGTGTTAAATTTCTAGAAAATTTTTGCCATAGTTTCCCCTTAAAAATGGAGGTTTCCAAGCTTTCAAAGCATATCATTTTCTTTTATAAATCACCGCAATCATCAATAAATTTGCCAAAATCATGCCAAAATCACTACTTCATGAACTTGAAAATTTACAAAAAATTGTAGTAACTTACTAGTGTGTTTAGTAGGCTTAGTTACCCTTTAAAGTGTGGTTATTTATTTAAAAACATCATTGTTGAAGAAGTTAGATGTTTACAACTTGTAAATAAATTTTCTAAAAATATTTCTTCTTGAGTTTTTTCTTGTTAAATACATGATCCTACACTTGATTAACCACTAAAAATATGGTTATTTTCTTTAAGAACCAAGTTGATATAAATCTTGTATTTTTAACTTGGTTTCTTGAAAAAAATCATTCTTAAAATCATAGATTTACAAGACTTTATATTCACTTAGATCATCATTTTACAAGAAAAACAATTTACACTTCAAGTTCATGATTTACACAAGGATGATCTACAACATAATCATCCTCTCATCTTGCTAGATTATGTCTTTAATCACCATCTAGCAAGATCACTTGATGTTTAACATCAATAACATGAGCAATCAAGAATCAACAAGCATAACAACACTTAAACAACATGATTTCTTATGATTTTAGTCTTATGTTTAAGTTTCATGTTCAAGATTCATTGTGTTCTTCAAGATTATCAACTTATATCATCTTTTAACCAACTTCATAAGATGTAAAAATGGATGGAGATGTTCTTACTACTAGCTCAAGGCTAGGGATGATCACAAGATGAAGAAGAGGTGGATAAAAGCTTGTATGAGAGGTCCTTCAACTTCCAAGAGTTCCTAGCTTCCTTGTATGGCTTCTTACACCTTTGTATATGTATGGAATGGATGGAAGATGATTGATGATGGTGGTTATGTGGGTGGTTGTGTTCGGCCGAAGGTAGGAGAGGGGTAGGGGTGCAAATGAGCCGAGCTACTCGCGAGCTACTCGAGCTCGGCTCGAAAAAAAGCTCGAACGAGCCGAGCTTAAACGAGCTCGAGCTCGAGCCCGAGCCTAAAAACAAGCTCGTTTAGTAAACGAGCCCGAGCCTGAGCTTCGCTTATCGAGCTCGAGCTGGCTCGCGAGCCTAATCGAGCTTTCTGTTTATATATTTTTTATTAATATATTAAACATATATTTATATAATAATAATTACCATTTATATAATATAAAAAAATAACTAAATTATATGTATAATAATAATTATAATTAATATAAATTAATTAATAAATACGAAACGAGTCGAGCCCGAGCCGAGCTCGAGCTTGAAAAATTACCTTCGAGCCGAGCTCAAGCTCGAGCTTTCATATGTTAAACGAGCTCGAGCTCGAGCCTGGTCGAGCTCGGGCTCGACTCGGCTCGTTTGCACCCCTAGAGAGGGGGAAGAAGAAAAGCTCAAGTGTGAAGTGTTGAAATGAGAATGACGAGTTCAAGTTCTAGTGGTTAATTCTTATAACTTCCAACACTTGTTTAACTAATGGTTTATGTGTTATAAAAGAAGAAACATAATGTAATATATTAATCAAATAAAATCACTAGTGGGGCCACCATGTTGGCCGTAAATAGGTGGGGGGAGGTCTAGATTAGGGTGTAATTGGTAATTAGTTTACATGGTTGAAATCTAAGTATATTAGCTAGGTGTTTAGTTACTAGATGTTATATAGTGTGTTATGATGTTCGGGGACTGTTGGTGCATATTTGTGACAACAACTTAGATTTGGTCTTTGGATATCTTGTAATTAGTAAAACGATAAACAGTTAGCGGGTTTAGCTTTGTAACAGTTAATTAAGAGAGATTGGGCCTAACCAAACCCACATTTGGGGGATGGTTTGCGAAATGGATCCGCACAGCTCACGGGACCTACAGGGACCATAACTAGCTTGGTAATGTTAAAACAATGCTTCTAGTGAAAATTTGGTGTTTCGGGTAGTGTCCGGTTGTTCGGTTGGTTACTGGTTCGTTAAGGTGCTAAACTATACAGTTTAGTGAACTTTATGTTACCTTTTGTGACAGTTTTGATTCCCGACACTTAGGAAAGCATTCTGGACCATTTAGCCATATTTCTGCATGATATTCAAGTGTTTAAATGCTGATTTTTGCTGATTTCTGCAGAATTCTGCAGTTTATGTGAGTTTTAGGCACTTTCCGGTACTTAAACTATCACTAGGAATGCAGTTTTGTGATCTTTACTTTCCTACACACTATACTAGTGTAACTCTTGGTTTCTGGCACAATCTGTGTCTCAATACCATGTTTGTCTATATACTGAACTCCGTCAGCATTTTTCTGATTTGTCTGATAACTGTGCTAACTTTGTTTCGTGCATCAACTGAATCAATAAAGTTTGCATGAAGTAATGATATGACAATTGCAATATATGATGCACATGTATGTTTATGGAAATAATCAGAAAGCAGTTCATGTCATAAATTGAAATTCAGCATAGTCATTATGTCATAATCATTGTCTAATCATTGTACGGATACATGCAAATTTGACATTTGTCACAATTTTTTTCTTTGTTGATATAACCAACCCTTGACTTAAATGCCACTAGCGAGGTAGTTAGCATAGTAAGTGTACCATGGTTCTTCTTGATGTTCAACCATTTCCAAAGACTCGGTGGGGAACTTTTCATTGATGAGCTCTTCTCGAGTCGACTCCAAAGTGGGATCTTCTAAGTGTGAAAAATGGTCGGTGGCGGTATTTTCGGCTCCTCGTTTATCTTTTATTTCAATGTCGAATTCTTGGAGGAGAAGAATCCACCGGATCAAACTTGGTTTGGCATCTTGTTTTTTGAAAATGTATCGAATGGCGGCGTGATCCGTATAGACTATTGTTTTAGAAAGAACAAGATAGGAATGAAATTTATCAAAAGCAAATACTACGGCTAGTAACTCTTTTTCGGTTGTTGTATAATTTTCTTGAGCATCATTAAGAGTTTCAACTGCATAGTATCTTGGGTGAAAATGTTTTTCTTTTCGTTGCCTAGAACGGCTCCAACTGCAAAGTCACTTGCATCGCACATAATTTCACATGATAATTTCCAATTGGGCGCTATCATGATTGGTGCATTGACTAACATTTCTTTTAGGGTTAGAAATGCTTTGTTCCGTTACTCGTCAAAGACAAATGGTGCGTCTTTTTCAGGTAATTTTGTTAGAAGTCTAGAGATTTTTGAAAAGTCTTTGATAAATCGCCTATAAAATCCGACATGCCCTAGGAAACTTCGAATAGCTCGAATGGAGGAAGGTGGAGGTAATCGGGAAATAGTGTCTATTTTGTCCCGATCCACTTCCATTCCTTCGCTTGAGATCTTATGACCGAGTACTATTCCCTCCGTTACCATGAAATGGCATTTTTCCCAATTAAGGGCGATGTTAGTTTCTTCACATCGAGATAACATTCGTTCAAGGTTATCGATACATTGGTCATATGTATTTCCAAAGATAGAAAAATCATCCATGAACACTTCCATAGTTTTTCTATCATATCATGGAAGATGGCCACCATGCAACGTTGAAACATAGCGGGGGCATTACGTAGACCAAAAGGCCTGCGTCGATAAGCAAAAGTTCCATAGGGACATGTAAAATTTGTTTTTTCTTGGTCCTCCGGTGTTACTGGAATTTGAAAATAACCGGAGAAACCATCGAGAAAACAATAAATTTATGACTGGATAGTCTTTCTAACATTTGGTCAATGAAAGGTAAAGGAAAGTGGTCTTTCCTTGTTGCTTCATTTAACTTACGATAGTCGATACAAACTCTCCATCCGGTGACGTTCTCGTTGGTATTAGTTCATTTTTTATTACCGTCATACTTCCTTTCTTTTTAACTACTTGGACGGGACTTACCCATGGACTATCGGAAATGTGGTAGACAAGTCCGGCGTCTGGTAGCTTGATGACTTCATTTTTAACCACTTCTTGTATGTTTGGATTTACTCTACGTTGTGGTTGTATTACCGTTTTATAGTCATCTTCCATTAAAATTTTGTGGGTGCACATGGATGGGTTGATGCCTTTGATATCCATGAGCCTCCATGCGATTGCATTTTTATGTTTTTTTCAAAAGCTTTATTAATTTTTCTTTTTCAAAAAGTGTTAGTTTAGAAGAAATGATGACGGGGAACTTACCATGTTCGTCTAAAAATGCGTATTCTAGACCTTTTGGTAGTTCCTTGAGTTCAAGTGGCGTTGGGTCTTCAAGAGACCTCTTATTTTCTTCTTTAATAGAGTCGATGGCCAAAAAAGTTTGTTCTATGACCACTTCCTCTTCTACGAATTCTTCTTCTTCTTCTTCCGTATCGTGTGGTTCCGCTTCATCTTCAATTAGGGGGTCGTTATCATGAATTGGATATTTAATTGATTGGTCAATATCGACATACCTTTTGTCGACCTCTAATTGAAGTGGGAGATTGTTTTGCTTCCGTTGGGTCAAGGCTTGATAGGACTTTAGAAATGGTTGTCTCAACATGAGGGGGCATCATCTAAGATGACAAAGTCGGTTGGGACTACCTCTTGACTTGTTTGAATTAACACATTTCCGACCCTTCCCATGGTATTAATCGTTTTGCGATTTGAGAGAAAATTAGGAATTTTAAGAGGAGAAAAATCATTAGTACCCAATTTTTGAAAATATAGTTTGGCATTACGTTAACGCAAAGATCTTTATCAATTAGCACATTACTAACAAAGACATTTTTGAAAAAAAACATGGTACCGGTTTTATGTTCATTTCATGATATTCATCTTTTATTAGCGAAGTTTGATCATTTGTTAACGTGACGCTTACTATTTCTTTGATTTTAGTAGAAGTGTTCAACTCTTTTAAAAACTTAGCATGTGAAGAAACCAAACAATGATTTTCAAAAGAAGGTTGTAAAACGTGAATTTTCGAAAAAGTTTGATCTATTTTAGAATCGTTAGTTTTTGACTTACCTTCTTTTTAGGTTGGTTCATGCGTGAGTTTTTCATTTTGTTATTCTATTTTTACCTCTTTGATTATTACCTCTTTAGTACAAAAAGCCACTTCTTTTTCTCTAGATCTTTTAAGAAAGAGTTCTACATTTTTGAGACCTTGTATGAGTCTTTCGGCTTCGGGAGTGATTGTTGGTGGTGTGCCGTAAGGTTCAAACGGATTGGCATCTGATGAAACAATGGTTAACCGGGGTGGTTAACACACTGATCTCGTCAAGTAGGGTTAATCCCTTCTTTCCGAGGACTGCTGGCTGGAACGTCTGCTGGTTGATCTCCTGCACAAGGAAACAAACCCTGACTCGTAACAAGGAGGATGGGGTGGGGGTTGCTCCTTGTTACCACTCTCCGGCGTGAGAATCAGTAATTTGCTTGGGAAGCAAAGTGTGATAGTAGTAGTGGTGAGAGTTGTGAAGAGATACCTCAAACCTGGTTTGGGATAGCTATTTATAGCCGAGGAGTGAAGGAGGGTAGTTGAGTAGCTAGCCTGACATCGCACAGCCTCCTGTAGGTGTGTCAGGCCTGTTGGTTACGGTGGTGATGCCACGTCTTGCTGTGGTGTCAGACTGTTGCATACATGTGGGATGACAGGTGACTGTTCTCAGTGCCACTTGCACTGTGGTGTCAGACCCACTTGCCTTGTTGGCAGGATGCAGTGCCAGGCCGCATCGCTGGTTGCGGTAACTTATGTTGTTCCCGCGTTCTTGTTCTGGCCAAGATGTATGTGGGATGCGGTGCCGTGCCGCATCGCTGCTTGGTGACTGTTACTTTTGTCCAGATCCCTTGTCGTGACGAAAATGTTCATAGGATGCGGTGCCAGGCCGCATCGCTATGTGTAACATCCGTTTTCGTATTTAAGGTAAGTCTTCTCATCAATGGACAGATTGGTTTCGACCGCTGTGTTCGCGCGTGCTAGCACGTACACAGATAAGTTCTTGCTGGTGGGGGTTTTTTATAAGGGTAATGGTCACTCGCGGTCGTGCTGACGCGAGATCTGGGACCATACCCCTTCAAGTCCCCCCAGTCTAGTGTTTCTTCCTTATGCAGGTTGCATGTGGGAGGAATACTGGACTATGGTGTCTAGAAGGTAGAATATGGGCCATGCGGATGGCTCCTTCTTCATGTAAATCAGTCCGGTAGAGCCGTGTGACGTCTCTTCCGTAACGGTGAGCAAGTTCCGTCTGATGCGGAATTCTCAGCCAATGGATTTGATCTGGTAATATGGTCTACCTTTCTCTGATGTCATCAGCCACCTGTTGGTGTTTCAAACCAACCTTTGAGATGGTGACTGAAGATGTTAGCAGGGTTCGAACCAACCTTTGAGATGGTGATGGAAGATGTCCGTGATCGCCACTCTAGTTGTAACCTCTGCGTCAACTGATGCAAAGTTGTAAGTACTTTGCTCAAGCTCTATGTTTATCAACTGGACATTCAACGATGATCCCTGCTTTGTGGGGTGTTCGTGTTCTTCCAGTTTAACTCTCAAGTGACCGCACGTATTTTGCGGTTTAGCTCTCTAGTAACCGCACGTCCTCAGCGGTTTAGCTCTCAAGTAACCGCACGTCCTTTGCGGTTACCTCGTTGCTGCACATCGTTGGCCATGTGTGGTCGAGCTATGTGGGGTACTTGCATCATTATTGGCCGTGTTTGGTCGAACAATGTGAATTTGGACTATGGGCCAATAAACATGGTCATAGGCATGGTAGTGCCCACCATTGTTTATTCTATGCGGTCCATAGGTGGGCGAACAGAGTCATAAGCAGACTTGTTGCCACTGTTCCTTAGCTACTTTCCTTCATGCTTTGGTGGAAAGTAGTTTTCCTTGAAGTAGTGTTGCCGAAGGAGATCACCTTAGATACTTGGGAATCTGGGTGAAACTCGTCCGCATTCGTTCTGTAACCACTTTCCTTCATGCTTAGTTGGAAAGCAGTTTTCCTGGAAGTAGCTTGATCGACCGCGTGGCGGCTTAGTCGTGGCTCTTCCGTAGCTACCGTCTGCGTACTTGCATTTCGCCTCAGCTACTCGTGAGTGTCTTCGGTTTGCAGCAAAGAACTCGCTTCTAAAGAGCTTGAAGCTTGTATGTGGCTCTTGAAGGATCAGGAGTCAGGGTTGCTGATGTGCGGTTGCTCAGCATACTTTGTCCTTTATCCTAAGGAGAAGCTATTTGCGTCCCCTCTGTGGTTGTGAACCGGACACGAGGGATTTGAAACTTGAAGAAGTTTGCATGGAATGCGGTATGCCGCATCCTGAGAAGCGGTTTTCGCAATCCAAAGAACCAGGCTGGTTCTGAGTATCTGACACACCTGTACGGGCTCGTGTGTGTCAGATCCGCATATTCCACGTGTGCTCGTAGTTATATGCGGATATTAGTTATACCCCTTTACATAATGTAGAGATATTTATTTTTGCCTTTTTTGAGGGGTATGTAAAAAACGACATGCGGTATGGGTTATGGTGCGGTAAACCAGAGGAACCACATGCCGCTTATGTTTGGATATTGTTGTCGCTTTTTGTGCTGCATACGTGGCTGAACGCACGTGTGAGTTGGTGAAAGTTGGTAGGATTTTCTGGCATGTGCTGAAATGAAAGGACGTTTGCACTGCCCGAGGTAATAAATGCACTGTAGCAGAGAGTGTAAAAGTCTCTTTTGTCAGGCGCGTGGGCGGCCACTCGCGCGTGGTAACCGTCAGCGGAAACGTCACTGAACACGTGGCATCGCATAATTCGCCCTTTTTGAACGTGATGAGTCGGTTACTACATCGCATTAATTGCGATGCGTATATAAGGGGAACCCGTTTATGGTTTCCCCTCACTTGTTCAAAATTTCAAAAATTTCCGGCTAGAGAAAAAGTGCTTTCTTCATCTTCTCTGATAAACTTGTCTGAAATTCCGGTGAGGTTTTTGAGTTTCTTGTGATCTCATTCTGCTGTCTTCCTCATTACATTCCCTGATGGCTGAACCATCCAATCCACACCATGCTGAGGGTGAAAACCCTCATCCCTCTTCGCCGGTGGTGGCGGAAGAGGAAGAAGAAGGTGGTAGTGCCCCCGGCGAGATTGTTGGGATTGAACCCTATCAGAGGAACAGATAATTAAAGCCAAAACTGGATCAGAGCAGTGGATCCAAAATAAGCAGAGGTTTACATTAAGCTTCCCCCTTGAAAGTGATTTATAACAACTGATGGTCTTGCATCCACTGACTGGATACAACTGCTACTGTTCTGCATAACTACTGATGAAGCTTAGAAGACTGCTGAAAACTAAGCACTGCTGGTACAAACTGCTGATAACAAAGCTCTGCCCAATCAAGGACTGATCAACCTTGAGGAAAGCACTGATGTAAAGAAGAGAGCAGCTGTTTTGTGAATTATCTGTTTTATGTATAGTCAGTGGTTAGGTATAGCAGTATTTGTAAAAGGACAGTAGATACAGGTTGTTAGGCTGTTAGACGTCGCTTTCATGGTGATGTCAGCTGAGATACCTCAGTGGTTTGGTTTGCCTATAAATGTAACAGTACCCTGTACTGTTACATTTGATTGACTGAGCGAGTTCTTCTCCTCATGTCTAATCCTTTCATCTTGTGCAATCCAACCTTGGGGTATCAGGCTGAAGGGGAGCTTAGTTTGTAAGCAGGTCTGTAATCTTTTGTTTTGATTTGTAATCTTTTGACTCTATGAGAAGCAAATGTTTATCAAACTATTTTCTCCTTTGATTGTGTTTACAAAGTTTGTTATTCATTTTCGCTGCACTTTACATGTTTTCATATTCACTAATTGTTCAAAACATACAAACAAACACAATCATGAGAGCCTCCGATCCTAACAACTGTTGTGAAACCTGCGATTGTGTCTGGTAAGTGAATCAGCACTTTACAATTGCTTGTCATTGTGCTTGTAATTGATAGGTGTTTTTGTTTTGTTTGTAGAACCGCAAGGTGAAGATTTCTCTTTATTTGATGCTCCTCATTCCCCCATGCATGACACGGCTGCGGATGCGGGGGTTAATAAAGATTTTATCAGAAGCCCTTCCCCCAAGGTGGTGAGTGAGCCCGCTGCACATGCAGAGGATACTGGGAAGAAACCCGCGGCTCAGATCTTTGATACAGTGGATTCCCATGATAATCTGATCTCCTCGCCGGATACTGACGAGCTGAACCTGAAGTTTGCTGATGCTGAAAAGAAAAAATCTCCTGCTGCCGAGAAGGCTTCTGGTTCCGCTTCTGGGGGTGCAGGTTTTAAAGGGCCTCCTATTCAGCCTGAAGAGTCTGAATTGGAGTTCTATTACCGCACCTACACTGAAGACCGGGCTGTGAACTATCACCGACCCCCCTTGGAATGTTATGCAAGGGGATAATATTTCCGTTGATCCGTCCGCGTGTAGGGAGATTTTGGGTGGTTTGGGCACCCTATTTGAATTTAACCGGGCCCGCGCTTTGCCACGTGAGCTCCGGTTCAATCAACTCTCTTCCATGCTTGTGGGGAGTTCCATAATGGCGAATGCCATTATGGAAGACTACAGGGTGCTGGGGCGCAAGGAGGAGATAAAACTGCTCGCTTGCGAGCTAAGGCTGAAGAGTTTGTTAAGGCTGCTCGTGAGGGTGCGGAGCAGCTTAAAAAGGATAAGGCTGCCTTTGAGCAGCATAAGTAGACTGAGGAGTGGGCTGTAACTGCTGGCCTTAAACAGGTTCGTACTCTCGCCAAACTGCTTTCTAATGAGCGCAAGAGTTGGAAAGAAACACTTTCTAATGAGCGCAAGACTTGGAAAGAATCTTGGGCCAAACAGAATGAAACGCTGTTTCATGTTCGTCAGGAGCTGAAAATTGTCAAGGCAGCGAACGCTGCTTTGGGCAAGGAGAAAGCTGCTTTGGTCAAGGAGAAAACCGCAGCTGAGGCAGTGGCCAAATAGGCTGAGGAGACGGCCAAAGAGGCCAAGGAGGCGGGGGCCCGTACTTCCAAGGCTCTTGAAGAGGCCAATGCTTACCGCACCAATTTAAACAAGACTGTTAAGGACCTCCAGGTATGAGTTTCTTTTGCTCTTGAATTTGTATATATATTCCACAAGTATGATTGATTATCTTTATATACTTGTTCTCTTTATTGTTGAAAGGCTGAAGTGCAGAAGCGCGTGAGCATTCTTGCGGAGGTCACTGCCCGTGCGACCGAAGCTGTAGCGCGGGCTAGGGATGCTGCCGAGGCTAGGGATAGCCTTGCTTCTTCATTTGATCAGCTCCAGGACGATCGCGAATGGATGCGTGATCACGGCATTGGGTATGTAAGTATCCGGTGCCTTTGCTTTTGTTTAGATTTGCCTGTGATAACCTTATTGCTTATGCTTTGCAGATTGTTAGGGCTATCCTCGACGCACCTGAGAACGCAGCTGGTGTATAGCAGATTAGGCTGCATGCGCGGGAGGCTGGTTTTAAAGCTGGCTACAACCGTTGCATCAGTCATATCAACGTTTTAGCCCCAGGCAAATATACCGATGAAAGGTCCGGGTTCCATGGCGTGGATACTGAAGCGCGTCTTGATGCCGCTCTTGCAGCGTACAACGACATATCCATTTCCGCCCTTGATGCCGCTCTTGCGCGTCTTGGTGCGGAGTCCAGCGGTACAAAGAAAGACTAGGGTGGCCTGCGTGCCTTTTTTTTTCTCGATGTAAATGTTAGGAACCTTATGTAAATCTCTTGTGCACCGCGTAGGTGTAGAAATTTTTTGAATATAAAGAACCGTTTTGTTCAAGTTGTACAAGTGTTTTTACTACTTGCATGTTTGAACTTGTATGAGTTAATGTTATTGTGAATAACACTTAGTCTGTATTTGCCTTTTGCATATCTAGGTGATATAAAAGTATGAAGAACTCTACCCGTTGTAAAGCGCGGTTAAGTATACTCTATACCTTTGTCGTATGAGCATTAGTCAATTCATGTTTTTATCCCGTTAGGATTTGGGAATTGTGTAGGCTTTGTGAAAACCGTATGTGCGTATCCAGCCGGATAGACATTTAACGTTTTGCCTTTGCTGGCCTATTACAACATTTGTGTGTGGTTACCACTTTGTGTGGGTATCGCGAATGAAGATTTTGCCAATCTGTTTTTGCAGATACCGCAAAGTGGAACACGCATTTGTAATAGAAGGAAATAAACAATATTGCATTCAATCGTTCATTTATTTATTTACAAATGGCCTGCGGCTCGATAGGTTACATGGAAAATGTAAAACATGGCTTACATGTAACAGCGTCGAAGCTGTTGTGCATTCCATGTGCGTGCGATAGGTTCGCCCTCTAACGTTTGCAGTTTATACGCGCCTTTGCCCAGGACCTCTTGGATGAGGTAGGGTCCTTCCCACTTGGGTGCAAGTTTCCTTGGGCGTTCCGCGTTAGATGCTTCATTGTCACGAAGGACATAGTCTCCCGGGTTGAAGGTACAAATGCTGACGCGTGCATTGTAGTACTTTTCAAATTTGGTTTTGTACTTAGCCTCGTTGATTGCTGCATTTTCGCGCCTTTCCTCTAGGAGGTCTAAGTCAACCTTGCGTTCCTCACTGTTGTCTATTTTGCCGATAGCCAACATTCGGGGTGAGGGGAGACCTATTTCAGCGGGGATCACCGCTTCAGTGCCATAGACCAGGCTGAAGGGTGTCTCACCGTGACTTGTCTTTGGGCTTGTCCTGTGAGCCCATAGGATTCTAGGGAGTTCATCGACCCGGCCTCGTCTGGCTGTTCCCAACCGTGCCTTGATGCCTTCGACTAAGCTTTTATTGATACTCTCTACTTGGCCATTCCCTTGCGGATGCGCCACTGAGGAGAATATGTGTTCAATGTGTAGTTCCTTTAGCCATTTTTGAAAGTCGTCGGCGATGAAGTTGGTGCCGTTGTCAGTAATTATGCACATCGGTAGACCGAAACGATAGATGATATGTTCCCAGATGAATTTCCTTGTTATCATAGCGGTGGTTGAGGCTAGCGGTTTTGCCTCTACCTATTTTGTAAAGTAATCAACAGCCACTATGATAAACTTCACCGCACCTGGTGCGTCTGGAAATGGTCCCACCACATCGATTGCCCATTTTTGAAATGGCCATGCAGTGGTGACGGGAATCAGGTTGTTCTTGGGTCGCAAGGTTTTGGGAGCATGCCGCTGACAATTGAAACACTTGCGCAAGACTTTGACCACATCTAGATGCATACCTGGCCAGTAGTATCCGGCGTTCATAATTTTGGCCACTACCATGCGTGGGCCTGCGTGTATGCCACATATTCCCTCGTGTATGTATCTGATAAGGTACGTGGCATCTTGGGGGTCGACGCATCGTAGGAGTGGTCCCAGTTATGATTTACGGTATAAAATACCGTCTCCCATTTGATAATTACACGCTTTGTGTTGCAACTTACGTGCCTCTGTCTTGCTTTCGGGAGTAACACCTGATTGCAAGTATGCAATGATTGGCGTCTTCCAGGATGTTGCACCGTACTGGATGATGTTGACTTGGCGCAGGGGTACTGAGGGATTTTGTAGAATCTCGATGCGTACTTCCTTTGCCAGGTGTTGGAAGCTGGTGGACGCGAGTTTTGACAGTGCATCCGCGGGTTTGTTTTCACTCCTGTTGATATGGCAGATATTGAAAGAAGGGAACTTTGATTTCAGTTACAAGGCTTGTTCGAGGTTGAGGATCATGATATTCCCTTTTGCGGCATAGTCGCCGCGAATCTGCCCTGCAACTGACAGTGAGTCGACGCGTGCTTCCAAATGTTGGACGCCGAATTTGACTGCCAGACGTAGCCCTGCCAGTAGAGCCTCATACTTTGCCTCGTTGTTTGTGCTTTTGAAATCGAGGCGGATTGCATAGGTAAGCTCTTGGCCATCGGGACTGACGAGTCGCAGACCCGCACCTGCACCATCCTCGTTGGATGCACCATCGGTATATAGTGCCCAGGTTTCTGAGGAGGATGGTGTTGGTGTAGGATTTTGCTCTTCCTCGCATTCTTGAATGCGATTTGCCGGTACATCGGCAACGAAATCGGCAAGAACTTGGCCTTTGATTGCGGGACGTGGCTTATAATTCAGCGTGTGCGCGCCCAGCTCAATTGGCCATTTTGCTAATCTCCCAGAGATGTCGAGTTTGGATTGGATCGGCCCGATCCTATAGTTGGTTAACACCGTGATGACGTGGTTTGCGAAATAATGTCGTAACCGTCTTGATGCGTGCACTAGTGCCAGTACCAACTTCTCCATGATGGAGTATCTTGTCTCAGGGTCGTTGAGCATTTTGCTGATATAGTAGATGGGTGTTTGGATTCCCTCTCGCTCCACTATGAGTACCGCACCTACTGCGTTGTCTGCGGCAGATAGGTACAAAATAAGTGGCTTACCCTTGCGTGGTGCGGTTAGAGTTGGGAGTTGAATCAAACATTCTTTCATCTCGCGGAAAGCGTTTTCAGCCTCTGCGGTCCATTGGAATTGTTCCTTTTTTAAGCAGTTCCGTAGGGTCTTGATGAAAGGATAAGACTTAGCTGCATGGTTGGCTAAGAATCTATATTCAGTGCGGCTAGCCTGCCGGCTAGTTATTGCATTTCTTTCATCGTGGAAGGCGATGGCATGCGCTCGATGACCTGAACTTTTTCCGGGTTCACCTTGAATCCATCTTTGGTTACGATGAATCCAAGGAACTTGCCTTCTTCCATTCCAAACGAGCATTTCCCTGGGTTGAGCTTCATATTGACGCTTCGCAGAGTTTGGAATGTTCTTTCAATATCGGTGAGCACTTTTGCTGATTTGACCGCGAAAGGTGTCGTTCATCAACTTTTGATAGGTTACACCCGGGTTGCGCAACCCGAATGGCATTTTTGTATAACAGTAATTTCTGGTAGGTGTGCGGAATGCCGTTTTATATTCTGCCTCGATTGCCATCTGTACCTGGTGATAGCCTTTGTAACAATCGAGGAAACACTTCCATCGAAATGGTGCGAGGTTATCGACTTTCTCGTCGATCTCCGGAAGTGCGTAACAATCCTTGGGGCAAGCTTTGTTGAGATCTTTATAATCGACGCACATGCGCCAGCCCCTGGCTGGTTTTTCTACCATGACTTGGTTGGATAACCAAGTCTGGTACTTCACTTCCCGTAGGATGCCTGCGGAGAGCAGTTCTTGGACCTGCTCATGCATCGCTTCGTTCTTTGCAGATCCAAGGTGGCGTTGGCCTTGGATCACCGGCTTGATACCTGGAAAGGTATTCATGAAATGATGCGCAATTTCGCGTGGCACCCCTGTAATGTCTGCGGGTGCCCACGTAAAAATATCCTGGTTCCTGTAGAGGAGCTGCTTTAGGCGCACTCTGATGCTGTGAGACAAGGCGTGGCCCAACGTGACCGTTTTCTCTGGGTGTCTTGCGTTAAGAACCCATTTTTCTGGTTGGGTGTTGGGGGTAGGCCTTGCTATCTTGGTCGGACGCAGTTCGTCCGACGACATGACCTCTCTGCGTGCGTACATTATCGCGACCCCCGTTTCGGTTGGGAAACCGACAGCAGAGTAGGGTACGGACGTAATCATGTTGAAGTCGCCTTGGGACTCCCTCTGAGAAGTATGTCGTATTTGGAGGTGTGAGGTAAGACCATGAAGTTTACCTCCTCCGTTCGTGTCTGCCTTCCGTTGGTGAGGCGCACCGGAAAAGTGATCTGGCCCAGGGGGAATACGGTTTCCCCCACAAATCCGGTCAAAGGGTAGTCTACCGGCTGCAACCGATCCTTGTCTTCTTGATCGAACTGGTTGAAGCACTGCTCGTATATTATGTCAGACGTACTGCCCGGGTCGATGAATAGTCGCATGGTGCAGTAGTGAGCTAGGTAGCCTGTGATAACGACGGGGTGCCTGTCGCGCGGTCCGCCTCAGACTTTTGGAAAGACAACTTGCTCGTCTTTCCAGTCATTGTCCGGTCTTCTTGCCGCCTTGCGCGGCTTTCCTTGTCCTCCATTTATCATGTGGGTTGAGGCCACGTACATGGTCCTCTTACTCGTGGAGGTGCCCTCGTTGTGGGGGGTAATGCGCTTGGTTTGTTTTTGCGCGGCTGGCAACAGATGTTCCAGCTTTCCCTCTTTTAGGGCTCGCTCAATCTCCAGTCGGAGACTGATGCAGTTGTTCGTTGTGTGGCCCGAGTCCTTGTGATACTCACAGTAGAGTGCGAGATCCTGGTTCTTCTTGGACTTCATCGGTTGGGCTGGTCGCAGGAATTGCGCGTCCGTAAGGAGGACGTCGCTTGGCGACTCGTTGATCTCGGTCCAGTTACGGTCCCGGGACTCCTTCTTCGACGCCCTGTTTTCACGCTGGGCGTTGATTGTTGCCCTTGCGTCGGGCTGGTTGTTTCGCGGGACATATAGTTTGGGATCGCTGCAACGATTCCATGTGTCCCGGTTGCGCTTGTTGTTGCGCTTGGGCTTTTGGCGGGAGGACTGGCCTTCCGCTTGGTGCTGTGCCTTTATGACGTGCAGTTTAAGGGACCGCTGAGTCTGGGCGTACGTCATGACCGCGGCCATGACGTCTTCCCATTTCTTGGGCAAGCCTTCCTTGCCGGAGACGGTCATAACCATTTCTTCGTCCTTAACAGCCCGAATGAAATTGCTATGTGTCATTTGGTCTGCAACGCCGCCTATCTCCAGGCACTCTTTGTTGTAAAGGACGACAAACGACTCAAGAGATTCGTTGTCTCTGCGCCAGATGTTCATGACGTCCATAGAATCACGTTCGTGACGTCGTTGCTGGCTAAAATGTGCGAGGAACTTTGCTTCCAAGTCCTCGAATGAGGCCAGTGATCCTACTGGCAAAGAATCGAACCAAGCCCTCGCCAGACCCGTGAGGGTCTGGGGGAAAAATTGAAACCAGGTGGGCTCGTCCCACCTGCCGTTGCACCATGCGCCGATGAAGATGTTCATGTGATCGTCCGGGTCGGACGAACCATTGTATTTCCCAATGTTTAATGGGACTTTAGTGGTGGTAACATCGGCGTGGGCAATCTCCGGGGTGAACTTGGAGTTTTCGGCCGCAGATTTCAGCCTGTAGGGTTGGCTCTGGTGGCGCTTGGCAGCGCGGAGGTATGTGGTGCGGGGTTGAGTGAGAGGAATGTAATTGCGTCCTCCCGGTCTACTGCTAGTAGCATGAGACTCCCCGCCATATGTATGGTCGTCCGGATCGATACGGCCATATCCTTCATGGTGGGACTGAGGTCACAGCCAGCTGTGGATGTCGGGGCTGCGGTGGGCTGTGAATTGCCGCCTGTTTTCGCCATGAGGGCCCAAGCGGCTATGTTTTGGGCCCCTGCTGCAGGACCCGTATGAGGAATCATCCTCATTAATTGTGCGGACCTCACAGTAAGTGGAGCCGCGGTCTTCACGCCTACTTCGGGAGGCTGGATGGGTGGGGGCCCTGCCGTCGTATTGTAAAATACGACCCGCAGGTGTATGCGGTGCCGGGGTAGGCCCGACAGGTACTTGCGCTTCTGCGCAAGCTCTGTTGTATGCTGCGGCCAGCAGAGCGTGTTGTTGATCGTACCAGGCAAGGAGGTTCATGTCTGGGGGTATCACAGCAACGTACTGTGAAAGATCGTGTCCGAACGTAAGGGATGCGCCCCCTTGCGTTGATGTGCCAATGTGGCCAGGATTTGGAGCTGGGGGAGCGGTCCCCGTAGGCCCTGTGTTTGCGGGGTTTAGATTATCCCCGGCAGTGTTGTTTAGACGATCAGACATAATCTTTGGAGAGAAAGAGATGGGGGAAAAAGTGGTAAGAGTAGCGGTGGGCGCCAATGATGAAACAATGGTTAACCGGGGTGGTTAACACACTGATCTCGTCAAGTAGTGTTAATCCATTCTTTCTGAGGACTGCTGGCTGGATCGTCTGCTGGTTGATCTCCTGCACAAAGAAACAAACCGTGACTCGTAACAAGGAGGATGGGGTGGGGGTTGCTCCTTGTTACCACTCTCCGGTGTGAGAATCAATAATTTTCTTGGGAAGCAAAGTGTGATAGTAGTAGTGGTGAGAGTTGTGAAGAGATACCTCAAACCTGGTTTGGGATGGGTATTTATAGCCGAGGTGTGAAGGAGGGTAGTTGAGTAGCTAGCCTGACATCGCACAGCCTCCTGTAGGTGTGTCAGGCATGTTGGTTACGGTGGTGATGCCACGTCTTGCTGTGGTGTCAGAATGTTGCATACATGTGGGCTGACAGGTGACTGTTCTCAGTGCCACTTGCACTGTGGTGTCAGACCCACTTGCCTTGTAGGCAGGATGTGGTGCCAGGCCGCATCGCTGCTTGCGGTAACTGATGTTGTTCCCGCGTTGTTGTTCTGGCCAAGATGTATGTGGGATGCGGTGCCATGCCGCATCACCGGTTGGTGACTGTTACTGTTGTCCAGATCCCTTGTCGTGACGAAAATGTTCATAGGATGCGGTGCCAGGCCGCATCACTATGTGTAACATCCGTTTTCATATTTAAGGTAAGTCTTCTCATCAATGGACAGATTGGTTTCGACCGCTGTGTTCGCGCGTGCCCGCACGGACACATATAAGTTCTTGCTGGTGGGGGTTTTTGATAAGGGTAATGGTCACTCGCGGTCGTGCTGACGCGAGATCTGGGACCATACCCCTTGATTGGCATCCCAATTAAAGTATGACTTTGGAAGCTCAAATCTTGGTTTTTCATATGTGGTGTATGAAGAACTTGGTGTGGTGTATGAGGTTGATGGTTTAAAAAGGTCACAATATTGTACCGAATGGGATTTTCTGCAAATGGTACAATAGGTTTCCTCATAATCATCCTCAATGTAATAGGTGTTGTCTTATGAGTAGTAATCCATTGTATTAGAAGTTACCCAGAAGAATAAAGAGCTTCGGGATCAAAAACAGAATTTAAAATTTAACAGAAGATTGACCACGGCCCCGTGCTGAACTGGCACGACCCCGTGGGCAGCTCTGTATCTGGGCGTTTTAAAAAAAAAGTTTTTAGAAAAATTTGCAGCACGGGGGTGTGTCCCAGCAGCACGGCCACGTGTTAAACCTACTGTAAACTAAAAAAAATTTAAAACGAGTGGCAGTTTTGAGAAAAAAATGTTAGAATTTGATTAGGCCGCTAATTTTAAGCTTTCTTAAAATACTTGTGTCCCCGGCAACGGCGCCAAAAACTTGACGTGTGTCGGTGTGAGTATATTTTTTATGTCTATTTTTAGCTCTTTTTTAACTCGTTGAATTCAAGTTTTAAATTTATAAAACACGATATTTTACTATCACTCTACACATGTTACGGCAAGTGCACCCATCGCGGACGTAGTATAGTGATGGCAATGTTGGGATTCTGTGGTGTCAATTTTACTTTTTATCAAAACAGGCTTGACATATTTTATTAACTAAAATATATAATTAATAAAAAAATGCAGCGGAATAAATATAATAATCAACACCAAAAGTGAACCTAACAGGATCATGGTTACAAACGTGCAAATACGATAAGCAATATAAATTAATCTACTGATGAGAAAAATATACCCTTTGGTTAATAATAACCGTGTGAGACACCGAGGGACAACGGACGATTGCTAGAACACGAACACGGTAGCCAGGGTGTGGCTCGCGGAACAGGAATCACGAGAAAAAAAAAAGGGACGACACCCTTTTCTTGGTGGTGGCTCCTTTTGCCTGTTTGTTTGAAAAGAAAACAAAGAAAAGGAATTGCCTTTTTCTTTTTGGCTCTCTGACGGCTGTAACATTTACACCAAAAGGGAGGTGATTAATATATATATATATATGTATATATATATATATAGTAATATATATTTAGGTTAACTAATAACCCTATCAATCATCTCTTGGACCCTAAAGCCCAACATGTCTAGTACAAACCCAAATGTGATGCGAAGCCCCAAAAGCAAAGTTTAATTAAATAAGTAATTAAACATTATATTATTTATAACCCGTATAAATAATAAATCCCGTTTCTCGTGGATATATAATTATTCTAGATAATTATATATTTCGTTCCGTTAATTGTTCGTGATCACCAGTTAATCGAGTTAAGTGGATTTAATGTTCGTTGCCCAAGGTGTAACTCTTACGGGTTATAGCTCGATCGCAGTGTTGACTTATCGAACCCTTACATATAAATCCAACAATCTCCCACTTGTACGACCTTCGATAAAATCCTCAACGCAAACAGTCAGCGGCACTCTAGCTGCACATGGTTGCCCCCAACAAGGTATGACACTTTAAAGTCATTAACCAAAACACCTTGCCATTATTAACAACTTACTATTGCTAGACAATATACTTATGGTAATTGTTGTCATTTATCCTTTCTGTAAAAGACATAAATTGAATCAATGAGACATGGATTAAGTTCATTTTTTCTCGATCAAGAGTCAAAGTGGTCCGAACAAACACACAGTAAGTTTGGGTAAGGCTTTACACTCCACCAGTTTGAATCTACGAGGGCGCCACAATGTCTAACTGTTACATATCATGTAAGAGTACAGAATCCCATATTGACTACATACAACTCCCACTGAACTTCAGAACTATTCCCAATTAAAGCCTTTATGACTGGCAGTTACACGACAGTGGTTGACAATAATCAAAGAATAATCCTTGGTAAACGGAAATTCTAATATGTATCTCAGGTCAAAGGATACTAAATGAGTATACCAATATCAAATCATCTTATGACTAAGACCCATGAAGATGATTTGATGCGAGTTACATCCAACGTCATTCTCAGTGAGGTCTGTGAATTTGGAAGTCAACTCCTTGAGTCCAAAGTCAGAATAGTCTTAATTTAGAATCGTTCCCATGAGTCTGACCGACTACGGATAGTTTAGAATGCTAGATTCACGGATTAAACGTATTAAAATCGAACACAATTATAAGATTCAGAATTGCATTTAACTAGTAAATCAACATTGAATTCAAAAGTACAACTGTTAAAAGTTCGTATATCCAAATACTAAATCAAAACATACTGCTAGCTAATCTAAGCCCGATAGCACCCATGTGCTGATCATGCTTGTCCTGAGTCATGGGCTTAGTAAACGGGTCTGCTAAGCGTTGATCTGTGTTCACTTTGCTTATCACGATGTCTCCACGTTCCACAATTTCCCGTATGTTGTGGAACTTTCTTAGAATGTGCTTAGCCCTGTGATGAGACATGGGCTCTTTGGCTTGAGCAATAGCACCTTTGTTATCACAGAATATCTCGATGGGTTTCTTAATGCTTGGAACCACATCGAGGTCGGTTATGAATTTCTTCATCCAAGCAGCCTCCTTTGCAGCATCTGATGCGGCTATATATTCAGATTCGGTGGTTGAATCCGCCACCACACTCTGCTTGGAGCTCTTCCATGAGATAGCTCCGCCAGTTAGAGTGAATACAAAACCTGATTGTGAGCGAGAATCATCTCGGTCAGTTTGAAAACTCGCATCAGTGTAACATCTTACATTAAGCTCTTCTTCTACTCCTCCAAATACTAATAATATATCTTTAGTTCTTCTCAGATACTTCAGAATGTTCTTAACAGCAGTCCAATGGGCAATGCCAGGAGTTTGCTGATAACGACTAGTCATGCTTAAAGCATGCGAGACGTCAGGTCTAGTACATAATATAGCATACATGATAGAACCAATCGCTGAAGCATATGGAACTCCTTCCATTCGCTTAATTTCAATGTCCAATGAAGGAGATTGCGATTTGTTCAACACAGTCCCTTTAATCATAGGAACACCTCCTTTCTTGGAGTTTTCCATCTTAAAGCGTGTCATCATTTTGTCTATGTATGTACTTTGACTTAGCCCAAGAAGCCGCTTAGATCTATCCCTATAGATCTTGATTCCTAGAATATAAGTTGCTTCTCCAAGATCTTTCATTGCGAAACAAGTTCCCAAATAGTGTTTAACTTCGTTAAGCATAGGGACGCTGTTTCCAATTATCAGTATATCATCCACATACAGGATGAGGAATGATATAGTGCTCCTACTAGCCTTTCTGTAAACACAAGGCTCATCTTCATTTTTGACAAAACCAAATTCTTTGATCTTTTGGTCAAAACGAAGATTCCAGCTACGAGACGCCTGCTTGAGTCCATAAATAGACTTATTCAGCTTGCACACCCTATTAGGATATTTTGGATCAATAAAACCGTCTGGCTGAACCATATAGACATCTTCAGAGAGATGCCCATTAAGAAAAGCGGTTTTGACATTCATAGTCAATACCCTGAGTTTGAGTGAAACCCTTCGCAACTAGCCGTGATTTAAAGGTGTGTACATTTCCATGCATATCGGTTTTTCTCTTGAAAACCCATTTGCTCCCTACTGCCTGAGATTCGGGGGGTAGCTCAACCAAGTCCCAGACTTGATTATCACGCATAGATTGCATCTCAGCATTCATGGCTTCCAGCCATTTCGCAGACTCTAGATCTAAGATAGCAGATTTGTAGTTAGGAGGTTCGTCATTAGACTCATCTACTACCAAGACTTCAGCACCTTCAAGATGCCAAAGGTATCTGTCAGGTTCTTTACGAGTCCAGCTACTTCTGCGAACGCTTGTGTTTATGTCTGATTCCTCAGCAACAATTTCTTGTTGTTCAGACGTTCTGACTTCATCGGCGGTTGTTGTTGGTTCTCGAATTTCTTCATGATCAACCACATTATTTCCAGTTCCTCGATTAAGAAGTTCTTCCTTAAGAAAGCGCCCCTTCCTTTTGATGGAAATAACATTTGCATCAGGATGGTAGAAATAATATCCGCTTCTTTTATAGTATCCGACGAAAACAACCTTTTCGTGTAGGATCGAGGATTCGTCCAAAACGAGTCAATCAGAGTCAAATCTGGTTTCTAGAAAGGCAGAATCAGACTAGAAATCGTCAATCAATGTTAGAATAGGAGTAGAAGAGTAGAAAGTCACTTTAAACATGTTCTTCATTCATATAAAACGTTTTCGTACAGAGAGAATTGGACAGCACTTCGTGACAAAATTCTCTGGCAAGTTACAAATGAAGAACACCACTAACCTATTTATAGGTTCTCCAGATCGCACGAGTTAACAAGCCCACTTCGCACGAACTGGCAACTCCAGTTCGTGCGACCTGACCTATCATGTGTCAGTTCATGCGAACTGGCCATAATACATACAAAACTTAACTTTTTGACTTTTTACATATAACTGACACGACATAGACTAATGACGTAGGCGATAGACGTTATGCATCAACAAGCTCCCCCTTGGATATTGCCGTAGTCTTCAGTCAACCTGTCTTCAAAACTTTCTTCACAAAGACTTGAAAAATTCTTCTCTTTGCTTCGGCTTTTTCAACAACTTTTTCCCGAGCTTTTCATTTTCCTCAGCAACTCTCTTTTCTTCTTCAGCTAGCCTTTGCAAAACTGTAGCTCTAGCAATCCTGTCTTTCTCTTCACGCTCTTTTCTTCTCTTCTCTGCTTTCAGAAATTCTTCTCTTTCAATCTCTCTCCATCTTGATAACCACATATTTTTAGAATTTATACCTTTCTGAAAACATATCGTAGCAACTTTCTGAAACTGTAGAGCTTGTTCTCCATCTTCTGCTTTGTATCCAATCTTATTCACAAACAAACATTCAATATCCTTTGCAGAACAGTTGACTATCCACATCGGATCATACAGATGAATATTTCTTATTTCATTCCCCACTCTGTACTCAATGATTGCTTCTGTCGTTATGCAACTATACACCCAACATATAAACCCTTCGCGAAAATTTTGTTCCATCTCTAGCAATGGAATGTTCTTTATAACTCTGGGCTTCTTGATTTGCATAATTGTTTCTTCAATGCCTGTAACTGGATCAATCCTCTTTACTTTCTTCGGATAATGTGGTTTCCAGTGTTTAAAATCTCTGAATGCTTCAAACTTCATCAAACCCCATGTAGGCATATCATGATCTCTGACAGGATAAGATAAGGTTCGGACTTGGGACAACTCTTCAACATCCCACCAAGGCAGAGACATTATATCTTGAATGTATTGAAATATTGAACACCGAATTCTCTTCGAATAGCATAGGCGTTGACTTGTGGCAAGTAACCCCAGCTTATGATATCTCCCAAAGAAACATCTCTATCCCTTCGATAATACTGTAGTGGCCTTTTGAATTTTCTTTGCATATCTTTCTTGAACCACTTTTTACGTTCTTCGCGTTGTTCTTCTTTCGACATTTCTTGAAAACTTTTATTTTTCACACTTTCAGCAACCTTTCTTCTTAGCTCATCCTCATTCGCTTGACTGAATAACTCGGCAAGAGTTGGATAGCTAGATGTATCAACATTAACATTTTCAAACTGATCATCATCACTCCAGTCTTCTACTTCCACTTTGTCATAGTTATCAGCATCTTCAACATACTTGTACTGATATTCTGGTTGTTGATTGATATCAAACTTGTTCAACTCCTCTTAAAAATCGAAGTTAAAGTCACTTTCTTCAATATCCATCATCTTAACAATTTCAGCTCGAGTGTAAGTATGTAAGATTTCACCTTCCTCTACATCATGTTCTAGACGTAGAATTAACCATGTACTCTTTTCAACATTCTCATCATCTTCTTCAACATTACCATGCTCCCCCTTTCCATCTGCATTCTCCGGTTCTTCATTTTCATTGTCTTGAAGATAATCATCAATATTCTTTTCATTTGACGCTTCAGTTACTTTGATACCCAAAGTACCTTGATCAGCATCATCATTACCATCATCATCATCATCATCATCATCACTATGAACAGAATAAACTTCATCTGCATCATCTTTCAGATTATCATCTTCATCTTCTTCATCATCTTCAGGCTCAATCAAACCAGATACTGAAGTTAATGGACAAGGCTCAGTCAGAACAATTGCCCTTTTAGTAACTTGAACTTCACCTTCAACTAGAACACTTTTTCCTTTATCTTTCATTTCAGCTTCTAGTTCAGCTTTACGTTTAGCTCCAACTTCCTCAAGTTCTATGTCTTCAAACTTTTGTTCAATCGGCTTACTAATCAAGTCTTCCAACACTTTCTTCAACATATAATCTTCATGTTCTTTTCTAGCATTCTTGGCTTTCTGCTCATCCCTTCGAGCCTTTTCTTCTTCCAAGACAGCTATCCGAACTTTCAGAATATCTATTTCGACTTTATCAGTTTCAATCTTTTTCAGCAAAGACGAATTCTCAGATTCAACAGAGTTGACACGTTTCTCTAACTTCTTTTTCTCACTTGACATCTCATCCACCTTCTTTTGTAACTTCTTCACAAGATCATCATTTACAAAGCTAAAATCATCAAGCTGTTCCAGAACTATACTCTCTGGAATATGTGGAAAATCTCCAAAGCCAGAAGATCCAGGAGTAGTTTGATTTGGTGGTTGTGGGATTGGTGGTGTTTGTTGAATGTGAGGTGTAGTTATTTGAGGTTGATCATGAATGGGTAATGAAGTATGTTGTTATGGTGATGATTGTGGTGATTGCAATGGTTCTGATAATGGTTGCTGTGGTTGTGGTGATGGTGGTTGTTGTGGTGGTGGTGATGGTGGTTTATTTTGTGGTGGTGGTGATGGTGGTTTATTTTGTGATTCTGGTAGAGGGTTTAACTTCAGCCTGAATTTCAACTTTCGTGCTGCTGGAGTTATAACACGTTTTCTAGAAGTAGATTTCTTTCTGCCTCCAGAAGATGGTGGTGTGACAACCAGAACATTCTCAGGTGGAACATACGTTTCATCATCATCGTCCGTACTCCTCTTTCTTTTCTTTTGTTGCTATCTCTCTTGGATCATTGTTTTCACTAATTCATCTTTCAACTTGAGCATCAATATCATCTTCAGAACCAGATAAATTCTTTTCTTCATCATCAACTGCCACCTTACTAGCTGATTTCACAGAATCTAGAGTATCATCAATATCTTTCAATAACTGTTCAGTTTCAGGAGATAAACGTTCATGATCTTTCTCAACATTAACTTCTGTTTCATCTTCTTCTGGTTCGTCAACCAACATTGTTTCAACTGTTTTCTTTTTACGCTTCTTTTGTTTTTGAGAAGACGATCCTTCTTCAGTTTGAACCTTTGGAGTTCTCTTTCCACCTTTCTTCTTCTTTTCTTCTCTTGTATACCAATCATTTCGAGTTTCAACGAACTCTTCTAACTTCGTCAATTCATCGATTGCACTCTTTTCTTTCATTTCAACGTCATTCCTCCACTTCAAATGATTAACCAGATCAGGATCTTCATATTTATCACTTTTGTTGAATCCAAAAAATTCTGTTTTCTTCGGTTCCGGCCAATTCTTGGTATACTTGGATAATCTGATCAACGTTTCGTTATCCATATGATGTAATACCATGAGATCATTTTCTTCATTTTTCACCAGGTTCGGATAGGCATGATCTAGCATCATCTGCATGAACCTCAGATACACCCAACTTTTACTGCCTGAAGTAATATTGTCTTTCATGTAGTGAGAAACGATTCTCTAAAAATTGTATTTCTTGTTGAGCACCAACGTTGTCACCATACACATTTGATAATCTTTCATCACATCATATCCACCTTTTCTGTGACTTAGTGCGTGAATCACTGAATGAATAAAGAACTTGTATAGCTTCATAAAACATGCTTTCAGATAATTTGCTTTATTCAACGGACCATTATAACCCATTCTCAGCATACAACCTTTAACCATTCTTTCTGGAAACCTTGTTGGCGAATTTTCATCATCAGGAAACTCTAACACTTCTCGAACAAGTTGTTCAGTGATTATAATCTCTTTATCTTCACCATCAATGCTAACACTTGAATTTATCACATCATTCTCTTCATCGTACATAACATTCTTCCAGAAATGAGCAACATGAGATTTAAAAACTTTGTGCTGATTCGTCAACGCCTTTTGAATTGGTAAACGTTTCATAAACGGAAAAATCTCCTTAAACACAGTCATCTTTGGTAATTCTTCGTCATAAACACAACAAATATTGTGCGATGGATCAAACATTACATTCGATGCCTGAAACACAAGCAAAAAACAAACAAGTTAAACATTTTGCACAATTTTCAAGACATAAGTATCATTGACACGATCTGGCTTTCAAGCGAAGTGGCCAGTTCATGCGGTCTGGTGTCAAACATGATAAACATTTTCAAACGATCTGGTTTCAAACAAACTGAACAATCTCAAACGAACTGGAATCAAACGATCTGATCAATCCACATGGTGTGGTATTCAAACGATCTGGCCATCTCGTGCGAACTGGAATATTCACACTGTCTGACCATCTCGTGCGATCTGGACCGTCACTTCGTTTGAATCAACCATGAATGGACAGTAAAATTTCAGGTTTAAAAAACATGTTTCTTTTATGAAATTGAAACCCTAGATCTGTTCTACATCAAAATCCGATCACATTGATATGATTTTTGTTCGTTTTAATCCATTTTAGAACCCTAGATCTAAGTTCAAAGGTCTTGTTCATTCGTGTTCATACGAAGTAATGTGATTCGGTTCAAATTAACATCAACTGGTACCTTTCTCATGATATAAGTTGTGCCAACCAACTTATACAAGGATTACGAAACACAAGATCACAAGATTCAGGCTTGAAATCAACGAAATCGATCAAATCTCTCAGATCGCTTTGAAGGGTGTGTGTTTGGTGCGGAGTGAGAACTGAAAATGTGTTCACGCGATCTGGGCTAGCCTTTATATAGGGCTGCCAGCTCGCACGAGTTGATGTTGAGGCGGTGTGGCCAGCTCGCACGAGTTGGCACTTTTGGAACGATCTGACAAAGTTATTACAATATGGCCAGTTCGTGCGAGGTGGTCACTTCGTGTGAACCTTTCATTTATTCAACTTTTTATTTTTTTTCAAATTTTTTCCTTTTTTTACCAACACACTCAGTTAACCAAGTCCAAGTTAACGACCCTGGTCAACTGTTTAGCCTGCCAAGTCCAAGTTAATGACCTTGGCCGACCAAATTAAGATCTCACTGACAATTTGAAACAAATTTAAGTTCAAATTAATGAACTTTTAAACATTTTGAGCAATTACCAACATTTTTCTCAAACTTTTCTTATCCAACCCGAATGATCCAACTTGTTTAGCACTGTTGGACTTTGATCTTCAGATTCCCAACGTCTGTTGTCGAAAATAAGATGAAATGACAAATCTTTTTGAATTTTTCAACATTTTAGCTAAAAAAATAGAAAATCTTTTGGAATTGAAGAAACTGGAAACTGTACAAACATATTTACAGACATCTTTTTTTTTTTGTGAGATTGTGTAAGAGGATCATATCAGTTTTTGAGACTTATCACCAACACCGTTGATCTTGATTTAACTTTATGTCTTAAACAAATTCACTTCTGATTGTCAGTATTGTTGTCCACTTAAACTTCTACACAAGTTTCAATTGATTCAAGATACGAATTAGTGTTTTAAGAACTGAACTTATTCGTGTGTCCCACCTCGGAATATACTCCCGTATCTAGATTCCTATATTCAGTCTTACAGGTGAGTGCACACTAATGATATCTGTAAGGGGTTAAATGCGAGGCCATGAGAGCTCAGGCTATTGCTTCCGCAAAATCAGAGATATGATGGCTCGACTTTAGGTGGGTCCCCCTTGGGGATCTTCTTTTCAACAGCACATGATTAGCATTTTTCAATGTTTCATCATTTTTTATGATGAGGGTGAGCTTTAAGAATAAAGCAGTGCAAAGTATTATACGAGGACTAGGCTATTGCTCCCACAAAATCAAAAGTCCTGGTATAATACCCCAGGTATCATCACGTACATAGACCTAGTATGTTAGAAATAGTAAGCCTTTCAAACAAGATTTCAGGGGTTACCCATATATCCGAGAGATGTTCCCCACGAGATAAGCAAGTTATTCGGTATGTTTATATCTCAAACTTAATCTACTAATCGTGTGAAGCCTGCTGGCACATCATTAGTGAGACTTGTTTAAAAACATTTTGACTTTCCATTTCTTTAGCATGTTGTGATAGTCCACTGATGTACTATCATTTCCTCTTTTTCACACAAACCTCATTTTTGACTTTTTCAATGTTTTTGTATTTATGAAATTTTTCATGTTTTTGTATTTTCTATAAACTTTCTCCCCCTAAAATCAAAAACATATTTTTGTGATTTTGGTTTTATCAAAAGCAGTAAAGAAACTGTAGAGAAAGACATGAAAACTAGACGCAGATCACTTCTGATCGCCGTCCGCCTCGGCCACACACTCTACCACCCTCCCAGAAAACAAATTCTTTAACCCGTTCAATTTTAAAAGATAGTTAAATCTTGTTTTATCAAAGGGTTTAGTGTATAAATCAGCTCTCTGATCATCGGTGTGAATATAATCAATTCGAATCAATTTTTTCTCGTAGCAATCACGAATAAAATGATGTCGAATCTCAATATGTTTTGTTTTTGAGTGTTGAACCGGATTTTTAGTGATATTAATTGCTGCCTCGTTGTCCACAAAAATTGGTGTGTCTAAGAATTGCAAACCATAGTCCCTCATTTGCTGTTGGATCCAGAGGATCTGAGAACAACAGCTGGAAGCTGAAACGTATTCAGCCTCACAAGTCGAGAGAGCGACTGTGGTCTGTTTCTTGCATTGCCAGGTGATTAGCCGAGTTTCGAAGAACTGACAACCAGCAGTTGTGGACTTAGCATTCAACTTACAGGACCCGAAGTCAGAGTCAGAATATCCAGTTAGAGAGAAGTCACCGGATCGGGGATACCACAAGCCGGTGCTTGGGCAACCTTTGAGATACCGTAAGACCCTTTTCACTATTATCATGTGTGATGCTCTGGGCCTAGACTAATACCAGGCGCAGAGGCAGGTTGGATACATGATATCCGGTCGTGATGCTGTCAGATACATTAACGATCCTATGATTGACCGATAAAGCGTTTCATCCACTTTCTCACCACTTTCATTCGGACATATGCCATGATTCAAGGCCAGGGGGGTTGATATGGGAGATGATTCGGACATATTGAATTTTTCCAACACATCATTCACATACTTGGTCTGGTGTATGAAGATTCCATAGGGCAGTTGCTCAACTTGAAGTCCGAGGAAAAACTTTATCTCTCCCATTGAACTCATTTCAAACTTCTGCTTCATGACCTTCTCAAACTCTTTACACAACTCATCATTCGTTGATCCAAAAATTATATCATCAACATATATTTGCACGATTAGAAGATGTCCTGCAACCTCTTTAGTGAACATGGTACTATCGACAGTCCCTCTGGTGAACCCGTTGGTCAGCAGATGCTGGGAAAGCGTCTCGTACCAGGCTCTCGGGCCCTGGTGTAATCCGTATAACGCCTTGTCGAGTAGATACACCTTGTCTTTGTGTACAGGATCGGTAAAACCCGGTGGTTGACCGACATGCACTTCTTCTTTAATCTTGCCATAGAGGAATGCAGATTTGACATCCAGTTGGTAGACCTTGAATCCCTTCCATGACGCGAATGCCAAGAAGATTCTGATTGCCTCAAGTCGAGCAACGGGAGCATATACTTCAGTAAAGTCAATCCCTTCTTGCTGACTAAATCCTTGGACTACCAATCGTGCTTTGTTCCTTACTATAACCCCTCTATCATCTCTCTTACATTTGAAGACCCATTTGGTCTTGATCAACTTCTGATCTGCCGGGAGATCAACCAACCTCTACACTCCAAGCTTTTCAAATTGTTGTAACTCCCCTTGCATTGCATTTACCCAACTCTCTTCGGTCAATGCTTCTTTATACGTTTTCGGCTCTACCTGCGAGATAAAACATTTTAGTGATAGTCTACTTGTAAAGGTGCAACAGATGAGTAAAAACATGTAAGCCCTTTGTTTATTTGATCGCGGGTTTTTACGTCGCTTTGAAGGTCACCAATGATTTGCTCCGATGGATGGTAAGATAATGTTCTTGGCATGACTGTATCCGGTACACTCACTTCCGATTGCAAATTTGTTATATTCTGATCACCCGTGTGATCAATAGCATTTGAAGTCACAATATTTGGTTCCTCGTCAAAAATCAGATCGGTTTCCGATTCTTAGTCGTCAGATTGGTCAAATATTGGAGATGTTTTTTCTGGGGGTACATGTGCAGTTCCACTAGGACCAGCCTCATGATCATTTGAACCCACGGTGGGCGAGGAAACTACCAACGCTCTCAACACTTGTTCTTGTGAAAGAGATTGCTGTTGTTGGTAAAAGAACGCTAGTTCCTCTTCATTCGGTTCTGTCGGTAAATGGAATAACTCCCAGAGATTTTCATAATCAAATAGCAACCTGTTTCCGGGAAGTTGAGTTGGAGCAGTAAACCGTTGACAGTCAATGTGTTGAACTTGTATGATCTTCCCCAAACTCGGAACAAAAACTCTCTTCAATGGACTAGCATAACCTACAAAAAAACCTTCATTAGCTTTCGCACCAAATTTACCGTCTGGATCAATAAATGTGCATGGTGATCCGAATGGATCTAAAAATTTCAGATTCGGTTTGTAAAGATGTAGCAATTCAAAACAAGTTTTCTTGTGCTTCTTCACCGTAAGAACCCGATTGAGTGTGTAACATGTCGTGGCAACCGCCTCACTCCAAAAGTATACCGGTAATTTCGAATCTGCTAACATGGTACGAGCCGTTTCGATCAACGTACGATTCTTTCTTTCTATGACACCATTTTGTTGAGGAGTATACGGTGCGCTGAACTCATGAAGAATGCCTTTATCGTTGCAGAATTCGAGCATACGGTTGTTCTTGAATTCCGTGCCATTATCGCTTTGAATACGTCGAATCGGCAGTTTGTAAACTTTCTCCATCTTTTTTAATAGCCTCATTAAAGAATCAAACGTTTCGTCTTTTCTCTCTAGAAACAACACCCAGGAGAATCTTGTAAAGTCATCAGTAACAACTAAACAGTATAGATCTCCACTTATGCTTTTCACATTTACCGATCCGAAAAGATCCATATGGAGTCTTTCCAGTGGTAATCTGATGGAGTTCAAAAGCTTTTTCGGATGCGATTTCTTCGTCTGCTTCACTTTCTTACATTCAATACAGTCATCGTTAAGATGGAAGCTTTGCACATTAACACCTTCTACAAGATCATTGTGAACTAAAAAGTTCATCTTCCTCAAGTGAATATGACCCATTTTACGATGCCACATGATGGATTCTTTTTCCGTCGCCTTCGTCTTACTCACAAAACATTATGCCTTTTTATCTGTCATTGTTGCAACGCTCATGTCTAGTATATAGAGATCGTGTTCACGAGGAGCGCGCATCAACACCATTTCTTCAAGTATCTTAAACCCTGGTTTAAGAATCAGACATTCATCTTTTGTAAAATGAACAGTGAATGACTTGTCACAAATCTGAGAGATGCTCAACAGATTATTTTCTAACTCAGCAATGTAATTCACTTTATCGAATGTTACGACCCCGTTAGTAAGTATTCCTTCTCCAACAATTCTTCCACCTTGAGTTCCAGCAAACCCGACATAACCTCCATTGATTGATTTGACGTCGTATAGCAGTGCTAACATCCCTGTCATGTGCCGTGAGGCGCCGCTATCCATTATCCATTTAGAAATGATAGACCTTGGAAGCCCCTACACGCATCGAAAGACATTTACTTAAACAATGATACCCACGATTTTTCAACATTTGGTATACTACCAAAGACAATATCATGAGCTACTTTGTCAAGTTTTGGAATGTTAAAAACAACATTTGGAACATCAGATTATGGATTTGACTTTAGAGCTCCTTCCTTGATAGGTGGGAATTCTTTAATCAACTTATCTAACTCAAACTCAATTTTCTCATCAGTGGTTGCAAAGATTTTCGATTCAGATTTTAAAACTTCTTACATTTTCTTTTCCTCAAAAGACCATTTAGGTTTCTCCACCCATGATTGACTTTGGGAAGTCTTTGTTTTTGGATAAATCTTTGAAGTCTTTTGTGATTTTGAAGATTCACCAATTTCAAAAGTTGATTTTGGTTTATCCTCAGACTTCAATGATTCACCGCATTTAAGAATACGCACGGGGGATACCATAGGTGATTTTCCCTTAACATCATTTGAAACTTTTGGTTTTGGTTTATGGAAAACTGGTTTTGTAATCTTTTTGACACATTGTTTTGCCATGTGACCGATTTCATTGCATCGATAACAGATTCTTTTGTCATATTCAACAAAAGTGGATCTGTTGGTCTCGTCTCTTATCTTTTTGGCCGCAATAAAATCGTCAATTGCTTGCTTACTAAAGATATAATCCTTTTCGACATCTGTGTTATTACCAGCCACAAACACTTCACTCAATTTTTCTTTTGGCTTAACTTCTTTCTTAGCCATTTTCTTCTCAAAACCAATACCTTTCTTTTTGTAATTATTACCATGTCTCTTGTTATTGCCATTGTTACCCACCCATTCATTTTTCTTTTCCGGGTTGTTTGTCGGTTGTTTAACAAAAGATTTTTTCGGTTTTGATAGAAATGAATTGTTGTTGACTTCTGAAATATCAATTTCCACGAGTTTAAAAACTTTTTCAACCTTTTCCAGATTCGCATTCTGAATCGGGTACTCAAAATTAGTATACAGTTTGTCAGTTCCGGTCATGTGTAAACCACAATGATCGAATCGTCATCCAAAACTTTATCTGATTTTGGAATAAACTTATCAAGAAAGTTTCCGTCATCTTCAGAATCTGAACTGGAATTCTCAAAATGAGTTTTAACCGTTTTGAAATTAGTGTTATCACTCTCTTCATCCAACACTTGATCTACAACTGTTTTAACCAGTTGTGACTCGTTGTCGGTGTCAGACGGAGAGAATGTAACATCTATGTTTTCCGGTAACTCATTCTCCTCTGTTCTCAGTTTGAGATTCAATGCCTCCTCCACCCCGTCTGGATAGTTCTGAGAATAATGATTCCACATTGGGGGTGGAACATTTTTGAAAGCTGGTTTAACTTCAGGTTGTTGAGGAACAATCTGATCAATCACATATATAGATGAACGATAACTGGTCAACTTTTTGTCGACTCTTTCTGTCTCAATACGCATCAGTTCAAGTTCCTTCTTTAGAGATGCGATTGTGTCCAGATGGATGTTAATCGACATTTTCTTGTCCATGACCGTAGCTTTGAGCAAATTAACAATTTTATCATTTTCTTTACTCTCAGTGTGTATCATTTTAATTGATCGTGACAGATTGTCATAAGCTTCTTTAACATCATTAAAATCAAATTTTAATTTGTCCTTAATCTTTTTCAACTCTTGAAACTGTTTGTCTTTTCAAGACAATCCATGCATGGTTTTAAACAGTTTTCGCATGGCTTTTCAAGAATTGGATCAACTTTTTCAAAAACATTTTCTTTTTTATCATTTTTACTTTCCGATTTACCAAACTTTCCGGACTCAGACTCAGATTTCTCTTCGGATTCGGACTTCACATTTTCTGATTTGTCATCGGACTCTGACTCCTTTTCAACTGACACTAACCCTTGAGTTGCATCTTTGGTCTCATTGTTATCAGAAGGTGTTTTAGTTTGTTCTACCTCTTGCAGCTTGACCATAAGAGCTTTGTCTGCTATTTCTTTCAACGTCTCTTCATTCATTTCCTTTGAGACATCAATGATCTCTTGAACCGGAGTTTTTTCAACTTCATACTGTGGGCAAAAACCCGTAGTCGGTTCACTGAAGAAACCTGCTAAAGAATCAAACACATTAGCTGGCATTATAGATTTAAATGCATTAGCAATAACCTCCGGTTCAGACTGATAATAGTAGACCACTGCTGCCTCCTCTTCTAGATCTGCAAAACTTTCTTCATTCACCACTTCACTGACTTCTTCAACTTCAGGAACACATTCCACGATTTCCGGTTCCGGCTCTTCAGTAATTTCAGCCATCATTGCAAGACCACTTCCTGGAATGTACTTATCCCAACTAAAGCCTTCTGGAAGTTTTTCATCATCTTGATTCACCAAAAGAGCTTTTTCTGTTTGTTTGGATGGACTAATCTGGATTTGAGGTCATGGATTGAATGGTTGTTGACTGATTTTATGATAAATGGCCTGTCGGTAATAGTCATTGGTGAATGGATTCTGGTGGTTACTAACTTCTCTGTTCAGACATTCGCGTTTGAAGTGCCCCTTCTCTTTACACTTGAAGCAAGTCACCTTCGATTTGTCGAATCCAATTTTAGGACCAAGACCTGCGAGACTACTTCTTCCAGTAATTTCCATGAACCTCTGAGCTCTTCTCACAATGCTCGCCATACCCCATTTTATGTCGATGAGTTCTAGTTCCTCGGGATCAATTTGATCGTAATCTTCTTTAGTCATGTCTGGGTTACCAATTCGTCCGGCTACTAGACTCTCATAAGACTCAAGTACTGAAGCTAGAAGTGCTATATGCTGTTTTGCGGCTGTCTCGGTAAAATCTTGACCGTTTTTGATATTAACAGCGATATTGCACAGTATCCCATGACTATAACTCTGATTGTTCGAACCTGAGGAACTTTGAGAAGAAACCTGTTCTTGAACATTCTGAACCTTAGGATTCGGTTCGTAATTTGGAAACGGTGAACTGTTGTTGTTAGGTATGCTTTGAGGTATTCCCGATGAAGAATCTGCACTGAATGCCGTTTGAATCTTTGGACTCGGAGTAGATGTGGCAGATGAGTTTCCTTTGTAATAAAGCTGAACATCTTGCTGTACGTTTGCAGATTTCATTTTTCTCATCTTTCGAAGTTCAAGCTCATGACCTTCAATTCTCTCGATAAACGTACTCAAGTTGAAACCCACGTATTCCAAATTGTTCTTCAAAACCAATAAGAACGTGCCCCACTCTTCTTGTGGTAGTGCGTCAGCCAACTTATCAACCCACTCTTCATCTGATTTATCTATACTCAAACGTTTCATCTTCACTACCAACTGACAGTACCTCTCAATCAAGTCTTTCGTCGATTCTCCACAGATAGCAGTAAATATGTCGAATTCTTTTTTCAGTAACACCTTTTTGCTTTTGATCATTGACGCACTTCCAAGAAATTTGAGTTTAAGAGCATTCCAAATAGATTGTGCGTCATTCTGATGCTGTAACAGTACCAAACTATCTCCCTTAGTTGCTTGTTGCAATACACTAACCATCTTCTTTTCGGCTTTAAAGCTTTCTTGTTCAGCCGGAGTTAACGAGTTAAGTGTTTTCGGAAGACCAGCATCATTCATAGGAACTACATATTTTGTTTCAACTTTCATCCAACATTCGAGGTGATTCGCCTAAACCCACGTGCGAAATCTATCCTCCCACCCCGAATAATCTTCAATCTTGAGCAGTTTCGGTGGTTTTTGCATGGTTCCTAGCTCGTTCTCCATATTCACATTCTGGGCTATACTTGCTGGAGTTTGAGCTGCTGTCATACCTCCTCTGAAAAACACATTGTAAAACTCTTGATTATTTATTTTTAAACTTTGAAAAATGTTTCAAAAAATTTTTAAGTTTTGAAAAATCACAATTTCAAGCGAACTAGACTTTCAAACGATCTGGATTTTCAAACAACTTGGGCTTTTCAAACAAACTGAATTTCAAACGAACTGGATGTATATTTCAAACGACCTGAAGTTCAAACGACTTGAAGTCTCAAGCGATCTGGATTGTTTCAAACGATCTGGATTGCCAAACCGTGCGAGGTGAAAATCTTTGTTTAAAAAAATTTAGTTCGTGCGAACTGAATCACTCAAGTCGTGTGGTCTGAACAATTTTCAAACGGTCTGGTCCAACTCATGCGAGTTGAACAAGAATTTCAAACGATTTGAACAAAACTCAAACGATCTGGTCCATTTCACACGATTTGAACATCATTTTCACACGATTTGGACAATTTCACTTCGTTTGAAGACTTAGTATCAAGTTTTTGACATTTTTGGATCAGTTTTAGTGTGATTTATGATCTGTAACTTTGTATGATTGTTCAAAATGATGTTTTACACACAATATCTAAAATTCAGTCCATTTTGTCCGTGAATTAGTCTAAAAATCTAAGAAAGAGTAGAAGTATGAGGTTCTAAACCGTTCAAAACACTGATATCAACAGATTTGACTCATCCTGAGCTCTGATACCACTTGTAGGATCGAGGATTCGTCCAAAATGAGTCAATCAGAGTCAAATATGGTTTCTAGAAAGGCGGAATCAGACTAGAAACCGTCAATCAGTGTTAGAATAGGAGTAGAAGAGTAGAAAGTCACTTTAAACATGTTCTTCATTCATATAAAACGTTTTCATACAGAGAGAATTGGACAGCACTTCGTGACAAAATTCTCTGGCAAGTTAAAAATGAAGAACACCACTAACCTATTTATAGGTTCTCCAGATCGCACGAGTTAACAAGCCCACTTCGCACGAACTGGCAACTCCAGTTCGTGCGACCTGACCTATCATGTGTCAGTTCGTGCGAACTGGCCATAATACATACAAAACTTAACTTTTTGACTTTTTACATATAACTGACACGACATAGACTAATGACGTAGGCGATGGACATTATGAATCAACATTTCGCCTCGAGGATCGAGCTTAACATCAGCATCACTTGTGATGTATGCATCACATCCCCATACTTTTAGGTATTCCAAATAGGGTTTACGCCCATGCCATATCTCATATGGGGTTTTGTTTACCTTTTTAGTCAGAGCCAGATTGACAATACGGGCGGCAGTCATAAGAGCATAACCCCAAAAGGAGTGAGGCAAGTTAGTTCTACACATCATCGATCGAACCATATTAAGTAGGGTTCGAGTTCTCCTCTCGCTCACGCCATTAAGTTGGGGTGTGCCAGGTGGAGTGGGTTCTGAAATTATTCCACACTCTTTGAGATGATTGAGGAACTCTAAGCTGAGGTATTCGCCACCTCGATCTGATCGAAGTATTTTTATCTTTCTAGTAAGTTGGTTTTCTACTTCGTTTTGAAATTCTTTGAACTTTTCAAAAGTTTCATGCTTATGCTTCATAAGATAGATATAAGTATATCGACTATAATGGTCGATGAAAGTAACGAAGTATCTTTCATGGTTCCTTGTCATGGTTCTCAAAGGGGCCACATACATCAGTGTGAATGAGTCCTACCAGACCATTGGCCTGTTCACCAACACCAGTGAAGGGACTGTAGGATCGAGTAACGACCAAAACGAATCTTTCAGAAGAGTTCTAGACCAAAACGAGAGGCGGAATCAGACGTTTCGGTGTCAGTTCTGCTTGATTTGCACTAGAAAGTAGTTTAACCGTCTTGTTTATTGATATGACACGTTTATAGACCTGTAGACACTTCAGCAGAGCTTCGCTGCTGGAATGGGAGAAGTTACAAATGAAATGACTAAACTCCCTATTTATAGAGTTTCTAATTCCCCTTGAAAGTGCCATGGTTCTAATTCCCCTTGAAAGAGCCATGTCTATTTCGTGGGGAATAGACATTTCGTGGGAGATGATCTCTAAAACTATATTTTCCTGAACTACGTGACTCGATCTAACTATTTTATTACAAGACTCGATACAAGACGAAGTCGACAGACGTATGCACCAACAGACTCCCCCTCGGATGTTGACGAGTCTTAAGTGTCGAGTCTTCAACGTCTTCAGTCTTTATCAGTCTGATCGCTCTCTGAAGAATATGACAGTGTAGGCATCCTCAAACTTTATCTCTTTCTCCTCCTCTTCAGCATCAACATACTCCCCTCGAACAATATCATTTACCCTTGGATGTTGATTGCAATCTGACTTTCACAGGATCAGGATTGTGTCTTGGCTCTATACTCAGACTTCAGAATCCAGGCTATCCTACACATCCTCTACCTCGCAATAAATTTCACAAATTTAACATTTGACAAATTTATATAACCAGACTCCTCCTCAAATTTATCCAGAATGATATAACAATGTTAATAATTGATGAACCACTTGTAATTAAATATTCAAAACCTTTTCTCATTTAAACACAAGCTCCCTCTCACCACATGCTCATCATGTTTAGCGCTTGGAATTTTGAAAATAAGCTCTTCAACACCAGTTGTCAAAAATCTTTTTTGGATTTTCCAAAATTTATGCTAAAACACACTTACATTTTTTTGTATTTTTGAAAAGAAATGAAATGCAATAAAGAAATATTTACAGACAATATTTTTGCGAGTTTGTGTAAGAGGATCATATCAGTTTTTGACAAGTCACAAGTACCGTTGAGCTTAGTTACACAATCAGGATTAAACAATTCACTTAGATTGCCAATATACTGATCCACTTAAATTCTCACACAAATTTCAACTGATTCAGGATATGAATTAGGTGTACTAAGGACTTAAACTCATTCATGTGTCCCACCTCTTGAATATGCTCCCATATCCATATCTCAATATTCAGTATTACATGTGAGTATACCACAGATGATATCTATAAGGGGTTAAATGCGAAAAACCGTGAGAGGTCAGGTCAGAACTTCCGTTCAGCAGAGAGATGACGGCTTTGACTTTTGGTGGGTCCCCTTTAGGATCTTTTTTACAACAGCACATGATTAGCATTTTTCAATGTTTCATCATTTTTTGTACTGAGGGCAGGCTTTTATTTCAAGCAAGCGAAAAGTATTCTCCGGGGACTAGGCCATTGCTTCCGCAAAATCAGAAGTCCCAGGATAATACCCCAGATATCACTTAGCATAAAGACCTAGTATCTCAGAAAGAGGGATCTTTCAAACGAAATTTCAGGGGTTACCTATATATCCAAGTAGTGTTCCCCACAAAATAAGCAAGTTTAAATTTAAGTTTATATCCCAAAAAAGCTTACTAAATGTGTAAAAACCTATCGGCATATCATCAGCGAGACCGTTTAACGCTATTTAAACATTACATTTCTTTAGCATACTGTAACTGTCTACTGATGTACTATCATTTCCTCTTTTTCACAACAAACTCATTTTCGTATTTTATCATGTTTTTGCCTTTTTCAAATTTTCAAATGTTTTTGGATTTTCTGAAATATTCTTACTCCCTCGAAAATTCAAAATCATTTAAGGAAACTTGAAAACAAACTGTACAAGTAAAGTGACAACTGATATCAAATCACTTCAATTTGCCATCCACTTTGCATAAACAATTAGAACTCCCCCTTTCAACAAACTATTTTCTCATTATAATTTCAAAACACTTAAGTTTGTTTTAACCAAAATGATTTTTCCGAAAAATAAGTTTTGCTGATTTTACCACTTGTAGGTTAGGGGTTTATCACATTGTTTTTCTCAACCATTTGACAAATATAACAATTTTGAATTTTAACAACAATATCACTTGTAGAAAATCAAGTACAACTTAATGTCCCTGATTTACCACTTGTAAGTCGAAATATCACAAACGTGAATTTCTCAAGAAATGTTCCGATTCCTGCTCCACTCTTACCAACCTGGGAGCTCCGGCAAGTCATACTTTTTACTTGTGAAAAACTGACATCCAAGCTTCACCAAACTTGGATGTTTTCTCCTCATCTGCACTCGGGTAATAAGATGCTTTATTTGTTTCATAAAAATCTTTTACCCCTTTGACCTTCCCATCGACCATCTTCCCAAAAATCTTTTTAACATTTCCATTAAAAACCTTTTCAACATCGAATTCCTTCTTCTCAGAATAGAATTGATTTGAAATCTCAACTTTTCCAATTTTTGATTTAAAATTCTCAGTCCGCAATGGTGGAAAATGGACATCATCCATTGGCGGTACTGATGTTTCCAGTTTTATCTCAACTTGTGGCTCCTCTGACTTTGTGGAATCAGATTCATCGCCAGATTTCACATCCGATTTCTTAACAACCCATTTTTTATTGTCAAGATTCACACATCTCCAGTAGAACTTCTTTGAACATTCAGCAACTTCATATGTTGAGTTTTTGAAAATTATAAATTTTTCAGTTGGTGGTTCAGTTTTGCCAACAGCTATTTCTTTAAGTTTTTCTGAGACTCCCTGTTTTATTTTTGTTGCTTGAGGACAGTTCCATGCAATTTGACCAACTATATTGCATCTGTAACAGGTTCTAGTCTCCTTTCTTTGAAAAACTCAATTCTTCATCTTTTCAGCAAGAAACTCCTGGTTTGACTGTTTCCAGAATGAGCTCTTTGCTTCTTCTTCACAATTTGTCCCTGAAACAAATTTTGTATTTGTTTTAGAAAGTTTCTCATTTTTATGATTTTCAGGTGGAATAAATCCTAATCCTTTTCTTTTGAAATTACCGTTATGGTTTGGCTTCTTTTGAAAACCAGAACCAGAACTGTAACCTTTTTTCTTGTTCAATCTTTGTTGAACTCTTGAAGTGTACTTTTTAGGTTTTTCATAAAGATTTAAATCTTTTATTTTAGAAATATTAATTTCTGTTAATTTGAAAACCTTTTTAATCTTTTCAATTTGAACACTTCTTATTGGAAACTCTTTATCAAAATATAATTTGTCAGAATCATTCAAAGTATATGCAACTTCAAATGTTTCGTCATTCAAATTAGATTTTGACAACAAAAATTCTTTACTATACACCCGTTTTCCCAATGATTTTGAACTCTTTTCAGATGAACTCGAACTCCCGACTGACAAACAAGAACTTTCGGACTCGGACTTTGACTTTGACTTTGACTCCTCATCCTTATCCAATACCTGATCGACCATCTTTTTTATTAACTCAGACTCATGATCTGTATCAGACACTGTGAACGTAATGTCAATATTGTCTGGTAAAACATTGGTTATCTCGGACTCCAACTTTATATTGACTGCCTTTTTTACTTGTTCCTCATTCGGTTTTCTAGACGAATACCCTTCCCAAATTGGAGGCGGACACTTGTTATAATCGACACTCTGTTTCTTACCTGTATCCTTTTTCTTCGGCTTCTTGTCTTCAAACACTTCAAAACCTGCAACAGTTGGATAAATTCTGTCAATTAAGTAATCAGAACTCGAATAACTTCTTAGTAATCGTCTGATTCTTTCATTTTCAGCTTTCTCAGTTTCCAACTCTTGCTTCCATTTCGCACATTCTTCAATGTAAAAATTTATCTCTTTCTGCTTCGACATCATTGTTGCATTCATCATTGTCAAAGCATCTTCTCTTTCAGAGTTAGTTTTCTGCAAACTATTCACAGTTTTGTTCAAAACATCGTACGACTCTTTCACATTCTTTACATCAAACAACAACTTCTCTTTCAACTTTTCAAGCTCACTAAACCTTTCATCTTTATCTTCACATTTTTTGCAAGGTTCCGAACATGTAATACAAGGTTTTGTGACTTCAACAATCTTTTCAATCTCCACTATCTTCTCGACTTCAACTACTTTTTCCACTTCAACTATCTTCTCTACAACTTTAACTTCTTTCATTTCTTTTGCAGCTTTTCTCTCTTTAAGTTTCTTCAATTTTTCTGCAAAATAAAATTCAAAACTGTCAGAAGATAAATGAGTTTTTCCAATGTTTATCTATTCAATGTCTTCATCATCATCATCATCACTAGAATCTGTTGAACTGTTTTCAAAAGAAACAGATTCTTCAACTTGACTTTCTTCTTCATCAGATAACACTGCTATCCATTCTTTCATCAACTCTGGCTTTTGAACAATTTGAGCAATAAAAGCTTTAAACTCCCCATTCTCATCCACAAACTTATCCCAGCTAAATCGTGGAGCCATTTTCTCATCATCCTGATCAATGATACCAAAGTAAGCTTTCTTGTTTGTATCTTCGATCATCTTCCTATGTGCAGTTTGTGATTCTTTTTGTTGATGTGGTTGATGAGTGATTTGTTGATATATAGCCTTCCGATAGTAATCATGCCCACCAAACGGATTCTTTGCTCCATTTGCTTCTTGATTTTTGCATTCTCGCTTAAAATGTCCTTTCTCCCTGCATCGAAAACAAGTAACTTTAGATTTATCAAAACCTAAAGCAGAGACATGTGCATCTAAGAAATCATTTCTTCCTGTAATCATTTTGAATTTCTCGGCTCTCCTCAGAACACTTGCTAAGCACCACTTTATATCCATAAGTTCCAATTCTTCTGCATCAATTTGGTCATAATCTTCCTTGGTTAACATAGGATTACCAATTTTTCCAGCAATCAATCCTTCATAAGATTCCAAAGCAGTAACCAGTAATGCCATATGACTTTTAACAACTTCTTCAGAAAAATTCTGACCATTTTGAAGATGCAATGCAACATTGCACTGTATCATATGTTCATTACCAACATTTGCATTTTGAACACTCGGAGGATGAACATTTGAAAATCCACTAGTGTTGATTGAACTTTGACCAACTGATCCGGATGAATTTCCTGCACTAAAAGCAGTTTGGATCTTTGGACTTGCTTCAACAGTTTGAACATTTCCTTTATAATACAATTTGATGTCTTGTTGATTGCTTGAGCTGTTCATTCTGGCAATCTTTTGTTGTTCAAGATCCTGTGCCTCAAGCTTTTCAATAAACTGTCCAATTGACAATCTGCTAAATTCTCCATAATTCTTTAATATCATGAGATAAGTACCCCATTCTTTCTGTGGCAATGCGTCATCTAACTTTTCAACCCATTCTGCTGGAGTTTTAGTAATTTTCAACTGAGACATGGTACGCACAAGATGACAATATCTCTCAATAAGAGTCTTTGTAGTCTCCCCTGGCATACTTGTAAACAACTCAAACTCCTTTTTCATCAGAGATGCTTTGCTCTTGAGCATTTTCTGTACTTCCTTCAAACTTCTTTTCAAGTGCCTCCCAAATCGAAAATGCACTACCATCATGCTGAAGCAAAATAAAGATGTCCTCTTTGAAAACTTGTTGTAAAAGGCTAATCATCATTTTCTCTCCTTTATAACTATCTCTCTCTTTGTCTGAAAATTCTGAGATAATTTTATCAACATTCAAAGCGGTCTGTGGTCTAACATATTTTGTTTCAATGCTTTCCCAAGCTCTTAGATGATTTGCTTGAACCCAATTCTCAAAACGATTTTTCCAGCCATGGTACTTTTCAATTCCCATAAGTTTCGGGGGGGGGGGGGGGGGTTTGCATTGTTCCGGTTTCATTTTCCATGTTCATATTCTTAGCAATGTTAGCCGGAGTAGTCGGGGTTGTAGCAAACGCATTGTAGAATTCAGAATCCATGTTTCGGTATCGAAGAATTTCTCAAACAAGCTTTCAAACGAACTGGTTCACCTCGTAAAACACCTGTATCACCAGTAGACAAACAAACAAACAAAACACAATCAGTTTAAAGACTTATCAATTAACAGAATAAGACTGGTACTCGAACTGGTGATTATTCTGTATGAACTGAGTTTGATGTGAACTGAGTTTGGTGCGAACTGAGATATAAGCTGTCAAACCGTTCGAACTGCTATGACCCGGATCAAAATCAACTAACCTGACCCACTACTTGCAAAATGAGTACAATTCCAAACGACCTGGTTCAAAGTTCAAGCGGACTGGACCTTTGAATGATCAAACAATGAGACTTGGACCTTTGACTGATCAATCCAGGAGAATTGGTTTTTCGATCGAGTCACACTACACAAATTCTTTGGACGATCGCTTTAGCTAGTTGACTTTTTGACTACAAGAGGAACTATAAACTCACTTTGAAACTATCATATCCATTAAATGTCACACGCAATGTTCACACAAAACAACACAATCCGACAATACTGTTATTTATCACATGCACCGATGCACACACAACAATCAATTAATCTTCAATCACAAACACATGCAAACTTTAAGTGGTGTCCGACAAAGTCTGTTATGATATAAATTGTGATTGGACCAAACAATTAAGAACAATTGGGCCGAGAACTCAATTTACTCTGATTGGATCGATGTTAGAAATTAAAATTGTCACACAATTCAAAGACTTTTTCATGTAACTGTGATTGGGCCGAAGATATATAGTGGACAGATTGTTTCACATGGACCTAGATTCTTTTAATGCAAACAATAATGACTGACAAACACTTATTAAGATATTGATTTTAATTGGGCCTCAAATCCACTTATCCGACAATCTTTTAATACTACACATGCTTTCACATATAATGGCAGACAATTGGTTTTATTATCAATTTATAATTGTGCCGATGAATATTGATCAGATCAAAACAAGTATATCACGTGAACTACTGAACCACTTTCAAACGGAAATAGACACTTCACATTCAAACGGAATTACGACCTGTTCAAGCGAAATAATGACTTTCACGCGAAATACCAATTGAAGTGGAATACCCTTTTTATGCGAAATAATACCTTTCAAACGGAATCACGAATATGTAATTTCAAGCGGAATAAGATGTTTTCAAGCGAAATTAGGCTTTTTCAAGCGGAATTAGGTGTATTCAAGCGAAATTAGGCTGTTTCAAGCGGAATCAACCTGATGTCACTCGATATCGGACCGAAAAATTCAGTTTTCTCCCAAACGGCTTGGAATTAGGATCTGAAACTTGGTAGGGTTATAGATCAGGTGTTTTCACACAACATATCAAAAAATCAGCTAATTTGGACCGTAAAAACCCGTTTAATTTGATGAAAATCAGTTAAAAACGTGAAAGAATGAGTAGAAATCAGATTTTTGAATGAAATCAAGCTGAATCGGTAAGAACTCTTCCTCCTGAGCTCTGATACCCCTTGTAGGATCGAGTAATGACCAAAACGAGTCTTTCAGAAGAGTTCTAGACCAAAACGAGAGGCGGAATCAGACGTTTCGGTGTCAGTTCAGCTTGATTTACACTAGAAAGTAGTTTAACCGTCTTGTTTATTGATATGACATGTTTACAGACCTGTAAACACTTCAGCAGAGCTTCGCTGCTGGAATGGGAGAAGTTACAAATGAAATGACTAAACTCCGTATTTATAGAGTTTCTAATTCCCCTTGAAAGTGCCATGTTTCTAATTCCCCTTGAAAGTGCCATGTCTATATCGTGGGGAATAGACATTTCATGGGAAATGATCTCTAAAACTCTATTTTCCTGAACTACGTGACTCGATCTAACTATTTTATTACAAGACTCGATACAAGACGAAGTCGACAGACGTATGCACCAACAGGGACGCTTTGTGAGTTTGCCAGCTAAGCAAGATTCGCAATCATTAAAGGAGTCATGTCCAGTGGATTCAAGAATCCCCTCAGATTGGAGCCATTTTATGCGTGCCTTACTTATATGGCCAAGTCTACAATGCCATAGAAAGGTTTCATTAATACCAACTCTGTTACGCTTAGAAAGGTGATATATGTTATTACATGTTTGAACATCAATCTCATAAATACCATTTCGAGGTTTAGCCTCAAAATAAAAGGTATCATTCAAGTAGGCAGAAATAGAAATACCATTAAAAACGTACTTGAAACCTTGTTCAAACAAAAGGGAAACAAAAATAATGTTTCTGGTTATACCAGGAGCAAATAAACAATTGTTTAAATTAACTACAAGGCCAGAAGGACATGAAAAATGAAATGTGCCGGTTGCAAGAACAGGCACTCTTTTCCCATCACCAACGATAAGTTCCATGTCGCCTTGTTTCAGCTTCCTCCACTTTTCAGGCTCCTGCAAAACATTAGTGATGTGGTAACCACACCCGGTATCAAATACCTTTGTGTTGCTGGAGACAGTAAAAAGTTCAATAACATAAATGAGAATACCTGAAGAAGTGCCAATTTTATTGGCCTTCTTCGCCTTCAGCTTGGCTAGATACTGCGGCCAGTTCCTTTTCCACTGCCCCATTTGGTTGCATTCAAAGCACTGACGCTCCTGGGGAGGGGGTGGTTTAGCAACCTGCTTGTTGTTGGTGGTAGATTTGGCAGCAACAACAGCCATTTTCTTGCCTTTGCTGTTATGAGCCCTTTTCTTGTTGTTGGGCTTCTTAACACCACTAGACTTGACCATCAGAACTTGGTTGGTTTTATGTGGAATGTTTATCTCGGCCGTTTTGAGCATACCATGTAGCTCAGGCACACTCTTCACCCAAGCATTCATATTATAGTTCATAATGAACTGGTCATATGAGCTAGGGAGAGAGTTCAAGATGAAGTCCGCTGCCATTTCATCTTGCAGGGGATAACCAAGTTTGTTCATCTGGTTAATGTAGCCTTTCATCTTAAGCACATGAGTACTGACACATGATCCTTCTTGCATTTTACAGCTTATGAGCTGCTTCATGGTGTCATATCGCTCCTGTAGGGCTTGTTTCTGAAACATGCCTTTCAGTTGCTGGATCATGTCATAAGCATCTTTATCTTCCATGTTCTTCTGAAGTTCAGGAGACATGGTGGCTTGCATAAGGTAGGCTACCTCAACGGCATCCTCGTTATGCTTTTCTAGTGCCTTACGAGCAGCGGTAGTGTTACTTTCAGGCTCGGTAGGGACTGGGCCATCTAAGATGTATAGCTTTTTAGCCATCTTGAGAACTATTCTCAGATTGCGGTGCCATTCGAGAAAGTTGGTGTTATTAAGTTTTTCCTTTTCAAGTATAGACTTGAGAACGAAGGAGTTGTTTTCATTAGACATCTGTTACATAAGCAAAGAGGTTTTAGTTAGTATTTTTGATGTATATTTCCTTATTTAATTAATGACCCATTACAGTAATTAGAACAAGGAATGAGAATCTGGCTATGTCAGTAGTAAAGGCAGCTGTGGCATGCACTTTAGTAAGTGACTAGGCAGACTAACAACGAGTGTCAATTGTGAGAATTGCACAACTCTCGAGTATGAGGCCGCTAAGACAGCTCTTGTCTATGCATTGATACGTTTAGCCTCATCTATGGCGACTTTCTACTTTCGAGACAGCTGGAGCATGTGTTGAGAAAAGAAAAAGTAATAGTCATCCTAAAAGAGGTACTCGTGGAAGGGCAGGATGTATCAACGAAACCCTTGCACCTTGGAAGGATATGCTAGACATCAAGTGTGGTGCTGTGGCTCCAAACAGTGATGGTTTGTGTTTACGTTCCAAGTGTAGCTTGTGATAGGATGGCATAGACTATTGATTTTAATTATGGGTTAATTTAATATTTACCAAATAAGGTCGTAAGAGCCAATTTTAGTATATATTAGTCGTGACATCTTGATGAACCCTTTCATCTCTCAGGACACTTAATTTTAGATAACCTACTAAAACTAAGTTTGTCGCGACTTGTATAACCATATAAAAGTTAATAGTTTTAAAACTATTAAGTTATGAGTTTTAGAAAGTTAAAACTTATTAAATTTCAAAAACTCTAACGGTTATTATTTATTTTAAAATAAACTATTTGTTTTATAACAAATATTTACAAGTTGTAAAAATCAATTTAGAACTTGTTATGATTGATTGTGAAAATTTTAAAACACCTTTTAAAAGTTTGGTAGTAGGTTGGTGTGTTATATAACAACTTATATATGATAAAAGTAACCATAATAGCAAAATAAATATGTAAATATTTAGGCCATTTTGTTCGTCCTTGCTAGAGCCAAATAGCAAGACCAACAGGGTCACGGGGTAACAAACACAAAACAACCACAAGGATGGACCTAGTGCATCTAGTTGTCTTCAGCACCTCCATGATTCATGTAATGTCTTCTGTTTTGTCTTCGGGTCTTAAACTTTATATTATAATATAAAATATAACAAAATTGAAACCCTAATCTATTACAACTTTGAGCCACAAAGTGGGCCAAAACCATAAAACAAAACAATAACAAAAATACAAGTACAAGGTCGGCCAGATTTACATATTCAACACAATCATATTGAAGTAGGCAATCTTTTGGTCAAATAAAAACAAATAAAACTTTTGACCAAATAACTTCTTGCCCAAGAAATATTTAGATCTGAAACTTTAAACAAGTTAAAGTTTGAGATCTATAACCGGTTAAAAGGACCGGTTCCGATTTGCATGTTGTAAGCGTGGCTCTGATACCACTGTTGGGATTCAGTGGTGTCAATTTTACTTTTTATCAAAACGAGTTTGACATATTTTATTTACTAAAATATATAATTAATAAAAAACGCAGCGGAATAAATATAATAATCAACACCAAAAGTGAACCGAACAGGATCATGGTTACAAACGTGCAAATACGATAAGCAATATAAATTAATCTACTGATGAGAAAAATATACCCTTTGGTTAATAATAACCGTGTGAGACACCGAGGTACAACGGACGAGTGCTAGAACACGAACACGGTAGCCGGGTGTGGCTCGCGGAACAGGAATCACGAGAAAAAGAAAAAGGGATGGCACCCTTTTCTTGGTGGCGGCTCCTTTTGCCTGTTTGTTTGAAAAGAAAACAAAGAAAAGGAAATGCCTTTTTCTTTTTGGTTCTCTTACGGCTGTAACATCTACACCAAAAGGGAGGTGATTAAAATATATATATATATATATAGTAATATATATTTAGGTTAACTAATAACCCTATCAATCATCTCTTGGACCCTAAAGCCCAACATGTCTAGTACAAGCCCAAATGTGATGCGAAGCCCGAAAAGCAAAGTTTAATTAAATAAGTAATTAAACATTATATTATTTATAACCCGTATAAATAATAAATCCCGTTTCTCGAGGATATATAATTATTCTAGATAATTATATATTTCGTTCCGTTAATTATTCGTGATCACCAGTTAATCGAGTTAAGTGGATTTAATGTTCGTTACCCAAGGTGTAACTCTTACGGGTCATAGCTCGATCAGTAGCGTTGACTTATCGAACCCGTACATATAAATCCAACAGGCAAGATACCGAGGTCGTCCAAGGACACAAGAGCTTTTAGTACCGGCTTATCGTCAACGTCTAATCGAATCAAACTTTGAGAAAAGACTTTTAAACTAATAAAAAGATAAAAACAGAAAAATAAAATAAAATATAAACAGATAGACAAGAAAGAATCACTTGGATCCGACTTATCTTTCATGTACCCTTTGATGATTTCCGCACTTTAGGCACTTTAAGAGATTATCTTAGTTATAGTAGTAGGCCCCTCTTGTGAAGGCGACGTTACCCTCAACCTAGTGGTTTAAGTCAGCAAGGATACAATCCGACTAGATCGGATTATTAAAAGATAATTAAGTAAGTTATTAATACAAAATATGGTGGGCCCCATTCCAGGCAGCGATCACCCTCAACCCGTTGGTCTTAGTAAGCAGGGATACAGTCCTCATGGGGTTGGTTTAAAGTTTTAATAGTAGTTTATGAATAAGGGGTTCAAGCGGTTCCTTACTCTTAGTCGGGCCAGTCATTCCCGGCCAATCCATGGAGTAGTGTTAGACTTGAACCAGGTTCTCGCAGGATCTATACACTGAACGAGACATAGAATTACCCAACCACCCTTCTAACCCCTTTCCAAGTAGTTAACGTGCTTTATATAGACCGTAAAGACACGAATACATTAATAAACGACATATGAAGAATGGTTAAGTAGATTTTCCTTCAATATAAAAAACTAATTATTAAAGTTATTAATACATACCTAGTTAAAAAGTTGCCAAAGATTGGAAATCATAAAAGAAATACATAAAAGATATGTATTCACCAAGTGATGTAATAATTTAGCCAAGCATGGCCTTTGCTTGAAAAAGATTCTTACTATCAATCTTGGATCCCGAGACTACACACACACTCTAAAAGATGGAAAATGGATGATGGTGGTGGATGATGGTGTTGTAGTGGTGGTGGAGTGGTGGTATGTAAGAGAGAACTGGTTTACCAAGGGATGAGTTGAAGTGAAACCAAGCATCCCTAATTATAGCTGAAAACAGAACGTCCACCATGGCCCGTGCCCGCCTGGCACGGCCCCGTGGCCATCAGTCTCTCTCTTCTAGATTAACTGCAGTGTCAGACTTGTACTAACACGGCCCCGTGTGTCAACGGCACGGCCCGTGGCTAATGTACTTGCTGTACTTCTTAAGATTCTGGAAATCCTAGAGTTGACCACGCCCCGTGTTACTTTAGCACGGCCCCGTATTGAGTTTGGAATTTGTCTTTTGTTTTTGTTATTTCTCGGGTTTGGATGGGGGCTCGGCAAGTTGCGTCAATCCTTTATTGTATTTTATGTTGGTTTTTGTTGTTATTTCGCTCATTTTGTTCAATTAAGCTCTTTTAACCCTGTTTATTAAAAAAGGAACAAAAACACAAGCTTTTTCCAACATTAGTACTAAAAAAGGGTTGCTTTTACGCCGTATTCGATATAATTTATATGTTGTATTTTAAGCACATCACATCCTTAGTAACCATGTCATGATTTCTCATGAATTTCGGTTACAATGGATGAAATTTATAGGTCTCATTTTCCTTTTGTCAAATTCTCATTTGCATGATAACAAAAGTTGTGAAAGTGTAAGGTATCATTTAGTATCATCTTAGTAATGTTTCTATATAGATTTTGAGAACAAATAATATGAGAGTTTACGGTAAGTGTGACTTTATGTTGGCTATGTAAACCTCACAACTACCATAATATAGCCTTAGTATTGATACTAAATTCTGATTAATTTTCAGAATATGTAAGGTATCAAAAACCCTTATTTAGAAGACAACTTTTCATGGTTCTTATAGCCTTAACATTTAATTTTTTCACTAACTCTCGTGTGAGTTATTTGTTGAATTCTAGTAAGGAAACATATAGAACTAGAGTCAACTTATCATGTGTTGATTGGAATATTAAGATTAGCAGACTTAAATATCATTAGTAGGCGACTACCTAATTAATTCATCCAACTGTTCTTTTGAATCATGGATAGTCTTGTTGCTTATGCCTAGTATAATGGCACATTCTCAATTGAAGAACCTTAGAGTTGGAATTTTGTAGTTGTATTTTGACTATATACCTTAGAAGTATCCTCTTTTAAGGTTTTAGTGGTTGCAAGGTGAATAACATCTTATTTTTCAGTTTCTAACATTTCTTTCTATGTACATATGTTGGTTATCAACACACTTCATTTCCTTTGGTACTTTTGAGTGTTATAGTTGATTTTTTAAAGCATCAAATTGTACAAGTGCAAATATTAGTATGTAATGTACTGGAAAAAGTGTACTTATTTCCATGTGTAAGCCCTTTATTTTATGGGTCATGGTATTGTACATTATGATGTATTCACGAATGCCTCTTAACCTTATAGTTTAGAATTTCAAATGAAGACATGCATCTTAGAAGTTCTTCTGATTGCTCTATAAAATTAGATTAGTCTTAGGAAAAACATAATATGGAATAACTTTAGTGATAGCATTTTCGTTAAATGAGTTCTGGATTATCATAAGAGACATCATGTTCGACTTATCCTATTCATCATGCTCTATTTTGCTTCTGCAGTACTCTAATCAGAAGAGAACAGTAGGATTATCGTGTCTTAAAAGATAATAAAGGGTTTGGTTTAAGAGCTAATCTTATAGAAACAATAAGTAATGCAAAAACTGTTGGTGCATAATTGTGACAACAACTTAGATTTGGTCTTTGGATATCTTGTAATTAGTAAAACGATAAACAGTTAGCGGGTTTAGCTTTGTATTAATGAATTAATAGAGTTTGGGCTAAACAAAACCCAGTTGGGTCTAGGGGATGAATTGGGCTTGCCCATGTAGGAATCCCTAGCCCAAGTAGCAAACCTTGTGTTATATAAACAAGGCTATGCATTAGGGTTTAGGTTAATCAGCCAAAACAGTTTCTAGAGAGAATTCGTGAGAGCAATAGGAGCTTGGACGAATTTGTGTGGGTTAGGGTTTGATTGATTGTAATTCTTGTAATTGATAATCAATAGAAAACCAGTTTGATTGTGAATTGCGTTCTACTCATTTCTGTGACATTCTGATCAAGCGGATTCCGAACTCTTGATTAGATATACAATTCTGTGAAGATCCATACAATAAGGGGACCTACAGTTGGTATCAGAGCATTAGGCTCTTGAAGGCTCGGTTCAGAATTGTGCTTGGCTGAAACAGGAAGTTTTTCGAAATTTTTGAAACCTGAAAAATTAGGGTTTCGAAATTTTTGCTGGTTTGATAAAAAATTTCAAAATTTTTGGCTGTTTTTGATCTTTTGCTTTGTTTGGTTGCTGTTTTGCAGGATTTCAGGAAAGATTTTGTCGATTCTGGAAAAGTTTTTGACTGAAAGACTTGAAGATTCGAAGACTGTTCTTCGTGTTCTTCGTGTTTTTCGATCAGTTCTTTATATTTTTTCGAAAATATTGTGCTGATTAGGTTGTCTGATTCTGCAGATTTGTGTTGGAGAGGAGATAGAATCTTCAGAATTTCGAACAGATTAAGTTTCCAAATTTCTGGACCAGCGAAATTAACAAAGCAGCGAATTTGTGACTTAATAACTGGGTGACCGGCGACTTTGAAATCCAAAGGCGACTTTGGTAGCCGTATAATTTTCCTCAAATTAAGTTGACTTCCCATCGAAATTAATAGAAAAATTAAAATGGTGGAATATTTTCTAGCAAGCGTAACAAAAAATTCACGTTTTCGTAAATAGAAATTGATCCGTAGCTCGTTTGACTAAACCGTCTGCACCGTTAAATTCCTTGCATTTTTAGGACAAAAAAATCCCGAATTCGGTTTTCGAGATTACATATCATTGAATTCGTCTTTTCGAGACGATTCTAACGGTGTAGTTTGGTAACCATTGTTTTCGGAGATATTTTGTACGGTTTTATCAGTCTGCAACGTTTAAAATGTCAAACATGTCTACTTTGAATGAGCTTTTGAAAATGGAGCATGAGGTTGGCACCACCAACAAACCGCCTAAGTTGATGAAAGTGGAAAATTATTTGACATGGAAGGATCGTTTTCAATCCTTCGTTGAATATCAGGACACACGAATGTGGATTTGTATTGAAGATGGGTACACAAACCCAACACACGACTTTGAGGGCAGACCACGTAGAACAAACTATGTGAACATGCAAGAGGCTGATAGAAAGATGTATGAGGCTGAAAAGAGAGCCTTGGCTGCAATAAAAATGTCCTTACCTGATAGCATCAAGCATACCTTCAAGAAGTACACTAATTCAAAGGATATGTGGGATGCATTAGAAAAGTGATATGCGGGAAATGCAGATGTTAAGAAAAACAAAGTTGATCTACTGAAGAAGCAGTTTGCTGTTTTCAAGTACATGAAACATGAGTCACTTGAGGACATCATCACTCGATACTACCATCTGATGTCGGAAATGGAAAATTATGAGATAACTTGCTATTCTGACACAGAGAAGAATGACAAGCTGCTCGATGCCCTACCTACTAAGTGGGATATCTACACTCTCATGATCAAGGGAGAAGCAGATTATGAGACTAAAGAGCTTGAAGAAGTGGTAGGAAAGGTGAGAGCTTATGAGCTCAGTATGAAGAAGAATGACACTGGATATGATCAGGTTCAAGATCCAGGGATTTACAATGGGCTTGCATCTTCTTCATCTCACAACGCTTCTAGCGACTCTGCTACTGCGTTTCAATTGTGTGAGAATGAGCAGGTCACAGTAAATGAGGATGGTGATGTGTGTTTTGTAGCCGCTTCAGGAGGATCAACAGGAGCCAAGAGAACATCAGCTTCTAAGCAGAGTAGTAGTGCAAAGTCAATGCCTATGAGTGTGAAGTCTGCTGAAGAACATCTTGCTCTGCTTGCTTCATTTGTTGCTTCATATGAAAACTACATTCAGGGGAAGATATCTGATCCTGCTACTTTAGATGAAGATTAAGATCTGATTGACCCTGATGATCTAGAAGAGATAGATTTACAATGGCAGATGGCCATGATCTCCAGAAGAGTCAAGAGGTTCATGAACAGAACAGGAAGGAAGTTTGTAGGGAGGACTGTTGGCTTCGACAAGACCAAAGTGAGGTGCTTTAACTGTCAAAGTTATGGGCATTTCGCTAGGGAGTGCCAAAAACAAAAGCAAGAGACTTTGAGTCAGAGTTTAAACAACAGGAATGCATCAAACAATTCTAGCTCAAAGGCTTTGATCTCTACAGCACGAGAAGGTTCATATGATTGGAGTATTCATCTAGAAGATAATGAGAATGCCACTCAGGCATTCATGGCAGAAATAGTGCCAGTTGATGATGGTGAAGCTACTGTGGGAGATGCTGAAGCAAAAGTGGATGTTGAGGCTGAAGTAAAGATAGAGAGTAAATCTGAAGAAGAGAAGGGTGATCAGACAAAAGATGCTGAAGAGGAAAAGCAAAAGTCTGACCATGAAAGGGAAGCTGAAGAAAAGGATGCTAAATATAAAAGAATGGAAGCTCAACTTGCATCTCTAATGGCTAACCATGACAAACAAACTGGAGAGGTAAAGTCTAATTCTGTGTGTTTAAAATGTCGTGAATTACAGGGTGAGGTTGACAGGTTGTCCACACAAAACCAAAGTTTGGTAAGTGAGATGTCTAACATTAAAGAATCAAACTTTTTTGCTAAAAGAAACGAATCTTCATACTTGAAGAAGATAAAAGGTTATGAAAGTGAAATTGAAGATTTAACCTGCAAACTAAACGAAAAACTTCAAGTCATAGACTTAGCTCATGACATGATGGCTGAGAAAACAAAAGAGATTTCTGAAAAATGCAAAGAGTTGTCAGATGCACAACTCAAAATTGTTGAACTTGAAAAGAAATTAAGTCAATTCAGAGATTCGTCTTTTGTAATGAAACACATGATGGGTGGGTTAAAGAAGAGTAATGACAAGACTAGTGTGGGATTTAAGGGATTTAATGAAGTCTCACCTCCTCTTAGTCATGATTATTCATTCCTACCTGATGAAGATGAGCTAACAGATTTTATGTCAACAGCACCAAGTAGTTTCGCGTCAAAGTAGTGGGTCTGAGAGTGATGATGCTAAGAAGAACAATAACAGAGAACCTTTGAAAAAGAAAAATTCACATCCTAAGAGTAAAAATCAAACTTTTGTTAAAAAGATTAATTTTGTTCAAGGTAGTGATATGAAAAACGAAACCACTGTTATTGAAAACGAATCGAATGTAGAGTTTGCAAAAAATAAGACCATAGAAAAATCTGAAATTAAGCAAACTGAACAAGATCCATCCAAGGCATCATCATCATCTGATGAGGGATCCACCTTAAAGACTCCAGCTAAGAAGTCTTTGAAAAGGAGATCGTGCTTCAAGTGTCACACAAAGGGACATGTAGCTAGTTGCTGTCCTAACAAAAAGACTGAAGCACAAGTGAGTGAGAAACAGAGAGGGAAATCACCTGAGAAGAAAGGTGATAATGAGGAGAAAGTTGCAAATTCTCCAAAGAAATCTGCTCCTAAGCAACCAGAGAATGTTGCTGTTGGTGTAGATAAGGCTGAAAAAGGAACTCCACAAGTTCCTCGTTTTCAAAGAAATCAACCAAGATTTCAGCCTAAATCTCCACCAGGCAGATATGAGAGACCTAGAAGCAGTTTACCAAGAATGAACAATTATAATTCTAATAATTTCAGAAGTCAAGGTCAATATCAAAATCGATACCAAAATAATGGTGGTCGAACCTTTTATAACAATGGCTTTAGAAATTACAACAATAATGCTTCTTGGAATCAAAATTCAAGGTACCAAAATCAAAATTTCCAAAGGTCAAATAGTCCAAACACATATATGAACCCTCTGGACCAAAGACCTAGTGGAAATCAAAATCAAATTCCATCAACAGGTCTGAGATCCAAGACTCCAGTTAGGAGTAATGGATATTGGATGGATGTTCCAGTAGTTGGTGAATTTGGACGACCCAAGACCATTAAGGATTGGGTCCCCCAATCTAACTAATTTCTTGGTTGGTGTGTGTAGGAGCTGCTAAGGAGGATTATCAACTTATGGTATGTTGATAGTGGCTGCTCCAGGCACATGACGGGGGATGCGAGATTGTTGACTGAGTTTGAAGATTATGATGGTGGATATGTGAATTTTGCGGGTGCTAAAGGTGGTAGAATTACAGGACTAGGAAAAGTGACCAATGGGAAGATCACACTGGACAAAGTGAACTATGTTGAGCAACTTAAACACAATCTGATGAGCGTGTCACAAGTCTGCGACAGGGGTCACACGGTCCATTTTACCAAGAATGAAGCATTAGTGTTGAAACCAGGTTTGGTGATTCCGGACGACTGGATAGTAATGAGAGCGCCAAGGAGAAATGACACTTATGTCATGGACATGGGTGCTAAGGATCCAACTGCTGTGGTGGCATGTTTACTATCAAAAGCATCTGAAGCTGAATCGATGTTGTGGCACAGACGCATGGCCCATATTCACTATCGAAAAATGAACTATATTATTAAAAATGAACTAGTGAAAGGGGTTCTGATGTAGAGGTTTCACGTGGAAGACAAATGTCTTCCATGTCAAAAGGGAAAACAACATAAGAAACCTCATAAATCAAAAACTGTAAATTCCATAGATGCCCCTTATGAATTACTTCACATGGATTTATTCGGTCCAGTGAACGTGAGGAGCATAGGTGGAAAATACTATTTTCTTGTTGTCACAGATGATTACTCACGTTATTCATGGGTTTTCTTTTTAGGTACAAAAGATGAGACAGCAGAGATGTTAATAGATCTTTTTACAAAATTGGAAAACGTCCATGATGCAAGGATCAAGAGGATAAGGAGTGATAATGGCACGGAGTTCAAGAATCAGATTCTGGATCTCTATTGTCTTCGCAAGGGAATAGAACATCAATTTTCTGCTCCTTATACCCCTCAACAGAATGGAGTTGCTGAGAGGAAAAATAGGACGTTGATTGAAGCCGCTAGGACTATGCTTTCAGATTCAAAGCTACTAGTTCTTTTCTGGGGAGAAGCTGTGAATACAGCTTGTTATGTCCTAAACAAAGTTTTGACCGTTAAACGTTTTAACAAAACATGTCATGAATTAATGTTTAACAAGAAACCAAACTTAAAAGGCTTTGAACCATTTGGATTACCCTGCACCATTGTGTGAAATAAAGATAAACAAACGGTGAGGTGGCTGACGATGGCTACTTTCTAGGCTATGTGCCTCGCACACCGAATAAAAGGGTATTTAATCTAAAAACTGGTAAAATTGAGGTTGTTTTTAATGTTGAAATTACTACATACAAACATCAACAATCAACGAATGGACCTGCTATATTATATGATTATGAGAGCATTTTTAAATCATTTAATATTCCTGAGTTTTCTGATGCAGATGAATCTCAGCTGATTCAAACAGTGATAAGTGAAGATGATGAAGGCGAGTTCATGCCTAGATCGAATGTTGATATGACAGATGCTCCGGAAACTTCCCAAGGTGCTGCTGATCCTGATTCAAGCGATAGTGAACCTGAACCCATTCAGGGGGAGGATTTCATTAATCCGTTTGTAGATCAGAATATTCAGGGGGAGATTGGATCAAACCTGGGTGATAATCTTGAAGTTGATACCGTTGCTACTGTTTTGGTCAAAAATTACCGAAGCAATTTAGTGATCAAATTAGTTAAGTGAGGTAGTGTGCTAAAATTATGTGTGAAAAATATGTTAACCAAGTTAGTTATAAAAACAGTTTCAGGATACGGCTCAAGATATAGAGTTGTATCTATGATCAAACAATGAGCAGAAAAGTAAAGGTTGACACGTGATGTACGAGGAAAGCCCTTGATCAATCTAGATCGCCGGCACAAAACCTCGGGAGCTGACAATCGCAGCTGCCTTGTTCTTCTATTGCTTCAAATATCAGGATACAGTGCAGGATGTGGTGCGGATCAACTAGGTGTTACAATGTAATTCGATTACAAGTGTTTGTGTGTAGTGACTGCTGAAAGTTAGAGAGCAAAAGTGTTCGAGAGTGTGTGAAAGTTTCGTTGTTTCTTAATCTGATCCGCCCCCATCTATTTATAGTAAAACAAATGTAACAAACTATAATAAATAACCGGGATCCAGCGAATATTCCTGAGTCGAACGTTGTAGACCTAGTCTTTCGGGTTCAACGTCTCTCCCATAACAAATGCGTCCGAGTCTTGAGGAGACGAAGTCCAATTGACCGTTGGCAAGTCCCAGTCTTTAACCTGCACGTGATTAATTCGATCAACCTCAGGATATCGCCCAAGAATTTAGCAATATCCTCGTCCAGCATCCTGGTCACAAATAAACAATAAAAAGCAGGATTTTGGTCAAGATATGTATGCTTAGAAAATGACCCATAACAATTGTCCCCAAATATATCGGTTGGTATACCAATCCAACGGATATATTTTAAAAGTTTTATCTCATAACTTAAGGCAATCAATACGACGAGACCCTTGAAATCACAGTGGTGCAACTTCCAAAGCGTTATTTACTCTTTACCCCCTACATTCAGCCTATATCAATCGAGGGACTTCTCATTATGATTATCTTTATCTTCAACCGAATATCAGGTACTTTTCTCTCTCTCTTTTCTATTTTCCTTGTTTACATCTCCTTTTCTCCGATTGTGATCCTTCATGGCGACCCGCACCAGATCGCAAATGGCGGACTCTGTTTCCCCCTTCCATAAACAAAATTTGCTTAAGAAACCTTCAAAAGAGGTGTGTTCTTTTGATAATTCCGACATCGCGGCCCTACGAGCTTCCGATGCCTTTCCCGCTGGGACAATCTTCCGTCCATTCGACCGAGAGGTCCGATCGGATTTTTGTTCCGACGAATGGGTCTGCTTTTTTGCCTATCCTTTTCCATAGGACTCCAATACCCGTTTTCACCTTTTATTTCTCATTTTTTCGAACTTATCGGCCTTAGCTTTGCCCAAATCATGCCCATGGTTTGGCGCGTATTAGTCACCTTGGAAGGAATTAAGGCTCGTCACATGCCCGACCTGTGCATCGAGGATTTGCTGATGGCTTATCGTTTAAGATCTCATGGTTCCAGCCGATTCCTTCTATTCTCTATTTCCAAAGACCCTCTCATCCTCAAGGCTACCAAGAATGAGGATAAGTGGACAAGAAAATTCTTTTTTGTGAAAAGAGACTCCATTGATAAGGGTTTTGACCTTCCTAAAAGATGGTTGACTTCCGGTAGGATTTAGGGTTTTAGGAATATCCCCAATCATATCCCGAACCTCCATCCTGAACCAACATCCTGATGTGTTTATTTCTTTTCTTGCTGCAAACTTTAAAGAACTAGCTCCCCCTAGTGCTGAATCGAAAGGAAGAATAAAAGAGATCTACAAGCTTCCAGAGGGTGAAAGGACCTTTAACCTGCTGCTCACAAGCTCAAGTCAAAGATCAAGTTCCAACATGTCTGGTAAGCATATTTTCAGGAATTATTTTTTATTATTTTATTGTTTAGAGATATAACAAGTCTAAAACATCTTCCCTTGTGCAGTGCCAGTTATTAACATCGAAGGCTTCCAACTCGACGAGTTGGATAGCTACTCTAGCCTCACGCCTACCAAGCAAGAATCCAATCCAAAGTCATCCGTCACACCGAAGCCTACCAGCTCGAAAACCACCACCGCTCCCAAAGCTCCTCCGGCATCCCGGACCCGGGCCTCTAGTTCCTGAAAGAGAAAAGAAGTTGAACCTCCTGCTACACCTCACGTGTTTCCATTCGAGAACCACGGGTTTATGGAATCCAGCAAATTCATGACCGGCTTCCTTAACCAGGTTAGTATCCTGACTCGTATCCTGCACCATATGCTAAATAGAAATGTACATTTAGAATAACATCTGTTCCTTTACCTTACAGGGCCTTGAACGCCTGGTATTCCTTTATGAGGACACATGTGGTTTAAATGTCATGCTAGAAAGCAAACTAAAGAAGGCTGAAGCTACCATCATGGATCAAGCAGCAATCGCCGCCGCCAAGTCTGAACACTACGAAGCTAAGTATAAAGCCATGGCTCAAGATCACCAGGCTGTCATCCAAAAGATCACTCAAGAGGCTCAAGCTAAGTCTGACGCGGCCCAGGTTTAGCATGAACAAGATATAGCTTCATACCGGGAGAGCCTTAAAAATTCAATCATCATCTCCCTTCTCCAAGCCAGACTAAAAATGGCTTACAAGGCTAGGGCTCTGGGCGTCGAATGCCCCTCATGGAACATCAAAGCCTGGGAGATGAAATTGAAAGATCTTGGCGGCAATCCTGTGGAGCCCCCTTCCAAACCTGTCGCAGAGGAGCCCATCAAGGTAACTGAGAAGGTGGATGATGCTGGAGATTCAAAGGATGCTGGTGGTGACTCTGGAGAAAATGCTGATGGAGAGGATGCTGCTGATGATGCTGAGAAGAATGCTGGAAAGGATACTGGTGGAGATGTCATGATGAAGGAGGGAGCTGACCCTTAAATGCAGCGATGTGGGCGATGATGGATATATGTGCTGAGGCCGGAGCCCACTTTTTTAAAATTTCATGGTTATGGTCTGTAGAACAATTTACATTTCCTGTCTTTGAACAATTTATATTTCCTGCATTAGAACAATATGATGACCAAAGGTGGATGGGTCCTAGGTTTTAGGATGAAGCCTTTGGTCATCAGTTAGTATAATCTGTTTTGAATATCGTAACGGTTGAAGGTGGACAGGTTTCGTTTTGAGATAAAACCTTCAACCGTTATGTAGGTACGGTAAAAACTATACGTGCTTTTGGCGGATGGGCCTTGGTTTGAGGTGAAACCAAAAGCACAACTTTTGACTTGTTAATAATATAACTATCTCTTGACTTATTTGTTGTTGCCTTTTAATTTCTGTCATGCATTCCTTAACGTAGATTTTAGCTTTGCAAAATTTTGTACAACTATCTTTCGAAAATATTCCGATCAATATACTCAGTGATATATTACCAAAACTTTTATTAAACAGAATTTCTAAAAATTTAATCACCTTTAGAGAAAATTAAAAGATAGTCCATTTCAAAACCTATTATGACGATACTTGCTTAATTAAAGTTTCAAACTAGTACCAGTTTCATATATCTTAGTCAAATATCCTGAAAAGTATTTTGAAAATATATTTTGAGAATATATCCCGAGAATTTATCCTAATCAGGATGTTTAACCTTTTACCAAACATAGTATTGTCAAAAACTTAAACGATGTTTACAAAGGAAAGATCATACCAGGAATAGGGTATAACCCTATTATCAAACCTCAATCCCTTTGCAACTCTTCCAATGAAGATGTCCCCTGTCTGAGACACTTAGTGCATTAGTTTCGAGCCTTATCCTTTGAGCTTTACATCATTGCCTTAGCAGGAATGTCCCTTGTGTTCAATGTCTTCAAATACTTAGAGATCTTCTGGATATCAGTTCCCATTGTATAGACAATTTTTCATGTTACAGGGGTAAAACCCAAGAATGTACTGGAGATAAATCCCTTGAATTCTGGGGGAAATCCCAAATTTTCGTGCGCTACAGGCGGGAGTGTATAAACTCCAAGACTTAGAAAGGTGGAAACCTTTAAACCTTAGAGAGTATGAAAATACCCTTTTGTGAGAGAGGGTGATCAATCCTCATATACCTTTAGGATTCAGGATATAGCCAACAGTAACAAAATTGTCAGCCACTTTTACATGGACTGGTCCCGCCACCTTGAACTATTCCCGAATAACTTGCGCTCCAGGCGGGGTGTTCAAACCCAATTCGGAAGAAAGGTGAATACCTTTAAACCCGTGAAGGGATCAGGATCCCTTATACGTGAGAGAGGGGGCCAATCCTCTAATCCTTCGAAGTATCCTGAGCGTGTATCCTGGAGCTATATCCCAAAGCATATTCTGCAAAACACCTTTAAACTAAAGTGGGTGTTAGCTTGGCTAACACCCCTTCGATGCTTAAGTTAGTATTGGGTTTCAAAGAACAAATCAAATCAAACATATTAAAAAAGATAGAATTCATACCATCCTGAATTCAGAATTAAATCCCAAACTCACTTGAAATAGAGCTTCAAATGTATAGCATTCGACGATCTTGGTAACATATCCCCCTCCATATCCTTGAGTCGGTATGCACCTTTTCCTGATTTTGATTCAATCTCATATGGCCCTTCCCACTTCGGAGCCAGCTTTCCATCAGCAGGATTGGTAGTATTCTGAAAAGCTTTTCTTAACACCCAATCTCCAACTTTGAACCTTCTAATCCTTATATTCTTGTTGTATGTTCTGGATATCCTTTGTTGATATGCCGCCATTCTTAGCCTTGCTGCATCTCTTGTCTCATCAATAGAATCTAACTCCTGGCATAGGACTTCAGGATTCTGCTCAGGATTCCAAAGGTTGGATCTTGCTGTGGGTATCACCATTTCTGTCGGGATCACTGCTTCGGCTCCAAATACTAAAGAAAACGGGGTTTGACCAGTTGCATTTTTTACCGTCGTTCTATCAGCCCACAAAACGAAGGGTAATTCTTCTGCCCATCTTCCTTTCTTGGCCCCTAATCTTTTCTTTAAGTTGTTGACAATTATTTTGTTTGAGGATTCAGCTTGTCCATTCGCTTGAGGATGTACCGGAGTAGACGTGATCATTTTGATCCCCCAACTCTTGCAAAAGTCAGTAGTTCTCTTACTTATAAATTGAGAACCATTGTCACAGATTATCTCGGCTGGTATTCCGAATCTGGTCAGGATATTTCTCTTTATGAAGGATACCACTTCTTGATCCCTGACTTGGACAAATGCCTCGGCTTCAACCCATTTGGAGAAATAATCTGTCATTTCCAACATAAAAACCTTCCCCCCTGGAGCCTTTGGAAGTTTTCCTACTATATCCATACCCCACTGCATAAATGGCCAAGGGGAAACAATAGGATATAATGGTTCAGCAGGCTGATGCAGTATGTTACTATGTCTTTGACATGCATCACATCTTCGAACATATTCTGTGGCATCTTTCCTCATTGTCGGCCAATAATATCATGTCCTTAATACTTTTGAGAATAATGACCTGCCCCCAGTATGGTTACCACAATCCCCTTCATGTATATCCTGAAGTACTTCCTTGGTTTCAGGATCCTCCAAGCACCTCAAATAGGGTCCTGCAAGAGATTTCTTATATAAAACATTATTTATAATAGTGAATCTTGATACCTTCATCCTAAATGCCTTAGGATTTTCATCTCCGGGGATGCGTCCTTCCTTGAGATATCTCACGATTGGAGCCGTCCAGGATTTAGGATCCTTTTCAGGATACTCTGCTCCAGGATCCTGAATAGCCGCTACTTCTTTATCATGAGGATTCGTTGCAGGATATAAGACACGTAATATTGGTATTTGGGTCCCTTCTGGTATCCTAATCGATGATCCCAAATTTGCTAAGGCATCTGCTTCAGCATTATCCTCCCTTGGTACCTGTTCAAGTGTAAAAACATCGAAATATCCTGCTAATTTTTTGAGAATATCGAGATATTCGATTAATTTCTCACCCTTAACTGCATAGGATCCATTAAAATGGTTAGTAATTAACAAGGAGTCAACATATACTTGCAAATTCTTGATACTCATTGTTATGGGTGAAATTCTGAACCCATATCCTGGAAAATATCTTGGTTTATATCTTGGTTATGCAGTATCTGTTTACATCCGGGATGCTGGTTCAGGATATTGGTAACATCCTGAATGGTATCCTCAGGATTACTAATGGATTATGTGCAGGTACGTGGGTTAGAAGCTGGCAACGTTCATAAGACTCATTCCGCGGAAGACTCGGTCCAAGTCGTTCAAATAAAGACGTTGAAGCCGTATTACTCGGTCAATAACGTTCACAATGGAATATTCGGAGTACCCCATATTTGTAGGGATTATTGTTTGTAATTCATTACTATAAATAGGTGGGTATACCAGATCAAATAGGACATCACATTTTGCACTCGTTACACTCTAACACTCGCTCTCTAGCAAGCTTTCACTCTCACACAAAAACATTGTAACACATAGCGATCTGGTCTATATCCTGCACTGTATCCTGAAGTTTAAGCAATAAGAAGAACAAGGCAGCTGCGATTGTCAGCTCCCGAGGTTTTATGCCGGCGATCTAGATTGATCAAGGGCTTTCCTCGTACATCTCGTGTCATTTCCTTTACTTTTTGCTCATTGTTTGCTCATTGTTTGATCGTAGATACAGCTCAATATCCTGAGCCGTATCCTGAAAACTGTTTTCTTAAACAACTTAACCAGCATATTTTCAACACACATTTTAGCACACTACCTCACTTTACTAATTTGATCACTAAATTGCTTCGGTAATTTTTGACCAAAACAATTTGGCGCCCACCGTGGGGCAAGTGGTGCTCTCTTTACTAAAAATTTTTGTGAAATCGCTAATCGGTTTTCTATTTTCAAAACTTTTTGCCATATTATATACAATGGCCTCAAGATCAAACATGAGTTCCTCCACTGTGTCTGCTACGACTTCTGCTACTACCGGTTCGGTGCTTCCACCACCTCCTCCAAGGATGATAGCTTCATCAAGACCTCAGGATATTATCCCTACTCGCAGTGTTCAGGAATCTGCTCCTGTGTTTGGCTTCTAATGATGAAATTCTAACCTTATTTGGAAGTGTGCAGGAACAAATGAGGCAGCAACAGGAAACAAACCAAATGCTATTGAGGGAAATACAACTCCTGAAGTCTGGCTCGAGCATATTTGCTGAGGATATTGTCACTCCATTGCAACCCAGGACTTTGAACTTTAGTTCAGCTGTGTATACTGAGGATAACAGGGGGAATATTGTGCCCAGCCTCCCGCAGAATCATACTCCTGAGATACCCTCCTCGGTCAGGATGTCAACCATGAGGAGCTCAGGATATGCTTCAGGATATGGGCAAAATCCTCCAACGGGTAACGTGTCAAATAATAATAATACTCATGCTACTAACAATACTGGATCTTTGCAGGATACAGGTGTAACATCAGCACTCACTAGGGAACTTCAGAAGTTGAAGGACATGATATCTAGTGTACCTGGAGTGGTCCAGCCGATTCCGGAAGTGTCCCAAGACAGCCACAAGATATCTCGCTTCGCATATCCTATTTTTGATGCTGAGATCCCAAAGAGATTTCAAACCCCCAACATGAAGCTTTACGATGGAACTACGGATCCTGAGGAGCATATTGCTCAGTATAGGGAAAGAATGGAGATTAACCCTATTCCTCCGGATCTCAAGGAAGCATGCTTGTGCAAGGGTTTTGGTTCCACCTTAATAGGATCAGCCTTGAAATGGCTCTTGAATGTTCCTCCGCATTCGATTACATCTTTTGCTCACTTAGTAAATTTATTTAATAGCCAGTTTTCTTGTAGTTGAAGTTTTGAAAAATTAACAAGTGACCTTTACAGGATAACACAAGGGCATCAAGAATCCCTAAGGGATTACGTGAACAAGTTCAGCAGAGAATCCTTAGACATCCCACATCTTGATGTTGCAACAGCTGTGCAAGCTTTCAAGATGGGGCTGCAAAAAGATTCTCAATTTTACCAAGACCTTGTAATGAACCCATGCAGGAACTTGGATGAAGCTCGGAACAGGGCCCTGAGATATATTCGATTGGAGGATGACAGAAAGATGCAAGAGAGGATGAACTCATCTAACACTTATGAGTCAACTAACAGGAAGTCAGAATCCTCATTCAAGTCATATCGGCCTAAGCCATATGGAAGAAATGAAAACAAAAGAGTGAATGCTGTCGAAGATGAGGATCCTGAAGAATATCCTGAGTTGTCTGAATATTGCTTTTCTGTTAACATTCCTGAATTGATGTATGCCATGCAGGGTCTGGGAGACAAGGCTAGGTGGCCTCGAAAGAATCAACAAAAGGCTGATTGGAAAGATAAGTCAAAATGGTGCGCTTTCCACGAAGATTTCGGACATGTGACTGAGGATTGCATTGCCCTAAGGAAAGAAATAAGCTATCTTCTAAGCAAGGGATATCTGAAAGATCTCTTAGGAAGAAAGAATAATAAGGGTCAGGATACTGAGAGGGATCCTGAGCGAGCAGCATTACCTCCCGCGGATGCCAAGATAATCAACTTCATTTCGGGAGGATCCGACATTTGTGGGACTTCGTATTCGGCAGCAAAGAGACATGCAAAAGAAGCTAAGGCCGAAAGGGGAGACAAACCTGTCAGAATGACTACCCTCACAACTGACAAAGTGATCACATTTGATGCTAATGACAGGGATACTGTCCAGGATCCTCACCATGATGCTCTGGTAATAACATTATATGTGGCTAACCATTTTGTACGCAGGATATTGGTTGATAATGGCAGCTCCGTTAACATAATCCAACTAGAGACGCTGAAGAGAATGAATGTATCTCCAATGGATATCACGTCAAAGTCTACCGTGCTTGTTGGGTTCAGTGGAGAGGCTAGAAACACAGTGGGAGAGATAAAGTTCCCAGTATACGTTGAAGGAGTCAACTCAATACAACGTTTCTGTGTGATGGATTCTCTATCCTGCTATAACATCATACTAGGAAGACCGTGGATTCACGATATGAAGGCTGTGCCGTCAACATATCACCAATGCATCAAGATACCTACCCCTTGGGGAGTTGTCAAAGTTGATAGTGATCAGCAGGAGGCGAAAGAATGTTACTCATCCTCGATGAAATCCTCAACCAAGCCTAGTGCAGCATAGCAATTAAAGACGCGGGCCCAGGATATCGTGGAGGATCCGGAGCAGGATGTGAAGAAAGTTATCTTGGATCAGGATAACCCCGATATTTCGGTGCTCATAGGAACCAATATCCCTCAGGATATTGAAGAACAGTTAATTAACTTTTTGAAATGCATGATGTCAACGTTTGCATGGAAGCATGAGGATATGACAGGCATATCCAAAGACATCATCACCCACAAGCTTGGAATTGATAAATCATTCAAGCCTGTTCAACAAAAAAAAAGGAAGTTTGCTCCTGAGCGGAATACGATTATTCAAGAGGAAGTTGAGAGATTATTGAAGTCCAGAATGATTAGAGAGGTTAAGTTCCCAAAGTGGCTAGCAAATGTAGTTGTGGTACAGAAGAAAAATGGGAAATGGAGAGTTTGTGTAGACTACACAGACTTGAACAAAGCTTGTCCTAAAGACCCATTTCCTCTTCCCCACATTGATGCAATGGTAGATGCTACTGCCGGGCATGAAATGCTGACCTTCATGGATGCATCCTCAGGATTTCAACAAATCCAAATGGAGCCTTCTGACCAGGAGGATACTGCCTTCATGACGCCAACAGGTATTTATTGTTATACAGCCATGCCTTTTGGTTTGAAAAATGCAGGTGCAACATACCAAAGATTGGTAAACATGATGTTCAAAGACAAACTGGGGGACCCCATGGAGGTGTATATTGATGATATGGTGGTGAAATCAAAGAAAGCTCAGGATCACCTCCAGGATATTAAAGGAGCATTTGATATCCTGGATCAGTATAACATGAAGCTGAATCCTGCTAAGTGCCATTTTGGAGTGGGGGCAATGAAATTCCTAGGATATATGGTGACCAAAAAAGGAATAGAAGCAAGCCCGGAGCAGATTAAAGCCATCTTGGATATTAAATCGCCCTCAAATATGAAGGAGGTTCAACGATTAACAGGGCGAGTGGCAACATTAAATAGATTTATCTCAAGATCCTCAGAAAAATGCAAAGATTTTTATGATATCCTGAAGAAGAACAAAAAATTCGAATGGGGTGAAAAGCATGAAGCGGACCTACAGGATTTAAAGCAGTATCTTTCAACCGCACCTCTACTGATGAAGCCTGAGAATGGTGAACCACTATCCCTATACCTCGCAGTATCAGGGAACGCTGTAAGTGCCGTCCTTGTAAAGGACCATGAAGGTCAGCAATATCCTGTTTATTATGTTAGTAAAAGCTTGTTAGATGCTGAAACTAGATATTCTCATTTAGAAAAATTAATACTAGCATTAGTTATGGCATCAACAAAACTTAGACATTATTTTGAGACTCATAGGATTCATGTTAAAACAAATTATCCTGTCAAAAATGTGCTTAGGAAACCAGAGATGTCAGGTAGGATGGCTAAGTGGTCAGTAAAGTTGAGTGCTTATGATTTAATATATGAACCTAGGAATGCCATAAAGTCTCAGGCTTTAGCTGACTTTGTGGCTGATTTTAGTAGTGACATTCAGGATGAGGTAGACCTAGAAGTTCAACAGTTAGGAGAATCCTCAGGATCCTGGACATTATATACTGATGGTGCATCTAATATAAGAGGAGTAGGATTAGGAATACTACTAAAATCGCCACAGGGGGACATATTACCCCAGGCTATTAGGTGTGAATTTCCTGCTACCAATAATGAAGCAGAATATGAGGCTTTAATTGCAGGATTAGAGTTGGCTAAGAACATGAGTATCAAAAATTTACAAGTATATGTCGACTCTTTGTTAATTACTAACCATTTTAATGGATCCTATGCAGTTAAGGGTGAGAAATTGATTGAATATCTTGATATTCTCAAAAAATTAGCAGGATATTTCGATGTTTTTACACTTGAACAGGTACCAAGGGAGGATAATGCTGAAGCGGATGCCTTAGCAAATTTGGGATCATCGATCAGGATACCTGGAGGGACCCAAATACCAATATTACATGTTATATATCCTGCAACGAATCCTCAGGATAAAGAAGTAGCGGGTATCCGGGATCCTGGAGTGGAATATCCTGAATAGGATCCTAAATCCTGGACAGCTCCAATTCTGAAATATCTCAAAGATGGACACATCCCCGAAGATGAAATGCCTAAGGCATTTAGGATGAAGGTATCACGATTCACAATCATAAATAATGTTTTATACAAGAAATCTCTTGCAGGACCCTATTTGAGGTGCTTGGAGGATCCTGAAGCCAAAGAAGTACTTCAGGATATACATGAAGGGGATTGTGGTAATCACACTGGGGGCAGATCATTGTTCTCGAAAGTGTTAAGGACAGGATATTATTGGCCAACGATGAGGAAAGATGCTGCAGAATATGCTCGAAGATGTGATGCATGTCAAAGGCATAGTAACATACTACATCAACCAGCTGAACCACTATATCCTGTAATCTCCCCCTGGCCATTCATGAAATGGGGAATGGATATAGTAGGGAAATTACCAAAAGCTCCGGGAGGAAAAGTCTTTATGTTAGCAATGACGGATTATTTCTCTAAGTGGGTTGAGGCTGAAGCATTTGTCCAAGTTAGATACCAAGAAGTGGTATCCTTCATAAAGAGGAATATCCTGACTAGGTTTGGGGTACCAGCTGAGATCATTTGTGATAATTGGTCCCAGTTTATAAGCAAAAGGACTACTGACTTTTGCAAGAGTTGGGGAATCAAAATGATCACGTCTACTCCGGTACATCTCAAGCGAATGGGCAAGCTGAATCCTCAAACAAGATAATAGTCAATAACTTAAAGAAGAGGCTTGGAGCCAAAAAAGGAAGATGGGCAGAAGAGTTACCCTTTGCTTTGTGGGCTGATAGGACAACGGTAAAGAATGCAACAGGCCAAACCCCGTTTTCCTTGGTATTTGGAGCAGAAGCAATGATTCCAACAGAAATGACGATACCTACTGCAAGATCTATGCTACAGAATCCTGAACAAAATCCTGAAGTCTTGTGCCAAGATTTAGATACTATAGATGAAAAAAGAGACGCAGCAAGACTAAGGATAGCAGCATATCAACAGAGAATATCCAGAGCATATAATAAGAACATAAGGACTAGAAGATTTCGAGTTGGTGATTGGGTGCTAAGAAAGGCTTTTCAAAATACCACTAATCCTGCCGATGGCAAGCTAGCTCCGAAATGGGAAGGACCTTATGAAGTCGAGTCAGAAGCAGGGAAAGGAGCATATCGACTCAAGAGTATGGAAGGGGATATGCTACCAAGATCCTGGAATGCAATACACTTAAAGCTCTATTTCAAGTAAGAGTAGAATTTAATGTCTATCTCAGAATGGTATGTATTCTATTTATTTTAAATATATTTGTTTATTATTTTGAACCCAATACTGACTTAGGCATCGGAGGGGTGTTAGCCAAGCTAACACCCACCTTAGTTTACGATTGTTTTGCAGGATATGTTTCAGGATATAGCTCCAGGATATGTACTCAGGATAAGTCGAAAGATTAGAGGATTGGCCCCCCTCTCTCACGTTTAAGGGATCCTAGTCCCTTCAAAGGTTTAAAGGTATTCACCTTTCTTTCGAATTGGGTTTAAACACCTCGCCTGGAGCGCAAGTTATCTAGGTATAGTTCAAGGTAGCGGGACCAGTTCATGTAAAAGTGGCTGACAATTTCGTTACTGTTGGCTATATCCTGGATCCTGAAGGTATATGAGGATTGATCACCCTCTCTCACGAAAGAGTATTTTCATACTCTCTAAGGTTTAAAGGTTTTCGCCTTTCTAAGAATTGGAGTTTATACACTCTCGCCTGTAGCGCATGAAATTTAGGGTGTTTCCCCAGATATCAGGGTTTATCCCCAGTATGCTAAGGATTCATTTCAGGATATCAGGGGTTCTGCCCTTGGGTATTCGAAATTTATTCAAATCGAAGTATGAATATATTTGCATTTCTGTATCAAACACAGGGGACATACATTATACTGTTCAAAGGATGGATCCAAGTTTATAAGTATGCACTGGGGACAAACTTATGATAAAGGATTGAAATTGATTCTCTAAGAATCTCTGGTATGATCTCTCCTTTTTGTTTGGACAATTTATAGGTTGTATTTCAATATCCTTTTCAAGATATCTTCCAGGATATCTCCCAGGATACATTTATGATATATGTTCCTAAGAATGTTCAAACCAAACAATTTTCACAAGTAAAATTTGTATGTTAATGACAATAATAATAAAGTCAAAAGAGTAGTTATATTATTAACATGCCAAAAGATGTGCTCTTAGTTTCACCTCAAAACAAGGCCCATCCACTAAGAGCACTAATAGTTCCTTACCCTATTTACCCAACAATTGAAAGTTTCATCTCAAACCGAGACCCATCCACCTCCAACTGTTGTATTGTTCAAAAAGCATGCAGGAAATGTAAATTGTTCAGGTGCAGGAATTTAAAGTGCAGAAAAGTAAATTGTTTAAGGGACTACAGACCAACATTCAAAATCAAAAAGGTGGGCTCCGGCCTTGGCACGTATATCCATCATCGCCCACCTGAATGCCCTCACACAGCGGCATCTTCTCCAACCTTCTCAGATTTCCCAGCACCAGCATCCTGAGCAACATCCTCACCAGCATCCATCCCAGCATCAGCTCCAGCATCCTTCTTGTCTCCAACTTGGACCACCACCTCTGCTGACTTAGAAGACTCACCAGCTTCAGCAGGAAGTGGCACAGCTTTGCCTCCGAGCTCTTTTAGCTTGGCCACCCAGGATTCAACTGGCCAAGATGGACAAACAAGGCCCGTCTCCTTAGCCTCGTAGGCCATCTTGATGCGTGCTTGTAACAAGGAGACGATGGCGGAAGCCTTGATTCCCTCCCGGAAATTGACCAGGGCCTGATCATGATCCATTTGAACGGTGGCAAGTTTGAGCTCAGCGTCTTGGGTGACCTTTTTCAGCAGGCTTTCGTAGTGCCGGGTCTTCGCTTCAGCAATGGCACCTTGGTCAGCGACGGTGCTTTCAAGCTGTTTGATCCTGGCTTCATGGAGTGCCACAGTACCACAAGCATCATTGTACAAGTGGAGCAAATGCTGGAGGCCCTGCACATCAATTACAGGTATAAGTTAGAATATGTATATTGACCAGGATATACGTGCAGGATATATGTGCAGGATATGTGTCAGGATATTACCTTGTTAAGAAAGGATGTCATTGGCTCTAAGGAATCAGAGAAACTGAGTTCATCATAGGAGAACCCTTTTGAACCTGGAGCAGTGACTTCAAGACCTTTTCTCCTTTTTGCTGTGGAAGCACGAGTTCTTGGATTGGCCTTGGGAGCCGGGAGTGGCTTGGAGCTAGTAGCAGCAGGAGTCTCCTTCTTGACTGTGGCTGGAGTTGGATAGCTGTCGAGTTCATCAAGGTCTAGATAGACTGGAACTTTGCTAGAATCTGCACACAGGGAGTAAAATTCTAAATCTCTCCTAAGAATATCAAATAAAAAATGTGTGTACAGGATATCTTGCAGGATTCTTACCAGACATGTTTGCGCTTGAAAGAGGGCTTGGAGTTGGTGGAGATGGATTAAAGCTTCTCTCTGTTTCTGAAAGCAGTCTGATGGCGTCTATTCTTTTTTGAGAATCAGCAAGGGGAGGTGCGATCTTCCTGAAATCAGCTGCATACAGAAACAGAGAAAATGAAATTCATTAGCTCAGGATATGAGACAGAATAAGAGACAGGATCATTCTTAAACCCTAAGTCCTACCCTTTCTTAACCATCTCATCGGATAATCCGTTCCACCAGGGATTGAATCCCTTTCTACAAAGAAAAACTTGGATTGCCAACCATCCTCGTTCCTGGTGGCACGAAGTATCAATGGGTCACCGGAAGTAGAATAAAATAGGAATCTAGATGAGCCATGGCATCTAAGCTTGTAGGCTAAAGGGAGATCATGGACGGAAAGGTCAGGTATATGGTTTCTCTTGATTTGGTCAAGAACAGACAAAACACGCCAGAGCATCGGCATGGTTTGGCCGAAAGAAATTTTGGTGATATTAAAGAACTCGGTGATGAAGTCCGGAAAGGGGAATCGTAAACCTAAGGTAAAGGGGAAGGCATTGAAACATATCCACTCGTTGGAAACCATATCTGACCGGATTTCTCTATCAAAGGGTCGGAATATAGTTCCTTCCGGAAAGATACCGGAGGATTTCAAGGCTGACAGGTGGGCACTGTCAAAGGTGCATGTCTCATTCTCCGGTTCTTGGAGAAGATTCTGTTGGATGAATGTGGGAGCCGAGTCACCTGAACTGGACCTTGTTTGCCTGGGTATTTGGTCGCCTGAATTTTTCGCCAGAGAAAGATGATAAAGATGAATGTGAAGATGAGGGAGAGAATATTACCTTTTTCCTTGTCGATTGTGATTAAAAAAGGAGATGAGGATGAGAAGATATAGGGCATGATGAGTAAATATAGGCCGGGTGGTTGAAAGCTGTCACATCAATGGTCTTATCTCTTAATTACCTCGGCCACCGTGAAAAATGTAACCGTTAGTGCAGGATATCAAACGGTAACATTTTTGGGGCAATTGTTATGGGTGAAATTCTGAACACATATCCTGGAAAATATCTTGGTTTATATCTTGGTTATGTAGTATCTGTTTACATCCGGGATGCTGGTTCAGGATATTGGTAACATCCTGAATGGTATCCTCAGGATTACTAATGGATTATGTGCAGGTACGTGGGTTAGAAGCTGGCAACGTTCATAAGACTCATTCCGCGGAAGACTCGGTCCAAGTCATTCAAATAAAGACGTTGAAGCCGTATTACTCGGTCAATAACGTTCACAATGGAATATTCGGAGTACCCCATATTTGTAGGGATTATTGTTTGTAATTCATTACTATAAATAGGTGGGTATACCAGATCAAATAGGACATCAAATTTTGCACTCGTTACACTCTAACACTCGCTCTCTAGCAAGCTTTCACTCTCACACAAAAACATTGTAACACATAGCGATCTGGTCTATATCCTGCACTGTATCCTGAAGTTTAAGCAATAAGAAGAACAAGGCAGCTGCGATTGTCAGCTCCCGAGGTTTTATGCCGGCGATCTAGATTGATCAAGGGCTTTCCTCGTACATCTCGTGTCACTTCCTTTACTTTTTGCTCATTGTTTGCTCATTATTTGATCGTAGATACAGCTCAATATCCTGAGCCGTATCCTGAAAACTGTTTTCTTAAACAACTTAACCAGCATATTTTCAACACACATTTTAGCACACTACCTCACTTTACTAATTTGATCACTAAATTGCTTCGGTAATTTTTGACCAAAACACTCATATTCTTAGCCAACTCTAATCCTGCAATTAAAGCCTCATACTCTGCTTCATTATTAGTAGCTGGGAATTCACACCTAATAGTCTGGGGTAATATGTCCCCCTGTGCCGATTTTAGTAGTATTCCCAATCCTACTCCTCTTACATTAGATGCACCATCAGTATATAATGTCCAGGATCCTGAGGATTCTCCTAACTGTTGAACTTCTAGGTCTACCTCATCCTGAATGTCACTACTGAAATCAGCCACAAAGTCAGCTAAAGCCTGAGACTTTATGGCATTTCTAGGTTCATATACTAAATCATAAGCACTCAACTTTACTGACCACTTGGCCATCCTGCCTGACATTTCTGGTTTTCTAAGCACATTTTTTACAGGATAATTTGTTTTAACATGAATCCTATGTGTCTCAAAGTAATGTCTAAGCTTCGTTGATGCCATAACTAGGGCTAATATCAATTTTTCTAAATGAGAATATCTAGTTTCAGCATCTAGTAGACTTTTACTAACATAATAGACAGTATATTGCTGACCTTCATGGTCTTTTATAAGAACGGCACTTACAGCATTCCCTGATACAGCGAGGTATAGGGATAGTGGTTCACCATTTTCAGGCTTCATCAATAGAGGTGCAGTCGAGAGATATCGCTTCAAATCCTACAAGGCTGCTTCGTGCTTTGCTCCCCATTCGAACTTCTTATTCTTCTTGAGGATATCATAGAATTCCTTGCATTTTTCCGAGGATCTTGAAATAAATCTGTTCAATGCTGCTACTCGGCCTGTTAACCATTGAACATCCTTCATATTCGAGGGTGATTTTATATCCGGGATAGCTTTAATCTGCTCCGGGCTTGCCTCTATCCCCCTTTTCGTCACCATATATCCTAGAAACTTTCCTGCCCCCACTCCGAAATGGCACTTTGCAGGATTCAGCTTCATGTTATACTGATCCAGGATATCAAATGCTCCCTTGATATCCTGGAGGTGATCCTCAGCCTTTTTAGATTTCACCACCATATCGTCAATATATACCTCCATGGTGTCCCCCAGCTTATCTTTGAACATCACGTTCACTAATCTCTGGTATGTTGCACCTGCATTTTTCAAACCGAAAGGCATAGCAGTATAGCAATATATACCTGTTGGTGTCATGAAAGCAGTATCCACCTGGTCCGAAGGCTCCATTTGAATCTGCTGAAATCCTGAGGATGCGTCCATGAACGTTAACATCTCATGCCCAGCAGTAGCATCCACCATTGCATCGATATGAGGGAGGGGGAATGGTTCTTTAAGACAAGCCTTATTCAAGTCTGTGTAATCTACACAGACTCTCCATTTCCCATTCTTCTTCTGCACTACGACCACATTTGCCAACCATCTTGGGAACTTGACTTCTCTGATCATTTTGGACTTTAACAATCTTTCAACTTCCTCTTGGATGATTATAATTCGCTCGGGAGCAAACTTCCTTCTTTTTTGCTAAACAGGCTTGAACGACCTGTCAATTCCAAGCTTGTGAGTAATAATGTCTTTGGATATACCTGTCATATCCTCATGCTTCCATGCAAACGTTGACATCCTGCACTTCAAAAAGTCAGTTAATTGTTTTTCAATATCCCGAGGGATATTGGTTCCTAAGAGCACCGAGATATCAAGATTATCCTGATCCAGGATAACTTTCTTCACATCCTGCTCCGAAGCTTCCAAGGTATCCCGGGCCCGCATCTTTAATTGCTATGCTGGATTAGGCTTGGTCGAGGATTTTATTGAGGATGTGTAGCATTCCTTCGCCTCCTGTTGATCACTATCAACTTTGACGACCCCCCAAGGGGTTGGAATCTTGATGCATTGGTGATAAGTCGAAGGCACAGCCTTCATGTCATGGATCCATGGCCTGCCTAGTATGATGTTATAGCAGGATAAGGAGTCCATCACACAGAAGCGTTGTATCGAGTTGACCCCTTCAACGTATACTGGTAACTTTATCTCTTCTACAGTATTTCTAGCTTCTCCACTGAAACCAACAAGCACAGTGGACTTTGAAGTAATGTCCATCAGAGATACATTCATCCTTTTCAATGTTTCCAGCTGAATTATATTGACAGAACTACCGTTGTCCACCAATATCCTGCGTGCAAAATGGTTAGCCACATATAATGTTATTACCAAAGCATCATGGTGAGGATCCTGAACAGTATCCCTGTCATCACTATCGAAAGTGATCACTTTATCAGTTGTGAGGGTAGTCATCCTGACTGGTTTGTCTCCCCTTTCACTCTTAGCTTCCTTTGCATGTCTCTTAGCCGCCGAATACGAAGTCCCACAAATGTCGGATCCTCCTGAAATAAAGTTAATTATCTTGGCATCTGCTGGGGGTGAAGCTGCTCGTTCAGGATCCTTCTCGGGATCCTGCCCTTTATTCTTCTTTCTTCCCAGCAAGTCCTTCAGATACCCTTTGCTTAACAGGTAACTTATTTCTTTCCTTAAAGCAATGCAATCCTCGGTCATATGTCCGAAGTCTTCATGGAAGGCACACCATTTGGATTTATCCTTCCAATCAGCTTTTTGCTGGTTCTTTCGAGGCCACCTAGCTTTGTCCCCTAAACCCTGCATAGCATACATTAACTCAGGTATATTAACAGAAAAGCAGTATTCAGATAAGTCAGGATATTCTTCAGGATCCTCGTCTTCAACAGCACTTTCTTGTTATCATTTCTGCCATATGGCTTGGAGCGATATGGCTTATATGAGGATTCTGATTTCCTGTTGGTTGATTCATAGGTTGAGGTAGAATTCATCCTCTCCTGCATCTTCTTGCCATCTTCCAAACAGATATATCTCAAAGCCCTGTTACGAGCTTCGTCGAGATTCCTGCAGGGATTCATTACAAGGTCTTGATAAAACTGAGAATCCTTCTGTAACCCCATCTTAAAAGCTTGCACAGCTGTTGCAACATCAAGATGTGGGATATCCAAGGATTCTCGACTGAACTTGTTCACATAATCCCTCAAGGATTCCTGAGATCCTTGAGTTATCCTGTAAAGGTCACTGGTTAGTTTCTCAAAACTCCGACTACAAGAAAATTGACTGTTAAATAAATTAACCAAATGAGCAAACGAAGTAATTGAGTGAGGAGGGACGTTTAACAGCCATTTTAAGGCTGATCCTGTCAAGGTAGAACCGAATCCCTTGCATAAGCATGCTTCCTTGAGATCTGGAGGGATAGGATTGATTTCCATCTGTTCCTTATACTGGGCAATATGCTCTTCAGGATCCGTAGTCCCGTTATACAGTTTCATGTTGGGAGTCTGAAATCTTTTTGGGATTTCAGCATCACAGATGGGATACGCAAAGCGGGATATCCTGTGGCTATCTTGGGATACTCTCGGAATTGGCTGGACCACTCCAGGTACACTGGATATCATGTCCTTCAATTTCTGGAGCTCCCTGGTAAATGTTGACGTCATACCTGCATCCTGCAAAGACCCATTGTTGTTAGTAGCAAGAATATTATTATTTGACACATTACCGTTCTGAGGATTTTGGCCATATCCAGAAGCATATCCTGAGCTCCTCACAGTCGACATCCTGACCGAGGAGGGTATCTCAGGGGTATGATTCTGAGAATGGCTTGGGACGATATTCCCACTGTTATCCTCAGTGTAAACTGCGGAACTGAAGTTCAAAGCCCTGGGCTGTATAGGAGTGACAGTTTCTTCAGCAGGTCTACTCGAGCTAGCTTTTAAGAGTTGTATTTCTCTTAACAGCATTTGGTTAGTTTCCTGTTGCTGCCTCATTTGTTCCTGCACACTTCCAAATAAAGTTAGAATTTCATCATTAGAGGCTAAAACGGGAGCAGATCCCTGAACACTCCGAGTAGGGATAACATCTTGAGGTCGTGAAGAAACTGGCATCCTTGGAGGAGGTGGTGGAAGCACCGAACCGGTAGTAGCAGAAGTTGCAGCAGATATAGTGGAGGAGCTCATGTTTGATCTTGAGGCAATTGTAAACAATGTGGCAAAAAGTTTCGAAAACAGAAAACCGATTAATGATTTCACAAAGATTTTTAGTAAAGAGAGCACCACTTGCCCCACGGTGGGCGCCAAATTGTTTTGGTCAAAAATTACCGAAGCAATTTAGTGATCAAATTAGTTAAGTGAGGTAGTGTGCTAAAATTATGTGTGAAAAATATGTTAACCAAGTTAGTTATAAAAACGGTTTCAGGATACGGCTCAAGATATAGAGTTGTATCTATGATCAAACAATGAGCAGAAAAGTAAAACTTGACACGTGATGTACGAGGAAAGCCCTTGATCAATCTAGATCGCCGGCACAAAACCTCGGGAGCTGACAATCGCAGCTGCCTTGTTCTTCTATTGCTTCAAATATCAGGATACAGTGCAGGATGTGGTGCGGATCAACTAGGTGTTACAATGTAATTCGATTACAAGTGTTTGTGTGTAGTGACTGCTGAAAGTTAGAGAGCAAAAGTGTTCGAGAGTGTGTGAAAGTTTTGTTGTTTCTTAATCTGATCTGCCCCCATCTATTTATACTAAAACAAATGTAACAAACTATCCTAAATAACCGGGATCCAGCGAATATTCCTGAGTCGAACGTTGTAGACCTAGTCTTTCGGGTTCAACGTCTCTCCCATAACAAATACGTCCGAGTCTTGAGGAGACGAAGTCCAATTGACCGTTGGTAAGTCCCAGTCTTTAACTTGCACGTGATTAATTCGATCAACCTCAGGATATCGCCCAAGAATTTAGCAATATCCTCGTCCAGCATCCTGGTCACAAATAAACAATAAAAAGCAGGATATTGGTCAAGATATGTATGCTTAGAAAATGACCCATAACAGCTACTACACGAGCAAATAGAGATCATCCAGTTGACATGATACTTGGAGATCCTACTGCAGGAGTTCAGACAAAGAGAAGCAAAGCAGTGAATTTTGGCTTATTTGTTTCGATTGAGAAGACTGGGATTATTAACGAGTGCTTGTATAGTTGCTTTATTTCTCAAGAGGAGCCGAAGAACATTCATATGGCTCTAAAAGACAATTCTTGGGTTGAGGCTATGCAAGAGGAATTGGCCCAATTTGCAAAGTTGAAGGTTTGGGAGTTGGTTGACCTTCCTAAAGGTGAAAGAGAGATTGGCACTAAGTGGGTGTTTAGGTGCAAGAAGGATGAAAGAGGGATAGTAAGGCGAAACAAAGCTCGATTGGTGGTCAAAGGTTTCAATCAGCAATAAGGGATTGATTACAATGAAGTGTTTGCACTAGTGGCAAGGTTGGAAGCAATTCGATTGTTCCTAGCCTTCGCATCATATAAGGGCTTTAAAGTTTATCAACTAGACGTGAAGAGTGCTTTTCTTTACGGGAAAGTCCAAGAAGTGGTGTATGTCTCACAACCAGATGGGTTCGTTAATCAAGATTATCCAGATCGTGTGTACAAGCTTGATAAGGCTTTGTATGGATTACATCAAGCTCCCAGGGCGTGGTACGAGACACTGTCTACACATCTGATCAAGAATGGTTTTGAAAGAGGTCAGATTGATAGTATACTGTTCATTAAGAGGAAGAAGGAAGATTTTCTGTTGGTACAGCTGTACGTGGATGACATCATCTTTGGGTCATCAGATGAAAACATGTGTAAAGAGTTCGAGCAGGTGATGAAGAACAAGTTCGAAATGAGCGCTATGGGTGAACTGTCTTACTTTCCGGGATTACAAGTTGAACAGAAGGAGGATGGAATGTTTATTCATCAAACAAAGTTTGTGTATGACATTTTGAGTCGGTTCAAAATGAATAATTGCTCTACTTTCAGCACACCCATTTGCGAAAATCACAATCTTGGCCCAGATCATGAAAGTACTGAAGACGTTGATCCAACTCAATACAGGGAAATGATTGGTTCATTAATGTACTTGACTGCTTTAAGACCCGACATCATGTTTGCTGTATGTCTGTGTGCCAGATACCAGGCTAATCCAAAAGAGTCACACATGAAAGCAGTGAAGCGTATTTTTCGTTACTTTAAGGGGAAACCTAAACTTGGGTTATGGTATCCAGCTGATAGTGATATGAATTTTGTTGCTTACACTGACTTAGACTTTGGAGGATGTAAGTCAAACAGAAAGTCTACAACAGGTGGTTGTTAGTTCTTAGGAGGCAGGATTGTGTCTTGGCAATGCAAGAAGCAATCTTGTGTGTCTACTTCTACGTGTGAAGCTGAATATATTGCTGCAGGTAGCTGCTGCTCTCAGGTTCTCTGGATACAACAGTAGATGCACGATTACGGTTTGGATTTCACTCGTACTCCTATTATGATAGACAATAATGCTACAATTTCTATAACAAATAATCCCGTGAAACACAGTCGCACAAAGCATATTGCCATTCGTCATCATTTTATACGGGATTGTGCTGAAAAAAGACTAATTGAATTACATCGAGTCGACACACTAGATAACCTGACAGATCTTTATACTAAAGCTTTTGACAGGGCTCGCTTTGAACATTTAGTCGAACTCAACGGGATGAGGAATCCTGAATAACTGGTTTTTCATAAGAATTTTGTAAATAGTTTACTGCTTTTCTTAAAAATAAAAAATACAAAAACATTAAAAAATAAAAAAAACATAAAAAATAGAAAATAAAAAATGAGTTATCCCTGTGTGAAAAAGAAGAAATGATAGTACATCAGTAAGTTAGACTGTCACACTGAAAATGAAATTAAAATGCTTAAGTGTGGTAGCAGCTTCATCATATGATGTATCAGTAGGCAAAAGCATGAAATAATCAACTTACCAATGTGATATAAACCTAAACGAACTGAGTATGAGTGGGGAACACATCAGTGGTGTATGGTTTAATGACCTTAATTCTTGCGTTGATAGATTGCCAAAATCTGAGGTTTTGGGTCTTTATACTGTTCTTTCATCTGGGGATATCAGGGTTGTCCTTCTGCTGCATCCAGATACATGCTGACCTAGGCACAACCATGATATCTTAAAAGAGCAAAAAATGCCAAATCCCATAAATGAAGAAGCTCTCCTAGGGAGTCATTCAAAAAAGTGCAAAATGCATAAATCGTACCAAAAATGGTATTTGTCATAGCCCTCGTTAGATATTTTCGTCTCTTTGCTGTACGGAAGTACTAACCTGCTCACCAATTATCTAAACGTTGAAAAACAAAACAGATGAATTCAGTATACTCACCCACTACGATGAATCTTTATGCATACCTTGATCGCGGGGGTATATCCTGAAGTGGGACACACTAGTATATTAGTAATAAAATTACCTTATCGTATCATACGGTAATGGAACTTGAAATGTTCATGCATTTTGTTTAAGTGGACAAACATACTGGTAATCGTCTTGGACTGCTTTTCACAAAAAATTAAATAAAGAATTATCTAATAGTGTGAAAACAGTTTGATTGTGCTGATATGATCTTCTTACTGGTGTTTCTCACAAAAATAGAGTGTTTATTGCTTTTGTTATTTATTTGCTTTCAGAAAATAAAAAAAATCCAAAAATAGTGTCTTTTTCTGTTTAAAAATTCTTAACGTACGGAAAACTGTTATTCTTGGAGGAGTTGTTACTGATAGGGGGAGACGGTGTTAGAAAGTGAGTTCAAAATCTTAAATCAGACAGGGTCTTGTGTGTTGGACAAAAGTTTTGCGTGTTGGTGATAAGTTGAAAATGCTTAATCTGTAATCCAGTTTAACTATCTCTTGAATAATAATAATTTATTTAACTTTGTTGAAAAATTCTTATGGTTTCTTGAGATATTTGTTTTATAGTATACAGATTGAAGCAGTATGTTGCTGAGCAGTTGCTGTGAAGATGAGAGTTTGATTGGATGCATGGTAGAACCTCATTTCTACATTGCAGACAAAGTTGAAGAGTTTGAAGTTTGCTTTGCAAATGCTAAACTGGAGTTTTCTCAAGTGCTAACGTTTTGAAGATTTGGTGATTGTATGCATCAGCTTAAGGGGAGTCTGTTGCTGACAGAAGCTGTTAAAGCTGAAGCTATCCAAAGACCAAAGACAGTGCAAGACTACATGAAGATTGCAAGATGACTGAAGACAAAAATTATTTTATGAAGCTATTGTCAAGGGGGAGTTTGTTGGTGCATAATTGTGACAACAGCTTAGATTTGGTCTTTGGATATCTTGTAATTAGTAAAACGATAAACAGTTAGTGGGTTTAGCTTTGTATTAATGAATTAATAGAGTTTGGGCTAAACAAAACCCAGTTGGGTCTAGGGGACGAATTGGGCTTGCCCATGTAGGAATCCCTAGCACAAGTAGCAAACCTTGTGTTATATTAACAAGGCTATGCATTAGGGTTTAGGTTAATCAGCCAAAATAGTTTCTAGAGAGAATTCGTGAGAGCAATAGGGGCTTGGACGAATTTGTGTGGGTTAGGGTTTGATTGATTGTAATTCTTGTAATTGATAATCAATAGAAACCCAGTTTGATTGTGAATTGGGTTCTACTCGTTTCTGTGACATTCTGATCAAGAGGATTCCGCACTCTTGATTAGATATACAATTATGTGAAGATCCATACAACAAGGGGACCTACAAAAACATATTAGGTTTAAAAAATTTGAGTGGTGAGATACTAATTTATAGAAAAAAGTTACAGTGAGTAATGTTATGGGTACTAAAATAAGACAAACAAAATATGATCATAGAATTAATGAAGGATCATTAACCTGAGGATCAGTATCTGAAAAAGTTTTGACATGTCTATTACTAACATCAAAATAATAGACTAATTTGAAAATTCTACTTAAACAAAGACAAATCACCTTTGGGCAGAAGTAAACTCATTTAAGCATATGTGCAAAGTAATTGTGACAAATCAGCTTTGGACATAAATGAGACAATTACCTTAATTATGCACTTGTTAAGTATGTTGGACATGAATGAATTAAATCAGATTTGGTCAGAAATGAGACATTCACGTTTGTAAGGCATAATTAACATAGCTTCTTATTATACTTGAACAATAAATAGATGTATCAAATCACCTTTGGGCAGAAGTGATACATCAGAAGCTCATCCAAGTTAAGCTATTTGGTTTTGTGAAAAGTTATCTGATTCTGTTTAAGTGTTTTACAAAACCAATTATTTAATAAACCACATGTTAGCACTAAAATTTAGTTCACAATAACAGCCTAATGAAGTAATGGGATTTCGGGAAAATCTTGATATTTCGAGAACATATTAGATTTCGGATAAAATTAGATTTTGAAAAAAATTATGATTTCGAATGAGATTTCGAATTTTTCCAAAACTGTTATTTCGAATAACATTTCATATGAGATTTCAATTATAACGAAATTGTGATTTCGAATAAGATTTCGGATTTATCCAACAATTGTAATTTCGAATGATATTTTGGATTTATCCAAAAATTGTTCTCAAAGATTCGAAATCTGCTGATTTTGGCTGGTAATTGTGATAAGGGTGAAAATCCGAAAATTAAGGGATCATGGGATCATGTTTCCTGTTTTAATGTTGATTTATGTTTATCTAAATATTTCGAAAATATTATCCATTAAAGTTATAACAAGTTTTGAAAATTTTAAAAGATAAAACTAGATCAAAACAGGAAAAAACATCCTTTGATGCTGCATTCATTCCAAAATATAGGAATTTATTCGAATTTTCAGAATAACATGATGAACCCTAAAATAATAGAATTTAATTTTGGAATCCAAAATTTGAAAATTTTTATATCCTTATGCAGATCTCGAGTAAGTAATTATTCATGATGTGATTAAACATCTTATTTGGAACATAAAACATGAATATTAAGCTTTAACCGAATATTATGTTCTTAAGTTTTATCAGGTGTTCATAAAGTTTGTTTTCCAGATTTTAATTCCAAATTCATGGAAATAAACAGAACTGATTTGTCAACATATGCTCTGATACCACGTGTCCTCAGTTCTGTATAAACATAATGGAGAACATGTATAAATACCTGTAACAACAGACATGTTTGCAAAGAATCCAGTCAGGGACTCAACCATGGAGTTTGACATGATAGTCTACTTGATATGGTTCCCATTTAGGATGTATGTTCTTGATGGTAGTACTGAGTTCTTTAGGGTTGAAGAACTCGTAATATGGAGAGAGGAGAGACGAATTTGAGTGTGATGTTATGATTGTCTAACCCTAAATCCTCTCTAGTAATCTCCTTATATACATCCAAGAGGAAACCCAACTAGTTAATAAGGGTAAATCGGTCCATCAACAATTACCAAGTAATTATATTATAGGTTTTAATATATTTTGATCTATATTATATAAATGATAATGATGGCTACTGGATTAAATACATATTTAATCTTACATTGTAATCTAGAGAGAGTGAGAGTGAGAGGGGGGATGGTTGGTGAGGAAGTTAGAACGATCGGTCAGTTTTAATGGTTTATAAACAATCATTTTTAATTAATGTTTACTTCAAAATACTTTAACATTTCTACAGATAGTTAAATAGTTGTAAGCTACCATATAATAAATGTATCTTAAGGTAGGAGATTTATAGACCCATTTATTATATATTTTACATGTTTAATGAAGAGTTGTCGTTTTAAAGGAATTTAATCCATTTAAATGTGATTGTGAACCGTCTATAACTTTTTTAATGCATCGCCGTATAAAAGAGGAGTGGTGGTTTAACGTGTTTAGTTATTACACGGTGTGTAAATGATTTCAAAGCTTTGCTAAGGGGCACCATAAAAAGGGGTTGCTAATGTGCACCGTTAAAATATGTATCCTAAAGAGTGCAGTCCATAAATTGAATTCTCATTTTTACCTTTCTATTATTCGAAGTTTGATGAAAAAGTTAATTCAAAATTAGTTTCATAAATTGAATGACAATACCTTTAACTTTGTACACGGGTTTGATTCATATATATTCGTTTTACATTTGTTTTTTTCAAAAACAATCTTTTGCTGAGTATAGGTCGAGTATAGGCCTATACGCAACATATAGAATTACATCAAAATCAGTGGCTGACTGATGTCAGACACAACTTTTGAGGAAATCTATACGTTGCGTATAGGCTTATACGAGGCGTATACGCAACAATTGAACACTTAGAGTGCTAGTTTGGTGTTTCTTGATGCCTATACGATTTGTATAGGTCTATACGCGGCCTATACGTTGTGTTAGGGGTGAATATTTTGACCAATATTACAGGCCAAGATTGCTCATCCGATATATTCAATAGGTTTGAAATCCTGAACATATTCCTTGTTTATAACTAATCTATTTTCGCACATGTTATTAATGTGATATAGAGACGATCAATTATGACTAAGTCAAACAGAAGACTCGCTTTTTCTATTGAAGAATATGACCGTTGGAGTCGTCGACCAAGTTCACAACGTTCATAAAGGAATATTCCCGAGTATCTCCGGGATATCAAATAGTTAGTTAGTTCTTTATCACTGTAAATAAGAGGCTGGACAATCATTTTAGGGGTTACACTCTGCTCACATTTGCTCTCACACGCTTACTTGTTTCAATTTGTAGCTATTACACTCACAATCACACAATCACACACAATAGAATCTCTTGTACAACCGATCGATCTAGTTCTCTAGTTGTATCTTTTATTGTTTTAATAATATAGATTGTGGTAGACAACTTTTATAGTTGTCTTCCGAGGTTTTGTGATGAGCTATATTGATTAAGGGCTTCCTTCGCTAAATCAAGTGTTCTTCTTCGCTTTATTATCCTTTTATTCTCAATATCCTGAGCAATATTCCGATATTCTGAGCAATATTTTTAGCAATCTAAATCATGTATTTGTAACATCCGAAAAAAAAAGAAAAAATAGAAACCCGACTTATTTTGTAAATTGGATCCGAAGTGTGGTAAATGAAATGCAAACTTTGTTCTCTTTTATAATTTTCGAACATTGTCGTTTACCAGAATAATTAGCATAGTTGTATTCAAGTTTAAAAATATATAAGTTCCAAGAGCAAACGTTAATTTTATATATAATTAACTCGATATCCAAACGATCACGCTTAAACTTCACCCATCTTCTAAACGACATTACCATTTCCAACTAGTACCACCTAAACGACACTCTAGCCTAAACGACACCACTCTCCTAAGCGACATCACCGCCTAAACCATACCATCTAAACGACGACCTAATTCAAACGATACCCCATCACAATCCCATATGACATCCCATTTATCGTCAAATGGCGTGGCTGAGCGACGAGGCCAAGTCCCAAATGACATCACAACACCCATCCCAAACTACATGCCCATGTAGATGCATCACATTCCCAAAACGCAAACCATTAACCTGAACATCAATATCTCACTTAATATTTGACCATTCGACTTCATTTAGGTCCCATTGGTATCAGTTAAGGAGGAATCAATTACCAATCATTTAATTACCTCATAAACACTCCAGAATTAGTCTTTATGATTTTAAATTAAATCACCATTATCATACACTAGAACTTGAATTGGCCTTTAACAAATTCGTGAATACTAGTTCTCAAAACTGATACAAAATGACATCTCCACACTTTTTACACAAATCCTCACTCTAAATTATTGCAAACACTCGTTCTAATTTGCGAATTCAAGGCAAGAAGATTATAGGCCTTGGAACTTTATCTCACGATATCACCTTTATTTCTTAATCAATTAAGGTGATTATTGAGACTAACCTTATTAACTTTTCATACTCTACAAAAACCCCCTATGAATTTAAATGATAGAGGGCATACAAATCCGAATTTATTTTCTTGTTATTTTTAGATATAGATTTTGGGGCTTTTGATATTAGACTTTGTTTTAGTGAATTTGAAATTTTATTATTGTTCATTATCATGCTAGAACAGTTTGTGTAATTTTTTGAGAATTTTTAGACACCGTATGGATTTATTATGAATTTTGATCATGTTATATTATATAGAAAAACTATATAAAATGCAAAATTGTCAAAATAAAATTAACAAATATTGATTCTGATTCTCTAGAAAATATAAAAGATATGGAATTTTTATAGGAAATTTCATGACTCTTGGTAACTTATTTTGTAATAAAATAATTATTTAAATCCTAAAAATAAATTTAGCTTTTTACAAATGTAGATTATTTTTAAATAAAAAGTGTAAAATAATGATAACTAGTGTTTTGAACCACACGCTGCTGCGGTTAAATGACGAAGCATGTTAAATGCGTAACATATTGTTGTTTTGAAGTCCATTAAATAACTACAAAATAAAATATAGTGTATGTTGACTTCAAAATAAAAGGATCTCAATCCAATAACAATATACATATGTTTTGTCTATTGAATGTGAGTGTCAAAAAAATCATCTTTGTCACGCAAACTTAATCCTGAACTAATTTGTTTGTTTAGAAGCAAGGAAGACAACTTATTGCGTGTAGCTTGTTGCATTTAGATATGAATAAATCAAAAGGTAGGTGAAATCTTCTAATTCATGTTATAATGTACATATACATATCTAGATAGAATTTTGGGTGAAATACTGTGTGTAGCTTGTTGCATTTAGATATGAATAAATCAAAAGGTTGGCTGAAATATTTTAATTCATATCTAGATAGAATTTTGGGTGAAAGGTTTCTAAAAGCATAAAATCCTCTTTTGATAGCCATTTGATACAACACAGTTCCACACCAATCAAAGGTTCTAATGTTGATATCAAGATTACCTTGTAATTTCTAAATAATATTTCAGGGTTGATATTTTTTTTTGCTCAAAATGATAACTGAAAGTGAGGATTGGCTCTAGGGATGATGTAGTGTAAATGTTTGATCTTATTAAATACATAGAGTCGAATACGAATCTTAACAGAATTGCAACCCCCAAAATTAATCCATAAACCATAACACATAACAATTGCATTACTAAGAGCAATCACTTTTCTTCGCAAAAATTGAGCCCAAATGTCCTCCAACATAGATGATAAAAGTCCGTTTTAAACACACATATCGCGGATATCGATTAAAGACCTACAATTGAAGGCACTGAAAAGGAAGACGAAAAAACGAAAGGCAAACCTCAATGTCGGCGACTACCTGCGATACAGTGGCTGGTCACCGGAACACCCATACCCGCATGATAGTTAAGATAGATGGGAAGCCCTTGAATGATTTAGAATCAAGATCATATCTCTCTCTCTTGCTGTTTTGCAGACTCGATTCTCGCTACTAAGAATCAGGGCCGGCCGTCGAGACTTGCGTCTACTGTCACTGCTACTTGCCACCATCACCCTCTCGTTCTGGTTCGTCGCGCGCCATCGTTACATTGTCGAACGCCACCTTGCATTATCGTGGTGGTGGTGGTTTTGGTTTTCCGGCGAGGTTGTGTAGTTTGTGTGCCTGTAATGCTTAAGTGTGATTTCCCCACTCATTAAACTAAACTGTGCATCATCAACTTGTAAAAAAATGAATAGTGAAATTACCTCACAAAGTAAATCTACAAATTAATATAAGGTAAATTATCAAGATGATAGATTTACTAGATGATTTATTAATAAATTGACTAGACCTAGCTTATACAAAAATATATAACTAATGACATAATTAATTTTATGTTCTTATCACAAGTTCTCACGTTTATTTATTTAAGTTTACATATACTAATTAATTATTCATGTTGGGATTTATATATATTAGGTATACAAAAGCCCCAAATCATAGGATTTGATTTTATAGTTTTGTTTATGTTTCTTGGTTTTATAGTTTTTGTTTACTTTTCAGGTTTTTGATGTTTCAAGAACCCACTATTTTCAACTAAAATTTAGGAATTTGTAGTTGAAATTGTTGCGTAAATCTTGTTTAGAACTGACTAGTGGCACTATTAGTTGAATATTGAACTACCGGGGTCTTAACGTGCATTTTGCCATGGGTTGCGGAATTTGAATACATACGACTCGTGAACCCTAGAATGTTCACGGGCCATAAGCCCCATGATGAACAGTACCCCCTCATCGCGTTGACTATCTTGATTAGTACCTTGCAAACACATGCACAAGTCGTATGCCATTCTGTTTTGATCGTTTATGCTAAATTCTTTTGTAGATCTCATCCTCATCACATGTGAGGCCCGACAGAGGAAGCGAGAGGCTCGGAGACTTTTCTGATTCCAACACACCATTTGACCATACATCGGATCTACATTGTACACCTTCACCAGAGGTACACCCTGAGCCTATCCATGTTGCTTCGTTAGAAGTTATTATTCGACTAGGTGCTTCGATACCACCTGGTTAGCCTGACGCAAGGTACATGCGGAGGGGTAACCGGACCATCCCTTTGGTCTAAGGTATGAGCAGCTACACCCTCACCGGTGGTTGTAGTTTGCCCCTGGTAATCATGAGTATAGTTCCTTGTGTCGGTTGGTGGAATATGAGTGTATCCTTGTTAGGACCATTCACTGGGCATTAGTTGATCAGCTTGGGATTCACCAAAGGAACTAGGATACATTCATGCCTAGGTGGATGAGTTTGTTATGATGTAGGAGAGAGGCTTACAAGGAGTTGTGTTTGGAGTTTTATGACACCTTCTCATTCCAAAGTAGGTATGTAGGTTTAGATATGGATGGCACGATGATGTACAGGCTGGGTGGTCAGTAGGTTGGATTGACGATTAGGGAGTGGGTGTTTGCCACGTGGTTGTATACAAAGGTTGAGTGTGATGACGAGAGATTGTTGCTTGTTGAGTTTAGACGGAATGATGTTTCATAGGAGTAGTTGTAGGAGTGGTGGATTACAGTAGCAGATAATTCATGCCATAGGGATAGTCGTTCTCCATGGTTAAGGGCCCTTTCATCCAGTTTATTCACAGGATAGTATTCCAGACGATCACCTGTAGGAGAGATAGTAGGTAGAGATGCACCTTGACAGACTCAAATTATGTGTGGTGTTTGATTACACACCACCCTGTCTATCTTGCACATATGTCTTCTACTTACTTTGATTTAAATAGATCGCGCAACCCTCAGGCTGGTATAAGTGGTGGTGTCTAGATCTCTAAGATAGCACGCCAGTTAGATTTGATCCCAGTTGATGAGTGGCAGCATCTTACCCCGGTTTCCCCCACCAAGTATATCTAGAGATCTACTTTAGGTCAGATGGAGACTCTGAGAGACACGCCACAGGTCCCTAGATTGGTTGATGTTAGACCCCCTGGACCTGTTGGTTAGTCTAGGGAATACTGCTTAGTGTCGTATAGTCAGAGGACCTAGGGTTGGATTTGCAGTTATACATGATGTTGATGGTGTTGTTGGATGCTGCTTATGTAGAGGCTGCTCATGGAGGTGATGCTGGAGGATGTGATGCTTTTGTTGCTGGTAGATCATGGAGGTGATGTTAGAGGAGGTGATGCATTTGTTGCAGGTGCATTAATGAGGTTTATGTAGAGGGTGGATACAACTTTGAGCTAGAGTAGGTCATACACTCAGTTCAGAGGATAGCTGAGAGGATAGAGACAAATATTCCACCGATGCCTCAGATTTTCCCGTTGCCACCGCCACAATAGTTTATACGTGGTTGTTTGATATTTCACCCAGACACTTTTCATTTTATATTTGATGCCCAGCCTGTTGGGTTAGTACACTTTATATGTATGTATATTATGGTTGTTACACTACATGACTTCAATCGTAAGTTTTAGGATAGAGTTTTTCGAAAACAAGTCAGTTTTTGAAAGAAAATGTAAAAGAACACCTTATTAGTTGAGAAGCCTGTTAGTCAAACGCATTTGTTCCTATTGGCAACACTAATTCCTTCTGTTTAGGTGAGTGTTGAGACCTTGTATATATTTTCCATTTGTTGATAAATACTAATATAACTTTTCATTGTATAACTTGTGCATGTTATACAATTAACTAATAGACAGGGTGATTACTATACATATATGATTAAGGCAAAAGTCGGATAATTATTAGCCCTTGTTTACCTATTGATTTCATTTTTCTACCTTATAAAAATTTCCATTAAAATCCCTATTGAGCCAAAACCTTTCATTTGTTTACCCTATTATTTGAGCCAGGTATACCCTTTTGTTAGCCTATTCATTTCATTACCCTGGAAAGTACAATTCAACATGAAATATGTAGAGATGACAACCAAAAAAAAGAAGAAGAAAATTGAAAAGAAGATATAAAGAAAAATAATAATTGTGGGGATCAAAGATCCTAACGCAATGCATAAAGAGATGCTATAAAAGAAAGTGGAAGATTGTCAGAAGAACTGAAGGAGAAGTTGAATTATAGCTTGTTGATTTCTGTACAAGACTATGAAAATGATAGTTATATCTAGGTAGTAATTTTCGTACTTTATCTACATCTTATGCTAGTGTTTCATAAACTAGCCACGAGGAGTGAAAATTGTGCAGGGGTATGAATTATGTAGTTATTCTATAAGGTGGACAAGATGAATTCGGTAAAGTTTCTATTTTTGAAATGTACCACTTAAATGACTTGTCTAGGATGTCAACCTTTTATCTTTGTAATTCTTGGGAGTAGATTTTGAGGACTAGGTAAGAAATAGCATAGCTTTTGAATTTTGAAGGTTATATTCAATCATGCATATATGATATTTTAAAATCCTTTAAAATTTATGTTGTAGAAATTGTGATACATAAACTAAAAATGAGTTATTTTGTAGGATGTTTTGTGTGGTCTCTGGGTATGATATGTGTCCGTCTTTTGAAATTATTCCCTTATGGTTTCGATTGACATAAAATACATGTTGATATCCTTTTAAGCATATTACGACTTAATTTTTTTAGTTTTATCTTTCGTTTGCAATGCCAAGTGCGAGTATCGTATCGAAACCGTAACAAGGCAAAACGATACTGACTAAATTCCCGCCACAAAGCGCGGAAGAATTCACTAGTTTTCAACTAAAATCATATTATTATTGATATGATGCTATAAGTGTAAGATTAAATATATTATGATTTATTATTTAATCTAGTAGCCTTTATAATCATTTACATTATATAGATCAAAATATATAACAACCTATTATGTAATTAGTTGGTAATTGTTGATGGATCATATTACCCTTATTAACTAATTAGGTTTCCTCTTGAGTGCTTATATAAGGAGACTTATGTAGAGGTTCTAAGGTTAGACACATAACCTAATAATCATAACATCAAATTTGATATACTCAATAGAGTTCCTTCTAAGTCTGTCCCTAAAACTCCTTATGAACTTTGGACAGGAAGGAAACCGAGTCTTAAATATATGAAAGTATGGGGCTGCATTGCTGAAGCAAAACTTTACAATCCTTTCCTAAGGAAACTTGACCCTAAAACAGTTACCTGTTTCTTTATCGGGTATCCTGATAATTCAAAGGGTTATCGTTTCTATTGTCCTTCCCATGTCACCCGTAATGTTGAAACCAAGCATGCTGCGTTCCGGGAGGATTTCAAGGTCAGTGGGAGCAGTAGCAACCCTTACGAAGAATTGCAAGAAGTACAAGACGCGGCGGGGGGGGGGGAGACTCGTCGCTTACCATTACTCCGATTACTCCTCTTGTACCCAATGCAACTACTGCAACTGAAGTTACTGCACCAACTCCAAATTTATCTCCACAATCAGAACCAATTATACCTCATGACCAAGGCACATCAAACGCTCAAAACCAAGACAACGCTGAACCCGGTAATCCACTCAGGAGGTCATCTAGGCAAAGAAGGCCTACTAATTGGGATGATTATATTACCTACCTGACTGAAATGGATCCCGGAAAGCTCAATGATCATATCTCTTACAATGAAGCCATTAGCAGTGATCAGTTTTCTGAATGGAATAAAGCAATGATTGATGAGCTTGAATCCATGAAGAAAAATGACGTTTAGGATTTAGTAGAATTACCCAATGGAGTCAAACCCGTAGGATGTAAATGGGTGTTCAAAACAAAACTGGATCCGAATAGGAACGTTGAACGCTACAAAGCGAGATTGGTTGCAAAGGGCTACACCCAGAAAGAGGGAATTAATTATCAAGAGACCTTTTCACCTGTCTCTCGTAAAGATTCATTAAGGATCGTCATGGCCCTAGTAGCTCATTTTGATTTAGAGTTGCATCAGATGGACATTAAAACCGCTTTCCTTAACGGAGACTTGGACGAAGATGTTTACATGAAACAACCTGAAGGCTTTAAACCTGAAGGTCAGGAGCATCTAGTCTGTAAGTTGAAGAAATCCATTTACGGGTTAAAATAAGCATCACGTAAGTGGTACCTCAAGTTTGATGAAGTCATGAAGAAATAAGGTTTTATGAAGAATCAAGTGGATCAATGCACCTACCTCAAGATGAGTGGGAGCAACTTTAATATACTTGTCATTTACGTAGATGATATTTTATTAGCAAGTAATAGTTTATACATGTTGCATGAGTCGAAGCGGTTACTCTCGTATAACTTCGACATGAAGGATCTCGGAGATGCTTATTATGTCATTGGCATCGAAATTCACCGTGATAGACACAAAGGGATCTTAGGATTGTCTCAAAAGGCTTACATAGATCGTGTCCTTACACGTTACAACATGCAACAGTGCAAATCCTTCGTCGCTCCAGTAGTTAAGGGAGATGTTTTCGGTTCATTCCAGTGTCCGACAACAGAGGTTGAGAAGGAGCAAATGAGCCAGATACCTTATGCGTCAGTAGACGGAGCCTGATGTATGCTCAAGTCTGTACTCGCCCAGATATCGCTTATATTGCTGGAATGCTATGCCGTTATCAGACTAATCCTGGCCTAGATCACTTGAAAGCAGCTAAGAAGGTACTTCAATATCTGCAAGGGACGAAAGACTATAAACTGACTTATAGAAGAAGTGATCATTTAGAAGTGGTAGGCTATTCTGATTCTGACTTTGCCAAATGCAAAGATGACAAGAAATCCACTTCGGGCTATATCTTTATATTAGCAGGCAGACCTATCTCATGGAAGAGTCATAAACAACAGTTGACCACAACTTCCACAATGATGGCAGAGTACATTGTTGTTTATAACGCAACCTGTCATGGAATATTGCTTAGAAATCTGATCACTGGACTCAAAATCGTTAATTCCATTTCTAGATCATTGAAGCTTTACTGTGATAATTCAGCTGTCGTTAGTTTCTCGAACAGTAACAGTTCGACTGGAGCTGGTTTATATCTCGATATAAAATATCTGTTCGTACGCGAACGAGTTGAGGAAAATAGTCTTTGTATTGAGTATATTAGTACTAAAGATATGCTTGTGGATCCGATGACTAAAGGTCTCGCTCCAAAGGTTTACGAAGAACATGTTCGAAATATGGGATTTAGTAAAGACCTTATTTAGCATATTGTACTAGCTTGTGTTTTATGATTAATGAAATTTCCTCAGTTTGATTTTGTATGTCTCTTAGAATATGTTCAACCGGTATAATGGCATATAGACAAATAAAGTTACAAATCAAACAAAGGGCTTATGCGTATTTTGATCATAACGATCAGGTTTTAAATTAAGGCTATAGTATGACTAATGGGGGTCCTGAGTCGCATAATGATTCAATGGCTGTATTTCTCTGCTATAGTACTTGTTTAAGGCTAAAATGAGTGTTAACTCCTAATCAGGCTTATCTAATACTCATAGTAAATGATTACTCGGCTAAGTGAGAGAATTTAAGATTAAATATATTATGATTTAATAGTTAATCTAGTAGCCATTATAATCATTTACATTATATATATCAAAATATATAACAACCTATTATGTAATTAGTTGGTAATTGTTGATGGACCATATTACCCTTATTAACTAATTAGGTTTCCTCTTGGGTGCTTATATAAGGAGACTTATGTAGAGGTTCTAAGTTTAGACACATAACCTAATAATCATAACATCAAATTCGAACCCCTCTCCTAAACCGATACCCTTTTCAGTTTCATCATCACCATCATCAGTTTGCACCCTAAGGAGGAACCAGATCACCTTAACTAAGATGTCGAACTCCATGGCTTCTTCTCTTACTGGATTCTCCTCTGCACTGTCTGCTGTAATAGGTATGTTTTCATGTTTTCCATTATGCTTAAAACAGAACTGAACCAACATGTGGTATCAGAGCATATGTTGATTAGTCTGTTCTGTTTTCGTATCCATCAATTCTGGGATAGAAATCTTGAAAACGGAATTTTTGAAAGCCTAATATAATTCACAGCCGGTTTCGAGTCGTTCGTAGCCACCCGTGATCACTGTTTTTGGAAAAAGGATAATTAATCGTTCACTCGAAATCATATGGTAGATTTTAATGTCTGAAATCTGGTTACAAAACACTAAAAATTCAGGTTTCGGGTTCCAGAATTATGTTTTATTTTTAAGGGTTCATCACATGTTATTGAGTGTTTTTCCTGTTTTGATCCAATTTTATCTTTTAAGTTTATTCGAAAACTGTTAATTGATAATCAGATAAAATTTTCGAAATATTTTGATAAAATTAGATCATTACTAAAATATGAAACCATATCTCAAAATCCCTAAGAATTTGCATTTTCGGTTATGTTTTCACAATAACAGCTGTTAACAGGAGTTTCGAGATCCCTTTTAACGACCCGAGACCAAGATTTTGACTCAAGACCATAAGGTTTCGACTCGAGACCACTGAGGTTTCAACGAAGGGCTTCAATCTTCACAACTCGAGACCATGGTTGCGACTCGAGACCTCATCAAGGAGTCGAGATCTCATAAAACACTGTAGTCGAGACCATGATTAAGACTCGAGACACTAAGGTTGCGACTCGAGACCTTAATGAGTCGAGACCTCATAATGTTACAAGATGAGTCGAGACTTGACTCGAGATCTCACTCAAGATCTCATAACTGAGTCGAGATCTCATTCGAAACCTCATTATTTTGGCTGTTTAATGTGAACTAAAATTTAGCAGGAGGTTTGCTATTAAAAAATTGGTTTTGTAAATACTTAGTTAATTAATCAGAATCAGATAATGTTTTACAAAACCAAAATGGCTTAACTTGAATGAGCTTCTGATGTATCATTTCTGGCCAGAGCTGATTTGATACATCTATTTATCGTTCAAGTATTACGAAAGCTATGTTAAGTGTGCATTATGAACGTGAATGCCTTAATATCTGGCCAAAGCTGATTTAATTCATTCATGTATAGCATACTCAACAAGTGCATAACTAAAGTGATTGTTTCATTTCTGGCCAAAGCTGATTTGTCACAACCACTTTGCACACATGCTTAAATGATTACACTTCTGGCCAAAGCTGATTTGTCTTCGTTTAAGTAGAATTTTAACTAAGTCTATTATTTTGATGTTAGTAATAGACATTTTCACAGCTTCATAATTAAAATGTCATTATTTATGCCTGCCTTAGTATTACGTGCCCTTAGATCACATTAGGAATTATTCCTTAGTATCATAACTTGCTCATCTTATTTCCACTATCAGCACCCAATTGCGGGATTACACCTTTGACTGCTGATAACTTTGCTGCATGGAAGGATGCTCTCATGCTTACGCTTGGATTGCTGGATTTTGATTATGCTCTAAGAGAGAATAAGCCAGCGGACCTTACTCCTCAAAGTACTGATGCTGAGCAGTTAACTCATGAAAAGTGGACTAGGTGTAACCGCATGTCTCTCATGTTCATGAAGCAGTCCATAAGCAACGCAATCAGATGAGCCATTCCTGATTCTGAAGATGCTAAAACCTACTTGGCTTCTGTGGAGGCGCAGTTCAAGGGGATGTCTAAAGCACACGCTAGTACCCTTATCCTCAAGCTGGAGACAACTAAGTATGATGGGAGGAGCGGCATTCGCGAGCACATCATGATGATGAATGACATGGCCAATAAGCTAAAGGGGCTGGAAATGGAAATCAGTGATGGTTTCCTCGTTCATTTCATCATTACCTCGCTTCCTTCGTCCTTTGAAGCATTCAAGGTCGATTACAACACTCAGAAGGACAAATGGACAATGAGTGAGCTGGTCGCTATGTGCGTACAGGAGGAAGAGCGTATGAGGATGGATCGCACTACTGATGTTGCTAACTTCACCACCTCCAACTCTAAGAAAAGGAAGAACAATCATCAACGGAAGGATGCTTCTAAAGTCCAAAGGCCCAATCCTAATACAAGTGCACCTACCAGCTCTAAGAACTCCTTAGGCAGAATCCACTGCAAGTTCTATAAAAAGGCAGGACATATGCAGAAGGAATGCCCTTACTTTAAGGAGTGGCTGGCTAAGAAAGGTAACGATTATTTTATGATACTTGAGTCCTATAATTTAAATGTTCCTGCTAATTCTTGGTGGTTTGATTCTGGTTCTATGGTTCATGTTACCAATTCAACTCAGGGATTCCTTACAATCCGGAAGCTGGAAAGAAACCGAAGAACGCTTAAGTGTAGGATCGTTATGTGACCCAAACGAGTCTAGCAGAAGAGTTCTCAGTCTAATCAGAGGCGGAATTCATTGATTAGACTTTGTAACAGCTCGATTCACACTTAATTGTCTTGTTTTATTGATTTGACACGATTACAGATCAGTAGACACGTCGGCAGCACTTCGGTACTGGAATCATGAATGTTACAAATGAACTAGCATCAAGGGAATATATAGGGGAGGTAATTTCGCATGGAATTACCATCTGCTATTTCGTGTGAAATAGCAGATTGCTATTTCGTGCGAAATAGCTAGATGCCATTTCATGTGAAATTAGCCTTTCACACACAAACCCTAGATTTATCGTACTACGTGCCCTGATCTAACAATTCTAGTATAAGACTCGATACAAGATGAAGTCGACAGACGTAATGCACCAACAGACTCCCCCTCGGATGTTGACGAAGTCTTTGGTGTCGAGTCTTCACAATCTTCAGTCTTTATCAGTCTTTGGGCTCTTCCAAAATATCTAACAGAGTAAGCATCTTTTATCCTCTCTTATTTTTCGTCTCCAGGATCTTCACCTGGCTCTTATCTCACTCTAATTCTCTTGATCAGATCTCTTGATTAATCTTTCAGGTTCCAGAACTGGCTCTAGCATCTACAGACTCTCCTCTACTAGCAGACTCCCCCTTAAGTTGTGCTGGGATCGTAGTCTTGCTTTCACAGGTTTTTAGAATCGCAACCTGGCTCTCTCATAGCCATAACCTGCACATTCTCTACCTCAAAATAAGATTTACAAATTAAACAATTTGACAAATTTTATTCTTTGCTAACCACTTGTAGACACAATCATTTAAAATGATTTAACATTTATAATCTCTGATGAACCACTTGTATATATCTCACTTCAAATTTGATATTTTGTAAAAATCATTTCACATTTCAAACACACTCTCCCAACCCAGTTGTCATCATGTTTAGCACTAGGAATTTTGAAAATCAGCTTTTCAACATCAGTTGTCTAAAATCTTTTTGTATTTTTCAAAATTTATGCTAAAACACTCCGAAAATCTTTTTAGATTTTTGAAATATATGGAAAACAGTAAAGAAATATATACAAACAATATTTTTGTGAGTTTGTCTAAGAGGATCATATCAGTTTTTGAGACAAATCACCAACACCGTTAAGCTTTAAACATTTTAAGTTCTAAACGATTCACTTCGATTGTCAGTATACTGATCCACTTAAATTTTCACACAAAGTTCAACGGTTTCGAGATACGTGATTAATGTTTTAAGCACTTAAACTTATTCGCGTGTCCCACCTCAGAATATACTCCCGTATCCAGATCCCAATATTCAGTCTTACAGGTGAGTATACCTAGATGATATCTGTAAAGGGTTAAAATGCGAGGGCCATGAGAGCTCAGGCTATTGCTTCTGCAAAATCAGAGAGATGATGGCTTCGACTTTTGGGGTGTTCCCTTTAGAGAATCTTTTCTTCAACAGCACATGATTAGCATTTTGCAATGTTTCATCATTTTTTATGCTGAGGGGTGTGCTATATTTCAAGCAAGCGAAAAATATTATACGGGGACTAGGCCATTGCTTCCGCAAAATCAGAAGTCCCGGGATAATACCCCAGATATCACTAAGTATAAAGACCTAGTATCTCAGAAAGAGGGACCTTTCAAACAATATTTTTCGGGGGTTACCCATATATCCGAGAGATGTTCCCCACGAGATAAGCAAGTTTGAATTTTAGGTTTATATCTCGACACAATCTACTAAATGTGTAAAAACCTACTGGCACATCATCAGTGAGACCGTTTATCACATTTTAACTTTCCAATTCTTTAGCATGCTATGATAGTCCACTAATGTACTATCATTTCCTCTTTTTACAACAAAACTCATTTTTGATTTTATCATGTTTTTGACATTTTCAAATTTTCAAATGTTTTTGGATCTTCTGAAATTTCTTACTCCCCCTAAAATTCAAAATCATTTAAAGAAAATTTTAAAACAAACTATACACAGTAAAATGACAACTGATATCGAATCACTTCAAATCGCCATCCACTTAGCATAAACAATCAGAACTCCCCCTGACAACAAACTATTTTCCCATTATGATTTCAAAACACTTAAGTTTGTTTTAATCAAATGGTTTTTCCGGAAAATAAGTTTTGTTGATTTCATAAAACCACTAGTAGGTTAGGGGATTAATTCATCACTTTGTTTTTCAAAATGCCACTTTAAAAATTTAACATTTTTAGGTTCTATCAACAATACCACTTGTAGAAAATCAAGTACAACTTAATGTTCCTGATTTACCACTTGTAAGTGAAAACCTTCTTCAACCACATGTAGGTTCATTTATCAACCAAAACCACTTGAAAAATAACAATTTCAAGAAAACTATCACTTGTAAGTTTACCAATCAATCATTTCCAAGAATGATGCCGATTCCTGCTCCACTCTTACCAACCTGGGAGCTCCGGCAAGTCAGAATTTTTGTTTGAAAAAGCAGTCACCCAAGCCTGACCAGCCTTGGGTGATTTTGATTCAACTTTTTACCTTCCCATCTACCATCTTTCCAAAGATATGTTTAACTTTCCCATTGAAAGCCTTTTCAGCATCAAATTCTTCTTTACCAGCAAAGAATTGATCTGAAATCTCAAACCTACCTTTTGATTTTAAATTTTTTGCCCGTAATGGTGGAAAATTTTCATCGTTCAACTCAGGAACGGAATTCTCATTCTTTTTCTCAACAAATGACTCCTCTAATTTTATGGAATCAGATTCATTGTCAGAACTACTTTCTTCTGAACTTTTGACAACCCATTTTTGTTTGTTTAAATCGACTTTTCTTTTGTAAAAATGTTTTGAAACATCACCAGTTTCAAAAGTCGAATTTTCAAACACCTTTGATTTCTCAGTTGATTTTTTTTTCCATTAACATGTATTTCTTCCAATTTTGAGTTAAAAGAAACTCCCTGTTTTGTGTTGTTGAACTTTTGACAATTCCAAGCAATATGTCCAACTTTTTGACATTTGAAACACGTTCTTCTCTCAACTCTTTGCTCAGTTCTCATCATCATATTCTTTTTCTTTTCAGTGAGAAATTCTTGATTTGACTGTCTCCAGAAAGATTTCTTCTCTTCTTCCACTGAACTTGTACCTGAAACAAATTTAGTTTTTGTTTTATAAGTTTTCTCATTTTTATGATTTTCTGAAGGAATAAAACCTAAACCCTGCTTTTTGAAATTACCGTTATGGTTTGGTTTCTTTCGATAACCTAGACCAGAACTGTAACCCTTTTTCTTGTTCAATCTCTGTTGAACTCTTGAAGTGTATTTTTTAGGTTTTTCAGAAAGATTTACATCTTTTATTTCAGAAATATTAATTTCTGTTAATTTGAAAACTTGTTTGATCATTTCAGATTTGACACTTCTTATTGGAAATTCCTCATCAGAATATAATTTGTCTGAATCATTCAAAGTATATGCCACTTTGATTGATCCATCATTCAATTTAGATTTTGAAAACATGAATTCTTTATTGTAAACCCGTTTGACTGATGAACTCGGACTCTTTTCTGATGAACTCGAACTTTCAGATTTAGACTCCGACTTTGACTCTTCATCCATATCCAACACCTGATCGACCACTTTCTTTAACAACTCAGACTCATGATCAGTGTCAGACGCTGTGAATGTGACATCAACATTATCTGGTAACTCATCAATGATTTCAGACTTTAACTTGATGTTGAGAGCCTTATTTAAACGTTCCTCATTTGGTTTTCTGGGAGAATAACTATTCCAAATCGGAGGCGGACACTTGTTATACTTGACACTTTGTTTCTTACCAGTATCCGTATCTTCTGTCTTTTTATCTTGAAACGCTTCAAGACCTGCAACAGTGGGATAAAGTCTATCAATCAAATAATCACATGTTGTATAACTCAACAACAAACGTTTGATTCTTTCACTCTCAATCTTTTCAAGTTCCAAATCCTGCTTTAGCTTTGCACAATCTTCAATATATTCATTGATAACTTTCTACTTTGTCATTAAAGTTGAGCTCATCATTGTCATAGCAGCATCAACTTCTGAATTTGTCTTTTTCAAACCATCAACTGTTCTGTTTAGCACGTCATAAGATTCCTTCACATACTTCACATCAGACAATAAATTCTCTTTCATTTCTTCCAGTTCACGAATCTTCTTGTCTTTCCCCTCACAATGTTTGCAGGACTCCAAACATTTCTGACAAGGTTTAATGACCTGAACTATCTTTTCAACCTCGACAATCTTCTCAACTTCAACAATTTTTTCTACCTCGACGATTTTCTCAACTTCGACGAATTTTTCAACTTCGACTATTTTTTCGACCTCAATAATTTTCTCTACCACTTTCTCCACTTCAACGATTTTTTCTATCAACTTCTCAATTACTGATTCAACATTTGCTTCTTTAGCTTCCATCTTTACCTTTTCATCAGCTATTCTTCTTACTTCCAGTTCTCTCTTCAATCTGGCAATCTTCTTCTCATTAAGCATCTCAACTTTATCTGCAAAAAACAAATTAAAACTATCAGGATCTAGACCTTTTCTAGCTTTATTAATGTATTCTTCTTCATCATCAGTATCTACATCACTTCCAAAATCTGGAAAAATCGGTATTCTTTTCGACTGAGATTTGACTGATTCTGCTTCCAGAATTCTAGCAACAAGACCTGAACCAGGTGGAATATATTTATCCCAGCTAAATCCCTCTGCAACCTTTTCATCATCTTGGTCAATTATTCCATAACATGCTCTTTTCTCTTTTTCTTCAATGGCACGTGCATGTGCAGTTTGTGGTTGTTGAGCAATCTGATGAAAAATTGATTTTTGATAATAATTGTTTTTTCCAGACTGATCTTGTCTTCCATTTGCTTCTTTGTTTTTGCACTCGCGCTTAAAATGACCTTTTTCTCGACAACGAAAACACGTATCCTTTGATTTGTCAAACCCTATCGGAGATTTAGACATCTCACTAAACTCATCTCTTCCGGTGATTTATTGAAACTTTTCTGCCCTTCGAACAGCACTGGCTAAACACCACTTTACATCCATCAACTCAAGTTCCTCAGCATCAATCTGGTCATAATCCTCTTTGGTAAGCATCGGATTTCCAATTTTTCCAGCAATCAAGCTTTCATATGATTCCAACATAGCAACAAGTGATGCCATGTGTTGCTTAGCTATTTCTGGAGAAATATTTTGACTGTTTTGAATGTTCAAGGTAACGTTGCACTGCAGATTTGTAGAATTCTATCGTTGAGGACTTGGTGTTGTAAAATTTGGATCAAAGCTTGAATACGAAGACGAAGGTCCACCACTTTGAGTCACAGTACTTCCTTTTGTTCCAGAAGAACTATCAGCATTGAAACCAGTTTGAATCTTTGGGCTTGGAGTAACTTCAAATTTGTTTCCTCTGTAGTATAAACTGACATCTTGTTGAGCATTTGGATTAGTCATGATTGCCGTTTTCTGGATATCCAACTCATGCTCTTCAATCTTCTGAATAAACTGTGCCAGATTCATATTTTCAGATTTTCTCATGTGTTTTAGGATCAACAAATAAGTTCCCCATATCTGCTGTGGTAATGCATCGGCTAGTTTATCAACCCATTCATCGTCGTCTTTCTTTATGTCCAATCTTCCCATTTCCAAAACCAGATGACAATATCTATCAATGGTCATTTTTGTTATTTCATTTTCAAAAGCTACAAACATATCAAATGATTTCTTCAGTAAAGCCTTTTTGTTCTTGATCATATCTGCACTTCCTTTAAACTTTTGAATCAATGCAGTCCAAATTGATCTTGCAGTACCCTCATGTTGAAGTAAAACAAAGATATCTTCTTTAACTGCTTGTTGAAGAATACTGATCATCATTTTTTCACTTGTATACTTCAATTTTTCAACATCTGAAAAATCACAAAAAGCCTTTTCAAGCCCACGTTCATTTTTCGGTTTCTCATAATCTTTCTCTAATGAACACCATGCGTCAAACTTATAAGCTTGCACCCAGTTTTCAAAACGATTTTGCCATCCTCTAAAATCTTCAATGTACATAAGCTTCGGCGGTTTTTGATAAGTTCCCGTCTCATTCTCACTGTAAAGAGTTTCAGCAGCTTTAACAGGAGCAACAGGTGTAGCAAACGCATTGTAGAATTCCTCTTCCATGATTTAGTAATCTACAAAAGACCTTCAAACGAAATAACAAAACACAAGAAATCAGAAATTTTCACACGAAATATGTTTTCGTGCAAAATCACCAAACGAAATATGATTTCGTACGAAATTAACTAAAATTCAAACAAAAATAGAAATTTTCAAACGAAATAGTAATTTCGTTCGAACAGACCTAAACGAAATATGATTTCGTGCGAAATTAACTTGAATTCAAACGAAAATAGCCTCTTTGGAACGGAATACTAATTTCGTATGAAATACTTCAAACGAAATCTAATTTCGTGCGAAATCAAACAGCAATTTCAAACGAAATTAATCACAAAATGTAATTTCGTGCGAAATTAAGATACTATTCCATGCGAAATACTGCTGACGTCACTTAATCCGAAACCATTTTCAAGCGAAATTATCAATTTTATCACTTTTAGATCGAATTTAAGCCCAATTCTTTCAAGGATTCATTAAAACACTGTTTCGCACTTAATATGAGAAATTCAAAACATTTTGACCGTTAAATCTTGTTTAATTTTGAAAAGAAGTTGTAGAAGTCGGATTTTTGAGCTGAAATGGTAAGAACTCTTCCTCCTGAGCTCTGATACCACTTGTAGGATCGTTCTGTGACCCAAAAGAGTCTATCAGAAGAGTTCTCGGTCTAATCAAAGGCGGAATTCATTGATTAGACTTTGTAACAGTTCGATTCACACTTAAATGTCTTGTTTTATTGATTTGACACGATTACAGATCAGTAGGCACGTCGGCAGCACTTCGGTACCGGAATCATGAATGTTACAAATGAACTAGCATCAAGGGTATATATAGGGGAGGTAATTTCGCATGGAATTTCCATCTGCTATTTGGTGCGAAATTAGCCTTTCACACACAAACCCTAGATTTCTCGTACTACGTGCCCTTATCTAACAATTCTAGTATAAGACTCGATATAAGACGAAGTCGACAGACGTAATGCACCAACATTAAGGATAGGGATGATCGAGAATTAGAAGTGAAGGCCATTGGAACATTACAATTATTTATGAAAACTGGTTTATGTATTAAACTTTATGATACCTTATATGTTCCTGAGGTAACTCGGAACCTTGTATCAGGACCAAAGTTAGACATGGACGGTTTTATTGTTTCCCATTGTCATCACAAACTCTCTATCCTCTATGATTCTGTTCTTTATGGTACTGGTATTCTGGATGGTGGTCTCTATAGATTAGAACTAGATGATAATTTTTCCAAATCTTTGTTGTCATGTAATATTAATGAATCACTCACAAAGATGAAAGCGAAACGAGACTTAGAGACTTCATCCATGTAGTGGCATCAACGTTTAGGCCACATCTCAAGAGAACGATTAAATCATCTCATAAAGGATGAAGTCTTACCTCCTCTCGATTTCTCTAATTTTGGAACGTGTGTCAAATGTCTTAAAGGTAAAATGACATTAGCGAATAAGAAAGGTGCCACTAGGAGCTCTAATTTATTAGAACTCATTCATACTGACATTAGTGGTCCCTACCAAATCGCTGGCATAATAGGACATACTTCATTTATCACTTTCATTGATGATTATTCTGGTTACATGTACTTGTATCTTATTAAGGAGAAATCTGAATCTCTTACAACTTTTAAAGATTATAAGGCTGAAGTTGAAAAGCAATTAGATCGTCAAATTAAAGTTGTGAGATCAGATAGAGGCGGTGAATATTATGGAAGACATACTGATGTGGGTCAAGCTCCTGGTCCATTTTATGAGTTTTGTAAGGGCCAGGGGATTGTGAACCAATACCCCATGCCTGGTACACCTCAGCAGAACGGTGTCGCTGAAAGAAGAAACCGTACCCTTATGAACATGGTGTGCAGTATGTTAGCCAACACTAATTTACCATTATTCCTCTGGACTGAAGCGTTAAAAGCAGCTGTTCATATACTCAATAGAGTTCCTTCTAAGTTTGTCCCTAAAACTCCTTATGAACTTTGGACAGGAAGGAAACCGAATCTTAAATATAGGAAAGTATGGGGCTGCATTGCTGAAGCAAAACTTTACAATCCTTTCCTAAGGAAACTTGACCCTAAAACAGTTACCTGTTTCTTTATCGGGTATCCTGATAATTCAAAGGGTTATCGTTTCTATTGTCCTTCCCATGTCACCCGTATTGTTGAAACCAAGCGTGTTGCGTTCCTGGAGGCTTTCAAGGTCAGTGGGAGTAGTACCAACCCTTACGAAGAATTTATAGAAGTACAAGACGCGGTGGGGGGGGGGGGAGACTCGTCGCTTACCATTACTCCGATTACTCCTCTTGTACCCAACGCAACTACTTCAACTGAAGTTACTGCACCAACTCCAAATTTATCTCCACAATCAGAACCAATTATACCTCATGACGAAGGCACATCAAACGCTCAAAACCAAGACAACGCTGAACCCGATAATCCACTCAGGAGGTCATATAGGCAAAAAAGGCCTACTAATTGGGATGATTATGTTAGCTACCTGACTGAAATGGATCCCGGAAAGCTCAATGATCCTATCTCTTTCATTGAAGCCATTAGCAGTGATCAGTCTTCTGAATGGAATAAAGCAATGATTGATGAGCTTGAATCCATGAAGAAAAATGACGTTTGGGATTTGGTAGAATTACCCAACAGAGTCAAACCCGTAGGATGTAAATGGGTGTTCAAAACAAAATTGGATCCGAATGGGAACGTTGAACGCTACAAAGCGAGATTGGTTGCAAAAGGCTACACTCAGAAAGAAAGAATTGATTATCAAGAGACATTTTCACCTATCTCTCCTAAAGATTCATTAAGGATCGTCATAGCTCTAGTAGCTCATTTTGATTTAGAGTTGCATCAGATGGACGTTAAAACCGCTTTCCTTAACGGAGACTTAGACGAAGATGTTTACATGAAACAACCAGAAGGCTTTAAACCTGAAGGTCAGGAGCATCTAGTCTGTAAGTTGAAGAAATCCATTTACGGGTTAAAATAAGCATCACGTCAGTGGTACCTCAAGTTTGATGAAGTCATGAGGAAACAAGGTTTTATGAAGAATCAAGTGGATCAATGCACCTACCTCAAGATGAGCGGGAGCAACTTTAATATACTTGTCATTTACGTAGATGATATTTTATTAGCAAGTAATAGTTTATACATGTTGCATGAGTTGAAGCGGTTACTCTCGTATAACTTCGACATGAAGGATCTCGGAGATGCTTATTATGTCATTGGCATCGAAATTCACCGTGATAGACACAAAGGGATCTTAGGATTGTCTCAAAAGGCTTACATAGATCGTGTCCTTACACGTTACAACATGCAACAGTGCAAACCCTCCGTCGCTCCAGTAGTTAAGGGAGATGTTTTCGGTTCATTCCAGTGTCCGACAACAGAGGTTGAGAAGGAGCAAATGAGCCAGATACCTTATGCGTCAGTAGTCGGAGCCTGATGTATGCTCAAGTCTGTACTCGCCCAGATATCGCTTATATTGCTGGAATGCTATGCCGTTATCAGACTAATCCTGGCCTAGATCACTTGAAAGCAGCTAAGAAGGTACTTCGATATCTGCAAGGGACGAAAGACTATAAACTGACTTATAGAAGAAGTGATCATTTAGAAGTGGTAGGCTATTCTGATTCTGACTTTGCCAAATGCAAAGATGACAAGAAATCCACTTCGGGCTATATCTTTATGTTAGCAGGCGGACCTATCTCATGGAAGAGTCATAAACAACAGTTGACCACAACTTCCACAATGATGGCAGAGTACATTGTTGTTTATAATGGAACCTGTCATGGAATGTTGCTTAGAAATCTGATCACTGGACTCAAAATCGTTAATTCCATTTCTATACCACTGAAGCTTTACTGTGATAATTCAGATGCCGTTAGTTTCTCGAACAGTAACAGTTTGACTGGAGCTGGTTTATATCTCAATACAAAATATTTGTCCGTACGTGAACGAGTTGAGGAAAATAATCTTTGTATTGAGTATATTAGTACTAAAGATATGTTTGCAGATCCGATGACTAAAGGTCTCGCTCCTAAGGTTTACGAAGAACATGTTCGAAATATGGGATTTAGTAAAGACCTTGTTTAGCATATTGTACTAGCTTATGTTTTATGATTAATGAAATTTCCTCAGTTTGATTTTGTATGTCTCTTAGAATATGTTCGACCGGTATAATGACATATAGACAAATAAAGTTACAAATCAAACAAAGGGCTTATGCGTATTTTGATCATAACGATCAGGTTTTAAATTAAGGCTATAGTATGACTAATGGGGGTCCTGAGTCGCATAATGATTCAACGGCTGTATTTCTCTGCTATAGTACTTGTTTAAGGCTAAAATGAGTGTTAACTCCTGATCAGGCTTATCTAATACTCATAGTAAATGATTACTCGGCTAAATGGGAGAATGTAAGATTAAATATATTATGATTTAATATTTAATCTAGTAGTCATTATAATCATTTACATTATATAGATCAAAATATATAACAACCTATTATGTAATTAGTTGGTAATTGTTGATGGACCATATTACCCTTATTAACTAATTAGGTTTCCTCTTGGGTGCTTATATAAGGAGACTTATGTAGAGGTTCTAAGGTTAGACACATAACCTAATAATCATAACATCAAATTCGAACCCCTCTCCTAAACCGATACCCTTTTCGGTTTCATCATCACCATCATCAGTTTGCACCTTAAGGAGGAACCAGATCACCTTTACTAAGATGTAGAACTCCATGGCTTCTTCTCTTACTGGATTCTCCTCTGCACTGTCTGCTCTAACATGTATGTTTTCATGTTTTCCATTATGCTTAAAACAGAACTAAACCAACAATAAGTTCTTTCTAGCCCGCATATAATAAACTATATACACAGTAAAATGTGACTTATGGCAAGGGTTTAATTGTTTAAAATTTATGTTGCTTAAAATTGTAGCCTTCTTTTACAAGTTACTACAAGTTTATTGTTTTATAGGACATGTTATGGTTAGGTGACGTGGTGTTGGCTAGGCTACAAAGTATTAGTTTGGTGATTTCAATTATTAAAGTTTATATATATTCCAATATATTGCCTTAGTGGGTTGCTCCCACAATGTGGTACCCAGATTTCCGACTTGATTTATCATAGATATCAATTTTAAAAACATGTACCTTCTTCTTTGTCATTGTCATTGTGGAGGCATATACGAGTTACTTGATCGTAAAAATGATAATATTAGTGTCACTTAGATGGTATAAATATTTTGAAATTGAAGAAGACATGTGTTTATGAAACGGTTTGAAAAATGATGCTTGTTTAGTTATATACCAAAGGGCTTTTAGCCATATCAGAGTGTGTACATAATATAATAGTATTCCAACTCAAGTGATTGAGTGTTTAAGCCCGTCGTAAATAAATATGTAGATTTAACAGTAAAGCTAAAGAGTATGTAAGTTAGTTGTTCTAATAAAAATTAGTTATGTGTGTACTAATTCTTCTTCATTTAAATATTTTGAACCCAAATGCGTTTTTTATTTTTTGTAATTAATAATCATCTATTGTCGAGTGAAAAGTTGAAATCATGATACACTTGCTTTTTTTTGCTTTTAAAATTTACATAAACTAAAAGACATGGTTTGAGTGAGTTACAAAATAACCTATAGAACAAGCCACTGGACTTCGAAAAAAAAAAAACATTACAACGATGGAACAATATTTGGAACATGGGTTCAACAAACTAATTACTCATGTTGTTGATTAAATGTGTTTTTGTGCCATGGTTAGGGTGGAGGGTATAGGTTCGGTAAACCCATTCGGTGAATGGAGTTCACCGATCGGTGACCGCCCCGCCTTGTTTGACTCACCGCAAGTTTGAATGATTTCGGTACGTGTATATTCACCGATGTGGGAAGAGGAGGGAAGGAGGAGTGAGAGAGGTTTAATGGTGGGTTCCAACCCCTTTCAACCAATCACAATTTTTTTATTTTTTAACCTACTCAAACACACTAGGGTGTTTGACTATACTCCCTGATTGAGTGCAAAATGGGGAGTGGAATGGCTAGTTGACATGGCATAATATTATTGGGTATAATTTCACTCAAACACCCTAAGGTGTTTGACTATACCCTCCACCCTTATTTAGTTTTTACGTCATGACTAGAATGTGATTAACAAATTAAATACCCACATAATTTATGCATGTCTACATAATTTGTCCTACCCCCCAGCTAACTCCCTAAGCTAGATTGGAGTCAGCATAATTGGTAACGTTAAAATTGAGGATTTTAATATGTAGATTTTCTGTGAACTCAAATTTTCTTCTTCATTCTTCATACACCTTGTCTTCCTTTTTTTTTTTTTTTTTTTGTAATTTCAAAGTTATAGTCATGTTTCCACCCTTTTCCTACAAAAACATCAAAACCACATCAAAGTAGCATGCATTGTAGGATTACACAAATATGCATGTTAAGCATATCAAGGGTGTATATAACATGCAACGATCAATAATATTAATACTTGTCCGGGATTTAAGTTTACCTGCAATCCTCTCGCCCTCCTCTAGTATCATCCTTTCCTCTATGATCGCGGTATACGCCTCGAAGCTCACAAGTATTCAAGATGGTAGGAATGACTATTGTGGTCAAGCACTCTTTTTCCAGCCAAAGCCTAAAGGTCCTCTAAAAATGGCAAAAGGAGGAGCTAGAGGAGGATATAGGTACACATATTTCATTCAATTTTTTTTATATCGGTATGAGGGGAATTATAAGGATGGCGATGATGACACGGATCACTGGCGGACATACCATATAACAAGGGATAGTCTCCGCTACCCCTTAACGCTACGATAGTAGTGTAAATTTTGGAAAAAAAATGACATTTTTTTAGATTTCGCTGCCTCTGTAAAAAAGAAATTTTTGAAACGTTGCCCCTTGACGGTTTTTCTAGATCCGCCACTGACACGGATGATGGGGAAGATGGCGATGATGAATCTAATTTATATGCCGTTCGTTTATTTGAGAGGAGAAGACGATAGGAAAACTATAAGATGCCATCTAGTTTCTTTCTATTATAAGTTTTAGATGGAATGAAACTCTTATTGTGTAAATGATTTTGACAAATGTGGGTTAATGTATTTAATTATTTGATGGAAATGAATTGTAAGGTTTTTGTTTGCATGATGTTTATTAAGAACACCTTAAATTAGGCATTTTCAATAATACTATGGAGTAAGAATACTATAAATGTGTTTAAGAACATGAAGACAAAAATTGATGATCACAAAAACATTTTCTTTGTTACAGTGCCCTTGTTTATTGACATCCACTAAAAAAATCAAATCTAAAACGTAAAATAGACACATAAATAAATAGTTTGTAATGATTTTTTTTTATATTTTCGTTAGCCCAAGGGACTAAACAAATAATGAATCTATTTATTATATCAAATATGCTTCAAACAAACCGACTAATACAACTAAATTATTCCACAGTCAAATATGACCAACCCAACCACCAAGAACATGATATCGGTGCTTGAATTAAATTTGAGGATGCCCATTTCAATGCATCATAGCTGGATCATTGGACATTATTTGATTTTTTTGGACTCATTAAAAAAATATAATTATTAAACTATTTTTACTCTAAAATACATTTATCAGTACTTTAAACAAATTTTCCACTTTTTTTACGACTTCAATGTAATGGGTTTGCAATATGGCAGGGCTATACATGTCGACATCTTACTCAGGTTCAAATCCTAGAATAATAGTGTTCTTCCGGATTATTGGAATACACTTGTTGGATTCGAACGATCCCTTGAAAGAAAACTACTTAGTGTAAAACCCCTTAACCAACTGGATTATACGTGAAAATTTTATTTAAAATTTTATTTTAAATATATTTTCCACTTGAAGGTTCAAACATATAGCTTCACCAAGTAAAATGATGTTACATTTAAAAAACAATTTTTATCAAAGCTATTTTCATCAAGTATGACTATTAAAATATATAAATAGAAGCCCATAATAAATAAAAGCTATTTTAATCACTAAAATACGAATGTTTCCTTTCTAGGGTTGGAATATGATTGATGTCTACAACTAGTTTTATGTCCTGTGTGCGTTGAGTGACGCTAAGCCGAATATTTCTCAGTCTCATAAGATGTACTTCTGTATTTCAATTACTTGTATATACTGCTCATAACACGATCTCAATAAAAATTACATCGATTTAACCAATTAAAACAAAACACTATTACAGTTTTGCTAAAAAAAACACTACCACAGTTTTGCTAAAAAAAAACTAAAATGATGGCAAAACTGTTATTTTTAATTGAGGGCAAAATTGTAATTTGGTAGGACAAAAGAGCGAGTGTCAGGCAGCTGACTAGCACGAATTAAATTTAAATCGACTCAACTAATTAAAAAAACACTACCATAGTTTTTGCTAAAAAAACTAAAATGATAACAAAACTATAATTTTAAACTGGCGGGCAAAATCGTAATTCGTCAGGGGCAATGAGGAAATGCCAAACAGCTGCCTAACAAACGATAGCAAACCTGTAATTTTTAATAAGAAAAAATCATATTTTTTAGACCAACAGTAAAGTATCAGACAATTGCCTAACACTATGTCAGTGTTACCCCACACCCTTTTTGTATATAATCTAATCTAATCTAATAGTAATAAAAGAGTTCACTTAATGCCACATGGCATCTAATTCTAATAAAAGACTCTCAGTAATGTCATATGGCATTTTGTCATTCAGTTCCTTAGTATTAATGATATTATTAATTAATTAATATCTAATTATAATTTATAATGAAAATATATATAAATTATCTATAATTTTAAAACCTTGATTTTATTACTTCTTGAAATGGATAAGCATAATCCCACATGACATTTTCTTCATCAGTTCATTAATATTAATGATATTATTAATTAATATCTAATTCTAATTTATGATTACAAATATATAAATTATCATTAATTTTAAAACCTATGATTTTATTATTTCTTAAAATGGATAAGCATATGGTTTAGTTTACGTTATCTGTTTTGCGTAAATCAAGTTTGAGAAAAAAATAATTGCTGTTATCTAAGAAAACATGGTGTTACGCTATTAGAATGTTATTTTTTATAGTGTTGTGTTATTAAAAATGTTATTTTTTAATTATATGCATCAATATTTCATATCAAAACCACAAAAAATATATAAAATAATAGCACTCGGATTTGAGTTTATATATTAGAAATAATGTAGTGAAGTGATTATTTCAACTAAGTATTTTGTGATGAATTTATCTATTAATTCAAACAAAAATTAATTAATTAATAAGATTTAATGAATTGAAAAAGAGAATATTATATGACATTAACTGAATTTTTTTATTAGAATTAGATATACCATTATCCATCACAATCCATCTCCATCACCACAATTTTCAGCCACTAACTCTATCTCAATTAAAATTTAAGAGCCTTCTCATTATCATCCCAAAATTTTAAAGAAACCTTTATGTGTTTATCTGTTTTTTTTTTCTACTTCGTCTCATTCCCCAAGATAAGGATGAGATTTAAGAATTTTCTTCACATTCTTTACATATCGTATCATAACATACTATAGAAATTTAATTGTTATATAAATATATATTTTTGTATATCTAATTATTATTACTAAAGTAACAAATAAATATAAAGTATTTGCTTAAACGCGTCATTTATAGTGAGTAATGTTATATTGTCTTTAACTTGGTATAGATAGTTCATGTTAGGGTAATATGTGTTTATATCAAAACTTATTTTTAACATGTGCAATATCAATAATAACTCACATTTTGTAATTATTCTGTTATTCGAATACAACCAATCTTATCATTCAACCCGTGTAATAAAATTGTAATAAATGCCTACATATAGAGAGATTGGCGGTGAGACCAGTTGTAATAAATGTCTACAATGAGAACAAGGATAAAAACTGTTTTTATTTATTTATTTTTTTAAGTCTACAATGAGAACAAGGATAAAAACTGTTTTTATTTATTTATTTTTTTAACAGCAGAATTAAAACTTCAATGAAAAAAAATACACTTCAATGAAAGACTGATATATTATTGAGTTTTCCACGTTTGATATGTTGGTTTTTATAGAAGAGTCTAACATTTTGTTATCAATCAACTGTTTACAAAATGGATATTAAAAGTGATGATTAATGAATCGTGTGAATTCACTTGGAAATAGACTAGTAGTGTTGATAAATTAGATAGAGTTTCGATTGTAGAAAATTAGGAGTTTAGCATCTATGATGTGCAACTTTAATTCTTTAAAAAAATTAATTTTATGAATTTAGGGCAACTTGTGATTTCCTTATTAAATGGAAATTAAGGAAATTCTTTGAAATTAAGTTGAAATATATTATCGTTTTTTCCTCATGACTTCCACACTTTATGAATCTGATAATTAGGTTATTTGTTTTTTGTTGATTCGATATAGTGAGAGATAGTGACAAACGCTTATATGTTTAAATAAACAACTTCTCTTTTTTGGTTTTTTAGGTTAATTTTGGTCACAATATATTTCACCAAAAAACATGTCATGTTACATCAAAACAGAAGTTAAACAGGCAACAAACTGCGTCGTCACCCATTTCTGATTTGCAAACCTTAACTTTATTTTAACTACTAATTTCTTTTAATCTATTATGGAACTTATACGAATATTTATGTGATTTTTCAGTTATTTATTGAAAAATTATTAAATATAAATAAACTATCTATTTGTATTTTAACTAAAAACATATTTTATTATTAATATTTGTATATAAATTATATGTATACATTTGAAAATTAAATAAGTATTAATTACTCCATAGAAATTATATAGAAGTTGAATGCCATAAAATCATTATGTGTTGAATATTTTGTATTTAGATAATCTTTCGACAACTTAATCATTCTAACCCATGTTGCTTGTCTTTGGACAGAAGGTGGACAGCGTATCCAAGCCAATTAACTCTTTAACCACCATACAAATTACAAAGTATTTAACCACCATAACAAATGATAAAGTATTCGTTCACTCTCGAAGTACAAAATTATACATAGGGTAAATTACAACGTCTTTTTATCTTTATACAAAATTGTTGTAGATGCTTTTTATCTTTTAAAATTACAAAATTCTTTACGTATAAAAAATCTTGCATCACATGTCCTTTAACACTAACACGGTTAAAATTTTCATTTAAATCTATCTGATAGGTTAGTCCTTTTGTCAATCTAATTAAAAACAGTTTTATAAATAAAACAATAAAACTAAAACGCTTAATATATGTTCGTATACATATATACATATAAAAGGTATGGTTTATGCAAGAACAATCTTTATTGCAAGAGCTACGAAAACCAATGTGGACACAATCAACATAAACCCACCCTATAACCATCCAAAAACCTAAACACCCACCCCACCCCAACCCAACCCAAAAACCTAACCCCCCCCCCCCCCCCCCCCCCAAAAAAAAAAAAACCTAAAACTCCCACCCATCCCACCTAAGCTAAATGTTAAAAATTAAACCTTAAATCTAAACCTCAAAACGAAATGCTAAACCTGTTTTTTATAGTTAAATTGCGACTTTTAAAAAAAACACTTAAAACTTTTTTTATAAATAAAATGTCGCGATTTTTAAGGAAAAATTAAAAAAAATTATTTTTTAAGTAGTTCTGGATGTGTTACATTGATTCTCGCAATAAAAGGGGTTCCTAACGGATCCTTACCCTATATATGTAACAACCCGCACGTTCGTGCGTTATTACTACTCGTTACACTCGTTACACTTAGCACCAGAGATTCGGATCATAATGTAACTACATCGCTTACAACGCTATTTCGCAATCTTTTTGCATATTACGCATACTTTATCGTTATAACACATCACAACGCAAGACTCGAACGCGCACCCACGATCAAGCGCAAATCGATTATCGCAATGCAACCTTGAAAATGTGGATACTTATATACGACCTAGTTATGGCTAATTATAATATATATATATATATATATATATATGGATATGTGTAAATAAACTATCGCAACGCTTAACGAACGGAACAAAAAGTCGGAAAACTAACCCAAGCAAGCCATCCGATCGAATGGTCATCCGACCGGATGACCATCCGGTCGGATGGCCATCCGATCGAAAGGCCCTCCGACCGGATCACTGTGCACCGCCTTCCCCCATCCTCTTGCCTATAAATACCCCATTGTCACATCATTTCTCACTTATGTGACAACCACCTCCGATCCAGATGCTCTCCCATACTTTCACGCACTTTTCTCTCGACTCAAGGCCCAAATCGTAAGTATTTCACTCCAAATCTTGTATTTCTATCACCTACACACACTTTCACATCATTTCCACCATCAAATCTTGCATTTTCACCATGAAATCATCTGATTTCGGCTGTTCTAGCGTTATGTCATCACGGGTTCCGATGAACACGGTTGAATAACCTCATCTCATCAAGAACCGTTCAGATCTAACAGATTTCTACATGTTTTTACACTAATCTCGACTAAATCTAGACGAGAGATGATCGATTCATGGGTTGAACATGGAACACCGTCAAGAACAGTTGGGTCCGATCGAACGGGGTGATTCCCAACCGATCAAACGAGCTGGACTTGATGTATTTTCCGTCGTTTGACATGTTGTCACACCGTCTTGGTTAAACCGCAAAACTTTTCAACAAAACTGATTTCACAAGTTTCAAACAAACAGTTGCTCGATCGAATAGCCATCCGATTGGACGACCATCCGATCGGACGACCATCCGATCGAATGGCTATTCGACCAGGTGACTTGGACTTTCAAACACTTAATCAAATTTTGCCAACTTCAAGGAACATCACTCCCAATCGAATGGTCATCCGATCGGACGACCCTCCGATCGATTGACCATCCGACCAGGAGACTTGTTCTTTGAAAACTTCCCACACTTAGAACGAATTGCCATCCGATCGAATGGCCATCCGTCCGGATGACCATTCGATCGAATGACTAAACCTATACTTCAACGAAAACTTCAAAAGTTCAAACATTGTACAAACACACCTTCCCCTTTCGAATGACCACCCGACTGAAGGGTCATCCGTCCGGATGGCCATCCGATTGGACCACCCTCCAATCGTTCATCTCACCCGACGCACTGCTACACGCTATTCAATGCTTACGCTATCATTCTGTGATCAGGCTAATCTCATACGTGCTCCCTTCAATCCAAGATTGTGTTTACTTGTTAAACACGAACTGTGAGTATACACGAACTGTGAGTATACTCGAACCCGTTTTATCGTACTTTTGGGTGTAACATACGTTTATATCAAAATCACACTTATCAAAACAAATCAACTGTTTAGACTAATTATCACTTGCGAATGACTGACTTACATACTGACACGTGATGCTAGTTACATATGTGCTAGGACTTTTACTCGCGACGTCCCACCTTAACTAGTATAGTACTGTAGCTCCCGACGGGGTCTAGTTAGGATGAATAGCAATCGCATATCGCAGCTCGAGTGACTTAGCATGTAGTATCTGTCTTGTATATATGTTGTGTATCTCGTTTATGTATGTGGTAATTCGCAGCACCTTTTATCTACTATGCTACTCTATCAAAACTTGTATACACGCCAATACTTTTGTATTGACGTTATTTTAACGTATGTTGCAGGTTTAGTCGCAGTCTACATCAAATCAAGCTAGGAAGTCAAGAAACACACCTAAAATCTAGGTTGTCGGATTTGTATTGTTTGAGAGAGCATGAAATTCGTGACGGCTTATGTGATTGTATTTGTTTATTAGTATGGGAGAATGAACGCATTAAATGTTGTCACAATTTAGTTGTTATGGATTCTCTTGAGCAATCTGATTCGCCTAGTGCCGCGCCACGATGATTACGCCATCGGTTGGGGTGTGACAGATTGGTATCAGAGCCATAACAATAGGGAATTAGGTGAAATCTTATTACTCAACCTAGTCCGGGATATGAGTCAGGTTGACCTAGTCTATAGTCTAAGTACCAACAGACCAGGCTTCGTGCTAACCCAGTAAGGGTTAGTACAAGCCTACTTTTGTTACTCTCGTTCAAACTGCTAAAACTACAACTTTGTGTGAACACCGCGTACTACAGCTTCGCACAAAAAAGCCTTTCCTAAGGCTGTAACACTATTAGCCTTTCCTAAGGCTGACACAATACACACGTTTTCGAAAATACTCGCATAACACAACCGAGTGGTTAGGTCGAGATTAGGTGTGAAAACCAAGAACTCTCGATAAGATTGCTTACTCAGCGCATTATTCTAGCACGAGAACCTTTCGTTGAGCTAGGAGTGACATCCATATCTCTACGGAAAACTTCTTTTCGAAATCTAGTGGAACTCCAGAATTTATTCGACGAGCACAACCACGGCACTCTGTCTACTTTTTCTAACCTACGATTCGCCGGTTTTACGCTTTACCGAACTTATTTACGCTTATGTGCTAACGATTTAAATTTTACGCTTTAACGATTTCTCGATTTATCGATTTTCTCCCCCCGCTTTTGTCGCAACCCCCGTCCCCTATCTGTCCCGGGAACGGGCGGACACGAGACCAGTTTCGGTGGTATCCAGGTGTTTATCAATTTGGCAGCGGAAATTTCATCAGAACCGTAGTTAGGAAATATTTTATCAGAGTAAATACCACACTTTTATAATATTAAACATATTGTGATAAAACCCAAGTTTTCATTACAACCATTTTCATTGGGAAGATCCCTATTTTATTGAATAAAACATCTTCTTTTATTTAGGTAACTTTTATAGCCACTTTTCCAAGCCTTCAGTGTTGTCCAGCTGGCTTCTAGTTGACTTTCACATTTTGTTACCTGAAACGCGTTTAAAAACATTTTGTCAGTGGGAAATACTGGTGAGTGAATCCCAGTTTAATCAAGAAGAGTTTTATCTTTGAACAGTATTGAGAGCTATTACAATGTGTATTTCTACACAATTACTCATTCAGTATTGTCAATCCTGACTGGTGGGTCATATTACCCATTGGCTAACTCTTTGTCCAATGGTAACGTGTTCCACATTTTGTATACAAAACCCCAACATACTGACAGTAATTGAAGAACTACAAAGACTCAATCACTGCTTAATTGCATTGTAAATATTTAAGGTATTGTAAAAACAGTTTACAAAAAGGAGATTACTCACATTGTTGTCTCAGGGTTTCCGTTAAGGTTTCCTGGGGATTATCTATTAAATACACAAATACACACGCGTTAGTATAATAACCCCATATTTACATTAGTAATACCCTCCCCGAGACGGCATTCCAACGACTACGTCGGGAAGAACCACGACAGCCATTACGGAACCCTGGATCAATCGGGCAGCGTATCTAATATGTAACCTTGGGTTATGATACTTACAATGGGGCAGAACTTCGTTATTTAGGGGGATATTATATCCGGAAATTATTTTATCTATGCAAAAATTAGAGTGAAAGATCGAGAAATGAACGACGGAAACTGAAGGCTGAGGGCCTTCTTATATAGGCAACCTTTCGACTTCTCTCGCGGCCCGCGTAAGACGTAGCCAAGGGCTACGCGGCACGCGTAATAGGTTGGGTAGGCCCTAGCCTGGCCCAATCATCGAACTAGCTTTGCCACGAGCCCGACACGTGGCGGCACCGGGTTAAGCCTGGTGGCCTATCTGTCGCGGCCCGCGTAAGAGGTAGCTAAGGGCTACGCGCCCCGCGACAACCCCTTAAATTTTGTTTTTATTTTTATTTTATTAAATTAAAGGTATTCGGGGCCTGTTTTCGCATACGGGGTGTATTTTAGGACATATTGGGACCTTAAAATATATTAGGGGTGTCAAAAATATTTTGGAGGGTTGTTATATCCTCCCCACCTTGTTTTAGAGCTCGTCCTCGAGATCTACTGGAATAAGTGTGGATATTTCCTTTGCATTTCTTTTTCAAGCTCCCATGTGTACTCTGGTCCTCTTTTGGAGTACCATTTTACTTTGACCAGAACTAATCTCTTGTGCTTGAGGTTCTTGATTGTCCTGTCTTCAATCTGTAGAGGCTTCTCTACAAACTTAAGTTGTTCATTTACCTCTATATCCTTATGAGGTACTATCAGTGATTCATCAGCTAAACACTTCTTGAGATTGCATATATGAAATACATCATGTATTCCTGCCATTTCCTCTAGCAGTTGTAGCTGATACGCTAGAGGTCCTATTCTTCTAATAATCTCAAAAGGCCAACATACCTGGGGCTCAGCTTTCCCGTTTTGATGAATCTTACCACTCCTTTCCAAGGAGAGACTTTCAATAACACTTTATCTCCTACCTGAAATTCCAATGGCTTTCGTCTGTTATCTGCATAACTCTTTTGTCGATCACGTGCTGCTTTCAGTCGTTCCTTGACTTGAATGATCTTGTCTGTTGTTTCTTGTACTATCTCAGGTCCAGATAGTTGCTTTTCTCCAATTTCTGCCCAACAGACTGGCGTTCGGCACTTTCGTCCATAAAGTGCTTCGAATGGTGCAACATTGATACTTGTGTGATAACTGTTATTATAAGAAAATTCTATCAATGGTAAGTGATCATCCCAATTACCTCCGAAATCAATTACACAAGCTCTAAGCATGTCTTCCATTGTCTGAATTGTCCTTTCACTTTGTCCGTCCGTTTGAGGATGATAAGCGGTGCTTAGATTTAACTTGGTTCCCATTGCTTTTTGGAAACTTATCCAAAAATGAGAGGTAAAACGACTATCTCTGTCAGAAACAATTGATAAAGGAATTCCATGTAATGAAACTATTTTATTTACATATAATTTAGCTAATTGTTCCATACTGAAAGTTTCCTTCATTGGTAGGAAATGAGCTGACTTTGTTAGCCTGTCTACAATCACCCAGATTGTATCATTACCTTTTCTTGTTTTAGGCAATTTGGTAACAAAATCCATTGTTATCAATTCCCATTTCCATACAGGCATTTCTAACTGTTGTAACAATCCTGAGGGTTTCTGATGTTCAGCTTTGACTTGCGAACAGGTTAAACATTTTGAAACATACGCTGCTATATCCTTTTTCATACCTATCCACCAGAAATTCTTTCTTAAATCCTGATAACTCTTATCACTTCCAGGATGCATCGTATACTTAGACTTATGGGCTTCTTCTAATATACGGTGGCGTAGGTTTCCTAATTTAGGTATCCACATTCTTTTCTTATGGAATCTCCAAATTCCATATGTTCCTTGTTCTAGTTCCTTAATAATTCCTTTCAATTTTTTAGTATCATCCTTAATTACTGATTCTTGTGCCTTTTTAATCTGTTCATTTAAATCCACTTGCAGATTTAATTTAAGAGAACGTACCCTTTTTGGTTTTTCATGATACTTTCGACTTAAAGCATCAGCTACTACTTTAGCCTTTCCTGCATGATACTGGATATTACATTCATAATCACTAAGTATATCCATCCAGCGTCTTTGTCTCATATTCAATTCCTTTTGTCCGAAAACATACCTTAAACTCTTATGGTCGGTGAAAATGGTAAACTTACTACCGTAAAGGTAATGTCTCCAAATTTTAAGGGCAAAAATTATAGCTCCTAACTCTAGATCATGGGTTGAATAATTCACTTCATGATTCTTAAGTTGTCTAGAGGCGTAAGCTATAACCTTTTGGCGTTGCAATAACACACATCCATAACCTAATTTAGAAGCGTCACAATAGACTACGAAGTCTTCAGTTCCTTCTGGTAACGCTACTATGGGTGCATGGGTTACTCTTTGCCTAAGAATTCTAAAGGCTTCTTCTTGTTTTGGTCCACATTCAAACTTACAGATTTACAGGTTAGCTTAGTTAAGGGAATGGCTATTCTTGAAAAATCTTGAATAAATCTTCTATAATAGCCGGCCAATCCTAAGAAACTTCTAACCTCTGTTGGTGACTCAGAGGTTTTCCATTTAGTAATCGCCTCGATCTTGGTGGGATCCACATGAATTCCTTCATGATTGACTAAATGTCCAAGAAACTGTACCTGTTTTAACCAAAACTCGCACTTTGAAAATTTTGCATAAAGCTTTTCTTTCCTCGGTAAACTTAGAAGTGCATGCAGATGCGCTGCGTGTTCCTCTTTGCTCTTAGAATAAATAAGAATATCATCTATAAAGACAATTATGAATTTATCCAAATATTTACATATTCGGTTCATCATGTCTATGAATCCAGTTGGGGCATTGGTTAAACCAAATGGCATGACAGTAAATTCATAATGGCCATACCTTGTTCTGAAAGCGGTCTTAGGAATGTCCTCTTCCTGTACCTTTAATTGATGATATCCTGATCTTAAATCGATTTTAGAGAAAAATCGAGCTCCTTGCAATTGATCGAACAAATCATCGATTCTTGGTAATGAATACCGATTTTTAATCGTGACCTTGTTCAATTCGCGGTAATCAATGCACATACACATTGATCCATCCTTCTTTTTAACGAATAAGATCGGTACTCCCCATGGCGATGAGCTTGGTCGTATGAATTCCTTTTCCAATAATTCATCTAACTGTTTCTTCAATTCTTGCATTTCTGCAGGTGCCAAACGGTAAGGTGCTTTGGCAATTGGTGTAGTTCCTGGTATCAAATGGATTCTGAATTCAACTTCTCTGTGTGGAGGTTGTCCTGGTAATTCTTCTGGAAATACATCTGAAAACTGAGATACTACAGGAATATCTTTCAATTCTTTTCCTTTAGTGTTAGTGATTATGGAAATCAAATACACTAATGATCCTTTTCTTATATAACTTGTTGTTTTCATCACAGAGATGAACTTTGTGGATCTAGAAGGTTTATTTCCTTTAATTGTGATCTTTTCACCCCTTGGTGAATTTACTTGGATTGACTTTTGATCACATAAAATACTGGCTTTATTGGCTATTAACCAATCCATTCCTAACACAACATCAAATCCTGCCAGATTCATTGGGTAAAGGTTTGCAATAAATTTCTGATTTAGAATTTCTATTCTTGCTCCCTGCAAGATTTAAGAAATTTTAATGGTTTCCCCATTTGCTGTCTCTACTAGACATTCTTGTGGCAGTTTAGTTAATGGTTGGTTAAGAAGTTTGCAAAATGAAGTATTAATAAAACTTTGGTTCGCACCAGAGTCAAATAATACTTTAGCAAAAATGTCACTAACTAAAAAATGTACCGGCGATCACATCCGGGATCATCTTTGCTTCTTCTGCAGTTAGAACAAATGCTCTAGCATTTTTAGTATTCTTGGTGTTCGTGGCTGGAGCTAGTTTTGGACAGTTTGGCTTGATATGACCTTATTCTCCACAATTGTAGCATATCCTGTTGTTAGGCTTCTTCCTGCAGTCTTCCTCCTTGTGTCCAGATATTTTGCAGAAGTTACAGTATATAGAGCATCTTCCAGAATGCTTCCTTTTGCAATACTTGCAATAGGGTGCAGAAGTAGAACCTACATTTTTCCCACGGTTTGAATTTCCAGAACGGAGTTCTTGGGTAAGCTTCTGGGTTAGGTTTCTCCTCTGATCCTCTTCTCGTGTATGGACTAATTCATCTGTCAAGGTGTTTGCTAGTTCTACAGCTTCTTCTATTGTTTGAGGTCTAGTTGCCTTGACTACATGCCTAATTTCACTGATTAATCCCCAGATGTAACGGGAGATTAATACAGGTTCAGGTGATGCAAGGGTTGGCACTATTCTAGCATATTCAAAGAATAATGTAGTATAACCCTTACTATCTACCCCAGTCATTCTAAGGTTTAGGAACTTATTTGCTATCTGTTCCTTTTCATTGGGAGGGCAGAATTTTCTTTCTACCATGTTTTTAAATTCCTCCCATTCCATATTGTAAATTCTATCACTTCCCCTAGACTGGAGGATAGTGTTCTACCATTCTAGTGCTGAATTCTTAAATAGATTGGAAGCAAACATTATCTTATCCTCTTCCGCGCATTTGCTTATTCTTAAGACTGCCTCAGTCTTTTCTATCCAGCGTAGAGATGCAACAGCCCCTTCATTGCCCGAGAATTCCATTGGTTTACAAGACCAGAATTCTTTATAAGAACAACCATAAGACATGGTTCTTCTTCTTTTGGGAATGGGCACTTGAAGTATGGGTCCATTGTTTACGCTGTGTTCAGGTTCAGTGGGTCGTTTACTATCACGTTTACTTTTATTATCCGCTTCCTTAACCGTTTTGATAATATATGGCATCGCATCTATTATCCCTTGTGCCACTATGTGTTGCATGTCACTGTTATCCACTTGGTTTCCATTATTGTTGTTGTTCGGGTTTTCATTATCCGGGTTATTGTTACTCTGGTTATCATTATTCTGGTTTTCCTGGTTCACTTCGTTGTCCATCTGAATTTTAAACATTCGCCAATTATTAATATCACAAAATAATATTTTAAAGCAAACAATCACACAACACACATATTGGTCAAAAGCGTCGAGCATTGCGACTTACTCTTTCTTACATAGTATGCATCTAATACAAACTGATACTGGAATCAAAAATTACAATACTATTATGCATCACTAACCACAAAGCGGTCTATACTACGATAGATATATTATTATTATTATATATTTATTTACTAGGTTAATGCCCGCGCGATGCGCGGCTTCATCCAAAACCATATTATTTACTTTGAAATATAATATTTTGTACAAACGCATACATTGGAAGAAAAAAAAACAGAAAACTATTAAGATAAATATCAAGTGTATAAATAAAATAAAATACAAAGTCTCATGTTACATAAATTAGTGATACAGTGGATACACAATTTAAAGATAGTCGAGTCCCTTTGAAGATGCATATCCTTCGAGTTACCAAAAACGTTCCCTTAGTAAATTGAGTTCCCTCTAAAAAAAAGAACCAAATTATAAGTGTTTAAGTATATAATATAAACTTTAGTGTCGATACTATATAATATAAACTTTGGTGTCGATACTAAGCTTGCCTAAGTAGTATTGCCTAGGTACTGTACCTTTTAAGTCAGTCTTGTACTTTGCTTCATATTTATCATCTTTTAAAATGCAAGGCATTTCATCTGTATATTAAGAGACCAAAAGATGTTGTAAACTATTTAAATAATATGTGCATAAAAAATGCCAAAAAGCCACATGACTCACCCACAAAATCGACCTTCTCTTAAGCTTTCTTTTAGCCCATAGAAGATATATCCCAAGCTCCAGTTGATCGCGTTATCCATATAAGTGTTTCTTGATAATTTATGATGGTAAAATACGGTTCTGACTTTTTTCGTTATTACATGTGTGCTAACTCTTCTGTCGGATGTAACCGAGCCACCAAGAACCTCCATTATCAGTCATCAACAACAACATTGACCTTAAAGAAAGCAATTAAGAGAATATATAAAATAAATATAAACAATTATAAATTCTTTACTTAAACCTATCATGCTCGAGCTTGCTGGACGAAGTAAGATTGTGTGTTCATGCTGAGAGACATAGCTACCCTTTACGTCACACAACGGTGGGTAAGGCTGCAAAACCACAATTGTTTTAGCATTCTGAGAGAACTAAGCAATTAAGAAAAAAAATGGCCGAAAATAGGAGATTGATATGTAAAAACAAATGAACAAATTAAGAGAGATTTGCTTGATCAAACGGTTAAGATATGAAAATATGAGTTCCATAAAGTATAACTGCATAAGCGAGTACTTAAAAATGGTTAACGCCGCAATCGGTCTTCACATTAAATCCCAAAAGTAAGAAAAACCAAACCCATACCTGAATAACACCAGCATCACACAGATTCTTGAGAGCCATTAAATATTTGGTCTCTCCAAGTCGATCTAAATAGCGTCTGCAGAAAGCTAGTGTAGAGAAATTCTTATCAATTGTGGCAAGAAGCTGTTTTGCTCTTGGCAACTGCAACGGAACATGCCCCACATCAAAGTTTTTCATGTAGTGGCTGCACTCCAGATCTTCTCTCATATATCCCTTACCTAAAGCAAACACAATACATTCATTTGTATGCTTTTGTTTCTCAATACTATGATATTAAAACAAATAATATATACCCGTAGATCCAAAAGTTTCAATTGCATAGAATTCTCCCTCTTCCATCTTTGTCTGTTCTCATCCCTTCACGATTGGCACTGATTTCCCAACATGAATTTGATATGGCCCAATGTTGTGCCCGTTCAAGTTTTGGATGAATCGGGAGACGATGGAGTTAGCACAGGTTGATGAAAACTTTGTGAAGGACCACCAGTGGTACCGTTTGAAGAAGTAGCATGTCTTAAACCTTCTCTTCTCTCGGTAAAGAAAATAGAACCAGAATATTTTCAAAAAAATATAAATTAATAAGCTATATAAACACATATTAAGTGTTAAAAAGTAAGATAGGAAATATTAAAGAATAAAAGTACATTGTTGTCTTGATAGCCTCGTTGATTGATCGGTCATAATCATCTGCAAATTCGTCCAATGACACGACATAATTAGAGAATGGTAAATTTAATTTAAACGAAATAAAGGTGAGCAATGAATATATAAAAAAATCAGTAGCAATAACACAAGACAAATAAGTTCACACTAATTAGAGGTGACAAAATGTGTTTTGAGTATTAAAATAAGGTGGGCCCCTATGGTTAACAAAAGACAATATGATTGTTTGAACTTTGAACAAATCAACCATCTGAATAACACATTAGGTGACTTTCAATCCATTTAACTTTTCATTCTGTTTTAATATTTAATCAATTTGTCACATTACAGATGTTAAGAATTAAGAAACCAAACAACATACCTTTGGGTGATTACAATAATGATGAAACAAATTGATCCCAAAGATTGGCATACTCCCAGAAATAAACTCCATGAGAATCGCCACCTGCACGTTCTTTACGAAATGCTGAAAGAGGGACAACGTTTTTTTATAGAGTCATCCATATAGCTTCTGATATCTTCTTGCTGCAAGATTTGAGCCAAATATTCAGTTGACTGGCTGTTGACTAACTAAAAAGATCACTTCCTGAGAGGGTTAGAGCCATTTTCAACATCGATTTTATAACCATAAAAGGTTTGTTTAAATACTGGTAAGTGAAAAAAATATGTGTTATTTTAAATTTACATCTTAAGATTGGCATATTGAAAGATAAAGGCTTTGGAGAAATTAAAGGCCATGGCAGGATATACAAATACACTAATCACCATGGTAAAACTCGCCACATACCAAAAAAAAACAATGTGACGATGTCTCTTATTAAAATCAGATGTAAATTTAGACATATAATGCTGTTGTGGACGAAATAACTACATCTATAGTTATTGAGGTACTGATAACCTTTATTTATTTTAAGTCAATGGCCGTAACTACATAACAAAGATCGAAGTTTTGCATCTTTTACGACTGCAATCTTGCTGTTTATTATTCACATTTTGTTTAATCCCGTAAAGCTCCTTATAGATAAATAAATCAGATTCTAACATCACCAAGTGAATCGACCATCCTACTTCTTGTATGTACTATGTGTAGCAATTGAACTATATTAAACGATTCTCGGCATTCGAATTACTAATTGTGACATAAATTCACTCATATTTTCAAGGATCACTGTGAACAAACCCTAGAATTCAAATAACTGAACCAGCTGGTAACCAATTCATACAGTATCAACATTCAACAACCCTACACTTCACTTGCAAAACACTTTCTACATCAGATTTTTTTTTTTTTTTTTGCAAATGTATGTGTAATGTAAAATAGAAAGACACAAAGAGCGTTAAAGAGAGAGGCTTACCACCGTTTTTGTGAACAAATTTCTTCCAAGAGTTCTTCGGAAACACTACATGAGTGACATATGCACTGACCTTGGTTGCACCATGAGCTGCCAAAACTTTCTGCAACAAAAGCATTATTATTACTATTTTTTTGTTTTTTGGACCCGTACATGTAAACTCACTCGAATCCACAAATACCCTGCTAACCAAAGGGATAAGGTAAAACACAGCTTGCACCAGACACCTAGTAAAACAAATAAGTAAGCATACATCATGTTGAAAAAGTACCTGACATTCAATTAAAGTACCTCCAGATTGCACCAGATCATAAACGATAACCACATGGCAACCACTGGGATTACCTTCTTTAACCCGTACAGTTCGTTTATCACCCTCGCGAACTTTTGCACAAACCACCTGTTCCATCGTCAATATATCTAAAGTTAATTACAACAAAAACTAAATAAAGTTTGCTGCTACCATCGTCAATATATCTAAAGTTGATCAAAGGTCGTTTAAATTTATCGTAAGAATAAAGCAGTGATCAATGGAGAGAACAATCCCTGTTGAAATCAAATCAAGTGAAAACATCACACCCAAAGTTAAAATCACAATAAATCAATAAAATGGAACTAAAATAAGATCAAATCGATGAGAAACGCACCTGGTCCAGCCCAATAGTTAATAACCACAATCGAAGCATCAATGACAAAAATTTAAGTTGTTGGCTTCAAATAACATACAAATATTGTGATAACCTATCGTTAGATTCAGAGAAAGAAAACATAAAATCTAGAAAAAAGAGGATATTATGCAAACCCTTGATTAGGGCTTTGATAATAACTCATAAATCAAACTTAACAACCTGGTTACAAAATCCAAGTCGAATTAAAGAAGAAACATAGTGAGATTAGCATATCAGAGGTGTCATTATAGTTAGTCAAGAAAACCAACTAACAGATTGGTAAACTCCTCCCAGATCCCAATTCATAAAGTTTATAACATAATAATACAAATAAAAGAATAGACCTTATACCAGAACCAAAATCAAGGAAATCAAGAACCACATCCAGAATCCTCCAGAGATTTTCACCAGATCTAACCATATATCTATGTTCGCACACCCTTCAATGATGATGTGGGAAAGAAATAAAAGTTAAAACAGATTGATTACATTAACAATAAAATCAAAGAACTTTACAACATACCTTCGATTATAAATGTTGATTCACCACAGATGATTAGAATATATGATGGATTCCGTTGAAACTATACAGAACACAAAAATAAAATCAATAAAACTTATAATCCAGTTCGAATTCAAACCCAATTCAAAAATCGAATCGAAACTGTAAAACCTTAGAAGGTGTAGGGAAAGATTGAGAGGAAGATTCAAGTACCACAAAACCACCGCCGCCGCGACTCCTCCACCATCAACATTAGACCACCACTGCCGCCGCTAGACACAACCACTGCCGCTAGACACAACCACTCCATGCTTAGAGGAATCGCATATTAGGGTTGATGACTATACGAATCGCCGGTTAGGGTTTCGCAGCCGGTTAGGATTTGATTTCCTGCAAAAAAAAAGCCTCAAATCAAATCTATAATCGATCATCAAATCGTCAAATTAGAGAGTACCGTATATGATTTCTCTTCAAATCTGTTGAATCTTGATCAAAATTATTTGATCTTCCTTAATCGCCGTGTTCGCCAGAGAAGAAAAGGGAGAGAATTCGATTTAGGGTTTTGAGAGGAGAGAGAAGGTGTTAAGCGTAAATGAGAAGCAAGATTCAATCCTCAACTATGAGATGTGCCACATGTATGATGACATGGCTGCTTATTTGGCATCAACCGTTGGGTGACATGTGTCCCCCAATGGTTTGCTTTATTAGATATATAGATATTTTTTTTTCATACACACATATTATATATATGGGGGAAAGTTCTTGTACAAATAATCTTAACATACTAAACATACAAATTGAAGGAAAACTCAAAAAGACAAGGTGGCTTTTTTGTAATTATCAATAACTATCAAAGTTACTCTACAAATATACCTAAAAAACCTAACCCCCCCCCCCCAAAAAAAAAAAAAAACTAATAACTATCAAAGTTACTCTATTTGTTGGGCTCTAAAGCTTTATTCTAGCTTCAAATTCCTACCACATATGCATCCTAAGCACATGTCACATACGTTAAAATAAAGTCAATACATAAAATGTAAAGGTGAGCATACAAGTTTGATAATAGCATATAGAGTTCGAATTCGTTTATGCATAACCAGCACGTACACATAGTGAAATGAAGCAAGTTAGTTATCGACATAGATCCATCGATACCAATGACTGCGGGTTGACTGCACGAGGCAGTTCGCAATACATGATTACCACCGTAATCCATGCAAGTAATGGTCCTTAACAACCCCCGTGTGAACGGGTGCTGAGCCCAAACTATAGTACTATCGTTGCTAAGGCAGGTAGACAGCATTCCATGTGTAAACATAACAAACAAGCATTCATAAGCCACGTATAACATGCATTAACGGTTAGCGTTCAAATAGTATTGAGTAGTGTGATTGTTGTAGTTTGAATATTCGTAACGTATGTAACACCCAAAAGTGCTGAAAGCAAAAAGGGATCGAGTATAGTCACAGCGATTTATGGATTGAAAGGAGCGCTTAGCGAGTAAGGTTAGCCTGAATAGATTCGGTAGCATAACGATAAGTGAAGCGTAAAACAGAAAACAAGTGTTGGAGGGTCGGACAGCTGGTCGATCGGACGGTAATTCGATCGGACGGCTGACCGTTCAGTTGGCAGCCCGTTCGGTCCGTTGTCTGGTCGGTCGGTAGGCCGATCGGATGGCTGTTCGAGTGGGTTGTTTCTTCCTATAAGAAGTATGTGTTTGTGTATGATGTCTTGACTTTTGAATTTTTCGTTGTAGTATTTGAAAACTTTGAAGTATCTTTACCTTTCAGGTCGGTTGATCGAATGGTCGTTCGATCGGCCGGCTATCCGATCGGTTAGGTACCTCAGTAAGTAGGTTCTCAGCAGGATGTCACCTGATCGGACGGCTGTTCGATTGGGTAGCACTCCAAATGCGTTGAACATGTTGAAAATCGACTAAGTATTAAAGCATAGTATCTCATGATCCGAAGAGTAATCCAATCGGACGGTAGTCCGATCGAACAGCAGTTCGCTCAATACTCTCTTCAATGAATTACTCAAGTGTGGGACCATGTGCTAGCCGATCGGCTGGCCTGGTCGATCGGCTGACTGTCCGATCTGCTGGCTGTCCGTTCGGACAGCAGTCCGATCGGTCAGCCTTCTGCCCTGGTCGGCCTATTCGTCTATCACTTGGCTGTTCTGGTTTGGTTGTCGTTATATCGAGGTATTTTGACAACGAGTCGAACCATAGAACCCTCGTTCTTATTTGTTTCCCCTGCTCGGGCAGGAATCACCCAAATCCGGCCGGTGAACTGTTCGGAACGGAGTTTTACGTTTAACCCGTAATCGGTTAACCTCGTGGGTAGAATCCGGATCTTGAGCCATGCAATCACCGAAGTGATTTGCAAAACGGCACATACCCCGTTTCTATCGGTTGAAGGCATTGAGTGTAAAAGAGTTGAAAGAAGGTTGGAATATCCCCCTTTCAATCCTTTTTCACCGTGTATATGTTTAGATCTACTAAAGATCTTTGTTTGTTTATATGGAAATCGGCTAGATCCAAGCTATTCTTGGTGGATTGAGGCCAAATCATGAAGTTCTTCAAGAACCCATGATGACATCATCCTAGAACACTTGATTCTTGATGATTTCACGGTTAAAAGTTAAGATTTGAAAGATAGAAAGGTGTAGGAGTGTGTATAGATCAAGAAAGTACAAGATTTAGGACGAAATCTTACCGGAAACGACAGGAATCTGCGAAAAGATGAGTTGAGCGTGCTGGTCGGTCAGAGGTTTCCAAAAGTAGAAAGAATGACAATGACAGGGGTATTTATAGGATGCCAAAAGGGGTAAGTGCTAGCCGATCGGCCAGGCAGCTCGATCGGACAGCCTGTCCGATCAGACAGCAGTCCGTTCGGCTGGCTGTTCGATCGGCTGGGAGCCTGATCGATCAGTCGCACTGTTCGAGTGTTTCGCTCGTCGATTTCTGATATTCCGATTTCGATCGCGAGCGGTTTGATACGATAGGGTTTCCTAGTCAAATTATTTTTAGTCCCAAACACTCATATCTCGCATAATCTCTTCTCCACCAATTATCATAGTTCGTTCACGATTCGAGTTCGATTGCATTTCGAGTTAGATTTCGAGTTTCGATTGAGTTCGCTTGATTATCACAACACAACATAAATAAACATGCACAGGTAACATGTAAGGCACACACACACGTATAACAACAAGTAAAAATACGTAGCTCGAGTTGCGATTTGATGTCGATTCGATTAGCATAGCTTGATTATTGATTAGTTAACTTTATCGCATTGTTACTTCCTATAGTTCACAGTCGTAGGTCGATTGAATAACGATTAACACACATCGATTATTGTCATTAACAACACTTACTCCACATAATACGAATTAAATAAATAATTTCTACGAGTCAAGTTGCGCGAAATCGGTCGTTGACTTAGACCTTGACTTTGACTTTGACTTGTGAAAACACGGGGTGTTACAGCCTCCCCTTGTTTAGGGAATTTCATCCCAAAATTAAGCTGAAAGCTGTACAACGCCGTGAATCACGTTCGAGAACTTTCTGTTTGGACCGGTTTTGACTCCAAAACGATTGCGAACCGAACGTGTGACGTGCGGAATCCGTACACGAACGTGACCAAACACACAAGAACGTACTATAATTGGTGATTCTATAGATTGATATGAAATCGTACAAAGCACTAGAATCACAATGCTACTTTCTCTCTCTAGCTTCACTCTTTAAACAACTGTGGGTACTTAGCCTTCATGTCGCTTTAGAGTTCCCAAGTGAACTCTGCGCCTCGTTTGCCTTCCCTTCGGACTTTCACAATAGGAATGCGTGAGCGTCTGAGCTGCTTCGTTTGGCGATCCATGATTTCGACAGACTTTTCCACGAAGTGTAATGTTTCGTTCACTTGTAGATCGTCAAGAGAAACGTGTAAGTCGTGGTCGGCTAGGAACTTTCGGAGGTTTGACACGTGGAAAGTCGGGTGGACATTACTCAGTTCCTCCGGTAGTTCGAGTCTGTAGGCGACTTTTCCGATCCTTTCCAGAATCTTAAAAGGTCCAACATATCGAGGCGCGAGTTTTCCCTTTTTGCCGAATCGGATTACACCCTTCCAAGGTGATACATTTAGGAGTACGTAGTCACCAACGTCAAATTCACGGGGCTTGCGCTTTTTATCGGCGTAACTTTTCTGTCGATCCCGAGCTTTCAACAGATTGTCTCGAATTTGGAAAATTTTGTCTGTCGTTTCTTGTAATAACTCAGGACCGGTTAATTGCGAATGACTGATCTCGTGCCATACAATAGGCGATCGATATCTTCTTCCGTATAATGCCTCGAATGGTGCCATTTGGATGCTAGAATGGTAGCTGTTGTTATACGAGAATTCGACCAACGGCAGGTATTTATCCCAATTACCACTGAAGTCTAAAACACACGAGCGGAGCATGTCTTCAAGAGTACGAATCGTTCTTTCAGTCTGACCGTCGGTTTGAGGGTGGAAGGCGGTACTTAGATTAAGCGATGTATCGAGTGCCGTTTGAAACGTTTCCCATAGTCGCGAGGTAAACCGAGCATCACGGTCAGAGATGATGTCACGAGGCGTCCCATGATTACAAATGATCTCGTCGGTGTAGATTCGGGCTAATCGTTCTACCTTGTAGTCTTCTCGTATCGGCAGAAAGTGAGCTGATTTAGTTAGACGGTCAACAACAACCCAAATGCTGTCGTGACCTGATGACGTGTGCGGTAGCTTGGTTATGAAGTCCATGGCTATACTTTCCCACTTCCACATGGGAATTGGTGGTTGTTCGAGTAATCCAGAGGGTCTTTGATGTTCGGCCTTGATTCTAGCACAAGTTAGGCATTTTTCGACGTAGAGAGCGATATCCCTTTTCATACCTGGCCACCAGTACTTATAACGAAGATCCTGGTACATTTTGTCAGCATCGGGATGAATAGAATACCGAGATTTGTGGGCTTCGTCCATCAGAATTTGTCGCAAATTGGTTCGCTTGGGAATCCAAATTCGGTCTAAAAAGTGAAATATCTCGTTCGATTTGCTCACAAGTTGGGCTCCATCGTGGTAGAGTCTTTCTTTCTTCATGGTGTGTTCGTTAAAACATGCACGCTGAGCGTCGCGGATGAGTGTTTCGAGGTCGTGTTGAGCTTGGACATTACGAGTGCTAAGCAGGTAGCTCCGTCTGCTAAGTGCGTCGGCAACAACATTCGCCTTGCCTGGGTGATAACGAATCTCACAGTCGTAATCGTTGAGAAGTTCTACCCATCGGCGTTGACGCATATTAAGTTCCTTCTGATTAAAGATGTATTGTAGGCTCCTATGATCGGTGAAGATTGTACACTTAGTACCGTACAGGTAGTGTCGCCAAATCTTTAACGCAAAAACAACTGCGCCTAGCTCGAGATCATGGGTTGTATAGTTCTTCTTGTGGATTTTGAGCTGACGAGATGCGTAAACTATGACCTTGTCCCGTTGCATGGAACACAACCAAGACCAAGGTTGGAAGCATCACAGTAGACAATGAAATCATTGTTTCCGTCGGGCAATGTGAGAACAGGAGCATTGCAAAGCATGTGTTTGAGGGTTTGGAAAGCAGTCTCTTGTTTAGTTCCCCAAACAAAAGTCTTGTCTTTATACGTGAGAGAGGTAAGCGGTACAACGATCTTTGAGAATCCCTCGATAAATCGTCGATAGTAGCCCGCTAGTCCGAGAAAAGAGCGGACTTCAGACGGGTTCTTAGGCGTAACCCGGCTCTTGACAGCTTCAATCTTCGCAGGATCGACGTGAATGCCTTGACTATTAACAATGTGACCCAGAAATTGAACTTCCTCCAACCAGAATTCGCACTTGGAGAACTTGGCATAGAGTTGGTTCCCCTGGAGTAGCTCGAGAACCAAACGTAGATGTTGCGCGTGTTCGGCTTTCGATTTGGAACAGATCAAGACATCGTCGATGAATACGATGACGAAACGGTTGAGAAACGGTTTACACACGCGATTCATCAGATCCATGAAAACAGCTGGTGCGTTGGTTAAACCAAAGGGCATAACAACGAATTCGTAGTGTCCGTATCGGTTGCGAAACGCGGTTTTGGGTATATCCTCCTCTTGTATGCGTAGTTGATGATAGCCTGAACGCAAATCGATCTTTGAGAAACACGTAGCGCCTTGTAGCTGATCAAACAAGTCGTCGATGCGAGGTAGGGGATAGCGGTTCTTGATAGTTAACTTATTCAATTATCGGTAGTCGATGCACATCCGGAACGACCCATCCTTCTTTTTGACGAAAAGGACTGTAGCGCCCCATGGAGAGGTGCTCGGGCGAATGAAGCCTTTCTCAAGTAATTCCTGGAGTTGGGTTGAGAGTTCGCGCATTTCGGACGGCGCGAGTCGGTAGGGAGCTTTGGTAATAGGGTTGGCTCCAGGAATGAGGTCGATACGAAAGTCGATATCACGACTTGGTGGTAAGCCTGGAAGATCCTTTGGAAAAACATTAGGAAATTCTCGAACCACAGGAACGTCTTTCGCTTCCTTCTTCTCTTTCTTTCCCTTCTCCGCTACTACAATGTTAGCCAAGAAAGCTCTGTATTCCTTGCGGAGATACTTGCTAGCTTGGACACATGACATGAGCTTGAGACCTTTTGAGGCAGTTTCACCGTATACACACAATAAGTCACCATTTGCGAGCGAGAATCGAATCATCTTATCGTAACACACAACTTCAGCATGGTTTTCGCGTAGAAAGTCCATGCCTACTATGACGTCGAAACTTCCGAGTTGCATCGGAACAAAAAAAAGATCGATTAGATGTGATTGTTGAGCTCGAGAGTACAATCACGGATAACGGAATTTACAGCGACGGTTCTTCTGGTAGCGACTTCTACATCGAACGTCAAGGAGAGATGGGAGCGTTTACGATTAAGGAGCTTCTCGAATTTGAATGACACAAAGCAATTATCAGCTCCAGTATCAAACAAACATGAAGCATAAATACCATTCACAAGGAACGTACCATTGACCACGTTGTTGTCGGCCTGGGCTTGACGCACGTTGAGGTTGAAAGTTCTAGCGCGTGCGGCCTGTTGTTGCTGCTGCTGTTGTTGTTGCTGTTGTGGCTGCTGTTGCTGAGGCTCTTGTTTCACAACCCTGTTTTGGCACATGTTGGCGAAATGGTTCGGGTCGCCACATGCGAAGCAGGCTCTAGCTTTGACTGCGGGTGCCGGAGGAGCTTGTTGACCCTGTGGGGCAGTGAGTAGGGCTTGATGAGCAGGAGCTTGTCGAATACGGCAGTTGGCAGTAAAATGGCCGTAAACATTGCAATGAGCACAAAAACGGCAAGCAATGGCAGTTGGGTGATGGTAGGTGCAAGTAGGGCAGAGCGGGTGTGGCCCAGTGTATGCACGCTTTGCAGGCGGTGCACTAGCCACATGCGCCACTACTTGATGCTGTTGGGCTGGTACAACTTGAATCGGTGCAGCAGTGATCGCACAGTTCTTGTTGCTGGAGCTGTTCTTTCTCTTGTTCTTCCTTTTGTTGCTCGATGAGGTGGGTTCAACAGTCGGTGCGGTAGCGGTAGCTTGATGCAGATGCTTCGAAGTCTTATCCCAGACACCAGCCTTAACCCGCTTGTCGTTGATTTCAGCGGCCAGTAAATAAGTTTCCTCGATAGTCGTAGTCTTAGCCGCTTGCACGAAATCAGCAACGCAGTCGGGCAGGGCTCGGATGTATTTCTTGATTGCCATGTCTGGAGTCTTGACTTGGTCAGGACAGATAATGCTGAGCTGCTTGAAGCGAGCAGTGAGACCAGCATTGTCACCTTCTTTTTGCTGTAGGTGCCAAAATTCATCTTCTAGCTTTTGACGTTCGTGAGGGGGGCAGAATTCCTCTAGCATAACTTCCTTGAGCTCATCCCACGACAGACCGTAGGCTGCGTCGTTCCCTCGCTTGTTCCTCTCGGCCGTCCACCAGTCTAGTGCACGGGACTGGAAAACGCCGGTAGCATTCAGAGTACGGAGGTCATCAGGGCAACCACTCTGTCGCAGAGTAACCTCAATGGAGTCAAACCAGTGAAATAATGCAGTTGGACCTCCTTCGCCAGTGAATTCTTTTGGCCCACAAGACTTGAATTGCTTGAAACTGAAGGTCTTCGTGGTAGCTTTAGGAGCTTCGGTTCTCGATTCCTCAGACGATTTGTTGGCATTCTCATAGACATCACTCACGGTCTTTGCTACGCTTTTAGCGATGATGGAAGCAAGACTTTTGTCTCTCTTTTCTTGACGAGAAAGTGCGTGACGGGATCCAGACGACATTGTCTGCAATAGACATCGCCACGGAACTCAACACATGCATTCGAATCTCACCTCACACGTCTACTACTACTAAAGCTCAGTAACACGTACCACGTAATCACATAGACATATAACCATGTAGGACACAGAACCATATAATCACATAACCACCTAGGCACATAAGCACGTAGGGCACAGAATCACAGAAACATTTTTAACACAAGAGGCAGTCAGAATGCAGAAACCTATCATTCAAAGTTCGCGAGTGTTCGAATATCGGATAGCGTAGTATAAGCGTACATCGTAGCATAAGGTTGTCCAAAATTCAGCGATTTGTTAGCGATTTGAGATAGAAAGGCAGTGCGAGTCGTTCGTGTCGATCGAAGTGAAAGCAAAAATCGAGTAAATCTCCGAGAATTTAAACACGTAAACAGGTAAACACATATTTAAGTGCATAAAATCAACGAATTATCAGAGTCAGCAGTTGCGGGCTCATAATTTTGAAATATGTAAAAATCGAGAGATGGACTGTCTGCGGCTAGTAGACTTCGACTACCCAAAGCGATTCAACTATTCGCAAGGACTTGTCATCCATGTTCGACCTTCAGGACTGTGTCCTTACCTCGATTCTTGGGTGCTCGACACATTTCCCGTTAGTTGTGTCGTGACTTCAGGTCGTTGGAGTCCGTCGAGGCTTTGTTGAGAGGTTTGTAAACATGCGGAACAAGTCGTCAAGGTTAGGGTTTCACCCCTAGCTTAACAACTTCGTCCCTGTTTTAATAAAAATAGAGGAGATTATTCATCAAAATATGGATTTAACTCCTAATTTGGTACAATTTCCCCCGTTGATCAAGCGTTCGTTATTGAAAAAGAAAGGAGAAATCATTGATAAGTTGATAAAACAACATTAATTCAAGCAATTTAGTCTAGAGTTTGTGGTTTTCACCCCTATTCTTGACTTTTTCGCCAATTTATAGCTGTAAGTTCGAGTGTAGTGATAGCGTAGCATAAACGAGGATAGCGAGGAAATAAGCTAGTACCTAATCCCTACTGGATATGCACAATCGGTCTGTTGGTTCCTAAATATAGACTAGGTTTCTAAGACACCGACCCGGACTAGGTCGAGTCTCGCCTAATTCCCTATAGTTATGGCTCTGATACCAATCTATCACGCCCCAACCGATGGCGGAATCATCGGGGCATGGCACTGAGCGAAACAGATTGTCTAGAAGTTTCCATAACAGTTATCAACACTATTCAATTTAAATAATACGTCCCATACCGTACCTCAAATAGTAAAACAATTATTACAGACAAAATCTAGGCAAATATTCTGTTCCGACAACTTAGATTTAAATAGACAGCAATTGTTTATCTGCTTCTAGAGACCCTCGATTCGTTATCTACAGACAACTATTTGTTGGGCTCTAAAGCTTTATTCTAGCTTCAAATTCCTACCACATATGCATCCTAAGCACCTGTCACATACGTTAAAATAAAGTCAATACATAAAATGTAAAGGTGAGCATACAAGTTTGATAATAGCATATAGAGTTCGAATTCGTTTACGCATAACCAGCACGTACACATAGTGAAATTAAGCACGTTAGTTATCGACATAGATCCATCGATACCAATGACTGCGAGTTGACTGCCCGAGGCAGTTCGCAATACATGATTACCACCATAATCCATGCAAGTAATGGTCCTTAACAACCCCCGTGTGAACGGATGCTGAGTCCAAACTATAGTACTATCGTTGCTAAGGCACGTAGACAGCATTCCATGTGTAAACATAACAAACAAGCATTCATAAGCCACGTATAACATGCATTAACAGTTAGCGTTCAAATAGTATTGAGTAGTGTGATTGTTGTAGTTTGAATATTCGTAACGTATGTAACACCCAAAAGTGCTGAAAGCAAAAAGGGATCGAGTATACTCACAGCGATTTATGGATTGAAGGGAGCGCTTAGAGAGTAAGGTTAGCCTGAATAGATTCGGTAGCATAACGATAAGTGAAGTGTAAAAAAGAAAACAAGTGTTGGAGGGTCGGACAGCTGGTCGATCGGACGGTAATTCGATCGGACGGCTGACCGTTCGGTTGGCAGCCCGTTCGGTCCGCTGTCCGGTCGGTCGGTAGGCCGATCGGATGGCTGTTCGAGTGGGTTGTTTCTTCCTATAAGAAGTATGTGTTTGTGTATGATGTCTTGATGATGCGTGCGAAGTGTCGTATATTTTAGGTGTATATTTTAAGCCCTTTTTTAACACTTATTTTAGCCAAGTTTTAAATTTATAAAACACGATATTTCACTAACACTAAACACACATATGGGCAAGTGCACCCATCGTTGAGTGTAGTATAGCGTTGGTAAGATACCGAGGTCGTCCAAGGACACAAGAGCTTTTAATACCGGTTTATCCTCAACGTCTAACCAAAATAAAAAGTTTAGAAAAAATGTTTTAAACTAAGAAAAATAAAAACTAACTAAAATGCTGAAAAAAAAAAAAAAAAAAAAACAGATAGACAAGATGAATCACTTGGTTCCGACTCGTATCTAGTATAACCTTTGATTATTTCCGCACTTTTGCACATAATTAAGAGATTATCTTAGTTATTGTAGTAGGCCCCTCTTTTGAAGGCGACGTTACCCTCACCCCAGGAGTTTGAGTCAGCAGGGATACAATCCTAAAAGGGTGGATTATTGGAAGATAATGAATTAAGTTATTAATGCAGTATTGTGGTAGGCCCCGCTTTTGGCGGTGACGTTACCCTCGGCTAAGTAGTCTGAGTCAGCAGGGATACAGTCCTAAATAGCCGGGTTATAGTATTAATAGTAGTTAACTTATGAGGGGGTCAAAGAGTTTGGACCCCCGCCATCCAATACCGTGAAGTATTGAAGGAGGTCCTACTAAATTTGACCCAGGTCCATTGCAGGACCTCTAAACGCTGAACAATGGCAAGACCTTTACCAAACCGTTCCCTTAACCCCCTACCAGGTAGCCAACATATATCCATATAGACCGTGGAGATATGAATGGTGAAAATCCTTTATTTTATATAGACAGTAAAATAATGCCAAGACACCACGGACAAACGATAAGGAAAGATCACCTTCAACATAAGTAACTAGTTATTAAAGTCATTAATACAAAACCAAATAAAAAGTGCAAAAGATTAGAAATAAAAAGTATTATACTAGACACTTTGTCTTCACCAAGTGATGTAAGAGACTTAGGCAAACATGGCCTTGATTGTCAAGAACTCTTACGATCAATCTTGGATCCCGAGACGACTCACACACTCTACGATGGACAATGGATGATGGTGGTGGATGATGGTGTTGTGATGGTGGTGGGTGGTGGATGAAGTGTGAGAGAGGTGGTGTGCCAAGGGATGAGATGAAATGAATCCAAGCACTCCTATTTATAGGCTGAACAGAGAGCTGGACACGGCCCCGTGTCCGCTGGGCACGGCCCCGTGTCCGTCTGACACTCTCTCTCCTCATTAATTGTAATTCGCAATTACAATAAATGCGCCTGCTGTACTTTCGACACGGCCCCGTGTCCGCTGAGCACGGCCCCGTGATGGGCAATAGAAGCTTCTATGGATTTGTCTTTTCTGCTGCTTCTTGGGCACGGCCCCGTGCTGGCTGAGCACGGGGCGTGTTCAGCCTTCTGTCTTCTCCTTTTTGCTTTGGAAGGTGCCGTTGAGGGGTCGGGCAGTCCACTAATGTTCCTTTCCTTGTATTTATGTTGGATTTAGCTGCCTTTTTGCTTCTTTTGCGTTTTTGAGCTCATTTAATCCTGAAAATACAAAAGGAAGACAAAAACACTCTTTTTCCAATATTAGTACTTAAAAAGGGTTAGTTTTATGCCTTATTTGATGTAATTTATATGTTGCATTTTACACACATCAAATACCCCCACACTTGAACTTTTGCTTGTCCTCAAGCAAAACTCTTTAATATGTGGCTTACACTCCCAAATGGAATAGGTAGAAGAGAAGGTTTTGGGCTTGTCGTAGAGTGTCGGGATTTCCAAGATCTTTTTGGGGTTTTATTTTTATTTATTTACACTCCTATTCGTAATGATTTGTTTAGAACTTTTCATAAAAGAAATTACTTATTTGGGCATAACATGCCTTTTTAAAATTCTATTTATATACAAGTTCACATACCTCACGGGGAAATCACTCACACTCGGCCGAAGGTGTATTTTTAGTGAATCACTCGAGAGCGGCATGGAACTTATTCCTACCATAGGCTTGCCAAGAAATCAATCCTCCTCCTTTTTAACTTTTATACCTTTGTAGATATCAAGAGGACTTTGTGGGTTAAGGGTTAGGATAGGGTTAAAGGTAGGTGGTTGGGTTAGTGGTTAGTAGAAAAAGGGCTAAAAGCGTAACAAGTGTCGGTTTTCGTATTTTTGCAAAATTTTTTATTTTTTTTTTATTTTTATTTTTTTTTATTTTTTTTTTATTTTGATGAAGCTTTTATTCAAACTAAGTTATTTTTGATTAACTTGTTTGTTTATTTTCTTTTTGCTTCATCATTATCATACTTTTTTTTTTTTTTTTTTTTTTTTACGAAGAACCGAACTTGTTACTAAAATAAAGGGTTAAAAAGAAAAAGGTTTTGGTGGGTAAAAAGGGTTTTTTTGTTTGGGTGATGAAACGAAAAGGTTTAGGCTCAAAGGGGCTAACTAGGGGGATTTTTGGGTAGGTGGTAAAAGAAAAAGAAAAATAATGGTGTAGAAATAAAAAGGGTTAGTCCTAATGCCTCAATCATTTACTTACTCGGGTTTAAGTTGATAAGGACCGGGAATGCATTGTCATGGCAAGTTCTAGAGTTGTAAGAACCAAGCGGCTATTCACACAAGAAACGAAAAATGAGCATTTAGTCAAATGATATGTAATTGTGTGCTCAATAAAGGCTCAAAACTCACTTTTGTGGGAATGGGTTTTTATGTGATCAAGTATATATAATCAAATTTTAAATAAGTTTGCTATGCCTTTTCATAATTTTCTTATGTTGGTTCTTTTTATCACTACGCTATCGGTTGTAAATTTGTAAAAATATAACCTTTTTGAGAACTTGAATTTCTCGAGTTAAACCTAGACAAGTAAAAAAAATGAAATTTTTGAAAAAATTTTGGGGTGATTAGCGGTTCCAATAGAGTTTTGTGTAAGGCTTGTATTTAGGACTTGCAAAATTCAAGGTTTTAGCATCCCCCCCACACTTAAATTACACATTGTCCTCAATGTGTCCCAAAAATAAATTTTTAGGTTGATTAGATGTGTAAAATAATGTTTAAAAAGCAAAAATCTATGTTACTGGGCACTGAACACGGCCCCGTGTTATCCGGGCACGGCCCCGTGTTCAAGTGCCAGTAATAGAATTAAATTAAAAGAAACAGAAGCCTGGACACGGGGGCGTGTTGGGTGAACACGGCCCGTGTCCAGTTACCTGAACTGGGCGTTTTACTGCAGGTGGTTCAGCACGGGGCCGTGTTGGTTGGACACGGCCCGTGTTGAACCTTCTGGAATGGTGAGAAATGTCGGGTTGCCTTGTTCTTTGTGCATGGGCTCATTTTTCTCGTTCCCCTTTTCATCCTTTACCACCATGAGTGTGTTTTATTCCTGAAAATTAAAACTAACTAGAAAACATAAAAATTAATCTAAGCTAAACTAAGGATAGTCCCGCGGAATGCCTCCGTGGTGCGCCACGTTTATAAGGGTCTTTGGCTAGACCCAAAGCCGGTCATATGTCACCCAAGTGGGATGTATTGCATCCCATGTTACACCGTCGGAGAGCATCATCCAAGCTTGAGTCTATGACCTGCATGTAGTTGACCGGGTCTTCGTCCTCAATTCTTTTTCCACATTCAAACTTCACTTCCTTATCCCCAAACTTCAATGTTAACGTTCCGTCGTTCATGTCCACCACCGCTTGGGCGGTGGCTAGAAATGGCCTCCCGAGGATGAGAGGGACATCGATGTCTTCTTCCATGTCTAGGATGACAAAGTCGGTTGGGAAAACGAATTTGTCAACTTTGACCAACAAATTCTCAGCGACACCTTGTGGAAATTTGACGGATCTGTCGGCGAGTTGTATGCTCGTCTTTGTAGGGCTCGTTGTTCCTAGGCCGAGTCGTTTGAACATTGATGTGGGCATGAGGTTAATGCTAGCCCCAAGGTCGGCTAATGCATTACGAACGGGAGATTCCCCAATCGAGCAAGGAATTGTGAAACTCCCGGGATCGATCTTCTTTTGTGGAAGTTTGTTGAGCACTAAAGCGGAGCATTCTTCGCCTAAGTTAACTAATTGCAATGATTCAATTTTCCTTTTGTTTATGAGGAAGTCCCTCATAAATTTTGCGTATTTAGGCATTTGGGTTAGGACCTCGATAAAAGGAATATTAACATGCAATTGTTTTAGTAAATTTTCAAATTTAGCGAATTGCTCGTCGGTCTTTTGACGATTTAACCTACCGGGGTACGGAATTGGAGGAGTCTTGGTGGGCTCTTGAGTTGGTAGAGAAGCTTTTTCTGGCGCAGAAGGAGTCACAGGCTGGCTAGAATGGCTTCTTTCAATTGGTGGCAATGGAGCATCCTCGGGACCCACGGTTCGATTTCTTAATGTGATGAGATGTACTTGTGCCTTCGGGTTGGTTTCGGTATTACTAGGTAACGCGCCTTGTGGTCTCTCGGAGAAATTTTGAGCTAGTTGATTTAATTGTTTTTCAACGTTTTGAATGCTAGCTTGTTGATTTCTAAAATTCGATTCCAATTGTTGAAATCGATCCGAGTTTTTCTTTTCAGTGTCAGAGATGAGGCGAGATACAGTATCTTCGAGCCTTTCTCTTCCACCTTGTTGTTGGGAAAAGTTTTGCGGTTGTTGAAAATTAGTTCGTTGGTTACTACTATTGCCGGGATCTCTCCAACCAAGATTTGGGTGGTTACGCCATCCTTGGTTGTAGGTACCCGTTGGAGGACCCGACGGCCTAGGTCTGTTATCCATGTAGTTTACCGTTTCAGTTTGTTCATCTAATTCTTTCATACAACTCCAATTTTCATGTGACCCACCACACCCTTCACAAGCCATAACCGAGGCCGTTTTTGTCATTTCTAGCCTTTTGATTTTTGAAGAGAGGGCCTCGATTTGGGCTTGTAAAGAAGTGCTTTCATCAACCTTATGGGCGGCCGGGGCAATAGATTTATTACCTCGGGGGGGTGTGCCATTGAAAATTGGTTTGAGCAATTTCCTCAATTTGGTTATATATTTCGTTTGGGCGACGATTACCTAAGAGTCCCCCGGAGCTTGAATCAAGTGTTTGTCTTGTGTGTGGCAACAACCCATTGTAGAAAGTGGATACTTGTTGCCACACCGCTAGACCGTGATGAGGACACTTTCTTAGAAGCTCCTTGAACCTTTCCCAAGTTTCATATAAGGATTCCCCATCCTCTTGTGAGTATGTATTAATTTCAGTCATTAATTTAGCCGTTTTAGCAGGAGGGAAATACTTATATAGAAACTTTTGGGCAAGTTCATCCCAAGTGTTTACCGATCCAACTGGGAGGGTGTTAAGCCAAGCCTTAGCTCGGTCTTTTAGTGAAAATGGAAACATTCGAAGGCGGATGGCGTCATTTGATGCTCCATTGATCCGAAAAGTATCACATATTTCTAAGAAGTTAGTAATATGTAGATGGGGATCCTCGTCCGCAAGCCCGTGGAAGGTTGCGGAGTTTTGGAGCATTTGTATCAGATGCGGCCGAAGTTCGAAGTTGTTGGCCTCGACATTTGGTGCATTGATAGCGGCGCCGAGATTGCCTACGGTAGGCCGTAGGTAATCCATGAGGGTACGTTGGTCCGCCATTGGAATTTGGTCCCCCGAAGCTTTCTCTTGATTTTTAGCTTTAAGTCTTTTTCTGAGAAAGCGTTCGGGTTCTTCTAAGGGTTCTTTTATGTCTCTACTAGAACTGGAGCTCATGCACTACGTAGGAGGGTCAAATGTGGCACCTGGGTTCCAAGTCCTGCAATAAAAACAGAAAAGAACGTTGGTCAGAAAGTTCGCCACGGCCCCGTGCTCAGTGAACACGGCCCGTGGTCAGAGATACAGTAATTGTTTTCTGGATTCCCAGTTACTGGGAGTTGGACACGACCCCGTGTTGCACCGACACGGCCCCGTGTTCAGCTCACTGTAACTCAGAAAATAAAAACTGCCAGTAATGGTGTTGGGCACGGCCCGTGTCTGACCGGGCACGGCCCGTGCTGAGCTCTGCAGAAGCTGAAAAACTAAAAAAAAATCCTAAAAAATTAAAATAAAAATAAAAAATGATTAGGCCGTTGATTCCTAACTTTCTTAAAATCCTTGTGTCCCCGGCAGCGGCGCCAAAAACTTGATGCGTGCGAAGTGTCGTATATTTTAGGTGTATATTTTAAGCCCTTTTTAACACTTATTTTAGCCAAGTTTTAAATTTATAAAACACGATATTTCACTAACACTAAACACACATATGGGCAAGTGCACCCATCGTTGAGTGTAGTATAGCGTTGGTAAGATACCGAGGTCGTCCAAGGACACAAGAGCTTTTAATACCGGTTTATCCTCAACGTCTAACCAAAATAAAAAGTTTAGAAAAAATGTTTTAAACTAAGAAAAATAAAAACTAACTAAAATGCTGAAAATAAAAATAAAAAAAAAAACAGATAGACAAGATGAATCACTTGGTTCCGACTCGTATCTAGTATAACCTTTGATTATTTCCGCACTTTTGCACATAATTAAGAGATTATCTTAGTTATTGTAGTAGGCCCCTCTTTTGAAGGCGACGTTACCCTCACCCCAGTAGTTTGAGTCAGCAGGGATACAATCCTAAAAGGGTGGATTATTGGAAGATAATGAATTAAGTTATTAATGCAGTATTGTGGTAGGCCCCGCTTTTGGCGGTGACGTTACCCTCGGCTAAGTAGTCTGAGTCAGCAGGGATACAGTCCTAAATAGCCGGTTTATAGTATTAATAGTAGTTAACTTATGAGGGGGTCAAAGAGTTTGGACCCCCGCCATCCAATACCGTGAAGTATTGAAGGAGGTCCTACTAAATTTGACCCAGGTCCATTGCAGGACCTCTAAACGCTGAACAATGGCAAGACCTTTACCAAACCGTTCCCTTAACCCCCTACCAGGTAGCCAACATATATCCATATAGACCGTGGAGATATGAATGGTGAAAATCCTTTATTTTATATAGACAGTAAAATAATGCCAAGACACCACGGACAAACGATAAGGAAAGATCACCTTCAACATAAGTAACTAGTTATTAAAGTCATTAATACAAAACCAAATAAAAAGTGCAAAAGATTAGAAATAAAAAGTATTATACTAGACACTTTGTCTTCACCAAGTGATGTAAGAGACTTAGGCAAACATGGCCTTGATTGTCAAGAACTCTTACGATCAATCTTGGATCCCGAGACGACTCACACACTCTACGATGGACAATGGATGATGGTGGTGGATGATGGTGTTGTGATGGTGGTGGGTGGTGGATGAAGTGTGAGAGAGGTGGTGTGCCAAGGGATGAGATGAAATGAATCCAAGCACTCCTATTTATAGGCTGAACAGAGAGCTGGACACGGCCCCGTGTCCGCTGGGCACGGCCCCGTGTCCGTCTGACACTCTCTCTCCTCATTAATTGTAATTCGCAATTACAATAAATGCGCCTGCTGTACTTTCGACACGGCCCCGTGTCCGCTGAGCACGGCCCCGTGATGGGCAATAGAAGCTTCTATGGATTTGTCTTTTCTGCTGCTTCTTGGGCACGGCCCCGTGCTGGCTGAGCACGGGGCGTGTTCAGCCTTCTGTCTTCTCCTTTTTGCTTTGGAAGGTGTCGTTGAGGGGTCGGGCAGTCCACTAATGTTCCTTTCCTTGTATTTATGTTGGATTTAGCTGCCTTTTTGCTTCTTTTGCGTTTTTGAGCTCATTTAATCCTGAAAATACAAAAGGAAGACAAAAACACTCTTTTTCCAATATTAGTACTTAAAAAGGGTTAGTTTTATGCCTTATTTGATGTAATTTATATGTTGCATTTTACACACATCAAATACCCCCACACTTGAACTTTTGCTTGTCCTCAAGCAAAACTCTTTAATATGTGGCTTACACTCCCAAATGGAATAGGTAGAAGAGAAGGTTTTGGGCTTGTCGTAGAGTGTCGGGATTTCCAAGATCTTTTTGGGGTTTTATTTTTATTTATTTACACTCCTATTCGTAATGATTTGTTTAGAACTTTTCATAAAAGAAATTACTTATTTGGGCATAACATGCCTTTTTAGAATTCTATTTATATACAAGTTCACATACCTCACGGGGAAATCACTCACACTCGGCCGAAGGTGTATTTTTAGTGAATCACTCGAGAGCGGCATGGAACTTATTCCTACCATAGGCTTGCCAAGAAATCAATCCTCCTCCTTTTTAACTTTTATACCTTTGTAGATATCAAGAGGACTTTGTGGGTTAAGGGTTAGGATAGGGTTAAAGGTAGGTGGTTGGGTTAGTGGTTAGTAGAAAAAGGGCTAAAAGCGTAACAAGTGTCGGTTTTCGTATTTTTGCAAAAAAAAAATTTATTTTTTTTTATTTTTATTTTTTTTTTATTTTTTTTTATTTTGATGAAGCTTTTATTCAAACTAAGTTATTTTTGATTAACTTGTTTGTTTATTTTCTTTTTGCTTCATCATTATCATACTTTTTTTTTTTTTTTTTTTTTTTTTTTTTTACGAAGAACCGAACTTGTTACTAAAATAAAGGGTTAAAAAGAAAAAGGTTTTGGTGGGTAAAAAGGGTTTTTTTGTTTGGGTGATGAAACGAAAAGGTTTAGGCTCAAAGGGGCTAACTAGGGGGATTTTTGGGTAGGTGGTAAAAGAAAAAGAAAAATAATGGTGTAGAAATAAAAAGGGTTAGTCCTAATGCCTCAATCATTTACTTACTCGGGTTTAAGTTGATAAGGACCGGGAATGCATTGTCATGGCAAGTTCTAGAGTTGTAAGAACCAAGCGGCTATTCACACAAGAAACGAAAAATGAGCATTTAGTCAAATGATATGTAATTGTGTGCTCAATAAAGGCTCAAAACTCACTTTTGTGGGAATGGGTTTTTATGTGATCAAGTATATATAATCAAATTTTAAATAAGTTTGCTATGCCTTTTCATAATTTTCTTATGTTGGTTCTTTTATCACTACGCTATCGGTTGTAAATTTGTAAAAATATAACCTTTTTGAGAACTTGAATTTCTCGAGTTAAACCTAGACAAGTAAAAAAATGAAATTTTTGAAAAAATTTTGGGGTGATTAGCGGTTCCAATAGAGTTTTGTGTAAGGCTTGTATTTAGGACTTGCAAAATTCAAGGTTTTAGCATCCCCCCCACACTTAAATTACACATTGTCCTCAATGTGTCCCAAAAATAAATTTTTAGGTTGATTAGATGTGTAAAATAGTGTTTAAAAAGCAAAAATCTATGTTACTGGGCACTGAACACGGCCCCGTGTTATCCGGGCACGGCCCCGTGTTCAAGTGCCAGTAATAGAATTAAATTAAAAGAAACAGAAGCCTGGACACGGGGGCGTGTTGGGTGAACACGGCCCGTGTCCAGTTACCTGAACTGGGCGTTTTACTGCAGGTGGTTCAGCACGGGGCCGTGTTAGTTGGACACGGCCCGTGTTGAACCTTCTGGAATGGTGAGAAATGTCGGGTTGCCTTGTTCTTTGTGCATGGGCTCATTTTTCTCGTTCCCCTTTTCATCCTTTACCACCATGAGTGTGTTTTATTCCTGAAAATTAAAACTAACTAGAAAACATAAAAATTAATCTAAGCTAAACTAAGGATAGTCCCGCGGAATGCCTCCGTGGTGCGCCACGTTTATAAGGGTCTTTGGCTAGACCCAAAGCCGGTCATATGTCACCCAAGTGGGATGTATTGCATCCCATGTTACACCGTCGGAGAGCATCATCCAAGCTTGAGTCTATGACCTGCATGTAGTTGACCGGGTCTTCGTCCTCAATTCTTTTTCCACATTCAAACTTCACTTCCTTATCCCCAAACTTCAATGTTAACGTTCCGTCGTTCATGTCCACCACCGCTTGGGCGGTGGCTAGAAATGGCCTCCCGAGGATGAGAGGGACATCGATGTCTTCTTCCATGTCTAGGATGACAAAGTCGGTTGGGAAAACGAATTTGTCAACTTTGACCAACAAATTCTCAGCGACACCTTGTGGAAATTTGACGGATCTGTCGGCGAGTTGTATGCTCATCTTTGTAGGGCTCGTTGTTCCTAGGCCGAGTCGTTTGAACATTGATGTGGGCATGAGGTTAATGCTAGCCCCAAGGTCGGCTAATGCATTACGAACGGGAGATTCCCCAATCGAGCAAGGAATTGTGAAACTCCCGGGATCGATCTTCTTTTGTGGAAGTTTGTTGAGCACTAAAGCGGAGCATTCTTCGCCTAAGTTAACTAATTGCAATGATTCAATTTTCCTTTTGTTTGTGAGGAAGTCCCTCATAAATTTTGCGTATTTAGGCATTTGGGTTAGGACCTCGATAAAAGGAATATTAACATGCAATTGTTTTAGTAAATTTTCAAATTTAGCGAATTGCTCGTCGGTCTTTTGACGATTTAACCTACCGGGGTACGGAATTGGAGGAGTCTTGGTGGGCTCTTGAGTTGGTAGAGAAGCTTTTTCTGGCGCAGAAGGAGTCACAGGCTGGCTAGAATGGCTTCTTTCAATTGGTGGCAATGGAGCATCCTCGGGACCCACGGTTCGATTTCTTAATGTGATGTACTTGTGCCTTCGGGTTGGCTTCGGTATTACTAGGTAACGCGCCTTGTGGTCTCTCGGAGAAATTTTGAGCTAGTTGATTTAATTGTTTTTCAACGTTTTGAATGCTAGCTTGTTGATTTCTAAAATTCGATTCCAATTGTTGAAATCGATCCGAGTTTTTCTTTTCAGTGTCAGAGATGAGGCGAGATACAGTATCTTCGAGCCTTTCTCTTCCACCTTGTTGTTGGGAAAAGTTTTGCGGTTGTTGAAAATTAGTTCGTTGGTTTTGTTGGTTACTACTATTGCCGGGATCTCTCCAACCAAGATTTGGGTGGTTACGCCATCCTTGGTTGTAGGTACCCGTTGGAGGACCCGACGGCCTAGGTCTGTTATCCATGTAGTTTACCGTTTCAGTTTGTTCATCTAATTCTTTCATACAACTCCAATTTTCATGTGACCCACCACACCCTTCACAAGCCATAACCGAGGCCGTTTTTGTCATTTCTAGCCTTTTGATTTTTGAAGAGAGGGCCTCGATTTGGGCTTGTAAAGAAGTGCTTTCATCAACCTTATGGGCGCCCGGGGCAATAGATTTATTACCTCGGGGGGTGTGCCATTGAAAATTGGTTTGAGCAATTTCCTCAATTTGGTTATATATTTCGTTTGGGCGACGATTACCTAAGAGTCCCCCGGAGCTTGAATCAAGTGTTTGTCTTGTGTGTGGCAACAACCCATTGTAGAAAGTGGATACTTGTTGCCACACCGCTAGACCGTGATGAGGACACTTTCTTAGAAGCTCCTTGAACCTTTCCCAAGTTTCATATAAGGATTCCCCATCCTCTTGTGAGTATGTATTAATTTCAGTCATTAATTTAGCCGTTTTAGCAGGAGGGAAATACTTATATAGAAACTTTTGGGCAAGTTCATCCCAAGTGTTTACCGATCCAACTGGGAGGGTGTTAAGCCAAGCCTTAGCTCGGTCTTTTAGTGAAAATGGAAACATTCGAAGGCGGATGGCGTCATTTGATGCTCCATTGATCCGAAAAGTATCACATATTTCTAAGAAGTTAGTAATATGTAGATGGGGATCCTCGTCCGCAAGCCCGTGGAAGGTTGCGGAGTTTTGGAGCATTTGTATCAGATGCGGCCGAAGTTCGAAGTTGTTGGCCTCGACATTTGGTGCATTGATAGCGGCGCCGAGATTGCCTACGGTAGGCCGTAGGTAATCCATGAGGGTACGTTGGTCCGCCATTGGAATTTGGTCCCCCGAAGCTTTCTCTTGATTTTTAGCTTTAAGTCTTTTTCTGAGAAAGCGTTCGGGTTCTTCTAAGGGTTCTTTTATGTCTCTACTAGAACTGGAGCTCATGCACTACGTAGGAGGGTCAAATGTGGCACCTGGGTTCCAAGTCCTGCAATAAAAACAGAAAAGAACGTTGGTCAGAAAGTTCGCCACGGCCCCGTGCTCAGTGAACACGACCCGTGGTCAGAGATACAGTAATTGTTTTCTGGATTCCCAGTTACTGGGAGTTGGACACGACCCCGTGTTGCACCGACACGGCCCCGTGTTCAGCTCACTGTAACTCAGAAAATAAAAACTGCCAGTAATGGTGTTGGGCACGGCCCGTGTCTGACCGGGCACGGCCCGTGCTGAGCTCTGCAGAAGCTGAAAAACTAAAAAAAAATCCTAAAAAATTAAAATAAAAATAAAAAATGATTAGGCCGTTGATTCCTAACTTTCTTAAAATCCTTGTGTCCCCGGCAGCGGCGCCAAAAACTTGATGCGTGCGAAGTGTCGTATATTTTAGGTGTATATTTTAAGCCCTTTTTAACACTTATTTTAGCCAAGTTTTAAATTTATAAAACACGATATTTCACTAACACTAAACACACATATGGGCAAGTGCACCCATCGTTGAGTGTAGTATAGCGTTGGTAAGATACCGAGGTCGTCCAAGGACACAAGAGCTTTTAATACCGGTTTATCCTCAACGTCTAACCAAAATAAAAAGTTTAGAAAAAATGTTTTAAACTAAGAAAAATAAAAACTAACTAAAATGCTGAAAATAAAAATAAATAAAAAAACAGATAGACAAGATGAATCACTTGGTTCCGACTCGTATCTAGTATAACCTTTGATTATTTCCGCACTTTTGCACATAATTAAGAGATTATCTTAGTTATTGTAGTAGGCCCCTCTTTTGAAGGCGACGTTACCCTCACCCCAGTAGTTTGAGTCAGCAGGGATACAATCCTAAAAGGGTGGATTATTGGAAGATAATGAATTAAGTTATTAATGCAGTATTGTGGTAGGCCCCGCTTTTGGCGGTGACGTTACCCTCGGCTAAGTAGTCTGAGTCAGCAGGGATACAGTCCTAAATAGCCGGTTTATAGTATTAATAGTAGTTAACTTATGAGGGGGTCAAAGAGTTTGGACCCCCGCCATCCAATACCGTGAAGTATTGAAGGAGGTCCTACTAAATTTGACCCAGGTCCATTGCAGGACCTCTAAACGCTGAACAATGGCAAGACCTTTACCAAACCGTTCCCTTAACCCCCTACCAGGTAGCCAACATATATCCATATAGACCGTGGAGATATGAATGGTGAAAATCCTTTATTTTATATAGACAGTAAAATAATGCCAAGACACCACGGACAAACGATAAGGAAAGATCACCTTCAACATAAGTAACTAGTTATTAAAGTCATTAATACAAAACCAAATAAAAAGTGCAAAAGATTAGAAATAAAAAGTATTATACTAGACACTTTGTCTTCACCAAGTGATGTAAGAGACTTAGGCAAACATGGCCTTGATTGTCAAGAACTCTTACGATCAATCTTGGATCCCGAGACGACTCACACACTCTACGATGGACAATGGATGATGGTGGTGGATGATGGTGTTGTGATGGTGGTGGGTGGTGGATGAAGTGTGAGAGAGGTGGTGTGCCAAGGGATGAGATGAAATGAATCCAAGCACTCCTATTTATAGGCTGAACAGAGAGCTGGACACGGCCCCGTGTCCGCTGGGCACGGCCCCGTGTCCGTCTGACACTCTCTCTCCTCATTAATTGTAATTCGCAATTACAATAAATGCGCCTGCTGTACTTTCGACACGGCCCCGTGTCCGCTGAGCACGGCCCCGTGATGGGCAATAGAAGCTTCTATGGATTTGTCTTTTCTGCTGCTTCTTGGGCACGGCCCCGTGCTGGCTGAGCACGGGGCGTGTTCAGCCTTCTGTCTTCTCCTTTTTGCTTTGGAAGGTGCCGTTGAGGGGTCGGGCAGTCCACTAATGTTCCTTTCCTTGTATTTATGTTGGATTTAGCTGCCTTTTTGCTTCTTTTGCGTTTTTGAGCTCATTTAATCCTGAAAATACAAAAGGAAGACAAAAACACTCTTTTTCCAATATTAGTACTTAAAAAGGGTTAGTTTTATGCCTTATTTGATGTAATTTATATGTTGTATTTTACACACATAACTTGACTTTTGAAGTTTTCGTTGTAGTATTTGAAAACTTTGAAGTATCTTTACCTTTCAGGTCGGTCGATCGAACGGTCGTTCTATTGGCCGGCTATCCGATCGGTTAGGTACCTCAGTAAGTAGGTTCTCAGTAGGATGTCACCTGATCGGACGGCTGTTCGATCGGGTGGCACTCCAAACGCGTTGAATATGTTGAAAATCGACTAAGTATTGAAGCATAGTATCTCATGATCCGAAGAGTAATCCAATCGAACGGTAGTCCGATCGAACAGCATTTCATTCAATACTCTCTTCAATGAATTACTCAAGTGTGGGACCATGTGCTAGCCGATCGGCTGGCCTGGTCGATCGGCTGACTGTCCGATCGGCTGGCTGTCCGTTCGGACAGAAGTCCGATCGGTCAGCCTTCTGACCTGGTTGCCCTATTCGTCTATCACTTGGCTGTTCTGGTTTGTTTGTCGTTATATCGAGGTATTTTGACAACGAGTTGAACCATAGAACCCTCGTTCTTATTTGTTTCCCCTGCTCGGGTAGGAATCACCCAAATCCGGCCGGTGAACTATTCGGAATGGAGTTTTACGTTTAACCCGTAACCAGTTAACCTCGTGGGTAGAATCCAGATCTTGAGCCATGCAATCACCGAAGTGATTTACAAAACAGCACAGACCCCGTTTCTATCGGTTGAAGGCATTGAGTGTAAAAGAGTTGAAAGAAGGTTGGAATATCCCCCTTTTCAATCCTTTTTCACCGTGTATATGTTTAGATCTACTAAAGATCTTTGTTTGTTTATATGGAAATCAGCTAGATCCAAGCTATTCTTGGTGGATTGAGGCCAAATAATGAAGTTCTTCAAGAACCCATGATGACATCATCCTAGAACACTTGATTCTTGATGATTTCACGGTTAAAAGTTAAGATTTGAAAGATAGAAAGGTGTAGGAGTGTGTATAGATCAAGAAAGTACAAGATTTAGGATGAAATCTTACTGGAAACGAGAGGAATCTGCGAAAAGATGAGTTGAGCGTGTTGGTCGGTCAGAGGTTTCCAAAAGTAGAAAGAATGACAATGACAGGGGTATTTATAGGATGCCAAAAGGGGTAAGTGCTAGCCGATCGGCCAGGCAGCTCGATCGGACAGCCTGTCCGATCGGACAGCAGTCTGTTCGGCTGGCTGTTCGATCGGCTGGGAGCCTGATCAATCAGTCGCACTGTTCGAGTGTTTCGCGCGTCGATTTCTGATATTCCGATTTCGATCGCGAGCGGTTTGATACGATAGGGTTTCCTAGTCAAATTACTTTTAGTCCCAAACACTCATATCTCGCATAATCTCTTCTCCACCAATTATCATAGTTCGTTCACGATTCGAGTTCGATTGCATTTCGAGTTTCGATTGAGTTCGCTTGATTATCACAACACAACATAAATAAACATGCACAGGTAACACGTAAGGCACACACACGTATAACAACAAGTAAAAATACGTAGCTCGAGTTACGATTTGATGTCGATTCGATTAGCATAGCTTGATTATTGATTAGTTAACTTTATCGCATTGTTACTTCCTATAGTTCACAGTCGTAGGTCGATTGAATAACGATTAACACACATCCGTTATTGTCATTAACAACACTTACTCCACATAATACGAATTAAATAAAGAAATTTCTACGAGTGAAGTTGCGCGAAATCGGTCGTCGACTTAGACCTTGACTTTGACTTTGACTTGTGAAAACACGGGGTGTTACATGTAGTATGGGTTTAAGGGATTGGGTGCTGGTACCCTAGGTATCTCCTCCGGGTTGAAATCATGCATTTGGATTTGGTTTTCTGGGTTGTTTTCAATCTCCATTGGCTGTATGGGAAACAAGGGTAATGGTTGAGGGGCTACTAGTTGTTCCAGGTTTGGGTCGGCAGCTGTGGATGCTAAAATATGGAAGTTTGCTAAACTCCTATTAAGCATGTCTTAGGTGTGGGCATCGGTTTCTCTTTTAGCGGCTGCTAGAACTCGCTGCTGTTGTAACTTTTTCATTCTCTTCCTACGCTCGTGTGCTCCTCTACTGAACCATCCTCTCTTTTTCTGAGGGAATGGCTCTTCAGACTGAGCCTTAAACACGAATATCCCATCTTCATTGCCAGCTGAATACCCAGAGAGGGCAGGATGTGAAGAGGTGCCTTCGCTTCTAGGTGAGCCAGACAAGTGACGATAGGCGTCAGAGGGTCCTTGATTGCTCATACTGTAAACTAACAAATAGTCAAATAACACACAATAATAAAATACATATATGCACGTATTTCAGTAATTAATTTCCTAACAATTTGAATAATATCTTGGTGTCAGCAGAACACTTCTGTGGCTGAACCAGTGGCTTAGCTCTGATACCACCTTCTGTCGTAACCCTCGTCCCCTATCTGTCCCGGGAACGGGCGGACACGAGACCAGTTTCGGTGGTATCCAAGTGTTTATCAATTTGGCAGCGTAAATTTCATCAGGACCGTAGTTAAGAAATATTTTATCAGAGTAAATACCACGCTTTTATAATATTAAACATATTGGGATAAAACCCAAGTTTTCATTACAACCATTTTCATAGGGAAGATCCCTATTTTATTGAATAACACATCTTTTATTTAGGTAACTTTTATAGCCACTTTTCCAAGCCTTCAGTGCTGTCCAGTTGGCTTCTAGTTGGCTTTCACATTTTGTTACCTGAAACGTGTTTAAAAACATTTTGTCAGTGGGAAATACTGGTGAGTGAATCCCAGTTTAATCAAGAAGAGTTTTATCTTTGAACAGTATTGAGAGCTATTACAATGTTTATTTCTACACAATTACGTATGTCAATCCTGACTGGTGGGTGATATTACCCATTGGCTAACTCTTTATCCAATGGTAAGGTGTTCCACATTTTGTATACAAAACCCCATCATACCGGCAGTAATTGAAGAACTACAAAGACTCAATCACTGCTTAATTGCATTGTAAAATATTTAAGGTTTTGTAAAAACAGTTTACAAAAAGGAGATTACTCACATTGTTGTCTTAGGGTTTCCTTTAAGGTTTCCTAGGGATTATCTATTAAATACACAAATGCACACGCGTTAGTATAATAACCCAATATTTACATTAGTAATACCCTCCCCGAGACGGCATTCCAACGACTACGTCGGGCAGAACCACGACAGCCGTTACGGAACCCTGGATCAATCGGGCAGCGTATCTAATACGTGACCTTCGGTTATGATACTTACAACGGGGCAGAACTTCGTTATTTAGGGGGATATTATATCCGGAAATTATTTTATCTATGCAGAAATTAGAGTGAGAGATCCAGAAATGAACGACGAAAACTGAAGGTTGAGGGCCTTCTTATATAGGCGACCTTTCGACTTTTCTCGCGGTCCGCGTAAGACGTAGTTAGCCCTAGCCTGGCCCAGCCATCGAACTAGCTTTGCCACGAGCCCGACACGTGGCGGCACCGGGTTAAGCCTGGTGGCCTATCTGTCGCGGCCCGCGTATGAGGTAGCCAAGGGCTACGCGCCCCGCGACAGCCCCTTAAATTTTGTTCTTATTTTTATTTTAGGACATATTGGGACCTTTAAAATATATTAGGGGTGTCGAAAATATTTTGGAGGGTTGTTATAGCTTTATAAACGCACAACTCGCACAGCCATCGCAATCTAAAACAAAAACCGAATGTTCGCAACAAAACTAAAGTCTAATTTCTCGCCCTCGCTCTCTCTCTTCAATGCACCCTCGCATATTCTACACCGACATGTATGTGTATAACTATAAACTACACCTATTTATATATATACAAACAAATCACTTGTGTGAGAACTTAGGAATCTCGTGTCTCCTATGTGGCTCCTATGTGAATACGTATTACTATACTATCTGCAACAAGTTTTGAACGTGCTCAATCACATCGTAAAACTCGAAAATCATTATTATCGAATCTCACTCCAAATCTCTCTCTGTCTAAATGTCTTCAAACGATTCTACCTCGAGACGAACAGCGAGGAGAAGAGCTAGAAAAAGCGTCGATAAGAGGATTGCCTCGCTTGTGGCTAAGGAAATAGACAAGGTCATTCCTCAAATTGCCGCCCAGGTTCACTCTCAGCAACTCTCGAACCTCGGAAGACTCTAAGACAGAAGCGCCGCAATCTGCCTTCCTCTACAAACACTTCAAAGACTGTGACCCGATGGTCTTCACAGATGAAGGAGGTGTATCTCAGCTACTCTAGTGGTTCGATTCTATCAAGGTTACCCTTCGTCAGAGTGGGTGCCCCGATCCTTTTCGTACTACATGCGCTACCGGAGTATTTCAATCGCGAGCACTCGACTGGTGGACAGCCGAACGTAACAAACGTGGGATCCACGCAGCTTACGCCGTCTCCTGGAATGAGTTGAAGGAACTCATGAAGAAAGAATACTGCCCTCCCCACGAAGTCCAGAAGTTAGAAGAAGAGTTTTGGAAAATCCCACAAGTCGAAGGTGACAATGTCGGCTACACAGCAAGGTTCAAACAACTTAGCAGTATTTGCCCAAGTCAAGTCAACACTTCAGGAAAAGCCATCAAGAAGTACATTCACGGCTTGCCTAAGTGTGTGGGTGATTTTGTTGAGGCTTCGAGACCTGCTACCAAAGAAGAAACCTATCGCTTGGCTGCACAAATGAGTCATAGAAGGATTTTTTCTCCAAGAATCCCACCAAGAAGGTTAGTCAAGTTATCACCGTATCATCTGATGGCACTACCGAGTCGTCTGATGAATCCACCGATGCTACCGACTATTCTACTGACTCATCCAACGACGACATGCCACCGCAAGACGCCGACGAGCCTAGCCGCAAGCGAAAGAACCCGAGCTTTGAATATGCATCAACAAACTCATACCAAGAAACTCCGAATCCCGAACCTCTCCGAGCACTCCCAGTTCACCCGAAGCGCGCCTACACTGGAACTCATCCCCTGTGTCATATGTGTACGTATCATCACCCGGCAGAAGCTAACTGTCGCTATTGCGCAAATTGCAACTGTCTGGGTCATCTTACCCAGCACTGTCGCACAGGGCCATGAACTTGAGGAACGCCAACAATAATCGCAGTCTCCGCAGAAGTCTTCTACTTCAACATCAACTATGCTCTTAACGATGTTGTAATAATACGATTTTCGATGTTAAATATTCATGTGTGGAACTTATGCTACTACTCGATAAAACGTTGACTCTGTTTCTCTCTTCACCTCGCACTCGCGCACAAACTATACCCTAGCACTATATACTATTTGATGTGTTTTACCCCCACTATGCATTCTTGAAATAAGGTACGATAAATGTGCAATGATCAAAATAATCACGGGTGCACAGGGGATTACTATGGTCAGTGCACGGAGATCGTAGTAAGTTTCAATGATGCCATAACGTTAAAACCATGGTTAAGCGTGGTGGATACGCCGCTGATACTTCCTATATATAAGCGTCTTAACCATGTCAACACAGTGTGACACCTATTCACGGGACAGAGGCGTGTGGTTGAAGCATGGTGGATACATCGCTCATACTTCCTATATATAAGTGCTTCGCCATGCTAACCAATTTCTTGTGAAGAAAGTGCCATGCGACGTTAACGTTATTAGACCAAGTATACTATTGAAACTATTTTCGACACACTGAACCACATCGCAAGGCGTAACAATCTCATCGCAACTCAAGCGTGTCATCGCTAGACTTTTCGTAAGCCAACACGCTCGAAATCGCACCATCGCTGGAATCTATCTCGCACTAGCTATCGCTTTACGCTTAATGCTTCAACGCTTTTGAAGCTTACCACTATATCGCTCATCGCGTATCGCTTGACGTTTGTCGCTTATCTCTCGTCGCTTTTCGCTTTAACGCTCACCGCCGCCGTCTTCGCTTATTGTTTTCGTTTTCATTTATCGCTCATCGCTTACCGATTATCGCACTCGCTGGTATCGTTGAACTGAGTTCGTAAACGGTGTCATCACTCAGTTTATCCCACCCTTCTTCTAAACTTGGTCCAACCATTCCTCGTTTGGACCGAGGGAACGAAAATCTCTCAGAACCATGTTGACACACGTGACACTTCTTCACGGGACGGACTCCATATGGCTAAAGCATGGTGGATACGCCGCTGGTACTTCCTATATATAAGTGTTTTAGCAATATTGTCAAACTTTCGTGGAAAGGTGCCATGTGGGGCCCAACTTTAAACTGAAATTTGTGGTATTATTAAAACCTTTTGTGTAAACAAAACTTTTTCTTACAAAACTTTTATGAAACAAAGGGAGAAATTCCTAAATTTTAATCAAAACCTTTGACAAAACAAGATTTTCTCGTGACGATGGTGTAACAATTGACTCAAGTTAGCGCCGCGTGATGAGAAAATTTCGTAAAACGAGTTTTATTACCTTGAAATCATTTAATAATTTAACAAAACTTCCCTTATAAGCGCTGGTGTGAACATCGATACAGTTCAACACCGCACTGTGTGGAAATTTCCATAAAACCAGCGTTTTTCAAACCTTTTCGCATCAAATTAATCAAACTTTTCGAGAAATGAAAATGCTTTTGGATCGCCTATTCGTGAGTTACCATCCTTATATGAATCGCCTTACTCGCCGCTCTCGTCTAGTCTCCGCAATGCTTTCACTCGTCAATTTTCGATCGATCGCTCGCTTATCTTGATGCTTCTTATCGCTTCCTCACTTGCATCAATCCTCGCGACCCTCCTTGTGGATTAATTTCGGGACGAAATTTCCTAAAGCAGGGGACACTGTAACAACCCACACGTTCGTGCGTTATTACTATTCGTTACACTCGTTACGCCTAGCACCAGAGATTCAGATCATAATGTAACTATATCGCTTACAACGCTATTTCGCAATCTTTTCGCATAATACACATACTTTATCGTTATAACACATCACAACGCAAGACTCGAACGCGCACCCGCGATCACGCACAAATCTATTATCGCAATGCAACCTTGAAAATGTGGATAGTTATATACGACCTAGTTATGGCTAATTAATATATATATATATATATATATATAAATGGATATGTGTAAACAAACTATCGCAACGCTTAACGAACGGAACAAAAAGTCGGAAAAGTAACCCAAGCAAGCCATTCGATCGAATGGTCATCCGACCGGATGACCATCCGATCGGATGGCCATCCGATCGAAAGGCCCTCCGACCGGATCACTGTGCACCGCCTCCCCCCCCCCCCCTCTTGCCTATAAATACCCCACTGTCACATCATTTCTCACTGATGTGACAACCTCCTCCAATCCAGGCGCTCTCCCGCACTTTCACGCACTTTTCTCTCGATTCAAGGCCCAAATCGTAAGTATTTCACTCCAAATCTTGTACTTCTATCACCTACACACACTTTCACATCATTTCCACCATCAAATCTTGCATTTTCACCAAGAAATCATCTGATTTCGGCTTTTCTAGGGTGACGTAATCACGGGTTCCGATGAACACGGTTGAATGACCTCATCTCATCAAGAACCGTTCGGATCTAACATATTTCTACAGGTTTTTACATTAATCTCGACTAAATCTAGACGAGAGACGATCGATTCATGGGTTGAACATGGAACGTTGTCAAGAACAGTTGGGTCCGATCGAACGGGGTGATTCCCAACCGATCAAACGAGCTGGACTTGATGTATTTTCCATCGTTTGACACGTTGTCACACCGGTTAAACCGCAAAACTTTTCAACTAAACTGATTTCACAAGGTTCAAACAAACAGTTGCTCGATCGAATAGCCATCTGATCGGACGACCATCTGATCAAACGGCTATTCGACCAGGTGACTTAGACTTTCAAACACTTAATCAAATATAGCCAACTTCAAGGAACACCACTCCCAATCGAATGGCCATCCAATCGGACGACCCTCCGATTGAATGATCATCCGACCAGGAGACTTGTTCTTTGAAAACTTCCCACACTTAGAACGAATTGCCATCCGATCGAATGGCCATCCATCCGGATGACCATTCGATCGAATGACTAAACCTATACTACAACGAAAACTTCAAAAGTTCAAACATTGTACAAACACACCTTCCCCAGTCGAATGACCACCCGACCGAAGGGTCATCTGTCCGGATGGCCATCCGATCGAACCACCCTCCAATCGTTCATCTCACCCGACGCATTGTTACGCTATCATTCTGTGATCAGGCTAATCTCACACGCGCTCCCTTTAATCCAAGATTGTGTTTACTTGTTAAACACGAACTATGAGTATACTCGAACCCGTTTTATCGCACTTTTGGGTGTAACATACGTTTATATCAAAATTGCACTTATCAAAACAAATCAACTGTTTAGACTATTTATCACTTGTGAATGACTGACTTACATATTGACACGTGATGCTAATTACATATGTGCTACTTTTACTAGCGACGTCCCGCCTTAACTAGTATAGAACTATAGCACCCGACGGGGTCTAGTTAGGATGAATAGCAATGGCATATCGCAGCTCGAGTGACTTAGCTGGTACAATCTGTCTTGTATATATGTTGTGTATCTCGTTTATGTATGTGGTAATTCGTAGAACTTTTTATCTACTATGCTACTCTATCAATGTAACACCCCGTGTTTTCATAAGTCAAAGTCAAGGTCAAAGTCAACGACCGATGATACGAATTTGATTTATAGTAATTTCTTTATTTTAATTGTATTATGTGGAGTAAGTGTTGTTAATTACAAGATCGATGTATGTTAATCGCTATCTAATCGACTTACGACTGTGAACTATAGGAAGTAACAATGCGATAAAGTTAATCAACCGAAAATCACGCTATGCTAATTAAATCGACATCGAATCGTGATACGAACCGCAACTCGACTTACGAAACTTAGTTGTTATACGTGTGTGTGTGCCTTATGTGTTACTTGTGCGTGTTTAGTTATGTTGTGTTGTGGAGAATCAATCGAAATGCAATCGAAACTCGAAATGCAATCGAACTCAATCGAAATCGAACTATGATAATTGGTATAGAAGAGACAACGCGAGATATGAGTGGCTGGGACTGAAAGTAATTTGACTAGGAAACCCTATTGTCTCGAACAGCTCGAAACCGAAATCGAAAATATCAAAAATCATCGCACCAAACACTCGAAACGTGCAGCTGATCGATCAGGCTACCAACCGATCGAACAGCCAGCCGAAGGGACTGCTGTCCGATCGGACAGGCTGTCCGATCGAGCTGCCTGGCCGATCAGCCAGCACTTTCCTCTTTTGTCATCCTATAAATACCCCAGTCATTGTCATCTTTTCTACTTTTGGAAACCTCGGTCCGACCAGCTCGTGTTCTTCAACCTTTTCACAGATTCCTCTCGATTCCGGTAAGATTTCGTCCTAAATCTTGTACTTTCTTGATCTACACGCACTCCTACACCTTTCTACCTTTCAAATCTTAACTTTTAACCGTGAAATCGTCAAGATTCAAGTGTTCTAGGATGATGTCATCATGGGTTCTTGAAGAACTTCATGTTTTGGCCTCAATCCACCAAGAATAACTTGGATCTAGCCGATTTCCACATAAACAAACAAAGATCTTTCATAGATCTAAACATATAACCGGCAAAAAGGATTGAAAGATGGATATTCCAACTTTCTTTCAACTCTTTTTCACTCAATGCTTTCAAACGGAGCCTGTGCCGGCTTACAAATCACTCTGATGGTTGCTTGGCTCAAGATCCGGATTCTATCAACGAGGTCAACCGATTTCGGATTAAACAATAAACTCCGTTCTGAACAGTTCACCAGCCGGATTTGGGTGATTCTTGCCCGACCAGGGGAACCAAGTAAGGACGAGGGATCTATGGTTCGATTCGTTGTCAAAATACCTCAATAAAACGAAAAACAAACAGAACAACCAAGTGTTAGACGAATAGGCTGATCAGGTCAAGATGCTGACCGATCGGATTGCTGTCCGAACGGACAGCTAGCCGATCGAATAGTCAGCCAATCGACTGGCCAGCCGATCGGTTAACACATGGTCCCACGCAATCAATTTATTTTTAAGACTAGTATTGAACGAATTGCCGTTCGATCGGACTACTGTCCGATCGGATTACTCTTCGGATCATGAGATACTATACTTCAACACTTAATCGATTTTTCAACTTGTTCGATGCACTAGGAGTGCCACCCGATCGAACAGCCGTCCGATCAGGTGACACCCTGCTGAGAACTCATCATGGTTGATCATGCATGTTGTCTGATCGAACAGCATTAGTGCTATTCGATCGATCAACTAACCGATCCACCGCACCATACGTGGTATTCATTTAAAGTGGTTGACTATTGTTGACTTGCCAACCGATCGGTCAACAAGCCGTATCATTGCCTCACTTTACAATTCATTAAGTTTTTGACTTATTGACCTGTCCGATCTCTTAAGATACCTAACCGACCGGGTTGCCGGCCGATCGAACTACCGTCCGATCGATCGACCTGAAGGGTAAAGGTACTTAAATGTTTTCAAATGGTACAACAAAAACTTCAAAAGTCAAACCATCATACACAAACACATCCTTCTCAAAGGAAGAAACAATCCACTCGAACAGCCATCCGATTGGCCTACCGACCGGACAGCAGTCCGAGCGGACTGTCAACCGAACGGCCAGCCGTCCGCTCGAACTACCGTCCGATCGACCAGCTGTCTGACTCTCCAGCACTTGCTTTTCATTTTACGCGTCACTTATCGTTATGCTATCAAACTATTCAGGCTAACTTTACTCGCTAACCGCTCCCTTCAATCCATCAACCGCTGTGAGTATACTCGATCCCTTTTTGCTTTAAGCACTTTTGGGTGTTACATACGTTACAACTATTCAAATCACATCAAACACACTACTCAATACTATTTGAACGCTAACCGTTAATGCATGTTATACGTGGCTTATGAATGCTTGTTTGTTATGTTTACACATGGAATGCTGTCTACCTGCCTTAGCAACAATAGTACTATAGTTTGGACTCAGCACCCGTTCACACGGGGGTTGTTAAGGACAATTACTTGCATGGATTACGGTGGTAATCATGTATTGCGAACTGCCTCGGGCAGTCAACCCGCAGTCATTGGTATCGATGGATCTATGTCGATAACTAACGTGCTTCATTTCACTATGTGTACGTGCTGGTTATGCGTAAACGAATTCGAACTCTATATGCTATTATTAAACTTGTATGCTCACCTTTACATTATATGTATTGACTTTATTTTAACGTATGTGACAGGTGCTTAGGATGCACACTTGGTAGGAAAGTGAAGCTAGAATAAAGCTTTATAGCCCAACAAATAGTTGTCTGTAGATATCGAATCAAGGGTCTCTAGAAGCAGATAAACAATTGCACTATTTAAATCTGAGTTGTCGGAACAGAATTAATTGCCTAGTTTTTATCTGTAATAATTCGTTTACTGTTTGAAACATGGTGTTGGACATGTTATTTAATTGAATAGTAATGATAACTGTTATGGAAAACTTCTGGACAATCTGTTTCGCTCAGTGTCATGCCCCGATGATTCCGCCATCGGTTGGGGTGTGACAGATTGGTATCAGAGCCATAACTATAGGGAATTAGGCAAGACTCGACCTAGTCCGGGTCGATGTCTTAGATACCTAGTCTATAGTTAGGAACCAACAGACCGACTTGAGTACATCCAGTAGGGATTAAGTACGAGCTTAATTCTCGCTATCCTCACTTATGCTACACTATCACTGCACTCGAATTTCCAATTATAAGCAAACAATTAAGTTGGGACTAGGTGTGAAAACCGCAAACTCTCGACTAAATTGCATGATCAATGCTGTTTTATCAACTTATCAATGATTTCTTCATCCTTTTTTCCATAACGAACGCTTGTTCAGCGGGAGAATTATACCAAATCAGGAGTGAAATCCATATTTTGATGAATAATCTCCTCTATTTTATCAAAAACGGGAACGAAGTTGTCAAGCCAGGGGTGAAACCCTAACCTTGATGACTTGTTCCGCACATTTTACAAAACTCTCACCAAGGTCTCGACGGACTCCAACGACCTAAAGTCACAATATGACTAACGGGATGTGTGCCAAACGCCCAAGAATCGAGGCAAAGGCAGAGTCCTGAAGGTTAAATGTGCACAACGGATCCTTGCGAATAGTCGAATCACCTTGGTTAGTCGAAGTCTACTAGCCGCAGACAATCTACTTTTCGATTTTTACATGTTTCGATTCTGAACCCGCAAATACTGACTCTGATGATTCGTCGATTTTAATGTGTTTTATGTGTGTTACTCAATTTTGCCTTCACTTCGATCGACACACATGACTCGCACCGCATTTCTATCTCAAAACGTTAACAAATCGATGAATTATGGATGACTTTATGATACGATATACACTTATACTACGCTATTTTCGAACAATCACAGACTTTGAATAATAGGTTTCTGTTTTCTGACTGCCTCTAGTGATTAAATGCGTATTTGCTTCCTTGCTTCTGTGCTTACATGCTTAGGTGTCATGTGATTATGTGCTCTACATGCTTATGTGTTTATGTGTTTACGTAAATATGCGTGTTCCTGAGCTTTAGTAAGTAGTAAACGTGTGAGGTGAGATTCGAATACCTTGTGTTGAGTCCTGTGACGATGTCTGTTGTAGACTTTGTCATCTGGATCCCATCATCCCTTACTTTCTCGTCAAGAAAAGAGAGACAAGCGCCTTGCTGTTATCATCGCAAAAAGTGTAGCAAAGGCTGTGAGTGATGTCTACGAAAATGTCAGCAAATGGTCTGAGGAGTCGAGAACCGAAGCTCCCAAAGTTTCCGCCAAGACTCCTTTCAGTTTCAAGCAATTCAAGTCTTGTGGGCGAAAATAATTCACTGGCGAGGGAGGTCCTACTGCATTATTTCAATGGTTTGACTCCATTGAGGTTACTCTGCGACAGAGCGGTTGCCCTGATGACCTCCGTACTCTGAATGCTACCGGCGTTTTCCAGTCCCATGCACTAAACTGGTGGACGGCCGAGAGGAACAAGCGAGGGAACGATGCAGCCTACGGTCTGTCATGGGACGAGCTCAAGGAAGTTATGCTGGAAGAATTCTGCCCTCCTCACGAACGTCAAAAGCTAGTAGATGAATTTTGGCACATACAGCAAAAGGAAGGTGACAATGCTGCTCTCACTGCTCGATTCAAACAGCTCAGCATCATTTGTCCCGATCAGGTCAAGACTCCAGACAATGCAATCAAGAAGTATATCCGAGCCCAACCTGACTGTGTGGCTGATTTCGTGTAAGCGGCTAAGACTACGACGATCGAAGAGACTTATCTACTGGCCGCTGAAATCAACGACAAACGGGTCAAGGCTGGTGTCTGGGATAAAACTGCGAAACACCTGCATCAAGCTACTACCGCCGCACCCACTGCTGAAACCACCACTTCATCAAGCAACAAGAGGAAGAACAAGAGAAAGAGCAACTCCAGCAACAAGAACTGTGCGATCACTGCTGCACCGATTCAAGCTGTACCAGCCCAACAGCGCCAAGTAGCAGCGCCTGTGGCTAATGCACCGCCTGCAAAGCGAGCATATACTGGGCCACACCCGCTCTGCCCTACTTGTACCTACCACCACCCGACTGCCATTGCTTGCCGTTTTTGTGCTCATTGCAATATATACGGCCATTACACTGCCAACTGTCGTATTCGACAAGCTCCTGTTCATCAAGCTCTACTCACCGCCCCTCAGGGTCAACAAGCTCCTCCGGCACCCGCGGTCAAAGCCAGAGCCTGCTTCGCATGTGGCGATCCTAACCATTTCACCAACATGTGCCCGAACAGGGTTGTGAAGCAAGAGCCCCAGCAGCAGCCTCAGCAGCAACAACAGCAGCAGCAGCAACAACAGGCCGCAAGCGCCAGAACTTTCAACATCAACGTGCGTCAAGCCCAAGCCGACAACAACGTGGTCAATGGTACGTTCCTTGTGAATGGTATTTATGCTTCATGTTTGTTTGATACTGGAGCCGATAATTGCTTTGTGTCGTTCGAGTTCGAAAAAAACTCCTTAGTCGTAAACGCTCTCAACTCTCCTCGACATTCGATGTTGAAGTCGCTACCGGAAGAACTGTCGCCGTTAATTTTGTTCTTCGTGATTGTACTCTTGAGCTCAACAATCACATCTTACCAATCGACCTCATTCCGATGCAACTCGGAAGTTTTGACGTCATAGTAGGTATGGACTTTCTTCGTGAAAACCATCCTGAAGTTGTGTGCTTCGACAAGATTATTCGATTCTAGCTTGCGAATGGTGATCTATTGTGTGTTTACGGTGATACTACTTCGAAAGGTCTCCAGCTCATGTCATGTGTCCAAGCTAGCAAGTATCTCCGCAAGGAATACAGAGCTTTCTTGGCTAACATTGTAGTAGCGGAGAAGGAAAAGAAAGAGAAGAAGGAAGTAAAAGACGTTCATGTGGTTCGAGAATTTCCTAATGTTTTTTCAGAAGATCTTCCTGGTCTACCACCAAGTTGTGATATCGACTTTCGTATCGACCTCGTTCCTGGAGCCAACCCTATTGCCAAAGCTCCCTACTGACTCGCGCCATCCAAAATGCGCGAACTTTCAAACCAACTCCAGGAATTACTTGAGAAAGGCTTCATTCGCCCGAGCACCTCTCCTTGGGGTGCGCCAGTCCTTTTCGTCAAAAAGAAGGATGGGTCATTCAGGATGTGCATCGACTATCGGGAATTGAATAAGTTAACTATCAAGAACCGCTATCCCCTACCCCGCATTGATGATTTGTTTGATCAATTACAAGGAGCTACGTGTTTCTCGAAGATCGATTTACGCTCAGGGTATCACCAACTACGTATTCAAGAGGAGGATATTCCTAAAACCGCGTTTCGCACTCGTTACGGCCAGTACAAATTTGTTGGCATGCCTTTTGGTTTAACCAACACACCCGCGGTTTTCATGGATCTGATGAATCGCGTGTGTAAACCATATCTCGACCGTTTCGTCATCGTATTCATCGACGACGTCTTGATCTATTCCAAATCGAAAGCCGAACACACGCAACATCTACGTTTGGTTCTCGAACTACTCTAGGGGAACCAACTCTATGCCAAGTTCTCCAAGTGTGAATTCTGGTTGGAGGAAGTTCAGTTTCTGGGTCACATTGTTAATAGTCAAGGTATTCACGTCAATCCTGCGAAGATTGAAGCTCTCAAGAGTTGGATTACACCTAAGAACCCGTCTGAAGTTCGTTCTTTTCTCGGACTAGCGGGCTATTATCGATGATTTATCGAAGGATTCTCAAAGATCGTTGTGCCACTTACCGCTCTCACGCATAAGGACAAGCCTTTTGTTTGGAAAACCAAACAAGAGTCTGCCTTTCGAACCCTCAAGCACATGCTTTGCAATGCTCTTGTTCTCACATTACCCGACGGAAACAATGATTTCATTGTCTATTGTGATGCTTCAAACCTTGGTCTTGATTGTGTCCTTATGCAATGAGACAAGGTTATAGCTTACGCATCTCGTCAGCTCAAAATCCACGAGAAGAACTATACAACCCATGATCTCGAGCTAGGCGCAGTTGTTTTTGCGTTAAAGATTTGGCGACACTACCTGTATGGTACCAAGTGTACGATCTTCACCAATCATAGGAGCCTACAATATATCTTTAATCAGAAGGAACTTAATATGCGTCAACGCCGATGGGTAGAACTTCTCAACGATTATGACTGTGAGATTCGTTATCACCCAGGCAAGGCGAATGTTGTTGCCGATGCACTTAGCAGACGGAGCTATCTGCTTAGCACTCGTAATGTTCAAGCCCGGTACGATCTCGAAACCCTCATCCGCGAAGCCCAGCATGCATGTTTTAACGAACGCACACTGAAGAAGGAAAGAATCTACCACGATGGAGCCCAGCTTGTGAGCAAGTCGAATGGGATATTCCACTTTCTAGACCGAATTTGGATTCCCAAACGGACCAACTTGCGACAGATCTTGATGGACGAAGCCCATAAATCCCGGTATTCTATTCATCCCGGTGCCGACAAAATGTACCAGGATCTTCGCTACAAGTACTGGTGGCCCGGCATGAAAAGGGATATTGCCCTCTACGTTGGAAAATGCCTAACTTGTGCAAGAGTCAAGGCTGAACATCAAAGACCCTCCGGCTTACTCGAACAACCACCGATCCCCATGTGGAAGTGGGAGAGTATAGCTATGGACTTCATAACAAAGCTACCACACACGTCATCAGGTCACGACAACATCTGGGTTGTGGTTGACCGATTGACTAAATCAGCTCACTTCTTACCGATACGAGAAGACTACAAGGTAGAACGATTAGCCCGAATCTACACCGACGAGATCATCTGTAATCATGGGATGCCTCGTGACATCATCTCTGATCGTGATGGCTGGTTTACTTCTCGACTGTGGGAAACGTTTCAAATGGCACTCGGTACATCGCTAAATCTAAGTACCGTTTTCCACCCTCAAACCAACGGTCAGACTGAAAGAACGATTCGTACTCTGGAAGACATGCTTCGTTCGTGTGTTATATACTTCGGCGGTAATTGGGATAAATACCTGCCGTTAGTCGAATTCTCGTATAACAACAGCTACCATTCTAGCATTCAAATGGCACCATTCGAGGCTTTATACGGAAGAAGATGTTGATCGCCTATTGTGTGGCACGAGATCGGTCATTTGCAATTAACCGGTCCCGAGCTATTACAAGAAACGACAGACGGAATTTTCCAAATTCAAGACAACCTGGTGAAAGCTCGGAACCGATAGAAAAGTTATGGCGATAGACGACGCAAGCCCCTTGAATTTGACGTTGGTGACTACGTACTCCTAAAGGTATCACCTTGGAAGGGTGTGGTCCGATTCGGCAAGAAAGGAAAGCTTGCGCCTCGATATGTGGGACCTTTTAAGATTCTGGAAAGGATCGGAAAAGTCGCCTACAGACTCGAACTACCGGAGGAACTTAGTAACGTCCACCCGACTTTCCACATGTCAAACCTCTGAAAGTGCCTAGCCGACCACGACTTACATGTTTCACTCGATGATCTGCAAGTGAACGAAACATTACACTTCATGGAGAAGCCTGTCGAAATCATGGACCACCAAACCAAGCAACTCAGACGCTCTCGCATTCCTATTGTGAAAATCCGATGGGAAGGCAAACGAGGCGCAGAGTTCACTTGGGAACTCGAAAGCGACATGAAGGAGAAGTACCCGCAGCTGTTTAACGAGAAAGTCTAGAGAGAGAAAGTTCTCAACATGATTCTCGGTGTGATACAACTTCCAGCCTAATTTCGGGACGAAATTCCCTAAACAAGGGGAGGCAGTAACACCCCGTGTTTTCATAAGTCAAAGTCAAGGTCAAAGTCAACGACCGATGATACGAATTTGATTTATAGTAATTTCTTTATTTTAATTGTATTATGTGGAGTAAGTGTTGTTAATTACAAGATCGATGTGTGTTAATCGCTTTCTAATCGACTTACGACTGTGAACTATAGGAAGTAACAATGCGATAAAGTTAATCAACCGAAAATCAAGCTATGCTAATTAAATCGACATCGAATCGTGATACAAACCGCAACTCGACTTACGAAACTTAGTTGTTATACGTGTGTGTGTGCCTTATGTGTCACTTGTGCGTTTTATTTATGTTGTGGAGAATCAATCGAAACGCAATCGAAACTCGAAATGCAATCGAACTCAATCGAAATCGAACTATGATAATTGGTAGAGAAGAGACAACGCGAGATATGAGTGGCTGGGACTGAAAGTAATTTGACTAGGAAACCCTATCGTATCGAACAGCTCGCAACCGAAATCGAAAATATAAAAACTCGTCGCACCAAACACTCGAAACGTGCAGCTGATTGATCAGGCTACCAGCCGATCGAACAGCCAGCCGAACGGACTGCTGTCCGATCGGACAGGCTGTCCGATCGAGCTGCCTGGCCGATCGGCCAGCACTTTCCTCTTTTGTCATCCTATAAATACCCCAGTCATTGTCATCTTTTCTACTTTTGGAAACCTCGGTCCGACCAGCTCGTGTTCTTCAACCTTTTCACAGATTCCTCTCGATTCCGGTAAGATTTCGTCCTAAATCTTGTACTTTCTTGATCTACACGCACTCCTACACCTTTCTACCTTTCAAATCTTAACTTTTAACCGTGAAATCGTCAAGATTCAAGTGTTCTAGGATGATGTCATCATGGGTTCTTGAAGAACTTCATGTTTTGGCCTCAATCCACCAAGAATAACTTGGATCTAGCCGATTTCCACATAAACAAACAAAGATCTTTCATAGATCTAAACATATAACCGGCAAAAAGGATTGAAAGATGGATATTCCAACTTTCTTTCAACTCTTTTTCACTCAATGCTTTCAAACCGATAGAAACGGAGCCTGTGCCGGCTTACAAATCACTCTGATGGTTGCTTGGCTCAAGATCCGGATTCTATCAACGAGGTCAACCGATTTCGGATTAAACAATAAACTCCGTTCTGAACAGTTCACCAGCCGGATTTGGGTGATTCCTACCCGACCAGGGGAACCAATTAAGGACGAGGGATCTATGGTTCGATTCGTTGTCAAAATACCTCAATAAAACGACAAACAAACAGAACAACCAAGTGTTAGACGAATAGGCTGATCAGGTCAGGATACTGACCGATCGGATTGCTGTCCGAACGGACAGCTAGCTGATCGGATAGTCAGCCGATCGACTGGCCAGCCGATCGGTTAACACATGGTCCCACACAATCAATTTATTTTGAAGACTAGTATTGAACGAATTGTCGTTCGATCGGATTACTCTTCGTATCATGAGATACTATACTTCAACACTTAATCGATTTTTCAACATGTTCGATGCACTAGGAGTGCCACCCGATCGAACAGCCGTCCGATCAGGTGACACCCTGCTGAGAACTCATCATGGTTGATCATGCATGTTGTCCGATCAAGCAGCATTAGTGCTATTCGATTGATCAACTAACTGATCCACCGTACCATACGTTGTATTCATTTAAAGTGGTTGACTATTGTTGACTTGCCAACCGATCGGTCAACAAGCCGTATCATTGCCTTACTTTACAATTCATTAAGTTTTTGACTTATTGACCTGTCCGATCGAACACCTGTCCGATCGAACACCTGTCTGGTCTCTTAAGATACCTAACCGATCGGGTTGCCGGCTGATCGAACTACCATCCGATCGATCGACCTGAAGGGTAAAGGTACTTAAATGTTTTCAAATGCTACAACGAAAACTTCAAAAGTCAAACCATCATACACAAACACATCCTTCCCAGAGGAAGAAACAATCCACTCGAACAGCCGTCCGATCGACCAGTTGTCCGACTCTCCAGCACTTGCTTTTCATTTTACGCGTCACTTATCGTTATGCTATCAAACTATTCAGGCTAACTTTACTCGCTAAGCGCTCCCTTCAATCCATCAACCGCTGTGAGTATACTCGATCCCTTTTTGCTTTAAGCACTTTTGGGTGTTACATACGTTACAACTATTCAAATCACATCAAACACACTACTCAATACTATTTGAACGCTAATCGTTAATGCATGTTATACGTGGCTTATGAATGCTTGTTTGTTATGTTTACACATGGAATGCTGTCTACCTGCCTTAGCAACGATAGTACTATAGTTTGGACTCAGCACCCGTTCACACGGGGGTTGTTAAGGACAATTACTTGCATGGATTACGGTGGTAATCATGTATTGCGAACTGCCTCGGGCAGTCAACCCGCAGTCATTGGTATCGATGGATCTATGTCGATAACTAACGTGCTTCATTTCACTATGTGTACGTGCTGCTTATGCGTAAATGAATTCGAACTCTATGTGCTATTATTAAACTTGTATGCTCACCTTTACATTATATGTATTGACTTTATTTTAACGTATGTGACAGGTGCTTAGGATGCACACTTGGTAGGAAAGTGAAGCTAGAATAAAGCTTTAGAGCCCAACAAATAGTTGTCTGTAGATATCGAATCAAGGGTCTCTAGAAGCAGATAAACAATTGCACTATTTAAATCTGAGTTGTCGGAACAGAATTAATTGCCTAGTTTTTATCAGTAATAATTCGTTTACTGTTTGAAACATGGTATGGGACATGTTATTTAATTGAATAGTAATGATAATTGTTATGGAAAACTTCTGGACAATCTGTTTCGCTCAGTGCCATGCCCCGATGATTCCGCCATTGGTTGGGGTGTGACAATCAAAACTTGTATACTTGCCAATACTTTTGTATTGACGTTATTTTAACGTATGTTGCAGGTTTAGTCGCAGTCTACATCAAATCAAGCTAGGAAGTCTAGAAACACACCTAAAATCTAGGTTGTCGGATTTGTATGGTTTGAGAGAACATGAAATTCGTGACAGCTTATGTGATTGTATTTGTTTATTAGTATAGGAGAATGAACGCATTAAATGTTGTCACAATTTAGTTGTAATGGATTCTCTTGAGCAATCTGATTCGCCTAGTGTCGCGCCCCGATGATTCCGCCATCGGTTGGGGTGTGACAATATATATGGGTGGGGTTCGACTACAAAGTTCAAATTTCCTAAAAAGTGTAAAAAGTCATAAAACACTATAATTTTAGCCATAAAACACATCTAAAACTTACGAATAACAGGGTGAAGATTATTAAAACACCATATTCAAACCTTAATAGTCCATAAAAACTTCAAACACACCATCGTAGAACTATGAATATAAAACACAACATGCTAATCAACATAAAACACAATAATGTTTGTCACTCCGTAATCAGAGCTTTTGTCACACCCCAACCGATGGCGGAAACATCGGAGTGAGACGAAAACGAGATTGCAAGAGACTTCATAACGACTATTACTGACAAGTATTTTAGTAACGATTTTCATTTCATACTAAAAGAAGTACATTGTTTCAAAGGAAATTACAACAAATTCAACAACAAAATATATTTTTAACTAAGTTCGTATCTAGTCCATCCTACTAGATTTCTTTTCAATCCAATCAACATCAAGCTCCTGCAATATATATTAAAATAACATGTCAACACAAAAGTATTTGATAGCATACAAGTTTGAGATACTAGCATATGTATAAAAAAGAATTTAACGGATTGACATTTTCGTGATAAGTTGTTCACCCATAAGTGTTCATACATAAGATTGATGCATGATTTTGAGATTGAACATTGTAAAAATCAAAAAGAGAATATTACCTGCTTTCTTCTCTTACAATCTTCTTCTTTCTTTTGGTTGAGAGAGAAATTAAAGGATTGACATTTTCGTGATAAGTTGTGAAGAAAATAAGATTTAAGAGGACACTTGCAAATGAGAAGATAAATTTTATAATCTGTAGAGACCAACTTTAAAATGCCAAAAAAAAAAAAGCAGAGAGGCTGGTGGTTGTGGGCTTCGGAGTTGGAGAGGCGGGTGGTACGATTGTAGCACAAGGTGGTTGTCGGTGGTGACGGTGAGTGCTATCTGAGATTGTGGTGGTGAGTTAGGTATTGCAGAAACTATAAAGGGGATATCACTTATTTGTATTGTAGTTTCGGTCCCTTAAGGGTATTATGGTCATTTAACCATAATCCAAACGTTGGACTAACAAAAGTTTGATGGAGGGACTTGATTGTGAGCAATCGACAACCATAAGGAGTTGATTCTTGGTTTTTATCAAATGAGGGCTAAAAGTGTGATTGGGTGTAAACCCCAAGGACCGAAATTGTACTTTACTCTAATTATAATATATATATAGGGTAAGGTTCATGCGAGAACCACCTTTATTGCGAGAACCGCGAGAACCAATGTGAACACAACCTAAAATAGCTAAAAAAAACCTAACCCCCCACCACCTCCCAAAAACCTAAACCCCCCCCCCCCCCCCCCCAAAAAAAAAAAAAACTAACCCCCCAAGAAAACCTAAAAAAAACAAACCCCCCCCCCAAGCTAAAATGCTAAAAAACTAACCCCCCCCCCCCCAAAAAAAAAAAAACACACACACACACACACAATTTTTTTTTTAATATTTTTTACATTAAAATCGCTACTTTTAGTAGCAATTTTTTTTGTGCTACTAAAAGTAGCGATTTTTTATAAAAAATATTAAAAAAATTTGTGTGTTTTTTACCCATTTTTAGGTATTTTTGGTTGTGTTCACATTGGTTCTCGCTGGTTCTCGCAATAAAGGGTGGTTCCTAAAGGATCCTTCTCCTATATATATATATACAGACATTTATATATATTTACACTTGTTTTTTTATTTTTTTATCTTTAAATAAAATAATAAAATTAATTATAATATATATATATATATATATAATAGACACACATTTTTTTGTTAAACTTTAGGTAATTATAATATATATAATATATAGACCCACATTTTTTGTTAAACGTTAGGTAAATTAAAAAAACTTACATGTGTATAAATGTAAAATTAAAACAAACTAGAACATTAATAACTAATACTAATATTGTTTAACAATGTAATTGAAACAATAATACAAAGTTCCATTAATTAGAGAGGACACAACTAAATTAAAATATGTTATAGAGATAAAATGTACAATTTGTATTTATTGTTACAAGAGTACTTATTATATATATTTATTATTTGAATCTGTTATAGTTTATGGTTAATATTATAAATAAACTTATTTATTTTATAAATAAAATAACTTATTAAACTAAACTCAAATGTGTGTGTATATATATACACTATTTTTTATGTGAAAAAATGTTGGTAATAGATGTTATAAATGAACTCATATATACATATACACACACATTTTTATTGATTGGTAAAAATAAAATTAAAAAACAAGTGTGTGTATATATATTAATATGTGTGTATATTGTATATTATAATTATAATAATTTTTTTATTTTTATTTAAAGGTAAAAAGAAACAAAAAAATAAATGGGTAAATTGCAAAAAATCGTCCCTGAAGTAATGATACATTTTAACTGGGTTGCGATTTGGATGGAAATGACAATCAAATCAAAACGTCAGGTGTATAGTTGCAAAAAAATGTTACTTTGCATTTAACACGCAAATAAGTCTAAACCCTAATGACATTTTAACATTTTACTCTATTCATTACAACATAATATGAATTCAGTATAGCTTAACAAACGTGAACCAATTGAACAATCAGTTTCTCACTTTATGTTTCTAAACGAGTAATGGATTAGTGATGCTCATAGTCTAAACTTTATGATTTAAATAGCAAACCCAAGTGTTGTGTTGTCGTGTCTAGTGGCGAAGCTTGACATTTCCGACCGGGGGTTGAAAACGTATATACCCAAAAATTTCTATAAAACAAGGGGTCGAAAACTTATGTACCAAAAAATTTCTATACGAAAACTACATACTCTCCACTACTGAGCGAAAAGTTCGGAGGGTCGGCCGCCCCCACTATCCTTCGCCCATGGTCGTGTCTGTCTCATATACGCAAAAACGGATAATATGTGAGTCCATGTCACGTATGTATTGAATAATATCGTGCAACAACCATACAAGATCCATTTGTAATGGTATACTAATAAAAAGTTGTTACACGAGTCCCCAGGGGCGAAGCATTGAAGGGTGCGGGGGGGGGGGGCACTCGAACTTTTCGCTTAGTAGCGTTATGTATGTACGTTTCGAATAGAATTTTTTAGGTATATACGTTTTCGACCCCCCGGTTTTATAAAAAAATTAGGTATATACTTTTAGGTCCGGTGACTTCCCATCCCCGGTGGAAATTTTCAAGTTTCGCCACTGCGAGTACCTCACACAGTTTCTCCATTTATTACCATAATATAAATTAGCAACATAAAGTTGCTTTATGTTGACTATGTATTGGGGGTCTTTCAAAAAATAATTGTTTTTTTCATTTTCAACACAAAAGTTTTTATCAATATGGCCGCGACGCAACGTGCGCATGTGTTTTTGCTAGTTGAATTAAAATATGATCACTAGCGAAAGTAGATATGCGACTGTGGAATCGTGCATCTGATGATGTAATTATTTTTTGACATGGCTATTTAGATGTAACTACTTTCTGAAATGACAACATTTGTGATCGTCTATTTGTGAATAATCTATGATCGTGTCATGAACAATGTACCATTGTTTCATATATTACATAAGTTCGTGGATCAGTTGTTAAGTTCGTGGATCAGTTGTTATTGTTTTAAGAATATTTACTTTGCTTTATAAAGAAATATCAAACCAAATTAAAAAGGTCGCCAACAATGTACCATTGTTTCATATATTAACCAAGTTCGTGGACCACTTTTTAGTGCATGATGAATATTTAATTTGCAATATAAAGAAATCTAAAACCAAATTAAAAAGGTCTCCAACTTGAAATCGAATCTATGATTAGGTTCAATGAATATTTAATTTCCTAGATGTCAAATGGTTCCATTATCCTTACTAATCCATCTGATTATGTGACATTCAGCCATAACTTTTTAATGTTTTTAATTATAAGACGTCCCACATACCTCTAAATAAACAAACCACTTATCATTGATTAAATGGAGAGAGAATCAACGCATTATACGAATAGTATAGTATAGTATAGTATAAACTAATTGAACATGTTTCCGTTAAAGGTCACAATCTAGTAAGTTCTGGAAAATATGTTCTTATTTCAGGGTTTGTCGACTGTCATGACTTGTCTACAATGTAAATGTCGCATCAAAGTGTGTTTCTTTTTAATTTGTAGAAAATATAAATTTAAGCTTCGATAAATCTCATATCTCATATTAATTCTTCTAATATTAAAGCTTAAACCATTTTCTATAAACAATTCTGTAATGACTATGTGTTACCAGGCCTTAAATTAGTTGGGACCAACAAAAGAATTAATAAAAAGAAGATCGAACAGGTAATGATCCTATAGGCAACCAGGAGAAGATTTTTTTTATTGATTATTTGGCCGTCATAGTATAATTGGAACTCTTACGCTTTTATACTTTTAAACATATAAATTCATGAAATATCGTTATGGAATTGTGAACAAAACTTTAATGGTTAATCAAACTTCACATCATTTGCTTAAGCTAATCGCGTTTAATTATGTTTTACTTATTTCACCGTGTGTTATTTATTAATCATGTCAATTGTGTCACTAAGAATAAATCATGGAATAGTTACTGGCGGTATCGTGGGCAATTATTATTTTTTGAAACATCACATTTGTTTTATTAAGTGATTTTACTCCAACTTCTTTTCATATTTTATTTGAACTACCACACCATATTTCCTATCGTCACATCCTTTCACATAATTGAAATAAACTTAGGGAAACATTAGTGTAAGTAACTATATTTGTTTCCAAATGTAGTTCAAGCATCAATAATAGAAGAACAATAATAGTCTATAATGTGATTGCGATTGCGATTGCGATTGCGATTGCGATTGCGATTGTGATTGTGATGCATTATATATTTGTTGGGCTAAGTGTTAGGTTTTTGAGCATATTAGGCCTTAGGGTATACTTTAACTTTTCTTAACTCCACTTAAGTGCCAAATCATCAATTTTTCCCCATTTTACTCCTAGGAAATGGTTTAGTCTCATTAACTTTATCTTTTTTTTTTGAAAGGTGAACTTCATTAACAACAAAAACGGGATATCTCCAAGCTAGAGATAACCACAAAACCAATACATCAAGTTATATCAAAGTTACACCAATCTTTCCAACCTATTCTACCCTTCTTCGATCGACTGTTAAACCAAAGGAAACTTAAGGATTTAACATCCGCCACGATCCTGGTGACACTTGAGTTAGCCTGGGCGAACACTACCTCGTTCCTGGTGGACCAAATCTTCCAACATGTTATCACACAAATACCGAACACCAAATTCTTCTTCCTGTTAGACACATTCAGATGGTTCACGATCTGCAAGACATCTTTCACCGAGAAGAGGAACAGCGGAGGAATTTTGAGCCACGAAGCAATACCACTCCAAACGCCATTAGCCTATAATTTAGTGGTTTAAAGGAGAGAATAATTAATTTAATCTCTTAACATCTGGTTAACATGTTAACATATGACCTCTTTAATATCTCTTAACACAAGGAATGATATGCAATACCGGTTAGCATGTCATGTGATCGTTAACACCTGATATGTTAGACTACACCCCATGACCTTACGGTTGATTGTGATGTGATTCGTAAAAGGAACTTACAATATCATAAACAACATGATACATTATCACCGATGGTTAATGACTTTGCGCCATCTGATAGCATAAGTAAAACAAAGGATGAGTTATTAAGTAGTTTATGCTCTTAAGCATTTGAAAAAAAAAAAATTGAATTATTTTCTTATGAAACATGCCACATTCTCTTATAACACTTTACACTTATCTACGCAACGTTATTTATCGGAGCTTCTACATCGCATGTACTAATTCAAAATCCACATGGTTACCCTTTTATAATTGTTGGTCTTGAAGCATTTTACATTTAGGGGTTGTTTGTTTACCTCTTAATGAGGCTTTTAATGGTTCAGATCTCTTACTAGTTTAGCACTTAATGGTTCAGACTGTTTGTTTCGTGAGCAGATGTCTGAATGGTTCAAACATTTGCCTCTGAATGGTTAAGTTTTATACAGAGTCTGAATGGTTAAGACCTCTAATCTGAATTGGTCAGAAATTTGTCTCTGAAGGGTTAAGCATTATACTGCCTCTTAATGGTTCAGACATTTTACTGGTTTAGCACTTAATGGTTCAGACCTCTTACTGGTTCAGCACTTAACTATTCAGAAGTTACCAAACAGCCCCTTACACATCATTCACTATCACATTTGGGGTTCATCATCTACTATTTTTCGTTCTAGTTATCCCTATTTTACCACATTCTTTTATGATTTTAGTTATTCACATGCATGTATCCTTTAACCCATTGTTCCCAAGTCCTTAACTCATTTCGCCATTTTAAGACTTTGTTGATAACATATTTTCCGGCACGTTTAAACATCTACAGTGTAATGTTGCTTTTAATGGGGTGGTTGAACGGGAAAACCGTCATTTGTCATAGATTGCTTAGCTTTATCTTTTTTGTGCACATCTATCTCATAAATTTTGGTATAATGTGTATATTACAAATTATTTTGCTCATAAAATATCTACCTTCTTCTAATCATGATCCTTTTCTCTCTATGAGTTTGTTATTATTATTATTTTTTTATCTAGAACTAAATATACATTACAACGAAATTTCAGGGCACCCTTATATCTATTCCTTGGGAGATCTGACCTGATAAACTCTCACACAAATTTGTTATGTGTATATTACTTGCATATGCTCTTAGTCACCATGGTTATTGTGTTACGACCCTCACACTCTCCATACATATACTTGCATCATGTTACATTCCGTGAGAATATATGTTCGAGCCCATCATTAACTCTTGATTTTGAGTATCCTCTTCCTACTTCCAAATGTTAATTCTTGGGGGTTCCACCCTCTGTGTTATCCTGTCACACCCCGATATTTCCAGCTCAGCCCGGTGGGGAGTATCGTGACGTAAGATTGATATCGTCATAGTCAAACATACACAGAATAACACAACGGAAGTCTTGGAATATAAAATATTATTACAAACCCAATGTCTTAAAATATCAAGTATTTATTATAGACGAGCTTGTAATAATAGATCCACAGGTGGATCTTTACAGAATGTATAAAATGAAGTTTAGCAGACTTTAAGGCATCTTTAAAGATTTGCAAGATCCTTTATTTCGACACCGAGCAGCTCCCAGCCTATTATGTGTAGTACTTGTCACTTAGTCTTTTGAAAATACGTCAGTTTTCACTGGTAAATACAATTAACTGACTCTTTTGAAAAGAGTTTATGAAAATTGATTTTAGGCACACAAGGCACAAAACTATTTATAACTTGGGACAATTTTTATATAAAATCTTGTATACAGATTTACATGTTTATCATACATATGGGCTCGGTATAGAAGCCGAAACATGATTAATCGACACACCACTTATAAAACCCACAGAGGAGTTATCCCCAACATGTGGGTATTTAGCATTTGCATCTGTCAGGTGTATGCCTACACCTCGTGCATAGGTCGTGGCAATTTTCAAATGAAATGAGCCGAGGATATCCAGGACACGGTCGTATTAACCCCCAATGTTTATGTTATCAAGCAAAACAGATTAAAATGGGTTATGCAATTTATTAATCACAATCCGATTAAATGATTCCATACCCGACCAAGTGGTATTATTATTATACCGTATCCAAAGCTCGTATAAGAGAAAATAAGTTAAAAGTATTTACCTGAGCTAATAGTTGATTCACAGCAAAATAACCCAGTCGTATCCAATCTAACTAAATGCAGGTAGCTTTTACCGGGTGGCTCTAGTCTGGAGTGATGGTAATATATAACCAATTCAGAATGCTAACGGTCTTATTTAAGTCGTAGACTTAGACCGGCTAGCTTAAAGTATCTAAAACGGTACGATACGCTATATTAAGCGATGACCATAATAGAATGTAATTTAGACCCAACAAGTACGAAAACTTGTATAATATGGGTAAACTAAGTACATTCTGGATTTTGAAGTATAAACGATAAGGTTAAACCCGTTTCGGCAAACTTACGTAAACTAGTTACGTAAACCGATCCGAACGCGTAAATGCATAACGGGCAACCAAATGAACCGTATACAAGTCCCATATGTTATTATGCTTAAAATGTGTTAATATATCAGTAAGATGTTAACATATATGCCCAAAAAGTATTTAAGACCAAATTAAGTCCCGTAAGGGTATTTTGGTCATTTTAATATTTATAAAAGAAGTTTTAAAGTAAACTGATATTCTGGTCTAAAACATTCAGTAAAAATATTTATTTTATGATGTTAAAACAGTAGGATATCATTAATATGTGTAATTTACCTTTTATGGCCAAACTATGCCCCGAAAGTGTATTTTGGTCATATCACATATGATTTTAAGGACATAATTGGAAGTCTGAGTTCATGACTTATACCTACTGTAAAAATATTAAAATTTATTTATAAATTCAGTAGGTAACAAGTCTTAGGTGTTAAATATGGTTTTAAACCACACGATGCACCTAATTAGCGTAAAAGTCGATAATTGACGATATTTAAGATGTTTATGTGATTATGAGATTTTGAACAACCTTGAATGTTTAAAATATTTTATGAGTTAAATGCCCGGATAGTCCCTGTGGTTTGCCCCCTTTTCATTTTAGTCCCTAACTTTTTAAAATTACACCTATAGTCCCCAACTTTTTCAATTTCGTTCCCGGATAGTCCCTGGCACGGATGGAGGTTAGGCTTTTCAGTTAAGTGAGCGTGAAATGACCTAAATACCCTTACTATTAAAAAAATAACATTTAAATCAATAACCACCTTAAATCCAAACACCCCTCTTCTTCCTCATATTCATCTTCAATCCAAACACAAATCTTCTTCTTCCAATTTGATTCGGTGTCCAAGGAGTCAGGAAAAAATAGACAATACCAGAAACACAATGTATCTAAATCTATCCATACACAAACATTTTAAACTTCACATGAATCACCAACAGTAAAACACACAAATTCTTATCTTTGCCGGCGAAGAGGTCGTAGGAGCCACCGGGACCGTAGAAGGACTTACCGATGCTCACGTCGAAGATGCGACCCTTGACGCTGATGTAGATGGGTTTTGATGGATCTGTGCCGTCGTATTGCTTTAACTGATCAAGTGTTAGCTCCATTAGTTTTTCAAGATTTTGGTGGGTTTGAGTCGTGTTTTAATGCTATCGATGTGGTTTTAGGGTTCTATAGTTGTATGGATAAAAAGTTTTAATAGCAAGGGCATTATAGTCATTTCACACCAACTTAACTGAGAAAACTAACCTTTATCCGTGCCAGGGACTATCCGGGAACGAAATTGCAAAAGTTGAGGACTATATCTGTAATTTTAGAAAGCTAGGGACTAAAGGTGAAAAAAGGGTAAACCACAGGGACTATCCGGGCATTTAACTCATATTTTATTAGTCAAAATGGCATTATCGTCAATTAAAGAATTTATACAAGAACTCTATGTTATGGTCAGTATCAAATCTGACCCAACATTCCAAAAATTCCTAAAAATGATATCTTAACAGTAGGTAATGAGTTTTGGTTCAAAATCCATGTTTAAACATGTATTATGCATAATAGCGTAATTTAGTTAATAAAAAGTTCTAATTTACGATATCATGCATAACATTGTTTTGAGACCAGAGAATCATGTCAAATTAATTTAGACATGCTTATATATCAGTACTTAACCTATTTGAATGTTCACATATTCAGAAATCTCATTTTTGGCTAAAAAGGGCATAACGGTCAAATATAAGCATAATAACGGAACCTAGCATATAATTCAGAATACTAATGACCAGGTAATATAACCTCAGAGGGTTATACTACAACATAATATGGTCCTAATGGAATCTTAAAACATAAAGGATTTAAGCTTAATCGGGCCAGAACTGAAAGTCAAAGCAAAAGTCAAGCTTTTGCGACTTTCGGTTGCAAACCGACCCTAAACTCAGAATTGTCGGGTTGAACATGCTTAGACATGTTCTAATAATATTTACCAAGTTATTTAAGTGATAAAACATGGTTCATAACTTCTACATTATCAGTTTTAATTATTTTATGAAAATCTGACTAGTTTGACTTTTTGACTAGTTACTTTGACCCGACAATTAACTAAGCAAACAAGAAAATTAGGAGGTGCCCTTTTAAGGAATTAACACCTACCTAATTATGGTCACATAGCCATATTCGCCTCGAACAATGGCTGGACCATTTGAGTTTAACCGAGAGTCAAAGCTATTTTACGTAATTTTGACTTTTCGGTTTTTAATTAAGAAAACTGAACTAAAGAGGGGACTAAGACACCTACAAAGGGTTCTAGCAATCTTTTCTACTAAAATGAGCTTTCTTTTTTTATCAGGAACCTCCGGAATGCTCAAGAAAAGCTCAAGCAATGAGAAAGAGTGTTGAGAATGAATGTGCAAGGATTCAAGGCAACCCAAGACCCCTATTTATAGTTTTTGAGAATTGATATGATGATGCCAAGTGTTTAGGGACATCTTATGAACATTCCAGGTGTCTTAAACATGTTTTAAAACCGTCAAAAATCCATGGTTTTCGAGTTTAATGGATTGGTAGTTTGTTTGGAGGCCAAGGAAGGAGAACTTGCACCTGTCCAAGAGATTCTGTCAAAATGAGGCCGTCACCACACGCGACAGCAAAGGGGGGTAGGCGGTCGCGAGACGCCACCACACAAAACTCCAGCAAACAAGTTTTAAACTTGTCACTTTCAGCCCATGTACCTTCTAATGTAATGTATCTTTCATTTTAGGCACTTTTAACCCTTCTAGTTGGTTTGTAGATGATCTAGAGAGTATAACCAAACACCGTTAGGTCCGGTTTCGTTAAACGATCACCGAAAACACTAGTTTCGTCTCGTTGATGTTTTTAACCCTTATTCTTGGGAATTTGCGTAAATAACACATAACGATATCGAAACCTCGTGAAATTTTTATCATATATTCCTGAGAGTATAATCGAACATTACGAAGTCCCGGTTCATTAAAAGGTCATTCAGAGGTAAGAATTAACATGTTGACACGTTTAACCCCTGCATCTTGTAAACTTTTGTTTACTTTCACAAATGGCTTCATATGTCCGACAATTTACTCGTTTAAGAATATATTCATCGCGTGTGGTCAATCAAAGGCACAGGTTTGGCATGTTGACACTTTTAGTCCCTCTATATTCATAGTTTTTGTTTTTGATGAAATTAGTCCTTCATAGTCAACTTTTGACTTTATTAGGGTTTATTACACATGTCAACACATCATTGGACACGATTTTACGAGGTGTTACATCCTCACCCCCTTAAAAGAAATCTCGACCCCGCGATTTACCGAAACAAGTGAGGGAACTTTTGTCGCATAGTGGAGTCAACCTCCCATGTATATTCAGGGCCGCTACGGGCATCCCATTTAACTTTTACAATTGCTACATGCTTCCTTCGGAGCTTTTTAACTTGTCGATCCTTGATCGATATAGGTCTTTCAATAAACCTCAGACTTTCATCAATTTGTACATCTTTATGAGACATTGCTAGCAATTTATCAGCTAGACATTTCTTTAAGTTACAGATGTGGAACACATTGTGAATTCCACTAAGCTCCTCAGGCAAGTTTAGCTTATAAGCTATACTGCCGACACATTCGATGACCTCGAATGGTCCTAAATATCCAGGTCTCGACTTGCCCTTTATACTGAAACGTATCGTACCCTTCCATGTTGGTATTTTCAATAGAGTCTTGTTCCCTACTTGGAACTTTAAAAGATCTGCGCCTATCTTTCGCATCGCCCTTTTGTCGATTACTGGAAGCTTTCAGATGATTATGGACTCATAATATCTTATCCATCGTCTTTTAGGACAGTCTCAGATTCTGATAATTGGGATTTCCCAACTCTTGCCCAACAAACGGGCGTTGACACTTTCTCCCATACAAGGTCTCTAATGGAGCAGCCTTGATGCTTATATAATACTGTTGGTTATAGGAGAACTTAATTAGGGTGAGATAGTCATTCCAACTACTACCCGAATCAATCTTAAGGAATTAACTACCCTCATGGTTAGTCGAACAAATCAGCGATCCTGGGCAGCTAATAACGATTCTTAATCGTTTCCTAGTTAGGTTGCAGTAATCAATGCACAAGCGTATTGCATCGTGCTTTCCTTTATCAACAATAATCGGAGCTCCTAAGACAAAGAGCTAGGTTGTACAAGCCTTTCTCTATAACTCATCTGATTGGCCCTCAGTTCTTCCATTTCCGTTGGTGTTAACCGATTTAGAGCTTCTGTAACAGATACGGCTCCTAATAGGATGTTAATCCTAACTCCACTTTGCCTCTCAGGAGGTAAACATGGTTGTTCGCCACTTGTGCCATGCAAATGACACATCTGTTTTACGAGTGCGTGGATGCCTTAAGTAGAGACGCCTACTTAGGAATTTCTATGATGGATATCTTCTTTGAATACCACTAGCTGACTTTAGTACTATATGACCATTGGAATATCTTAGTGGTTCCATGCATTAAACCTCCATACTGAACGCAATCTATGGAACACACTAGGATATGCCAATCCTCATATGGCACTTTTATCAATCATAGTTAGCACTTGCAGTTCATAGAAATCAATGAGAAAATAATTAAAATAACATATATTGTCGTACTCCATCTGGGGAAAGAGTACTTCTGAATTTTATGAATGAGGATTATTTGATGAGAATAGAAGGGAGGGTTTCTATGGTTTCGCTGGCAAGTTCTACCTTATGGGTAATATAAAAGTTTGCTAAACATATAGTCTATGAAAGACTTATTATTACCTGTATTAAAACAGGACACTTAGCAGAAATTATCATTGTTAAATGATAAGGAATGTACTTTATGACATCATGTACTGCCTCTTGGCATTCATCAGGTGAGTTTAGGCATTTCCTTTCTTAGCCCCTCTATATACTTAGCTGTACCTTCCTTGGCAGTTTTATGGCAGTTAGTTCTGATGTGGCCTTTCTTGCCACAGCCGAAACAGACTGCATTCTTTATGTCCCTACATTCATGGGACTGATGACCAGTTCCTTTGCATTTGGTCTTTGTTCTATTCGACACTATCCCCAATGTCTTTTATAGTAGTTCTTACATACAGGCTTCTTACTGAACTTTTATTGGATCATATTAAGCCAGTACTTGCTATTTTTCTTGTAAATCTGGGAGTTATCCTCCTCCTTTGGTTCATCCTTCACATTCGAAGTGTGAATAAAGCTCTTTTCATGAGCAATTGAATGTGGTTCTGAATGGAATTTGGATCGAGTAGCACTCGGCTCTTTGAACTGTTTCATGACCTTTTCCATGGCCTTTCCTACAACTGCGTCAAACACAGCTTGGAGATTAACTCCATTAATATTGAGGTTTATGTTTGTAGCATCATTAGCTTTCGTCGCATCATTAGTATCTCGACTGTTGTCTACCTCATCCGAGTTTGCCATACTCGAAGCTTGGTACTAAGTACCAAATTAAACAATTGTTAGTCATCATCCTGACGACCTGACATAGATTAGCCACGGCATAAAAAAAATCGTATAGGCTATTATGTTCCGAACATTCCTAATGAATGTTATTTAGAAAAATATCGTTTTTGCCTAGGTCACAAGAGAACCATCAATGGCATTTAAGGTTTGGACCGAGTCCAATACCTGTTTGACAGGGGATCACAATGTCACAACTATCTTTGTCATATAGATGATTATGAATAGCTCGATGGCTAGCCTTAAAGAACTTTTAATATATATATATATATATGGCACAGAGGCCCGTCACTAAGGACATAAAAGGATATGGCATAAAGCCTAGTCATGAAGGACATAAATAATCATATGGCGTGAAGGCCTTGTCACAAAGGACATTTAGATATGGCACAAAATGGCCTTGTCACAAGGACATTATAAGATATGGCACCAAAGGCCTGCCTCGGAGGACATTATAGAATCTGGCACAAAAGGCCTGGCACAAAGGATGTGAATATAAGGGTCCAAAGTGTCAACAATGGATAAATAGGCCCTACAATAACCCTACATGGTGTTTATAATCTTAAACGAATAAATCATGGATCATACGAAGAAGAAAATGAAAGAAAGTGAGGAATTACAAACTACAGGGGCTAAATGTGTCAACATGTTGAAAGTATACCTCTGAGTGACCTTTTGGCAAACTCGAAGCTTTGTAACGATAAAATATACTCACTAGAATATGTGATAAAAATTTCATAAAGTTTCGTTATCGTATGAGAAAGTTATGATCAAAACCGTGCACGAAGGGTTAAATGCGTCAACGTTGAAATTTGTGACTTTTCGGGTAAGCACAAAGTTAACCAAGGACCTAACCAAGTTTGTAGATGTCCTAAGGCCCTTAAAAATCAGGTTTGAGGGTCAAGAGTGCAAGAAAAATAGCCAAAACCACGTTTCAAAGGACCAAGGACTGAATTGTAAATAATGGAAACTTGTTTGGCTGGTTTCTCACTTGTACGCGCCCCGCAAAAGGGTCTTCGTGGCCCGCCTACGACCTGCCAGCGCAGAATAATGCGCAGGTGCCAGTTATCAGGTCTGAAACGATGATAAACAGTTGTCTTCTTATAGCAGAGGCTGCTCCAATGGTTTATCATGCAATAGGGGCACTTGGACACATCTGGTAACAATTGTAGACCCTTGTGGCATCATCTTTTGAGATCAAATTTGATATATGAGAACACCCATTGTTGCAACAATTTCACATTCACTTGCATTCTCAATTCTGGAGCTCTCTGGTCAGCAACAAGGATTCATTAGGCTTCCTAGTCGTGATTAGGACTCTTGTAAGTATTCTTAACTCTTTCTAATTTGTTTTAGCCTAGTTAATTAGCTAATACTCAAACCGTCGTAATTTAAGTTTGACTTCGAGATTAAATGAAATTTACCCAGTCATTTCTCAAATTGAAAGTACCTATAAGTAGGTATTTATGTGGGTAACAAACCCTTAAAAGGGTACTTTCAGATTCCCACTCTAACTATGGTAATTGTCGAGTCAAAGCTTACTTTAAAAAGTCAACAGAATGTTTATTTTCAAGTTTAAGCATAATTAGCAACGTAGGATACATGCAACCTGTTTGATCATTAAAATAACTTGGTAACTAATGTAAGAACATGTCCCAACATGTTCAACTCGACAATTTTCAGTTTAAACCCGGATCGAAACCGAAAGTCGCCTAAATTGACTTCTGCTTTGACTTTCAGTTCTGACCCGTTTATGCGTGTTTAAGTTCTGCCTTAGAGCTTATTTTGGACCAGGTTTCATATAAGTATAACTCTCTAAGATTATACAACTTGGTTCAATACTTATCCGATTCATATGCATGTTTCCGATTAATGCTTAAATGTTGACTATTATGCCCTTTTGACTATAAAACGTGATTTTTGAAAAAGTAAAAGAGTAGAAACCTTAGTCACTGATTTATAAACTTGCACCTAAAATTTGACATCAGTTTGAGGTCTAGATTAGGAGTTATGCTCATTAGCGTAATTTGAAAGCTTTATGTTACTTAAACGGCGTAATTAGCGTATAACCTATTTAAACCCACTTTATGATATCAAACTTTTTACCCACTGATGTAATATAATATTTTGGGATTTTTGAAGATTTTTATTTAATTTTTGGCTGAGCATAACATAGGTCTCTAAGTTTAATTCGGTTAATGCCGGTTTTGCCCTTTTTAGCGATAAAATGAGTTTTACAAATCCTTTTGACCCCAAACCTTTTTCTACTGATCTTTACTTGATAAATAAAATATTTTGAGCCTTATGGAATTATAAAAATATCAGCTTTCCTTTGAAAACCCGGAAAATGGCTCCAATCGCCTTTTTAAGCGTTTTTAACGCATAGTATGTACTAAAACTATATTAAACATATAAGGTTGATACCTACTGATATTTTTAGTATATTTTTATATAATAACAGTAAGTAAAAGTTTTTAAACTCAGGTTTCCAGTTTTGACCTTTTAGCTTTGTGAAATTACCAAAATACCCCTAGAATGCATAGTTCGGTTTTAAATGATAATTTTCACACATAGGTCATACCTTACTGTTATAACATATTAAATTAAGTGTATTTACTGAATAAATCAGACCTGTAACTCAGATTACTAATTAAACTCTTTTATAATCTTTTAAATGACCAAAATGCCCTTATGAGGCATAAGTTGAATTTAAATTCGTTTGGGGCATAATAGAAGATACCTTACTAATATCACAACATGTTTAAGGCATATTAACTCAGGGAACTTGCATATGACTCTTATGGTTACCCGTGACACCCTTTTCGCGTTCGGTTCGGTTTATGTAACTAGTTTGCATAAATTGACCGAAACGGGTCAAACCTTATCATCTTTGTCTCAAAATCCAGAATGTATTTAGTATACCCATATTAAACAAGTATTCAAACTTGTCGGGTCTAAATCACATTCTATCCGGTCTTCGCTTAATCGTGCGTTTGAACCGTATCGTCCTTAAAAGCTAACCGGTCTAAGCTTAGGCTTAAATAAAGACCCGTTAGAAATCTAATAGGTTATTATAAACCTTTGTTCCAGAATAGAAGAACCAGTAAAAGTTACCTTCACTCGCTAATTGTGATTTATACTTACAAAGGTAAATACTTTTAACTTATTTTCCCTATACGGGCTTGGGGTACGGTATATAAAATACCGCTTGGTCTGGCATTGAATCTTTAATCGAATAGAGGTTAAATCCTTGATATGCTACGTTTTAAAATGTTTTGTTTACTTAAAGCCTTTGGGGGGTTAATGACCATGTCCCGTATATCCTTGGCATCATCTTACGAGATGGCCACGACCTAAGCACGGGGTGTAGGCGTACACCCGTCAGTGCCTAACCAAATAATGTAGTGTGTCTATTAATCTTTATCCCGGTCTACGGATCGGGCTACTGAACGCATAAGTAACATGTAATTCACTTACAAGATTATATTCACATAATTATCCCAAGTTATAAAATGTTTTGTGCCAAGTGCATTCAAATCAAATTTTTTTAAACCTTTTCAAAATGAGTCAGTTAAATTGTATTTACCAGTGTAAACTGACGTATTTTCCAAAAGGTTAAGTGCAGGTACTACTCGTACTAGGCTGGCTGTCTTCTAGCGTCCTCAATAAGTCTCGCAAGCTTGGATGTCAATAAAACTGTTGAACAATATCTTCTTTTATTTTGATCCGCCTGTGGATCCGTTTCAACTATTTCGTGATATTTAATATTATAATTTATTAAAGTTGAAAATGAATCTATCTTTGCTTCCGCTGTGCATTTATATATTGTGTTGTTTGACTTTTGATGATATCAACTACGTCACGATACTCCCCACCGGGCCCACCGGTGACACGTGGAAATTAGGGGTGTGACAGGTTGGTATCAGAGCCAACACTGAGTGAATTAAACACTAGCATTTTGTGTTTAATCTCAGTTACACAATTGCACATTTCTCGAATTCTCGAGTCTAGACAAAGAACTTAGGAATTATCCAAATTGTTTTATTTCTAACTTTGTCTTATATTTTTGTCACGTTGTATCACTTGTTTGTTTTTGACAGGTTGACAAAATGCCACCAAGGATGAGGGGAAGAGGCAGTGGAAAAGGGTCATATGTCGCCCCAAATGACCATGAAGCCGGACCTTCGCACCGGCGAACACCATCTGATCCCAACAACCCGGGTCCTCAAGAGCCATGGAGGACCTACATTGAGCCTGCTAGGCGCTCAGTTTCACTGAGTACCTCCCCTTCTATTCCACACTCTTTCGGGCCTCATTCTGAAAATGAGCCCCACAACTCCCACCAGTCCTACATACCTCTTCAAGGACATAACTCACCTTTCGACCACCTCTCGCCTGTTTTTCAAGGCCAGTTTAACCCTGCCGACTACCTTGGAGCACCAGTGGGTTTTAACCCACTTGGACCCGAAGATTACTTTTCCGGTGGCAACCCGATGGATATAGATGAGGATACCGATCCTGTACCGCCACCATCCGGAACTCCGAACCACCCCATCGAAATATCGGATGGGTCACCTTTTATGGGATCACCATATAATGGTCCCGACAGCTACGAGGAGAGATTCTGATAGATTGACTGGGCGTTTACCCCCAGTTACCACAACTCTCCCCTGCACCACCAGCAGCAGCCACAGCAGCAGCAGAATCCTTCTGAGGATTCCCGACTTGTCGCGGTCACTCCACCGCCACCACCACCTCAGCTTTAGCCTCCCTCGCCCCCGAGGCAAAGGAGAACGACTGTGCGAATATCCACGTGAGGGGGAGTGCGCATCAGCACCCCTCCACTTTCAGGTGGCAGCCGATACTCGCCAGTTCACGAAGAACCAGAGATGGGAGAATCTTCACACCCTGTCTCAGAAGTAAACTCTGCGCCAGTCGCGCCACCACAACCACCATTGGGTTTTGGAGACCCAATCCCTGCTTACACTGGCGCGGCGGCATACAATCCCTTCGAGCAGCCGACCCACACAAATTACAACTTTACAGAAGATCCCTATTGGGTAGCTGCGAACTACAACGCTCTCCATCCGGAAGGTCCCTATGGAGGTCCCTGGACTACGGGACACCCGACCTATGGATACTCATCATATGGGTATCAGCAACTGCCGCCTCCTCAACCTCCGCATTATCAGCAACCACCGCAGACACCGGTGATGTCACCGCCACAATTTCAAGAAATCCTTCAAGGGATAAATGAGGTGCGACAAGAGGTGCGACATGAATTGCGGGAAGAACGTAGGCATAACCGAGGGATGTTCAAGAAAATGGTGGATTTGATCAAGGGAAAAATCAAGAAGGATCGTTAAATCCTTTGTTTGTTTGTTTATTTTAGTATTGTAATCATGTCCCTGCGAGGACATTTATTTCTGTACTCTGCCCCTGTGTGGGCATATTTCCTTTCTGTTCTGCCCCTGCGTGGGCATGTTTTTCTTTTTGACCCCTGCGTGGGTTTGTTTGTTAATTTGGCCCCTGCGTGGGCGTGTTATTTAAGTAAAAGTCCCGTTTAGGGCAAACTCGTACTAGTTTAATTTTAATTGGAATGGTTAGTTCAAATTTTTCATTTTTAAATTTTGTGCATGAATATAATATGTGAATAAATGAAAAATAACATTTTTCTTGATTTACCATTTTAATAAAACAATAAGAATCTTAAAAAGGTAAAACCTAGCTTTTATGTTATCATAAAATTTGGCCAATATGGTAAAACCTGTTTTAAAAAAATTCAAATCTCTGTTAACATCTGCAAACATGTTAACATTCTCGACTAATGTGATATGCAAAATCACACATGTCATCTTTGTGTTAAATTATCCAAATTCTTTATTATTATTTAAACATCCAGTTGTGATGTGATGCCTACGAGCTACAATTCTTGTCATATGAGACAAAAGGGCAGTCGTAGTTTATAGACTCCCTGCCAAGAAAGGTAATGAATTTTTATTCAAACCCTAGTAACTAAATCCTATAAGATCTAAATTATAATTTAGAAATTTGTCCACGTGACTAGGCCTATTATGCCAATAGTATATTTCATTCTAAAAGATTACTAGTAAAAATCCCGAATGAAATTATTGAATAAATTAACTAAAATGGCAATTAAAACCATGGTTAATAAATCGTCAAGAACGATAGTACTATTTAGGCTTATAAATAAACCTTGTCCTTATTTCTTTATGTAGCAATTAAGACTACATGGCCAAGTCAGAAGAAATAAACAGTCATTCAGCAGAAAACCCTGAAAATGCTAAAATACTGGTGACTGGTGCGGAGCTGCAAGCATTAGTAGAAAATGTTGTTACCAAAGCAATAAATAGGCAGTATAGTGAATCAAGCGGGACCCGAAGTAGGACCCGATCCGTACCACATTCCAAACCAAAAGTTCACTCGGAGGCTCATAGCAAACCGCCCTCTAAGAAAGATGAACCTAAGAAAGATGAGCTCAAGAAGGATGATGATCGACATTCATCTAATCACGACAGTGTTCCCTCAAAAAGGATGGTGTTTGATGCTAAACCACATACCAAGTCCTGTACTTACAAGTACTTTGTTTCTTGTAAACCCCGGGACTTCACCGGGGAGAAAGGAGCAATAGATTGTATGACTTGGTTGGATGAAATGGACACGGTTGTAGACATCAGCGGTTGTGCTGAAAGGGACGTAGTAAAATATGTATCCCAATCGTTTAAAGGAGAGGCACTGGCATGGTGGAAGTCTCTCATTCAAGCTGCCGGAAAGATCCCACTCTACAACTTGTCATGGGATCAGTTCGTTGCTCTCATTAAGGAGAATTATTGCCCGCAGCACGAAGTTGAAAGAATCGAATCAGATTTCTTATCATTGGTAATGAAGAATTTAGATTTCCAGGCTTACCTCACCAGTTTCAATACCCTATCTAGGCTGGTTCCGTACTTTGTAACCCCGGAACCTAAAAGGATTGCTCGCTTCATCGGGGGTTTAGCCCCAGAAATTAAAGCCAGTGTCAAGGCATCAAGGCCTGCTACCTTCAGATCAGCAGCCGATCTATCTCTATCTCTTACCTTAGACTTAGTCAGGTTGAGATCGCTCAGGAATTCAGACGAAGGTAAGAGGAAGCGTGAGGACGATACCTCACGAAGATCAGATAAAAAGCACCGAGGAAGTAACGACCACAAGAAAGGGTCGGGGCCTAAGAAAGACGGGCAACAATCTGGAGATAAGCCCAAATGTAAGGTTTGCAAGAAGAACCATTTTGGGAGGTGCCGACTTGAGTCGAAATCCCAGCCTCAGCCGAGGCCCTGTGGGATTTGTAGATCTTCAGAACATAAGACTCTGGAATGCAAAAAGCTGAAAGATGCAACATGTTACGGTTGCAATGAAAAAGGGCACATTAAGTCCAATTGCCCAAAGATCACCAAGAAAACCGAGGATGGGAAAAAGACCAATGCGAGGGTCTTCAAGATGGACGCAAAGGAAGCTGTTCAGGATGACAACGTGATCACAGGTACTTTTCTCATAAATGATGTTTATGCTAGAGTATTGTTTGATTCTGGAGCAGATAAGTCTTTTGTGGATAATAAGTTTTGTGAGTTGTGTGAAATTACCTGTAAAAGCCTTAAGCGTGAAATATGAGGTGGAATTAGCTGATGGTACCATAGAAACCGCCTCAACTGTGTTAGATGGATGTGTTATATCCATTAGGAATCACTCTTTTCCTTTGTCCTTACTTCCCTTTAAGCTAGCCGGTTTTGATATAGTTATAGGTATGGATTGGTTATCGCATAACCAAGCCCAGATTGTGTGCAACAGAAAGCAAGTGGTAGTCAAAACTCCATCTGGTGAGTCACTTACCATTCAGGGGGATACCCAGCATGGATTGCCTGAGCAAGTGTCCATGCTCAAGGCATCTAGATGCTTGAAGAAGGGTTGTGTTATTTATATGGCACAGGTTACTATTGATGAGCAGAAACCCAAGATTGAAGACATCCCTGTCATTTCAGAATATCCTGAAGTTTTTCCCGAAGAACTACCTGGTTTACCACCAGATAGGCAAGTGGAATTCCGAAATGACATCATCCCGGGTGCAGCACCAGTAGCGAGAGCACCTTATAGGTTGGCACCTACAGAGATGAAGGAGTTAAGGACACAATTAGATGATCTGCTAGCCAAAGGTTTCATTAGACCCAGTTCATCTCCTTGGGGAGCGCCGATCTTGTTTGTCAAGAAGAAGGATGGATCGATGCGTCTGTGCATCGATTACCGTGAGCTTAATAAGGTCACTATCAAGAATAGGTATCCTTTGCCCAGGATCGACGATCTGTTCGACCAGTTGCAAGGGGTAAGCTACTTCTCTAAGATCGACTTGAGGTCAGGCTATCATCAGTTGAAGGTCAAAGATGAAGATGTGCACAAGAGTGCATTTAGGACTCGTTATGGTCATTACGAGTTCCTAGTGATGCCTTTTGGGCTCACTAATGCACCGGCCGCATTCATGGATCTCATGAATCGCGTCTGCAAGCCTTACTTAGATAAATTTGTCATCGTCTTCATTGACGACATTCTCATTTACTCGAAGAGCCAAGCTGACCACGAGAAACACCTTCGTTGTATTCTTAAACTTCTACATCATGAGAAACTCTACGCCAAATTTTCGAAGTGTGAATTTTGGCTTCGGGAAGTCCAATTCCTTGGACATGTGGTTAGTGAGCGTGGTATCCAAGTAGATCCCGCTAAGGTAGAAGCAGTTATGAATTGGAAAGAGCCAAAGACGCCAACTGAGATTCGCAGTTTTCTGGGTTTAGCAGGATACTATAGGCGATTTATCGAAAACTTCTCAAGGATTGCTGCGCCCCTAACTTCGTTGACACGCAAAAAGGTTAAGTTTGATTGGGGCCCTAAGCAGCAGGAATCCTTTGACATTCTTAAGAAAAAGTTGAGCAATGCACCAGTGTTAACATTGCCCGATGGTATAGAAGAATTTGTGGTGTATTGTGATGCATCCTACACTGGTATGGGCTGTGTACTCATGCAGAAAGGCAAAGTTATTGCCTACGCTTCACGACAGCTAAAGGTGCACGAGAAGAACTACACCACCCATGACTTGGAGCTGGGTGCCGTTGTATTTGCATTAAAACTATGGAGGCATTACTTGTATGGAACCAAGTGTGTGATCTATTCAGATCACAAGAGCCTTCAACACTTGTTCAATCAGAAGGACTTGAACATGAGGCAGCGACGCTGGATGGAAACTCTAAATGATTATGATTGTGAGATAAGGTACCATCCAGGCAAGGCAAATGTAGTTGCTGACGCCTTAAGCAGGAAGGAAAGGGTGAAACCGATAAGAATCAATGCCAAGAGCATTGAAATAAAGAATAGTTTGAACGAAAGGGTGCGAGCTGCCCAGAAGGAAGTTGTGTTGGAAGCTAACTATCCTGAAGAAAAGCTAGGAGTAACTGAGGAGCAGTTATCCTATGACAAGGACGGAATGCTAAGATTGAATGGACGAATATGGGTTCCAGTCTATGGAGGACTTCGGGATGTTATCCTCCAGGAAGCCCACAATTCCAAATATTCTGTTCATCCTGGGGCTGATAAGATGTACCAGGATTTAAAGGCGAACTACTGGTGGATAGGCTTGAAAAAGTCTGTAGCCGCCTATGTAGCTAAATGTATGACGTGTGCGCAAGTCAAAGCTGAGCATCAGAAGCCGTCAGGTTTGCTACAACAGCCTGAAATTCCCACATGGAAGTGGGAGATGGTGACAATGGATTTCATCACCAAATTGCCAAAGACGAGAAAGGGAAACGATACTATATGGGTCATAGTAGATAGGCTAACCAAGTCAGCACATTTCCTTCCCATTAAGGAAACTTACAGCTCCGACATGTTAGCTCAATTGTATGTAGATAAGATTGTAGCTCTGCATGGTGTACCAGTGTCGATTATCTCCGACCGAGATACGAGATACACCTCTCATTTTTGGAAGAGTTTCCAATAGTCTTTGGGCACGCACTTAAACTTTAGTACGGCTTACCATCCACAGACGGACGGACAGAGTGAGCGTACCATCCAAACGCTGGAAGACATGCTTCGAGCATGTGTGATTGATTTAGGTGGCAGTTGGGATAACCACCTACCATTGATCGAGTTCTCCTATAATAATAGCTACCATACTAGTATTAAGGCTGCGCCTTTTGAGGCATTATATGGTAGAAAATGCAGAACCCCTATATGCTGGGCGGAAGTAAGAGAAGTTCAATTATCAGGACCTGAGTTAGTCTTTGAAACGACGGACAAGATTGTCCAAATTCGTGACTGTCTCAAAGCTGCCCAAGATAGGCAAAAGAGCTACGCAGATCCAAAGCGTAAATCTTTTCACTTCGAAGTAGGTGACAAAGTATTGCTTAAAGTATCACCCTGGAAGGGAGTGATGCGATTTGGTAAGAAAGGCAAGCTAAGCCCGAGATACATAGGACCTTTTGAGGTTATCGAACGTGTCGGGTCAGTTGCCTATAAGTTAAACTTACCTGAACAGCTCAGTAGTATACATAATGTATTCCACATCTGCAATCTGAAGAAGTGTTTCGCTAATGAATCACTGGTCATACCACATACGGATGTACATATAGATGAGAGCTTGAAATTTGTGGAGAAACCATTGTCGATTGAGGATCAACAGGTAAAGAAGCTTCGAAGGAAGCATGTGCCTATTGTAAAGGTCAAATGGGATGCCCGTAGAGGTCCCGAATACACATGGGAGGTAGAATCCACGATGAAAGAAAAATACCCTCACTTGTTTCAGTAAATCTTGAGGTTGAGATTTCTTTTAAGGGGGTGAGAATGTAACACCTCAAAAATTTACGTCCAATAATGTATTGACACGTGTCATAAGCTTTGAATATGAGAAAAAGTACTTTAGAGGGACTAAAGTTGACAAACAGTGAAACTATGTGAATATAAGGGTCCAAAGTGTCAACAATGGATAAATAGGCCCTACAATAACCCTACATGGTGTTTATAATCTTAAACGAATAAATCATGGATCATATGAAGAAGAAAATGAAAGAAAGTGAGGATTTACAAACTACAGGGGCTAAATGTGTCAACATGTTGAAAGTATACCTCTGAGTGACCTTTTGTCAAACTCGAAGCTTTGTAACGATAAAATATACTCACTATAATATGTGATAAAAATTTCATAAAGTTTCGTTATCGTATGAGAAAGTTATGATCAAAACCGTGCACGAAGGGTTAAATGCGTCAACGTTGAAATTTGTGACTTTTCGGGTAAGCACAAAGTTAACCAAGGACCTAACCAAGTTTGTAGATGTCCTAAGGCCCTTAAAAATCAGGTTTGAGGGTCAAGAGTGCAAGAAAAATAGCCAAAACCACGTTTCAAAGGACCAAGGACTGAATTGTAAATAATGGAAACTTGTTTGGCTGGTTTCTCACTTGTACGCGCCCCGCAAAAGGGTCTTCGTGGCCCGCCTACGACCTGCCAGCGCAGAATAATGCGCAGGTGCCAGTTATCAGGTCTGAAACGATGATAAACAGTTGTCTTCTTATAGCAGAGGCTGCTCCAATGGTTTATCATGCAATAGGGGCACTTGGACACATCTGGTAACAATTGTAGACCCTTGTGGCATCATCTTTTGAGATCAAATTTGATATATGAGAACACCCATTGTTGCAACAATTTCACATTCACTTGCATTCTCAATTCTGGAGCTCTCTGGTCAGCAACAAGGATTCATTAGGCTTCCTAGTCGTGATTAGGACTCTTGTAAGTATTCTTAACTCTTTCTAATTTGTTTTAGCCTAGTTAATTAGCTAATACTCAAACCGTCGTAATTTAAGTTTGACTTCGAGATTAAATGAAATTTACCCAGTCATTTCTCAAATTGAAAGTACCTATAAGTAGGTATTTATGTGGGTAACAAACCCTTAAAAGGGTACTTTCAGATTCCCACTCTAACTATGGTAATTGTCGAGTCAATGCTTACTTTAAAAAGTCAACAGAATGTTTATTTTCAAGTTTAAGCATAATTAGCAACGTAGGATACATGCAACCTGTTTGATCATTAAAATAACTTGGTAACTAATGTAAGAACATGTCCCAACATGTTCAACTCGACAATTTTCAGTTTAAACCCGGATCGAAACCGAAAGTCGCCTAAATTGACTTCTGCTTTGACTTTCAGTTCTGACCCGTTTATGCGTGTTTAAGTTCTGCCTTAGAGCTTATTTTGGACCAGGTTTCATATAAGTATAACTCTCTGAGATTATACAACTTGGTTCAATACTTATCCGATTCATATGCATGTTTCCGATTAATGCTTAAATGTTGACTATTATGCCCTTTTGACTATAAAACGTGATTTTTGAAAAAGTAAAAGAGTAGAAACCTTAGTCACTGATTTATAAACTTGCACCTAAAATTTGACATCAGTTTGAGGTCTAGATTAGGAGTTATGCTCATTAGCGTAATTTGAAAGCTTTATGTTACTTAAACGGCGTAATTAGCGTATAACCTATTTAAACCCACTTTATGATATCAACTTTTTACCCACTGATGTAATATAATATTTTGGGATTTTTGAAGATTTTTATTTAATTTTTGGCTGAGCATAACATAGGTCTCTAAGTTTAATTCGGTTAATGCCGGTTTTGCCCTTTTTAGCGATAAAATGAGTTTTACAAATCCTTTTGACCCCAAACCTTTTTCTACTGATCTTTACTTGATAAATAAAATATTTTGAGCCTTATGGAATTATAAAAATATCAGCTTTCCTTTGAAAACCCGGAAAATGGCTCCAATCGCCTTTTTAAGCGTTTTTAACGCATAGTATGTACTAAAACTATATTAAACATATAAGGTTGATACCTACTGATATTTTTAGTATATTTTTATATAATAACAGTAAGTAAAAGTTTTTAAACTCAGGTTTCCAGTTTTGACCTTTTAGCTTTGTGAAATTACCAAAATACCCCTAGAATGCATAGTTCGGTTTTAAATGATAATTTTCACACATAGGTCATACCTTACTGTTATAACATATTAAATTAAGTGTATTTACTGAATAAATCAGACCTGTAACTCAGATTACTAATTAAACTCTTTTATAATCTTTTAAATGACCAAAATGCCCTTATGAGGCATAAGTTGAATTTAAATTCGTTTGGGGCATAATAGAAGATACCTTACTGATATCACAACATGTTTAAGGAATATTAACTCAGGGAACTTGCATATGACTCTTATGGTTACCCGTGACACCCTTTTCGCGTTCGGTTCGGTTTATGTAACTAGTTTGCATAAATTGACCGAAACGGGTCAAACCTTATCATCTTTGTCTCAAAATCCAGAATGTATTTAGTATACCCATATTAAACAAGTATTCAAACTTGTCGGGTCTAAATCACATTCTATCCGGTCTTCGCTTAATCGTGCGTTTGAACCGTATCGTCCTTAAAAGCTAACCGGTCTAAGCTTAGGCTTAAATAAAGACCCGTTAGAAATCTAATAGGTTATTATAAACCTTTGTTCCAGAATAGAAGAACCAGTAAAAGCTACCTTCACTCGCTAATTGTGATTTATACTTACAAAGGTAAATACTTTTAACTTATTTTCCCTATACGGGCTTGGGGTACGGTATATAAAATACCGCTTGGTCCGGCATTGAATCTTTAATCGAATAGAGGTTAAATCCTTGATATGCTACGTTTTGAAATGTTTTGTTTGCTTAAAGCCTTTGGGGGGTTAATGACCATGTCCCGGATATCCTTGGCATCATCTTACGAGATGGCCACGACCTAAGCACGGGGTGTAGGCGTACACCCGTCAGTGCCTAACCAAATAATGTGGTGTGTCTATTAATCTTTAACCCGGTCTACGGATCGGGCTACTGAACGCATAAGTAACATGTAATTCACTTACAAGATTATATTCACATAATTATCCCAAGTTATAAAATGTTTTGTGCCAAGTGCATTCAAATCAAATTTTTTTAAACCTTTTCAAAATGAGTCAGTTAAATTGTATTTACCAGTGTAAACTGACGTATTTTCCAAAAGGTTAAGTGCAGGTACTACTCGTACTAGGCTGGCTGTCTTCTAGCGTCCTCAATAAGTCTCGCAAGCTTGGATGTCAATAAAACTGTTGAACAATATCTTCTTTTATTTTGATCCGCCTGTGGATCCGTTTCAACTATATCGTGATATTTAATATTACAATTTATTAAAGTTGAAAATGAATCTATCTTTGCTTCCGCTGTGCATTTATATATTGTGTTGCTTGACTTATGATGATATCAACTACGTCACGATACTCCCCACCGGGCCCACCGGTGACACGTGAAAATTAGGGGTGTGACAATCATATAGACTGCGAAACTTGGGCATAGCTTTCCACTTTGGACAGGGAACCATAATGGTCACAACTGTCATTGTCTCAAATGGACGATATAATGTAGCCCGTAGATGAGACATTACTAGGAATGTTTAGTATGATTAAGATGTTGACGAGATTAGTCATGATCGCATGGATCATATAGACTATTAGGTTTGGGTATAACCCATCACTTCAAACAAGGAATCACAAAGACCACCTCTATCTTTGTCTTATCGACAATAGAGTAAAGTATAGCCCGTAGGCATTTCATCACTAGGGATGTTAATATTATGATCATCATACTGATGATATTAGTCAGGATCACAATGATCATATAGACTATGAGATTTGAGCATAGCTCACCCCCTTGGGCAAAGAATCATAAAAGATTACAATTGTCTTGTCACAATTGGACAATATAATATAGCCCGTAGGCAAAACATCATTAAGGATGTTAAATTTAATCATTATATTGATAATTTTAGTCATGATCGCATTGATTGTATAGACTATTAGGCTTGAGCATAGCTCACTACCTTGGACAGGGGATCATAAAGATCACAATGTCAATGTCTCAAATGGGCAATATGTTATAGCCCGTAGGCAAAACATCTTTAAAGATGTTAAATAATATGATCATCATATCAGATGATATTAGTCATGATCGCATTGATCATATAGACTATTAGGCTTGAGCATAGCTCACTACCTTGGACAGGGGATCATAAAGATCACAATGTCAATGTCTCAAATGGACAATATGTTATAGCCCGTAGGCAAAACATCTTTAAAGATGTTAAATAATATGATCATCATATCAGATGATATTAGTCATGATCGCATTGATCATATAGACTACTATGTTTGGACACAGTCCAATATTTTTAGACAGGGTGTCGCAGACCACAACTGTCGTTGTCTTTATTGGACAACAAGTATAGCCCGTAGGAACTTCACCACTAATGGATGTTTATGGTATGATCATCACATTGATGATACTTGCCATGATCTACTTTGATCATATAGGCTTTAAGGCTTGGACGTAATCCAATACCTTGACGGCTGGTGTGGTTTCTCAAGCCACACTGCCAGGAGTGTTAACATGTTCTTAGATGTTAACAAAGATTAATTATCTTAAGAGGGTTTTACCATCATAGCCATGTTCATAGACATATAGGCTAGGTTATACCATTAAGAGGATCTTTTGAAATTATTTAGCTGATCGATAAAGTTTGAGTAAAATTGAAACTATCATTTGATAAAGGACGAAATGAATACCTATATAAAATTTTCAAAACTTTCCATAAATCTTTAGGAATTTACAATAGTGCCTTAATCAACACTTTTAGTAATTCATGTCCACACAGGGACTTTACAGCAACTCTAGTCCATGCAGGGACTAAAAGGAAAATATAAGTCCGTATAGGAACTATAAGATATGTCCGCATTGGGATTATTATGATATAACATGTCCATGAAGGAACGTTATTAAACAATTGTCCTCGCAGGGACTTTAAGTTGAAAGATACGTCCTCATTGGGACTTATGAATGAAACAATATGTCCTTGAAAGGACTATAATAAAATATCATGTCCACAAGGGATTTTAATGGAATAATATGTCCATAAAGGAACTTTGATGAATCAGCATGTCCATAAAGGGACTACGATGAAATAATATGTCCTTGAAAGGACTATAATGAATTATTATGTCCTCCAGGGGACTTTGATGAAATAATGTCTACAAAAAGATTTTTAATGAAATAATATGCCCATGGAAGGACTAGGATGGATTATAATGTCCATGAAAGGACTATATTGAAATACCAAGTCCACGAAGGGACTATTTTAAAATATTGTATCCACAAAGGGATTTTAATGAAATCACACGTCCATGAAAGGACTATATTGAAATAGCATGCCCACCGAGGGACTTTATTGAAATATAATGTCCATGAAGGGACTGTATTGAAATATAATGTCCACGAAGGGACTAAATAGCAAATGCCCATACAGGGTCTTAAGTTGAAAGATATGTCCACACATGGACTATATAGAAGAGATAGGTCCTTATATGGACTTTAAAGGATAATGAATATTATGAAAGAAGGATTCTCTAACGCCTTCCTTACTTCATTTCGATTGTTTCTCTTCTTTGTTTACCATATACGGTAGGGACAATGAAGCCTTCAGTGAATAAAGTAATTATTCCAATCAGGATCCGTTATAGAAGTAGAATTCAAGGATTCTATGGTTAAAGAATGATATAGATCACAGATTGGGTTTTGACTGATACAATCCAAATATGGTATTTGAAAACTTGAAGGTAAGAAATAGGGATCATTAGGATCCACTGGTATTATTTTCAATACGGGAGCCTCAGGGACCACCTAGTATGGACTCCACTGGCACAGACTTCAAAATTTTGAGCCTCAGGGACGTGCGGTATGGACTCGGAAGTCTGATTACAAGTTTCAATAGGTTTGGTTTTGGGAATGAATCCATAAGGGTCTTCCTCCAAACCGGTCGCACGCTTATCCTGGCCGTGATACGAAGCTTGGCATTCCTTGGCTTCGGATGAGGAGAATCTCCATCAATGGCTTCCTTGCTTGGCGACATATTCAAAATACATAAAATCGAAAACAATGTTTACTTAATAGGGACGGGAGCATTCCTATGTTAAGTCTAGACTCAAAAGGTCTAAGGAATATGCTACTGTGTCATTTGAGATTAAACACTAAGGGCTAGCGTTTAATTCACTCAAACGTTGGCTCTGATACCAACCTGTCACACCCCGATATTTCCAGCTCAGCCCGGTGGGCCCGGTGGGGAGTATCGTGAAGTAAGATTGATATCGTCATAATCAAACATACACAGGATAGCACAGCGGAAGTCTTGGAATATAAAATATTATTACAAACCCAATGTCTTAAAATATCAAGTATTTATTATAGACGAGCTTGTAATAATAGATCCACATGTGGATCTTTAAAGAATGTATAAAATGAAGTTTAGCAGACTTTAAGGCATCTTAAAGGATTTGCAAGATCCTTTATTTCGACACCGAGCAGCTCCCAGCCTATTATGTGTAGTACCTGTCACTTAGTCTTTTGAAAATACGTCACTTTTCACTGGTAAATACAATTAACTGACTCTATTGAAAAGAGTTTATAAAAATTGATTTTAGGCGCACAAGGCACAAAACCATTTATAACTTGGGACAATTTTTATACAAAATCTTGTATACAGATTTACATGTTTGTCATACATATGGGCTCGGTATAGAAGCCGAAACATGATTAATTGACACACCACTTATAAAACCCACAGAGGAGTTATCCCCAACATGTGGGTATTTAGCATTTGCATCTGTCAGGTGTATGCCTACACCTCGTGCATAGGCCATGGCCATTTTCAAATGAAATGAGCCGAGGATATCCAGGACACGGTCATGTTATCAATCAAAACAGATTAAAACGGGTTATGCAATTTATTAATCACAATCCGATTAAATGATTCCATACCCAACCAAGCGGTATTATTATTATACCGTATCCCAAGCCCGTATAAGGGGAAATAAGTTAAAAGTATTTACCTGAGCTAATACTTGATTCACAGACAAATAACTCTGCCGTATCCAATCTAACTAAATGCAGGTAGCTTTTACCGGGTGGCTCTAGTCTGGAGTGATGGTAATATATAACCAATTCAGAATGCTAACGGTCTTATTTAAGTCGTAGACTTAGATCGGCTAGCTTAAAGTATCTAAAACGGTACGATACGCTATATTAAGCGATGACCATAATAGAATGTAATTTAGACCCAAAAGTACGAAGACTTGTATAATATGGGTAAACTAAGTACATTCTGGATTTTGAAGTATAAACGATAAGGTTAAACCCGCTTCGGCAAACTTACGTAAACTAGTTACGTAAACCGATCCGAACGCGTAAATGCATAACGGGCAACCAAATGAACCATATACAAGTCCCATATGTTATTATGCTTAAAATGTGTTAATACATCAATAGGATGTTAACATATATGCCCAAAAACTATTTAAGACCAAATTAAGTCCCGTAAAGGTATTTTAGTCATTTTAATATTTATAAAGAGATTTTAAAGTAAACTGATATTCTGGTCTAAAACATTCAGTAAAAATATTTATTTTATGATGTTAAAACAGTAGGATATCATTTATATGTGTATTTTACCATTTATGGCCAAACTATTCCCCGAAAGGGTATTTTGGTCATTTCACATATGATTTTAAGGACATAATTGGAAGTCTGAGTTCATGACTTATACCTACTGTAAAAATATTAAAATTTATTTATAAATTCAGTAGGTAACAAGTCGTAGGTGTTAAATATGGTTTTAAACCACACTATGCATTTAATTAGCGTAAAAGTCGATAATTGACGATATTTAAGATGTTTATGTGATTCTGAGATTTTGAACAGCCTTGAATGTTTAAAATATTTTATTTTTCATATCAAATCAGTAGGAAAAGGTTTGTCTTTCTAATCATATGTAAATCACATTTTATTAGTCAAAAGGGCATTATCGTCAATTAAAGAATTTATACAAGAACTCATGTTATGGTCAGTATCAAATCTGAACCAACATTCCAAAAATTCCTAAAAATGATATCTTAACAGTAGGTAATGAGTTTTGGTTCAAAATCCATGTTTAAACATGTATTATGCATAATAGCGTAATTTAATTAATAAAAAGTTCTAATTTACGATATCATGCATAACATTGTTTTGAGACCAGAGAATCATGTCAAATTAATTTAGACATGCTTATATATCAGTACTTAACCTATTTGAATGTTCACATATTCAGAAATCTCATTTTTGGCTAAAAAGGGCATAACGGTCAAATATAAGCATAATAACGGAAACTAGCATATAATTCAGAATACTATTGACCAGGTAATATAACCTCAGAGGGTTATACTACAACATAATATGGTCCTAATGGAAACTTAAAACATAAAGGATTTAAGCTTAATCGGGCCAGAACTGAAAGTCAAAGCAAAAGTCAAGCTTTTGCGACTTTCGGTTGCAAACCGACCCTAAACTCAGAATTGTCGGGTTGAACATGCTTAGACATGTTCTAATAATATTTACCTAGTTATTTAAATGATAAAACATGGTTCATAACTTCTACATTATCAGTTTTAATTATTTTATGAAAATCTGACTAGTTTGACTTTTTGACTAGTTAGTTTGAGCCGACAATTAACTAAGCAAACAAGAAAATTAGGAGGTGCCCTTTTAAGGAATTAACACCTACCTAATTATGGTCACATAGCCATATTCGCCTTGAACATTGGCTAGACCATTTGAGTTTAACCGAGAGTCAAAGCTATTTTACGTAATTTTGACTTTTTGGTTTTTAATTAAGAAAACTGAACTAAAGAGGGGACTAAGACACTTACAAAGGGTTCTTGCAATCTTTTCTACTAAAATGAGCTTCCTTTTTTATCAGGAACCTCCAGAATGCTCAAGAAAAGCTCAAGAAAAGCTCAAGCAATGAGAAAGAGTGTTGAGAATGAAGGTGCAAGGATTCAAGGCAACCCAAGACCCCTATTTATAGTTTTTGAGAATTGATATGATGATGCCAAGTGTTTAGGGACATCTTAGGATCATTCCAGGTGTCTTAAACAAGTTTTAGAACCATAAAAAATCCATGGTTTTCGAGTTTAATGGATTGATAGTTTGTTTGGAGGCCAAGGAAGAAGAGCTTGCAGCTGTCCAAGAGATTCTGTCAAAATGAGGCCGTCGCCACACGTGACGGCAAAGGGGGGTAGGCGGTCGCGCGACGCCACCACACAAAACTCCAGCTAACAAGTTTTAAACTTGTCACTTTCAGTCCATGTACCTTCTAATGTAATGTATCTTTCATTTTAGGAACTTTTAACCCTTCTAGTTGGTTTGTAGTTGATCTAGAGAGTATATCCAAACACCGTTAGGTCCGGTTTCGTTAAATGATCACCAAAACACTAGTTTCGTCTCGTTGATGCTTTTAATCCTTATTCTTGGGAATTTGCGTAAATAACACATAACGATTTCGAAACCTCGTGAAATTTTTATCATATTTTCTTGAGAGTATAATCGAACATTACGAAGTCCTGGGTTCGTTAAAAGGTCACTCAGAGGTAAGAATTAACATGTTGACACGTTTAACCACTGCATCTTGTAAACTTTTGTTTACTTTCACAAATGGCTTCATACGTCCGACAATTTACTCGTTTAAGAATATATTCATTGCGTGTGGTCAATCAGAGGCACAGGTTTGGCATGTTGACACTTTTAGTCCCTCTATATTCATAGTTTTTGTTTTTGACGAAATTAGTCCCTCATAGTCAACGTTTGACTTTATTAGGGTTTATTACACGTGTTAACACATCATTGGACACGATTTTACGAGGTGTTACATATCCACTTCTACTTCTTAGTCCTCATGTCGCAACCCCCGACCCTACCATGGGAGCGGGTGCTACGAGCTACTCAAATGGTATCGGCGTTTATTAAATTTGCAGCGGAATAAATCATCAGGATCGTAGTTAGGAAATAATTTCAGAGTATATAAAACACCAAACTTTAGATATTAAACAAATTGGCTAAAATCCATATTCCATTCAGTTGTTTTAATAGGGATAAACCCTAATCGCTCAAAAACCATAATTTCTTCTTTTATTCAGGTAATCATAGCCACTTTATTTAAGCCTTCAGTGCTCCATAGCGGGCTTCTATTGCCTTCACAGTGGGTTACCTGAAACGCGTTTGAAAAACATTTTATCAACAAAAATACTGGCGAGTTCATTCCATTTTGTAAAAAGACACATTGTTATATTTTAACAGTATCAAGGGCGATTACATTATTTATATCTACCAAAAACTCAATCAGTATTTGTCACACGGTGACAGTTCCGATGTGACAGTGGTCATATCACTCATTGGCTAACTTTCGTCCAATAGTGAAGGTTATCAAGTAATGTACGCAAAACCCTACATACCGGCAGTAATTGCAGAATACAAAGACTTAATCACTGTAAGTATAACTGAAAACATTTAGGGTTTTGTAAAACAATTTGATAGAAAGAAAAAATGACTCACTTTGTAAATTTAGGGTTTAACTAAAATCTTCCTGATAATATTTCCTGGTTAAATTCCTGAGTTTCTAATAAAATATACAATGCACACATGTTAATATAATAACCCAATTCAACTTTATCGATACATCACGAGATCAAAACCCCAACGTAGTTAGCAAAGTATAGCCTTATTCAGGCAGCACCTTGACATCCGTTGTTGGGTTTAGGATCGATCGAACATGGTATCGAATTAGTGATTAGGGGTTAAAAAACTTACAACGTGGCAAAGCTTCGTGAAATTAGGGGGTGCACTATCAAAGAAATGAAGGAAAGAAGTAGAGTATTTCATCAAATTTTGAGCGAAAGTGTGTAAAAGCTTCTGTTCCTAGCCAGGCTATTCATAGCCAATTTTGATCAGCCCCGCGTGTCGTGCAAGGATCTGAGGAGTGGCCCGTGACCTATATTCCTAGAGTAGCCTTGTCGTTTTTTATAGCCATGCAGTCGAGTTTATCCAGTATTACACATCCTCGTTTCACTGCGTGCGTCGCGAAAGCTTTAAGGGACCCCCCCATGTGTCTTTGGGGGTCACTGTTTCTAGTTTTTCATTTCGGGTCACGCCGTACATGTTCGGGGTATCTAATAGGGTTCTATATAAGGTGTTTTTGAGTGTTGTTACACATCACCCGCACCCACACCTCCACCACCCAACCTTTCATTCTTCTTCCTTCCGTTCTTATTTGATAGTCACTTATTCTAGTTACCACACCCTTCAACCCATAAAAGTAACCACATTTTTTTTCTCTTGCTTCCTTCATTCCTACTTCTAAGCCTACTACTTTATCCAGACAAAAAATAGCCGATATGGTGGGATACTATGCGTATAAAAGTTATTGCCTTACACTCTAAGGTAGACTTTGGTTTATTGGTTGATATGCTTAGCCCGGTTTTCAAACCAACCACTATCATGTTGGTTTATTTTTTATGTTTTCTCATGATTAGACATTCGACAATTCAATGGCAGCAATGCTTTTCTTAATGGTGATAAATTTGAGACTGTGTGATACACAAATTTTGCTTTGTTGAGCCGACTCGCACATACATGTCTACTTGCTGTAGAACGCACTTTTTAGCCTTAAGAAGCCCGTGGAACTTGGTTTCCAAACTTTTACAAATATCTTGACATTTGTCTTCATTTAGTATTTCATTCTTTGTTAATTGTTGAGGTACAACCACTGTTGGACTTTAATTGTCTAAGGGTTGAAAGAGAAGATACGAGTCAGAAGTGTAATTAGTTAAAAGATAAATTTATGGTATGTTTAGATTGGGTAGTTATAAAGTACAAGGACTAAAGAAGACAAGCTGAAAGATACCTACACTTAAGGAAAAGACATGTCTCCTGGAGAGACACACCCTTTGATCTACGGCATCAAGGAAGGAATCAAGAGACACACTTCTTCAACAACAATCTCAACCACATATTTAGTAGACATAACCGTTCGCGAGGAGACACTATGGTTCAAGACGCAACTGTTCAGTATGTATAAATAGGATTAGGGTTTCAGTTTGTTTTTGTATCTTGTATCAATCAGATTCAAATGTTCAGTTTCAATACAATTGCATATTAGGGTTTATCCATTTCTTCTTGTTCTTGTTCGATTGTTATTTTGTTCTTGATTGATGGGTTGAATTCATGGTCTCCTGGGATCTATATTGGTATCAAATCCAAGGCTCAAAGAATCAAGATCATGGATTCAATTCTTCAATCAAGGAAAGGGTTCTGCGATTCGGAAGAATCATTTGAGGGAAGGCAGGAAATCATCGGGCTAACCAAGCATGTTGGTGCGGGCCTAAATGGTGGAAAGAGCGGCCAGGGCGGCGGAAAAGGTAAATAGTACGCGCAGGGGAAGCCATCATTCGTTCATGGAAATCACCAATTAACAAGTTTCCCAAGAAGTTGATCCCGAAGTTGCATATGGTTAAAGACACCAGCTTCAAAGATTGCCTAGGAAGGAGCACGAAGATTGAAAGAATAAGACTTAAACAATTAGGGGGAATTGTTGGACTTTAATTGTCTAAGTCTTTTTTATCAGGTTCGAAAGAGAAGATACGGGTCAGAAGTGTAATTAGTTAATAGAAAAAGTTTATGTTATGTTTAGATTGGGTAGTTATAGAGTACAATGACTAAAGAAGACAAGTTGAAAGATTGTAACCTACACTTAAGGAAAAGACATGTCTTTTGGAGACACACCCTTTGATCAACGGCATCACGGAAGGAATCAAGAGACACACCTCTTCAACAACAATCTCAGCCACATATTTAAGAGACATAACCGTTCACGAGGAGAGGGACATTGGTTCAAGACGCAACTGTTCAGTATGTATAAATAGGATTAGGGTTTCAGTTTGTTTTTGTATATTGTATTAATCAGATTCAATTATTCAGTTTCAATACAATTGCATATTAGGGTTTATCCATTTCTTCTTGTTCTTGTTCGATTGTTATTTTGTTCTTGATTGATGGGTTGAATTCATGGTGTCCTGGGATCTATAACCACATTTACATGCTTGTACCTGTTGACGCTCTTATCACGAAGTGCCTTTCTGGTTTTGTAAGGTGAACTTGCGTTTACAGTCTTAATTTTCCTTCAGGGTTTGGAAAAAATGAGCTTTGTTTATTAGATTCAGACCACATTCCACATTCTCTGATGACACTTTACACTTATCTGAGTAGCATTTTTTTTTGTTGGAACTTCTATTGCGCGTTAGCTTAGCAAAACGCAAACCTCTATGTACCCTAGTTTCTCTAGGCCAATAACTCTCTCAGTATTTGGGAGTTCCTATATATATCCCTTTACTTTATCAAATTACCATTGGAGCATTACAATATATGGTATTAGTGAGGCCTAGGATTGCTTACGTGGTCAATTTGGTATATCATTCTTCCATGAACATACTAATCGACATTGGTTAACAATTAAGTGTATTTTGAGCAATATTAAGAGTGCAACTACTTTTGTGTTCTATGACTACGAATCTTTGGTACGATGATGCTGATTAGGCAGGTTGTCTTATGACCATCATTTGACTACAGGTTACTATGTTTTTTCTTGGTTACAACCTTATAAGTTGGAGTTCCAAGAAGCATCACATATTGCCCAGTTTAGTATTAACTCTGTATTGAGCTTGCTCATGGTGCTATACTAATGTGACTCATGAGTTATGGTTATCTCTGAGGTGTTCACATACTCTGTGGTGTGACAACATTGGTACTATGTATTAGTTGGCTAATCTCGTCTTTTATAGCACACCAAATATCTTGAGATCATTCAAGATTTTAGTGCGGATACGGATTTGGCTCGGTCTCTTACGATTCCTTATGTTAGTAATACATATTAGCTTGGAAACATCCTCACCAAAAGGGTTTTCTCCACTACTAGAAAATCAAGTCTTTTCTCACAGCGTATTTTGTGGAAAATTTGTGGGAAACAAGTAGTAGCAACAAATTTCCCACGAATTCTTTTGGTGTGAAAAAACTTCGTCGGAAATGGCATGAGTGACAATTTTCCTACAATATTTCTTGCAATGTTCCCACAAACCGAACTTGTCGCAAGATTTGCATCAACATTCCCACAAAGTTTGTTATAAACTTTTTCTTTCTATTTAACAACAAATTTGTCACAAAACATATATTTTTAATATATTTTAAATATTTTAATTTGGCAACAAATTTCCTACGGTTTTGAGATAAATGTTGTGACAAAATTCCCACGCTTCTAACAATCATTATTTAAAATTTGTGACAAAATTCTCACGGTTTTTAAATTTACTCGGTGACAAAATTCCCACGGTTTTAAAAAATAAAATAAGTTCCTTTAAACTTACTGACAAAATTCCCATTATTTTATAAATCAAATTAATATTATTAAAACAAAAAAATTGAAAACCAAATTCTTTTAAATAAATTGCAGAAAATCCTAAAGATTCCAACAAAAAAAAAACATGTTTACAGTCTTAGAATAAAAAACAAAATGCACGTTTTTGTAACAAAACTAACATAATCTTTAACATACATAAAAAAATTACTTTTTTTCCGAATTTATTAAACTTTGCTTCCATGTATTTCTGCCATCGAGCATGTTCGGTCCGCTCTCGTTCACGTTCAACACGTTCTTGTTCCCGCTCTCGTTCACGTTCAACCTTTTCTTGGTCCCGCTCTTGTTCAAATTGTTCAAAACGGGCTTCAATGTTTTGTCGAGCCTCTTGTTCCTTTTCTAGTTCAGCTTGAACTTTTTGGAGCTAAAGTTTGTCAAAACGAATATAATGAGCACATATTAACAAGTAACGGGTCAATCCAAAAAAATGACCCAAACAAACATACATGTATATATTAGATAGCACACACTAGTCTGATACATTTATACATATATATACACACAATAATAACAGTAACATTACCTCATGCGATTGTCGGGTATCTGACACACTAGCTGTGGAAGATGTTCCAGTCATCACAAAATGTGGATCAGAAGATCCTACCCCAAACAATTGACGACCCTGACACTCGGGATGCAGACTCTCCCACACTTCCATATCATCGCAATCCGTGTTCCCATACATATTTTCAAGTTTTTTCATGTTGGATACCTACAGTTTATCAAAACAAATGGCTTGATATTGTACTAAAAGATGATACAATAATTATAAATAAATGATAAAAAGATAACTTACATATGAACGTTTTGAACGATCGGTAACAAACTCTAACTTATCCTAGTCATTTGTATTGATCTCCCCATCATTTAATCTCTTTTTACACTCTTTGGTGGCGTGGGTATGAAGTAATACTTTCGCGAATCCAACCTTTTTACCCTTTATTTTTTCCTACATAAAAAGATGCAATGTAATTTATAAGTTTTAAGTGTTCATATAGGTTTCTAAAAGTGATAGTATGATTAGCTTACCAAGTTGCGGCGGTGTTCGTCAAACCCTTTGGACCCGCCTGTATGACGACATAAGTCATTCTTCCGGTTTTCTCTCCCTGCTTTGGACTTCTTTTCCCAATCTTTAGTGTTCCAAGACTATAGTGGTAATATATATATATATATATATATAATTAATACATAAAAATAATTAAGACAAAAAATGTAAATTATTAAACCCTTACCATACACATACGTTCCCATTTCCTACGAGGTACTCCATTGGGCGGATATTTGCATTGTATCTCAAAATTGTATCCGTCATCGGGAATATGTTCCCTCGCCTTTAAAGCTTTCTTTTTAGAAATTTTCCTCATATCGCTCATTATGCCTCTAAATCGATCCTTGAGCACACAAATAAACGAATGACGTATGCTCTGGTGTGCTTTTGGATCCCATCTATACATAGTCTACAAAAACAAAAATAAAATGAAATAAATAATACATATAATCATAACATATACAAATAAATAATTGATAAATTACCCGGAAGCGGTCAAACATGTGCGTCTTTACGTTTTGGGGGATCGTTTTAAACGTGACCCAATCTCCATCAAGACATTGTTCAAGTATTTCCTTTACACGTCAATGTACCTTTGGGTCTACAAACCTAAAATATTGAAAGATATTTGAGAATCAGTATAGTATACATGCTAAAACATGCAAAACAGATCATAGTTTACCTGCATGAATCTAAGTAAATATAGTATACAATATGAGGCTTCCTAGTAGACCTTAAAATTAATGCACAATTTGTCCAAAGCTGGCTGTTTTGATGCAAAATCTGTCCAAAGCTGACAGCTTTGACATTAAGTTTTGGGAACAGTTTTTCGGGGCTCAAATGTTATTGAAAAGTTACGAAACTTTTTAGGTGAATAATCCGCTCAAAGTACTACATTTTAGGCTAAAACCCGCTCAAAAAGGTTTCGAAATGACCAAGATATGGCCTCTTAAAGTCGGTTTTAAATTCTGCAGCATTGTTTCAAAACCTTGTGTCCTCTTTTGCCTTGATCTTTCAATAGAATTCATGGATTTTAGTAAAAACGACACACACCAAACTTAAGGCATTCAGTTATATGTTTTGAATGGTTTGATTGTTGTTATTTACTTGTTAATTTTGAGATTTAATTGACAATAGGTTATGACAAGAACCGTTTACACCAGAACCGTTTAATCCGGTTTCGAACCGAACCGGTTTTTAAATGATCGAGTTCTTATATTCAGCGTGTAACGGTTCCCGGTTCAGTCCGGTTCGGAACCATTGCACAACCCTACTACCAATACTAGTTTATAACATCAATAAACAATATAAATTAAAATATTAAACTAGAAACATACTTTTTCCCGTTGCTTTGTATGAATTGCTTCCCATCACCGTCACCACCACCCTCGAAGTCGTCACCACCACCCTCAAAGTCGTCACCGTCACCCTCAAAGTTGTCACCGTCATCGCTGACACCATCACCATCGTCACCATTGTAACCATCATCACCAACGTCATCACCATCCTCACCAGCATCATCATCATCTAAAAAGTTAAAAATAATAATTAATAAAATGATAACTAATAAAAAATTAGTAATTTATATTGATTACCATTGTCGCCATCATCAAGGATATCACGTGACAAATTTAGTAACGTTGTACGATCCCTATCATCAGGAATATCTGGTGACAAACTATTTAACGTCCCACCTAAATCAGCCATTGGATCACCCTTACCCATACGACGATAACTGCCCCTTACACCTCTACGGTATGAAATTGAAGGACCTTTTGGAGGCCGTACCATCAAATACGGACCTTTAGTCCATAGAGTAGGTTTCTCAACAGTTGCCTTCCCATTGGGATGTTTTGGATCCAACTTTTGGGATTTTTGTCTCCCAGAAGCAGCATCACCATCACCTCTACTAAGATCAGGCTCCCGAATAACAATGCCACAATCAATGCATTTCCTTGAAACTTGCTTTGTCTTTCCTCCACGCAGACCACTACCAACACCACTACCACGACCACCACCATGACTTGTATTATCTTTACCAGCATTCATATTGTATATAGCCTGCATTTAATTGAACAGATTTGGTTAGATAATATATATAAGATTGACAAACTCTTTGATAGGAAAAAATATACAATGTACATACCGTGTTCGGGTTCATATGCATGATATGATTTTGGGGTTCGTGTAAAATTTTCGGGTTCGGATCGGGTTGGGCCCGCACCCCACGAACACGACCCGTTTAGCACCCCTTGATTGAACCAAGGGTTTAGTAGGGACTTTTTCGGATAAGAAGAATGGTGGAAAGGAAACACAAGGGCAGTGGGTTCAGTCTTGAATCCATGCAACTCAGCAAGTTAAAGCAAGTTGGTAAGAAAGTAGCACTGGTTCCCAAAGTAAGACAGCCTCGAAGAAGACACCACGGAGAAAAAGACGAGGCAGAGCAAAACCCCACAGGAGAAGATGGGAATTGCGTGTCATCCCACAACAGAGGATAAGTATGGCGAAAGAACTACCCTCAATGCTGGTTCTGGTGGTATAGGAGATAAGTAACCTGAAGAAAAAGGTCATAGTCTCATTTGTTGAGGGCAATGGAAGACGAAAAGATGATCGCCGCAAGTTGTGACAGGAACCAAGAGTCATTAGGTACCTTTGTTTTATATGGCTGCTCAAGGTTCAAGGACCCTATCACATAATTTTGAGTACCTCTTCAGCAAATACGGAGTTTACAAGATGTTCTATTAGTAATTCAGATCCTCATGTATCAAGGCAAGATATATAGCTTGAGTGGTAAAGATATAACCGGCAGTCGTTTTCTTGTGAAATTTGTGAAGGGTACTTATATTGGACCTGGTGGTTATTGAGAATATGTATGAAGAGCATCAAAAGTTGTTCCAGCTTTTAATTTTAATGGGATAAAGAAGATGACGTACATTTATGATTAAAATAGATCAGGTCGAAGAAGAAAGATTAGATTGGGTTGCTAGAATCATCTTTGGTGCTACATTGTCAAGCACCAGATGTTGCGCCTCAGAATCTGTGGAATTATGTATTTATTCGGGGTGAGCGTCAATCACCAAAGATGACAGGTCCATCAACAGATGCAAGAACCGTGCGACTAGAGTTGGTGGACGAAAAAGGACCAGAGACAAACGTTACTAAAGCTATAGTCAAGGTCACGTTACAACCATGTAACAAGGCAATGAATGCATGACTAGTGGCAATGTGGCTGAAGAACTCGAGCTCTATGATTTTGAGGCCAAACATGATTACATCAAATAACGTTGATAACTTTTAGATGTGCTTGCACGTTCTACAGATGTTTATGATAATTGTAGGTAAATGTAGATATGAAGATGTGTAAACAATGCTTGGTAATAGTTCGAGCGTGTTGTTGTGGGTCTTTAATGAGAGAAGGCAAAGAAAAAGATCATGTTGGTACAACTATTAAAGCTCTGTTGGGGCTATTTATGGGTCACGATAACTGTAATGGTAACAATAAGAATAAATTGTACAACATGTTTCCAAAGATAGACGATTCTAATCATGTAGCAGTTAGATTATCATCAATAATAACATATACAGATAGCAAAAATATAGTTCTTTGTGTGTTTCGTAATTCATAACAACAAAATCCATAAAAATAAAGACAGATGTCACATTGAAATTAAGCCAATATGATCCTCAAAGGTGAATGACATTTGATTTAATCAGATGGGTTCAATTCGTACCTGTTGTAAAGGAGCGCCACCAGAAACCACCAACTCGGAGCCTACCGTTGGTGGAAAACCACTAGTAGCAGTCGCACAGTCCTCAGCCCTAGCTAGTGAAGTCGAATCTTAGAGAGGATTAATTAAAGTATGGAGATTTATATCTTGGTGAAGGAATAAATGAGAACTTACCAGTTTTGATCGAACTTTGAATTGTAGCAGCAAATCGTCGCTCTGAAACAAAGAGGGAAACCACCTAAAACCACCACTCCGTCCACCAAGTATAGAAGCAGCGAAAGAGATGGGAGGGTATAGCGCCAAAACACAATCAGCAGGAAAAAAATATTTAGGGCTTTATATAATTTGGGGATTTTAATTTCCATTCATAAACATAATATTAAGGGTATGTTTGGTATGGGGTAATGGAATGGACGAAGGAATGGAATGGACGAGGTAATGGAATGGACGAGGGAATGCAATGGATCATTACCATTCCATGTCTTGTTTGGTTACCATGTGTGAATGGAATGAATTATTATTGTGTATTGTTCGGTAGGCAAGAAAAACGGAGTAATAAAATTAGCGGTGAGTTGTGGTGGTGGTCAGTGGTAGTGATTGTGGGTGGTTATAGGTGGCGGTGGTGGGTGTCGGCGACGGTGATGGGTGGTGGTGGTGGCGGCGAGTGGCGGTGATGACCAGTGGTGGTGGCGGCAAGGTGGCGGTTGGTGGTGGCTGGCAGCAGAGTTGGCGGTTGGCGGCGGCGGCAGAGGTTGGTGGTGGCGTCGACGATGGTGGTGGGCGGCGGCGGCGAGTGGCGTTGGCGGTTGGTCACAACTGTGGGGTAGGTGGCGGCGGTGGCGGTGGCTGTCGGGGTGAGGTGGTGGCGGGTGGCGGCGATGGCGTCGGTGGTGGGTGGTGGTGGTGGTGGGTTGTGGTGTTGATGAATGGTGGAAAAGGGGATGGAATGGAAAAAAACATGGGGGGTGGAAGGAATGATTTTGAGGGAATGGAATACATTTTGGAATGGGTGATTCCATTCCATTGACCAACCAAACACCATTTTCTTCATTCCCTCGTAATCATCCATTCCATTCCACCTCTCATTCCTGCATACCACACACTACCTAACTTATATTTATTAAATTGTATTTATATTTCATTATTAATTATTATATCATATTAATACATGTACATGTATATTATATAAAGAAGTTATTGTCAATAAATATGGTCATTAAGAGGCTACAGCCCCTTAGTTTGTTATTTAAATAGTATAGTATAACACCAAATAAGCTTGTATTGGTTTTATTTTATTGTTTCGCTTAAACCGTGAACACGTGTCAAGGACATATCACGACTTTATTTTTAAGGTTTTCTTCATCAGTTGTTTTAAGAAGTACCAATATCATAACGAATCGAATCGACACTAAACAAGCTCCCGCCGCCTAGCGAATATTGAACAAATTGAACCTTACTAGACGTAATGTATATTTTTTATGTGTGGATATTGTTTTTTGTCATGGCACGACCTTTTTTTGGTTTTTTCGGTTATACCGAGTTTCGGTACCGTATTAATCCCGTTACGAAATGAAACGAATCGATAACGTTCGAATTCTCCGCCTCATAGCGCGGGGAATTTCACTAGTTAAAATACATTTATTAAATATATCTATTTATTTATTTCATTTTTATTATCATATATAATTCTTTGTAAGTTATATGAAAAAGTTATGGTAATAGTTTAGTGGGGACTTCTTTTACGTTTCTAGAATAGTAGTTAAACTTCAAATTTAATAATAATGATTATTTCAAATTCCTAATAAGATATGGAGTAGTTATACCTGAATTTTCATATAAAAATATATACCCAATGGTGTATTAGTTTTATAAAAGTTAACTAACAAAAGTTAACATAGTGAAATCAAATTAATAAAAATAAAGTAAATTACATGAATCATCCTTTATGTTGACACCAGATTGCAAAGTGTGTCCTTTGTCTTCAAAAAGTACAAAAAACGTACTCGATGTTTGCAAACCCTTACACGTTATATCCTTTAGCCCTAACTCAGTTGGCTTTCATGGTTAAATCTGACCAAATGAGTCCCACATGAGGCTATTTTGGTCATTTTACCCTAAACACTTAAATAAATAATAAAAACACCTCTATCCCCATCTCTCTCAAAACTCACTCTCCTTCCTCTACTCTCTCTCTCTAGAATTCCGCCATGGCACCACCACTGCCATCACCACCGCCCAAAGCTCCTTCGCCATCGCACCACCACTGGCATCGCACCACCGCCATCACATCACCACCGCCCATAGCTCCTCCACCACAGCACCACCACTTCCATTGCACCACCACCGCCACAGTACCACCGCCATCACATCACCAACTCGTCATTATTACATAGCTTCGTCGTCGTCGAAACCCTAAAATTCTTCGTCGTTTAAACCCTTAAATCCGTCGTTCCACTGATCCGCCGGATCTGGATTTGTCGAAACTCCATTTTTTCATTGCTGCCCACTATGGTTGTTGTTCACTACTGTTATATAACCACCGACAAGTTTGTGAAGAAGATGAGGAGTGGGGTTGTTCCAGATCTGATTTCTTCATTTCTCGATTTCGTTTTATGTTGAAATTGTTAGGGTTTTTGAGTGTACGGATTGATCTACATGTTTTTGTTGATCTGAATTGTTTTGATTCAATTTGATGCTCTTGTTTGTGCAATATGTTGTGTTTTTAGAGGATTTTGTAAATTGAGTGGGGGTTGTGGTGGTCATGGTGGGTAGGTGGTGGCTGATGGTGGAGGTTGAAAGAGATGGTATGTGTATGTGTAATAGAGAGAGATATTTATTAAGTTTTTTTTTATATGTTGATTTTTATGTTTATTTATTTGAGTAAATAATGTAGAATGACTAAAATACCCTCATGTGGGGTTCAGTTGGTAAAATTTAACCATAAACCTAACTGAGTTCGAGCTAAAGCACATAACGTGCAAGGGATCGCAAACATCGAGTACGCTTTTGTACTTTTTGAATACAAAGGACACACTTTGCAATCTGGTATCAACATAAAGGACGATTTTTGTAATATTAAAAGTGTATATTATATATAGTATAAAAATCAAATTAAAGTTTTAAATTATAGAAAGGAAATTGGTAGCACATAGGGTATTAATGTTTGTATAATATAACTTTCACCATCATCAACAACCACCCACCACCACCATCAACAACCACTACCACCATCAGCCACCACCATCACCATCAACAATCACCACCGTCAGCTGCCACCACCACCCCACCATCAACAACCACCACCAGTCGCCATGGTGGTGATGGTGGTGGTGGTGACTGATGGTGGTGGATGGTGGCGGTGGGTGATGGTGGTGGAAGTGGTGGGCTAATGGTGGTGGTGGTGGTGAAAGTTAGGATTATTAAAATCCAAATAATGTTTTGTGAAAAAATTGTTGCAAGTTGCGACAACTTTGCCGCGAGTTTAGATTTTTTAGTCTGTAAAATTGTTTCTTATATTGTATGAACAAATAACAAGAGTTATCAAATAAAAAGATAATGTTTTGTGGGGAAAATGTGGCAAGTTGCGATAACTTTGCCACGTATTTTGATATTTTAGTTTTAAAAAATGATTATTTTTTATCGTACTAACAATTAACATTCAAAGAGCCTTTGGCCTAGCTGTATCAAAGTGTTGGATAAGACTTTGTCTTCTCATATGAAAGAGGGTTCGAATCCCATTGACAAAAAATTAAGCTGGTCAAAAAAAAAAAAAAAAAAAAAAAAAACAGTTAACAAAAATTGATAACTAATATTGAAAAAGTGTAACGTACAATAGGGCTTATCGTACGCTCATACGCGATTGTGAAATCGCATGTTATAAAAAAACATGTTGGAAATCGCATGTTAGTTTTTTGTACCAATTTCGCATGTTGGTAAATATGATGAAATCGATGTTGGTATATAAAGCAATTTCGCATGTTGGTTTTTTCAGCACAATTCGCATGTTCAGGAGTGAATTCGCAACAGATCGTACAGCTAGGATGATCGCGTACATTTTGTACGATAAGAGCAATGGTAGGTTAACCTGCCTCAAATAATATAATTAAATTTCGTGGGAAAATCGTTGGAAGTTGCTACAAATTTGTCACTGTTTTGAATTTTTTTTTTTAGTTTTAGAAATTGCACTAACTAATAATAAAAGTTAATAAATGAAAAAGAAACAAAGTTTTGTGGGAACCTTGTTGGAAACATAGTTAACTTTGCAGCGAAATTGCCACAAATACAGGTTTGGTGACTATCTTGTCGAAAAATTGTGGAAAAATTGATGGTTTTTAATATTTGTCTAAAATTTGTGGGAAATTTGTCAAAAAATTGCCACAACTTTGCCACTGTTTTGAATTTTAAACTAATAATAAAAGCTAATAAATAAAAAAAAAGTTTTGTGGGAACATTGTTGGAAACATAGTTAACTTTGCGACGAAATTGCCACAAATATAGGTTTGGTGACTATCTTGTCAAAAAATTGTGGGGAAATTTATGGTTTTTAATATTTGTCTATAATTTGTGGGAAACTTGTCGTTAAAATTAAGTTGTGGGAAATTTGTCAAAAAGTTTTGTAGCAAAAAAGCCATTTTTCTAGTAGTGCTCTACTCAGTGTAGCTATCTTAGATTCAAGTTACACATTGTTTCCATTGTTCAGATTGGGAGAATATTAGAGATGGTCATTATTGTTCTCTAATAAGATCTTTGATGCCCTCTTTATAGTTAGTTGAACCTTACTATAATTGATTAGGTTGCTAGTCTTGGTGATATATATGCTATATAAGTAGATTCATGAATCTCATTTCACCCAAGTGTGAAGAGACAATACAATAACACTTACTTTGCATTTCTATGTCAATGGGGATATTAAATATATTCATAAGAATATATAACCACTAATCTCATTAACTCATCTTTTACAATATGTTTTGTAAATTCAGAACACTTATTCTTTTAACTTTTTTTTCGAACGCCAACTTTATTAAAAACCACAAGCCTCACTAGCAAGAAACTAGCTAGAGACAACAAAACAACAATGGACTTATTTTCTTAACTTAATTCAATAAGTTTTCACATATAAAAATTAAAAACTGTTACTACAATAACAAATCTCACATGAATAGAGCGATACAAGTTTAAAAATCTTATCATTCAATGTTACGGGGCACCCGTGTCATTCATGATGGTTATAAATAGTACAAGAGCCGCAACCCCTCGAGTCTCTTGGTATAATGCGTACGAGGTCTTGCATCAATTACGATATAAATACTCAACAAACACACACAACTCTTTCATTGAGGGAGTTTGTAGTTAACTGCCTCACATAGGATAAAAATATACAAATTTAAAATCTTTATTTTACCATGTAATATTATATTCAAGATTAGATGAAGACACAGAATAATTAAATTGCTCTCATGTCACTCTCAACCTGTAAGAAAAATTAAGAGATGGGGTATATGTGTTCTTTGGCATAATCATTTTTCCAATGTTCTCCCTCTTTTATGACCCCAAGCTAACTCATGCCCTCATTTGAAGAAACAATCTTTTCCATCTTATAGACTTTAGTATTCTTTTAACATATTAAATTAAATTATATGTTTGCAACGTTGCTTTAGGGCATACAGTTTCGGTGTCACTTGTAATAGTTTAGAGTCCTCTTTCATGTTAATATATTATATGAAACAACAACAACAACAACAACAACAACCATACCCAGTAAATCCCACAAATAGCAAAGCTACTTGTAGGGTCTGGGGAGGGTGGGATGTAGACAGACCTTGCCTCTATCCCTAGGGATAGAGATGCTGCTTCCAGAGAGACCCTCAGCTCCATGTCATATTGAGAATTAACTTATAATTTGATTGTATGTTTGGCACGAATCTTTTAGAAGTTTCTAGCTTTAAGCTTTTAAGAAAAAACTCATACTCAATAAAAAGTCTTGTTTGGTTGAAGTAGCTTGAAGCTTGAAGCTTTTAGTTGAACGCTCCTACTAGCAGCGTTTGGAAGGAGCTATAAGCTTTTAGGGAAAAAAATGACTATTTTAACCTCTAAATATGATGAACTTTTTAGTGCACAAATTTTTTAAATTTTTAGTTATGTCCATTTTAGTAATTTTATACATTTATTAAAAGCTACAGCTACTCTGTCAAACATCAAATATATCTAAAAAGTTACAGCTACCAGCTTCCAGCTATCAGCTACCAGCTTCTAGCCACCAGCCACCAGCTACTTTTGCCAGAATTGCACATTAGGGTTTTCCTAAGGGCAATTCCATATATAATATCGCACATACCCATTTAAAATACATAGAATTAAGTATTCACTCATTTAATTGAGTACAAATATGACCATCTTACTTTGATATTTTAATGGAGTATATAATTATTACATATTTGAAAACAACTATATTAATTTTAAAGTCTTTTTCTTTTTTGAAATTATCACTTATTAATGGTTTTAATTTTTAAATTAAAAAACAATAGAAAAAGAATTTGGCAAAGATAAAAAAGAGATTTGCAGAGTGATACACAGGACCACCATATCGTTATCATCTTTGCAAATACCAATTGCAATTTGTATCTTGTTTTTCTTTTACTGTGGTCCTTCACCTTCCCATGTTCAACCACTTCTTAATTATTTCAAGAATTTATTCTCATCTTTTTCAAAATTTTAAAAAAGGATATCAAAATATTTGTACCGAGTTGGTTGTGTTAATTAAACTTTTTTTTTTTTTTTGTAATTTGTCGTGATCTAACACGCATATATTCCAAAAATAAATGACTGCTACGTTTTATTCTCGTGACCATGGTGTTAATTTAATTATATTCAAATATTCATTAAAAATATATATTTTTCTTATAACAGAAAATAAAGAATGACTTGACTCTGTAGTAAATAAATGATCATAAACAATAATATACGTTTGTTTAGAAATACGACAATACATATCATTCGTTTTTATTTAAATACATATCATTCATTTATGTGTTTATATATATATATATATATATATAATAAAAAGCTTATTGTACTCTTAGTTAAATAGTGTTGTTTTTTATTTAAATTAAATTATAGTATCTTAAAAATGTTGTTTTTTTTATTTAAATTAAATTATAGTAAAAGCGAACGATTATTTTAATGACACCATGTGCTCAAAAGGAAAAAAAAAGTGGAGAGTGTCTAACCAAAACTGGTAACCAACAATTCAACTTTGAGATGAAGGAATCATTGGTACCTAATAAAACCTCTTTTTATATTTTATTAACTAAAAAGCTTGATTTCTGTTATTGAGCAAAAGACAATAACCGACCCGACCCGACGTTTAACTGACCCGACCCCAAAACCGAAGTTCATAAAAATACAGAACTGAAAACTGGCCCTAAAGGAGCACTCGGGTCTCGGTTCCAGAATCATTCGGGTACATCGAACATAACTCATTGGTGGTCAGTTTGGTTTCCAATAAAAAAATGTTTATTATGCATTTCCTCGCCTAATAAAGTTACCTTGAAAGTTGAAACCATGCGAGATTTCACCACTTTCATCTTTTCTTCCTCACGGGATTGTTTTGTATATTTTCATTTCATTTCATTTCTTAATTTCATTGTTACTGAAAGCACGCAGACACATAGATTCAGTGGCGGATCCAGGGGTGTTTTGGGGGTTCCCGGGAACCCTCTTAGTTTGGAAAAAAAAATGAAAAAAAAAATAGTAGAAATTTGGTATGATTTAAAAAAATAGTGAGAATTAGTGAAAATCTAACAAAAAGAACCTGGTGGAGAAAATTCCTGGATCCGCCACTGCATAGATTTAGATCAATACTATCTGCCATATTCATTCAATAATGTAAGTCAAACTAAGGAAGGTTAAAATTGGTGGACTTGGGTTACAGTTTGCAATTTGATTTATCAACTTCGGTTCGGTTATGATTAGGTCGGTTACCGAGGGTTGAGGCCCGAGAACCGACCCGAACCCGAGATCTGGATAATATAGGAACCGAATATCACATTGTATAGAGTATACGGGTTCGGTTTCGGGTATTTTTCTGTCCGGGTTTCGGGTATTTTCGGGTAAACCCGATTTCCGCTTACCCTTAAGTTATTATTAAAATTAAAATTTAAATTGAGAAATAAAGAAACTATCAAAACACTAGATTCTAGACGGTTATATACTTATATGGGTTAGTTTCTTTTTGATGGATAATATTGTTTTTGTTTTGGGTTGGGTTGGGTTGGGTTGGGCTTGTTGGGGATTGCCTTCGGCTGATATTGGGCTACTTAAATGATATTTTGATTCGGGCTTTGTTATATCGACTTTGAGCTGTAGTAGGCCTATATATATTTGGAACACGGTTTGGCATCTGTAGTTTTATAAAAGGAATACATCTCCACAACCGTTTATTCGACACAAACAAGTGTATTTCAAGCGGGGCAATCCTCGTCTAATTTATTGGATGTGACGAGGCACTCCTCAAAATGGGAAAGAGTACATCTAGCGGCGCAATCGTCGTCTAAAAGGATGAAAGCAAGTCTATCCACTAATCGTTCTGATGCTCGTACCGAGTATGAGATAAACTTAAGTGACGACGAGGTTGAGGCGGAACTCTCACTGGGTAGAGACAAATAAAAAAAGAGGGCGCAAAATCACATACTTCGGGTGCGGACTACAACAAAGGTTTAGCCGACCTATATGAATGTATTGGTACGTTCAATAGCATCCAAGAACAAAGGAACGCCCAAAAGGAAAATGTTAACAAACTTTTTGAACAAGAAGTACGCTTGAAGAACAAGAAGAATTTGGCGAAAGAAAAGCGACCGGATATTAAATTTCTCGCTACGAAAACCGTTCATGTTGATGACGTAGAAAGAGAAATGTACGAGAAAGTGAAACAAGATATCAAGAAAAAATACCGTACTTATTTTTGTTTTTTTTTTATGTTTATTAGTTTCGTTTTTACTATTTCAGTTTTTAAAGATTTTTTTTAAATTCAGTTCATGTAATGTTTTTTTATTAATGTTATTTCTTTATTTAATATTTTTTTAATTTAATACATTTTTTTTTATTTTTAAAACATAAATTGAATTAAAAAAAATGCATGCCACGTGTCGCTCCACGCCACCCTTTCACGCCTCATCCCACCTCGTGTCTTTTGGTGCTTGTAAGGGAAATCTGATACTGCTGACGTGGCTGCTAGGTGACACTTCATGCCCGTCCACATCGTGTAATATAAACTAAACTATCGTATAATTAATAAAACATTTTGGTCATATGAAATTGAAGCATAGAGCGATCAACAATGAAAAAACAACCATTAACAGAGTACTAGCCATTTTGGAATAGCCCATCATATTTGGTAAATTAGATAAGGTGTAGTGTAGCAAATGATATGAGGTTTGATTGCGAAGCTTAGCCGTTTAAAAAAAAAGAGATACCGTAATAAAACAAAAAGAATTTATTTTAGTATATGTAGGCGTATATATTTTGCGTCGGGGTTGAAGCACGCTAAATACATACCCAATTATGACAACTATATGAACACTTGGATTTATTAACTATAATACATAATATGTTCATGTAACTGCATAACTACTTTATCTTTTATCTTCTACTATTTTCTTAACAAGGGTTAGTTCTGGTATAAATCTTATTTATCCTACAAACCGTAAGAACAGATCATAGCACTTAAAAAAAGTTAAATTAGCACATATTAAAACAATACATACATAAAAGTAGCACTTCTGAATTATATTAGCACATGAAAATTAATCAGCACTTTTCTTTATCAGCACATTGAAAACAAAAAGAATTTTCAAATAAACAATTAATTATTTGTTAGCATAATATAAAGAATTCAAGATAATTAATATTATTTAGGTTATCATTTTAACATTTCTCTATAATTGATTGGATGCTACATGTCACTTTTTAAATGATTCTTACAGTTTGTATACGAAATGTGATTTGTATTTGATTCTACTCCTTCTTTAACATATTACTATAAGTGCTTATACGGTTCTTATAGTATAGTTATTATAAATTTCTTACAATTTATATATGTCAAGATCCTTATAAAAAATTCATTAAATATGTTTTGGTGTTGAATTAATCAAGTATCAATACAAGTTATTAAAACGAACGTAAGTCATTGAAAAAAAAAACAATTTATAATACATGAAGTATTACGAAAAAAACTAATTAGGGTAAATGTGTACATTATTTATAGGATAAGTAGTGAAATTGAAACTTAAAAAAAAAAATATGGCAAATTGTGATAAGTCAAGTTATTATTCATGGTTTGCTAATCTATACCAATGGTTTAAAAACCAGTTTTTATACCGTATCGGGTCGGGCCTAGAAACGGTTCAATCAGCTGTATTAGGTGACTAGTCAACCTTGTTCCTGTTCGTTCGGTTCATTTGCAGCCCTAGGCATTATTGTAAAAACATAATAAAATTTAAATCAAGCGCCTCCTCCTGGACTTCAAACATCAATTTAAACCATCTTTATATTCTGTTCACGTCCGACGCTCCAATCTCTCAAGAATGCGTCATCTCAGTCCACGTCACACTCCAAATCCCCCAAAAAATCGTCATCTCGATCTTATAATTTATCGTGTATTCGTCATATATTCAAATTGTGCTATAAAAAAGAAGCATAGATTATATATTCGTCATATATTTGAAATTAGGGCAATAATAACAGAATCATTGAAGATTGTGGCACAACTAGGAAGAAACTGAAGAACAAACGTCCAACGGGTTCGCCGTAATCTAGTTATTGTTGGAATATCCAACGCCGCTATACAGTTCCGTGAATGTGTAAGTTTATACAATTTGTTTTTGCACTTTCATATGTTAACATGACGCTTAATCGTCGATTCAGATCTTTTATATGTTAATACTGTTAGGGGTGGATTTCTAAATGATCAGTGATCCTCAATTACTATTGGGCTTGGTGATCCTTACTTCTGTTTGAATTGGTGATCCTCGGAAGTATTGCAGGATCAGGATCATGGATCATCATAAGGATCCTTGTACTAACGGTTGTCTACTTTGAATTTGAAACTGTTTTGCAGGAGTACCAGCTTGGACTTGGTCTTGGCGATATTCCTGGAGCATATTCTATGTTTATTCCGCACGTGCCTGGCCAAAAGTGGACGTTATGGAGTCGTGGAGGACTTGCACCATTTGCGGAATGTTAGTTAGTGTAGATATTTTCCATTTTTAAAGGGATAGCGAGCTAATTAGAAAACACTTGGCTATTTTTGGCTACACACACACTCTTACAACTGCTCTCACCAGCTCTCGTTAACTCACTTGGCGATTACACACTTTTTTACACAATACACTATAGTGATCCTTGTACTTAGCTCGCTATCATCCGAAGTTGTAATACATTTCTTGTTTAATTTGAGTTGGTGATCGGTAGTTTCCATCACCCGAGGTTTTTTATGTCGGAGATCATTCATTGATCAAGGGCTTTTTCCTCGTATAAATCTTCGTGTCACTTGTTCATTACATTTCAGAGTGATCCTTATTGTTGTTCATCAATTCAAGCATCATACCTCACAACAGAAAGTTTGGTTGCATTATCATTGCTTCATTTTTGACCAAAACAGTTTGGCGCCCACCGTGGGGCAATTGGTGCTTCATTCCTAAAAAGATTCGTTAACTGACTTTTGTTTCGTTAACTGGTAAACGCAGGTAAGGCAGTATACAACAGCCTTGAGGGGAATACGGGTGCAGGTAAAATACCCTACTTTTTAACATTTATTACGTTGGTTCAATGTGTTGCCTCAATACATAAGCGGGTAAAAATTGTCAGATATATAGTATGGTAAAATTTGAGAAAATATTTACTAGGATCGAATTCATGATGCTTTTCGGGTGCTTATCTGTGTGTTTCTTTGTGTACAAAACTATTAGAAAAATTTAAATATCTTCATATAACCAAAACACGACTACCATTCTTTTTACAAAACGAAAAGGAGATGCGTGTTTTTGCATATGTAAGAAAAAAATATTAGGTTTGGGCTTTGGGATGGCGTAAAAACTGGTTTTGTTTCATGTTCTTATTACTTTATTCTCAATCACTAGACTCATGCATAGTTTCCAGCCTTTCATAGAAAGAGGCAAACTTTGACTTTAAAGGTCATACTTCTATTTTTAATTTTCAGATATCAACAAGATTTTACAAATTAACAGTATTCTAACTCTCTCGGTAGTTCCATTAGTTTTGTGATAGGTATTGACTTAAGTTTTTGTTGATTTTTAAAAGGATTTATTTACTTATTTTAACATTTTTGAATTTCTTATTAACTTTTATGTTGGAACCCTTCCACGTGTTAGCAGGCGAGGTAACTACGAATGGGTTTAGTCGGGCTGGATCATTGTCATAGTGGAAAAGTGAAGCGACGAACTCATGATGTATCGGTTATGAACACGCTTTATACACTTATGGTATTTGGTCAATCATCGTATTCAGTACCCAAGTGGGGCAAAGGCACTCAAGTTTAAGGGCTACGACATTAATCAAGTTTTGGTCATATTGACTTGTTGCAAAGTCCAATTGTTCAAGTGTGTTTTATCATGTTACCTTACTCTTATAATTTACCAAACTTAATTATTTTGTTTATAATAACACATTGTCTGTTTTTGTTTGTAGTAAAGAGAGTCAATTTGCCATTAAATTACTCGACCACATTTTAAGTGTTTATCCATTTTCAAGGGAAGGAAAAAGTATGCTGTAGTTTTGGCGAAGTACTAACTCGAGAGAATTAAAAAAGTAGCATAAACGAGTATTGCGTTGCAATTTGTCACCTCGCGGCATCGCGCGGGTATCATACTAGTATTCGAAGAAACAAGAGGCGGCTGCCTTATTGATATTATCTTTGAAGTGGGCGATACAATACTAACTGGGCCAAGCCCATTTATTTGGCGGTGGGGATAGGAATAAAAAGAAAAAAAGAATAAGGAGACGATAACGAAAAAAAGGGGATACGAAGACAGTTGGAGACGCACGAAGACATCATCTTACGAATTTGGGAGTTTTGGAGCACCATTGAAGGCTGTTTGAAGGATTTGAAGCATTCAGATCGCTAGGAATCGTCGGGTAACAATTGGGAGCGCTCGGGAGTGAAGTTTACGGGTTTTATCTTCTTGTTTCTTCGTTTTCGTTTGTTCTTGTTTGTATGAATTCAGAATTGATATTGATTGTTATTATGTTTCTGATTATGTTTAGCGGATAAGTACTTTATACTACCTAGGCATGACAATGGTTTAATAAAGATTGGATTTTTATTCGATTTAATGTGGTTTATGGGTTTTCTTGTATTGTAAATGATTATGGAATTTTAACTTGATGTATATGCATGCTTGATATTGTTTGATCACTGTTTATTGCTTCGTATAATCCTTGGTGACGGTCTTTATCACATAATAGGGTTATGCTAGGGTTCTAGATTTAGGTGAGTGTCTATATCACGTAATAAATCTTTAATCCTTTAAGGCGAAAATCTAGTAAGTAACCTTAGAAGTAATATTCGGTAATCTCATAAAATCAAATGTTCTACTAATCTTGTCGCTGTAAGGCTCGAGGTTGTTAATAGGTCTTGGTTTGGTATATAGCTAGGTTTAGGTTTTGTAAGAAATCGGTCTAGTTCCCTAACCATTCTCTTGTCTATTAAACCAAGTTGAAACCCATAGTTGCCTTAGACTTTCGCGTTGTAAGGTAGATTGTCATATTGAGGCACTTTTCAAGAAGTTAGAGGACTGTAAGGAAATCTAACAACCGGTAGTCGTAACGGCCTAGGTAGTGCCATAAGTTTCACCTCGAGAAGGGTTGAGGGGCTTAGTTGGTGTCTTAATAGGTTTAGTATCAAAAGATCCCGGTTCCATACCACATTAGCTTTGAATAGAAATCCACTCCAAGTTAAACCTGCGTCTAGCCTAGGTAGTCTTCATCGCCACTGGTTCAAGTCTTCGTCCAAGTTCGTGTCTTGTTAATTTAGTTAATTTAATTTAATATTTAATTGCAAATTTAGGATTTTTAGAAAACCCCCCCTCAAATATAAAAACAGTTAGAGTTTGTGTCAGTCTAAGTCTAGATAGAGTCTAATTAGCGTAATTAATTGAGTCTCGTGGGTTCGATACTCGGAGTTACTTAGGCTATACTGCATTGACCGGTACACTTGCCGGTTGTGTGGTCTAGGTTTTAGAGAGTCTTAGTTTATAAATTTAAAACTTAGAGAGTCTAGTTTAGGGTTTAATTTAGCTAATTTAATTAGACCACTTTTAGCACATCAAGTTTTTGGCGCCGTTGCCAGGGACTCTTGGCGATTGCGTTTATTAGCTTCGACTGGACTTAATTGACATAATCAGTGCTACTTGTCTTTTGTTTTGTGTTTTCGTGGTGAGTCTTGTGAGTCTATTTGTGTTCTGTATATTGAGTCGTGGGAGTTTAATTTCCCGTGTCTTCTATTTCTTTTAAGTTTTAAATATGTGTGAAATTTGTGGAGGGCCCCATTTTACAGTTAAATGCCCACAATATGAGGGGTCCTCTGTAGATTATTGTACTAACTCCTTTGTGCAGCCGCATCAATATTCGTCGCAGGGGTATTCAACAAATACTATTGAGCGGTTTTCCCATTTTTTACGATCATGGAAATAATTATGAGTTTCGTGCAGAAGATAAAAGAATTTCAGGAGTACGGGGATCCAAGGTTTCCAAAAATGGTCGACATACTTGAGCTAATGATCCGGCTAATAGGCCCAATGATAGAGTATGACCTCAGTCGGCAAAGGGATCCAAGGTGTGAAGAATGTGGTGGACCGCACTGGTATGAAGAATGTGCGATCACTGCTCAGTTGGAAATGGGTTGGGGAAATCGAGAGCGGAAGCAACAAATACAGTGGGGCGAAGATGATGATGAATGGATTACAGTTCGAAGCATGAATTACAAGGCGATAGTGATCCCCGAGCTTACTGATGGGGAGACGATATGGGGAAATGTGGAGAGTAAAGAAGAAAAAGTGGAGATAGAAAGAAAAGGAGAAGAGGAGGAAGAAGTTGAGCAACCATCTAGTGAAGATCAGATGTCCTGGGAAAATGAATTTAAGGAAGAACTAGATGGGTTGCCGGTAGATGAAGAGGTAAAGGAGTTTGATCCAGAGGGAGACCTTGCTTACTTAGAAGCTTTACTTGAAGGAAGCCCAATGACAGACATCAAACAAGAAGAAGAAGTGGTGGAAGAGGAAGAACACCATAGCTGGCCTACGGTATTAATAATAGATGAAACTGTAGAATCGATAAAACCGCATGAGAGGGCCAAGAAAAGAAAGAGAAAAGATCGAAAATGGAAGAGAACCGAGGGTGGCCATAATAAGAAGGAGACTTTGAAGTTCAGACACGATCAGTCTTCTCATTATATGTCGCACATTCGGTTTCTTCCAGGTAAGTATAAATTCTGGTGGTCTGACCGGTTTCAAATTTTTAAAATATTTTATTATTCCACTATTAAATTTTTAACTATTTTTAAAGATCGGATGGAATTGAACGGTTTAGACCGGGTCCAGATCAAAGAAAAACCTCCTGATTAAATTTAAGTGTGGGGAGTTTTTGTAGAGTTTGTATAGAGTTGTAGTTTTGAGTCTGTCTTTTGTTTGGAGTCGGTACTGCTTTGGTTTTTTCTTATTTTTGTTTATGCAGGTTTGAATATGTACCACCCGTACTCAATCTCAATTCGGGTGATTTTAGAGCTGCTGTTCGAATATCGGGCAATTACCAAGCATGTTAGTTAGTGTCAAAGCCGATCGCTGATGAAATGCTATACGATCGAGCTGGATTGGACGAGAGTTTTGGAGCATACGCGTTATAAAACCAGCTAAGTCCTTTCCATTTATGCCCTTTGTTTTATTTATTTATTTATTTATTTTTAGTCTTTTGAGTCGGTTTCCATCCTACATTGAGGGCAATGTAGAGTTTAAGTGTGGGGATGGGAAACTGTCGTTTAGTGTCGTTAGTATAGTTAGTCGAGTCATAAAAAGTCGAAAAATACAAAAAAAAAATTCAAAAATCCAAAAAAATTGGAATATTAGAAAATGTCTTTTGAAATAAGAAGTTTGCAAAATAAAAAGCGGAAAATGATAGAAAAGTCGGGTTTTTGTTCGGGTTCAAATAATAATAATATGAGAATAAAATAATTGAGCTTGTGTCTAGTTTGGGATGTGCGGGTAGGCTCGATTCGGTTCTGGGTTCCTTTGATCTTAAATATACCTAATTGTCGGTCTACTAGTGGGTTCTCATCTAGGGAAAGTGGGGAAATTGAAACCGCCAATAATAGTATAAGGGATGCCGTTATAAGTTAAGATCGTTAGAGTTTCTTTTCATATCTCGTTGAAAAAGAAAAAATGAAAAAAATAAATAAATAAAAAGAGCTAGAAACTGAATGAAAGTAGCGCATTTCTATGTAATCTAGGTTGGGGATAGCGACTCTACAACCGGAATACCTCTAGGATGTGTGAAATCGAACTTGCAAATAAAAAAGTACCGAAGCCTAAGTAATCCGAGTTGGGGATAGTGACTTTGCAGCCGGAATGCCTCTGGGTTAGGGAAAGCAACGTCTACGCTCGTTAAAAAAAATGAAAAGAAAAAAATGTGATGAAAAAAAAAGAAAATATTTGATTTTAAACTCTCTTGATCTTGGTATAAAACGGTTAGGAAATAACCCAGTGGTTGTTCCTTTTGTCCTATAAGCTTGAGGGGGGATTAGGTGGAGTTGTGATTCTTAGCGTGAGACCCTAGGTAGATTGACCACACTTGAACTAAACTTGGATGATAAGGGCTTGAAACCGGGTTTGGGTTTAAGAGGACACGTATACTTGCAATCGTGGCTAACACAAGTTTCGATTTTAATAAATAAATTAAGCTTTTGTCCCGAATGATTATTCCGTCTATGATTCTGTTTTGCATAATTCTTTTTCGGGGACGAAAAAAGGTTAAGTGTGGGGATATTTAATGTAGGGTAAAATATACATATTTGTCCCGTGTAAATTGTATAATTTTTGTATAAGTTTTATTTGTTTTTATTTAGTTTTAGTATTATATTATATTATTTTGTGTTTTGACAGGTCCTGGTGCAAATGGAGCGAAAAAGAGTAATAAAGAAATAACCAGCCAGTTGAGCAGAGTAGGATGCCAGTGACCGAACTAAGATTGCTGTTATTTTTCTCGAGTGGGCTGAGCCCGCTATCTCTATTGAAGGCATATATAATATTAGTATTGTTATGTCCATAAAAGATCTTTAGATGCTTGAAAAGAATTTAGTTAATTCGTTGACTTTGGCCATATGAAGGAATTAATAAAACAACATGTCTAAAAAGCAATGTTCGAATAATATACATCAAAAGTGGACGACAATTATAAAAAGCGCACAGAGGGCATCCATAGAAAAGGAATATATATTCGAAGAAACAAGAGGCGGTTGCCTTATTGATATTATCTTTGAAGTGGGCGATACAATACTAACTGGGCCAAGCCCATTTATTTGGCGGTGGGGATAGGAATAAAAAGAAAAAAAGAATAAGGAGAAGATAACGAAAAAAGGGGATACGAAGACAGTTGGAGACGCACGAAGACATCATCTTACGAATTTGGGAGTTTTGGAGCACCATTGAAGGCTGTTTGAAGGTTTTGAAGCATTCGGGTCGCTAGGAGTCGTCGGGTAACAATTGGGAGCGCTCGGGAGTAAAGTTTACGGGTTTTATCTTCTTGTTTCTTCGTTTTCGTTTGTTCTTGTTTGTATGAATTCAGAATTGATATTGATTGTTATTATGTTTCTGATTATGTTTAGCGGCTAAGTACTTTATACTACATAGGCATGACAATGGTTTAATAAAGATTGGATTTTTATTCGGTTTTAATGTGGTTTATGGGTTTTCTTGTATTGTAAATGATTATGGAATTTTAACTTGACGTATATGCATGCTTGATATTGTTTGATCGCTGTTTATTGCTTCGTATAATCCTTGGTGACGGTCTTTATCACATAAAAGGGTTATGCTAGGGTTCTAGATTTAGGTGAGTGTCTATATCACGTAATAAATCTTTAATCCTTTAAGGCGAAAATCTAGTAAGTAACCTTAGAAGTAATATTCGATAATCTCATAAAATCAAGTGTTCTACTAATCTTGTCGCTGTAAGGCTCGAGGTTGTTAATAGGTCTTGGTTTGGTATATAGCTAGGTTTAGGTTTTGTAAGAAATCGGTCTAGTTCCCTAACCATTCTCTTGTCTATTAAACCAAGTTGAAACCCATAGTTGCCTTAGACTTTCGCGCTGTAAGGTAGATTTTCATATTAAGGCACTTTTCAAGAAGTTAGAGGACTGTAAGGAAATCTAACAACCGGTAGTCGTAACGGCCTACGTAGTGCCAAGAGTTTCACCTCGAGAAGGGTTGAGGGGCTTAGTTGGTGTCTTAATAGGTTTAGTATCAAAAGATCCCGGTTCCATACCACATTAGCTTCGAATAGAAATCCACTCCAAGTGAAACCTGCGTCTAGCCTAGGTAGTCTTCATCGCCACTGGTTCAAGTCTTCGTCCAAGTTCGTGTCTTGTTAATTTAGTTAATTTAATTTAATATTTAATTGCCAATTTAGGATTTTTAGAAAACCCCCCTCAAATATAAAAACAGTTAGAGTTTGTGTCAGTCTAAGTCTAGATAGAGTCTAATTAGCGTAATTAATTGATTCTCGTGGGTTCGATACTCAGACTTACTTAGGCTATACTGCATTGACCGGTACACTTGCCGGTTGTGTGGTCTAGGTTTTAGAGAGTCTTAGTTTATAAATTTAAAACTTAGAGAGTCTAGTTTAGGGTATAATTTAGCTAATTTAATTAGACCACTTTTAGCACATCACATACACTCCGGAATAGCAACATATGCTTAGCATACCTTAAATAACCTTTACATAACTTAGAAATAAGTATTGAAGGGTTTGGTATGGCAAAAACAAGTTTATTCGATTGTAGGGACTATTTGCGACAAACTGCAAAAGTATGTCGATTCGTATAGTAACATACATTTCGGAACATAATCATAAGTTAAACATTCCATAAATATCCTTTACATAGCTTAGAAATAGGCTTTGAGGGGTTCGATATGCGAAAATAAACTTATTTGGTCAATCAGGGACTAAAAGGGTCAAAAAGTACATAAGTTTGCATTTACGCGCATATCTTACGTTCTGAACATATCCGGATGAAGGGGTAAGCTCCCAAAAACCTTGGTCAGGTGCTTGAGACCATACCACAACCTCGTCAACAAAGTCCTCTTTAAAAGAGAACCTTGCGCGGCCGCGCACTGGTTCCAAAAGAGAAATTAAAAGAAAAGTACAGTTCTAAACATCTGCGCGCCAAAAGGAAACTAACAAAACCTTGCGCCAGACTCCATAGCAGATAGGATAAAAATCCTAGTAACACTTCCGCATAAATAACATCCAGACTTGGATAAAAGTAATTTCCCTGTTACCATAAAAGTTAGCATGAAGAAGAGCCACACAGGATCACAGCTGTATCCTAGAAGGCTCGATCATGCACCACCATTCGGTTATAACCGAATGGCCACGTGGCATCATCTTAGGCTTCCTCAAAGTCACGATGATGGCACAGAATTGAAGGAAGATCTACACTTGCGCACTTTCCATGTGGCATCACCCTAGCCGTTGATCGAGACCACGATCCGTGTGCATACACACTCGTTAGTAATTGACGGAAGAAGAAATAACCGCTTACGGAAAAAGTATTTTCCGTCAAGTTTTCATCAACAGATTTTCCCGCCCAAACTTCGGTTATAAATAAAGGATATTTCAGGTATAATTCTCAAGTTACTCTCACTTCACTTACACTACTTCTTCTTCTTCTTCTTCTTCTTCTTCTTCTTCAAACCTGTACTTATTCTCATGCCGAAGGGTGGTCACGGAGAGAACCTCTATTCTCCCCGTGGTGAGTCTAAAGGCTATTTGTTTTGTAGTTATTGTCCGAGGAAGAAGACCATTCACCCTTGAATCGAACAAGGAGATATAACCCTTTTATGCAGATTCAAACCCCCTGATTCAGTTGATTCCGGTCAATTAAACCAGTGTTTCTTCATTGGCGCCCACCGATTTCTCAGTTTTTATTCATATCCTCTCGTTTCGATTCACTCTTTCATCTCTGTTTTTCAATGGAATAAACTCCGACAAACCGTCAATCCAGCCCTCGGCCAAATTTGGCTCACAATACCCAAGTCGAAGGGATTGTGGAAGAAGCTTCGAATGATAACGAAGTCCAGTACAATGATAATCATCCGAACGACCCTGTTACTCCAGGAGTACAACCCGAAATCCCAATAAGCTCAATCCTACCTCTTGGTGAGACTCCTATCTCGTGGTACGTCCGATCCCAGGGTGCAATAAATGCTGTATATGCACAACTCTGTGCATAGACTGCTCTTCCCACTCAGTCACGAATACCTGCATCTCGTACACGAGCACCATCTGCACCTCGTGTTTCACACCATGAAGCACCATCACGAGTTCATGTGGAGGACACAACAGTTTACTCCAGGTCTCCTACAAGGTATGGGTCCACTCATTCCGAGAATAGACGAAGAGAATATCATGACGAATCTCATTCCCATTAAAGACAGTCGATACATTCTCGGTTGGGCTCGCGTTCCTATCAGAACCGGGACACCCACACCGACGAATATGACAAAACATACCAAGAAGGAGAAAACACGAGTGTGTTTAGTCGGCTGCAAAGAGATTACAAAAGTTATAAACCTTGCGCGGTTTATAACCCAGATGCAGAGCACGACTACAATTTAGTCTACCGCCCGGCGGAGGCAGCGGAGAATCGAAGTTTATCAGTGAGATCGCTTTAGCTCCCTTAGAAAAAGCGAAACTGCCATCCAATGTTGGCAAGTTCAATGGCATGACAGATCCGGACGACCACCTCCGCGTATTCACTAGCGCCGGTCTGGTAGGAGGGTGGACCTTACCAATGTGGTGCCATCTATTCATCCAAACTCTCGCAGGTGCTGCGCGACTATGGTTCGATAACCTACCTGTTGGGAAGATAACGTCATGGGTCGATAACCTATCTATTCATCCAAACTCTCGCAGGTGCTGCAGACGTGATGAATATTTGGAGGCGTGATGACGAGAGCCTAAACGATTTTATCACACGCTACAACAAGGAGGTGTTAGAGATCGGGGATGTCCATGAACACTTGATTAGAGCACAGTTCAAGTATGTTGTTCGCTGCGATGACATGATCAAGGTTCTGTCCGGAATAGAAGGGTTACCCATGAGCTGGGAGAAGCTGATGGCGGCAGCCAAAGTATACGCCCAGACAGAAAGAAACCTCAGCACCAACAGACCACCGCCACCGCACAATCGCCCACAAGATATGAGCAGGAGCAGCGAAAAAAAGTTCAAAAAGAATTGGTGCGACTCAAACTCTGGAACATACTCATCTGAAGACGCGCGAACAACCATAAACAAGCTCACAGCGCAGAGGGAAACAAAGCAAGAGAAAAGAGAACGACAGTGGATCCCCTTAACGAAAACTCCGGCGGAGGTGCTCAGCACAGAAGACTATCAGTTTAAAACCCCTCCGCCAATGAAGAATAAGAGGGGTCAAGATCCGAATCAGTATTGTGACTACCACAAGAATAATGGTCACACTACGAACAATTGTATATCTCTCCGCACCGAGATCGAAAAAGCGCTCAAAAGTGGTGAACTCACCCACTTACTGCAGAACGTGCGAAAGGATATAAAACAAATTACTCGCGGCGATGAAGGCCCGAGTAAGAAAGCCAAAAACTAAGCAGTGCAGGAAGCAAGTGGCATACAGTAGTCTCTTTACATGTTGGTCAAGTTCTTTAACTTACCAATCCATGGCGTAGAACTATAGTATGAATAAGTTAAGTTCTATTTAATTATCCTAAACGAATGACTTTGTTCTACGGCCTTTGTGCCCTATCCTTAATCAAGCAAAGTTAGTTCTATTATTTCTGTGTTTATTACAAAGTGCATGCATTTCCTTTTGGTAAGCGCAAAAACATCATGGTAAATATAACACAAGCCTCATGAGCGGTCAGCGATCACATGCATCGCGCAAGGCCCAGCCTTACGTTCACACATGAGCTTTATACCACCTTTATTCGCCTTACCTAATCAAAGCAATTGTACACATGCAAAATATTGTAAGCCAAACACACCTTATACTAAGTTATTGGCGCAACACGCGCCTTAACAAAAAATCATAAACATGCACAGCAGTGCATAAAATAAAGTTACTGGCGCACCACACGCCTTAACAAAAGATAAACATACACGGCAGTGTATAAACCACAGTTACTTGCGCCACAACGCATTAACAAGAAGGGATCTGAGTCCCAAAACCTACAATTGTTCATACAAAAAAAGGAAAACCTAAGCTAGATCTTCATCTCCACCTTCTTCTCGGACTGGGAAAACTTCTCGCAGTCCCATCACGAAATCTTCAGACTGTAGCGCAACATCAATAAGATCCATGACCGGAAGCTGTAAAGTATCAAACTGAGTCTTTGCAGCAGCAAGAGCAGCTTCAGTATCCACACCATGAGTAGCAGACTTACTAGTGTCCTAGTCAACCTTTAAAGCATTAACAACATGGTGGGAACACTCCGCATACCCTTGGGCATAACCATCATTCCACGCAGCAACCAGCAGATGAGCACTGTCTTGTCTAGTTCTTCAGAATTAAGAACTGGTTCAGCAACCTACATAACAAGGAAAAGAAGAATAAAAAGACACACCTATATCGCCAAATATTATCAGAGACAGATAGCTTACGCTTGCAATCCCGTGCTCTTTCAACCACAGCATATCACTCTTCAACGGTTCAAGCTCACTTTCCGCTATTTCCCTCGTAGTCTCAGAGTTCTCTAACTTATCTTTAGTCTCAGTAAGACGACGAGAAGTTTCAGCTTGTTTAGTCCGTTCAAGCTCCAAATCCTTTTTAGCAGATTCAACTTCTGCTTTAAGTTGTTCCTGATCAGATAATAAAGCAACAAGTTCTTCTATCTCGTTATCTCTAAGAGCAAGAGTAGCGCAGGTATGTACCTCTCTCTGTTCACTTCTTTCCCTATGAGAATGCGCCTCATCACGCGCTACTTCATCTTCAGCCTTCTCTTGTTTCAACCTCTCAACCTCAACCTTGAGATTATAAATGGTATTACGGAGACCCATTTTTTCTTTATTATCCTTCTCTCAAATCTCTCTCCAATTTTTGCGTTCTTTAGAAAGAAGAGCTGCCTCAGCCTCTGCTTTCCTCTTCCACCCTGCGATAGACCATTCATCTGTTTTTAGGTCATTATCAAATTTGGCCCGATCAGCCTCCAACTTGGCTTTTAAATGAGCTACTCGGGCCTCATCCTCAGCAAGTTTTTTTCTTGGACTCCTCATAAGCAACCCATTCTTTGTGCATACTACGCCACTCACGCACTATGCGATGAGTAGTGGATGTGTACGTAGTAGCCTCTTCAAGATAAGTGTGATAAGTCTGCTCATGAGGATGCCCTTACTGGAACTTGATCTCCCCAGGAGGAAAGGTTCACTGTAACCAGTCATGGCACATATGCCAATCAGAGAAAGTATCCCCTTTCTTCAACTTCCACACCGGCGCATGAACCTCATCTGCCTGTTTCTCCGTATAACATCTATAATAATAATACCCCGGGGTTTCATCCGGGCGGATAGGAGAATTTTCTTCAGCATGAATAAAAGAATCCTGCTCTCCACCAGGATTCTTCTCAATGTTCTCACGCGCAGAATCAGAAACCACAGAAGGAGGAGTTGCTACAGGAATTTCTTGAGCAGACTCCCCTTTTTCCGGGTCTCGCGCCACAACCTCAGGAGACTTTTTGACGCCTAGCATCAGCACCCATAGCCTCCGGGCTAATAACCTTCTCCGTTTCAACAGGGTTCTTAACCCCAGGGTTCCCTGCTTCAGCAGTCTTCTCAGCTTCCTCATCACCAACACCTTTAGTACTTTCTAGTTGCTCATTAGTCGGGGCGCGAGGAGGTGAAGGCGGAAGATCTTCATTAATCGCGGATGATGGCTCTGCATGCATAGGGGAACTTGGTTTCGCTACAAAACAAAAATACATGTTACAAACATGCAATGCAAATTGGAAATAAATAAAGAAAAGGCTTAACAGGAAAGGGTTTCGCAATAAAGGCACTAAGGTTGCCCCTTCTGGTAATTTTCTTTCTTTGAACCTTCTTGACAGGTTGCTCTCCAACCTCAGCATCAGATTGTTTTCTCTTTCTTGCCCTTGTCATCAAAAAACGCTCGGGACTCGATTCTAAGTCAATTGGGTCCTCGAGAGTCGAAGGGGGGATATCCGTAGTGTCCCGAGGCTCCGCCTTTGGTGTCCTCACAACAGCAGGCGCAAGACCCTCCAACGAGTCAGATACCACCACATAATCACACCAGGAGTCAGAGGAATGGCGCATACCTTTCTTCTCGCCTCCAACATTTTTGACCTTGGATGACTGAGCTTTCTCTCGAGGCGCAGTAGTAGTAGTTGGCGCACGTTTTTTCTTCTCAGGGCCTATGCCCAGGTTAGTCAGCTCACCTAACAACACCGCAATATTACCCATGCGCAAAGAATGGCATCACAACATAAAGACAAAAATAAATACTTACCAACACCACTTAAGGGTTGTGCGGCCAAATCATCATCGCGCGGGAAAACAAAATTCCTGGCAATTCGATGATACCATAGCTCCTCATCAGCTTTTTTGGGAACAGTAGCCATCTTCCCACCTTCCCTCTTAAACGCAACAACATATAGAGAAACAACTACAAAGACAAAAAAGGGGCAAATTCAAAAAAAAAAAAAAAGTAAGGGAGGGGATCTAGAGCCTTACTATTCCCACCCTCCATGTACACCGGCTTGTCTTCTCTATTCATTCGCCAGCAGAGACTCATACCAGCACCGACTAGGGCTTTCTCTGGCAAAGCAATCAACGGAACGTCCTTCAGATCTTGGTACCAATTCTCCGAAAGAGGAGTTTGTATCGTCTCCGTTGCAGCCTCCTCTTTACCCCTAAATATCATCTTCATCGGAATAACTCCGGCTTTAATGAAGAAGAATTTTTGCTTCCAATCATGAAAGGATTTTGGGGGGTTGCAGCAAGATCTTTTTAGCAGAAGCTCGTTGCATAAACGAGTAAAAACCCTGGGAACAGTGCATCTGGTGAAACACCCGAAAATGGGTAACCGTCGGTTCAATATGCATTGTACGGCAGACAAACTCAAAATGACGAACCCTAGCCATCCCAATAGGATGCATTTGGGAGATATGAAACTTGTAATAAGAAAGAATGTCAAGAAATAACCTCGTTACAGGCAATCAAAAATTGCCTAAAGAGAAAAAAATCCCAAAACAGAGTAATATATCCGGCCGGAGCACCCGCCGCTTTTTGACCCTCATCAGGGTATCGAGCGTCCCAATGTTCAGGAAATTTGAAGTTTCGAACCAAACCATTGAAGGTTTCCCTAGGCCACTTCAATGGTGGAAGACCAACAGCCATTTCTTCAGCAGAATCTTCGAAATGTTCTCCGGTTGACATAGAGAGAAAAATCACAAATTTTTCTAGAAAGTGACGGAAGAAGAAATAACTGCTTACGGAAAAAGCATTTTCCGTCAAGTTTTCATCAACAGATTTTCCCGCCCAAACTTCGGCTATAAATAAAGGATAATTCAGGTATAATTCTCAAGTTACTCTCACTTCACTTACACTACTTCTTCTTCTTCTTCTTCTTCAAGCCTGTACTTATTCTCATGCCGGAGGGTGGTCACGGAGAGAACCTCCATTCTCCCCGTGGCGAGTCTAACGGCTGTTTGTTTTGCAGTTGTTGTCCGAGGAAGAAAACCATTCACCCCTGAATAGAACATGGAGATATAAACCTTTTATGCAGATTCAAACCCCATGGTTCAGTTGATTCTGGAAATTAAACCAGTGTTTCTTCATCGGACATCCAAAAATTTTTGTACTCATTAAAATATTTTATTTTGGTGATTGGAATGCTAAAATTTCTTTCGTCGCGTAATTTGGATCGTTTTTCGCATCCGTTTGTGTTTCATCGTAATTAACCGTACAACGAGATCATACAACCAGCTATTAGGGATGCCATGCCAGCCATTATCCAAAATGTTAGGGACTCGGAAAATAATAATAAAAGTGGTAATGGAAGTAAGCGAACCCATATGGAACTTAGTCACAGCGTGCACAATGGACCCATTTTTCAAATGCCAATTCCAAAAAGAAGAAGAACCATGTCTTATGGTTGTTCTTACAAAGAATTCTGGTCCTGTAAACCAATAGAATTCTCTGGCAATGAAGGACCCATTGCAGCTCTACGTTGGATAGAAAAGACTGAGGCAGTCTTAAAAATAAGCAAGTGTGCAGAAGAAGATAAAATAATGTTTGCTTCCAATCTGTTTAAAAATGCAGCGTTAGAATGGTGGAACACTATCCTCCAATCTATAGGAAGTGACAGGGTTTATGGTATGGAATGGAACGAGTTTAAGGATACAATAGAAATGAAATTCTGTCCTCCCAATGAAAAGGAACATATAGCAAATAAATTCTTAAACTTAAGAATGACTGGAGTAGATAGTAAGGGTTACACTACTACATTCTTTGAATAGTGCCAACCCTAGCATCACCTGAACCAGTGCTAATCTCCCGTTACATCTGGGAATTAATAAGTGAAATTAGGCATGTAGTCAAAGGAGCTAGACCACAAACCATAGAAGAAGCGGTAGAACTAGCTAATACCTTGACAGATGAACTGGTACGTACCCAAGAAGAAAACCAGAGGAAGAACCTAGCTCAAAAGCTTACCCAAGAATTTCGCTACGGTAATTCTAACCGTGGGAAAAATATAGGTTCCACCTCTGCACCTTACTGCAAGTTTTGCAAGATGAAGCATTCTGGGAGATGCTCCATATACTGCAATTTCTGCAAAATATCTGGACACAAGGAAGAAGACTGCAGGAAGAAACCCACCAATAAGATATGCTACAATTGTGGAGAGCAAGGTTATATCAAGTCAAACTGTCCAAAATTAGCTCCAGCAACAAACACCAAGACTACTAAAAATGCTAGAGCATTTGTTCTAACTGCAGAAGAAGCCAAAATGATTCCGGACGTGACATAGGGTTTGTAGCTAAACTAATTCCCGGGCATAATACCCCCCCCCCCCGCTAAAATAACGAAGTTCTGCCTCGTTGTAAGTATTTTAACCCCCGGTTACGTATTAGATACGCTACCCGATTGATCTAGGGTTCCGTAACGGCTGTCGAGGTTCTGCCCGACGTAGTCGTTGGAATTCTGTCTCGGGGAGGGTATTTCTAATGTAAATATTGGGTTATTATACTAACACACATGCATTGTTTAATTAATAGATTATAACCAGGAATCCACCAAGAAAAGTCTAAAGTAGCAATGTGAGTAATCTCCTTTTTGTGAACCTTTTTACAACCTATTTTACAAAACCTTATATATTTTACAATGTGATTAGCAGTGATTGAGTTTTGTAGTTCTTCAATTACTGCCGGTATGTTGGGTTTTTGTATACAAAATGTGGAACACGTTACCATTGAACAACAAGATAGCCAATGTGTAATATGACCCACCAGTCAGGATTGACAATACTGAATGAGTAATTGTGTAGATATAAACATTGTGATTGCTCTTAATACTGTTAAAAGATGAATGCTTCTTGATTAAACTGGGATTCACTCACCAGTATTTTCCACTGACAAATGTTTTTAAAACGCGTTTCAGGTAACAAAATGTGAAAGCCAATTTGAAGCCAGCTGGAGAGCACTGAAGGCTTGAAAAAATGTGGCTATAACTAAAAGACGATGTTTTAAATTCAATAAATTAGGGTTTATCCCTATAAATATGTTTGTAATAGAAACTTGGGTTTTACCCATGTGTTTATTAATATAAAAAGGTGGTATTTTACTCTGATAAAATATTTCCTAACTACGGTTCTGATGAAATTTCCGCTGCCAAATAATGATAAACCCATGATACCACCAAATATGAGTTTGCGTCCGCCCGATCCTAGGGATAGGGGCCGGGGGTTGCGACAGAAGGTGGTATAAGAGCCACAACCACTAATTTCAGCCAAAGAAGTGTTCTGCTGACAATTAAATTATCAATTTTGTTAGGAAATAATCAATAAGACTATGTGCATACGTGTAGATTATTATTTTGTGTTATTTGATAATTTGTTAGTTTACAGCATGAGTGAACAAGGACCTTCAGACGCTTACCGTCAACTGTCCGGTTCACCTAGGGACGAAGGCACCTCTTCACAGCCTACCCTCTCAGGGTATTCGGTTGACAACGAAGATGGGATATTCGTGTTCAAAGCCCAATCTGAAGAGCCATTCCCTCCCAAGAAAAGAGGATGGTTCAGCAGAGGAACGCATGAACGTAGGAAGAGGATGAAAAAGTTACAACAACAGCGAGTTTTAGCAGCTGTTAAGAGAGACATAAATGCTCACACACAAGATATGCTCAATAGGAGTCTAGCAAATTTTCATATCTTAACAACTACAGCTGCAGACCCTAACCTAGAGCAACTCATAGCACCCCAACCTTTGCCACTATTTCCCACACAACCCATGGACATTGAACTAAACCCAGCTGAAATTCCTAGGGTACCTGCACCCCCTCCTCTAGACTATGACCCATGGTTTGACGATCATAGGAATTACCAGCAACATTATCCAATCTCCATAGAGGAGCCCATGCAAGACCTAGTAGGACCCTATCCCGACTTGGATCCCCTAGACCCATATTATGATAATGACCAATATATCCGGGAGATTCTAGATAATTGATACCCTCAGGAAGAACAGATGCCCCAGTTCCCAAATCCAATACCAGCCCCTACACCACCCATGAGCATTGAAAATGTGCAAGAACTCCGAACCTTTGGTGAGGAGATTTTAGAAGGAAGTGAGAGGATGAGGCAGATAGGTGAAAGGCTCGTCTGGAAATATGACGAGCGTAATATGGAATTTTGGATGAACCCGTACCATTAGTAATAATATATATATATATGTGTGTGTGTGTATAAAAAAATATAATAATAATATATAATAATATATTATACTATAGACCATCTTGTGGTTAGTGGTGCATACTAGTATGGTAATTTAAATTCCAGTTGTATTTGTAATAAATATAGATGTCTAATATAAAATAGAGTAAGTCGCAATGCTCGACGATTTTGAATCAACATGCTTGTTGTGTAATTGTTGCATTAAATATCTTCATATGATATTAATATTTGGTAATTATTTAAAATCCAGATGGCCGACGCAGCAAATCAAGAAAACCAGAATAATGACAATCAAATAAATAACAGTGAAATTCGACATATTGTAAGCCAAGGAATTAGGGATGCCATGCCAGCTATTATCCAAAATGTTAGGGACGCGGAAAATAATAATAAAAGTGGTAATGGAAGTAAGCGAACCCATATGGAACTTAGTCACTGTGTCCACAATGGACCCATTTTTCAAATGCCAATTCCAAAAGGAAGAAGAACCACGTCTTATGGTTGTTCTTACAAAGAATTCTGGTCCTATAAACCAATAGAATTCTCTGGCAATGAAGGACCCATTGCAGCTCTACGTTGGATAGAAAAGACTAAGGCAGTCTTAAAAATAAGCAAGTGCGCAGAAGAAGATAAAATAATGTTTGCATCCAATTTGTTTAAAAATGCAGCGTTAGAATGTTGGAACACTATCCTCCAATCTAGAGGAAGTGACAGGGTTTATGGTATGGAATGGAACGAGTTTAAGGATACAATAGATAGGAAATTCTGTCATCCCAATGAAAAGGAACATATAGCAAATAAATTCTTAAACTTAAGAATGACTGGAGTAGATAGTAAGGGTTACACTACTACATTCTTTGAATGTGCTAGAATAGTGCCAACCCTAGCATCACCTGAACTAGTGTTAATTTCCCATTACATTTGGGGATTAATCAGTGAAATTAGGCATGTAGTCAAAGGAGCTAGACCACAAACCATAGAAGAAGTGGTAGAACTAGCTAATACCTTGACAGATGAGCTGGTACGTACCCAAGAAGAAAACCAGAGGAAGAACCTAGCTCAAAAGCTTACCCAAGAATTTCGCTACGGTAATTCCAACCGTGGGAAAAATGTAGGTTCCACCTCTGCACCTTACTGCAAGTATTCCAAGAGGAAGCATTCTGGGAGATGCTCCATATACTGCAATTTCTGCAAAATATCTGGACACAAGGAAGAAGACTGCAGGAAGAAACCCACCAATAAGATATGCTACAATTGTGGAGAGCAAGGTCATATCAAGTCAAACCGTCCAAAATTAGCTCCAGTAACAAACACCAAGACTACTAAAAATGCTAGAGCATTTGTTCTAACTGCAGAAGAAGCCAAAATGATTCCGGACTTGATTGCCGGTACGTTTTTAGTTAATGATGTTTTTGCCAAAGTATTATTTGACTCTGGTGCGAACCAAAGTTTTATTAATACTTCATTTTGCAAACTTCTCAATCAACCATTAACTAAACTCCAACAAGAATGTTTAGTAGAAACAGCGAATGGAGAGACCATTAAGATTACCGAAATCTTGTAGGGAGCAAGAATAGAATTTTTAAATCAAAAGTTTATTGCAAACCTTTACCCAATGAATCTGGCAGGATTTGATGTTGTATTAGGAATGGATTGGTTAATAGTCAATAAAGCCAGTATTCTGTGTGATCAAAAGTCAATACAAGTAAATTCACCAAAGGGTGAAAAGATCACAATTAAAGGAGATAAACCAACTAGATCCACAAAATTCATCTCTGTGATGAAAATAGCAAGTTATGCTAGGAAAGGATCATTAGTGTATTTGATTTCTATCATCATTAACACTAAAGGAAAGGAATTAAAAGATATCCCTGTAGTATCTCAATTTTCAGATATATTTCCAGAAGAATTACCAGGGCAACCACCAGACAGAGAAGTCGAGTTCAGAATCCATCTGTTACCAGGAACAAAACCAATTGCCAAAGCATCTTATCGTTTGGCACATGCAGAAATGCAGGAGTTAAAGAAACAATTAGACGAACTCTTGGAAAATGGATTCATACAGCCAAGTTCATCTCCATGGGGAGCGCCGATCTTATTCGCCAAGAAGAAAGACGGGTCAATGCGTATGTGCATTGATTTCCGGGAATTAAACAAGGTCACGATTAAAAATCGGTACCCATTACCGAGAATCGATGATTTGTTTGATCAATTACAAGGAGCTCGATTCTTTTCTACGCTCGGGATATCATCAATTAAAGGTACAAGAAGGGGACAATCCTACGACCGCATTTAGAACCAGGTATGGCCATTATGAATTTACTGTCATGCCATTTGGTTTAACCAATGCCCCAGCCGCATTTATGGACATGATGAACCGAATATGTAAGCCATATTTGGATAAATTCATAATTGTCTTTATAGATGATATTCTAATTTATTCTAAAAGTAAAGAGGAACATGCAGTGCATCTGCATGCACTTCTAAATTTGTTGAGAAAAGAAAAGCTTTATGATAAATTTTCAAAATGTGAGTTTTGGTTAGACCAAGTGCAGTTTCTTGGACATTTAGTCAACCATGAAGGAATTCATGTAGATCCCACAAAGATTGAGGCAATTACCAAATGGAAAACCCCTGAGTCACCAACCGAGGTTAGAAGTTTCTTAGGATTGGCCGGTTATTATAAAAGATTTATTCAAGATTTTTCTAGAATAGCCATTCCCTTAACTAAGCTAAACTGTAAATCTGTTAAGTTTGAATGGGGATTAAAACAAGAAGAAGCCTTTAGAATCCTTAAGTAAAGATTAACCAACGCACCCATATTAGCATTACCAGAAGGAACTGAAGATTTTGTAATTTATTGTGATGCTTCTAAATTAGGTTATGGATGTGTTTTGATGCAACGTCAAAAGGTTATAGCCTACGCATCTAGACAACTTAAGAATCATGAAGAAAATTATACAACCCATGATCTAGAATTAGGAGCCATATTTTTTTCCCTGAAAATTTGGAGACATTACCTTTACGGTAGTAAGTTTACCATTTTCACCGATCATAAGAATTGAAGATATGTTTTCGGGAAAAAAGAGTTAAATATGAGACAAAGACGCTGGATGGAGATATTAAGTGATTATGATTGTAATATCCAGTATCATGCAGGAAAAGCTAACGTAGTAGCCGATGCTTTAAGTCGAAAATATCATGAAAAGCCAAAGAGAGTACGTTCTCTTAAATTAACTCTGCAGATAGATTTAAATGAACAGATTAAAAAAGCACAAGAATCAGTAATCAAGAATGATACTGAGAAATTGAAAGGAATGATTAAAGAATTAGAACAAGGAACAGATGGAATTTGGAGATTCCATCAGAAAAGAATTTGGATACCTAAACTAGGAAACCTACGCCACCGTATATTAGAAGAAGCCCATAAATCCAAGTATACGATGCATCCTGGAAGTGATAAGATGTATAAGGATTTAAGAAAGAATTTCTGGTGGATAGGAATGAAAAAGGATATAGCATCTTATGTTGCCAAGTGTTTAACTTGTTCACAGGTCAAAGCGGAACACCAGAAACCCTTAGGTTTGTTACAGCAATTGGAAATGCTTGTATGGAAATGGGAATTGATAACAATGGACTTTGTTACCAAATTACCCAAGACACGAAAAGGTAATGACACAATCTGGGTGATTGTAGATAGACTAACTAAATCTGATCATTTCTTACCAATGAAGGAGACTTTCAGTATGGAACAACTAGCCAAATTATATGTAAATGAAATAGTTTCATTACATGGAATTCCTTTATCAATTGTTTCTGATAGAGATAGCCGTTTTACTTCTCATTTTTGGACAAGTTTCCAAAAAGCAATGGGATTCCAAAAGAGGACCAGAGTACACGTGGGAGCTCGAATCAGAGATGCAGAGGAAATATCCACACCTATTCCAGTAGACCTCGAGGAAGAGTTCTAAAATAAGGTGGGGAGGATATAACAACCCTCCTAAAATATTTTTAACACCCTTAATTTATTTAAAGTACTCCTATACGTCCTAAAATACACCCCGTATACGATAAATGGCCCGAAATACCTTTATATAATTAAAGTAAAAATAAAAACAAAATTTAATGGTCTATCGCGGGGCGCGACAGACTACTCTTGAGTCTTCGCGGGCCGCGAGCGCTTGGCCACCCGCCCCCACCCGGTGCTGCCACATGACGTTACGCGTGTCGGAGCTACGAACCAACTCAGCATAACTAGGGCCTACACACCCTACGTCACGGGCCGCGACGGCCCTCCCTTTCTATTTCGTGGGCCACGAGGAAGCCCGAATCAGGCCCTATAAATAGAGGCCATCAGCTTTCAATTCAGATCGCTCACAACTTTCTTTCTCTCTTAAATTTCTATATAGCTAAAGTATTTCCAGGGCATAATACCCCCCTAAAATAATGAAGTTCTGCGTCGTTGTAAGTATTTTAACCCCCGGTTACATATTAGATACGCTGCCCAATTGATCTAGGATTCCGTAATAGTTGTCGAGGTTCTGCCCGACGTAGTCGTTGGAATCCTGTCTCGGGGAGGGTATTTCTAATGTAAATATTGTGTTATTATACTAACACACGTGCATTGTTTAATTAAAAGATTATAACCAGGAATCCACCAAGAAAAGTCTAAAGTAGCAATGTGAGTAATCTCCTTTTTGTGAACCTTTTTCCAACCTATTTTACAAAACCTTAAATATTTTACAATGTGACTAGCAGTGATTGAGTCTTTGTAGTTCTTCAATTACTTCCGGTATGTTGGGGTTTTGTATACAAAATGTGGAACACGTTACCATTGGACAACGAGATAGCCAATGTGTAATATGACTCACCAGTCAGGATTGACAATACTGAATGAGTAATTGTGTAGATATAAACATTGTGATTGCTCTCAGTACTGTTAAAAGATGAATGCTTCTTGGTAAACTGGGATTCACTAACCAGTATTTTCCACTAACAAATGTTTTTAAAACACGTTTCAGGTAACAAAATGTGAAAGCCAATTTGAAGCCAGCTGGAGAGCACTGAAGGCTTGGAAAAATGTGGCTATAAAAGTTACCTAAAAGATGATGTTTTAAATTCAATAAATTAGGGTTTATCCCTATAAATATGTTTTTAATAGAAACTTGGGTTTTACCGATGTGTTTATTAATATAAAAATGTGGTATTTTACTCTGATAAAATATTTTCTAACTACGGTCCTGATGAAATTTCCGCTGCCAAATAATGATAAACCCATGATACCACCAAATCTGAGTTCCCATCCGCCCGATCCCAGGGATAGGGTCCGGGGGTTTCGACATCATGCCCCCTATACTTTATCATCCTTGTAGAGCCTTGAAATTTGGTTAACGGGGCTTAAACGCGTCAAAAATCAAGTTTTGAGCTTCAGGGGCCTATTCTGCCAACAATTGAAAGTTTCTGGTCTGGAGTCCTGGCGGGGCGCGAAGCCTGAAGGCTTTGTCTTCGTGGCCCGCGACAGCTGGAGCTGGGCAGAATTCTGTTTTCAGCAAACAACAGCTATTCCTTGGGTTTTATTCATGGTTTTTCAATACTATAAGCTGGTTTTTGAGGTCCCATGGTATTCTAATCAGTGGGTAACACATGTATGGCTAGGATCAAAGCTCTAAACACTTGGAAAAATCCTAATGGAGCTTGAATTCCTATATAAACCCATGAATTTTCAAAACCAACTTGCTCATTTCCTTTCAAATCTGATCATTGAAGCTATCCCTCTGGTTGAAGGCTTCAATCCTTAGTATTCTTTGTTCTATTTTCAAGCATTGGACCTTTTGTAAGCTTCCTTCATGCTTGTTTATGCATTTTAAGCATGAAAGTCAAGCAGTGTTTGACTTTCTGCTTTGACCAGTATATGGTCAACACAAAGTTCGTTTGAACTTTGCAACATGAGCGTAATCACGATGGTTATAATTCCTTGTGACTATACCTACTGATTACCACATTGATTAGGTGTAGTGACGAGTCAAAGTTTCGGTCAAAATACGTATTTATGCGTATTTTGCAACGAAGCTATTTTCGGGTATCAAAACCCTTTGTTTTGATATCAAACTTGTTTTCTAACTTAGTTAAACATGTTTTACCATGTTTAACTCTTCACTCTTAGTTTAGTGCTTGTTTAGGGTCGTAAGTCAAGCGGTCTAAACAACCGCTTAGACTTTCGAACCCGACCCGTTTGGTTGATCATTAGGATCCGACCAAACATGTTTTGTGACCATAGTTGTCTAGGGAATAACCTTCCAAGGTTATACCTTATGGTCACTTAGTTTTCTTAGTTGTATGATAGGTAGTTTATATGCCTTAGGAAAATGAGCAAAATGCCCTTTTTGTGCATAATTTTATTTAGCATATGTAACTTAAATTTTGTCACATAAACTGATTATTAAACATGTTAGGGCATATAATACTTGTCATAGGACTAGTTTGGCTATTCATTTGCGCTTTTGCGCAAATGACGCGTTAAAGTAGCGTAAGCTACCTAAACGGGTCATATCGGGTCATAAGCACTTAGGTTTGGTTCCGATTTAGAATGTAGGCTTTGTTAAACCATATCACATGAGTTCTAATACTCATTTGCTTTACGAGACCTCATTATATCCGATCTCCTGATTTAGGTCCGGTTTATTAACATAGTTACCTATATTAGGTGCCGTTTGATTCCGTGATCCTTTAAGCTTTACTTGGTTGTTATTTCAAGACTTTTAAGCAATATCAGGTGAGTACATGGTTCCCCTCTTTTACTATTTTCAAATACTTTGGGTGGAAACACATGTGCCTACTTGTTACTTTCGTGCTTTCATGACATATACTTGCTATGTTCATTAGTACGCATATAGTACATGATTTCCATTATGTTTTGCTATATATGTTTACTTAGCATGCTAGCACATTGATTTCATAAACATTTAGTTGCATATGTTTACTCAGCATATGGACACAATGATTTACAATACATTTCTGCTATGTATGTTTACTGAGCATGCTAGCACATTGATTTACATGACATTTCTACTTCGTATGTTTACTTAGCGTACTTAGTACATTGTTTTTACATAACATGCTTACATTTGGTATGACATTTGGTTTGTTTAACGAAACTAAAATACGTTCATTAACACTGATCATGCCGCTCGGTAGTATGTTGTGGTACCATAGGAATTGACAACTCCCATTCCTGGAATCCTAGGTTTGTTTGGACGTAAGGAATGACAGAATCCGAAAACATTTTTAATAAACCTTTGATTTGTTTAAAGGTTTATCCTACAGTCTCAATGCTTGAATGTATGCGTTTAACATTGCCGCATAAATGTTTGTATCAGTAAATAAATGATTTTGCAAAACATAACTTTTGACTTAAACTATGATTTATTTCAATTACATTGTTTTGTACATTTTGCCTATGGGGTTGAGTAAATACTTTTTTATTCACCATACATAACATTTGATTACACATTAACATTATACATATGGTTTGAGTAGATACTTTTTACTTGCCATATATAACATCTGATTATACAAGACATGATTTACATTTGACATTAGACATTGTTTACACATAAACATTTTGACATTGGTTTAAACAAGACATTCTGGTGATTATTGATAAGTGATTTACGTAACGAGACGTGTGTAATATGATAGAAGCATGGTGGATACGCCGCTGGTACTTCCTATATATAAGTGCTTTTATGATATTACATATCGTAGCGTTATCTAAATCATTTCAACAAAGATATGATACATTTTACACAAACTACAGATTTTCACAAAATATTGGTTTACAAATAACATATTGTATACAAACTCATTTTACTTGGTTATTCAGTTAACATACACTTTTTTTAATATCATTTGAATTATATATCGATTTTCGTATGATTTATAAAAGAAAACTTTTTACAAGATTCATGACTAACTTTTTGTTAAACATTTCTTTTAACTTACAAGTCATGAATCCTGCTTCAACGAAACCTATGTATCTCACAAGCATTTTTATGTTGACATACCTATTTTCACATGTGTTTTCAGGAGCTGATGCATAGGGTCGATCGTGATACACTTAGGCGGACTCGGGCCTTAGTGACAATAAAAGATGCAAGACTAGTTTAATTTATGTTATGCTTTCCTTTGATTTAAGACAATGTAATCAATGTAAATAAATAAAACGAAACTTTAAATGCCATGGTTGTGAAACAATAATTCTGTTGCTCCACTCCTCGACGTTTCCGCCGCGGTTTGTTGTTTTACGCGGTCGGGGTGTGACATAATGAATATGTAACATTCCCATTTTTATCATATAAGAATTATAGGGTTATTTAAATTTATTAACCACTAGTAACTAGTTTTATTTTTAATATAATTATTCGACCCAAATAGTTTTACTAATTAATTGGCTTGTATATGAGTGACCTTTCTATTAAAATAAAACTAAATAAAAACTTATATTATTAGACAGGTACATTACGGGTAAGTCGACTGTTAGAATATGAGGTACTTAGACGAGCCTAGTGACCGTCTAATAATTAAATTATAAAAATACATTATATTTGAATCTACTCCGTTTTCAATTAAACCTACTTCAAAATGTAGATATAAATATTCTCGTTCTAATAACATATTTATTATTTTGTAAAAAGTTATATTTTAGAAGTTATACGCGCCAAATAAGTGAAGCTGTTGAATTAATTATAATAATAAAATAATATTAAATTGTAAAAACAAAACATTTGAAAAAGAAGTGTACGTATACACTTGAAAAACAAAATAATAGTAAAATAATTTAAAATATATATGAATTTAATTGTTGAATCGTTTATGTGAAAAGATAGAATCAAATTAATAAAATAATAAACTTCACATCTGTTGCTTTACGTGGACTATAAACAAATAAAATACATTTAAAATTTTAACTAAATATTCAATTGTATGATGTTGATGATACGTGTCTCAAATTTAAACAATTGCCATGCACTTGCTCTCAACTATATATAGAGCTATTCAAACTTTAATTCTACTTCTATTCTTTCTTTCGTTCTAGCCCCCTGTCTCTTCTATATTCAAATTTTTCTCTTTTAAATATTTCACACCATTATACTTCAAAGCGCTGCCCCATTTTAAGTATTTTAACTCCCGATCACCGCTATCCTTTCCGATTGATCTGAGCCCCATAACGCATGTCAAGGCTCTGCCTGACTAGTTCGTTGGGTTCTGTCTCGTGACTTAGGGACAAGGTTGAATTAGGGGTACTATACTTAACACGAGTGCATTATATATTTTTTTAAATAGCTCAGAAGTTATACCCAAAATTTATACCAGGAGGCTTTCTAGTTGAACCCTAAAGTAACAAAATGAGTCCCTTCTCTTTTCTCACTTTTTTATTCCTTTTTTTATGTGATATAATTATATTAAAAAATGTCCCAAATTGATCCGTAAGTAAAAACCCGGACCCCTGAAACCCCAATCCATATAAAAAATCAATAAATCAAGATTTGTGATCTTCTCGCGGGCCGCGTAAAGAATAGACAGAAGGTCACGCGGGCCGCGACAGCTTGTAGGTCTCCGGATATGCATGAAGGCCATGTGTCGTCACACGTGTCGCGACCACCGGTGACTCAGCAACCTCCAATCTGATCCACACTCCCACGCAGGCCGCGTAAAGGTTGGCCGGGAGTTCACGCGGGCCGCGACAGGCTTGAATTTCACCTATAAATAGCCTAGCTCAGGAGCTTTCATTCTGTGTCGAAATCAAAACTCAAAAACGTATTCCCACTGCTCAAAATCACAAATTAGCATAACGGGGTGCTACTACGATACCGGGTATTAACTCGATCGCTGCTACGATTCAATATCCGATCGATTGAAACTATCTGACAGGATGTTTAAATGCTATACTTTGTCATTAATTGTGATTCCGACAGGATGTTTGAGTGCCACCCGAACTCGGGGTGTACTCTGTCATTCGTTGTGAATCCGATGGATGTTTAAGTGTTGCACTTTGTCATTCGTTAGGAGGGTTTAAATCTCGTGAGTTATCGTAAATGCTGTATTAGTTATCGAACTAGTTCATGTGCATTATTATTTAATTAGGGTACAAGGCTAATCAGTAGGCTAAGTTCTGCCCATATAAATCTGCAATGTGAGTCATTCTCTTTTTATCAACTGTTTTACAATACCTCAAATTATTTTTAAATGTTATAATTACAGGGAGTAAGTCGTGGTAATCTTAATCAATGGCTAGTGGGGTATTGTGCACATTACTAATTTCTCACGGGGTTAGGCTAATAAGCCCTAACAGTGATATATCATCACTAATTGGGTGACAGGACCCAATAGTGGTATGACCACCGTCACCAGGAGGTGACACGGCGCCAAATAACAATAAGATAGAAGCCATTGTAATCGCTCTTATGCTGTAATTTATAACTAAGGGTCATTTTATAAAAATGAATGAACTCACCAGTATTTCCTGCTGACCAAATCTTTTTAAAATGCATTTCAGGTAATTACAGTAGATCAAGAATTAGAGTTGGATGCGGCACCAACAAGGCTTACAGAAGTGGCTTATTTTATCAATTAAATTAAATTAATAAAAGTTGTTTTATGTATTCGAATTTATCATATATTAAAGCTACCTTTTTAAACATGATTTTATCCCATCAATTTAAATAAATAAAAATCCGGTGTTTTCTAAACTCTGATATTTTTCCTAACTCACGGTTCTGACGAAATTTCCGTTGCACTACTTTTCAAAATAACCACCGGTACCACTTGGCTGCTCGCGGCTCCCGATTCCGTCCAGGGTGGGGTCGGGGGTCGTGACAGAAGGTGGTATCAGAGCCACTGATCTAAGCCAATAGGTGTTGTGATAATAAATACCTAAGCTTAAATAAAAGAGTTAGAAGATTGCTATTAACTGGTAGCACACAGGATAACATTTAGACTTGAACTTAAGAAAAGATGCCTTAGTATAAGCTTCGAAATAAGCTAAATACCTGTGTAAATAAAGTGTGATGGGTTTTGGTATGCCATGAGAATAATAACTAGAACGTTGCAAGTAAAATAAATAAGCAATAACACTTGACCACTGTTATTTGTTATTTATTGGTACTACTTTGTTCTAGAATATGATCTGTCATGTGAAGACTAATTTGCTTAGTGTTTGTTGAAAGTCATTATGCACTTTCCAAATCATGATTTAAATACTATTTACGGGAAATATAAATTTCTTCTCCGACAAGACTGGGTATGGTGTAGCAGACTCTCCAGTTTGTCCGGATATACTGATTACCTCTCCGGCTAGAACCGGGTAAGCAGGTATATAATATGTCAAACAAGTGACAAGATTTCCCTAAATAGTATCATGACCTGATATTTGACTTGTTTTGGAAATATGAATCTGTTAAATACATTAACCTTATGAAAGGTATGTATATTACAACATGTGAAATATATGATTATATAGATATGTATATCTATAAGAAATTCCAAAAGTCAATTAAGAATAAAAGCACAAGCATATGTGTCAATAATAATTCTAGATTTCTTTATCAGGAATCTCTCGTATATATCTATAATTCAGATATCAAACATTATTTCGTTTGATCATCTACCTCGTAACTCGTGCGACAATATAAACAATGGAAACCCTTTAAGTTGGGACACTATCAAAAGTATAAAAATTTCCAATGCGTTACCATAGACTATTAACGCAAGTAAGAATCATGTAAAGTTGTGCTAATGCACAAGAAAACACATGAAACTTAAATTATATAGACGTCGAAGTATATCACACACGATTTCCAAGGCAAGACCTTTGGAAAATATGATTGGGCGCGATGACACCAATGCTAATCCTGTTAGTGGAAGAACTAGTAATAAAAAAGCAGCACTTTGCCACGTGATCCTACAAACGACATGAATCTCGTTGAGGTACGTTGGAACAAGATTTCACAACCATCAGTGCACATTCTAATCAGAGTCATAATTATTGGCACTGCAAAAGGAGTCACATACCTTTGCAAATCCCCTATTTCATTTTATTCGACATTCCTTGGTAATGTCACTTAACAACAGTTATCACACGAAATTCTAGATAAAGTTATTATATTTCTTTCGTTGAAATTCTGACCTCTGTGAATAAACTTTTGCATTGCTACTCCCCCTAATGGTCATCATACCATGAGGATTTCTTTCATAGTAGCGAATATTGATTTATTTCATTTCTTGGTAAATTCATACGTTACACATGCACTGTTCATTGCGCATGTGGTTCGTTTGATTTATGAAGACCACAAGAGGGCTTCATTCTAATTTGTTGTTTTATCCAAACTCAAATATCATTTCGCTATACTTGATTTTGGCACTGTGAACCGCATTATTGCTAAACGATGACTCTTTGATATCGAGTCAATGAATTTCTTGAAAATCTCAATTTCCTTTAGCATACATGGTTTTTGTTGTGACCATGTCCGAACTTTCTTATTAAAACTCGTTTTGTTTAAACCGAGTTCAATTGTTTGAACTTGCTCGCAATACGTATTCAATTCAAGGTCCCATATGATGAATTGAAGCCAACATATTTGAAATAATTCCAATAAGCACTTCAATTCTCTTGAACTATAACATGCTTGTTTGATCTTCGACTTCATTGAATCGTTTCTTTGATCACGATCACCTTGTGGTGATGTTTTCACAAAATTTAAGTTTGCACTAATCTCCGTTGTACATATCATATACGGATTTAATTATTTATTTATTTATATTAAATCTACTTTGTTGGTTTATCCTATAAAAGCAATCTTAACACAATTGTGTGCTAAGATAATGATATACAAAATTATGTCATATTTCAGTGTATCTTTTATTGGTTCTTACAGCAGCAATCGAGCCTTTCGTGATAATTATTGCTTTATCATCTTCAATCGAAAAACATTATATAAATTTAAAGTTACATAAGTAAATACCTAATTTACAATATAGTATTACTATATTTAAAAATTCTTGTTAAACCATTAAGGTGAAGAATTTATATTTTTATATATGTATAAAAAAATTATGTTTCAGGTTTACTCTCATTTAAGTTTACGTTTAGTTATTTATTATTGATAATTAATATTAGTTTTATTATTAGTAATAATATATTAATAGTAGTAGTGTTAGTATTATTTTTAGGTACTAGGGTTATTGTCAGGGGCATGTATTGGATAGCCTAGCCTTAGTTAGGCATGGACTGATCACCCATGCTTAAACAAGGCAGCACTAACCAATCCAACCATGATAATGACTAGTTAATGTATATAAATTAAGTCATATATACTTTGTACTGTAAGGAGAAGACATATTTTCATAAAACAATACAAGAATTTGAAGGACGAATAAAATTATCTAAATAACTGTCTAAATATTCATGGACAAGACATTTTATACTTATAAGTAATTGTTCATCTAGTTTAAATATTCCACAACTATTAAATACTTATAGAAGTATTATGTATCAAGATCGACAAAAGAGTTATGCAGATCAGAGACGTAAACCCCTAGAATTTTTATTAAAAGCTTTCAGTTGATTACACGGTGAATTTGTTCGATCACCATAATTATTGAACTATTTCAATCATTACGACACCTTGCGATATCGGTATAAACTTATAGCTTGGGCTAATCACAATCATTCGAATCATTCAAAACCACATCTGTCTTTCAACTCATCATTAAAAAAAATATGCAATTATGTATTAAAACAATAATACACTAACTCTATTGTCTTTTCGTGTATCCTTGCAATTCACTCATCTCAGCACATTGATTTTCTCATATCATAATTCAATATTTGACAAATCATTTTCATGCTTTTATTTCATTTTGAACCTATCGATTCTAAGTCTTCCTCAGTTGCCAATCAAAGTAAGTTTTCTTTTGACAAAGAATTTTATTGATTCTAAAAGTCCTTCACATTCATTTTAAATATCTATTGATCATATATCTTTTGGCTTGAACCTAGTCACCTTGGAAAACTATATCATTTCATCTCATTCATTTGACATCGATTTCTTGAATTAATTCAGTTGAACCATTGAGTTCTATTTATTATACAACTCATATTCACAAAATTTGATGTTTTGATTCTGTACCATCTACCTTAATATTGTTTTTATTGACTAAAACGTGACATAACTCTAAAAGAAATATCGTAGCTCAAATCTCGAGGGCGAGATTTAAAACAAGGTGGGGAGGATGTAACATTCCCATTTTTATCATATAAGAATTATAGGGTTATTTAAATTTATTAACCACTAGTAACTAGTTTTATTTTTAATATATGTAAGACCCTAAATCGTACTTGGCTAAAGTCGCAGCGGAAAAACGTACCACAAAATTTATTTCCTTATAATTACCTTGACTTACTTAAAACTTCATTACTACACAACTTTTTCACATGAAGTCGTCAACCGACTCATTTACAATTAGATACATGACATGAGTTTTTCTAAATTTCAACACCAACGTTCCCGTACAATCTGTCTAGTGACTCGATCCTCGATCTCTAATCCTTGAAGATCCTCACGACACGTGCAACCTGCGCTCACCACATTAAAATTTATAACGTTAGTACGCATTATATCATACAAGATCTATTCATGTTCACTTTTCGTTCCGTTATCTCTTTTACATCACGGCTTTCCATCTAATTATAAAATCCATGGTGAGGCTTCCTTGCTATTCCTGCATTACACTTCATTCATATAACACGCTATCAATATCATTAGTACTCAATTCCATTGACCACATGCGTACCAACCTTCATACAAACTTATACATTTTCCTATGTTCACACATAGTCAATTGCGTACATAAATACATACCCACCTATAAACACAACTACGTTAATACATGCATATCTACATACACCCATATCCACATCATCATGCACACTCGTGACATTATACATATATGCATACATACATCCCTTACCCACATATAAACACAACTACGTTAATACATGCATATCTACATACACCCATATCCACATCATCACGCTCACTCGTGACATTATACCTATATACATACCAAATCCCCACTTGCAACATACCAAACTCATACACGCCTACTCTCAAACATACCCTCATATATCCACGTATACTTGCTTACGTACTTATAAACATACATACGTACCTATCAAGTATGGGCATACACTTAAATTCATAAAAACGTAAGTTAACTTAGGCGTACGTGACTTAAAACGCCTTTAAACGAGTTCCCGGTACCAAACAAGACAAGAAAACAACTTTCGGAGCAGCTGCACCCGTCGCGCGACACGACGGGCCGTCGCGTGACGCGACCCCCCTAAAAACACAGACAGTTGCAGCTGGATTGCTGCATATTTCCGGCTCATCCGGATTTTACGAAAACGAGCCTAACTTTCTCGTTTGTGATTCGTTTTACCCGATTCTTTTTCCTACACGTCCGTAATTTAATTCTCCATCTAATGGAACTAAAATCCAAATTTCAGACTTTTAACTCTTCGGCTCATTACCCTTTTACCCAATTTCGACCCGTTCATGCATACATCAACATAACTTGTTCGTTTTAACATAACCTCTTATAAATATAATAATATCAGTGACGACTATCATAAATTACTAAATTCTTGGATGTCTAGCATCCTCTTAACACCTTATCGTTCATATGCTTATTTTTGACCCGTTAAGGGTATTCGCGCATTAATTGGTCTACGGCTAACCAAACCATAATCCCCACTTTCATACTTGTCCAAAACATCATACTAATCGAATAACTTGTTTCTAATCTACTTTGAAGATCGTTTACCCCAAAATACCCATCAAGGGCATTTTGGTCAACTTTAATCCCATCATTTACGACGAAGGACTTTAACACATATTTGACCTCAAACATCATGTTTAATTAATTAAAACACTTTATTACTTAATCGAACTAAGAAGTGATTACGGAAATCACTTACCTTATGCGTCCGTGCTCGTATCCGATTCCTCGCCTTTTCTTGACCCGTTAGCCTTTCATGCTTGAGTCCGTCTTGACATGATTCCTATACCCTCTTTTCATCAAGATCACACTCTTATTAGCATATGCATTCGTACATGATAACAATCGTATCAATCACATATTTCACACTTAACTTTCATTAATCATTTCTAACAAACATAACTCATATAATCATGTCCGTATACGTTTAAACTCATGTAACTCATCATGTTATTACATTTAACACGGATTGCTATTACATGTACCATACGACTTCCCATCAACCTACATTTACGACAACGAGTCAAATCATGTTTCTTATACTTAGTTGACTTTCAAAAGTCAACTATTAACCATATGTAACTATCGACTTATCAACATATACCCGTAACATCATAATCGACTATACGGACGACACTATATACATTTTATCATTCACTTGATGTATGTACTACCTTTTAAGCATAACATACAACTCATTCATGCATAAATCTTCTAAACTCTTACATAACCCATCAAAACCTACTACTAACCATCATGGATCATTCCCAAATAAACATTAATCATATCATCATCATTTTTTCTCCTAATTCATCTAACAAGAATTTATCATACCCACATAATACATCAATCTTTCAACAAGAATTGGACATAGGTGATGAGTCTAGTCATCTTCATCACCATAACTAATGGGTTTATCATCTAAACATCAAATTAGCACAAACCATTCATAATCCATGTTCTACATGATGATTATAACACATACTCATGCTCAATTCCACTTAAACTCATGGATTAGAACATAACCCACTTTACACATGATCATCAATCTTAGATTTAAGACATACCTTATGATCCCCTCGTAGAGGTGATCATTAATCCGTGTTCCTTCTTGAATTTGAGCGTCGATTCACCCTTCAATTTGGTGATTTAGTTGAGTTAGGGTTTGGAGCTCTTGGAGCTCCTGAACATTCGTGAACGCACACGAAGTGTGTGTTTGTGTGTGTTGATCTTTCATTTTAATAACTCAACTTCCATCTTGTTCCACTTTAACCCCTCGGGTTTGCCTTTAAAACATAACCGACACTACCTTCATCATTTAATACTTTTGACCATACCCTTGACTAGTTATTAATTTCATGATGTGTCATATAGGAACACACGAAAAATATTAACGTTCAGATTTTGGGGCGTTACAAGTCTACCCACCTTAAATGAGGTTTCGTCCCCGAAACCTTTCTTACCTTTATTTAACACTAATTATTCCTTCTCTACGTCCCCTCGACACGATCATCATCGCGATGACTATCCTCCATTTTCAAGAACCCGTCGCAGAGTTCTTATTAATGTCGCTTTCACTGGTAGCGCTAATTCGAACGCACTATCTAACTAGTGGTTCATTCATCATTCTAGCACTCATATATTATGTGTAATATATCTTTTTGTTTACTTTAAACAAGTCCAGCATCCCATTAATAACATTTCCTCATGTTTATTTCAACATTCATAAAATTTTCGTCAACTATACAATCTTACTTCGTAATTTATACATGCTCATATATGCTTAACTCTACTAATACATCATAGTAATAGCTAACTATACATTCCCGATTCATAAACTATTCATATAATTGGCTTTTTCTTAACAAGTCCATACTTTCCAAACCATGTCTTCACGTAACGTTCTCATTTCCTTGACCGGACAATATCGGGTCAATATACACACTTCCTAAATCTGTAATCATACATACATTTGTATGATCCGTTCATAACGGATCTACTATCTTCTCCTCGTTTCTTAAAAAAAATTGCATTCTCTACATACTCTGTATAACGTTTACTTTTGTGTTGTCACCACAACAAAACTACTATTACATAATCACACCTACGTGCTTAACTCTAACGTTAACCTCATTCTACGTTTTCTACAGTTACTGGTACTATACTTCCCTTACCTTTACGTTATCTTTAAACCATTTCGTTCATTCCACATTACTATGGCTTTCACTTCATGCATTACTTAATTTACGTATACAAATATGTCATACTAGTTCATATCTTTCCAACATGAGTTAAACATTTTACTAACCTCTTTTTCATTTCTCAAACCGACGATCCATAACCCAGATCGATCATCTTCTCCTCGAGTACTAGCCCTACATGCCAGATTTCATTCATTCGTGTAATGAGCTTCCGCTCGTGCACATCCTTTCACCAATACGATTGGTTTCATCACATCAATATTTCTAACATTATCATTAACAACATCGGCGATTAGCATATGTCCTTCAAACATTCATTACACTAGGTGATTACCCACCTATAATTCTTCTACAATTTCCTACGTACCTACAATAACATACCGCACACTCTATTTCTTACATGCAATCCTTTCATTTTATTAATCATTTCGCCAACTGAATTACACACTCGTACTTCCTTCCATTCATGCTTACTTGCAAAGACCTTATTACATTGTTTCAATATTTCTTACCAAACTTACCATTCCAGCCCTTACTTAAGTCATTGTTCGGGTCACAGCCCGTCATCATTCTGACTTCTAAGAGTCATTTACTAACACGTCTAACACGTAGCTCATACCAAACTTCATCTATTATACTATCATCTTTTACTTTATACTTATTTCTTTGACCCGTTCGACTCAATCATGGTCAAACTGTCGACATCTTCTTGTACGGATTAATTTCATCTTTTTATATTTTTAAATCTGTCTCACGTATGCAGATGCATCATTCATGCTTTCTCATTCGTTGAATCCGCCTTACGGATTCAAACATTACTTTCATGCCTTTCATTACTTCTGCGTTTTGAATCCTTCTCGTGGATTCAAACACCTTATCCATGCCTTTCATCCTTGAATCCGTCTTACGGATTCAAACATATCATCCATGCCTTTCATCCTTGAATCCGTCTTACGGATTCAAACATTACATTCATACCTTTCATCCTTGAATCCGTCTCACGGATTCAAACATTACATTCATACCTTTCATTTCCTGAATCCGTCTCACGGATTCAAACATATTATTCATATCTTGTTGATCCGCACTTAACCACGGTTTCAACATTCTTCATTCTTATCAGGCATGTTTTTCATTCTTACATAGTACTCTCAATTTCCCGAGAGTCTTACTTCCCATTTCACCCACACGCCCGCCTGCTACCCAACTCTACCGGACATACCTGTAACAATTATCATGATCTCACGAACGTCATATGTTTCTCGTGTACTGGCCAGGTACACCATCCACATAATAGTTTCGTGCCTTCGCGTAATTGTCACCTTACGTCCGTAGACTTAGGTTTCGGCGCGTGTATCATTTTCAGTACTTCATTACTATACTATCATTATCCTTCATCTAGAATTTTCCTTCCCTTAATGAGTTTTACTATTTCATATACCCACATATCGAATTTACGTACCTGGATTCAAATTTGCCTTATTACCTCTTTGCCTGCCTTTATGTTCATCTTAGACCGTATTCACAGATCATCCTCTTCCAACACTTCTGCTTACCTTGCACATACCAAACCGTCATGTTCTCACACGTATACATAAGTACATACTTACATTAGCCTTTACGTTTGGATCTTGATCGAGTCTTAGATTGTACGGGTTTCTTATCTCAAGAGCACACAAGTTTGAGTTCAAGTAATGACCTTCTCGTACTTGATTCCCTCAAACCAGGGCTCTGATACCAACTTTTAAGACCCTAAATCGTACCTGGCTAAAGTCGCAGCGGAAAAACGTACCACAAAATTTCTTTCCTTATAATTACCTTGACTTACTTAAAACTTCATTACTACACAACTTTTTCACATGAAGTCGTCAACCGACTCATTTACAATTAGATACATGACATGAGTTTTTCTAAATTTCAACACCAACGTTCCCGTACAATCTGTCTAGTGACTCGATCCTCGATCTCTAATCCTTGAAGATCCTCACGACACGTGCAACCTGCGCTCACCACATTAAAATTTATAACGTTAGTACGCATTATATCATACAAGATCTATTCATGTTCACTTTTCGTTCCGTTATCTCTTTTACATCACGGCTTTCCATCTAATTATAAAATCCATGGTGAGGCTTCCTTGCTATTCCTGCATTACACTTCATTCATATAACACGCTATCAATATCATTAGTACTCAATTCCATTGACCACATGCGTACCAACCTTCATACAAACTTATACATTTTCCTATGTTCACACATAGTCAATTGCGTACATAAATACATACCCACCTATAAACACAACTACGTTAATACATGCATATCTACATACACCCATATCCACATCATCATGCACACTCGTGACATTATACATATATGCATACATACATCCCTTACCCACATATAAACACAACTACGTTAATACATGCATATCTACATACACCCATATCCACATCATCACGCTCACTCGTGACATTATACCTATATACATACCAAATCCCCACTTGCAACATACCAAACTCATACACGCCTACTCTTAAACATACCCTCATATATCCACGTATACTTGCTTACGTACTTATAAACATACATACGTACCTATCAAGTATGGGCATACACTTAAATTCATAAAAACGTAAGTTAACTTAGGCGTACGTGACTTAAAACGCCTTTAAACGAGTTCCCGGTACCAAACAAGACAAGAAAACAACTTTCGGAGCAGCTGCACCCGTCGCGCGACGCGACGGGCCGTCGCGTGACGCGACCCCCCTAAAAACACAGACAGTTGCAGCTGGATTGCTGCATATTTCCGGCTCATCCGGATTTTACGAAAACGAGCCTAACTTTCTCGTTTGTGATTCGTTTTACCCGATTCTTTTTCCTACACGTCCGTAATTTAATTCTCCATCTAATGGAACTAAAATCCAAATTTCAGACTTTTAACTCTTCGGCTCATTACCCTTTTACCCAATTTCGACCCGTTCATGCATACATCAACATAACTTGTTCGTTTTAACATAACCTCTTATAAACATAATAATATCAGTGACGACTATCATAAATTACTAAATTCTTGGATGTCTAGCACCCTCTTAACACCTTATCGTTCATATGCTTATTTTTGACCCGTTAAGGGTATTCGCGCATTAATTGGTCTACGGCTAACCAAACCATAATCCCCACTTTCATACTTGTCCAAAACATCATACTAATCGAATAACTTGTTTCTAATCTACTTTGAAGATCGTTTACCCCAAAATACCCATCAAGGGCATTTTGGTCAACTTTAATCCCATCATTTACGACGAAGGACTTTAACACATATTTGACCTCAAACATCATGTTTAATTAATTAAAACACTTTATTACTTAATCGAACTAAGAAGTGATTACGGAAATCACTTACCTTATGCGTCCGTGCTCGTATCCGATTCCTCGCCTTTTCTTGACCCGTTAGCCTTTCATGCTTGAGTCCGTCTTGACATGATTCCTATACCCTCTTTTCATCAAGATCACACTCTTATTAGCATATGCATTCGTACATGATAACAATCGTATCAATCACATATTTCACACTTAACTTTCATTAATCATTTCTAACAAACATAACTCATATAATCATGTCCGTATACGTTTAAACTCATGTAACTCATCATGTTATTACATTTAACACGGATTGCTATTACATGTACCATACGACTTCCCATCAACCTACATTTACGACAACGAGTCAAATCATGTTTCTTATACTTAGTTGACTTTCAAAAGTCAACTATTAACCATATGTAACTATCGACTTATCAACATATACCCGTAACATCATAATCGACTATACGGACGACACTATATACATTTTATCATTCACTTGATGTATGTACTACCTTTTAAGCATAACGTACAACTCATTCATGCATAAATCTTCTAAACTCTTACATAACCCATCAAAACCTACTACTAACCATCATGGATCATTCCCAAATAAACATTAATCATATCATCATCATTTTTTCTCCTAATTCATCTAACAAGAATTTATCATACCCACATAATACATCAATCTTTCAACAAGAATTGGACATATGTGATGAGTCTAGTCATCTTCATCACCATAACTAATGGGTTTATCATCTAAACATCAAATTAGCACAAACCATTCATAATCCATGTTCTACATGATGATTATAACACATACTCATGCTCAATTCCACTTAAACTCATGGATTAGAACATAACCCACTTTACACATGATCATCAATCTTAGATTTAAGACATACCTTATGATCCCCTCGTAGAGGTGATCATTAATCCGTGTTCCTTCTTGAATTTGAGCGTCGATTCACCCTTCAATTTGGTGATTTAGTTGAGTTAGGGTTTGGAGCTCTTGGAGCTCCTGAACATTCGTGAACGCACACGAAGTGTGTGTTTGTGTGTGTTGATCTTTCATTTTAATAACTCAACTTCCATCTTGTTCCACTTTAACCCCTCGGCTTTGCCTTTAAAACATAACCGACACTACCTTCATCATTTAATACTTTTGACCATACCATTGACTAGGTTAAATAACCTAGTTATTAATTTCATGACGTGTCATATAGGAACACACGAAAAATATTAACATTCAGATTTTGGGGCGTTACAATATAATTATTCGACCCAAATAGTTTTAAAAACTATTTTTTTTTGTTCTAATGTTATACTAATTAATTGGCTTGTATATGAGTGACCTTTCTATTAAAATAAAAGTAAATAAAAACTTATATTATTAGACAGGTATATTACGGGTAAGTCGACTGTTAGAAATATGAGGTACCTAGACGAGCCTAGTGACCGTCTAATAATTAAATTATAAAAATACATTATATTTGAACCTACTCCGTTTTTAATGAAATCTGGTTCAAAATGTGGATATAAATATTCTCGTTCTGATAACATATTTATTATTTTGTAAAAAGTTATATTTTAGAAGTTATACGCGCCAAATAAGTGAAGCTGTTGAATTAATTATAATAATAAGATAATATTAAAATGTAAAAACAAAACATTTGAAAAAGAAGTGTACGTATACACTTGAAAAACAAAATAATAGTAAAATAATTTAAAATATATATGAATTTAATTGTTGAATCGTTTATGTGAAAAGATAGAATCAAATTAATAAAATAATAAACTTCACATCTGTTGCTTTACGTGGACTATAAACAAATAAAATACATTTAAAATTTTAACTAAATATTCAATTGTATGATGTTGATGATACGTGTCTCAAATTTAAACAATTGCCATGCACTTGCTCTCAACTATATATAGAGCTATTCAAACTTTAATTCTACTTCTATTCTTTCTTTCGTTCTAGCCCCCTGTCTCTTCTATATTCAAATTTTTCTCTTTTAAATATTTCACACCATTATACTTCAAAGCGCTGCCCCATTTTAAGTATTTTAACTCCCGATCACCGCTACCCTTTCCGATTGATCTGAGCCCCATAACGCATGTCAAGGCTCTGCCTGACTAGTTCGTTGGGTTCTGTCTCGTGACTTAGGGACAAGGTTAAATTAGGGGTACTATACTTAACACGAGTGCATTATATATTTTTTTAAATAGCTCAGAAGTTATACCCAAAATTTATACCAGGAGGCTTTCTAGTTGAACCCAAAAGAAACAAAATGGGTCCCTTCTCTTTTCTCACTATTTTATTCCTCTTTTTCTTTGTGATATAATTATATTAAAAAATGTCCCAAATTGATCCGTAAGTAAAAACCCGGACCCTTGAAACCCCAATCCATATAAAAAATCAAGAAATCAAGATTTGTGATCTTCTCGCGGGCCGCGTAAAGAATAGACAGAAGGTCACGCGGGCCGCGACAGCTTGTAGGTCTCCGGATGTGCATGAAGGCCACGTGTCGTCACACGTGTCGCGACCACCGGTGACTCAGCAACCTCCGATCTGATCCACACTCCCACGCGGGCCGCGTAAAGGTTGGCCGGGAGTTCACGAGGGCCGCGACAGGCTTGAATTTCACCTATAAATAGCCTAGCTCAGAAGCTTTCATTCTGTGTCGAAATCAAAACTCAAAAACATATTCCCACTACTCAAAATCACAAATTAGCATAACGGGGTGCTACTACGATACCGGGTATTAACTCGATCGCTGCTACGATTCAATATCCGATCGATTGAAACTATCCGACAGGATGTTTAAATGCTATACGTTGTCATTAATCGTGATTCCGACAGGATGTTTGAGTGCCACCCGAACTCGGGGTGTACTCTGTCATTCGTTGTGAATCCGATGGATGTTTAAGTGTTGCACTTTGTCATTCGTTGTGAGGGTTTAAATCTAGTGAGTTATCGTAAATGCTGTATTAGTTACTGACCTAGTTCATGTGCATTATTATTTAATTAGGGTACAAGGCTAATCAGTAGGCTAAGTTCTGCCCATATAAATCTGCAATGTAAGTCATTCTCTTTTTATCAACCGTTTTACAATACCTCAAATTATTTTCAAATGTTATAATTACAGGGAGTAAGTCGTGGTAATCTTAATCAATGGCTAGTGAGGTATTGTGCACATTACTAATTTCTCACGGGGTTAGGCTAATAAGCCCTAACAGTGATATATCATCACTAATTGGGTAACAGGACCCAATAGTGGTATGACCATCGTCACCAGGAGGTGACACGGCGCCATATAACAATAAGATAGAAGCCATTGTAATCGCTCTTATGCTGTAATTTATAACTAAGGGTCATTTTATAAAAATGAATGAACTCACCAGTATTTCCTGCTGACCAAATCTTTTTAAAATGCATTTAAGGTAATTACAGTAGATCAAGAATTAGAGTTGGATGCGGCACCAACAAGGCTTACAGAAGTGACTTATTTTATCAATTAAATTAAATTAATAAAAGTTGTTTTATGTATTCGAATTTATCATATATTAAAGCTACCTTTTTAAACATGATTTTATCCCATCAATTTAAATAAATAAAAATCCAGTGTTTTCTAAACTCTGATATTTTTCCTAACTCACGATTCTGACGAAATTTCCGTTGCACTACTTTTCAAAATAACAACCGGTACCACTTGGCTGCTCGCGGCTCCCGATTCTGTCCAGGGTGGGGTCGGGGGTCGTAACAGGATAGTAAATATATGATATGTTTTATCTATTAAATGAAACAAATAATGTAATTATCATTAAAGACTCACTATTGAAAGGACTTTCATTCCTGTGAATGTTTTAGTTATTTTATGGTACGTATTCCGCTACGACTTTTCGGATTAAACATGTAGAAAAAAGTTATTTACTTTATAATGGAATAATGAAGCATTTCAGAGTAAACTATGAAACACATATAAATGTATAACACCTTTAGTCTCAAAACGTATGAATTGCAACTGTTGCTGATCTATATTTGGAGGTGATGTCGTGGTTGATGTTGAAATAGTGTCACAAGAGATTTAGCGTTCAGATACGATGACTTTGTCTAATATAGATATAGAGTCAAGAGTCTGAATATCAAAGGTATGAAAAATTGTGTCAACTATCAACTGATGTAGACCTAAATTTTGTGGCTGTCAACAGCAGATGGACGAGCAATGTCAGCAACAGGTGGACGAGGATCGATATGTGATGAATCAGAATATGCCATAGCTGTATCAACTGGAGTATGTCATTGTCGATGATGGAGTTATCGTCGGAGTATGTCGCTGTAGATGGTGGAGTTATCGTTAGAGGAGTTATATTTGTGGTGGTGGGATGATGTATTAACGTCGATTAGGTAGCCTTGGATGCCACCGTGGATGCTGTTGTGTCGTCGTGAATGGTGGTCAAACCCTATTAGGGGTAAACGTTATGTTCAGTGATATGCACAAAGATGCGCGCGCATGTTATAAAAAAACATAATATATCTACAAGTTTGTCATGTGTTCACATTGATTCTCGCAATATATTTATATATATAACCTATGTTTACTCACCAACTTTGTAGTTGACCCTATATTTTTATAGATGTTACAGGAATTGTAATTTGAGATTTTTTTTTCAAAGTTTGATTCTACACATAGGATGCTATGAAGCTAGTTTATACAAAGGGGAATTGACATGTAATAATCTCAACTAGACGTCATTGGCCATAGCCAGTCCCACATTTGAATATTCCCCATGCCAGTCCCACCTTTCACTTATTTTTCCTCTACCGACCATCCTCAGTTAAAAAAATTTAACGGAGTTATGTTTTTTCTGAATTACAATTTGACGTTTTAGGGATTTGATCAGAACGAGTATACGAGTCGAATGATGTAAACTTACCTTGAAATTGTGTTATAAACGATGAAAACGGTGTTTCAACTTGGGTGTTTAAACTTACAATTAACAAAAATCAAGTCGTTTGGAGCCCCGTTTCGAGATAAGTTTTACATCAATAGACTCGTATTCTCGTTCTGATCAAAAGCCCTAATACGTCAGTTTGTAATTCGGAAAAAATCTTAATTCCGTTAGGTTTTTTTAACTGAGAACCGGTGGAGGAAAAAATAGGTGAAAGGTGGGACTGGCATGGGGAATATTTAAAGATGAGATTGTCAATGACCAATGACGTCTAGTTGAGATTATTATAGGTCAATTCCCCTTAAATAAGTCAAGACTAACTTTTATGTTTATTTTGTTTGCAAATCAAATGTTCTATGTATGACTATGGAATTTGGTTTGATTAAATAAAACAACTTTAATAGTAATCTCTACGCCTGGACGTATTCTTGCGTCGGTTGAGGTGTTAAACCTAAGGTCTAGGTAGATGAAGAAAAGAGATGTCGGAAGGGTTGCAAGCGGTGAGTTGGATGAAATTGACGTGTTTTGAAAAGGTCATGGACGAAAATTGCAGGAAAAATTTGGACTAAAGTGACATATTTCACCAAACCTTAAGGACAAAAATGTTTGTTTACTCGTTGAAGAAAAATGAAAAAAGAAGTATATGTGAAAGAATCAGTTTACCCCTTATTTAACTGATTTTTGTGAAAGAATCAGTTTACCCCTTATTTAACTGATTTTTTTTTAATGATGGTTAAACTATTAGATGAAACAGGTATGGTTTGAAGATATTTGGGACGAAAACCACACAAGAAAATAATTAGCACTAAAGTGGAATATTTTATCAGATCTCAAAGACAAAAATGAGATTTTACTTTAATTTATAATTTGAATTTGAGTGTGCGTAATTGCTGTTCTAAAAAATACTAATTAAAGTCACAATTTTTAAGAAAATGTTTTTGTGTTGATAAAATCCATTAAAATATTAGCCCCATTTTTCTATCTAAAAACCCCATTCTTATACGGTTATACCTGTTTGTTGTAGTAGTGTGTATGAATTGTTGATAATTTGTTATCATAATTCGTTTGATTTGTATTTTAGAATGTCAAAATTTGATGTATTTTCACCTAAAAATTAGAAATATAAATAAACACAAACATCTATTAATCTTACTGAAAAATAATCTAATATTTTCCATTAAAAAACCAAAAAATTTACAGTAGAATGATAGGTAAACGGGCAACAAGGTGCACCATATAGATAAACACAAACATCTATTTTTTTACTAAAAAAATATCTAATATTTTCCATTAAAAAACCAGAAAATTTACAGTAGAATGACAGGTAAACGGACAACAAATTGCACTGCTACATCCTTTTGAATAACAAATCTGATCCTATTGAAAACAAAATTTTTGGTTCCTCGACGTCGAGAAACTGTTGTACATGACCCTCTACAGGTTCTTCTACTTGTGTATAAACGTGCAAATGTCTGAGGCATGTATGGTTTCTCAATTTAAACGAGTGTTTTTCGTACATATTGAAGCGGTATAACCACTTCTCGAGGTACAACAAGATACATATACACGAGTTCAAACAGCCTTTGTCTAATCTCAACGTTTTATATAGATCGAGTTTGTAAATGTAAGTTTGTGAATTTGAAGAAAAACACTATTATATGACCAATAACAACTTTTGTTATTCCATTATTCTTGAAAGAACGTTCGCTTTAGAACATGTACTTTGTGACAAAATAAGAAGTGACATATACCCAATTCTAAGTTCAGGTATACCAGAAACTTTGTTCCCTCATTCATATGTTTCACACCTAACTTCACTCTCTTTACACCATTCGACACATATCTAACCACATGCAAGATTATTATTTTTTATGTTTTTCCATCTAATTATTATGACATAGTTCCAAACAAATTGTAGAATTAAACCAAGTAGCAAGAACATGTTAAGCAACCAATAAACTAGTTTTAAGTGTTTTTTTTTTTGTGAAATTATTGGTAAACCCCACATCATTATGTTTTCTACGCATGAGAGATATTGTGTCATTAGTGTAAACGTCTCGGCTCAAATACTACCAATATGGTTTAAACGTGCTTGAATGGATGAGAGGTGAACTTTACATTTATATGTGTTTGCATGGTACTAATCCATGGATGAGCGACCTCATCGGAAGTTTCTACTTGGGTAATAACAAAAGCAATAAACTCCTATGCAAAACGGACAATATTGGTTGGTGGTATGAGGGGTCAAATGTTATAAATTGTATCCGAGATATTCTTGTTCTACTTTGTTTACAATGGTGGGCAAACCTCATCGGGAATGATGTTTCTAAGGGGTGTTTATGACACCTTAGACAAATCTAATATCGCTCAAATATCACCAATGCATTTTGGGATTTAATGAATTTAATGAGATGAGAACTTCACACTTAAGCATGTTCTAGTGAGAGTAACCATGGATGGATGACCTTTTGGGGGTTTTCATTGAGGTAATTAACCAACAATAAATCCCATGAGCTAGTTGTGGAAAAACAAACAATATTAGTTGAGCCTGATGTTAAACTTTCAATCAACAAACCCTAATTATCTTTAATGGCTACATGTGTAAATAACATTTAGAAGGGTCCATAGTGAATTTTGGGCATGATCCACATTCATTTAACTAAGCCTCTAACATCTTTGTCAGTTAGGTACGTGCATATGTCTTCATTCTCCTTTCTAAAATTGGAAAGAAAAGCATGCAAAGGTTTACCCTACCTTACTTTCTCACTTTTTATTTCGTGCATAAATTTTTATGACTTGTAAGCTTTAGTGCAGGCGTTGATTGTGTGCGTGATGACAAATCATACCATGATCTAACAGTTGATTTGTTCCGGCACATGTTACGACATATCTAATCTCGACTCTTTGTGTATGTGTGATGACAAACCATACCATGATCTAAACGTTGATTTGTTTCAACACATGCTGTGATTTATCTTATCGTATCTCGATTTTGTGTATGTGATGACAAACCATACCATGATCTAAATGTTGATTACTTTCAGCACAAGCTGCGGTTTATCTGATCTCGTTGGTTAGTAGCGTAGTATTAACAGGCCAATAAGTTTTCTGATAACAGTTCTTATAGTTACCAAAAAACATTGATTTGCCACTGCAAATTGCTAACTAACAAACATAGGAACTTGTAAACATACGATGTTTTCGAATAGCTAGATATTGTTTGGTTATAATGTTATGTATACTGTATCGGTTCGTAAACATAAGATTGATCTTACGAAATCATTTTACTTAAGAGATCATCATATAATCAAGCTAAAAGTCATGAAATAAAGTCAAAGCAGAAAAAAGATTTAGAAAACATGGACATATATTAACCTAATTTTACATTAACTCACCCAACGCTCATTTACACACTAAAGGACAAAACCATAAACACATACAACAATACAAACAAACCACATACACATAACGTACATTTTTGTATAAATAGAGGGTATGTTTCATAAGGAGACGTGTGTTTGAGGTTCTTTTTTACACACACAATCGTTGCAAATCAAACAGCTTCTTCAGTTTCCACCACCCGTCTATGGAAGTTGCGGTGGCAGCCACAGGCGGCACAAGTAAGCGAAGCCTCCGTCCCCTCCTCCTCCTCGTTCGACGCCATGAATTCCCTGCACCCATCAACCGCGTACCCACCAACGTTGGCTGCATGGTTTCTTTGACACTCACCATATCTCACATGAACCCTCATCGTGTTCGATGAATTAGCAGCATCCGTCGATGGAGACGGTGGCGGTTCTTCTCTTATCAACACTACTCGTCTTTTGGTCATTTGATTAGAACAAAAGATGTGAGTTTTTTGGTTCATATATAACAAATCGTTACCCTAAAAGGGATTATTTATAGGCTGTAAAGCTTTTCACTAACCCTAAGAATAATTTAGTTTAGTTTCACTTTTCATCCTTGTTGTTTGATTATATTTTCAATCTTAACCTTACTTTTTATATTAATTGAAATTTGACCTTTGACTTTATTTGTGAAGATATGTTATATGGCAAGATTGCCGTTTAAGTTATGGTTAGAAGAAGCATGCATGTGTACTTTCACATGTATTTCATTTTAGCTATCACATGTATATAACAATAACATTCCGTACATGTTTCTTTGTTTAGCCTTTCCTCTTTCTATTGAAAATTCTTTTCTTTTCCTTTTTTTCTTCCTTTTAGCTCTAAACTTTTATAAAAACAATTTTTGAATCCATATATAGCCACTACATGGAAACACTGTTGGAATAGCGGTGAACATCACCTTCTGATCAGGCGGCGAAATGCCACCGAAGCAGTGGTTGATTTAGCCACATTTTGTGGGTTCCTAGGAACAGAGTCAGTTTGGAAAAAAAATAGCGAGTAGTGAAAACCCTGTATGATTAGGGAAAAAATAGTGATAATCTATCGAAAGGAACCCATTAACCGAAGGATTAACCACGAATTACCGATGATTGTCTTCTGTCTCTTGTTTCACTGCCATATATTCAGCCACTGATCTTTATCATTTTTTTGTCGGCGTTGTTGATAGTAAGTTTTCTGATAGTGACCGTATATTGACTCAACTCATAATCTGATATACCTACCCAAGATTAACTTTTGATACAAAAAGAAAAAAAAGATTAGTTGATGTTGTATGTACCCCCTTGAAAACAAAAAGGACTTATCAGTAATATATCCATTCCTTAGACTCCTTGTTATAAATTTAGTAGCTAGTATTAAAAGATATTATTCAAATGCGAACTAAAAGTAGTAATGCCAAAACATTATGCTCTAAAATATATGCTTATAGAAGTGAAAGTTGACTAATAGTGGCTAGGGGGCATGTTATGGGTCCAAGTGTTAACAACTCACTAAGCATAGAAAAGTACCAGATCCTTTCTTTATCAAGGAAAAACAAAGCTAAAAACAAGTAATAATAGACCTTTCATCATTTAGCTTGTCTTAAGAAAATTCATTAATGAACAAAAAGAAAATGTCTTAATGAACAAAAAGAAAATGTCTTAAGAAAATTCATTAATTATGAAGTATCATGTCTTTTGCTTCAATGGTTCAGTCTGATTTTTAACATATTTTTAAGACGTGGAAAACTTATAGTGACGCCAATAAAAAAATTACTGCAATTGTCACTACCCTTGTTAACCATATGCTAATTAAAAACGTTAACAGATTAATTCAATGTATTTTTTTTCTATTCATTATGCTTAAGTGATTGGAATTCATGAATTGTACTAACCCGTATTTCTACTTGGGTTGATGATATATCACAAGGAAAATGATCTAGATAGAATTTTTTTTTTCACGCTTCTTAAGTATATTATTGAGTACTATAACAATTAAAGCAGTAATTTAATGTATCAAATGTCAAAATATCCTCTTAGGATTTGACAGTATTTGAATTCTATCTTCAATGAATAATATCAATGGTGATGCTCATTGGGCTTGATTTTCTTTTGAAAGACCAAGGTGACATTAATGGGTAGTGGGTAATCTCACCTTTTTAAGTAAATGAAATGACTATAGATAAAGCTTAAAAGAATTTATATCAAAATTGTACAACTCTCATGTGATTGTGGCATGTATGCTTACACATTATCATCACTATGATCAAATCGCCTTTAATATATCTCTCTTTAGAGAAATATTCGACTCAAATGTAACTTTTTAAATTCAAAAATAAGTTAATATAGACGTCAATTTTTGTGATTCACTACACTCCTAAATATTTGGTTTTTTCACTTTATTTTTCTTTTTATTTTGTATATATTATAAAAAAAACCATAACTATTCTTATTTGCTGCTTAACATGTCAGATTTCACCGTGATTAGGATATTAAAAAGTTAGATCTTTATTTTTATTTTTGGATTTAAGCATTTGTCAATGATCTCATTAATAACCGACTAACCGACGAAATGATTAGTCTATGGATACTTTTTTTTTTGAGTTCCCCATTTTCATCAAATAGAACAGGTTACGTATGAGAGCTACTCTTGATATATGTCAGACAATTTTGTTTGTATAAAAACACAAATATGGACAATGACAGATGTGTTTTTGCATGTGTTAGACCACACGACATTTTCTCACATAGTTGTCTTTGGTTTTATTTTGCAACTCCCTAAATAAACTAAAGAGTAAACTACAATTATGTCCCTAAAGAAAGGGCCATGTATCAATTTGCGTTCCCATTTTGAAGATTTTTGGCTGATGAGTCCCTGATCTATTCAGTTCGCTATGATTTAGGTCATTCTCTCAACTCTCAGTTGCTTTGACCGTTTGAAAATGGTTGAAAAAACTATTTTACCCCTAAACATTATAGTGAAAAGACTAATTTACCCCTCATATTTATAATAATAATAGTAGTTGTTGTTGTTGTTGTTGTCGAATCCCCAAATAATTTCTATCGTCTGATCAAAGAGGTTCGTCGGAGAGCTCTTGAATGCCGGAATATTTCTACAAAACAAAGCGCCGTTAGCCTCGTCACGGAGGACCTCAGAGGGAGACTCCGTGACCAAGCTCCGGCGTTAGAGTAAGAATATGCCGAGATGAAAAATTCTATGTTAGTGTATTCAATGCAAGAAGAATGGTTATTCTCGTATGCCCTAAGTGAGAGTTCTTGTGTGTATATCTTATTACTGACCTTTTCCTCTACTTATAACCAGAGAGGTTGCTTATCAGAGTGGGATCATTCTCTGCCATGAACCATTGGATCTTTATTGGGCAAAGAGAATGTCCATCCATTTCCTTTTTCTTAAGATCTCATCCTACTTTACATTTAATGCGGACTTCTTGTTGATGCAGTTCTGTGTCTGTTGCTTGTTCTTATTACGTTTACGATGTAATGTAATGTACGCTTTTTTGGATTATCGAGTCTGTATGTTTAGGTCGAATCGACCAAGTCAAGATATCCTCCTATCCTGACTTGGTACGACAGTTATATATGTTTGGTTGTAATGTAGTTGCATGTTGCAAGTCTGCAAGTTGTTTGGCTCTTGCTTTAACAGTTCTGCACATTTTGTATGTTAATAGATTGTTGTTTGCAGCCTCCCACGAAGAACCTTCTTCGTGGGACATGGTTTTCTCGAAGAACATTCTTGGTGTTTAGTTTGGTTCTTCGTGGATCTGATGAACGAAGAACCTAGGGGTGTTCAAAAAACCCGTGGCTCGCAGCTCGCTCGAAAAATGCTCGAAGAAAGCTTGGCTCGAAATTGGCTCGGTTGTAAATGAGCCAGCTCGGCTCGGTTTGTAAACGAGCCGAGCTCGAGTTTGGCCTGGCTCGGCTCGTGAGCTCGTGAGCTGGCTCGATATGGTTTACATCCTTCATTTTTTTTGTCCCACATCGCTTAGAAAACAAAAACTAAGGGAGTATCTCCCCTATAAAAGAAGGTAAAGACAATGTACAAAATTAATTAACTATTTATACTTGCATATTTAGCCATATGGTTGAATTAAATGGCAATTATGGCCCTTAGTCTATAAAGAAATTCATTTTTAAGGGCTTTTTAAGTAGTAAATTTTGCGGTTCTTTGTTAGTTCGAGCTAAATCGAGCCGAGCTGAGCTTGCTCGAATTCTAATCGAGTCGAGCTCAAGCCTCAAATCTTAGCTCGATTTGAAATTCGAGCTTGAACTGAGCCAGCTCGAATCGAGTTCGAGCCGAGCTCGAGCTGGGTCTAGCTCGGCTCGACGGGCTGACATTCTTCGTGGGCCCAGTAACATTCTTCGTGATGTTACTGGGCTGGGGTTCTATATAAGGCAACATATGTTGTGAAGAATGGTGAAGAGAGCTTAGTGAGTCTGTAAACAATGTATGTATGTGTTTGTAAGTGTTCTCTTCCATTTAATCAAGATAGTGAATCTTTGGTTACGTGTGTGCTTTTCTACTTTGCTTTGGTTGCATTCTTACAAGGATTCCGCACTTATATTTGTGTTCTAACAACAAGAAAGTAGGTTTCTTGATCCTCCAAGTGGACTGATGTGTAACAACCCGCACTTTCGTGCGTTGTTACTACTCGTTATACTCGTTACGCCTAGCACCAGAGAATCGGATCATAATGTACCTATATCGCATACATCGCTATATCGCAATATTTTCTCCTACTATCGCATATTTTATCACTATCACATCACATTTGCACTTGCTGACAACCACAGAGATGTCGAGTGAGGACCAATCCTACCCTCCTTGACAGCCGTGATGTGTCGCAGTGCAACTCAGTACTCGAAACACACAATAACGTTCACGATGACATCGAGAAAGGACCTATTCTACCCTCCTCAAAGACCGTGAAACGTCGCAAGGTAATCGTATATTCGAAACGAAACCCGGATTATTGTATCGCAACTTTAAAATATGGATACGTAAATACGGCCCCTTGTGATTAAAAATATATATATATATTAATAATAAAAATAATTAAATATAGGAAACGCGTACCCAAAACTATCGCAACGCTCGAAACAACGAAGTTCTGCGCACCAAAGATCCAATAGGATTGCCCATCCGAACGGATAGGCCATCCAAACGGATAGGCTATCCGAACGGATTGCCATCCGACCCGGATCACTGCACCTCCTCTCCTCCTCCTTGCCTATAAATACCCCTCAGTCACATCAAGAACACTTGATGTGACTGCTGCTGTTCGACCAAACGCTCTTGGACCCTTTTCTCTCGATTCCTCGCGACTCCGGTAAGATTTCAACCTAAATCTTGTACTTCTATGATCTACACCCGAATCTACACCTTTCTATCATTTAAAACTCAACTTTGAACCGCGAAATCTACCGATTTGAGGTGTTTAAAGATGATGTCACCAAGAGTTCATATGAACTTCATAGTGTGACCTCATTTCACCATAAACAACTCAGATCTGGGTGATTCCCACATGTTTTATAACAATCCCACCTAAAAATCTATGTATCTAATCAAAGTACTGTGCGATTTTGGGTTAAACATGAGAAACCGTCAAGAACGGCCAGATCTGATGGAACGGGGTGGTTCCCGGCCGTTAGAACGGGTCGGAACTGATGAAATTTCATTTGTTTGATGCGATATCACACCATCTCTGTAAAACACCATCTCTGTAAAACCACATGTATTCCTTCCAAAAACCATCAAAAACAGTTTATCAGGATGATTGGAACGGACTGTTGTCAACTAGCTGGACAGGTCATCCGATCGGATAACATGTCATCCGACCGGACAGCATGCCATCCGACCGGACAGCATGCCATCCGACCGGACAGCATGCCATCCGACCGGACAGCATGGCATCCGACCGGACAGCATTTCATCCGACCGGACAACATGCCATCCGATCGAACGTCTGTCATCCGACCCAACCCACCGTTGTCATCCGACCGGACAACATGCCATCCGACCAGACAGCATGCCATCCGACCGGACAGCATGCCATCCGACCGGACACCATGCCATCCGACCGGACAGCATGTCATCCGACCAGACAACATGCCATCCGATCGGACGTCTGTCATCCGACCCAACCCACCGTTGTCCGACCGGATAAGGTTATCCGACTGATTATCAGTATCCTACCCAAAGAATTGTCGTCCGACCGGATGAGTACCATCCGACTGGATAACTGTCATTACGATACTATTCCCGCTTAAACCGTGCATCGCTTACAATACCATTCAATGTTAGGCTAACTCAGACGCGCTCGCAACCGATCCAATCAAATTGTGTTCTCGCTGATTACGCACTGTGAGTATACTCCACCCCCTTTTTATCACATTTTTTGGGTGTAACATACGTTCCTAATAATTCGAACTTATCAAACGAACTACTCGATTAAACTATTTATCACTTGCGAAGGACTGTTATGCATAGTCATACGTGATACTAGTTACATACGCGTTAGGACTCATACTCGCGAGGTCCCGCCTTAACTAGTATAGTACTATAGCACCCGACGGGGTCTAGTTAGTATGAATAGCAATCGCGGTCGAAGCTCGAGTGACTTAGCTGTAGTATCTGTCTTTATGCATGTATGTTGAGGTATCCCGTTTATGTATTTGGTAATTCGCAGCACTTTTTACTACTTTTACGATACTCTATCAAAACTTGTATACTCGCCAATATTTTTTGTATTGACGTTGTTTTAACGTATGTTGCAGGTTAGATCGCTATCTACATCAAATCAAGCTAGGAAGTCTAGAAACTCGCCTAAAATCTAGGTTGTCGGATCTGTATTGTTCGAGAGGACAAGAAATCTGTGATAACTTACGTGATTGTATTATTGTTAGTATGGGATAACAGTTGTAATAAATATTATCGCAATATAGTTGTTATGGATTCTCTTGAGCAATCTGATTCGCCTAGTGTCGCGCCCCGATGATTCCGCCATCGGTTGGGGTGTGACATGATGTGTGCAAAATGCAACATATAAATTACATCAAATGTGGCATAAAACTAACCATTTTTTAGTACTAATGTTGGAAAAAGTGTGTTTTTGTCTTCCTTTTGTATTTTCAGGATTAAATGAGCTCAAATGAACAAAAGAAGCAAAAAGGCAGCTAAATCTAACATAAATACAAGAAAATGAACAAACGTGGCATGCCTGACCCCTCGACAACATCTTACCAAGCAAAAACAAGAGAACAGAAGGCTGAACACGCCCCGTGCTAAGTGAGCACGGGGGCGTGCCCAAGTGTCTGCAGAAAAGACAAAGCTGTAGAAGCTTCTGTCACCCACCACGGGGGCGTGCCCAGCGGAAATGGGGCCGTGGTCAACTCTAAGATTTGCAGAATCTGGGGAAATCTTGATAGTACTTATAAGCTTCTGCACATGTGGTCGTGCCCAGCGGACACGGGGGCGTGGTCAACTAATGCAGACAAACTGCAATTAATGAAGAAAGAGAAGGAGGATGGACAAGGGGCCGTGCCCGAGCTTCTGTTTAGGCTATAAATAGGGGTGCTTGGCTCATTAGCAAACCATCCCTTGGTAAACCACCTCTCTCACACTACACCCACCCTCCACCACCATCACAACCCACATCCACCACCATCATCCATCATCCATCATAGAGTGCGTGTAGTAGTCTCGGGATCGAAGATTGATCGTAAGAGTTCTTGATAATTAAAGGCCATGTTTGCCTAAGTCTCTTACATCATTTGGTGAAGACAAGTGTCTAGTGTAATACTTTTTATTTTTAATCTTTTCGCACTTTTTATTTGGTTATGTATTAATGACTTTAATAACTAGTTTCTTATGTTGAAGGTGATTCTTCCTTATCATTTGTTCGTGGTGTGTTGGCATTATTTTACTGTCTATATAAAATAAAAGATTTTCACCATTCATATCTCCACGGTCTAAATGGAGATATGTTGGCTACCTGGTTGGGGGTTAAGGGAATGGTTTGGTAAGAGTCTTGCCTTGTTCAGTGTATAGATCCTGCAAGGACCTGTGTCAAATTTAGTAGGACCTCCTTCAATACCCACCGGTGTTGGATGGCGGGGGTCCCAACTCTTTGATCCCTTAATATGTAAGCTACTATTAAAACTTTAACCCGACTACTTAGCCGAGGGTAACGTCACCTTCAAAAGAGGGGCCTACCACATTACGCATTAATAACTTAATTAATTATCTTTCAATAATCCAACCCTTTAGGATTGTATCCTTGCTGACTCAAACTACTGGGTTGTGGGTAACGTCACCTTCAAAAGAGGGGCCTAATACAATAACTAAGATAATCTCTTAAAAAGTGCAAAAGTGCGGAAATAATCAAAGGTTACACTAAACACGAGTCGGATCCAAGTGATTCATCTTGTATATCTGTTTTTATTTTATTTTATTTTTCAAGAATTTAGTTAGTTTTATTTTTCTAGTTTAAAAACCTTTTTCTAACTTTTGATTTGATTAGACGTTGAGGATAAACCGGTACTAAAAGCTCTTGTGTCCTTGGACGACCTCGGTATCTTACCAACACTGTACTACGCTCACGATGGGTGTATTTGCCCATATGTGTGTTTAGTGTTAGTAAATATCGTGTTTTATAAATTTAAAACTTGGCTAAAAAGTGTTAAAGGGCTTAAAATATACATTAAAAACTATACGACACTTCACACGCATCAAGTTTTTGGCGCCGTTGCCGGGGACACAAGGATTTTAAGAAAGTTAGGAATCATCGGCCTAATCGTTTTGTTTTCTAGTTTTTCTATTTTTTTAGGATTTTCTTAATTTTTCAGCTTCTGTAGAACTCAGCACGGGCCGTGCCCGCTGAACACGCCCCGTGCCTAATCTTTGGAACTGACAATCCTGTTTTAAGTCAGACAGTAAGCTGAACACGGGGTCGTGCCCACTCAACACGCCCCATGCCCAAGTTTCAATTACTGAAAACAGGACCGTAAGATCCCGACGGTTGGTAATTTCTGACACAAACATAAGTGATACTGATAATTTTTACTTTCGGCACTCTTATGGTACGTGGTGTCAAATATGTGGTGGCTCTCATAAAGATTTAGAATGTTATTTTCTAAATTATAAGCCCCATTATATAGAGCCATTGTTTTCCTGTAGCCTTAAGAGGGGCGAAAGTAAAAATAATCCCTATATCTCCCTCGAATGCTCTCAACCGGACCTTCTAGGAGAAATGCTTCTTGATGAACTATTTCAATTGGAAGATCTAATTCTTAATTGGTTAAAAGAACTTAAGATGGATTTCAATAATTCATCTCAAGACAATACCCAAGAAGAATTGTTAGGATCGCATTCGAATAAAAACAACTTCGTTGTTCCCGATATTACCTCTAACTCTAGCGAAGACTTGGGCGATAGTCGTCCCTGTGTCGCTTGTGTCGTGAAGGACTCTCCATCGACTTCGTTCGGTGTATACATAGACCTGAGCGATTTGGCATACACCTTCTTTAACGAGAGCCCGGGAAAGGGTTGGACTTGTCCACCTACATTTAGCATAGTAATCGCCCTCACCGACAACCTCTTGCGTTCTCGTCTTAGTCTAGAGCAATTAAGGTATCTCAGGCACTTTGCCGTTGTTCCATCCAGTAAGGAACCACCTGATCCGTATGAATTCCTTAAAAATAGAAGAAACTTCATAAACAACCTCTAGACACGGGGCTGTGTCCAGGTCAGCACGCCCCCGTGTCCACCCAAAGATTCCCGTCTGATTTCGTGTCAGAATACGGACAAAATGTGTCAGGATATTGCCTACACACGGGGCCGTGTCCAGCCGACACGGGGCCGTGTGCAGCGTGCTGTCATTTTCTATAAATGCAGCAAGATTCCTACACATATGGACCACTCCAAAGACAAAGATCTGGTGGATCTTCACACATACCATCCTAGGTATATTCTAAAGAAGGTTCCCAACAACTATCTTGTCTTTTCCACTTTTATCCATTACCTTCTTCTTCAATTTTTCCTTAACACCTCCATTAGAGCTTGAAATCTCCATAATTCCAAGCCTTATTGAGATGTTTGTAAGATTTTTATTCAAGAAATCTTGTTAAAAATAAGTTCTACAACAATGTTTTAAGTTGTTTCTGCTTAAAAACGTTTTAAGAATCACGAAAACAAAATAAAACTCCAAGATTTCTTGTTCCAAAAATCTACAAACATCTGAACACGGGGTCGTGCTCATTGAGCACGGGGCCGTGTCCGAGGCACTGTTTCCATGAAATTGAACCCTTTTCGGTATGTTTTCTCAGAATGACGAGCAGAACTAGCGGAACATCTTCATCTCACTCCAGGAACAACCGACAAGGAAGAAGGTCATCAACGGTTGAATATTCTCTTGTAAACTACGTTTACGCTTTAAGAGAAGCCATTGATGAGATGACGGGAGTGGAAGAAGCATTGGTCGACCATATCAATCATTTGACAGTGGGACTAGAGGGATGTCTTCGAGAAGTCAACCTTTTGCACCAAAGGTTGAACATTCTCGCTTCTCCTCCTTTGGTTCCAATCATTACCCAAAGGGCATGGAATGTGGTTCCCGAAGTCATCATACCGGCCGAATGGTACGCCATACATCCGGAGCCCCATCGGGACGTACTACAAGGGGTTCCTGTTGGTGTCACTCCCCCTCCGCAAGATATTGAAGAAAACGATCTCGCATTCTTTCTCCCAAGAGAAATAGAAGAATGGTTTTAATAACATCTAGGGAATACCACTCGGTCCAAAGTTCTACAAATCTTTTAAATACCGGAAAGTTATTTCCAGATATGTTGATAAAAGTAAAAAACTCCTTAGGATGATTTTATGTACCATTTGACCCATCTATCTTAGGACCTTTAGCCTTTTATTTTTCTGCCTCGTCTTTAAATTCTCTAGGACCTTATGTAATGTGCTAGTTTTAATGAATGATGGTTTTAATTAATTTGGTGTTTGGATGATGTTGTAATGGATAAAACACACTCGGGATGGTGAATGATACTAAGGGAAACTTGAACCAGCACCCCATGCACAAAAACAGGGCCACCCGACAATTTTTCTTCATTACAGCAAGTTCAGCACGGGGCCGTGCTCAGCCAACACGCCCCGTGCCCAACCATCTGCAGAAAATGCCCAGCTCAGGTAACCGAACACGGGGCGCGCTCGCTGAATACGCCCTGTTGCCCAGGCTTCTGTTTCTTTTTACTAATTTCTGTTACTGGCGATCTGAACACGGGGCCGTGCCCGGACACCACGGGGCCGTGCCCGGACGCCCAGTAACATATATTTTTGGTTTTTCACACATTTTTACACATTCAATCAACCTAAAAACTTATTTTTGGGTCACATTGAGGACAATGTGTAATTTAAGTGTGGGGGGGGGGGGGGGATGCTAAAACCTTGAATCTTGTAAGTTCTAATTACAAGCCTTACATAAAACTCTATTGGAACCGCTAATCACCCCAAATTTTTTTCAAAAATGTTTCATTTTTTTACTTGTCTAGGTTTAATTTGGGAATTTCAAGTTCTAAAAAGGATATATTTTTACAAATTTACATCCGATAGCGTCGTGATAAAAATAACCAACATAAGAAAATTATGAAACGGCATGACAAGTTTAGTTAAAATTTGATTGTATATACTTGATCACATAAAAACCCATTCCCACAAAAAGTGAGTTTTGAGCCTTTATTGAGCATACAAATACATATCTTTAAACTAAATGCTCATTTTTCATTTCTTGTGTGAATAGCCGCTTGGTTCTTACGACTCTAGAACTTGCCACGACGATACATTCCTGGTCCTTACCAACTTAAACCCGAGTAAGTAAATGATGGAGTCATTAGGACTAACCCTTTTTATTTCTACACCATTATTTTTCTTTTTTTACCACCTACCCAAAATCCCCCTAGTTAACCCCTTTGAGCCTAAACCCTTTCATTTCTTAACCCAAAACAAACACCTTTTTCCCACCAAAACCCTTTTTCATTTTAAACCCTTTATTTTAATAACAAAGCTCGGTTTTTCTTATGACTTCCTTATAAAAAAAAATGACGATAATGAAGCCAAAAGAAATAAACAAACAAGTTTATCAAAAAATAACTTTGTTTGAAAAAGTGCTTTATCAAAATAAAAAGTTACAAAAAATAAAAAGTCTTACGAAAACCGACGCTTTTTATGCCTTTCGCCCTTTTACTAACCACTAACCCAACCACCTACCTTTAACCCAAGCCTAAACCTTAACCCAAAAAAGTCCTCTTGATATTTACAAAGGTGTATAGTTAAAAATGAGGAGGATTGATTGCTTGGAAAGCTTATGGGAGGAGTAATTTCCATGCCGCTCTCGAGTGTTTCACAAAAATGTGACACCTGTGCCTCTACGACCATCAAACAAATACAAAACCAATGAAATATTGTATTTCATACTTGTGATTTGTATAAATATGTGTATCTTTTGCACATATCAATTCTTGTTCGATTTCAAGCTTTAAATCGCTTTTTGGAAGGTTATACGCGCACTGATGCGTAAATATAACCAGTTTAATGCAACGAACACTCCGGAATAGTGAAATAGGCTTAACATACGTTAAATAACCTTTACATAACTTAGAAATAAGTTTTGGAGGGTTTGGTGTGGCGAAATCAAGTTTATTCGCTTACAGGGACTAATTTCGAGAAACTGCGAAAGTATGCCGATTTGCACTGTAACGAACATTCCAGAACATGACCATAAGTTAAACATACCCTAAATATCCTTTACATAGCTTAGAAATAGGCTTTGAGGGGTTCGGTATGCTAAAATAAACTTTTTGGTAATTCAGGGACTAAAAGCGTCAAAAAGTGCATAAGTTTGCATTTTCGCGCATATCTTACGTTCTGAATACATCCGGACATCCAAAACTTTATGTAATCATTAAAATATTTTATTTTAGTGATTGGCATGGTAAAATTCCATTCGTCGTGTAATTTGGATCGTTTTTCGCATTCGTTCTTGTTTCGTCGTAATTAACCGAACAACGCAACCATACGACCAAACGAACCGACATCCGAGATATTTTTGAGCATGTTTCATGTTCCCTATACTTTAACTTCATTTTAGAGCCTTGAAATGGGATTAACGGGGCATAAACGTGTCAAAAATGCGTCAAAAACCATGTTTTGACATTCAAGGACCAAAATTGACAATCTGCCATAGTTATCTTAGGAAGGGACCAAAATGGAAAATCTAAATTCCAGCTTGTTCCAGCTGTTCCCCTCATTTGCACATGGTTTTAATGAAACTAGGGGCTCCCATGGTTTCACAAAACCATGGGCACATGTGTACGGATGAGATCGAAGCTTGTTTTACGATGAACGATCTTAACGGTTGTGCAAAAACTATAAATACCCCATCCATCTCATTGTTGCAACTCACATTTGATATGATATTTCTCTAAATTGATGTGCTTTCACTTCATACCTGAGAATAATCGGGTCAAACTTCCGTTCTTGGACCTTTTGTAAGTCCTCTTTCGTTCTTTTTCGCGTGATAGTCAAACTGTGTTTGACTTTCTGCTTTGACCAGTTTATGGTCAACATGAAGTTCGTTTGAACTTCATAACGTGAGCGTAATCACGATGGTTTTAGTCTCTTGTGACTATACCTACTGATTACCACGTTATCTAGGCATAGTGGCGAATCGTAGTTTCGGCCAAAATGCGTATTCTTGTGTATTTTGTAACCAAACTACTTTTAGGTATCAAAACCGTTTGTTTTGATACCAAACATGTTTTCAAACCTCGTTAAGCATGTTTTAACATGTTTAGCTCGTCAGTTTAGGTTTAGTGCTTATGTAAGGTCGTAAGGTAAGCGGTCTAAACAACCGCTTATACTTTCGAAACCGATCCGTTTGGTCGATCTTTAGGATCTGACCAAACACATTAGGTGACCATAGTTGCATAGGGAATAACCTTCCGAGGTTATACCTTATGGTCACGTCGTTTAAGTAGTTGTATGATAGGTAGTTTATATGCCTTAGGTAAATGACCAAAATGCCCTTTTTACGCCAAAATTCATTTTAAGCTTATGTAACATAATTTTTTGATATCTAAACTGATTTGGCAACAATATTAGACATTTTAAGGCATATTTTACTTATCATAGGACTAGTTAGGCGGTCCGAACGCGTTTTACACGAACGACGCGTTAAAGTGGCGTAAGCTACCTTAACGAGTAGTAATGGGTCGTAAGCACTTAGGTTAGGTTTCGTTTTAGAATGTAGGCTTTGTTAAACCATATTACATGAGTCCCTACACTCATTTGGTTTACGAAACCTCATTTTATCCTATCCTCCGATTTAGGTCCGTTTATTTACATAGTTACCTATATTAGGTGTAGTTTGATTCCGTGATCCCTCTAGCTTTGCTTGGTTGTTATTCAAGACTTCTAAGCATCCTCAAGTGAGTACATAGACCCCTCTTTTACTGTCTCACCCCGATATTTCCACATATTACCAGTGGGCCCGGTGGGGAGTATCGTGACGTAGGTGATATCATCATAGTCAAACAACACAATTTTAAATGCACAGCGGAAGCAAAAGATAGATTTATTTCAACTGAATAAAATTGTAACATTAAGTATCACAACGTAGTTGAAACGGATCCACATGCGGATCAAATAAACAGAAATCGTAGTTCAACAGACTCAAAATGCATCCAAGCTTGCGAGACTCTTATTGATGCTAAGGAGAGGCCAACCTACTTCGAGTAGTACTTGCACTTAGCCTTTTTGGGAAAATACGTCAGTTTACACTGGTAAATACAATTAACTGACTCATTTTGAAAAGGTTTAAGAAAATTGATTTAAATGCACAAGGCACAAAACTTTTTATAACTTAGGATAATTATTTATATATAAACCTGTAAAAGAATTACATGTTTCTTATACGTTCAGTAGCCCGGATTGACGCCGGGTTAAAGATTAATAGACACACCACATGATATAGTCCCGCGGCGAGTTATTCCCGTAACCGGCGGTTATACCTTATTATTTATTTATGCACCGTCGGGTGTACGCCTACACCCCGTGCTTAGGTCGTGGCCATTTCTTAAAATGATGCCAAGGATATCCGGGACATGATCATTAACCCCCCAAAGGCTTTAAGCAAACAAAACAGTTTAAACGGGACATTTCAATAATTTAACCTTCATACAATTAAAAATTCAATGCCCGACCAAGCGGTACTTTATATACCATACCCCAAGCCCGTATAAGGGAAAATAAGTTAAAAGTATTTACCTTTGCAAGTATTAATCACAATCAGCAAGTGTACGTAGCATTTACCGGGTCTCCTATATTGGAACAAAGGTTTTTAATAACCTATTAGATTCCTAACGGGTCTTTAATTAAGCCTAAACTTAGACCGGTTAGTTTTAAAGGAAGATACGGTTCAAACGCACGATTAAGCGAAGACCGGAATAGAATGTGATTTAGACCCGAAAAGTTTGAAGACTTGTATAATGTGGGTAAACTAAACACATTCTGGATTTTGAGACAAAAGCGATAAGGTTTGACCCGTTTCGGTCAATTTATGCAAACTATTTACATAAACCGAACCGAACGCGCAAGATGCGTAACGGGTAACCATAAGAGTCATATACAGGTTTCCTAACTTAATGTGCCTTAAATATATTGTGACATCAGTAAGATATCTCCTATTATGCCCAAATTGGATTTAAACTCAAATTATGCCCCGTAGGGGTATTTTGGTCATTTAAAAGGTTATAAAAGAGTTTAAATATTAATCTGAGTTACAGGTCTGATATAATCAATAAAAATATTTATTTTTATAAGTCATAACAGTAGGGTATTGTAAATATGTGAAATTTATCTTTTATAACTAAACTATGCACCGTAGGGGCATTTTGGTAATTTCACATAAGCCTAAAAGGTCAAAACTGGAAATCTGAGTTTAAAACTTTTACTTACTGTTAAAGTATAAAATTTTACTAAAAATATCAGTAGGTATCATACCTTATATATTCAAAATAGTTTTAGTACATACTATGCGTTTAAAACGCGTAAAAAGGCGGTTTTAAGCGATTTCCGGGTTTTATAAAGAAAGCTGATATTTTTATTATTCCAGACGGCTTAAAATATTTTATTTATCATATTAGATCACTAGAAAAAGGTTTGGTATCAAAAAGATTTGTAAAACTCATTTTATAGCCCAAAAGGGCAAAACCGGCAATTACCGAATCAAGCTTAGAACTCTATGTTATGCTCAGCCTAAAATTAAATAAAAATCTTCAAAAATCCCAAAATATTATTTTATATCATTAGGTAAAAAGTTTGGTATAAAAAATTGAGTTTAGATAGGCTATACGCCAATTACGCCGTTTAATTAATAAAAAGCTTTTCATTTACGCTAATGAGCATAACTCCTAATCTAGACCTCAAACTGATGTCAAATTTTAGGGGCAACTTTATAAATCAATAATTAAGGTTTCTATTCTTTTACATTTTCAAAAATCATGTTTTAAGGTCATATGGGCATATTAGTCAACATTTAAGTATTTAACGGAAACAAGCATATGAACTGGATAACTAATGAACCAAGTTGTATAATGACAGAGGGTTATACTAACATGAAACCTGGTCCTAATAAGCCTCTAAGGCATTTCTAAAACATGCTACATTGGGTCAGAACTGAAAGTCAAAGCAAAAGTCAAATTATGCGACTTTCGGTTCCGAACTGAGCCTAAACTGAAAATTGTCGGGTTGAACAGGTTTAGACATGTTCTTACATTAATTACCAAGTTATGTTAGTGATAAAACAGGTTGCATGGTTTCTACATTGCTAATTATGCATTAATTTGAAAATAAGCTATCTGTTGACTTTTTAAGATTAACTTTGACCCGACAATTGACCTAGTTAGAGTGGGAATCAAAGGGTGCCCTTTTAAGGGTTTATTGCCCACATAATTACCAACTCATAGGTACTTTCAATTCGAGATTTGACTGGACACATTTAAATTAATCTCGAAGTCAAACCTTAATTACGACAGTTTGACTTTAGGCTAATTAACTAAGCTAAACTTAATTAAGGAAGGTTAAGGACACTTACAATAGTCCTAAGCACGACTAGTGACTCCTAGGAAGGGTGCTTGAGCTCCAAAATTCTCCAGAAGTTGAGTTGTGAGAGTTTCCAAGTGCAAGTGTCCAATGTTGCAACTTGTGGGTTTCTTATATAGTGATTTTGATTCAACTAGATCATGCCAAGCAACTCTATGCATGGATTCAGATCATCACACCTGTCCCTAGTGCATGAAAATCCATTTGCACAACCCCTGGTATCATTTTACAGGCCCTTAAGTCGGTTAACTTGCTGAAAACAGGCATCTGCAGGTTTTTTGTCACTGTAGGGGGTCACGCGGCCCACGTAAGGATCCTGAAGGATCTTACGTGGCCGGTATTAGTCCCAGGTCAGGTCAAAAATGTTTTAGAATTTGCACTTTAGGTCCCTGGTCCTTCCAAACGTGGTTTTACCTTTATTTCTTGCATTTTTGACCCTCTAACTTAACTTTTAAGGGCTCCAAGACATATACAAACTTTGTTAAGTCCTTGGTTAACTTTATGATCACCCGAAAAGTCATAAATTTCAACGTTGACGCTTTTAACCCCTCGTATGCGAATATTGTCATAACTTTCTCATACTTTATCGAAACCTCGTGAAATTTTTACCACTTATTCTAGTGAGTATAATTAATCGTTACAAAGCTTCGGGTTTGCTAAAAGGTCACTCAGAGGTATACTTTCAACATGTTGACACATTTAACCCCCGTAGTTTGTATTTTCTCACTTTCTTCCACAATTAGCTTCGTATGATCCATGATTCATTCGTTTAAGGGTATAAACATTGTGTAGGGTTATTGCAAGATATATTTATCCATTGTTGACACTTTGAACCATTATATTCACATACTTTCTTTGTTTGTCAACTTTAGTCCTTCAAAAGTAATCTTCTACACGTTTAAAGCTCATGACACGTGTCGATACATTATTGGACATGAATTTACGAGGTGTTACATCCTCACCCCCTTAAAAGAAATCTCGACCTCGAGATTTACTGAAACAAATGAGGGTATTTTTCTTTCATTGTGGATTCTACCTCCCACGTGTACTCGGGACCTCTACGGGCATCCTATTTAACCTTGACAATTGGCACGTGCTTCCTTCGAAGCTTCTTAACCTGTCGATCCTCGATCGACAAAGGTTTTCCCACAAATTTCAAGCTCTCGTCTATATGCACATCCGTATGTGGTATGCCTAGCGATTCATCAGCTAGACATTTCTTTAGATTGCAGATGTGGAATACATTGTGAATACCACTGAGCTCTTCTGGTAAGTTTAGCTTATAAGCCACTGTTCCTACACATTCGATGATTTCGAATGGTCCTATATACCTTGGGCTTAGCTTACCTTTCTTACCAAAACGCATCACCCCCTTCCAGGGTGATACTTTAAGCAGAACCTTGTCACCAACCTCGAACTTTAGAGGTTTACGCCTTAAGTCTGGGTAGCTTTGCTGCCTGTCTCTGGCAGCTTTGAGACGGTCTCTTATCTGCACAATCTTATCTGTCGTCTCCAGAACTATATCAGCTCCTGTTAGTTGGACATCTCCAACTTCTGCCCAACAAACGGGCGTTCTACACTTCCTTCCATACAAAGCTTCAAATGGTGCAGCTTGGATACTTGAGTGATAGCTATTATTGTATGTAAACTCGATTAATGGAAGATGTTCATCCCAACTTCCACCTAGGTCAATAACACAAGCCCTTAACATATCTTCCAGTGTTTGAATTGTTCGCTCACTTTGACCATCCGTTTGCGGATGATATGCAGTGCTGAAGTTCAATCGAGTGCCTAGGGATTGCTGAAAACTTTTCCAGAAGTGTGATGTATACCTTGTATCCCTATCAGAAATGATAGACACTGGTACTCCGTGGAGAGATACAATCTCATCCACGTACAGCTGAGCTAACTTATCTGAGCTATGTGTTTCCTTAATAGGTAAGAAGTGAGCTGACTTAGTTAGTCTATCCACTATCACCCAAATAGTATCATTCCCTTTCTTTGTTTTTGGTAACTTGGTGATAAAATCCATTGTCACCATTTCCCACTTTCAGGTGGGAAGTTCAGGCTGTTGTAGCAAACCTGACGGCTTTTGGTGTTCAGCTTTGACTTGTGCGCACGTCAAACATTTGGCTACATAGGTAGCTATGGACTTCTTCAAGCCTATCCACCAAAAATTTGCCTTTAGATCCTGGTACATCTTGTCAGCTCCAGGATGAACGGAGTATTTAGAACTATGGGCTTCCTGGAGGATGACATCCCGAAGTCCTCCATACAATGGAACCCATATTCGTCCATTTAATCTCAGGATTCCGTCCTTGCCATAGGATAACTGTTCTTCAGTTACTCCTAGCTTTTCATCAGGATAGTTAGCTTCTAATACAGCTTCCTTCTGTGCAGGTAACAACCTTTCATTTAAACTATTCTTTAATTCAATGCTCTTGGCATTGATTCTTATAGGCTTCACCTATTCCTTTCTACTTAAAGCATCGGCAACCACATTCGCCTTGCCGGGATGGTATCGTATCTCACAGTCATAATCACTCAGCGTCTCCATCCATCGTCGCTGCCTCATGTTCGAATCCTTCTGATTAAATAGACGTTGAAGGCTCTTGTGATCCGAATAGATCACGCACTTGGTTCCATATAAGTAATGTCTCCATAGTTTTAGTGCAAATACAACAGCACCCAACTCCAAATCATGGGTGGTGTAATTCTTCTCGTGCACTTTTAACTGTCGAGAAGCATAGGCAATAACTTTGCCTTTCTGCATAAGCACACATCCCATACCTATGTGTGATGCATCACAGTATACTACAAATTATTCTATTCCTTCAGGCAATGTTAATACCGGTGCATTGCTCAACTTTTGCTTAAGAATGTCAAAGGATTCTTGCTGCTTAGGTCCCCAATCAAACTTGATATTCTTGCGGGTTAATGAAGTTAGGGGTGCAACAATCCTTGCGAAGTTTACAATAAATCGTCTGTAGTATCCTACTAAACCTAGAAAGCTACGAATCTCAGTAGGCGTCTTCGGCTCTTGCCAATTCATGACAGCTTCAACTTTAGCGGGATCTACTTGGATACCATGCTCACTAACAACATGTCCAAGAAATTGGACTTCACGAAGCCAGAATTCACATTTTGAAAATTTGGCATAGAGCTTTTCCTGTTGAAGCAGCTTAAGAATACAACAAAGATGCTTCTCATGGTCAGCTTGATTCTTTGAATAAATGAGAATGTCATCGATGAAGACAATGACGAATTTATCCAGATAGGGCTTGCAGACGCGATTCATGAGATCCATGAACGCTGCTGGTGCATTAGTTAGCCCAAAAGGCATCACTAGGAACTCGTAATGACCATAACGAGTCCTAAATGCAGTCTTGTGTACATCTTCATTTTTAACCTTCAGTTGATGGTAGCCTGACCTCAAATCGATCTTGGAGAAATAACTTGCCCCTTGCAATTGATCGAACAGATCGTCGATCCTGGGCAATGGATATCTATTCTTAATAGTAACCTTGTTGAGCTCGCGATAATCGATGCATAGACGCATCGACCCATCCTTCTTCTTCACAAACAGGATTGGTGCTCCCTATGGAGACGAGCTAGGTATAATGAAACCTTTTGCCAATAAATCGTCTAGCTGAGTCCTTAACTCTTTCATCTCTGTTGGTGCCAACCTGTAAGGTGCCCTAGCAACAGGTGTTGCTCCTGGAATAATGTCAATTTTGAATTCTACTTGCCTATCTGGTGGCAAACCAGGTAATTCTTCAGGGAATACTTCGGGATATTCAGAAATGACGGGGATATCTTCAATCTTAGGCTTCGGCTCATCAATAGTCACTTGTGCCATGTAGATGACACAACCCTTCTTCATACACCTAGATGCCTTAAGCATAGACACTTGCTTAGGCGGTCCATACTGAGTATCTCCTTGTATGGTAAGTGGCTCACCATACGGAGTCTTGATCACTACTTGCTTCTTGTCACACACAATCTGAGCTTGGTTATGGGATAGCCAATCCATGCCTATTACTATGTCGAAACCGGCTAACTTCAAAGGAAGTAAGGACAAAGGAAAAGAGTGGTTCCTAATGGATATGAAACATCCATCTAACACGGTTGATGCGGTTTCTATGGTGCCATCAGCTAGTTCAACCTCATATTTTATGCTTAGGGTTCTAACAGGTAGGTTTAACAACTTACAAAACTTTTCATCAACAAACGACTTATCTACTCTAGAATCAAATAACACCCTTACATAAACATCATTAATAAGGAAGGTACCTGTTATGATATTATCATTTTGGATCGCCTCCTGTGCGTTCATCTGGAAGACCCTAGCATTGGTCTTTTTCCCATCCTCAGCCTTCTTTGCAGACTTTGGGCAGTTGGACTTGATATGCCCTTTTTCGTTGCAGTTGTAGCACGTCGCGTCCTTTATCTTTTTACAGTCCAATGTCTTGTGCTCAGAAGATTTACAAATCCCACAAACTCTCGGCTGTGACTGGGATTTTGATTCGTATCTGCATTTCCCGAAATGGTGCTTCTTACAGATTTTACACTTGGGTTTATCACCCGACTGTTGACCATCCTTTTTCGTTCCAGAACTCTTCTTGTGGTCATTGTTTCCCTTACGCTTCTTGTCTGAACGTCGCGAGTTGTCATCCTCACGCTTTCTCTTCTCAGCGTCTGTGTTTCTCAGCGATCTTTGCCTGACCGCGTCCAAAGTAAGGGACAATGATATATCAGCTGCAGGCCGAAAAGTAGCTGGTCTGGAGGCCTTCACACTGGCCATGATTTCTGGGGCCAAACCCCCAATGAAACGAGCTATCCTCTTGGGTTCCGGAGTTACCAGATACGGAACCAGTCTTGACATAGTGTTCAAGCTCGTAAGGTAGGCTTGACAATCTAGGTTTTTCATAACCAATGACAAGAAATCAGCTTTAATCTTTTCAACCTCGTGCTGAGGGCAGTAGTTTTCCTTAATGAGAGTAACAAACTGATCCCATGTCAGATTGTACAATGGGATCTTCCCAGTGGCTTGAATCAAAGACCTCCACCACGCTAGTGCCTCGCCTTTGAACGACTGATATACAAACTTTACCACATCCTTATCAGCGCAACCACTGATATCCACCACAGTGTCCATCTGATCTAACCATGACATGCAGTCAACTGCTCCTTTCTCCCTAGTAAAATCCCAGGGTTTGCAGGAGACAAAGTACTTATAGGTGCAACCTTTAGCACGTGGTTCTTGGTTCAGCACAACTCTCTTAGATGGAACACTCCTCTGATTTGTTGAGTGATGAGAATTACTTTTATGAGCGGTATGAGTTCTAGAGGGTGGTTTAGAGTGTGGCACAGACTGGGTCCTTACATGGGTACCACTGGATTCATTGAACTGCCTGTCCAAAGCTCGCATAACAGCATTATCTATTAACGCTTGTAATTCTGCTCCTGCTACGTTGACCCTGGAGGTGTCATGATTCTCTCTGGGGTGACTGTTGGCTTCGTCTGACCCGGCCATGTAGCTTGATTGCTAAATAAAATAATGATTTTAATTTATTTAGAGGTCTATAACAGTTTTATCATTCTAGATGATTTATTAATCATGGTATTTAAGAAACCATTTTCATTAATTAAGCATATAATTTTTTTTCAGGATTTTCATTATATAAATCCTTAGTTATAATTAAAGTATATTAATGGAAAAAAGGCCTAGTCCTATGGACAGTTTTAAATCTTTAATCATGATCTTATAGGGTCATGGTATTGAGGTTTTAATTATAATTCATTACCTCTTCTTAACAGGGGGTCGAAGACCACAACTGTCTTTTGTCTTATATGACAATGAATATAGCCTGTAGGCGTTATATCCCTAATGGATGTTTTAATTAATTAAAAGTATTTGGGAGAATCAAATATAAGGATGACTTAGGCGATTTTATCGAATCACTTTTGTCAAGAGTGTTAACATGTTTTCAGATGTTAACAAGGATTGGAACCTTTTGAATAGGTTTTACCATCTTGGTCATGTCTGCAATGACATATAGGCTAGGTTTTACCTTTAAGATTCTTTTTTTAATATTTAACGCAGAACAATCCTAAATTGAGGTGTTAAAAAGAATCTGAATCTAATTATGGAACTACCATTTTGGCCCTGTCTTAAGATGACACATGGCTAGGTCTTGTCCTTTTTAGATTTTGTCATTTTATTATAATGATAGATCTTAGAAAAAGAATGTTATATTTTCATTTATTTTACATATTATATTTATGCATATAATTTAACAAAAATGAAAATTTAAGTTAAATCATTCCACTACAAAAAATTTAAACAAGTACAGATTTGCCCTAAACGGGACTTCTACTGAAATAACATGCCCGCGCAGGGGCTTAAACAGAAATAACATACCCACGCAGGGGTTAAACAGAATAACATGCCCACACAGAGGCGGAATACTGAAAGACATGCCCATGCAGGGGCTGAATACAGAAACAATTGTCCACGCAGGGACTGATTAACACTAAAACTGATTAACACTAAAAATAAATAAACAAATAAAGGATTTAATGATCCTTTTTTCTTTTTTCCTTTAATTAAGTTTGCCAGACTCTTGAACATTCCTCGGTTTTGCCTACGGTCTTCCCGCACTTCCTGCCGCACCTCATTAATCCTTTGAAGAATCTCCTGATGCTGCGGTGGTGACATCACTAGCGGCTGCGGGGGTTGCTGATATAGCGGAGGTTGAGGAGGTGGTGGTTGATGATACCTATAAGGTGGGTACCCATAGTGTGGGTATCCGGCTTGATATGGGACCCCAAAGGATCCTTCCGGATGATGGGCATGGTAGTTTGTCGCTGCTACCAGGTAAGGGTCGGCCTCTGCATAGTTGTAGTTGGTGTGGACCGGCTGCTCAAAGGGATTATACGCCGCTGAGCCGGCGTATGTAGGAATTAGGTCTCCAAAACCCAATGGTGGTGGCGCGACAGGCACAGAGTTTACTTCCGAGACGGGGTTTGAAGGCCCACCCATCTGCGGGTCTTCATGGAGTGGCGGGTAGCGGCTGCCACTCGAGGGTTGAGGGGTGCTTATTCGCACTCCTCCTCGCACGGACATACGTGCGTTCGATCTTCTTCGCCTCGGTGGCTCCGGAGGCTGTTGCTGGGTTGGTGGTGGTGGCGGAGTGACCGCTACAAAACGAGAATCCTCGGAGGGATCCTGCTGTGGCTGCTGCGGCTATGGTGAGTTGTGGTAACTAGGAGTAAACACCCAGTCGATCTGTCTGAACCTCTCCTCATAGCTGTCGGGACCATTATAAGGTGATCACAGAAAAGGTGACCCATCCGAAATTTCGATGGGGTGGTTAGGGGTTCTGGACGGTGGCTTAGCGGGATCGGTATCTTCGTCCATGTCCATCACATGGTCGCCTGAGAAGTGGTCTTCAGGTCCTAGTGGGTTAAAACCCACTGGTTCTTCAATGTAGTTTGCCGGGTTGAACCGGCTTTGGAAGACAGGTGTCGGGTCATCAAATGAATAGTGAGGGCTGGATCTCTGGAGGGGAATGAAAGATGGTTGCGGGTTATGGGGCTCATTTTCAGAATGAGGCCCGTAAGAATGGTGATAGGATGGTGACGAACTTAGCGAGACGGATCGCCTTGCTGGCTCTATATACGCCCTCCAATGCTCCTGAGGACTCGTACTCATTGAGGCTGGTGGGGTTCGTCTGTGTGAGGGCCCGACCTCATGGTCGTGGCCTGTGATTGGTGCCTTTCCTCTTCCCCTGTTGAATCTTGGTGGCATGATTGAACCTGTCAACATAAACAAAGATAACAACAAGGAATATATATAAATGACAAAAGTAAAACAAACCGGGATTTGTCCTAAGTTCTTTGTCTAGACTCGAAAATTTAGGAATGTGCAACTGTGTAACTGAGATTAAACACAAAAGGCTAGTGTTTAATTCACTTAGTGTTGGCTCTGATACCAACCTGTCACACCCCGATATTTCCACGTATTATCGGTGGGCCCGGTGGGGAGTATCGTGACGTAGTTGATATCATCATAGTCAAACAACACAATTTTAAATGCACAGCGGAAGCAAAAGATAGATTTATTTCAACTGAATAAAATTCTAAAATTAAGTATCACAATGTAGTTGAAACGGATCCACAGGCGGATCAAATAAACAAAAATCGTAGTTCAACAGACTCAAAATGCATCCAAGCTTGCGAGACTCTTATTGATGCTAAGGAGAGGCCAGCCTATTTCGAGTAGTACCTGCACTTAGCCTTTTTGGGAAAATACGTCAGTTTACACTGGTAAATACAATTAACTGACTCATTTTGAAAATGTTTAAGAAAATTGATTTAAATGCACAAGGCACAAAACTTTTTATAACTTGGGATAATTATTTATATATAAACTTGTAAAAGAATTACATGTTTCTTATAGGTTCAGTAGCCCGGATTGACGCCGGGTTAAAGATTAATAGATACACCACAAGATATAGTCCCGCGGCGAGTTATTCCCATAACCGGCGGTTATACCTTATTATTTATTTATGCACCGTCAGGTGTACGCCAACACCCCGTGCTTAGGTCGTGGCCATTTCTTAAAATGATGCCAAGGATATCCGGGACATGGTCATTAACCCCCCAAAGGCTTTAAGCAAACAAAACAATTTAAACGGGACATTTCAATAATTTAACCTTCATACAATTAAAAATTCAATGCCCAACCAAGCGGTATTTTATATACCGTATCCCAAGCCCGTATAAGGGAAAATAAGTTAAAAGTATTTACCTTTGCAAGTATTAATCACAAACAGCAAGTGTACGTAGCTTTTACCGGGTCTCCTATACTGGAACAAAGGTTTTTAATAACCTATTAGATTCCTAACGGGTCTTTAATTAAGCCTAAACTTAGACCGGTTAGTTTTAAAGGAAGATACGGTTCAAACGCACGATTAAGCGAAGACCGGAATACAATGTGATTTAGACCCGACAAGTTTGAAGACTTGTATAATGTGGGTAAACTAAACACATTCTGGATTTTGAGACAAAAGCGATAAGGTTTGACCCGTTTCGGTCAATTTAAACAAACTAGTTACATAAACCGAACCGAACGCGCAAGATGCGTAACGGGTAACCATAAGAGTCATATACAGGTTTCCAAAGTTAATATGCCTTAAATATGTTGTGACATCACTAAGATATCTCCTATTATGCCCAAAATGGATTTAAACTCAAATTATGCCCCGTAGGGGTATTTTGGTCATTTAAAAGGTTATAAAAGAGTTTAAATACTAATATGAGTTACAGGTCTGATATAATCAGTAAAAATATTTATTTTTATAAGTCATAACAGTAGGGTATTGTAAATATGTGAAATTTATCTTTTATAACTAAACTATGCACCGTAGGGGCATTTTGGTAATTTCACATAAGCCTAAAAGGTCAAAACTGGAAATCTGAGTTTAAAACTTTTACTTACTGTTAAAGTATAAAATTTTACTAAAAATATAAGTAGGTATCATACCTTATATATTCAAAATAGTTTTAGTACATACTAGCGTTTAAAACGCGTAAAAAGGCGGTTTTAAGCGATTTCCGGGTTTTATAAAGAAAGCTGATATTTTTATTATTCCAGATGGCTTAAAATATTTTATTTATCATATTAGATCAGTAGAAAAAGGTTTGGTATCAAAAAGATTTGTAAAACTCATTTTATAGCCCAAAAGGGCAAAACCGGCAATTACCGAATCAAGCTTAGAACTCTATGTTATGCTCAGCCTAAAATTAAATAAAAATCTTCAAAAATCCCAAAATATTATTTTATATCAGTAGGTAAAAAGTATGGTATCAAAAATTGAGTTTAGATAGGCTATACGCCAATTACGCCGTTTAATTAATAAAAAGCTTTTCATTTACGCTAATGAGCATAACTCCTAATCTAGACCTCAAACTGATGTCAAATTTTAGGGACAACTTTATAAATTAGTAATTAAGGTTTCTATTCTTTTACATTTTCAAAAATCACGTTTTAAGGTCATATGGGCATATTAGTCAACATTTAAGTATTTAACGGAAACATGCATATGAATCGGATAACAAATGTACCAAGTTGTATAATCACAGAGGGTTATACTAACATGAAACCTGGTCCTAATAAGGCTCTAAGGCATTTCTAAAACATGCTACATTGGGTCAGAACTGAAAGTCAAAGCAAAAGTCAAATTATGCGACTTTCGGTTCCGAACCGAGCCTAAACTGAAAATTATCGGGTTGAACACGTTTAGACATGTTCTTACATTAATTACCAAGTTATATTAGTGATAAAACAGGTTGCATGGGTTCTACATTGCTAATTATGCATTAATTTGAAAATAAGCTATCTGTTGACTTTTTAAGATTAACTTTGACCCGACAATTGACCTAGTTAGAGTGGGAATTAGAGGGTGCCCTTTTAAGGGTTTATTGCCCACATAATTACCAACTCATAGGTACTTTCAATTCGAGATTTGACTGGACACATTTAAATTAATCTCGAAGTCAAACCTTAATTACGACGGTTTGACTTTAGGCTAATTAACTAAGCTAAACTGAATTAAGGAAGGTTAAGGACACTTACAATAGTCCTAAGCACGACTAGTGACTCCTAGGAAGGGTTCTTGAGCTCCAAAATTCTCCAGAAGTTGAGTTGTGAGAGTTTCCAAGTGCAAGTGTCCAATGTTGCAACTTGTGGGTTTCTTATATAGTGATTTTGATTCCACTAGATCATGCCAAGCAACTATATGCATGGATTCAGATCATCATAACTGTCCCTAGTGAATGAAAATCCATTTGCACAGCCCCTGGTATCATTTTACAAGCCCTTAAGTCGGTCAACTTGCTGAAAACAGGCATCTGCAGGTTTTTTGTCGCTGCAGGGGGTCACGCGGCCCGCGTAAGGATCCTGAAGGATCTTACGCCGGTATTAGTCCCGGGTCAGGTAAAAAATGTTTTAGAATTTGCACTTTAGGTTCCTGGTCCTTCCAAACGTTGTTTTACCTTTATTTCTTGCATTTTTGACCCTCTAACTTAACTTTTAAGGGCTCCAAGACATATACAAACTTTGTTAAGTCCTTGTTTAACTTTATGATCACCCGAAAAGTCATAAATTTCAACGTTGACGCTTTTAACCCCTCGTATGCAAATATTGTCATAACTTTCTCATACTTTATCGAAACCTCGTGAAATTTTTACCACTTATTCTAGTGAGTATAATTAATCATTAAAAAGCTTCGGGTTTGCTAAAAGGTCACTCAGATGTATACTTTCAACATGTTGACACATTTAACCCCCGTAGTTTGTATTTTCTCACTTTCTTCCACAATTAGCTTCGTATGATCCATGATTCATTCGTTTAAGGGTGTAAACATCGTGTTGGGTTATTGCAAGATATATTTATCCATTGTTGACACTTTGAATCATTATATTCACATACTTTCTTTGTTTGTCAACTTTAGTCCTTCATAAGTAATCTTCTACACGTTTAAAGCTCATGACACGTGTCGATACATTATTGGACATGAATTTACGAGGTGTTACATTTACTGTTTTCCAAACGTTTTGGGGTGAAACACATGTGCCTACTTGTTATTTTCATGCTTTCCGTGTTTTCATATCATATACTTGCTATGTTCATTAGTACACTATTAGTACATGATTTCATTATGTCTTGCTATGTATGTTCACTTAACACGCTAGCACAATTGTTTTACGTTTTGAACCATTTGAAATCATTGGATGTTTGTGAACCATTTGAAATCATTGGATGTATGTGAACCATTTGTAACCATTTGATGTATGTGAACCATTTGAAATCGTTGGATTTATGTAAACCGTTTGTAACCATTTGATTTATGTGAACCATTTGTAACTGTTTGAGCCATTGGGTTAGGGAAGTGATTAGGTAACGGGACGGGTGTAATGTGTTAAAGGCATGGTGGATACGCCGCTGGTACTTCCTATATATAAGTCCTTTTAACTCATTATATATCGTTGCGTTATCTAGATCACTTGGGTAAACGATTTCGAAACAATGTCACACAAGGATGTTTTCTGAATAATATAAACCATACGAGTTTTATTAACGAGTTTTTATGAGATATTTTACAATTTGATTTAATAAAACAAATGTTTTGGAGTTAAGAATCATGGCTACGAGATTTTTCAAATTATAACCAACTTGATTTGAGTTGGTTAATTATGTCGCAATAATATACTTTTCAAAACAAGGTTTTTAAATAAGTATTGCAACATGTAAAACGAGCCATGAAACTAACACTCATATAAAACCTATGTACCCGCCGGCATTTTTATGCTGACGTATTTTCACATGTGTTTCAAGTACCATAGTCGATGATGTTTGATGATGATATCTGTGTTCGCTCACATAGGAATGGACGAGGCCTTAGTGACTTAATAACAATGAAAGTCTATTTGTTCATGTTTTGTTTCTAATTCCAATGTAATGTAATACATTTAAATTTAATAAAACGAAATTGTTTAAATCCATGGTTGTGAAACAATGATTATGTTACAACACTCCCCGACGTTTCCGCCACGTTTTGTTGTTTTACATGGTCGGGGTGTGACAAAAAATACATCTTCGGCCGAGTGTTGAGTGATCCCCCGTGAGGTATGTGAACTTGTATATAAATGAAATTTTAAAAAGGCATGTTATGTCCTAATAAGTAATTTATCTTATGTAATGTTTTAAATAAATCATGATGAATAGAATTGTAAATAAATAAAAATTAAACTTAATAAAGAATCTTGGAAATCCCGACACTCTATGACAAGCCCAAAAACCTTCTCTTCTACCCATTCCATTTGGGAGTGTAAAGCCACATTATAAAGAGTTTTGCTTGAGGACAAGCAAAGATTCAAGTGTGGGGGTATTTGATGTGTGCAAAATGCAACATATAAATTACATCAAATGTGGCATAAAACTAACCCTTTTTTAGTACTAATGTTGGAAAAAGTGTGTTTTTGTCTTCCTTTTGTATTTTCAGGATTAAATGAGCTCAAATGAACAAAAGAAGCAAAAAGTCAGCTAAATCTTACATAAATACAAGAAAAGGAACAAACGTGGCATGCCTGACCCCCGACAGCATCTTTCCAAGCAAAAAAAAAAAAAAGAGAACAGAAGGCTGAACATGCCCCGTGCTCAGTGAGCACGGGGGCGTGCCCAAGTGTCTGCAGAAAAAACAAAGTTGTAGAAGCTTCTATCACCCACCACGGGGGCGTGCCCAGCGGACACGGGGCCGTGGTCAACTTTAAGATTCGCAGAATCTAGGGAAATCTTGATAGTACAGACACGCTTCTGCACACGGGGTCGTGCCCAGCGGACACGGGGGCGTGGTCAACTAATGCAGACAAACTGCAATTAATGAAGAAAGAGAAGGAGGATGGACACGGGGCCGTGCCCAATGGACACGGGGTCGTGCCCTTGCTTTTGTTCAGGCTATAAATAGGGGTGCTTAGCTCATTTGCAAAACATCCCTTGGCAAACCACCTCTCTCACACTACACCCACCCTCCACCACCATCACAACCCACATCCACCACCATCAACCATCATAGAGTGTGTGTAGTAGTCTCGGGATCCAAGATTGATCGTAAGAGTTCTTAACAATCAAAGGCCATGTTTGCCTAAGTCTCTTACATCACTTGGTGAAGACAAGTGTCTAGTGTAATAATTTTTATTTTTAATCTTCTTGCACTTTTTATTTGGTTATGTATTAATGACTTTAATAACTAGTTTCTTACGTTGAAGGTGATTCTTCCTTATCATTTGTCCGTGGTGTCTTGGCATTATTTTACTGTCTATATAAAATAAAAGATTTTCACCATTCATATCTCCACGGTCTATATGGAGATATGTTGGCTACCTGGTCGGGGGTTAAGGGAATGGTTTGGTAAGAGTCTTGCCTTGTTCAGTGTATAGATCCTGCAAGGACCTGGTCAAATTTAGTAGGACCTCCTTCAATACCCACCGGTATTGGATGGCGGGGGTCCCAACTCTTTGATCCCCTCATATATAAGCTACTATTAAAACCTTAACCCGGCTACTTAGGATTGTATCCCTGCTGACTCAGACTACTTAGCCGAGGGTTACGTCACCTTCAAAAGAGGGGCCTACCACATTACGCATTAATAACTTAATTAATTATCTTTCAATAATCCAACCCTTTAGGATTGTATCCTTGCTGACTCAAACTACTGGGTTGAGGGTAACGTCATCTTCAAAAGAGGGGCCTACTACAATAACTAAGATAATCTCTTAAAAAGTGCAAAAGTGCGGAAATAATCAAAGGTTACACTAAACACGAGTCGGATCCAAGTGATTCATCTTGTCTATCTGTTTTTTATTTTATTTTATTTTTCAGCAATTTAGTTAGTTTTATTTTTCTAGTTTAAAAACCTTTTTCTAACTTTTGATTTGATTAGATGTTGAGGATAAACCGGTATTAAAAGCACTTGTTTCCTTGGACGACCTCGGTATCTTACCAACATTATACTACGCTCACGATGGGTGCACTTGCCCATATGTGTGTTTAGTGTTAGTAAATATCGTGTTTTATAAATTTAAAACTTGGCTAAAAAGTGTTAAAGGGCTTAAAATATACATTAAAAACTATATGACACTTCACACGCATCATGGACCTACAAGTGGTATCAGAGCTTTGGCTCTCTTTCTTGTTGAAAACCAAGCATAGTGAGTTGTTTGAACAAGTTGTGAAGCATCTTGGAAGTGTTCTTGAGCTTAAAACAAGATATTTGAGTTTTTGTAAGAAAAATGGCTTGAAAACTTAAGAAATCTTGTTGTTTTGCTGAAAATTTTTATAAAAACCTTGTTAAAATACATGGAAACATCCTAAAATATGTTTTTTCTTGAAATTTCTTGCAAATCTTTGGCTCGACAACTTTTCCAGCAAGGGTTTGACCGGAGAAGTCACCGGAATATTCCTTTTGTTGAAGGATATTCTTGTACCTTTTTCAAAAATTGAATCTGTCGAATGTTTATCTGTTAACCAGTTTGAGTCATTCACCAAACACCTTTCTAAATTTCAGGGATAAGATTCTGCCTTTTCTTGTAACTTTTCACCAACCATTTTATGAAGAACCTTTCTGGAAAAAAACTCATCGACGAAGAACCTGTAGGCGAAGAACCCATTCTTCGTGAGTTGGTCTCCAACGAAGAACCCATTCTTCGTGAGTTGACCACCCACGAAGAACCCTCACCTGCGAAGAACCATTGTCAACGAAGAACCTGGTTTTTCATTGAAAAAGGTTGTTCATGGAGCACATTTTTCGTGGTAAAGCTCTTCGTGGTATAGTTCTTCATGACTCCACAGTTAGACATTTTTCACAGAAGGTTTATATTTCACTCATTGTTAGCTTTTTCAAATTTTCAAGTACTTATCTTAAAACAACAATCCAAAATGAGCTCAAATCCTTGGGATTGGAGTGATAACTCAAGTACAAGCCAAGATCCTTCACAATGGGTCAAAGGATTAATACCCAAACAAGAAATTACCACAAATCAATGGGCATGTGACGCAAATAAAAATCAAAGCATTCAAAATCTTCTCTTAAGCGAGAGTGAAATGGGAAACAATAATCATCCACCAAAGCTAAATCACATGAACGATTATCCAACATAGAAAGATCGTTTTCATACGTATATTCTAGGGCAAAATACCGAATTGTGGGCATGCTTTACTACACCGTACAATGTAGCTCTAGAAGAAGAAGGTTCCAACCCACTTACTTTGGCGGGAATGAGCGATAATGATAAGAAGGCTTATGATCTCGAGAAGAAAGCCTTTGCTATCCTTACTCAAGCACTTCATAAGGATATTTATCATCAATTTGCGTATTGTACCGTTACAAAGAATTTGTGGGACGTCTTGGAAGCTAGAGGAGAAGGAAATGCAGCAACAAGAAAGATTAGTCATGATTTGTTAAAGAAGGAGTTTGAAGGATTTCTGTTCATGGAAAATGAACACTATACGACATGGCTACTCGATACTACCATTTGCTTAGTGAGATGCACTCATACAGGGTTACTGCTACACAACAAGAAATGGTCATGCGTTTTGCTGATGCTTTACCACCCAAGTGGAGTCAATTCATTGACTTGCTAAAGCATACCGATATTTTAGATACGCTTAGTATTTATGAATTCATTCAAAAGCTTGAGAACAAGGATGAAGAAGAAATTCGAAAGGCAAAACGAATTCCAGTTCCCCAAAACCCCGAGATATACTTTGGAGGTATTAACACCGGAGTTAGTACCAATCAGCAACCGAAGCTTCAAACCGCGTTTGTGTCAAATACAAACCCTTATGGACAACCATTTGACCCAAATGCCTATCTACCACCACCCAAGTCAGCTCAATCTTTTGGTCCTCTTACAGACCCTTATAGGCGACCATTCGATCTGAAAGCCTATCTTCCTTTTCAACTAGCCACTCCACAACAAACCCAATAACAACCTTCTCAACCAGCTCCTCAACAAGCCTTTTATAGGAACAACAACTCTCAACATTCAAACCCCAACACTGTCAGATTTGATACCTCAAACTTCACCAAAGTCAGTGTGGAAGGTGCTCGGGAACATATAGAAGTTCTAAACACAATGGTGAGTTCTTATTGTGGATTAGTCGCCGGTCAAATTAGGAACATTAATTTGATTGATGAAGACTATCAACAGATAGACAGAGAGGAAATGGAACTGATGGATATAAAATGGGCGTTTGCAGGTGCGGTGAGAAGAGCTAAGGACTACATGAGAAGAACAGGTAGAACAAGCTTGGAGAGTAAAAGGGATACTAAGTATGGTTTTGATAAGGATGCAGTTACGTGCTTCAATTATGGTGAGAAAGGTCACTTCAAACGGGAATGTACTCGACCCAGCAGACAAGGAAATCAAAATCCTTTCCGAAAGCAATCAAGCTCATCCAATACAAATCAAGTGAACAATGAAAGGAGCATTGTAGCAGTTAACAACCCGGGTAACTCAAACCAGTCGGGGCCTTCAAATTCAAACAGGGCCTTAGTAGTTCATGCAGATGAAGGATGTGACTGGTCAGTTCAACTGGGAAATGAGGGAAATGAAGGAAATGGAGGAACTGCTTGTTATGCTAAGATCATCAAGTATATCAAACATGTTCACAGATATGAGTTTTCTAAGGATGATGACAGTTCTGGGTATAGCGGTAGTTCAGATGAGGAAAGCTCAAATATGGGTGGTTATGGTTCAGATTCGGATGTAAAGGAAAATATTGATGCTGCGGTTGACAGTCTGCTGAAAGAAGCTGAGGATCTGAAAGAAGCCGGGGAGCTGAAAAGTCAGAAATCTGTGTTGATAAGGAAAGCTGAAGTTGCATCCAAGGAAATGGAAAAATTCTTCACCGAGGATGGATCTTTTTCTTATCAGACTGCCTTTATGGTAAATGTTGCAGCTTCGACGAGTCAGGGTGTTCCAGGAGGAACTGTGAATAGTCTTTGGATTGTTGAGAGTGGCGCATCCCGGCACATGACAGGCGACTTAAGGCTCCTGTATGATGTGAAAAGCATTAGGGGAGGTTATGTTGCCTTTGCTGGAGATAAAGGCGGTTACATCACTGGAGAAGGAATGATTTCTAATGGTGTTGTGAGTTTTGACAAGATCAATTATGTTCGTCAAATTGATCACAATCTTCTTAGGTGCTGTTTGTTTTTTCTGCGGGAAAAGGTCTGCAGTCTGCGGACCACATCTGCAGGCATCTGCAGGAGAAGAGGTGGACCAAATGTCTGCAGTCTGCAAGGAGAAGAGGGTTTGTTTTTTTTATATATAAAAACATCTTCACACACTAAACACACACACAACACACACAGAACATCTCTCTCTCTCTGATCTCTCTCTCTCCCTGCCTCCCTCTACCACCACAACCACCGTCCACCTCCACCACCACAACCAACCACCACCTCCACCACCACAACCAACCACCACCACTTCAGCCACCACCCACCCCGTCATAGCCACCACCACCACCCCGTCGCAACCACCACCACCACCTAACACTCACCACCACCATCTCACTTCTACCTCCTCCACCGAACACCCACTGCCACCACCATCACCGGAAACCCACCAACACCACCACCACCTAACACTCACCACCACCATCTCACTTCTCACTTCCACCTCGTTCTTGTCGCCATTGCCAAACGAAGAGGGGGGTTGCAGGTGACGTGGGGGGTATGGGGGTTTCGTCGAGAGAAGAAAGGAGGTGGAGTGGTGGGGGGCTCGCCGGAGAAGAAGGGGAGCCGGCAACCGGCTCTGGTCACCGAACAGAGAGAGAAAGGAGGAGAAGCAAGGGGGTGCGGCTGGTTAGGTCTGATTAGGGTTTCCACAAGATGAGGGAGAAGAGGGAAAGATCTGGTGTGGTGGCGGAGCAAGGGTGGGCGGCGGATGAGGTGGTGTCGGGGGTGGAGGTGGTGGCAGATGAGGTGGTGTCAGGGGTGGAGGTGGTGGCGGAGCAGGGGTGGGTGGCGGATGAAGTGATGCAGGTCTGTTTTGGCAGAGAGAAGAAGTTGGAAGAGGTTGGGACATGTCTGCTTGGGGAAGAGGTGGGGAAGACCTTTTTGGTGAGAAGTGCTTCCGGAAAACAAACAAGCTGCAGACATCAAACGTCTGCGTGACGTAGACATAAGTGGCCAGAAGCACTTCTGGCCAAAAAACAAACACCACCTTAGTGTTTCGCAAATCTGTGACAAGAAGTTCACGGTTCATTTTGATGATACCGATTGTTATGTGCTGAAACCCGGTTTCAAAATCCCCAAAGAATGGATTATGTTGACGGCTCCAAGAATTAATGATTTGTATATTCTTGACATGAGCCAAGCTATTACATCGTCAACACAAGTTACATGTTTTATCTCAAAGGCCACTGAAAATGAGTCCATATCTTGGCACAGACGTATGGGTCACATTCACTTGAGGAAAATGAATCATTTGGTGAGAAATAATCTTGTGAATGGTGTGCCAGTCAAGAGTTTTCATTTACAAGACATCTGTGTATCGTGCCAAAAAGGAAAGCAAGCGAAGAAGTCCCATCCGATCAAGAAAGTCAACACCGTCAACATGCCTCTTGAACATCTTAACAAAGACCTCTTTGGGCCTATGAAGCACAAGACTACATTTGGAGATGCTTATTGTTTGGTTGTTACTGATGACTATTCAAGATTTTCATGGGTAGCGGTGATGGCACACAAGAGTGAGACTCCGGAAATCCTCAAAAATCTTCTCACTTTACTTGAAAATTTATACACTTTGAAGGTAAAGCGAATCAGAAGTGACAATGGCACGGAATTCAAGAATCAGGTTATCGACGAGTTCTGTACTTCTAAGGGAATTCTGCATGAATACAGTTCTCGTTATACTCCTCAACAAAATGGTGTCGCTGAGAGGAAGAATAGAACGCTTATCGAAACTGCGAGAACTATGTTAGTAGAGTCGGAGCTTCCTGTTCAGTTATGGGTGGAGGCTGTGGCTACTGCGTGTTATACTTTGAATAGAGTTCTTACTGTTAAAAGGCATGAGAAAACATGTTATGAATTGTTACATAAAAGGAAACCGGATGTGTCTTACTTAGAACCTTTTGGAGCTCCATGCACTATGATCGATCCACATGGCAAGTTTGATCCAAAGGCTATCGAAGGTTTCTTTCTTGGGTATGCTACTCCAAATTTCAGGGTGTGGAATATGCCAACTAAAAGAATTGAAGAGTGGGGTGAAGTTAAGGTTCAAAGGTACACTGAATCTGTGAGGGCTCCGGGTGTTCCTTGGATGTTTGATTATGATGAACTGTTTAATTCCTTTAATCTGCCAACTTTTGATGATGCGTCTGCAACACCACAAATGTTACTTGAAGGTGATGTTGTAGTTGACTCATCATTAGTGCGGCCAATTATTGTTAACCGACAAGAGTCTACTTCGGTTAATAATGTTGTTCAGAATGAGGAGTTTGAAGATGCAGCTGATTATAATGTTTCGTCGGAAGATGAGGAGTTTCATGATGCAAATGAAGCAACTTCAGCTCCTGTCCAAGCTCATGTTCAAGGTGTTTCTGAAGCAACTTCTCAGGTGTAGAATCAAGACAACGTTGAAGGCAATGCATCTACATCTATGGCGTCTCCAGGCATCGATTTAGTTGTTGATTTGAATTTCAACAACTTGGGTATTAATGCTCGAGTTCCTGATGTTCCTGACACTCGAATTCATGATACTCATCCTCGGCAGAATATTATAGGAGATGTCCAAAGTGGTGTGCAGACACGTAATCAGCTTCGAAACAACCAGAATGCTGGTTTGTATTTGTCGATTAGGGAATTCGGGGAACATAATGATTGGTCTTTCGCCTGTTATGTTTGTCAAGTTGAGCCAAAATTGTGGAAGGAGGCGATGAAAGACGATTCATGGGTTAAAGCAATGCAAGAGGAACTTCAGTAGTTTTAGAAATTGGGCATGTGGAAATTGGTTGACAGGCCCCCGAACTATAAGAAGATTGGTACTCGATGGGTTTACAAGTGCAAGAAGGATGAACGAGGTGTTGTTGTGAGAAATAAAGTGAGATTGGTTGTCCAGGGCTTTAATCAGGTAGAAGGTATTGATTATAATGAAGTTTATGCAACAGTGGCACGTCTTGAGGCGATAAGGATTTTCTTGGCTTATGCGTCCTACAAGAAGTTCACTGTTTATCAAATGGATGTGAAGAGTTCATTTCTTCATGGTGTGGTCGGGGAAGAAGTATATGTTGAGCAACCGCCTGGTTTTAAAGATCAGATTCATCCTGACTGAGTTTGGCTTCTGAACAAGGCACTTTATGGTCTTCATCAAGCTCCAAGGGCTTGGTATGAAACGTTCTCTACCTATCTGTTGCAGAATGGTTTTCGACGTGGGTTGATCGACTGTACTCTCTTCATCAAGGAAAGAAATGAGGATTTGTTGCTGGTTCAAGTGTATGTTGATGATATCATTTTCGGGTCTACAAATGATGAAATGTGTAATGAATTCGGGCGGGTGATGTGGCGTGCGTTAGGTATGTTATGATTTAATTGATATTTTTAGCCCATTTTACGCATTAGTCAAGTTTTAAATTTATAAAACACGATATTCTACTAACACTAAACACACACATGGGCAAGTACACCCATCGTGAGCGTAGTATAGCGTTGGTAAGATACCGAGGTCGTCCAAGGACACAAGAGCTTTTAGTACCGGTTTATCCTCAACATCTAATCAATCTAAAAATTTTGAGAAAAGATTTTAAAACATGAAAATAAAAACTAAAATGCAGAAATAAAAATAAAATAAAAATAGATAGACAAGATGAATCACTTGGATCCGACTCGCCTTTAATGTATCCTTTGATATTTTCCGCACTTTTACACTTTTTAAGATATTATCTTAGTTATAGTAGTAGGCCCCTCTTTTGAAGGTGACGTTACCCTCAACCCAGTGGTTTGAGTCAGCAAGGATACAATTCCAAAGGGTTGGAATATTGAAAGATAATTAATTAAGTTATTAATGCGAAAAGTGGTAGGCCCCTCTTTTGTAGGTGACGTTACCCTCGGCTAAGTGGTTTGAGTCAGCAGGGATACAATCCCAAATAGCCGGTTTAATGTATTAATAGTAGTTTACATATGAGGGGATCAAGCCATTCGCACCCCCGCCATCCAATACCAGTGGGTATTGAAGGAGGTCCTAGTAAGCTTGACCCAGGTCCTTGCAGGATCTATACACTGAACAAGGCAAAAACCTTACTAAACCATTCCCTTAACCCCCGACCAGTTAGCCAACATATCTCTATATAGACCGTAGAGATATGAATGGTGTAAATCTTTTACTTTATATAGAAAGTAAAGTAATGCCAAGACACCACGGACAAATGATAAAGAAGTTTCACCTTCAACATAAGAAACTAGTTATTAAAGTCATTAATACAAAACCAAACAAAAAGTGCGAAAAGATTAAAAATCAAAAGTAATACATTAAAGACTTGTCTTCACCAAGTGATGTAAGAGACTTAGCCAAACATGGCCTTTGATTGACAAGAACTCTTACTATCAATCTTGGATCCCGAAACTACTACACACACTCTAAGGTGCATGATAGATGATGGTGGTGGATGTGGGTGTTGTAGTGGTGGTGGAGTGGTGGCAAAGTGGGAGAGTGGTGGTTTGCTAAGGGATGCCTTTGAAGTGAGCCAATCACCTTTATTTATAGCCTGAACAGAAGCCCGGCCACGGGCCCATGTCCAGCGGACACGCCCCCATGGCCATCCTTTTCTCTTTCTTCAATAAATGCATGTGTAAGCGGAGGGCTCAACACGACCCATGTCCAGTGGGCATAGCCCCGTGTGCAGAAGCGTATCTGTACTACCAAGATTTTGCATGATTCTACATATCTTAGCGTTGACCACGCCCCCGTGGTGGGCGTAGAAGCTTCCACAGCTTTGTCTTTTCTGCAGGTAGCTGACCACGCCCCCGTGTCCAGTGGGCACGGCCCCGTGGTCAGTCTTCTGTTTCTTGCTTTTGCTTTTGGGGATGCTGCCGAGGGGTCGGGCATGTCATGTTTATTCATTTTCTTTGTATTTGTGTTGGTTTTGGATGTGTATTTGTTCCTTTTGCTCGTTTAAGCTCATTTGGTCCTATAAATTCAAAAGGAAGACAAAAACACACTTTTTCCAACATTAGTACTAAGAAAGGGTTAGTTTTATGCCTCATTTGATGTAAGTTATATGTTACATTTTGCACACATCAAGTACCCCCACACTTGAATCTTTGCTTGTTCTCAAGCAAAACTCTTTAATATGTGGCTTACACGCCCAAATGGAATAGGTACGAGAGAAGTTTTTGTGCTTGTCTTGAGTGTCGGGAATCCAAGATCTTTATTGGGTTTTATTTTTATTTTATTTACAATCCTATTCGTTATGATTTATTGAGAACGTTTCATAAGAAAAATTACTTATTTGGGCATAACATGCCTTCTTAGAATTCCATTTATATACAAGTTCACATACCTCACGGGAGATCACTCAACACTCGGCCGAAGATGTATTTTTGTGAAACACTCGAGGCCGGCATGGAACTTACTTCTACCATATGCTTGCCAAGCAATCAATCTTCCTCCTTTTTAACTATAAACCTTCGTAAATATCAAGAGGACTTTTGAAAGGGTTAGGCTTGGGCTAAGGGTAGGTGGTTTTGGTTAGTGGTTAGTAAAAAGGGCTAAAAGCGTAAAAAGCGTCGGTCGTCGTAAAACTTTTTGTTTTTGGGACTTTTATTCAAACTAAGAATCTTCAAACAAAGTTTCTTTGAGGAACTTGTTTGTTTATTGCTAGACTTTTTTTATAAAGAAACATCACAAGATAACCGAGCTTTTTACTAAAATAAAGGGGGTTGAAAAGAAAAAGGGTTTTGGTGGGTAAAGGGTGTTTGTTTTGCGGGTTTAGAAATGAAAAGGTTTAGGCTCAAAGGGGTTAACTAGGGGGATTTTGGGTAGGTGATAAAGAAAATAAAAAATAATGGTGTTGAAAGGAAAATGGGTTAGTTCTAATGCCTCCATCATTTACTTACTTGGGTTTAAGTTTGTAAGGACAGAGAATGTATCGTTGTGGAAAGTTCTAGAGTCGTACAAACCAAGCGGTTATTCACACAAGAAACGAAAAATGAGCATTTAGTTTAAAGATATATGCTTGTATGCTCAATAAAGGCTCAAAACTCACTTGTTGTGGGAATGGGTTTATAATGTGATCAAGTATATATAATCAAATTTAATTAAATTTGTCATGCCTTTTCATAATTTTCTTATGTTGGTTCTTTTTATCACGACGCTATCGGTTGCAAATTTGTAAAAATATAACCGTTTTAGAACTTGTTATTCCCAAATTAAACCAAGACAAGTAAAAAAATGAAAATTTTTGAAAAAAATTTGGGGTGATTAGCGGTTCCAATAGAGTTTTGTGTAAGGGTTGTTATTAGGACTTGCAAAATTCAAGGTTTTAGCATCCCACCCCCCACACTTAAATTACACATTGTCCTCAATGTGTCCCAAAAATAAGTTTTTAGGTTGATTGAATGTGTAAAATGGTGTTGAAAAACAAAATTTTGTGTTACTGGGTGTCTGGCCACGGCCCCGTGGTCAGATTGCCAGTACCAAAATTTAACAGAAGGCTGGACACAGGGCGTGTTCAGTGAGCATGGCCTCATGTCTAGTTACCTGAACTGGGCAAATTTCTGCAGAGCCTTGGGCACGGGGCGTGTTGGGCTGAGCACGGCCCCGTGCTGAACTTGCTGTAATGCTGGAAAATTATCGGGATGCTCTGTTTTTGTGCATGGGGTGTGGTTTTAACGTTCCCTTGGTAACCTCCACCTTTTCGAGTGTGTTTTATTCCTGAAAAGTAAAGCTAAACTAGAAAACATAAAAGTTAATCTAAACTAAATACTACGGATAGTTCCGCGGAATGCCTCTGTGGTGCGCCACATTTATAAGGGTCCTTGGCTAGACCCAAAGTCAGTCATATGCTACCCGAGCGGGATGTCTCGCATCCCGTGTTGCACCGTCGGAGAGCGTCATCCAAGCTTGAGTCTATGACTTCCATGTAGTTAACCGGGTCGTCTTATACTCTTTTCCCAACCCCGAATTTCATCTCTTTGTCTCCGACCCTCAATGTTAACTTTCCATCACTCATATCCACCATTGCGTGAGCGGTGGCAAGGAACGGTCTTCCTAGAATGAGTGGCACTTCGGTGTCTTCCACCATATCCAGTATGGCAAAGTCGGCCAGGAAGACAAAGTCTCCGACTTTTACCAACAGATTTTTGGCGACACCTTGTGGATATTTGATAGACCTATCGGCGAGTTGTATGCTCATCTTTGTGGGGCTTGTCTTACCTAGTCCGAGTCGGTCAAACATTAATGCGGGCATGAGATTGATACTAGCACCCAGGTCGGCTAGTGCATTGCGTACAGGAGATCCCCCCCCCCCCCAATGGAACAGGGGATGGTGAAGCGTCCGGGGTCGATTTTCTTTTTGTGGGAGTTTGTTGAGTAGTACAGCGGAGCATTCTTCACTTAAATTGACTAATTGCAACAGTGAGGAAATCTCTCATAAATTTTGAATATATTGGCATTTGAGTGAGGACTTCCATAAATGGGAGATTGATATGCAATTGTTTTAGTAAGTTTATGAATTTTGTGAATTACTCGTCGGTCTTTTGGCTAAGGATGATGTAGAACAGCTGGAAAGTGGTATTGCTTTGCAAGAGTGTCCTCCTGAAAGTTCTACAGCTGATGCTAATATAGCGTCAAGCTCAGCTGATATTGATCTGCAAGCATGCCCTCATGTTAGTCGAGAAGACTTAGAAGACGAAGAGTTCATTTCCGAAATGACAGAGCAATAGATTTTGAGGTTAACTGATATGAAAGTAGTCGATGATGCTACAATAGACGAGACTCCAAGTGAACCCGATGCAACAAACTTGGATGGTCTTGATGAAATAGTGTTCGAAGGCGATGCCGAAAAGTCAAAATACGTAAGAGAAGACGATACTGAGTTCAATCCTTTTGATGAAGACTGGTTGAAAGATAACATGGATGAAATCGACGAATGATTGAAGAATCGAGATTCATATGATGTTCTCGCTGATTCATTTGAAGAATGGAGAAAGAACTTCCTTTCAAAGACTGCAAAACCAGCCCCTCCTGTCGTACAAGTTAATTACATGAAGTACGAAAAGAATCGTCCTCAGGGAAGAATACTCAGCTGGATGTTCGTTAAAGAAATTCATTGCGTTGCTCTGAAGCGAGAACATGGAAGTCAGTATTTCAAGTCGCTTCTGAGTATTCTTACTTTACCATTTTACAATGTAGCAGCGTTAGTAAGACTGGAGCTCATTAATCGATCAAACTTTGAAGGTTCTAAGCTGTTTGCTTGGAAGTTGAGGATTGAACGATGAAAGGGTTGGAAAGATGAATTATATAAGCCACAGTTCCCTAAGTATGAGCAGATCAAGTTCACGTTGGATCCAGCAACCAACACGGCTCGGTACAGGATCGTGTACAAGCCGGTGAAGGTTTTGGATAAGATCCCGTTAATGCCGATGGAACAAGACATTCTCGAGAACATGGCTCTTTGGTGTTATGATTCAGATACACACGAGGCAGTTATCGTCTCCAGAAACGACAAAGAAAACTTTCGTATTCTCGATCCGATGTGGGTAGCCAACATGTCGGCTGCTGATATCGACAGGTTATTTTGTCATGACATATTTTATGAAGACAAGGATGCAAGTCAGGCTTTACGCTTTCAACGCGTCGCTTGTTATTGTTACTATCGGGGAATACATGCTGGAAGCTCGTGGTCGGAAGCAACTCACTGAAACAGAAGACCGAAGACCAAGCAACAGCCAAGGGGGAGTTTGTTGATGCAGTTTTGTGTCTGTCGCTTGTTCTTATTTCGTTTACGATGTAATGTAATGTACGGTTTTTTTGGATTATCGAGTCTGTATGTTTGGTTGTAATGCAGTTGCATGTTGCAAGTCTGCAAGTTGTTTGGCTCTTGCTTTAACAGTTTTGCACATTTTGTCTGTTAATAGATTGCTGTTTGCAGCCTCCCATGAAGAACCTATTCTTCGTGGGACATGGTCTTCATGAAGAACATTCTTCGTGTTTAGTTTGGTTCTTCATGGATATGATGAACGAAGAACCTAGTTCTCCGTGGGCTGACATTCTTTTTGTGCCCAGTAACATTCTTTGTGATGTTACTGGGCTGGGGTTCTATATAAGGCAGCATATATTGTGCAGAATGGTGAAGAGAGCTTGGTGAGCCTGTAAACACTGTGTGTATGTGTTTGTAAGTGTTCTCTTCCATTTAATCAAGATAGTGAATCTTTGGTTACGTGTGCTTTACTACTTTGCTTTGTTTGCATTCTTATAAGGATTCCGCACTTGTATTTGTGTTCTAACAACAAGAAAGTAGGTTTCTTGATCCTCCAAGTGGACCTACACTTCTCCTTCAAACCAAGTTTGCCGCTTCCGTTCCTCAAGAGTTCGGCCATTTAATGTCGATAGCGAGTCACACTATGCTCGTCCTTGCCGGAACAGTGTTAAGGAAGGCAGAGTTAGGATTTGCACTCTCATCTGTTACCTGCTTTGAATTATTTATTATAATAGGCCTGTCTTTTGCCTTGGGCCTAATACTTTTTTTTACCATATTGGTAGGGCTGGCATAACAGGTCAACCCTATCTGTTAAGACACGATCACGATAAGACACAAATCCGAAACACGTAAACACGAACACGACATGAAATCTTATCATGTCAGATTTTCGAAAAACGAACACGAACCTCTTTATAAACAGGTTACATGAAACGACCTGTTAAGACACGAAAAAAATACCAACGCATCAAACGACTTGTTTAAGACACGAGCACGACCTGTTAAAACACGAAAACAACCTGTTTAAGACACGAAAACGACCCAATTGGAGAAGTTGTGAACCGAATTGGTAATGGTGGTCTTTGTGATGGAGATTTAAAAATAGGGGTTGGATTATCGAAAAAGAACCGCGTGTATTTGTGTATAATTAATCCAAGTGCCACGACTGATGACCCCATGTCCACACCCACATATAATATTTTTAATTTTTTAATTATTAATATGTACTTAACAGGTTTTAACTTGTTTAGACACGAAACCTGTTAAGGTCTTATCGTGTCGACCTCTTTTAGACACGAAACCTGTTAAGGCCAAACATGAAACATGTTAACTTTGTGTAGGTTCGTGTCGTATTATCGTGTTTGTGTCATAATTTCCAGCCCTACATATTGGGCCCAGTAAAGATAAGAGGAAATAAGCCCAGACGAGAGGCCCGATGGCTCGTCCTCGTCTATTATTATTATTATTATTATTATTATTAATGACATTCTTTCATCATCATCAGTTCATGACATTTATCCATCATCATCATTGTTCAAAGCCTCTTTTAATCTTTATCGTGAGTTCATCTCATAGAAAAACCCAACAAACCATATAAACAAACTCCTCAAACAAGATTCACCAACCATAACACCCATCACCATTCTCATCTTCATCTTCAAATCTCCCCCAGTCGATCATAATCAAATCACAATTAACCTAAAAACACACAAACAAAAAATCAACACACACTACATCTCATCATTCAACAAAAACCTAAACGATAATCAACATCCGTATGAGTTCAATCATAGAACACTAAAACATCGAATCAAATGGAATCAAATCAGATTATGGGTTTTACATTAGATCTGGGTTCTGTTAGATATTTTAGTGTAATCGGGATTGACTTGGTGATCAATGAGAATAATAATACACATCAAGCAAGTTAGGAGGGGCGGGAGTGCACGCTTGTTTGAGTTATTATAATTCAAAGTATATGGGCGGAGCTTGTACTCTATGGGGGTTCCAAGGGGGCAACGCCCCCTTGGCGGGGGTTTGGGGGCAGCGCCCCTAGGAGCAGGGTCCAAGGGGCGGCAGCCCCTGGCGGGGTCCAAGGGGCAGAGCCCCTGGCTAGGGTCTAGCTGCATTAGAAAATTTTATTTTCTGGAAAATGCCATAATTTCGAAACTTCAAAATAATGGCAGTTAAGAGGCAGTTTTGTCATACAAATTGAGATAACTGCCATTAGGCAGTTAATCATCCCTAACCCAAATTCGTAGATAGTTTGATCATAATTTCCTGGTTCAGACGAATTCTCCACACACATACACTTTTTCAATTTCTCGAAAAACAGAGTTGTATCCGCTTAAATTATTCGGGAGAACCACCGAAATAATTTGATCTGAGAGTGATTATACGCCTCTCTAATCATCTGATTTCTGAAAATTCCCCAACAAAGATGAAATTAATTTCTGTGAAGATCGTAAGAAAATCGATGAAGGATATGACAAGCTGTAACGCCCTAAAAATTTGAATTATTAAATTTGCTAGTATGTTACCGTGTTTAATAGAATGAAATATAATAACTAGGTTAGTAAACATGGTTAAATGCCTAGAAAGAAAAGTAAAGGAATGAATTGGGTGACAATTAAGATCAAGTAACAAACTAGAAGGGGTAAGGTTGCCAAAAAGGGGGAAACTTGTATTTAATTAAAATTAAAACCCCCCACACACACTAGGTGTGTGCGTGTGTGTGTCGACTTCATGATCAGGAGAAGAAGAAAAAGGGGTTCAAACCCTAGTTCTAAAGAAGCTTCAATTGAAGGGAAATTTGGAGCTTAAACCTATGATTGAACTTGAATTAATGACACCTACAGAAGGGGATCATGAGGCATGTTTTAAATCTTAGATTAGCAATCTTGTATGAAATGGGTTATGTTTAATTCGTGAATTTTGGTTGAAATTAGAATGAATACTTGTTGATGCTATCATGTTGAAGTTCAATCATGGTTAAATTTTAGTGAATTAGATGATTTAGAATGAAACCCATTGCATGAGTGTGAAGATGATGACCATGATGAACTTATAGATGTTGTATTGTAATGTTGTGATGTATAAGGTGTTATGTGATAGATAAACTTAGTGTGGAATTGATGATTATGAGATCTTGCTTAAATATGATGGATTATGAGATGAAATTGGGAAGAATATGGTAAAAACACTTGTACATTATGCTTAGAAAGTGGTATGCACACCAAGTGTTTAATGAAATGCTTTGGTGAAAATGATAAGTGAAATTGTATGATAACGATGGATAAAATATGTAGAATGTGATAACGATGTTGTAAATAATAGACATTTCATAAGGAATGTGTTTTAGATGGATTACAAGTGGGGAATTAGTTTGATAAGATGATATGTTATGAAACGTGCATTAGAAGGTTGCACTACATACTTTGAGGGTGTGATGCACGCCGTAAGTGGGATTAAATGTTTGACCCTACTCATCCTAGCAACATTTAAGGCCACTGTAGGCTACGGTAGCCACCCTAGCTTACGGTGGAGGCTGCCGCGCCCCGCGACAATATCGTTCTAGTCTCTCGCGGCCCACGAGAGACCCTATTGCTGGCAATTTTGTTTAATTTTATTTGTTTGATCTTGGAACTTGTTTAGAATGGTTTTCAAGGCCTCATAGCAATTGTTTTAAATGATTTTCAATGTAAGTGAATGATATGGGTCTTTGAGTAGCATAAATATGGATAAATTATTATTATTTACGTATGACTAAGGTAAAACAATTGAATGTGAATAAGTGCATATAACAGATATACATGTATGATGATATTTTGTAGTAGAGTATGAAGGTTAGGTTTTGTTGCTGAAGAGAGATGTAGGAATGGGACGTGTATATCATTTGGTGGATACATGGAAGAGTTCCGCTCGATGTGCTCTAATGATAATAGATCAATGTTATGTTTTTATGCGAGATTGTAAATCTTCAATACGTTGGAGGGTATGTGTTGCTAATTGTTTGTTATTGAGAATGAAATTAAGAAATGCAGGTACGTAAGTGTTGGTCTCTCATGGATTTGAGGCTCGGTGTAAGGAATGAATCCGAGGAACATCATTTGGAAACTTTATACAACAATAGATGGCTATGTGGTTATTGGTTATTATGTGTTCATTTAAAATTTCATGATGTCACCATTTACTAACATGTTGGTTATTTATGGTGACCGCGGATAATCGGATCGTCATGTTGAACGAAGCAACGAAGATCGAGTCGACACCAAGGATTGTACGGGGATGTGATCACATGCTTGAAATCATTTGTAATATAATTTTTCTTGATTATGAATGAATGTTGTAAAAGATTTAGATTAAGTCGATTCGAATGGATTATTAATCAGCTGTATATCTTACAGGGAAAAAAATTTTATGACTCATATTTTCCGCTGCGACGAATTTGGTTAACAAGTGTTTGGGTGTTTCAAGTTGGTATCAGAGCCCTGGTTTGAGAGAAATCATGTATGAGGAGGTAAATACTTGAACTTAAACCCGTGTGCTCTTGTGACAAGGAACCCATACAATCCAAGACTCGATCAAGATCTAAAGGTAGAAGCGAATGTAAGTATGTATTTAAGTATGTATGTGAAGAAAACTAACCGTATGTTATGTGTATGGTAAGCATAAATGTTTGGAGAGGATGATCCGCGAATGCTGTCTAGGACAGACACCAAGGCATGCAATAAGACAAATTGACCCCAGGTACGTAAATTCAATATGTGGGTACATGTAATGGTAAAACCTATCAATGGAAGGAAAATTTTAAATGAAAGATAATGATGGTATAGTACTGAAGTTTTGAAAATGTTACACGTGTCGAAACCTAATTCTTCGGACATAAGGTGAAGATTACATGAAGGCACGAAACTAGTATGTGGATTGCGTACCTGGCCAGTACGCAAGAAACATATGACGTTCGTGAGACCGTGATAATTGTTGCAGGTATGTCCGGAAGAATTGGGTACTAGGTGGACGTGTGGGTGAAAGGAATAGTAAGACTCTCAAGAAATTGAGAGTACTAAATACGAAAGAAAAGTATGAAAAATATGTTTGAATCCGTGAGACGGATTCAAAACATAGAAGCAATGAAAAATATGAATGATATGTTTGAATCCGCGAAATGGAATCAAAACATAAAAGAAACGAAAGGTATGAATAATATGTTTGAATCCGTGAGACGGATTCAAAACATAGAAAGGAATGAAAAGTAGAATGAAAAGTCTGAATCTGTAAGTAAGTACGGATCAAACAAGTAAGAATGAATGATGAGAATGAAAAGTCCGAATTCGTAAGTAAGTACGGACCAGACAAGTAAATATTCTGTAAAGCGGATATTATCCAAGTTATGTTTTAAACTTTTACATATATTTATATATATGCAAATATGTTGTATATGAGAATGGTTGAAAGGAAAAATGAGTCATACGGGTCTAATGGTGATTGCCATTTGAACCCGGTATTTAATGTTTTGATTTGTCAAGTTTTATACTTATAGGTAAGCCTAATGTATGGGCATGCAATGTCACAAATTGGAAAGAAATAACCATCGCAAGGTATGGATAACAAGTCAATGGATTTAACTTGCGTCAGGTATGTATAAAAAGGTTATACTCTTAATAGGAGCTTATGGCTCGACTAGGGAGGGATGTGTCAGAATAGGATAATTGATAAACATATGCAAGAATGTATTTACAAATTAGACTTTCGAAAGGTCAAACGGAGTAAAATGATAATTAATAAAGCAAGTAATAGAAAAATAGAAAGAAAATTTTGGTCCCCTAAATAAGTAAGTATAACTGTTAAAAACGGTTGTTGTAGCAAAATTTTAGTTGAAAGAAAGAAATTTTGAAATAAGTTACGTGTTAGACATATTATTAAATGACTCTTGAGAGTCAGAATGAATGACGGGCTATGACCCGGACAATAACTTAAGAGTGGACGGGAAGGGTAGGTTTTGACAAGAATACTAAAATAATGTAATGAAGTCTTTACAAGTATGCATGAATGGAAAAGAAGTACGAACGTGTACTTCGATACGTCTATGATAAGTAAGAAGTGCCAGTTTGACCTTGAAAAGTCAAACTTCAAAAGTTGACGAAATAACCAATAAAATGAAAAGACTGTATGTAAGAAATGGAATGTGTGATATGTTTTAAGCATGTATGTAAGAAATTTGTGAAAGAGTCTTAGGCGAACAAACACCATGTAGAATGCAATTATGAAAGGTTATGTGCTAACCGTTAATTTTACAGATAAGAATGATGGAATTCTTAGTGTGATGATAGTAATAAAGTTGATGGAAGGATGCTCACGAGTTACACGATGGAAGGATGCTCATGACTGAAAGCTACTTTCAATTTTAAAACTATTTGTGTTCTCGCATTTAGCCATCCCTTGAATATGTATGTGTGTTGTATGTGAAAACTGTACCTGATTTCCAATCTGCTTTAAAAGGTCATCATATGTGCCATCGCTTTCCCCTTTTGCATTAACGAAAGGTTTGAAGTTTGGCTGAATGCTGAAAGGTAAGGCATGTAATACATAGCAGAATATCGCTATGGAGAATCCACCTTTAAGTTGTAAATTCTTGATTGATAAGTAAGAATCTGTAAATTTATTTGTACATGTGAACGAAATGAATGGTAAGATAATTATGGTATGATATGAAATAATCGACTTATAATGGTCAGCATAAGAAAGTATTTATGTCATTAAGAGGAAGATGCTCTTGCATGACAAACCGAGGTAGCATAATAAGTAGTGCATGCAAGGAGCTAATAATAAGTGATGTGAATGATTTAAATCTGAGGCTAGACCTAAAGCTGTAAATAGTTCAGGTAACGGTAGAAGATGTAGATTGATGTTTAATCCTAGCGAAGAGTATGGACAAGTGAGTATGAAAAAGGTAGTTTTGTTAGTAGTGTATTAATATCTGAATATTCACGGTAATATGTACTATTATATGCTCACCTCTCCTAAGGAGATGAAAGAAATTAGGAGGAATGTAAGTAATGGATTGTTCAGGTTCGTTCAAGATTGTCAAAAATGAACTAATAACTACCTAGAGGTAATAGCAACCCCAAACAAATGTCGGTAATATGTGTATATACACACTGTTTAAAATTACCATGTGCCAATGAAAGTACTTGGACGGAATGCTAACAATAGAATACCGAAGTAAGCTCATGATAAGCACTCATGTAACTAACGCTAGAATGAAATATCAAGTATGTGATATGTGTGAAAGGGAAATAGAATGACCCACAACGAATGGTAAGCATATGAAAGTGCAACGATTAATTAAGAAGGCAAGGAACAGGATATATGCTTATGATGGTGAGTGAATATTACCTCTTAAACAAGTCACAAGTGTTTGCGGGATATAGTAAACATCTTGTATGAATTTAACTCAAGAGTGAGAACATAATTGGTCTATTAGGAATGAGAAAGGTTTTGGGGACGAAACCTTCATTAAGGGGGGTAGACTTGTAACGCCCCATAAATTTGAATTATTAAATTTGCTAGTATGTTACCATGTTTAATAGAATGAAATATAATAACTAGGTTAGTAAACCTAGTTAAATGCCTAGAAAGACAAGTAAAGGAATGAATTGGGTGACAATTAAGATCAAGTAACAAACTAGAAGGGGTAAGGTTGCCAAAAAGGGGGAAACTTGTATTTAATTAAAATTAAAACCCCACACACACACTAGATGTGTGTGTGTGTGTTGACTTCATGATCAGGAGAAGAAGAAAAGGGGGTTCAAACCCTAGTTCAAAAAAAGCTTCAATTGAAGGAAATTTGGATCTTAAACCTATGATTGAACTTGAATTAATGATCACCTACACAAGGGGATCATGAGGTATGTTTTAAAACTTAGATTGGTAATCTTGTATGAAATGGGTTATGTTTAATTCATGAATTTTGGTTGAAATTAGAATGAATACTTGTTGATACTATCATGTTGAAGTTCAATCATGGTTAAATTTTAGTGAATTAGATGCTTTAGAATGAAACCCATTACATGAGTGTGAAGATGATGATCATGATGAACTTATAGATCTTGTATTGTAATGTTGTGATGTATAAGGTGTTATGTGATAGATAAACTTAGTGTGGAATTGATGATTATGAGATCTTGCTTGAATATGATGGAATATGAGATGAAAATGGGATGAAAATGGGAAGAATATGCTAAAAACACTTGTACATTATGCATAGAAAGTGGTATACACACCAAGTGTTTGATGAAATGCTTAGGTGAAAATGATAAATGAAATTGTATGCTAACGATGGATAAAAATATGTAGAATGTGATAATGATGTTGTAAATAATAGAAATTTCATAAGGAATGTGTTTTAGATGGATTACAAGTGGGGAATTAGTTTGATAAGATGATATGTTAAGAAACGTGCATTAGAAGGTTGTATTACATGCTTTGAGGGCGTGAAGCACGCCGTAAGTGGAATTAAGTGTTTGACCCTAGCTAGTAAACGATCATGTACTAAATATGAAGCGTGTGAGGTCACTAGTAAGTAAAGATAGTAAAGTTATGAAATTGGACTAACTTTGAATCCGTAGGATCATGAAGAATTAACATGTGTAGTTTCAATGTGGTTTATGTTCTATGTAGAAATTTGTGAGAATTATTGTATCATATGGTCTCTAACATGTTTATGATGCTTGGCATAAATTATGAACATGAATTGATGATTTAAAGTCGAGTTTGAGTTCATAATTCCAAAGATTTACAAAGCTGATTGGAAGAAATTATTGTTGCGCACCTGTTTTGAAAAATTCATATAAAATCAACCGTAGCTTGGTTTAAGGCATATGATATGTGGTTGGAAAGCTATCATAGCATATTACATTTTTCATGTGAACATATTGAGCTAATTCAGATCTTATAAAGGCAAAAATGGGTTGAGAATAGCTACTGTACATAAAGTGCAACAGTGAAAAGAATGTGAATGATGAACTTAATATGAATGATTGTCCATATACCCGTTGCCTAAACACTATATGTTGTTTTGGATGAGTGATTAGGATTGTTAAGGTGTGTTTAAAGTGTCTATATGCATGAAAATGGATTGTGCAAGTATTTTCTTAAATGGGTCGAACGGGTTGAATATATAGTCAATAATCTAGTAGAAAAGTATGTGGGTTATTATCAATCTATTTGAATGGCATGTATAACCACAAGGTATAGTCAGGAATGAACTTGTTTCCATCAAGGTGTAGCAAGGCTTGGAAGACAACATGGCAAACAAGTGGAAATGGTGATAACTTTCTTACGGGCAAAGGTAAGTGATTTCGATTCACTTCTTAGTATGTATAAATTTTTTTTTTTTTTTGATATTTATAAATGTGGGGAAATCATGTAAGGTTGTGTAATGAATTAGAGTACTGAGATAAGTATTGATTTAGTGAGACGAAGGTAGTTATCTAAGACGAAGGTAAATTGGTGGGATTAAACGGGTCGAATAAATACGAGTAATGTAACAATAATGAAATTTGTAAAGATTAAGGACCTGCGGTAAAGATTTTTAGTCAGTAATGTAAGGTTATGTTTTACGGACAAATAGAAACAAGTTTCGAGTGAATTGGATGCGAAATGGTTGAGTTATGAAAGTTTTGGCATTAAAAATGAAGGCTGAACTGGGCACCACCGTAGCTTACGTTGCCCACCGTAGGCCACGGTAGGTGCTGAAGATCATACATCCACCGTAGGGTAGTCCCTTCTCACCGTAGCCACATTTAAGGCCACCGTAGGCTATGGCAGCCACCATAGCTTACGGTGGAGGATGTCGCGCCCCGCGATAATATCATTCTAGTCTCTCGCAGCCCACGAGTGACCCTGTTGCTGGCAATTTTGTTTAATTTTATTTTATTTGATCTTGGAACTCGTTTAGAATGTTTTCAAGGCCTCATAGCAATTGTTTTAAATGATTTTGAATGTAAGTGAATGATATGGGTCTTTGAGTAGCATAGATATGGATGAATTATTATTATTTACGTATGGCTAAGGTAAAACAATTGAATGTCAATAAGTGCATATAACAGATATACATGTATGATGATATTTAGTAGTAGAGTATGAAGGTTAGGTTTAGTTGCTGAAGAGAGATGTAGGAATGGGACGTGTATATCATTTGGTGGATAAATTGAAGAGTTCCCGCTCGATGTGCTCTAATGATAATAGATCAATGTTATGTTTTTATGCGAGATTGTAAATCTTCAATACGTTGGAGGGTAAGTGTTGCCAATTGTTTGTTATTGAGAATGAAATTAAGAAATGCAGGTACGTAAGTGTTGGTCTCTCATGGATTTGAGGCTCGGTGTAAGGAATGAATCCGAGGAACATCATTTGGAAACTTTATACAACAATAGATGGCTATGTGGTTATTGGTTATTATGTGTTCATTTAAAATTTCATGATATCACCATTTACTAACATGTTGGTTATTTATGGTGACTGCAGATAATCGGATCGTCATGATGAACGAAGCAACGAGGATCGAGTTGAGACCAAGGATTGTACGGGGATGTGATCACATGCTTGAAATCATTTGTAATATATTTTTTCTTGATTATGAATGAATGTTGTAAAAGATTTAGATTAAGTCGATTCGAATGGATTATTAATCAGCTGTATGTCTTACAAGGAAAGAAATTTTATGACTCATATTTTCCGTTGCGACGAATTCGGTTAACAAGTGTTTGGGTGTTTCACAAGCAAGTTTGACAAACTGGAGAAGTTCGAAGGGCACGACTTCCAAAGATCGTAGAAGAAGATGTACTTTCTTCTCACAACGCTAAATGTGGTGTACGTGTTGACTACTCCAATCCCGGAGATACTGGAGGAGGGCAATCTGGAGCAGATCAGAAAGAGGTCGAATTGGGAGAACGACAATTACATATTCCTTGGCCACATTCTGAATGGTATGGCTGATCCCTTATTCGATGTTTATCAAAGCGTAGAAACCGTAAAGTTACTGTGGGACACTTTTGAAGCCAAATACATGGCAGAAGATTCTTCTAGTAAGAAGTTTCTTGTCAGTAATTTTAACAATCACAAATGGTTGATTCAAGGCATGTCATGGAACAATACAATGAATTGTTACGAATTATGGGGCAGTATGCCTAACATGACATGAAGATGGATGAGTCCATCTTGGTTTCAAGTATCATTGACAAGTTACCTCCTTCCTGGAAAGATTTTAGACATAATCTGAAACATTAGAAAGGAGAGTTAACTTTGGTTGAACTTAGAAGCCACTTCAGAAGAAGGCTTGAGAGCACAAGAAAAATTGTTGGTCAATGATGAAAAGAAACAAGATGGAATGGCTTCTGTGAACATGGTTGAGACAGGTGAATCATCCAAAGTAAGCAGTAAGTTCAAAGGGAAACGAAAGTTTCAACAGAACAAAAATTCGGGTCAAAACAAAAGGCCGAATTACCCTTGCTGGAAGGGTGGTAAGGTTGGTCACTTTAAGAGGGAATGTAAATTGATGAAGAATGCCAACAAATTTGGTTCAAAGAACAAGAATGAGGCTGCTTCTAGCGGGTTCAAGGACCCGAGCAAGCAAGGTCAAAATTTAGTACAATTTAATAATTTGGTTCAGAATTATGTATCACTAATTTCAGAAGCATTTTATGTGTAGGATGATGATATTTCTTGGTGGGTTGATTTGGGTGCAACAAGCCATGTATGCAAGGATCTTCGTTTGTTCAAAGACTTTCAACCAATTGAAGACGGATCTATCATTAAAAGGGGAATGTTGCAATTGAACCAATCAAAGGAATAGGAACCGTGAATCTTGTTTTTACTTCTGGAAAATCTTTACTTTTGAACAATGTTTTGTATGCGCCCGGAATTCGAAAGAATCTATTAAGTGGCATTATGTTGAATAATTATGGGTACAAACAAGTATTGGTAAGTGACATGTATATCTTGTCAAGACATGGTACCTTTGTAGGTTTCAGTTATCTATGTAATGGTATGTTTATGTTGAATGTTGATGTATCTTTTATGAATGAATCTGTTTGTGTTTCTTCAACAAGTAATGTTAATGACAGAGCTTCAACTAGTAATAGTAACACCTTGACTAATTCGGATTTATGGCAAGCTAGGCTAGGACATGTACATTATAAAAGGATTAAGGAAATGTCTAAAATGAGCTTAATTCCACCTATTAACATAAACAATGATAAAAGCCATATTTGCAAGTTGAATAAGATAACTAAAAAGCCTTTCATGCAACATGTTCACAGGAAAAGTAAAATGTTTGATTTGATACATAGCGATCTATGTGACTTTCATGCTACACCATCACTTGGTAACAAAAAGTATGTAGTAATGTTCATAGATGATGCAACTAAATTCTGCTATGTGTATTTGTTGCATGCTAAAGATCAAGCTCTTGAAAAGTTTAAGATCTATAAACAAGAAGTAGAGCTTCATCGGAGTGGGTTGAGCAAAACCCTAAATACAGACATAATTGGTGAGTATTTTGATCCGGTGTATTTCCAATCGACTGGAATAATACACCAAACCACAGCTCCTTACACACCGGAACAAAATGGTGTGGTAGAAAGGAAGAATAGGACTCTAAAGGAAATGGTCAATACCATGTTGTCCTATTCGGGCCTAAGTGAGGGTTTTTGGGGTGAGGCTTTGTTGACAGCCTGCTATTTGCTAAATAGGGTTCCAAATAAAAGGAATAAGACCACCCCTTTTGAGCTTTGGTATAGAAATTATGGTTGCATACATGTTACATACTTGAAAATGTGCTAAAAATGGAAGTTATGGCTTAATATAATAAGAATATCAAAGTTCAGGGGCCAAAATGCAACAAATCAAACTTGGGTAAAATAAAGTGGGACGCCACTGGGTGCGATACCCTAAGCCTTATCTATCGCGGCCCATGAAACCTCTTAATCTGCAGAATGTTGTTTTCCTTTCACGGATTGGCCATCTTTTCCCACATTTTTCTTCCCCAATCACCATTAAACCTCATTAAACTCACAACCCTAACCCACCACTATATAAAGAAGGTTCCTACCTCCCATTTCCACTTTCCCAACTCACTTACACTCTCAAAATGCTCTCAATTCAGCTAGAAATACAAGTTGTGGCAGATTATTCTAAGTGCCAAAGTGAGCACTTTTCTCACTTTTTGTCATCTTTTCTTCCATTACAAAGCTTGGAACACCTCTAGGGAGTGTATCCATAAGTTTACCATGGTAAACTAAGGTGGAATATCACCATTTTGAGGTTCAAACTTTCTGTCTTGGAATATATCTTGCTAACTTTATAAAACTTATGATTTCTTATGCAATATTGTACCTACCTTGCTTCTTGATATGTGCAAAATGTAACATATAAATTACATCAAATGAGGCATAAAACTAACCCTTTTTAGTACTAATGTTGGAAAAAGTGTGTTTTTGTCTTCCTTTTGAATTTACACGACCAAATGAGCTTAAACGAACAAAAGGAACAAATATACAGCCAAAACCAACATAAATACAAAGAAAAGGAATAAACGTGACATGCACGACCCCTCGGTAGCATCCCCAAATCAAGAACAAGAAAGGACTAACCACGGGGTCGTACCCACTGGACACGGGGGCGTGGTCAGGTGCCTGCAGAAAAGACAAAATTGTAGAAGCTTCTATGCCCACCACGGGGGCGTGCCCAGCTGAACACGGGGCATGGTCAACGCTAAGATACGCAGAATCTTGCAAAATCTTGATAGTACAGATATGATTCTGACCACGGGGCCGTGCCCACTGGACACGGGGCCGGGTGGGACCCTCTGCTGACACTTGCATTTAATGAAGGAAGAGAAAAGGCTGGCCACGGGGGCGTGCCCACTAGACACGGGGGCTGTGGCCAGAGCTCTGTGCAGGCTATAAATAGGGGTACTTGGCTCACTTCAAAGGCATCCCTTGGCAAACCACTACTCTCTGACTTTGCCACCACACCACCACCACTATCACACCAACACCCACCACCATCATCCATCATCCATATTTAGAGTGTGTTGTAGTCTCGAGATCCAAGTTTGATATTAAGAGTTCTTGCCAATCAAAGGCCATGTTTGGCTAAGCCTCTTATATCACTTGGTGAAGACAAGTCTTTTATGTATTACTTTTTATTTTTAATCTTTCGGCACTTTTTATTTGGTTTTGTATTAATGACTTTAATAACTAGTTTCTTATGTTGAACGTGAATTTTCTTTATCATTTGTCCGTGATGTCTTGGGGTTACTTTACTGTCTATATAAAGTAAAAGATTGCATCATTCATATCTCTACGGTCTATATAGAGATATGTTGGCTACCTGGTCGGGGGTTAAGGGAATGGTTTAGTAAGGTTATTGCCTTGTTCAGTGTATAGATCCTACAAGGACCTGGTTCAAGCTTACTACGACCTCCTTCAATACCCACTGGTATTGGATGGCGGGGGTGCGAATGGCTTGAACCCCTCATATGTAAACTACTATTAATACATTTAACCGGCTACTTGGGATTGTATCCCTGCTGAATCAAACCACTTAGTCGAGGGTAACGTCACCTTCAAAAGAGGGGCCTACCACTTTTCGCATTAATAACTTAATTAATTATCTTTCAATATTCCGACCCTTTGGGATTGTATCCTTGCTGACTCAAAATTTTAGATTGATTAGACGTTGAGGATAAACCGGTACTAAATGCTCTTGTGTCCTTGGACGACCTCGGTATCTTACCAACGCTATACTACGCTCACGATAGGTGCACTTGCCTAAGTGTGTGTTTAGTGTTAGTAGAATATCGTGTTTTATAAATTTAAAACTTGACCAATGCGTAAAATGGGCTTAAAATATCAATAAAATCATATCACGCTTCGCACACACCAAGTTTTTGGCGCCGTTGCCGGGGACACAAGGATTTTAAGAAAGTTAGGAATCAACGGCCTAATTATTTTTACTTATTTTTCTATTTTTTAGGATTTTTCTTAATTTTTCAGTTTCTGCAGACTTCAGCACGGGCCGTGCCCAGCCAGACACGGGGCCGTGTCCATCTTTGATACTGGCAATCCTATTTTAAGTCTGACAATAGCTGACCACGGGGCCGTGCCCACTGAACATGCCCCTATGTCCAAACTTCAATTGCTGAAAATAGAACCGTAAGATCCCGACGGTTGGTAATTTCTGACAAAAATATGAGTGATATTGATTATTTTTACTTTCGCTCATCTTATGGTGAATGGTGTCAAATATGTGGTGGATTTCATAAAGATTTAGAATGTTACTTTGTAAATTACACTTCCCACTATTTAGACCTATCGTTTCCTTGTAACCTTAAGTTGAGCAAAAGTAAAAACGATCCCTATCTCTCCCCCGCCTCAACCATTTCTTTTAGATGACATAACTTCCGAACAGTTGTGTCAGCTCGAAGAAATAATTCTCCAAAAATTAAAAGAGCTTGAGATGAAAACAAGTTATTCATCACAAGACGACAATCAAGGAGAATTATTGAGGTAGCATTCGGATTCTAACAACATCGACGATACCGAAAGCACCTCTAACTCTTGTGAGGACATGAGCAATAGTCGTCCCTGTGTCGATTATGCCGTCAAGGACTCTCCATCGGTCTTCGTCAATGCGTTCATAGACCTAAGCGATTCGACATATATCATCTTTAACGAGAGCCCGGATAAGGGGAATAAAGGTCGGTTTCGCCCACCGGTATTTAGCTTAGGTTTTACCCTTTCCGATAACCTCTTGCATTCTTGTTTAAATCAAGAGCAATTAAGGTACCTTAGGCACTTCGGTGTTGTTCCCTCTAGTAAGGAACCGCCCGATCGAGATAAAATCCTTAAAATAAGATGAAACTTCATAAAACTTTCTAGCCACGGGGTCGTGTCCAGGTCAACACACCCCGTGCCCACCTCAAAATTGACCACGGGGTCGTGTCCAGGCCAACATGCCCCGTGTTTAGAATACGGACAAAATGTGTCAGAATCTTGTCTGACCACAGGGCCGTGTCCAGCCGACACGGGATCGTGGCCAGCGTGATGTCGTTTTCTATAAAGTCAGCATGATTCCTGCACATTTGGACTCATTCCAAAGACCAAGATTTGCTGGGATCTTCACACATACCCTACAAGGTATATTCCAAAGAAAGTTCTCAACAACCATCTTGTCTTTACCACTTTTGTCTCTTGCCTTCTTCTCCAAAACCTCCTCAAACCTCCATTAAAGCTTGAAACTTCCATGGCTTCAAGCTTTTTTGTGATGTTTGCTAGGTTTTTAACCAAGGAATCTTATTAAAAACAAGTTTTATAACACTGTTTTAAGTTATTTATGCTCAGAAATGTCTCAAAAGTCAGAAAAACAATTTAAAATAATAAGATTCCTTGATTTAAAAATCTGCAGAATGGTGGCCACAGGGCCGTGCCCAGCGAACACGGGGCCATGGCCGGAGTTACTGTTTCATTACTTTGAACTTTTCGACATGTTTTCTTAGAATGTCGAGCCAGAATAGCGGAACATCTTCAGCTCACTTAAGAAACAACCGAAGGGGAAGAAGAACATCGGTGGAAGACTCCTTGGTCAACTATGTGTACGCCTTGCGAGAAGCCATTGATGAGATGACATCAGTGGAAGAAGCCTTAATTAACTGTATTAACCATTTGTCGGTGGGGTTAGAGGGTTTCCTTTAAGAAGTCAACCTTTTGCACCAAAGGTTGAATATTTTTGCTTTACCTCCTATGGTGCCAATCGTCACACAAGGAGGGTGGAATGTCATACCAGAAATCATTATTCTAGCCGAGTGGAATGTCATGCTTCCGGAACCTCCTCTAAACATACTACACGGGGTTCCGGTAGCTGTTGCGCCTCCCCCACAAGACATTGTGCAGAATGAGCCCGCCTTCTTTCTCCATAGGGAGATAGAGGAATGGCTCAATGACATTTGAGGGACATCCTCTGATTTCAAGTTCTAAAAAGTCCTTAAGCACCGGAAATTCATTTCCGGGTTTTTGTCATTCTTATAACGTACAACATTTAAGGTAGAACTCCTTAGTGATCTAGATTTCCTGCATTTTATGACCTATCTATCTTAGGACCTTTGTAGTTTTTCATTTTTAGCAACTTTATTTTTAATTTTCAGGATCTATGTACTTGGAAAGTTTTAAATGAATGATGGTTTCAGTTATCGAATGGTGTTAACTCTTTCCATGTTGTCTAAAGACCTGCAGAAATGCCCCACAACACTCCGTAAGTGAAAACTCGGACCTCTAAAACCCTAGTTCTCATGAAAAACCAAGAAATTCAAAATTTATGGACTTCTCGCGTGCCGCGAAAGAATTAAGCTAAGCTTACGCGGGCCGCGACAGCACAACGGATGACTCGGATCAGCTTCATGCCACGTGTCTGACACGTGGCAGACCTACGACGTGACACAGCAGCCCTAGCCGTAGCTAGGGTGGCCCTCGCGGGCCGCGTAAGGTTCTTCCAAGGTTTACGCGAGCTGCGAGAGACTCAAAAATTTGCTATAAATGGGACGTGCATGGGGCTTTCAGCTGTGTTCGGAAAAATCTTAAAAACAACAACCTTTCTGTGTAAAAATGAGCATTTTAGGGTCGATACGCTGCTACGATGACAGAGTAATAACTCGATCACTGCTACGATACAATGTCCGATCGATTAAAACCGATCCGATGGATGTTTAAGTGCTGCCCGAATTCGGGCTATATTTTGTCATTCGTCGTGAGGGTTTTGATTTCGTGAGTTTATCGTAAAAGTTATATTAAGTTACTGACCTAGTTTCGTGTGCATTGTTATTAAACTAGGTTTCCAGTCTTTATCAGTAGCCTAAACTCTGCCCAACTAAACTTGCAAAGTGAGTCATTATCTTTTTATCAACAGTGTTTTACAATACCCAAATGTTTTCTAGTTATATGTTACAGGGATTAAGTCTTGGTTATCTTAAATTACTGGCAAGTGGTGTATTGTGCACATTACTATTGTTTCGCACTTTAATCAGTGATAATCATCACTATTGGATGAAAGGACCCAATGGTGGTATGACCATCGTCCCCAGGGTGGGACACGGGGCCAGATAATTTTAAGATAGTGGCCATTGTAATCGCTCTTATGATGTAATCTATAACAAATGTGTCGTTTTATACAAATTGAGTGACTCGCCAGTATTTACCCGCTGATAAAATCTTTTTAAACATGTTTCAGGTGATTTATTGTGACCCAGTGAAAGTGCCGCGTAGCACTAAAGCTTGAAGAGGTGGCTCAGTAAAATAAACCAACATGTTTTGTAAAACAGGGAATTTCCTCGTGAAATTCCTTTAATGTAAATTACGGGGTTTGCCCCAAATTGTGAAATAAAATAATTGGGCATTTTCAGTTTTCAAGATCCTGTTAAAAATTTCCGCTGCCAAATTAAACATCAATACCACGGGCTTCTGTCCCGCGGCTTCTGAACCAGGTAAAACCGGGACGGGGGCCGTGACAGAAAAAGGTGGTATCAGAGCCACTGATCTAAGCCAATTAAGTATTTAGAAATACTTAATTTTTCAAATTACCATTCTATGATTTTGTGAAAAATAAATTGCAATAAATAACATTCTAACTAGGATTTTTGGTGTTTTCTTCATATATGCTAACACCATGAATGAGTTGTCTGAAACTCTTCAGAACCTCACTATCCATTCTGCTGATATGGAATTTCCTAGAGACCTTTCCGGTTATCAGGCCGACACTGAAGAACCAATGGAATTCCAGGCCCAGCTACAGGAGAAACCAAATCCGAGAAAGAGGAGGAGAATCCTGGACTGGAAACGCGGACGTAGGAAGAAGCCAGCTGCCCAGAATGTTAAAAAGACTGAGGATCCCAAAGGGAAAGGAAAGGAGGTAGGGGAAAGCTCGGGTCAGGCCCAGAAAATGCCGCCCTGGGAGGAGCTTGATCGAAAACTTGCAAATTGTGATCTCATCGGACCTGCCGATGAAAACCTCTTCAGTTTCCCAGCCCAATCTGAACTTCCAATTAATTTGGCACCTGCAGTTCCGGGCCCTATTGTCAACCACCAGCTTCTACCCGGAGAATTGGAGGAATGGTGGACAAGTGACTGGAAATTTCAGAACTTCATGAATAACCCTAACGTTTATTTTCCCCAGTTTGATCCTGAACCGGCACCACAACCACCTATGAGCACGGAAAACTTAGCTGAACTCCGCCGTTATGGCGAGGAACTAGCGGACGCAGGAAATAGGATTCGGGATGTGGGGGAGAAGATCTCATGGAAATACGACGAGAGGGAGCGTCGTTTCTGAAAGGCCAGCAGACTATGGTGGTGTGGTTGTATAATAATAAATATATATAAAAACAATATAATAATAATAGTAATAACATGATATTGTATAATAATAATTAAAATAAACCATTTGTAAAATAAATGGTGTGTATTGATGCATACTAATATATAAAAATATGAAAGTCGCAAAGTCGACAATTTTGGGCCATACGTGTTGGCGTGATTATGTGTGATTGCTTTATTGTTTGGCTGTTATCTATTTTGTGATAATTAAATTTCATATATTGTTAATTATTCAGATGGAAAATGCGGAAAACCAACCAGTCAATGAAGTTAATCAATCTAAACAAAATAATGAAGATCACTTCCTTAATAGGCAAGACATAGAAAATATCGTTGCCCAGGGAATAGCCAATGCTATCCCCGCAATCGTCGCTGCTGTTAAGAACCCCGTTGAACCTTCACAAGCCAACCACAGCAAACGTACTCGCGACGACCATTTCAGTAACAGTGTAAATGGGGGCGGAAATAATAATAATGATGTGGTTTAAGCCCCATTTCTTAAGAAAATGAAAGCGGCAACGCCTAGTTGCACTTACAAGGAATTTCTTGCCTGTAAACCGATCGAATTTGCAGGCAACGAAGGGAAGCTGCTGCACTGCGTTGGTTAGAGAAAACCGAAGCAGTAATTAAAATAAGTAAATGTGCCGAGGAAGACAAGGTTATGTACGCGTCGCACCTTTTTAAAGAAGGGTCGTTAGAATGGTGGAACACGGTGCTGCATGCCAAAGGAAGTGATGTGGCTTATGCCATGAATTGGGAAGAATTTAAGAGATTGGTGGAAAGAAAATTCGGTCCCGAATATGAAAAGGAACAAATGACAAATAAGTTCCTAAACCACCGGATGGTGGATGTTGACTGTCGAGGATATACTTTGACATTCTTTGAATATGCTAGAGTTGTACCAACCCTGGCTTCGCCAGAACCGGTACTTATTTCTTGCTATATTTGGGGTTTGATTAGCGAGATTTGTGATATCGTCAAAGCTGTGAGACCCCGCACAATTGACGATGCGGTCGAATTCGCCAACACTTTGACAGACGATTTGGTACGTACATGAGAGGAAAACAGGAAGACTGAGTTGGCCCAAAAGATTACCCAAGGATTTCGGGGAGGGGGGGGGTAATAATTTCAAGAAAAAGGGAACCGGGCAATCCTCCACTGCTTCATTTTGTAGTACCTGTAAAAGAAAGCACTTTGGAAAATGTAAGGGGTATTGTAACTTCTGCAAAATTCCGGGGCATCAAGAAGAAGAATGCAGGAGAAAGAAGTCAACAATTTGCTTCAACTGTGGAGAAGCTGGACATTTTAGGCCAGACTGCCCTAAACTGGTCAAACCAGCTGACAACAAGGCCAAACCTGCTGAAGGAACTATTAAGAAGAACGTAAGAGCCTTTCAGCTGACAACCCAGGAAGCAGATCTGATCCCGGACGTGATAGCTGGTACGTTCCTAGTTCATGACGTTTACGCAAAAGTAATATTTGACTCTGGTGTAAACCAAAATTTCATAAATACTTCATTTTGCCAAGCTCTTAACCTCCCTTTAACCAAACTTAGGCAGATTTATACGGTAGAAACGACAGATGGAAATTCTGTTAATATAGATAAGGTTTTGCAAGAAGGAAAGATAGAACTCTCAGGCCATAAATTTTCTGCCAATCTTTTACCTATGAATTTAGCTGGATTCGATGTCGTGCTAGGAATGGATTGGTTAGTAGCCAACCATGCTCGAATCCTCTGTGATAAGAATTCCATAGAAATTCATACACCCGCAGGGGAAGTAATTATGATTACAGGAGATAAGTCACGTAAACCAATGAAGTTCATTTCAATCATGAAAGTTGCTAGTTATGAACGAAAGCAAGGAATAGTGTATATAATTTCGGTAATCATTAACACTAAAAGTAAGGAACTTAGGGAAATCCCAGTAGTGTCAGAATACCCGGATGTATTCCCAGAAGAACTACATGGGTTACCGCCCGATAGGGAGGTAGAATTTAGAATTCATCTAATTCCTGGAACTACACCGATAGCTAAGGCACCTTATCGGTTAGCACCCACCGAAATGTTAGAATTGAAAAAGCAGTTAGATGAGTTATTAAGTAAAGGATTCATACAACCTAGTTCATCCCCTTGGGGGGGACCTGTGTTGTTTGTGAAAAAGAAAGATGGTTCGATGCGAATGTGTATCGATTACAGGGAACTGAATAAAGTTACAATAAAGAATCGATACCCGTTACCTAGGATTGATGACCTTTTTGATCAACTTCAGGGGGCTAGATATTTTTCTAAAATAGATTTGCGCTCCGGATATCATCAGTTAAAGGTACAAGAAGAAGATATACCTAAAACTGCTTTCAGGACTAGGTATGGTCACTATGAGTTTACAGTCATGCCCTTTGGGTTAACGAATGCCCCTGCAGCATTCATGGACATGATGAATAGGATCTGTAAACCATATTTGGATAAATTTGTAATTGTCTTCATCGACGATATACTTATTTATTCCAAAAGTCAGGACGAACATTATGAACATCTACATGCAATCTTAACTTTGTTAAGAAAGGAAAAGCTTTACGCCAAATTCTCGAAGTGTAAATTTTGGCTGCAGGAAGTGCAATTTTTAGGAGACATGGTGAATCATGAAGGTATTCACGTAGATCCCTCTAAGATAGAAGCAATCGTAAAATGGAAGGCCCCACAATCAGCCACTAAAGTTGTACGATCTTTTGCACGACCAAAACGAGTCGTTCAGAAGAGTTCTAATCAATACGAGAGGCGGAAACAAACGTATCGACTTTGAATCAGCTTGATATACACTCTAATTGTCTTGTATATTGATATAATAACGTTTTACAGCCTGAAGACACTTCGGCAGCACCTCGGTACCGGAATCAGAAAGTTACAAATGAATTCAAAGCTCAGGTATTTATAGGGATGGCATTTCGTACGAAATGGATAAGAGCCATTTCGTGCGAAATGGGCAATGACCATTTCGTACGAAATGATCTTTTCCATTTCGTGCGAACTGGTCCAACATCTCCAAAACCCTATCAACTAGCCTACCGAGCTCCATTCTATCCAATCTAGATACAAGACTCGATACAAGACGAAGTCGACAGACATATGCACCAACAGACTCCCCCTTGGATGTTGACGAAGTCTTCAGTGTCGAGTCTTCGGTATGTCACATCTTCAGTCTTTATCAGTCTATGTGCCTTCTCCAAAGTATCTGACACTGTAAGCATCCTATCTCTATCTTCTTTCATCAGCTTCTATACTCCCCCTTGAATGTTGATCTAATCTTCAATCTCCTCTTTTTCTTACATTCTCAGAGTCTTAATCCTGGCTCTATCTTTAACAAACTTTCAGGATCAGAAACTGGCTCTTACATCTTCAGACTCCCCTTTGCTAGCAGACTCCCCCTTAAGTTGTTTCGGGATCGCAATCTGACATAGCTTTTGTTCTAGAATCAAAACCTGGCTCAAACGAATCAGGGATCTTCTCAGGAGTCGTAACCTGCTGCTTCTGCCTGCACAAACTCTACCCAACAGTAAGATTCACATTTATTAAGATATAACAATTTTAATTACGGATAAACCACTTGTAAAAATACCATTCAAAATTTGACATTTTCATTAAATTAAAACCATTTAATCTTTTCAAAATCAATTCTCATTTCAAAACAAAACTTTCCCAAACCTTTTGTTCATCATGATTAGCACTCGGAATTTTGAAAACCAGCTTTCCAACACCAGTCGTCGAAAATAATATGAAATCAAATCTTTTTGGACTTTTCAAAAATTTATGCTAAAACACACTGAAAATCTTTTTGGATTTTGTTCTATAATGGAAAACAGTAAAGAAATATTTAAAGATAATATTTTTGTGAGTTTGTGTAAGAGGATCATATTAGTTTATGAGACAAATCACTAGCACCATTAAGCTTTAAACACTTTAAGTTTTAAACGATTCACATAGATTGACGATATTGTTGTCCTCTTAAACTCAATCTAAAAACTTTCGAAATGCTTACCGATACATTAAGATATATTAATTTTGCACTAAATTCTTATGGACCCCACGATCTCAGCATATCCCCTCATCATGCAATACACTGACTCAAGTAATGCATTTAAACTTTCATCAACTGTGATATGTGCGAAAACAACGCAGAATGTTTAAACATTAACAATCAGGTCGATATTTCGATACGCATAGAAAGTCCAATGTTTAAACAAAATAAGAAATAAAAACAAGTTGAATATGTTTAGATCTTAACCACCAGTTTGATATTCACATATACGCAGAGGTGATCCAAGATTTAAACGAAACACCAAGAAAAATAAAGCAGAATGTTTAGGTACTAACATCCAGTTCGATACTCACGTATACGCAGAGGATGTCCAATGCTTAAACAAAAATAAAGAAATCAAACAAGTTTAAATCTTTGCAAAATGAAATACACAATCACAGAGACTTTTTCAGCAAGTTGTGAAAGTTCACAAACTAATCGGTTTTTATGCTCTTTTAGCATTCAGCGATTACTGAGTAGGTACACAGTCACGAAGGATAAAACTAAGTACTATGCTTTCAACCGCGTTTCCCACTAGAACTAGACTTTTTCGTTTAAGTTTGTATCGTTATCGCAAATCAACTAGTCTAGCTGAGCCTATCGTCACATCTTTAGTGAGACCGTTTATCACACTTTAACTTTCCATTTCTTTAGCGTACTGTGACAGTCTAACTGATTTACTATCATTTCCTCTTTTTCACAACAAAACTCTTTTTCATTTTTCGATGTTTTTGACCTTTTAGATTTTATCATGTTTTTGGATTTTTCAAAATTTCTAAATTTTTTACTCCCCCTAAAATCCAAAATATGTTTCAATTTTTTATTTTACGGGAAAATTTGAAAATAAAAGCATTAAACTGTACAAGGTAAAGTGACAAACTGATGTGAATTACTTCAAATCGCCATCCACTTGGCATAAACAATCAGAACTCCCCCTGACAACAAACTATTTTCCCATTATGATTTCAAAACACTTAAGTTTGTTTTAATCAAATGGCTTTTCCGGAAAATTAGTTTTGTTGGGGTTTTATCACATTGTTCTTTCAACCACTTGTATGAAAGTTAAATCAAGTTCAACTTAATGACCATGATTAACCACTTATAGGTACTTATCACAATACCACTTGTAAATCGAAATACAAAATTTTTCTATTTTGAGAAAGATGCCGATACATGCTCCACGATTACCAACTTGGGAGCTCCGGCAAGTCAGGATTTTAAGTAGAAAATGTTGTCACCAAGCCTGACCAGCCTTGGGTGATTGTGAGTCATCTTCACTCCACCATCTTTTTTATTTATAAAATTCTTTTGCTCCTTTTACCTTTCCGTCAACCATCTTCCCAAAAATATATTTCACATTTCCATTAAAAGCCTTTTCAGCATCAAATTCTTCTTTACCAGAGAAGAATTGATCTTAAATCTCAATCTTTCCAACCTTTAACTTCAAGTTTTCATTTGACAATGGTGGAAAGTTTTCATCGTTCATTTCTGGAACAGAATTCTCATCAATTTTCTCAACAAATGACTCATCTGACTTTGACGAGTCAGATTCATTGTCAGAACTACTCTCTGTTTTAACAACCCATTTATGTTTGTTTAACTCGACTTTTCTTTTGTAAAAACGTTTCGAAATTTCACCAACTTCGAAAGTCAAATTTTTGAACACTTTTAATTTTTCTGTCGGTTGTTCTATTTTATCAACACATTTCTTTTTAAAATCTGAGTTCGAAGTAACTCCCTATTTTGTATAAGTGGATTTGGGGCAATTCCAAGCAATGTGTCCAACTTCTTGACATTTGAAACAGGTTCTTCGTTCAACTCTCTTCTCAGATTCTTTCAACATATTCTTCTTTCTTTCAGCAAGAAACTCTTTGTTTGTCTGTTTCCAGAATGGTTTCTTCTCTTCTTCATCTGAACTTGTTCCTGAAACAAATTTAGTTTTTGGTTTATAAGTTTTCTGATTTTTATAATTTTCTGGAGGAATAAAACCTAACCCTTTCTTTTTGAAATTACTGTTATGGTTTGTTTCTTTTGAAAACCAGAACCAGAACTGTAACCTTTTTTCTTGTTTAATCTTTGTTGAACTCTTGAAGTGTACTTCTTAGGTTTTTCATTAAGATTGACATCTTTTATTTCAGAAATATTAATTTCTGTTAATTTGTAAACCTTGTTGATCATTTCAGTTTTGACACTTTTTATTGGAAATTCTTCATCAGAAAATAATTTGTCAGAATCATTCAAAGTATATGCTACTTTAAATGTTTCGTCTTTCAAATTATTTTTCGACATCAGAAATTCTTTATTGTAAACCCGTTTGACCGGTGAACTCGAACTCTTTTCTGATGAACTCGAACTTTCAGATTTAGACTCCGACTTTGACTCTTCATCCATATCCAATACCTGAACGACCACTTTCTTTAATAACTCAGACTCATGATCAGTGTCAGACGCTGTGAATATGACGTCAATATTGTCGGGTAACTCATCAATGGTTTCAGACTTTAACTTTATGTTGACTGCCTTTTTTAATCGTTCCTGTGACATCTGTGCTTGTAATCATTGTAAACGGTTCAGTTATCAATGAACTAAAGTTATTTGATCCCAATGTTTGTTTGTTTATGTTTTACATTTTTCATGTTTTGACTTTTATTCAATTTCAAACTCTATATCGCTTTCTGGAGAGTTATACGCAAACCGGTGCGTAAACGTAATCAGTTTAACGCAAAAAATACTCCGGAACATCAACATATGCTTAACATACCTTAAATAACCTTTACATAACTTAGAAATAAGTTTTGAAGGCTTTGGTATGGAAAAAAAACAAAGTTAATTCACCTATAGGGACTAAAATTGACAAACTGCGAAAGTATGCCAATTTGAACTATAACAGACATTCCGGAACATGGCTATAAGTTAAATACACTCTAAATATCCTTTACATAGCTTAGAAATAGGCTTTGAGGGGTTCGGTGTGCTAAAATAAACTTTATGCTCATTCAGGGACTAAAAGCGTCAAAAAGTGCACAAGTTTGCATTTTCGCGCATAACTTACGTTCTGAATACATCCGGACATCCAAAAATTTATGTAAGCACTAAAATATTTTATTTTAGTGTTTGGCATAAGAAAAATCCATTCGTCGCGCAATTTGGATCGTTTTTCGTGCTTATGCGCATTCCGTCGTAATTAAGCAAACATCGCGATCGTACGACCAAACGAACCGACATCCGGCATATTTTTGGGCATGTTTCATGTCCACAATGTTTAGGCATCATTTTAGGGCCTTAAAGTTGGCTTAACGGGCCTTAGAAGTGTCGAAAATGGCCTTAAAGCACAACAGGGACTAAAACTGTAATTCTGCAAAACTGTTTCTGATCTGTGCAGCCCAGGCGGGCCGCGTAAACTTGTGTTGTCCACTTACGCGGGCCGCTAGGCCCTCCCAGACCTGCAGAATTGTTGCAAACAGCTGTTTTCAGCTGTTAATCACCTCAAAACCACTTGCAAATGGTATTTCTCAAACCATGGACTGAATCTATGGGCTCTAATGGTTTTCCAAACCAAGGGGCACACATGAACGGTTGAGATCGAGGCACGTTTTTCGACGAACGATCCAAACGGTGGTTCATTTCCTATAAATACCCCTAACCCATTTCATTCCAAACCCACTTGATTATGAGATTTTCTCTAAGTTGGAGTGGTTATCACTTCATACCTGAGAAATACTTGGAAATCAATCTTGCGGGGACCCTTTGTAAGTGTTCTTTCGTTCTTTTCATTCGTTTTAGCATTAAAGTCAAACTGTGTTTGACTTTCTGCATTGACCAGTTTATGGTCAATGCGAAGTTCGTTTGAACTTCATAACGTGAGCGTAATCACGATGGTCATAGTCCCTAGTGACTATACCTACTGATTACCACGTTATCTAGGCTCAGTGACGAGTCGTAGTTTCGGGCAAAATACGTGTTCTTGCGTATTTTGTAACCAAACTACTCTAGGGTATCAAAACCGTTTGTTTTGATATCAAAACCTGTTTTCTAACTTAACTAAACATGTTCTTGCATGTTTAGCTCGTTACTTTTAGATTTGTGCTTGTTTAGGGTCGTAAGGGTAAGCGATCTAATAAATCGCTTATGCTTTCGAACCCGACCCATTTGGTCGATCATTAGGATCCGACCAAACACCTTAGGTGACCATAGTAGTATAGGGAATAACCTTCCGGGGTTATACCTTATGGTCACATCGTTTGAGTAGTTGTATGATAAGGTGATATATATGCCTTAGGTAAATTACCAAAATGACCTTTTACGTTAAAATTCATTTTAAGCCTATGTAACATAACTTTTGCCATATAAACTGAATTCACAAGGCATATCTTACTTGTCATAGGGCTAGTTAGGCGGTCCGAACGCGTTTTACGCGAACGACGCGTTAAAGTAGCATAAGCTACCTAAACGGGTCGTAACGGGTCAAAACCACTTAGGCTAGGTTTCGTTTTAGTATGTAGGCTTTGTTAAACCATATTACATGAGTTCCTACACTCATATGGTTTACGAACCCTCGTACTACCCGATCCTCCGAATAGGTTCGTTTATTAATGTAGTTACCTATATTAGGTGTCGTTTGATTCCGTAATCTTCTAGCTTTGCTTGGTGGATATTTAAAGTCTATTGAGCAATCTCAAGTGAGTACAAAGACCCCTCTTTTACTGTTTTCCAAACATTTTGGGGTGAAACACATGTGCCTAGTTGTTACTTTCGTGCTTTTCATGTTTTCTCATCATATACATGCTATGTTCATTAGTACATTATTAGTACATCGTTTTACATGACATTTTATGCTATGTATGTCCATTGTGTGCATACTTAGTGCATCGTTTTACATTACCTTTTCATGCTATGTATGTTCATCATACTTAGTACATTTTCATTTCATCACATGCTTACATTTTGATATGACATTTGGCTTGTTTAAATGGGACCATATACATTCATTAACTTTGATCACGCCGCTCGTTAGTAGGTAATGGTACCATAGGAATTGACAACTCCCGTTCCTAACATCCTAGGTATGTTTGGACGAAAGGAATGACCGAATTCGATAAAACATAATACAGATAGACCTTTAATTTGTTTAAAGGCTCATCACCGCAGTCACAAGGCTTGGATGTATGCATTTTACAATACCGCATAAATGTTTATATTCTGTATAGCATGCATTTTCCACAAAACATAACGTTGATTTAAACCACGTTTTACTTCAATACATTGTTTTGTGCATTTTTACCTATGGCTCGGTGGATATATATATATATATATATATATATATATATATATATATATATATATATATATATATATATATATATATATATATATATATTTATTTATTTATATATTTCATTTGCCATACATGACATTTTGTTTACACATTGACATTTGACATAGACATTTTGATATTGATATACATATTTCATAGACTACATTTTGACATAAACATTTTGACATGATTTACACATAGACATTTAACAAGTGGTTTAGACATGGGCAATTTACATTGGTGGTTTGTTTGGGTAAAATGATTTGAACAACGAGGCGTGTGTAATACGATACAAGCATGGTGGATACGCCGCTGGTACTTCCTATATATAAGTGCTTGTATGTTATCACATATCGTAGCGTTATTTAGATCATTTCAATTTAGACATATAACATTTTATACAAATAACATATTTTTCACAAGACATTACAAACAACTCATTTTATACAAAACTCATTTTACTTGGTTATTTATTTAACCTCACATCACTCTTTTACATATCATCTTCTTTAACATCGCTTTTCAAAAGATTTATAAAACAAAACACTTTACAAGGATCATGACTGACTTTTGTTAAACAACCTTTTCTAAACTTATAAGTCATGAACCCTATTTTCATAAAACCTATGTATCTCACAAGCATTTTTATGCTGACGTACCTATTTTCACATGTGTTTCAGGAGCTGCTGCTTAGGATGATCGTGACACTAGGGCGGACCTGTGCCTTAGAGACTTAAAAATAAAGATAGACTTAGTTTAATTATATGATGTACTCTTTGGTTCTTGTTTTGAGACAATGTATTCCACCTTTGGTTGATGAATAAAAATATAATTTTAATTACCATGGTTGTGGAACAATAATTCTGTTACAACACTCCCCGACGTTTCCGCCACGATTTGATGTTTTACGTGGTCGGGGTGTGGCAGTTCCTCATTTGGTTTTCTGGGAGAATAACTTTCCCAAATCGGAGGTCGACACTTGTTATACTTAACACTTTGTTTCTTACCAGTATCCATATCTTCTGTCTTTTTATCTTGAAAAGCTTCAAGACCTGCAACAGTAGGATAAACTCTGTCAATCAAATAATCACAAGTTGTATAACTCAGCAACAATCGTTTGATTCTTTCATTTTCAATCTTTTCGAGTTCCAAATCCTGCTTCAGTTTTGCACAATCTTCAATATACTCATTGATGACCTTCTGCTTAGTCATTAATGTTGAACTCATCATCGTTGAAGCAGCTCCCATTTCTAGGTTTCTCTTGTTCAAATTATCAACCGTTCTGTTCAGCACATCATATGATTCTTTTACGTATTTCACATCATTTTTCTTTCAATTCTTCTAGCTCACTATACTTCTTGTCTTTTTCTTCACACTGTTTACATGGTTCCAAACATTTCAAACAAGGTTTTGTGACCACTACAATCTTTTCAACTTCGACAATCTTTTCGACTTCAACGATTTTTTCAACTATTTTCTCCACTTCAACAATCTTTTCAACTATTTTCTCCACTTCAACAATCTTTTCAACTATTTTCTCCGCTTCAACAATTTTCTCCACTTCAACAATCTTTACAACAACCTTCTCAATCACAATTTCAATCATTGGTTCTTCATCAAATTCCACTTTTACCTCACACTCTTCATCTTCGACCTTCTTTGTCGAATTTTCTTCAACCTTATCTTTTTCAGCTTCCACTTTTTTCTTTTTCTTCAGCAACCCTTCTTGTAACGCCATGCGTTTTCACATTTTCTATATTTGGAAGCACGTGCTTAAAATCCTATTTTTGGAAACTTCGTACTCTCGTATGTCGTCTTTCGTTGCAATCGATATATTATCCAAGACTCTTGGTTCGTTATTTCTCAATAAAACTCGATACTCGTTAAGCTAGTTAAAACTCTTAAAATAATGAGATTTGGAAGCCTCGTGAAATGGACAAACGTTTAAAGAGTTTTGTCCTAAATTAAATTCGTTAGTTATCTATCCTCTTTTATTTTAATTAATTAAATTAATAAATTTTTACTATATAAAAGTTTTACTTTTTATTATAATCTAGTTAGTTTCGTTAGATTTTAAAGTTAGTAAATACAAACTAACTTAGTTAGTTTAAACTATAATGTTAATGTCTTTTTTAAATGACAACTTAACTTGGTTAGTTAAGTCCGGGGACTGTTGTGTATTTTGCTGAAAGTTTGAGGATATGAAAGAAAGAAAAAGAAAAGGAAATAGATACACAAAAACTGAGGACCACAGGACTCGAACCCGGGTCACACGCCTCAAACACACGCGCGCCCAACCATTCCACCACACCCTTCACATTGGAATAATCCAGCACCTTTTTTTTCTTAAACACTCGCTGAAACGAGCCCAGGCGCGCAGATTAGCAACCAGACTTGTTCCAGCTCGATTTTTAGGCGGGTTTTGTGATACTTTTTTTGAGTTTTAAACCATTTTTAACATTAAATACCCAACTACAACCTACCCAAACACTTCCCTATAAAAACCCAACACTCTCCAAGCATTTTACACTTTTCAAACACCTCACAATCACTCTCAAACACCCCTCAATCTGCTGAAATTCGGAAGAGAAGACAGATTCGTATCAAGTTCTTCAAACAAGCATAACTTCTTCATTTCTCATCCGTTTTAGCTCATTCTTTTTCCAGAACGCTTGGCTTGACCTTAGCTTCGATTCCATGGGTATTTCACAGAGAATAAGCCTCTGGAACTCCGGCAAATAGGCTCCAAAATTCAATGTTCGTTTTGTTTTGAATCAAACCTTGTTTATACTTGTGCAAACTTGAGTTTAACTCACTCAAACCCACATCCTTATGCTTATAACCACTTATATGGTTAGTTAAGCTTAAAAACGGGGCCGAGACATACAAAATCAGATGTTAATCCTCATATACTTTCTGATTTGTTTAGGGTTTTTAACCCACAAGTGGTGTTCAAGCTTCAAGCTTGATAAAAGTGTGATTGTGGACCAACTTGGGTTGTCCACCATAAAATCCCCACATCCCTTGATGATTTCTCATAGTGTAGTTGTTTCTTATTCTTGTATTGATATTAGTTCATGACCCTCCTTGTATGTTTTTACATCAAGTGTAGTGGTGAACCATAAGAGGTACCTAAATGGAAGCTTGTTCTTCCTACCTCCTACATGAATTCTATGACACAATAGAGGTACCTAAATGAAGATTAATCTTCTACCTCATGCTTGATTGTTGGACTAAATAATACATATAACACTTATACATATATTTACTATTCGAACTCTTGATGGTGGACTTGTGTTCATTCGTCAAAGTATTAGAATACATCATCCAAGAAATAAGACTTGTTACGATTCTAATGAGTATACTACTCATGAAAACATTAACCCTTGAGGTTTCATAGTGTCAAGAACAAGAACTTGGTGTTAAAGGAAGATTACTTTCGAATACATATATTCTTGTGTTTTAACTTCCTAAATCCCTAATTGAACATATTCAACCTTCTAACCTCTTCAACTTCGTCACATTGGATAATCGGAAAGCATATGCAAATTTGTGAGTATACTCGCAACCCCCTTTTTATGTTTACCACTTTTTGGGGTGTAACATGTTACATTATTAAAACACACTTACACTTATTCTTTATGCAATGCACGAAACAATCCTTATACATGAATACTATGTTGTGATACTTGATGCTTACGTGGACCATACTTATGTGATATGTTTTAGTCGCTTTCACGAGCCTCCATTTGACATGTATAGCTCTATAGGAGTAACGCACCACCCGTAGACTTGTGGTCATGTTGAATTATATCATTGTTGCGTAAACAGAGGATTGGCTAGAAATATTGCATGCCATGTTAGGTTGATCTTGTATAAACTAAGTTGCCATGTGGATTCGTTTTTAAACTTTTATACTTATACTTATTCATAAGCTTGTATACTCTCCTTTGCTTTTTCATTGAATTGTATTTTAAACATGTTACAGGTTGATGATTGATGATGCTATGAAAATGGATAGCAAAGATGCCTAGATACTCACTTAGACGTTAGGTTTAAAGTGTTGTATCAATTTTGTTATCGTTATGTTCGAACAATGTTGTAATTTGAATTCCTTGTAATGTTTTGACAATTTATCTATGAAATGAAAACGGTTGAATTAAATATTGTCACAATTAGTGTTATGAAGTCTCTTGCAATCTATTTCGTCTCACTCCGATGTTTCCGCCATCGGTTGGGGTGTGACAGATTGGTATCAGAGCTATAACTATAGGGAACTAGGAAAAGTATGAATGCTTTTACCTAGTCTATAGTTTTAGAGCCTTATTCTTATGTTTTGTTTGAAACTACATGCATGCCACATTATTTGTTTCTTATTTATTCTCTTTGAGCCTTTTAAACATATATGTCATTTATCCTTATGTAACATACTTGACATGCTATTCTTATGTTTTAATACATGTTTTATTATGTGTTAATATTTGTTTTAATATTTCATTCTTTATGTGCCATTCTTGACATGTTTATACTTGTTTGTTTAATTTTCAACATACGCTTTTCCTCATATATTCTACTCGACTATTCTAAATCCACAAACACTCGTATTATACAAAAGAGACGAGTTTACCAAAATAGGCGTGAAACCCACAATTTGATGAACAACTCTCAATCCATCTACTTTTCATTTTTACATGAAATTCACCATCAAGTTAGGAGTGAGATCCTCACCTCGATGGAGAAATTCAAATTTCAAATTCTAGTGGACCCTCGTCAAAGTGTTGAAATTAAGTTTTGACCCGACGAGTAACAACCACACTTAGGATACGAATTCGTCAAGTTAGGGGTGAAACCCGCACCTTATCGACTAGTTCCACTCCTTGATTTTTCATAAATCCCGTCAAGTCTCGAAATTTTGATTGATTTGGGACATGTAGTAACCGGAAGGGTAAATACCGTTAACCGACTTGTCGGCGAGAGTATCTTACCTATTAGGCCAAAGCATGCTCCTCAAATTCAAAAGACTTTTCGACCATTTTGGTTAGTCAAAGTTCCGTTTTGGAACCATCCAAATTTTAATCAAACATGTGTTTCTATTATTTATTTTATACGATGCAACCTTTCAAATTCAAATTTACTTTCGATATTTTTTTCCTCACACACACAACATATTAAATCATTTCATACATTTATACATATGCATGATTTCAAAACGTCACTCAATTTTGTTTATATTCTTTGTAACACCAAAATGGAGACATATCATCGAGATAGGAGTGATTTCCTTACCTTGACGATTAACTCCACTCCTTCTTTTCTTAAAACGACCTCATCGACGAGTTAGGGGTGATTCCCTTACCTAGGTGATCGTTACCGAAACTTTCCTTCAAAATATTTTATCATGCAAACCCGATCATGTTTTATACCTAAATCATTTATCATTATTCAAAATACCTACTTATACCGATTTCAAAATGCATTGTTTTATCAAACGTACTTCTTATTCTACAATCTATTTTTCACACAACTCGTACGTACGAAATTCTTAAGCATGTCTTAAAACATTTTACTACATGAATTTCAAAACCTTACGAAATGCTACCTATCAATTTAACCAGCCCAATGAATCTCTTGCCCATGAACTTCATATACGAATTGATCACTAAAACACACTCACGTTATATCACCATACTAAGACTTCCATCCTTGATCGAAATCAAATCAACCTTTCTCAATTACTTATAAGACCTTATAGATATTATAAGATCATTTTACCAAAGTCTTTTTCAACATCAACGAATCATTCGTCAAAACCCTTTACAATGAACACTAAGTCCTTTTGCTAAATTCCTCTTTCTAAGGATCAACGTTTTTTTCACAAGACCCTCCAAAATTCAAAATTTCGTGTTTTTGGTGAAGATGAAGTGAATTTATTATTTTCGAAAACTTTTCTACACTGCTTAATTCGTCATTCAAATTTCAAAACACGTGGGCAAGAAGATTTCATGGGGACCGATGACCTACAACATACGTAAACCCTTTTTTTTAAACAAAAGTAGCATTTCATTCATTACAAAATACGTTATGCATAACCAATGAGTACTTTATGTTCCTTTACATTTACAAATTATATTCTACCTTCCCAATCCAACTCAATCTATTTTTGATTCGATAAACTCAACGTTTCGCTTAAACAACTATACATGCATATCATCATACACATTTTAGTCGATATCTCGCGATAACATCATTCATATCGTTCCTATTTACATACTCAACCTTTTGAATGATTTTATACGCTTAAATCCGCTATGTCCCAACGTACACTATATACGTAAATTTTATTATTCGTACCTACACTTATACGCATACGTTTTATGCGTATACTTATACTCATACTACTCGTACGTTTTATGTTTATACTCATACATACGTGCATATTCATACTTAAACTTATACTTATGCTCATACTTTCATTCATACTCATGGTTCATACATTCATACCCGTACGCGAGCGTAATCTGAAGGATTCGCTTACGTGGGTCCCTGTCACGGCCCCCGTCCCGGTTTGACCCGGTCCAGGAGCCGCGGAACAGAAAAACCCATGGTATTCATTATTTGAGTTGACAGCGGAAGATTTAGCAGGATCTTTTAAAACTTGAAATGCCCGATTATTTTATTTCATAATTCGGGATAAACCCCGTAATTTACAATAGAGGAATTTCACTAGGGAATTCCCTGATTTATAAAACATGTTTATTTATTTTAACTGAGCCGCCTCCTCAAGCTTGTTAGTGCTCCGTAGCACGTTTTCCTTGATTTACAGCAGGTCGCCTGAAACATGTTTTAAAAATATTTTATCAGCGGGGAAATACTGGCGAGTCACTCAATTTGATAAAAATGACACATAGTTATAAATTACAGTATAAGAGCGATTACAATGGCTTCTATCTTATTTTTATCTGGCGCCATGTCACCTCCTGGTGACGATGGTCATACCACTATTGGGTCTATTTCCCCAAGTAGTGATGATTATCACTGTTAGGATTTATTAGCCTAACTGTGAGAAATTAGTAATGTGCACAATACCCCACTAGCCAGTGATTCAAGATAACCATTACTTAATCCCTGTAATTATAACTTTTGAAAATAAATGGAGTATTGTAAAATACTTTGATAAAAGAGAATGACTCACATTGCAGATTTAAACGGGCAGAGTTTAGCCTACTGATTAGCCTTGTAACCTAATTTAAATAACAATGCACACGAACTAGGTCAGTAATTAATACAGCATTTACGATAACTCACGAGATAAAAACCCTCACAACGAATGACAAAGTGCAACACTTAAACATCCATCGAATTCACGACGAATGACAAAGTATAGCCCTAATTTGGGCAGTACTTAAACATCCATCGGATAGTTTCAATCGATCAGACATTGAATCGTAGCAGCGATCGAGTTAATACCCTGTATCGTAGCAGCGCCTCGCTAATAGAAATTGTGATTTCGAACAGTATAACTTCTTTTTTGAGATTTGGTTTCGACACCACTGAACTGCTCGTAGCCCAACCTATTTATAGCTGAAATTTGAGTCTTACGCGGCCCGCGTAAGCCTCTTCTTGATCTTTACGCGGCCCGCGAGGGCACCCTAATCGTAGATTAGGGCTAGCGTGTCACACCTAGGGCTGCCACGTGTTCGACACGTGGCGTGTTTGCTGTTCCGGAGATATTATGAGTTGTCGCTGCCCGCGTAAGCCTAGGCTTACCCTTACGCGGCCCGTGTGAAACCCAAAAATCTGTTTTTCTTGATTTTTGATATGGATTAGGGTTTTAGGGGTCCGGTTTTTCACTTCCGGGTCATTTTGGGACATTTTTGAAGGTCCTTACATCCTCCCCACCTTATTTAAAATCTCGTCCTCGAGATTTACTGAAATAAGTGAGGATATTTTCGCTTCATCTCAAATTCCAGCTCCCAAGTGTACTCGGGTCCTCTCTTTGAATCCCGTTTGACTTTGACCAGTACTAGTCTTTTGTGTTTGAGAAACTTGATCTTTCTGTCTTCTATTTGTAGTGGCTTCTCAACAAATTTTAACTTTTCATTTACCTCTACATCTTGAAGAGGTACTACCAAGGATTCTTCAGATAGACATTTCTTGAGATTGGATACATGAAATACGTCATGTACTCCGGCTAACTCCTCTGGTAGTTGTAAGCGATAGGCGATCGGCCCTATTCGCTGTATCACTGGGAATGGTCCTACATACCTTGGACTTAGTTTTCCTTTCTTACCAAACCGAACTACTCCTTTCCAAGGAGAAACTTTTAAGAGTACCTTGTCTCCAATTTGAAACTCTAGTGGCTTGCGTCGATTATCGGCATAACTCTTCTGGCGATCTCGAGCCGTTTTCAGTCTTTCCTTGATTTGAGTGATTTTGTCGGTGGTTTCTTGTACGATTTCAGGACCTGATAATTGGCTTTCTCGTATTTCTGCCCAACATACTGGAGTTCTACACTTACGTTCGTACAGTGCTTCGAATGGGGAAGCTTCAATACTTGAATGATAACTATTGTTATAGGAGAATTCGATTAAGGGTAGGTGGTCATCCCAGTTTCCACCAAAATCTATTACACATGCCCTGAGCATGTCTTCCAAGATTTGGATCGTCCTTTCACTTTGTCCGTCTGTCTGAGGATGATATGCAGTGCTTAAATTCAGTTTAGTCCCCATGGCCTCTTGGAAACTAGTCTAGAATTGGGAAGTGAAACGACTATCCCTATCCGATACAATAGAGAGTGGAATTCCATGTAAGGATACTACCTCGTCTACGTACAACTTGGCTAACCTTTCCATGCTAAAGGTTTCTTTCATGGGTAGAAATGAGTTGGTTTGGTTAATCGATCCACAATTACCCAAATCGCATCATTACCTTTTCTGGTTTTGGGTAACTTACTAACAAAATCCATTGTTATAAGTTCCCATTTCCATACTGGCATTTCTAATTGTTGTAGTAGACCTGAGGGTTTCTGGTGTTCTACCTTAACTTGTAAACAAGTAAGACACTTAGAAACATATCTAGCTATGTCCTTTTTCATTCCTATCCACCAAAAGTTATTTCTTAAATCTTGGTACATCTTATTGTTACCAGGATGCATGGTATACCTAGATTTATGAGCTTCCTCTAAAATCTTATTTCTTAACTCTCCTTGCTTAGGTACCCAAATCATTTTCTTGTGGAATCTCCAAATTCCATCACTTCCTTGTTCTAATTCCTTTATTCTTCCCTTCATTCCTTCAACATCATCTTTGATTGCTGTTTCTTGAATGTTCTTTAGTTGTTCCATTAAGTCTAATTGTAGACTTAATCTAAGAGCACGAACTCGTCGTTGTTTCTCATGATACTTACGACTTAAAGCATCAGCAACTACGTTTGCTTTTCCTTCGTGATATTGAATATCACAGTCGTAATCGCTTAATATTTCCATCCATCTCCTTTGCCTCATGTTTAATTCTTTTTGCCCAAATATGTATCTTAAGCTTTTATGATCTGTATAGACAGTAAACTTACTTCCATACAGATAGTGTCTCCATATCTTAAGGGCAAAAATTATGGCTCCTAATTCTAAGTCATGAGTTGTATAGTTTTCCTCGTGCTTTTTCAATTGTCTTGATGCATACGCAATTACCTTTTTGTGTTGCATTAGCACACATCCTAATCCTAGCTTAGAAGCATCACAATATACTTCAAAAATCCTCTGTTCCTTCTGGTAAAGCAAGAATTGGAGCATTTGTTAATTTCTGTTTTAGGATCTTAAAAGCTTCCTCTTGCCTAGGTCCCCATTCAAACTTAACTGCTTTACATGTTAGCTTAGTTAATGGTACAGCTATCTTGGAAAAATCCTTAATAAAGCGCCTATAGTATCCGACTAACCCTATAAAACTTCTAATTTCCATGGCTGATTGCGGGACCTTCCATTTGTGATTGCTTCTATCTTAGCAGGATCTATGTGAATACCTTCGTGATTCACCATGTGACCTAAAAATTGCACCTCTTGTAGCCAAAATTCACATTTTAAGAATTTGGCGTAAAGTTTTTCCTTTCTTAACAAAGTTAAGAGTGCATGCAGGTGCTCACAATGTTCCTCCTGGCTTTTGGAATAAATAAGTATATCGTCGATGAAGACAATTACGAATTTATCCAAGTACGGTTTACAGATCCTATTCATCATGTCCATAAATGTTGCTGGAGCATTTGTTAACCCAAAGGGCATGACTGTAAACTCGTAATGACCATACCTAGTTCTGAAAGCAGTTTTAGGTATGTCTTCTTCTTGTACTTTCAATTGATGATATCCGGAGCGTAAGTCTATCTTAGAAAAGTATCTAGCTCCTTGCAATTGATCAAAAAGATCATCAATCCTAGGTAATGGGTATCGATTCTTGATTGTAACCTTATTTAGTTCCCTATAATCGATACACATTCGCATCGAACCATCCTTTTTCTTTACAAACAACACTGGAGCTCCCCACGGGGATGAACTAGGTCGTATGAATCCTTTGCTTAACAATTCATCTAACTGCTTTTTCAATTCTAGCATTTCGGTGGGTGCTAACCGATAAGGTGCCTTAGCTATCGGTGTAGTTTCAGGAATTAGATAAATTCTAAATTCTACTTCCCTATTGGGTGATAGTCCAGGTAGTTCTTCCGGAAATACCTCTGGGTATTCTGATACTACAGGAATTTCTTTGAGTTCCTTACCTTTCGTGTTAATGATTACTGAAATCATATACACTATTTCTTGTTTTCTTGAATAACTGGCCAATTTCATTACTGAAATGAATTTCATTGGCTTACGTGGCTTATCTCCTGTAATCACCACTAATTCTCCTGTGGGTGTATGGATTTCTATGGAATTCTTATCACAAAGAATTCGAGCATGGTTGGCTACTAACTAATCCATTCCTAATGCAACATCAAATCCGGCTAAATTCATAGGTAACAGGGTTGCAGAGAATTTATGGCCTGAAAGTTCTATCTTTCCTTCTCGCAAAACCTTATCTATGTTAACATAATTCCCATCTGCCGTTTCGACTGTAAAAATTTGTCTAAGGTTGCTTAATGGTAGGTTAAGAGCTTGGCAGAATGAAGTATTTATAAAACTTTGGTTTGCACCAGAGTCAAATAATACTTTTGCATAAACGTTATGAACTAAGAACGTACCAGTTATCACGTCAGGAATTAGTTCTGCTTCCTGAGTAGTCAACTGGAAGGATTTTGCGTTTCTCTTGGTAGCTCCTTCTTTAGGTTTGGTTTTGTTATCAGCTGGTTTGGCCAATTTCGGGCACTCTCGCCTAAAATGTCCAGCTTCTCCGCAGTTGTAGCAGATTGTTGCTTTCTTCTTCCTGCAATCTTCTTCTTGGTGCCCCGGGATTTTGCAGAATTTGCAATACCCTTTGCCTCTTCCAAAACGCTTTCTTTTATAGGCATTGCAAAATGGAACAGTGGAAGATTGTCTGGTTCCCTTTCTCTTGAAATTACTACGGTTACCCATACGGAATCCCCGGGTAATCTTTTGGGCCACTTCCTTCTTCCGGTTTTCTTCTTGCGTACGTGCTAGTCCGTCTGTCAAAGTATTGGCTAATTCCACCGCATCGTCAATAGTGCGTGGTCTCGCAGCTTTAACGATATCACAGATTTCACCAATCAATCCCCAAATATAGCGGGAAATAAGTACCGGTTCTGGCGAAGCCAGGGTTGGTACCACTCTCGCATACTCGAAGAATGTCGAAGTATACCCTCGACAGTCTACATTCACCATCCGGTGGTTCAGAAATTTATTCCCAATTTGTTCTTTCTCATATTCGAGACAGAATTTTCTTTCCACCAACCACTTAAATTCTTCCCCGCTCATGGCATAGGCCACATCGCTTCCCTTCGCTTGAAGTACTGTATTCCACCATTCTAGCGCTCCTTCTTTAAAAAGATGCGATGCGTACATGACCTTGTCTTACTCAGCACATTTACTTATTTTAATCTCTGCCTCGGTTTTCTCTAACCAACGCAGTGCAGCAGTCGCCCCTTCGTTGCCTGCAAATTCAACCAGTTTACAGGCAAGAAATTCCTTATAAGTGCAACCAGGCGTTGCAAATTTCATTTTCTTAAGGAGTTACAGGCAAGAAATTCCTTATAAGTGCAACCAGGCGTTGCAAATTTCATTTTCTTAAGGAGTGGGGCTTGCATTCCATCATTGTTGTTATTAGTATGGTTACCGCCTCCGTTTACACTATTACTGAAATTGTCACCGTGTGTGCGTTTGCTAGGAATAATTTGTTGAGGTTCAACTGGATTTCTAGCTGCAGCAAGTATTGCTGGAATAACATTGGCTATTCCCTGAGCAACGATATTCTCGATATCTTGCCTATTCAGAAATTGATCCTCATTGTTATGTTCAGATTGATTAACTTCATTATCGGGTTCATTACCAGCGTGTGCCATCTGGTAATTAATTTAGATAAGTAATTAGTATAAAATAATTAATAACCAAACATAACAAAATAATTGCACATAATCACGTTAACAAGTATAGCCAAAATTGTCGATCTTTCGACTTTCGATATTTTATATATATAATAGGCATCCGTACAAACTGCTTATCTTACAAAGTTTTATTTTTAAATTATTTCACATACTTATATTTTTATTATTAAACACACATTCCTACAACCACTTTAACCACAGTCACCCGATCCCCGTCAGCTGGCGTCTTAGAAACGACATTCCCTTTCGTCGTACTTCCAAGATATCATTTCCCCTACTTCCCTAATTCGGTTTCCTGCATCAATCAGCTCTTTGCCATAATGGCGGAGTTCAGCCAGATTTTCCATGCTCATAGGTGGGTGTAGTGGAGGTTCTGGGTCAAATTGAGGGAAAAAGGTATTAGGGTTGTTTAGGAGATTTTGAAACTGCCAGTCGGTGGTCCACCATTCTTCTAGTTCTGCTGGTAGAGGTTGGGAGTGGATAATAGGATCTGGGATTTCAGGCTCTAGGTCAACTGGAAGTTGTGCTTCCGCTGGGTAATTAAAAAGGTTTTCACCGGCAGGTCCGATGAGGTCACTAAGTGCCAGTTTATGATCCAACTCTTCCTAGGGTGGCATTTCCTGGTCTTGCCTGGAACTTTCCTCAATCTCTATTTCCTTGCCTTGACCTTTTAGATCCTCCGTCTTTATAACTTTCTGTGTTGCTGGTTTCCTCCTGCGCATACGCCTCCAGCCTACTAATCTTCTTCTTTTCTTTGGCTTTGGTTTCTCCGGAGGTTGGGTTTGAAATTCCATAGGTTCCTCCATGTCGGCACAATACCCGGTAAAGTCTCTGGAAACTTCCACATTAACATGATAGAGATTGAGATTCTGAAGGGCTTCAGATAACTCATTCATGCTGTTTAGTAAATATAAAGAAACATACAAAATTCTAGGTTAAAAATATGAAATTTGAATTTTCACATAATCACAGAATGGCAATCAGAAAAATTAAGTATTAATAAAAAATATGAAATATTGCGATTTTATATATATTACAATTTACAACTGAACTTTTTAAAATATACTAGAGATTATACATTTTATTGTAATCTATCTTTTCCTTATTAAGTTGTTTATCTAATGGGAAAGTTTCTTTAAAGTTTCTAATTTATGGATGATATGGGTGCTAGTACTGGGTCAGGGTGTTGGCAGTTAAAGGTTAACATTTACTGCTGTAGTGGCTAACATGTAGAGATTTGCCCATTGTTCATCTAACTCATCTTCCCATGGTGGGTTAGTGCCTATTTTCTGAGTTTTCTTATTACTCATCATTCCTTTTGGTTGTGACTTCTTTATTTTCTCTTGACTTTTTCTAATAATACAACTTCTTTTCTTAGGGGTAAGTGGTTTCTCAAACTGTGCCTTACGAACAAATATTTCTTCCTCAGTATCTGCCGAGTATCTTGAGGAACTTGATTGAAATGAAGTTCCCTTATCTTTTGGTAAACTATCTAATTGACGATAGATGTCCGAGATTCTTTGCTTACCCATACTATAACTAACAAGTAGTTAGTTAAAACACACATAGTCACAAAATGGTAATCAGGAAAAATTAAGTATTTTAAATACTTAATAGGCTTAAATCAGTGGCTCTGATACCACCTTTTTCTGTCATGGCCCCCGTCCCGGTTTGACCCGGTCCAGGAGCCGCGGGGCAGAAAAACCCGTGGTATTCATTATTTGACTTGACAGCGGAAGATTTAGCAGGATCTTTTAAAACTTGAAATGCCCGATTATTTTATTTCATAATTCGGGATAAACCCCGTAATTTACAATAGAGGAATTTCACTAGGGAATTCCCTGATTTTTAAAACATGTTTCAGGCGACCTGCTATAAATCAAGGAAAACGTGCTACGGAGCACTAACAAGCTTGAGGAGGTGGCTCAGTTAAAATAAATAAACATGTTTTATAAATCAGGGAATTCCCTAGTGAAATTCCTCTATTGTAAATTACGGGGTTTATCCCGAATTATGAAATAAAATAATCGGGCATTTCAAGTTTTAAAAGATCCTGCTAAATCTTCCGCTGTCAACTCAAATAATGAATACCACGGGTTTTTCTGTCCCGCGGCTCCTGGACCGGGTCAAACCGGGACGGGGGCCATGACAGTCCCATACATACATAAGAATGGACTTGCTTACATACTATACTCTTAGAAGTACACATTCTTGTTTTTAAATTATGTATACCCTGATTCATACTCAACTAGTACAAGCTATGCGGATCATGCGACGATCAAAATAATCGCGGGTGCACACGGGATTATAGTGATTGGCCCATGAGAACCATAGAGTGTACTACTGTGTATGGTAAGACACGGAACGTAACACGACACCGAATACGAAACGAACGTAACATGGTCAAAACATGGTGGATACGCCACCGGTACTTCCTATATATAAGTCTTTCACCATGTTACCAAATTTTCGTAAAACGTGCCATGAGAAATTCAGTGTTTTGCAGACCTTTTGGACCTAATTCAAACTTTAGATAACTCACAAACGCATTATATCTGATTATCCACGACGAGACTTCATTCTTAACACAACACTTTCGTCTATCCAATATTATGCTATTTCTGATACTCGCATTCATGTATTCAACATCAATCGTTCACTTTTATACTCTCATTATTCTCCTTTATTCCTTGTCCTCTTATACGAACCTCGTTCTCAATCACATCGGTTAAAAACATTGAACCCTAACTTATCTCTTCAACAAAAAAAGAAGTCTTCTATTCTTTATTGTTGTGTATACATACTTAATAGACCGTTATCACTTTATTTACCAAACCTTCTCGTTCCTCTCAATAAACAATTTTTACAAATGTACGATTTTATACTATCCTTAAAACTTCCTATGCAAACTACATCACTTTCCATCAAAATACAAACCGTCTGGTACAAAATCTTCCTTCCTAATACGACACATTTTAATACACATCCAATGTAAGATTTTCAAGCTTGTTTAAACTCGCTTTACCCATATACACACCTATACGTTTTCAATTATGTTTGGTACCTCAAATCAATTTAGACATACGAACTTCTTTACAAATTTATCTTGTCGTTCTTCGAAATTTCTTACTTTTTACGGTTCGGAATTTTCAAGCCTCAGTTTTGAATAATCACCTTTTTGCCAAAACTCTTCTAGTCTTCCTCTTGAATAAATTTCGGGACGAAATTTCCTAAAGGAGGGGAGACTGTAACACCCTGCGTTTTCACATTTTCTATATTTGGAAGCACATGCTTAAAATCCTATTTTTGGAAACTTCGTACTCTCGTATGTCGTCTTTCGTTGCAATCGATATATTATCCAAGACTCTTGGTTCGTTATTTCTCAATAAAACTCGATACTCGTTAAGCTAGTTAAAACTCTTAAAATAATGAGATTCGGAAGCCTCGTGAAATGGACAAATGTTTAAAGAGTTTTATCCTAAATTAAATTCGTTAGTTATCTATCCTATTTTATTTTAATTAATTAAATTAATAACTTTTTACTATAAAAAAAGTTTTACTTTTTATTATAATCTAGTTAGTTTCGTTAGATTTTAAAGTTAATAAATATAAACTAACTTAGTTAGTTTAAACTATAATGTTAATGTCTTTTTTAAATGACAACTTAACTTGGTTAGTTAAGTCCGGGACTGTTGTGTATTTTGCTGAAAGTTTGAGGATATGAAAGAAAGAAAAAGAGAAGGAAATAAATACACAAAAACTGAGGACCACAGGACTCGAACCCGGGTCACACGCCTCAAACACACGCGCGCCCAACCATTCCACCACACCCTTCACATTGGAATAATCCAGCACCTTTTTTTTCTTAAACACTCGCTGAAACGAGCCCAGGCGCGCAGATTAGCAACCAGACTTGTTCCAGCTCGATTTTTAGGCGGGTTTTGTGATACTTTTTTTGAGTTTTAAACCATTTTTAACATTAAATACCCAACTACAACCTACCCAAACACTTCCCTATAAAAACCCAACACTCTCCAAGCATTTTACACTTTTCAAACACCTCACAATCACTCTCAAACACCCCTCAATCTGCTGAAATTCGGAAGAGAAGACAGATTCGTATCAAGTTCTTCAAACAAGCATAACTTCTTCATTTCTCATCCGTTTTAGCTCATTCTTTTTCCAGAACGCTTGGCTTGACCTTAGCTTCGATTCCATGGGTATTTCACAGAGAATAAGCCTCTGGAACTCCGGCAAATAGGCTCCAAAGTTCAATGTTCGTTTTGTTTTGAATCAAACCTTGTTTATACTTGTGCAAACTTGAGTTTAACTCACTCAAACCCACATCCTTATGCTTATAACCACTTATATGGTTAGTTAAGCTTAAAAACGGGGCCGAGACATACAAAATCAGATGTTAATCCTCATATACTTTCTAATTTGTTTAGGGTTTTTAACCCACAAGTGGTGTTCAAGCTTCAAGCTTGATAAAAGTGTGATTGTGGACCAACTTGGGTTGTCCACCATAAAATCCCCACATCCCTTGATGATTTCTCATAGTGTAGTTGTTTCTTATTCTTGTATTGATATTAGTTCATGACCCTCCTTGTATGTTTTTACATCAAGTGTAGTGGTGAACCATAAGAGGTACCTAAATGGAAGCTTGTTCTTCCTACCTCCTACATGAATTCTATGACACAATAGAGGTACCTAAATGAAGATTAATCTTCTTCCTCATGCTTGATTATTGGACTAAATAATACATATAACACTTATACATATATTTACTATTCGAACTCTTGATGGTGGACTTGTGTTCATTCGTCAAAGTATTAGAATACATCATCCAAGACATAAGACTTGTTATGATTCTAATGAGTATACTACTCATGAAAACATTAACCCTTGAGGTTTCATAATGTCAAGAACAAGTACTTGGTGTTAAAGGAAGATTACTTTCGAATACATATATTCTTGTGTTTTAACTTCCTAAATCCCTAATTGAACATATTCAACCTTCTAACCTCTTCAACTTCGTCACATTGGATAATCGGAAAGCATATGCAAATTTGTGAGTATACTCGCAACCCCCTTTTTATGTTTACCACTTTTTGGGGGTGTAACATGTTACATTATTAAAACACACTTACACTTATTCTTTATGCAATGCACGAAACAATCCTTATACATGAATACTATGTTGTGATACTTAATGCTTATGTGGACCATACTTATGTGATATGTTTTAGTCATTAGCTTTCACGAGCCTCAATTTGACATGTATAGCGCTATAGGAGTAACGCACCGCCCGTAGACTTGTGGTCATGTTGAATTATATCATTGTTGCGTAAACAGAGGATTGGCTAGAAATATTGCATGCCATGTTAGGTTGATCTTGTATAAACTAAGTTGTCATGTGGATTCGTTTTTAAACTTTTACACTTATACTTATTCATAAGCTTGTATACTCGCCTTTGCTTTTGCATTGAATTGTATTTTAAACATGTTACAGGTTGATGATTGATGATGCTATGAAAATGGATAGCAAAGATGTCTAGATACTCACTTAGACGTTAAGTTTAAAGTGTTGTATCAATTTTGTTATCGTTATGTTCGAAAAATGTTGTAAATTGAATTCCTTGTAATGTTTTGACAATTTATCTATGAAATGAAAACGGTTGAATTAAATATTGTCACAATTAGTGTTATGAAGTCTCTTGCAATCTATTTCGTCTCACTCCGATGTTTCCGCCATCGGTTGGGGTGTGACACTTCTTGCTTCAATTTTTTTTCAACCACCTTTCTTTCTTCCATTTCTTTCTTCAGTCTAGCATCCTTTTTCTTATTCAACATCTCGATCTTATCTGCAAAAAACAAATTAAAACTGTAAGAATCCAATTGTCGTCTAGCTTTATTAATATATTCTTCTTCGTCATCGGTGTCTGCATCACTTCCTAATTCCTTAAAAATCGGTATTCTTCTCGGACAATTCTTAGACTTTATTGATTTTCCTGCAGAAGTTGAATCTTCAAGAATTTGAGCAATAAAGGCTTGATTCTTTGAGTAATTTTTATCCGGAATGTATTTATCCCAGCTAAATCCCTCTGGTAATCTTTCATCATCTTGATCTACCAGACATGCTTTATTCTTTCCATCTTCAATGGCACGGGATAATGACGGTTGTTGAGCAATCTGATGATAAATTGATTTTCGATGATAATCGTTGTTTCCAAACGGATCTTGTCTTCCAGTTGCTTCTTTATTTGTACACTCTCGTTTGAAATGCCCATTTTCTCTGCAACGAAAGCAAGTAACCTTTGATTTGTCAAACCCTAACGGAGATGTAGCAACATCACGAAAATCATCTCTTCCGGTGATTTGTTTGAATTTTTCTTCTCTTCTTACAGTACTGGCTAAACACCACTTGATGTCCATCAACTCAAGTTACTCAGAATCAATCTGGTCATAATCCTCTTTAGTAAGCATTGGATTTCCGATTCTTCCAGCAACTAAACTTTCATAAGACTCTAACATAGTAACAAGTGATGCCATATGTTGCTTAGCCACTTCTGGAGAAAGGTTTTGACCATTTTGAATATTCAATGTAACATTGCATTGCAGATTTGTTGAACTATGTCGTTGTGTAGGATCGTTTTCAGACCCAAACGAGTCGATCAGAAGAGTTTTACTCAGAATGAAAGGCGGAAACAAACATTCTGAGATCAATTCAGCAAAATTATCACTTAAACTGTCGATTTGATTGATATAAAAACGTTTTACAATGCGACGACACTTCGGCAGCACTTAGTTGCTCTGACCGGAATGAATGAATCCGATTTCGCTTAGACAGGTATATATAGTCGACCTGATTTCGCTTGAGAGTGGCAGGATGTCAATTCAAGCGAAATCTAAACATATAATTTCGCTTGAGACTGCCCAAACCTCTTTCAAGCGAAATCATCTCTTTCAAGCGAAATCTCCATATCTCGAAATACGTGCACTGATCTAACATTCTATACACAAGACTCGATACAAGACAAAGTCGACAGACGCATGCACCAACAGACTCCCCCTCGAATGTTGACGAGTCTTAAAGTGTCGAGTCTTCGCATCTTCAGTCTTTATCAGTCCTCTCGAACTGTCTGAAGTATCTTGACACTGTAAAGCGTCCTCAAATCTTCTCTCTTCTCTTTATCAGATCTCTTGATTCCTTAAGTTCATCAGCATCATCAGTTTGCGCGAAATCCAGGATCAAAACTTGGCTCTACAATCTTCAGACTCCCCCTTTCAATAAGCTGGGATCGCAGCCTGAATTGTTAAAATCACAGAGTCCTCAGATATTGGAACCTGGCTCTCTAACACTCAGATATCCTGCACATTCTCTACCCAACAGAAAATTTTCTGATGACCAATTGTAAAAACAATCTCACCATCTAATGAACACTTGTGGATAAGAAATTTAAACAATAATTTTACAATGTTAGTCTCTGTTGAACCATTTGCAGGAATAATGTTTTTCTTTTCAAAAAACTTTTCTCATTTCATTTCAAAACATTTCAAACAATTTTTACCCAAACCATTTGTTCATCATGTTTAGCACTTGGAATTTTGAAAATCAGCTCTCCAACACCAGTTGTCGGAAATCTTTTTGTATTTTTCAAAATTTATGCTAAAACACACTAAAATCTTTTTGGAATTTGTAATGAAATGAAATGCAATAATGAAATATTTATAAACAATATTTTTGTGAGTTTGTGTAAGAGGATCATATCAGTTTCTGAGACATATCATCAACACCTTTAAGCTTTAAACATTTTAAGCTCTAAACGATTCACTTAGATTGTCAGTATACTAGTCCACTTAAATTTTCACACAAAGTTCAACTGCTTCGAGATACGATATTAATGTTTTAAGTACTTAAACTCAATCGCGTGTCCCACCTCAGAATATACTCCCGTATCCAGATCCCAATATTCAATCTTACAGGTGAGTATACCACAGATGATATCTGTAAGGGGTTAATTGCGAAACCGTGAGAGCTCAGGTCAGAACTTCCGTTCAGCAGAGAGATGACGGTTCGACTTGGGTGGGTCCCCTTTAGAGGATCTTTTGTTACAACAGCAATGATTTTCAATTTTATTGTTTCATCATTTTGCTGAGGGTGGCGCTATATTTCAAGCAAGCAGAAAGTATTCTCAGGGGACTAGGCCATTGCTTCCGCATTATCAGAAGTCCCGGGATAATACCCCAGATATCACTGAGCATAAGGACCTAGTATCTCAGAAAGAGGGACCTTTCAAACAAGATTTCGGGGGTTACCCATATATCCGAGAGATGTTTCCCCCACGATATAAGCAAGTTTGAATTTAGGTTTATATCTCGTCACAATCTACTAAATGTGCAATAATCTACTAGCATATCATCAGTGAGACCGTTTATCACATTTAACTTTCCATTTATTTAGCATGCTGTGATCGTCCACTGATGTACTATCATTTCCTCTTCTTTGACACAAAAACTCAATTTTTCATTTTATCATGTTTTTGGCTTTTTAAAATTTTCAAATGTTTTTGGATTTTCTAAAATTTCTTACTCCCCCTAAAATGCAAACACATTTTAGGAAATTTTAAAAACAAACTGTACAAACAACGTGACAACCGATATCAAATCACTTCAATTCGCCATCCACTTGGCATAAACAATCAGAACTCCCCCTCACAACAAACTATTTTCCCATTGATTTCAAAATACTTAAGTTTGTTTTAATCAAATGGTTTTTCCGGAAAATATGTTTTGTTGATTTTACCACTTGTAGGTATTAAAACTTGTAGATTAGGGGTTCATCATCATGTTCTTTCAATTATACCACTTGTAAAAATAGTTCAATCAAGGGCTTTCCTCGTACATCTCGTGTCGTTTACTTTACTTTTGCTCATAGTTTGATCGTAGATACAGCTCAATATCCTGAGCCGTATCCTGAATACTGATTTTCTAAATAACTTAACAAGCATATTTTTCACACATATTTCTAGCACACTACCTCACTTAACTAATTTGATCACTAAATTGCTTAGGTAATTTTTGACCAAAACAATTTGGCGCCCACCGTGGGGCAAGTGGTGCTCTCTTTACTAAAAATTTTTGTGAAATCGCTAATCGGCTTTCTATTTTCAAAACTTTTTGCCACATTGTCCATAATGGCCTCAAGATCAAACATGAGTTTCTCTACTGTGTCTGCTATGAATTCTGCTACTACTGGTTCGGTGCTTCCACCACCTCCTCCAAGGATGCTAGCCTCTTCACGACCTCAGGATATTATCCCTACTCGCAGTGTTCAGGAATCTGCTCCCGTTCTAGCTTCTAATGATGAAATTCTTACTTTATTTGGAAGTGTGCAGGAATAAATGAGGCAGCAACAGGAAACAAACTAAATGCTTTTAAGGGAAATACAACTCCTGAAGTCTGGCTAGAGCAGATCTGCTGAGGATAATGTCACTCCATTACATCCCAGAACGTTGAACTTTAGTTCAGCTGTGTATACTGAGGATAACAGGGGGAATATTGTGCCCAGCCTTCCTCAGAATCATACTCCTGAAATACCCTCCTCGGTCAGGATGTCAACCATGAGGAGCTCAGGATATGCTTCAGGATATGGGCAACATCCTCCAACGGGTAACGTGTCAAATAATAATACTACTCATGCTACTAACAATAATGGATCTTTGCAGGATACAGGTGTAACATCAGCACTTACTAGGGAACTTCAGAAGTTGAAGGACATGATATCTAGTGTACCTGGGGTGGTCCAGCCGATCCCGGAAGTGTCCCAAGACAGCCACAAGATATCTCGTTTTGCATATCCTATCCGTGATGCTGAGATCCCAAAGAGATTCCAAACCCCCAACATGAAACTTTATGATGGGACTACGGATCCTGAGGAGCATATTGCTCAGTATAGGGAAAGAATGGAGATTAACCCTATCCCTCCGGAGCTCAAGGAAGCGTGCTTGTGCAAGGGATTTGGTTATACTCTAACAGGATCAGCCTTAAAATGGCTGTTAAACGTTCCTCCTCACTCAATTACTTCGTTTGCTCATTTGGTTAATTTATTTAACAGTCAATTTTCTTGTAGTCGGAGTTTTGAGAAACTAACCAGTGATCTTTACAGGATAACTCAAGGGCCTCAGGAATCCTTGAGGGATTATGTGAACAAATTCAGTCGAGAATCCTTGGATATCCCACATCTTGATGTTGCAACAGCTGTGCAAGCTTTTAAGATGGGATTACAAAAGGATTCTCAGTTTTATCAGGATCTTGTAATGAATCCCTGCAGGAATCTCGACGAAGCTTGTAACAGGGCTTTGAGATATATCCGTCTGGAAGATAACAGGAAGATGCAAGAAAGGATGAACTCATCTAACACTTATGAGTCAACTAACAGGAAGTCAGAATCCTCATTCAAGTCATATCGGCCTAAGCCATATGGTAGAAATGAAAACAAGAGAGTGAATGCTGTCGAAGATGAGGATCCTGAAGAGTATCCTGAGTTGTCTGAATATTGCTTTTCTGTTAACATTCCTGAATTGATGTATGCCATGCAGGGTCTAGGAGACAAGGCTAGGTGGCCTCGAAAGAATCAACAAAAGGCTGACTGGAAAGATAAGTCAAAATGGTGTGCTTTCCATGAAGATTTCGGACATGTAACTGAGGATTGCATTGCTCTAAGGAAAGAAATAAGCTATCTTCTAAGCAAGGGATATCTGAAAGATCTCTTAGGAAGAAAGAAGAATAAGGGTCAAGATACTGAGAAGGATCCTGAGCGAGCAGCATCACCTCCCGCGGATGCCAAGATAATCAACTTCATTTCGGGAGGATCCGACATTTGTGGAACTTCATATTCGGCAGCAAAGAGACATGCAAAGGAAGCTAAGGCCGAAAGGGGAGACAAACCTGTCAGGATGACTACCCTCACAACTGACAAAGTGATCACTTTTGATGGTGATGACAGGGATACTGTCCAGGATCCTCACCATGATGCTCTGGTAATAACGTTATATGTGGCTAACCATTTTGTACGCAGGATATTGGTTGATAATGGCAGCTCCGTCAACATAATCCAACTAGAAACTCTGAAGAGAATGAATGTATCTCCAATGGATATCACTTCAAAGTCTACCGTGCTTGTTGGGTTCAGTGGAGAGGCTAGAAACACAGTGGGAGAGATAAAGTTGCCAGTATACGTTGAAGGAGTCAACTCGATACAACGTTTCTGTGTGATGGATTCTCTATCCTGCTATAACATCATACTGGGAAGACCGTGGATTCACGATATGAGGGCTGTGCCATCAACATATCACCAATGAATCAAGATACCTACCCCTTGGGGAGTTGTCAAAGTTGATAGTGATCAGCAGGAGGCGAAAGAATGCTACTCATCCTCGATGAAATCCTCAACCAAACCTAGTGCAGCATAGCAATTAAAGACGCGGGCCCAGGATATCGTGGAGGATCCGGAGCAGGATGTGAAGAAAATTATCCTGGACCAGGATAATCCCGATATTTCGGTGCTCGTAGGGACCAATATCCCTCGGGATATTGAAGAACAATTAATTAACTTTTTGAAATGCAGGATGTCAACGTTTGCATGGAAGCATGAGGATATGACAGGCATATCCAAAGATATTATCACTCACAAGCTTGGAATTGATAAATCATTCAAGCCTGTGCAGCAAAAAAGAAGGAAGTTTGCTCCTGAGCGGAACACGATTATCCAGGAGGAAGTTGAGAGATTATTAAAGTCCAGGATGATCAGAGAGGTTAAGTTCCCAAGGTGGCTAGCAAACGTGGTTGTAGTACAGAAGAAAAATGGGAAATGGAGAGTTTGTGTGGACTACACAGACTTGAACAAAGCTTGTCCTAAAGACCCATTTCCTCTTCCCCACATTGATGCAATGGTAGATGCCACTGCCGGGCATGAAATGCTGACCTTCATGGACGCATCCTCAGGATTTCAACAGATCCAAATGGAGCCTTCTGACCAGGAGGATACTGCCTTCATGACACCAACGGGTATTTATTGTTATACAGCTATGCCCTTTGGTTTGAAAAATGCAGGTGCAACATACCAAAGATTGGTAAACATGATGTTCAAAGACAAACTGGGGGACACCATGGAGGTATATATCGATGATATGGTGGTGAAATCTAAAAAGGCTGAGGATCACCTCCAGGATATCAAGGGAGCATTTGATATCCTGGATCGATACAACATGAAGCTGAATCCTGCTAAATGCCATTTCGGAGTGGGGGCAGGAAAGTTTCTTGGATATATGGTGACAAAAAGGGGGATAGAAGCAAGCCCAGAGCAGATCAAAGCTATCCTGGATATAAAATCACCCTCAAATATGAAGGACGTACAAAGATTGACAGGCCGAGTAGCAGCTTTAAACAGGTTTATCTCGAGATCCTCAGAGAAGTGCAAAGATTTTTATGATATCCTGAAGAAAAACAAAAGATTCGAATGGGGGGAGAAGCATGAAGCAGCCTTGCAGGATTTGAAACGATATCTCTCAACCGCACCTTTATTGATGAAGCCTGAAAATGGTGAACCACTATCCCTATACCTTGCTGTATCAGGGAATGCTGTAAGTGCCGTTCTTATAAAAGACCATGAAGGTCAGCAATATCCTGTTTATTATGTTAGTAAAAGCTTGTTAGATGCTGAAACTAGGTATTCTCATTTAGAAAAATTAATATTAGCTCTAGTCATGGCATCGACAAAGCTTAGACATTATTTCGAGACACATAGGATACATGTTAAAACAAATTATCCTGTCAAAAATGTGCTTAGGAAACCAGAGATGTCAGGCAGGATGGCCAAGTGGTCAGTAAAGTTAAGTGCTTATGATTTAGTATATGAACCTAGAAATGCCATAAAGTCTCAAGCTTTAGCTGACTTTGTGGCTGATTTCAGTAGTGATATTCACGATGAGGTAGACCTAGAAGTTCAATAGTTAGGAGAATCCTCAGGATCCTGGACATTATATACTGATGGTGCATCTAATGTAAGAGGAGTAGGATTAGGAATACTACTAAAATCGCCACAGGGGGACATATTACCCCAGGCTATTAGGTGTGAATTTCCTGCTACTAATAATGAGGCAGAATATGAAGCTTTAATTGCAGGATTAGAATTGGCTAAGAGTATGAGTATCAAAAATTTGCAAGTATATGTTGACTCTTTGTTAATTACTAACCATTTTAATGGATCCTATGCAGTTAAGGGTGAGAAATTAATCGAATATCTCGATATTCTCAAAAAATTAGCAGGATATTTCGATGTTTTTATACTTGAACAGGTACCAAGGGAGGATAATGCTGAAGCGGATGCCTTAGCAAATTTGGGATCATCAATCAGGATACCTGAAGGGACCCAAATACCAATACTACATGTCTTATATCCTGCAACGAAGCCTCAGGATAAAGAAGTAGCGGGTATTCAGGATCCTGGAGCAGAGCATCCTGAAGAGGATCCTAAATCCTGGACGGCTCCAATCATGAGATATCTCAAAGAAGGACACATCCCTGGAAATGAAAATCCTAAGGCATTTAGGATGAAGGTATCACAATTCACTATTATAAATAATATTGTATACAAGAAATCTCTTGCAGGACCGCATTTGAGGTGCTTGGAGGATCCTGAAGCCAAAGAAGTACTTCAGGATATACATGAAGGGGATTGTGGTAACCATGCTGGGGGCAGGTCGTTATTCTCAAAAGTATTAAGGACAGGATATTATTGGCCAACAATGAGAAAAGATGCCGCAGAATATGCTCGAAGATGTGACGCATGTCAAAGACATAGTAACATATTGCATCAACCTGCTGAACCATTGTATCCTATTGTTTCCCCTTGGCCATTTATGAAGTGGGGTATGGATATAGTGGGAAAGCTACCAAAAGCTCCGGGAGGAAAAGTCTTTATGCTAGCAATGACGGATTATTTCTCTAAGTGGGTTGAAGCTGAAGCATTTGTTCAAGTTAGAGACCAAGAAGTAGTATCCTCATAAAGAGGAATATCCTGACCAGATTCGGAGTACCAGCCGAGATAATCTGTGACAATGGTTCTCAGTTTATAAGCAAGAGAACTACTGACTTTTGCAAGAGTTGGGGAACTAAAATGATAACATCTACTCCAGTACATCCTCAAGCGAATGGACAAGCAGAATCCTCAAACAAGATAATTGTCAATAACTTAAAGAAAAGGCTTGGAGCCAAAAAAGGAAGATGGGCAGAAGAATTACCCTTTGTTTTGTGGGCTGATAGGACAACGGTAAAGAATGCAACAGGCCAAACCCCATTTTCCTTGGTATTTGGAGCAGAAGCAATGATTCCAACGGAAATGACAATACCTACTGCAAGATCTACCCTAAGTGATCCTGAGCAGAATCCTGGAGCCTTGAGTCAGGATTTAGACACTATAGATGAGAAGAGAGATGCGGCAAGGCTAAGGATGGCAGCATATCAACAGAGAATATCCAGGGCATATAACAAGAATATTAGGACCAGAAGATTTAAGGTTGGAGATTGGGTGTTAAGAAAGGCTTTTCAGAATACTACTAATCCTGCCGATGGCAAGTTAGCTCCAAAATGGGAAGGACCATACGAAGTTGAATCAGAAGCAGGGAAAGGAGCATACAGACTCAAGAATATGGAGATCTTGGAATGCTATACACCTTAAGCTCTATTTCAAGTGAGTTTAGAATTTAATTTCTAACTCAGGATGGTATGAATTCTACCTTTTTTAAATATGTTTGGTTTAATTTGTTCTTTGTAATCCAATACTGACTTAAGCATCGGAGGGGTGTTAGCCAAGCTAACACCCACCTTAGTTTACAATTGTTTTGCAGGATATGTTTCAGGATATAGCTCCAGGATATGTACCCAGGATAACTCGAAAGATTAGAGGATTGGCCCCCTCTCTCACGTTTAAGGGATACTGATCCCTTCACAGGTTTAAAGGTATTCACCTTTCTTCCGAATTGGGTTTAAACACCCCGCCTGGAGCGCAAGTTATTCAGGGATAGTTCAAGGTGGCGGGACCAGTCCATGTAAAAGTGGCTGACAATTTCGTTACTGTTGGCTATATCCTGAATCCTAAAGGTATATGAGGATTGATCACCCTCTCTCACGAAAGGGTATTTTCATACTCTCTAAGGTTTAAAGGTTTTCACCTTTCTAAGTCTTGGAGTTTATACACTCCCGCCTGTAGCGCATAAAAATTTGGGATTTTCCCCAGGATACAAGGGATTTATCTCCAGTACATCCTTGGGTTTTGCCCTTGGGACGTAACAAATTGCCTATACAATGGAAACTGACATTCAGAAGATTTCTAAAGTATTTGAAGACATTGTACATAGGGTACATTCCTACCAAGGTGGTGATGTAGAGCTAAAAGGATGAGGCTCGGAACTAATGCACTAAGTACCTCGCACAGGGGACATCTTCATTGGAAGAGTTGCAAAGGGATTAAAGTTTGGTAATAGGTTTATACCCTATTTCTGGTATGATCTTTCCTTTGTAAACATTGTTTGAGTTTTTGATAATACTATGTTTGGTAAGAGATTAAATATCCTGGTATGTTCTCAAAATGTATTTCTCAAAATATTTGATACTAATACTAGTTCGAAACTTTGATCATTTAAGTATTATCAAAACAGGAAAGATAGATTGTTTTTCACTCTTTAAAGAACTTTCTACAAAGTTGAACAAATCTAATAACAGTTTTTAATATATGTCATTGAGCATATTGATCCGGATATTTTCATAAGATGACAATATAAAATTTTTTGCAAAGCTAAGATTTATACTTAGGGAAAACGGAAGATGATGGTAAGAAAAATAAAAAGATGAAATTATTCTTGAAGCAATCAATACTGGTTGATAACCGAAGGTTTCATCCTGAAACCCAGGACCCATCCACCTTCGGCTATCAAATTGTTTCGATACAAAAATAAAAATTGTTCATAAAAACCTAAAATTGTTCAAACGATTTAAGGTAAATAAGCTTTAGGGGGTAGTGCCTTCTTCGTCCATAGTGGTTTCAGCAACATCCGCCTTGGGATCCGCCTCAGCATCCTTCTCAGCATCAGTTGCTTTTTCAACTGCTTTGGAAGATTCTTCAACAGCTGATTTGGAAGAGGTGCCCCCAAGGTTCTTTAGCTTGGTCTCCCAAGCACCAACATCCCAAGAAGGGCATTCAAAACCTAATGTTTTGGCTTCATGGGCCATCTTCAACCTGGCTTAGAGGAGAGAAATGACGACGGAACTTTTGAGGCTTTCCCGGTAGCTGACCATATCCCGTTCGTACTGCATGTGGGTAGCTTCAAGATCGGTCTGGGCTTGAAGAGTAGCTTTGTTGAGAGCGGTTTGGTGTTCTTGAGTCATGGCTTTAAATTTCTGCTCGTAATGACGAGATTTGGCGGCTGCAATCATGCCTTGGTCGGAGATTGTGATTTCAACTTCCTTTAGCTTGGTTTCAAGCGTCTTGTTGAGCTTGCAGGATTCTTGATATAAGTTAACCAAACGCTCAAGACCCTACAAAGGTAAGACGACAGGTATTAATATTGATAAATCTTTGATAATAATGTAAATCGCATGATATGATATGAGAATACTAACCTGGTTAAGAAAAGAAGTCATAAACCCGCTAGCTTCAATGAACCGGTGCTTCTCATAAGGAAATGTGTCAGAAATGACAGGGGAATCAGGTTCTTTCCTTTTGCGGGAACTTGAACTCCGGGGCTTGGTAGCCGGTGAAGGTTTGGGAATAGTGATGGCTTTGGAACTGTTGGGTTTGGATGTGGCTGTGGTCTTGGGGCTAGGCTCTTTCTTAACCTGGATCTGATCAGAATAACTGTCCAATTCGTCGAGGTCAAAGACTTCAGGGATCTTGGTCGGTGCTGCATAAAGGGAAAAGTTTTACTCTTCATTTTATTATTATACTGTCTTGACTAATTATTTTGAAAGTAATCCTTACCAGACATTTCGGATGACGAGTATTGACTGGAACTCGGGACGTGTGTGGTGAAAGTCCTGTCTATTGCAGGTAACTGGTAAACAGTATTGATTCTTTCTTCTGACTCGGCGGTAGGGGGAGCAACTTCCTTGAAGTTCACTGCATAAAGATCGAAAAGAAGGATATTAATAGAAGATAAGAATTAAATGGTCTATGAGAATATTTATAACCCTACCGGTGGTTAACCACTCCACCGGAAGGTTGGCACCCTCTGCAATGGAGTCTCGTTTGACAAAGAAAAATTTGCGTTGCCATCCATCTTCGTTTTTGGTGGCTTTGAGAATCAGGGGTTTGCTGGAGGTCGAGAAGAGCAAGAACCGGCTAGAGCCATGGGATCGGAGGCGATAAGCAATAGGTAAATCCTCGATGCAGAGGTCGGAACAATGGAGGTTTTTGATTTGGTTAAGTACAATTAGTACTCTCCAAACCATGGGCATGGTTTGAGCAAAAGAGATGCCGGTGGTTCGAAAGAATTGCATCATGAATTCAGGAAAAGGGTATCGAAGACCTAGTGAAAAAGGATATGCTGGAAAACAAACCCATTCAGTGGAAGAAACATCCGATCGGATTGACCGATCGAATGGTCTAAAGACCGTGTTCTCAGGGAAAGCGCCGGAGGCTCTTAAAGCTGCAATGTCTGCGTTGTCAAAAGCACAGATCTCCTTTTCGGGATTTTTAAGGAGATTCTGCTGGGTGAAGGTCTCGGCATCCATTGCTAGTAAGGCGATGTAAATTGATAGAAAGTAAATCAGAAATGGAGAATTACCTGAAGGTTCTGTTGAAGATATCTGCTTTTCAAACAAGAAAAGAGAAGATATAGGGGCATTGTGGATCTTCATTGAGCAAAAAGCGCGTTGGAAGTTACGATGTGATCTTGACCGTCGCTTCGTTTTAAATGCCTTGAGTTATGGGATAAGATTTTTGAAATATATCCGTTGGATTGGTATACCAACCGATATATTTGGGGACAATTGTTATGGCTCATTTTCTAAGCATACATATCCTGACCAATATCCTGCCTTTATTTGTTTATTTGTGACCAGGATGCTGGAAGAGGATATTGCTAACATCTTGGGCGATATCCTGAGGTTTATTGAATTAACCACGTGCAGGTTAAAGGCTGAGACTTGCTAACGGTCAAGTGGACTTCTTCTCCTCAAGACTCGGACGTGTTTGTTGAAGGAGAGACGTTGAACCCGAAAGACCAGGTCTACAACGTTCGATTAAGGAATATTCGGTGGATCCCGGAAGTTTAGGATAGTTTGTTATATTATCTTTACTATAAATAGATGGGGGCGGATCAGTTTAAGGCACACAATTTTACACTGATACTCTCGAACACTTTCACTCTCTAGCTCATTGCAAACACTACACTTGTATTCAAATTTCATTGTAACACATAGTTGATCCGCACCACATCCTGCACTGTATCCTGACGTTTGAAGTAATAAGAAGAACAAGGCAGCTGCGATTGTCAGCTCCCGAGGTTTTATGCCGGCGATCTAGATTGATCAAGGGCTTTCCTCGTACATCTCGTGTCGTTTACTTTACTTTTGCTCATAGTTTGATCGTAGATACAGCTCAATATCCTGAGCCGTATCCTGAATACTGATTTTCTAAATAACTTAACAAGCATATTTTTCACACATATTTCTAGCACACTACCTCACTTAACTAATTTGATCACTAAATTGCTTAGGTAATTTTTGACCAAAACAATATGTACCATCCCAGTCACAAACCAGGGATGGTTCAACTTTATCTTTCTTCGTCTTCTTCTCGTAAAACTCCTTCACTCCTTTGACCTTCCTGTCAACCATTTTTCCAAAAATGTTATGAACTTTGGAGTTAAATGCCTTTTCAATATCAAATTCTTTCTTTTCAGAGAAGAATTGATTTGAAATCTCAACTTTTCCAACTTTCTTTTTAAAATTTTCAGCCCGAAGTGGTGGAAAACTAACATCATCCACAATCAGCACTGATTTATCACTTTTAATCTCAACATGTGGCTCCTCTAACTTTGTGGAATCAGATTCATCGCCAGAAGATAGCTCCTCTGATTTTGATGAATCAGAATCATTGCTAGACCCATTCTCTGATTTCTTAACAACCCATTTTTGGTTGTCAAGATTTGCCCTTTTCTTGTAAAATCTGTTTGAACATTCAACAATTTCAAAAGTTGAATTTTTAAAAAGTTTTGTTCTATCAATTGGTGGTTCAAACATGACCTCTTTATCTTTTAGTTTACGAGAAACTCCCTGTTTTGATTGTATTGCCTTAGAACAATTTTTGGCAATATGTCCAACAATGTTGCATTGGTAACAAGTTCTCATTTCTTTCATTTAATCACCAAACTTTATCTCTTCTTGTTTCTTCGCAAGGAACTCTTTGTTAGATTGCTTCCAGAATGGACTCTTTTGTTCCTCTTCAGCAGACATACCTGCAACAAAAATCATTTTTGATTTAAAATTTCGAACATATTTTTCATTTTTCTGTTTTTCTGATGGAATAAATCCCAATCCTTTCTTTTTGAAATTACCGTTATGGTTTGGTTTCTTTTGAAAACCAGAACCATAACCCTTTTTCTTGTTTTCTCTTTGTTTAACTCTTGAGGTGTAAGGTCTAGGTTTTTCAGAAAGATTTACATCTTTTATTTCAGAAATATTAATTTCTGTTAGTTTGAAAACCTTTTTGATCATGTCAGTTTTGACACCTCTTATTGGATATTCCTCATCAAAATATAATTTGTCAGAATCATTCAAAGTATATGCAACTTTAAACGTTTCATCATTCAAATTAGACTTTGATAACAGGAATTCTTTATTATAAACTCTTTTGACTGAAGACTTTGGACTGTTGACTGTCGAACTCGAACTTTCAGAACCATACTTTGACTCTGACTCTGACTTTGACTCTGAGTTTGACTCCAATTTTGACTCCTCAATTTCATCTTTATCCAACACCTGATCGACCACTTTCTTTATTAACTCGGATTCATGATCAGTGTCAGACGACGTAAACGTGACATCAATATTTTCTGGTAGGTTAACTGAAGACTCCGACTCCCACTGTAAATTTGTTGCCTTTTCGACTCTTTCTGAATTTGGATTTCTCGGAGAATATCCATTTTCAAGCGGGGGTGGACACTTGTTGTAACTGAAACCTTGTTTCTTACCAGTTATCCTTTTTCTTTTCTTTCTTCTTTTCAGGAATCTTCTGTTATTCAGATACTTTCTTTTTTCAATTACTTCATCATCTTCGAATGCCTTCATGCCTTCAACAGTTGGATAAATCCTGTCAGTGACATAAGAAGTGCATGAGTAACTTTTTAACAAACGGTTTACTCTTTCAGTTTCAATTCTTTGAGTTTCCAATTTTTGCTCAAGTACAGCACACTTCTCAATGTAGCTGTTCACACTTTTCTGCTTTATCATAAACGCTCCTTGAAGTGTCTTCATTGCTATTGCCTGTTCTTCACTTGTTTGATTGTATTGATTCATAGCTTTGTTCAGGACATCATAAGATTCCTTCAAACTGTTCAAGTTATAAATCAATGTGTTGTTCTGCTTCTTTATAGCTTCACAAGTATCACACTTCACAGGAATCGTTTTAGCATCAACTTCTTCGTCAACTTTGAACTTTGGAACATCTTTTACCTTTTGCCTTATCACTGAAACTTCATCGTCATCACTGCTGACCGGTGTTTTGATCTTTTTCTTTTTCTTTTTGACTTTTTCATCTTCACTATCACTTTCTGCCATCATTTTGAAATGAGCTACCAAACTTCTTGCATGATACTCTCTATCATCATCACTATCTTCTTCAACTCGAGCAACATACGCTTTGTGATTTGAATCTTTGTTTGGATCATAATCATCCCAGTTGAAATTTGCCCAGCTAAAACCTTCAGGCAACTTTTCATCATCTTGGTTCATCAGGCATGCTTTGTTATCTGCTGAAATATATTTGTCCCAACTGAAACCTTTTGTTAGCTCTGTGTCATCCTGATTCACCATACAAGCTCTCTTTGAAGATTCTTCAATCACTTTTCTACCATGTACCACTTGTGGTTCTTGTTGTTGTTGAACAACTTGATGATAGATAGCCTTCCGATAGTAATCATTGTTGTTGTTGAACGGATTTTGAGCTCCACTTGCTTCACGGTTTTTGCACTCCCTCTTGAAGTGTCATTTTTCCCTGCAACGAAAACAAGTGACTTTAGATTTATCAAAACCTAAAGTAGAAATATTAGCTTCTCTTAAATCATCTCTTCCTGTGATCTGCTTAAATTTCTCAGCTCGTCTCAACACACTAGCCAAACACCATTTAATATCCATCAATTCCATTTCCTCAGCGTCGATTTGATCGTAATCCTCTTTTGTCAACATAGGATTTCCGATCCGACCTGCAACAAAACTACCATAAGATTCCAACACTGTTCCCAACAAAGACATGTGACTTTTAGCAATTTCCGCTGAATAATCTTCATCATTTTCCAGATTCAAAACAATGTTGCACTGCAGCTTTTTGCCATTCTTTGTTGCTGAAATGTTTGGATCAAATGTCAGATATGATGAAAAGCTTGTGTTGCTGTTTGATCCTTTAGAAGAACTTTCAGATGAACTCTTTGTATTGAATGCAATTTGAATTTTCGGTGAAAGATTTGTGGTTTTATCACTGACACCACCTTTATAATACAATCCGATGTCTTGTTCACCGTCAAAATCTTTCATTCTCAAAGCCTTTCTCTGTTCCATTTCCTGAGCCTCAATTTTTTCAATGAACTTGCTTATTGTCAAATTGTTAAAACCTTTCTTGTTCCTCAACATCATGAGATATGTGCCCCAAGTCTCATATGGCAACGCATCAGCTAGTTTTTCGATCAACTCTTCATTAGTTTTCTCGATGCTCAATCTCTTCATGTTGGCTAACAAATTGCAGTATCGTTCAACGATTTGCTTTGTACTTTCATTCTTCAATCCACGAAACAGATCAAATTCCTTTTTCAAAAGTAATTTCTTGTTTTTAACCATTTCTTCGCTTCCATGAAACTTTGATCTTAATGCTTTCCAGATTGAATAAGAAGTTCCATTATGTTGCAATAGAACCAAAATATCTTCCTTCACAGCTTGTTGTAAAAGACTTAGCATCATTTTCTCATCTTTGTATTTCTTTCTAGCATCGGCAGTTAGATCTTTAATAGCAATCTTTTCCTCATCATCATTCATTGGTCGAACATATTTCGTCTCAACACATTCCCAAGCATCTAAATAGTTAGCTTGTATCCAGTTTTCAAACCGACCTTCCCAACCCTTATACTCCTCGATGTTCATGAGTTTAGGTGGTTTTTGCATTGTCCCTGTCTCATTTTCCAACATAGTGTTCTGTGCCAAAGTGATCGGGGTAACCGGAGTAGCGAATGCGTTATAAAATTCCTCGTCCATGTTTCGGATTTTCAAAAAAAAATTGTCAAACAGTTGATTCAAGTGAAATACCAAGCTCAAGCTAAAGTCCCTGTTCAAGCGAAACCCAGTTCAAGCGAAAACCTTTCAAGCAAAATATCTTACTTCGCTTGAACTACACTCTTTTCAAGCGGAATGAAGACTTTGAAGCGAAATCAGTGATTCAAGCTGAATTACTCAAGCGAAATAACCAACTCAAGAGAAATGGCAGATTTGAAGCGAAAACAAATCAAAATCTCAAGGGAAATCCCGGTTTTCAAGCGGAATACAAGACTGATTTCCCTTGAAGAGCTGCTGATGTCATCATCTCATGCATGTATTTCAAGCGAAAACTCAATTTTAGTCTGATTTAGATCGATTTTAGTCCTGAATCTTTCAAGGCTTTGTTAAAACAAAGTTGCGCACAATCTGTGAGAATTTTAGCCGATTTTAAACGTGAAAAATATTGAATTTTGAAAAAGAAGGTGTAGAAATCAGAATTTGCGACTGAATTGGTAAAAACTCTTCCTCCTGAGCTCTGATACCACTTGTAGGATCGTTTTCAGACCCAAACGAGTCGATCAGAAGAGTTTTACTCAGAATGAAAGGCGGAAACAAACATTCTGAGATCAATTCAGCAAAATTATCACTTAAACTGTCAATTTGATTGATATAAAAACGTTTTACAACGAGACGACACTTCGGCAGCACTTAGTTGCTCCGACCGGAATGAATGAATCTGATTTCGCTTAGACAGGTATATATAGTCGACCTAATTTCGCTTGAGAGTGGCAGGATGTCAATTCAAGCGAAATCTAAACATATAATTTCGCTTGAGACTGCCCAAACCTCTTTCAAGCGAAATCTCCATATCTCGAAATACGTGCACTGATTTAACATTCTATACACAAGACTCGATACAAGACGAAGTCGACAGACGCATGCACCAACACGTTGAGAACTTGATGTTGAAAAATTTGGATCAAAAGTTGAATAACCACCGCTCTGAGTTGTAGTACTAACATTTGTTCCGGAAGTACTATCAGCACTGAAAGCAGTCTTGATCTTTGGACTTGGAGTAGTCTCAAATTTGCTTCCTCTATAGTATAGACTAACATCTTGTTGAGCACTTGGATTATTCATGATAGCAGTTTTTTGAACATCTAATTCATGTTCTTCAAGCTTCTGAATGAACTTAGCCAAATTCATACTTTCAGATTTTCTCATATGTTTTAAGATCAACAAATATGTTCCCCATTTATGCTGTGGTAGCACATTAGCTAGCTTATCAACCCATTCATTATCTTCTTTCTTGATTTCCAACCTTCTCATTTCCTGGACAAGATGACAAAATCTATCGATAGTCGTTTTTGTTGATTCACCTTCAAACGCTGTAAAGATATCAAATGATTTCTTTAGTAATGCACATTTATTTTTTATCATATCAGCACGTCCCTTAAATTTGTTAATCAATGCCAACCAAATTGATCTAGCAGTTTCCGCATGTTGAAGCAACACGAAAATATCTTCTTTTACTGCTTGTTGGAGAAGACTAATCATCATTTTTTCACTGGTGTATTTTAATTTTTCAACCGCTGAATAATCACTTAAAGCTTTTTCAATCCCACGTTCATCTTTCAGTTTACCGTAATCTACATCTAACGAACACCATGCATCAAACTTATAAGCTTGCACCCAGTTTTCAAAACGATTTTGCCATCCTTTAAAATCTTTGATGTACATAAGCTTTGGAGGCTTTTGAGACGTTCCCGTTTCATTTTCGATTTCAATTGTTTCTGCAGCTGTGACTGGGGCAGCTGGAGTAGTAGCAAACGCGTTGTAAAACTCTTCTTCCATGTCTCGGTAAAATATTTCACAAAATCACAAAATTTATGCGGATTGACGATTCAAACGAACTGGACAGCTTTGAAGCGAAACGGACTTTTGGTGCGGATTGACCTTTGATGCGAAATGACTCTTTTCAAGCGAAATGAATGTCATAAAGTTCAAATCATGCGAAATGGTAAATCCTTTCAAGCGAAATGGCAACTTTCAAGCGGAATGGGTTCAATCAGTGCGAAATGAAGGTCTCAAGGTGCAATTCGTGCGAAATGAGAATCTGATTCACACGAAATGGACTATTTCATACGAAATGGAAGTTCTTTTCAAGCGAAATGATGTCTCTTTCAAACGAAATGGCAATTTCAAGCGAAATGGAAGTTCTTTTCGTGCGAAATCATGTTGATGTCATCCAATCGGCCGGTTTTTGACAAAATTGATCAAGATTACGTCGATTTTAGATCTAATTCTTTCAAGGATTGATTAAAACTATGTTTCGCACGTTATATGTGAAAATCAATCCATTTTAACCGTTAAAACTCTGTTAATTTTGAAAAATTTGAAGAAGAATGAGTAGAAGTCAGAAATTTTGGTGAAAAACAAGCTGAAATGGTAAGAACTCTTCCTCCTGAGCTCTGATACCACTTGTAGGATCGTTTGCACGACCAAAACGAGTCGTTCAGAAGAGTTCTAATCAATACGAGAGGCGGAAACAAACGTATTGATGTTGAATCAGCTTGATTTACACTCTAATTGTCTTATATATTGATATAATAACGTTTTACAGCCTGGAGACACTTCGGCAGCACCTCGGCTCTGGAATCAGCAACTCTTTCAAATGAATTGAAAGCTCAGGTATTTATAGAGGATGCATTTCGCACGGAATGAACAAGATCCATTTCGTGCGAAATGGCCACTTGTCCATTTCGTACGAAATGGCTTTTCCATTTCGTGCGAAATGGTCCCATGCTCCTAAAACCCTAATACCTAGCCTACCGAGCTCCATTCTATCCAATCTAGATACAAGACTCGATACAAGACGAAGTCAACAGACATATGCACCAACAAAAGTTAGAAGTTTTCTAGGATTAGCTGGTTACTATAGGCGATTCATTAAGGATTTTTCTAAGATAGTTGTGCCATTAACTAAGCTAACCTGTAAAACAGTTACGTTTGATTAGGGACCCAAGCAAGAAGAGGCCTTTAGGATTTTAAAGCAAAAATTAACAAATGCCCCAATCCTTGCCTTACCAGAAGGAACAGAAGATTTTGAAGTTTACTGTGACGCTTCTAAATTAGGATTAGGATGTGTACTGATGCAACGCAAAAAGGTAATTGCGTATGCCCCAAGACAATTGAAAAAGCACGAAGAGAATTATACAACTCATGACTTAGAATTAGGAGCGATCATTTTTTCCCTTAAAATTTGGAGGCATTATCTGTACGGTAGTAAGTTTACAGTCTATACAGATCATAAGAGTTTAAGGTATATATTCAGGCAAATAGAATTAAACATGAGGCAAAGAAGATGGATGGAAATTCTAAGTGACTACGACTGTGATATCCAATATCACGAAGGAAAGGCAAATGTAGTAGCAGATGCCCTAAGTCGTAAGTATCATGAGAAACAAAGACGAGTACGTGCTCTTAGATTAAATCTCCAATTGGATTTAATGGAACAACTAAAGAGCATTTAGGAAACATCAATTCAGGATAATGCTGAAGGAATGAAAGGACGAATAAAGGAACTAGAGCAAGGGGCTGATAAATCTAGGTATACCATGCATCCTGGTAATAATAAGATGTACCAAGATTTAAGGAACAACTTCTGGTGGATCAGAATGAAAAAGGACATAGCTAGGTATGTTTCTAAGTGCCTAACTTGTTCACAAGTTAAGGCAGAACATCAAAAACCTTCAGGTCTACTTCAACAATTAGAAATGCCCGTATGGAAATAGGAACTAATAACAATGGACTTTATTACTAAGTTACCTAAGACCAGAAAAGGTAACGACGCAATCTGGGTGATTGTAGATCGATTAACCAAATCAGCCCATTTCCTACCCATGAGGGAAACCTTTAGTATGGAAAGATTAGCAAAGTTGTACATAGACAAGGTAGTATCACTACATGGAGTTCCACTCTCTATTGTATCAGATAGAGATAGTCGTTTCACTTCACACTTCTGGACCAGTTTCCAGCAAGCTATGGGGACGCGATTAAATTTAAGTACTGCCTATCATCCTCAAACTGATAGGCAAAGTGCAAGGATGATTCAAACCCTAGAAGACATGCTCAGGGCATGTGTAATAGATTTCGGAGGAAACTGGGAGGACCACCTACCCTTAATCGAATTCTCCTATAACAATAGTTATCATGCAAGCATAGAGGCTGCCCCATTTGAAGCACTGTATGGACGGAAGTGCCAAACTCTAGTTTGCTGGGCAGAAATAGGAGAAAGTCAATTATCAGGTCTCGAAATTGTACAGGAAACCACTGACAAGATAACTCAAATCAAGGAAAGACTAAAAATGGCTCGAGATCGCCAGAAAAGTTATGCAGACAATCGACGCAAGCCGTTAGAATTTCAAGTTGGAGACAAGGTACTCTTAAAAGTTTCTCCTTGGAAAGGAATAGTTCGGTTCGGTAAGAAAGGAAAATGAAGTCCAAGATACATAGGACCATTCCCAGTGATCCAACGAATAGGACCAGTTGTCTACCGCTTACAACTACCTGAAGAGTTAGCCGGGGTACATGACGTATTTCATGTATCCAATCTTAAGAAATGTTTAGCGGACGAATCGCTGGTAGTACCTCTTCAAGATGTAGAGGTAAATGAAAAGTTAAAATTTGTTGAGAAACCGCTCTGAATAGAAGACAGAAAGATTAAATTCCTCAAGCACAAAAGATTGGTACTAGTCAAGGTCAAGTGGGATTCGAAAAGAGGACCTGAGTACACCTGGGAACTGGAATCAGAAATGAAGCGGAAGTATCCTCACTTATTTCAATAAATCTCGAGGACGAGATTTTAAATAAGGTGGGGAGGATGTAAGGACCTGCAGGAATACCCCACAACACTCCGTAAGTGAAAACCCGGACCTCTAAAACCCTAGTTCTCATGAAAAACCAAGAAATTCAAAATTTATGGACTTCTCGCGGGCCGCGTAAGAATTAAGCTAAGCTTACATGGGCCGCGACAGCACAACGGATGACTCAGATCATCTTCATGCAACATGTCTTACACATGGCAGACCTACGGCATGACACGGCAGCCCTAGCCGTAGCTTGGGTGGCCTTCGCGGGCCACGTAAGGTTCTTCCAAGGTTTACGCGGGCCGCGAGAGACTTAAAAATTTGCTATAAATGGGACGTGCATGGGGCTTTCAGCTGTGTTCGGAAAAATCTTCAAAACAACAACCTTTCCGTGTAAAAACGAGCGTTTTAGGGTCGATACGCTGCTACGATTACAGGGTAATAACTCGATCACTGCTACGATACAATGTCCGATCGATTGAAATGGATCCGATGGATGTTTAAGTGCTGCCCGAATTCGGGCTATACTTTGTCATTCGTCGTGAGGGTTTTGATTTCGTGAGTTTATCGTAAAAGTTGTATTAAGTTACTGACCTAGTTTCGTGTGCATTGTTATTAAACTAGGTTTCCAGGCTTAATCAGTAGGCTAAACTCTGCCCAACTAAACTTGCAAAGTGAGTCATTCTCTTTGTATCAACAATGTTTTACAATACCCAAATGTTTTCCAGTTATATGTTACAGGGATTAAGTCTTGGTTATCTTAAATTACTGGCAAGTGGGGTATTGTGCACATTACTATTGTTCTCACTTTTAACAGTGATAATCATCACTATTGGGTGAAACGACCCAATGGTGGTATGACCATCGTCACCAGGGTGTGATACGGGGCCAGATAATTATAAGATAGTGGCCATTGTAATCGCTCTTATGCTGTAATCCATAACAAATGTGTCGTTTTATACAAATTGAGTGACTCGCCAGTATTTACCCGCTGATAAAATCTTTTTAAACATGTTTCAGGTGATTTACTGTGACCTAGGGAAAGTGCCGCATATCACTAAAGCTTGAAGAGGTGGCTCAGTAAAATAAACCAACATGTTTTGTAAAACATGGAATTTCCTCATGAAATTCCTTTAATGTAAATTACGGGGTTTGCCCCAAATTGTGAAATAAAATAATTAGGCATTTTCAGTTTTCAAGATCCTGTTAAAAATTTCCGCTGCCAAATTAAACATCAATACCAACGGTTTCTGTCCTGCGGCTTCTGAACCAGGTAAACCGGGACGGGGGCCGTGACATGTTAGGATGGCTCACCCGGGTTAATCTTACTTGGCTACTTGAAGACATATTAGTTTAGTTGTTTATTTCTTTTCATTCATGACCATCTGAATCATCCTTGTGATGATTTGTGTATTGGTGAATCATACAATGGGTTTAATTCTCCATGCTTGACTTATATGACAATCTATAAAACTCATGATGGACTTAGCTTAGGATTATTATTATAACTATATAAATATATGTATATATATATATGAACATGGCCGAATTTATGATGATAATCGGTTTATGATTATCCGTCATGAACTTAGGCTAACTTATCTATGATTCTAAGTCCCTCGTTGCTGATTCTAATGGGCAAACTAGGACCCATGAAATCACATACAACTTAGTGTCAAAACGAGTACTTAGACAAGATATACTTTTATGCATACATACTTTTGTACTTCTAAATCCCGAATATAACCACTCCATAAACGTCGTATGACCTTACCTTCGATTCCCCATTTTTAAATAATTCGTCACTTACGAATAATCGGAAAGCTTTTGCAAAATTGTGAGTATATATGACCCCTTTTTACTTTTACACTTTTGGGTGCAATACGTTTATCACTAATAAACACACGCAATCACATACTTTATGCAAACACAAACAATCCAATCATACATGCTTAAATACGTGATACTTGATTTGTACTCTTGGAACATTCTTATGTGATTTACTTGTCATTAACTTCGTATGAGCCTCCCCTTAACTTGTATAGCGCTATAGGAGTAACGCAACTCCCGTAGTCTTGTTGTCATGTTAAGTCTTTAATACTTGCGGAAATAAGAGGATTGACTTGCATAATTGCATGTCATGTTTACATTAATCTCGTTAACTATTTTTGTCATGTGGATTGTTCAAACTCTTATACATACATGCTAGTACTCAAAACTTGTATACTCGCCAATACTTTTGTATTGAACTATACTTTAAAACGTATTGCGGGATTTTGATGATGATGATGCACGGAATCTAGTAGGATGGCTAGAAACGCACCAAACATTAATTCGTGTTTATTAGCTTAGTCATTCGATAATTGTTGTAATTCATTTATTTCGAACTCGATGTATTCTATTTCAAACAATGTACTTGGTGTTAGCAATGAGATGAAAATGTTTATTAAATACTTGTCACCTTTAGTGTTATGAAGTCTCGAGCAATCTCGTTCATCTCACTCTGATTTTTCCGTCATCGGGTGGGGTGTGACAGCCTCGTTCAGTGTATAGATCATGTGAGGACTTGATTCAAGCTTATTAGAACTTCTTTTGAGGCAGATAGCATCAAATTGGGGGAAGTAAGAACGACTTGAATACCTTATAAATAAATTACTATTAAAACTTTAAATCGGCCTTGCAGGACTATAATCCTGCTGACTCAGACCAATATGGCCGAGGGTAGCGTTGCCTCCAAAAGAGGGACATGCCACATTTTGCATTAATAACTAACTTAATTATCTTTCAATATTCTGGCCTTGTGGGACTGTATCCCTACTGACTCAGACCAATATGGTTAAGGGTAGCGTTGCCTCCAAAAGAGGGCTATGCCATTATAACTAGGATAATCTCTTAAAAAACCTAAAGTGCGGAAATCATCAAAGGATGCATAAAAGATGAGTCGGAACCAAGTGATTATCTTTGCTGTCATATGTAATATTGTTATCAATCGTCACACACAAACCTAAGTCTGAACCCACCGGAAAAGCAGGGTGTAACAATGGTGGTTCCTAAATTATTTTCGCCCTATATATACATATATATTACATGTTTTAAATGTTTTGCAATTTTAAATTTGCTTAAATTTTGTACTAGTTTTGACTTGATTTGCTTAAATTTTATTCTAGTTTTGACTTGACTATGACATCTAGTTTTTATTTTTAACAGCTGTTGAAATATCGGACCATGTTCACATAAAAAAACCGATAGGTTGACCATTTGACCATGACAACAAATATCGAAAAGTCTCGAACATTCAAAAACGCGCAAAGCCGCAAACAGTAAACAATATATTAATGAAAAGCGTGGATTCTGTCTCTATCACCATTTTTTTATAATTTAATAATAATAATTTATATTTATAATACCCATCATCCATCATCCATCAACACAAGCCCCCCTTCAAGAAGCTCTTTTCTTGTAAAACATTGTCTCTTGACTAATCTTTTTATAAGAAATTGAAAATGTGGTTTCTACGTACAAGAAACACAAGGAACGAAGTTGTATTTTTATATCGACAAAATCGATGAAATTATAGTTGATATTAGTTAACATATTTATAGTCATCTAATTTCAATTTTAACCTACAAAATTTATCTTCTCATGCTCAATTTAGATTTTATCATGACATGATGTACTAGTTTTTTTTTATCGACAAAATCGATGAAATTTTTCTAGAAGGGAAATTTTATTTTATCTTTTAAGCTTATGGTATGTGACACTTATAGCGTCATACAAATTTGCAAGTATAGATTGCAGGGGTGGAGCTAGCATGTAACTAGGGGTAGCCCAGGCTACCCCTTAACTTTGTTAGCGAAGTGCAAAATTAGTGTAAAAACTTTATTTTCTTCTTCATTTTATCTATAGGATACCTCCAAGTTCAAAAAAAAAAAAATTAGGATACCGCTAAGTTTTTCTTCTAGATCCGTCACTAGCAGATATGACGTTTAAAAATGTGGAAAAGAGCCCATTGGCTTTCACTTGCATTATAGATAAATCACTATAACTTTTTCATTAGAATTGTTACAATATGTCCATGTCAACAAGTAACCAAATAACATTTTTATTAGAAGTTAGTATATTTGAAATGTATTTATTCAAGGTATTATTTATGGATATGAAAGATAACGGTTTATATAGTTTTCTAGTTTCAGCTCCAACTGTGTAGTTTTTTTTTTTTTTTTCAAATACATAATTTTTAGTGAAAAACGAGAAAAATAAACAAAAGTTAAAAGATATAAAAAGGATATAAATATATTGATGTGAGAAATTAAACCAATGTAACCGGGTCTGGGTACAAACTAATTGATCGCAATGATATTTTTAAATGCATGTAGGGTGAAAAAAATACATGGAAAAATAAATTAAATGACGACATAAATATACTTAATTAGACTTTGAAAAAAAAGGTAGGTTTGCCGTTTGCATAAACGAGATAATTCATTAATATACTTTACTAAAATAATGATCTTGAATTATTGACAATGGATAATATCTTCCTTATAATTTGATTTCAGTAATATTTTATTGTGTTTAGCTAGTTATTATTTAAAGTATTTTTAAATAACAAACAAATTAAAAGATTATTCTATTTTGTAGATATTATATTCATGGTAAATAAGCAAACCTAAAAAAGATGATATATAACTATAACTAAAAGTGTTTCGTCTTTATTTGAAGAAATATGTAAAATTCTTTACTTTCATTTAATGATACTTTTTCGAGATCTTGTGGCTAGTTATGTTCTCATAATGATCTTGTATACTTTTTAACATTATTAATTCTTTTGGTCACCCCTTTACTCGCGATCAGACCATGTGTAGTCGTTGGGGGTGAATAATGCCCCACCCTAGGACGTTTTGCGTCATGTGGCAGCCCAGTCAGCAATGGGGCATTATTCGATGTTTTTACAAAAGGGGTGTAGTGGGGATATGGGGATTGTGTGGCATTATGTTAGTAATAAAATAAAATAAAAAAACATTTAAAAAATCTTATTGGCCAAAAAATGGAAGCTCAAATGTGATTGGCCAAGAAATCCCCCCTTCAGCGTGTTTCAAAACACGCCAAAACAAAATCTAGGCGAAAACACGCCCTAAAACGCCCATGGGGGTGGGCAAGGGGCGGAATTGGGCGTTATTGGGCAATATTTTTGAAAAAATGACGCCCACTACGGTCTTACCCTAAAATATTTTATATAAATTTAAGATAACTTTTTGGACATTAAACATAAAATAAGTAATATAATCACGAAAAAAACATGAATACATGTTTAATGAGTTTCATAGCCAAATGTATGGTTATAGAAAATATAAAAATTCCGGATACATATTTTATTTATGCTCTTTTACTTGTTTTAAGATAATTTAGAAAGAAATTATTAGATCAAAACAAATTAGTAAAGTTAAATAAAGAAAATTATTGAATCAAGACAAATTAGTAATGTTAAATTATGGCACATGGATTGGTCGGGGAGACTAAGTTACTCATGAATGTGTGATCGTAATAATTGTAATCCTTAAAATACATATAAAATAAAAACCTTTTAGTTAAACTCGAGATCATAGCCTTTATCATGAATGTGTGATCGTGATAATTCTAATCCTTAAAATACATATATAAAAAATACCTTTCAGTTAAACTCGAGATCATAGCCTTTAGATTTTAGAGTACACTATGACCGGCAAGTCTGGTTGATATGTCTTTGCACATGTGTTCTTGCGAGCATATCTTCAACGGATGCTCAACATCCTAAATAATGTAATTAACATTGTGTAAGTTGTTTTGTTCACTTTGAAAGCTTGACTTCATAATGAAGATGGGTTTGAAGATCTTTAGTGGTATGAATTGAACTTCATATTAGAGTAGACATGATCATGATTTATCATATATAAAGCATTACAAAAATGGTGTGGAAATGGGCCCATCAACTAAGCCTACAAGACAACATAATAAGTGTACAGCCAACTAAAAGTTATGGATATAATAAAATCAGAGGCAGACATATGATTTATTTGTAGTAAAAATATGTAATATATAATTTTTATCACGAGATTTCATATTAGATGTAAATTCAAAGACGAATATCACATTAGTTTTTAAATAAGACCAAGATACCATACAACAAGAAGAAATAATGCAAAGAATACCAAAAGTATCGGAAAATTTAACCACTTAAGACAAAGTTAAGACAAACCAGTATTATCCTTCTAAAAGTCGTTAATCACAATTCTACGTCTCCACGAAATTCTATCATCTACCATGTCCTCATACAGGGGCATAGCTTAGTGTGAAGGGGGTGCACTCCCCTCCAATGTTTCGGTTAGAAGTGTAAAATTTCATATTTTGTCCCCTCAATTATTTTTCCTAAATATTTATACAATATATAAATTGGGTCCATCACTTTCCATCCACTCAGAACTTTTGGTCAAGCTCCGCCGCTGTCCTTTATAGATAGATAACTAGCAAATCATGCCTGGCTTACTCATTCCAAATAAACTAGTTTTTTTAAACCACAATAATTTTAAATAAACCAATAAGTTACTAACTAAATAAAAAAAGTCAAAAACACCCAATAATAAAAAATCTATATATAATAAATAAATAACTGGTTGTGACACATGTCACAATTATATAAATCCAAGTTTCTTTTATCCACTTCTTTTTTTTTCGATATTTCGTATTATATTTCTTAATTTTAAAAAATATAATACATATATTAAATATTTGACCTACCAATATTAGCTATTAAAACAAATTAAAACAAGAATTAAATACTTTTATTACTTGAAGAAAAAAAAAAGAAACAAAAGAAGAACAATAAAAAACTTATATTAATAGTGTTTGAATGCTTGACCAAACAAAAAAGCTTGTGATTGGCGCCTCCTCCCCTCCACATTCTTGGTCAAATTCCATCTCCCAACACCACACATTCTCTCATTCCAATTCCGATTCAACAGAGTAACCGTTACCCATCAATCCCCAAAAAAACCCGACCCGAATCCATCCCAATTCACACAACAAAGTCCCCTTCAAATTAGGTCAGATTTCAGTACCAAATTTACCCATCAAAACCCTTTTTAATCTTTCAAATTCGTGTGTTTCATCTTCTGGTACGGGTGATTAGTCAATTTGGTGAATAATTTTATGTAATTTTGTCAAAATTGTCATGAATTTCACAACCCCCTTTTGTTGCTGCTCGTATGTCTCTGTTTCCTCTGTTTTCTTGCTTCAGGTTGAATTTATTAATCATGATTAAATGGGTCAATCTTTTTTTATAAATTTCGAATACCCATTTGGATTTTGATACTATGGATTCGGTTCTTGAGGTTTTTTACCCCAAATTGGTTCTTTTTGTGTTGGGGTTTTGGTCTTTTGTATCCGCATGTTTGCTTCATCTGCTTAGGTATTTCACAAGGTATGTTCAAATTATTGATTTTAGTTTTGTGTTATATGATATAGTTATATAGTTTTTTCAGTGTTATGTTACTCAGGTTTACAAGAAAGAGTGGTTCTTTGAAGGGGATATCGAATGATTCGCAGGTTCTGTTAACAAAAGATATGGGAGAAGAAGAAGATGTTGTGGAGGTTTCAAGTGAAGAAAGTGATGAAAAAGAAGATGTAGTAAATGAGGCACATGAGTTTTCATTTACCTTCAAGTTTCCAACTTTTGAAGAGTTTAGTAAAAACCCGAAAAGTTTGTCTGAATTGCTTGATAACACTGGACGTGTCGATTCGTCTGAGGTTTTGGTGGAAGATAGTGAAGTGGATAGGAATTCGGACGGTGGGTTTGTGTCGAATGAGTCTCGGGTTCTTGAATTTGAAGGGTATGTTTTTTTTTTAAATTTACTGAAGCAACTGGTTGTTAATTCTTATTTTGTATTTTTTTTGAACAAAAAATCGGTTACATGTAGGTCTGTTCATGAGTCACATGATGATCATCAAAGGGAAGGTGGTTTTAAAGATCAAGAATGTGTTTTTGAACAATTGATGGTTGATAGTTCAAATTTGAAGAGGATTGAGGAAGTTGAGAAAAAAGAAGAAATTTATAGTTTTAGTGAAGAAAATTTTCAAAAAAATAATGTTGAATGTGTTAATAAATTCTTTCATTCGACTACGGATTCGATTGGTTCACCAACGAGTGATGTTCACTTGGAAGATGGGTTGTTGTCGGACAAGACCGAGATTGCTGAAACGGAGGAAAAAGAAGATGAAGGGTTCGATACTTTTGATGAAGAGAATTTGCAAAAAGTTTATGATGAAAGTATTCGTTCATCTCCTGATTCGACCACGGACTCATTCAGTTCAAACAATCGTCATTCGCCAATGTTTGATTCACATCCAGAAGACGGGTTCTTGTCAGATGGAGATTTCGAACCAGAATTCGATGAAAACGATGAAAAAGAACAAAACAATTGGACACAATCCGACTTCTTATCCGAGAACGACTTTGTTGCAAAATCAGCGAACGAGAAGAATGTGTCAAGCGATACAACAAACAAGTTGGAATCTTTGTGGGAACATCAAGAGTTGATTGAGCAGTTGAAGATGGAGATCAAGAAAGTAAAAGCGATTGGACTACCGACCATATTTGAAGAATCGGAATCGCCTCCAAAGATCATGGAGGACTTGAAGCCATGGAAGATTGAGGAGGTGTACCAAAATGGTGGAGGGAAGATGGGTGAAGTTCACAAGTTTTACAAGAGTTATAGAGAAAGAATGCGCAAATTCGACATTTTCAATTACCAGAAAATGTATACCATAGGTACATAAATCCTTCCTTTACTTATACTTTCTTCCCTATCATAGTTGTCAATAGCAAATAGCGGACGTTAAAGACAAGCTACTTGTACGCTACGTAGCGATAGCGATGAAATAGCAGGCGATACACTAGAATAACATTTTAGAAATATTTTACATGTATGTTTTATAAAAAAATCTGGTAAAATGGAAGAATATACGCTTCTATTTTCAATCCTGTAACAAAAAACTCTAAAGTAGGCTTATTTTTTAGTTGCTACTGGTATATATTAAAAGAAAAAAAAATTACTTTCACGCTATTTCCTCGCTTTTTAGGCGCTAACAATCAGATAGCGGCATAGTATCGCATGGCTATGCTATTCGCTATAGCGAGTGCTATGTTCGCTATTAACAACTGTGTTCCCTATCGTTAGTTTGCCTTAAATCATGCTTATATAGTTAGGATGTATGTACATGCATTACAACTTAAAGATTTAAAATCATATATTTTCTTGTCCAAATCTGGTTTTTTGAACATAAATGATTATAATATCATAATCATCACTTGATTATGCTAAACTCTTTAGACTAATCATCACAACTAAAGTTTTAAAATACAGTATTGCAATTTTAATGTCAATGGAAGTCAAATTCAAGTAATTTTTCTTTAAATTGAAGTTTTGGCCCTCATGTTATCTTAGTAAACAAGTTTTGGTACAATGAGGTATGGGTTTGACTCATTTTCTTTTGTAAACAAGAAAATATCACCCGAAAAACTTATGACACAACGCGTAATGTGTTGCAGCTTATCTTTCATGAAAAGTATATGTGAAATGAATTTGGAAAGGGAAGGGAAAAGGGCCCATTTTATCCGGTTAGGTGGGGTTTAAGAGAAACACAAAAACTATGAAACTTTTTAGTTTTCAGGTTAAAGAATGATGACTTGTGACTTGTGGAATACAAAAAGGCATCTTTTTTCAATCATGTGTGTGTGTGTGTGTGGTGGGGGACAAGAACAAGTTTTTGTGTTTTTTTTTTCCATCAAAACATGATGTAAATAACTTTGGGTGTTCAACTTTATAGAAAATACAAATACAAATAGGATAAAGATCAAAAAGTTAGCATACCCTGCAATATATATTGTAGTATGAAAAGCTTTAAACAGGGTGGCCCACCGGTAAGCGCTTGAGTTTTTTTTATATAGCTGAGGTCTCGGGTTTAAATTCAGCTTTCACTGGTTTTCTGTCTTTAACCCCTGTGAATGCTTATTTGATCCCCTTGGTTAGCAGTGTATTAGTGGGGTCCTATGATTATTATAGCAACATATTCTCACGGTTACCAAGAAAATATAAATTTGTTATTTTATTTAAAGATCTTAGGTTTCATATCATATGTCAGAACACTCAAATGAGAGCACAAAAAGCATGCTCCACCAATATGATTAATGGGGTGGGGGACAAGATTGTATGTAAACAAAAACTCTAAATATGTTATTGCACTCATGTTATATGTTTATTTAAGGGTCCTAATAATCCCACACCCGAAAATCTTAATTTCACACCTTGTATACGGGCTGTATAACGTTATACGGCCCCGTATAAAATAATTTGACATGAAAAATATTGGACCGTATAATGTTATATGGCTTGTATAATGTTGTACGGCTCGTATTCATAGAGAAAATATTAGGTCGTATAACATTCTATACAGGTCGTATAACATTATATGGGTCGTATAGCATCATATAAGGTTTGAGTCGTATAACATTATATGGGTCGTATAACATCCTATACGGGTCGTATAATGTTATACGGCCCGTATACATAAACAAAAAAACATTCTCTGACATTTTTTTTGTGTAACAATCAGTTATACGGCCCGTATAACTCTATACGGGCCGTATACATGTAGGGTGTGAAAATAAGATTTTAGGGGTGTGTGAATAGTGGAAGCCTTATTTAAATGAGACCAAAATTATATTATAATATAATCTACGAATTTTGACCCATTTTTATATTTTCTTGTGAACATTAATAAAATCTGAAATTCTTACCAACATAATAATCCAACAACCAAACAAGATTTTAATAATAACACATGGGTTTCTAAGTATCATGCTTAGTCAGTTCTTAAAAGGATTGCCTTTCTGTCATGTTATTGTCAATGTAGTTACTTTTCAGTATTATAATTGTTTCTTTAATGTCACTCATTACAGATCCCACAAAATCTTGTCTGCTATCCATATTGGTGTTGATATGTTATAGACAGTTTACCTAAGTGAATTCTAGTCAAGGTTTTCTTTTATTGTGGATGGATGTATGACAACCACCAAAAATAATCACCTTCTCACAGTAAAAAATAAAAGTAAAAAAGATGGGGGTTTTTTACTAGGGGTGTCGTTCATAGTCCAGTTCGGTTTGTTTTAGAAAAAGTTCCAGGCCGAACTGCTACCTACAGTTTCAAAACACGACAAAACGGTTCGGTTTGGCAGGTTGAACCGATTTTTTTATCTTGTTTAAAAAAAAAAAAATCATTCGTTTGTATTAAAGTTTAAATAAAATATTAAAGATGGTTCATGAATTAAAAAATATTAAACGGCTGGTTCGCTTTACACAGTCGATTTCATGTTACGAACCGTGAACTGAACTGTTAACACCAGCATTTGAAACCATAAACTGTGAACTGAACCGTATAAATCTCAAATCGATTTTCTTCACGGTTTTGTCGGTTTCAATGATTTATGAGCACTGTGTTTGCTTAAACGAATTATTGCCATTTGTAGCTGCAGTAAACATTTACCAGTGTTAGGTAAATTTAAAATATAACTAGTGTTTGGGTAGTTAAAAGGCTTAAATTTTGATCTTTATGCATATAATATACAGGTTTCTTACAGTTAAAAGATCCTCCACAGTCATCTTCAAGTTCAAAATCCCCAATTACCGAATTTACAACACTTTTTGGCCAAAGTTTCATGACTAACAAGGGCAAAAAGCATGAAAATGACCCAACAACCAAGTTCATCAAAGAACTACAAAGTGATTTGGAAGTTGTGTATGTTGGTCAAATGTGTTTGTCATGGGAAATCCTTCACTGGCAATACGAAAAGGCGTTAGATATATGGGAATCAGACACGCGTGGGGTCCGGAGATTTAACGATATTGCTGGTGAATTTCAACAGTTTCAAGTGTTGATGCAAAGATTCATAGAGGATGAACCTTTTCAAGGTCCAAGAATCCAGAATTATGTGAAGAATCGTTGCGTGTTTCGTAATCTACTTCAAGTTCCTGTGATTAGAGGTGAGAAACTAATCGGTTAATCAGTTATAAAGTTTTGGAGTTTGGGATTTTGTTGGATTAATTCATGGATAATTTGTAGATGATCATATGAAGAACAAGAAGGCAAGAAGTGAAGTTGTATATGATATCACGAGTGACGCGCTAGTTGAGATTCTTGAAGAATCGATACGTATATTTTGGAGATTCGTTCGTGCTGACAAGCATAAACGGCAAACACCCGTAGAGTTCCAGAGACCTGAGGACTCGCAGCTGTTCTTGGATCTCCAAAAAGATTTACACAAGGTTAGTTCATTAGATTTCAACACAACTTATAAAAATGTTAATTAACATTTTAAGTGCACTCAACATTTTCTTCAAAGCGTCCGAGTCCTCTAGTAGAGGATTAGAGGTGCAACGAGCTGAGCCAAGCTCGAGCTCGGCTCGTTTATTATCTATTAATTAATATATATAATAAAAATAAGACTCGTTTAGGCTCGCGAGCTCGGTAAGTGAAGCTTGGACTCGGGCTCATTTACTGAACAAACTTGTTTTTAGGTTCGGGCTCTGCTCGTTTACTAGACAACTTTAAATACGGGGTAAATGTTACTAAATATTAATAAATACTAATATAGTAATATTACACCAAGGTTTGACGAGCATGATGAGCTTCACATGCTAGGGCTCGAATTTACTGGTAACAAGTTCTCATGATGAGCTTCACATATAGTAATTTTACCTGATCCCATTGGTTACCAAGTTATTGGTGGGACCCGTGAATTTACTGGTAACAAGTTCTCATGGTCGCTAAAAAAGAAAGATTTTTCTTTACTTAAAGCGCGGGCCCGTTTGAAATGCAAATCTAGAACATATGAAAGTTGGGATCTTGGTGAAATTTTAACATGTGTTTGATGAATATGCAGAAGGAAAAGAAGCTTAAAGAACAATTGAGAAGTGGGAATTGCATACTAAAGAAGTTAAGGAGTTGCAAGGAAGATGAGACAGAAGATCAAGTGCTTTACTTCTTTTGTCAAGTGGATATGAAGTTAGTGTCAAGGGTGCTGCAAATGTCTAGATTAACAAGTGATCAGTTAATCTGGTGTCATAATAAACTAAATAAAGTTAGTTTTGTTAACACCAAGATTCATGTAGAGCCTTCATTTTTGCTCTTTCCTTGCTAATTTTTAGGTATAATGTTGTTCTTTTGACATGTTTAGGGAATGTTTTTGGCATCGTTAATGTGGTTATAATTAGTTTCTCTCGTCGTGTTCGTGTTAATCTTTAGTTTTGTAATCATATCTCTAGCAATGTTTTTAAAACCGGTTCAAACCGACCAGTAGTACCGGTTGAACCGCTTGGTACACCCGGTTGAATCGCCCGATACACCCGATTAAACCGTTTCTGAGCCCAATCTTGTACGGTTTAAAACCGGATTTTAAAACATTGATCTCTAGAGCTCAACTTCAAGCTCTATGCAAATACAAGTTATATAGATGCACAACAAAACTGGGAGGGAGAAACCGGTGTGAAACCAAACCAAACTGCCATCTTGTAATCGGTTTTGAGAACTCCTCTGTTGAAACCGGTTAAAATCGAACTGAACAAAAACTAGTTTCAAACCAAACCATTGTAAAACTGATCCGGTCCTTTTCCTCTTATAAGCCGGTTTCTAAAACATAATTGGTTTGGGGGAAACCGATTCTAAGTTTCTTTGACTTGCAGAACCGGTTTAGCCCCAAAACCAGTTATGTTCACCTCTACGGAGGTGAACTCAAGCTTAGTTAAAGCAAATGATTTTCGACTCTACTCATTTACAACTCACAACTAAAAAATTGGCTTTTAGCGATTAAAACATAATTGACGGATGGATTCGTCGTTACTGACGGATCACCGTCATATAGTCTACACATTTTTTTTTCTTCTGTTTTTTATAAAGTTGGTAAATCATTCGGCGTTACTAATGCTTAGTTCTTAGCGACAAACAGACTAAACTCAGAAAAGAAAGTTAAAAATACTTTTTTTTCTACAAAATCATAAGTTCTTTACTCACAACCCCTTTTCTCAATACCATTCACTAATGGCTGACGGGTTCCACCTTCACCAAGTGACCAACGGCGGCTAATTCGTCTATTTGTGATTGTATTTGTTTTGTACTTCTTTACTGACGCAGCACCATTCACCGACGCCTGACGGATTCCACCTTCATCAAGTGACCAACGGTGGCTAATTCGTCTATTTGTGATTGTCTTTGCTTTGTTAATTCGTCTATTTGTGATTGTCTTTGTTTTGTAGTTCTTTACTCACGCCCCTTTTCTCAGCACCATTCACCGACGACTGACGGGTTCCACCTTCACCAAGTGACCAATGGCAGCTAATTCGTCTATTTGTTATTGTCTTTGTTTTGTAAATTCATCTATTGTGATTGTCTTTGTTTTGTAGTTCTTTACTCACGCCCCTTTTCTCGCCACCATTCACCGATGGCTGATGGGTTCCACCTTCACCAAGTGACATGCGATGGCTAATTCGTCTGTTTGTGATTGTCTTTGTTTTATAGTGACCCAAGTTTCTAAATACATGATGCAACAAAATGTGACCAAACCAGTAAAAAAGATGAATATCTTCTAAACTTACTATTCTTAGAAACCCTAAAACATCACTTCACATGCATGCAACATTGCCACTCTTACTATAAATCACCCACCCCACCACCCACACTTAATATACCATAAACAAATAATAAAAAAATGAGAGGACCAGTGGCTGTAGCTATGTTAGCAATGATAGTCATGGCTCTAGCCATGGTGCACCCAAGTGAAGCCATCACTTGTAGTTGTGATCTTACTGGCATGATCTCACCATGCCTAGGCTACCTTAGGTCAGGTGGTTCACCAACAAAAGGATGTTGTGATAGGCGATTTGCTTGTAAGTGTGCGAAGGCCGCGGCTCTGCGGCTAAAGGTTCAACCGGACCTTGCTGGTAGACTTCTTGGAAAGTGTGGTATTTGCACCACCATTTCGATCAGATCCGACGGACTAGTACAAAATCACTTTTTTGGTACTGGGTTGTATGCTTTTTGAGAGAGCACAATCAAATATAACACCAAATAATGTGATTTGTTGGTGCTATTCAATATCAGCACCATTAATTATCGCACCATTATATCTCTAAACATACCACCAAAAAATCAATGATGCACCAAATAATAATAAATCTACACATCACCAAAAAACCAAAACCAAAACCAAATATGTTTTTGCAAAATTCCATAATTTTCATTAATATTTCCCAATAAAATTCCAATCATAAACAAATAGATACGCACACGACAAAAGTTTACTAATATTAAACAACACATTTAAGTATATCAAACTACAAAAGTTTCAACGGAACACAAACTAATGCTTACAATATCAAAATATCTTCTTAATAATTCCCGACATTAGGGGCATGTTTGGCTTAACTTATTTGCTTCTTTTGCAAAAGGACTTTTGGCAAAAAAAAGTAAGGATTTCCTGACTTTTGCCTTAGAAAAAGGACTTTTACCCTAAAAAAAGGAAAGGCAAACACTTTTAAAAAGTCCTTTTGGCCTAAAAAGGACTTCTACCTTCAAAAAAAGGAAAGCCAAACACCCTCTAGATCTACCTAAATTCTCAATTTGAGATTCTCCAAAATACCTTTCTTCATTCCAAAGCTAAAAGCAAATAAATACAAAAGTTAGGTTGAAAAAATATATATAGTTATGCAATAGACAGTTTATGATTATTTACAAAAACTCACTCGGTTAACCAAATCATGTTGGATATTGTCAATAAATTCTTTCATATGTTTGATTACCATATAGCTACATTCCCAATCGCTTGTCTGTTATTTGCACTGCATTATATTTGCAATTAATTATTTAAACACAATAATTATTTTGACTAAATTATTTTAAATAAAATAAAGTATTCACATACCTATGCCATGTGCCACTTAAATTTAATAATCTCAAAAACGAACAAGCATGTAATTTTTATGAATCTTCCCTTCCTTTATAGAATCAACAATATAGCCGAATTTGAAGTCCTGACAAACAATTATAAGCAACCAATGTTTATTAAAAAATAAAAATTATAGAACATATTTCCTTTATGTTTGTAGCGTGTTGCAATGGATGACCTTTAACTTTAATAATTACAGTCACAGTCCTTTATTTGCAAAACCTGTTACACCTTAGGTCCTTTGACCCTAACCTGGTTAAAACTTTCAGTTAAGTGTGGTCATGTGCAACCCATGTAAGGGCAAAACAGTCATTTAATAAAAAAAATATCAAAATTTAAAAGTTATAATCCTAAATCATTATCAATTTATCATCATCATCTCCGTTGTATATTCTCTTTCTACTCTCAAATAATCAGAAAGATAGAAATTAATAAATAAAAGGATTCAGATCTCAAGAAAACCACAAACCATCTGGAAGAACAACCCAACCATATCTTCATCATTCTCACCTTCTTCTTTCACATCCAACCCCATGTCTTCATCGTTTTCATGTCCCAAATCTCTGCATTTCTGTTTCCATATATTTGCAGACACTGAGAGCATGAGGGTGTTACTAAGGACGCCGGAGGTACCGAAAAAGATAAGAGATCTAGAGAGAGAGGAGGTCGCCGGAGATCAGCATCCGCCGGAGAAAAAAGGACGCCGGAGGTACCGAAAAAGGGGGAAAATGTTTTCCGGCAACCACCATCGTTTTTTCACCATCATTCACCTCTACACCTCTCGATTCTCCGTTAATGGATCCTTCTCTGGAACTCAAACTCATCATCCTTGGTGGTGCTAGACTGGTGATGGCGACAGGTGGGGGTTTCCGACGACCCAAACTAGGGTTCAGATTGGGGCACGGTAATGGTGGTGGTGGTGTGTAGTGGTTGCGACGGGGTGGTGTGAGGATGGGTAGTCGTGTGGTGGCAGGTGGTGACGGTGTGGTGGTGGTGGTGGTGGTGGTGGTGGTGGTGGGCAGGTGGAGAAGAAGGAAGAAGGGGATGTGGGAGAGAAAGGGTTTATATATATATATATATTTGTTAAAAATATTTTTAAAATGACTAAATTAGCCTCATGTGCAATGCACATGACATATTTAACTGAAAATTATAACATGGTTAGGGCCAAAGGACGTAAAGTGTTATAAGTTTTTCAAATAAATGATTGTAACTGTAATTATTAAAGTTAAAGGTCATCCATTGCAACCCGCTATAAACATAAATGACGAAAAATGTAATTTACCCTATTTCCTTAGCTTATTTAGATTCTCAGCAAGCAATGGGGAAAGAATCTAGATATGTATGTGACACAAGGATCCTTACCTTCATTTTTATATTTATTAAAAATCTTACTTTTTTTTTTGAACGGCATTAAAAATCTTACTTTTGAAATCTGTTCCGAATGCTGATAGCTTTCTGTTATGTACCTGGGCCGTTTCGTAAAAAGTCTAAAGATGATATTCATGAGTTCAAGAAGCTGCTTGAGCCCAAGAAGCCCATAGGCTAATCGCATGCATGCTGCCAACTAAATGCACGTTTATTTTCTTTTGTTTATTTGAATAAGAAATTGAATAAGTCCAAGAGAGAATAATGGGATGCCAACGTTCTCCTCCTGGTTGTTAGGAACTAGATTTGAATTAGTTTGCATTGTTTTCTTATTTAAAGTGTACTTGTTTGCATTATGGAATATATTAGAAAATTGCCTCATCTTCTACGTATTCCCCTCTGAAACACTCTAAATCTCTTCTCTATATTCCCTTCTATTTTCTTGATTACTAATATCATTACTCGATCCACATCACTTTCTCCCTCATAACTTTTTAAACGTCTTCCGACTCATCAGTAATATTCCATTGTGACTAGAATGTACAAAACAATAAGTTAAACAAAATAATTAATAAAAAATATTTCTTATTTCTCATAATCCAAAAAGAAAATATAATATCTTGGTTTCCAACCATAGCTCATCAAACCAATTTACAAGAAGTTCATTCGTGTCAAGATCTAATAGCAATCTTTGTTTAACCTATAATCCAAACCATGATATAAATTTTCCTTTCGTACGACCAACCAGCAAATTTTCCTTACCAAAACTAGTGTGATAATCACTAGCATCTAACTTCTTTGAAAAAGAAACACAACCGCATTAACCTCTTCCTCTTTTTGACATACCTAGTTTAGCATTAAACAAAAACATATAACATACTTATAGTTAATCAACTAAAAAAATCAAATTTATATACTAGTAACCAAATACTACACTAATCTATTATCTATTATATATAATAAATGAAAAAAAAATTGGGACACGTGTCGCAATATTAGAGCCTTATTGATTTAGTTTTGGCGGGAAAACCCTGGGTCGCTTTCCAGTGATGCGGATCCAAATCCATTTTATTGACCCAACTTTTCGAAAAGTGGATCCTTTATATTCCATTTTCTCATAAACTCACATCCTCCCCCACCCTATAACAAACCCTAGACGCCACATCCTCTCTCATAATCTATCTCCACATCTTCATCTTTCTTAATCGATCTTGGTGTTACTAGATGATTTTGTTGTGGAAGAAATCCTAATTGGAATCAACTTCCTGATCTTGCCGCTGAAACTCCTCTTGCCTCTCGAGTCGCCAATGTTGAAATTTCTACTTGGAATCGCACGTCCCTGATTTGATTTCAGATGGTTGGTGTTGTGTTTCAGGTTAGGTATGATTTTCATTATTAGACTTGCACGAATTTTTTATAGGGTTTATACTTCCACATTCGTTCGTTTTATGTACGAGCTGGCTACCAACAGAGAAAGAAAGGTTTAAGGTGATTCTTTTTCAACATACCTTTTATCATTATAATGCTAATTGTGTAAAACTTGTAATTTCAAGCATATATTTTGTAACGCATGTTGCTCATTGTGTAGTATATGTGATTCTTTTTATTGCAAAGATGTCTCCTAAGGGATGTTCATTGTTTTTTGTGTATCGTTTTGGGGGGTGTGTGTGTATGGAGGATTTGTTTGGAAAAAAAGGTGTGTGAAATCATTAGTATTGAGGTTTCATGTGAGTTGCATACCAAGTGTTTGTGTAAATGCCTAAAAGAATTCTTTTTAGTAATTAATCATTTATTTTTTTAATATTTCTTTTGTGGCTGATGAAATCAGATTGAAATTTAGAAGGGCATAAAAAAGCAACAATGTGTTGGTGACTCGGTTTTAAAGAGCGAGAAGCACACCATGTCACATGGTCTAAAACACAAGGCATAACCGCGCAAGGTGCTTGTATAATTTGTTTTTTTAAATACCCCGAAGGTTTTTTAGCATCTCCTATCCAAAATTTATCTATAAATAAGCTTTGTCTATCAGAGATCAACTTAGGATTAGCTAATTAAGCTCTCTTCCAAAATGTAATATGTTATTTACTCAATCACTGTCATGCGAAGCTCAAGAGTTTAAACATCCTTAAAAAGATAAGTTTAGTTTTCTTGAGTTAGCATCAACTATTAAACTATTAAACAGTTTTATTGTTATGCATTGTTCTTAGGGTTCTTTTTTTATATAATAGACTTTGATAGCTCTAAATACATGAGAAAATAAAAAGAATTTGTGTTTCTTGCGAGTTGGGCGTCACCTCACTGCTGTTGTTCTGGGTACAACCTTCGTGAAATATTTCATCCCTCTTCGATTGCTTTGGTGAGAATAACGAGACAAGCTTTTTTGAAATATTGGAATTGAACTTCTAACAGAAAAAAAATTATAGCTAATATATCGTTGGTTTCTAACAGTTATTTGGCCCTGGTGTCGCTAATATATGTGGGTCCATTTTTTCAGCATACCCGTCAACAGGTGAGATCTGTCCAGTGCAATCTGATAACTATTAGAATATACGTTACACTTTTTATTAGTTCTGCTGAGTGAATACGTTGTATTGGTGCAGGGTAGGACCTTCAAGTGTTCGCTTTTTAAATATATAATAGAGAGACATGTAACATCTCTAATTAGGGAGGTTAACGAGTCAGGTAAGCACATAATTTTATAACTTATAAGTTCATGATCATGTTCTACAAAAATATGGCTAGAAAGGATTTGGGTCAATGCGTTGAAAGTCCCTGACACCCTCATGTTGGATTTCATTTTTTTCTTTTAGCAAATTGTAATTGATGTTATTTATTTATTTTAGAGTTAATTACTGTTTTCGTCCCTGAGGTTTGTCAAAAATAACGGTTTCAGTCCATTAGTTTAAAAATTGCGATTTCAGTCCATTAGTTTCATTTTCGTAACCATTTCAGTCCACCAACTTAACTCCATCCATTTATTCTGTTAACTTTGGGTGAAAATCTTCAAGTTTTAAACCTGATTGAAAAGAGTTAAAAATGCAGGGACCAAATTGCAATTCCTCAAAACAAATTTCAAACAAACAGAAAGACCGCTCTTCCGGTCATCTTCTCCGAAATTTCCGGTCGGATTCCGGCAAACCCGGAGCTCCTTCCATACAGTCGTTTTTCATTCATGTTCGTTCGCAATATTTATCTCCTCTCCGTATCAACTTAAAAACCAAATCAAATCCCGTTTTCTCTGCTATTCATGCTTATCCGCTAACCCCAAACACCTCCACAAATCTCATTACGTTTTTGACTCCTTAACCGCCTCTGAATTTGTATATATACATGTATCTCGATCCATTCCAACTTTCCTCAACTAAATTCATGTTCAATTTCCTCCTCTGTTCAATTGGCCAGTGGTGGCAGTGGTAGTTATGGAGTGGCCGGAGGTGTGGGGATGGTGCTGACTGATTATTGACGATGGTGGCAGTGGTGGATGGTGTTGACGGTGGTGGTGGATGGTGCTGACTGATTATTGACGATGGTGGCAGTGGTGGATGGTGTTGACGGTGGTGGTGGATGGTGTTCGAAACAAGGGAAGAATCAATGGGGTTTTTGCAAACACAACAACCACACCACTACCACCATCGTTCATTGCCACAACCACCCGTCTCCCTCCCTCACCAACCATCATTCACCACCACAACCACCATGCCCCACTGCCATATATCAAATCTGAGACCTTTTAGATCTGAAATTGAAACTCTCTCAATGGTGATTGTAGGCGGTGTTGAACGGCGGTGGTGGGGGCCAGGGTTTTGGATTGGGGATGGTGACGGTGGTGAACGGCGGTGGATGGCGACAGTGGTATAGGATGATGACCAGCGTTTTTTTTAATTAAACCATAGGGGCAATTTTGTAATTTCACCCAAAGTTAACAGAATAAATGGATGGGAGTTAAGTTGGTGGACTGAAATGGTTACGAAAATGAAACTGATGGACTGAAATCGCAATTTTTAAACTAATGGACTGAAACCGTTATTTTTGACAAACCTCAGGGACGAAAACAATAATTAACTCTTTTTATTGCACCTAATGGCTGCACTGTTAGGTAGGGATGAGCATTTGGTACTTGGTACCGGTACCGAATTCCCGGACCGAATTATATTTGGTACCAATTCGGTACCCACTTTTGGCGTTTTTGATACTGGTACTTTCTTTTTGGTACCGGTAAAATACTGTTTTTATCTTCAAATACCGGTCCCGTACTGAACATTTTCGGTATCGGTACCTACTTTTTGACAATTTTTGGTATCTAATACTTAATTTTTTCTAAAATAACCTATTTCAATATAAACTTATATTCGTTGGGCTCAGTTTTTGAAGCAATATGATATATATTAAAGTAATTATTATTATTTAAACACACGTTCACTGTGCCAGTAAACTTTGTGTTTTTTTTTTATTTTATTTTTTTGCCGATCTTTTGGGTGTATTGTGATTTGGTCGCTGGACATTACATGGAGAGAAGGTCAAGGATATGATGTGAGAGATCGGGATTCTTTTTGTTCGTCTAAATCACACACCACACGAAGAGAGAAGGTCAAGGATATAATGTTAATTTTTTGTCCTATGTTTCAATTCTGGTTATTAACCACTTTAACTTAATGTAAACTACTTTGAATGCTTGTTTGTTGTAAGATTCTATTATGTGTCCTCGCATCTACATTAGAGTTTTATTGTTCATTTGACTTTCCCAGCCACTTTGATAACCCTTTTTGTGCCACTTCGATAACCCTTTTTGTAGTTGTTTTGTTCCATGGAGTAAGATGAGTGTTTTCAGATGGTCAACTAACGAAGGGTATGAAGAAGAATTTTGATAGTCCAAAACAATTATTTTATCAATTTCGTGTTTTCATAATATTCTTATTTTATTTTTAGTATTGTCGTATTTGATTATTTTAGTAACTGAACATTATGAATTGTGAGTTTTTATCATTTATATTATATTATTCGAAATCGTTTAAAATTTTTACATACTATTTTCATGTTGTTTGTTGGGTCAATTTGACGAAATCGTTTTAATACTTGTTTTATCTTTATTTAATTTAAAAATTCTATTAACAATTATTCAGTGTCGTGTAAAAGTTTAATGAAATAATATATTACATATTAATAAAAATACATGTTTATTAACTAATAAAATTAAACTACCCGGGAAGCAATCCCGGGTGATAACCTAGTAATACATATACACAAAAATATACGTTTAACCCAATACAACTCCGTTAAAACGGTAAAGCATATAAGTAAGGTAAACACTGTTAAAACATATATACCTACTTATCAAGTATCTATTAATTTTTATAACACTATTACACCAAATTTATATTCATATAATGTTTATGATATGTCTGCAAAAAAGTTAATGCCTAGATACACACATATTTACTATATACACACATAAATGGGTATATAAACACATGGATTCTTTTTAAACTAGCTAGGTAAACACGTGTAAGAACTTTAACATACAAAAAACCATAATCCAACAAACTACACGTCAATATACTACATTATTTAACACAAAAGACAATGCAGCATATGAGACCACTTGCACTTTGATATATATTCAACGGGTTCAAATCCATATAAATGTATCAAAAAGGTAGACTATTGAGAAAAGCTCATGCAATACAAAATCAGTGAGAAATCATACCTGCTGGCGGTGAACGAGCAGATAGGGCTGGCCGGAGAATGGCGTCTGTGGGAATTTGGGCGGGTTGTGGGAACTGGTGAAAATTTGGGGTTAATGGGAATGAAGGGGTGTTGAACGTGGGGGCAGGTGGGCAGCGAAATTTAGGTGGGAACAATTTTAGGGTTTAATTTATTGATTAATTTTTTTGGTACCCTTTGATGGTTTTTTTTTTTTTTGGTGTGTCATCCATTTTTGTTATATCTCCACATATTAATATATATTATTAATCACTATATAATAAAAGAAACCTATGAAAGGATACGTGTCGAATTCTCCCTTTTTTCTCTAATTTAGTTGATATCCTTTAGGTTTAAATATAATTTATATAAACAATAATTATAGATAAGTTTTATTTTTTATTTTACCTATTCTTTAGGTCTAATTATTATTTATATATTTTCTAACTGATAAGTGATAAGCCATAATTATAGATATTGTTTATATATTTTTTTAACTAAATTCATTTTATTATTATTATTATTACCTCCATAGTAAATGTATTATTAGTAATATGTAGTTCTAAAATCAACAAATGAAACTACATGGCTTATAACCTAACACTATCATGAAGTGTGATAAATGTGTTCTTAGAAATTATCTACCAAACTGCATAAAATACTTTTATTGTTGTTGTTAGTATTATTATCATTTTGCATCATATGTTATAATTTGCATCATATGTTAACTATATTTATTTTTTTCAACCCGTGTAATACACGCGGTTGTAACCTAGTATTAATATATATTCGTATCTATCTATACTATATAATAAAAGAAATCTGCTTTGAGACACATGTCATTCAATGAGGGCATCAATAATTTATAAATAAATTTTAAATTTTAAATTAAAAAGATTAAAATATTATATTAGAATTTTATTTTGATTGAATCTAAAGTCTAAAATATGTTTTAAATCTAATCTATAATTTATGGATTTAATTTTGATTTGAAATTATTAAAGAAAAACCCATAAAATTAGTAACCATTTAAATCTAATCTATAATTTATAGATTTAATGTTGATTTGAAAAATGTTCGAGTTAATATTTCATTTAAGTGCAATACGTTGAACCGCTCATGTTTCTTGTGTATATATATACACATATGCTTAGTGTGATTTGTTCGTACTTATACATAAATAAGTGTAAAAATTTAAAACAAAAAACGTAATGATTATACTATTAGATTAGATATAAATTAAAATATAAACATGTATCATCTAAAAGTATAACTTAATTTATGATGCAAGTATAACCCGTTAGAATAATCTATTATCAGATAAAATCAGACACGTTACCTTTGAACAAGAAAATGTCACAATAAATATTAGTAGTAGTACAAAATTTTAAGTTCCTATGACAAATCCTAAAACAAATAACAGATCATATTATTATGAATGGCTATACAAACTTCAATATTTATTTCGTATTTGGTCTGCATATTACTCTGTATTATATATACTTATAGATCATATTATCAACATACTTTTTTTTATTTCACATTATAATTATGATTCACCCTGTGTATTACACGGGGCAATAACCTAGTTAGTTTTTAAACTATGAAATTTAAAACTTTAGAATCCAATTGATTAATAAGTTATCTCAATGAATATTCTCGTGGATAACAAATAGCTGGCTCATATAGGCTGGTGAAACCAAGCTACAATTATGAAAAAAGAAAACCGAATTACACTCGTCCAATCTAACGAAATTAAGTTTGACCTTTTGTACAAAAGTCAAATTAACTAAAAAATCTCATTTTTTTTTTTCATAATAACAATGAAATTAAGCTAAAGTTCAGTTGATATTCAATCCAAAATCATTTTACAAAAACCAAAAATCAATTTTTTTTTTCATAATAACAATGAATTAATATGTATTTACTTTAAATGTTAAAGAAGCCGTATAAAGGTTGTTGAAAAAGCCCGTGGCTCATGGCTTGCTCGAGGCCTGAGCCAAGGTAACCTCGGCCCATGGCTCGGTCTTTAGGTAGCTTGTTAGCTTGCTCGCTTAGCTCGAATGTACTTAAGCCTAAACTTTTATGTATACAAGTCGATATTTTTCAAGAATACAATTTGCACACCTGATGAAAAAGACTTGAGCAGTTGAGTCCCAACTCACAATCATATGTAAAAGAAAAGAAAATGGTGTGTATATCCTTCGACAATATTACCCTTAGGTCGATTTGGGTTTCTTACATAACCTTTTAAGAAACCCATATATCTTTCAAAAGGGTATATGTATCGTAGGAATACATGACCACAAGCCTTAATCTCTTGTATGATATGACATATTAGGTGAACCATTATATCAAAAAATGAAGGTGGAAAATACATCTCTAGTTCACAAAGGGTAACGGTAATGTCCTTTTGCCATTCATCCAAAGTTTCTGAATCAATAACCTTTGAGTTGATGTTGTTAAAAAACAAACAAAGCTTTGTGATTGTATGTCGGATGTTATCTGGTAACAATCCACGAATAGCGATGGGAATCATAGTTGTGATCAAAACATGACAATCATAAGACTTCATTCCAAGCAATTTACGGTCTTTCATTGACACCAACCTTTTAATGTTTGCCAAATAAGTTGATGGAACCTTGATATCATGTAAACATTTACAAAGCTTTTCTTTTTCTGCCTTTGAAATAGTATAACAGGCAGGTGGCAGATATAATAGTTGTCTCTTTCAACGGGGGCAATCTCTTTACGTATTCCCATTTTTTCCATGTCTTTACAAACATTAAGCCCATCTTTAGCTTTTCCAGGAATGTCTAACAATAAGCCCAACAAACTATCACATACATTTGTTTTTCAATATGCATAACATCTAGACAATGTCTAACATCTAAATACTTCCAGTAAGGTATATCCCAAAAAAATGACTTTTTTTCTAGATGGGTTTTGTATCAGTGGCTCTTTATCGGCTTTTTTGATGATGGCTCTTTTATCGGTTTTTTTATAATGGCTATTTTACCGCCTTTTTTTATCAATGGCTCTTTTGTTAACACGGGTTCTTTTTCCTAACATAGTAGTTAATTTTTCAACTCGTGAAAATGCATCAAATTGTTTCCTCACCGATACAAGCTCAGTGCTTCCGTCAAACTCATTCATTTTATTCTGAAAAATATGACCAGCTGGAAGGAATCTTCGATGTCCCATGTATACCGTTTTTTTGCAATTTTTAAACCATATCGAACTTGTCTCGTCTTCACAAACAGGGCAAGCTTTCTTACCCTTTGTACTGTATCCTGACAAATTACTATATGCTGTAAAATCACTTATAGTGTAAAAAACCATGGCCCGCAATTGAAAGTGTTCTTCCTGAACTCCATAGAGTTTTTAAGTCATCAATCAAAGGAGACAAATACACATCAATATCATTGTTGGGTTGTTTTGGACCCTGAATTAACAAAGACATCATAATGTACTTTCGTTTCATACATAACCACGGTCGAAGATTGTAGATTCATAAAAGAACCGGCCACGTACTATGGCAACTACTCATGTTCCCAAAAGGATTGATCCTGTCTGAACTAAGCCCAAACCGTATATTTCTAATCTCTTTTCCAAATTCTGGATACATGTCATCAATGTTTGTCCACTGTGGTGAATCCGTCACATTCTCTGTTTTCCATTAGTTACATGCTTATCCGAATTCCAACGTAATAATTTTGCTTCTTTTTCGCTTGAAAATAATCTTTTGAGTCTCTGTATAATGGGGAGATACCGAAACATTTTAGCCGGTAGTCTATTTTTTGTAACATCATCGTCATATTCATCCGATTCTCTTTTACGTTTATACCTTGATGCATGGCAGGTAACACATTCATGTAGATCCTCGAACTCCTTTTTATAAAACATACAATCATTTGGACAAGCATGTATTCTTTTAACTTCCAATCCCATCAGACACATCAGATTTTTTGCTTGGTATGTCGATATTGGTAACTCAATGCGTTCCGTAAGCATGTCATGCAAAAGCACTAATATGTTTGTGAAACTTTTATCACTCCATCTATTTTTTGCCTTTATGTTAAACAACTTCAACACAACATCAAGCTTTTTAAATTTTTTAACAACCGGTGTATAATGGTTTTTCTGCATCTTCAAATAGGTGTTGTAAATTTTCTTGCTCATTATCACTAATATTAGTCTCTATGTCATGCAGTGTTGTAAAAGTCGCTAGGCGGTCCCTAGTCGGCCGACTGGGGAGTTGGGAGTAATCGGAGTACTCGGAGAGTACTCGGGGAGTACGCGGACATGGTAAATATAAAGAAAATTAATTGTTATATATTATTTATGTGTTAAAATAAGCATAATTCATGTCAACTAGGTATAATTTAAAATGAAACATGTTTAAAGTTCAAATATTCTGAATACAAGTCCGACTAGTCTGAGTACAAGGCCGAGTAGTCCGAGTACAAGGCCGAGTAGTCCGAGTACAAGGCCGAGTAGGCCGATTTTGACCGAGTTTGACCGATTAAAAGTCAAAAAACCACGTTGACCGCCTAGACCGACTAGGCCGACTAGGCTCCGACTAGGCCGACTAGGCGCCGACTAGGACCGAGTACTCCCGAGGACGACTAGTTGGGACCGCCTAGGAGGAAGTCGCCAAGGTGGAGGTCCGAGGACCGAGTACTCGCCGAGTACTCGGCCGAGGAATCCGACTTTTGCAACACTGATGTCATGTAACATTTCCTTTAAATTGTCATTGTGGTCATATTAATTGAATGGTCATTATCATCATCAAGGTATGAATCGTTGTTCTCTCTGTTATCATTAACGTGTGAGTTGATCGACGACGTGCTATTATCAAGTAGTGACTCTCCATGCATTGACCAACAAGTGTATTTAGGCATAAAACCATTTTCACCAAATGATACTCTATGTCTGTGATATCATCAAAGCTTATAAAATTATTACAGACATTACAAGGACAACAAATCATCCCACTTTTTTTATTCACCCGATTAGCTTCGACATCTTAAGAAAACTTTTAACACCCTCCACATAGCATGCGAAGTGTGGTACATCCAATAAGCACGATCCATCTAAAAGAGTTGGAGAAAGAACGGTCGATTTTTTCTTAGATAGTCAACACGTTAAAATGTATACACATCCTATTGAGATAGAATATTCAAAAAAGAGTCCCAAAAAAGGGACACTCCAAAATTTATCTCCATTAGATAAATTTTGGACGAGCTTATCTAAAGGGTTATCTAATATGTATAATTTATATGCATTCAAATACACGCACACACACACATGATACATACGTATATAAGTAATATTCATATATATATATATACACACACACACAAGTATATACTCATGACATATCACACACACATACATACATACATACATACATACATACATACATACATACATACATACATACATACATACATGACAACTTATAATCATATAATATATAAAGAAATCACAATAAATTTAATCAAATTTAAATTTCGTACCTTAAAGTGATGATTGAATGAAGACTTAAAGAAACTTAAATAATTCCACCGATAACTACATATAACAATTTATATTCAATTAAAACACAATAAATGAAATACAACAACCACAACAACAACCATACCTAATAAATCCCACAAATATGCAAGCTACTTGTAAGGTCTGGGGATGGTGGGATGTAAGCAAACCTTACCTCTATCCCTAGAGAGATAGAGAGGCTGCTTCCAGATAGACCCTCGGCTCAACAAGAGATAGCAGGCCAAAAAGTGTATAAATAGGAAGTTACGAATATCCAAGGAGGCAATGAGAGAGTTACACAATAAAATTTTAGAACATGTATAACATCACCCAACAGCATACATACATAAAACAAGAAGACAATCACCTGTAAAGTCAAAACTAAGCCCCTAGGACACAACTAAAACCCTACTGGATCTTCCCAAGAAATGCTTAGCCTTAATCTTCCGCCTCCACGAAGACCTATCTTGGACCATGTCTTCAAAAAGGTGTAACTCTAGTAAATCATTCCTAATACACTCATCCCATGTAACACCCCGTGTTTCTGAAGTCAAAGTCAAAGTCAAGATTGAAGTCAAAGGAAGACAAGATTGCTAATTGCGATCTGTCTCTTCTAACTCAATTCCTGTTTTGACTTCTTTGACTTGTAATTAGTCTATTTTATTTTGGCTTTAGTTGTATTATGTGGAGTAAGTGTCAATAATCACAATAATCGACGTGTGTTAATTGCTATTTAATCGACGTACGACTGTAAACTATAGGAAGTAACAATGCGATAAAGTCAACTAAACGCTAATCAATCTATCTTAATCAACATCGAATCGCAACCGCACTCGCAACTCGAAATACGCATTTTGGTTATTGTTATACGTGTGTGTGTGCCTTATGTGTTACTTGTGCATGTTATTTACGTTATGTTGTGGTAATCAATCGAATCGCAATCGAACTCAATCGCAATAAAAAAGGTATGATAATTAGTGAAGAAGGGATAGTGCAAGATATGAGTAGTTGGGATTAAAAGTAATTTGACTAGGAAAAATCTATCGCATCGCAACACTCGCAATCGCAATCGAAACATCAAAAATCATCGCGCCGAGCACTCGAGCGAGGTGACTGATCGACCAGGCTGCCAGCCGTTCGTCCAGCCGACTGTTCGGACTGTTGTCCGATCGAACAGGCTGTCCGCACGGGCTGCCTAGCCGATCGACCAGCCCCTTTCCTCTTCGGGTAACCCTATAAATACCCCTTGTCACTTTCAAACTTTCTACTTTTGGCAACTGACGTCCAACCAGCTCGCTTTCTTCGCTTTTTCTTTGATTTCTCGCGATTCCGGTAAGATCTCATCCTAAATCTTGTACTTCCTTAATCTACACGCACTCCTACACCTTTCTATCTTTTGAATCTTAACTTTTAACCGTGAAATCATCAAGATTCAAGGTGTTCTAGGATGACGTCATCATGTGTTCTTGAAGAACTTCATGTTTTGGCCTCAATCCACCAAGAACAACTTAGATCTAACTGATTTCCACATAAACAAACAAAGATCTTTCATAGATCTAAACATATTCACGGGAAAAAGGATTGAAAGATGGTTTTTCAACTTTTTTTCAACTCTTTTACACTCAATACACTCAAAAGCGATAGAATCGGAACTTGTGCCGACTTACTACTCATCATGGTGGTTGTGTTAGTTCAAGGTCCGCATTCTATCCGTGAGATTATCGATTCCGGGTTAAACATGGAACGTCGTCTCAAACCGTCCACTAATCGGGTTTGGGTGATTCTTGTCCGATCAAGAGCACTAAGTGTTGACGAGGTTTCTGTTGCTTGACACGTTATCAAAATATCTCGATAAAACGACAAACTATCAAAACAACCAAGTGTAAAACGAACAGGTTAACCAGGACGGAGTGCCGTCCGAACGGACAGCCCAACCGAAAGACTGGCTAACCGAACGACTTGCACCTTGGTCCCACACAACCATTTTGCTAACACTTGAAGTCTGAATGTCGAACGAATTGCTGTCCGATCGGACTACCAACCGATCGAACTGCCATTCGAATCATGATTCGTTTAACTTCAACACTTAAACAATTTTCAGCATGTTCAATGCACAAAGGATGCCACCCGAACGGATGACCGTCCGATCGAGTGACACCCTGCTGTGAACTTGTTCTCGCTGAAGTGCCAACCGAACGGGTTGCCGTCCGATCGAACGACCGTCCGATCGACCGACCTGAAAGGTAGAAGTACTTCAATGTTTTCTAAATACTACAACAAAAACTTCAAAAGTTAAGCCATCATACACAAACACATCCTTCTCAAAGGAAGAAACAATCCACTCGAACAGTCATCCGACCGGACGACAGTCCAAATGAACGACCAACCGCACGACTGGCTGTCCGATCGGACTACCGTCCGAACGGACTACCGTCCGAACGGACTACCGTCCGAACCACTTGTACTTTGCATCGTTTTGCGCGTCACTTATCGTTATGCTATCAATCTATTCAGGCTAAACCCACTCTCTAGCGCTCCCTTCAATCCATCATCGCTGTGAGTATACTCGATCCTTTTTTGCTTTATGCACTTTTGGGTGTTACATACGTTACTTATTCTAAATCACGTCGAACACACTACGCAATACTTTAAACGCTAACCGTTACCGCATGTTATACGTGACATAATGAATGAATGATTGTTTGTTATGTTTACACATGGAATGCTGTCTAACTGCCTTAGCAACGATAGTACTATAGTTTGGACTCAGCACCCGCTCACGCCGGGGTTGTTAAGGACAATTATTTGCATGGATTACAGTGGTGATCATGTATTACGAACTGCCTTGGGCAGTCAACCCGCAGTCATTGGTATCGATAGGTCTATGTCGATAACTAACATGCCTCATTTCACTCTGTGTACGTGCTGGTTATGCGTAACGCTTTCGAACTCTATATGCTATATCAAACTTGTATGCTCACCTTTACACTATGTGTATTGACTTTTATTTTAACGTATGTGACAAGTGCTTAGGATGCTTATCCGCTAGGGAGTCGAGGCTAGAATAAGGTCTTAGAGGCCAACAGATAGTTGTCTGTACAAATGAAATCTGAGTTGTCGGAACAGAACTATTTGCCTAGATTTTGTCTGTAATAATTTGTTTATCTTTTAAGACATGGTATGGGACATGTTACTTTAAATTAATTGGTAATGATAATTGTTATGGAAACTTCTGGACAATCTGTTTCGCTCAGTGCCATACCCCGATGTTTCCGCCATCGGTTGGGGTGTGACAGATTGGTATCAGAGCCATAACTATAGGGAATTAGGCAAGACTCGACCTAGTCCGGGTCGATGTCTTAGAGACCTAGTCTATAGTTAGGAACCAACTGACCGACTCATGCATATCCAGTAGGGACTATGTGTGAGCATACTTGCTGTTTCTCGCTATTCTCGCCTATGCCGTACTATCACTACACTCGGATTTTCGATTATGAATAAGCGAATAAGTTGAGAATAGGTGTGAAAACTGCAAACTCTTGGCTAAATTGCTTGTTCAACCCGTATTTCACTTATAAACACAAGAATTTGCGTCGAATCAGGAGTGAAATCCATACTTTGACGCGTAATTCTCCTTTATTTCATCAAAAACAGGAACGAGATTGTTAAGCCAGGGGTGAAACCCTAACCTTGATAATTTGTTCTGACTTTTATCTGGTTTCACAAAACTCTCACCAAAGTCTTGACAGACTCCAACGACCTGAAGTCACGGCATGACTAACGGGATGTGTGCCCAACGCCCAAGAATCAAGGCAGGAGCACAATCTTGAAGGTCAAAATGTGTACAACAAGTCCTTGTGAATATTTAAACCACTTTGGATAGTCAATGTCTAATAGCTGCAGACGATCTATTTCTCGATTTTTATGTGTTTTCGATTCTGAGCCCGCAACTGCTGACTCTGATGATTCGTCAATTTTATGTGATTTATGCGGTTTATGTTATTTGTAGCGTTTTGAGGTACTACTGGTTTCGATATAACGCCTTTTGCTTCCGCTAATCACACAACACACTACACATCACTGACAAATCGCTATCACATGGGGGAACGACTTTACGCTATATTGTTTGGCATGCTATTATACGCTTATACTATACTACCCGCTATGTTATTCGCGATCGCTATTCTCGAACGCTCGCGAACTTTGAATGATAGGTTTCTGTAATCTAACTGCCTCTTGTGATTACATGATTATGTGCTTCTGTGCCCTATGTGCTTATGTGCTTATGTGTTTATGTGCCTCTATGCTTATGTGAATCTGTGATTATGTGATACATGATTCATTGTGTTCCTGAGGTTTAGTAGTAGTAAAATTGTGAGGTAAGATTTGAATATGTCATGTTGAGTCCTGTGACGATGTCGGTTACAGACAATGTCGTTATCTGGATCTCGCTCTACCCGAGACACTCGCCGAAAGCAAGCAGACAAATGCCTTGCTACCATGATCACTAAGCAAATGGCAAAGGTTGTACCCCAAGTTGTCAGCGAGATATACGAAAATATGAGCAAATCATTTGAGGAATCCCGAACTGAGACTCCCAAAGCTGCTTTCAGCTTCCAACAATTCAAGGCATGTGGACCGAAAGAGTTCACAGGAGAAGAGGGCCCTACAGCTTTGTTTCAATGGTTTGACTCCATCGAGGTCACACTGCGACAGAGCGGTTGCCCAGATGACCTACGCACTCTCAACGCAACTGGCGTCTTCCAGTCCCACGCTTTAGACTGGTGGACGGCTGAGAGGAACAAACGTGGGAATGATGCAGCCTACGGTCTGTCGTGGGATGAGCTCAAGGAAGTCATGCTGGAAGAATTTTGCCCTCCTCATGAATGCCAAAAGTTAGAAGATGAATTATGGCACATAAAGCAGAAGGATGGTGAAAACTCTGCACTCACTGCTCGCTTCAAGAAGCTCAGCATTATCTGTCCTGATCAAGTCAAGACTCCGGAGATCGCAATCAAGAAGTATATCCGAGCCCTGCCTGACTGTGTTGTAGATTTCGTGCAAGCGGCCAAGACTACAACGATCGAAGAGACTTACCTGCTGGCCGCTGAAATCAACGACAAGCGGGTCTAGGCTGGTGTCTGGGATAAAACTTCGAAGCACCTGCATCAAGTCACCGCCACACCAACTGCTGAAACCGCCGCCGCTCAATCGTCAAAGACCTCACGCCGCAAGAAGAAGAACAACAACAGCAGATCCAGCAACAAGAATTGTGCTGTCACTACCACTGCTACTCCACTTCAAGCCGTACCGGCCCAGCAGCAGCCTCATCACCGACCAGCACCAGTTACTTATGCATCACCAGCAAAGCGCGCATACACAGGCCCCCACCCGGCTTGCCCGACGTGCTCTTATCATCACCCGGTGGGTCTCGCCTGTCGTTTATGCGGTCACTGCAACCTGTACGACCACTTCACTGTCAACTGCCGTACTGGTCCCCGTCAAGCCCCAGCTCAAGCCACTGCTCATCAAGCTCTGCTCCCAGCCCCGCAAGGCCAACAAGCGGCTCCGGCACCCGCGATCAACGCCAGAGTCTGCTTCGCATGTGGTGATCCCAACCACTTTGCGAACATGTGCCCGAACAGGGTGGTGAAACAAGAGCCCCAGCAGCAGCAGCCTCACCAGCAGCAACAACAACAGCAGCAACAACAAGCCGAACGCGCCAGAACCTTCAACATCAATGTGCGCCAAGCCCAGGCTGACAACAACGTGGTCAATGGTACGTTCCTTGTGAATGGTATTTATGCATCGTGTTTGTTTGATACTGGAGCCGATAATTGCTTTGTGTCGTTCGAATTTGAGAAGCTCCTTAGTCGTAAGCGCTCCCATCTCCCCTCGACGTTCGATGTTGAAGTCGCCACTGGAAGAACTGTCACCGTTAACTCTGTTCTTCGTGATTGTACTCTCGAGCTCAACAATCACATCTTCCCAATTGACCTTATTTCGATGCAACTCGGAAGTTTTGACATCATAGTAGGCATGGACTTTCTTCGTGAAAACCATGCTGAAGTTGTGTGCTTTGATAAGATGATTCAATTCTCGCTCGCGAATGGTGATTTATTGTGTGTTTATGGCAAAACTGCTTCGAAAGGTCTCAAGCTCATGTCATGTGTCCAACTAGCAAGTATCTCCGCAAGGAATACAAAGCTTTCTTGGCCAACATTGTAGTAGCGGAAAAGGAAAAGAAAGAGAAGAAGGAAGTGAAAGACGTTCCTGTTGTTCGAGAATTCCCTAACGTTTTTCCTGAAGATCTTCTCGGTCTACCGCCAAGTCGTGATATCGAATTTCGTATCAACCTCATTCCTGGAGCCAACCCCGTTGCCAAAGTTCCTTATCGACTCGCACCATCAGAAATGCGTGAACTCTCAAACCAACTTCAGGAATTACTTGAGAAAGGCTTCATTCGCCCGAGCACCTCTCCTTGGGGCACACCAGTCCTTTTCGTTAAAAAGAAGGATGGGTCGTTCAGGATGTGCATCGACTACCGGGAATTGAATAAGTTAACTATCAAGAACCGCTATCCCCTGCCTCGCATCGATGATTTGTTTGACCAGCTACAAGGCGCTACGTGTTTCTCGAAGATCGATCTACGCTCAGGCTATCACCAACTACGCATTCAGGAGGAGGATATACCCAAAACCGCGTTTCACACTCGATACGGCCACTACGAATTCGTTGTTATGCCTTTTGGTTTAACCAACGCACCAGCGGTTTTCATGGATCTGATGAATCGCGTGTGTAAACCATATCTCGACCGTTTCGTCATCGTGTTCATCGACGATGTCTTGATCTATTCCAAGTCGAAAGCCGAACACGCGCAACATCTACGTTTGGTTCTCGAGCTACTCCAGGGGAATCGACTCTACGCCAAGTTCTCCAGGTGTGAATTTTGGCTGGAGGAAGTTCAGTTTCTGGGTCACATCATAAATAGTCAAGGTATTCACGTCGATCCCGCAAAGATTGAAGCCGTTAAGAGCTGGATTACACCTAAGAACCCGTCTGAAGTCCGTTATTTTCTCGGACTAGCGGGCTGTTATCGATAATTTATCGAAGGATTCTCAAAGATCGTTGTGCCGCTTATCGCACTCACGCATAAATACAAGCCTTTTGTTTTGGGAACTGGAAAAGAGTCTGCTTTCCGAACACTCAAACGCATGCTTTGCAATGCTCCTGTTCTCACATTGCCCGATGGAAATGACGACTTCATTGTCTATTGTGATGCTTCCAACCTTGGTCTCGGTTGTGTCCTTATACAACGGGACAAGGTCATAGCTTACGCATCTTGTCAGCTCAAAATCCACGAGAAGAACTATACAACACATGATCTCGAACTAGGCGCGGTTGTTTTTGCGTTAAAGATTTGGCGACACTTCCTGTATGGTACAAAGTGTACGTTCTTCATCGATCATAGGAGCCTACAACATATCTTTGATCAGAAGGAACTTAATATGCGTCAACGCCGATGGATAGAACTTCTCAACGATTATGACTGTGAGATTCGTTATCACCCAGGCAAAGCAAATGTTGTTGCCGACGCTCTCAGCAGACTGAGCTATTTGCTCAGCATTCGCAATGTTCAAGCCCAATACGATCTCGAAACCCTCATCCGCGAAGCGCAGCATGCCTGTTTTAATGAACACACTCCGAAGAAGGAACGAATCTATCACGATGGAGCTCAACTTGTGAACAAGCCGAATGGGATATTCCACTATCTGGACCGAATTTGGATCCCTAAACGGACTGATTTACGAAAGAGTTTTATGGACGAAGCCCACAAATCCCGGTATTCTATTCATCCCGGTGCCGATAAAATGTACCAGGACCTTCGTTACAAGTACTGGTGGCCTGGTATGAAAAGGGATATTGCTCTCTACGTTGGGAAGTGCCTGACCTATGCAAGGGTCAAGGCTGAACACCAAAGGCCCTCTGGCTTACTCGAACAACCGCCAATCCCTATGTGGAAGTGGGAGAGTATAGCTATGGACTTCATAACGAAGCTTCTGCACACGTCATCAGGTCACGACAACATTTGGGTTATTGTTGACCGTTTGACGAAATCAGCTCACTTCTTGCCAATACGAGAAGACTACAAGGTAGAACGATTAGCCCGAATCTACACCAACGAGATCATTTGTAATCATGGGATGCCTCGTGACATCATCTCTGACCGTGATGCTCGGTTTACCTCGCGACTGTGGGAAACGTTTCAAACGGCTCTCGGTACATCGCTTAATCTAAGTACCGCTTTCCACCCACAAACCGACGGTCAGACTGAAAGAGCGATTTGTACTCTTGAAGACATGCTCCATTCATGTGTCATAGACTTCGGTGGTAATTGGGATACATACCCGCCGTTAGTCGAATTCTCATACAACAACAGTTATCATTCCAGCATACAAATGGCACCATTTGTGGCACTATATGGAAGAAGATGTCGATCGCCTATTGTGTGGCACGAGATCGGGAATTCGCAATTAATCGGTCCCGAGCTATTGCAAGAAACGACAGACAAAATTTTCCAAATTCGAGACAATCTAACGAAAGCTCGGAATCGTCAGAAAAGTTACGCCGATAGACGACGCAAGCCCCTTGAATTTGACGTTGGTGACTACGTACTCCTAAAGGTTTCACCTTGGAAGGGTGTGGTCCGATTCGGCAAGAAAGGAAAGCTCACGCCTCAATACGTTGGACCCTTTAAGATTCTGGAAATAATCGGCAAAGTGGCTTACAGACTCGAATTATCGGAGGAACTTAGCAACGTTCACCTGATTTTCCACGTCTCAAACCTCAGGAAGTGCCTAGCTGAGCCCGATTTACATGTTCCATTAGAAGATCTGCAAGTGAACGAAACATTATACTTCGTGGAAAAGCCTGTCGAAATCATGGATCGCCAAACCAAGCAGCTCAGACGCTCGTGCATTCCTATTGTGAAAGTCCGATGGGAAGGCAAGTGAGGCGCGAAGTTCACTTGGGAACTCGAAAGCGACATGAAGGCGAAGTACCCGCAGTTGTTTGTTACGGCTTCGGCCTAATTTCGGGATGAAATTCCCTCAACTAGGGGAGGCTGTAACACCCCGTGTTTCTGAAATCAAAGTCAAAGTCAAGATTGAAGTCAAAGGAAGATAAGATTGCTAATTGCGATATGTCTCTTCTAACTCAATTCCTGTTTTGACTTCTTTGACTTGTAATTAGTCTATTTTATTTTCGCTTTAGTTGTATTATGTGGAGTAAGTGTCAATAATCACAATAATCGACGTGTGTTAATCGCTATTTAATCGACGTACGACTGTAAACTATAGGAAGTAACAATGCGATAAAGTCAACTAAACGCTAATCAATCTAGCTTAATCAACATCGAATCGCAACCGCACTCGCAACTCGAAATACGCATTTTGGTTATTGTTATACGTGTGTGTGCCTTATGTGTTACTTATGCATGTTATTTACGTTATGTTGTGGTAATCAATCGAATCGCAATCGAACTCAATCGCAATAAAAAAAAGGTATGATAATTAGTGAAGAAGGGATTGTGCAAGATATGAGTAGTTGGGATTAAAAGTAATTTAACTAGGAAAAATCTATCGCATCGCAATCGAAACATCAAAAATCATCGCGCCGAACACTCGAACGAGGTGACTGATCGACCAGGCTGAAAGCCGTTCGACCAGCCGACCGTTCGGACTGCTGTCTGATCGGACAGGCTATCCGCACGGAGTGCCTAGCCGATCGACCAGCCCCTTTCCTCTTCGGGTAACCCTATAAATACCCCTTGTCACTTTCAAACTTTCTACTTTTGGCAACTGACGTCCGACCAGCTCGCTTTCTTCGCTTTTTCTTCTATTTCTCGCGATTCCGGTAGGATCTCGTCCTAAATCTTGTACTTCCTTAATCTACATGCACTCCTACACCTTTCTATCTTTTGAATCTTAACTTTTAACTGTGAAATCATCAAGATTGACGGTGTTCTAGGATGACGTCATCATGTGTTCTTGAAGAACTTCATGTTTTGGCCTCAATCCACCAAGAACAACTTAGATCTGACCAACTTGCACATAAACAAACAAAGATCTTTCATAGATCTAAACATATTCACGGGAAAAAGGATTGAAAGATAGTTTTTCAACTCTTTTACACTCAATGCACTCAAAACCTATAGAGTCAGAACTAGTGCCGACTTACTACTCATCATGGTGGTTGTGTTAGTTCAAGGTCCACATTCTATCCGCGAGATTATCGATTCCAGGTTAAACATGGAACGTCGTCTCGAACCGTCCACTGATCGGGTTTGGGTGATTCCTGTCCGATCAAGAGCACTAAGTGTTGACGAGGTTTCTGTTGCTTGACACGTTATCAAAATATCTCGATAAAACGACAAACTATCAAAACAACCAAGTGTAAAACGAACAGGTTAACCAGGACGGAGTGCCGTCCGAACGGACTGCTGTCTGAACGGACATCCCAACCGAACAACTGGCCAACCGAACGACTTGCACCTTGGTCCCACACAACCGTTTTGCTAACACTTGAAGTCTGAATGCCAAACGATTTGCTGTCCGATCGGACTACCAATCGATCGAAGTGCCATCCAAATCATGAGACGTTTAACTTCAACACTTAAACAATTTTCAACATGTTCAATGCACAAAGGATGCCACCCGAACGGACGACCGTCCGATCGAGTGACACCCTGCTGTGAACTTGTTCTCGCTGAAGTGCCAACCGAACGGGTTGCCGTCCGATCGAACGACCGTCCGATCGACCGACCTGAAAGGTAGAAGTACTTCAATGTTTTCTAAATACTATAACAAAAACTTCAAAAGTCAAGCCATCATACACAAACACATCCTTCTCAAAGGACAATCCACTCGAACAGTCATCCGACCGGACGACTGTCCGAACGAACGACCAACCGCAGGACTGGCTGTCCAATCGGATTACCGTCCGAATGGACTGCTGTCCGAACCACTTGTACTTTGCATCGTTTTGCGTGTCACTTATCGTTATGCTATCAATCTATTCAGGCTAAACCCACTCTCTAGCGCTCCCTTCAATCCATCATCGCTGTGAGTATACTCGATCCCTTTTTGCTTTATGCACTTTTGGGTGTTACATACGTTACTTATTCTAAATCACATCGAACACACTACGCAATACTTTAAACGCTAACCGTTACCGCATGTTATATGTGACTTAATGAATGCTTGTTTCTTTTGTTTACCCATCGAATGCTGTCTACCTGCCTTAGCAACAATAGTACTATAGTTTGGACTCAGCACCCGCTCACGCAGGGGTTGTTAAGGTCAATTATTTGCATGGATTATAGTGGTGATCATGTATTACGAACTGCCTTGGGCAGTCAACCCGCAGTCATTGGTATCAATAGGTCTATGTCGATAACTAACATGCCTCATTTCACTCTGTGTACGTGCTGGTTATGCGTAACGCTTTCGAACTCTATATGCTATATCAAACTTGTATGCTCACCTTTACACTATGTGTATTGAATTTTATTTTAACGTATGTGACAGGTGCTTAGGATGCTTATCTGCTAGGGAGTCGAGGCTAGAATAAGGTCTTAGAGGCCAACATATAGTTGTCTGTACAAATGAAATCTGAGTTGTCAGAACAGAACTATTTGCCTAGATTTTGTCTGTAATAATTTGTTTATCTTTTAAGACATGGTATGGGACATGTTACTTTAAGTTAATTGGTAATGATAATTGTTATGGAAACTTCTGGACAATCTGTTTCGCTCAGTGCCATACCCCGATGTTTCCGCCATCGGTTGGGGTGTGACAGATGGGTATCAGAGCTATAACTATAGGGAATTAGGCAAGACTCGACCTAGTCCGGGTCGATGTCTTAGAGACCTAGTATATAGTTAGGAACCAACATACCAACTCATGCATATCTAGTAGGGACTATGTGTGAGCATACTTGCTATTTCTCGCTATTCTCGCCTATGCCGCACTATCTCTACACTCAGATTTTCGATTATGAATAAACGAATAATTGAGAATAGGTGTGAAAACCGCAAACTCTTGACTAAATTGCTTGTTCAACCCGCATTTCACTTGTAAACACAAGAATTTGCGTCGAATCAGGAGTGAAATCCATACTTTGACGCGTAATTCTTCTTTATTTCATCAAAAACAGGAACGACATTGTTAAGCCAGGGGTGAAACCATAACCTTGACAATTTGTTCTGACTTTTATCTGGTTTCACAAAACTCTCACCAAAGTCACGACGGACTCCAACGACCTGAAGTCACGGCATGACTAACGGGATGTGTGCCCAACGCCCAAGAATCGAGGCAGGAGCACAGTCCTGAAGGTCAAAATGTGTACAACAAGTCCTTGTGAATAATTGAACTACTTTGGATAGTCAATGTCTAATAGCCACATACGATCTATTTCTCGATTTTTATGTGTTTTCGATTTTGAGCCCGCAACTGCTGACTCTGATGATTCGTCAATTTTATGTGATTTATGTGGTTTATGTTACTTATAGCATTTTGAGGTACTACTGGTTTCGATATAACGCCTTTTTCTTCCGCTAATCACACAACACACTACACATAACTGACAAATCGCTATCACATGGGGGAACGACTTTACACCATATTGTTTGCCATGCTATTATACGCTTATACAGTTATACTATACTACCCGCTATGTTATTCGCGATCGCTATTCTCGAACGCCCGCGAACTGTGAATGATAGGTTTCTGTAATCTAACTGCCTCTTGTGATTACATGATTATGTGCTTCTGTGCCCTACGTGCTTATGTGCCTCTGTGCTTATGAATCTGTGATTATGTGATACATGATTCATTGTGTTCCTGAGCTTTAGTAGTAGTAGGATTGTGAGGTGAGATTCGAATATGTCATGTTGAGTCCTGTGACGATGTCTATTACATACAATGTCGTCATCTGGATCTCGCACTACCCGAGACGCTCGCCGAAAGCAAGCAGACAAACGCCTTGCTGCCATGATCACTAAGCAAATGGCAATGGTTGTACCCCAAGTTTTCAGTGAGATATACGAAAATACGAGCAAATCATCTGAGGAATCCCGAACTGAGACTCCCAAAGCTACTTTCAGCTTCAAACAATTCTAGGCATGTGGACCGAAATAGTTCACAGGAGAAGAGGGCCCTACAGCTTTGTTTCAATGGTTTGACTCCATCGAGGTCACACTGCGACAGAGCGGTTGCCCAGATGACCTACGCACTCTCAACGCAAGTGGCGTCTTCCAGTCCCGTGCTTTAGACTGGTGGACGGCTGAGAGGAACAAACATGGGAATGATGCAGCCTACGATCTGTCATGGGACGAGCTCAAGGAAATCATGCTATAAGAATTTTTCCCTCCTCATGAACGCCAAAAGTTAGAAGATGAATTCTGGCACATAAAGCAGAAGGATGGTGAAAACGCTGCACTCATTGCTCGCTTCAAGCAGCTCAACATTTTCTGTCCTGATCAAGTCAAGACTCCGGAGATCGCAATCAAGAAGTATATCCGAGCCCTGCCTGACTGTGTTGCAGATTTCGTGCAAGCGGCCAAGACTACAACGATTGAAGAGACTTACCTACTGGCCGCTGAAATCAACGACAAGCGGGTCAAGGCTGGTGTCTGGGATAAAACTTCGAAGCCCCTGCATCAAGTCACCGCCACACCAACTGCTGAAACAGCCGCCGCTCATTCGTCAAAGTCCTCACGCCGCAAGAAGAAGAACAATAACAGCAGCTCCAGCAACAAGAACTATGCTGTCACTACCACTGATGCTCCACTTCAAGCCGTACCGGCCCAGCAGCAGCCTCATCACCGACCAGCACCAGTTACTTATGCATCGCCAGCAAAGCGCGCATACACATGCCCCCACCCGGCTTGCCCGACGTGCTCTTATCATCACCCGGTCGCTTGTCGTTTCTGCGCTCACTGCAACCTGTACGGCCACTTCACTGTCAACTGCCGTACTGGTCCCCGTCAAGCCCCAGCTCAAGCCACTGCTCATCAAGCTCTGCTCCCAGCCCCACAAGTCCAACAAGCGGCTCCGGCACCTACGATCAACGCCAGAGTCTACTTCACATGTGGTGATCCCAACCACTTTGCGAACATGTGCCCGAACAGGGTAGTGAAACAAGAGCCCCAGCAGCAGCAGCTTCACCAGCAACAACAGCAGCAGCAACAACATGCCACACGCGCCAGAACCTTCAACATCAATGTGCGCCAAGCCCAGGCTGACAACAACATGGTCAATGGTACGTTCCTTGTGAATGGTATTTATGCATCGTGTTTGTTTGATACTGGAGCCGATAATTGCTTCGTGTCGTTCGAATTTGAGTAGCTCCTTAGTCGTAAGCCCTCCCATCTCCCCTCGACGTTCGATGTTGAAGTCGCCACTGGAAGAACTGTCGCCGTTAACTCTGTTCTTCGTGATTGTACTCTCGAGCTCAACAATCACATCTTCCCAATGGACCTTATTCCGATGCAACTCGGAAGTTTTGACATCATAGTAGGCATGGACTTTCTTCGCAAAAACCATGCTGAAGTTGTGTGCTTTGATAAGATGATTCGATTCTCGCTCGCGAATGGTGATTTATTATGTGTTTATGGCGAAACTGCTTTGAAAGGTCTCAAGCTCGTGTCATGTGTCCAACTAGCAAGTATCTCCGCAAGCAATACAAAGCTTTCTTGGCCAACATTGTAGTAGCGGAAAAGGAAAAGAAAGAGAAGAAGGAAGTGAAAGACGTTCCTGTTGTTCGAGAATTCCCTAATGTTTTTCCTGAAGATCTTCCCGGTCTACCGCCAAGTCGTGATATCGACTTTCGTATCGACCTCATTCCTGGAGCCAACCCCGTTGCTAAAGCTCCTTATCGACTCGCACCGTCAGAAATGCGTGAACTCTCAAACCAACTTTAGGAATTACTTGAGAAAGGCTTCATTCGCCCGAGCACCTCTCCTTGGGGCGCGCCAGTCCTTTTCGTTAAAAAGAAGGATGGGTCATTCAGGATATGCATCGACTACCGGGAATTGAATAAGTTAACTATCAAGAACCGCTATCCCCTGCCTCGCATCGATGATTTGTTTGACCAGCTACAAGGCGCTACGTGATTCTCGAAGATCGATCTACGCTCAGGCTATCACCAACTACGCATTTAGGAGGAGGATATACCCAAAACCACGTTTCACACTCGATACGGCCACTACGAATTCGTTGTTATGGCTTTTGGTTTAACCAACGCACCAGCGGTTTTCATGGATCTGATGAATCGCGTGTGTAAATCATATCTCGACCGTTTTGTCATCATGTTCATCGACGATGTATTGATCTATCCCAAGTCGAAAGCCGAACATGTGCAACATCTACGTTTGGTTCTCGAGCTACTACAGGGGAATCGACTCTATGCCAAGTTCTCCAAGTGTGAATTTTGGCTGGAGGAAGTTCAGTTTCTGGGTCACATCATAAATAGTCAAGGTATTCACGTCGATCCCGCGAAGATTGAAGCCGTTAAGAGTTGGATTACACCTAAGAACCCGTCTGAAGTCCGTTCTTTTCTCGGACTAGCGGGCTAATATCGACGATTTATCGAAGGATTCTCAAATATCGATGTGCCACTTTCCGCACTCACGCATAAAGACAAGCCTTTTGTTTGGGGAACGGGACAAGAGTCTGCTTTCCGAACACTCAAAGCTATGCTTTGCAATGTTCCTGTTCTCACATTGCCCGAATCTACACCAACGAGATCATTTGTAATCATAGGACGCCTCGCGGCATCATCTCTGACCGTGATGCTCGGTTTACCTCGCGACTGTGGGAAACTGTCACACCCCGATATTTCCACATATTATCGGTGGGCCCGGCGGGGAGTATCCTGACGTAGTTGATATCATCATAGTCAATACACACAATATAATAGCACAGCAGAAGGCTTGGTGAATAAACTATTACAAACCATAATGTCTGAGTGTTCGAGTGACAGAATATACAGACTGGAATGTAATAAGATCCACAGGCGGATCATAAATAATTACAAAGAAACAAAATAACAGACTTCAGGTATCTACGGATTTGCAAGATCCTCTTATGACACCTAATAGCTCCAGCCTATTACGAGAGGTACCTGTCAAATCAGTCTTTAAGAAAATACGTCAGTTTACACTAGTAAATACAATTAACTGACTCTTTTGGAAAACATTTATGAAAATTGATTTAAGTGCACATGGCACAAATCTTTTATAACTTGGGACAATTATTTAAATATAATCTTGTATACAGATTTACATGTTTGTCTTACAATTGGGGCCGGTTGGAAGCCGATCGTGATTAACCGACTCACCACTTATAGAACCCACAAAGAAGTTATCCCCAACATGTGGGTTTATATTTTAGCATTTGCATCTGTCAGATGCCTACACCCCGTGCATAGGTCGTGGCCATTTTCAAATGAAATGAGCCGAGGATATCCAGGACACGGTCGTATTAACCCCCAATGCTTATGTTATCAAACAAGACAGATTAAAACGGGTTATGTAAATTTATTAATCACAATCCGATTAAATGATTTCATACCCGACCAAGTGGTATTATTATAATACCTATCCCAAGCCCGTATAAGGGAAAAAAAGTTAAAAGTATTTACCTGATGCTAGCAGTAAAATCCTAAAGCTTTTTGAAGGCACCTTCTACCGGAAGCTATTTAATCTGTATAGAAGGTTTATTAAACTATTAGGATGCTAATGGGTCTTTAATTTAGTCAAGGACTTAGACCGGTTAGCTAGAAGGAAACCTTACGGTTCTAAACGCTCGATTAAGCGGAGACCGGAATAGAATGTGGTTTAGACCCGACAAGCTTGGATACTTGTATAATATGGGTAAACCAAACACATTCTGGAAATTGAGGATTTAATGATAAGGTTTGACCTGTTTCGGCTATTTTATGTAAACTAGTCACATAAGCCAATCCGAACGCGTAAACGCGTAACGGGTAACTAAATAAATTATATACATGTCTTAATCATTATTATGCTCAAAATATGTTAATACATCAGTAAGATGTTAACATATATGCCCAAAAAGTAATTTAAACCAAAATAAATCCCATAAGGGTATTTTGGTAATTTTAATGTCCATAAAAGAGTTTAAATGTGAAACTGAGTTTTAGGTCTGATTTAATTAGTAAAAATATGTATTTTTATAAGTTATATCAGTAGGGTAGTTTATATGTGTGAAAATTTTCTTATATAATTCAACTATGCACCATAGGGGCATTTTGGTAATTTCACATAGGCTTTAAAGGTCAAAATAGACTTCTGAGTTTCAAAACTTTGGTTTACTGTATAATTACATAAATTAGCTTAAAACATCAGTGGGTAATAATTTTTATATGCCAAATATAGTTTTAACTCCAACTATGTGCTAAAAACGCTTAAAAATCGGTTTTAAGGGATATTTGGGTCAAAATATGAAATCTGAGTTTTTGATCAGTTTATAAGGTTCAAAATACTTTATTTATCATGTAGAATCAGTAGCAAAAGGTTTGGCCTTAAAAAGTTATGTAAAACTCATTTTATGCATGAAAAGGGTAAAACTGACAATTACCGAATTCAAGCTATAATCCTATGTTATGCTCAGCCTAAAAATAAATAAAAATCTTCAAAAATCCCAAAATATTATTTTACATCAGTAGGTAAAAAGTTTGATATAAAAAATCGGGTTTAGATAGGCTTTATACTAATTACGCCATTTAAATAATAAAAAGCTCCTTAATTACGCTATTGAGCATAACTCCTATTCTAGACCTCAAATTGATGTCAAATTTTCGGGACATGTCTAAATATCAGTAGCAAAGGTGTTAGTCCATTCACATTGCTAAAAATCTCAGTTGTGTGTAAAAAGGGTGTTTATGGCATTATTAAGCATAATTACGATCAAGTGCATATAATTCAAACCACTAAGCACCATGCAATATAACTCCAGAGGGTTATACTACTAAGTAATGTGGTCCTAATGGAGGCTTAAAACATGGGAGAATTAAGCTTAAACGGGTTAGAACTGAAAGTCAAAGCAAAAGTCAAGCTTTTGCGACTTTCGGTTATAAACTGACCTTAGACTATTAAATGTCGGGTTAGGACTGATGAAACATGTTTTAATATTAATTACCAAGTCATTAGAATGTTAAAATATAATTTAGAACCTCTGGTTTATTAATTTTAATCATTTTCAAACATTCTGTCCAGTTTGACTTTTTGTCAAACTACTTTGACCCGACAATTGATCAGTCAAACGAGATAATTAGGAGGTGACCTTTTAGGGGTAAATCACCAACCTTAATATGGTCTTATAACCACTTTCAATTTGATCAGTGGTTAGACCATATGTGATTAATCTGAAAGTCAAACCTAAATTACTATATGTTTGATTTTAGGAAAATAAACTAATTAAAACAATTAAGCAAGTAATTAGAGGCTTACTACAAGTCCTAGCTGTCTTTTCTACACTTCAAATCCTTCTTCTTGTCCTTAGCAAGCTCCAGGAGTAGTAGAATGGAAGATGGTTGCAAATGTGCTTATGAGCACAATAGCAAGTCCCTTTATATAATGAATTGCAAGATCATGGATCACTTCCAGGTGTAATGGGACATCCTAGGATCACCCTAGGTGTCCTAGTTGATGAATTAAACCGACTTCTAGCTCCTTAGGTCGTTACAAACTAGGCTAAGGCGGTGGAACAGCCAAAACCCGCACCTGGCACATTTTTACTGATCTGGCACTCTGAGGCGGGCCGTGTAAGCCATAGGGGGGGGGGGGGGGCTTACGCGGGCCGCGTGGACCGTCTGAACTGGTAAAACAAGTTTCATTGTTGGCCGTTTTAGTCCCTGATTGTTTTTAACCCTTTTTAACTTATTTGTTGACATTTGGGGCCCTTGCAGTTAGTTTGCTGAGGCTCAAGGATGAAAGAACGAACTTCGTTAGGCTCGGGTTCGTTAAATATCACTATAAAAACAAGTTTCATCAAGTTGACACTTTTAGCCCAAAGTCTTGAAAACATGCTTAACGATATCGAAACCACGTGAAATTTATACCACTTATTCTTGAGAGTATATTTGAATATTTCAAAGCCTCGGTTTCATTAAAAGGTCACTCTGAGGTCAGAATTGACATATTGACACTTTTAACCCTTGTAGTTTTATAATCTTCCGATGATTTTCACAAACGGCTTCTTACAACCAATCAAACACTCGTTTAAGAATATATTTATCACGTATGGTCATTCAGAGGCTCTAGTTTGGCATGTTGACACTTATAGTCCTTCTGCAAGCATAGTTTCACTGTTTGTCAATTTTAGTCCCTCAAACTCAATCTTTCGCATATTTAGAGTTTAGGACACGTGTCTATACATCATTGGACACGTTTTTACGTGGTGTTACATCCTCACCCACTCAAAAGAAATCTCGACCCCGAGATTTACTAGAACAAGTGAGGGTATTTCTGTCTCATAGTGGACTCGACTTCCCACGTATATTCGGAACCTCTACGAGCATCCCATTTGACCTTTACTATAGGCACATGCTTTCTTCGGAGCTTTTTAACCTGTCGATCTTCGATCGATATAGGTCTTTCAACAAATCTCAAGCTTTCATCGATATGCACGTCTTTATGAGACATGGCTAGTGATTCATCAGCTAGACACTTTTTGAGATTACAGATGTGGAACACATTATGAATTCCACTTAGCTCCTCAGGCAAGTTTAGCTTATAAGCTACACTGCCGACACATTCAATAATCTCGAATGGTCCAATATATCTAGGGCTTAACTTGCCCTTTTTACCAAAACGCATCACACCCTTCCAGGGTGATACTTTCAGTAGAACTTTATCGCCTATCTCAAACTTTAGAGGTTTTCGTCTCTTGTCAACATAACTTTTCTGCCTATCCCTGGCAGCTTTCAGGCGATCACGAATCTGGACAATCTTGTCCGTTGTTTCAAGGACTATATCAGGTCCTGATAACTGAGCTTCCCCTACTTCTGCCCAACAGACAGGTGTTCTGCATTTCCTACCATATAATGCCTCAAAAGGCACAGCCTGAATGCTTGTATGGTAGCTATTATTATAGGAGAACTCGATCAATTGCAGGTGGTCATCCCAGCTACCACCTAAATCAATAACACATGTACGAAGCATGTCTTCCAAATTTTGAATTGTACGCTCACTCTGTCCATCCGTTTGAGGATGGTAAGCAGTACTAAAATTCAAATGCATGCCCAAAGATTGTTGGAAACTTTTCCAAAAATGAGAGGTGTATCTAGTATCTCTATCAGAGATAATAGATACCGGTACGCCATGAAGAGCTACAATCTTGTCTACGTACAACTGGGCTAACTTGTCAGAACTATGGGTCTCCTTGATGGGCAAGAAATGTGCTGACTTCATCAGTCTATCAACTATTACCCATATGGTATCATTTCCATGCCTTGTTTTAGGTAACTTGGTTATGAAACCCATGGTCACCATCTCCCACTTCCACGTAGGGAGTTCTGGTTGTTGAAGCAGACCTGATGGTTTTTGATGTTCAGCTTTATTCTGAGCACATGTCAGGCACTTAGCTACATGTGTGGCAATAGATTTCTTCAAACCTATCCACCAATAATTTGCCTTCAAATCTTGATACATTTTGTCACCTCCAGGGTGAACTGAGTACTTGGAGTTGTGGGCTTCCTGGAGGATTATATCTCTAAGTCCTCCCTGAATAGGAACCCAAATTCTTCCATTCATTCTAAGGATTCCATCCTTGCCAGGTGCTAACTATTCAGCAGTTACACCTAGCTTTTCATTTGGAAGGTTTACTTCCAGAACAACATCTTTCTGTGCAGTTAATAGTCTTTCATTCAGACTATTCTTCAATTCAATGCTCTTAGCATTGATCCTGATTGGCTTAATTCTTTCCTTTTGGCTTAGAGGATCTGCGACTACGTTCTCTTTACCTGGATGGTAGCGTATCTCGCAATCATAGCCATTTAGTGTTTCCATCCAACGGCGTTGTCTCATATTGAGCTCTTTTTGACTGAACAAATGTTGCAGACTTTTGTGATCCGAGTAGATCACACATTTAGTTCCATATAAATAATGTCTCCACAATTTAAGTGCGAATACAACAACACCCAATTCCAAATAATGGGTGGTGTAATTCTTTTCATGCACCTTCAGTTGTCTTGATGCATAGGCAATCACCTTGTCACGCTGCATAAGTACACACCCCATGCCGGTGTGTGAAGCATCACAATATACGAAAATTTCTTCAATCCCTTCGGGTAAGGTTAACACTGGAGCATTGCTCAACTTTTGCTTAAGAATCTCAAAAGATTCTTGTTGCTTGGGACCCCAATCAAATTTCACATTCTTACGGGTCAGAGAAGTTAATGGTGCAGCTATCCTCGAGAAGTTCTCAATGAATCTTCTATAATATCCAGCTAAACCTAGAAAGCTGCGTATCTCTGTAGGTATATTTGGTGCTTCCCAATTCATAATGGCTTCTATTTTGGCGGGATCAACTTGGATACCTCGCTCACTAACAACATGTCCAAGAAATTGGACTTCGCGAAGCGAGAACTCGCATTTGGAGAATTTAGCATACAACTTCTCCTGTTGAAGCAATCCTAAGATACCTCGAAGGTGCTTCTCATGATCAACTTGGCTACGAGAGTAGATAAGTATGTCGTCTATAAAGACAATGATAAACTTATCTAAATACGGCTTGCAGACTCTATTCACGAGGTCCATGAATGCCGCTGGCGCATTAGTGAGCCCAAATGGCATCACTAAAAATTCAAAATGTCCATACCTCGTTCTGAATGCCGTCTTATGCACATCTTCAATTCTTACTTTAAGTTGATGATACCCAGATCTCAAATCAATCTTTGAGAAATAGCTCGCCCCTTGGAGCTGATCAAATAAATCATCGATCCTGGGTAAAGGATAACGATTCTTGATCGTTACTTTATTCAATTCATGATAATCAATGCATAAGCGCATTGATCCGTCCTTTATTTTCACAAACAGTATTGGAGCTCCCCAAGGCGAAGAGCTGGGTTGAATGAAACCTTTATCCAGTAAGTCATCCAATTGATTTCTAAGCTCTTTCATTTCTGTAGGCGCTAGACGATAAGGAGCTCATGCTATAGGTGCTGATCCTGGGAGAATGTCTATCCTGAACTCTACTTGCCTCTCAAGAGGTAATCCAGGTAATTCATCAGGAAAAACATCAGGATATTCAGAGATAACTGGAATGTCTTCAATTTTAGGCTTCGGGTTATTCACAGTCACTTGTGCCATGTAAATGACACATCCACTTTTCAAACATTGCGATACTTTGAGAATAGTCACGTTGCTAGGCAATCCATAATGTGTGTCTCCTTGAATAGTGACAGATTCACCAGAAGGGGTTTTGATAATAACTAGCTTTTTGTCGCAGGCAATTTGGGCTTGGTTATGCGACAACCAATCCATGCCTAAAACTATATCAAACCTAGCCAATTTCATTGGCAAGAGGGACATCGGGATAGAATGATTCTTAATGGATAGAGAGCATCCATCAAGAAGAGTTGAAGCTGTTTCTAAGGTACCATCGGAAAGTTCTACCTCATATTTTATGTGTAGAGTCTTAATAGGCAGATTCAATAACTTACAGAACTTATGGTCTACAAAAGACTTATCGGCACCGGAATCAAATAAGACTCTAGCATAATTATTATTGATGAGGAAGGTACCTGTTATGACGTTATCGTCGTTCACTGCTTCCCTCGCGTTCATCTGGAAAACCCTTGTGTTGGGTTTCTTTGCCTCCTTGGGCTTCTTAGCATTCTTGGGGCAATTGGTTTTGATGTGCCCCTTTTCATTGCAATCGTAACAGGTTTCATCCTTAATATTCCGGCACTCTACAGATTTGTGTCCTTTCTTTTTACAGATCCCACATGGTTTGGCCTGTGGGTCTTGGTTGCATTTCCCAAAATGCCTTTTGTTGCAAGTCTTACACCTGGGCTTGTCATTCGACTGCCCCTTTTTAGACCCATAGTTCCCTTTGCTCTTTTTATTTGACTGAGGAGACTTGTCTTCCTCTCTTTTCCTCTTCCCTTCATCGTTACTCTTCTTTGCCCTACTCCTCATAACATCCAAAGTGAGTGTGACAACCCTCACAAAACCAGGTATCCGTACAATTAATTAATATTTAATTAATGCTTAATTACTGTGCTTGCTTACAATTGTGGTTAAACTGTTTCTTGATTTCTGATACATACATACTCATGCATCACATTTTATACTGTCACTCTATTATTTACACACAAACATTAGTGACAACTTTGATGCACAAAAGCACAGTTAGCACACTAAACGGATAACCCAGTAAACATGCTGACATTACCAGCACCTAAACAGACATTGTTCTGAGGCCAGTATGAGCCGGGAGTAGATTACTACACTAGTAGGGAGTGTAGGGAGGTGAGAATCATTAAACTGCGTCACTAGGTGATAGTTATAGTGCCCGGAAGTGCCTAAAACATACTTTAATCACAAAATTCTGCACTTTAAACAAAAATTCAGCATTTAACATAACTAGTAAAGTGCAAAAACTTGGTAGAATAATTCTAGACACTTTCCAAAGTGTTGGTAATTTATGGTGTCACTAAAAATAATATTAAAGACACTTTAAAGCTTATTTGACACTTTAACAGATCAATATCCAACCGAACAACCGGATTTTACCCGGAACATAAAAATATTGCCAAATACATTGTTTCTGCTTTTCTGAGCTAGTTAGGGTCCCCGAACACCCTAACACCCTTTATATTAGTTAACACACTAATAACCAAACTAAAATCGTAACTAAGACTAACTAGATAATTATCATTCCATTACATCCCAACCATACCCCCCCTCAAAATCACGGTCACAAGGGGTGACCCACCCCTTGTCCTCCTTTGATTATTTTAATTGTTGTTGTTTGATATCTAGTAGACATATTGTATGCTGGATAATAAGTAAATGGGATTATAAGTAAACATGAGGGTTAAGAGCTTCATTTCACAATCACCAACTCAACTCTTGCTCTCTCTTTCCCTCTTGTCCGTCCGCCACCACCACACCACCATACCGCCACCATCAAGCCTCCTACAAGCAAACCATACATACCCAAGGGTGTTAAAGATCATACAATCAAGCTCGGTGCTTTCGGAAGTGCAAGGACCTCTCTAGATTTCTTTTATCCACCTCATTTACATCTTGTTTCTTCCCTAGCCTTGAGCTAGTAGTAAGTGCCTCTAAACATCATCTTGATCTTGTTTATGGTGGTTAATAAGTGATTTAATGGTTGAAAGTTAAGAACACTAAAGAACATAACATAAAGTCTTGTACATAAGTGATTAATGGTAGATAAAGAGAAGATACATGTGTAAATCTTATGAATCTTGTATGATTGTGATTATTTGATGTTGTTTGTTACTAAGAGTGGGATGGATCATCATCTAACCATACTAGATCATGTTCAAGAACATGAACTAGTAGTATGTTAGAGTTAGTTATGAAAGATGATGAAACTTTCCATCCATGAGACATGAACTTGAGTAAATAAATTTTTTCTTGTAAAATAAGACTCTAAACATGTAGATCTAAAGATCTACAAGTGTTTTTTCAGAAGAACCAAGTGAAAGATGCAAGATTTGTTAAAACCCGGACCTTACATAAACTAAAAGCATTGTAGTGAATAAACAAGTGTGTAAACACTTGTGTCACAAGAAAAATTTAACAAGAAATATTTTTGGTAAATCATGACTAGAAGTTGTGAAACTTCAAGATCTTTAAAAATAAAGTTTTTAAGAAACTATTTTTATTTTTAAAGATAACAAGATCTATTAAATATGTTAGAAAGTTACTACATATTTTTACAAAACATTCAAGTTCATGAGTTTATGATTATTCATATTTTGTCTAGTTTGATGAATAAATATTTTATATTGTTGATTGATGATCGTTGATTGAAATTTTGAAAAGAAAATGATACGCTTGTAAGCGTGGACACCTCCAGTTACAGAGGAAACTCTGGCGAAATTTTTCCAGAAATATAACACTTAGAAATATTTTTCTAAACAAATGTTTACAAAATATGTTTACAAATGTTTACGAAATTTTTCAAAATAAACTTCGCCATGATTTTTATTTCAAAAATTACAAAGTATCGGAGGTGGATTTTCGTAAATAAAACTTGGTAAATATATATTTAGAATATATATTTCATAATAAAACGCTTGTGTGATTATGTGATTATTTTGTGAACTACATATATTATTTTTAGGGCAAAAATAATATAACTGGAGTATATTATGAAATCACGACTCCAAAATAATACTAACGCTATCACAAATAAATATTTAAGTTATAATAAGTATCGTAATATAACGCGAACTTTAAAAATGTAACTTATGTATTTTTCGGAAAATACTGTTAAATGGGTATTTTGATAAAGTATTATTTTGGAAATGTTATGAAGTAAAATATAATATTTTTGGGAAAAATATGTATATTTTGGAGTTAGAATATTTTAGACAAGTGATTAAAATATATTTTTCAAGTGAGACTTAAAAATATATTTTCGGAAATATAATGTATACATGTATTAAAACCCCCATCCTTGGGAAGGAATACACTTATAAAATAAACAAGAAGTGTGATTACGGAATAGTTACCTAACTATTTCTCCAACAAAACGTTAAACCTTAAGCCAAGGCACGGCCATCCGTCTAATAGGAATTAGTACGTGTAGGTCGTCACGCAGCAGGTTGATTTGGGATTGACTATTTCGAGACGCACTTCAGTGAGTTCATGTCCCCCTTTTCTACTAACTGTTTTCAGTTTTTATACTTCGGGGGTGGAATACATGTTACAATAATTACGGATACTTTTATACATGGTATGGGTCATTAGCGGTAGATCTATCTGGGTGTAGCGAGCCCAACTCCAGGCCCACTGTACGGACCTCGGGGTGACTTTGAGCCCGACGTATAAATCTGCTAGGTTTGAGTCTTCCTACAGCACTTCACACATATCATTGGATTTGCAATCCAATGGTGATCTCTTTTTCCTTATTTGCTACATACCAGGGATTTTTCATACATACAAACATATTACAAAGGTTTACATACTCACTTTTACATGAAATCGCTCAACTTTTTGTTGATTTTTCAACTTACATGTATTTCAGGAAATTAGAGGATCTGGCTAGGTATGCGATGTCGTCAAGCTGCGTAAGAATAATGGTGTCATCTGAGTTTAGGAATTGTGATCTTTGCCTGGACGGGTCACGAGTCTTAAATTGTGTTTTTATTCATTTCTTTTGGTTGTGTTTGTGAACAAGTTTTAATTATGTCATGGTTGTAAGTGTCGACTTTTAAAAACAATGTTGTCGTGTTTACTTTTAAAACTTACCTAATGGATGAACATCATGGTTTTATTTTCATATAGCATGGTTATGATATGTGCTATGGTATTAAGAAGTCACACCAAAATAAACCCACGCTTCCGCAAAGCCAGGGTGTGACAGCTTGGTATCAGAGCATCGATCATAGCGAACTTGGATTCCTTCTCGAGTCTAGACTCTGATCACTAGGGCTCTCAGGAAAACATTTTTACATTGCATACACTAAAACGTCCAGATCAAATATACGAAACGTTTTTACAAACAAAAGGGCACAATACACTTTTTCAAGATTTATAGTTCAGCCCTAGAGACTGAGGGAGTTCAGTCTTAGAGGCTGAGGGAGTCCAGTCGGAGAGACTGGGGGAGTTGGTCTTAGAGACCAGGGAGTTGGTCTTAGAGACCAAGGAGTTGGTATTAGAGACCAGGGAATTAGTATGAGAGGCTAGGAAGTTCAGTCAGAGAGACTGGGTAGGATAGTCTAAGGAAGACTAGGATGATTACTTGTTTGCTTATTGGTAACTAACATGTTTATTTGATTATATGTTGATTATTTGTGCATATGTGTGATTGTGTTATAGATATCATGCCATCCTCATCAGACACGGGAGTTTCAGATACCTTAGATCCTATGGCAGTTGTTTCAGATGATGAGGTTCCATCTGAGCGAGAGGTGTATACCTCTGATACCACCAGCACCGATGACGACGATTTCCAGCCGTTTACGCTACCCGACGTTGGAGCCGAGCCTGCTGATGGCCTTTCTGTCGGGGACTTACCACTTGCGGTGATCCCTGCTCCTATACCGCTTGCTGCTTATCCGATGGTAGATATGCCACTTGTTGATGTTTCTGACGACGATGTCTATCTATTTGAGGAGGACCCACCTGAGGCTGACCATGAGGGCGGGGCCCCTATTGTTGCTGATGTCATTCTACCCATTGCCGATGCCCCTGCAGAGGAGGCACCTGCTGATTCACCTGTCCCAGATTCCTTTGAGTCTGTGGCGTCCGCATCTTTGCACACTCTGGGAGTGCAACATCACCCTTATGACGCCGACCCAGACATGGCGTTATCAGCTGCACCTGCTCCCACACACGACTTCGAGTTTGATCACGATATTGATGATGATTTAGACCCCATCTTTCCCCCTGGTTTTGATCCTGACCAGGATATTGAGTTCATTCACCTAGACCAGCCCCTAGAGGAGCCTGTAGCCCCTATCGATCCTTTGTTTGATGATCCCGCTGACTTTGATATGGATTTAGTTGACCTGGAGCCTGTCATGGCCCCTGAGCCAGCCGTCGCTCCTAATCTTGCATTAGAGCATGACCCTGTTCATGACGACGCACGCGCTGTTGCCCCTTTTGTTGATGATGTACCTATTGCCGATCATCCTGTTGTTGCTCCACCGTTGGTGGATGATCATGTTGCTGACGCTGCTGTTGACGCTCCACTCTTGATAGTTGATCCTGTTGTTGCACCCTTTCCTGATCATATGCCGGTACTGCTTGACCGTGCACCTTTTGCCGCTTATGTGGATCCACGTTATGCCGACACCCACAATGGGTGGATTGACGACGATGACGATTACCCACCACACGTGGTACCCGTCACACCTGTTTCGGCACACACTGATATTCCCTTGATTCCCCCACTCACCACAGATGCTCACCGCACAGATCTCCCGATCACCTATCTCCAGGACATCCCTCCACTACGTCCTGGGGAGGGTTCATCACGACAGCCGTTTGGTCATACACCTTTCATGGCAGGAGGCAGCCAGTTCATACCCCAGATTTCTCGTCCTACTTTTGTTCCTCCTGTGCTGCCATCATCCTTACCATTTACGTCACAGTTTTCTTCTGTTGCACCACCCACTGCACCATCGAGCGAGCCATTTTATGGACTACGCCCCCTATCATGCCACTGTCTGACCCATACCACCCGTACCATGTTGGGTCTTCTACCAAGGACATCCTCGTTTCTTTGATGGTATAGCAGGACGCATTGACGCATCGTATTCAGGTTTTGGAGTCAGCTCCACACCCACCTTGTCATTGTCGATCCCCATCTGCAGCACCGCACCCTCCACGTCCACTGTCCCCCGATTCTGCCGCTCGCTTTTGGACTCCTGAGCAGCAGATAGCATACTTGTTGCGTGCTTATCGCGCTATGGAGGAGGACTGCTTACATATGCGTCGCTTACTCTATTCTCATTTTCCTCCTCCTCCGCCGCCATCAGCATAGCCATATTTTTGGTCTTACGCATGTAGACTTTTGGTGAGAGGACCGCGATTGTGCAGACTATACAGCTTTTTGGAAGACCGCATTTTGATGACATGACTTTTGATGTTTAGCTAGATTGGGCAAGGGCGATGTGACCCTTAGCCATTTGTGATGTACGATACAGATACAAAACTTGTAAACATTATTGTGGTCTCAATTTATGATAGCGCAATCGCAGTATTCTCATTATATGTGATGTTGGATTGATTGCATACATTTTATAACATGTGATGCTATATGCTTGGTTAAATTGTAACATGAGATGTTATGTGTTTGAATGATATTACGTACGTATGTTGTTTACTTACTATGACCTGACCAACACGATCATCTTTTAGAAGATGCCTCCAAGACATGAGATACGTATGCCTACCAGCGAGGTAGAACTCCAAGGAATCATTGCTACCGCCATAGCGCAGTATGCAGCCTCATAAGGAGGAACCAGCGGGAGCAATTCGAACAATAACAGCAATAACAATCCACCCCATGGTAATGTTAAGTCGTTTGAGACGTATTACAATACATTTGGATAATTATAGCACGTCCGCTAATACCATTTGTATATTCTAACGTATGTGCAGGGTGCACCTACAAGCAGTTTCTCGACTGCAAGCCTGTGAATTTCAACGGCACCGGAGGTGCTGTTGAGTTCGTGAGGTGGGCTGAGAAAACAGACTCTGTCTTAAGAATGAGCAAATGCGCTCCCGATCAACAAGTGACTTACATCTCAGGGCTGTTTCTGGATGGAGCCCTATCGTGGTGGAACTTACAAGTGCAGACTTTAGGAGAAGCTCCTGCTTACGTGTTGACATGGGCTGAGTTAAAAGAGTTAATGCGAAGGAAGTATCGCTCTCGTGCTGAGATACAAAGGTTAGAGACTGAGTTCTGGCATTTAAGGATGGATGGTCCCAAGATTGCAGAATATGTTCAAAGATTTCATGATTTATCTCACGTAGTACCGTACATGGTCACACCAGAGTTTAAACGTGTTGAGAGGTTCATCTGGGGATTGGCTCCCCAAATAATGAGTATGGTTACCACGTCCAAACCTGCCACGATCACGGAAGCGATCGATCTTAGTGTGGCGCTTACTGAGGAGGCCATTCGGTTGAACAAGTTTCCAAATGTTGAACCAAAGAAGAAAGAAACACATGCTGAGTCGTCGGGAGAAAACAAGCGAAAATTTTCCAATTTCAAGCAAGGAGCCAGCCATGTAAGTAAGAAGGGCGAGCCAAGCACACCGGCTAGAGCTGCAACCAGTGCTGAAAACAAAGGAAAAGGTTATATGGGCACACTGCCCAAGTGTAACACATGCCAGCGCCATCATACTGGCCGGTGCGGACCAAAGACATGTGAAGCTTGTGGGAAAATTGGCCACTTGAAGGATACTTGCTGGGTTAGTGCTGGCCAGGGTGGCCAAAGGGGTTTCAATAACAACAACCGTGGTGGTAATAGGAACCGTCCACAAGGGAATAATGGCGGAAATGGAAACCGTGGGAACGTTGCGAATCAAGCTGGTAAAGGAAATCGCAACCAAAACAACACTCAAGCTGGGAACGGAAATGGCCAGGGGCCAGGATGCTTTAATTGTGGAGAAGTTGGGCACTTTAAGAAGGAATGCCCGAAACTGAATCAAGCCCGTGGGAGAGTATTCAACATCGGTGCAAGAGAAGCGCGCCAGGATCCCAACGTTGTCACTGGTATGTTCCCGATAAACCAACATTTTGCATCTGTTCTGTTTGATACTGGCGCCGATTATAGTTTCGTGTCATTAGAAGTTAAGAATATACTTGGATTGACCACTAGTAAGTTAGATGTTCCGTACTCGATTGAATTGGCAAATGGGAAACTAGTTGAAACGGGTGAAGTTATAAGAGGATGCGTGATAGAATTGGGAGGACACGAATTTACGCTAGACCTGCTACCTGTCGAGTTGGGAAGCTTTGATGTGGTAGTGGGAATGGATTGGTTGTCCAGCAACAAGGCCGAGATTGTTTGCCATGAGAAGACCATCCGTATCCCTGTGACAAATGAAGAAACCATCGTAGTGCACGGAGAGAAGCTTGATACGCCGCTGAGAATCATTAGCTGTCTGAAAGCTAGAAAGTGTTTGCAGAAGGGATGTGTTTCCTACTTGGCACACATCGTGGACAAGGAAGCTGCTGAACCGAAGATCGAAGACATTCCAGTCGTCAAGGAATATCCGGAAGTCTTTCCAGAGGACTTGCCAGGGTTACCGCCTCAAAGGCAAGTTGAGTTCCACATTGACTTGGTTCCAGGCGCCGCGCCTGTAGCCAAGGCACCCTACAGACTTGCGCCTTCGGAGATGCAGGAGTTGTCAACACAACTCCAGGAGCTTTTGGACAAAGGATTCATCAGACCAAGCTTCTCACCTTGGGGAGCTCCGGTTCTGTTTGTTAAAAAGAAGGATGGTAGTTTCCGTATGTGTATAGACTACCGTGAGCTTAATAAGTTGACTATCAAGAACAGATATCCCTTGCCGAGAATCGATGATCTACTTGATCAGCTGCAAGGTTCAAGCTTTTATTCAAAGATCGATCTTCGATCTGGATACCATCAACTAAGAATACAAGAGGAAAGTATCCCGAAGACGGCCTTTAGGACTCGTTATGGACATTACGAGTTCCTAGTTATGCCGTTTGGGCTGACAAACGCACCTGCAGTTTTCATGGACCTAATGAACCGAGTCTGCAAGCCGTACTTGGAAAAGTTTGTGATCGTGTTTATCGACGACATTCTGATTTACTCGAAGACAAAGGACGATCACGAACAGCACTTAAGAGCTATTCTAGAGCTACTTAAGAAGGAGAAGTTGTACGTTAAGTTCTCGAAGTGTGAGTTCTGGCTACGCGGAGTCCAGTTTCTTGGACATGTGGTAAATGGAAATGGAATTCATGTTGATCCCACAAAGATCGAGGCGATCAAGGATTGGGAGACCCCAAAGACGCCAACCGAGATTCGACAGTTCTTGGGTTTGGCTGGTTATTATCGAAGATTCATTGAGGATTTTTCTAAAATCGCTCAACCCCTGACCGCGCTCACACAGAAAGACAAAAAGTTTGATTGGAGTGACAAACAAGAAGAAGCGTTTCAGTTATTGAAGAACAAACTTTGTGACGCACCGATCTTATCGCTACCCGAAGGAACGGATGACTTCGTGGTGTATTGTGACACCTCGCGTCAAGGTTTGGGTTGCATGCTGATGCAACGCCAGATGGTTATAGCTTATGCGTCGCGCCAGTTGAAGATTCACGAGAGGAATTATACCACGCACGACTTGGAATTAGGCGCGGTGGTATTTGCATTGAAGATCTGGCAACATTATTTGTATGGTACGCGATGTACAATCTTCACTGACCACAAAAGCCTGCAGCACATATTCAACCAGAAAGAGCTTAATATGAGGCAGAGACGCTGGGTAGAACTGTTGAATGATTATGATTGCGAGATCAAGTACCACCCAGGGAAAGCGAATGTGGTCGCTGATGCCCTGAGTCGAAAGGAAAGAATTAAGCCCATAAGGGTTAGGGCTCTGGAGATGATTGTCCAGACAGACATCTCTTTGCGCATTCGCGCCGCGCAGAGAGAAGCTTTGAAGGAAAGGAATATTATAGATGAGTATCTCCGTGGGATGGAGAAGCAGTTGGTACCAAACGAGGAAGGGACTTTATGTTTCATGAGACGAATATGGGTTCCCCTATTTGGTGGATTAAGGAAGGTTATTTTTGATGAAGCTCACAAATCACGGTACTCTATCCACCCAGGAGCGGATAAGATGTACCAAGATCTTAAGGATTATTATTGGTGGCCTAGGATGAAAGGTGATGTTACTGTTTATATTAGCAAGTGTTTAACGTGCGCCAAGGTGAAAGCTGAATACCAGAAGCCTTCAGGACTTCTGCAACAACCTGAGATTCCCAAGTGGAAATGGGAACAGATTTCAATGGATTTCATAACGAAGTTGCCAAGAACGCCAAAGGGTCATGACACTATTTGGGTAATAGTGGACCGGTTAACAAAATATGCGCACTTCTTACCCATCAAAGAGAAAGACAACATGAGTAAACTTGCGAAAATATACATGAGAGAGATTGTTGCACGTCATGGAGTGCCTCTCTCGATTATCTCTGATAGAGATGGGAGATTTGTATCAAGGATTTGGCAATCCTTCCAAGAAGCTTTTGGCTCACAATTGAATCTGAGCACTGCGTTTCATCCGCAAACTGATGGACAAAGTGAACGAACTATTCAGACATTGGAGGATATGCTGAGAGCATGTGTAATGGATCTAGGTGGTAGCTGGGATAATCATTTACCATTGGTTGAATTCTCGTACAACAACAGCTACCACACAAGCATTAGAGCCGCGCCATTTGAAGCGCTTTACGGACGCAAATGTCGATCACCCTTATGCTGGGCTGATGCAGGTGATAGACAACTTGTTGGTCCCGAGATAGTCCAAGAGACGACGGACAAGATTGCACAGATTCGAAAGCGCATCGAGGCGGCTCGCGACCGACAGAAAGCCTATGCAAACCGAAGAAAGAAACCTTTAGAGTTTCAAGTTGGGGATATGGTTTTATTGAAGGTTTCACCCTGGAAGGGTGTAGCATGCTTTGGAAAGCGTGGGAAGCTGAATCCGCGTTACATTGGCCCTTTCAGAATCCTGCAAAGGATTGGGCTTGTAGCCTACAAATTGGACCTACCTGCTGAAATCAATGGTGTTCACGATACATTCCATGTATCGAATTTTAAAAAGAGTCCAACACAAGAGACAGTGATCATTCCTGCTGACGAAGTTCATATCGACGACACACTCCACTTTACCGAAGAACCCGTCGAGGTTACGGATTGGAAAGTTAACAAAACACGCAGGAGTAGTGTCAAGCTCGTCAAAGTACGATAGAATACAAGACATGGGCCTGAATTCACGTGGGAATGCGAGGATCGTATGAAAGAGAAATACCCCCATTTATTTCCTAAGACCCCTGCAACTAGAAGCAGAGCCTAAAATTTCGGGACGAAATTTCTTTAACGGGGGGAGAATGTGACAACCCTCACAAAACCAGGTATCCGTACAATTAGTTAATATTTAATTAACGCTTAATTATTGTGCTTGCTTACAATTGTGGTTAAACTATTTCTTGATTTCTGATACATACATACTCATGCATCACATTTTATACTGTCACTCTATTATTTACACACAAACATTAGTGACAACTTTGATGCACAAAAGCACAGTTAGCACACTAAACGGATAACCCAGTAAACATGCTGACATTACCAGCACCTAAACAGACATTGTTCTGAGGCCAGTATGAGCCGGGAGTAGATTACTACACTAGTAGGGAGTGTAGGGAGGTGAGAATCATTAAACTGCGTCACTAGGTAATAGTTATAGTGCCCGGAAGTGCCTAAAACATACTTTAATCACAAAATTCTGCACTTTAAACAAAAATTCAGCATTTAACATAACTAGTAAAGTGCAAAAACTTGGTAGAATAATTCTAGACACTTTCCAAAGTGTTGGTAATTTATGGTGTCACTAAAAATAATATTAAAGACACTTTAAAGCTTATTTGACACTTTAACGGATCAATATCCAACCGAACAACCGGACTTTACCCGGAACATAAAAATACTGCCAAATACATTGTTTCTGCTTTTCTGAGCTAGTTAGGGTCCCCGAACACCCTAACACCCTTTATATTAGATAACACACTAATAACCAAACTAAAATCCTAACTAAGACTAACTAGATAATTATCATTCCATTACATCCCAACCATACCCCCCCTCAAAATGACGGTCATAAGGGGTGACCCACCCCTTGTCCTCCTTTGATTATTTTAATTGTTGTTGTTTGATATCTAGTAGACATATTGTATGCTGGATAATAAGTAAATGGGATTATAAGTAAACATGAGGGTTAAGAGCTTCATTTCACAATCACCAACTCAACTCTTGCTCTCTCTTTCCCTCTTGTCCGTCCGCCACCACCACACCACCATACCGCCACAATCAAGCCTCCTACAAGCAAACCATACATACCCAAGGGTGTTAAAGATCATACAATCAAGCTCGGTGCTTTCGGAAGTGCAAGGACCTCTCTAGATTTCTTTTATCCACCTCATTTACATCTTGTTTCTTCCCTAGCCTTGAGCTAGTAGTAAGTGCCTCTAAACATCATCTTGATCTTGTTTATGGTGGTTAATAAGTGATTTAATGGTTGAAAGTTAAGAACACTAAAGAACATAACATAAAGTCTTGTACATAAGTGATTAATGGTGGATAAAGAGAAGATACATGTGTAAATCTTATGAATCTTGTATGATTGTGATTATTTGATGTTGTTTGTTACTAAGAGTGGGATGGATCATCATCTAACCATACTAGATCATGTTCAAGAACATGAACTAGTAGTATGTTAGAGTTAGTTATGAAAGATGATGAAACTTTCCATCCATGAGACATGAACTTGAGTAAATAAAATTTTTCTTGTAAAATAAGACTCTAAACATGTAGATCTAAAGATCTACACGTGGTTTTTCGGAAGAACCAAGTGAAAGATGTAAGATTTGTTAAAACCCGGACCTTACATAAACTAAAAGCATTTTAGTGAATAAACAAGTGTGTAAACACTTGTGTCACAAGAAAAATTTAACAAGAAATATTTTTGGTAAATCATGAGTAGAAGTTGTGAAACTTCAAGATCTTTAAAAATATAGTTTTTAAGAAACTAATTTTATTTTTAAAGATAACAAGATCTATTAAACATGTTAGAAAGTTACTACATATTTTTACAAAACATTCAAGTTCATGAGTTTATGATTATTCATATTTTGTCTAGTTTGATGAATAAATATTTTATATTGTTGATTGATGATCGTTGATTGAAATTTTGAAAAGAAAATGATACGCTTGTAAGCGTGGACACCTCCAGTTACAGAGGAAACTCTGGCGAAATTTTTCCAGAAATATAACACCTAGAAATATTTTTCTAAACAAATGTTTACAAAATATATTTTTAACTTGGTTTTCAAAATAAACTTCGCCATGATTTTTATTTCAAAAATTACAAAGTATCGGAGGTGGATTGTCGTAAATAAAACTTGTTAAATATATATTTAGAATATATATTTCATAATAAAACGCTTGTGTGATTATGTAATTATTTTGTGAACTACATATATTATTTTTAGGGCAAAAATAATATAACTGGAGTATATTATGAAATCACGACTCCAAAATAATACTAACGCTATCACAAATAAATATTTAAGTTATAATAAGTATCGTAATATAACGCGAACTTTAAAAATGTAACTTATGTATTTTCGGAAAATACTCTTAAATGGGTATTTTGATAAAGTATTATTTTGGAAATGTTATGAAGTAAAATATAATATTTTTGGGAAAAATATGTATATTTTGAAGTTAGAATATTTTAGACAACTGATTAAAATATATTTTTCAAGTGAGACTTAAAAATATATTTTCGGAAATATAACGTATACATGTATTAAAACCCCCATCCTTGGGAAGGAATACACTTATAAAATAAACAAGAAGTGTGATTACGGAATAGTTACCTAACTATTTCTCCAACAAAACGTTAAACCTTAAGCCAAGGCACGACCATCCATCTAATAGGAATTAGTACGTGTAGGTCGTCACGCAGCAGGTTGATTTGGGATTGACTATTTCGAGACGCACTTCAGTGAGTTCATGTCCCTCTTTTCTCTTAACTGTTTTCAGTTTTTATACTTCGGGGGTGGAATACATGTTACTATAATTACGGATACTTTTATACATGGTATGGTTAGCTTAAGGAGGATTTACTACATAGATCATATGAGTGGGTAGGCTGGAACTAGAGGCCATTAATCCTCATTGTAGGACCGAGGGTCATTAGCGGTAGATCTATCTGGGTGTAGCGAGCCCAACTCCAGGCCCACTGTACGGACCTCGAAGTGACTTTGAGCCCGACGCATAAATCTGCTAGGTTTGAGTCTTCCTACAGCACTTCACACATATCATTGGATTTGCAACCCAATGGTGATCTCTTTTTCCTTATTTGCTACATACCAGGGATTTTTCATACATACAAACATATTACAAAGGTTTACATACTCACTTTTACATGAACTCGCTCAACTTTTTGTTGATTTTTCAACTTACATGTATTTCAGGAAATTAGAGGATCTGGCAAGGTATGCGATGTCGTCAAGCTGCGTAAGAATAATGGTGTCATCCGAGTTTAGGAATTGTTATCTTTTCCTGGACGGGTCACGAGTCTTAAACTGTGTTTTTATTCATGTCTTTTGGTTGTGTTTGTGAACAAGTTTTAATTATGTCATGGTTGTAAGTGTCGACTTTTAAAAACAATGTTGTCGTGTTTACTTTTAAAACTTACCTAATGGATGAACATCATGGTTTTATTTTCATATAACATGGTTATGATATGTTCTATGGTATTAAGAAGTCACACCAAAATAAACCCACGCTTCCGCAAAGCCAGGGTGTGACAGTGAGGGACAAAGATAGATCCACAGCAGATCTATAAGTGGTTGGCTTAGAGGCCTTAACATTCCCTTTTACCTCAGGAGCCAAACCACCGATGAAACGCGCAATGCGTTTAGGTTCAGGAGTGACTAAATATGGTACTAGCCTCGACATTGAATTGAAGCTAGTCAAATAAGATCTACAATCCAGATCCTTCATCACTAAGGTGAGGAAATCAGTCTCTATCCGCTCGACTTCATGCTGAGGGCAATAGGTTTCCTTAACCAAATCAACAAACTTGTTCCATGACAGATTGTACAAAGGAACCTTCCCGGTGGCTTGCACTAATGCTTTCGACCAAGTGAGGGCATCGCCCTTAAAGGATTGAGACACAAACTTTACTATATCCTCCTTAGCACATCCGTTAATGTCTATCACAGTCTCCATCTCGTCCAACCATTTCATACAATCAATCGCTCCCTTTTCTCCCGTAAAATCTCTTGGTTTACAGTAGACAAAATACTTGTAGGTACAACCCTTGGTGTACCTGGGAGTCGGTTCAAGGACAATCTGCCTCTTGGGCTCACTACCCTGATTAGATGAGTGCTGAGACTCACTTTTCCTATGAGTATTAGGTTGAGAATGGGATTGTGAAAGACTTCTGGACTGAACATTGCTCGGTTCCTTAAATATCTTGTCTACTGCTTGGGCAACTACAGTATCGATCATTGCTTGCAGTTCAGCATTTGTAAGATTTGCTCTTGCTTCATTATTGTTTTCTCCTCGAGGGTGGCTATTAGCCTCATCAGATCCAGCCATTTTCGAGTACTATATCAAATAATAATGATATTTAAATTATATAGTATTTCATCGCATTGATGATCAAATGGTCATGGTATTATTAAGCCATATAGACCATTTTAATAAATTAATCAAATCAATAGAATATAATATTCTCTTATATCGATTAGACAGGGGAAATTATAATTCACAACTGTCAATGTCTTAAAGGACATTTTATTTAACATTAGGCTCGTCTCGAAGGACAGTTAGATAACTCAGAAAGCTTGTCTCAGAGACGATTAAAATATATAATCATTGATCTCTTGGATCAGTGACCTTGTAAGGGTCTAACAAAGTTCATCGCCTTTTTTACAAGAAGTTTATAAGTATTACTATCATTGTCATTATTACACCTTTGCTTGTAAGCATACATCTCTAATGGATGTTGTGGTGTATACATCATATTGATGTTTATTAGCCATGATTCATGTTGATCATATAGGCTAAAAAATAGTGCTCGGAAAGTCTAAGTACATTAGGAATATGGTGTGGTTTCTCGTACCGCGCAGCCAGGAATGTTAACATATTTTCAGATGTTAACAGGGATTTATTTTCTTAAAAAGGTTGTACCATCATAGCCATTTAGTATTTTGGCTAGGTTATACCTCTAAGAATTTCTTTGGCAGATCAATAAAATTGAAATAATAAAATTTGATGTTATAAATAAATACATATTAAAATAAAAAATAACTTCATTAAACCATGAAACGAGTACAACACTGCCCTGAACGGGACTTAAAACAACATGAACTGCCGACGCAGGAGCTACAGAAACAAAAGTAAGTCCACGCAGGGACTTGGTACATAAAAACAAAATAATGTCCTCGCAGGGACTTATTGAATTACAACATGAAACAACAATCTCCTACTTCTTCTTGCCCTTAAAAAGGTTCATAAGACCTTTGACAAAACCATTGTGCTTCTTCTTAGTTTCATGGGCTTCATGTTCAACCCGGTCTAACCTCTGTAAAATTTCTTGAGTTTGATCCTGATGGTGAGGAGGAGGTTGATGGTATGGTGGGTATTAGTATCCCTGCACCGAATATCCAGTGGGGTAAACATGAGGGTAAGAAGTAGGATCAAGTGCATTGTATTGAGCAGCTGTAAGGTATGGGTCATGGTTTCCATAGTCTGATGGGTATCCTAATGGATCATACCCAGATGAACCCGAGTATGTCGGGATCGGGTTGTCAAAACCCAACGGTGGCTGCAGTGGTGCATGAGAAACTGGTGGAGGGTTGACTTCCAGCAGCGTGTGTGATGATCTACCCAACTGAGGGTCCTCTGGAATAGGAGGGTAAGAGCTTGAGCCATGAGGAGATGCAAACCGTGGGCCTCCACGTAGAGGCATTCTAGCATTTCTCCTCCGCCTTGGCGGCTCGGGAGGCTGTTGAGGTGGTTCCTCAACTGGTAAGGGTGGTGGGGTAACAGCTCGAAGTTGTGGTTCATCCAAGGGAGGTTGGACTGGGGAGTTATGGTATGAAGGGGTAAAGACCCAATCATACTGAGCCATCCTCTCTTGAAATAAGTCGGGCCCACGGTACGGTGATCCCTGAAATGGGGAACCGCTTGAGATGCTAATTGGGTGGCCTGGTGTTCCTGTTTGCAATTCCGGGTCTGGGTCGTTGTCCATCTCCATTTCCTGAGAAAAGTGATCCTCAGGCCCCAAAGGGTTGTAGCCCAAAAAGTTGTTAACATAATCATTTGGATTAAATTGTGCGGGAGAGTAAGTAGAATCTGAGTGATGAAAAGGATGGGATTGAAAGGAGTGATGTGATTGGTTTGAGTGATGAGTTCCCTGCGAATGATGGGAATGTTGGGGTTCGATAGGAATGGGCAACCCAAAGTAATGAGGGTCAGATGGTGAGGATCCCAGCGAGACAGAATGTCTTGCTGGTTCGAAGCTATGGCTCTAATTATCCCTTGAGTCAGAGCCAGAAAGTGAATCGGATGGTGTACGTCTGTGGGAGGGTCCCGCGATGCTAGACGGTCCTCCACGCATTGGTCCTTTGCCTTTTCCTCTTACTCTTGGTGGCATTCTTCCAAGTGGTAATCTATCAAAACAAGTAACTATAATAAAACAATAAAATGAAGGTTAAGAGTAAAATCCTAGGTCGTATGCCTAGACTCGAGAGTCTAAGGAATGTGCTTATTGTGTCATTGAGATTAAACACAAAAGGTTAGTGTTTAATTCACTCAATGTTGGCTCTGATACCAACCTGTCACACCCCAATATTTCCACATATTACTGGTGGGCCCGGCGGGGAGTATCGTGACGTAGTTGAAATCATCATAGTCAATACACACAATATAATATCATCATAGTCAATACACACAATATAATAGCTCCAGCCTAATACGAGAGGTACCTGTCAAATAAGTCTTTAAGAAAATACGTCAGTTTACACTGGTAAATACAATTAACTGATTCCTTTTGAAAACATTTATGAAAATTGATTTAAGTGCACATGGCACAAATCTTTTATAACTTGGGACAATTATTTAAATATAATCTTGTATACATATTTACATGTTTGTCTTACAATTGGGGCCGGTTGGAAGCCGGTCGTGATTAACCGACTCACCACTTATAGAACCCACAAAAGAGTTATCCCCAACATGTGGGTTTATATTTTAGCATTTGCATCTGTCAGGTGTATGCCTACACCCCGTGCATAGGTCATGGCCATTTTCAAATGAAATGAGCCGAGGATATCCAGGACACGGTCGTATTAACCCCCAATGCTTATGTTATCAAACAAGACAGATTAAAACGGGTTATGTAAGTTTATTAATCATAATCCGATTAAATGATTTCATACCCGACCAAGTGGTATTATTATAATACCATATCCCAAGCCCGTATAAGGGAAAATAAGTTAAAAGTATTTACCTGATGCTAGCAGTAAAATCCTAAAGCTTTTTGAAGGAACCTTCTACTGGAAGCTATTTAATCTGTATAGAAGGTTTATTAACCTATTAGGATGCTAACGGGTCTTTAATTTAGTCAAGGACTTAGACCGGCTAGCTAGAAGGAAACCTTATGGTTCTAAACGCTCGATTAAGCGAAGACCGGAATAGAATGTGGTTTAGACCCGACAAGCTCGGATACTTGTATAATATGGCTAAACCAAACACATTCTGGAAATTGAGGATTTAATGATAAGGTTTGACACGTTTCGGCTATTTTATGTAAACTAGTCACATAAGCCGATCCGAACGCGTAAACGCGTAACGGGTAACTAAATAAATTATATATAGGTCTTAATCATTATTATGCTCAAAATATGTTAATACATCAGTAAGATGTTAACATATATGCCCAAAAAGTAATTTAAACCAAAATAAATCCCATAAGGGTATTTTGGTAATTTTAATGTCCATAAAAGAGTTTAAATGTGAAACTGAGTTTCAGGTCTGATTTAATTAGTAAAAATATGTATTTTTATAAGTTATATCAGTAGGGTATTTTATATGTGTGAAATTTATCTTATATAATTCAACTATGCACCATAGGGTCATTTTGGTAATTTCACATAGGCTTTAAAGGTCAAAATAGACTTCTGAGTTTAAAAACTTTGGTTTACTGTATAATTATATAAATTAGCTTAAAACATCAGTGGGTAATAATTTTTATATGCCAAATATAGTTTTAACTCCAACTATGTGCTAAAAAAGCTTAAAAATCGGTTTTAAGGGATATTTGGGTCAAAACATGAAATCTGAGTTTTTGATCAGTTTATAAGGTTCAAAATACTTTATTTATCATGTAGAATCAGTAGCAAAAGGTTTGGCATTAAAAAGTTATGTAAAACTCATTTTATGCATGAAAAGGGTAAAACTGACAATTACCGAATTCAAGCTATAATCCTATGTTATGCTCAGCCTAAAAATAAATAAAAATCTTCAAAAATCCCAAAATATTATTTTACATCAGTAGGTAAAAAGTTTGATATCAAAAATCGGGTTTAGATAGGCTTTATACTAATTACGCCATTTAAATAATAAAAAGCTCATTAATTACGCTATTGAGCATAACTCCTATTCTAGACCTCAAATTGATGTCAAATTATCGGGACATGTCTAAATATCAGTAGAAAAGGTGTTAATCTATTCACATTGCTAAAAATCTCAGTTGTGTGTAAAAAGGGCGTTTATGGCATTATTAAGCATAATTACGATCAAGTGCATATAATTCAAACCACTAGGCACCATGCAATATAACTCCAGAGGGTTATACTACTAAGTAATGTGGTCCTAATGGAGGCTTAAAACATTGGAGAATTAAGCTTAAATGGGTCAGAACTGAAAGTCAAAGCAAAAGTCAAGCTTTTGCAACTTTCGGTTATAAACTAACCTTAGACTATTAATTGCCCGGTTAGGACTGATGAAACATGTTTTAATATTAATTACCAAGTCATTAGAATGTTAAAATATAATTTAGAACCTCTGGTTTATTAATTTTAATCATTTTCAAACATTCTGTCTAGTTTGACTTTTTTTTCAAACTACTTTGACCTGATAATTGACCGGTCAAACGAGATAATTAGGAGGTGACCTTTTAGGGGTAAATCACCTACCTTAATATGGTCTTATAACCACTTTCAATTTGATCAGTGGTTAGACCATATGTGATTAATCTGAAAGTCAAACCTAAATTATTATATGTTTGACTATTAGGAAAATAAACTAATTAAAACAATTAAGCAAGTAATTAGAGGCTTACTACAAGTCCTAGCTGTCTTTTCTACACTTCAAATCCTTCTTCTTGTCCTTAGCAAGCTCCAGGAGTAGTAGAATGGAAGATGGTTGCAAATGTGCTTATGAACACAATAACAAGTCCCTTTATATAATGAATTGCAAGATCATGGATCATTTTGACATGCTATCGTGGTACACGTAAATTTAATCCAAATAACAACTAATAGATAGTGGTAAATGGTTATCGAACTCAGGGAGTATGTGGAAAATGTGTTGATGTTATAGCTTTGCAATTTAACTACAATTAACCTAATTTGCAGAAATTAAAGATCAATGATTTGGATTGTGGTTTTAGAAAACTAAATTATTAATTACTTACTAATCAAGATTGGATTTTTAATTCAGATTATGAGAACAATGATCATCTTAGGATTCGGTTTCTTTTAACACTTGTGCGAAATTCCAACTAGAAAGAGTTACATAGACATAACTCGTGTATAAACAATTGTTGTGATAAAAGGGAAGAAAGTACTCGGATTATATGAATGCAAGGTTGTTTCCCGATGACCAATCAATCAATATCCAACCCTAACCCTTCCCGTGATATCTCGATTGCCAACGGCACCAAGAACGTACGAATTATACTAGAATTGCAATACAAATTAACAAGCTACAATCAATTACTCATACACCATGATAATCAAAGTAAAGACAATGTTATCATTCTAGAAATAAGGAACAAACACACAAGAGTTTAAGAAAACCTTCACCTAAGATGATCACCACAAGTTTAGTCGGACATTGTTCGGTTGATCATCATAACTTCAAAAGTCAAGTTCATATGAATCAAAAACAAGAACCAAATGTTTAGAATTGTTTAGAACAAGGTAGAACCAGCCAAAATCTCCCCCAATGTCCAGAGAAAACGTCCAATGATGAGATAATGTGAAAGGACACCACAAAACTGCTTTAATGAGGCAGTTACAAGTTTTCCATCATCTCCACCGTAACTTACGGTACCCACCGTAAGTAACGGTGGACCAAAAAGTGTTATTGTGAATTGAGCCTGTGGTACGGTGGATTTGGGCAACATCAGGGTCTACCGTAATTTACGGTACCCACCGTAAATTACGGTGGAGCCCTGCACTTTTTGTTTCTTTCCTTCTTTCCTTCCACGCATGCTCCGTTCCACCACTACAAAAAAAGTGACAATCTGAGACTAACCTACCAGGGACTAACAAATCAGTTTCGGATACGTAACATTAGGGACTGATTTTTCAGTTACTAGTTATATTGGGGACTGATTTTTATACGACTAATGTTGGTGACTAATAATCAGTCGCTAATATTTTTCCATCTCATATGAAACTAAATTTCAGTGACAAATATGTCAAGGTGATACAAGGTTTTGGAGGAAACCATTTTTGTGACTGAATTTCAGTCCCAAGTAGATTCCATTTGTAATGCAAAATGGCATAAATATATTAGCAACTGATCTTCAGTCTCTAATACGTGGGGAACTTATTAAAGACTAAAAACCAGTTCTTAATATTCCCAAAAGTATATGTAATTAGGGATAGATATTCAGTCTTTAACGCCTTTTATTAGCCAATTCTTGTTAATGGTAATTTGGGTCATGTATGATCACTTAGACCATTATTAGTCAAAAAGGACCGATGATGGTTAATTAGGGTCATTATTGACCAATTATAGTCAATAATTATCAATTAGAGACATTGGTGATTTTTTTAGCGTCGTTGATACTGATCAATGACGATTAAACATGGTAAATGAGAGTCATAGATAGACATAAGTCGTCCATTACGGCTGTTAAGACCTCATACGACTCGTTAACAAGCGTATCACCTAATCTGTCCCATTAGTCGACAATACTCAAAATTATTCAATGAGAATCTAACATAAACATAAACCAATTGAACATTATAATCGGTAACACATATACATACTTGGTTAAATATAGACATGATTTTAAAACATAAATATATTTGTCATATAACATTTATAATTTAATTTACTTTATTTATTTATACAAATTACTTATATAAGTTTTAGTTTTAGTTTTTTTTATAAAGTTATATCGACACCAAATTATTTTTCTTTTTTAGCTTTTTTGGAAAAAAACGAACTTTTAGTTTAACTTTCCTTTCAAATTTCATTTCCCTCCAAGCGCCAAATAAAATTCACCCCTCATCCTCCTCAAAAGATTTTGAATTCCCTCCCATACTCAAATAAAATTCACCCCTATCCCTCTACTAAAGTTTTTGGTTTTCCCTCCCATTCTCAAATCTAATCTGACCATCATCGACTCTCACCCCCTTCTCATTTAGAAAATTAGGGTTTGTGAGAGCAATATGAGAAGCCGTATGTGAAGAATATGACGTGTTTGTGCATCTATCTTCAGGTCCCAATCCCTAAACCTAACATTCTGATCGTTCGATTCAAATCCACGGAACCTAATGTCTAGGAACCGATTGAAGCTTAGAAAATCAGTTCTCGAAATTGGAAGGAAAACGAAGTGTTGCCAGGTTGAATAATCAAAAGATGCAGATTTAGGTGACAAACAATTAATGTTCTCACGATGAAGGTATTAAGATAAAAAGAAATCACAGCCTCCTCTGCCCTTTACAATATTCAAATTGTGATATTCTGTTAGTTGTGATAATCTATTGTTCTTCTAGTTTTGTGTTGATGTTTGTTTCAAAATTTTGTTTTTGATGGGTTAATTTTGATAGACTTGTGCAGCAATAGTCTACGCAGTATGCAACGTGTGTAAAACATAGTATTGATCAGTCCATTGTTAGTGCTTCTATCTAACTTTTTTATTCAGCTATTGGGGCGACAACGTTTCACGGCGATGTTTTCTTATTTCATGACATTGAAAATGGAGGTTTGTTTTACTTATCTTTTTAATTAGATTTATTTATAATTCTGTTCCACATGAGTATATGACAAATTCTTAAAGAAACAGTTTTTAATATATTTTGTTGGTATTTCACTTGTTAGGATGAACCAAGTTTTAACCTTTTTTGGTTTTTAGATCGTGTTGGTGTTACCACTTCCGTTGTTCATCTTTAAGGTAAATAAGTTATAAATAAGCTTTCTCATGAAATAATAGTAACATCAGTTTATTTAGTTAAGATTATAACAAATAACACTAGGGGTGCGAACGAGTTTTCCATGTTCAATTTGTGAATGCTCAATTTGAGCTAGTTATTGATGTGATATTGAATCTTAGATGACACTAGGGGTGCGAACGAGCTTGAGCTTGTTTAATTCATGAAAGCTTGAGCTCAAGCTTGGATTGACTCAAGCTTTGTTATTAAATCTGGAGTTTGGCTCATTAATATTTATTAAATGTAAACATTATTTATGTATATGTTAGTTTTTTTTTCATAAATTTTCAAATAGCAATTTTAGTTATTTAAATATATGTATATACATATAATATATTAATTAAATGTTATATAAATATTGGGTTCGTTTAGGCTCGTGAGTCGGCTCGAGCTTGTTGAAGCCATACTCGTTTTTGTTTTGAGTTTTTTTTTTTATTTTTTGAGCCAAGCTTGAGTATTTTGTGAGTAGCTCGGCTTGTTTGCACCCCTAGATGACACTATTGGATTCCGTTATATTTATATACCTCAGCTACATTGGGATCCCATTTATTATATTTATATAACTTAGTTGTGGTGACAAATTACTAAACACCATTTCAACCACTAGAATACTAAGCAAATACCAACCATTTAAAATGTTGAAATGCATAACCAAATCACATTTATTTAGTAGCCCTCATATGTTGGGACAAGAACCTTCACTAACTCAACGGAGAATTAGTAAGGATGAAATATAGAAGTGTGAACTGACCAACATAAATTGTAGTTCGGAGCACAAAGGCATGATTTTTCTTTCTAAAAAGTGCCTTCATTCTAAACGGACTAACATGCTAAATTACAAATCTTAGTAATTTTAATTACAGGAGTAATATTTTCTTATTAATTTAACTCAGTGAACCTCTTATAAGAATTTCTACACATATTATTTGACCAGCAGTCAGGATTAAACCATCTTTTGGTTTGCTTTGGTGTTTGGTTTATGCACCTTGTGGATGTTTATTTTTTGGGAAATCTTTGTATAGAAATTGAACTCTTAGTCATGAGGTACTGACTTGTTTTGTAGCCTTGAAGGGCATTAACTTGGATGTCCTTACATTAGCTACAAATGAAAGGTTTTCAACAAACAAATTTAATGTGTATTATTTTGTGTTTTGTAATGTAGTGGGCTACCAGCTATGGATGAACTTGGATTGAGATCCATTCCCAATTTGCATAGTATATCGGCACTTGTTTCCTTATCATCAAGGTATATGGATTTTAATATTGCATTCTATTGATTATTTAGTTAGATACCCAGGTCTATGAGGTACCCCATGAGTCTATGTTTGTCTTTAAATGTGTTGACAAGAGTTCAGCAAGCCATTTGATATGTTATAATCATTGTTTGACAGGTTGGGCGGGCAGAGGTGTATGAAACTTAGATAGAGGGTTGTACAAGGCAAAGACCAAGGCTACAATCTTGTTCTAGAATTCAAGGGAGCAATTTTGGTGTTGAAAAGATCAAAGTAACTCGTCTTGAGAGTTGTGGACCTTGCAACGGGTCTTGTGCCAAACCTAGGACCAGCGTGTCTGAATCCGCAACATGTGGTGGTCAAAGTCAAGTTGTATCTTTATCTCTATTTATCCGGTTTTAGTTCCTTGTATTTGTAGAGTTTGTACATTTTTGTAAATTGATATGAATTTATTGAATAGGATTTGTAAATCTATTTATCATCAAATTTGTGACATATTGGGTCCTTGGTTTGTTTTGTAGTGAAACATGTTTTATATTAAAACTAGTTTCTTGTCTCTAGAAACCATACCTGGGACTAAATTGGTATGGTATTTGAGATTAATTTTTAGTCCCTAAAAGAAACATATTAAAAACTAAAGTGACGTGGTATCACGGACTGATGATCAGTTTCTGAAACATCTTATTAGGGGTTGAATTCACATGAAATCAGAAACTTAATGAAGAGCTTTAAGGACAAAATAAACATAGTTTAAAACTGATTATCAGTCTTTAAAAAAATGTTTTAGGGACTAAAATATCGTAGTATCAGATACTAATATTTAGTCACTAAAAATATGTATCAGGGACTGAAATGACATGGAACCAAGGAAGAAATTTAGGACTGAATTTTTTATATCAAAGACTGATTGCTAGTCTTAGTTGGTGTGGCACAATGGGGACTGATTTTTAGTTACTAAAGCCACTATCTCGGACTAGGTATCCGTCACTGACTGGGGACTGGCGAAATCAGTCCCGGATAACCATTAGGTACTGATTGGGGAGCATCAGAGACTATTTTTTCAGTCCCAATTACCCTTCTTTTTTATAGTGAACCTAAGCAGCATTTTATCCACTTTTAGCTCCCAAAACATACCTGAAACATAAGAAACTGTAGTTATCTAATTCAAGATAATTACGCGATTAAGCGAAGGATATATTCGTCTTTTAACATCATTAAGGGTTGTCCAATGGACCACCCGTCACTTCCCCACACTTAACCGTTGCTTGTCCCAAGCAACTCATCAAATCATTTTCAAAACAAGCGATCAATGTAAACCAAGCATAAACATGTAGTCCTTTTACTAACCCCTTTTTAACACCCAAAATAATGCACCCCTCGCTATGTCGCTCCTCTCGGCAACAAGTAAACACTAACAACTATGAGCTAGACACACAAAGGCTAACGGGCGGTTGCACAACTATAGGCTTGTACCTAAATCGATCCTTCTCCTAACAAGTGCCAAACATGAATGCAAATCAAAGGGGCTTTAAGGTTGTAACGTGGCTAGGTGTACGGGTAGGAAATGGAATATATATGAAGTAGCGAAAACTTAACCCGGTCTCTTTATTACACAATAAAGTAAACAAACAACTACCAACTTAACTAATATATACAAGACAACTAAACATCATTTCTTTTTCATTTTTCATTGCTTTTTCCCTTTTTTTTCTTTTTCTGTTTTTTTTTATCAAAGTAAACAATATAACATCAAATATATCTACATACTACTAAACTACTACTAACACTATAAGACCGGGTCAAGTTGGGTAAATTTTTAGGTAACTAGCTAAGGGGTAACAAACGATAGGCTTTTAGGCAAAAAAAATGGGCAACTAAATGTCCAAACCCCGCCCCTCTCGCAACCATGCTCATATATATAATTAATGAGGTCCAACCCCCCAAATCCCACACTCACGCACGCTAAGGACAAGGCTACCTAAATGCCCTTATCCTTTTCGCATTCATATCCAACTAAGGACTCAAACCGTATCAAGGCACAAGTTCTAATGCACCCCCACCCGTAGCCACTCTCATCAAAGAAAAGTATTATTTATTTACATGTGTGGTTTCAACTCTCACCAAGAACAAAGGGTATTAAGGGTTGCCGGTGCATCTTTTGGGGTTAGTCCAAGGTGTTCAAATTCTCACATTATTTCGCTTGATTTAATTTTTTTTCAAAAACTTCAAAAATTCCCCCCCATCCCCGCACTTGGGATACATTGACCCCAATTGTTTTGGTCAAAAATCACCGAAGCAATTAAGTAATCAAATTAGTTAAGTGAGGTAGTGTGCTAAAAAGTGTGTTGAAAATATGCTGGTTAAGTTGTTTGGAAAAACAGTATTCAGGATACGGCTCAGGATATTGAGCTGTATCTACGGTCAAACAATGAGCAAAAAGTAAAGGGGGTGACACGAGATATACGAGGAAAGCCCTTGATCAATCTAGATCGCCGGCATAAAACCTCGGGAGCTGACAATCACAGCTGCCTTGTTCTTCTTATTGCTTTAAACTTCAGGATACAGTGCAGGATATTGACCAGATCGCTAAGTGTTACAACTCAGTTGTGCGAAAATGAAAATTGATAGAGAACAAGTGTTAGAGTGTAGTGAGTGTTGATGTGATGTCCTATTCGATCTGGTATACCCACCTATTTATAGTAACAAATTACAAACGAAAATTCCTATAAATATGGGATGCTCCGAATATTCCATTGTAAACGTTGTAGACCGAGTAATGCGGCTTCAACGTCTTTATTTGAACGACTTGGACCGAGTCTTCCGCGAAATGATTCCTTGTGAACGTTGCTAGCTTCTAACCCACGTACCTGCACACAATCCGTTAGTGATCCTGAGGATACCATTCAGGATGTTACCAATATCCTGAATCAGCATCCTGGATGTGAACATACATCATATAACCAAGATATAATTCAAGATATTTCTCAGGATATGGGCTCAGAATTTCACCCATAACAATTGTCTCCAAAAATGTTACCGTTTAGTATCCTCACCACTAACGGTTACATTTTTCACGAAGATCGAGGTAATTAAGAGATAAGACCCATGATGTGACCGTTTGCAACTACTCAGCCTATATTTACTCATTGCACCCTATGTCTTCTCATCCCTATCTCTTTTTTAATCACTATCGATAAGGAAAAAGGTAACATTCTCTCTCTAATCTCCATCTTTATCTTCATTCTCCTTCTCCGGTCAAAAATTCAAGCGATCAAATGCCGAGACAGACGAGGTCTAGTTCCGGTGATTCAACTCCCACATTTATCCAGCAGAATCTTCTCCAAGAACCGGAGAAAGAGATATGCTCTTTTGATAGTGCTCACTTGTCAGCTCTCAAATCCTCCGGTATCTTTCTGGAAGGAACAGTATTCCGGCCGTTCGACCGGGAAATCCGGTCGGATATGGTCTCCAATGAGTGGTTGTGCTTTAGTGCCTTTCCCTTCACTTTAGGGTTACAATTCCCCTTTCCAGACTTCATCACGGAATTCTTCAACATTACCAAAATCTCCTTTAGTCAAACAATGCCAATGCTTTGGTGTGTTCTGTCTGTTCTTGACCAGATCAAGAAAAACAACATTCCTGATCTTTCCGTTCATGATCTCCCCTTAGCTTACCGGCTTAGATGCCACGGATCATGTAGATTTTTGTTTTACTCCACTTCCAGCGACCCGCTGATACTTCGTGCCACCAGGAACGAGGATAATTGGCAATCCAAGTTCTTCTTTGTAAAAAGAGACTCAATCCCTGGTGGAACAGAATATCCGGTGCAATGGTTGAAAAAGGGTAGGATTTAGGGTTTAAGGATGATCCTGCCTTTTATCCTGTTCCATATCCTGAACTGATCAACTTTATTTTTTCTTTTATTTACACAGCTGACTTTAGGAAGATTGCTCCTCCCCTTGCTGATTCAAAGAAAAGGATTGACGCCATTAGACTCCTTCCAGAGGCTGAAAGAAGTTTCAACCCATCTCCGCCATCTCCAAGTCCTCTTTCTAGTGCAAACATGTCTGGTAAGGATCCTGCAAAATATTCTGTACATACATGTCTTTATTTGAAATACTTAGGAGAAATTTTTACTCCCTGTATGCAGACTCCAGCAAGGTTCCAGTCTATCTAGACCTCGACGAACTTGACATCTATCCTACTCCAGTCATGGTCAAGAAAGAGACCCCTGCTGCCACCAGCTCCAAGCCGCTCCCAGCTCCCAAGGCTAACCCGAGGACTCGTGCTTCCACAGCAAAAAAGAGGAAAGGTCCTGAAGTCAGTGCTCCAGGCCCAGAAGGGTTCTCCTACGATGAACTCAGCTTTTCTGACTCCTTATAGCCAATGACATCCTTCCTCAACAAGGTAATATCCTGCTACATATCCTGCACATATATCCTGATAGGATATCCTGACAGGATATCCTGACAGGATATCCTGGTTAATATATTCTAACTCATACCTGAATTTAATGTGCAGGGCCTCCAGCATTTGCTCCACCTGTACAATGATGCCTGTGGTACTGTTGTACTCCACGAAGCCAGGATTAAACAGCTCGAAAGCACCGTTGCTGACCAAGGTGCCATCGCTAAAGCAAAGTCCTGGCACTACGAGGGCATGCTGAAGAAGGTCACCCAAGATGCTGAGCTCAAACTTGCCACCGTCCAAATGGATCCCGAGCAGGCCATGGTTTCGTTTCGGGAAGGAATCAAAGCCTCTGCTATCGTCTCCCTGCTGCAAGCTCGCATCAAAATGGCCTACGAGGCCAAGGAAACTGGCCTTGTATGCCCATCCTGGCCGGTTGAATCCTGGGTGGCCAAGCTGAAGGAGCTTGGAGGCAAAGCTGTGCCACTTCCTGCTGAAGCTGGTGAATCCTCAAAGTCGGTAGAGGCGGCAGACAAGGCTGGAGACAAGAAGGATTCTGGAGCGGATGCTGGGATGGATGCTGGTGAGGATGCTGCTCAGGATGCTGAAGCTGAGAAGGCAGAGAAGGTTGGAGAAGATGCCACTGTGTGATGGCATTCAGGTGGGCAATGATGGATATATGTGCCAAGGCTGGAGCCCACCTTTTTAAATTTGAATGTTGGTCTGTAATCCCCTAAACAATTTACTTTTTCCGCACTTTACTTTTCTGCACCTGAATAATTTACATTCCTACATGCTTTTTGAACTATACAATAGTTGGAGGTGGATGGGTCTCGATTTGAGATGAAACCTTCAACTGTTGGGTAAATATGTTTAAAAACTAATTGTGCTTTTGGTGGATGGATCTCAGTTTGAGATGAAACCAAAAGCACAAACTTTTGCTATGCTAATAATATAACTTTTTTTTGGCCTTACTATTGTTGTTATTAGGGCACCAATTTTACTTATGAAAACTGTTTTGTTTGAACATTCTTAAGAATATTATGGGAACACATTCTGAGAATATCCTGACAAGTATCCCAAGAGATATCCTGGTCAGGTATTGTCATATATACAACTTAGAAAACTTAAGTCTTTTGAAAAAAGGAGAGATCATACCAAAGACTCTTAGAGAGTCAATTCCAATCTTCCACCTTAGGAATGTCCCCAGTGCACACTTACAAACTTGGATCCAACCTTTGAATAGTATAATGTATGTCCCCTATGTATGATACAGAAATGCAAACGTATTCACACTTTGGCTTGAATAAATTCCAAACACCCCGAGGCAAAAACCTCGATATCCTGAAATGAATCCTTAGCATACTAGGGATAAACCCTTAATATCCTGGGGATAAACCCTGATATCCTGGGGATAAACCCTGATATCCTGGGGATAAACCCTGAGTTTCATGCGCTACAGGCGAGAGTGTATAAACTCCAAATCTTAGAAAGGTGAAAACCTTTAAACCTTAGAGAGTATGAAAATATACCTTCAGGATCCAGGATATAGCCAACAGTAACGAAATTGTCAGCCACTTTTACATGAACTGGTCCCGTTACCTTGAACTATACCTAGATAACTTGCGCTCCAGGCGAGGTGTTTAAACCCAATTCGAAAGAAAGGTGAATACCTTTAAACCTTTGAAGGGATGAAGATCCCTTAAACGTGAGAGAGGGGGCCAATCCTCTAATCTTTCGATTTATCCTGAGTGCATATCCTGGAGCTATATCCTGAAACATATGCTGCAAAACAACTGTAAACTAAGGTGGGTGTTAGCCTGGCTAACACCCCTCTGATGCTTAAGTTAGTAATGGGTTCAAGATAATACACGAATATATTTAAAAGAGATAGAATACATACCATTCTGAGATAGAAATTAAATTCTATTCTTACTTGAAATAGAGCTTTAAGTGTATTGCATTCCAGGATCTCGGTAGCATATCCCCTTCCATATTCTTGAGTCTATATGCTCCTTTCCCTGCTTCTGACTCAACTTCATATGGTCCTTCCCATTTTGGAGCTAGCTTGCCATCGGCAGGATTAGTGGTATTTTGAAAAGCCTTTCTTAGCACCCAATCACCAACTCGAAATCTCCTAGTCCTTATATTCTTGTTATATGCTATGGATATTCTTTGTTGATATGCTGCCATCCTTAGCCTTGTTGCATCCCTTTTTTCATCTATAGTATCCAAATCTTGACATAAGGCTTCAGGATTCTGTTCAGGATCCTGTAGGATAGATCTTGCAGTAGGTATCGCCATTTCCGTTGGAATCATTGCTTCTGCTCCAAATACCAAGGAAAATGGGGTTTGGCCTGTTGCATTCTTTACCGTTGTCCTATCAGCCCACAAAACAAAGGGTAATTCTTCTGCCCATCTTCCTTTTTTGGCTCCAAGTCTCTTCTTTAAGTTATTGACAATTATCTTGTTTGAGGATTCTGCTTGTCCATTCGCTTGAGGATGCACCAGAGTAGACGTGATCATTTTGATTCCCCAACTCTTGCAAAAGTCAGTAGTTCTCTTGCTTATAAACTGGGACCCATTATCACAAATGATTTCAGCTGGTACCCCAAACCTGGTCAGGATATTCCTCTTTATGAAGGATACTACTTCTTGGTCTCTAACTTGGACAAATGCTTCAGCTTCAACCCACTTAGAGAAATAATCCGTCATTGCTAGCATAAAGACTTTTCCTCCCGGAGCTCTTGGTAACTTCCCTACTATATCCATCCCCCATTTCATGAACGGCCAAGGGGATGCTACAGGATATAGTGGTTCAGCTGGTTGATGTAGTATGTTACTATGCCTTTGACATGCATCACACCTTCGAGCATATTCTGCAACATCTTTCCTCATCGTTGGCCAATAATATCCTGTCCTTAATACTTTGGAGAACAATGACCTGCCCCCAGTGTGGTTACCACAATCCCCTTCATGTATATCCTGAAGTACTTCTTTGGCTTCAAGACCCTCCAAGCACCTCAAATACGGTCCTGCAAGAGATTTCTTGTATAAAACATTATTTATAATAGTGAATCGTAATACCTTCATCCTAAATGCCTTAGGATTTTCATCTCCAGGGATATGTCCTTCCTTGAGATATCTCATGATTGGAGTCATCCAGGATTTAGGATCCTTTTCAGGATACTCTGCTCCAGGATCCTGAATACCCGCTACTTCTTTATCCTGAGGATTCGTTGCAGGATACATGATATGTAATATTGGTATTTGGGTCCCTTCTGGTATTCTGATCGATGATCCCAGGTTTGCTAAGGCATCTGCTTCAGCATTATCCTCCCTTGGTACCTGTTCAAGTGTAAAAACATCGAAATATCCTGCTAATTTTTTGAGAATATCGAGGTATTCGATTAATTTCTCACCCTTGACTGCATAGGATCCATTAAAATGATTAGTAATTAACAAGGAGTCAACATATACTTGCAAATTCTTGATACTCATATTCTTAGCCAACTCTAATCCTGCAATTAAAGCCTCATACTCTGCTTCATTATTAGTAGCAGAGAACTCACACCTAATAGCCTGGGGTAATATGTCCCCCTGTGGCGATTTTAGTAGTATTCCCAATCCTACTCCTCTTACATTAGATGTACCATCAGTATATAACGTCCAGGATCCTGAAGATTCTCCTAACTGTTGGACTTCTAGGTCTACCTCATCCTGAATGTCACTACTGAAATCAGCCACAAAGTCAGCTAAAGCCTGAGACTTTATGGCATTTCTAGGTTCATATATTAAATCATAAGCACTCAACTTCACTGACCACTTGGCCATCCTGCCTGACATCTCTGGTTTCCAAAGCACATTTTTGACAGGATAATTTGTTTTAACATGAATCCTATGTGTCTCAAAGTAATGTCTAAGCTTCGTTGATGCCATAACTAATGCTAGTATCAATTTTTCTAAATGAGAATACCTAGTTTCAGCATTTAACAAACTTTTACTAACATAATAAACATGATATTGCTGACCTTCATGATCCTTTACAAGGACGGCACTTACAGCATTCCCTGATACTGCGAGGTATAGGGATAGTGGTTCACCATTCTCAGGCTTCATCAGTAGAGGTGCAGTTGAAAGATATTGCTTCAAATCCTGCAGGGCTGCTTCATGCTTCTCACCCCATTCAAATTTCTTGTTCTTCTTCAGGATATCATAAAACTCTTTGCATTTCTCTGAGGATCTTGAAATAAATCTGTTTAATGCTGCCACTCTCCTTGTTAATCGTTGAACATCTTTCATATTTGAGGGTGATTTAATATCCAAGATGGCTTTAATCTGCTCCGGGCTCGCCTCTATTCCTCTTTTGGTCACCATATATCCTAGAAATTTTCCTGCCCCCACTCCGAAATGACACTTAGCAGGATTTAGCTTCATGTTATATTGGTCCAGGATATCAAATGCTCCTTTAATATCCTGGAGGTGATCCTGGGCTTTCTTTGATTTTACCACCATATCGTCAATGTATACCTCCATGGTGTCCCCCAGCTTGTCTTTAAACATCATATTTACCAATCTCTGGTATGTTGCACCTGCATTTTTCAAACTAAAAGGCATAGCCGTATAACAATAAATACCTGTTGGTGTCATGAAGGCAGTATCCTGCTGGTCAGAAGGTTCCATTTGAATCTGCTGAAATCCTGAGGATGCATCCATGAAGGTCATCATTTCATGCCCGGCAGTAGCATCCACCATTACATCAATGTGAGGAAGAGGAAATGGGTCTTTAGGACAAGCCTTGTTCAAGTCTGTGTAGTCTACACAGACTCTCCATTTCCCATTTTTCTTCTGTACCACAACTACGTTTGCTAGCCATCTTGGAAATTTAACTTCTCTGATCATCCTGGACTTCAACAGTCTTTCAACTTCCTCTTGGATAATCGTATTCCGCTCAGGAGCAAATTTCCTTCTTTTTTGCTGAACAGGCTTGAATGATCTGTCAATTCCAAGCTTGTGAGTGATAATTTCTTTGGATATACCTGTCATATCCTCATGCTTCCATGCAAACGTTGACATCCTGCATTTCAAAAAGTTAGTTAACTGCTCTTCAATATCCTGAGGGATATTGGTTCCTACGAGCACCGAGATATCAGGATTATCCTGATCCAGGATAATTTTCTTCACATCCTGCTCCGGATCCTCCACGATATCCTGGGCCCGCATCTTTAATTGCTATGCTGCACTAGGTTTAGTCGAGGATTTCATCGAAGATGAGTAGCATTCTTTCGCCTCATGTTGATCGCTATCAACCTTGACAACCCCCCAAAGGGTTGGGATCTTGATGCATTGGTGATATGTTGATGGCACAGCCTTCATATCATGAATCCATGGTCTTCCCAGTATGATGTTATAGCAGGATAGAGAATCCATCACACAGAAACGTTGTATCGAGTTGACTCCTTCAACATATACTGGTAACTTTATCTCTCCCACTGTGTTCCTAGCCTCTCCACTGAACCCAACAAGCACGGTGGACTTTGAAGTGATATCCATCGGAGATACATTCATTCTCTTCAGAGTCTCTAGTTGGATTATATTGACGGAGCTGCCATTATCAACCAATATCCTGCGTACAAAATGGTTAGCCACATATAACGTTATTACCAGAGCATCATGATGAGGATCCTGGACAGTATCCCTGTCATCAGCATCAAATGTGATCACTTTGTCAGTTGTGAGGGTAGTCATCCTGACAGGTTTGTCTCCCCTTTCAGCCTTAGCTTCTTTTGCATGTCTCTTCGCCGCCGAATACGAAGTCCCCCAAATGTCGGATCCTCCCGAAATGAAGTTGATTATCTTGGCATCCGCGGGAGGTGAGGCTGCTCGCTCAGGATCCTTCTCAGTATCCTGACCCTTATTCTTCTTTCTTCCTAAGAGATCTTTCAGATACCCCTTGCTTAGAAGATGGCTTATTTCTTTCCTTAGAGCAATGCAATCCTCAGTTACATGTCTGAAGTCTTCGTGGAAGGCACACCATTTTGACTTATCTTTCCAATCGGCTTCCTTGAGCTCCGGAGGGATAGGGTTAATCTCCATTCTTTCCCTATACTGGGCAATATACTCTTCAGGATCCATAGTTCCATCATAAAGCTTCATGTTGGGGGTTTGAAATCTCTTTGGAATCTCAGCATCACAGATAGGATATGCAAAGAGAGATATCCTGTGGCTGTCTTGGGACACTTCCGGGATTGGCTGGACCACTCCAGGCACGCTGGATATCATGTCCTTCAACTTCTGAAGCTCCCTAGTAAATGCTGATGTTACACCTGTATCCTGCAAAGATCCACTATTGTTAGCAGCATGAGTATTATTATTATTTGACACATTACCCATCTGAGGATTCTGCCCATATCCTGAAGCATATCCTGAGCTCCTCATGGTTGACATCCTGACCGAGGAGGGTATTTCAGGAGTATGATTCTGAGGAAGGATGAGCACAATATTCCCCCTACTATCCTCAGTGTACACAGCCGAACTGAAGTTCAAAGTTCTGGGTTGTAGTGGAGTGACGATATCCTCAGCAGATCTGCTCGAGCCAGACTTCAGGAGTTGTATCTCCCTCAACAGCATTTGGTTTGTTTCCTGTTGCTGCCTCATTTGTTCCTGCACACTTCCAAATAAGGTTAGAATTTCATCATTAGAAGCTAAAATGGGAGCAGATCCCTGAATACTCCGAGTAGGGATAATATCCTGAGGTTGTGAAGAAGATGGCATCCTTAGAGGAGGTGGTGGAAGCACCGGACCAGTAGTAGCAGAAGTTGTAGCAGACACAGTGGAGGAGCTCATGTTTGATCTTGAGGCCATTGTAAACAATGTGGTAAAAAGTTTTGAAAACAGAAAACCGATTAGCGATTTCACAAATTTTTTTAGTAAAGAGAGCACCACTTGCCCTACGGTGGGCGCCAAATTGTTTTGGTCAAAAATTACCGAAGCAATTAAGTGATCAAATTAGTTAAGTGAGGTAGTGTGCTAAAAAGTGTGTTGAAAATATGCTGGTTAAGTTGTTTGGAAAAACAGTATTCAGGATACGGCTCAGGATATTGAGCTGTATCTACGATCAAACAATGAGCAAAAAGTAAAGGGGGTGACACGAGATATACGAGGAAAGCCCTTGATCAATCTAGATCGCCAGCATAAAACCTCGGGAGCTGACAATCGCAGCTGCCTTGTTCTTCTTATTGCTTTAAACTTCAGGATACAGTGCAGGATATTGACCAGATCGCTAAGTGTTACAACTCGGTTGTGCGAAAATGAAAATTGATAGAGAACAAGTGTTAGAGTGTAGTGAGTGTTGATGTGATGTCCTATTCGATCTGGTATACCCACCTATTTATAGTAACAAATTACAAACGAACATTCCTATAAATATGGGATGCTCCGAATATTCCATTGTAAACGTTGTAGACCGAGTAATGCGGCTTCAACGTCTTTATTTGAACGACTTGGACCGAGTCTTCCGCGAAATGATTCCTTGTGAACGTTGCTAGCTTCTAACCCACGTACCTGCACACAATCCGTTAGTGATCCTGAGGATACCATTCAGGATGTTACCAATATCCTGAATCAACATCCCGGATGTGAACAGACATCATATAACCAAGATATAATTCAAGATATTTCTCAGGATATGGGCTCAGAATTTCACCCATAACACCAATGTATCGTTTTAAGAAGATTTGACCGCTAAAACCTTTCAACATCAACTAAAAGCTCAACACTCAAATCACAAATTTCTTTTTGGTATTTTTTTCATTTTATATATATTTTTTTCTTCTTTTAAAACATCACTCCGCCAACTTCCACCACCCAAACATAACATCAAAAACTCAACACCACCCAACCACCCAACCATAAACATATCAAACTAAACACATATTCACAAAATGTACAAGAAGGAGCATGACCTGACTAATAGTAGCGCGGTTGAGGCGGTCCAAAAATGGAAGACATCATCTCGTTCCATTCTCCAAAGCCGAATGCACCGCTACCGCTTCCACCTTTTTGGGATGCTCCTTGTTGTTGGCGCGGGTCTAACCATTGTGAATGATGGAGAGGCGGGGTTGGATACGATACACTACCATCGTATGGCGGTAGAGACGCATAATCCACCAGAGGTGGATCCACAACCACAGGCCCCCCGGCAGGCCAATCCGCATGCATCCTTCTTGCTTGGTCATCTCCATACCTGTTATTCATCTCTAGCTCATGAGAGTAAGCGTGTGCACGATTCCATGATTCTTGACGATCGAAGTTATGCTTCAAAGACCGCTCCATGCTAGCACTCATCATCGTTTGTTGATCAAACAAAGTACGCTCCGAACCCGACCATGACTCAAAAATGGGTGCCGGAGGACGTTGGTTCTCAATAACCTCTTGCATAGTGCCATTGTAAGCCCAATTCGGCTCATAGGAACGCTCCGTGTAATCATAGAAGGCACCACCATAACCCCTACCTAGGCCCCCTTGGCCCACATTCACATTCTCACCACCATGAGGCTCATCCGCATAATCATCATCACCACTCGGAGTTTCCGCATCACTCTCCGGTTCATCCTCTTCACCCGGTAGAAGATCCCTTGCACCCACTTTCAATGCTCGCCATCTTTGACCCCCCGACTTGAGTTTATGATACCTTTCCGATTGCGTGTAGGTCCAACCAATCCCCATCTTTTGTAAAGTAAAAGGCTGATGCCTTTTTGCTGCCCCTTTATCCTCTAGCATGATTGCCTTAAACTGCTTCATCAATCCCGTGATAATTCGGCAATACGGGATAATATATCTCCCCAACTTGTTTCGGCAAATCCAGAGATGGTTCATGATCAAATATCGGATTGGAAAACGCGGAGACCCACTGAGTAACAAATAGAGGACGGGTACTTCCGGGTACCTCACTTGCTCCTTATCCCCTCTTCGCGGAATGACATTTAAAATGCAAATCGCTAGCAACAACTTTGCTTCTATCTTCAAATTCCTCCGGTACAAAATTCCACTATAAGTACCGGGCAAAAACAACTCCGCTAACATATCATTCCAACGAGGATGCTTCTCCGGTTTTATCAAAAGGTCATCAAGACTAGGGATCATGTAGTCACGAGCCGATAGACTGTCGTACCTTGCCAACTTTCGTAGTGTATCAAAAGACATCTCTACCTTAATCCCATTCACCTCACCCGTTAACTTCATTTGTGACGGCCTATCATATGTGTTGCACTTGAGGGTTGCCATCCATTCTTGAATCTCGGTCATGAACAAGTTCTTGCTATCCTTATCATAACAACTGAGAGCCGCCTCCCATCCTAGGGCGCGGAATTGGGCAAACACGTTGAACGGCCCAAATTCAACCTCTCTCACCTCCCTTTCACAGATGAATGCAGCTGCCTTGTTTTTCAATCGGTTCATACTGTCATGGAATAATGTCGGTTGCCAATGCTCCGGCTGATCATCTAAAGGACCCGATTCCCATCTTGGCTTTTCAGCCGGGTCTAACTCTACCATCTCTTCATCCTCGCTTTCACTCTCACTAACTCTACCCAAGTATTGTCTTTTCTTCGGTTGTTCTTTCGGCTGCTTTCCCTTGCCTTTAGACGAAGAAGATGAATTAGATCCCGCTCTTTCCTTTGTTCGTACCATTCTCCTACACACATAGCAAAGCAAACAACATAACCAAACACAAAAATTAGACCCTTCTCTCCAAAATATCCCCACACTTGCTTGTTACTATGGTTGTAGATTTTAGTGAACCAAGAATTTATAAATGTTTTTCAAAAATTGGGCATGGTATCTCTACAATGTAGAGATTCCCAAAGTTCACTACTTTACTATCAATCCTACATCTACAACCATAACAATATTCAAATAACAAGCTTCATAACAAAAACTATGAACAAGCAAGTGGGCATGAACAAATATCCAAAAACAACCTTAATCTTCACAATGCATCATCAAAATATAACAAATAAACTTCCATACCTTTGTTTGAAGATGCTAGAACACAAGTGAAACAAAAACTTCAAAAACCCCCAAAATTTTCGGACCTAGGGTTTGTGATTCAGACCAGAAAACTTCGTTTTTTCGCAAATCTCTTCTCAAAATCAGCAAGTATGTGAAAAATTAGTCAAAATAGACCTATATTTCACTTGATTTGGTTAAAAATTGAGAGGGATATGGAGGATTGAAGGTTGAAGAAGGTTATGGAGTTGTGAAGATCTTGTGGGACAATAGAAAGTGATGGATGAATGTATGTGGTTAGGGAAGAAGAAGGAAAACCGTGTGGATGGGAAGAAGTTCACGTGACTTATTGTTTTTTTTATGTAAATGCTGCACCGGATCGACCCCTCAACTCTCCAGGTCCACCGTAATTTACGGTGGACACCGTAATTTACGGTGGACACCATAAATTACGGTGGATGCTGGCACAAAAATCCCACCGTAACTCAGGAAGTTTTCACCGTAAAGCCCAATTTTTTCTTGCTTCCACCGTAAATTACAGTACCACCGTAAATTACGGTGGTACCTGGGCATCTATGGTTCGCCAAAAAATATGATTTTAAGTGTCTTTTTTATATTTTTTCAGTTTTTTTATATTTTTTTGTGGGTCAAAAGGTTTGGTTGTACAATTCAAGGCTCAAGATGTTTGCGGGCAAGCTTAAAAGCAAAGGGATGGGCCCGTATGTCGTTCGGCGAGTTGGGAGGTTTGGTGATGTAGATATCCAAGATGAGCAAACAAATAAACAACAAACGGTGAATGGCCATAGGTTGAAGCCATACTTGGAGGGGAACGACATCAACAACTTGGAGCTTGATAAAGCGGGCTACATTTTACGCCCGGTAGACGATGAACAACCATAAGAGACCCAGGTTTGGTAGTGTAAATAGTTAGCATTTTGTTTAGTTTGTTTTGTATAGTTTGCATATTTACCGTACTCGCTTGAATCTTGTGTTTGAAACAAGTGTGGGGACATTCGGGTCACGAATTGTTCTAACATTGTGTTGAGGACAACACGGGATTTTGGAGGGGGTAGGGTAATTTTTACATGTTTTTAAAATTTTTCAAAAACATGTAACTAACATGCCTCATTTCACTCTGTGTACGTGCTGGTTATGCGTAATGCTTTCGAACTCTATATGCTATATCAAACTTGTATGCTCACCTTTACACTATGTGTATTGACTTTTATTTTAACGTATGTGACAGGTGCTTAGGATGCTTATCCGCTAGGGAGTCGAGGCTAGATAAGGTCTTAGAGGCCAACAGATAGTTGTCTGTACAAATGAAATCTGAGTTGTCGGAACAGAACTATTTGCCTAGATTTTTTCTGTAATAATTTGTTTATCTTTTAAGACATGGTATGGGACATGTTACTTTAAATTAATTGGTAATGATAATTGTTATGGAAACTTCTGGACAATCTGTTTCGCTCAGTGCTATACCCCGATGTTTCCGCCATCGGTTGGGATGTGGCATCCCATGTCAGTTTGGGGCTGACTCTACCTCTCATCCCCTCTACAGTGAGGGTTTCGACGGCTCTAACTGGCGCTGTCATTTGCCTTCACTTCACATGCCCAAACTATTTCAATTTCCCCTCCTTAATCTTATCAGATATACTAGCCACTCCTAACTTATTTCTAAAAACCTCATTTCTTATCTGGTCTAACCTCGTGACATCCACCTCAGCATCCCTATCTTTGCCACCTCCATCTTGCGCATTTGCTTCTTCTTGATGGCCCAACACTCAGTTCCATAAAGAATAGCGGGCCTGATTGCTACCCTGTAGAATTTCCCCTTTAGTTTAGTTGGGAACCTCCTATCGCACAATACCCCACTAGTGCCCTCCATCTACACCAGCCAGCCTGGATGCGATGGGCTACATCACTATTTATCTCACTATCCCTTTGTACAAACGATCCCAAATACTTGAACTTATCGGCTAACGGAACAACTTCATCCTCAATAGTGATTTGAGTGTCATCTTCGTCGGCTACACCACTTAAATCGCAGTAAAGATACTCACTCTTAGAACGACTAATCCTTAGGCCCTTGTCCTCTAAAGCTGCTCTTCACTCATCTACCCTCTCATTTAGGCACTCTTTAGTCTCTACAATTAACACAATAGTGTCTGTAAACAGCATGCACTAGGGAACTGTCTCCTGAATCAACTTGGACAACTCATCTAAGATAATCTCAAAAAAGAAATGGACTCAACGCAGACCCTTGGTGGAGTCGTACCTCCACAGGAAAGTAGTTTGTATCCCCTATTGGTGCATGGACACTAGTTTTCTTTCTATCATACATATCCCTAATTATGTCTATATACGTCATAGGGAGCCCTCGACCCTCCATACTATCCCAAATCAATCGACGCGGTACACTAACGTATGCCTTGTCAAGGTCGATGAACACCATATGTAGATCCCGCTTCTTCGCCTTATATTTTTCCATCAATCTCCTTAGAATATGTATTGCTTCTGTAGTTGACCTCCCTGTCATGAAACTAAAATGGTTTACAGAAACTTGAGTTACTTTTCTAATTCTAGTTTCTATTACCCTCTCCTAAAGTTTCATAGTGTGACTTAGCAATTTAATTCCTCTGTAATTCCCACAACATTGGGCGTCTCCTTTATTTTTTTATAAAGGCACCACTATACTACTCCTCCATTGGTCTGGCATTTTTCCAGTCTTGAAAATAAGATTGAACAAGTAAGTCAACCATTGAACTCCTTCCTCCCCCAAACTCTTCCACACCTCAATCAGTATGTTGTCCAAACCCACTGCCTTACCTTTTCCCATCGTCCTAAGTATTGTCCTCACCTCTTCCGGTGTGATCCTCCTACAGTAGCAATTATTTTGTTGTTGCCTATGAATCGTGGAGTGGTCGCTATCTTGTTGGTATACCCTTTCACCATTGAAGAGATTGTGGAAGTATGTTTGCCATCTCAACTTAATGTCATGTGCCTTGACCAAGATATGTCCATCCTCTCTTTTGATAAACTTTACTAATCCTAGATCTTGTGTCTTTCGTTCCATAGCTTTAGCAATCTTGAACATATCATTCTCCCCCTCTTTAGTTTCTAAACATTCATACATTTGCTTATCGGCCGTGCTCTTTGCCTCTGGCACTGCCTTTTTCACTTCCCTTCTTGTATTCTTGTATATTTCCCTCAACCTCAATCGCTCCTCCTCGTCTGTGCATCTCAAAAGATCTCTAAAACTCTGTTGTTTATCCTTTGTTTTGGTATGCACATCTACATTAATTGGAAAGGCTTATTTTAATGGTATTGTAGATTGAAGAAGATTGAGGGCTCAAGGGCTTTTTATGAGATTGGAATGGGTTTAAGAAGACTAAGAGGATGAAGGTATATTTCTATGTTTTTGGTGCTATTTTCAACTTTTAGCCTAAAAAAACAATTTTATGATGTATTTTAGTGATGTTAACAACTTTCACCCTCAAAAAACCAATTTATGATGTATTTTAGTGCTATTAACAACTTTCACCATCAAAAAATCAATTTTATGGTGTTGTATTACTTGTAAGCATTTAATGATGCTTTTTAATCTATTTTTTGATGTTGTGTTTATTTATTAGTGTGTCACTGTAATTATTTGGTGCTTTGTATTAGACCGTGGGGTATGGGGCGGGGGTTTGGGCGTGGGTTGGGGGAAAACGCCCAAGCCACCATCCCGGGTGGGCTTGGGTTGGGGCGTGGCCCTTGGGGCTTGGGTTTCAAGCCGGGCGTGGGGCGGGGGAAGCGAGCTGACATGGCGGGCTGTGTATGGCCAAAAGAAAGATCCGTTGGGCTAGCCGTTGGCCAACGGCTATATTAAAAAAAAAATTTAATTTTTTCTTCCATTTTTTCACTATAAAACTCACATTTTTCTTCCATTTTTTACCACATTCAACCACATCTTCTATTTCAATTCTCCTTCTACAAAACGAAAAAATGCATCCTTACAACCGTCCTTTTGACCCGAGCAATCCGTATGGATTCCAAGAAAATAATCCTAGCTCACCACCCAATCGTCCAATAGCTCGTCCATATTTCATACACTCTCCTATGCCCGACATGGCGGGTTATGCATCGTATATTGGGAATCGTGTGTTTACTAACTTCCCACACACCGACGATTCGATACCTACCCCGTTTTCACAATCGCCCATCGACCTTTCACAAACCTCCATCGACCTATCACAAAACGAATCCGTTCCCGAAACTCAACCACCCAATGATGGTCCTTCCGCATCGAAACCCATAAAAAAGAGAAGTCATAAAAAAAAAACCGAGGAGGATAAAGTAGTTGAAACCGCCAAACGAAAACAACAAAATTTAGTGGTTTTTTAAATAAAGCAAAGCAAAACCCTAAAAGTGGTGAAACCGAAGCCGATATTTTGACAAATGCAGTGGTCACATTCAAATCAAATGTGAAGACCGACTTCCGTTTCATGCATTGTTGGGATATTTGTAAGTTCCATCCAAAGTGGGCGACTATCCCCATTGGTAGCGAAACTAACTCGTCTTCCAAAAGGTCAAGGGCCTCGTCCCAAGCCCAATCTGATGCACGAGATCAAGAGTATGAGGACCTTCTGGATGATTCGCCAAGCCCAAACCGGCCTGAGTATGGAAGAAATGCCTCAAGAAGGCGTGCTAAAAAATCTAGATCTGATACGGCATCGCCTTCAGCTGGGAGTTCTGGCTCGCGTAGGGGAATATACAGCGAGCAGTTGGATGACATTTCATGCAAGATGAATACATTCAACGTAATCCAACAACAAAGGGTCGAAATACGAAGGAGCAAAGAAGCTAGAGATGCCGCTAGAGATGCAGCGAAACAAAAAACGGGATGATTTGAAATTTCTATCCCAGCCCATTGATCACCTACAGGGTGACGAGTTACAACTAGTCTTGGCGTTGAGAGAAGAGATAAAAAACAAATATAAAAGTTAGGAATTTTTTTTTTTGTAATTTTCTTTATTTAAAAATATTAAAAAAATTAAATTTGTTGTTTTAAATAATATTGAAATAGCCCAGCGGGTCAGCCCAGCGAAGCCCACCAAACCCCCGCCCCACCATACCGTGTTGAATGTGGGTTTAGCCCATCTCTGCCACCCATTCCACATGTCAACCAATGCCCAACCCACGCCCCAACCCAAGCCCCACTATACCCGACGACCTTATAAGAAAGCACCAAAAGAATGAAATTAACACCGAAAAAAAAAAATGGTTTTGTATTAGCGACACCTCGTGAGTAGAATTGTGTAGTACTTATGTGAAATAGTAAAATCACCAAAATAATCATTTTGAATTTTTATTTCCAATTCACTATTCACTTTTACCCCACTAGACATATCTTAAAACAACCAATGAGAAACATCACATAAGAAAAGCTGGATAGGAATAGGATGGTTAGATATTAGCCGGTACTAAAAACGTTGAAAAGTAACATGGAGTCAACAAAACAAACCAATCACGTGTAAAGCGTCAGCTAAAATTTGACCATAATTAACACGGCTAAAGTTATGTGGTGTTTTCTACGAGGTCGCATTTGGATTTGTTTATTTTTTTAATTGGCTTAAAGTTAATTTCTATATTTATCTTGAAAGGTGGTCAATATGTGTATTTTTGGTGATTATCCTTAAACTTTTTCATGATCACTAAACATATTGTTGATGCACTTTGTGGATGTGGCTTGGTTCAGTTCGGTTCGGTTCAAGCCCGATGTCACGACATTCCTCTGTCGTGCGTCCCAGAGATCGTCACGCGAAACACGAATAGCCGCGAACCATCATCAACGAAACATCACCATGACATCATCATGATTATTTCATGATGATGTCATGTGATGAAATTATGCATATATTGTTCCCATGTCTACGAAGACTAGGATTGCATTGGTTTGAATATTCACCACCACGAAGACTTCAAGTCTTCGTGGTCTCATGAATGGTTCGTAGTGATTATAAGGGTTCGTTGATGATCCCCACGAAGACTCCTAGTCTTCGTGGGCTTGATGACTGTTCGTGGCCAGTAACACTACGAAGGTATTAGGCCTATATATACAGAGACTAGTTCCACAGTTTAGATAAGAGAGTTCTGTGTGAAAGTTTGTAACACTGTGTGTATAAGTACTGATTCTCTTCACTTAATCAAAGCTTTGTGAATCTTTGGTTACTTTGTATTTGTTCCTTTTTGTTTTGGTTTGCATACTTACGTGGATTCCGCACTCGTTAGTGTGTTAACAGACAAGGAAGTAGGTTTAATCTTGATCCTCCAAGTGGACCTACACGTGGTATCAGAGCTTTGGCTCTCTTCCTTGTTTAAAACCAAGCAAACTTTGTGTTTGAGCAAGTTGTGAAGTTTTTGGAGTTGTGTTTGAGTTTGAGAACAAGAAAATCAAGATTTTTTTTCGTGAAAAAAGTGTTTAAAACTTAGTAAAAACTTGTTGTTTGAAGATAATTTTTACAAAAACCCAGTTAAAACACATGGAGACATGTTAGGACTTGATTTTTCTTAAAAATTTCTTTCAAAATTTGAGTTCGTCAAATTTTCCGGTGAGTCGGTTAGCCGAAAAAGTCACCGGATTGTGGTTGGTAAGGATAAGATTGTCTGAAAAAGTAAGATTTCAAATGTTGTTTTTTAACTAACTTGGGATAACCAGCTACCTTCTTTCGCAAAATCAGAAAAAGTTAGTTTCTATAAATAGGGGAATCTCACCTACCACTGTGTTCACGAAGTCTTCTGTTTGACGAAGTCTACTGGTGACGAAGACTTAATCTTCGTTGGACTACAAGTGTTCGTGGTGAAAAAGTCTTCGTGGATTGTTCTTGGTGAACAATTGAAAGTGTTGGTAGACTATCACTATTCGTAGACATAATTTTTTTTTGGGCCAATTTCTTTTAAATCAATAGTCTTCGTAGCACAACATATCTGTTTTATGCATTAGGATCAAATACAAAGGATAAAATAAATAAGAAGGGTAAGAAGGATTCTAGTCTATTGATCTTAGATTTGGAGGGTTGAGATTAGTTGTAGGGAAAAGAAGATAATAGAAGGGCATAAAGGGAATCCTATATTTATGGATTTTCTCTCACCACATGCAAGGCACATGCCAATTCCCCCATCGATTTAAAACGTCCATAACTTTTATCATACGACATTTAAAAAAAAGTCACCATAATAACGATCGTTTTATATCTTTAATATGTGTACCATATTATCATATAAAAATAAAAATTTTCATTTTCACTTGGTTTTTTTGCATTGTGTTAAAGGTTCAGGTCATTGTGTCTTTTAATTGGGTTTTGGTCAGTAGAGTTTCTATACATTGTGTTATTATCAAAACCTATAACACAATGTTAATTTGGGTTCTATCCATTGCATTTTTATAAGAACCTATAACACAATATATGACACAATGAAGATGGTGTTATATCTGGGTTTTCTATAAATTGTGTTATTAGATCAGGTCATTGTGTTTAATATGTTATTTATTGTGTTTTAATATGTTGTCCATTGTGTTTTAATAATTTGTTCAATTTCTTTTTATTATCTTTGTTCATTGTGTTTTAGTTTGTTGTGTATTGTGTTTTTAGTTTGTTTTTCATTGTGTCTTTTATCTGCTGTCATTAATTGTGTCTTTTATCTGCTGTCATTAATTGTGTCTTTTATCTGTTGTCATCAATTGTGTTTTTATTTAGTCTGATACTTATTGTGTTATATGTTATCGCCATTGTGTTATACGTTATGGTCATTGTGTTTTAGTATGTTGTCCATTGTGTCTTTATCTGTTGTCATTGATTGTGTTTTTGATCTACTTTACATTGTGTTTTACATCATGTCCATTGTGTTATTATCAAAACCTATAACACAAAGTTAATTTGGGTTCTATCCATTGCGTTTCAATCAGAACCTATAACACAATATATGACACCATGAAGATGGTGTTATATCTGGGTTTTCTATAAATTGAGTTATTAGTTTAGGTCATTGTGTTTAATATGTTATTCATTGTGTTTTAATATGTTGTCCATTGTGTTTTAATAAATTTGTTCAATTTTTTATTATCTTTGTTCATTGTGTTTTAGTTTGTTGTGTATTGTGTTTTTAGTTTGTTTTCCATTGTGTCTTCATTTGCTCTCCCTTGTGTCATTTATCTGCTGTCATTAATTGTGTCTTTTATCTGTTGTCATCAATTGTGTTTTTATTTAGTCTGATACTTATTGTGTTATATGTTATCGCCATTGTGTTATACGTTATGGTCATTGTGTTTTAGTATGTTGCCCGTTGTGTCTTTAACTGTTGTCATTAATTGTGTTTTTGATCTACTTTATATTGTGTTTTACATCATGTCCATTGTGTAATATGCAACTGGGTTTTTGAATTTTTTTTTTGAAAAATATAACAATATGATACTCATATTAAAGATAAAAAAACGCTCGATTTTATGGTATAATTTTTTTTAAAAACAAATGATGTATAAAAAAGTTACGGACTTTTAAAAATTGGGGGGTTGGGGGGGGGGGATAACATGTGACTTGCATGTGCATATTCTCTTTCCTCTTGTTGACAAAATTACCCTTTCCATTTAATTCCTCATAAGACACTTGTCACTCTCTGATGGCTTCTTACCCTTTTTATTTTTAAATACTTTATATTATAACTCAACCCTCTCTTTATTTAACATTTAGTCTTCGTGGCCCAACAGTGACCAAACAATCTTCGTGGACTATATTGTTTTCATGGGCCACTTTGATTAAATACTTCACACATTTTTCGTTGGGCTTTAAATACTGTCCAGTCCATAGTCTTCGACGAAGGATCATAGAGTTGGTCCATCACATAGTCTACGAAGACTATTGATTAAATACATTTCCGTGGGCCACGAAGACTATTGATTAAATACCGGACATTATAACTCTTTTTAAGTCTTCGTAGGATTTGTTTTTAAATTGTCAATTGTTTTAAACATATAGTCTTCGTGAGTCTTAGTTGTGAACACATAGTCTTCGTGAGTCTTCGAGTGTTCGTAGTGAACCTTCGGTCTCCGTGAACATTGTTGGTGAACATTACAAGTCTTCGTGGCACATAGTGTTCATGGACAAAGACTTGTATTTTTCATAGAAGGTTTATAATTTTGTCAAAACTTAAAATTTGTGTATTAGCTTAAATTGTCTCTTTATAAAACTTCACAATGAGTTCAAATCCTTGGAATTGGAGTGAAAACTCAAGTATGCCACAAGATCCTTAACAATGGGTGAAAGGATTGATACCCAAAAAGGAAATCACCGAACATCAATGGGCATGTGTCGCGAATCAAAACAATAGCATTCAAAATCTTCTCTTAAGTGAGAGTGAAACGGGAAGCAACAACCGTCCACCAAAATTGAATCATATGAACGATTACCCATCATGGAAAAGTCGTTTTCATACGTATGTTTTAGGGCAAAACACCGAATTGTGGACATGCTTTATCACACCGTACAATCTAGCTCTCGAAGAAGCGGGTTCCAATGCACAAGCTTTGGCGGCATTGAGCGAGAATGATAAGAAGGCGTATGATCTCGAGAAGAAAGCATTTGCTATCCTTACGTAAGCACTTCATAAGGATATCTATCGTCAATTCGTGTATTGCATGAGTACAAAGAATTTGTGGGACGTGTTGGAAGCTAGAGGAGAAGGTAATGCTGCAACGAGAAAGATTCAGCACGATTTGTTGAAGAAGGAGTTAGAAGGATTTCGGTTCATGGAAAATGAAACACTCTACGAGATGGCTACTCGGTATTATCACTTGGTTAGTGATATGCACTCATACCAGGTTCAGGCTACACAGTAAGAAATGGTTATGCGTTTAACTGAGGCTTTGCCACCCAACTGGAGTCAGTTCATTGACTTGTTGAAGCATACTGGTGCTTTAGATACAGTTAGCATTTATGAATTCGTCAAAAAGCTCGAGAACAAGGATGAAGAGGAAATTCGAAAGGCTAGATGTCACACCTGGAAAATCCACAAGCGGAGTATCACCGCAGGGAGCGTGACTGACCAGGATCCAGCCACCAATCATTTTGAACGTTATAATTAAATAAATAAAAGTCCAAACCAAACAATATAATCGGTGTCCAAAACAATTCAACGAAACTTAAGTTATCAGCGGAAGCATTAAGTTCAAAACCATAATAAAGTATAAAAGTTCATAAGTTTAACATAGAACTCAACAGTCCATGTCCCACAACGACCTCTTCCTCCTGTGCAAGCTCCATCTAAACACCTAACGACCTGCAAGGCATATAATAACGAATCAACAACAAAGTTGAGCGAGTTCACAGTTGGTTGTCCATTTTAACGTTGTTCCAAAAAAACCATAGTTATGTTTTGAAAACCCCGAGTTAACCAGTTCCATGTTTCCCAAACCATACTCAGTGGGGGCTTCCCCATGTATCCCACTAGACCCATTACCATATCAACTACTGATTGTAGTTATGTTTATGTGCCATGCGTCAATGTCTATCATCATTGACTAGTGCCCAAGTCCATTAGTCCACGCCCGTCCTCTGCGGCACGGTGTGAGGCTAGTCAAACCTAATAGCGCTATTTAACTAATGACCCGTTCGCCATTGGCCCGACGATTAAGTTGATATAAAAATGAGGGACTTAATGATAGAGTTTTTGTCTAGTGTCAATGTTGTCACCCTTCAGTTAAGAGGGTGGGAGTACGTGTCAAGAAGAACACGCAGGTTTCAATGTTGTCACCCTTCAACAAAGAGGGTGGGAGTACGTACTCTACCCAAGGAGAATACACAGGTTTCCTTAGTATACTTTAACCCATTCCCAAACCACCGGGAATCCCATGCCTTGTAGGAAGTGTGAACTCACCTTTGGTTGCTCGGTTTGACTCTTAAAAATAGCTAACAGTCAAGGTCGGTCAATCACGTCCTAGTATGCTTACCAGTTAGTCATTTAGTGGTTTCAAATAGAGCACAAAGTTCCTACTCGTATCTACTACATAATATGCAATCACTTTAACAGTTCACGCCCATATAAACGATCCGCCTATAGCTACTCAAGAGCAAGCATACGATATTGCACGTAACACTTTCATTGACATATAACACGTTAGATCACTATCGGATAACATAACCACCATTTAGACATGCAAATCACCAGTTATATCGTTTCAACTTAAACATCCAAAACTGGACTGTTTTTAATAAAATAGTTAACTTATTCCAAAAATTCCCAAACTTTTACAGAATGTTCTAAAAATTCCAAATATTAATGTGTAAAAATCTCGGGATCCAATTCAATACCAATTATTTTATAAAAATCATTTACCGGGCTGCAATCAGATTCGTCACTTTCTGACTGCACTTCACGGAAAAATTCATTTAAAATTCATCGTAAGTCCGATTGACAAAATTCTAGTTGGAGAATTACAAAGGCATCAGTGTCCATCTACAGTCCAAATTTCGTGACCTGACTCTATACACATTTCAAGCTATGATGAAAAACATAACATACATTTTCAGCAGTAAAAACGCAGCTTTTGCTGCTGTACAAAAGGGACCTTTAAAAATAGCAAACGACCTAAAAAATATGGTTCCAGTGCCATTTGATTCATTTTTCGAAAACATATAATTTAGTCTTCAGAAAATCAATTTTTTGATTTATAATGGTCCGTTTACAGCCAACTGAAGTTGGCTGTTTTAGTTAATCAGCATGTTGTTTATTGCTTAAATGTTACTAAAACGCGCACATATGATCACAACACCTTCTAATAACGACCAACATCAGATAATAAGTCATTTACAACAGACTCTTATCAAATTTAACATGCTCGGGAATCAAGATCCTAAACCCTAATCCATGAACACGTGACTACACATATTATTGATAACACCATGCATAATTCTTGATTCTCATGAACCCTAGATACACCTTGTCATTTTAGTACACCAATCTTATTACTTAAACATAATTCCAGCCGTGATTACTTCATATAAATCGTGTTTGAACATTAGAATCATCATCCTCACAAGTTTCAAACCGCAAACAAAAACCCTAGTTACTAACTAATCAATTTGATGACCAAAACCACACAAGAAAACACCAAGTTTCTAGTAACCCTAGCTTGTAATCATTCACATCAACATCACAATAAAACATACCAAAAATCGCAGCCATGAATAAACATTTGAAGCACATATAGCATTGAAGGAAGCACATCAAGTTACCTAGAAGCAGAACAGAAGAATCCAACGATTTCTTGGAGTGATTTACGAATGGGGGGGGGGTTCCCTTCTCTGCCGTCGCACACAATGATCACTATACATATATAATAAAATAGGTAGGGTCTGGGGCGATTTAGGTAGAGTGGGCCTTAAGAAGCCATTGGGTGGGAGATGGGGGTTGCGTAAGGTTTACACAAAAGGGGTAAGGGGTGGCGGGTTGGGCTTGTTGTTTGCGCAAAGGGTGTTGGGTGGGCGGTTTGGGCCGATTAGAAACACACAAGAATAGGGCGTGAGTTTTTAGAGGTGGCGAACCTATACGTGGCGGTTTAGCTAATTTCTTATCGTAGCTTAATAAGACGTTTCGTGTCGCCTGTTAACGTAATACACTATCTCGATTCCATAACGATGACATATCACAATACCTCGGTTCTGGTTTCCGGTTTCACATAACTTATTTAACACAATCGATCAAAGATACAAATCACACACCACATATAAATCACATACCATACATAAATTCACAAAGCACGCGTATACACACCACATACATATCATACATGAATTTCACAAAGTACGCGTATCGCAACACAAATCTACAATGTACATGGATTTGTACGAGTTGTCACATCATCCCCAAGTTGAAAGAAATTTCGTCCCGAAATTTCGTACATAATCACTGGAGAAGCTAGTTGTATTAAGCATTTTTCCTGGGGTATCACATCCTCCCCCCGTTGGTTTGGAATTTCGTCCCGAAATTCCGGAATAGCTTCAGTATTGGACTCACCTTTCTTAGCAACTAAGGGTATATGCGTCTTACCTGGTTCTCTCGTTCCCAGGTGGACTCTGGGCCACGACGGGAGTTCCAACGAACTAGAACAATGGATATCTTGGTTTGTTTGAGAGTCTCGATTTCCCGATCCATAATCTCCATCGGTTCCTTGACGAAATGCAGTTGGTCGTCGATAGTGAGCTCCTTAAAATAAATGATGAGGGTCTCATCTGACAGACACTTTTTCAGATTCGACACGTGGAATACGTCGTGAACACCACTGAGCTCTTCGGGCAAATTTAGTCTGTACGCCACCTTGCCGTTCTTCTCAGTGATTTCGAAAGGTCCGACATAACGTGGATTAAGCTTGCCCCGTTTGCCAAATTGAACCACACCTATACAAGGTGAGACTTTAAGTAGCACTCGATCCCTAACCTGGAACTTGAGCGGTTTTCCTACGCTTATCAGCGTAACTTTTCTGACGGTCACGAGCTGCCGCCATTCGTTGTCATATCTGGGCAATCTTTTCCGTTGTGTCGACGACGAGTTTTGAGCCAGTGATTTGGCTGTCACCAACTTTTGCCCAACATAGAGGTGATTGGTATTTCCGCTCGAACAATGCCTTGAACAGAATAGCCTTGATGCTGGGGTGGTAACTGTTGTTGTATGAAACTCCACTTAAGGTAAATATCTTCCCCGCCATTTCCAAAGTCGATCACACATGCTCGAAGCATGTCTTCTAGAGTCTGGATGGTGCGTCCAGTACGCCCATCCGTCTGAGGGTGATAAGGTGTGCTCAAGTCCAAACGTGGGCCGAAGGGTTTGGGCATCGCCAGCCACAAATCAGATGCAAAGCGTGAGTCTTGATCAAAAACGATAGAAGTTGGCACTCCGTGCCTAGAGACTACTTCCTGCAGATAGATGTCTGTGAGTGTAGGAAACTTGTCAGTTTCCTTGATCGCCTTTAGTTTGCAGACTTAGCTAGTCAATCCACGATCACCCAGATGGCGTCGTTTACTCGCTGAGATTTAGGTAAGCTAGTGACGAAATCTATGGAAATCTGCTCCCACTTCCATGTTGGGATTTCCGGGGGTTGGAGTAGTCCTGATGGTTTCGGGCCACCAGTACAGAGTCTTGTGATCTTGGTGCATCTTGTCAAAACTAGGATGCACCATGTAACGAGGCTTGGGTGCTTCGCCCATCACCCGCTCTCGTAGGTTTTCGTAGGATGGAACCCAGATACGCTCCATGAAATAATAAGTACCATCTTCCTTGCGTGCGAGTTGTTTTTCCATGCTCCGCATGGACTCAGCTAGGAGGTTCTCTTGTTTCAATGCTTTATTCTGAGCGTCACAAATCTGGGTAGGAAGACTAAAGTGGATAGTAAGCTGTAACGCACGTACATGCTTAGGTTTGGTTTTCTTACGACTGAGGGCGTCAGCCACCATGTTGGCTTTGCCTGAATGATACTTAACTGCGTGTTCATAGTTGTAAGCAGTTCGACCCATCAACACTATCGCATGTTCAACTCTTTCTGATCCAGGACATGCTGGAGACGCTTGCGATCGGTGTAAATGGTGCACTTGGTACCGTACAAGTAGTGTCTCCATATCTTGAGTGCGAACACTATCGTTCCCAACTCTAGATCGTGGGTAGTGTAATTTTTTTCGTGAACCTGGAGTTGACGTGATACGTAAGCAATGACTCTCTCACGTTGCATCAACACACAACTAAGTTCTTGGATAGACGCGTCACAATAAACAACGAAATCGTCTGTGCATTCTGGTAACGAAAGAATGGGTGCGTTACCAAGTTTCACCTTCAACTTTTGAAATGCGTATTCCTGAGCAATCTTTCGAGTTAGAGCAGCGAGAGTTTGTGCATTTGATCAAGTAAAGCGGGCTTCGTATCTTCAAAAGTCGTACGATGGAAACTTAACATAAGGTTGTGTGTGTTTTAGGAGCTCCATGGTAAGGCGTAGGTATCGTTTGGATTCCTACTAGTTCTTGAAGTAGATTCGGATGTCGTCGAGGGAAACAAGCGGCATATCCGTTAATGTAGGCTAAATTCGAATGTCGTGACTGGGAACCGGTCTCGGGCTTATCGGGTTCTAAGGACAGTGCTTGTGATACCTTCATATCTGTGATATTAATGGCCCATTGCTCCTTGAGTAACGTTCGTAGAGAGTAACTCATCCAAGCGAGAGGTCGTGGAGAATGTTGTTAGGTTGAGGATCGTAGGATTCGATAAGTATATCATGAATGGATGTGGGAACATGCAAAAGGGGTAGTCGCAATCGATGCGCAAGCTTGTACACAAGTTGTATAAGGTTAAAATGAAGAACGCCGTTTGTCGAATAGAAGTGCCACGCTGGTATATTAAGTATAACAAGGAGTAATCAGAGAAGAATGGTTGTCGCACAAGTTTGCAGTGTTAAGGTTTGCTGAATCTTTCTTCAAAGTTGTCGGGCTCGCCCACATACGAAAGAGGAATAATTCGCCTTGATCCACGAACTTAGATGAGTCTGCGACTTATCGAGTCGGTAAGCAATCAAGTTCGGAGAAGTTTCCTTGGGTTGAGAACGAATCTGAAATATGCCTGTGTAGTCAAGAGGTTTCAAGGAAAGGACGTGAAAACATGTTCAAGAGGGTATGAACGTATCAACAACACATCACCATTCTTAGGTTCTAAGATGTGATCACCCATGATCAAGGGTCGGACCTTGCAAATCCTCTAAACTAGAGTGAGTTCATCTTAGTGTCTCTACATGGAGAAGCGAGGGCGTAGTGTCACAGTGGTAAAGGAATGATGGAATGGTCTAAGCCAATAGTAGAAATTTGGCATTGAATCAACCAACAAACACAGGTTGGTACAAAGGATAGCGAAAAGGTTTCACATAATTAAGATAACTATCGTAGAGTAAAAAAAATACGACTCTTGTAGTGCAAGGGGAAAAGGGGTAAGGTAACAACTCAGCACAAGAAATATCTTTAAAACAATAAAATAAAGGAATCCATTCAAATTAAACCATAAAAGTCACTACAACGAATTTTCGCAAAAGTTTTAATCACCACGATTGTTTATACGAAAACAACTGAAAGAAATAACTAGATAAACAAGTGCAAGACGAGTCAGTCATCCACGTCTCCATCCCCGAGGTCATTACCATCATCATCGTCTCCGTCACTATCCGGGACCTCCTCCGGCTCTTCTTCCTCCTCTTCCGGCTCTTCCTCCGGGACCTCCTCCGGCTCTTCTTCCTCCTCTTCCGGCTCTTCCTCCGGAACCGCTTCCAGTTCTTCATCAGACTCTTCCGCCTCCGGCTCGGGAGGTGCCGGGGCTAGGGCTGGCTCGGGTGCAGGTGCAGGTGTAGGTGCAAAGCGGGCTTCCTCCAACTGATGGATCCTCCAATTCATCATACCAAGCCTCTCGGCATGCGAGTTAAGCCTTTCTTGATCCACCCGAGCGTCTCCCATTATAAAACCTTGTACCTCGCGCACCTTTAAGGCTTCTTTCTTCAAATCATTAGTTCTCCTATAGAGTTCCCGTATCTGCTCCTCTTGAGCTTCCAGTCGCCCCTCTAGGGTAACATTTTGTTTCAGCAAGGTCTGATTTTGTTCCATTAAGACTTTGTTCTCCTATATCAAAACCTGGTTATAATCCCGAAGAGCCTTAATCACAGCAGACTCAGCTTGGGCGCTGAGCGAGTTAACTGGCAGTGCACGCGTAGGTCGGGAGGACGACTCTCCGCCCTGCGCGAGTCTCTTCCTATAAGCCGCCCGCGTCTCCACCTGACGCGGGGGTGAGTGAGTAGCAGCGGGTGCCTCCCCTGGCTCCTGGGACTGGTCGAATGATGCGGACGGTGCAGACATACCTATCGAGTTAATGACGTAACGCAAGTTAAACGAAAGAATACACACTCAAAACGTACTAAAAGAAAGTGTTGATGCAGAAGGGTGAGAAAAAGAATGACAGAAAAGGGTAAGCACACAGGGTTTCACGCAAACAGTCGAGTGTCAAAGTGAGCACACGGGGCTAATAAGGGTAACATACTACAATGTTAAGTGAGTACACCATAAGCATCACACCATGCAAATGCAAACTAGCAAGTAAGCTACATAACATAATTCATACCATCTATAGTGTTGAGCCTTGCACGTGGAGCGAAGTGTCGTTGTGGATTGTTGAGCACTAAATAGGTTATAGTCTGGTTTTTGTCAAAATGATTTTTCCACTTTTTAAAACCAAGTTCACTATAACCAATGGCTCTGATGTCACACCCCAACCGATGGTGGAATCATCGGGGCGCGACACTGAGCGAAACAGATTGTCCATGAGTATCCATAACGACTATAAATTACCAGATAATTAAAACGTCATGTCCCATACCATAACATATCCAAGTAAAACAGTTATTACAGATAATTGTCTCACAAACAAGTACTGATCCGACAACTCAGATTTCAAAATAGACAATTTGTTTATTTGTTTCTAGACTCTTTCCTAGCCTTGATTTCATCACACAGCATACCAAGCATCCTAGCATCTTAAGCACCTGCCATATACGTTAAAGTAAAATCAATACACATAGTGTAAGGGTGAGTATACAAGTTTGATAGTATAATAGAGTTCGAAATCGTTTATGCATAACCAGCACGTACAACGTGTGATGTGAAGTACGTAAGTTATCGACAAAGATCCTATCAATACCAATGACTGCGGGTCGACTACGTAAGGTAGTTCGCAACACATATTCATCACTATGAACATGCGATAATGGTCCTTAACAACCCCTGAGTGAACAGGTGCTGAGTCCGAACTATAGTACTATCGTTGCTAAGGCAGGTAGACAACAATCTATGTGTAAACATAACAAACAAGCAATCATCGAGTCATGTATAACATACATAAGCGGTTAGCGTTAAAGTATTACGTAGTGTGTTTGATGTGATTTAGAATAAGTAACGTATGTAACACCCAAAATGCATAAAGCAAAAAGGGTTTGAGTATACTCACAGTGATGAAAGTTAGTGGATTGAAGGGAGCGCTAGAGTGAGATTAGCCTGATCAGAACGATAGCATAAGCGATAAGCGGCTCGTAAAACGATGCAAAGATAACAAGTGACGAGTGGTCATCCGGCCGGATGGCTATCCGAACGGATGGCCATTAGGCCGGATTGACACTTGTTTTGGGTGGATGTGTTTGTGTATGATGGTTTGCCTTTAGAAGTTTTCATTATAGCATTTTGAAAACAGAGAAGTATCCCTACCTTTCAGGTCGTTCGATTGTACGACAGTTCGATCGGCTGACGATCCGTCCGGCGAGGTATTTCTCAGAGAACAAGTTCACAGCAGGATCAACATCAATCGGATGGTCTACCGATTGGGTGACAGTCCGGTTAAATTGACTATGTACTGAACATGTTGAAAATTGTTTGAGTATAAAATCCTAAAATGCCGTTCGATCGGATTGCGGTCCGGCCGGATGGCGATCCAATCGGATGGCAATCCGATCGGAGGTCATCTCGTCCCACAACCTGATCGTTTTGAACTTGAGAAATTTGTTAAGTTTTGTAGTTTGCTCGAGGAGGTATGACGTCATGTTAAACAACAGAAACTCTGTCAGACTCCTGTTACCCCGATTGGACGGGAATCACCCCAACCAGATCAGTTAACTGTTCATGACGGGTGGTTTCATGTTCAACCAGAAGTTGGTCGTCTCGTAGATAGGATTCAGATCTCAACCGACACATCACTAGAAAGAGTAGAAGGCATGAGTGAGCTCCGATTCTATCGGTTTTGAGTGCATTGGGTGTAAGAGAGTTGAAAGAAGGTCAGAAACCATCTTCCAACCCGTTTTGAAAATGTTCAGATTTAGGTGGAAACATAGTTTAATCATGTGGAAACCCTTCAGATCTAAGATGTCCTTGGTGGGGTGAAGCCAAAACTTGAAGTTCATATGAACTCCATGATATCATCACCCTAGAACACCCTGAATCCAGTGATTTCATGGTTAAAAGTGAAGATTGTTCGGTGAAAAAGATGAAGAATCAAGTGTAGATCATAGAACTATAAAGATTTCGGAAGAAACTTACAAGAATTGAGAGAAAATTGAGAGAAAAGTGTGCTTGAGCGTCTGGTTCGGGTGAAGGAGCTGTGACATCAAGTGATGTGACAGGTGGGGGTATTTATAGGGTTTCCAAAAGAGGAAAGTGCACAAGTGTCGAGTGGGTCACCGATCGCATGGCCACTCGATCCGGGTGTTCAGCGCGTTGAGTTTTGTCGTTTCGATTCGTGTGTTGGGCGTTGCGATGCGATTCGAGGGAGCGATGCGATAGTATTACCCATTAATCCTAACTACTATATCTAACACACAATCACTATAATTAGCTTGCGTTTAGCGTTTGCGATTTAGATTGCGATTCGATTGAGTTGCGATATTTATTGCGATTGATCACCCACAAACATGGTTAAAACATGCACAAGTAACACATAAATAACACACACACGTAAAACAATATCCAGAACCTGTGATTCACTGTGATTCGTATTGCGATTTGATAACGACACGATTAGTGTTAAGTAGATTAATGCTTAGTTAACTTTATCGCATTGTTACTTCCAATTGTTCATAGTCGTAAAGCGATTATCGGTGATAAACATTCATCGATTACTGCGATTAAGTGCGCTTATCATCATTTACTCCACATAATACAACTAAGTCAAATATATAAAAGTAGTTGATTACAAGTCAAGTCGCGCGATCGGTCGTTGAGCAAGGAGCGGCACATCATAATTAGCAATCTTCTCTTCCTTTGACGTTGACCTTGACTTTGACTTCTGAGAACACGGGGTGTTACAGTCTCCCCTAGTTGAGGAAATTTCGTCCCGAAATTTAAGAAGTAGACGTAACAAACAGTTGCGGTTACTTCGCCTTCATGTCACTCTCAAGTTCCCAGGTGAACTCGGCGCCTCGTTTCTCGGCCCGTGAGCGTCGGAGTACCTTGGTTTCTCGGCCCGTGATCTCGACAGGCTTTTCCACAAAGTGTAATGTTTCGTCCACTTGTAGATCCTCTAGAGGGACATGCAACTCCTGTTCGGCTAGGCACTTTCTGAGGTTCGAAACGGGGAAAGTCAGGTGGACGTTACTCAGTTCCTCTGGTAGTTCGAGTCTGTATGCCACTTTGCCAATCCTTTCCACAATTTTGAAGGGCCCAACATATCAAGGCGCGAGCTTGCCTTTCTTGCCGAATCTGATCACCCCCTTCCAAAGTGCAACCTTTAGGAGTACGTGATCGCCAACGTCAAATTCAAGGGGCTTGCGGCGTCTATCGGCGTAACTTTTCTGACGACTCCGAGCTTTCAGTAAATTATCTCGAATTTGGAGGATCTTGTCAGTCGTTTCTTGCAACAGCTCAGGACCGGTAAGTTGCGCGTCTCCGATCTCGTGCCATACAATAGGCGATCGACATTTCCTTCCGTATAATGCCTCAAATGGTGCCATTTGAATGCTAGAGTGATAACTGTTATTGTACGAGAATTCGACTAAAGGTAAGTACGTGTCCCAATTACTAGCGAAATCTATGACACACGAGCGAAGCATGTCTTCAAGGGTACTAATCGTTCTTTCAGTCTGACCGTCGGTTTGGGGATGGAAAGCGGCACTTAGATTTGAGGTAGTACCGAGACCAGATTGAAACGTTTGCCAGAGGTGCGAGGTAAACCGACCATCGCGATGATGTCACGAGGCGTCCCGTGTTGACAGATAACCTCGTTGGTGTAGATTCGGGCTAATCGTTCTACCTTATAGTCTTCTCGTATAGATAGAAAGTGTGCGGACTTAATCAAACGGTCCACGATCACCCAGTTACTATCGTGACTTGATGGCATGTGCGGGTGTTTCGTTATGAAGTCCATAGCTATACTCTCCCATTTCCACATAGGGATCTCGGGTTGCACGAGTAAGCCAGAGGGTCTTTGATGTTCGGCCTTGACTCGGGAACAAGTCAGGCACTTCAAAACATAGATAACGATATCCTTTTTCATACCCGGCTACCAGTACTTGTAGCGTATGTCCTGGTACATCTTGTCCGCTCCAGGATGAATAGAATATCGAGATTTGTGAGCTTCGTGCATCAGAATTTGTCGTAAATCAGTACGCTTGGGAATCCAAATTCGGTCTAAATAATGAAATATACCATTCGATTTATTCTCGAGTTGAGCACCGTCGTTGAGAATTCTCTCGTTCTTCAAGGTTCGTTCGGTAAAACAAGCATGTTGAGCGTCACGTATGAGGGTTTCGAGACTATGCTGGGCTTGGACATTACGAATGCTATGCAAATAGCTTCGTCGACTGAGAGCATCGGCAACGACGTTTGCTTTGCCTGGATGGTAGCGGATCTCACAGTCGTAATCGTTGAGTAGTTCTACCCACCGGCGTTGACGCATATTTAGTTCCTTCTGGTCAAAGATGTGTTGTAGGCTCGTATGATCGGTGAAGATCGTACACTTAGTACCATAAAGGTAGTGTCGCCAAATCTTTAACGCAAAAACAACTATGCCAAGCTCGAGGTCGTGTGTGGTGTAGTTCTTCTCGTGGATCTTGAGCAGTCGAGAGGCGTACGTGATGACCTTGTCTTGCTACATGAGAACACAACCAAGACCAAAGTTCGAGGCATCGCAATAGACTAGGAAGTCGTCGTTTCCGTTGGGCAGTGAAAGCACGTGAGCATTGCAGAGCATTGCCTTGAGAGTTTGAAAGGCCTCCTCTTGTTTAGTTCCCCAAACAAAAGGTTTGTCCTTATGTGTAAGCGAGGTAAGCGGTACAACGATTTTAGAGAAACCTTCGATAAATCGGTGATAATAGCCCGCTAAACCGAGAAAAGAACGGACTTTGGACGGATTCTTGGGTGTAACCCAGCTCTTAACTTCTTCTATCTTCGCAGGATCGACATGAATACCTTGACTATTGACAATGTTTCCCAAGAACTGGACCTCCTCCAGCCAAAATTCGCACTTGGAGAACTTGGCATAGAGACGATTTCCTTAGAGTAACTCAAGAACCAAACGTAGATGCTGCGAGTGTTCGGCTTTTGACTTGGAATAGACCAGGATATCATCGATGAACATGATGACGAAGCGGTCAAGGAAGGGTTTGCACACACGATTCATTAGGTCCATGAAAATTGCAGGTGCGTTGGTCAAACCAATAGGCATGACAACGAACTCGTAGTGACCGTATCGGGTTCGAAAAGCGGTTTTAGGTATATCTTCTTCTTGAATTCGCAGTTGGTGGTAGCCTGAGCGTAAATCAATCTTCAAGAAACAGGTAGCGCCTTGTAATTGGTCAAACAAATCATCGATTCGAGGCAAGGGATATCGATTCTTGATAGTAAGCTTATTCAATTCCCTGTAGTCAATGCACATCCGGAACGACCCGTCCTTCTTTTTAATGAAAAGGACTGGTGCGCCCCATGGGGAGGTGCTAGGGCGAATAAAGCCTTTATCAAGTAGTTCCTGGAGCTGACTCGAGAGCTCGCGTATTTCTGAGGGCGCGAGGCGATAAGGTGCTCTAGCAACAAGATTTGCTCCAAGAATAAGGTCGATTCGGAAATCGATATCACGAGTGGGAGGCAGACCTGGAAGATCGTTAGGAAATACGTTAGGAAATTCACGAACAACGTGGACCTGGTCTACTTCCTTAACTTCTTTTTTCTCTGCTACTACTATGTGTGCCAAGAAAGCCTAGTATTCCTTGCGGAGATACTTTCCAGCTTGGACACACGACATGAGTTGCAATCTCTTCGAAGCGACTTCACCATAAACACACAATTGGTCACCATTTGCGAGTGAAAAGCGAATCATCTTATCGAAACAAACAATTTCAGCATGATTCTCCTAAAGGAAATCCATGCCTACTATGACATCAAAGCTACCGAGTTGCATCGGAATGAGATTAATCGGGAAAACGCGACCGTTGAGATCAAGGGTACAGTCATGTAGGACAGAACTGACGGTGATGGTTCTTCCGGTGGCAACTTCTACGTCGAAGGTTGATGGGAGGTTGATGCGCTTACGATTCAGGAGTTTTTCGAATTCGAACGATACAAAACAGTTATCGGCTCCAGTATCAAACAAACACGAAGAATATATACCATTTACGAGAAACGTACCGTTAACCGCATTGTTGTCTGCCTGAGCCTGACGGGCGTTGATGTTGAATACGCTCCCGTGGGATGCTTGCTGAGCTGGCTGCTGCTGCTGTTGTGCTGGCTGCTGCTGTTGTGGCTCTTGTTTCACCACTCGATTCGGGCACATGTTTGCGAAGTGGTTGGGATCACCACACGCAAAGCAAGATCTAGCGTGGATCGTGGGTGCAGGAGCCGCTTGTTGGCCTTGAGGAGCAGGAAGTAGAGCTTGTTGAGCAGTAGCCTGGCCTTGAAATGGAGATGGAGCTTGTCGAGAACCATTGCGGAAGTTGGCGGTGAAATGACCGTACATGTTGGAATGTACGCAGAATCTGCAAGCAATACCAACCGGGTGGTGATAGGTACAAGTAGCGCAGAGCGGATGTGGCCCAGTGTATGCACGCTTTGCTGGCTGTGCATTTGCCATAGGCGCCGCTACTTGGCGATGTTGCGGCTGCGGTAGGGTTGATACAGCTTGAAGTGTTGCAGCAGTAACTGCACAGTTCTCGTTGCTGGAGCTGCTGTTGTTCTTCCTCTTGCGACGTGATAGCTTTGAAGATTGTGGTGCGGTGGCAGTGGTTTAAGCGGCGGTTGCAGTGGTTGAAACAGCGGTGTTTATCATTGATCTTAGCAGCGAGTAAGTAGGTTTCCTAAATCGTTGTGGTCTTTGCAGCTTGAACAAAATCTGCCACACAATCCAGCAGAGCACGGATGTATTTCTTGATCGCGATCTCTGGAGTCTTGACTTGGTCTGGACAGGTTATACTTAGCTGCTTGAAGCGAGCAGTTAAAGCAGCATTGTCACCATCCTTCTGCTTGATATGCCAGAATTCATCCTCCAGCTTTTGGCGCTCGTGGGGAGGGCAGAACTCTTCCATCATAACGTCCTTCAACTCATCCCACGTTAAGCCGTAAGCTGCATCATTTCCGCATTTGTTTCTCTCCGCCGTCCACCAATCTAGAGCTTGGGATTGGAAGACGCCAATAGCGTTGAAAGTACGGAGATCATCGGGACAGCCACTCTGACGCAGGGTGACTTCGATCGAATCAAACCATTGGAACATGGCCGTAGGCCCATCTTCACCAGTAAATTCTTTCGGTCCGCATGCCCTGAACTGCTTGAAGATGAAAGCAGCTTTGGGAGAATCGGTTCGCGACTCTTCAGAAGACTTGCTTGCGTTTTCGTTCAGCTCACTGACGATCTGTGGAGTAACTGTCACAATCTGACTTGCGACGAGAGAAGCGAGCCGCTTGTCAGCCTGCTTTCGTCTAGCGGCTCGGGAATGAAGTGATCCAGATGACGACATTGTCTGCAACAGACATCGTCACAGGACTTAGACCCAATTTTGATTATTCCTAGTATAGTCTAGCGATTTACCATAAAGCTCAGGAACACGATCATTCACAATTTCACGTAGGCACATAACCACAGAATCACATAAGCACAGAAACACATAAGCACATAAGCAAAGAAGTACATAAGCACATAAGCACGCAAGCACTTATACTAACCTACACACGTATTTTGTACGTATTTACCTATCCTTCACAACAGCGTATAGCGATTAGCATAGCGATCCTAGTGTAGCGATTTCGTTTAATGAGTAGTGATTACGAATAACACTAGCGATTCGTTGGTGTGGTGTGCGTCATGCGTGGTTTAGCGGAATGAGAAATGTGGAATCGAAACCATCAGTACCACTGTACTGTTTATCTCAAAACGCTAACAAATAAGCATGTAAGTCATATAACTTCACATAAAATCGATAATCACACATAAAATCGAGAATAGATTGTCTGCGGCTCGATAGACATCGGCTACCCAAAGTGATTCAACTATTCACGAGGACCTTTTGGTTCACACTTTAGCCTTCTGGACTGTACTCTTGCCTCAATTCCGGGCGATCAACATGCATCCTTCCAGTCGTAGTGTGACCTCAAGTCGTTGGAGTCCGTCGAGACCATGGTGAGAGTTTACAAAACCATGATAAAGAGCGGAATAAGTCATCAAGGTTCGGGTTCCACCCCTAACTTAACGACTATGTTCCCTGTTTTGATAAAGTCGGGGGGGGGGGGGTTATGCATTAAAGTATGGATTTCACCCCTGATTCAGCGCAAATTCTCCCCCGTTTGTGAATAAAATTGCGGGTCGAAGAAGTAATTTGGTCGTGAGTTTAAGGTTTTCACACCTGATCTCGACCCTACCACTTGTTCATTTTCGAACATTAAAGTGCAGCGGTAGTGTTCAGCGAGTGCGAGCGGGAAAAAACAAGAGTGCTCGTGCAAGGCCCATACTGGGTATGCACAAGTCGGTCTGTTGGTACTTAAGCTACAGTCTAGGTCGTTTCTAAGACATCGGCCCGGACTAGGTCGAGTCTTGCCTAATTCCCTATAGTTATGGCTCTGATACCAATCTGTCACACCCCAACCGATGGCGGAATCATCGGGGCGTGACACTGAGCGAAACAGATTGTCCATGAGTATCCATAACGACTATAAATTACCAGATACTTAAAACGTCATGTCCCATACCATAACATATCCAAGTAAAACAGTTATTACAGATAATTGTCTCACAAACAAGTACTGATTCGACAACTCAGATTTCAAAATAGACAATTTGTTTATTTGTTTCTAGACTTTTTCCTAGCCTTGATTTCATCACACAGCATACCAAGCATCCTAGCATCTTAAGCACCTGCCACATACGTTAAAGTAAAATCAATACACATAGTGTAAGGGTGAGTATACAAATTTGATAGTATAATAGAGTTCAAAATCGTTTACGCATAACCAGCACGTACAACGTGTGATGTGAAACACGTAAGTTATCGAAAAAGATCCTATCAATACCAATGACTGCGGGTTGACTGCGTAAGGCAATTCGCAACACATATTCATCACTACGAACATGCGAGTAATGGTCCTTAACAACCCCTGAGTGAACAGGTGCTGAGTCCAAACTATAGTACTATCGTTGCTAAGGCAGGTAGACAGCAATTTATGTGTAAACATAACAAACAAGCAATCATCGAGTCACGTATAACATACAATAGCGGTTAGCGTTAAAGTATTGCGTAGTGTGTTTGATGTGAATTAGAATAATTAACGTATGTAACACCCAAAAGTGCATAAAACAAAAAGGGTTCGAGTATACTCACAGCGATGAAGGTTAATGGATTGAAGGGAGTGCTAGAGTGAGATTAGCCACATCAGAACGATAGCATAAGCGATAAGCAGCGCGTAAAACGATGCAAAGAGAACAAGTGACGAGTGGTCATCCGTTCGGATGGCCATTCGGTCGGATTGACACTTGTTTTGGGTGGATGTGTTTGTGTATGATGGTTTGCCTTTTGAAGTTTTCGTTGTAGCATTTTGAAAACAGAGAAGTATCTCTACCTTTCAGGTCGTTCGATCGTACGGTAGTTCGATCGGCTGAAGATCCGTCCGGCGAGGTATTTCTCAGAGAACAAGTTCAAAGCAGGATTAACATCAATCGGATGGCTTACCGATCAGGTAACAGTCCCTTGGAATTGAGTATGCACTGAACATGTTGAAAATTGTTTGAGTATAAAATCCTCAAATGCCGTTCGATCGGATTGCGGTCCGGCCAGATGGCGATCCGATCGGACGGCATCCCGTCCCACAACCTGATCGTTTTGAACTTGAGAAATTTGTTAAGTTTTGTAGTTTGCTCGAGGCGGTATGACGTCATTTTAAACAACGGAAACTCCGTCAGACTCCTGTTACCCGATCAGACGGGAATCACCCCAACCCGATCAGTTAATTGTTCGTGACGGGTGGTTTCATGTTCAACCAGAAGTCGGTCGTCTCGTAGATAGGATTCAAATCTCAACCGGCACATCACTAGAGAGAGTAGAAGGCATGAGCGAGCTCCGATTCTATCGGTTTTGAGTGCATTGGGTGTAAGAGAGTTGAAAGAAGGTCAGAAACCATCTTTCAACCCCTTTAGTTTTGCAAATGTTCAGATTTAGGCGAAACATTGTTTAATCATGTGGAAACCCTTCAGATCTGAGATGTCCTTGGTGGGGTGAAGCCAAACCTTGAAGTTCATATGAACTCCATGATATCATCACCCTAGAACACCCTGAATCCAGTGATTTCACGGTTAAAAGTGAAGATTGTTCGGTGAAAAAGATGAAGAATCAAGTGTAGATCATAGAAGTACAAAGATTTCGGAAGAAACTTACAAGAATCGAGAGAAAATCGAGAGAAAAGTGTGCTTGAGCGTCTGGTTCGGGTGAAGGAGCTGTGACATCAAATGTTGTGACAGGTGGGGGTATTTATAGGGTTTCCAAAAGAGGAAAGTGCACAAGTGTCGAGTGGGTCACCGATCGGATAGCTGTCCGATCGGATGGCAATCCGATCGGATGGCCAGTAGATCCGGGTGTTCGGCGTGTTGAGTTTTGTCGTTTCAATTCGCGTGTTGGGCGTTGCGATGCGATTCGTGGGAGCGATGCGATAGTATTACCCATTAATCCTAACTACTATATCTAACATACAATCACTATAATTAGCTTGCGTTTAGCATTTGCGATTTAGATTGCGATTCGATTGAGTTGCGATATTGATTGCGATTGATCACCCACAAACATGGTTAAAAGATGCACAAGTAACACATAAATAACACACACACGTAAAACTTTATCCAGTACCTGTGATTCACTGTGATTCGTATTGCGATTTGATAGCGACGCGATTAGTGTTAAGTAGATTAATGCTTAATTAACTTAATCGCATTGTTACTTCCTATTGTTCACAGTCGTAAAGTGATTATCGGCGATAAACATTCATCGATTACTGCGATTAAGTGCGCTTATCATCATTTACTCCACATAATACAACTAAGTCAAATATATAAAAGTAGCTGATTACAAGTTCAGTCGCGCGATAGGTTGTTGAGCATGGAGCGGCAGATCGCAATTAGCAATCTTCTCTTCCTTTGACGTTGACCTTGACTTTGACTTCTGAGAACACGGGGTGTTACATCTGATACCAATCTGTCACACCCCAAAAATCCACAAGCGGAGTATCACCACAGGGAGCGTGACTGACCAGGATCCAACCACCAATCATATTGAACGTTATAATTCAATAAATAAAAGTCCAAACCAAACAATATAATTGGTGTCCAAGACAATTCAACGAAACTTAAGTTATCAGCGGAAGCATTAAGTTCAAAACCATAATAAAGTATAAAAGTTCATAAGTTTAACATGGAACTCAACAGTCCATGTCCCACAACGACCTCTTCCTCATGTGTAAGCTCCATCTAAACACCTAACGACCTGCAAGGCATATAATAACGAATCAACAACAAAGTTGAGCGAGTTCACAGTTGGTTGTCCATTTTAACGTTGTTCCAAAAAAGAAAAACCATAGTTATGTTTTAAAAACCACGAGTTAACCAGTTCCTTGTTTCCCAAACCATACTCAGTGGGGGTTCCCCATGTATCCCACTAGACCCGTTACCATATCAACTACTGACTGTAGTTATGTTTATGTGCCCTGCGTCAATGTCTATCATCATTAAATAGTGCCCAAGTCCATTAGTCCATGCCCTTCCTCTGCGGCACGGTGTGAGGATTGTCAAACCAAATAGCGCTATTTAACTAATGACCCGTTCGTCATTAGCCCGCCGATTAAGTCGATATAAAAATGAGGGACTTAATGATAGAGTTTTTGTCTAGTGTTAATGTTGTCATCCTTCAGTTAAGAGGGTGGGAGTACGTGTCAAGAAGAACACGCAGGTTTCAATGTTGTCACCCTTCAACAAAGAGGGTGGGAGTACGTACTCTACCCAAGGAGAATACGCAGGTTTCCTTAGTATACTTTAACCCATTCCCAAACCACCGGGAATCCCATGCCTTGTAGAAAGTGTGAACTCACCTTTGGTTGCTCGGTTTGAATCTTAAAAATAGCTAACAATCAAGGTCGGTCAATCACGTCCTAGTATGATTACCAATTAGTCATTTAGTGGTTTCAAATAGAGCACAAAGTTCCTACTCGTATCTACTACATAACATGCACTCACTTTAACATTTCACGCCCATATAAACAATCCGCCTATAGCTACTCAAGAGCAAGCATACGATATTGCACATAACACTTTCATTGACATATAACACGTTAGATCACTATCGGATAACATAACCGACATTTAGACATGCAAATCACTAGTTATATCGTTTCAGCTTAAACATCCAAATCACGGGTATTTTAATAAAATAGTTAACTTATTCCAAAAATTCCCAAACTTTTACAAAATGTTCTAAACAATCCAAATATTAATGTGTAAAAATATCGGGATCCAATTCATTACCAATTATTTTATAAAAATCATTTACCCGGCTGCAATCAGATTCGTCACTTTTTGACTGCTGTCCACGGAAAAATTCATTTAAAATTCATCGTATGTCCGATTGACGAAATTCCAGTTGGAGATTTACAAAGACATTAGTGGCTATCTACAGTACAAATTTCGTTACCTGACTCTGTACAGATTTCAAGCTATGATGAAAAAAATAACATACATTTTCTGAAGTAAAAACGCAGCCTTTGCTGCTGTACAAAACAGACCTTTAAAAATAGCAAACGACCTAAAAAAATATGGTTCCAGAGCCGTTTGATTCGTTTTTCGAACACATATAATTTAGACTTTAGAAAATCAATTTTTCGATTTATAATGGTCCGTTTACAGCCAACTGAAGTTGGCTGTTTTAGTTAATCAGCATGCTGTTTATCACAACACCTTCTAATAACGACCGACATCAGATAATAACTCATTTATAGCAGAATCTTATCAAATTTAACATGCTCGGGCATCAAGATCCTAAAACCTAATCCATGAACACGTGACTACACATATTATTCATAACACCATGCACAATTCTTGATTCTCATGAAACCTAAATACACCTTGTCATCTTAATACACTTTTTACTTAAACATAATTCCAGCCGTGATTACTTCATATAAATCGTGTTTGAACATTAGAATCATCATCCTCACAAGTTTCAAACCGCAAACAAAAACCCTAGTTACTAACTAATCACTTTGATGACCAAAACCACACAAGAAAACACCAAGTTTCTAGTAACCCTAGCTTGTAATCATTCACATCAACATCACAATAAAAATACCAAAAATCACAGCCATGAATAAACGTTTGAAGCACATATAGCATTGAAGGAAGCACAACAAGTTACCTAGAAGCAGAACGGAAGAATCCAATGATTTCTTGGAGTGATTTGCGAATGGGGGGGGGGATTTCCCTTCTCTGCCGTCGTACACAATGATCACCAAGGGATATAGGGTTTTTAATTCCCTCATGCAAGATACGTATATAATAAAATAGGTGGGGTCTGGGGAGATTTAGGTTGGGTGGGCCTTAAGAAGCCATTGGGTGGGAGATGGGGGTTGGGCCAGGTTTGCGCAAAAGGGGTAAGGGGTGGCGGGTTGGGCTTGTTGTTTGCGCAAAGGGTGTTGGGTGGGAGGTTTGGGCCGATTAGAAACACACAAGAATAGAGCGTGAGTTTTAGAGGTGGCGAACCTATACGTGGCGGTTTAGCTAATTTCTTATCGTAGCTTAATAAGACGTTTCGTGTAGCCTGTTAACCTAATACACTATCTCGATTCCATAACGATGATATATCACAATACCTCGGTTCTGGTTTCCGGTTTCACATAATTTATTTAACACAATCGATCAAAGATACAAATCACACACCACATATAAATCACATACCATACATGAATTCACAAAGCACGCGTATATACACCACATACATATCATACGTGAATTTCACAAAGCACGCGTATCGCAACACAAATCTACAATGTACATGGATTTATACGAGTTGCCACACTAGACGACTTCCAGTTCCACAAAACCCCGAGATATACTATGGATGTATTAATATGGGAGTTAGTACCAGTCAACAACAACCGAAGCTTCAGACTGCGTTTGTATTAAGTACAGATCCTTATGGAAGATCATTACAATTACCTTGTCAACCACCTCTTCAACAAACCCAACAACAACCCTCTCCATTCACACAAACTACCCTACAACTACCTTGTCAACCACCTTTACAACTACCTTGTCAACCACCTCTACAACTACCTTGTCAACCACCCCTACAACTACCTTGTCAACCACCTCTTCAACAAGCCTTTTATGGGAATAACAACACTCAATCTTCAAACCCCAACACTGTCCGATTTGATACCTCAAACTTCACCAAAGTTAGTGTGGTAGCTGCTCGGGAACATATAAAGCTTCTAAACACAACGGTGAGTGCCTATTGTGGATAAGTCACAGGTCAAATTAGGAACATTAATTTGACAGATGAAGACTATCAACAAATAGACAGGGGGAAATGGAACTGATGGATATTAAGTGGGGGTTTGTGTTACACCCCGATATTTCCACGTATTACCGGTGGGCCCGATGGGGAGTATCGTGACGTAATTGATATCGTCATAGTCAAACAACACAAATTTAAATGCACAGCGGAAGCAAAAGATAGATTTATTTCAACTGAATAAATTGTAATATTAAGTATCACAAAATAGTTGAAGCAGATCCACAGGCGGATCGAAAGAAAAAGGAAATTGTTCAACAGACTTTAACATCTAGAGCTTGCGAGACTTGATTATTGATGCCTGGAGTAGCCAGCCTATTACGTATAGTACATGCACTTAGCCTTTTTAGAAAATACGTCAGTTTACACTGGTAAATACAACTTAACTGAATCATTTTGAAAAATGTTTAAGAAAATTGATTTGAATGCACTTAGGAAAAAATATCTTTTATAACTTGGGATAATTATTCAAATATAACCTTGTATACAGTTTTACTTATTCGTCGTCCATCAGGGCCGGTTTGTAGGGCCGGACAAGATTAACTGATACGCCACAGGTATAATGCCCACAAGGTTGATTCCTTTAATTGGATTACAAGTTTTTACATAATGCAACTGTCAGGTGTACGCCTACACCCCGTGCTTAGGTCGTGGCCATTTCTTTGAATGATGCCAAGGATATCCGGGACATGGTCATTTAACCCCCAAAGGCCATACACCAAATAATACAAATTAAAACGAGTTATGTAAATACATCAATCACAATCCGATTTAAATGACTACACACCCGACCAAGCGGTACTTTTATAGTACCGTATCCCAAGCCCGTATAGGGAAAATAAGTTAAGAGTATTTACCTGAGCAATGTATAAATAAAAAACAGCAAGTGCACGTAGCTTTTACCGGGCTCCTAATCTGGAACGAAGGTTTTTAATGACCTATTAGAATCCTAACGGGTCTTTAATTAAGCTTAGACTTAGACCGGTTAGTTTTCAAAAGGAAGACACGGTTCAAACGCATGATAAAGCGAAGACCGGCTTAGAATGTGGTTTTGACCCGACAAGCTTGGACACTTGTTTAATATGGGTAAACTAAACACATTCTGGATTTTGAGATGAAAACATTATGGTTTGACTCGTTTCGGCTAATATATGCAAACTAGTTACAAAAGCCGATCCGAACGCGAAAAGTGCGTAACGGGTAACCAAAAGAGTCATACACAGGTTTCCTAAGTTAATATGCCTTAAATATGTTGTGACATCAGTAAGATATCTTCTATTATGCCCAAAACGGATTTAAACACAAATTACGCCCCGTAGGGGTATTTTGGTCATTTTAAAGGTTATAAAAGAGTTTAAATATAAATATGAGTTTCGGGTCTGATGTAATCAGTAAAAATACTTAATTTACTAAGTTATATCAGTATGGTGTAACCTATATGTGAAATTTATCATTTCTAACCATACTATGCACATAAGGGGCATTTTGGTAATTTTACCTAAGGTTTAAAGGTCGAATCTGGAAATTTGAGTTTAAAACTTTTTCTTACTGCTAAAGTATAAAAATTTATTTAAAACATTAGTAGGTATCAAGTCTTATATATCTAAAATGGTTTTAATACATACTATGTGCTTAAAACGCGTATAAAGGCGTTTTTAAGCGATTTTCGGGTTTTATAAGAAAAGCTGATATTTTTATTATTCCAGAAGGCTTAAAATATTCTATCTATCATATTGGATCAGTAGAAAAAGGTTTGGTATCAAAAGGATTGGTAAAACTCATTTTATAGCCTAAAAGGGCAAAACCGACAATTACCGGATCAAGCCTAGAACTCTATGTTATGCTTAGCCTAAAAATAAATAAAAATCTACAAAAATCCCAAAATATTATTTTATATCAGTGGGTAAAAAGTTTGGTATAAAAAATTTGGGTTTAGATAGGCTATATGCTAATTACGCCATTTAATTACTAAAAAGCTTCTAATTACGCTATTGAGCGTAACTCATAATCTAGACCTCAAATTGATGTCAAATTTTAGGTACAAGTTTATAAATTAGTAACTAAGGTTTCTATTCTTTCATATTTTCAAAAATCATGTTTTAAGGTGAAAAGGGCATAATAGTCAACATTTAAGCATTTAACGGAAGCATGCATATGAATCGGATAACTAATGAACCAAGTTGTATAATCTCAGAGGATTATACTTATAGGTAACTTGGTCCTAATAAAGTTCTAAGGCATTCCTAAACTATGCTCTAATGGGTCAGAACTGAAAGTCAAAGCAAAAGTCTACTTTTGCGACTTTCGGTTCCGAACCGAGCTTAAACTGAAAATTGTCGGGTTGAACATGTTTAGACATGTTCTTACATTGATTACCAAGTTATATGAGTGATAAAACAGGTTTCATAGCTTCTACATCGTTAATTATGTGTTTATGCGAAAATTAGCTTTCTGTTGACTTTTTTAAATTAAGTTTGACCCGACAATTGATCTAGTTAGAGTGGGAATCAAAGGGTGCCCTTTTAAGGGTTTATTGCCCACATTTCCTAAACTATGCTCTAATGGGTCAGAACTGAAAGTCAAAGCAAAAGTCTACTTTTGCGACTTTCGGTTCCGAACCGAGCTTAAACTGAAAATTGTCGGGTTGAACATGTTTAGACATGTTCTTACATTGATTACCAAGTTATATGAGTGATAAAACAGGTTTCATAGCTTCTACATCGTTAATTATGTGTTTATGCGAAAATTAGCTTTCTGTTGACTTTTTTAAATTAAGTTTGACCCGACAATTGATCTAGTTAGAGTGGGAATCAAAGGGTGCCCTTTTAAGGGTTTATTGCCCACATAATTACCAACTCGTAGGTATTTTCAATTTGAAATTTGACTGGACAAATTAAGATTAATGACGAAGTCAAATCTTAATTATTACGGATTGACTTTAAGCTAATTAACTAATTAAAACTGAATTAAGAAAGGTTAGGGACACTTACTGAAGTCCTATGCACAACTAAGGATGCCTGGGAAGTGGCCTTGAGCTCCAGGAATCTCCAGAATTGAGTTTGAATGGTTTTCAAAGTGTATTCCAAAGTGTTGCAACAATGGGTTCTTATATAGTGAGTTTAATTCATCAAGATCATGCCACAATAGCCTATAGATGTTCCTTGATCACTTCCAGGTGTCCCTAGGCATGGAAATACCATCAAACAAGCCCCTTGAATCGAATACAAGGTTTCGAAGTCGGTTTAACTTGCTGAACTCGCACCTGTGCATGAATTCTGACCAGCTAAGGCCGTCGCGTAGCGCGACGGCAGAGGGGGTTGTTGGTGGCGCTACGCCAGCACCTCAGTTACCAGCCACACAAGTTTCAGCTATTTACATTTCAGCCCCTGGTCCTTTCAAACGTGGTTTTAAGTTTATTTCTTGCACTTTTGGTCCTCTAACTTGAATTTTAAGGGCTCCAAGACATAACTAAGCATTGTTAAGTCCTTGGTTAACTTTATGATCACCCGTAAAGCCTTGAATTTCAACGTTGACGCTTTTAACCCTTTGTATACGAATATTATCATAACTTTCTCATACTTTAACGAAACCTTGTGAAATTTTTTCACTTATTCTCGTGAGTATAATTAATCATTACAAAGCTTCGAGTTTGCTAAAAGTTTACTCAGAGGTATACTTTAAACATGTTGACACATTTAACCCCTGTAGTTTGTAATTCCTCACTTTCTTTCACAATTAGCTTCGTATGATCCATGATTTATTCGTTTAAGGGTATAAACATCATGTGGGGCTAATGTGAAGTATATTTATTCATTGTTGACACTTTGAACCCTTATATTCACATATTTTCTTTGTTTGTCAACTTTAGTCCTTCTAAATCAGTTCTTTACACGTTTAAAGTCCATGACACGTGTTGATATATTATTGGACATAAATTTTCGAGGTGTTACATTCTCACCCCCTTAAAAGAAATCTCGACCTCGAGATTTACTGAAATAAATGAGGGTACTTTTCTTTCATTGTGGACTCTACTTCCCACGTGTACTTGGGACCTTTTCGGGTATCCCATTTAACCTTTACAATTGGCACATGCTTCCTTCGAAGCTTCTTTACCTGTCGATCCTCAATCGACAAAGGTTTTTCCAAAAATTTCAAGCTCTCATCTATGTGCACATCCATATGTGGCATGACTAGCGACTCGTCAGCTAGACATTTCTTTAGATTGCAGATGTGGAATACATTGTGAATACCACTGATCTCTTCAGGTAAGTTTAACTTATAAGCCACTGCTCCTACACATTCGATGATCTCGAATGGTCCTATATACCTTGGGCTTAACTTACCTTTCTTACCAAATCGCATCACTCCCTTCCAGGGTGATACTTTAAGCAGAACCTTATCACCAACCTCAAACTTTAGAGGTTTTCGCCTTTTGTTAGCATAACTTTTCTGCCTATCCCTGGCAGCTTTCAGGCGGTCACGAATCTGGAAAATATTGTCCGTCGTTTCAAAGACTATGTCAGGTCCTGATAACTGAGATTCTCCTACTTCTGCCCAACAGATAGGCGTTCTGCATTTCCTACCATATAATGCCTCAAAAGGCGCAGCCTGAATGCTTGTATGGTAGCTATTGTTATAGGAGAACTCGATCAATGGCAGGTGGTTATCCCAACTACCACCTAAGTCAATCACACATGTACGAAGCATGTCTTCCAAAGTTTGGATGGTACGCTCACTCTGCCTGTCCGTCTGAGGATGGTAAGCCGTACTAAAATTTAAGCGCGTGCCCAAAGATTGTTGGAAACTTTTCCAAAAATGAGATGTGTATCTAGTATCTCTGTCAGAGATAATAGACACTGGTACGCCATGAAGAGATACAATCTTATCTACGTACAATTGGGCTAACATGTCGGAGCTATAAGTCTCCTTAATGGGTAGGAAATGTGCTGACTTAGTCAGTCTATCTACTATCACCCATATAGTATCATTTCCTTTCTTTGTCTTTGGCAACTTGGTGATGAAGTCCATTGTCACCATCTCCCACTTCCAGGTGGGAAGTTCAGGCTGTTGTAGCAAACCTGAAGGCTTTTGATGTTCAGCTTTTGTTGGTGCATATTTGTGACAACAGCTTAGATTTGGTCTTTGGATATCTTGTAATTAGTTAAACAATAAACAGTTAGCGGGTTTAGCTTTGTAATAGTTAGTTGTAATGTTTGGGCTAACCAAACCCAACGAATTGGGTGATGGGGGGCGAATTGGGCTTACACCAATTCGCAGTCCATGAGGTTTAATCCTAGCCCAAGTAGCAAACCTTGTGTTATATAAACAAGGTTAAGCTTTAGGGTTTAGGTTAATCAGCAAAAACGGAGTTTGAGAGATAGTAATTTCGTGAGAGCTCTAGCAATTTCGTGAAGGCTAAGGCTTGGACGAATTTGAGTATTGGTTAGGGTTTGATTAATTGTAATACATTTGTCTGATAATCAATAGAAACCCGGTTTGAAAGTGAATTGCCGATTTCTGTTCCTACATGTTTTCTGCTATATTCTGATCAAGAGGATTCCACACTCTTGATTAGATTGACAATTCTGTGAAAGATCCATACATCAAGGGGACCTAAAATTGGTATCTGAGCTTAGGCTCTTGAAGGCTCGGTTCAGAATTGTGTTCTGCAGAAACAGGAAGTTTTTCGAAAATTTTTGAAACTGAAAAATTAGGGTTTTTGAAATTTTTGAGTTTTTGATAATCTTCTACGAATTTGTTTGTGTTTTATCAGTTTGTGTGTTTGATTTTGTTGTTTTGCAGGATTTATGGGAAAACTTTGTTGATTCTCAAAAATTTTTGGCTGAATTCCTTGAAGATTCGAAGACTATCTTCGTGTTCTTCATTAGGTTCATCAAATATTTGCCAAAAGTCTGTTGATTTGCTTGTTCGATTTTGTAGGAAATTGATACGAAATCTGCTAAATTCTGAGAAGATTGAATTTCCAAATTTACAGACCAGCGAAATTAGCTGGACCTGCGAATTTAACTGACCTGCGTACTTGTCGGCGAACTTAAAATCCAAAGGCGACTTTGGTAACCGTATAATTTTCCTCAGCGAAATTATTACGGTTTTCGGCGAATTTACTGGTCGTCGTAATAGAAAAATAGACCAGCGAATTTGCAGCGAAATTGACCAGTGAACTTGATCAGCGAAATAGACCTGCGAAATTAACTTGAACTGACTAGCGAAATTAAGTTGAATTGTGCAGCGAAATTAACCCAGCGAAATTAGTAGAGGAATTAAAAAGGTGGAATATTTTTTGGCAAGCGTAAGGAAAAATTAACGTTTTCGTAAATAGAAAGTGAACCGTAACTCATCTGACGAAACCATCTGCACCGTTGAATTCCCTGCATTTTTAGGACAAAAAAAAAACTCTGGAAAATCCCGAATTCGGTTTTCGACATTTGATATCATTGGATTCGTCTTTTCAAGACGATTCTAACGGTGTAATTTGGTAACCACTGTTTTCGGAGATATTTTGTACGGTTTTATCAGTCTGCAACGGTTAAAATGTCGAACATGACTAATTTGAACGCACCTAAGATGATGAAGGTGGAGAATTATCTTACATGGAAGGACAGGTTCCAATCCTTCATTGAATCTCAGGATGCACGCATGTGGATCTATATTGTAGATGGGTACACAAACCCAACACACGATTTTGAGGGCAGACCACGTAGAACAGACTATGTGAACATGCAAGAGGATGATAAAAGGATTTATGAGGCTGAAAAGAGAGCCTTGGCTGTAATAAAGATGTCCTTACTTGATAGCATCAAACATACCTTTAAGAAGTACACTAATTCAAAGGATATGTGGGATGCATTAGAAAAGAGGTATCAAGGAAATGAAGATGTCAAAAGGAATAAAGCTTTGATCTCTATAGCACGTGAAAGTTCATATGATGGGAGTGTTCATCTGGAAGATCATGAGAATGCCTCTCAGGCATTCATGGCAGAGATAGTGCAAGTTGATGAGGCTGAAACTACTGTGAGTGATGCTGAATCTGAAGTGAAAAATGCTGAAGCAAAAGTGGATGCTGAAGTAGAGAAAGAGAGTGAAGTTGAACAGGTTATTGCTGATCAAACTACAGAAGTTCATGAGGAAGAGGTACAATCTAATTCTGTGTGCTTAAAATGTCGGGAACTACAGGGTGAGGTTGACAGGTTGATAACACAAAACCAAAGTCTGGTAAGCGAGATGTCTAACATAAAAGAATCAAACTTTTTTGCTAAAAGAAACGAATCTTTATACTTAAAGAAGATAAAAGGTTATGAAGCTGAAATTAAAGCTTTAACCTGCAAAACTAAACGAAAAACTTCAAGTCATAGATTTAGCTCATGACATGATGGCTGAGAAAACAAAAGAGATTTCTGAAAAATGCAAAGAGTTGTCAGATGCACAACTCAAAATTATTGAACTTGAAAAGAAATTGAGTCAATTCAGAGATTCGTCTTTTGTAATGAAACACATGATGGGTGGGTTAAAGAAGAGTAATGACAAGACCAGTGTGGGCTTCCAGGGCTTTAATGAAGTTCCACCTCCTCTTAGTCATGACTATTCATTCCTGCCTGATGAAGATGAGCTAATAGACTTTATGTCAACTGCACCAAGTAGTTTCGCATCAAGTCAAAGTGATGGATCTGAGAGTGATGATGCTAAGAAGAACAATAACAGGGAACCTTTGAAAAGGAAAAATTCACCGCTTAAGAGTAAAAATCAAGCTTTTGTTAAAAAGATTAAATTTGTTCAAGGCAGTGATATGAAAAACGAAACCACTGTTATTGAAAACGAATCGAATGTAGAGTTTGCAAAAAATAAAAACAAAGAAATATCTGAATCCAAGCAAACTAAACAAGATTCATCCAAGGGATCATCACCATCTGATAAGGGATCTACCTCAAAGACTCCAGCTAAGAAGTCTTTGAAAAGGAGATCGTGCTTCAAGTGTCACACAAAGGGACATGTAGCTAGCTGATGTCCTAACAAAAAGAGTGAAGCACAAATTAGTGAAAAACAGAGAGGGAAATCACCAGAGAAGAAAGGTGATAGTGAGGAGAAAGGATCAAATTCTCCAAAGAAATCTGCTCCTAAGCAACCAGAGAATGTTGCTGTTGGTGTAGATAAGGCTGGAACAAGAACTCCACAAGTTCCACGTTTTCAAAGAAATCAACCAAGATTTCAGCCTAAATCTCCACAAGGCAGATATGAGAGACCTAGAAGCAGTTCACCTAGAATGAACAATTTTAATGCAAATACAAGTAATTTCAGAAGTCAAGGTCAATATCAAAATCGATACCAAAATAATGGTGGTCGAACTTTTTATAACAATGGCTTTAGAAATTATAACAATCAAGCTTCTTGGAATCAAAACTCATGGTATCAAAATCAAAATTTTCAAAGGTCAAATAGTCCAAACACATATAGGAACCGTCAGGACCAAAGACCTAGTGGAAATCAAAATCAAATTCCATCAACAGGTCTGAGATTGAAGACTCCAGTTAGGAGTAATGGATATTGGATGGATGTTCAAGTGGTTGGTGAATTTGGACGACCCAAGACCATTAAGGCTTGGGTCCCCCAATCTAACTAATTTCTTAGTCGGTGTGTGCAGGAGCTGCTAAGGAGGATTATCAACTTATGGTATGTTGATAATGGCTGCTCTAGGCACATGACGGGGGATGTGAGATTGTTGATATATATATTAAATGATTTAAATTGAAGTTCAAAGTGCTGAGTCGAAACACTAGATAACCTGGCAGATCTTTATGCTAAAGCTTTTGACAGGGCTCGCTTTGAACATTTAGTCAAACTCAGCGGGATGAGGAATCCTGAATAACTGGTTTTTCATAAGAATTTTGTAAATAGTTTACTGTTTTTCTTAAAAATCAAAAAATACAAAAAAAAGTTGAAAAATCAAAAACATAAAAAAATAGAAAATCAAAAATGAGTTATCACTGTGACAAAAAGGAGAAATGATAGTACATCAGCAAGTTAGACTGTCACACTCGAACTAAAATAAATTGCTTAAATGTGATAGCAGCTTCATCATACGATGTATCAGTAGGCAAAAAGCATGAAATAATCAACTTACCAATGTGATATAAACCTAAATAAACTGTGTATGAGTGGGGAAGACATCAGTGGTGTATGGTTTAATGTTCCTAAATCTTGCGTTGATAGATTACCAATATCTAAGGTTTTGGGTCTTTATACTGTTATTTCATCTGGGGATATCAGGGTTGTCCTTCTGCTGCATCCAGATACATGCTGACCTAGGCACAACCAGGATATCTTAAAAGAGCAAAAAATGCCAAATCCCATAAATGAAGAAGCTCTCCTAAAGAGTCATTCAAAAATGGTATTTGTCATAGCCCTCGTTAGATATTTTGGTCTCTTTGCTGTACGGAAGTACTGACCTGTTCACCAATTATCTAAACGTTGAAAAACAAAACGGATGAATTCAATATACTCACCTACTACGATGAATCTTTGTGCATACCTTGATCGCGAGGGTATATCCTGAAGTGGGACACACTAGTATATCAGTAATAATATTACCTTAACGTATCATATGGTAATGGTACTTGAAATGTTCATGCATTTTGTTTAAGAGGACAAACATACTGGTAATTGTCTTGGACTGCTTTTCACGAAAAATTAAATAAAGAATTATCTAATAGTGTGAAAACAGTTTGATTGTGCTGATATGATCTTCTTACCGGTGATTCTCACAAAAATATAGTGTTTATTGCTTTTGTATTTACTTGCTTTCAGAAAATATAAAAATCCAAAAATAGTGTCTTTTTCTGTTAAAATACTTAACGTATGGAAAACTGTTATTCCTGGAGGAATTGTTACTGATAGGGGGAGACGGTGTTGGAAAGTGAGTTCAAAATTTTAAATCATGCGGGTTATAGGGTGTGTGATTAAAAAGTTTTGCGTGTTGGTGATAAATTGAAACTGCTTAATTTGTGATACAGTTTAACTATCTCTTGAATAATAATAATTTATTTAACTGTGTTGAAAAATTCTTATGGTTTCTCGAGATGTTTGTTTTATAGTATACAGATTGAATCAGTATGTTGCTGAGAAGATAGTTGCTGTGAAGAGATGAGAGTTTGATTGGATGCATGGTCGAACCTCCTTTCTACATTGCAAACAAGTTGAAGAGTTTGAAGATTGCTATACATATGCTGAACTGGAGTTTACTCAAACGCTAAAGTTTTTGAAGATTTGGTGTTTGGATGCATCAGCTTAGGGGGAGTCTGTTGCTGACAGAAGCTATTGAAGCTGAAGCTATCCAAAGACCAAAGACAATGCAAGATTACATGAAGATTGCAAGAAGACTGGAGACAAAGTTATTTTATGAAGCTATTGTCAAGGGGGAGTTTGTTGGTGCATATTTGTGACAACAGCTTAGATTTTTTCTTTGGATATCTTGTAATTAGTTAAACGATAAATGGTTAGCGGGTTTAGCTTTGTAATAGTTAGTTGTAATGTTTGGGCTAACCCAACCCAACGAATTGGGTGATGGGGGGGGGGGGCAAATTGGGCTTACACCAATTCGCAGTCCATGAGGTTTAATCCTAGCCCAAGTAGCAAACCTTGTGTTATATAAACAAGGTTAGGCTTTAGGGTTTAGGTTAATCAGCAAAAACAGAGTTTGAGAGATAGTAATTTCATGAGAGCTCTAGCAATTTCGTGAAGGCTAAGGCTTGGACGAATTTGAGTATTGGTTAGGGTTTGATTGATTGTAATACGTTTGTTTGATAATCAATAGAAACCCGATTTGAAAGTGAATTGCTGATTTCTGTTCCTACACGTTTTCTGCTATATTCTGATCAAGAGGATTCCGCACTCTTGATTAGATTGACAATTCTGTGAAAGATCCATACATCAAGGGGACCTACAGCTTTAACTTGTGCACACGTCAAACATTTGGCTACATAGGCAGCTATAGACTTCTTCAAGCCTATCCACCAATAGTTCGCCTTCAGATCCTGGTACATCTAATCAGCTCCAGGATGAACGAAATATTTGGAACTGTGGGCTTCCTGGAGGATAACATCCCGAAGTCCTCCATAAACTGGAACCCAAATTCGTCCATTTAATCTCAGGATTCCGTCCTTGCCATAGGATAACTGTTCTTCAGTTACTCCTAGCTTTTCATCGGGATAGTTAGCTTCCAATACAGCTTCCTTCTGCGCAGCTAACAACCTTTCATTCAAACTATTCTTTATCTCAATGCTCATGGCATTGATTCTTATAGGCTTCACTCTTTCCTTCCTACTTAAGGCATCAGCGACTAGATTCGTCTTGCCTGGATGGTATCTTATTTCACAGTCATAATCATTTAAAGTTTCCATCCATCGTCGCTGCCTCATATTCAAGTCCTTCTGATTAAACAAGTGTTGAAGGCTCTTGTGATCATAATAGATCACACACTTAGTCCCATACAAGTAATGCCTCCAAAGTTTTAGTGCAAATACAACGGCACCCAACTCCAAGTCATGGGTGGTATAATTCTTCTCGTGCACCTTTAACTGTCGAGAAGCATAGGCAATAACCTTGCCTTTCTGCATAAGCACACATCCCATACCATTGTGCGATGCATCACAATATACTACAAATTCCTCTATTCCCTCAGGCAATGTCAATACTGGAGCATTGCTCAACTTCAGATTAAGAATGTTAAAGGATTCCTTCTGCTTAGGACCCTGGTCAAACTTAATATTCTTTCGTGTCAACGAAGTTAGGGGTGCAGCAATCCTTGAGAAGTTTTCAATGAATCGCCTATAATATCTTGCTAAACCTAGAAAGCTATGAATCTCTGTAGGCGTCTTTGGCTCTTGCCAATTCATAACAGCTTCAACCTTAGCGAGATCTACTTGGATACCACGCTCACTAACCACATGTCCAAGGAATTGGACTTCGCGAAGCCAGAATTCACACTTTGAAAACTTGGCATAGAGCTTTTCCTGTTGAAGCAGCTTCAGAATGCAACGGAGATGCTTCTCATGGTCAGCCTGACTCTTCGAGTAAATGAGAATGTCCTCGATGAAGACGATGACAAACTTATCTAAGTAAGGTTTGCAGACGCGATTCATGAGATCCATGAACGTTGCTGGTGCATTAGTGAGCCCAAAAGGCATCACTAGGAACTCGTAATGACCATAACGAGTCCTATACACAGTCTTGTGCACATCTTCATCTCTAACCTTCAGCTGGTGATAGCCCGACCTCAAATCAATCTTAGAAAAGTAGTTTGCCCCTTGCAATTGATCGAACAGATCGTCGATCCTGGGCAAAGGATATCTATTCTCGATAATGACTTTATTAAGCTCGCGATAATCGATGCATAGACGCATCGATCCATCATTCTTCTTTACAAACAGGATAGGTGCTCCCCATGGAGACGAACAAGGTCTAATAAAACCTCTGGCTAGCAAATCATCTAGTTGTGTCCTCAACTCCTTCATTTCTGTTGGTGCCAATCTGTAAGGCGCTCTTGCAATAGGCGCCACTCCAGGGATGATATCAATTCTGAATTCTACTTGCCTATCTGGTGGCAAACCGGGTAGTTCTTCAGGGAAAACTTCAGGGTATTCAGAAATGACGGAAATATCTTCAATCTTAGGCTTTTGTTCATCAATAGTTACATGTGCCATATAAATGACACAACCCTTCTTCAGACATCTGGATGCCTTGAGCATAGACACTTGCTCTGGCAGTCCATACTGAGTATCTCCCTGAATGGAAAGTGGCTCACCAGATGGAGTCTTGATCACCACTTGCTTCTTGTTGCACACAATCTGAGCTTGGTTATGGGATAACCAATCCATTCCTATTACTATGTCGAAACCAGCTAATTTCAATGGAAGTAAGGTTAATGGAAAAGAGTGGTTCCTAATGGATATGAAACATCCATCTAACACGGTTGACGCGGTTTCTATGGTTCCATCTGCTAATTCCACCTCATATTTCACACTTAAGGTTTTAATAGGTAAATTCAGCAACTTACAAAACTTATTATCTACAAATGACTTATCAGTTACAGAATCAAATAGCACTCTTGCATAAACATCATTTATGAGGAAGGTACCTGTTATCACATTGTCGTCCTGAACAGCTTCTCGTGCATCCATACGGAAGACCCTTGCATTGGTCTTCTTGGCTTCCTCAGGCTTTTTGGCATATTTTGGGCAATTAGTCTTAATGTGCTCTTTTTCATTGCAATTGTAGCACGTAGCATCCTTAATCTTCTGGCAGTCTACTGTTTTGTGCTCCTTAGACTTGCATAACCCACATGCAGGTCGTCCTGACTGAGACTTGGTCTCAAGCCTGCATTTTTCAAAGTGGCGTTTTTGGCAAGTCGTGCACTTTGGCTTCTCCTCTGTTCGTTGTCTACTCTTTCCAGACCCAAACTTCTTGGCATCAGTGTTTCCCTTGTGCTTCTTCTTCGACCCTCATGAGTTATCATCCTCACGCTTTCTCTTACCTTCTTCAGAATTTTTAAGCAATCTCAATCTAACCGCATCTAAAGTAAGAGATAGAGATAGATCAGCTGCTGATCTAAAAGTAGCAGGTCTCGATGCCTTAACACTGGCCTTAATTTCTGGGGCTAAACCCCCAATGAAGCAAGCAATCCTTTTGGGTTCCGGGGTTACCAGATATGGAACCAGTCTAGACATGGTATTGAAACTAGTGAGGTAAGCTTGACAATCTAAAATTTTCATTTCTAAAGATAAGAAATCTGACTCAATCCTTTCAACCTCTTGCTGCGGGCAATAATTCTCCTTAATGAGAGCAACGAACTGATCCCATGACAGATTGTAGAGTGGGATCTTCCCAGCAGCTTGAATGAGAGACTTCCACCATGCTAGCGCCTCTCCCTTGAATTATTGGGATAAATACTTCACTACATCCTTTTCAGCACAACCGCTGATATCAACCACGGTGTCCATTTCATCCAACCAGGTCATACAATCAATCGCTCCTTTCTCCCCAGTAAAATCTCTGGGTTTGCAGGAGACAAAGTATTTATAAGTGCAGGACTTGGCACGTGGTTCCCTGACAAATACCATTCTCTTAGATGGAACACTGTGTTGATTTGAGGAGTGTTGAACATCCTCCTTCTTTGGTTCATCTTTCTTAGAGGGTGGCTTGCTATTAGCCTCTGAATGAGTCTTAGGCTTGGAATGCGGTGCGGATAGGGTCCTACTTCGAGTCCCGCTAGATTCATTATACTGCCGCTCTATAGCTTTTGTAACAGCATTATCTATTAATGCTTGCAGCTCCGCACCGGTCACATGTATCTTAGCATTTTCATGGTTTTCCACCGGATGACTGTTTACCTCTTCTGACCTAGTCATGTAGCTTTAATTGCTACATAAAAGAAAATAAGGACAAGGTTTATTTGGAAGTTTATACAGTACTATCGTTCTTGATGATTTATTAACCATGGTTTTAATAACTATTTTTGGTCAATTTGCTAAATATATTCATATTCAGGATCTTTATAACAATCCCTAATTATAATTTAATAATAGCACAAAAAGGCCTAGTCACATAGACAAGTTTAATTTATAAGCCCAGATTTTATGGAATCAAGGCATTAAGGTTTGAATCAAAGTTCGTTACCTTTTCTTGACAGGGAGTTGTAGGCTACCACTGTCTTTAGTCTCAGAGGACATTAATTATAGCCCTTAGGCACTTCATCTTTAGAGGGATGATTAAATAAATAAGGGGGAGTTGGAATATCCCAATTTAAGAATGACTTATGTGATTTTATCGAATCACATTTTGCCAAGAATGTTAACATGTTTTCAGATGTTAACAAGGATTGGAATCTTTTGAATAGGATTTACCATCTTGGTCATGTCTGCAACGACATATAGACTAGGTTTTTCCTTTAAGATTCTTTTTAATATTTAACGCAGAACAATCCTAAATTGAGATGTTAACAAGGATCTGAATCTAATTAAGGAACTACCATCTAGGCCCTGTCTTACAACGACACATGAGCTAGGTTTTGTCCTTTTTAGATTTTGCCATTTTATTATAATGGTAGATCTTATAAAAGGAATGATATTTTAATTCTAACCGTTGTACTAAAATCTAAACAAGTACATGGTTGCCCTAAACGGGACTTCTAACTGAAAAGACTTGCCCATGCAGGGGCTAATCAGAAAAATAACAAAGGAAAAAATAAAGGATAAAATAAAACGAATTAGGATTAGTCCTAAGTTCTTTGTCTAGACTCGAGAATCGAGGAATGTGCAATTATGTAACTGAGATTAAACACAAAAGGCTAGTGTTTAATTCACTCAGTGTTGGCTCTGATACCAACCTGTCACACCCCGATATTTCCATGTATTACCGGTGGGGAGTATCGTGAAGTAATTGATATCGTCATAGTCAAACAACACAAATTTAAATGCACAGTGGAAGCAAAAGATAGATTAATTTCAACTGAATAAATTGTAATATTAAGTATCACAAAATAGTTGAAGCAAATCCATAGGCGGATCGAAAGAAAAAGGAAATTGTTTAACAGACTTTAACAACAAGAGCTTGCGAGACTTGATTATTGATGCCTGGAGTAGCCAGCCTATTATGTATAGTACCTGCACTTAGCCTTTTTGGAAAATACGTCAGTTTACACTGGTAAATACAACTTAACTGACTCATTTTGAAAAATGTTTAAGAAAATTGATTTGAATGCACTTAGGCAAAAATATCCTTTATAACTTGGGACAATTATTCAAAAATAATCTTGTATACAGTTTTACTTATTTGTCGTCCATCAGGGCCGGACAAGATTAACTGACACACCACAGGTATAATGCCCACAAGATTGATTCCTTTAAGTGGATTACCAGTTTTTACATAATGCAACTGTCAGGTGTACGCCTACACCCCGTGCTTAGGTCGTGGCCATTTCTTTGAATGATGCCAAGGATATCCGGGACATGGTCATTTAACCCCAAAAGGCCATACACCAAATAATACAGATTAAAACGAGTTATGTAAATACATCAATCACAGTCCGATTTAAATGACTACACACCCGACCAAGCGGTACTTTTATAGTACCGTATCCCAAGCCCGTATAGGGAAAATAAGTTAAGAGTATTTACCTGAGCAATGTATAAATCAAAAACAACAAGTTCACGTAGCTTTTACCGGGCTCCTAATCTGGAATGAAGGTTTTTAATAACCTATTAGAATCCTAACGGATCTTTAATTAAGCTTAGACTTAGATCAGTTAGTTTTCAAAAGGAAGACACGGTTCAAAAGCATGATAAAGCGAAGACCGGTTTAGAATGTGGTTTTGACCCGACAAGCTTGGACACTTGTTTAATATGGGTAAAATAAACACATTCTGGATTTTGAGATGAAAACGCTATGGTTTGACTCGTTTCGGCTAATATATGCAAACTAGTTACTTAAGCCGACCCGAACGCGAAAAGTGCGTAACGGGTAACCAAAAGAGTCATACACAGGTTTCCTAACTTAATACGCCTTAAATATGTTGTGACATCAGTAAGATATCTTCTATTATGCCCAAAACGGATTTAAACTCAAATTACGCCCCGTAGGGGTATTTTGGTCATTTTAAAGGTTATAAAAGAGTTTAAATATAAATCTGAGTTTCGGGTTTGATGTAATCAGTAAAAATACTTAATTTACTAAGTTATATCAGTATGGTGTAACCTATATGTGAAATTTATCATTTCTAAACCATACTATGCACCGAAGGGGCATTTTGGTAATTTCACCTAAGGTTTAAAGGTCGAATATGGAAATATGAGTTTAAAACTTTTTCTTACTGCTAAAGTATAAAAATTTCTTTAAAACATCAGTAGGTATCAAGTCTTATATATCTAAAATGGTTTTAATACATACTATGTGCTTAAAACTCGTAAAAAGGCGTTTTTAAGCGATTTTCGGGTTTTATAAGAAAAGCTGATATTTTTATTATTCCAGAAGGCTTAAAATATTCTATCTATCATATTGGATCAGTAGAAAAAGGTTTGGTATCAAAAGGATTGCTAAAACTCATTTTATAGCCTAAAAGGGCAAAACCGACATTACCGGATCAAGCTTAGAACTCCATGTTATGCTTAGCCTAAAAATAAATAAAAATCTAAAAAATTACCAAAATATTATTTTATATCAATGGGTAAAAAGTTTGGTATCAAAAATTTGGGTTTAGATAGGCTATATGCTAATTACGCCATTTAATTACTAAAAAGCTTCTAATTACGCTATTGAGCGTAACTCCTAATCTAGACCTCAAATTGATGTCAAATTTTATGTACAAGTTTATAAATTAGTAACTAAGGTATCTATTCTTTTATATTTTCAAAAATCATGTTTTAAGGTGAAAAGGGCATAATAGTCAACATTTAAGCATTTAACGGAAGCATGCATATGAATCGGATAACTAATGAACCAAGTTGTATAATCTCAGAGGATTATACTTATAGGTAACTTGGTCCTAATAAAGCTCTAAGGATTCCTAAACTATGCTCTAATGGGTCAGAACTGAAAGTCAAAGCAAAAGTCTACTTTTGCGACTTTCGGTTCCGAACCGAGCTTAAACTGAAAATTGTCGGGTTGAACATGTTTAGATATGTTCTTACATTGATTACCAAGTTATATGAGTGATAAAACAGGTTCCATAGCTTCTACATCATTAATTATGTGTTTATGCGAAAATTAGCTTTCTGTTGACTTTTTAAAATTAACTTTGACCCGACAATTGACCTAGTTAGAGTGGGAATCGGAGGGTGCCCTTTTAAGGGTTTATTGCCCACATAATTACCAAATCATAGGTACTTTCAATTTGAAATTTGACTGGACAAATTAAGATTAATGACGAAGTCAAATCTTAATTACGATGGATTGACTTTAGGCTAATTAAAACTGAATTAAGAAAGGTTAGGGACACTTACTGAAGTCCTATGCACGACTTAGGATTCTTGGGAAGTGGCCTTGAGCTCCAGGAATCTCCAGAATTGAGTTTGAATGGTTTTCGAAGTGTATGCCAAAGTGTTGCAACAATGGGTTCTTATATAGGGAGTTTAATACATCAAGATCATGCCACAATAGCCTATAGATGTTCCTTGATCACTTCCAGGTGTCCCTAGGCATGGAAATACCATCAAACAAGCCCCTTGAATCGAATACAAGGTTTCTAAGTCGGTTTAACTTGCTGAACTCGCACCTGTGCATGAATTCTGACCAGCTAAGGCCGTCGCGTAGCGCGACGACAGAGGGGGTTGTTGGTGGCGCTACGCCAGCACCTCAGTTACCAGCCACACAAGTTTCAGCTATTTACATTTCAGCCCCTGGTCCTTTCAAACGTGGTTTTAAGTTTATTTCTTGCACTTTTGGTCCTCTAACTTGACTTTTAAGAGCTCCAAGACATAATTAAGCATTGTTAAGTCCTTGGTTAACTTTATGATCACCCGTAAAGCCTTGAATTTCAACATTGACGCTTTTAACCCTTCGTATACGAATACTATCATAACTTTCTCATACTTTAACGAAACCTTGTGAAATTTTTATCACTTATTCTCGTGAGTATAGTTAATCATTACAAAGCTTTGGGTTTGCTAAAAGTTTACTCAGAGGTATACTTTAAACATGTTGACACATTTAACCCCTGTAGTTTGTAATTCCTCACTTTCTTTCACAATTAGCTTCGTATGATCCATGATTTATTCGTTTAAGGGTATAAACATCATGTGGGGCTATTGTGAAGTATATTTATTCATTGTTGACACTTTGAACCCTTATATTCACATATTTTCTTTGTTTGTCAACTTTAGTCCTTCTAAATCAGTTCTTTACACCTTTAAAGTCCATGACACGTGTTGATATATTATTGGACATAAATTTTCGAGGTGTTACAGTTTGCAAGTGCAGTGAGGAGAGCTAAAGACTACATGAGAAGAACTGGTAGAACAAGTTTAGAAAGCAAGAGGGATATTAAGTATGGTTTTGATAAGGATGCGGTTACGTGCTTCAATTGTGGTGAGAAAGGCCACTTCAAGCGGGAATGCACTCGACCGATCAGACAAGGAAATCAAAATCCTTTCCGGAACCAGTTAAGCTAATCCAATGCCAATCAAGTAAACAATAAAAGGGGTGTTTTGGCGGTTAACAATCCGGGTAACTCAAACCAGTCGGGGCCTTCCAATTCTAATAGGGCCTTAGTAGTTCATGCAGATGAAGGATGTGACTGGTCAGTTCAACTGGGGAATCAGGGAACAGAAGCTGTTTGTTATGCTAAGATCATCAAGTATATCAAGCATGTTCACAGTGAGGAGTTCTCTAAGGATGATGACAGTTCTGGTTACAGCGGTAGCTCGGATGAGGAAAGCTCCAATGCGGGTGGTTATAGTTCAGATTTGGAAGTAAAGGAAAATCTTGATGCTGAGGTTGATAGTTTGCTGAAGGAAGCTGAGGATCTGAAAGAAGCTAAGGAGCTTAAAAGTCAAAAATCCGTGTTGATAAAGAAAGTTGAAGCTGCTTCAAAGGAAATGGAGAAATTCTTCACCGATGATGGATCTATTTCTTATCAAACTGCCTTTATGGCAAATGTTGCATGTTTGACTAGCCAGGTACGCACCGAAACTCCTAATGTATGCAATGATTGTGTAGAATTGAAACATAAGCTAGAAGTAGTTACTAGTCACAATCTGGGGTTGGTAGTTGATCTTTCGAAATGCAAGGAGGCAAACATGGCTTTAACTCATAATGAAAAGGATTTCAAATCTGTTATTGAAATGCTTAAGAAAAGTGTATCTGAATTAACAAAAACAGTTTTGAACAAGAAAACAGGTATTAATAATTATATTAATATCATTGAAGAATTAAAGAAAGAGTTAGCCATTGCCAAATGCGAGCATGATATGATCAACGTCAAGTTGGAGAGTTACTCTAACTCTCGATATGTGCTTGATCATATCATCGAGGTTCAGAAATTGAAAGGAGATGTTAAATGCATTGGGTATAAATCGTGTCCACCTCCGTTGAGATAAATTTATACCAAGATGCCTGATGAGGAGGAAATGCCACAGTTTGAACCATTTATACCTCTTAATCCCGAAGAGTTTGCAGCAGGATTAGTGTTCAAACTGGATGATACATCAAAGGAATCTGAAAAGACAGAAAATGTGTCTTGTGCTGTGGAACAAAGTCCTCCAATACTAGAGGACTATGTTTCGTCAGATGATGAATCAGATGAATCAGATGCGAGTTATCAGGATCAATCTCTTGATAAGAAGAAAGGAATAGAAATTCCAATTGAGAATCACATCTTGTGTGATCCTCCTACTCCGGTTGCCCCCATTGTGCAATCAATTGCAAAACAAGAGATTGGTGTGATCAAATCTATGGATGAATCTGTGCCTATTACGGGCGATAATGTGTTGTATACCTTGATTGGTGATGATAAAATTTACTCAAACAAGGATTTCCCAAATAAAAATGTTAATCCATCAATGATTGAAAGAGTTTTGGAAGATTCTACCAGTAAGTTTTTGGGTAAGGCGATCCCGAGAGTTACAGTAACTCAGTGTGATCCTATTCCAAAATCTGAAGTTAGAAAACAATATTGGAATCAAAATTTACCAACTGAGAAACAACCAATCACTCCTAAAGGTAAACAACAGCAAAAACGAGCTCAAACACCTAAGTTTGAACAGAAAGGAGCCCGAAACAAGAAAAAGGGAAGGGATGTTAAATTTGTGGCCTCAAGCGGTACTGACAAAATTGAGACTTTTGAAAACAAATCTAATACTGCTTTTGTTCAACAAGTCAAAATTTTGAAACGTAACACTGATAACAATTACACTCAACATACAAATGGGTGCGATAATGAAGCTAGTACCTCAAGGCCTGCAGGTTCAACATCGGGACATCGATCATAATCTCCTAAATTTGTTAAAAGGAGATCATGTTTTAAATGTGGGGAATTTGGGCATATAATAAAAATTGTACAAACCCACCAAAACCAAGACAAACGAATTGTTAAAGAACAAGAAGCAAAACAACGACGTAAAAATGTTAAGGTAATCGAGAAAGCGTTAAAACCGGATGTTGTTGAAAAGGGACCAAGTTCGTCAAACTCGTCAAAACCAGAAGTGTATAAATCTGTAAATAATAATCAACCTGGTAAATGACAACAATCTTGGAAACCTAAAACCGGTATAGTTTCAGGGGGAGGCACACCATTTCCGAATCATCAGGAAATAGAAATCACATTTCTTGGTGATAAGGGTCGACCCAAGACGACTAAGGCTTGGGTCCCTATCTCGAACTGATCGTTTAGAGTGTTGTGCAGGGTGTTCCAGGAGGAACTGCGAAGAGTCTTTGGATTGTTGACAGTGGAGCATCCCAGCACATGACAGGCGACTTAAGGCTCCTGTACGATGTGAAAAGCATTAGGGGAGGTTATGTTGCCTTTGCTGGCGATAAAGGCGGATACATCACTGGAGAAGGAATGATTTCCAAAGGTGTTGTTAGTTTCGACAAGATCAATTATGTGCGTCAAATTGATCACAATCTTCTTAGTGTTTCGCAAATCTGTGACAAGAAGTTCACGGTGCATTTTGATGATACCAGTTGTATGTGCTGAAACCCGGTTTCAAGATTCCCAAAGAATGGATTCTGTTGACGGCTCCAAGAATTAATGACTTGTATATTCTTGATATAATGACTTGTATATTCTTGATATGAGCCAAGCTATTACCTCGTCTGCACAAGTTACATGTTTTGTCTCAAAGGCCACTGAAAAGGGATCTATATCTTGGCACAGACGTATGGGTCACATTCACTTGAGGAAGATGAACCATCTGGTGAGAAATAATCTTGTGAATGGTGTTCCAGTCAAAAGTTTTTATTTGCAAGACGTTTGTGTATCGTGCTGAAAAGGAAAGCAAACGAAGAAGTCCCATCCAATCAAGAAAGTTAACACCGTCAACATACCTCTTGAACGTCTTCATATGGACCTCTTTGGACCTATGAAGCACAAGACTACGTTTGGAGATGCTTATTGTTTGGTTGTTACTGATGATTATTCAAGATTTTCATGGGTGGCGATGATGGCACATAAGAGTAAGACTCCAAGAATCCTCAAAAATCTGCTCACTTTACTCGAGAATTTGTACACTTTAAGGGTAAAGCGAATCAGAAGTGACAACGACACGGAATTCAGGAATCAGGTTATGGACGAGTTTTGTGTTTCTAAGGGAATTCTGCATGAGCACAGTTCTCGTTACACTACTCAACAAAATGGTGTTGCTGAGAGGAACAGTAGAACGCTTATCGAGACAGCAGGAACTATGTTAGTTGAGTCGGAGCTTCTTGTTCAATTTTGGGGGGAGGCATGGCTACTGCTTGTTACACGTTGAATAGAGTTCTTACTGTTAAAAGGCTTGGGAAAACATGTTTCGAATTGTTACACAAAAGGAAACCGGATGTATCTTACATAGAACCTTTTGGAGCTCCATGCACTATGATTGATCCACATGGAAAGTTTGGTCCAAAGGCTATTGAAGGCTTATTTCTTGGGTATGTTACTCCAAACTTCAGGGTGTTGAATTTGACAACTAAAAAGATTGAGGAATGGGGTGAAGTTAGGGTTCAAAGGTACACAGAATGTGTGAGAGCTTCGGGTGCTCCTTGGATGTTTGATTATGATGGATTATTTGACTCCTTTGATCTGCCAACTTTTGATAACGCGTCTGCAGCAGCTCAGATGTTACTGGAAAGGGATAGTGTAGTTAATTCATCATTAGTGCGACCAATTATTGTTAATCAACAAGAGTCTACTTCGGTCAATAATGTCGCTTAAAACGAGGAGTTTAAAGAAGTAGCTGATTATAATGTTTCGTCGGAAGATGATGAGTTTCATGATGCTAATGAAGCTACTCCAGCTCCTGTCCAGGGTACTTCTGAAGCAACTTCTCATATGCAGAGCCAAGACAATACTGAAGGCAATGCATCCACATCTACCCCATCTCCATGCATCGATTTGGTTGTTGCTTTGAATATCAACAATTTGGGTATCAATTCTCGAGTTCCTGATGTTCCTAAAACTCGAATTCATGATACTCATCCTCGGCAGAATATTATAGGAGATGTCCAAAGTGGTGTGCAAACACGTAATCAGTTGAGAAACAACCAGAATGATGGTTTGTATTCACCCATTAGAGAATCCGGGGAACATAATGATTGGTCTTTCTCCTGTTATGTTTGTCAAGTTGAGCCGAAATTGTGGAAAGAGGCGATGAAAGACGATTCATGGGTTGAAGCAATGAGGGAAGAACTTCAACAATTTCAGAAATTGGGCGTGTGGAAATTGGTTGACAGGCCCCCGAACTACAAGAAGATTGGTACTCGATGGGTTTACAAGTGCAAAAAAGATGACCGAGGTGTTGTTGTGAGAAACAAAGCAAGATTGGTTGTCCAGGGCTTTAATCAGGTAGAAGGCATTGATTATAATGAAGTTTATGCACTAGTGGCACGTCTTGAGGCGATAAGGATTTTCCTGGCTTATGCGTCCTACAAGAAGTTTAAAGTTTTTCAAATGGATGTGAAAAGTGAATTTCTTCATGTTGTGGTCGAAGAAGAGGTTTATGTTGAGCAACCGCCTGGTTTTGAAGATCCGATCCATCCTGACAGAGTTTGGCTTCTGAACAAGGCACTGTATGGTCTTCATCAAGATCCGAGGGCTTGGTATGAAACATTGTCTACCTATCTATTGCAGAATGGTTTTCGGTGTGGGTTGATCGACTGTACTCTCTTCATCAAGGAAAGAAACAAGGATTTGTTACTGGTTCAAGTGTATGTGGATGACATCATTTTCGGGTCTACAAATGATGAAATATGCAAGGAATTTAAGCGTGTGATGCAAGAGAAGTTCGAGATGAGTGCTATGGGAGAAATAAATTTCTTTTTGTGTTTGCAGGTTCATCAGTCTGAGAAAGGGATCTTCATTCATCAGACAAAATACGTTGGGGATATCCTGAAGCGATTTCAGATGGAAGACTCGAAGCCTGCGGGAACTCCTCTGGCTCAGAATCATGGAATTACTCCCGACGGTGCCGATGAACATGTGGAACCTTCTCTCTATCATGCTATGATCGGCTCTCTCATGCATCTTATCGCTTCAAGGCCCGATATTATGTATCCAACGTGTCTTCTTGCTCGTTACCAGTCTAATCCGAAGGTTTCTCATATGATGGATGTTAAGAGGATTTTTCATTATCTGAAGGGTTGTCCAGACACCGGTCTGTGGTATCCTAAGGATGATAACTTCGATTTGTTGCATTCAGTGATTCTGATCATGGCGGCTGCAAGATTGATGCAAAGTCAACATCAGCGGGATGTCAGTTTTTGGGGAATCGTCTAGTCACGTGGCAATGTAAAAAGCTGACATGTGTACCTACTTCAACCTATGAAGCTGAGTACATTGCTGCCTCAAGTTGTTACTCCTAAGTTTTGTTGATCCAACAGCAAATGCGCGACTACGGTTTTGAATTCCTAACTACTCCTATTTATGTTGATAATTCAGCTGCTTTACAGAACACCCGTAATCCTGTACAGCACTCAAAGACAAAACACATCGAGATAAAGTATCATTTCATACGAGACTGTTATGAAAAGAAACTTATCGATGTTGGGAAAATCCACACCGATGACCAACGTGCCGACCTTTTTACCAAAGGTTTTGACAAATCACGATTTGACTATTTATTAATGGTAAATGGCATTAAAGTCAAGCCAGAGTAAAACCAACATCGAAAAATCATTTTTGTAAATACTTATTTGTGTTATCTTAATTTCTCGTACTTTTTGCATTTTAGGGGGAGTCAAAACGAAAAATACAAAAACGTTGAAAATTTTTAAAAATACAAAAACATCGAAAAATTTCAAAAACACAAAAACAATAGAAAAACAAAAATGAGTTTCCTGGCGAGCAAATGAGAAAATGATAGTACATCAGTGGTCTGTCCAAACCTCTTTAAACCTAAAATGAAAAACGATAAGCAGCTCTATATAAGATGTATCGGTAGGCTCACAATCATTTTAAAGTGTGCAGGGAGATATAAACCTAAATCGACTGAAGACTAAGTGGGAACCGCTCATTGGAATATGGTCTTGGTACTGAAATTTCCTTTGATAGATTGCTAAGGTTCTGAGATACGTGGTCTTTATGCTGTTTATCATCTGGGTATCACGGTTGTTTCTTTTACTGGAAAACAACAGGGACGCAAGTCTAGATCTTCCATGATATCATACATATGTGTACATATCATTCAAACATGTATATAATACATGATGCATCCGGCCTCAATAATTGATAAACAATCACATGTCCCAATCAATAAGTGATAAAATATCACAGTTTATCCGGGAGTCAAGTTCGTCTCTTTGTCGGTACGATGGTACTAACCTGTTCACGGACTTGCTCTTGTGCCCTGCATGCATCGAATATCAAGTTCCTCATTTATAAGTGATTTTATCACATAGGGCTTGTATTCATCCAAAATACGTGAGTATCTCACATTATATACGTTGAAAACAGATGATAAAGGGTATACTCACCAGTAAGATGAACTCTCGTGCATACCTTGATACGGGAATGTGTCGTGTGTGGATGAACACCGGTTGGTAAGTATAAATCATACCTTAACGTATCCCCTAACTGCGAGTACATCTGATAAGTTAAGCTTAAGTGGATAACAATACCGATAATCGTTATAGGATGCTTATCTTAATATTAACTAACTGAACAACAAGTGTGTTTGGGCATGACCTTACACTGATATGATTCTCTTACCCTCGAAACTCGCAAAAAGAATGTATGTAAATATTTATTTAATGCTTTCAATTTCTGCATCTCTGTATATATTTATTTACTATTTTCCGTCTTTACGTTTGAAATATTCAAAAATGCAAAAAAGATTTTAGGTGTGTTTTAATATAAACTTTATAAAAACCAAAAAGATTTTATTTCTATTTATTTTTTATTGTACGATGTTGGATCTTGAGTCTTAACCACCTGGAGCCTGATTGTAAGCCGGAAAACAATTGCACCTTCATAAACGGTCAAAATTAGCTAGTTTTGAAAGTTAAAACCTAAATTGTTCAAAATTTTTCAGCTTTCAAATTGTTGTTGGTCGGTGTTTGTTTGAGAGTTGGTCTCATGTGAGTCGTTTGTTTATGTTGACTATATTCCAAGCGGTTGTTCTCATTACGCGTTTAGCTCTGTCGTATGTGCATGTGTGGCACTCAAACCAGCTAAAGGCAAAGAGAACATGTTAAATGACAAGTTGTGGAATGAAGATACGACATGGATGAAATCAAAGGATCAAGATGATCAAGTTGCAGCTGACCACTTACCAACATCGAAAGGATATGAAGTATTGAAGATCAAAAGATTCACGAGCATCATTCAATGGAGAGTTTGTTGATACACTCCTAGTTTGTGACACGTGAAGACATCTGAAGATCCAACAACATGTGAAGATCGAACCATCACGAGAAGCATCCAAGGGGGAGTTTGTTGATGCACTTTGTGGATGCGGTTCGGTTCAGTTTGACACGATTCGGTTCAACTCGGTTCGGTTCAGTTCAAGCCCGATGTCACGACATTCCTCCGTCGTGCGTCCCAGAGATCGTCACGCGAAGCACGAATAGCCGCGAACTATCATCAACGAAACATCACCATGGCATCAGCATGGTGATCTCATGTGATGAAATTATTGTTCCATGCATATATTGTTCCCATGTCCACGAAGACTAGGATTGCATTGGTCTGAATGTTCACCCACGAAGACTTTAAGTCTTCGTGGTGTCATGAATGGTTCGTAGTGATTATAAGGGTTCGTTGATGATCCCCACGAAGACTCCTAGTCTTCGTGGGCTTGATGACTGTTCGTGGCCAGTAACACAGTGTTACTGGGTATTAGGCCTATATATATAGAGACTTGTTCCACAGTTTAGATAAGAGAGTTCTGTGTGAAAGTTTGTAACACTGTGTGTATGTGTACTGATTCTCTTCACTTAATCAAAGCTTTTTGAATCTTTGGTTACTTTTTGTTTGTTCCTTTTTGCTTTGGTTTGCATACTTATGTGGATTCCGCATTCATTAGTGTGTTAACAAACAAGGAAGTATGTTTAATCTTGATCCTCCAAGTGGACCTACACATATATGATATATGTTGTTTGACCTATGGTGTAGCATTCCTTGAAGTGGCAGGATAAGTAGCCGGAGACTAATAAGCAATGATAGGAGGCGCACGGTGGTGAGGTGGTGTATCGCGGCCATAGTAAATACATATTTTCTTTTTATGTTTTATATAGAGTTTTGGTACTGAATGTTATATATATATGGTTCGGCTAGTGTCCATGGCTTCTATGGACTTGGCATAACATATATCATAAATAAATTATGCCATCAGAATTCTAAGCTATTTCTCAAGCCTTTTCTAGCTGCTCCAAAGTAGTTTTGTTAAGTGTTCTAGGTATAAAACGGTTATCTGCACCAAAATATTTAGTAAATATAAATACATTAATAATATGTTAAGAACTGTGAAAACCACATAATACACATATACATATTGTATTATTAGAAGAGAAAAACTTGAGCAGTTATGTAAACATCTTAATTACATATCATATTAGATCACACTATATATATACATGCATTATTTGGTTCTCGTAGTTCTCTAACATAGTTTTTGTTCTGAAATGAGTGGTTGTCTTTATATACATGAGTAAAAGTGAGTTTCATAATTTATTGTAAAATATATGTGTATCATATGATATCATGAGTGATGCGCTGGTTGAGATTTAAAAGAATTGATATGTATATTTTGGCAATTTGTTTGTGCTGATAAGTATGAACGACAAACACTCCTAGATTTTTAGAGACCCGATAACCTTACAGCCCTTCATGACTTTTTTTTTCAAAAGATATATAATATTCCACTAAAGCAGCGGAAAATTTACAGTAGAATGGTGGGTAAATGCGCAACAAGCTGCATCGCAACCCCCTTTTGAAAAGAAAATCCAATCCTATCGAAAACAAAACTTTGGTTCCTCGACTTCAATGATTGTTTCATGAATAGCTCTTCATGAATCCCCAAAAATATTTACACAATGTTAATTTATTGGATTTCCACAGTGTCTTCCTCATTTATTGGCTCAGCAATTCGATGATTGCTTGGTCAAAGCTAGAGAACTTTATAAAAGGATGTGTACAAGGAGGCAAGTAAAGTTTACAAGACTAGTTGTGTTATCCGGTACCAAAATTACCATTTTTCAATTCGACATGGTTTTCGGATCCAACATCTTCAGGTGAGTTGTTTTTAGTAAACTGTGTCCTCAAAGATTAACACTCCAGTGTTTGCAGGAAATTCGAATCCAACATCTTCAGGTGAAATCCATCCATCCATCTGGAGATGTTGGAGTCGAATTTCCTGCAAATTAAACACTAAAGTGTTAACAATCTAGCAACAGACAATGAATCTTTGAGGACACATTTTACTAAAAACAACTCACCTGAAGATGTTGGAGCCGGAAACCATGTTGAATAGAAAAATGGGTAATTCTAGTATCGGATAACACAACTGGTCTTGTAAAGTTTTACTTGCCTCCTAGTAAGTATCCTTTCATAAAGTTTGCTGCCTTTGACCTTTTCCGGTCCTAAGTCTCCACAACAAAGAGCGACAATGTTACCCTTTCTAAAAGTTGAATTGTAATACCCGAACCCCTTGTTTGTACATGTTAAGTGGTACATTATATTGTCGAGCTCTAGTTTGTAGGAGGGATGATTTGGTGTGTGGTTGCCGCTGGTACCGTACTCTACACACCAAAAATCAATTTGGGCAGTGACGAGCCGCTTAAGAATGGGAAAAACAAAAGCAAAATCAACATACTTTTTTTTTCTAATAATCATTGAGCAACTGATTCATGGTTATAGTTATATATAAGTACACGGGAAAATACATTAATTTTGTATCCAAGACAACGCATGTGGATGTAGTATTGAAAGTCAAATATCATGTACCCATAAGAAATTTACTAGCATGTGGATGCAGTGTGAAAAGTCAATTATCATTGATTTTCCAGAAGATTAAATTGTACTACGTTACAATTGCTAAAACCATTTTTCTAATGGTACTATGGTAGTATCAATCAATGAAATTATTTTTTTTCTAAAGAGAAATCATAAAACAATTAATTGTTCATATGTAATACAATGTCTAAATCATTGTCATACTTAGAGTTAGACATCTGATAAAATGATCCGTTTGTTGAACCGAACTAGCTTACACCCGAACTGAAAAAAGTTTGGAACTGATGAACAGTGGAACTGGTTTAGAACCATTAAAAACCGCAGTTTTGGGACCAGTAATTTGGAGCTTCCATTACAAAACCGGCTTGGAACCGGTTCTAGCGATTTAAATTATCCTATCTTACTATAAATCACCCATCCCACCACCCACACTTAATGTAAGAAATGAAAGGACCAGTGGCTGTAGCCTTGTTAGCAATGATAGTCATGGCTCTAGCCTTGGTGCACCCAAGTGAAGCCATTAGTTGTGGTGATCTTACTGGCATGATCTCACCATGCCTAGGCTACCTCAGGTCAGGTGGTTCACCAACAAAAGGATGTTGTGATGGAGCTAGGAGTGTTCAAGGTGCCACCCGGAGTCATGCAGATAGGCGATTTGCTTAAAAGTGTGGTAAGACCGTGGCCGCGTGACTAAAGACCTTGCCAGTAGCCTTCCTGGAAAGTGTGGTATTGGCTCCACCATTCCGATCAGATCCGACGTCAACTGCAACTCGTAAGTAGAATTGAAGCACTTAAGTGAAATAGTACAACAACAACAACTGTACCCAGTAAATCCCACAACACAGCAAAAGTATTTGTAGGGTCTTGGGAGGGTGGGATGTAGGCAAACCTTACCTCTATCCTTGTGGATAGAGAGTCTGCTTCCAAAGAGACCCCCAGCTCCAAAACAAATGACATGCAAACATATAGAACTGTAAAGGTAGAAGTAGAAAGTTACCAAATACAAATTAGCAGAAGAAAAATTAAGAAAAGAAGCGGTAAGTAACACAGTAAACTTGAAACAAACATATCATACAGAAACCACATAAATACACGTACCCAACTAAGACCTCTTAAAGTGTCTAAGAAAGTTTACCCTTGAGACGCAAGTACGATACTACTGTACCCCACTCTAAAAATCCTTAACCTTAATCTTACGCCTCTACGAACTCCTATCCCGAACCATGTCCTCAGAGAGGGGCAACTGTAGTAAATCATGTCTAATCTGCTCATCCCAGGTCAACTTGGGTCTGCCTCTACTCCTCCTTCCCTCCACAGTGAGTGTTTCCACTGCTCTAACTGGCGCCGTTGACTGCCTCCTCTTCACATGCCCAAACCATCTCAATCTCGCCTCTTTTATCTTATCCGAAATCCTAGCCACTCCTAATCTTTCCCTAATTACCTCATTTTTTATTCGATCCAACCTCATGTGCCCACACATCCACCTTAACATCCTCATCTCCACTACCTCCATCTTGCGTGTTTGTGTCTTTTTGGTCGCCCAACAATCTGTTGATGCAGTTTTTGTGTCTGTCGCTTGTTCTTATTACGTTTACGATGTAATGTAATGTACGGTCTTTTGGTTTATCGAGTCTGTATGTTTTGGTCGAGTCGACCAAGTCAAGATATCCTCCTATCTTGACTTGGTACGACAGTTATATAGTTTTGATATGTAATGCAACTGCATGTGTACAGTCTGCAAGTGTTTACCTCTTGTTTAACTGTTTCTGCATAATTGTCTGCAAGTTAGTTTGCTGTTTGCAGCCCTCCACGAAGAACCATTCTTTGTTGAATGTGGTCTTCACGAAGAACCTTCTTTGTGCATCATATAGTTTTTCGTGGATGTGATCAACGAAGAACCTGGTTATTCGTGGGCTTAGGTTCTTCGTGGGCCCAGTAACATTCTTCGTGATGTTACTGGGCTGGGGCCTATATATAACAGCTTATGTTATGCAGAGCAGGTTAGGAGAGCTTTGGTGAGTCTGTAAACACTGTGTGTATGTGTTTGTAAGTGTTCTCTTCCATTTAATCAAGATAGTGAATCTTCGGTTACGTGTGTGGTTTATACTTTGCTTTGGTTGCATTCTTACAAGGATTCCGCACTTGTAATTGTGTTCTAACAACAAGAAAGTAGGTTTCGTGATCCTCCGAGTGGACCTTCAAGTGGTATCAGAGCTTTGGCTCTCTTTCTTGTTGAAAACCAAGCATAGTGCGTTGTTTGAGCAAGTTGTGAAGCATCTTGGAAATGTTCATGAGCTTAAAACAAGATATTTGAGTTTTTGTAAGAAAATGGCTTGAAAACTTAAGAAATCTTGTTGTTTTGCTGAAAATTTTTACAAAAACCTTGTTAAAATACATGGAAACATGCTAAAATACGGGTTTTCTTGAAATCTCTTGCAAATCTTTGGCTCGACAACTTTTCCGGCAAGGGTTTGACCGGAGAAGTCACCGGAATATTCCTTTTGTTGAAGGATATTCTTGTACTTTTTCTAAAAGTTGAGTTTTTCGAATGTCTGTCTGTTAACCAGTTTGAGTCATTCACCAAACACCTTTCTAAATTTCAGGGATAAGATTCTGCCTTTTATAGTAACTCTTCACCAACCAATTTACAAAGAACCTGTTTCTGAAAAATCACATCGATGAAGAACCTTAGGGTGAAGAACCCATTCTTCGTGAGTTGACCTCCGACGAAGAACTCGTTCTTCGTGAGTTGGCCTCCGACGAAGAACCCACCCCTGTGAAGAATCATTGTCAACAAAGAACCCTGGTTTTTCGTTGAAATAGGTTCTTCGTGGAGTCTATTCTTCAATGTATAGTTATTCATGTAGTTAGTTCTTCGTGACACCAACAGTTGTATTTTTCACAGAAGGTTTACATTTCAATCATTGTTAGTTATTTTAAATTTTCAAGTACTTATCTTAAAACAACAATCTAAAATGAGCTCAAATCCTTGGGATTGGAGTGATAACTCAAGTACAAGCCAAGATCCTTCACAATGGATCAATGGATTAATGCCCAAACAAGAAATTACCACTAATCAATGGGCATGTATCGCAAATCAAAATCAAAGCATTCAAAATCTTCTCTTAAGCGAGAGTGAAATGGGAAGCAACAATCGTCCACCAAAATTGAATCACATGAACGATTATCCATCATGGAAAAGTCGTTTTCATACGTACGTTCTAGGGAAAAATACCGAGTTGTGGACATGTTTTACTATACTGTACAATGAAGCTCTCGAAGAAGCGGGTTCAAATCCACTTACCTAGGCGGAAATGAGTGACAATGATAAGAAGGCATATCATCTTGAGAAGAAAGCCTTTTCTATTCTTACTCAAGCACTTCATAGAGATATCTATCATCAATTTACCTATTGTACAACTACAAAGAATTTGTGGGATGTCTTGGTAGCTAGAGGAGAAGGGAATGCCACAACGAGAAAGATTCGACACGATCTTTTGAAGAAGGAGTTTGAAGGATTCTTGTTCATGGAAAACGAAATGCTCAACGACATGGCTACTCGGTTCTATCATCTACTTAGTGAGATGCACTCATATCGGGTTAATGCAACACAATAAGAGATGATCCAACACTTTGCTGATGCTTTACCACCCAAATGGTGTCAATTCATTGACTTGCTAAAGCATACCGGTGTTCTAGATACGCTCACTATCTATGAATTCGTTCAAAAGCTTGAGAATAAGAATGAAGAAGAAATACGAAAGGAAAAACGAATTCCAGTTCCACAAAATTCAGAGATGTGCTTTAGTGGTATTAACACCGGAGTTAGTACCAATCAGCAACCAAAGCTTCAAACCGCGTTTGTGTCAAATACAAATCCTTATAGACAACCATTTGACCCAAAAGCCTTCCTACCACAACCCCAGCCAGCTCAATCCTTTGGTTCTCTTACAAACCCTTATGGGGAACCATTCAATCCAAAAACCTATCTTCCTTTCCCACAAGCTGCTCTACAACAAACCCAACAACAACAACCTTCTCAACCAGCCCCTCAACAAGCCTTCTATGGTAACAACAACTCTCAACTCTCAAACCCCAACACCGTCAGATTTGATACCTCAAACTTCACCAAAATAAGTGTGGAAGGTGCTCGGGAACATATAGAACTTTTAAACACAAGGGTGAGTGACTATTGTGGATTAGTCGCCAGTCAAATTGGGAACATTAATTTGATAGATGAAGACTATCAACAAATAGACAGGGAGGAAATGGAACTGATGGATATAAAATGGGCGTTTGCAAGTGCGGTGAGAAGAGCTAAGGATTACATGAGAAGAACGGGTAGAACAAGCTTGGAGAGTAAACGGGATACTAAGTATGGTTTTGATAAAGATGCGGTTACGTGCTTCAATTGTGTTGAGAAAGGTCACTTCAAACGAGAATGCACTCGACCCAGCAGACAAGGAAATCAAAATCCTTTCAGAAACCAATCTAGCTCATCCAACACAAATCAAGTGAACAATGAAAGGAGCATTGTAGCAGTTAACAACCCGGGTAACTTAAACTAGTTGGGGCCTTCCAATTCAAACAGGGCCTTAGTAGTTCATGCAGATGAAGGATGTGACTGGTCAGTTCAACTGGGAAATGAGGGAAATGAAGGAAATGGAGGAACTGCTTGTTAGGCTAAGATCATCAATTACATCAAACATGTTCACAGAGAGGAGTTTTCTAAGGATGAGGACAGTTATGGTTATAGCGGTAGTTCGGATGAGGAAAGCTCGAGTATGGGTGGTTATGGTTCAGATTCAGATGTAAAGGAAAATCTTGATGCTGAGGTTTATAGTTTGCTGAAGGAAGTTGAGGAACTGAAAGAAGCTGAGGAGCTGAAAAGTCAGAAATCTGTGTTGATAAGGAAAGCTGAAGTTGCATCCAAGGAAATCGAAAAATTATTCACCGAGGATGGATCTTTTTCTTATCAAACTGACTTTATGGTAAATGTTGCAGCTTTGACTAGTCAGGTACACACCGAAACTCCTAGTGTATGCAATGATTGTGTAGAATTGAAACGTAAACTTGAAGTAGTTACTACTCACAATCAAGGGTTGGTAGTTGATCTTTCGAAATGCAAGGAGGCAAATATGGCTTTAACTCATAACGAAAAAGAATTCAAATCTGTAATTCAAACGCTTAAGAAAAGTGTGTCTGAATTAACAAAAACATTTTTGAACAAGCAAATGGGTATTAATAACTATATTAATATCATTGAAGAAACAAAAAAGGAGTTAGCCATTGCCAAATGCGAGCATGATGCGATCAAGCTCAAATTGGAGAGTTATTCTAACTCCCGATATGTGTTTGATCATATCATTGAGATTCAAAAGCTGAAAGGAGATGTTAAGTGTATTGGGTATAAATCGTGTCCACCTCCGTTGAGACACAATTATACCAAGTTGCCTGACGAGGAGGAAATGCCACGTTTTGAACCATATGTACCTCTTAATCCCAAAGAGTTTGCAGAAGGATTAGGGTTCAAACTGGACGATTCCTCAAAGGAATCTGAAAAGACAGAAAGTGTGTCTTGTGTTGCGGAACAAAGTCCTCCAATTATTGAGGATTATGTTTCGTCAGATGATGAATCAGATGTGAGTGATCAAGATCAATCTCTGGATAAGAAGAAAGGAGTAGAAATTCCAGTTGAGAATCATATCTTGTGTGATCCTCCTACTCGAGTTGCTCCTGTTGTGCAATCAGTTGTAAAACAAGAGATTGATTCACTCAAATCTGTAGAGGAATCTGTGTCTACGTTTAAAGGCGATAATGTGTTGTATACTTTGATTGGTGATGATAAATTTACTCAAACAAGGATTTCCCAATTAAAAACGTCAATCCATTCATGATTGATAGAGTTTTGGAATATTCTACCAGTAAGTTTTTGGGTAAGGCGATCTCGAGAGTTATAGTAACTCAGTGTGATCCTATTCCAAAATCTGAAGTTAGAAAACAATACGGGAATAAAAAATTGCCAACCGAGGAACAACCAATCGCCTCTAAAAGTAAATAACAGGAAAAATGAGCTTAAAAACCTAAGTTTGAATCAAAAGGAGCTCGAAACAAGAAAAAGGGGAAGGATGTTAAATTTGTGGCCTCAAGCGGTACAGATAAAGTTGAGACTTTTGAAAACAAATCAAATACTGATTTTGTCCAACAAGTCAAGATTTTGAAACGTAACAGTGATAATAATTACACTCAACATACAAATGGATGTGATAATGCAACAAGTACCTCAAGGCCTACAAGTTCAACATCGGGACATCAAACAGAATCTCCTAAATTTGTTGAAAGGATATCATGTTTAAATGTGGGGAGTTTGGTCATATAATCAAAAATTGTAGAAACCCACCAAAACCAAAGTTTGTTGAAAATGCCCCTCCTGAAAAAGATTACCAACGTCGTCCTGTGTCACCTAAACAAGAAAAACGTACTGTTAAGGAATAAGAAGCAAATCAAAGATGTAAAATGTCAAGGTAATCGAGAAAGCGTTAAAACCGGATGTTGTAGATAAAGAACCAAGTTCATCAAACGTGTTAAAACCAGAAGTTTCTAAATCTATAAATAAAAATCGATCTGGTAAACGACAACAATCTTGGAAACTTAAAATCGGTACAGTTTCAGGGGGAGGCACACCATTTCTAAATCATCAAGAAATAGATATTACATTTCTTGATGATAAGGGTCGACCCAAGACCACTAAGGCTTGGGTCCCCATCTCAAACTGATCGTGTAGTGTATTGTGCAAGATGTTATAGGAGGAACTGTGAATAGTCTTTGGATTGTTGACAGTGGAGCATCCTGACACATGACAGACGACTTAAGGCTTCTGTATGATGTCAAAAGCATTATGGGAGGTTATGTTGCCTTTGCTGGAGATAAAAGAGGTTACATCACTGGAGAAGGAATGATTTCCAATGGTGTTGTGAGTTTTGACAAGATCAATTATGTTCGTCAAATTGATCATAATCTTCTTAGTGTTTCGTAAATATGTGACAAGAAGTTCACGACTCATTTTGATGATACCGGTTGTTATGTGTTGAAACCCGGTTTCAAAATTCCCAAAGAATGGATTCTGTTGATGGCTCTAAGAATTAATGATTTGTATATTCTTGACATGAGCCAAGCTACTACTTCGTCTGCACAAGTTACATGTTTTGTCTCAAAGGCCACTGAAAAGGAGTCCATTCACTTGAGGAAAATGAACCATTTGGTGAGAAATAATCTTGTGAATGGTGTGCCAGTCAAGAGTTTTCATTTACAAGACGTCTGTGTATCGTACTGAAAAGGAAAGCAAGCGAAGAAGTCCCATCCGATCAAGAAAGTCAACACCATCAACATGCCTCTTGAACGTCTCCATATGGATCTCTTTGGACCTATGAAGCACAAGACTACATTTGGAGATGCTTATTGTTTGGTTGTTACTGATGACTATTCAAGATTTTCATGGGTAGCGGTGATGGCACAAAAGAGTGAGACTCCGGAAATCCTCAAAAATCTTCTCACTTTACTTGATAATTTGTACACTTTGAAAGTAAAGCGAATCAGAAGTGACAACGGCACTGAGTTCAAGAATCAGGTTATGGACGAGTTCTGTACTTCTAAGGGAATTCTGCATGAATACAATTCTCGTTATACCCCACAATAAAATGGTGTCGCTGAGAGGAAGAATAGAACGCTTATCGAGATGGCGAGAACTATGTTAGTAGAGTCGGAGCTTCCTATTCAGTTTTGGGGGGAGGCTGTGGCTACTACGTGTTATACTTTGAACAAAGTTCTTACTGTTAAAAGGCTTGGGAAAACATGTTACAAATTGCTACATAAAAGGAAACCGAACATGTCTTACCTAGAACCTTTTGGAGCTCCATGCACTATGATCGATCCACATGGGAAGTTTGGTCCAAAGACTATCGAAGGTTTCTTTCTTGGGTATGCTACTCCAAATTTCAGGGTGTGGAATCTGAAAACTAAAAGAATTGAAGAGTGGGGTGAAGATAAGGTTCAAAGGTACACTGAATCTGTGAGAGCTCCGGGTGCTCCTTGGATGTTTGAATATGACGGACTGTTTGATTCCTTTAATCTGCCAACTTTTGATGATGCGTTTGCAGCAGCACAAATGTTACTTGAAGGAGTTTGAAGGATGACTCATCATTAGTGCGACCAATTATTGATGATGACTCATCATTAGTGCGACCAATTATTGTTAACTGACAAGAGTCTACTTCGGTTAATAATGTTCTTCAAAATGAGGAGTTTGAAGATGCAACTGATTATAATGTTCCGTCGGAAGATGAGGAGTTTCATGATGCAAATGAAGCCACTTCAGCTCCTATCTAAGCTCCTGTTCAAGGTGTTTCTGAAGCAACTTCTCATGTGCAGAATCAAGACAACGCTGAAGGCAATGCATCCACATCTACGGCATCTCCAGGCATCGATTTGGTTGTTGATTTGAATATCAACAACTTGAGTATTAATGCTTGAGTTCTTGATGTTCATGAAACTCGACTCCATGATACTCATCCTCAGCAGAATATTATAGGAGATGTTCAAAGTGGTGTGCAGACACGTAATCAGCTTCGAAACAACCAGAATGCAGATTTGTATTCGGCAATTAGAGAATCCGGGGAACAGAATGATTGGTCTTTCGCCTGTTATGTTTGTCAAGTTGAGCCAAAATCGTGGAAGGAGGCAACTAAAGACGATTCATGGGTTGAAGCAATGCAAGAGGAACTTCAGCAGTTTCAGAAATTGGGCGTGTGCAAATTGGTTGACAGGCCCCCAAACTATAAGAAGATTGGTACTCGATGGGTTTACAAGTGTAAGAAGGATGACCGAGGTGTTTCTGTGAGAAATAAAGCGAGATTGGTTGTCCATGGCTTTAATCAAGTAGAAGGTATTGATTACAATGAAGTTTATACACTAGTGGCACGCCTTGAGGCAATAAGGATTTTCTTGGCTTATGCGTCCTACAAGAAGTTCACTGTTTATCAAATGGATGTGAAAAGTGCATTTCTTCATGGTGTGGTCAAGGAAGAAGTATATGTTGAGCAACTACCTGGTTTTGAAGATCTGATTCATCCTGACAGGGTTTGGCTTCTGAACAAGGCACTTTATGGTCTTCATCAAGCTCTAAGGGCTTGGTATGAAACGTTGTCTTCCTATCTGTTGCAGAATGGTTTTCGACGTGGTTTGATCAACTGTACTCTCTTCATCAAGGAAAGAAAAGAGGATTTGTTGCTGGTTCAAGTGTATGTTGATGATATCATTTTCGGGTCTACAAATGATGAAATGTGCAAGGAATTCGAGCGGATGATGCAAGAGAAGTTCGAGATGAGTGCTATGGGAGAAATGAATTTATTTTTGGGTTTGCAGGTTCATCAGTCTGAGAAAGGGATCTTCATTCATCAGAAAAAATATGTCGGGGGATATCTTGAAACGATTTCAGATGGAAGACTATAAGCCTGCGGGACTCCTCTGGCTCAAAATCATGAGATTACTCCTGACAGAATGGGTGAACATGTGGAACCATCTCTCTACCGTGCTATAATCGGATCTCTCGTGTATCTTACCACTTCAAGGCCTGATATTATGTATCCAACATGTCTTCTTGCTCGTTACCAGTCTAATCCAAAAGTTTCTCATATGATGGTTGTTAAAAGGATTTTTCGTTATCTGAAAGGTTGTCCTGACACCGGTCTTTGGTATCCTAAGGATGATAACATTGATTTGATAGCATTCAGTGATTCTGATCATGGTGGCCGCAAGATTGATGCAAAGTCAACATCAGCGGGATGTCAGTTTCTTGGGAATCGCCTAGTCACGTGGCAATGTAAAAACCAGACCTGTGTGGCCACTTCAACATGTGAGGCTGAGTACATTTCGGCTTCTAGTTGCTACTCCCAGGTTTTATGGGTCCAACAGCAAATGCGCGACTACGGTTTTGAATTCCTAACTACTCCTATTTATGTTGATAATGAAGCTGCTTTATGTTGGTGCATACGTCTGTCGACTTCGTCTTGTATCGAGTCTAGTATTAGAATTGTTAGATCAGGGCGCGTTGTACGAGAAAATAGGAGAGTTTAGGTTGTATTAAAGGTAATTTCGCTTGAAGAGGATGATTCCGCTTGAAAGAGACTTTGCCAGTTTCAAGCGAAATCACATCTGCTTATTTCGCTTGAACTGACTCTTGTCACCTTCAAGCGAAATCATGAGTCCTATATATACCCTTCCAAGCGAGATCAGTTGTAACTTTCATCATTCCGGTACCGAATTGCTGCCGAAGCGTCGTTTGATCTGTAAAGTGATTTTAATCAATAAACAAGACGATTAATAGTGAAACAAGCTATTTTCAACGTCTGTTTCTTAGTTTCCGCCTCTGAAACAGACAAGAGCTCTTCCGATTGATATCAGAGCTCAGGAAGAAGAGTTCTTGCCAAAAACAGCCATTTTTCTGACTTCTACACCTTCTTTTATAAAATTTCACGGTCAAAAAGTCTTGAATTTCACATATTAAGTGCATAACAATGTTTTAATGAATCCTTGAGAGTTTTGGACCTAAAATCAGCTTAAAACTTGTTCAAATATATAATTTTGCTTGAAAATCTATCGAAAATGATGACGTTAGCAGAAGTTCAAGCGAGATCAGCAGGTTTATTCCGCTTGAAAACACCGTATTCCGCTTGAATTGGTTGATTTCGCTTCAGAAGGGTTATTCCACTTGAGTTGCTTCAAGCGAAATCCGCTATTTCGCTTCAAGACATTATTTCGCTTGAAATTGTGGTGGTTCAAGCAAAATCGGGGATTTAGCTTCAAAAGTGATTTCGCTTAAGACAATGTTTCTGTTTGATTTGTGATTCCGTTTGAGACTTGTATTTTTGTGAAACATTTTTCTGAAACATGGAAGAGGATTTCTACAATGCGTTTGCTACACCGATTGCATCAGTTACTGCTGCTGAAACTTTATACAGTGAGAATGAAACTCGAACTCATCAGAAACCGCCAAAACTTATGTACATTGAAGATTTTAAAGGGTGGCAGAATCGATTTGAGAACTGGGTGCAAGCTTATAAGTTTGATGCTTGGTGTTCATTGTTGAAAGATTATGAGAAACCAAAGAATGAAAGTGGGATTGAAAAAGCTATTTGTGACTATTCAGAGGGTGACAAATTGAAATTTACAAGTGAGAAAATGATGATTAGTTATTCTTCAGCAAGCGATAAAAGAAGATATCTTTGTTTTGCTCCAACATAATGGTACAGCTAGGTCAATTTGGGAAGCGCTGATTCAAAAGTTCAAAGGAAGCGCTGATATGATCAAAAACAAGAAAGCTTTGTTAAAGAAATCATTTGATACGTTTATAGCCTTCGAAGGTGAATCAACAAAAACGACCATCGACAGATATTGTCGTCTTGTTTTGGAAATGAGAAGATTGGATATAAAGAAAGATGATGAGGTTGATAAACTTGCTGATGCGTTACCATAGCAGAAATGGGGAACGTATTTGCTGATTTTAAAACACACAAGAAAGTCTGAAAATATGAACTTGGCACAATTTATTCAAAAGATTGAAGAGTATGAGTTGGATATCCAGAAAATGGCTATCATGACAAATCCAAATGCTAAACAAGATGTCAGTTTGTATTACAGAGGAAACAAGTTTGAGCCCAAAGATCCAAACTGGTTTTAGTGCTGACAGTTCGTCTGGAACAAAGGGTAGTAATGTGACACAGAGTGATAGATCTTCATCTTTGTTTTCAAGTTTTGATCCAAATCATACAACATCAAGTCCTCAAATACAGAACTCAACAAATCTGCAGTGCAACGTCACTTTGAACATTCAAAATGGTCAGAATTTGTCTCCAGAAATTTCCAAACAACACATTGCATCACTGGTTGCTATGTTGGAATCTTATGAAAGTTTGATTGATGGCAAGATTGGAAATCCGATGCTTACAAAAGAAGATTATGACCAAATTGATGCAGAGGAACTTGAGTTGATGGATGTGAAGTGGTGCTTAGCTAGTGCTTGGAGGAGGGCAGAAAAGTTTCAACAAATTACTGGTATAGATGAGTTTCGAGGAATGGCTACTTCTCCATTGGGTTTTGACAAATTGAAAGTCACTTGTTTTCGTTGCAAAGGAAAAGGTCATTTTAAAAGAGATTGCAAAAACCAAGAAGCAACTGGGAATCAAGAAAAGAACAATTATTATCAGAAATCTATTTTTCATCAGATTACCCAACAAAAGGAACCACAAACTGCACATGCTCGGCCAATTGTGGATGACAAACGGAAAATGATCGAAGATGCAAATAAAAAAGCTTATTTTGGTATCATTGATCAAGATGATGAATTTGTTGCTGAAGGATTTAGCTGGGATAAATACATTCCATCTGGTTTAGGTTTTGTTGCTAGAATTCAGGGTGAAGATGAGATTAATCAGAAAAGAATCCCGATTTTTCCAGATCTTGGAATTGATGTGGATACCGATGATGAGGAAGAACATCTCAACAAAGCTAGAAAAGGAATAGATCCTACTAGTTTTAATTTGTTTTTTGCAGATAAAATGGAGATGCTGTATCAGAAGAAGATTGCCAGATTGTTGAAAGAGCTGGAAGCAGCAAGAATCCTAGTTGTTGAAAAGGAAAAAACAGAATCTGAGGAAGCAAATGTAGAACCAGCAACTGAGAAGGTAGTAAAGAAAATTTTTGAAGTGGAGAAAGTGGTGGAAAAATTAGTTGAAGTCGAGAAAATCATCAAAGTTGAGAAAGTTGTTGAAATAGAGAAAATTGTTGAAGTTGAGAAACTTGTTGAAGTTGAGAAGACTATTGAAGTTGAAAAGATAGTTGAAAAAATGGTTGAAGTTGAAAAACCGTGTTTGAAATGTGAGGAGTCTTGCAAACAGTGTGAATTGAAAGACAAGAAGATTCTTGATCTGGAAGAGATGAAAGAGAATTTGCTGTCTGATGTGAAGTATGTGAAGGAATCATATGATGTGCTAAACAAAACAGTTGATAGTCTGAAAAGAACGAATTCAGAAATTGAAAATGCTATGACAAAAATGAGCGCAACATTAATGACAAAGAAGAGCGTCATAAATGAGTATATCGAAGATTGTGCTAAGCTGAAAGAGGAGTTGGAACTTGAAAAGATTGAGAGTGAAAGGATTAAACGATTACTATTGAGTTATACTACTTATGATTATTTGATTGATCGTGTTTATCCTACTGTTGCAGGTCTTGAGGCATTCAAGGAGAAAAAGACTGAAGATACTGATACTGGTAAGAAACCAAGTGTCAAGTATAACAGATGTCCGCCCCCGATCCATGAAAGTTATTCTCCCAGGAATCCTAACGAGGAGCGTCTAAAAAAGGCAGTGAACATCAAGTTAAAGTCTGAAATCATTGATGAATTACCAGACAATATTGATGTTACATTCACAGCGTCTGACATTGATCATGAGTCTGAGTTATTAAAGAAAGTGGTCGATCAGGTGTTGGATATGGATGAAGAGTCTAAACCGGAGTCTAAGTCTGAAAGTTTGAGTTCATCAGAAAAGAGTCTGAGTTCACCGGTTAAAAGGGTTTACAATAAAGAATTCCTGTTATCAAAATCTAATTTGAATGACGGATCAATCAAAGTGGCTTATACTTTGAATAATTCAGACAAATTATATTCTGATGAGGAATTTCCAATAAGAAGTGTCAAAACTGAAATGATCAAACAGGTTTTCAAATTAACAGAAATTAATATTTCTGAAATAAAAGATTTAAATCTTAATGAAAAACCTAAAAAGTACACTTCAAGAGTTCAACAAAGATTGAACAAGAAAAAGGGTTACAGTTCTGGTTCAGGTTATCGAAAGAAACCAAACCATAACGGTAATTACAAAAAGAATGGATTAGGTTTCATTCCCCCGGAAAACTATAAAAATGAGAAAAATTATAAACCAAAAACAAAATTTGTTTCAGGAGGAAGTTCTGAAGAAGAGAAGAAGAAACCATTCTGGAAATAATCAAATCAAGAGTTTCTTGCTCAAGTAAAGAAGAATGTGAAGAAATTTGCTTCAAGAGTTGATAGAAGAACCTGCTTTAAGTGTCAAAAGACTGGACACATTGCTTGGAACTGCCAAGAGTCCACTTATTCAAAACAGGAAGTATTTTCTAACTCTGAAATGATAAGGAAAGATGTTGATAAATCGACTGTGGAAGTTGGTGAAACTTCAAAACGGTTTTACAAAAGACAAGTTGATTTAAACAAACAAAAATGGGTTGTAAAATCTGAAAGAAATTCTGACAATGAATCTGATTCCATAAAATCAGAGGAGTCATGTGTTGAGAAAAAGGTTGATAATTCCGTTCCTGAGTTGAACGAGGAAAATTTTCCGCCATTGACAAAAGATAATTTGAAATCAAAAGGTAGGTTTGAGATTTCAGGTCAATTCTTTGCTGGTAATAAAGAATTTGATGCTGAAAAGGCATTTAATGGAAAAGTTAAACATATTTTTGGTAAGATGGTAGACAGGAAAGTGAAGGGTGCAAAAGAATTCTACAAATCAAAATGTTGGTGGGATAGGTGTGTACCAGAATCTCCCAAGGCTGGTCAGGCTTGGGGGAAAGTATTTCCTAACTAAAATACTGACTTGCCGGAGCTCCCAGGTTGGTAAGAGTGGAGCAGGAATCGGCATCATTCTTGAAAGGTTTGGTTGGTAAATTTACAGGTGATATCATTATATTGTTATATTTTGTTTTACAAGTGGTTTGAGCTGATAAGTGAACCTACAAGTGGTTGAAGAAGGTTTTCATCTTCGAACGGTTAATCAAGGTCATTAAGTTGAACTTGATTGGATCATACTTACAAGTGGTGTTTTGAAGAACAAAATGATGAGTTTATCCCCTAACCTACAAGTGGTTTGAAATTCAACAAAACTAATTTTCTGGAAAAACCATTTGATTAAAGCAAACTTAAGTGTTTTAAAATCACAATGGGAAAATAGTTTGTTGTAAGGGGGAGTTCTGATTGTTTATGCCAAGTGGATGGCGATTTGAGGTGATTTGATATCAGTTGTCACTTTATTGTATAGTTTGTTTTCAAATTTCCTAAAATGTGTTTGCATTTTAGGGGGGGTAAAAATTTCAGAAAATCCAAAAACATTTGAAAATTTGTTTGAAAAAGCCAAAAACATGATAAAATCAAAATGAGTTTTGTTGTATAAAAGAGGAAATGATAGTACATCAGTGGACAATCACAGCATGCTAAAGAAATGGAAGGTTAAAATGTGATAAACGGTCTCACTGATGATGTGCCAGTAGGTTTTTGCACATTTAGTAGATTGTGACGAGATATAAACCTAAATTTCAAACTTGCTTAATTCGTGGGTAACATCTCTCGGATATATGGGTAACCCCCGAAATCTTGTTTGAAGGACCCCTCTTTCTGAGATACTAGGTCTTTATGCTTAGTGATATCTGGGGTATTATCTCGGGACTTCTGATTTTGCGGAAGCAATAGCCTAGTCCCCGGAGAATACTTTACGCTTGCTTGAAAAATAGCGCCGCCCTCAGCATAAATGATGAGACAATAAATTTGCTAATCAATGCTGTTGTAAAAAAGATCCTCTAAAGAGGACCCACCAAAAGTCGAAGCCGTCATCTCTCTGCTGAACGGATGTTCTGACCTGAGCTCTCACGTTTCTTCGCAATTTAACCCCTTACAGATATCATCTAGGTATGCTCACCTGTAAGACTGAATATTGGGATCTGGATACGGGAGTATATTCTGAGGTGCGACACGTGAATAAGTTTAAGTACTTAAAATACTAATCTCGTATCTCGAAACAGTTGAACTTTGTGTGAAAATTTAAGTGTATCAGTATACTGACAATCTAAGTGAATCGTTTAGAACTTAAAGTGTATAAAGCTTAACGGTGTTGGTGATTTGTCTCAGAAACTGATATAATCCTTTTACACAAACTCACAAAAATATTGTATGTAAATATTTCTTTACTGTATTTATTTCATATAAAAATCCAAAAAGATTTTCGGTGAGTTTTAGCATAAATTTTGAAAAATTCAAAAAGATTTTAGACGACTGATGTTGAAAAACTGATTTTCAAAATTCTGAGTGCTAAGCATGATGAACAGGTTTGGAAAAGTTTGTTTGAAGATGTTTGAAATGAAAAATGATATACATACATGTGGTTCATCAGAAATTGACGTGATAAATCATTTGGTATAATGCTTGAAAATGATGTATTCAGGATGTATCTACAAGTAATTAGCAGAGTTTCTAATTTTGTTATATCTTATCTTTTATGAAACTTATGTTTTGGGTAGAGATTATGCAGGTAAGCCAGCTTTCGTTCCTAAGCAAGAATTGAGCCAGGTCACGATCTTGGAACTGCTGATGCTGATGAAATTAAGGAATCAAGATATTTGATCAAGAAAGTTAAGAGATCCGAAAGCCAGACTACGATCCATGTACAAGTTGAGGGAGAGTCTGTTAGAGAAAGAAGAAATTGGAGTGAGGCGATAGCCAGATAGAGATTCTGGAAGCCCGAAGACTGATAAAGACTGAAGACGTTGAAGACTCGACACTTAAGACTCGTCAACATCCGAGGGGGAGTCTGTTGGTGCATACGTCTGTCGACTTCGTCTTGTTTCGAGTCTAGTATTAGAATTGTTAGATCAGGGCGCGTTGTACGAGAAAATAGGAGAGTTTAGGTTGTATTAAAGGTAATTTCGCTTGAAAAGGATGATTCCGCTTGAAAGAGACTTTGCCAGTTTCAAGCGAAATCACATCTGCTTATTTCGGTTGAACTGACTCTTGTCACCTTCAAGCGAAATCATGAGTCCTATATATACCCTTCCAAGCGAGATTAGTTTCCGCCTCTGAAACAGACAAGAGCTCTTCCGATTGACTCGTTTGGGTCACAACTCAATCCTACACTTTACAGATCACTCGTAATCCTATACAACACTCAAAGACCAAACACATCGAGATTAAGTATCATTTCATACGAGATTGTTATGAAAAGAAACTTATCGATGTTGTTAAAATCCACACGGATCAGCAACGTGCCGACCTGTTTACAAAAGCTTTTGATAAATCACGTTTTGATTATCTTCTTTTGGTCAATGGCATCAAGGTGAAACCCGATTAAGTCATCTTCGGCAAATCGTTTTTGTATATATTTTCTTAAAAAACTATAAATACAAAAAGATTTTCAATTTATTAACTTTTTGCATTTTAGGGGGAGAAATCTTAAGAAAATATAAAAACATCAGAAAATTTCAAAAAATCCAAAAATATGTCTTTTATTTATTTACTTTTTTTGTCTTTAAGTTTTGAAAAATGAAAAATACAAAAACATCATAAAATTGCAAAAATCTAAAAATATGTCTTTTAGTTATTTATTTTCTGCATTTAAGGGGGAGAAATTCATAAAAATCCAAATCCAAAAATATGTCTTTTAGTTATTTATTTTCTGCATTTAAGGGGGAGAAATTAAGAAAAATCCAAAAACATTGAAAAAGTTCAAAAATAAAAAAACATTAAAAAAAACCCAAAAACCAAAATGAATTTCTTGGAAAGATAAGAGAAGATGATAATACACCAGTGGTTTGTCAAATACGGTCAAAGTAAAAAATGAAAAACGATAAGTAGCTCTACTAATGATGTACCGGTAGGCTCACAATGAGATTAAAACGTGCAGGTTGATATAAACATAACGAACTGCAAACCAGGTGGGAACCATTCATTGGTATATGGTATTGGTACCGAAATTTCGTTTGATATTATGCCGAGGTTCTGAGATATGCGGTCTTTATGCTGTTTTATCATTTGGGTATCATAGTTGAATCTTTTACCAAAAAATAACGGGGACGCAAGTCAAGATCTTCCATGATACCATACATACGTGTAAATATTGCAAACAACCTCAATAAGTGATAAATAATCCCATGTCCCAATGAATAAGTGATAAAATATCACAGTTTATCCGGGAGTCAAGTTCGTCTATTTGTCGGTACGATGGTACTAACCTGTTCACGGACTTGCTCCTGTGCCCTGCATGCATCTAAAAATCAATTTCCTCATCAATAAGTGATTTAATCACATAGGGCTTGTTTTCAATCAAGAATAAGTGAGTATCTCACATCATATACGTTGAAAACAGATGATAAACGGTATACTCACCGATAAGATGAATTCTCGTGCATCTCTTGATACGGGAATGTCTCGTGAGTGGATGAACCCCGGCGAGTAGTATAAATCCTACATTAAAGCATATATCCTAATGATGATTACATATGATAAGTTGAGCCTATGTGGACAACAATACCAATAATTGTGGTAGGATGCTTATCTTAATATTTACAAGAAACAAAAATTGTTTTTTGACAAGACCGTAAGCTGGTACGATTCTCTTACCTTGAAACTCGAAAAAGGTTGGTAACTTAGTGTGCAGGTAGTTTATGGCACCCGAGGAAAATCCACAGTCATCCTAATCTAACACCGTGCTGCTTTGAGTATTTATCAAATTTCGGGACGAAATTTCGTTCAAGTTGGGGATGATGTGACAACCCGAAATTTCGATCCATTAACATAAATCATCCAACAACTTTAATTGTTTCATGCAGTTCATTTAATGTGTGTTGAAAGTTAAAGAAGTTGATGGCCCATGTGAGTGTCTCAGTCAACTATTGTTAGGATCGGAGGCTCTCATAATTGTGTTTGTTTGTATAATTGAACAAATCAAGTAGAAATATACAGAGTTTAAGTGCAGCGGAAATGAATAACAAACTTTGTAAACACAATCAAAGGAGAATATAGTTTGATAAACAATTGCTTTTCATAGAGTCGGAAGATTACAATCAAAGCAAAAGATTACAATGCAAGCTTACAAACTAAACTCCCCCTCAGCCAGATACCCCAAGGTTGGTTGCACAAGATGAAAGGATTGAATTGAGGAGAAGAACTCACTCAAAACGATCAAATATAACAGTACAGGGTACTGTTATATTTATAAGCAAACCAAACCACTGATGTATCTCAGCTGACGTCACCATGAAAGTGACATCTAACAACCTAACAACCTGTAAACACTGTTCTATACAAACTACTGATGTTTAACAACTGATTGATAATAAAATACAAAACATGGGTAAACTACTGATTCACTTTCCATTGTTGTAGCCTAAGCACTGATGTTGAGCATTAGTGCTTTCTTCAAAGGTGATCAGTCCTTGAATGTGCAGTGCTTGTGTCTTCAGCAGTACTTAAGAGACAGCAGTAGATGGAGCGTCAGTGTTTGTCTTTAGCAGTCTTTAGCGTTTCATCAGTTTTTGGTTCATCAGTTGTTCTTCTGAGCAGTACTTAAAGTATATCAGCTGTTAGATAACCACTGTCAAGGGGAAAGCTTAATGTAAACATCTGCTTATTGTGAATCCATTGTTGTGAACCGGTTTTGGCTTTCATTATCTGTTCCTCTGGTAGGGTTCAATCCCAACAATCTCCCCCTGGAACAGATAATGCCAAAACCCTTCATTATTGTGGAACTTTATTGCCTCATCAACAGTTCCCTTATCTGACCTATAAGTTGCAATTCAAAGTCTAGGGCATCTGTATCATCATCATCCCTGCCAAGTGGAAGATCAAGGAGATCCTGCATATCTTCAAGACTTAGGCCAAGTGCTTGTTCCCTTGTTATTTTCTTCACTTCTCCACCAGACCTGAACAGAGTCAATACATGGGTCTGTTTGTCAGTTACCCACTTTAGTACTTTTGAGCCTGGTGGGTTTCTTGGGAGATTTTTATTCGATGAGGAGTTTGGAGATGCAGGCCTATTGAACACTGTTTGAGCAGTGCTTGCAGGTTGATTCAGGTCAAGAGATTCAGCTAACATTACTTTAATACCTTCCTTTACAAGCTCATCTCCTGCCATTAATTCACCCACTGATTCAGTAACCAACGGTTTTTGATGCTTTCTTTTGTAGATAGCAGCACCAGTTGGAGCAGTGGCTCTCCTGATTTGCAGCTTTGTTGGTCTTTTTGAAACCTCTGCTTCAGGATAATCAGGGTTTTGAGGAACTTTGGGATCTTTCTTTCTTAGTTCCTCCAACCTTTTTTAGGTAGCCCTGACTACATCTTCTTTCCATCTTGCTATTTGTCTTTTGTTTCCATAATCAACAGGAACCAATTCCTCTTTCATTCTCTTCAGCTCAAGTGTTTTATCAGGCACATTTTTCTTGTACTTTGACCATTCTGGAGGAGTGTGTTGGACCTCATTCTTTATCATTTCTTGAATCCTGGCTGCTTCTTGTTCAAGCTCAGGAATGGTCCACTCCTTGTACATGTGCCTTTCTCCCTTGTATTTCTTTGTTGCCATAATGCTTTCAATGTAGTATTTTCTCAAAATCTCATCTGCTCTTTCTGAGATTTGCTGACATACATTTTTTTGCAAATTCTTCCAGGGATCTGACTTGTGTGAGCAAGTATTGATAGTTCTACTGTATTTCCCTATCAGATTTCCCTTTTGTGTTTCTTTTTGAGATATCCTCTGCTTGCTTAGCCTTGATTTTCAAATATTCTTCAATATTGTTAGGCCTGGGATATCCTTTTACTGATAGCAGCTTCCTTTTAGCAGGGTCATCCTCATAGTAGAAAGATTTGATTTCTTCTCTGATTGCTATGAGCTCAAGAGGAAATTGAACACCTGCAGGAGCTAAGGGCTGTTGAACTTGTGCTGATGAGAGAGGAATAGGCTTGGGTATTGTAGCAAGTGGCAAGGATTTTGAAGATGTTGGTGGTGGTGAATTGTCATCATCTTTAAGAATTAGCCTTCTCCTTTTTGTTTGAGGAGGGACTGATGATGTTTTAGGTGGAACAGTGGTGGTAGATTGGGTGGCAGTGGTTTGTGATTGACTATCAGCAGTTGAAACAACTGGTGCTTCAACCACTGTTGTCATTACAGCAGATGTTGTAACATCTTTTGTCTTCTGCTTTTTGGCAGCAGGTGATGTTGTTTTTGGTGGTGATTGTGGTAAAGCAGTGGATGTGGTGTGTGTTGAAGTGAGAACAGATGTTGAAACCACTGAAGTACCAGCAGTAGTTGATACAACAGGAGTTACAACAGCTGTTTTGGATGGTGGTTTTGGAGCAGACTTTGAACGTCTGGTTGGGATGGATTTGGGTTGCCTTACTTTTCTAGTAGGCTTCTTCTTTTCATCAACAGGATTTTCATCATCCTTTGACCCATAAGTACCCTGATCTGGATAATCCACCCTAGCTTTCTTCTTGGCCTCTCTATCCTTTTTGACACTTGCAACTGCTTCTGCCAGTGCATTTGTGGTCTCATCAATTTTCTTGCTACCATCTGGCAAAGGGATATTTTTGGTCATGTTTTCTCTTTCTGGTTCAAGGTAAAGACCATCATCTATTCCCTTCTTCTTCCACTCCTGAATTTTCTCCCCCTTTTTGGCATTATCTGGAGGGAGTTGATCAATAAAGAGGACAGTTGGAGGAGCAGTGCCAGTGGTATGCAGGATCTGGGCTTTTAGAGCCTTGAGATCAGCCTGGGTGTTCTTGAACCTAGACTCCATTGTATTTCTCAGCTTTAGTACATGTTTTTCATGTTGCTGATCTGCCATTTGTGCTTGTTGATGGAGAAAAGGTTGAAATAGATTCCAGAGCTCATTTGTAGCAGGTGCTTGTGGTGGAGCAGGTGCTTGAGGTGGAACATCAGTGGATTGCACCTTTTGTACTTGTAACAACTGTTGCAGCATATCTTTGAGTTCTGCAATAGTGTTATCAAGTTTTTCAACACGATCCGTCAATTTCTGGTACTTTAAATCATCACCCAATCTAATGGGATCATCTGATTTCCCACTAGCAGTGGTTTTATCAGTGGTTGAGGTAGGGAGTTTACTCCAAACATTAACCACTGATGCCCCTTTTTCTTGGTACTGGGGTCTTCTCCCTTCAACACTTGACAGTCTTTTGATGTTGCCAGAGGTCAAGAAAAGTCCACTGGTAGATGTCAGAGGTGCTATGGAAGGAATTGCCTCCAAGGAAGTCTTATTAATGTAACCACTGTCCAACTACAAACCAATGGGTTCAACAGTTGTAGTGGCTGCTTCACTTGGATTACCACCAAGAGTTACTTGTAACTCAAGGGGTGTAACCTCCTCAGGTTGTGTTGGTGGGTTAGCAAAGATTGATACAACAGACCCAGTCATTTGTTGAGGCATGTTCTCATTAATAGGTGATTGAGAAGGACTGGTTTGTGCCTGGTTCAAATCAATTGCATCCAACAAAAATTTTATTTGTGGGGGAATTGTGGATGTGAGGTTGGGTGTAGAAAGAGAATTTGCCCTGGGCATTGGGCTGTGGATGATGGAAACAAGTGATTCCAGAGCATCATATTGTGGAGTCCCTATGAGTACAACCTGTTCTTTTTTAGAAGAAGCAGGAGGAGTTTCGGTTATGGTTTGAGATATTTTGACCAACTGCTGTGAGGAAGTAGCAGCAGTGGTTTCTTGTGACTTTTGTTTTGTCACTGGCAGTTGCTCTGGTATCTCATACTCCAGAGTTTCCTTTTTGATGGGTTTGGGGGGTTTTTGACTTTTCTTTTTGTGTGGCTTTTTGTGGATTGTAGGTGTGGGTTTCAAAACAGTTGTTCTGCTGCTTTGATCACCTTGAGCAATGGGCTCAGCAGCAGATACCTGAGGAGCAGTGGTAGCTGCTAAATTCTGCTCAGGCACCTCTGCTTGTGTTTTGCAAGGTGTTAACATTCTTGTAAAAGTTTCAGCAGTTAAGCTGTGCATTTGAAAATATTCACCTTGGTTTGTTGCAGCAATATCATCCTTACTGAATTTCTTTTCAAAATAATAACTTAGAAACCTTGGAAACAGTAAGAATTATTTTGTTTCAACATTGTAAACCAAATCATTAAAGATTTCCCGAGAATAATTAAAATTTTCTGCTTGAAGAATAACATATCCCAGATTTTGAATCTTTAATGGTATTTCATTAAAAGAAGTGGTTTTGTTTGAAACACACATTAGGAGGGTATGGAATAAAAACCTTGTTGTAGAAGGAAAGAAACCTTTTTGTAAGGTAGCTTTCTTCATCATTGTGTCTGCATACCCTCTCTCAATGAAGTCAATTTTTAACTCGTTTGTAGGGAAAGAAGTTTTACCTTGCTGATCCTCGAGTTTAAAGACTTCTGATATAGATTGTGGCGTGATTTGAACGGCTTTACCCTTTAAAGAGGAGTTAATGGCTACCACAGTTTCTCCTAGTTTGTCAAGGGTTGCGTTTTTCCAAAACTCTCGTTGGGTTGCTAAGTAAATTGGTGCGTCGGCTGTTAACAAAGTTTTGTACTTTGATTTAGCCATTGTGTCGATGATGGAGTCGAAAGCATCTGTGGTGCCGGGTTTTGTGAGAAGACCCAGAAGATTGTGAGATGGTTTGTGTGGAATTTCAGTAGGATTGGCCTTTTGAGAGGCCGCTTTCAATGATGATTTGGAGGTGGGTTTTGCAGATGGCTTCGATTTTGTCATTTTGAAGATGATGATCGAAGAAATTTGAGATGAAATGAGATGGAAAAACTGCTTTGAGAAGAGAATTTTTGGAATTCAATTCGACAGTGTAAAGCCCGGTTTGGGGTTTTGATCAGGGTTTTATTAAGGGAAAAAATGATCGCTGATGTGGCAGCGGTTATTATGATCTGAAGGCTAAAAACTGACCACGTGTTAACAGATGAGGAAGAGATGAATTATTGAGAACAGTTGTTTTGGAAACCACTGATGAAGCAAGTATCAGTGGTTACAACGGTCAAAATGAGAACAGTGGGTGATTTTTACTATCAGTGGATAGCATATCAGTGGTTGTAACACAGATTTTGAATATCAGTGCTTACAATGAAGATGGAAGAACAGTGGTTGACTTTCAGCAGTGGACAGTAGTTAGAGAGCAGATGTTTGGACAAAGCAGTGTTTAGGGGTGAGATAATGATAACGATTTGAAAGCCCATTATGTCAGCAACTTTTAAAGAAATTTTCATTCAAGGTTTTGCCACATGTCAATTTCACATTTCGAAGCTTTTACGAATTTCTGACAGTGGTTTAGTACCCCAGATGGTGAGAACTTTTTGCTAAGGTGACTCATTTTCGTTTAATATCCAAATTAAAACATGAGTGCCCCAGTAGTTTAAGCACTGTTTAGCAATCAACCTTTGATTAGTGTTTAAAACAAACCTGAGTATGACATGACCTTGACATATGTACCATTTCCTTTTGACCCATTTATGAGGACAATAACACCAACAAAACTAAGGTACTATATCCAGACAGGAAATTGAAACTATTGCCAACAAAAACAAGCAAAAGTTCAAAATATATTATTCTTAAAAAACGAATAATATATCCTGGTTATTTGAGAAAATCCTTTGAAAAAAAATGGTTAAAGGCTTTTCTGAGAACAGCACCAAAAAGATCTGGTATATTTTCAATAAAATACGTAATCATATCATTCTCAAGTTTATGAAAATGGTCAGTGGTTTGACAGCAGTGGTAGGAAATTTTGAATACATTTTGACCACTGTTTGGTACCATTTTCTTGTCAGTTGATTGCACACAAGAGGACACATGGACACATGAGTTTTGAAGATCCCGTTATAGATCTCGTTACCATGTGATGATTTTGAAGATTTGTCTATTCCTCTTGAAGTTCATTCACCGGAATTACCATTTTTACCTGAACCTTTTCCTGAACAGATGAATGCACACAGTTGCTTAATGACCATTATTACCCTAAACTTTGACTCTTAAGTGTTTTATGTTTATACTCTTTTCTTTTGACTTCAAAAGTTTTGAGATAAACACACTTCTGAGTGAAGGGATAAGGTCCCAAAAACCTCGTTCCAAGTGTTTAGACCATACCACAACCTCGATTTTCTAACCTTCTTTAGACCTTGCGCGGCTGCGCACTGGTCCAATAAAGAATACTTAAGAGAAAAACCACAACTTCATCTTTAATCCTATTTAGACCTTGCGCGGCCACGCACTGGTCCAACAAAGAGGACACGGAAGAAAGACAAACCACACCTGCGCGCCAAAAAGGAGATTAATAAATCCTTGCGCCTCTCTCATAACAGACAGGGATAAAAAATCCCAATCAGCACTCCCGCTTAAATAATGCCCAGACTTGGGATTTATTTACTCAGCTGATTCTACACTATAAAGGAGTCACACCAGATTACAGCAGTAATCTTCTAGAAAGAATCCAATCGAGCACCACTAAGACGGTTATAACCGTCTGGCCACGTGTCAACACCTCAGGCATCTCTGAGATCACAATAATAGCATGTAATTGGAGAGTAATCTCCACTTGGTCACTTTACACGTGGCAAATCCCCAGCCATCGATCTAAACCATGATTCGTGTGCTCTCACTAGACGGAAGGAAACGCAACCGCTTACGGGGTTAGCATCTTCCGTCAAACTTTCACTAATGGGTTTTCCCGCCCAAAGACTCCCGGCTATAAATATGAGAACTATTAAGGTATGAAATTCAAGTTACACACACTTCTCAAATACTTCTTCTTCTTCATTACCCATACTTGTTCTCACACCGGAGTCGGGTCAAGGAGAGAACCCTCTTCTCCCCTTGGCGAGGCTAACGGTGCTCTTTTTTGCAGAATTATCGGAGAAGAAGATTAGTTGCACCTGAATCAATCGAGAGGAAACTAACATTTTTATGCGGATTCAAACCCCCTAGATATCTCGGTTCCGACCATTTATCTAGTGTTTCTTCACTGAGTTTTTGTGAATTTTCTTCTTCCCTTTTTACCCTTCCCATTCATAAGCAATGAAATACTTACTGGGAGGTCTTTATTGAAGGAATACTTAATCCAGAATCATTTTGCAGTAATGCTTTAAGAGGATTGGCCATGTTTGCACATGTTTTTCAACCAATCTCACACTACATATGATATGGACTATGTTGATCCCTGATTTTCTGAATGTATTTTAACAAAGTTGATTTTGTCCATTTGAGGATCTCAACCTGTTTTCAACACATAAGATCTAAATGACTAAAGTTTTAATTTCCCTCTTTTTATGTTATCAAAAACACTAATGTTTTATGAACATAGGTTTTTGTTAATCTGAGGTTCATACTTTAGCATTAAATAAAAACATCACAAATTCCTTAACAACAGTTGAAATCAATTTTAAAAAGAGGAAATAATTCCATAGTTTAACAGACATGTTTGCAGATCTGAAAACTATGAGTTACTTGTGCATGATATCACTTGTTGTGTGAGATTTGACTGTCCAGGCTCTGATACCAATTGTTAGGATAGGAGGCTCTCATAATTGTGTTTGTTTGTATAATTGAACAAATCAAGTAGAAATATACAGAGTTTAAGTGCAGCGGAAATGAATAACAAACTTTGTAAACACAATCAAAGGAGAATATAGTTTGACAAACAATTGCTATTCATAGATTCGGAAGATTACAATCAAAGCAAAAGATTACAATGCAAGCTTACAAACTAAACTCCCCCTCAGCCAGATACCCCAAGGTTGGTTGCACAAGATGAAAGGATTGAATTGAGGAGAAGAACTCACTCAAAACGATTAAATATAACAGTACAGGGTACTGTTATATTTATAAGCAAACCAAACCACTGATGTATCTCAGCTAACGTCACCATGAAAGTGACATCTAACAACCTGTAAACACTGTTCTATACAAACTACTGATGTCTAACAACTGATTGATAATAAAATACAAAACATGGGTAAACTACTGATTCACTTTCCACTGTTGTAGCCTAAGCACTGATGTTGAGCATTAGTGCTTTCTTCAAAGGTGATCAGTCCTTGAATGGGCAGTGCTTGTGTCTTCAGCAGTACTTAAGAGACAGCAGTAGATGGAGCGTCAGTGTTTGTCTTTAGCAGTCTTTAGCGTTTCATCAGTGTTTGGTTCATCAGTTTTTCTTCTTAGCAGTACTTAAAGTATATCAGCTGTTAGATAACCATTGTCAAGGGGAAAGCTTAATGTAAACATCTGCTTATTGTGAATCCACTGTTGTGAACCGATTTTGGCTTTCATTATCTTTTCCTCTGGTAGGGTTCAATCCCAACAACTATACAATTGCGGCCCATGTGCTGATTGAGGTCCAATTGAATCACACTCTATACAAGTTTGTCGGCCCAAACAATGAACAGTATTTAATGTCTAGTTGAAAAATCCCATGTGTGGTCCATTTAATACAACAGTTGTGGCGGTCCATCAATTCTCTACTTTATCTGACATAAGTTACACAATTTAATTGAAATCACATGTTGCATAGATCAAAGTGTCAGCATATCACGTGAAGTTGATTCAATTTTGATATTTAATTTCCAAAGCCCATGTGCTGAGAGTTAAGGAGGCCCAATACTCAATATCTATATCAGATCTCGGTCCAATCAGTGTTAAAAAGGATTAGTATATGTTTCATGTCCCTCGACGAAACATCCCTACCCGACAAAACACCTTTGCTCGACGAACCATTGTTTTTCGTCATCACCTCCCGACAAAAGATACTTCTTTCTTCATAACACGTAGTTGTTGTATGGGCTATTGGCCCAAGTGAGGCCCAGTACACCCGATTATAACCACTTTGTGTCTGCATATCTTTACAAAAATCATATTTAGCGAAACCCTACACTCTCCCTTTTCTCCTTTGCACTCGACGGCAAACATCATCCATCTCGAAGCCCTTGCTAGTCTTATCTTGTATCTGGTTAGTATGTGATAACCCAATTTGACCTACTTGATACATTGTTTGTATAATCACCCATTATCATGATTGATTTCAATTGTTGATTGATTAGATTGTGGCTGATTTTATTGAATTGAAATACATGATTTAAGTTATTGAGACAAACTGTATGATACGAGTACATGAAACCAGTAGCCAACAAGATAGTGTTTGCATGATAAAAATCCTTATAAATCTATCTTGTGATTAGGGTTTCGTTAATAAAAATTGTAGATCTAGAACTAGTATTTATCAACTGATGATGAATTGAGTGTGTAAATCAATTGCTATTGTGGTCTAATTGTGGCATGAGAAACTAGTTTTGGATAGTGTTGTGTGCTCTTTGGAATTATGGTGGTTCGACTTGATTAGTGTTAAAGATTATTGATGATTCAGTTATGTGCATAAAACTAATGATGTAAACTGTTTGAGCATGAACCATAACAGTTAAAATCATAATGTTTAATCTGTTTCGGGAAATGGTGAACGTGTTTACTGAAATCATGGATAATTAGTTATTGAGGAAAAGGAAATCCTAACTGTTAAATATGTTGACGAAATACCCATGACGACGAAACACCCATGTTGACGAAACACCCATGTTTCGTCACCTACATGCCGACGAAATAGCTTGATGTTTCATCGCTCACCATGTCGACAAATAGCCGTGATAGTTCGTTGTAGGGGATGTGAGGCGGATTTCACATACGCATATCCTTGCAGGGGATATGCAACGGTTTTCAGTAAACGTTAATGTTGGATAATACACTCACTCTCTATCACTTAAGTCCCATCATACTACTGGGTTGTTGCTTGTAGGGCAACGGGGTTATTAGTTGATAGCGCTATTAGGTTTGGCACCCTCACGACGTAGCTGGATAGGACGGGCGTGAACTAATAACTTTAAATCATGACCAATGTTTGATAGAGCATTGGGGAAGGGCAAAAGGGCCGTCTGCGGTATCGAGTTATTATCAACATAACATGAATCAGTAATCGGTAACGAATGGTTTAACAAAACAGTGAACTCACCAGCATTGTCTGATACACGTTTTTTCTGCATGCTTGCATGCCTTTAGGTACATGTTGTTGGAACTTGCTGTATGGGATGCTGGAGTGGTCAGGGGTTGAGATATATGGAATCGCAAGACAAGTCTAATGGTTTTCGTACATATGGTTTAAGGAACATTTAATAATTGATTTATGCTTCCGCTGTACACGATGAATTACACTAAACGTTTTGTAACACTTTATGTCAATGAATGAAAGTTTTTATTTAAAATATTGTTATGAGTTCAATGTGATTAGTGGCTAGATCCTGGTACATCACATGCCCTGCGGTGTTCCCGCAAGTGGTATTTTGGGGGTGTGACAGTTTGGTATCAGAGCCACTGGTTATAGTGAACTTGGTTTTAAAACGTTTTGTAAAACCAGACTATAACCGAACAGTTCTGAATACGTGACTACGACCATGAAACTCAGCTCCAGATTGCAAGGTTCGTCTTTCTCACTTGTTGCATACATTACATGACTAGTACACATTCGTTTATGACATAACATACGAACACACACTCGTCACTATAACATGACGACATGGATTGCTTGCTTACTTTATGATGCGTTGATAGTATGCCACAGTCCTTGGTTTTTTGTGATCTTATTACTTTGACAACCCCTGTTGATATTTGGGTTTAAAGAACCATTTGACACGAGTTAGGAGGAACTGAGATGGGCATGCAAATCACAATATTATTGTGGGTGCTCACATAATAATAATGTGGGGTGCATGTGAATCCCAGTGAGACTTAACAAGTGAAAAAGGGGTTCTGATCCGTTATTCGATCAATAAGGAACATAACAAATCTATAGGAGTCATAGCAGTGATTGTCTCCTACTCGAACGTGATCTTTTCACTCCTCTTTGAATCCTTACGAATCTCAATGCTACCGAGTATCACCTGAACACCCATCTGAATGCCTAGCGAACTGTGTAGAATGTTAGGTGCTTGAACGAACATCACTGAGTTGGATGTTGCAATGCCAATGATTGGTCTATACCTCTCTCACTCCTCTTTGTTTGCGGGAACTCAATGTACTGACGTCTTAGACCCCGAAGTGCGATCACTTCTGCAACACTCTAGAAACGTATCGTGTATTGCTCAGTCAACTTGCAAGAACAATGGACAAGAGGATGAGCGTAGTGCCTTACCAACCTCAGTATTAAACGACCCTGATTACCGGCAGCGAGCACCAGCAAATTGACTTCAATCGAATCCTTAACCCTAGTCAGCGACTTATGGGAACCAACTCATACGAATCAATCGGGACATAAAACGGTGACAATTGACTATAGTGTGGATTGGTTATCCAGATATCGCACAGATATACCCTGTGAGAAGAAAATTTTGCGTGTCCTTCTCCTTAGTAGAGAATCGATACCTGTTCTAAAAGCGTTAGAGTGGTGCAAAGGTAAGCGCCATTTCAGCTATGATGGCCCAGAAGTGTTTTCGAAGGGATTACCCCGTTGTGTTAGCAACCGTTACTGATGTTAAGGCTAAGGAAAAGAGGATCGAGGATCCACCAATTGCTCATGATTCCTCTCGGAGTGCCACCCGAGGAACTTTCAGGATTACCCCCCACAACTGATTAGGTAGAGTCTCAGTTTGATCTAACGACAGAGGTAGCCTTGATTACTCGTACACCTTACCGTCTGACGCCTGGAAAGTTGCAAGAACTGTCCAATCAACTTCAGGAAACTACAGGATGGGAGTTTATAGATATAGCTCCTCGCTTTGGGAAAACGGGCTCTATTGTGGAAACGAGGGACGAGTCCTTTGGTATATGTACAGACTAACACAAGGTGGCAACCATAGACCGTCACCCTCTATTTTGCATCGATGACTTGCTTGACCCACTGTGCTGATCAAGCTTCTATTCGGAAACCGACTTGAGATCGGGCAATCATCAGATGGAAGTCCAGGAGGAAGATGTTCCTAAGACGACATTTCAAAGGCAACACGACTAATACGATTTTCTATGAATGTCACTCAAGTTATTCCATACACCAGCAGCTTTACAGATCACATGGATCGTATGTGAAAACCTCATCTCGTCAAACTGTTAACCGTGTTTATTGATGACATTTTGAATCACTACCAGGAGAAAGGAACACCGTGAATGGCACTTGTAACTTCATCCTAGAGCTCCTAGGGGAAGGAGCAACTCCACGCGAAGTCTACCTAAGTGTGACTTCAGGATTTGAGAATTACACTTTCTTAGTCATGTAGTCGACGAATTGGGAATACACGCGAATCTCGCTAAGATCCATTTTATTAGAGCTTGATCGGCACCAAAGACTCCGACGGGGATACAACAATTCCTTGGTTTCGCTAGATACTATCGCTGATCCATCGGGGGATTTTCGAAGATCGCGCAGCTTTAATCTCTTTAGCACTGCAGGGTGTTGTGCATTCGTGGGAGACAAAACAGGAGAGCGTCTTTTCAGCTTCTAAAACCCAACTCTGCAATGCACTGAGTATCATCTTCACCCGAGGGTATGGGTGGTCTAGGGGTATACCATGAGGATTTGAATCAGAATCCCGGTTACATGCTGATGCGACACGAGAAGGTGACGACATACGTGGTGGATGCACAGGAAGAATTACATGAATCACAACCTGCGATGGAAGCTATGGTCTTTGGATTTAAGTTGGAGGCATTACTTGGACGGTACCGAATGTGCTACTTAGACCGATCACAAGGGCCTCCCGTGTACCCTTGTTTCGAAAAAGCCAAACATGGGATGGCATCACCGGATGGAACTATCGAGCGATTACGACCATGAATCCTAAATGCGTATGAGCCACACAGCACACCATCGACTTTAATCTATCCGATCAGATTCGCACTGTTCAGACCGAAGCACTGAAGGAAGAAAATTTTTTCAAGTTGGGTCCATGCGGGACATGGAAAGGCAACCTTTGACAGGTCGGACGATATTCGCTACCTCAAGGAACGAATGTGGATCTCATTATACGGTGACTGTAGGGAACTTGTGTTGAGCAAAGCACACCGGTCTCGATATTCTGGTCATCTGGATTTTAATGCGAGATGTTAGGATCTATAAATCTTGTACTGGTGATCGGGCATGAAGGCCAACCTGGCAATGTATGTGAATGATGGTTGACTTGTGGGAAAGTCAAGGTAGAGTATCAGCAACCAGAAACACCCATATGGAAATGGGAATAGGCTGCCATGGATTTTATCGCTAGTCTACTTACAACTCGAAACGGAAACAATATCACCTGGGTGATCGTTGATTGTCTCACGTAACCAGTACACTCTCTTGCAATCAAGGAAACTGACGAGTCTTCACAGCTTGTGAATATTCCTCTGAGAGAGGCGGCTTTTTAGGCACGAGGTGCCAACTCCTGTTACCTCTGAATTTAATCTATACCTGATTTATGACAAGCATTACACAACACTCTTGGCACACGTCTAGACGTGAGCATTACTTATCACCATTGGGCAAATGGTCAGAGTAAACGAACCCCCCCCCCCTGACACTCGAAGACATGCTGCGTTCTACCGTAGCAGTCACCATTCTAGTATTCAGCCAGCTCAGTTTGAGGCATTGCATGGACAATAACGCTAATATCCTTGTTGGATTAAGGTGGGTGACAACCTAATCACAGGTCCAGGACTTGTACTCGAAACTCTTGGGAAGATTGCTTGAATCAGAAATCGTTTGGCGGCAACGAGTGACCATCAGGAAAATTATAAGCTTAGGAAGCACTGGAAGTTTGTTGTAGGCGATTGTATTATGTTGAAAGTCTCACCCTGGGAGGGTGTGGTACGCTTGGGAAGTGTGGCAAGCTTAATTTACGTTACGTAGAGTCATTCAGAATTCTTGAAAGAATCGGTCACGTGGTCTACAAACTTGAGTTACCTGATGAATTGGGTAACGTACACGATGTCATTTATGTCTCGAATTTAAAGAGGCATTTATCCGATGAAACACTTGTGATACCCTTACTAGTGCCTAAGGATAAAGACAGGTTGCAGTTGTCGAGGAACCTATTGAAATCATGGACCAGGAAGTTAAGGTTCGTTGACCTACTCAAATTCCAATCGTGAGAGTTAGTTGGAACTCAAGACGTGGACCGGAGTTCACGTGAGCACGCAAAGATCAGATGATGCTCTATTATCCTCAATTGTACAAACAGTTGAATCTACTTCTGATGTCATTGGCGAATTTCAGGACGAAATTCCCTTTCAAATTGGGGATGATGTGGCACCCATGGAAAATCCACAGTCATCCTAATCTAACACCGTGTTGCTTTGAGTATTTATCAAATTTCGGGACGAAATTTCTTTCAAGTTGGGGATGATGTGACAAACCGAAATTTCAATCCATTAACATAACTCATCCGACAACTTTAATTGTTTCATGCAGTTCATTTAATGTGTGTTGAAAGTAAAAGAAGTTGATGGCCCATGTGAGTATCTCAGTTAACTATACAATTGCGGCCCATGTGCTGATTGAGGTCCAATTGAACCACACTCTATAGAAGTTTGCCGGCCCAAACAATGAACAGTATTTAATGTCTAGTTGAAAAAGCCCATGTGCGGTCCATTTAATACAACAGTTGTGGCGGTCCATCAATTCTCTACTTTATCCGACACAAGTTACACAATTTAATTGAAATCACATGTTGCACAGATCAAAGTGTCAGCATATCACATGAAGTTGATTTAATTTTGATATTTCATTTGCAAAGCCCATGTGCTGAGAGTTAAGGAGGCCCAATACTCGATATCTATATCAGATCTCGGTCCAATCAGTGTTAAAAAGGATTAGTATATGTTTCATGTCCCTCAATGAAACATCCTTACCCGACGAAACACCTCTGCTTGACGAACCATTGTTTTTCGTCATCACCTCCCGACGAAAGATACTTCTTTTGTCATAACACGTAGTTGCTGTATGGGCTGTTGGCCCAAGTGAGGCCTAGTACACCCGATTATAACCACTTTGTGTCTGCATATCTTTACAAAAATCATATTTAGCGAAACCCTACACTTTCCCTTCTTTCCTTTGCACTCGACGACAATCATCATCCATCTCGAAGCCCTTGCTAGTCTTATATTGTATCTGGTTAGTATGTGATAACCCAATTCGACCTACTTGATATACTGTTTGTATAATTACCCATTTTCATGATTGATTTCAATTGTTGATTGATTAGATTGTGGCTGATTTTATTGAATTGAAATACATGATTTAAGTTATTGAGACAAACTGTATGATAGGAGTACATGAAACCAGTAGCCAACAAGATAGTGTTTGCATGATAAAAATCCTTATAAATCTATCTTGTGATTAGGGTTTCGTTAATAAAAATTGTAGATCTAGAACTCGTATGTATCAACTGATGATGAATTGAGTGTGTAAATCAATGGCTATTGTGGTCTAATTGTGGCATGAGAAACTAGTTTTGGATAGTGTTGTGTGCTCTTTGGAATTATGGTGGTTCGACTTGATTAGGGTTAAAGATTATTGATGATTGAGTTATGTGCATAAAACTAATGATGTAAACTGTTTGAGCATGAACCATAACCGTTAAAATCATAATGTTTAATCTGTTTCGGGAAATGGTGAACGTGTTTGCTGAAATCACGGATAATTAGCTATTGAGGAAAAGGAAATCCTAACTGTTAAGTATGTTGACGAAATACCCATAACGACGAAACACCCAAGTTGACGAAACACCCATGTTTCGTCAGCTACATGCCGAATAAATTCCTTGATGTTTCATCGCTCACCATGTCGACGAATAACCGTGATAGTTCGTCGCTTTGAAGGTTCGTCGTTAGGAAGGAACCTCATCAACAGACTGTGGTTTATCATGTGTATGGAACTTGAATGATTATTATATGCCTGTTAATGATGTTAATTATGATTGAGGAAACATAACTTGCTTATGATGAATAGCTCACTTAACTGTTAAGTACTATTGCGAAACATGCATGTGAATAGTGAACTTGTCTGTTACGTGTGTTATGAGTGATTGTTATCTGTTATGCGATGATCCTTGCTACGAATACATACTATGAATATACGTGAACAACGTGAATGTAAACTGATTTCGTGTACATGAACATCATAGGCTTTGACTGATTATGTGTGAACAAGTAACTAATCCTACCGAGCAAACCAAGGTGAGTTCACTTCTTTCAAAACAAGCATGCGTCCGGTGGGGACAATCAAACTGGCAAAACTTGTAAACGGATTTTCGTAAACCCATATCCTTGTAGGGGATATGAGGCGGTTTTCAAATACCCACATCCTTGTAGGGGATGTGAGGCGGATTTCACATATGCATATCCTTTCAGGGGATATGCAACGGTTTTCAGTTAATGTTGGATAATACACTCACTCTCTATCACTTAAGTCCCATCATACTACCGGGTTATTGCTTGTAGGGAAACGGGGTTATTCGTTGATAGCGCTATTAGGTTTGGCACCCTCATGACGTACCTGGATAGGACGGGCGTGAACTAATAACTTTAAATCATGACCAATGTTTGATAGAGCATTGGGGAATGGAAAAAGGGCCATCTGCGGTATCGAGTTATTATCAACATAACATGAATCAATAATCGGTAACGAACGGTTTAACAAAACAGCGAACTCACCAGCGTTGTCTGATACACGTTTTTCTGCATGCTTGCAGGCCTTTAGGTACATGTTGTTGGAACTTGCTGTCTGGGATGCTGGAGTGGTCAGGGGTCGAGATACATGGAATCGCAAGACAAGTCTAATGGTTTTCGTACATATGGTTTAAGGAACAATAAACAATTGATTTATGCTTCCGCTGTACACGATGAATTACACTAAACGTTTTGTAACACTTTATGTCAATGAATGAAAGTTTTTATTTAAAATAATGTTATGAGTTCAATGTGATTGGTGGCTAGATCCTGGTACGTCACACGCCCTGCGGTGTTCCCGCAAGTGGTATTTTGGGGGTGTGACATAGTTAATGTTGTTAATGTTTGTTTTAGTTTACCTTTTTTGTTTTTAGATTTTTAATTTTTATTTTTGTTATTTTATAATTTGGTTTTTGATTAGCCGAAGTTGATGCTCGAATGTTTTCTACCTGAAAAAGCCCAAAACCAACTTGTCTTTAATATCACAACTTCATAAAAATCATTTTTGCAAAACTCGTAAACATAAAACAAAGCCTGTTTAATCTGTTCATGGTTCTTCATATTTTGGTGATTCTTCTGTTTGCAAAGGTCACGAAGAACCAAATGAGCTACGAAGAACCTCTGGTCAACGAAGAATACATTTAGTCAACGAAGAGCCATTCTTCGTGACACATTCTTTGCTGGGTTGGTCATTCGACAAAGAACCTATTCTTTGTGGACTGTGTGTCATAGGCTAAGCAGAGTTAGCTCAATATAGTTCTTCGCCGGCCCATATAGGTTCTTCGTGGGGTAATCTTCATGGAGATCAGGGTATAAAAAGGCGGTCCATGTCAGTTACCCTTATCACAATTCAAAATCACCTTTTTACTTTCTCTCTTTGCAAACGCTGTTCATCTTCTTCTTCGAAAAGAAAACCCTAAACTAACCTAAAACAAAATCAAATCTTGATTTCGTGTGACTGTATTACTCTAAGGTAAAATCACAGATCAAAATCAAGATCATCATCATCCTTACAGACCCTTTTGCTTTGTCCGATGAATGCTTGAAACCCTTTAGTTCTTTGATGTTTGATAAAATCTTATACAAATTTGTTCATGTTTTTGTTTTGTTTTGAAAATGATTGTGAACTATAATAGGTCTTGGTTGTAGGTATCAAACATAAGAAATAGTTTTAATAACATGGGTGTTGATTGAGGTTTTAAGTGTTTTAATAGGGGTTTTGGATTTAATGTCAAAATGGTGTTTATGATGTTTGTTAAGATGGTTGTTTGTACACCTGGGTTTCTGTTTTTTATACGATTTGTCAGTTGGTTTTTAAATGGCTCTTGTCAGTCTGAGTAATCACTGGAATTAAAACATTGAACAGATAAAATTATTGGGGACGAAGAACTAGAATCAGACGGAAAACCCCCCTTTTCATTGTGGACAAAGAACCCTAACAAACGAAGAACCATTCTTCGTTGATTGTAGACGAAGAACCATTCTTCGTTGTTTATTGACGAAGAACCCCTCTTGGTCAACGAAGAATAGGAATTAATTTGACTAGGATTTTTCGTGGGTCAGAGTCACGAAGAACCTGATTTTTCATTGAAACGGGTTCTTCGTCCAAGGGTGGTTCTTCGTCCAGTAGTTCCTTAGTGAAAAACAGGTTCTTCGTGGGTTAAACACTTAGAAAAATTTTGGTTTTTCTCAGTGTGTTTTGTCCACTGTTTACTGTTCACATGTAAAATTTAAGTGTCAAGTGTGCTTGTTTACCTTTCTTATTGTGGACGTTTTTGTGTGTAGAATGGCACCTAAGGAACAAAAGCGGGAGCCTGCTACAAAGAAGACTAATAAAACCGAGGAACAGATAATGTTTGAACCTCGCCACAATATGGTCGCGTACCTGGATCCAGAAGGAAAGATGACTGAGTTCAATGAAATTACGAGGTGGTTACGCGAGTCAAGGATAAACGAGGCTATTACTCATCAGACGCCGGTATACAAGACACTAATTAAAGAATTTTGGGATTCAGCGAGTGTTATACAGGTTGACGGAAAAGAAATCATTCGCGGGCAAGTAAAGCAACGGAATGTGGATGTGTCTGCTGAAATTCTCAACACCATTTTGCAACTTAATGATGATCCAGAAGCTCCAGATTCTATTTCAACTATGTGCCATCGTGGGTGTTTGCTACGTATGAAATGCATTAATGATATCTTCAGAGGTCAAATTAACAAAACAAAGTTTCCGATGCATTACAAGTTCCTGTTAAATGTTCTCATTCAGTGTTTGAGCAATCAACGAAGCCGTTACGACATGGCGAGTAATGAATTGATTGGCTTGATGGTTGCTTTGGTAATGAACAAACCGTTCAGTATTTCAAAGTATCTATTCTCGAACATGAAGGAGAATCTGAGAAGAACAGGTGATAGTGGTCACAAGTTTTGGATGTATCCAAGATTTATACAAATGATTATGAACGTGCAACATCCTGATCTTCCAAAGGAGGCAAATGATGTTCTAAATATTAATGTGATGATAGAGCATTCATTGAAGATTTTCAAAGGTGTAGCTGCTAAACGTTACCAAGAAACTGCACCTCGGAAGATGTTTGGGGCACTGGGGGATAAGAATTATGTGTCACCGGCGAACGACAAATGGCGTCATGACGAAAGTCTATCTGATAATGAAGAACCGACGTTAAAGAAGATGATAGAGGATAAGCTTGGACGAAAGAAGTTAGATATATTCAGTGATACTGATGATGAAGATGATGGTGATGGAGGTGATGACGAAGGTGGTGAAGGTGGTGATGGCAGAAATGTTGGTGCAAGTGGAACGAGTGCTCCTGGTGGTGATAATGCCGATTCTGATTCAGACGATAATCCGAATGAACCAGTTTATGAACACTACATAGACGAGCGTGGCATTAGACAAGTGCGGAGGATCTGTACTGATCAGGATGAAGACTACGTGACTTCTGATACAGAGGCAGAGCGCCAAAAAAAGAAGCAGACTGCTATACATAGAAAGAAGAAGATGAAGAAGACTATAGGTGCATCTTCATCAGAGCCTGCCACTACACAACAGGAAACCATTGCTGAACCTGTTCATGAAGCAGAGGTCAATCCTGAGTTTGCCTTCACTGCGGAGGAAACAACAGCCATGATGACCTCACCTTCTGGAGCATCCGAACCACCTCCAACGGCTACAACTACAACTGAGACTCCTAGTGTGACTCCACCAGCTGAACCACAACATGGAAGTTCCTCTAGTCAGCAACAAAGATCTGCAGTTCATCAGCGAAGCTCAGAACGCCGTGGCAGAATGTTCTCAGAAATGGCACTGAATGAAAAAGGTAAACTTTCTCTTTTCACAAGTACAAGCTGCTGCAGAACAAATCAATCGACATTCAGAGTTTATGGTGGCAAATAGAAATACGGTGATTGCTCAGCAAATGGAGATTAATAAGTTAAAGGAAACTGTTGGAAAAAAAACAAGCTGAAATCGCGCAACTCCAAGCTGAGATTGAAAGTCTGAAAGCTGCCGATGATGAACGGGCAAGGCAGTTGTTACAGATGTGAGCTGCTGACAATGCTCGTGGTATTGAGCTGAATAGAGTGAAAGAGTAAATATTGCCATGAAACAATCTGCAGATTGACTGGCTGAAAGGCATGACTTCATGAAGAATTGGTACGATAGCAGGAACACCACATTGGTGGATGGTTTCAAGTCTATTAAGACTGCCTTCAAGATAAGCAGAAAAAGGGTGAACATCTTATGGTCTGATTGATGCAAAGAATAAGAAATTCAGCGAAAGCACGATCACGATAGTGAAGACCAAGGTAATCCTGATGCGCCAGCCTCTTCTGAGCCACAAGGGGCATCTGCTTCAACTCAAATTATTGTTTATCAGCTTCAGTAGATTGAGACAACTCAAGGCACTTCAGGTTTTTCAAAGGATGATCTAGAGCAGCTGGAAAGTGGTATTGCGTTGCAAGTATGTCCTCCTGAAAGTTCTACAGCTGGGGAGAATGTAGCATCATGCTCAGCTGATATTATCTTGTAAGCATGCCCTACTGTTAGTCGAGAAGACTTAGAACACGGAGAGTTCATTTTCGAAATGACAGATGAACATATTTTAAGGTTAACTGATATGAAAGTAGTCGATGATGCTACAATAGACGAGACTCCAAGTGAACCCGAAGCAACAAACTTGGATGGTCTTGATGAAATAGTGTTCGAAGGCGATGTCGAGAAGTCGAAATACCTAAGAGAAGACGGTACTGAGTTCAATCCATTTGATGAAGACTGGTTGAAAGATAACAGGGATGAAATCGACGAAAGATTGAAGAATCGAGATTCATCTGATGTTCCAGCTGATTCGTTTGAAGAATGGAGAAAGAACTTCCTCTCAAAGACTGCAAAACCAGCCCCTCCTATTGTACAAGTTGATTACATGAAGTATGAAAAGGGTCGTCCTCAGGGAAGAATACTCAGCTGGATGTTCTTTAAAGAGATTCATTGTGTTGTTGTGAAGCGAGAATATGGAATTCAGTATTTCAAGTCGCTTCTGAGTATTCTAACTTTACTGTTTTACGATGTAGCAGCGTTAGCAAAGCTGGAGCTCATTAACCGATCAAACTTTGAAGGTGCTAAGCTGTTTGCTCGAAAGTTGAGGATTGAACGAAGAAAGGGTTGGAAAGATGAATTGTACAAGCCATAGTTCCCAATGTATGAGCAGATCAAGTTCACATTGGATCCAGCAACCAACACGGCTCGATACAGGCTCGTGTAAAAGACGGTGAAGGTTTTGGATAAAATTCCACTATTGCCGATGGAACAAGACATTCTCGTGAATATGGCTCTTTGGTGTTATGATTCAGATACGCATGAGGCAGTTATCATCTTCAGGGATAACAAAGAAAATATCCGTATTCTCGATTCGATATGGATATTCAACATGTCGGCTGCTGATATCGACAGAGTATTTCGTCAAGACAAATTTTATGAAGACAAGGATGCAAGTCAGGCTTTACGATTTCAACGCGTCGCTTGTTATTGTTACTATCGGGGAATTCATGCCGGAAGTTCGTGGTCGGAAGCAGCTCATTAAGACCGAAGACCAAGCAACAGCCAAGGGGGAGTTTGTTGATACAGTTTTTGTGTCTGTCGCTTGTTCTTATTACGTTTACGATGTAATATAATGTACAGTCTTTTGGTTTATCGAGTCTGTATGGTTTGGTCGAGCCGACCAAGTCAAGATATCCTCCTATCTTGACTTGGTACGACAATTATATAGTTTTGATATGTAATGCAACTGCATGTATACAGTCAGCAAGTTTTTGCCTCTTGTTTAATTGTTTCTGCATATTTGTCTTCAAGTTAGTTTGCTATTTGCAGCCCTCCACGAAGAACCATTCTTCGTGGAATGTGGTCTTCACGAAGAACCTTCTTTGTGCATCATTTGATTTTTCGTGGATGTGATCAACGAAGAACCTGGTTCTTCGTGGGCCCAGTAACATTTTTCGTGATGTTACTGGGCTGGGACCTATATATAACAACTTATGTTATGCAGAACATGTTAAGAGAGCTTTGGTGAGTCTGTAAACACTGTGTGTATGTGTTTGTAAGTGTTTACTTCCATTTAATCAAGATAGTGAATCTTTGGTTACGTGTGTGCTTTATACTTTGCTTTGGTTGCATTCTTACAAGGATTCCGCACTTTTAATTGTGTTCAAACAACAAGAAAGTAGGTTTCTTGATCTTTCGAGTGGATCTTCACAATCTGTCCCATATAACATAGCAGATCTCACTGCAACCATGTAGAACTTTCCCTTTAACTTAATTGGGAACCTCTTGTCGCCTAAAACCCCAGTTGCAGCTCTCCACTTACACAACCAACCTGTATTCGGTGCGCTACGTCAGTATCTATCTCCCCATCCTTTTGAACAAAAGATCCTAAATACTTAAACTTAGTTACCTGCGGAACCACTTGGACCTCAATGGTGATCTGAATGTCATCATTGTCGCCTATGTTAGTGAAGTGAAATAGTAAAATCTCCAAAATAAACATTTTGAATCATTTTTTTGTCACTTTTAGCCCACTAGACATATCGAAAAACAACATATTAGACACATAAGCAAAGCTGGATAAGACGGCTAGATATTAGCCGGTGCTGAAAACATTGTAAAGTACAATGGAGTCTGAAGAAACAATAGATAAATGGTCGGAACCGAGATATCTAGGGGGTTTGAATCCGCATAAAAAGGTTAGTTTCCTCTCGATTGATCCAGGTGCAACTGATCTTCTTCTCTGATAATTCTGCAAAAAAGAGCACCGTTAGCCTCGCCAAGGGGAGAAGAGGGTTATCTCCTTGACCCAACTCCGGTGTGAGAATAAGTATGGGTAATGAAGAAGAAGAAGTATTTGAGAAGTGTGTGTAACTTGCTTTTCATACCTGAATAGTTCTCATATTTATAGCCGGGAGTCTTTGGGCGGGAAACCCCGTTAGTGAAAGTTTGACGGAAGATGCTAACCCCGTAAGCGGTTGCGTTTCCTTCCGTCTAGTGAGAGCACACGGATCGTGGTTTAGATCGATGGCTGGGGATTTGCCACGTGTAAAGTGACCAAGTGGAGATTACTCTCCAATTACATGCTATTATTGTGATCTCAGAGATGCCTGAGGTGTTGACACGTGTCCAGACGGTTATAACCGTCTTAGTGGTGCTCGATTGGATTCTATCTAGAAGATTACTGCTGTAATCTGGTGTGACTCCTTTATAGTGTAGAATCAGCTGAGTAAATAAATCCCAAGTCTGGGCATTATTTAAGCGGGAGTGCTGATTGGGATTTTTTATCCCTGTCTGTTATGAGAGAGGCGCAAGGATTTATTAATCTCCTTTTGGCGCGCAGGTGTTGTTTGTCTTTCTTCCGTGTCCTCTTTGTTGGACCAGTGCGCGGCCGCGCAAGGTCTAAAGAGGATTAAAGATGAAGTTGTGGTTTTTCTCTTAAGTATTCTTTATTGGACCAGTGCGCAGCCGCGCAAGGTCTAAAGAAGGTTAGAAAATCGAGGTTGTGGTATGGTCCAAACACTTGGAACGAGGTTTTTGGGACCTTACCCCTTCAAGTCCCCCCAGTCTAGTGTTGCTCTTATGCAAATAAGTGGAGCACTGGACTATGAGAGAGAGATGCTTTTACTGCAGGGTTTTGGCGCGAAGGTGGAGAATTTTTTATGAGAAAATATACTTTCGCATTGTTTTGTTTTTCGATAAATCTTTGAAGAAAACTTGTGAGGTTTCTTCCTTGTTCTGACCTGCTTCGTCATGTCTGACGTTTATGACGTTGTTTGAAAAAATAAAACATGAATACATGTAGTACTTTTTCATCTTCTTTTTGTTTTGGGATATGTGCAGACGTTGTCATAATTCATTTAATGAGATATGACTTTTTTCTGGTAGCGCCGTTTAGAGGAAGATGATTTAATCATTACGGGTTCTGTTGTCCTCTCTTATCGATGCTCGATATTTCTTATTATATATACACGTGGGGAGTATGCATTTTTACCGATTTTGGCAATATGGAAACTCGCCGATCCTCTCGTTCTCGGAGGCTTTCTGAAGTTTTGAAAGTTTATGATGCGGCGGAAGGTCTGCTCCTCCTTGCTAACTTGCCGTTGAAAGAAATCGCCGGAGGCAAGGGACTTTTGGATCTAGGTCCTCCTAAACTGGTGGATACCGATGGTGATTTTCCTTCTTCTAAGGGTGTTGATGATGGATGGGTCGTTGGATTGTCTGCTAATGCTTTGAAGGAGTATCTTCCGGTTGACCGGAAAGATCAGCCTTTGCTTGTGTACCGGCGGCGTCGAAACACGTGTTATTCGGATCCTTCCTCTGGGAAGGAAAGGGTACCAGTTGTTGATGGGGAGATTGAGCTGGCTGTTATTCCCCCTTGTTAGGGTGTTCGGGGAAGTACTGTATACCTCTGATGAGGCTTCAGTCATATTTTTTGGTGTTTGATGTTCTGCTGCTGTAATGCTGCTAAAGGTGCCTTGCTGCACTAGTAACTTTCCTTTGTTGATGCAATGTTATGCATTCATGTTTTGTGTTTGTTGATTTACGTTTGAATTACAATATGTTGTATGTGCATAATTACTTTGAACAGGTAGAGCGAATGAGAAATGGTATTGTGCTCATGTGTGAACGTTTGTCTATCATATGCGCTTATGTTGCGCCTTTTTCAGACTGTTCATGAGGTGTACAATGTTTACCATATTGTTTTCGCGTAAACCAAAAGAATTACATGCAATTTGTAACAAACAGTAACATGTAAAGATAATTTTTGCATTAATAGGTCGCAGGGCCAATAAAGTGAAATGGAAAAAATACCTTGCCTGTATAAGTCGGACTTGTTGAATAGCTTGGCTATTTATAACACCTGCGCAGCTGCTGCGCATTCCTGGTGTGAGGAATGATTGTTGATCACACTAGTTATGTCCATCTTTATCTGTGAGTAGGGATGTAGAGATAGGGAATAGTACTCGATTGCTCATCGTGGGAATTGGTTGTGCAACACTTGGTGCTCGTTGATTGGTTGCAGCAGTTGCCATTTGTACTATCGTATTGCCATGGGTTGTCAGGGTTGTGCGTATGTAAGGGAGCAAGTGTATGTGTGCTCGCTCGTAAGTAAAGGAGTATGCGCGTATGGCGACTTAAAGGAGTATGCGCGGATAGTGACTTACGTGCTCAAATAGAAGCATGCGCGTATGGCGACTTACGTGCTTGTATGTAAAGGAGCTAACGCGGATGGCGACTTTCGTGCTTGTATGTAAAGGAGCATGCGCGTATGGCGACTTACGTGCTTGTTCGTAAGGAAGCATGCACGTATGGCGACTTACGTGCTTGTATGTAAAGGAGCATGCGCGTATGGCGACTTACGTGCTTGTTTGTAAGGAAGCATGCGCGTATGGCGACTTACGTGCTTGTATGTAAAGGAGCATGCGCGTATGGCGACTTACGTGCTTGTTTGTAAGGAAGCATGCGCGTATGGCGACTTACGTGCTTGTATGTAAAGGAGCATGCGCGGGTGGCGACTTACGTGCCCAAATGTAAAGAAGCATGTGCGTATGGCGACTTGCGTGCTTGTATGTAAGGGAGCAAGCGCGGATGGCGACTTACGTGCTCAAGTGTAAAGAAGCATGCGCGTATGGCTACTTACGTGCTTGTATGTAAGGGAGCAAGCGCGGATGGCGACTTACCTGCTCTTATCCTTAAATAAGGAGTATAAGTTTTACCAAATTTTTTATGTGATTTTTCAATCGGTGGTATTTATATCGCAAATTTTTAGTACCATTTGTACAGATATAGACGCTCTAATTATGCTAGTCAATATAAATGCTTGTGCATACATATCCGTTATAGCTTAGATAAATGTCAGGCTGTAACATTTTCATGTTGAAAAGTCATGGCACTTGAATTAGCATAAGTGCCAGTTTAAATGTTTATAAGTGATAGTACCAACTGTTTAGTGTATACCAGAAGGTGTTCACGTTATGTAAAAGAATTCGGGGATTTGTTCTCTTTCCCTCATTTTGTTTAAGGAAAAATTAAGAGGATCTTTCAGAGGAATTTGTAGTACCTAGGTTTTGACGAAAACCGTATTAGTCAAGGCTTATATCCCCAAGAAGCAAAGCTCCGGAAGTTATGCGTTGTGCGACCTCAGAGCTGCAGCTCGTTGATCCTGGAGCTTAAATGAAACCCCCAAATCTGGAGTGTTTGTGCAAAATTTGGTTCATGGCGATCTGGAACCTGTTGAACCAGTACTCTGGAGTTTTTCTCTATGAATATATCTGAACGGTTATGAACTCCCGTTTGCATTAGGGAAGTAATTCCTCCCGAATGACTGTTGTTGCTTTCTTGCCGGATATCAGATCTGATGTTTGGGGACTTAAGTCTGATAATTTGTGTGAAATTTTGGTTCAAAGCTTTCTGGAATCTGCCGATCTAGTATTCTGGAGCTCTTTCTATGAGTTGATCTAAGGAGTCATTCCTGTTTGAATGACCGTTGTTTTTGTTTGCTCCCCTGATTCCGTTAATCTGGGTGTTTTGGGTTGTGGAACCCTTGAACTCAGATCGGGGATCTGATGGGTGAGATAATGAATTCTCTGCCATGTGAAAAACAGAGAATCAAAAGGACTGGATCGAAACGAGATGAAGACTGAAAAAACAGAGGAATCGGTGGGCGCCAATGAAGAAACACTAGATAAATGGTCGGAACCGAGATATCTAGGGGGTTTGAATCCGCATAAAAAGGTTAGTTTCCTCTCGATTGATCCAGGTGCAACTGATCTTCTTCTCCGATAATTCTGCAAAAAAGAGCAACGTTAGCCTCGCCAAGGGGAGAAGAGGGTTCTCTCCTTGACCCGACTCCGGTGTGAGAATAAGTATGGGTAATGAAGAAGAAGAAGTATTTGAGAAGTGTGTGTAACTTGCTTTTCATACCTGAATAGTTCTCATATTTATAGCCGGGAGTCTTTAGGCGGGAAAACCCGTTAGTGAAAGTTTGACGGAAGATGCTAACCCCGTAAGCGGTTGCGTTTCCTTCCGTCTAGTGAGAGCACACGGATCGTGGTTTAGATCGATGGCTTGGGATTTGCCACGCGTAAAGTGACCAAGTGGAGATTACTCTCCAATTACATGCTATTATTGTGATCTCAGAGATGCCTGAGGTGTTGACACGTGTACAGACGGTTATAACCGTCTTAGTGGTGCTCGATTGGATTCTTTCTAGAAGATTACTGCTGTAATCTGGTGTGACTCCTTTATAGTGTAGAATCAGCTGAGTAAATAAATCCCAAGTCTGGGCATTATTTAAGCGGGAGTGCTGATTGGGATTTTTTATCCCTGTCTGTTATGAGAGAGGCGCAAGGATTTATTAATCTCCTTTTGGCGCGCAGGTGTTGTTTGTCTTTCTTCCGTGTCCTCTTTGTTGGACCAGTGCGCGGCCGCGCAAGGTCTAAAGAGGATTAAAGATGCAGTTGTGGTTTTTCTCTTAAGTATTCTTTATTGGACCAGTGCGCAGCCGCGCAAGGTCTAAAGAAGGTTAGAAAATCGAGGTTGTGGTATGGTCCAAACACTTGGAACGAGGTTTTTGGGACCTTACCCCTTCAAAGTCAACAAAACAAACCAATCAAATCAATGTACACGTATAAAGCGATATCTAAAATTTAGCCCCATTTCATGAAAACCCGGCTAAAATTATGTGGCGTTTTCTACTTGGTCGCTTCACACGTGTTTTGATTTGGTCGGTTGTTTTCATGGACCCTGTTGTACTTTTGAAGACTTTACGCGTTGGCTTAATTTAAGCCTTCTTAGCCGGCTTAACTTATGTGATGTTTTCTGATTGATCACTTTTTGATATTTTTATTTTTTAGTGGGCTTAAAACCAATGTCTATTTTAGTTTACAAGTGGTCAGTGTCTTTCTTTTTTTTTTTATTATAATTACTTTTTCATGATCACTAAACATACATGTTGTTCGACTTTTGGTGCAGCATTCCTTGAGTGGCAAGATCCGGAGACAACAATAAGAGGCGCGGGGTGAGGTGGTGTATCACAGCCGGAATAAATACATATATTTTTTTATGTGTTACATAGAGTTTTGGTACTGAATGTAATATATATGGTTCGGCTTCTATGGACTTGGCATACCCTATATCATAAATGCCATCACAATTCCAAGCTATTTCTCAAGCCTTTTCTAGCATCTTCAAAATAGTTTTGTTAAGTTTTCTAGTTATAAAACGGTTATTTGCACCAAAATATTTAGTAAATATAAATAAATTAATAGTCTGTTAAGAACCGTGTAATACACATACACATATTGCATTATTAGAAGAGAAAAACTAAAGCGGTTATGTAATTGTCATAATTACATATCATATTTAAATCCATATGTGTGCATTATTCGATTCTCGTAGTTCTCTAACATATTTTTTATTCTGAAATGAATATCTGTGTTTATATTCATGACTTAAGATTAAAGATATGTATCATGATATGATGTCAAGAGGGATGCGCTGGTTGAGATTTTTAAGAATCGATAGGTATACTTTGGCAATTATCTTTGTGCTGATAAAGTATAAACGACAAACACTCGTAGAGCTTCAGAGACCCGATAACCTTACAACTTTTCATGAATTTTTTTTCACAAGATATATATAACATTCCATTGAAGAACCGGAAAATTTACAGTAGAATAGCAGGTAAACGGGCAACAGGCTGCGCCACAACCCCCTTTCAAATAGCAAATCCGATCCTATCTACCTCAACGTCGATGATTGGTTCACCAGAGTTCCATAATCCATGGTGGCTTCCTGATTTATCAGCTCAGCAATGCAATGATTGCTTGGTCAATGGCAATGAACTTTATAAAAGGATGCTAACAAGGAGGCAAGTAAAAGTTTACAAGACTAGTTGTGATATGCGGTACCAGAATTACCCGTTTTTCAATTCGACTTGGTTTCCAGCTTCAACATCTTCAGCTTAGTTGTTTTCAGTAAAATGTGTCCTCAAACACTAGAGTGTTAATAATCTAGAAACAAACAATGAATCTTTGAGGACACGTTTTACAACAAAAAAAAAAAAAAACAACACACCTAAAGATGTTGGAGCCAGAAACCATGTCGAATTGAAAAACGGATTCTGGTACCGAATAACACAACTAGTCATGTAAACTTTACTTGCCTCCTTGTAAGCATCCATTTATAAAGTGTGCCGGCTTTGACCAAGCAATCGTCGCATTACTGAGCCGATATATCAGGAAGACACCGCATGATCCCAAAGATTATCGATCCTAATGCCGTTACATAAGAAACAAGTATAATACCATCCCGCAGCCTCATACTGACCTAGACAAACTTGTAGTAACCAGTGCGTCGTCTACAGGGGCGGAGCTACCTTTATGCCGGGGGCAACGCCCGCTACTGCTTGGCGCGGAAAAATTTGGAAAAATTAGTGTAAATTTTGGAAAAATTTGAGGTTTTTCGATTTCGTTACGGCTTATTTATAAAACGTTACGGCTTGGCGGATTTTCTAGATCCGCCACTGGTCGTCTACACATTTCCTGCAGCTTTCCGGCTCTAAATCTCCATGGAAAAGAGCGACAACGTTACCCTTTCCAAAAGTAGAATTGTAATACCCGAACCCACTGTCTGTAACCGTTAAAACGGTAAATTATATCGTCAAGCTCTAGTTTGTAGGAGGGATGATTCGGTGTGTGGTTACAGCACTCTACACCCAGAAAATCAATTTGGGAGATGAAAATAGCCGCTTAAGATTAGGAAATACAAAAGCAAAATCAACATATTTCTTTTGCTAATGATCATTGAACGACTGATTTATGGTTATATATATTGTTACATGGGAAAATACATTAATTTTGTATCCGAGACAACGCATGTGGATCATGGATGTAGTGTTGAAAGTCAACTATCGTGTATTTTGCATAAGATTAAATTTACTAGCTACTAGCTAGGTTGTATGGGAAAAAATTAAATATGTATTGAAGACGACGCATGATATTAAATTTTACTAGGGTACGATTCCTAAACCCATTTTTCTTATGGTACAATGGTAGTATATACTAGTATCAATTAATGAAATTATTATTATTTTTTGTTTTTCTAATGAGAAAATCATAAAATAGTCAATTGTTCAAAGATGATATAATCTGACAATGTCTAAATCATTGTCATAAACAATCGGTTTGTTGAACCGAACCAGCTTATACCCCAACTAAAACAAGTATGGAACTAATGAACAGTGAAACTGGTTTAGAACAACTAAAAACTGTAGGTTTGGGACCGGTTTGGAGCTTTCATTACAAAAACCGTTTTGGAATCGAGCCCTTTCAAAAATTTTAGCGGCTAACATGGCATTATGGCCATTTCTGAGGTTTTATATTTGCTAGTTTCATCCAAATATCGTTCAACTTAACATAAAAAGTAAACTAAGTTAATGGTTTGGATGAAACTGACAAAAAATGCCAAAGGTGAAGGGTTGTTTGACACAAAAAACATTTTGGATGAAACTGGAAAACAGGCCTAAACCTCAGGGACGATTTTGGCAATTTATTCTAAATATATGTAAAAGAAAGTTGTGTATATCTATTAGGCCATGGGGAGAGCTGGCCTTGAGAGGTCGCCAACCTGGCCTACGTCCTCCTCTGGCCGACCCTATTCACCAAGTAACCATTGACGGCTTCTTCCGTTAGTGATTATGTTTGTTTTGTAGCGACTAGTTGATAACTATCTAAATCTACCACCAAGACCAGTGGCGCATTTTTGAACACATGATGCAAGAAAATGTGACTAAAATAGTTCAAAGAGATGTATATCTTCTAACCTTACTATTCTTAGAAACCCTAGAACATCACTTTGCATGTGACCCCTCTAGTATAAATCACCCATTCACCCACAATGAAACAAATTAACCATAAGCAAATAATAAGAAAAGATGAAAGGACGAATGGCTATAGCCATGTTAGCCATGATAGTCATGGGTCTAGTCATGGTGTCCCCAAGTGAAGCCATTGGTTGCAATGATCTTATTGGCATGCTCTCACCATGCATAGGCTACCTAACATCAGGTGGTTCACTCACAAAGAGATGTTGTGATGGAAGCAAGAGGGTTCTAGCCGCCACTCGGAGCCGAGCGGATAAGCGAACGGCTTGTATTTGTTTTAAGAGCGCGGCTCTGCAGCTAAAGGTCAGGCACGACCTTGCCGGAAGCCTTCCGGGAAAGTGTGGCATCGTCTCCCCCGTTCCAATCAGACCTGACATCAACTGCAACTCGTGAGTAATCAGAAATAGATATATCCAAAAACAAGTAATCAGAAAACGTCACATAAGCAAAGCATACTAAGCCGGCTAAATTTTAGCCGAGACAAAAAAACATTGAAAACTAGCATTGGGTCCACAAAACAACAAATAAAAAAAATACACGTATAAAGCGCCAGCTAACGTTTAGTTGTTTCAAAAAAAAAACACCAGCTAGAGTTTAGCTGTTTTCAGAAAAAGTGACGCCTAACTTTCGCCGACGGCTAGAATTTAGCGGGCACTTTACATGTGTTCTGATTTAATTGGTTGTTTTTTGGACCGCATGGCACTTTTCAAGGTTTTTTTTTACCAACTAAATTCAAGCCTTTCTTGCTGGCCTAGCTTATGTGACATATTTTGGTTAGTTGCTCTTAAATACACGTAGTTTTTAGTGGAGTCGATATTTGTTTTAGCTTAAAAAAGTGATCATCTCTTACTCTTTTTCATAACCACTAAATATATGTTGTTCGACTAATTGTGCAGTATTCCTTGAGGTGGTGTGACTAGTTGCCGGATACTAATAAACAATGACAGGAGGCGTGTGGCGGCAAGGTGGTGTTTCGCCGCCGGAATAAATACATGTATTTTCTTTTTTTGTGTTATATAGAGTATGGTATTGTGTGTAGTATGTACTATATATATATATGGTTCGGCTAGCGTCCATGGCTTCTATCCAAATAAAATATGCAATCAAATCCCCGATCTATTTCTCAACCTTTTTCTAGCATCGACGGTTCTTATTTACTTCATAATTTTATCATATTGATGATATACATTTTTTGTTTTTTTGTTTTAAATTTTGTTGTTACTAAACGGTAACTTGCACCAAAATAGTTAGTAAAAATAAACGAGTATATTTTTACAAGTGACATATTCATTTCAGAAACAATTGTATACGTTAAGAAGTGTGAAACCCGTATAATATATTTATGAATATTGCGTAGATGATAAACAAAATTGTAGAAGCGAAAAACTTTCTTACATATCATAATTTAAATCACTACATACAAGTGCATTATTCGGTTTTCGTAGTTCTCTAACATGGTTTTGATTCTGAAATTTATAGTAGTCTATAATTCAGTGTAATTATTATTTGCATGATAAAACAAGGGTGATGGTATCTACACATCCCCTAAAATTTTTGTACATCCCTCAATAGAAACCATATAGGCCAATACGCTTCCCATAGGGTTTGAAGCATTAAATGCGACACCAATAGGAAGCGTATTGGGCAATACGGTTCCTATTGGTACAATATTCTCTGTGACCCAATAGGAAGCGTATTGCCCAATACGATTCCCATAAGTTTAATAGGAAGCGTATAGGGCAATACACTTCCCATAGGGCTTGGGTTGGTGAACGCATTAAATCAATAGGAAGCGTATTGGGCAATACGATTCCTATTGGTATAATAGGGAGCGCATAGGAAATATGGTTTCCTTGGACCCAAAGTATAGGAAGCGTATGGGGCAATATGGTTCCCCTAGAGCCAATGTATAGGAAGCGTATGGGGCAATATGGTTCCCCTGGTCCCCTAATCTAAATCCTTTTTATAAAAATGCGTCAATTTAATGTACGAGCAATTTACCCAGCCCCTCTCGTCCATTCAGGAATATTATCTTATCTTATTTTTATTTCATTTATCTACGAGCAATTTAATGTTATGTAATGGGTATTTTGTTTAAATTCTTAAATTCTTATACACGGCACAGCCCGTCACCCTCTACTAGGCGTGGCCCGAACTTTACAGAGGAGGAGCTCGCTGAGTCTGACGAGGAGTCTGACGAGTTTTGATGATGATAGTGGTTTTTATTATCATATTATGTAGTACTGTACGAACAATTGAATTTAATTTTAAGTACTTGTAATATTTGTTTAATTTGGATATGTTTAATTTGTTTAGATTGCTTAATTTCACTACGTCTTTTATAAAATTTATAACAAAAAAAACTAAGATCATTTTATAACAAAAAAACAACTTAATTAATGTTTAAAAAAATAAAGTTCAAAAAAATACTAATAACAATATGCTGTTCTTGCAAAAAAAAATTCCTCCAGGGAACGTATGACCCTATATGATTCCTCTTGTCTTTTGAAAAAAAAAATTATTAAGGGAGCGTATGGCCCTATACACTTCCTTTTAGCTGACCATCTTTTGAAAAGTTTGGTACACATATAGGAAGTGTATTGCTTAATACGCTCAGACCCAGAGGAACCGTATTGCCCTATACGCTTCCTCTGGTCCCCTAATCATTAGCTGACCATCTTCTGAAAAGTTTGTACTTCAAGTACACATATAGGAAGTGTATTGCTCAATACACTTGGACCCAGAGGAACCGTATCGCCCTATACGCTTCCTATAGGGTTCAAGGGATGTGCAAATAACCAAGGGGGATGTGTGAATAACCAAGCCCTAAAACAAACATGTGAGATTTAAAATATGATCAGAGTCTAAATATGATCAGAGAATGGATCTGTTATATCAGCAACTAGCTAGCCTTTCTACACAACTCTTAAACTTCTTCAATAGAGCAGCAACTATCCTTCCACTTTTCGAAACAACAACTCCAGTCCCTCAAGTTCCAGTAATATTCACTTCCACTTTTCATATTACTTACAAACCCTTATGTATTTTAAAAGACTTCGCTTACTTTCAATAGATAAGGAGTAATCATCAATAAAAAATATTTGAATCCTTTACGTGTAACCGTAAATGATCCCCATGAAACTCTAAGTGAACTAGTTCCTTTATTGAAAATTGATGAACAAGTCCACAAATTTATGCAAAATGAAACGATTTACACAAAAAAAAAAAAAAAAAAAAAATTCCTAAACGACCTACAAAATACGATGAACATTAAAAACAAACAGTAGTTAAATTTATTCATTTAATGATAGACAACAATTTGTATAATCAAGACAATTACATCCTCAATTGGATAAATTTGGCTCTGTTGAAGGTGAACTATTTTGTTTAGAGAGCGGTTTTTGCATACAATCTCTTGATGGATGCCCTCGTCAAGAGAAGAGTTCACGTTAATTATCCCTTGTGTTCAATGATTTGGAAAACTGGGATCCATTAAAGGTTTTGTTTTGAGAGCAGTTTTTTGCATGAACTAATCTAAATTAAGCTCCTTGTGTTTAAATTGCCAAAATCGGTAGAGCATATATTCGTTTCTTGTGGTTTTTCATCCGAAATTTGGTCCCAAGCAGGTTGTTGGTGTAAGGTACTAGTGACTCCATGTACTCTCAATTCCAAATTGAAGGGATTACCAAAACAACTGCATCACAAGAAGGCCATTGAATTTAGAGAGCCCAAAACGAGAGAATATTCAAAAACCTCACTTGGTTGGGGTCGAAAGGCCACCTAGGAAATCAAGGCTAACACGTATCTACGGATAAACAATAGGGAAATTTTTCATTCTTTGGATTCAACATTTTGGTGCAATTTTAATTGTCAGTTTTCCTATTTCATGATACATTGTGATTAGTAATTTTGGGGTTAGATCCTTGCTAGTGGCCATATTTTATAATACAAGTTCCGAATCTGTTGTTCAAAAGAAAAACTTAATAAAGTTAAGATTTCTTAACGTGCATAATTACCAAATGAGACAAATTTGGAAATCAAGATTGAATTTTCACGAAGACCACTAATCTAGAGTTTTGAAACAAGAAAAGATACTATGCATTTCTAATGTTGTGATAAGTCTCAATCTAAAGAAGTCAAGGAGTTGCATGGAGGATGAGACAGAAGATCAAGTGCTTTACTTCTTTTGTGTCAAGTGGATATATAGTTAGTGTTGGTCAGAACCCTTACGAACACAATGATAAACTACAAACAATCGAATGAATAATTGTATTGAATATGATAGTATAATTGTCTTCTCCTTGAATCGATGCGTCTGTTGGAGTCTGTGATGTTTGTCGCCTTCTGAAGAGTCGCGTCTCCAAGGAAAGGCATCGATTCCCTTTGTGTAGGTTACAGTCTTTCCTTTTGTCGCTTTCAGTCCTCGCACTTGTTTAACTAATCTATTTACAACATAAACTAACTATCTGTTGGTGCACTTGTGTCTGTACTTTGTCTGTATTTTGTCATGATACCAAACGATGTCTTGTGTTAGTCTGAGTTACGTCTTAGGTTTGTTAATATGTGTGCTTTGATGTAAGTTTGACCAAGTCAACCATCCTCCTGGTTTGGCTTGGCCAAACAGTTAGCACATTGTTTGTAACATGTTTGTGTCGAAGGATGGGTCATCGAAGGATTGTTTAGATCCTTCGATGAGCTCGAAAGATAAACCTTCGATGGATGTTGATGGACCTCGAAGGATATCATCCTTCGAGGTATATGTGATCCTTCGGTAGGTTTCAGATCGATAGATGATCTTTCGATCAGTCTATCTGATCCTTCGACCAGACGATCTGTGATGGATATATATATCCATGTAATGTGTTCACTTCATTTGGGAGTGCAAATGTGTGTGTGAGAAGTGAGTGAACTTGGTCTTGTAGAGAGCATTTTCAGTTGGGTAAAGGGCTGTAACCGTGTCCACTGAAATACAAGAGAAAACTTTGATATCTCGTGTGTCTACCTTTCTCTTTGTAGCTCGTGTTCTCATATAAACTACCGGTTTGCATTCTAGCTTGGATTCCGCACTTGCTAGTGTGTTAAGCATAACAAGGAATAGGTTTGACCTCAACCTCCGAGGGACCTACAAGTGGTATCAGAGCCGTGGCTCTTTTCCTTGTTAAAAACCGAGTTTATACAAGACTTTGGAGTGTTTGGACAAAAACTCACATGGTTTAGCACCCGTTTTTAGTGTTTTTCTCGCTTTTCTAGACGTAAAAACGTGTTCTAAACTAACCGGGTGTGTTAAAGGACGGTTTGGGTAACTTAAAAACTTGTTTTTAAGAAGTTTGGTAATTTCCGGCCAAATTCCGGCTTACTCCGGTGACCGGTTTTTCTTGATAAGAAGTAATATTTTATTTGTTCAAATCTTGTTTTGGTAAAAAGTATGGTCTGACCATACTTTCTGCCGAAAGATTTCTACCAACCCATCACCTTTTTCTCCAACCTGTCACTTTTGTCAACTGTGTCAGTACCGATCGAAGGATATCCTTCGAAGTCGAAAGATCATCTTTCGATCAAAGGAAGTTCGATAGATAATCATCCTTCGAACATCCTTCGAAGTCTGTGACTTATCCTTCGATCCAAGGAATCTTTTCAAAGGATACATCTTTCGATTTACTGTTCTGGTTCGAAAGATAAGGATCTTTCGTTTGGAGAATCCTTCAAAATCATTGTTCGAAACACTGTTGATCCTTCGAACAAGTATTGATCCTTCGATCCTAGTCTGTTTAAGTTTAACAAGTTTGTGTTTTTCTCGTCTTTCGATAAGGGATCCTTCGGCTGGTTGGTTGTTGACAAGGAGAACCCGAGAGAACTAGTGTAACAATTTTTCTTCATCAAAAATGAATTCGATGTGGGGTGTTCCGATAAATACAGAAATGTATTATGGTACTCCGACTCCGGACTCGGGAAAGTATACAAATACCAGTTTATCTCCTGCATGGGCCGAATCTCCCGTACCTGTATCTTCGCAAGCTAATGCTATATCTACCGGTCAATGGGCATTCGTATCAAATCAAACTCCAAGTATTCAAAGCATTTTGTTAAGCGAGAGTGAAACGGGAAGTTTGAATAGGCCTCCAAAGTTGATGCACTTAAGTGAATATCCGGGATGGTTTGGCAGATTTCATACATACGTCCTTGGTCAAAATACAGAATTATGGTTGCGTTTCATCACAGATTTTGATCAAACAATAGAGGTTGCCGCTTCATCTGCTGCTACATTTGCAGATCTTACGGAAGATCAGAAGAAGGTCTATGATTTGGAAAAGAAGGCATATGCCATTCTTACTCAGGCGTTAAGCAAAGATATTTATCATCAATTTGTCAGTTTCAAGACAACGAAGACGTTGTGGGATGCATTGAAGATAAGGGGCGTAGGAAATGAAGCGACACGTCAATTGAGAAAAGACCTGCTAAAGAAAGAGTTTGATGGTTTTACTTGTATGGAGAATGAATCTTTAGGAGATTTGACAAGTCGATTTAATCATTTGCTGACTGAATTGGCAAATATTGGGGTTGTAACAACTTCAGCAGAGGTAGTGAAAAAGTTTGCAGATGCACTGCCACCTCAATGGAATACTTTCTTGGAAATCATGAAGTACAATGGCACTTTAGCTACAACAAACTTCAATGACTTTGCTCAACTCCTGGAAAACAAGAATCAGGAAGAAACTCTCAAGGCGAAAAGAGTTCCAGTGCCACAAAATCCTGATATGTATTATGGAACTTCTAGCACTTCTACAAAACCTTCTTCACACGCTCCAATTCAAACAGCGTTTGTGTCTAGCACTAACTTGTATGGCAATCCTCCTCCAACAACAGACATGTATGGAAATCCGCTTGAACCAGTCCCTCAACCAGTACCACAACAGCAAAGCCAACGACCTATCAGAGCAACTGATATGTTCGGAAATCCATTACTTGTTCGATCTACCGGACCAACAGATTTATACGGGAATCCACTTCCTCCTCAACAGCAAGCATGTTATGGAAGCACATCATCTGCTAGTCAGCAATCAAAGCCAAATACAGTACGGCTCAACACCTCAAGTTTCTCTAAAGTCAGTGTTGAAGTAGCAAAAGAACATATGGAGCTTCTAAACACTTTGGTGAGCGCATACTGTGGATTAGTGGAAGGTCAGATTGGCAACATTAATCTGACTCAAGAAGACTATCAGCAGATCGATAAAGAGGAGATGGAGATGATGGACATCAAGTGGGCCTTTGCCAGTGCTGTTAGGCGAGCAAAGGATTTCATGGAAAGAACTGGCAGAACCAGCTTGGAAAGCAAGAAAGACACCAAGTATGGGTTTGATAAGCAGGCTGTTAAGTGTTTCAATTGTGGTGAACGGGGTCATTTTAAAAGGGAATGTACAAGGCCAGCTCAGCATGGGAACCAGAATCCTTTCAGAGGTCAAGGCAACAGGGCAAATCAGAACCAAGTAAGGAACAATGAGCGCACATTGGTGCCTGTCAACAACCAGAGTCAAGCAGGACCATCTAATGCCAACCAGGCACTTGTGGTTCAAGTAGATGAAGGTTGTGATTGGTCAATTCAGCTGAGTGGTGATGCCCCAGATGGAACAGCTTGTTTTGCTGAAGTTGTCAAGGATCTTAAACACGCCAGTGGTGGAGAATCTTCCACCAATGGTGATGAATCTTCTGAAGATGAAGACAGCTCCGGTTACAGTGGAAGTTCAGATGAAGAGTCCTCGAGTTCAGGGAATGATCAGGAAGATGACACATCAAGTGCGTCAGTTAATGCAAATATTGATGAGCTATTGGAAGAAGCTGCAGCAGGAATTCAAAGAAGATCTATTTTGGTGGATCAAGCTGCTTATTCTTCGTCTTCTCTCCATTCAGCCTTTATGGCTAATGTCGACAGTTCATCAAGTCAGGTATGTGTCGATGAACCCACTTCTGTTAGTTGTGATAATTGTGACATATTGAGTATTAAATGTGTTGATTTAGAGACAAGCATGTCTGAGTTGCAAGGCAAACATGATGCTTTACAAGCTAGTTTGTTTGACTTGCAAGACAAACATGTTTCATTGAATGATAAGTGGTGTGAATTGCAAAGAAAACACGAGGCTTTGCAAGAGAAATATGATGTGACATTCATCCACAATCAGAAATTGACCGTGGATCTCTCGAAGTGCACTGAAGCCAACATGTTTTATGAAAACCATGAAATGGAGTTTAAATCGGTAATTGAGAAATTAAAGAAAGATAAAACCGAGCTAACAAAAATGGTTTCCAGAAAACAAACTGACATTAATTTGTATATAACTCGCCTTGAGGTAATGCAAAAGGAAATGGCTTATGTCAAAACTGAAAGTGAGGCGATCCAACTTAAGCTAGACAGTTATTTGAGCTCTAGCTATGTGTTGGATCACATCATTGACGTACAGAAAGAGAAACGGGATGTCACATGCATAGGCTACAAGAAATGTCCACCACCTGTGAGACACAATTATGATGCCATGCCTGACGAGGAGGATAGAACTTTCTTTGAACCATCTGTTCCTCTAGATGTTAATGAATTTGCAACAGGACTCGGATACAAGAAAGAAGTATCATCAGATTCGGATGTGTCAGCAGATACATGTGTGTCTTCTGCTGAACAGAATCAGGATCCTCCAGTTGTTATTGAGGATGCTGATTCTTCTGATGATGAATCTGATGATACTGATTCAGCAAAGTCTGATGCGGTGATAAAAGAAGAGGACATACCTCTTGAGAATCATATTCTGTTTGATCCTCCTGCAAAACCCGCTAAGACTGTTGCAATTGAGTCCTCGTCTGCAAAAGAGTCGGAGAGTGTGGATTTGCTGTACACTCTTGTTGGTGATAATAAAATTTATTCTGACAAAGATTTTCCGATTAAGAATGTAAATCAATCCTTAATCAGTAAAGTTTTTGAAAATTCGACAAGTAAATTTCTGGGTAAGAAAGGATCACACGTTGTGGTAACACAGTGCCCTCCTATCCCAAAGGCTGAAGTTAGAAAACAATTCGGCAATCAGAAATTACCAACAGAGAAAAGGCAGCAAATTCATAACAAACAAAAAGGAAAATTGCCGGCTCAAAGTCAAAAGAAGCCAAATCAAAAGAAGAACAAGAATGTGAACTTTGTGAAATCTAAGGGAACGGACAAAATTGAAGCGTTTGAAAACCAATCTAACTTAGATTTTGTCAAGAAAGCAACTGTGATGAAAAGAAATGAACCAAATAGTTCAAAACCTAGTACCTCGGGATCACAAAGTTCATCATCGGCAAGACGATCACATGATACTTCGGGGTTTGTTGAACGAAGATCATGTTTTGAATGTGGTGAAATTGGACACATAATTCGAAATTGTCCGTATCTTCATAAGTTGAAAGGAAAGGATGATGATCCCCGTGAACGCAATCACCAAAAGCGATCTGTTTCTGTAAAACAAGATCCCCGACTTGTAAGAGAAAGGGAAAAGAAACAGAAACGCCAACAAGTCAAGGTGATTGAGAAAGCACTTAAAACTGATGTGGTTCAAAAACAATCTGTTTCAGTTAAACCAGAAAGCACTAAATTTTCAAAAACTTCAAACAATCACGAAGTTAAATTTTCAAACAATCAAACTGGTAAAACTCAACAGACATGGAAACCTAAATTGACCACAAGTTCAGAGGGACCATCACAATTCATGAATCATCAAAGAATAGAAGTTATTGTTGTTGATGAAAATGGAAGACCCAAGACCACAATGGCTTGGGTCCCCATCTCCAACTAATCATGTGAGTTCATGTGCAGGGTGTTCCAGGAGGAACTATCAGTAGTCATTGGATTGTTGATAGTGGGGCATCCAGGCACATGACAGGCGACATGAAGCTTCTCTACGACGTTAAATCTATTAGAGGAGGTTATTTTGCTTTTGCTGGAGATAAAGGCGGATATATTACGGGTGAAGGAATGATCTCCAACGGGGTTGTTAGCTTTGATAAGATCAACTTCGTACAACAACTTGATCACAATCTTCTTAGTGTTTCTCAAATTTGTGATAAGCAGTTCTCAGTACACTTTGATGCAAATGGATGTTATGTGCTGAAACCCGGCTTCAAAATTCCGAAAGAATGGATTCTCTTGTCGGCTCCAAGGATAAATGATTTGTATGTCCTTGATATGAGCCAAGCTATCACAACGTCTGCACAAGCAACTTGTTTCGTTTCCAAAGCCACAGAAAAAGACTCAATCTCTTGGCACAGACGAATGGGTCACATTCACTTACGCAAAATGAATCATTTGGTGTCAAATGAATTAGTGAATGGTGTTCCTCTTAAAAACTTCCATCTTCAAGACATCTGTGTCTCGTGCCAGAAAGGAAAACAAACGAAGAAGCGACACCCTACAAAGAAAATCAACACGGTGGCTGTTCCTCTTGAACGTTTGCACATGGATTTGTTCGGTCCTGTCAAACACAAAAGTATTAGGAATGATCAATACTGCCTCGTGATAACTGATGATTATTCAAGATTTTCTTGGGTGGCGTTCATGGCACACAAGAGCGAAACCTTCGGTATTATCAAAAACTTGATCATTCAGATTGAGAATCTATATAAGTTGAAGGTTAGGCGGATACGTAGCGACAATGGTACTGAATTTAAAAATCATGCCATGGCGGAGTTTTGCACTTCAAAAGGTATTCTTCACGAATTTAGTGCGGCTTATACTCCTCAACAAAATGGCGTCGCTGAACGTAAGAACCGCACATTGATCGAGACTGCTAGGACTATGTTGGTAGAATCGCAGTTGCCCATTCCATTCTGGACTGAAGCTGTGTCCTCTGCATGTTACACGTTGAACCGAGTCCTTACAGTCAAAAGGCACAACAAGACCTGCTTTGAGCTTCTTAACAAACGGAAACCAGATTTGTCATATCTTGAACCGTTTGGAGCTCCGTGCACACTAATCGATCCTAATGGAAAGTTTGGGGCAAGAGCCATTGAAGGATACTTTCTTGGGTATTCCACCCCGAACTTAAGAGTCTGGAATCTAGAGACTAAAAGGGTCGAGGAATGGTCTGAAGTCAGAGTACAAAGGCACACTTTGCCAGTTAGAAATCCTAGTCAGCCTTGGATGTTTGAGTACGATGACTTTTTCAATTCGATCAATGTTGAAGCAGTTGAAGAAAACGCTGCGGCAAGGATGTTTTTCGAGAGTGACAATGCAACAGATTCACCGTTGGTTCGTCCCATTATTGTCAATCAAGAACCATCTTCAGTGAACAATAATGCTCTCGATAATGAGGATTTTCACGATGCTACCGAATTGAACGAATCTTCAGAGGATGATGAATTTCTAGATGCAGATCAAGAGGCTCCAGCAACAGCAGTACATGGTACTTCAGAAGGTACACCTCCAGTGGATGTCCCTAGAACAGCTGAAGCTACTGCATCATCCTCTTCGTCAATTCCGGGTATTGAATTGGTTGTTGATCTCAATCTCAACAATCTGGGTACAAATATTCCAGTTCAAGATAATCCAGAAACAAGGATTCACAATACCCATCCTCAACAAAACATCATCGGAAATGTACAAAGTGGCGTTCAAACAAGAAACATGTTGCGAAACAACAACAATGCAGGCTTGTATGCGGCGATTAGAGAATCTGGTCAACAAAACGATTGGTCTTTCGCGTGTTATGTCTCACAGGAAGAGCCAAGAACTTGGAAAGAAGCTTTGAAATATAACTCATGGGTTGAAGCGATGCAGGAAGAACTGCAACAATTCCAGAAGCTTGGTGTCTGGAAACTCGTAGAGAAACCTGCTGGTTACAAGAAGATTGGTACCCGTTGGGTGTTTAAATGCAAAAAGGATGACCGTGGAGTCGTTATTCGAAACAAAGCAAGGCTAGTCGTTCAAGGTTTTCGTCAGATAGAAGGGATCGACTACAATGAAGTGTATGCACCTGTTGCACGTCTAGAAGCAATTCGGATCTTTTTGGCTTATGCCTCATTCAAAGGTTTCAAGGTATACCAGATGGACGTGAAAAGTGCATTCTTACATGGTGTGGTGGAAGAAGAGGTGTACGTCGAACAGCCTCCAGGTTTTGAAGATCCTATCCATCCCGATCGGGTTTGGTTGCTCAACAAAGCTCTCTATGGTCTACATCAAGCACCGCGAGCTTGGTACGCAACCTTATCTAATTATCTGCTGGAGAATGGATTTCGCAGAGGTCTTATCGATTGTACTCTTTTCATCAAAGAACAAGATGGAGATCTTCTACTGGTACAGGTATACGTTGATGATATTATTTTTGGTTCTACTAATGATGTATTGTGTAGGAATTTCGAGCGCATTATGCAGGATAAATTCGAGATGAGTGCTATGGGGGAAATGACCTTCTTTTTGGGCCTACAAGTACAACAAACCGAGTCTGGGATATTCATCCATCAGACTAAATATGTTGGTGACATCTTGAGCCGGTTCCAGATGTCTGATGCAACGCCCATCGGTACCCCATTGCCGCAAAATCACGGAATTACTCCAGACTTGAAGGGTGAAGCTGTTAGCCCCTCGTACTACCGCGCGATGATCGGATCTCTTATGTACCTCACAGCATCAAGACCAGATATAATGTACCCAACGTGCCTGCTTGCCAGATATCAAGTCAACCCGAAGGCCTCACATCTTGCAGCTGTAAAAAGGATTTTTCGTTATTTGAAAGGTTGCCCTGACACCGGTCGATGGTACCCTAGGGATAATAACTTTGACTTGATCGCATTCAGTGATTCTGATTTTGGCGGATGCAAAATCGACGGCAAATCCACAACGGCTGCAGGTCAGTTTTTGGGAAATCGCCTAGTCACATGGCAGTGCAAGAAGCAGACGTGCGTCGCTACATCAACATGCGAAGCTGAATACATTGTTGCCTCAAGTTGTTGCTCCCAAGTCCTATGGATCCAACAACAAATGCGCGACTACGGTTTTGAATTCCTAACTACTCCTATTTACGTTGATAATTCTGCTGCCTTACAGATCACTAGAAATCCTGTGCAGCATTCAAAGACTAAGCACATCGAAATTAAGTATCACTTCATACGTGATTGCTTTGAGAAAAAGCTAATCAATGTTGCTTACGTCCACACCGATGACCAACGTGCCGACCTTTTTACCAAAGCATTTGACAAATCAAGATTTGACTATTTATTATTGGTAAACGGCATTAAGGTCAAGCAAGAGTAAAACCAACATCGGAAAATCATTTTTGTAAATACCTTTGTGTTTTAAATTTTATCTTAGTTTGTTGATTTTAGGGGGAGTAAATCCAAAATCTGAAAATCCAAAAACATCGAAAAATTTCAAAAACACAAAAACAATAGAAAAACAAAAATGAGTTTCCTGGCGAGCAAAAGAGAAAATGATAGTACATCAGTGGTCTGTCCAAACCTCTTTAAACCTAAACTGTAAAACGATAAGCAGCTCTATATAAGATGTATCGGTAGGCTCACAATCATTTTAAAGTGTGCAGGGTGATATAAACTTAAATCGACTGAAGACCAGGTGGGAACCATTCATTGGCATATGGTCTTAGTACCGAAATTTTGTTTGAGAGATTGCCGAGGTTCTGAGATATTCGGTCTTTATGCTGCTTATCATCTGGGTATCATGGTTGTATCTTTTACCGAAAAATAACGGGGACGCAAGTCTAGATCTTCCATGATACTATACATACGTGTACATATTGCATTCGACCTCAATAAGTGATCAACAATCACATGTCCAAACAAATAAGTGATAATATATCACATCTATCCGGGAGTCAAGTTCGTCTCTCTGCTGTACGAAAGCACTGACCTGTTCACGGACTTGCTCTTGTGCCCTCATGCATAGAAAATCAAGTTCCTCATCAATAAGTGATTCTATCACATAGGGCTTGTTTTCAATCAAAATAAGTGAGAATCTCACATCATATACGGTCAAACAGATGATAATCGGTATACTCACCGGTAAGATGAACCCTCGTGCATACCTTGATACGGGAATGTGTCGTGATGTAGATGAACACCGGTCGGTAAGTATAAATCATACCTTAACGTATCCCCTCGCCATGATTACATCTGATAAGTTGAGCTTATGTGGACAACAATACCGATAATTGTTATAGGATGCTTATCTTAATGTGAACTAATTGAACAACAAGAGTGTTTTGACATGACCGTACACTGATATGATTCTCTTACCCTCGAAACTCGCAAAAAGAATGTCTGTAAATATTTATTTAATACTTTTAGTTTCTGTATCTTTGTATATATTTATTTACTGCTTTCTGTCTTTACATTCGAAATATTCAAAAATACCAAAAAGATTTTAGGTGTGTTTTAATATAAACTTTCTAAAAGCCAAAAAGATTTTATTTCTATTTTATTTTCGATCGTACGATGTTGGAGCTCGAGTCTTCGTAACCTGAAACCTGAACGAAAACCGAATTGACTATATCTTCATAAACGGTCAAGATTTGCAAGTTTTGAAAGTTAAAATCTAAAATTGATAAATTTGTTAAACTTTCAAACTGTCGGACGGTAGTTGACTGAACAATGGTCACATGTGTGTCGGTTACTTACTATATTCCAAGCAGTTGTTCTCATTACGCGTTTAGATTTCTTGCATGTGCAGATTCTAAAGGCAAGGAGAACATGGTCGATGACAAGCTTCGGAATGAAGACACGACGTGAAGGCACACAAAAAACAAAGATGATCGAGTTGCCGCTGACCATCATCAACACCACAAGGATCTCAATTCATAAAGAACCAGTATTTCACAAGCATAACTCAAGGGGGAGCTTATGTTAAGGGGGAGTTTGTCAACACACTTCCTACATGAAACGGGGAGTTTGTTGGTACACTTTCTGCTTTCAAGACGTGAAGACTTTAAAGATCCTCCGACATTGAAGACTTGAAAGGACGTCAAAGACTTGAAGACACGAAGATCGAGACAAAGCTACAGCCAAGGGGGAGTTTGTTGGTGCACTTGTGTCTGTACTTTGTCTGTATTTTGTCATGATACCAAACGATGTCTTGTGTTAGTCTGAGTTACGTCTTAGGTTTGTTAATATGTGTGCTTTGATGTAAGTTTGACCAAGTCAACCATCCTCCTGGTTTGACTTGGCCAAACAGTTAGCACATTGTTTGTAACATGTTTGTGTCGAAGGATGGGTCATCGAAGGATTGTTTAGATCCTTCGATGAGCTCGAAAGATAAACCTTCGATGGATGTTGATGGACCTCGAAGGATATCATCCTTCGAGGTATATGTGATCCTTCGGTAGGTTTCAGATCGATAGATGATCTTTCGATCAGTCTATCTAATCCTTCGACCAGACGATCTGTGATGGATATATATATCCATGTAATGTGTTCACTTCATTTGGGAGTGCAAATGTGTGTGTGAGAAGTGAGTGAACTTGGTCTTGTAGAGAGCATTTTCAGTTGGGTAAAGGGCTGTAACCGTGTCCACTGAAATACAAGAGAAAACTTTGATATCTCGTGTGTCTACCTTTCTCTTTGTAGCCCGTGTTCTCATATAAACTACCGGTTTGCATTCTAGCTTGGATTCCGCACTTGCTAGTGTGTTAAGCATAACAAGGAATAGGTTTGACCTCAACCTCCGAGGGACCTACACTATCTACTAATTACAGAATAACCCATATATTTAGTTTAAACAGCAATACTCCCCCTTAAACTAAATATAGTTTATCAAAGGTCATCAACTTGCTTGACTTGCAGCAGCATTGGTTTTTCTTATAAAGCGAGATGACTAAGTTCACCACACTCGTAACACTTGAACTCGCTCTTGTCTCTGTTTCCTCGATCCATATTTCGGCCACATCCTCTTCCTCCTCTGAACGAACTTTGTCCACATCCTCTACCATAGCTTTGGTCGCCACATCCTTTTCCATGATGCCAATTTCCGGAATGACTGTCTGAATTTGCCATTAATAGATTATTGTTCCCCGGTTGGTTTTGTCTCTTAAGGCGCTCTTCAAATGTCGTAATTCTACCCATTGCTTCTTCAAATGTAATTTTACCTAATTCTGAATGCTACTCGATGGATGCCACAATCACTAGAAAATTCTTTGGAACTGAGATAAGTAATTTCCTTACAATCGCTTATCTTTAATGGTGGTACCGAAACTTTTAAACTTGGATTTTATACCACCCAACTTGATTGCGAAACTACTGACTATTCATTCTCATCCATCTTTGAGGCTTCTAATTTGCTCCTCAAAGTTTGTAGACGCTTTCTGAACCATATCGGCTCCAATATATCAAACTTTGATTGCATCCCAAACTTCCTTTGCAGTTTCGTATTGCGCAACTTGCATTAGAATATCTCCCGGCAATGTTTGGAAGATCATTGCTTTCGTTGTATGCAAACCAAGCGTTTTCCCAAAGGCTATATGCCTTCAAGATTGTTTCCATCAAAATTGCCCATTAAGTGTAATTCGATTCAGTCAACTTTGGGCATCGAAATGATATATTTCCTTTCTCTCAAATTAGTGGTGAAGTGTTTTTTTTTTGTCGTCTTTTCTTGACATACTTCCTTTTTTATTTACGTTCTTAGATTTTTTTTCTTTCATATCTTCCTTGCTTTACTTCAAGATTATCTTGATGTTCTTCAATCTTTCTTCATGCTTGCACCACACAGATTTTTAACTTGCTTGTATCACAAAAGTTTTCTTTGCCACATAGTTCTTGATTTGCCACACAGGTCTTCTTTGCCACATAGGCCTTCTTTGCCACACAGGTCTTGATTACTACGTAGGTCTTTCTTTCTTGCTTTGCCACACAGGTATTGTTACCACGAAGGTTCTGCACCACAAAGGTTTTGTGCCACGAAGGATTTGTACAACGAAGGTCTTTGTACCACCAAGGATTTGTACCACGAAGGTTTTTACACCACGAAGGTTTTGTACCACGACGGTTTTTGCATAGCTTTTGTAACGTTCTTGCTATACTTATGGTTTCAGATTGGTTTGATTTGCTTTCATCAATGATTCTTTGATTTATTATATAATTATTTAAAAAAATCAATTTTAATTCTGATTTAAAACTTTTGATTTTACGGAAAAATAGTCATTCACACTTTTCAGAAGAAAAAAAAAACTTTGATTTACTTCCTTGAACGAGTGAATTTTATATATTTTAGTTCTCTTATTCCAAAAGTTTCAATGAAACTCAATCAATCACCACCAGATTAATTAATTTTATAAATAAGTATTGATGAAACAAATCTAATAGATTACGTATATAATTTAGGCATTGATTGTAAATCTTTATAATAATATATCTCCTTATCAATAGGAGATTCGGTTTGTACTATATATATTCATGTTGTTAATGAGAAGAAGGCAAGCACTTTATTCTTATATGGTTTCATACCAAACGATCCTACCCTAATCGTCGCCGCCGGTGTCTCCCCTAAACCTCCGTTCACCTTCTTCCTCTGCCCTCTGCCTCTCCTTCCTTACCTCATGGATTCTAAAACTCACCCGGCTCTCGCGCTCTCGAACATCAAAACGCACATCCCCATCACGCATGAAAACGACTCTGCTCACTACACGACCTGGTCCACCTTGTTCCAAGTTCAGTGCAGGGTGTTTGAAGTTCTCGATCATATCAGTCCGCGGCCTGCAGCCACCACTTCTTCTACCACCGATCCCGAAAAGAAAGTCGCTAAAGCCACAGAAAAGGCTCTCTAGCAGCGCATTGACGCAGTTGTTCTTCAGTGGATTTACGCCACCATCTCCCCCGCTCTTCTCCACATCATCCTGTCTCCCGGACAAACGACGTACGAAGCATGGACAGCTCTGAAGAATCAGTTTAATGACAACAAAACCACTCGGGCTGTGTTTCTTGGTCAGGAATTCGCGCATCTCAGCCTCGATGGTTTCTCCTCTATGACCGATTACTGCCAACGGGCGAAACACATTGCTGATCAACTCAAGGCAGTCGGTTCCCCTGTTGATGATAATATGCTGGTGATTAAAATTTTAACAGGTCTCACGGAACAATATGATAGCATCTCCATAGTGCTACAGAATCGCGACCCGCTTCCCGAATTTAATGAGGTGCGATCTCTTCTAACCATGGAAGAAGATAAGAAGAAACGTCAAACCGCCCGCGCGGATCAACACTCTGCCACTGCACTCACTGTCTCGGCTTCCTCAACCGCACCGAGTTCATCTCCAACGACAAACTACTACCCTTCTTCTGATCCGGGCCGTGGCCGCTCATGCGGATGCGGTCGTGGTCGTGGCAGAAACTATAACAACCGAAACTATACTAACCGTGGCCAACAACCCAACAACCCATCTCACCCATACATTGTGTTCCCCAGTAACTGGACCGCAAATCAATGGGCCTCGCTTCTAAATGGCTCCTCTCCATCGGCCCAGAATTCACCACCTTGCCCATATCCCTCCAAGCCGAACACCCCTAACCCGAACTCCCAGGGGATACTCGGACCCCGACCCGACCAAAACAGCTCCGCCACATACACACCCACGGATATTGAGCAGGCATTGTACACCAAGGCGTTGAATCAACCAGATCACTGGTTCATGGACACGGGCGCAACCACACACTCGGCAAACGAACAAGGTATCTACTCTCCGTCTAATTTTAATAAGTGCACTGATAAAAACATTATTGTTGGTAATGGCATGGCAATTCCGATTTTGGCACAAGGCAACCAAACTTTACCGCCACCCTTTCCACCTTTAAAACTAAATAATGTTCTTTTTGCCCTAAACATCATTAAAAATCTGATTTCTGTACGCCGCCTTACCACCGATTAACCTTGTATCCATCGAGTTTGACCCTTTTGGTTTTCTTATGAAGGTTCTCAAAACTCGGGCGCCTATCCTTAGATGCAACAGCACCGGCGATCTTTACCCGCTGACACAACCTCTATCCACCATCTCTCAACCTTCCGCTCTTGCTGCTGTTACTCAAGATCGCTGGCATCAACGCCTAGGCCACCCTGGCAACAATTTATTGCATTCTTTGAAAGTTTCTTCTCGTATTTCTTTTAGCAAACAAAACAATAAATTATGTGAACCTTGTGTGTTTGGTAAAAGTGCCAAACTGCCGTTTTATGATCTGTTAATTGCACTCGTTTACCTTTTGATATTGTGCATAGTGACTTATGGACCTCTCCTGTCCTAAGCATGGGAGGCCATCGATATTATGTCCTATTTCTTGATGACTATACAAATATTTTATGGACATTTCCCCTCACTACAAAGTCCCAAGTGTTTGCCACCTTTGTCAAATACTATAATCACATCACCACCCAATTCGAACGCAAAATTAAACAGTTTCAATGTGATAACGGTAAGGAATATGCCAATAATAATTTTTTGACATTTTGCAACGTCCATGGTATGCACTTCCGTTTCTCTTGCCCTTACACCTCGTCCCAAAATGGTAAGGCGGAACGCAAAATCCGCACTATCAACAACATGCTCCGCACTCTCCTAGCCCAAGCCAACCTACCGCCGTCTTTTTGGCACCATGCTCTCGAAACGGTCACGTACCTTATAAACATTCTCCCAAGCAAAAAACATGATTTTTTTGTCACCAACGTCCTTATTATATAAATTTCGACCCGAATATCAACACCTTCGTGTCTTCGGGTGCCTGTGTTATCCCCTCCTACCCTCCACTACTATAAATAAACTTGCTAACCGGTCACAACCATGCGTTTTTCTTGGCTACCCGCCAAATCACCATGGTTACAAATGTTTCGATCTTCAAACCCGTCAAATTTTTTCTTCACGCCATGTATACTTCGAAGAGTCCATCTTCCCTTACAAACTTCAATATCCATCAACCCCTCAATCCTATGATTTTCTTTACCCTCCTTCTGTCCCTCTTTCACAGCCACCTATCGGCCCAACTCACCCCCCCCCCCACCAGGCCCACCAGACCCGCCTGTAAATCAGCCCACCTTTTTCCCCCACACCCACCCTCCTACTTCACCGGCCCACTCCTCTTTATCACCGGCCCACACTACTTCCACACCCACATCGCCAAGCCCAGCCACCACACCCCAATCCCAAATGACCCAATCCTCTAGCCCATCCCAATCGACCCAATCCTCTAGCCCATCCTCTCACACCTCTACAACCCAGTCGCCTCCACCTGTTCCCTCACCCGGCCCACAAAACTCTCCTGACCCGCAATCCGCTACTACTCCCTCCTACCCAACAACCTTCCTCGTCGCTAACCCAACACCAAACATACCCCCTCGCACCATCCGAACACGCTCAATGAGCGGCATCGTTAAACCTAAGCAGTTGTTTAACCTCTCCCTAACCACTATTGCACCCTTACCCCGAAATCCACAGGTTGCCTTGACCATTCCCGAGTGGCACCGTGCCATGACCGACGAGTTTAGTGCACTTCTTAAAAATGAGACCTGGGAGTTGGTTCCTCGGACACCGAATATGAATATTATACGTAGCATGTGGTTGTTTAAACATAAATTTCATTCTGATGGGAGTTTGGCGCGATATAAAGCTCGTCTTGTTTGTGATGGTTGCCGCCAACAACTGGGTATCAACTGCGGGGAGGCCTTTAGTCCGGTTGTCAAACCGGCTACCATTCAGTTGGTTTTATCCTTGGCCTTGGCACAATCATGGACCATTAATCAGTTGGATGTTACGAACGCGTTTCTTCATGGTAATTTGCACGAGACTGTCTACATGTATCAGCCGATGGGTTTTCGTAATCCGGATTATCCGGACCATGTTTGTCTTCTAAAGAAATCATTATATGGCCTCAAACAGGCGCCTCGTGCATGGTACCAGCGTTTCACGGATTTCGTGGTTTTACAAGGGTTCAAGCAGAGTAAATCCGATAACTCTTTGTTTGTTTATCGTCATGGTCGTGACACTGCCTACCTGCTCATTTACGTGGACGATATTATTCTTACCACTTCATCGGATGCTCTTCACAATCGGCTTATGAAATGTCTCATGGGAGAGTTTGCTATGAAGGACTTGGGGCCTTTATCTTATTTTTTTGGTATTCAGGTGACACGCACAGGCAACAATATGTTTCTCTCTCAGTCTGCTTATGCCAAGGACATCATTCATCGAGCCGGCATGGATTCTTGTAAGCATGTTGCAACGCTAGTGGATACGCAGTCTAAACTCAGTGTCGATTCTGGCCAGCTTCGTGATGATACGACCGCATATCGCAGCCTTGTGGGTGCGCTTCAGTATCTAACTTTTACCCATCCAGACATTGCTTACGCGGTTCAACAAATCTGCATGCATATGTATTCTCCCACAGCTGCTCATTGGAATGCTTTAAAATGGGTTGTTCGATATATACAGGGGACGGTTGACTTGGGACTTCATCTTGGTGCGTCTGATACGTCTTCATTGCGGGCTTACACTGATGCTGACGGGGCCGGTTGCCCTGACACTCGACGATCCACTTCTGGTTATTGCGTTTATCTTAGGGACAATCTGATTTCTTGGTCGTCGAAACGGCAATCTACAATCTCCCATTCTAGTGCTGAAGCTGAATATCGTGGTGTTGCGAATGTTGTTGCTGAAGTCTGCTGGCTTCGGAATCTTCTTCTCGAGTTATGTCATCCACTCTCACGTGCTACTTTCGTTTATTGTGACAACGTTAGTGCCGTTTATTTGTCTGGTAATCATGTTCAGCATCAACGCACAAAGCATATAGAACTAGACATTCACTTTGTACGGGAGCAAGTTCTGAAGGGTCATGTTCGCATGTTACATGTATTGATGCGTGTGTGGTGTGATATATTTTTATGTATATTTTTAGCCATTTCTAACCACTTTAGTCAAGTTTTAAATTTATAAAACACGATATTTACTAACACCAAACACACATATGGGCAAGTGCACCCATCGTGAGCATAGTATAGTGTTGGTAAGATACTGAGGTCGTCCAAGGACACGAGACCTTTTAATATCAGTTTATCCTCAACGTCTAATCAAATCAAAAGTTTAGAAAAAGGATTTAAACTAGAAAATAAAAACTAAAAGTGCTGAAAATAAAAATAAAAATAGATAGACAAGATGAATCACTTGGATCCGACTCGCCTTTAGTGTAACCTTTGATTATTTCCGCACTTTTGCACTTTTTAAGAGATTATCTTAGTTATAGTAGTAGGCCCCTCTTTTGAAAGTGACGTTACCCTCAACCCAGTAGTTTGAGTCAGCAAGGATACAATCCTAAAGGGTTGGATTATTGAAAGATAATTAATTAAGTTATTAATGCGTAATGTGGTAGGCCCTTCTTTTGAAGGTGACGTTACCCTTGGCTAAGTAGTTTGAGTCAGCAGGGATACAATCCTAAGTAGCCGGGTTAATATTTTAATAGTAGCTTACATATGAGGGGATCAAGAAATTCGAACCCCCGCCATATACCAGTGGGTATTGAAGGAGGTCCTACTAAGCTTGACCCAGGTCCTTGCAGGATCTATACACTGAACAAGCCAAGACTCTTACCAAACCACTCCCTTAGCCCCCGACCAGGTAGCCAACATATCTCCATATAGACCGTGGAGATATGAATGGTGTAAATATTTTATTTTATATAGACAGTAAAATAACGCCAAGACATCACGGACAAATGATAAGGAAGATTCACTTTCAATATAAGAAACTAGTTATTAAAGTCATTAATACATAACCAAATAAAAAGTGCGAAAAGATTAAAAATAAAAAGTATTACACTAAATGCTTGTCTTCACCAAGTGATGTAAGAGACTTAGGCAAACATGGCCTTTGATTGTCAAGAACTCTTACTATCAATCTTGGATCCCGAGACTACTACACACACTCTATGATGGATGATGGATGATGGTGGTGTATGTGGGTTGTGATGGTGGTTGTGGGTGGGTGAAGTGTGAGAGAGGTGGTTTGTCAAGGGATGAGTTGCAAGTGAGCCAAGCACCCCTATTTATAGCCTCCAACATTAGTACAAAAAAGGGTTAGTTTTATGCCACCTTTGATGTAATTTATATGTTGCATTTGGCACACATCAAATACCCCCACACTTGAATCTTTGCTTGTCCTCAAGCAAAACTCTTTATAATGTGGCTTACACTCCCAAATGGAATGGGTAAAAGAGAAGGTTTTGGGCTTGTCATAGAGTGTCGGGATTCCAAGATTTTTATTAGGTTTTATTTTTATGTTATTTACAATCCTATTCGTCATGATTTATTTAGAACATTACATAAGATAAATTACTTATTTGGGCATAACATGCTTTTTTTAAAATTCCATTTATATACAAGTTCACATACCTCACGGGAGATCACTCAACACTCAGCCGAAGATGTATTTTTGTGAAACACTCGAGAGCGGCATGGAACTTACTTCTACCATATGCTTGCCAAGCAATCAATCATCCTCCTTTTTAACTATAAACCTTTGTAAATATCAAGAGAACTTTTGGAGAAAGGGTAGGCTTGGGTTAAAGGTAGGTGGTTGGGTTAGTGGTTAGTAGAAAAGGACGAAAGGCGTAAAAAGCGTCGGTTTTCGTAAGACTTTTTATTTTTGTAACTTTTTATTTTAATGAAGCAAATCTTCAAACAAAGTTCTTTTTTATAAACTTGTTTGTTTTATTTCTTGGCTTCATCATCATTTTTTTTTTTTTTTTGATAAGGAAGTCGCATTAAAAACCGAGTTTTTTACTAAAATAAAGGGTTTAAAATAAAAAGGTTTTGGTGGGTAAAGGGTGTTTGTTTTGGGTTAAGAAATGAAAAGATTTAGGCTCAAAGGGGTTAACTAGAGGGATTTTGGGTAGGTGGTAAAAAAATAATGGTGTTGAAAAAAAAGGGTTAGTCCTAATGCCTCCATCATTTACTTACTTGGGTTTAAGTTGGTAAGGACCGGGAATGTATCGTCATGGCAAGTTCTAGAGTAGGGCTGTTCAAAAAGCTCGCGGCTCGGAGCTCGCTCGAAGCTCGCTCGGATTTAGCTCGGAAAAAGCTCGCTCGATTTGGCTCGGTTTAAAAGTGAGCCGAGCCGGCTCGGCTCGGTTAGAAAGTGAGCCTAGCTCGGCTCGGCTCGTAACGAGCCGAGCTGGCTCGGTTTGGCTCGCTTTGTAGCTCGGCTCGGTTTAGCTCGAATTATTTTACTTATAATAAGTTTTAATTTTATATACATTATAATATATTACAAAAAAACTGATTATTGTTTATATGTATATAGGTTTGTAATTTGATATTTATGGCATATTTGAAGATTGATTACCATACTAATGAACTAATATTGTATTTTATTGAAATTAAAACTTATTTTGCGTTGTTAAACTTGATTTTGGTTTGAATTGTATTAGCTTGAACTTATTTTGAATATATTCTTTTAAATTATTGAATAATATTTTAGGCTATTAAATTTTAAGAGTATATATTAGTTTTTTTTTTATAAAATCGAGCCAAACCAAGCCGAGCCGAGCTAGCTCGGTTTAAAACCGAGCCGAGCCCGAGCTTAGATTTTCAGCTCGGTTTCAAATCCGAGCCGAGCCGAGCCAGCTCGGTTTATAATCGAGCCGAGCCCGAGCTTGGCCTGGCTCGGCTCGGCTCGGCTCATGAACAGCCCTATTCTAGAGTCGTAAGAAACCAAGCGGCTATTCACACAAGAAACGAAAAGTGAGCATTTAGTTTAAAGATATGTATTTGTATGCTCAATAAAGGCTCAAAACTCACTTTTTGTGGGAATGGATTTTTATGTGATCAAGTATATATAATCAAATTTTAACTATATTTTTCATGTCGTTTCATAATTTTCTTATGTTGGTTCTTTTTATCACGACGCTATCGGTTGTAAATTTATAAAAATATAACCTTTTTAAAACTTGTAATTCCCAAATTAAACCAAGACAAGTAAAAAAATGAAAAGTTTTTGAAAAAATTTGGGGTGATTAGCGGTTCCAATAGAGTTTTGTGTAAGGCTTGTAATTAGGACTTGCAAAATTCAAGGTTTTAGCATCCCCCCCCCCCCCCACACACACTTAAATTACACATTGTCCTCAATGTGTCCCAATAATAAGTTTTTAGGTTGATTGAATGTGAAAAGGTGTGTTAAAAACAAATTTTAATGTTACTGGGCGTCTGGACACGGCCCCGTGTCGGATGAACACGACCCCGTGGTCAGATTGCCAGTAACGAGAACTTACAGAAGGTGGACACGGGGGCGTGTCGGCTGGGCACGTCCCCGTGTCTGGCAAAAATCTGCATAATTTAGACAAACAGCAGGTCTGGGTCAATGGGCACGGGGGCGTGTTGGATGAACACGACCCCGTGTAGACAATCTGCAAAGGTGTAAAACAGGTTTCTGGCTTCGGTTTTGTTGTCTCGACTTTAGTATCACTAATGTTTAGTGCTCTAAGCCTCGTATGTACCTGTTTAACTAATAAATACCACACCAATCATAACAAACATCCTAATTTACCAACGTTCCATCATCCATGTCACCAGTTAAAAAGAAAAAGAAATGCAAGAAATTAAAAAGAGTTAAAAAAAGTAAATTGTTCAACAAGCGGCACGCAGCCCGGAAATTGTTCGTGAGAAAAGGGGGTTAACCTGTGGGACCTTCAACCGGGGGATCCAACCTTCTACTCTTCCCGCTTAATCCATGTCCTCGTCTTCATCATCATCACCTCCTCCGTGGCCCGCCATGTACTCCCGGATGTTCCCAATGTCATCCTGTATGTCGGAGATGTTTCTCTCTAGCACTCCGACCCGGGTGTATGTGTCGATGGCCATGTTGTAGGTGTTCCTGGTACACATGAGGTTTTCCTGCAATAAATCATGTAAGCTTTGAAAGTTAGGAAAACCGCCTCCTTGAGAGGAGGATTGACCCGGATCACCATGGTGCTGGTAATGGTACTGAGGAGGAGGATGGATAGGTGGGGCGTGTAAGACGAGTGCCTCTTGCGGGTTCCAATCATGCCCTTGAACTCTTTGAAAACTGATCGTCCCGTCATCCGTTTCATAGATCAAGTTCATGGAGCGGCAAATGACCTTGTCCACTCTCCCCGACCATGGGCTCTTTTGGAAAGACCTTGGTATCCTATCAACAAAGTGTTTGAAGAGGCGGTAAATCCACCCCCCAAAGAAGATAGGAGTTGGGGGAGTAGCAAGTTGGTTCCAGTGCATGTTTCAGAGTAGTAGGTATGGAACATCAAGGTTGGTACGGGTGTGAATGCAATGGTGGACTAGTAGATCTCGTAACCCTACAACACCGCTGTTGTCGTGCCTCTGACTAAGAGAGTAGGTGAGGACCTTGTGGATGTAGCGGTAAAGAGGGTCTCTCAGCTGTGTGCTCTTAGTTTGGCTCGGATTATAGTTGCCATCTCCTATTTGAGCCCAAGCAGCTTGGCGTTGATTTTGTTGAATCTCACGTAGACTGCCGGTATTTTCTTCATCCCCAGCATCTTCATCCGCATACAACCCAACTATAGCCCCGAATTGTGCTATTGAGATTGAGTACACAGTCCCCCACAACGGAATTCTACCCCATCATTATCAAATGGATCGGCTCTCATCTTGAAAGCGAACGTGCTGTAGAATTCCATGTTGTATTCATGGACTGAGCGAAGTCGAGTGCACAGGGCAGCTCGTAATGGTCCGGTGACAAGGTTGTTGAAACGGTCCAACTGGTTCACTGTTTCAAGAAGATTCGTGCATACTTGTCATGGATACTCCTCCGGCCTAGTTCTTAGCACATCGTATCTTGCTTTAGCATCCAACTCGTTTGCATTGAATCGGGTGAACTTCTTGGCCATCTGAAGGAAAACATCAAACAATTAGCAAGAAACATTGAAATTTTCAGAGAAAACTGAAAACAGTCGACTGAACACGCCCCCGTGTTCAGCGGACACGCCCCATGTTGGACTGACTCTGGCTGGACACGGCCCCATGCTCGCTGGGCACGACCCCGTGTCCAGGCGTCTGTTCACTAAAATTCCCATTTTTCGACCCGGTCCCGAAAACTTGAAAATTTTTGGTCCAGTAGGGGCGGTTTTCCCCGAAAATGAAACCCTGAGTGCCGTTTTTCCCAAAACAAACCATTCACCCCTTCAATTTTATCTTTTTCGGTTCAAAAACAAGGGTTTGGGGTTTTTGTGAGAAATCGGGCAAATCTACAAACAATACAAGTTGATTTACTTCCTATAACATGAATCTAAACTAATGCTAACAGATTTATGCAAAAATCCCCCAAATCTTGATGTTAAACTACATGCAAATGCTTAATCTAACTACTAATGATGATAGAATCATACCTTGATGTTGTTAGAAGTAGAGGAGACGTCGAAATCTTGCAGAAAAATCGCCTGAACCAGAGAGTTTTCGGGGAAACGGGGCGTGTGGAATGAAGAAACTGTTATGAAAAGGGGGTTTTATCCCGACAGTTGCGCGGACACGGCCCCGTGCTCGCTGAGCACGGCCCCGTGGGCGGGCAAGTTTTTTTTTTAAGTGCTCGTGTGAGTGCCCTATTTCCCAAAACTTGGTTGTAGAGATTCTTACCGATTCAGATGTTTTCTCGTGTGTTCGGAACTTACCAGGTATGATGTTGATGCTTGAACCTTTATTTTATTCTTCAACCGTTTGAAGCGAGATTTCTTCCTCCTCATCCTCAATGAATCCTTCATATAGCTTCAGCCGTTGGCCATTGACTTTGAATGGAATTCCATTCCGAAATTTAATTTCGACTACACCATGTGGGAAAATATGGGTGATGGAAAAAGGTCCTGACCACCTAGACTTTAATTTACCAAGAAATAATCGAAGTCGTGAATTAAACATTAGAACTTGATCCCCTACCCGAAATTCATTAGGTATAATATGTTTATCATGCAAATTTTTCATTCTTTCCTTATAAATTTCGGAGTTAGAGTATGCATAATTCCTTAATTCGTCTAATTCATTTATTTGGCAAAATCGATTTTTACTGGCAAATTCTAAATCCAAGTTTACATTTTTAATTGCCCAGTAGGCCTTGTGTGCTATTTCTACTGGCAAATGACAGTTTTTTCCATAGACGAACTTATATGGGGTTGTACCTGTTGTTGTTTTATAAGCAGTTCGAAAAGCCCATAAAGCGTCATCTAGTTTATCGGCCCATTCCTTTTTATTTAACCCTATGGTTTTTTCGAGTATTCGTTTTAAACCTCTATTAGTCACTTTGGCTTGTCCGTTTGTTTGGGTGTGATATGCCGTTGAGACCCGGTGATAGACCCCATATCTTGTTAAAAAAAATTCAAGTTGATGGTTACAAAAATGGTACCTCTATCACTTATTAATGCTTTTGGTGTTCCAAAATGAGAGAATAATTTTTTCAGAAATCTTACCACGACTCTTCCATCATTTGTTGGAAATGTCTCGGCCTCGGCCCATTTAGACAAGTAATCTACCCCTACAAGTATATATTTGTTTCCTTTTGACGGTGGGAAATGTCCCATAAAGTCGAGTCCCCACACATCAAAAATTTCACAAACAAGAATGCCATTTTGTGGCATTTCGTTTTTTGAAGAATTATTACCTAATCGTTGGCAAGCATCACAAGTCTTGACAAGACTTTGGGCGTCTTTGTAAATGGTCGGCCAATAAAATCCTGAACCAAATACCTTTCGTGCGGTACTAGCGGCACCATGATGTCCTTCATATGGACCTTCATGACAATGGCGGAGAATTCTTCTTGCTTCACTACCATGTACGCATCGGCGGATGAGTTAATCGGCACACATTTTGAAAAGATAAGGATCTTCCCAAAACTAATGCTTCACATCGGCAAAGAATTCTTTTCTTTGATGATGTGGCCATCCTTTCGCGACTATACCGCTAGCTAGGTAGTTAGCATAGTCGGCGTACCATGGCTCTTCTCGGTATTCCACCATTTCTAAGGACTCCGTTGGAAATTTTTCGTTGATTTGCTCATATCCCTGGTTGCCGCCAAAGCTGGGTCTTCCAAGCGCGAAAGATGATCTGCTGCGGTGTTTTCTGCTCCTCTTTTGTCTTTGATTTCAATATCAAATTCTTAGAGGAGTAGAATCCACCGAATCAAACGCGGTTTAGCATCCTGTTTCTTGAAGAGATATCGAATGGCTGCATGATCTGTATAGACTATTGTTTTAGAAAGAATAAGATAAGAAGGAAATTTATCAAAAGCAAATACCACGACTAGTAACTCTTTTTCTGTTGTTGTGTAATTTTCTTGTGCATCGTTAAGTGTTTTACTAGAATAATAAATTGAGTGAAAATGCTTATCTTTTCTTTGTCCCAAGACAGCTCCAACTGCAAAGTCACTTGCATCACACATGATTTCGAAAGGTAATTTCCAATCAGGCGCTATCATGATAGGTGCGTTGACTAGCATTTCTTTTAGTGTTAGAAATGCTTGATTGCAATCCTTGTCAAAGATGAAAGGGGCATCTTTTTCAAGTAATTTTGTTAGAGGCCTTGATATTTTAGAGAAGTCTTTGATAAATCGCCTATAGAACCCGGCATGCCCTAGGAAACTTCTGATAGCTCTAACGGAGGATGGGGGTGGTAATCGAGAAATAGTGTCTGTTTTGGCTCGATCAACCTCCATTCCCTCGCTTGAGATTTTGTGACCGAGTACTATTCCCTCTGTTACCATGAAATGGCATTTTTCCCAATTAAGGGCGAGGTTAGTTTCCTCACATCTGGATAGCATTCGTTCAAGGTTACCGAGGCATTGGTCGTATGAATCTCCAAAGATATAAAAGTCGTCCATGAAGACTTCCATTGTCATTTCTTTCATGTCATGGAAAATGGCCACCATGCAACGTTGGAAGGTTGCGGGGGCATTACATTTACCAAACGGCATGCGTTGATAAGCAAAAGTCCATAGGGACATGTGAATGTTGTCTTTTCTTGGTCTTCGGGTGCTATCGGGATTTGAAAGTAACCTGAAAAACCATCCAAGAAACAATAAAATTTATGTCCGGATAATCTTTCTAACATTTGATCAATGAAGGGTAAAGGAAAGTGGACTTTCCTTGTTGCTTCATTTAATTGCCTACAATCTATACATACCCTCCATCCTGTGACGGTTCTCGTTGGTATTAGTTCATTTTCTTCATTAGTTATTACCGTCATACCTCCTTTCTTTGGAACTACTTGTACGAGACTTACCCAAGGACTATCGGAGATTGGGTAAATGAGTCCAGTGTCAAGTAATTTGATGACTTCGTTTTTAACCACTTCTGGTACATTTGGATTTACTCTACGTTGTGGTTGTATTACCAATTTATAGTCATCATTCATTAAAATTTTGTGCGTGCACATGGAAGGACTTATTCCTTTAATATCTACAAGCTTCCAAGCGATCGCATTTTTGTGTTTTTTCAAAAGTGTAATTAATTTTTATTTTTCTAAACTACTTAATTTTGACGAAATAATTACAGGTGATTTACCATCTTTGTCTAGAAAAGCATATTTCAAACCTTTAGGAAGTTCTTTGAGCTCAAGAGGTGGGTCTTTAGGAGACTCCTTATTAGGTTGCTCATTTCGATCAAGAACCATAAAAGTTTGTTTTATGGCGACCTCTTCTTCAACAAAGTGGTCAATTTCTTTTTTTGTATCAGGTGGGTCATTTTCATCTTCAATTAGGGGGTCATTATTGCCGAATGGATATTTCATTGAATGCTCAAGATCAATACTCCTTTTAAATGCCCCTAATTGAAGAGATAGATTCTTGTACTTCCGGTTTTTCAAAGCTTCGTGGGTTTTTACAAAAGGTCGTCCCAACACTAGAGGAGCGTCATCAAGGATGACAAAGTCGGTTGGGATTACCATTTGATTTGTTTGGACCAAGACATCCTCAACTACCCCTATTGATTTTATTACTTTCCGATTGGATAGGAAAATGGGTATTTGAAGTGGAGAAAAATCACTAATATTTAATTTTTCGAAAATGTAGTTTGACATTATATTAACACAAAGATCTTTATCAATTGTGACATTACTAATAAAGGAGTTTTGAAAAAACATGGAACCGGTGTAATGTTGATTTCAAATGGGTCTTCTTTTATTAGCGAAGTTTGATCATTTGTTAACTTATTGCTTACCGTTTCGTCAATTTTAGTGTTAGTGTTCAACTCTTTTAAAAACTTAGCATGAGTGGGTACTAAACAATGATTTTCGAAAGAAGGTGACAAGAGATTAATTTCTTGAAAATTAGACTCTTCTTGTATTTTGATGTTGGCGGACTCACATTTTTCGTTGTTTAACTCATGTATCGGTTTTTCACTTACTTGTTCTTCCATTTTTACATTTTCAACTATCTCTTCTTTATTACAAGTTAATTCCTCTCTTGTGCGGGACTCCTCTTCCCTTACGTGGGATTCTTTTATGCAACGTTCGATAGTTTTAATGTGTTCTATTATCCTATCGGCTATGTCGGTGATAGAGTAAGGATCGGGATCCTCAAAGCTTGAATCCGGATGTTCGATCCTTTGTTCCTCATAATACTCATAGGAAGTAGATGGTTCACACCATTGTTCTTCATTGTAAGTATATGATGGATAAGGGTCGTAATTTTGTTCTTCATAATACTCATATGAGGTGGGTTGTTCACGCCATGGTTCCTCATAATAAGCATATGAAGGTGGAGGCTCATATCTTGATTCCTTAAAGTATGAGTATGAAGGCTCATACATTGGTTCATCAAAATATGAGTATGAGGAAGAAGGTTCATACCTTTGGTCTTCATAGGATGTGTATGAAGTTGATGGCTCGTACCTGGGCTCCTCATAATAGGTGTATGAAGTGGATGGTTGAAATAAGTCACAATATTGAACCGAGTGCGGGTCACCACAAATGGTGCAATAGTCTTCCCTATAATCATCCTCCTCATAGGTGTATCTCCTGAGTATTGATCCATAAGAATCACTCAGCAGACCACAACAGAGTCTCGAGACCAGAAAACAAAAACGGAAACAGAGGCTGGACACGGCCCCGTGTTCAGTGAGCACGACCCGTGTTCAAATTCTGTATCTGGGCGTTTGAATTAAAGTGACAGGTTTTGTGCAGCAGGGGGGCGTGTTCAGTGAGCACGACTCCGTGTTCAGATTCTGTATCTGGGCATTTGAATTAAAGTGACTGGTTTTGTGCAGCACGGGGGCGTGTTCAGTGAGCACGACCCCGTGTTCAGAATCTGTATCTGGGTGTTTTATAAAAAATATGCAGCACGGCCTCGTGTTCAATGAACACGGCCCCGTGTTCAGGCTACTATAAATGCAAAACTAACTAAAATGCAGAAAAATGTGCGCGCGTTTTAAAAAGGTTTTGAAAAACTGATTAGGCCGTCGATTTTAAGCTTTCTTAAAATCCTTGTCTCCCCGGCAACGGCGCCAAAAACTTGATGTGTGTGTGGTGTGATGTGATATATTTTTATGTATATTTTTAGCCCTTTTTAACCACTTTAGTCAGGTTTTAAATTTATAAAACACGATATGTACTAACACCAAACACACATATGGGCAAGTGCACTTTTCGTGAGCATAGTATAGTGTTGGTAAGATACCGAGGTCGTCCAAGGACACAAGAGCTTTTAATACCGGTTTATCCTCAACGTCTAATCAAATCAAAAGTTTAGAAAAATGTTTTAAACTAGAAAATAAAAACTAAAAATGCTGAAAATAAAAATAGATAGACAAGATGAATCACTTGGATCCGACTTGCCTTTAGTGTAATCTTTGATTATTTCCGCACTTTTGCACTTTTTAAGAGATTATCTTAGTTATAGTAGTAGGCCCCTCTTTTGAAGCTGACGTTACCCTTAACCCAGTAGTTTGAGTCAGCAAGGATACAATCCTAAAGGGTTGGATTATTGAAAGATAATTAATTAAGTTATTAATGCGTAATGTGGTAGGCCCCTCTTTTGAAGGTGATGTTACCCTCGGCTAAGTAGTTTGAGTCAACAGGGATACAATCCTAAGTAGTCGGGTTAATGTTTTAATAGTAGCTTACATATGAGGGGATCAAGAAATTCGAACCCCCGTCATCCAATACCAGTGGGTATTGAAGGAGGTCCTACTAAGCTTGACCCAGGTCCTTCCAGGATCTATACACTGAACAAGGCAAGACTCTTACCAAACCATTCCCTTAACCCCTGACCAGGTAGCCAACATATCTCCATATAGACCGTGGAGATATGAATGGTGTAAATCTTTTATTTTATATAGACAGTAAAATAACGACAAGACACCATGGACAAATGATAAGGAAGATTCACCTTCAACATAAGAAACTAGTTATTAAAGTTATTAATACATAACCAATTAAAAAGTGAGAAAAGATTATAAATAAAAAGTATTACACTAAATGCTTGTCTTCACCAAGTGATGTAAGAGACTCAGGCAAACATGGCCTTTGATTGTCAAGAACTCTTACTATCTATCTTGGATCCCGAGACTACTACACACACTCTATGATGGATGATGGATGATGGATGATGGTGGTGGATGTGGGTTGTGATGGTGGTGGTGGGTGGGTGAAGTGTGAGAGAGGTGGTTTGTCAAGGGATGAGTTGCAAGTGAGCCAATCACCCCTATTTATAGCCTGCATAGAAGCCCGGACACGGCCCCGTGTCCATCCATCTTCTCTTTCTTCATTAATTGCAGTTTGTCTGCATTAGTTGACCACGCCCACGTGCCCGCTGGGCACGACCCCGTGTGCAGAAGCGTATCTGTACTATCAAGATTTTCCTAGATTCTGCGAATCTTAGAGTTGACCACGGCCCCGTGTCCGCTGGGCACGCCCCCGTGGTGGGTGATAGAAGCTTCTACAACTTTGTCTTTTCTGCAGACGCTTGGGCACGCCCTTGTGCTCATTGAGCACGGGGCGTGTTCAGCCTTCTGTTCTCTTGTTTTTGCTTGGGAAGATGTTGTCGAGGGGTCGGGCATTCCACGTTTATTCATTTTCTTGTATTTATGTTAGATTTAGCTGCCTTTTTGCTTCTTTTGTTCATTTGAGCTCATTTAATCCTGAAAATACAAAAGGAAGACAAAAGCACACTTTTTCCAACATTAGTACTAAAAAAGGGTTAGTTTTATGCCACCTTTGATGTAATTTATATGTTGCATTTTGCACACATCATGTATCGTCTCGTCATCAGATTGCAGACATTTTTACTAAAGGGCTGCTGCGTGTCTTGTTTGATGATTTCAGATCCAGTCTCAGCATCCGGCCACCCTTCGCTTCGACTGCGAGGGTGTGATAGATTACGTATATAATTTAGGCATTGATTGTAAATATTTATAATAGTATATCTCCTTATCAATAGGAGATTCGGTTTGTACTATATATATTCATGTTGTTAATGAGAAGAAGGCAAGCACTTTATTCTTATAAAATAAAAAAAAAACTTTCAGTTTGGAGATCAGTTCCTCTTCCATATTGATGAAACAAATCTTGTTGCCTATTCTTTTCTTTCGATTACACTGATTGCACAGAAAAGCAGGTTTCAATAGGCTTCTTCTTTTTCCCAGACTTGAAACATGTGCTCGGATACCACTGTTGGTCAAAACCTTTATGAACACAATGATAAACTACAAACAATCGAATGAATAATTGTATTAAATATAAAAGTATAACAATCGAATGAATAATCGTATTAAATATGAAAGTTTAAGTGACTCTGATGGTTACAAATGAAATAGATAAACCCTGTTTATACTAAATGAACATGTGTGAATGAATGGATGTGTTTTCTCCTTGAATGGATGTGTTTGTTGAAGTCTGTGATGTTAAGAGTCGCGTCTCCAGGGAGAGGAGGCTCGAATCCCTTTGTGCAGGTTACAATCATTCCTTTTGTCGCTTCCAAGCCTCACACTTGTTCAACTAATCTATTTACAACATAAACTATCTACTAATTACAGAGCGACCCCTATATTTAGTTTAAACATCAATAGTTAGTGTCAAGGGTGCTGAAAATGGATAGATGTACAAGTACTTATCAGTTATTAGTTATTCGGTTGTCATAATAAAATAAGTAAAGTTAGTTTTGTGAACAACAAGATTCACGTAAAGCCTTCAATTTTGCTATTTCCTTGCTAACTTGTAGGTCTAATGTTGTCACCTTTGTGGTGAGTTTTGTTCTTTTGACATGTTTAGAAAACATTTTAGGCATCTTAATGTTATTATTAAGTTTCTCCATCAGCTTCGTATTGATCAGTTGTGTCTTAATATAACATGTGTATGTATTGGGCTGCCATACTTGAATTGAGATTGTGTCAAGTTCGATCTTAACTCTTAAGACTCAAGCTTAGTGTCAGTTGATTACTCATTTACAACTCTAGTTGGTAATGACATCCAAGCCTCATGATCATGATTCATTCATCAACAAATGATTTTGGTAAAGAAAAATGCATGTGGGTACATCCTTCTAATTAGATTACACACTAGGTTAATCTAGGTCTACTCAAATTGAAAAACGAATCATAGTGCTTGTTACTTTAAAAATGGATCAAAAATCTAAATAAATGAGCAACACCGAGACAATTGATTGTTGTCACCGCCTACCGGTTGTTGCCACAACCATTTACGTCTCCATCGTCGGGAACATCATCTCCACCACGCCGCCATAAACGCTGCCACAGCCATCTCCGCCATTACCCATTGCAACTAGCCACAACAAAAATGAATATTGTGAATGACCTTATACTTTAATATTTTTCTAAAACAAGTAAACTAACTCATTTCAACCCATGCAAATTTTAGTTAATACATGTTTTGATCCAAACCAAACTGATACTTTTAAAAACCTCTATTTTATGACCAGCACCCGGCCCGACCCGCTAGTTTTGTAATAATATCGAAATCTAACAGCCTACCACCAAGACCAAGCGGTACATTTATGAGGCCCAAAATAGTTCTAAAAGATATCTCCTAAACTTACTATTCTTAGAAACCTTAAACCTAAAATGATGAAGAGCTGGAGTTCAATGATACACTTGTCACAATTCCTTTCTTACGTGCCAAAAACATCTCATACTATAAATCACCCATAGTGAAACATACATACCATAAACAAATAATAATAATCAAAGATGAAAGGACCAAGGGCTTTTGCCATGTTAGCAATGATAGTCATGGCTCTAGTCATGGTGCACCCAAGTGAAGCCATTAGTTGTGGTGAACTTACTAACATGCTCACACCATGCCTAAGCTACCTCAGCTCTGGTGCAGGAGGCTCACCCACAAAGAGTTGTTGTGATGGTGCCAGGAAGGTTCAAGGCGCCACCCGGAACAAAGCGGATAGGCGAACTGCTTGCAAATGTTTCAAGAGCACGGGACCGCAGCTAAAGGTTCGACCTGACCTTGCCGCTAGCCTTCCAGGAAAGTGTGGTGTCTCCACCACCATTCCAATCAATCCCAACGTCAACTGCGACTCGTAAGCAGACACTACTAGAAAACTATCGATTTCATAAGAAAATTTTGTCAGAAATTTCGACCATTTTCTGACAAAAAAACTGACAAAATAAAACTTCATTGGTGACTTCTAACTATTCCGAAGAAAGAAAAGTCTTTTCAGTTCTTCGGAAAATGGTCAGAATTTTAAATGAAATCTTAATTTTTAAAAATTTGACATGAGTTTAAATGAAATTTTAATTTTTTAAAATTTGACATGAGTTATCTATTTTTTTATTTTTTAAAACATGGATATTTTGTCTCTTATAAATTTAAACAAAATAAATGGATGGAGTTAGAGGATCCAGTTTAATTGAAACAAAAATGAAATTGTGGACTGAAAAAAGTCAAATTTAAATTTACGACTAAAATAGTTGTTTATGTCAAACTACATATAATTAAAACCATATTTAACTAGCATTTTAATTTACATTGGAAATTTGTCAAAAAAAAATTACTACGGAATATTTGTTTGATTTTTTTATAATCGTTAAACTAATGATATTTTGTTGGTAAATGGTGCAGGATTTGAAGAGTTGTCGGAGACTAATAGGCAATGATAGGAGGCACGACGGAATAAATAAATGTGTTTCTTTTATATGTTATAATATAAAGTTTGGTATTTTATGTACTAGTCATATTACATATAGATTATAAATAAAGTATGCCATCAGTTTACGTAATTCAGTCTTATGAGTTTTACGTTCTTTTAAAATACATAACGACTCAATTTGGGTCTATTAAATTAAACAATAGACTTAAATAAATGATTCTCGCAACTCTCGCTAACTTAAAAGGGTCTGAATGAAATCACAGTCATCGTTTGCCTACACCACCTACTCATGTTGGCTATCACCACTGCCATCGTCTCAACCACCACTTGATGGCCGTCATCGTCACAACTACTGTCGTCTCCACCACCACGTGCTACTTAATGGTTGTCATCACCACCAACGACATCATGCCGTAGCGTTTTAGTCCGAACTTGTTATCACCCTAACAAAATTGATAACTTTTTGAGGTGATCATTCATCTAATTTAACCCGAGCCCGTTTTGACACGTCATCTTAAACAACCACCTTTTTCCATAGATGAATGATATCTAAGGGGCTTTTTGGCAACTTCTGAATGGGTAACTGCTAAACCACTAAGAGGTTTGAATAATATAATGTTTAACCGTTCAGAGACAAATGTCTGACCAATTCAGATAAGAGATCTTAACCATTCAGACTCAGTATATATAATGCTTAATCATTCAGACATATGTTCGTGAAACAAACAGCCTAAATGAACCAGTAAGATGTCTGAATCATTAAATGTATAAGGAAATGATTTTCGTGAATTATTTTGTATTAAAACATTTTATAGTGTTTCCTATTTTGTCCATATGTTAGTTAGGAAACCTGTGTATTTATATGTCCATATTCATCTCTTTGTAAATCAAGTTCTTATTATAAACAATACAGAGAACATTGGCTTTGACATGGTATCAGCCAAGATCGATCCTTAAGCCACTTTTCTTTTCTTTTTCTCCTCTCAATTTTTTCCCAGCCACCAGTAATGTCGACCTCCTCCTCTGATGGGTCTACCATTCCCCTCCAAACTCTCTTTCACATGATAACACTCAAATTAAACTCCACAAATTACATGTTATGGCGTCATCAAATAACCACTGTTCTCTATCTTGCCGATCTCCTCGGTCATGTTGACGCAACCGCTTCTCCACCCGCTGCCAAAGTGGTTGTCGAGGGCAAAGAGACGCCAAATCCAGATCTCGATACTTGGAACACCGCTGATCGGAAGGCCATTCTATTAATTCAGGCGTCGTTATCGGAAGAATCGATGGCCGAAACACTCGGTCTCACGACTGCTGGTCAGGTTTGGACCGCACTTGAACGTGCTTATCGTCACGATTCGCTCGAACGGGTTCATACTCTCAAAGACTCTCTTCGCCAGCTTCAAAAGGGAGGATCTTCTGTATCCGAATATGGCCGAAAATTCAAAAACATATGCGACCAACTCGCCGCTATTGGCCATCCGGTTGATGAACACGATAAATGCCACTAGTTCATGTGTGGTCTTGGCTCTCCTTTTGAAAACTTTTCAACCGCTCGCCGAGCCATCACGACATCTCCTCAGTTTCATGAACTCCTAGCCCAAGCTGAAAATCATGAGTTGTTTTTACACTCCATTGCATCCTCTCAACCTCCTCAGGCAGCGTTTTACTCTCAACAAACCCGTTGGTCCGGATCCAATTCTTTTCGGGGTGGTTGAGGTCGGTCACGTGATGGTTCCAGTGGTCGTAGTCGTGGTAAGCGTCCTCCACACTGTCAATTATGTAGGAAGGAAGGCCATTATGCTTCCTCGTGTCCCAATCTTAGCAGTTACGCCTAACACGGACCTTCTATAGACGCAAATCTTGCCCATGCTTTCCATAGCCAATGTAACGTATCCTCAAATGAACCCGACTGGACTCACGATACAGGTGCAACCTCTCACATGGTGCCTCCGGATACTCATCTCGAAAGCACTACCCCATACACCGGTAATGACTGTGTTCGTTTTTGGGATGGTAAAACTCTCCCTATTTCTCATATTGGCACATCTTCTATTGCTAACTTGTCTTTACTTGATGTTCTTGTCATGCCTCATCTCACTAAAAACCTTCTCTCAGTGAGCAAACTCACCAATGATAACCCTGTCGATGTCTTATTCTCAAATAATTTTTTTCATATTCAGGACAGGAAAACTCGGGCCGTGCTAGCCAAGGGAAGAGTTAAAAACGGTATTTACGTCCTTGATCATGGTCAGCAAGCCTTTTTGACAGTCGTTACTTCCTCACAACTACGAGCATCTTGTGAACAATGGCATGCACGCCTTGTTCATGTTTCTTTTGACATTATTTCCTTATTAAATAAGTTCGGACATTCGCATGTTACTTCTTTATTACCCAAACCTGGGATTTGTTCGTCATGTCAATTGTCTAAAGCAAAGCATTTACCATTTTTATCGAATAATAAGCGTGCTAATCATGTTCTAGATATTATTCATTGTGATTTATGGGGCCCCGCGCCTATTGCCTCAACAGGCGGTTATCGTTATTACGTGATTTTTATTGATGATTACTCCCGTTTTACATGGTTCTATCCACTTCGGGCAAAGTCAGACTTTTATACCGTCTTACAAACGTTTCTATCTCTTGTTCAAAACCAATTTTCTTGCAATGTTAAAACGTTTCAAAGTGACGGCGGTACGGAATTCACGAATCATCGTGTTCGTGACTTGTTTCAAGCTAAAGGCATTCTTCATCGGTTCACTTGTCCGTATACACCTCAACAAAACGGTCGAGCCGAACGTAAACATCGACACATTACCGAAACCGGTCTTTCCATGCTTTTCAATGCTCATGCGCCGGCTAGTCTATGGGTTGATGCATTTACTTCTGCAACATATATCATCAAATGTCTCCCGACACCCTTACTTGAAAACAAATCGCCATTTGAACTTCTTTTTCATCACGTACCATCCTATGCCATCTTCAAGATTTTTGGATGTCGCGTATTTCCGTATCTACGCGACTACAGTCCGCATAAACTTTCACCGCGTAGTGACTCGTGCATTTTCATCGGATATAGTCCGAATCATAAAGGGTATCAATGTTTAAATCCCTCAACTTCACGCATTTATATAAAGCGACATGCAAAATTTGATGAAACTGTCTTTCCTTTCAGTGGCGAGATACCTCCAGTGAATGAAGCAAAATTAGTTTTTGGACACTTTGATGAATTTATATCTCATCAAGCCCCACGAATACCTACTGCTTCAACACATTCACCTAGTATAAATGAAAAATCATCCTGTACACACAATTCTTTGCCTTGTCCTTTATGCTTGACCCCACCCACTGTCCATCCATGTGCTCCCACTAATCCCATAGAAAATTCCACCACTAGCTCCCAAAATACTATCCCACCTATCACAACTACCTCACCCACTCAAACTTTTATTACACCTAATGCAACAACGTCACCCATCCTACCCCATGCACCAACCCACTTGCCACCTTGTTCACCTCAACCCCCTTACTCTGTATCTTCCATACCTCCTGTACCACAACCCACCGCATCCCATCCCATGCAAACTCGTTCGAAATTCGGAATCTTTAAGCCTAAACATCAAGCTGACCTTGCTATTCTTCAAACCAGTCCTTTACATACGACTTTATTCACTACTAGAGATCCTAAGGGATATAAATCAGCTGCCAAGCATTCTAAATGGGTTCATGCTACGGATGAGGAAATGCTTGCGCTACAAGCAAACAAGACTTGGGTTCTTGTTCCTCGTCCTTCCAACACCAACATTGTTGGGTCGAAATGGGTTTACCGTACTAAATACAAAGCCGATGGCACCGTTGATCGCTTAAAAGCACGGCTAGTTGCTCAAGGTTTCACACAAATACCCGGATTGGACTATTCGCACACCTTTAGTCCCGTTGTGAAAGCGTCCACAATCCGCATTGTGCTTGCATTAGCAACTATAAACGGTTGGCCGCTTCACCAATTAGATGTTAAGAATGCTTTCTTGAACGGGAATTTAAACGAAACGGTGTATATGGAGCAACCACCGGGGTATATTGATCAAAATTATCCGAGTCATGTATGTCGTCTCACCAAATCTCTTTATGGGCTCAAGCAAGCACCAAGAGCTTGGTTTCAACGACTCAGCTCTTTTCTTTTAAACCAAGGTTTTGTGTGCAGCCAGTCTGACACGTCTTTATTTGTTTTTAAACGCAACACCTCTGTGCTCTATCTTCTCGTCTACGTCGACGACCTCATTCTCACAGGCAACAATGCTGAGACATTAAAAGCATTCATTTCTCGATTACATCAGGAATTTGCCACCAAGGATTTGGGACGACTAAATTATTTTCTTGGTCTAGAGGTTTCTTACACCTCAACTGGACTTTTCCTATCACAATCCAAGTATGCCTATGATATTTTAGCACGTGCGGGTCTTCGAGATGCCAATCCGGCTACCACACCTCTTGCTACCACAGACGTGTTCACAACTCAAGGCACTCCTTTTCATGATCCGACCTTCTATCGATCATTGGTGGGTGCCTTACAATACCTCACCATTACCAGACCTGATCTCGCATACGCCGTCAATCAGGCAAGTCAATTTCTACACTCTCCTACAGTTTCACATTATCAACTTGTGAAACGGATACTTCGTTACATAAAGGGTACGGTCTCTTATGGTTTAACCTTTGAGAAGTCTAAGGCCGCTACTCTCGTTGGCTACTCGGATGCCGATTGGGCCAAATGTCTCGAAACTCGCCGCTCGACATATGGATACTCCATTTATATCGGTGACAACCTTGTATCATGGAGCACAAAGAAACAACCCACGGTCTCCCGGTCTAGTTGTGAGTTCGAGTATCGGGCTATGGCGAATACCGCCTCCGAGCTTATTTGGGTCGTAAACCTTCTCAGAGAACTTCATGTTACTCCTGTGGCTACGCCAACGTTACTATGCGACAATCGCAGTGCCGTTTTTCTAAGTAAGAACCCAATATCTCACAAAAGGGCCAAGCACATCGAAATGGATTATCATTTCGTTAGGGAGCTTGTCTCCTTAGGACGCCTCCGCACAAACCACATATCTACCAATCTTCAAGTGGCAGACATCTTCACAAAGAGTCTCTCACGCCCACTCTTCGAACGATTCTGTAACACCCCAAAAACGGGTTTGGTAAATTAAAACCCGATTGATATAAAGAAAAGAGTTTTAATCCCTTATATAACCAAAATGAAACTAGAGGGACCAAAACCGTTAAGTGGGAAACATGAATTTATAAAACAAAAATTAAAACACCACACACACACACAGTGTGTGTGTGTGTGTCGATGATCAGGAAGGAGAAAAAGGGGTTCAAACCCTAGTTCTTCAAAGATCTTCAAATTGAAAGGCAAGATGGAGCTTAAACTCATAACCGAGCATAGATTAATGATCACCTTCACAAGGGGATCGCAAGGTATGTCCTAAAAGTTAGATTGGTGATTAGGCACGAAGTGGGTTATGTTGTAATTCACAAATTTGTACGAAATTGAGCATGAATAGGTGTTAGAATCACGATGTAGAACATGAATTATGTATGATTTAGCCTAAATTGATGTCAATAATGTAAATCAAATGTTTTGGTGAAGATGGTGACATGGGTATATCACCCATGTCCAAATTCTTATTCAAAATTGATGCATTATGATATGTATGACAGATTCTTGATGGAGGAATTGAGAGAAATGTGATATTAATATGTTTAATGTTCATGCATGGATGATTCATGTTGATTAGAAGAAGGAATTTAGTGAATTTTGTATGAGGATAGATGAATATGCATGAATTAGTTGTACATTATGTTTAGAAGGTAGTACACACACCAAGGGTAAGATGAAATTAGAGATAATTGAGTTTAGATCACTAGTAAGTGATTAACAATGTAGTTATGAAGTGGGTTTTGCATAATATGATGAAAATGATGATATGTTATTGTTAATGATGTTTGAAATCACATACGTGTGTAAATGTTTAAAGGAGTTCGGCTAGGATTTGATAGATTAGCGTGTTTTAAGTTCGAATGATAATTTCGATATAAGATCCGTGTGATGGAAGGGTCGTGATGAATGATAACTAAGCTAACTATCTTGCGAATGATATATAATAGTTTGACGCTAGACAAGCTATGTGGAAGCTTGGGAAAGAAGCGGGTCAAACGGGACTAATGCGCACGGGAAGCATATTCGGACGCTAGGTAAGTTAAGCTTACACCCTCCTTATATAATACCTATTCAATGTATAAATTATGAATATGACAAGTTTATATATAAGGTATGATGTTCCGATAAGTATTGATACGGGTCGGAACATGGGTCTATGGCCAGAACTGTGCTTGATGGTTAAAATGGGGTAAAAGGGGTATCATGGTAATTTTGATTACGAGTTAACGAAAGGATTTGTGTCGCTATTAATTAGCAACTTAGTTAATGAAGTATTTAAATGGGTCATAGATTTGACCCGATCCATGTATGTGTGATTAGAGTCATAGTTAAATCCTGGGATTTGGTTAAATATGTGTTGAAGTCCTTCGCCGTAAATGATGGGGCTAAAGTTGACTAAAATGCCCTTGGTGGGTATATCGGGCAAACGACCTTTAAAAGATGTTTAGAAACAAGTTAAGTGATCAAGTGAATAATTAGGATAAGTATGGAAGCGAAAAGTATGTTTTTGAGAATCAAATGCATTGAAATACGCAAATGCCCTTAACGGGTCAAAGTAAGCTTTTGAGAGAAAATGAGTTTAGAGAATGCAAGACGTCCGAGAATTTAATCTTTTATAATAGACGTCATTGATATCATTAGGTTTATAAGAAGTTATGGTCAAACAAACAAGTTATGTGGATAAATGCATGAACGGGTCAAAATATGGTAAAAGGGTAATAAGCCGAAGACTTAAAAGTCATAAATTTTGGTAATCCAAATATTGGATTTTTACTCCATGTGATGGAGAATTTAATTACGGACGCGTAGGAAAAAGAATTGGGTAAAACGGATCAAAAACAAGAAAGTTATGCTCGTTTCCGTAAAACTGAGTTATGCTGGGAATATGCAGCAACAGCTGCGAACTTTCTGATCATATTAGGTGGTGGTGTAGCGCGATGGGGAAGGCCCCAGGCCGTGGCGCTACGCCACGGACTCCAGATTTTAGAAAAATTTATATTTTATTAATATATGCAATGCGAACCCGTCTGGACCGTTTTTAAACGCGTATAAACTAAGAACGACTAATTTATTCCTTGTTTTAGGAAGTGTAGATACGTATGAAGGTATGTATGTATGCATGTATGAATATAAGTTGTATGTATGAATGAAAGTATGTTTGGATGTATGCAAGTAGGTATATATATGAGTGTATGCACGTATGTAGGCATACGTGAATATATGAATGTATGTATGAATGTATGTGTGTAGGTGTGTATGTAGGTAGTATGTATATGTACGCAAGTGAGTATGTACGAATGTATGCACGTATGTAGGTTTGTGTGAAGGCATATAATAGGTATGTACGTATGTAGGCACGTATGTATGTATGTATGTATGTATGTACATATGTATGTAATTGGTTATGTGTGAACGTATGAATATGTATAAGTATGTATGAAAGTAGGTACGCATGCATCCAATGAAATTGAGGATTAACTATATTAATAGTGTGCCTAGTAAATGAAGTGTAACGCAGGAATAGCAAAGAAGTCTCACCGCGGATTGTATGATCAGATGGAAAGCTGGGATGTAAAGAGTTAACGGAACGAAAAGTAAACGTGAATAAATCTTGTATGTTTATAATGCGTACTAATGTTATGAATTTTATGTGGTGAGCGCAGGTAGTACGAGTCACAAGGATCATCAAGGAATAGAGATCGAGGACCGAGTCACAAGACAGATTGTACGGGAAAGTCGGTGTATGTAATATAGAAAACCCATGTTATGTTTTTAATTGTAAATGAGTCGATTTATGACTTCATGTGAAAAAGTTGTGTTAAAATGAAGTTTTAAGTAAGTCAAGGTACTTATAATGAAAAGAAATTTTATGACACGAATTTCCGCTGCGACTTTTGTCTAGTATGTATTAGGGTCTTACAAGTTGGTATCAGAGCCCTGGTTTGAGAGAATCAAGTACGAGAAGGTAGGTACTTGAACTCAAACCTATGTGCTCTTGTGATAAGGAACCCGTACAATCCATGACTCGATCAAGATCTAAAGGTAGAAATGGAATGAAAACGTGTATATATGTATTCATATGAAGAAGCTAACGGTTTGCTATGTGCAAGGTAAGCTTAAAAGTTTGGAGAGGATGATCCGTGAATGCAGTCTAAGATGGATGCTAAGGCAGGAAAGGATGCGAATGGACAGACGGACCCCAGGTACACAATGTTAATATGTATGGTACCGGTGTTAAAAGAAAAAGGAAGAAATTCCCTTGTGAAAGAAATTATTAAACGAAAGACAATGATATGGTTTTGGTGAAGGTTTAGAGATGTGCACGAAACTGAAACCCATCTCTCGGACATAAGGCGATGATTACACGAAGGCACGAAACTAGTATGTGGATTGCGCACCTGGCCAGTACCCAAGAAGCATATGACGTTCGTGAGACCGTGGTAATTATCGCAGGTATGACCGGTAGAACTGGGTAGCAGGTGGACGTGTGGGGGAAACGGGTTGTAAGACTCTCGGGAAATTGAGAGTACTACGTAAGAATGAAAAGTATGATTGATAGGAATGAAGAATGTTGAATCCGTAAGAAAGTACGGATCAACAATATATGAATGAAATGTTTGAATCCGTGAGACTGATTCAAAGAATGAAAGATGTGAATGCAATGTTTGAATCCACAAGACGGATTCAAGGGGTGAAAGGCATGAATGGAATGTTTGAATCAGGAAAACGGATTCAAGAAAATGGAATGTAGAAATGATATGTCTGAATCCGCGAGACGGATTCAACGCATGTAAAGAATGAATGATGTAAATGATATGTTTGAATCCGTGAGGTGGATTCAAAGCATAGAAGGAAGAAAATGTGTGAATGGTATGTTTGGAACCGCTAGACGGATTCAAAACATAGAACTAATGAAAGGTATGGATGTTACATTTGAATCCGCGGGACGGATTTAAAATATAAAAAGGATGAAATTAGTCCACATCAGAATGTGTCGATAGTTTGACAATGGTTGAGTCAAACGAGTCATAATGAATGACGGGCTATGACCCGGACAATAATTTAAGTATGATTGAGAAGGGTAAGTTTTGGCAAGATACCGAAATGATGTAATGAATGTTTTGCAAGTAAGTATGAACGGAAAGAAGTACAAACGTGTGCCTCAATACATGTATGATAATTAAGAAAAGTGCCATTTAACCTTGAAAAGCCAAACTGCGGCAAGTTGGCGAAATGACTAATACAATGCAGGAATTGCGTGTAAGAAATGGAATGTAAGATATGTTATAGTATGTACGTAGGAAATATGTAAAAGAATTATAGGTGACTAATCACCTAGTAGACTCAGTATTTGAATGAGATGTGCTAACTGCTAATTTGTTGATAATGTTAGAACCCTTGATGTGACGAAACCAATCGAATTGGTGAAAGGATGTGTACGGATGGAGGCACATTACATGGATGAATGAGATCTAGCCTGGTACGGCTAGTACTCGTGAAGAATGTGAGCAGATCTGATTTATGGAATCGCTGAAGTATGGAATGAAACTGAGGTAAGTGATACGTGGTTGAAAACCGGTGTTCCTTATGGTTTAAGTTCATGTTTTTATGTGACTTTTAATCACGGATAGCCTACTTTTAATGAGGATTGTGTTTTGCAGGTCTTATAGAGTTTAAGGAGCTATTCGGGAGCTATTTGGAGCACCGGGAGCGAGCGGGATCAACCGGAAACATGTGAAATTAAGAAACGATGAAAAACACCCTAGAGGGGGCGTTGGCGACGCACTATGGGTGTCGGCGATGCGTTGCGTCGCTAAAAAATGGCGTAGACAGCATGAAATTGCGTCAGCAGAAAAATGGAAGATCTAGGCGGCGTCGGCGACGCAGGGGGGCGTCGGCGACGCGGACCCCTGGTCTCTGACGGGTTTTTCTTGTTTGTTGCTTGTTTTGGCGAGTTACAAGTGGAATTTTGACCCAATTCGGGGGGTTACACTTGATGGGAGTTTGAAATCACATCTTGGAGCCAAGAATCACCATCTATCACCTACCATTCCACCAACCATCATACTATCAACCCGAATCAAGAACGATAGCAACATCATCTTCTTGAATCGAACCCCTAGTTCATCATTCCATCAATCCACTCAATCACTCACCATCATCAATCATCCTAAACCCTAACCTTCATCATTCACCATTCTACAAGTTCCAAGATGATCCAATTCAAGTTTTCGTTATCCGTTGATCGTGCCATTTTCACCATGAGCGGCTAATTCCTTGGAGGTTTCACCCCGGTGTAGGTTATTGTAAGTCTAGGGTTTAAACATTGTTCTTGGTTTAAGTTTGTGACAATTTGCTATTTGATTTTGAAGCTTATGACAATTGTCTTGCATTTGTATTGAATTCATAAATTGTCGAGTGAAGATTAAATTTGACTTTATGAAATGTTTATGTGCAATTATGCCTTGTCTAGGTTAGAGTTTACATGTTCTTGGTAACGAAGTGCATTGCGGTCCGTTGTCTATAACGTTGATAGCTTTTGGCACCTAAGCCTCGCGACACTAAATCCGTTAATCATCTTTGCAATTGATTCAAACCTAAAACGTGTAGGAACCCTAGGATTTCAATTACCGAACCGGGTGTGAACCTTGTTTTCCTTATATTGTTTAATCAATCAATTTCATTTCTTGCAACTTGTTAATCATTAGTAGTTAATCCATTCAATTATTTTAGTAATTTTAATTCACATCTTTCAATCAAACAAAAATACAAAAATATATTATAGCAAGCTTCATAAGTGTGACACCTTTTTATAATTCAATCGAATCCATTCGCAAACCACATACTCTTCGTGGTTCGACCCCTTACTATCACTAGCTATTTGTTAAGGGTAATTAGGGTTATAAATATTACTTGTGAAGCAGCATTTATCCTTTCGTTTTGTCAAACCCAAGTAACCCGAACCAATTTTAAACCCAACCCGACTTGTTTTACCTCACCAATTAACCAAATCAAATATCTATTACACCCAAATAACCCGAAAATCCAACCAAACTTCAAATCAAACCCCAAATTAAAACCCTCGATCTCCCCCATCATTCTCTCTTTCATAAATCGTCATTTTTCCCCCATGTCGCTGGATTCACATGAACCCTAATCTTCTCACTTCCATAACTCCCTCAATTCTCAGCCGATTCAAGTGATTCTTGAGTCTAAAGTGTGTAGATTTTCGAGAGCAACAAAACCCCCATCTCAGTTTTTAGTAATTTTTTGCTTATTTGCAAGATATTAGGGCTGCAAATTTCGGGTTTTGAAAGGGTGTGGACCATTTACTTGTTGTTACATCTTTCTACAGCTCTTTTTCTTCTGCATTGCTAAAGGTATGACATTTACTAACTTTTGGGTTTGATTATTGCATGGTATGTGTTTCTTCCGAAATTTTAAGCTTTATTGTCTTAAGAGTAGGTTGTTTATGATACATGTATAATACATTAGCTTGAATGTTGGGTAAAAACATGGATTTGGATGGGATTGAGCATAGAACAAGTGTGGGGATGTGATTATACCCACTTGTTCATATGTATAAGTATGAACATTATGATGAACATCATTAGAAACCTTGTAGAATTATAAGGTAATTGTGAAAGTTTGATTCTTTTTAAATGCTAAAGTTTGCTAGTTGGTAAGTTTAAAAATTGGCTGCTTTACATTTAGATGTTAAACTTAAGTTCATCATTATGGTTTATATTTAGAGTTGAGTGTTTAAAAGGTTTAAAGGGTGCATTGATTGTGTTGTTGATGTTGTTTTGTAGACATGGCTAGCCGTAAACGATCAAAGACAGCTGATGTAGAAGCTTCATCATCAAGTAGTGTCTCAGCTAAATGGCAGCAACGTTGCAATTTGCCAGATATAGAAGACAACCTGTTTAAGCAGAACTGGGATTGGTCTAGATACAATGACACAACGTTTGGGGCCCAATGGGACCAAAACCAAAATAAACAATTGTATCGCTTTACCAACAAACAAACGGAGATCAAGTTATGGCAATACAAAATGTCTAAAGTGGGTTCAGTAGACAAAGTTTGTGCATGTGAAAGAGTGGTGAATGAGGAGGAATTTCGACAGATTGGGATTACACAGAGGTTCGAAAGGTTGGGATGGGAGAGAGTCCTTGATTGGTGCGAGGGTGTAACTCCAAGAGTTTACTTGAAGGCGGTCACAAATTGGTACGCCTCATTACGGTTAGAGAATGAGAATGAGCATCCTAGTCAGTGGCGATTGGTAGGTGATACTGGAAAAGGTTCCATGACGATGAGTTTTGAAACTATGAACCAAATTGCAGATTTTGACTCTTTGGGGGTAGATAATTACTTCTATTATTCAACCAACACATTCTGGTCTAGAGAATTGGTTCAAGCTGATCCAGTCAGTCTACTGGATATTACTCTACCCAATTATACCACTGGTAGATACGACCGAAACCATCTGTCCTGTGAAGGAAAAATTTTGCAGAATATCTCCTTAGAAAACATCATGGTTAGATTGGGAGATCGTGGGAAGCTGCGAATGTGGGACCTCCGCATATTACATGCACTACTTGTCGGGACACCTAAATTGTCATGGCGTCATATAACCATGATGAACATTTGGGACACGAGGAATCAGTACAGGAGAAAGATGATTCCCTGTGTTCGCTTGATCAGTGCTATGATTTTTCAGCAAAACCGTTTGAAAGATAACTCACTATGGATACTCAAGGGTATTGATACGATCGATTTTGCCCAGCTAAGATCAGGCGTAAACATATATGTGGAGGTACTGAATAAGAAGGCTAAGGTGGTGGATCGAAAGACTGGTTTTCAGTTTGAGTTTGTGCAGAGGAATGAGGATGAGGAAATGGGAGAAGGTGATGGAGGAGATGACAAAGAAGAAGAGGCAGACGAGGAAGAAGATAGGGGGCGAAGGCCCCCTAGGCAAAGGTATGCGAGGCGACATAATGAATCGTCACACACGGTGGCGCAGTTCATCAACAATTGACGAAGAGCAGCCTACTCTAGCTACCCTCTTGGGACACAGGATACATATGATAATGTTTCCGCGGTTATGGGGGAAAACCGTGAGCTTCATGAGGAGAGACATCAATGGGAGCATGATTTCTTCACCCAACAACACAATCAGTGGAATGCCGAAGCCGCCCACCGGGCAAGGGTGGAAAAACACATGGAAGAGTTGCAGATACAACAAGCGCTCCAAAGATCCCAAATGGAGCGATTGATACAAATGCAGGAGGAAGAGACGGCCCGAAGAAGGGCATGGGAGGAAAGGGAAGAAAAACAACGAAATGAGATGTTTGAGGCCCTCATTGGTCGCCCATACTAGCCAAACCCGCCAGTGAACCCTAATGAGAAATATCAGCGGTAGAGGCAAGGTATGTTTGTGTTGTTGTTGTTGTATATTATTTTGTTTTCGTTATTTTTATTTCGTATTATTTATTTTCGCCTAGTTAAATGAACGTTGTGGGTGTGTTCCCTATATAACCCTCACGAGACCTCTCGTCCTCCCAAGCTATTGGGGGGTTTAAAAGGGCTTGTTGCATAAGCTAAATGCAACCGTGATTCCTACGAAAGTGAGTTAGGTTTGTTGTTGTAAATTATTTTTCACATAAATCAAAGTAAAATAAGGTATAACTTGGTAATAATTTCATAAAAGTGGTAGAACTAGGTAACTAACAAATTTTTATGGTTGTGAGAAGCACGCTTCTACACAAGGGTTAAGATTTGTAGGTACATTGGGTTCGTAGGACAACCACTTTCATGAAGAGAAGAGGAGCACATGAGGAATGAGTTCAGAAATCAGGTGCATACGTTTCTTTTTACTTTTGATCTTTAGATTAGCAAATAAGTGGAATGTATTTTGTATATTTTTTTTTCAGGGTGAAATTTAGGGGGAATTAGCCGTGTCACATCCCTTGTGCGTTTAATACTCTAGTTCTTACACATTGAGGACAATGTTTACCTCAAGTGTGGGGATGGGGGAGTAGTAAAAATTTTAGATTTTGACCCGTTCATTTAAATACTACACATTGAGGACAATGTTCACCTCAAGTGTGGGGATGGGGGAAAATTTCGAATTTTTTTCAAAAAAATGTCTTGTTTCAAAAGCGGTCTTAAAGCACAAGTAACTAAGTCAACGAGGGATGTCACAACCCATTTGGTCTTTTGTCATGGTAAAGTTCAAATTAATAGCATGACGGGTATTTAACGGGTGGTTATTTGGGAATAATCCGCCTAAGAAACTAGTCTTTTATGCATATCACATACCATACCCTTTTAGATATGTGAGGTTTTGAGCCACTTTTATATCATAGATTACATACCTATGTTTCTTTGTTTGAGTGGACCATTAGTCATATATTGTAGAACTTGCAACTTTTGATACGTTTGAGACTATAGACCAAATACAAGCACGAGAATGATTAAGGCATTAGGTAAACCTTTTCTCTTAAAACCATTTATCTATCCTTACCCAAACAAATCCCTTAGTCGCCCATTTTGAGCCTAATCCCTTTGTTTGATCACCCTATAGCCCATAACCTTAAACCTTTTTTCTTTTAATCCCGTGTGATGGAAATTCGATTATAGGAGTCGTATTTGTATAGTTGTTCTTGATTGGTTGCATATATGAAAAAAAAATCAGAAAATATTACGAAAAAGAATTGAAAATCGTTGAAGAAGAAAAACACAAAAAGAAGTGTTAGTATTTGTTGAATAAAAGGCGAAAAGTTGTTGCCTCATAATTGGTGTTTATAGTTAGTATTGTTTAGAGTAGTCTTTTGTAATAAAAATCGAATTTCCATCACCTTAGCCACTTGAAAATATCCTAATTCCTACCCTTATCCTAGCCCCGTTACAACCTTCATAAAGACCTTATGACTTGTGCTTAGTGTTTGTGATCAATGGTGGAGAATGATTGAGTTGCAAGCTTATGCGGGTATGTGTTCTAATCGATTTTGAGTGAATATTCTTTGTAGTGCTAATACATTATAAATATTAGCCAATTTACAAGCCGAGTGGAGAGAACATTGTGAGGGATGTGCATAAATTGTTGGTTTCACGGGCGGGTTAATCTTGGGTAACCATTTGTGTATATGAAATCACATTACCATTAAATATATTGAAAATTGTAAAGAGTTTGAACTTTAGCATGACATTGGACCTTAACCTTCGTCTCGGGAATGGGGAGTGTATTCGTTGTTCGACCCACGTGAAAGTGAAAAACAGATTTGCTTGAGGGCAAGCAAAAGACAAGTGTGGGGATGTGATACGTGGTCGAAAACCGGTGTTCGTTATGGTTTAAGTTCATGTTTTTATGTGACTTTTAATCACGGATAGCCTACTTTTAATGAGGATTGTGTTTTGCAGCTCTTATAGAGTTTAAGGAGCTATTCGGGAGCTATTTGGAGTACCGGGAGCGAGCGGGATCAACCGGAAACATGTGAAATTAAGAAACGATGAAAAACACCCTAGAGGGGGCGTTGGCGACGCACTATGGGCGTCGGCGATGCGTTGCGTCGCTAAAAAATGGCGTAGACAGCATGAAATTGCGTCAGCAGAAAAATGGAAGATCTAGGCGGCGTCGGCGACGCAGGGGGGCGTCGGCGACGCGGACCCCTGCTCTCTGACGGGTTTTTCTTGTTTGTTGCTTGTTTTGGCGAGTTACAAGTGGAATTTTGACCCAATTCGGGGGGTTACACTTGATGGGAGTTTGAAATCACATCTTGGAGCCAAGAATCACCATCTATCACCTACCATTCCACCAACCATCATACTATCAACCCGAATCAAGAACGATAGCAACATCATCTTCTTGAATCGAAACCCTAGTTCATCATTCCATCAATCCACTCAATCACTCACCATCATCAATCATCCTAAACCCTAACCTTCATCATTCACCATTCTACAAGTTCCAAGATGATCCAATTCAAGTTTTCGTCATCCGTTGATCGTGCCATTTTCACCATGAGCGGCTAATTCCTTGGAGGTTTCACCCCGGTGTAGGTTATTGTAAGTCTAGGGTTTAAACATTGTTCTTGGTTTGAGTTTGTGACAATTTGCTATTTGATTTTGAAGCTTATGACAATTGTCTTGCATTTGTATTGAATTCATAAATTGTCGAGTGAAGATTAAATTTGACTTTATGAAATGTTTTTGTGCAATTATGCCTTGTCTAGGTTAGAGTTTACATGTTCTTGGTAACGAAGTGCATTGCGGTCCGTTGTCTATAACGTTGATAGCTTTTGGCACCTAAGCCTCGCGACACTAAATCCGTTAATCATCTTTGCAATTGATTCAAACCTAAAACGTGTAGGAACCCTAGGATTTCAATTACCGAACCGGGTGTGAACCTTGTTTTCCTTATATTGTTTAATCAATCAATTTCATTTCTTGCAACTTGTTAATCATTAGTAGTTAATCCATTCAATCATTTTAGTAATTTTAGTTCACATCTTTCAATCAAACAAAAATACAAAAATATATTATAGCTAGCTTCATAAGTGTGACACCTTTTTATAATTCAATCGAATCCATTCGCAAACCACATACTCTTCGTGGTTCGACCCCTTACTATCACTAGCTATTTGTTAAGGGTAATTAGGGTTATAAATATTATCTTTGACCGGAGCGCGACACTCCGATCAGTAAGTAAAATGTTTTAATTTATGACGAATAAGTATGAATTAGTAAATTTTAAATGCCCTACAAAAAATGTGTGGTGGAATGAGTAGGCTATGGTATAGAATGTTTGATTCCTAATAGTTGACATAAGAAGAAAACTATGTCATTAAGAAGTGAGTCTCAAAGGTTTTGAGTAGAAATTTCGAGAATTGGTTAAACTCTCGTATAATGAATCTGCATGACTCGTGGGCTTATGTAAAACAAGTAATGCACGAAATGAGAGGAAATGTAAAATGAGTAAGGTAAGCTGAAGGTAACGTAAGAGTATGTATGGTACAATAACTATAGAAAATGAAGAATGATGTTAACTTAAGAGTTAAGCACGAATGCATAACTATGAAATAGTAGCTTCGTTACGATAACGAAACAAAATTAAATGTTATAAGATATATGTATAGAACGTAATTTTAAGAGATGAGATGAAGGTATTAGACCCGTTATAAACGGATCATATGAATGTAAGTATTATTACAAATTCGAATAAATATGAATACTAACCTGTTACAAACGGGTCAAGGAAATAAGAATGTTATGTAAAAACAAAGTATGAAAAGTATGGACTTGTTAGAAAGAAGTCAATTATATGAATAGTTATGAGTCGAGAATTGGTAGTTACTTAATAATATGATATACCTACCAAAGTTAAACATAGAGGTGTAGGTATAGATTACGAATTGAGATTATATAGTCGGCGAAGATAATATGAATGTTGAAATAAACATAAAGGAATGATATTAATAGGATGTTGGAATTGTTTCTAGCAAACAAAATGGTATATTGTGCGTGATATACGAGTATTGGAATGATGAATAAACTGGTAGCTATGGAGTGCGTTAGAAGCTAGCGTAAGCTAGAGAAAGCGACGCTAATAAGAACTCTGGACGGGTCCTTGAAGATAGAAGGACGTCATTAGATGGGCTCATTGTCGTGTTGATGGAGCGGAAGAGAAAGGTAACTAGTGTTTAATGGGAACAAGAAAGGTTTCGGGGATGAAACCTCATTTAAGAGGGGGTAGACTTGTAACACCCCAAAAACGGGTTTGGTAAATTAAAACCCGGTTGATATAAAGAAAAGAGTTTTAATCCCTTATATAACCAAAATGAAACTAGAGGGACCAAAACCGTTAAGTGGGAAACATGAATTTATAAAACTAAAATTAAAACACCACACACACACATAGTGTGTGTGTGTCGATGATCAGGAAGGAGAAAAAGGGGTTCAAACCCTAGTTCTTCAAAGATCTTCAAATTGAAAGGCAAGAAGGAGCTTAAACTCATAACCGAGCATAGATTAATGATCACCTTCACAAGGGGATCGCAAGGTATGTCCTAAAAGTTAGATTGGTGATTAGGCACGAAGTGGGTTATGTTGTAATTCACAAATTTGTACGAAATTGAGCATGAAGAGGTGTTAGAATCGCGATGTAGAACATGAATTATGTATGATTTAGCCTAAATTGATGTCAATAATGTAAATCAAATGTTTTGGTGAAGATGGTGACATGGGTATATCACCCATGTCCAAATTCTTATTCAAAATTGATGCATTATGATATGTATGACGGATTCTTGATGGAGGAATTGAGAGAAATGTGATATTAATATGTTTGATGTTCATGCATGGATGATTCATGTTAATAAGAAGGAATTTGGTGAATTATGTATGAGGATAGATGAATATGCATGAATTAGTTGTACATTATGTTTAGAAGGTAGTATACACACCAAGGGTAAGAAGAAATTAGAGATAATTGAGTTTAGATCACTAGTAAGTGATTAACAATGTAGTTATGAAGTGGGTTTTGTATAATATGATGAAAATGATGATATGTTATTGTTAATGATGTTTGAAATCACATACGTGTGTAAATGTTTAAAGGAGTTCAGCTAGGATTTGATAGATTAGCGTGTTTTAAGTTCGAATGATAATTTCGATATAAGATCCGTGTGATGGAAGGGTCGTGATGAATGATAACTAAGCTAACTATCTTGTGAATGATATATAATAGTTTGACGCTAGACAGTCTATGTGGAAGCTTGGGAAAGAAGCGGGTCAAACGGGACTAATGCGCACGGGAAGCATATTCGGACGCTAGGTAAGTTAAGCTTACACCCTCCTTATATAATACCTATTCAATGTATAAATTATGAATATGACAAGTTTATATATAAGGTATGATGTTCCGATAAGTATTGATACGGGTCGGAACATGGGTTTATGGCCAGAACTGTGCTTGATGGTTAAAATGGGGTAAAAGGGGTATAATGGTAATTTTGATTACGAGTTAACGAAAGGATTTGCGTTGCTATTAATTAGCAACTTATTTAATGAAGTATTTAAACGGGTCATAGCTTTGACCCGAGCCATGTATGTGTGATTAGAGTCATAGTTAAATCCTGGGATTTGGTTAAATATGTGTTGAAGTCCTTCGTCGTAAATGATGGGGCTGAAGTTGACTAAAATGCCCTTGGTGGGTATATCGGGCAAACGACCTTTAAAAGATGTTTAGAAACAAGTTAAATGATCAAGTGAATAATTAGGATAAGTATGGAAGCGAAAAGTATGTTTTTGAGAATCAAATGCATTGAAATACGCAAATGCCCTTAATGGGTCAAAGTAAGCTTTTGAGCGAAAATGAGTTTAGAGAATGCAAGACATCCAAGAATTTAATATTTTATGATAGACGTCATTGATATCATTAGGTTTATAAGAAGTTATGGTCAAACAAACAAGTTATGTGGATAAATGCATGAACGGGTCAAAATATGATAAAAGGGTAATAAGCCGATGGCTTAAAAGTCATAAATTTTGGTAGTCCAAATATTGGATTTTTACTCCATGTGATGGAGAATTTAATTACGGACACGTAGGAAAAAGAATCGGGTAAAACGGATCAAAAACAAGAAAGTTATGCTCTTTTCCGTATAACTGAGTTATGCTGGGAATATGCAGCAACAGCTGCGAACTTTCTGATCATATTAGGTGGTGGCGTAGCGCGACGGGGAAGGCCCCAGGCCGTGGCGCTACGCCACGGACTCCAGATTTTAGAAAAATTTATATTTTATTAATATATGCAATGCGAACCCGTCTGGACCGTTTTTAAACGCGTATAAACTAAGAACGACTAATTTATTCCTTGTTTTAGGAAGTGTAGATACGTATGAAGGTATGTATGTATGCATGTATGAATATAAGTTGTATGTATGAATGAAAGTATGTTTGGATGTATGCAAGTAGGTATATATATGAGTGTATGCACGTATGTAGGCATACGTGAAGATATGAATGTATGTATAAATGTATGTGTGTAGGTGTGTATGTAGGTAGTATGTATATGTACGCAAGTGAGTATGTACGAATGTATGCACGTATGTAGGTTTGTGTGAAGGCATATAATAGGTATGTACGTATGTAGGCACGTATGTATGTATGTATGTACGTATGTATGTAATTGGTTATGTGTGAACGTATGAATATGTATAAGTATGTATGAAAGTAGGTACGCATGTATTCAATGAAATTGAGGATTAACGATATTAATAGTGTGCCTAGTAAATGAAGTGTAACGCAGGAATAGCAAAGAAGTCTCACCGCGGATTGTATGATCAGATGGAAAGCTGGGGTGTAAAGAGTTAACGGAACGAAAAGTAAACGTGAATAAATCTTGTATGTTTATAATGCGTACTAATGTTATGAATTTTTTATGTGGTGAGCGCAGGTAGTACGAGTCACAAGGATCATCAAGGAATAGAGATCGAGGACCGAGTCACAAGACAGATTGTACGGGAAAGTTGGTGTATGTAATATAGAAAACCCATGTTATGTTTTTAATTGTAAATGAGTCGATTTATGACTTCATGTGAAAAAGTTGTGTTAAAATGAAGTTTTAAGTAAATCAAGGTACTTATAATGAAAAGAAATTTTATGACACGAATTTCCGTTGCGACTTTTGTCTAGTACGTATTAGGGTCTTACAGATTCCGACACTATCTTCGTGTGGGCTCGCCACCTATCGGATTGACGGGGGGTATAAGGAAATGATTTTCATGAATTATTTTGTATTAAAACATTTTATAGTGTTTCCTATTTTGTCCGTATGCTAGTTAGGAAACCTGTGTATTTATATGTCCATATTCATCTATTTGTAAATCAATTTCTTATTATAAACAATACAGAGAACGTTGGCTTTGACAAAATGTCTCTTTAAGAGCTAAACAAACAGCCCCTAGATCCACCATCAAGACTAAGCGGTACGTTTATAAATACATAGTGTAACAAAATGTGACCAAAATAGTCCCAGCATAGATATTTTCTAACCATGCTATTTTTAGAAACCCTAAAAACAAAAAAGATAAAATAGCTGGAGTTCAAAACTACACTTGTCACATTTCATTTTTACGTGCAAAAAATCATCTGATACATCTCCCCATCATCACCGATCACCTCTTCTATAAATTAAATCACCCACCCACACACACATCAACCAAGTGAAACAAATAACAACCAAACATGAAAGGAACATCAATGGGTGTAGCCATTTTAGCAATGATAGTCATGGCTCAACTCATGGTGCACCCAAGTGTAGCCATTACTTGCAATGATGTTACCGGCAATCTCACACCGTGCCTACCCTACCTTAGATCAGGTGGTAAACCGACTCCGGCTTGTTGTGCTGGAGCCAAGAAACTTCTAGGTGCCACCCGGACCCAAGCGGATAGGCGAGCCGCTTGCAGGTGTGCGAAAACCGCGGCTCCACAGCTTAAGGTCCGGCCGGATATGGCCAGTAGCCTTCCCGGAAAGTGTGGTATCTCCACCAGCATTCCGATCAATCCCAACGTCAACTGTAACACGTGAGTAGCTAGCTAGATTCAAATACTTAAATTTGTGAAATATTTATCTTAATTTTTCCATGACTATATATAAATGTTTAATTTATGATGCAGCATTCCTTGAGGTGGCAGGATGATCGTTGCCGGAAAGTAATAAGCAATGATAGTAGAAGCGACGGCGTGGTGGTGTATCGCCGGCGGAATAAATAACTGTGTCGTTTCTTATATTTAATTACATGTTATATATATAGATTATGGTATGGTATGGTATTATTGTATGTAGTATGGAGTTGGAATGTTACATATATATATAATATTAAATAATAATAAATTATGCCTTTAAGTTTTTTCTGGCATCGTTGGTTTATATTTACTTGATTCAATCTGCTGATAATATCACCAACGGCGGGGGTTGTTTCCGAAGATTACATGCGAATATTACTGCCGGAAAATTAAAAAGTTCCTACAACTTTGTTAAAAGGGAGCTCATTGTAATAAAAATAAAAAAAAAGAATAAAAAGAGGAACTTAAAAAGGTAAATCCTTGGCATGAAAGAACGGAAAATTACCGAATTGTCATTTGAACAAATAAAATTTACAAAAAATACCCATGGCTTTATAGCCTAATGGTATTTTAGGGGTGGGATAAAACTTTGGACTAATAGGTCCTGGGTTCGATTTCTACATAGGAGGTTTTCCCATATTTATTGGGTTTCCTCCTGAATTGGTGTATAAGCATTATGCCTAATGGAGATGGATATGATCGGGTGGTTCCGCTGGTGGCACGATGATACTCCAAGGGTCCGTCAGTGATTCAAATTTGCCGTTCAAAAAAAAATTTACAAAAATGTCATCTTCTGGAGAGGGCCTTCAAACATGCCTTGCGTCTGTCGCTCATTATTATCGCTACACGTGTCCAGAATCTGAATCTGGGATGAGTCAGCGGCCAAAATGGTGGCTGATGCGTCGGTCTTATGGCTTTTTAACTTTATTTATTTTAGATACCATATTATTCTGTCAAGTCTATAAATACGCGGCCTTGTTGTCTGGTTCTTTTAAAAACGGTTTTTCAATGGTGTATTTTCACATGATAGGAAGAACTTATATTTTAATGATAGGAAAAAACTAAATTGTTTTGTTTCAACATAACGTTTTTCTAAGCTTTTAAATTGCAGGTACTTATTATCGACACTGGTTTTCGATTTTCACTCTAGGAGGTTTGGTTCATCATATGAATATAAGGAACTTGGAGATGACAACGCGTTGATTATTTAATGAACTCGGGGATGACAACGTGTTAATTATATAAGGAACGTGGAGAAGATACCGTGTGATTCGACGTATTTGTTCGATTTTTGTTATATATTGTATTTTGAAAATATATTATCCAATATAATTCGTATGCTTAAGAAATTGATCGTTTTCTAGTATTTTTTTTTTATTAAGTTAAATGCTGACACAACACTATAAATACAAGTAAAGGCAAGTACGAAACTATCACATTTGCATTCCTGTCTAAAATCATAAGTTATGGGTGGTGGTGAAGTCGGACCTTCAAACCTTAGACGATCCTCGCGTCGACGTTCTACACCTGCTCCACGTGCAGTTACTCGTTCTTATGCAGTTAACAGCCCTTCCTCAGCTGCATTACTAGTTAACAACCTGCCACCGGCTGCGTTACCCGTTATACCCCAGAACCCTCGACCGGTTACAGCCTACGAAGCACCGGTAGCAAGAGCAGGTCGCTCACCTCGTTAAATCCTCGTCTTTTTAACCATGCACCTACAAATGAGTCTGTCTGAGCACTTCGTTGGATGCATCACTTAAGCACATGGGAAGTTTCAGCCATAAAACAAGAGAGACGCAAGCCACACAACTTGGGATACCTAGACGCAAGCCACGTAGGAGGCGTCATAGGCGACACATCAGATTTGTCGGACACTTGCTAGATCCAGGTAACGGACACAATAACTGACATGATCGACGCAAGCCCTGTGTGAAGCCCCTCTCTACCGACGCATGAAGGTGACATTTTTGTAAATCAAGTTGGTCAACTGACATTTTTGTAATTTTCCCTAAAAGAACACCTTTGTACGGTCTGTGTATGGATTGGACGTAACCGTAGTTTCCCCTTTTAACTTTATCTAATTCCCGAACTAGGTATCGTCTGATGATAAACGAAGATCAACCGTGGTACTTCTTTGCATTTTTGGGCAAGCCGTCTTTTGAACTGATACACCCTACCTGTAACACCCTTCTAATTATTACTTGAATTTAATAAAAAAATTCATAGAATTTATATAAAATGTGTCTAAATTAAAGGATAGTTACCAAAACAAGGTTCCGAGTAATCAAAACTAGTCAACCAACGACTAGTTAAAACATTCATGACCTGATTTGCAAGTTATTTACATTCAAAAGAAATAGAAACATTGTTTAACAAAGTTATGAAATAGCGGAAGCTTCAAAAGTTGTGTTCGGTTCTTCAAAATCTTGCTTGATCGCCATCCGTACACTTGCAATACCTAGAAACTGAAATGTTTTTAACAAAAACTAATATTAGAGTTCTTAGAAATAATACATAATCGAAACTACGCTCAAAAATGGGTTCGATTAACAAGGATATGCAAAATTTAACATAAATGTCAAGGCTCTACCGTAACTTACCGTAGCCACCGTAAGTTACGGTAGAAGCTGGATCACTTGTGTCTGCCGTAAGGCAGCATAGAACTGCCGTAAAGTTTTATTTTCTACCGTAAGTTACGGTGGAGACCGTAACTTACGGTAGGTGCTGTAACTTTGTTGTTTGACCCATTTAATCATTTTACCCAAACTTCCATGAACGGGATATCTCTTCTAATCGAGAAGATCCCAATCATGGGTTCTTTATTTTCAACACCCACGCTCTCATCATCGGTTTGCGTGTTTAGTATTTCGCTACCCGTCACTCGGGCTCAAAATCTACAATAGCCACTCATTATTTGATTATTCGACCCGTTTGGCTCATCTACGGAATCCTCCATTATGATGACTACCAACGAAACCTAACCAATTCTTGACCTATTATTCAATATAGCGAACATTATCGCTTAAAAATAAACACAACTTCTATTCTACATTTCGACTACACATATGCTAATTACCAAAATTCACCCAATGTAACGAATCGAGTTACATACTTGCATAATTCATCAACATTGGTATCTAACCATAATCACGCATCCCCGTGCTTGTCATTCTTAACGTTTCACATCCATTCCATGGATTACGTTTTTATAACTCAATCATAATGAGTGACGTTTTAGTCACTTCAACACTTACAAATTCCACCATTGTTTGACCCGTTTGGTTGTTTAATGGGAACCACCATTTTACAACATACCAAACTTGTTCTAACCAACATTTAACCCATTTACTCGTCTAGTGTTTTTCGTCACTTCGACTAGACATCCAAATTTATACACTATTCTAAATTCAAGTCTACTAGTAAAAATAAATAATAAACACAACGTAACGAGACCGTGCTTACGTACCTTCCAAGCGTTCCCTTCAAACGCGTATCGCCATTAGCTTTTCCGCTTGACGTTCCGATTTCCTTGCCTATAGAGTTCAACCATAGGTGTTTAGAACTCTCTTATAGTATATAACGCATAATTTACCACACTAATCAAATATGCGTTTTTTAGTCCAAATTCTCTACATTTATCTTCTCTTAGGCATTATATCAAACACCAAATGAGCATGATTTCATACAATTCAAAAATCAAGTTCTTGACTAACTATTTAACCAAGATTTAAACATCATTTCACATGTTCATGACAAATTTTCATATCAATAAATCTGGATTTGCTTCACAGAGCTTAAATACACTAAGTTAACAAAGACAATCCTAGTGTTCAACATAATTCTACAAAACCCACTTATCACCTTCAATGGTGATTATGAATTTCACAAGAAATAGGCGAAATTTCAACAAGTAGTTGACTAGGGTTCATCCCTAGACACTATTTCATTCCAAACAACTAACATGCAACATCAACTCTGAATTTCATGAATTCACTCAGAAATTTAGATGAAGGTTTTCCATGGAAATTACATACCTTATGATCCTCTTTCAGAGGAGATCACTATTATATGCTTGGATTGCGATTTGGAACGAAATTTGGCCTTCAATTTAGTCAATTCTTGATAACTAGGGTTTGAGCTTGGGGAGCCTCTCCTGGCTCTGTGTTTGTGCGCCACCAGAACACACCAAGTGTGTGTTTTGGTGTGTTAATTTTTTTTATTAAAACTAATTAGCACATGTTCCACTTTGGTCCCTTATCTTTACTTGAATTACCCTAAGGGTTTTTATCCAAGTTCCTTTGTAACAACTACACTTATGACTAACTAGGTTATTTATTCCTAGTTAGTTTGTTTTTGTTTACTTTATACTTTATGATTTTAAATATAAAGTTTTATATTTTCGGGGTGTTACAAGTCTACCCCCCTTAAAGAGGTTTCCTCCCCGAAACCTTCATTAAGTAGTTCTTTGGTTTGGACCGAACTAACTTAGTTTTGTTTTTCAGACCTTATTTCTTTTAGTCAAAAGTTATCATTTGCCTCAACGCATGCCTTTTCCACATGTAAGTCCTCATGGACTTTAACTTGTGTCTTGTGTTTTTTTTTTTTATCTTATCGCCTATTTGTCCCAATCGTCAATTGATCACTCAATAGTATGAGTTTGCCCACAGGTTTACTTTATACTAACTCTATATTGACAAGGGTTTTGTATAAATCCCAACACTAATTTGACTCCATACGGACCCATCGGCTAGACTGATTAGTCACCATCACTTCATGTCCCATAGATTTCGGGTCTATTCCTCTTTGCCATAATCGAACTTAGGTAAGTTTACGATCTTCAATCCCATAACTCATGCTACAACATGACTATATTCTGTATCACTTTTCTTAACCGTGATCGTATCACGTCGTGTTTAAGTTTAGATAATCTTTTTGTTATCAATATCTTCTTTCTAATGTATCGTCTTACACCCATCGGTGTTAAGACCTATGTCTTAAATTATTAACCGTTTTCTAATTTGTCTCATAACACTCATTTTCGTTAAACGTTGTTCCTTACTAAAACTGAATTTCTGTTTAACGTTTATCTCTTTTAACTTATGTCAATTGCCCATATCCGGGAATTGACGACAAGAATTTATTCTTATCCGCTATTATATTACGCGGGGAGTCGTATCCAGTCCTCTTACTATATCCCGAGTGACCCGAAGGTTCTTTTGCTTAGCCTCGTAGGTTATTTCTTTAGGCTTTCATCCCTTTTGGTTCATTTCTTTCTATTGTTGACGCTAGATTTATTTAGTCCTTTAAACATTTACTTTGTTTATAATTCCAAAGGTTATGACGATCCCATAGATCATCTTTACTTGTGAAGTTTTCATATACTTAGAAATACATTCATGGTATCATGGCATCCCTTTCGAGCCTAAAATTCATTTATCTTCGATTTTTTTTATTGATTCGACCGTAGTCCAAGGCTACGCCCGCTTTCTTTCGGATCATCCTTCCGACTCTATGGCTTCTTATGTCACTTTCGTGTCGATTTATTTCACTCATACCGTTGTTTGATTTACGCCCCTATTCCTTGCAACCCGTTACCCGGGTTCTTTATCTTAATGTTTTTAACACTCCGATTTTATTGGTTTGCATTTTCCTTTCCATACTCTTTTACGACCTATCACACAGATTCAGTAATATTTCGCACTTCCATTATTCGTTTTGCGCTTACTTGAAATATTAGGTATTATACTTTATTCAGCACGTCCGGCATTGCAATAGTTGAATATAACTATCAAAATTTCTGTTTTGCGAAATTTCATCGTCTTTTAGTCATAGCTCTTAGTCCGAGTCTTTTGACTTTTAATATGCGTCACCGTCTCTTGGTTTACGCATATATTCGTAGTCCTACCCATCTATCGGTTATTTTACCGAAGTCATTATTAGAGTCATCATTCCGACATGCATTAAGATTTCGTTTTGATTTATTCGGTGGTATTAGCGTAACCCGTCGCCTTTATTTCACCAATTCCTTAATTCTTCCATTTATTTTGTTTGACTTGTTCTGATGAACTTTATTACTTATAATAGTCAAACTTTATCCTTGTGCCTTAACATTCTTGTTTTTTAGTTTATAATTTTAATTACCTTGATTCTTATCCTTTCCCTTGGGCTCATTACCTTAATGTAATACGCTCCCGTTATCCGGCTTCATTTTACCTTTATTATCACGCATTTTACTTATTTGATCCGAACACCGCCTTTCTTTTGTTAGCGACCCTTAGGTCTTATTTCTTTTGCTAATGTCCCGAAGGCCCATTTCTCAAGTCTTATTTGGTAAAACTACTACTATTGTTATTCGGCTTTTGGGGTTTACCCGTCCTTATTCTAATACTTTCATAACGTTTATTTTACTAATCTTTTATATAATCACATCCATCGCTGTGATCATCCTTCCTCATAAAGGTTTGATTAATAATGTGTCATTTGGATGGTTACCCATACCCAAGTTTCCAAATCTGCATTTATTGATACTTTGTTATTCATAGTAGCGAATAACACGTATCATCCATTTGGTTTCTTTCTCGAGGATATGTTTGGTCCGAGTCGTAATTTCTCATCTTTAACCTTAATCCTATTGTAACTATAACAAAATCAATTCGTTTCGTTTTATTATTCCATATCATTGTATGAAATTTATCCACATCGTTTATTTATATAACAAAGTTTCCGCATATTTTATTTGGTTTGGCCAAGTCTATAACCTTGTCCTTGTCGTCTATTTTTATTGCAAATTTCCGGGTTCGGGTGTTATTACACTCTTTCCCAATACGTCAGTTATTCACTTTATTAAGTTCCCAGGTTCGAGTGTACGCGCACTCCTTCCCACGACTATATTGACCGTGATTACTTTTGCCTTGGTTTCACATGCTTACCATTGTTTATTTTCTTATGCATATACATTTCTTTCACATAATTCGCCCGTTTCACTACTCATGTATGCCCCTATGCAACTATTGTTCACACTAGTATTGAATAAAATTTATAGTGAAATTAAATTTGTAATAAGTATACCTGGAACAACATCAGATTCAGCTTTAGCCTCCGCGGCTATCGTGTGGGAAGACCTTGTCTTCTCTTTCGGGGTATCAGGCTTTAATTTCTTTACGGGTCTTGGGTCCATATCCGACTCACTTCCGTCATCTTTTTCTTGTGAGAGACTATCTTTTAATTCAGTCATCATATCCTCTACTGCTAGCAAAATTGTGGTTTGTAGTCTCTCGGCGAACTGCGGTAGACTGGCTTCTATTGCCTTTCCTACTTCCTCAGAAATTTTAGCTTCCATCTCTTCAGTTAATTGAGATGCTAATTCGCTCTCGGTTACACCGGACATTTCTTTCATTTGTTCGGTGACCTTCGGCACCGTATCATTATCGTTGCCTTCATCAGTCATCTTGAATCTTTATGTTTATATTAATTGTTAAACATTTCATTTTGTATCATTTGCATCTTTCGCTTTGGTTTAGCCAAGTTCACTACTTGCTTTAACCGTTCACTTTTGGTGCACTTTCCGGGTTTGAGTGAGTTAACACATTTTTCCCATGCACATTAATTCACATCTCATTTCTTACATAAGATAAAATCTACTAAAATAATAAATTAATTCTTACCGGACGATTGATCAAGCTTGAACCGAACACTTTGTTGACAACATTAAGCTCTGATACCAACTTGTAACACCCTTCTAATTATTACTTGAATTTAATAAAAAAATTCATAGAATTTATATAAAATGTGTCTAAATTAAAGGATAGTTACCAAAACAAGGTTCCGAGTAATCAAAACTAGTCAACCAACGACTAGTTAAAACATTCATGACCGGATTTGCAAGTTATTTACATTCAAAAGAAATAGAAACATTGTTTAACAAAGTTATGAAATAGCGGAAGCTTCAAAAGTTGTGTTCGGTTCTTCAAAAACTTGCTTGATCGCCATCCGTACACTTGCAATACCTAGAAACTGAAATGTTTTTAACAAAAACTAATATTAGAGTTCTTAGAAATAATACATAATCGAAACTACGCTCAAAAACGGGTTTGATTAACAAGGATATGCAAAATTTAACATAAATGTCAAGGCTCTACCGTAACTTACGGTAGCCACCGTAAGTTACGGTAGAAGCTGGATCACTTGTGTCTGCCGTAAGGCAGCATAGAACTGCCGTAAAGTTTTATTTTCTACCGTAAGTTACGATGGAGACCGTAACTTACGGTAGGTGCTGTAACTTTGTTGTTTGACCCATTTAATCATTTTACCCAAACTTCCATGAACGGGATATCTCTTCTAATCGAGAAGATCCCAATCATGGGTTCTTTATTTTCAACACCCACGCTCTCATCATTGGTTTGCGTGTTTAGTATTTCGCTACCCGTCACTCGGGCTCAAAATCTACAATAGCCACTCATTATTTGATTATTCGACCCGTTTGGCTCATCTACGGAATCCTCCATTATGATGACTACCAACGAAACCTAACCAATTCTTGACCTATTATTCAATATAGCGAACATTATCGCTTAAAAATAAACACAACTTCTATTCTACATTTCGACTACACATATGCTAATTACCAAAATTCACCCAATGTAACGAATCGAGTTACATACTTGCATAATTCATCAACATTGGTATCTAACCATAATTACGCATCCCCGGGCTTGTCATTCTTAACGTTTCACATCCATTCCATGGATTACGTTTTTATAACTCAATCATAATGAGTGACGTTTTAGTCACTTCAACACTTACAAATTCCACCATTGTTTGACCCGTTTGGTTGTTTAATGGGAACCACCATTTTACAACATACCAAACTTGTTCTAACCAACATTTAACCCATTTACTCGTCTAGTGTTTTTCGTCACTTCGACTAGACATCCAAATTCATACACTATTCTAAATTCAAGTCTACTAGTAAAAATACATAATAAACACAACGTAACGAGACCGTGGTTACGTACCTTCCTAGCGTTCCCTTCAAACGCGTATCGCCATTAGCTTGTCCGCTTGACGTTCCGATTTCCTTGCCTATAGAGTTCAACCATAGGTGTTTAGAACTCTCTTATAGTATATAACGCATAATTTACCACACTAATCAAATATGCGTTTTTTAGTCCAAATTCTCTACATTTATCTTCTCTTAGGCATTATATCAAACACCTAATGAGCATGATTTCATACAATTCAAAAATCAAGTTCTTGACTAACTATTTAACCAAGATTTAAACATCATTTCACATGTTCATGACAAATTTTCATATCAATAAATCTGGATTTGCTTCATAGAGCTTAAATACACTAAGTTAACAAAGACAATCCTAGTGTTCAACATAATTCTACAAAACCCATTTATCACCTTCAATGGTGATTATGAATTTCACAAGAAATAGGCGAAATTTCAACAAGTAGTTGACTAGGGTTCATCCCTAGACACTATTTCATTCCAAACAACTAACATGCAACATCAACTCTGAATTTCATGAATTCACTCAGAAATTTAGATGAAGGTTTTCCATGGAAATTACATACCTTATGATCCTCTTTCAGAGGAGATCACTATTCTTTGCTTGGATTGCGATTTGGAACGAAATTTGGCCTTCAATTTAGTCAATTCTTGATAACTAGGGTTTGAGCTTGGGGAGCCTCTCCTGGCTCTGTGTTTGTGCGCGACCAGAACACACCAAGTGTGTGTTTTGGTGTGTTAATTTTTTTTATTAAAACTAATTAGCACATGTTCCACTTTGGTCCCTTATCTTTACTTGAATTACCCTAAGGGTTTTTTATCCAAGTTCCTTTGTAACAACTACACTTATGACTAACTAGGTTATTTATTCCTAGTTAGTTTGTTTTTGTTTACTTTATACTTTATAATTTTAAATATAAAGTTTTATATTTTCGGGGTGTTACACTACCACTTCTTCCATAACTAATTTACACCATTCTTTTTTTGGAACCGTGACTTTCTTTTGTGTTTGACCACCGCACTCCCTAATTTGGAGAACCCTGTTACCCTACTCCAGCTAGACTATGTTGTCTTAACTGGGCTCATGTTAGCTTCAGAGTTTGGTTTGAGCGTTCTCCCACGAAACAATACCATCGGCTACCACTTGACAGTCGCTATGCCACCAGGGTGGGCTTAGGAATCAAACTGACAACCTCACACAAGGCCTAGCTCAAATCCTTTATTGCCTTAATCCTCCAAAAATGACACAAGTGGGGATCGAACTTGAGTCTCCACCAGAGAATCCAAGCCTCCAACCTATTGGCCACAAGTGGAGATTCTATTTTAGAGACCACTCAACCCACTCTTGAACTGATCTCTTAAATCCAGAATTTTTAGATTTTTTAAACGTTGTTTGTGATCTTAATTTCTAAACACACCTTATTTCAGATATAGCTTAGAGACTATTCAACCCACCCTTGAACTAATTTTTTAAATCCAGAACTTTTAGATTTTTTAAACATTGTTTGTGATCTTAATTTCTAAGGATAAAGATCAAATACAAATAAACTTAACGTACTAAACGTACGAATTGAAAGAAAAGTCAAAAAAAGGCGGTGGCATTTTTGTAATTACCAGTAACTATCAAAGTTAGTCTACAAATGTACCTGTAGAGTAATTTTGATCTTTTGTAGAGTAATTTCGTAAAATGGTCTTATAGAGTAATTTTGTTCTTGTAGGGTAATTATCAAAATTACCCTACAAGTGTATCAAAATTACTCTGCATCAAAATTACTTTTACAAGTGAATCAAAATTACACTGTAAGTTTATCAAACAACATACAATTCAAAATTACTCTACAAATGATCCTGTAGAGTAATTTTGATCTTGTAAAGTAATTTTGTAAAATGATCCTGTAGAGTAATTTTGATCTTTTGTAGAGTAATTTTGTTCTTGTAGGATAATTATCAAAATTTCTCTACAAATGATAATGTAGAGTAATTTTGATCTTGTAGAGTAATTTTGTTAGCATTTAGTTATGGGGTTTAGCTTTATGGTTTAGGTTTTAGTTTGGGGGGGGGGGGTTAGTGTAATTTTGATAATTACCCTAGAAGACACAAATTACTCTACATTAACATTTTACAAAATTACTCTAAAAAAGATCAAAATTACTCTACAGTATCATTTGTAGAGTAATTTTGATAATTACCCTACAAAAACAAAATTACTCTACTAGACCATTTTACAAAATTACTCTACAGGTACATTTGTACATAATTACAAAAATGTCACCGCCTCCATTTTTCTTTTCATGCAATTCGTACGTTTAGTACGTTTATTTTATTTGTACAGGAACTTAACTCTAATTTCTAAACACACCTTATGTCAGATATAGCAAAAGAAGAATTGAGCTAGTAAACGCTTATTTGTAAAAGGTGACTTCTATTTTAGTCAAGAGAGAAGTAAGATAGTAATCTCTACTGATGAAACACAGGTTAACACTATGGTTAATCTGTGGGGTTATTTCTTCTGTGGGTTCAATCTCCCTTTCTACTCGTGAAATGGCTCGGTTCCTGCAAAACAGCAACACCATTAGTCTCGTTAAGAGGGGAATATGGGGGTTTCCCTCTTAACCAGGCTCCGGCGTGAGAATAAGTATTGTTCCGAGGAAGAAATAACAGTGTGTGTTAGGTGTGAGAATAGAGAGGGAAAGATCCTTTAACCTGGATGATGAAGGGTTCTATTTATAGCCGGAGGTTGAGAGAGGGAAAAGCAGCGATGCCAGCTGTTGTTGCGCGCCAGCTGTCCGACCAAGGGGAATACCCTCTTGGTCTCCTCTGCTGTGGTCAGTGTAGTGGTACACGTGGCGCGCTCGCATTTGCCCTTCTTGGAGACGTCGTACTGACATTGTCGGGCTGCCCTTAGATTTGTTACAGGCCTACGTGGCGCCTGGTGCCTGGTGACACGTCGTGTCCTTTATGTCGGGTGGAGCATCTTTGGAGCCACCTAGATATTTTCTAGAAGCTTCTGGATGACTTCGTCGATGTCAGCGCCACGTCAGATGGGAAAAGTGGTGTGGTCTTTGCCATGTTGGCAAGAAATTGGGACCATACCTCTTCAAGTCCCCCCAGTCCAGTGTGCCTTCTAGTTGAGTTGATCGTCTAGGAGGGATTCTGGACTTATAAGTGTGGTATTTCGTTATGGCGTGAGGTTTTCATGGGGTCCCTAAGAAATCTGCACCGATCTTGGCACACGGCGCGTGGATCTTGACGACTTTGTATAGTTGAGCCGAATGGACGCATGGTGTGCCGTGCATGGGTTTTGGTGCTTGAAGAAATTGAGCCAAATGGACGCATGGCGTGCCGCGCATGGGTTTTGGCTTTTGAAAAAATTGAGCCAAATGGACGCATGGCGTGCCGCGCATGGGTTTTGGCCTTTGGAAAATTGAGCCAAATGGACGCATGGCGTGCCGCGCATGGGTTTTGGCCTTTGAAAAAATTGAGCCAAATGGACGCATGGCGTGCCGCGCATGGGTTTTGGCCCTTGAAAAAATTGAGCCAAATGGACGCATAGCGTGCCGCGCATGGGTTTTGGCCTTTGAAAAAATTGAGCCAAACGGACGCATGGCGTGCCGCGCATGGGTTTTGGCCCTTTAAAAGAGTTGGCGTCGAGAGGAAACTTCGTCTGTCTTGGGAAAGAGTGATTGATGTGACTGTCTGGTGTCAGGTGAACAGTTCTCTTTTCAGTAACCGTCAGTTGCTTTTTCGGCGACATGTCAGGTGTCTGTTCACCTGCTTCCGGAAAAAGAGGTGGCGCCTTCTCTCTCCTCTGACGTGTCTCTCCCCTATTGGTTGCCTTTTCATTTTCTGACGCCCCCACTACCCATCGCATTAAATGCGATGGGTATAAGTAAACGGTGGTTCCGCTTTCTTCTCCATTTTTCAAAATTTGAATTCTTAGTTCCTCTTATCTTCTTCCGTTTTCTTTCTTTCTTCTTAGTTCATCTTCATTATAGTTTGTTTTCCCATCATGTCTTCTGCAAATCCGTCTTCAAGGAGAAGGAGGAACAAGGGGAAAACTCCTCCCGGACCAGATAAGGCGGTGATAGGGTGGAAGGAGGAGGAATTCCAGAATTTAGTAAGGGAGATGGGTTTCCTCCCTGATTAGGGTGCTCAGTATCCTACTCCTGGTTCTACAGCCATGGATGCTCCTCCCGGTCACATGACTCTGTATGCTGCCTTCTTCCGGGAGGGTAACTTCAGGCTACCAATGACCCGATTTACTGCCGATGTGTTGAGGGGTTATGGTCTCCACATCTCTCAGATAAATGCCATCGGGCTCCCTCGGATTACTCACTTCGAGTTCGTTTGTATGGCGAACCGCTTAGATCCGACGTTTGAGATGTTCAACATCTTCTACACTGTTACGTATACAAGTGGGTTTTACTCTTTCAGTGCTCGTACCAATGTTTCTCCGGTTTGCTCTGTGCCACTGAAGAGTCTTCATGACTGGAAGCAGAAGTTTTTTTACATTCGCCGAGGTGTTGTTCCCGTGGACATGCATTACAGATCTGTGGATGAGGATATCCCAAAAGTCGATGTGGTTGCAAATTTTGCTAATCAAGACTGGTATAAGAGGTTGACCCGTCAAGCCACTCCGATAATCCAGCTTGAGGAGATGGCGTTGGTTGGTGCTGGGATGAGTATGAAGTGGGTTCCTAAACATCCGTTGGGGGTTCCGGTTTATGGTCATGAGGGCAAGTGTATGTCTCGTTCCATACTGTGTTTGTTTGTTTTTTTTTTTTTTTTTTGTATGCTGTACGTTGTATTGTTTATGCATTGTTCTTTATCTCCCTCTTTTTGTGCAGTAGGTTTCACGTTGTTGAATGTTCTGGATCTTAAGGCACCAGGTGCAATGGTTGAAGCGATTCAAAAATCTGATAAACGACCTTGGTTGGATCAGATCCGTGGCCGGTTTCTGCATCCAAGCAACGAGAGTTTCACCACTTACGTCAACACTGTCTTAGGTGAAGATAGTGGGGATGATGATGATGCGTTTGATTCTATTCGAGAGGAAGTTATCGTTCTCTCGAGTGATGGATCTGGCAGATCTTTTGAAGATCTAACCTCTCGTTTCGCGCGTGCAGGTCCGGCGCAGGGGGTTGTGCATGAGCCGGTGAACGAGGCTGTTGGTGATGATTTGGAGATTCCGGTCGAACCTGTTGACCCATTGGAGACGAAGAGGAAGGCGAAAGCTGACAAAGCGGAAGGAAAAGGGAAAAATACGGAAGGAACTTCCTCTAAGTCTCCTCGTAAGCGACTTCATACTCCTCGTATCCTTGATTATGTTGTCGTTTCTGATACGTTGTCCGGTTTAGGAGTTGTAGAGAAGCCTCCTGCGTCGGACCCTGAGGACCGCGCGACTTTGACGGAGATGCTGCAGAAGAAGGCCTTCGATGATAGGAAGCGAAAGCTTGACGAGCAGGCTGCTGCTTTGCTTGCCTCGAAGAAGATTAAACTTCAGAAAGAGAATCCTCCCGCCCCTTCTGAGTCGGATATTGATATGGGTATTTTTGCTGAAAAGCCTAGTGATTTGCTGCAGAAGATCTATGAAGCTTCTGGTATTCGTTTTCTTTTCTCCTAACTTGTCTTATGTTTTTTGTTTGCTTGTCCTTCCTTTCTTTGAATATGCTGCTCGTTTTGGAGCAGGTACCAAAACAGCCAAGACGGGGCACAAGGTTGATATTTCAAAAATCACTCCTCCGCAATCTCCGCCATCGAGGACTTTTGGGTTGTCTCCTCCCCATGAGACTTCTGATGGGAAGAAAAAGGATGATGTGAATGTGGAGCAGGTTGGAGAAGGTGGTGGTAAGACAGGTGGTGATGATGCTGCGGGAGGTGTTGGTGTTGTTGATCGAGGTAAAAATATTGAGGTTGAAGTGGAGGTGAGTGAAACTACTCCGCATCACACGGTGTATACCAAACGCCCGCCGGGTGATGGTGGTGGTGCAACCTCAGGTGCTGTTCGCAGCCCTCAATTTGAGAAGGTGCAGGCCGACTCTTTCGATACGACGAACCCTGCTTGTGATGATCTTCCGCATGCCCCCCGTTGGAATCTGACCCAGGGTTCCCGGATGAATGATTTAGATAATTGTCATGAGTTCTTCTCACTCTCTCTCCCCCCGGCTGAAAGGATGTTCCAGAAGAGGCGCCGCCGGTTGGAGCGTTTGGATGAGCATGTTCATGCCGGGGTTAACTTCTGGTCCACTTCACAGGAGATTGTCCGTGAGTGGAAATTAATGGGGGAGAACACCCTGGAGTTTGAGAATGAGAAGAGACTATTTACGGAGGAGAAAGAACAATTCAATGTTGAGAAGAAGGGGTTGATCTGGAGGGTATCTGATGCGGAAGAGAAACTTGCCCAGGAAAAGCAGGCTAATGCTGACAAGCAAAAGAACTGGGAAGCTGCGTGCGAGCGTACCAATGCAGAACTGAAGACTCAACGTGACACTGTGGTACGTTTGGCTGGTGAGAAGGCTGAGCTTGCTGATGAAGCTCAACAGGCGCGCGTCGCGTTTGAGAAGAAAGAGAAGGAGTATATTGATCGTATAGCTAAGCTAGAGGAGCTTGCATGGCGGTATGAGACTACTGAACGTCTTCTTCGAGAGAAAACCGTTGAGTGTAATGCCTCTGAAGTCCTCGCCGTGGAAGCGTCAGCTGATTGCAAGTGGTTGCTTTCACGCGCGGTGCCTCTGGTAACTTCTTTTACTTTACCTTGTGACTTTCGTGAATCATTCCCTTATTTGTGTGTTTCTCGCAGATTGCTGATCGCATTGTCAACTCTCACGAGCTTGCCAATTATATGTTTGAGCTGGGGCAAGCTGGCTATAGCAGCGGTCGTAAGGATGGGTACAACGAGGGTAGAGCTGCGGCGGTTAATAAGGAGAAGGAGCATCACTTTGAGCTATGGAAGGAGGATTGTGGTGCAGCTTATGCTGAAAAAAGACAAGAGTTTTCGTCTTTGGAGTTTGCGGTGGTTAAGGCTGCGAAGAAATTGGCACGAAAACCTGATGGTGTTGCCTTGCTTAGAAAGGCTCTTGGCGATGAGGGCGGTGCTGCTGGAGGTGTCGGGCCTAGTCATCCCGCATGAGGGACTTCCGGCCTGCGCGCCGCGTACGACCTTGGTTGGTCTTGTATTTGACAATTGCATGAACAATTTAACTTTCTTGTTATGCTCGTGAATATTTGGCTATGACTTGACATTTGTTATGCTAATAGTTGTCTGTTTTTATGCGAATTTTGTTATCGTCGTAATATGTGCATGTGTAATTACTTTGATTCAGGTATCACGAATGAGTAATGGCGCTGACAGGTTGTGTTGTGTTTATTACAACGTTTTATTCTGTCGTATTTGTGCGCAGGTTGGGTCGTGAATACGAAGTGATCGAGTTACAGGTTATTGTGTGTACCCGGCTGTTCTCAGCCTTGGGGGTGCTTACAATGTTTGTTTGTCCTGTGTTCGATGTTTTCGTGTTTATGTGGGCACGAAGTGTTTGTTTGGCGTTTGTTAGGCTTTAGTTGTGTGTCTGACCCGGCTGTGCACTTGCATGTGACAGGCCTTGGAGGTCTACAACGTTTCCTAATGGTCGAGCCATTGATGTTTTCGTGTATGCCCAAAGTAATATATGCAGTTGTGAAAAAGAAATTTGCATGATAGAAAGATAGCCAAACACTTCTTGTATAACTATAAATGTGTTGGCGACTTGGCCATTGCGATTACAAGAATTTTCTTCATAGGTAACATTTTCTCAACTGTTGGGCGTTCCATGTGCGAGGGACCTCCCTATTGTCGATGGTGCGGAGCTTATAAGCTCCTTTTCCGAGCATGGTGTCGATTTCATAAGGACCTTCCCACTTGGGAGCCAACTTTCTGGGTTTTTCTGCGTTCGAGGCCTCGTTGTCTCTGAGGACGTATTCTCCCGGGTTGAAGGTGCATACTCGGACTTTGGAGTTGTAATATTTTTCCAGCTTCGTTTTGTACTTTGCTTCATTGATTGCCGCCATTTCTCTCCGTTCTTCTAGGAGGTCCAGGTCGATCCTCCTCTCTTCTTCATTGTTGATCATGTTCATTGAGAGCATTCTGCGTGACGGCAATCCTATTTCCGCTGGAATTACTGCCTCCGACCCGTAAACCAAGCTAAACGGCGTTTCGCCGTTGCTTGTTTTGGGCATCGTCCTGTGGGCCCACAAGATGCTGGGCAGTTCATCTACCCAACCTCTTCTTTTTTCTCCCAGCCTTGCCTTAATTCCGTCAACAATACTCTTGTTGACGGCTTCAACTTGACCGTTCCCCTGCGGGTGCGCAACCGAGGAGAAGGTGTGCTCGATGTGTAATTCCTTGAACCACTGTTGAAGGTTGTCTTCGGCAAAGTTGGTTCCATTGTCGGTGATTATCTTGAGAGGTAAACCAAAACGACATATGATTTGTTCCCAAATGAATTTTTTGACAACGGCGGCTGTGGTCGACGCGAGGGCCTTTGCCTCTACCCATTTGGTGAAATAGTCGACTGCGACTATTATGAATTTGACAGCTCCTGAGGCTTCGGGAAAAGGTCCGACCATGTCTATTCCCCATTGTTGGAAGGGCCATGCCGTGGTGACTGGTACCAACTCATTCTTGGGGCGCATCGTTTTGGGGGCATGTCTTTGACATCCACTGCATTTCCTCAGCTCCTTGACCGCGTCCAAATGCATTCCGGGCCAATAGTATCCCGCATTCATGACTTTTGCTACCACCATTCTTGGTCCAGCATGTATACCGCAGATTCCTTCGTGCACTTCTCTAATCAAGTAACGTGCGTCTTCGGGATCAACACATCTTAACAAAGGCCCGAGGTATGATTTTCTGTACAAAATCCCATCAGCCATCTGGTAGTGTTCGGATTTGTACTGGATTTTCCATGCTTCTGCCTTGTTCTCCGGGAGTATTCCAGATTGGAGGTATGTGATTATCGGAGTCATCCAAGACGTTGTCCCTGTTTGAACGACGCTTATTTCTCGTAGTGGCACTGACGGGTTGCTTAAAACCTCTATGCGTACATCTTTTGCTAGGTGCTGGAAGCTTGTAGAGGCGAGTTTACTCAGCGCGTCAGCTGGCTTATTCTCGCTTCTATTGGTGTGATGTACTTTGTAGGAATAGAAGGTTTGTAGCAGTGTCTTTGCTTGGCTCAGGTAAAGTGCCATTGTATCTCCCTTGGCTTCGTACTGCCCGTTGATTTGGCCTGCCACCAACATGGAGTCCACGTGCGCTTCGATGTGTCGTACTCCCATTTTGATTGCCAGCCTTAAACCAGCAAGGAAGGCTTCGTATTCAGCTTCGTTGTTGGTGCTTTTAAAATCCAGGCGTATGGCGTAGGTGAACTCATGTTTGTCAGGGCTCACTAGCCGGAGACCAGCACCCGCGCCATCCTCGTTAGACGCACCATCTGTGTATAGTAGCCATGGTTCTTCCACTTGTTGTTTCTCGGCCTTTTCCATCGCCTTGCATTCTCGATCTTTGTCATCCGGTACCTCTATCATGAAATCTGCGAGTACTTGGCCCTTGATCGCCGGCCTTGGTCTGAACACTACGTTATGACCCCCGAGCTCTATCGCCCATTTTGCTAGTCTCCCTGAAATCTCTGGCCTTGCGAGTATGTTGCCAATATTGTAGTTTGTTAGCACGTGAATGACGTGGTTGGCAAAGTACCTGCGCAGCCTTCTTGATGCATGGATCAGCGCGAGTACTAGTTTCTCCATGATTGCGTACCGAGTTTCTGGGTCGGTTAGAGTTCGTGACACATAATAGACTGGCGTCTAGACACCCTGTCGATCTACAAGCAACACTGCTCCTACTGCTCTGTCGGAGGCTGATAAGTACAGTACCAGAGGTTCGCCCTTGACTGGTGCAGTTAATGTTGGCAGCTTGATGAGGCAGTCTTTCATCTCGCGGAATGCGCTTTCAGCTTCCGGAGTCCACTGAAATTGGCTCTTCTTCATGCAGTTACGGAGAGTTTTTATAAACGGAAATGATTTAGCTGCATGATTGGCCAGGAAGCGGTTGAGTGCTGCCAACCGTCCTGCCAATTTTTGCATCTCCTTGATCGTAGAATGTGACGGCATGCGTTCTATTGCTTGTATCTTGTCAGGGTTCACTTTGAAACCATCTTTTGTGACAATGAAACCCAGGAATTTCCCCTCCTCCATGCCGAAGGAGCATTTCGCTGGGTTTAACTTGATGCTGACTCCGCGCAAGGTGTCGAACGTCTTTTGGATGTTCAACAGCATTGTACTCTCCTCTTTGCTCATGATAACCAGATCGTCCATATACACTTCTATATACTTGCCGATGGCGTCGTGGAAGGTTTCGTTCATGAGCCTTTGATAAGTCGCGCCCGCATTTTTTAAACCAAAAGGCATTTTGGTATAGCAGTATAGCCCTGTTGGTGTGCGGAACGCGGTCTTGTCTTCATCCTGTACGGCCATCTGTACCTGGTGGTACCCTTTGTAGCAATCGAGGAAACATTTCCATCGGAATGTGGCAAGTGAATCGATCTTTTCATCGATGTCTGGTAGGGCGTAACAGTCGCGCGGACATGCCTTATTCAGATCTTTGTAATCGACACACATTCTCCAGCTACCGTTGTTCTTTTGGACCATCACTGGGCTTGCTACCCATGTTTGGTACCTGACCTCCCTGATGATTCATGCGTTTAACAGCTCTATCACTTGCTCTTTCATGGCGTCGTGCTTTATGTCTCCCAAATGGCGCTTAGCATGTACCACCGGTTTGGCTTCTTCCGAGACGTTTAAGCGGTGTTCAGCTATGTGTCGTGGAACACCCACCATGTCTGCTGGCGTCCAGGCAAAGACATCCATATTTTGGAACAGCAGTTTTTTTAGCGCCGCGCGCGTCAGGTCGGACATTGCAGGTCCCAAGGTTACTGTCTGTTCCGGATATGCGCTGTTTAGCACCCATTTTTCTGCCTCTTGACGTGCTTCTGGTTTCCTTGTCTTTGCAGGTCTTAGCTCATCTGTCGCTAATACTTCTTTGCTTGCATAGATGATGGCTACTCCTGTCTCTGTTGGGAATCCCACTACTGAGTGTGGGCCAGAGCAAATCATGCTGAAATCACCTTGGGATTCTCTTCCCAGCAGAATATCGTGTCTTGAATGTGCTGGCAGCACCATGAACGTGACTTCTTCTGTTCTTGAGTTTCTTCCGTCCGAGAGCAACACTGGGAACGATATTTGTCCTAGAGGAAAAACGGCTTCGTTGCAGAAACCAGTGAGTGGGTAATCAACTGGTTCTAAGCGCGCTTTATCCTCCTGGTCGAACTGATTAAAACACTGTTCATATATGATATCCGCAGTGCTCCCCGGATCGATGAAGATGTAATCTGTTTGGTAATGCCATATGACGCCCGAGATTACTATGGGCCTTCTTTCTCGTGGGCCTCCTCTTACAACAGGGAAAACGACTTGTTTCTCGCGCCATGAGTCATCTTGTGCGCGCTTGTTGTAGTTTCTTCTTGGCCTTCGTGGACCCCCTTGAACCATGTGGGTTTCTAACTTTCGGAGCTTTTTGTTATCCGGCCCTTCTTCTCTTCTTTGAATCTGACAGTAATCACGCCTTCCACCTTTGACCAGGTGAGTTAACTTTCCGTCTCTTAAGGCCCTTTCGATCTCTTGTTTGAGGCTGAAACAATCGTCGGTTAAGTGGCCGGTGTCCTTGTGGAATTCACAGAAAAGATTCGGGTCTTGGCCCGTTTTGTTGCGCATTTGTAGTGGTGGCTTGAACTGGTGGTTCTCGGTTGCTAAGACTTCTGAAGGGGTTTTCGTTAGGAGTGTCCACTGCTTCTCTCTGTTTTCTCTTTTCACCTCTTTTCGGTGTGCGATTTGGTTGATCGTGTGGCGCGCATCCTCTCTTACCGGGCTTCTTTCTCTGTGACCGGATGCTCTCCAAGGTTGGTTTCTGCCTTTCTTGCTGTGCCGGTCAGTATGGTTGTAACTGCGCTGACGGTGGTCATCACCGGTCAACTGTCTATCCGACTGCGCGATGGTTTTGGCTGCTTCAATGAAGGTCTCCCAGTCTTTGGGTCCTACATCTCTTCCTTTGACACGCTTGATGAGATCATCACACTTGACAGCCCTCATGAAATGCGCGCGCATCATCTTTTCGCCTACGTCACCGATCTCCAAACATTCTTTGTTGTATCTTGTAATGAAATCTTCCACGCTTTCGTGGTCTCTGCGCCATATGTTCAAACAATCGGCTGGATCCCTGGTGTGTCGTCGTTGTTGTGGGGAAGTGTGCCAGGAACTTCTCTCGGAAATCAACCCATGATTTGATTTTTCCTGCTGGTAAGCTGTCAAACCAGATGCGCGCCGCGCCTATGAAGGTTTGAGCGAAGAGATGACACCAGGTTGGTAAGTTCCATCCGCCCGTTGCTCCCGCACCGTTAAAAACTTGGAGATGATCGTCTGGGTCTGTCAACCCGTTGTATTTGCCCACGTTGTGTGGCAATTTTGTTTTGTCTATGGCAGCCGTGGCGATCTCTCTGATGAACTTTGAATTCTCAGCCATGCCGTCTGGACGATAGCTTAGAGTGTAATCATGTTCAGCTTTTGGGTCATAACCTGCGCGCTTGCGAGGTTTGTACGCTTCATGCTCTGGTGGTAGCCTACTGAACACTGTGTTCGTCTCGTTGTCATCTTCAAATTCGTTGTTTATGTTGCACGGGCCTAATCGGCTTTGTATTGGCTTCTTCGGTTGTTGAGAATACTGCACGTAATTGCTTTCTGTTTCACCGTAAGTATCGCGCGTGTCGTGCGCGCTTGGCCTTCTAATATGCGGTGGGGGTATTGACTCGGGACGCAGGTTGAATGTATTGGCCTGTTGAGGCATGGGAGCGCTCAAAGGCCTTTGCGGTGGAGTGACAAATGCTGACTGGTGAGCTTGTGCTTGAAGCAAAGCTTGCTGCGCACTGAGTTGTGTGTAAACAAGATTTATAGACGCCACTTGTTCGGCATACCAGGAAGCCAGAGTTTTTCCTTCGGGTAGCCCGAGTAGTGCAGAGAAGTTTAGTTGTGCTTGGTCCGATGTAGCTGAGGGGCCAGCTCCATGGCTCTGAGTTTGCACTGGTGGAGATGTCTGTTAGACTACCTCTGACGGAGGCTGGAACATAGCTCCGTTTGTGGTCTGAGTGATGATTCTGGGTGGAGTTTGGAAAGTGGCACCAGGTGCATTTTGAGCAGCAGCCCTGGATGTACTCCCAAAGATGCTGGGAAACTCGTTGTTCATCGGCCCTTCTTGGATAATTTCGTTCCTTGGACCCCGTTGGACGTGTACGTTGTCCGAAACGAGTTCGAAGGAAGAAACGTCTCCATCTACTTGGTGAGAAGGGTTTTGTTCAGCCATGTTTGACGAGTGTTTTCTGAAAAGAAAAAGAGATGAGAGTGGTTTTTGCTAAAAGCGGATGGCGCCAATGATGAAATACAGGTTAACACTATGGTTAATCTGTGGGGTTATTTCTTCTGTGGGTTCAATCTCCCTTTCTACTCGTGAAATGGCTCGGTTCCTGCAAAACAGCAACACCGTTAGTCTCGTTAAGAGGGGAATATGGGGGTTTCCCTCTTAACCAGGCTCCGGCGTGAGAATAAGTACTGTTCCGAGGAAGAAATAACAGTGTGTGTTAGGTGTGAGAATAGAGAGGGCAAGATCCTTTAACCTGGATGATGAAGGGTTCTATTTATAGCCGGAGGTTGAGAGAGGGAAAAGCAGCGATGCCAGCTGTTGTTGCGCGCCAGCTGTCCGACCAAGGGGAATATCCTCTTGGTCTCCTCTGCTGTGGTCAGTGTAGTGGTACACGTGGCGCGCTCGCATTTGCCCTTCTTGGAGACGTCGTACTGACATTGTCGGGCTGCCCTTAGATTTGTTACAGGCCTACGTGGCGCCTGGTGCCTGGTGACACGTCGTGTCCTTTATGTCGGGTGGAGCATCTTTGGAGCCACCTAGATATTTTCCAGAAGCTTCTGGATGACTTCGTCGATGTCAGCGCCACGTCAGATGGGAAAAGTGGTGTGGTCTTTGCCATGTTGGCAAGAAATTGGGACCATACCTCTTCATCTACCGACACAAATTATACTAGATGATCACTACCCAGTTTTAGTTAACATCCATCCAAAACACTATACAGGTTGTGTTCATGTGTTCACATCTCTTTTACTATCTAGTGTTTACTTAACAAACAAAAAGCTTTTGAAAAAGTAATCATTAAACTAAAAGCAACTTATTCAACATCTCATTTCAAAACGCATGACTTGTTACTAAACGATCGTAAATCACCTGGTATAGAAACCTAGAGCTATATATCTTCGAGGCATGCTTGTCACCTGATCACAGGCTGTGTCACAGCGACGAAAGTATTAATTCATGCATGCCATGTTTAACACTTATATGAGTTAATCATTCATTCATAAATGTTTAACAAACAAGATGATTATAGGTAGTAGACGCTAGAACTTGAAAAAGGATTGTAAGTTGGTAAAGCAAAGAATAGCTTTCTACTGTATTACTTTGCAGGTGTTCAAGATCAAAAATGAGAAACATGAATTACCATCATAATGTAACAAGTAGAATATGATTTTTTTTTTTTTTTTACTTCAGTAGAAAATAAGGATCAAAACCATCCCAGACCGCCACATTGCCGCTGGCACGCTCGCCGTCTGATCCCTCGTGTAGTCTAACCAATGCTAAAAACAGGTTACGAATCAGAGGGTTACCAACAAACGGTTTAATCGCATCTCCAAGATCAGATACTTCCGTCACCAAGGACCCACGGTTTACCAATCTTCCTTTTAAAATGCACTGAGAGAACGTGTAAACACCAAGAAGATTTGAATAAACGGGCAAAAACGCATCTTTATAGTTACCCAACCCACCAATCCAGTTGACTTTTTTCTTGCCGCTGTGGTCAACAGCAAACGACATCAACCGTGAAAAGAATCTCTTTCGCCAATCTAATAAGAAATCCAAACCGCCATTTTCATCCACCGCTAAAGATTCTGATATCGGAATATTTTCAAGATGGAAACAACAGATCTGGCAAAGAAGTAACTTTTCTTCGTGATGATTATCGATCTCTTTATCGAAAACCCGTCTCACAAGATCCCCACTTGACCCGACATTGTTTGAAGCACTTAACACCCAATTAGAAAGATAATCAAAATAGTTAATCCAATGACCGAAAATCGAAGATAAATGCTCAAAACTTGATATTATCACTTTGTCCACTTGGCTCGGGATTACTCCGTAAGTTTCTGACGTAAAACACTTTTGAACGTCAACCGCAAGCTTGCTTCTAAGAGAAACATCCTCGTCTTCTAGAAACTTTATGCACGTTGACCACATATCGAGTGTTCTCGAAGCATACATATCAAAGTTGCTTAACGAATTGTGTGGCGGAATTGTGGTACGGGTCACGTGTTGACCGATAAAGTCAACGGTTTGAAGTAAACCAGATGCAACCAACGACTCGGCTGCTGCTTTGCGTATGTTAACCGGCTCTGATGCATCGGCGTGTTGTTTGACTAGGTCAACATAGAAACTGATGCAGTCATACACTTTGGTTAAGCTGGTTACCGAACTTACCGGATCAGATTGGCCCGTGAACTTAAACGCAAACTGCTTGACACAAACTCCCATGCAGCATAAAAGAATTTCCAGCGTTTTCACGTGTCGGGTGAGCTTATATAAGGAAACTAATTTATCCCAGAAAAGAAATAACGAATCGGAATCTACGTTACCCAGAAAGCGGGTTTCGGGAACGCGTGATTTCTGAAAATCAAGCAGATTCCAAGTGTAAAGTATTTTCAAGATCAAGCAAGTGCATCTGTGATTCTTTTCTTGAAATAAACGATTCTCCATCTCGGTATGAAGATGAAGATTTACCCACTTTGTAAAACCGCTTATAATTTCTTGACTGTCTATACGATCATTCAATTCTGCAGATTTAAGAAACAAAAGAAGCCATTTAAACGTTGCGATACGAACCTCGTATGACGCATCTGACATGGATCGAATCAGCCTTTCTTGAAAACCGGTAAAACGGTTACTCATTTCCGATACAGGGAATAAACTTGATGCAGGGGGATTGTGTGGAATAGGGATAAAGGTGTCGTCTTTATCGATGTTTTTCGATGTGTGGAAAACACAGTTGAAATACGAAGTTGCCGCCTGTTTTCGACATTCTGCTACTGTCGGATCGTAATACGGTAACCCACCGGAAGCTTCTGAATCCAAGCATTCGGAAGATAACTCCTGAAGCAGGTTATAAACGGCATCGAAACTTTTGCTTGCGTGGCATATTCGGGAAATATCGAGCATAATATCAAGCACCTTTAAGAAACCGGTGTTGAGTGTGGGACACCGACACGAATTCGGGCTTCCGATCCACGAACGCGCGACGAGGATTTGGATCAAATCGTGTAGAATCTGGTCTTTCTTAGAAATATCAATTAAGTTTCTACAGTTTGTATCTAGAAGAGAGATTAACTGTAATAACAAACCATGAATCATATTTGAAGAAGCTAAGTTTGTTCCAGAAGGTAATTCGGTGGCAACGTTTAGAACGATGACTTGAAGTTTTTCATTGGATATCAGGCCCATTAAAGCTCGTGATGCGAGAACACGGACCCGGAGGTTGCTTTGCGTTGAGCACTTTCTGATGAATGGCATGAACAAAAACGGGTCCAATATGTCGCCGGTTTCACTTGCGATTGTTGAAGGCTTGAGCCTCGACAAAAGCATTAACATGGGACACAAGCTCGGGTGCACTGCCTTGGCTAGGTTTGACCCCACGTGTTCAGATGACGCATTTGTTAGCATCTCGGTCGCAATTTTCAGCTCACTATACAAGAACGGATGCAATGACGGGTACCTTCAAAAAAACACAGTTAAAATTTTCCTCAGATATGATGAGTTGTGTTTAATCTCGAGCAGGTCAACAATAAAATAGCTAAAAGGGGTACTGGTCAAACGGTTGAAAGTCGCCCAAAGTCTGATACTTGGTAAAATGCCATTTTCGTCCTGAGGTTTGGCCAGTTTTGCGACTTTCGTCCAAATATTTGTTTTTCCGCATCTGGATCCAAAAGGTTTGAAATATTGTCATTTTCATCCGGCCCGTTAACTCCATCCATTTTTCTCCGTTCAGGGGGTATTTCCATCTTTTTTGTTAACTTAACGGCCAATCCGGTCTAACGGATTCGGTTAAGGGTATTTTTAATGCTTGTACATAAAGTGAAAAAGACCAAATTGCCCTTTAAGTTAACAAAAAAGACGAAAATACCCTTGACTGAACGGAGAAAAACAGATGGAGTTAACGAGCCGGATGAAAATGGCAAGATTTCAAACCTTTTGATCCAGATGCGGAAAAACAAACCTTTGGACAAAAGTTGCAAAAGTAGCCAAACCTCTGGGACGAAAATGACATTTTAATCATGATGCATAAAACCTCCAAAATCATTTTATTCAAAGATTTAGATCATTAATGTAATAATATTGTTTTTCTAATCATAACTAACCCATTAGTAATTTTTTTGCAAATGAACAGAAAAAAATGTTTGCCTTCATGAGTAAACTTAATCCAGCCCAGAGCGTGTTGACCCGCTCAAGAAAAAGATGTGTTTCAACTGGGCCCGTGTTGACCCGTTACCCAACCCGCACTAAAAGATGACATGTTTCAACCAGAACTCGTTGTGACCCGTTACTCAACTTGTGGCTGGCCCGCCTATTTTCCATCTTTGTTAATTATTAGAGAAAAGTATACGGATGGTCCCTGTGGTTTACCAAAAATTTGGATTTGGTGCCCTAGCTTTCCAAAAGTACACGGATGGTCCGTGGTTTGCACTTTGTAGCGCATTTAGTCCCCGGCCAACAAATCTAAAGATTTTAGCATGTCCAAGTTAGGGACTAAATGCGTTACAAAATGCAAACCACAGGGACCATCCATGTACTTTTGGAAAAAGTTGGGGACTAAATGTATTACAAAGTGCAAACCAGAGGGACCATCCGTGTACTTTTCGAAAGCTAGGGATCAAATTCAAAACTTTGGTAAACCACAAGGACCATCCGTGTACTTTAATAATTATAAATGAGATATGCAACTTTGAAATACCTGTGGAAAAATTCAAGACCAGTCAACGCACGTCTACCAGATTCTCGTTTTTGTACATTAAGAAACCCAATCATTCTCCGAACCAAAGCAGTGTAAGCAAGACACGCACCGTTTCTAACTTCCCAATACGATGAAGAAAAAGAGCGTATAGCAATAATCATAGCCTCAGCAGCAAAACCAGAAGTATCCGTAGCAAGATTCGTATCGTTAAATGCTACCCGAAGAACATTAAATGCATGTACTGTTGGAATAACACCTTCATCTCGAATCTTTGAATTCAATATACTATCACCATTCATTTGTGTTTCGTGTTTCGAAGCAGTTGTTTTGGTCTCGGTTTGATACGTCGTGAATTTGTTGGCTAAATCGATTAGCCATCGTAGGGCCCGCGGAAGAAGTCGTTTTGGTGTGCCTTCTGGTTCTGAAAGAAAAAAAGCGATAAATGCAGCGGGAATGCCTGCACTTCTTCTTAATAAGTCGTCAACGGTTTGTTCCTTAGCCACTGTTCTTTCCATAAGCTGTTCCATCCAAGATTCAGGTAACTTGCTAAGTCTGATAATTAGAGACAGTTAGCAGTGTATACTTAATTTTATAAATAGCTTATATAATGGACGAAAGCGTTGTGAATTTGTGAGTTATGAAACCACAAGAACGATGAACTTAACACGAAATCTGCGGACTTGGGTTTAGTCTAAATTCTAAAACGGTTTCGGGTCAGTTATGGGTCAAGCCCACAAACACGTTTAGTAAACGAGTTGGGTTCGGGTTGACCCGTTTAACTAGGGGTGTGCACGGTTCTTTTCGGTTCGGTTTTTTGATTTTTTAAGTTTTTGGAACAAAACTACGTAAAATTCAAAATAAAAAATACAATCCAAGAGTTAAGAATCTTTCTTAGATGTTTACATTTAAGTTAATATATTTAACATTTTTAATTAATATTGTTCACATAAACCTAACCTTTTAATCTATTATTATATTTCTCCAAAGTTTTTATTAAGACATTTCCGTTTATAATACTTTGAAATCATTTGATTTTTATGTTAATTTTTTTTAGTTCTTGTGTGTTCAGTGTTCTTATTATAAATATTTAACATTCAAGAATAAAATTCAAAGTTCTTAAATCAAATACATAACAAACACTTAAAAAAAAGAATTTTTGGGTTATTCGGTCCGGGTCGGTTTGTTTAGTTTTATAAAATGCAAAACTGTAACAGAACTGTAATTTCGGTTCGCTTTATGCCAAAATGTAATATAACAAAGAGAAAAGGCATGCGCTTATTTTAATTTAAAACGTAACTGTTTTACATACATCTGTATTTTTCGTTGTAGATTTATAATTTTTAGAGAATTAACATGCAAAATATAAAAACTATTTCGGGTTAAACTAAGCGTGTTCATATCAACCCACGAATATTTGTGTTGTGTTTGGGTTCACGTGTCACACAATTTTCAGGTTCGGGTTCGTGTGAAGTTCGACCCACTAACATGACCGTTAAACGCACCCCCAATTGGACAATATTTTTCGTCCCTAAAAACCTATGCAGTTAATGCGGAAAAATATCGGTTATCGGTCAAGTACTGATATTTGAGATATCGTTTTTCGCGGTGAGATATCGGTGAGATATCGGTAATTTATAATATCATGCATAAATAATATATATATATCCAGACCCTATATGATATATGTATATATATTCACATCTAGAGCATATATTTATATACTAGAAGTCTAGAACTTATCTAATAATAATAGCAAAATAAAGAAGTGTTCATCAAGATCAACCAAGGCATCCGATTGTTGGCTGGTGCAATCTGGACTGGAAGTGCGATGCTACAGGAGGGTGGGAGCAGGAGCTTCGATGGGAGCATCCATGGATTTAGGGTTCATGAATCATTGTCGTAGTCGTAGATGAATATGTGCGACTGGAATGGACTGGTTTATTTAAGTTAATTGGGCCAAAAGTAATGAAGATGGAATGGGCTTTGAGGATTAGGCATATTATAAAGAGAAAATAACTAAAATTGGGCCCAATCGATATTCTCGGTGAGATGACCGAGATGAAACATACAAAATATCGGCGATTTCTCGGTACTTATCGCCGATATTCTCGGTAGCGAGATAAAAACCGAGATTTTAAACCGATATGTTCCTGGATGACCGATAACCGAGATCTCACCGAGATATCACCGAGATCTCGCCGATATTGACTGCATAGCTAAAAACATACCTTGGATTGTCTGAGCAAAGTAACCGATTGCACAGAGCAGTAAAACCCGCCCTAGTCTTATCAATTGCACCATTATGTTTCATTTTCATGAGAACTTCAAGGAAGTGGGCCCCGATAGTCTCTAGTTGTTTGAAGTCGAGAACAGCATTATCCGTCATGCTTGCATCATCATGTGCGTCAGATAACGCACCACATTCCCGTGAGTTGTCTGATGTAGGCAATGGAACTTTCCTTATAATAGTTCCTAGAAGAAGACTCACCTATTTGATTTAAAAGTCGTTGTGTGAGATTAGATAAAAAAATACGATGAAATTCGAGTATATAATCAAAAGAAAACATAGCAAGTACCTCTTTCATTGCAAGCCAGCAACCAACCATAACAACCTGAGCAGAGGGGCCCACATCCTGCACCGATTTCGAGCATGTTTCTTTCTCAGCAGGTACAGGAATATCCACGTCAGCACTCGTGTCCCATACGTAAGAAGCATCATCCATATCATCCATAAGATCCTCAACATCCTCAGGTAAATGCCAAGCATCAGCCGAAACCACCGAAAGCGCCATTAGCGTTATTCTCGTGACTAACTCAAGTAGTTTCTCGAGTGCATGCTTCATACCATAAACATTATTCAACACTATATCTGAATTCCAATCTAGTTCTTCAAACGTATAACGAAGCGTAAGCAACACCCCATGAACAAAGCTGTTCCTGCACGCATCCGAAAGATCTTTTTCTCCCATTTCAACAGAAGCACGCAGCCAATCAATAAGTGACGTTACATACTCCACAACAGGAGAATGTACTTCCGGTTTTTGTGAACAAAAAGAAACGTAATTACTTGACGGTTTAACAACCCACCCGAGGTCCAAAACATATTTCCGGAAAACGAGTCGCATTGTTAACGCTCCGGCGTCACTTTCTCTAACACGAGGACTACACACTAAATGCTTAGCCCAAATGATTACTTCTTTGACCATGTCTGTGGTCAACATTCCTGGAAGTGGGGTCGGGAAATGCAGCAGTATGTGAAAAGAATTCTCTCTCAGCCGATCCCAGCTGTCAACAATCGAACTAACAAGCAATAAAGTTGCTTCGGGTGACGTAAACCCCGCATCATACGGAGTGATTAAGGTAGTTTCGGAACTAGCATCTTGAACAATCGGAACAATCGAAAAGGTATTGTTCATTACTAACATGAGATCCATAGCCATTATTTTCCTTTCATATGGAGCCGATGGGTAGCATGAGAAAAACAAAAAACTACTCAACCACTTCATAAAGCGAAAAAGCTCATCAGCCCGTTTGAGATTAACATCCTCTGTTTCTTTATAACGTATCACATCGTTGTTAACCGGTTGCCAGTGTTTTTGCTTTATTTGTCTCTCTAAAGCGATGCGAACTCGAGAAAAGAACTTTCTAAACAAACTGGTCAACTTCATTTGAAAAGAAGTCGAAGAGCACCGCATGTTTAACGGCATTGCTTCTTTCATCATACTTAGCTCTAACGAAGACGGTAAACTGGCGGTTTTAGGGTTTAAAAATAACGACTCTATTGCATCTGTGCGAAGTGACTCGTCTACATGAGTCAACGCTAGCATGAGCCACTTTACAGGAACTTTTACATCTATACCCTTTACACAAAGTAGAGCATAATCGCCACTCTCAAACCTATCAACGTCACCTTCGATTAAAGCAAGAGAACGCGAAACCTTCAGCAGTGAAACCAGAACCGCCACCTTCTTTTCAACTTTGAGATTCATATTCGTATCGTAAACATCCGGATAAGAAATTAAAGAATTTTCTCCAACCGCCCCAATGGAGATAAAACCAAGCATTGGAAATATACTGTCTACATCCACATCAAGAAACACCGGAAACGCATACGTGTTCAAATTCGACCGTAATTTCGAGTTTCCGGAAGCAAGTCCGTGCATAAACGGAGGCAAGCAAGCTTTTCGATAATTCGTATACCCGTTTTCCACACCGTCACTACTCCAAAACTCATCACGCAAACATTCAATAAAACATTTCAAGAAAGTTGTGGCAGCACAGCATACGTCATCATCGATGTACGCCCACGCTGTCTCGTACATCAAATCGGGGCTCATTTCCAAAATTGTTTTTGCTCCGAGTCGTTTTGTAAGTGAAGCTAACGGCACATATCTACCCTTGCAACGTGCACCCATACGAAGAAGAGAATACACGATCTTCTTTAAGAACAACTGAATTCTCTCCTTACCGTCTGTAGAAGGAAGACTAGATTGTATATCTAAAAAGATATCGAAAATCAAATGTACTTGTTTGACAGTTTGACTTAACGGGTCATCGAGGTTGTTCCATATAATCCTCAGAATCCGTGCAGCTATATCATCTGAAATGATATCATAATCTTTGTTCAGACTAGTTTGTATCAATGTTTTTATCTGTTGCATACAAATCTGCATCACAGTCAACGCGTGAAAGTTAAAGTGACTATCGGTCGGATTCTCACAGTATTTGCACAGTTCAGGCAATATTCCATCATAAATTATCGTTTGAGCCGAAATATCACCATTCTCAGTCTCATAACCACATACAAAAGGAGTATTAAGTAATGTTCTAGGAACCGAAGTAAGTATCCCTCTGATCAAACAAAGCCTTGTAAGTACAGAAAACTCTCGAATTTCCGAAAACAAATCCCCTTTATACGGAATCTTCATCACCACAGCTCGAAACGCATTACTAGAACTCAAACCATGACGAAAAACACCTTCCATAAACGCCAACCCAAGCTCTTCAGAACCGAGACACACTTGTAACGCCGCACAGAAGCTCACACCAGCAGCCACAAAACAATCTCTCGAAAACGCTTCCGACTTCAAAACACTCAAAATCGTAGTCAAAATCATCTCCATAATATTAGCATCACCGCTGAATTTCGCCGGACAACGCTGCAGCAAGTAATAAACACACGATAACGCCTCCTGACACTGCTCCATAACCACTGGCGACGGCCTACACCGCTCATCCGTCTCCAACACCACACTATTCAACCCCGAAACCACATCCATTCCCATCAAAACCGCACACTCCTCCACCACTTCTACTAAATAACCTAGTTTCGGCGAACTCATCATCGATAAACCTACACGCGACACACAAAACCTCTTCCTCTTCACATTCTCATTCAAATTCAAATCGGCATACTCTTCACATATAGATCTAAAACAATCACTAATAACCGACTGAAAACCGGTCGTTTTCGCTAAAACCGACACTAAAGTCCTATGCAATGGGACCGAATTCTCGAAAAACAATATCTCTAAGTAAAACCTAGAGGCGTGAGCTATAACGGTTTCGTTACTAGTTTTAACTAACTCTGTGAAAGCGGTTGCAACTTTTTTGGCGTGATTAAGTTGAGTGTAGGTTGAGTTAAGTGTTACTAGTTCGTTGAGGAGAGAATAGAATGATAACGTACCGGATGAATTGTGGATTTGAGAATCAGGTAGGTTGATGAAGTTAGTTAGGGCTTGTTTGTAGTGGTGAGGGAAGATGATTGCGCTGTAGGTGTAGCGGTGGCGGTGTTGTAACGCTCGCCATTTCGCAGACATGATTGGTTGAGTTGAACGGTGGAGTGAAAGGTTGAAAGTTACGGTTTCCGGCGACGACGGTGGTGGTGGAGGTGGAGGTGGCGGCGGTGGGAGAGACGCTGCGTTGTTATTGCGAAGAAGGTATACGGCGGGGGGTTTCGGGATTTTAGGATGGGTTTTGCAAATTGTGGGTTTATAACTTTCCTAAATTAATTAACAGGTAATTGGAACTTTTTCACATTTCCCTTCACCATTTTTTATACCTTAAAATTTAACCAAAAATCATACTCTTTTAAAATAAATGACAAATTGAATTTAAATAATTTGAACTTGCTTTTTTGGCTTATAATAATCTTAACCATGGTTATAAAACAAGGTTTCCAAGGCCGAGTACTCCCCGAGTAGTCGCTACAAGGTAGGCTGCCGAGACGACTTTCTTCGACTCCGCCTAATTACTAGAAATCGGTCAAACGCGGTCAACCTTGGCCATAATTGGATCTAGTAGGTCAACTCGGGCCTAGTTTGACTTAAATAACAGTAAAACATAATTTCTATGCCTATCATGTTAAGGAATGAATATCATTTTCACATATTTTGTTATAAATATTAGTAAATTTATGTTATTTGACATATATTTAACCTCTAAAAAGTAATTTCTTTATAATTAACATGTCCGAGTACTCCCCGAGTACTCTCCGCCTAGACCGAGTACTCTCAACTCCCCGGTCGACCGACTAGGGAGCGCCTAGCGACTTTTGCAACCATGATCTTAACTCAGTTATTTACCCATAGTAGTTCGAACTTTTTCAAGGCTGATAATAGTCCGCCGTTAAAAATAGCTTAACAGAGTTAAGTTTTTTTTCCGAATTACAAACCGATATTTTAGAGCTTTTGATCAGAACGAGGATACGAGTCGATTGATGTAAAATGTACCTCGAAACGGTCCAAACGGCTTGACTTTTTGTTAATTGGTAGTTTAAACACCCGAATTGAAGCATCGTTTTAGTCGTTTGGGCAGTATTTTGAAGTAAATTTACATCAATCGACTCGTATCCTCGTTCTAATCAAAAGCCCTAAAACATCGGTTTGTAATTCGGAAAAAAAAACAACTTAACTCCGTTAGGCTATTTTTAACCACGGACTATTATCGGCCAAAAATGAAAAAGTTCGGACTACTGTGGGTAAATAACTGCGTTGGCATTATTATTGGTCAAAAAGAGCCAGATCGGATTATTTAAATACCATTGTTTTTTAGCCATTCAAACTTGCACCTTCACTCTTCGCTATCTAATCTATTTGGAGCAGCTTCTGATTTATAGAGGCCTCTTTTCTGGAGTTATAATTCTCCCTTGAACACTTGTAAGTGTTCTATCTCGGTCTATTTTCATTCCTAGGCTAGTTATTAGCCAAATGTCAAACAAATTGACTTTTGTTTTGACTTTCGGTTCTGACCATTTCGGTTAAGTCAAAGTTCGAATCGAACTTTACAATATGATCGTAATAAAGAAGGTGCTAATCCCCTGTGATTGCACCCTCTGAAGATTACGGGTATGTTTGGCATAGAGCTTTTAGGAGCTTTTAAGAGCTTCTAGCTTTAAGCTTTTAAGAAAAAGCTACTACTTAATAAAAAACCTTGTTTGATTGAAGGAGCTACAAACTTTTAGGGAAAAAATGACTAATTTAACCTCTAAAAATAATAAACTTTTTAATGCACAAGCTTTTTAAATTTTTAGTTATGTCCATTTTGGTCATTTTATACATTTTATTAAAAGCTCCAGCTACTCTGCCAAACACCAAATATATCTAAAAAGCTACAGCTACCAGCTTCCAGCTTTCAGCCACCAGCTTCCAGCCACCAGCCAACAACTACTTTTGCCAAACATACCCTACGTTAAGGGTATGTTTGGCATGGAGCTTTTAGGAGCTTTTAAGAGCTTCTAGCTTTAAGCTTTTAAGAAAAAGCTCCTACTCAATAAAAAGTCTTGTTTGGTTGAAGGAGCTTGAAGCTTTTAGGTTAGGAGCTTGAAACTTTTGGTTGAACGCTCCTACTAGTAGCTTTTAGAAGGAGCTACAAGCTTTTAGAGAAAAAATGACTATTTTAACCTTTAAATATAATGAATTTTTATTGCACAAGCTTTTTAAATTTTTAGTTATGTCCATTTTGGTCATTTTATACATTTTATTAAAAGCTCCAGCTACTCTGCCAAACACCAAATATATCTAAAAAGCTACAGCTACTAGCCGCAAATTACGCTAAATGAGTTTCTAAGTGTCGAAACCTTAATTTTTGTCATCATAACAGTTTATATAACATATTAGGACATGTTTAACCATGCCCAACTCGCCATTTCCTGCTTAGAGCTCATTTCGTAACCAAAAGTCAAACACTTTGTCTTCTGCTTTAACTTTCAATTCTGACCCGTTTGGTCAATTTTAGAGTACGTATGTAACGCCTCGCTTTTCGAAACTTACTTTAACTAGAAAGATTATTCACGTACCTAATTTTGGAAACTTACATTCGTATCGTAATTTTATTTCGCTTCCGTTTTCGTAATTCGTAGCTTCAGTCGTAATAAAATTTATTATTTCATACAAATTATACTTTGTATATCTATACATACTTATACATTTAAAACCCGTATATACATCTGATACGTATTTCATGCTTCTCGTAAACACCTTACAAACATTACGTGACTTCATACGCTTATTTCACGTAGGCGCTTGATTATACGTTCGCATTACACAACCTATACCTTATTCCTTGCAAACCTATTTTCATGTAAAGTAAATATTAATATAAGCTAAATGATTTAGTTAATCTCATATTAATATTACCTAATATATACTACTTTGCCAATAATTAAAGAAGGGGGCTATATACAACTACTTTATTTAAAAAAAAAAAATGTAAAAGCATTTTGCAACGTCATTTTTTTTTAAAATCATCAATTTTTTTTAGTTTTTACAACTTGACTAAAAGGTAGTAATTTTGTGGGTCATATGAAGGCACATGGAGAAAAATGGAGGCTATTCACAGTTGTATTTTCACACAATGTGAAACTTTGGCAGATTTCAAGGAACACTTTTGGAGTTAACGACTTCATTCTTTTTTTTTCTATTAGTCTTTCCATTAAAAAAAATATATACATGTATCTTATGTACTCAACAAAAAAATATATATATATAATAATAAGAAAGACAGCCTTGCGGCCAGACTCCAACATCCAACATTAAAAACCTTCTTTTTTATTGTTCAAACACTTATTCACATGGGGTTTTAAGGGGAGGCGGGGTGGTCCGTGATACCACCCCATCACGCGTTAATCCACCACGGAACACCGCCGCCGCCCCTTTTATCACGCGTGGAAAAGTTAACGCGTTGAATGTATAACGTGTTGAAAGTTTGAAATGTTTGGCTTCTCCTTTCGACGAACCCTTCTTTACTTGACGAACCCTTCTCCTTTCGACGAACCCTTCTTTTAACTTTGATTATATATTGGGCTTTTGGGTTCGGTTAATTGAGAATTATATATTGGGCTTTTTAATTTGGGCTTTTGGGTTCGGTTATTTGAGAATTATATATCCACACACACACGAAATATATATCCACACACACGAAATACTTTGTATGAATTATTTAACACATGAAACATGTAGTGTAGGAAATGAAAATTAAAAAAAATTGGGAGTGATAGAATTCCATCACTAGTGATACCACCCCCCCTACAATTCTATCACTAGTGATAGAATATTGGGTGATGACATGGCATGATTTGATTGGATAGTGAGAGTGATAGAAACTATCACTAGTGAACCACCCCTCCTCCCCTAATAGTTAAGTGATATATTTAACTAACCACACATAATATAATATGTTCACCACTTAAGTTATATGTTAAACTAGGATTACGACCCGCCGCAATGCGGCGGGGATTCTTTATTTATAACTAAGTCGATCTACGACCCACACGTTATGTTAAACCTGTCAAACGGGGTAAAAATAGACAATGTAAAAACGTCCACCCATACACGCACGTTGCGTCGTGTTAACTCGCAAAATTTAGAACAAAACGTAAAAACGTTAAGCCAAAGACGCACGCTGTGATGTGTTAAGTCACAAAATTTAGAACCAAGCATAGAGCGCAAAATTTGCGGAAAATGAAAACTATAAAGGAACAAAGTTGAAAGTAAAAAAAGTTATGAGGATAGATTGTAAAAGATAAAAAGTTTTGGGTTAAAAGTAAAAAACAAATAGTTTTGGGTTAAAAGTAATTTATGAAATACTTTTGGGTGAAAAATAAAAAAAATCAAATTTTTTTTTTGGAAAACCCCCAAAGCCAACTTTACGACAACCATATGCATAACAATTTTTTCTTTGAAAAATCCCCAAAGCACACCCCGCGTTGCGGCGGGGCGTAAAACGGTGTCAAATAGTACTAATGTCACACAACCGTCATCGACAACCAACACTGACTTGACCTATAATATGCGTATTGCGACGAACCTGTCAAACATGGAAAAATAGAGGTAAAAACGTTGAACCACACATGCACGTTGCGTCGTATTAACTCGAAAAATTTAGAACTATACGTAAAACGAAAATTTGCGAAAGATGAAAAGTATAAGTGACAAAAGTTGTGAAGTTAAATTGCAAATAATGAAAAGTTTTGGGTTAAAGTTAAAAAAACAAATTATGTAGGGTTAAAATTGGAAAAGGTACAAACCTTTGGGTTAAAACTAAAAAATCAAGATTTTTTTTAGAAAACACCCAAAGCACAACTTACAAGTCCTTATGCACAAAAAGTTTGCTAATTTATATAGGTTTTAATAGGATAAAAAAATGAAACATGGTTGTCAACAACCTTTATTTGATCGCAACTTTCAGCAGGCTTTAAGTGGTTTTTTTTTTTTTATTTATTCAACCTCCAACATCCTCTTAAATGCTCAACCCTTTAAACCCTAATCCTCACCCTATAAATACCCACTTATATCCAGCCTCTTTTTCACTTTACAAACCTCTTAATCACTCTCTAATCACTCTAAAAATTCCCAGCATTGAGCAGAAAGTTTAAGTCATTCAAAGTGAGTTCTAGCTCACTTCTTCAACTCTTTTCTTCTTGTTCCTTCTTCTAAAACACTTGGATAACCTTTAGGAAAGTTTTCACAAGTTTGCTTGGGCAAACCAAGGTGAAACCTCACCATTTTTTAGGTCCAAAGTGCATATAAAATTCTGCTCATTTTTATTTCTTTTTATGTTTATATTTTGATAGAAAATTTGATGGAATCTTGTTCCCACCAAGCTCACAACTTAGTCTATGGTTGTGGGTTTGTGTTTAGCGGATTTCCATCAAGGTTTTGGGTTCAAACACCCCTTTTATTTCTGTTTATACATAACAAATCAATAATAAAAACAAGCACAAGACATCATCTTTTATATGATGAACTTGTGACTTGTGAAGTGTGAACATATAGAAGCTTTGGCTTTCCAAACTAAGTTCTACTCCTTCATTTGAACATTTTATAACTTGTTAAATTAGATTTACTTTATTATTATTCATGACCCTCCCACCATCTTCATGATGGTGTGTGTAGTGGTGAATCATATAATGAGGTTTTCTAACCTCCATGCTTGACATACATGATGTTATATGACAATACTTGATTGGACTTAGTTTTAGGATGTATTATTACTATATAAACTATACATAATTATATAAAAACATGGCTGAGTTTGTGGTGTTAATCAAACCATGATTAGCCATCATAAACCTAAGCTATCATATCAAAGATTCTAGAGTTCTTGTTATGATTCCAATGGGCAATTTGGGACCCATGAAACCACTAATTATGGTATCATAAGCAAACTCTTAGGGCTTAGATATTACTTTCATGTATACATAGTTTTACTACTTTAATTTCTAAATTCCGAATCTTACCACTCCTTACACTACACATCACGTAACCCTACCATCAAATCCTCAGCCACAAGCAAACTCGTCACTCTTGGATAATCGGAAAGCATATGCAATTTTGTGAGTATACTCGAATCCCCTCTTTACGTTTACCACTTTTGGAGTGTAACATGTTTACTTACAAAACTTACACATAAACCTTATACATAAATGCACAAACATTCCTATAACATGCTTGTATACGTGATTACTTGATACATTGAACTTGGGTTAATTACATATTGTGTTAGACTTATCATTAGCTTCGATCGAGCCTATCCTTGACATATATAGCGCTATAGGATTAACGCACCGCCCGTAGACTTGAGGTTATGTCATGAGCTTACTGCGTTTCATCATTGGTTTGATATGTTAGACACATGCCGAATTTAGTGTTTATCTTGTATCACATGCTTGCTATGAGGAATTGTTTAATTATCTTTTTATGCTATGTATGTATCAAACTTGTATACTAGCCTTTGCTTTTGCATTGAACTTTATTTTAAACATGTTACAGGTTAAGGATGATGATTGCTATGAAATGAAGTAGCGACGATGCTTAGATACACATATAGACGTGCTAGGTTTAATATGTTGTATCAAATTTTGTTATTGTTGTGTTTCGAACATGTTGTTATTTGAATTTTTGTAATGTTTGACAATTTAATTTATGAAATGAAATCGGTTTATTTAAATATTGTCACAAATAGTGTTATAAAGTCTCTTGCAATCTCGAACAAGTCCCGCTCCAATGATTCCGCCATTGGTTGGGGTGTGACAGATTGGTATCAGAGCCATAACTATAGGGAATTAGGAAAATTGTCATGCTTTTGACCTAGTCTATAGTTGAACACCAAATTCGACCATACTTGCTTCACATGCTAGTCTTATGAAACATCTTTACGTGCTACTCTTGAAATGTATCTTACGTGTTAATTTCATGAAATGCTTTATGTGCTCATACTTGTTATTATTATTTCGAACATACGTCTTTGCCAAGACATTTTACTCGTTTATACTAAAATCGAAACCACTCGTAATACACAAACGAGACGACTTCACCAAAATAGGCGTGAAACCCACAATTTGGTGAACGACTCTCAATCCATCTATTCTTTTTACACGAAATTCGCCACCAAGTTAGGTGTGAAATCCTCACCTTGATGGAGAATTTCCATTTCAAACTCTAGTGGACCCTCGTCAAGGTGTCGAAATTAAATTTTGACCCGACGAGTACCAACCACACTTAGGGTACGAAATCGTCAAGTTAGGGGTGAAACCCGAACCTTGTCGACTAATCCCGCTCCTTGATTTTCAAAAATCCCGCCAAGTCTCGAATTTTCGATTGGTTTGGAACATGTAGTAACTGGAAGGGTGAATACCGTTAACCGAAATATCGGCGAGAGTATTCCACCTATTAGGCCAAAGCATGTTTCTCAAATTCAAAATAATTTTTGACCACTTTGGTTTAGTCAAAGTTCCGTTTTGGAACAATCCAAGTTTTAATCGAACCTATGTTTCACTATTATCAATCTTATATGATGCAATTCTCCCTTTTCAAATTCAAATTTCTTTCGAGATTGTTTTCTTATATACACATCATACTAGATCTTTCTTACATCTATACAACATTCACATGCATAATTTCAAAAACGTCACTCGCTTTGATTTACATTCCTTGAAGCCCCAAAATGGAGACATATCATCGAGATAGGAGTGATTTCCTTACCTTGACGATTAACCCCACTCATCCTTTTCTTAAAACGACCTCACCAATGAGTTAGGGGTGATTCCCTTACCTAGGTGATCGTCACCAAAATTTTCCTTCAAAATACTTTATTATGCAAACACGATCATGTTTTACACCTAATTCGTTTATCATTCAATAAAATACCTACTTATGTCAATTTCAAAATGCATTGTTTTATCAAACGTAGCTCTTACCCTACAATCTATTTTCACATAACTCATATACACGAAATTCTTAATCATACCTTAAAACGTTTTATTACCCGAATTTCAAAACCTTACGAAATGCTACCTATCAACTTAATCGGTCCAATGAATCTCTTGCCAATGAACTTCATACTAAACCTAATCACTAACACACGCTCACGTTATATCATTATACTAAAGACTTGTATTTTCAATCGGAAATGAAAACCAACTTTTCGCACACGCTTACAAAATATTACGAATACTATTTGATCGTTTACTAAAACTCTTTTCGAAAATTCTAAGTTCCTTATAACTAAAATTCTTTTAGTAGCAACGTTTTCACGAGAACCCTCAAATTTCAAATTTCTTATTTTAATGCTAGTTCCTTTATAATGATTCAAACTCGCTATTTTCAAAAACATTTTTATGCACCGCTCAATACATCATTTCAATTTCAAAACTCGTGGGCAAAGAAACTTCATAGGACCGACCATTTTTTACTTACTTAAATCCTTCTAAAACAAGAGTAGCATTTCCGTTCTTTACAAAATATGTCACACATAACCAATAAGTACTTTATATTCCTTTTACATTGACAAACTAGATTCTACATTCCAAGTCAAACTCAATCTATTTTTATGTGAGAAACTCAACGTTTTGCTCAAGCAACAATACGTACATATCCTCGTACATGTTTTAGTCATTATCTCACGACAATTTCTTTTACATCATTCGTTTTTACATACTCGAACTTCCCCAATCATTTTATATGTCTAGATTCATTGTATTCATATTCATACTCAAACGTTTTATATTTCATTTATGTTCCATATTCATGGTCATGCGTCTTAAGTTCACACTTACGCTCACATGCATATTCATACTTATACTTATACTTATGAGCATACGTATACTCTTATTCATACTCATACTCATATTCATACATTCGTACTTATACGTGAGCGTAACCCGAGGGATTCGCTTATGATTGGTCACTTACATACTTAAACATAAACATGCTTATAAACTACATTCTTATACGTACACGTTCTTATTTTCAAAAAGAGTAAAATGCACGCATAGTCCCTGTGGTTTGGTGAAATTTCACCTTTAGTCCCCAACTTTTGGAAATTACACTCGTGCTCCCCGTGGTTTGTCAAGTTGTTACTCGGATAGTCCCTAGAGTGGATGGCCGTTAGTTTTCGCCGTTAAGTCCATGTAAAATTACTTAAATGCCCTTACTCAAGAAAAACAATAATCTTTTTATTTATTTGTGGGACTCACCCACCATCTACTTATCTCCAACCTCCACCCTCAACCACCTACTTCATCTTCAACCTCCACCCACCTCCATCAACACCCTTCACCACCGACACCTCTAATCATCTCCTCCCCTTTTATTTTTATCCTCGGCCAAAAACCACCGTCGAATGAGGTGAACCACCAAAAACCACTGTCGATTTTGAATCTGAAGTTGGTTTTGGTGTATGGATGATTATTTGTTCTGGCTAATCTACTGCATAGGTCTAGCCTGGAGTGTCGATGGAAGCACCCTCTTCAGTGGATACTTTCTTATTTCATTTAAGACAGTGGCATTTCCGTAATAAAATCTCAAGTAGGCCGGCCGCCCCTAGTTTCAAAATCGATCTCTCCACAAACCAAATACAAAAAAATTGCAACAAAATTTCATTTCAATTTCAATCTTAAAAATTCATCAACAAAATCTTTCACTCATACTTCAAATCCACTGAAAACCCTATCATTCTTGAAAAAAAATCACTTCAAATTCACTCCAAAAATAGGGGACTCTGTTCAAGAATTCACTTATGTAATGCATCAGAAGAAATCAGAAGCTCAAATCGGAACAGATAACACTGGTATTTCTTCCGATTTCAACCCTATTCCCATCATTTCATCTTCAATCAATACTAATTTCCCTCATAAATCCCCTGTTTTTCACTCAATTTCTCATTCTAATAATGCTAATAATAACATTAGTTATCAACATCATATTAAAATTAACGATTTTGAACTTGACCCATTTGGTTCACCTCATAAAAGATCACTTTTTTTTTTCAAATTAACGGATTGGTGGTGGTTTTTGGTGGTGCGACGGCGGCGGTGGTGGAGGGTAAAGTAAATCGGGTTCACCTCATTCCACGGTGGTTTTTGGTCGGAGATAAAAGTAAAGGGGGAGGAGATGATTAGAGGTTTCAGTGGTGGAGGGTGTTGATGGAGGTGGGTGGAGGTTGACGATGAATTAGGTGGTTGAGGATGGATGTTGAAGATAAGTAGGTGGCGGGTGGTGGGTGGGTCTCAAAAATAAATAAAAAAATTATTGACTTTCTTGAGTAAGGGCATTTTAGTAATTTTAGATGGAATTAACGGCAAAAACAAACGGTCATCCACTCTACGGACTATCTGAGTAACAACTTGACAAACCACGGGGAGCATGGGTGTAATTTCCAAAAGTTGGGGACTAAAGGTGAAATTTCACCATACCACAGGGACTATGCGTGCATTTTACTCTTTCAAAAATTAATGTATACCCTAATTCATACGCAACTAGTACAAGCTATGTGGATCATGCGACGATCAATATAATCGCGGGTGCACACGGGATTATAGTGATAAGCGCATGAGAATCATAGAGTGTACTACGGTGTATGGTAAGACACGGAACGTAATATGACGCGACTAACGAAACGGACGTAACATGGTCAAAACATGGTGGATACGCCGCTGGTACTTCCTATATATAAGTGTTTTCACCGTGTTACCAAACTTTCATAAAATGTTCTATGAGAAATTCGGTGTTTTGCAGACCATATTTAGACCTAGAATGCAAACTTTAACAACTCACAAACGCACTGCTAAACTCGCGATATCCGATTATCCATGACGAAACCTCATCCTCGACACTCACATGAACATTTTATCCAATAATCATTCCTATCACTACATTCGTACGCTGAATCGTTCGTTCACTCTCATATCACAATTATTTCCCATTTATTCTTTCACCACCTTCCATTCTTTATTTGCTCACAAACATACTTAGACGGCCCGTTATTTCCAAAATTTTTAATAAATACTTAATCTTCCTATTTCTCACCAATGAACAATTTTCTACAAACATGTGATTTTATAAATGCTCCTTAAATCCGATAAAACTTTCTTACAACTTACGATGGGGGCCACACTTTTCAACAAAATACACTTTATTTTATACGAAAGCTTTTCTTCTTGAGTAACATATTTTAAAATACTGCCCCATCGAGTTATTCGAACTTAATCAAACTCACTTTGTCCATACACGCACATGCACGTTTTATGTATTATTAATGCCTCAGATCATCTTAGTGAAACGAACTCTTTTTACAAACTTATCATTTCCTTCCCCAAAGTTTCTTACATTTTTCAACATGCTTCAAACTTCAAAATCTCAATTTTAGTCGAACATTCTTTTTAGCCAAAATGCTTTTCCAAAATGTTTCTCTTGAATAAATTTCGAGACGAGATTTTCTAAAGGAGGGGAAACTGTAACGCATCGCTTTTCGAAACTTACTTTAACCAGAAAGATTATTCACGTACCTAATTTTGGAAACTTACATTCATATCGTAATTTTATTTCGATTCCGTTTTTCGTAATTCGTAGCTTCGATCGTAATAAAATTTATTATTTCATACAAATTATACTTTGTGTATCTATACATACTTATACATTTAAAACCTGTATATACATTTGATACGTATTTCATGCTTCTCGTAAACACCTTACAAACATTACGTGACTACATACGCTTATTTCATGTAGGCGCTTGATTATACGTTCGCATTACACAACCTATACCATATTCCTTGCAAACCTATTTTCATGTAAAGTAAATATTAATATAAGCTAAATGATTTAGTTAATCTCATATTAATATTACCTAATATATACTACTTTGCCAATAATTAAAGAAGGGGGCTATATACAACAACTTTATTTAAAAAAAAAAGTTGTAAAAGCATTTTGCAACGTCATTTTTTTAAAAATCATCAATTTGTTTTTAATTTTTACAACTTGACTAAAAGGTAGTAATTTTGTGGGTCAATTGAAGGCACATGGAGAAAAATGGAGAAATGAAGGCTATTCACAGTTGTATTTTCACACAATGTGAAACTTTGGCAGATTTCTAGGAACACTTTTGTAGTTAACGACTTCATTCTTTTTTTTTTTTCTATTAGTCTTTCCATTAAAAAAATATATACATGTATCTTATGTAGTCAACAAAAAAAATATATATATATAATAATAAGAAAGACAGCCTTGCGGCCAGACTCCAACATCCAACATTAAAAACCTTCTTTTTTATTGTTCAAACACTTATTCACATGGGGTTTTAATAGTTAAGTGATATATTTAACTAACCACACATAATATAATATGTTCACCACTTAAGTTATATGTTAAATAGGATAAAAAAAATGAAACATGGCTGTCAACAGCCTTTATTTGATCGTAACTTTCAGCAGGCTTTAAGTGGTTTTTTTATTTATTCAACCTCCAACAACCTCTTAAATGCTCAACCCTTTAAACCCTGATCCTCACCCTATAAATACCCACTTATATCCAGCCTCTTTTTCACTTTACAAACCTCTTAATCACTCTTTAATCACTCTAAAAATTCCCAGCATTGAGCAGAAAGTTTAAGTCATTCAAAGTGAGTTCTAGCTTACTTCTTCAACTCTTTTCTTCTTGTTCCTTCTTCTAAAACACTTGGATAACCTATCGGAAGGTTTTCACAAGTTTGCTTGGGCAAACTAAAGTGAAACCTCACCATTTTTGAGGTCCAAAGTGTATATAAAATTCTGCTCATTTTTATTTCTTTTTATGTTTATATTTTGATAGAAAACTTGGTGGAATCTTGCTCCCACCAAGCTCACAACTTAGTCTATGGTTGTGGGTTTGTGTTTAGGGGATTTCCATCAAGGTTTTGGGTTCGAACACCCCTTTTATTTCTGTTTATACATAACAAATCAATGATGAAAACAAGCACAAGACATCATCTTTTATATGATGAACTTGTGACTTGTTAAGTATGAACATATAGAAGCTTTGGCTTTCCAAACTAAGTTCCACTCCTTCATTTGAACATTTTATAACTTGTTAGATTAGACTTACTTTATTGTTATTCATGACCCTCCCACCATCTTCATGATGGTGTGTGTAGTGGTGAATCTTATAATGAGGTTTTCTAACCTTCATGCTTGACATACATGATGTTATATGACAATACTAGATTGGACTTAGTTTTAGGATGTATTATTACTATATAAACTATACATAATTATATAAAAACATGGCTGAGTTTGTGGTGTTAATCAAACCATGATTAGCCATCATAAACCTAAGCTATCATATCAAAGATTCTAGAGTTCTTGTTATGATTCCAATGGGCAATTTGGGACCCATGAAACCACTAATTATGGTATCATAAGCAAACTCTTAGGGCTTAGATATTACTTTCAAGTATACATAGTTTTACTACTTTAATTTCTAAATTCCGAATCTTACCACTCCCTACACATCACGTAACCCTACCATCAAATCCTCACCCACAAGCAAACTCGTCACTCTTGGATAATCGGAAAGCATATGCAATTTTGTAAGTATACTCGAATCCCCTCTTTACGTTTACCACTTTTGGAGTGTAACATGTTTACTTACAAAACTTACACATAAACCTTATACATAAATGCACAAACATTCCTATAACATGCTTGTATACGTGATTACTTGATACATTGAACTTGGGTTAATTACATCTTGTGTTAGACTTATCATTAGCTTCGATCGAGCCTATCCTTGACATATATAGCGCTATAGGATTAACGCACCGCCCGTAGACTTGAGGTTATGTCATGAGCTTACTGCGTTTCATCATTGGTTTGATATGTTAGACGCATACCGAATTTAATGTTTATCTTGTATCACATGCTTGCTATGAGGAATTATTTAATTATCTTTTTATGCTATGTATGTATCAAACTTGTATACTCGCCTTTGCTTTTGCATTGAACTTTATTTTAAACATGTTACAGGTTGAGGATGATGATTGCTATGAAATGTGTAGGATCGAGGATTCGTCCAAAACGAGTCAATCTGAGTCAAATCTGGACTCTAGAAAGGCGGAATCAGACTAGAAACCGTCAATCAGTGTTAGAATAGGAGTAGAAGAGTAGAAAGTCACTTTAAACATGTTTTCCATTCATATAAAACGTTTTCGTACAGAGAGAATTCGTCAGCACTTCGTGGCAAGATTCTCTGGAAAGTTACAAATGAAAAACTACACAAGCCTATATATAGGCACGCCAGATCGCACGAGATAACACTCCAGTTCGCACGAACTGAACTACTTCAGTTCGTGCGACTTGACCTTCCAGGACGTGCGAACTGGACTACAACACATATTAACTTAACTTTTCATACAATTACATATATTTGACACGACACAGGCTGATGACGCAGGCGATAGACATTATGCATCAACAAACTCCCCCTTGGATATTGCCGCAGTCTTCAGTCAGCCTGTCTTCAAAACGTCTTTCACAAAGACTTGAACTTCTCCTCATGACGTTTTGGCTTTTTTAATAACGTCTTTCTGAGCTTTTCATTTTCCTTAGCAGCTCTCTGCTCCTCTTCAGCTAGCCTTTGCACAACTGTAGCTCTAGCAATCCTGTCTTTCTCTTCTCGTTCTTTTCTCTCCTTCTCAGCTTTCAGAAACTCTTCCTTTTCAATCTTTCTCCACTTTGATAACCACATGTTTTTAGAATTTATACCTTTCTGAAAACAGATTGTAGCAACTTTCTGAAACTGCAGAGCTTGATCTTTATATTCAGCTTTATACCCAATCTTGTTCACAAACAAGCACTCGATATCCTTCGCAAAGCAATTCACAATCCACATTGGATCATACAGATGAATATATCTGCTTTCATTCCCAACTTTGTAAACAATCACTGCTTCAGTCGTCAAGCAACTATACACCCATCATACAAACCCTTCATGAAAGTTTTGTTCCATCTTCGGCAATGGAATATTCTTTATAACTCTGGGTTTTTTGATCTGCAGAATAGTTTCTTCAATGCCTGTAACTGGATCCACCCTCTTGACTTTCTTTGGATAATGTGGTTTCCAGTGTTTAAATTCTCTGAATGCTTCAAACTTCATCAAACCCCACGTCGGTATATCGTGAACTCTGACAGGATATGATAACGTTCAGACTTTGGGCAATTCTTCAACATCCCACCAAGGCAGAGATATTATATCTTGAATATACTCGAAATACTGAACGCCAAATTCTCTTCTGATTGCATAAGCATTTACTTGTGGCAAATAACCCCAACTTATGATATCACTAAGAGAAACTTCACTATCTCTTTTATAATACTTCAATGGTCTTTTGAATTTCCTTTCAGTATCTTTCCTGAACCACTTTTTCTTTTCTTCGCGTTGTTCATCTTTCGACATTTCTTGAAAACTTTTATTCTTGACACTTTCAGCAACTTTTCTTCGCAATTCATCTTCATTCGCTTGACTGGAAAATTCAGCAAGTGTTGGAAAGCTAGAAGTATCAACGTTAACATTCTCAGACTGATCTTCATCACTCCAGTCTTCTACTACCACTTTATCGTAGTTATCAACATCTTCAACATACTTGTACTGATATTCAGGTTGCTGATTGATGTTAAACTTGTTCAACTCTTCTTCTTCTACATCAGGTTCAAGACGTAGAATCAAACCTGTACCCTGATCAACACTCTCATCAACTTTATCAGCATTACCATGCCCCCCCTCTCCACTAGCATTTTCTGGATCTTCGTTCGCATTTTCTTGAAGATAATCATCAATATTTTCTTCATTTGACGCTTCAGTTACTTTGATACCAGAAGTACCTTGATCATCATCATCATCATCACTGTGAATAGAATAAACTTCATCTGCATCATCTTTCAGAATATCATCTTCATCTTCTTCATCATCTTCATCACCAGGTACTGAAGTTATCGGAAGAGGATCTAGAATAGATGATTCTGGAACTTTTGTCGGCTCAGACACAACAATTGCCCTTTCAGTAACTTGAACATTATCTTCACCTTGAACACTTTTACCCTTATTTTTCATCTCTGCTTCCATTTCAGCTTTACGTTTTGCTCTAACTTCCTCAAGTTCTATTTCTTCAAATCTTTGTTCAATCGGCTTACCAATCAAGTCTTCCAACACTTTCTTCAACATATACTCTTCATGTTCTTTTCTAGCATTCTTGGCTTCTAACTCTTTATGTTTTAACTTGAAGTACTCATTCTGCTTATCTCTTCGAGCCTTTTCTTCTTCCAATTCAGCTATTCGAACTTTCAGAATATCAATGTCGGCTTGATCTGCTTCAACCTTTTTCAACAAAGATGTGTTTTCCGACTCAACAGGCTTTACACGTTCTTCTAATTTCTTTCTCTCACTTATCAACTCATCCACCTTCTTTTGCAGCTTCTTTACAAGATCATCATTCACAAAACTAAAATCCTGAAGCTCTTCAAGAACTGTACTCTCTGGAATGTGTGGAAAATTTCCAAAACCAGATGATCCAGGAGTAGTTTGAATTGGTGGTTGTGTGGATGGTGGTGTTTGTAAGACGTGTGGTGATGTTATTGGTGGTTGTTCATGAATAGGTGATGAAATATGATGTTGTGGTGGTGATTGTGGTGGTTGTAAAGGTTCTGGTGATGGTTGTTGTGGTGGTGGTGGTGATATTGGTTGATTTTGTGGTGGTGATGGTGGTTTAGTTTGTGGTTCTGGTGGTGCATTTACTTTAATATTGAATTTTAACTTTCTCGCTGAAGGTGTTGAAACACGTTTTCTTGAGGTTGACTTCTTTCTACCTCCTGAAGGTGGTGTTACAACCTGAACATCTTCTGGTGGAACATATGTTTCATCATCATCATCCGTACTCCTTTTTCTCTTCTTTTGTTTCTCTCTGTCTTTTGGATCATAGTTGACTCTGATCCAACGATCAACTTGAGCATCAATATCACTATCTGAACCAGATGAACTTTCCTCATCATCATCAACCACTTTCTTACTAGCTGATTCCACAACTTCTGCAGTATCATCAATATCTTTCAATAACTGCTCTGTTTCAGGAGATAATGGTTCTTCTGTTTCATCTTCTTCTGGTTCATCCACCAACATTGTTTCAACCGCTTTCTTCTTACGTTTCTTCTGCGATTGAGAAGATGATCCTTCTTCAGTTTGGACTTTTGGAGTTCTCTTTCCACCTCTTTTCTTCTTTTCTTCCTTTGTATACCAATCATTTCGAGTTTCAACAAATTCTTCTAATTTTGTCAATTTATCAATTGCATCCTTTTCTTTCATCTCAGCATCATTCCTCCACTTCAAATGATTTACAGGATCTGGATCTTCATATTTATCATCTTTGATGAATCCAAAAAACTCTGTTTTCTTTGGTTCCGGCCAATTCTTTGTATACTTGGATAATCTGATCAACGTTTCATTATCCATATGATGCAACACCATGAGATCATTCTCTTCATCTTTCACCAGATTTGGATAGGCATGATCCAGCATCATCTGTACAAACCTCGGATACACCCAACTTCTACTACCAGAAGTAATATTATCTTTCATGTAGTGAAAAACTATTCTAGAAAAGTTGTATTTCTTGTTCAGAACCAATGCTGTCACCATACACATCTGATAATCTTTCATAACGTCATAACCACCTTTTCTATGACTTAAAGCATGAATCACCGAGTGAATAAAGAACTTGTACGGTTTCATAAAACACGCTTTCAAGTAATTTGCTTTATTCAACGGCCCATTGTATCCCATTCTCAGCATGCATCCTTTCACCATCCTTTTTGGAAACCCTGTAGGTGAATTATCATCATCTGGAAATCTCAACACTTCTCGGACAAGCTGTTCTGAGATTATAATTTCTTTAACTTCATCACCTATACGAACACTTGAGTTAATAACATCATTCTCTTCGTCATAACTCGCATTCTTCCAAAAATAATCGACATGAGATTTGAAAACTTTATGCTGATCTGTTAACGCCTTTTGAATCGGTAAACGACTCATGAATGGTAAGATCTCCTTAAACACAGCCATCTTTGGAAGTTTTTCATCATAAACGCAACAAATATTGTGCGACGGATCAAATAAAACATTCAATGCCTGAAAAACAAACAAAGACAAACATGTTAAACAATTTTCACAAGTTCAATACAAAACAAACATTCATACGATCTGAACTTCATGCGATGTGGATGTTCACACGAACTGAAATCCAAATAGTTTGAATATTTTCAAACGGTGTGAACCCAAACGATCTGATTCATACAGTCTGGTATTTCATACGAACTGGTGTTCAATCGATCTGAACAATTCAAACGAGTTGATCATTTTCAAACGACTTGGAATAAATACGATTTGGACAATCCGTGCGATCTGGAACAATCACAAAATCTGTCCATCTCGTGCGGTTTGACTCGTCACTTCGTTTGAAACCACATATGAACAGTGATTTTTGCAGGTATTCAAAAACTTGTTTTTATGACAAAATTGATACCCTAGATCTGATATACATCAAATTCCGAGCATATTGATATCATTTTTGTTCAATTTTATCCACAAAATCATCCTAGATCTAAGTTTAAAGGTTCTGTTCTTCCGAGTTCATGTGATTTCGTGAAATTTGGTTTAAATTGTCAGTAATCAATACCTTTCCCATGATATAAGTTGAGCTAACCAACTTATACACAGATTTCAAACACAAATTCACAAGATTTAAGCTTGAAAAATTGAAATCGCTTAAGTCGCTTCAGAGAGAATATGGGTGGTGCGAAGTGAAAATGAACAGTTCACGCGATCTGGTTTCCTTTATATAGGGCTGCCAGTTCATGCGAGTTGTTTTGAGGTGGTGTGGCCAGCTCGCACGAGTTGGCTCTTTTGAAACGATATGGCCAATGTTAAAACAATATGGCCAGTTCGTGTGAGTTGATCACCTCGTGTGAAACTTTTATTTTTTTTAAATTTTTGAATTTTTTAACTTTTCAACTTTTTACCAACACACTGAGTTAACCAAGTCCAATTTAATGACCCTGGTCAACTGTTTAGCCTACCAAGTCCAAGTTAATGACCTTGGCTGACCAAATTATGATCTCCCTCACATTTTGAAACAAAATAAGTTCAAATTAATGAACTTTTAAAACATTTTGAGCAATTAGCAACACGTTTCTCAAATCTTTTCTTATCCAACCCAAATGATCCAACTTGTATAGCACTGTGAGACTTTGATCATCAGATCCCCAACGTCTGTTGTCGTAAATAAGATGAAATATCAAATCTTTTAGGATTTTATAACATTTTGCTAAACAAACAGAACATCTTTTTGGATTTAAGAAACAGGAAACTGTACAAACATATTTACAGACATCTTTTTGTGAGTTTATGTAAGAGGATCATATCAGTTTTTGATAAATCACAAACACCATTGAGCTTTAAACACTTTAAGTTCTAAACGATTCACTTAGATTGTCAGTATACTGATCCACTTAAATTTTCACACAAAGTTCAACTGCTTCGAGATACGAGATTAGTGTTTTAAAGACTTAAACTTATTCATATGTCCCACCTCAGAATATACTCTCGAATCCAGATACCCATATTCAGTCTTACAGGTGAATATACCTAGATGATATCTGTAAAGGGGTGAATGCGAAACCTTGAGAGCTCATATTTTTGTCTGAGATAAAGGCTCGACTTTAGGTGTGTCCCCCTTGGGGATCTTCTTTACAACAGCACTTGATCTTTTATCTTTCGATATTTTATCAATTTTTATGCTGAGGGGGTGCTTATATTTCAAGAAAGCGTAAAGTATTATACGAGGACTAGGCTATTGCTCCCGCAAAATCAGAAATCCTGGTATAATACCCTAGATATCACTAAGCAAAAGACCTAGTATGTCAGAAACAGGTAATCTTTCAATCAAGATTTTGGGGGTTACCCATATATCCGAGAGATGTTCCCCATGAGATAAGTAAGTATGATATTTAGGTTTATATCTCGAAAACAATCTACTAAATGTGTAAAAACCTACTGGCATATCATCAGTGAGACCGTTTATTACATATTGACTTTCCAATTCTTTAGCATGCTGTGATTGTCTACTGATGTACTATCATTTCCTCTTTTTCACAACAAAACTCATTTTGTCTTTTCAATGTTTTTGTATTTATGAAATTTTATCATGTTTTTGTATTTTCTATAAACTTTCTCCCCCTAAAATCAAAAACATATTTTTGTGTTTTTGGTTTTACCAAAAGTAGTAAAGAAACTGTACAGAAAACATGATAACAAGACGCAGATCACTTCTGATCGCCGTCCGCCTCGGCCACACACTCTTCCACTCTCCCAGAAAACAAATTCTTTAACCCGTTCAATTTTAAAAGATAATTAAATCTTGTTTTATCAAAGGTTTTTGTGTAAAAATCAGCTCTCTGATCATCGATGTGAATATAATCAATTCGAATCAATTTTTTCTCATAGCAATCACGAATAAAATGATGTCGAATCTCAATATGTTTTGTTTTAGAGTGTTGAACCGGATTTTTAGTGATATTAATGGCTGCCTCGTTGTCCACAAAAATTGGTGTTTCTAAGAATTGCAAACCATAGTCCCTCATTTGCTGTTGGATCCAGAGGATATGCGAACAACAACTGGAAGCTGAAACGTATTCAGCCTCACAAGTCGAGAGAGCGACTGTGGTTTGTTTCTTACACTGCCAGGTGATTAGCCGAGTTCCAAAGAACTGACAACCAGTAGTTGTGGACTTAGCGTTCAACTTACAACACCCGAAGTCAGAGTCAGAGTATCCAGTTAGAGAGAAGTCACCGGATCGGGGATACCACAAGCCGGTGCTTGGGCAACGTTTGAGATACCATAAGATCCTCTTTACTATCGTCATGTGTGATGCTCTGGGACTTGACTGATACCGGGCACAGAGGCAAGTTGGATACATGATATCCGGTCATGATGCTGTCAAATACATTAGCGATCCTATGATTGACCGATAAAGCGTTTCATCTACTTTCTCACCACTTTCATCCGGACATATGCCATGATTCAAAGCCAGGGGGGTTGATATGGGAGATGATTCGGACATATTGAATTTGTCCAACACATCATTCACATACTTGGTCTGGTGTATGAAGATTCCATCGGGCAGTTGCTCAACCTGAAGCCCGAGAAAGAACTTCATCTCCCCCATTGAACTCATTTCAAACTTCTTTTTCATGACCTTCTCAAATTCCTTACACAACTCATCGTACGTTGATCCGAAAATTATATTATCCACGTATATCTGCACGATAAGTAGATGTCCTACAACCTCTTTAGTAAACAGGGTACTATCGACAGTCCCTCTGTTGAACCTGTTGGTTATCAGATGTTGGGAAAGCGTCTCGTACCAGGCTCTCGGGGCCTGGTGTAATACGTATAGCGCTTTGTCAAGTAGATACACCTTGTCTTTGTGTACAGGATCGGTAAAACCCGGTGGTTGACCGACATACACTTCTTCTTTGATCTTTCCGTAGAGAAATGCAGATTTGACATCTAGTTGATAGACCTTGAATCCCTTCCATGACGCGAACGCCAAGAAGATTCTGATTGCCTCAAGTCGAGCAACGGGAGCATACACTTCAGTAAAGTCAATCCCTTCTTGCTGACTAAATCCTTGGACTACCAACCATGCTTTGTTCCTTACTATAACCCCTCTATCATCTCGCTTACATTTGAAGACCCACTTGGTCTTGATCAACTTCTGATTTGCCGGGAGATCAACCAACTTCCACACTCAAAGCTTTTCAAACTGTTGTAATTCTTCTTGCATTGCATTTACCCAACTCTCTTCGGTTAATGCTTCTTTGTATGTTTTCGGCTCTACCTGCGAGATAAAACATTTTAATGAGAATTCTTCTTGTAAAGGTGCTACAGAGGAATAAAAACAGGTAAGGCCTTTGTTTATTTGTTCGCGAGTTTTCACGCCGCTTTGAAGGTCACCAATGATTTGTTCTGACGGATGGTAAGATAACGTTCTTGGCATGACTGTATCCGGTACGCTCACTTCCGATTGCAAATTTGTTATATTCTGATCACCCGTGTGATCAAAATCATTTGAAGTCGCAATATTTGGTTCCTCGTCATAAATCGGATCGGTTTCCGATTCTGAGTCGTCAGATTGGTCAAATATTAGAGCTGTTTCTTCTGGGGGTACATGTGCAGTTCCACTTGGACCAGCCTCATGATCATTTGAACCCTCGGTGGGCAAAGAAACTACCAACAGTCTCGGCACTTGTTCTTGTGAAAGAGACTGCTGTTGTTGGTATAAGAATGCTAGTTCCTCCTCATTCGGCTCTGTCTGTAGATGGAATGACTCCCAGAGATTATCATAATCAAATAGCAACCTGTTTCCGGGAAGTTGATTCGGAGCAGTAAACTTTTGACAGTCAACGTGTTGAACTTGTATGATCTTCCCCAAACTCGGAACAAAAACTCTCTTCAACGGACTAGCGTAACCTACAAAAAAACCTTCATTAGCTTTTGCACCAAATTTACCGTCTGGATCAATGAATGTGCATGGTGATCCAAATGGTTCTAAGTATTTCAGATTTGGTTTGTAGAGATGAAGTAATTCAAAACAAGTTTTCTTGTACTTCTTTACCGTAAGAACCCGATTGAGTGTGTAACATGCCGTGGCAACTGCTTCACTCCAGAAATATACCGGTAATTTCGAATCTGCTAACATGGTACGAGCTGTTTCGATCAACGTATGATTTTTCTGTTCTATGACACCGTTTTGTTGAGGAGTATATGGTGCGCTGAATTCATGAAGAATACCCTTATTGTTGCAGAATTCGAGCATACGGTTGTTCTTGAATTCTGTGCCATTGTCGCTTCGAATACGTCTAATCGGCAGTTTGTAAAGATTCTCCATCTTTTTGAATAGCCTCATCAAAGAATCAAACGTTTCATCCTTTCTCTCTAGAAACATCACCCAGGAAAATCTTGTAAAGTCGTCAGTGATAACTGAACAATATAGATCTCCACTTATGCTTTTCACATTTACCGGTCCGAACAGATCCATATGGAGTCTTTCGAGCGGTAATCTGATGGAGTTCAATATCTTTTTCGGGTGCGATTTCTTCGTCTGCTTCCCTTTCTGGCATTCAATAAAGTCATCGTTAAGATGGAAGTTTTTCAAATTAACACCTTCCACAAGATCATTATGCACTAAAAAGTTCATCTTTCTCACGTGAATATGACCCATTTTACGATGCCTCATGATGGATTCTTTCTCAGTTGCCTTCGTCTTACTCATAAAGCATTGAGCCTTTTTATCTATCGTTGTTGCAATGCCCATGTCTAGTACATAAAGATAGTTTTCACGAGGAGCGCGCATCAACACCATTTCTTCTGGGATTTTAAACCCATGTTTAAGAATCAGACATTCATCTTTTGTAAAATGAACAGTAAACGACTTGTCACAAATCTGAGAGATGCTCAACAGATTGTTTTCTAACTCAGCAATATAGTTCACTTTATCAAATGACACAATCCCGTTAGTAAGAATTCATTCTCCGACAATTCTTCCTCCTTGAGTTCCAGCAAACCCAACATAACCTCCATTGATTGATTTGACGTCGTATAGCAGTGCTAACATCCCTGTCATGTGCCGTGAGGCGCCGCTATCCATTATCCATTTAGAAATGATAGACCTTGGAAGCCCCTACACACATCAAAAGACATTTACTTAAACAATGATGCCCAAGATTTTTCAACATTTGGTATGCTACCAAAGACAATATCATGAGCTACTTTGTCAACTTTTGGAATGTTAAAAACAACATTTGGAACATCAGGTTCTGGTTTTGATTTTAGAACTCCTTCCTTGATAGGTGGAATTTCTTCAATCAACTTATTCAATTCAAACTCAATTTTCTCATCATTGGTTGCAAGAACTTTCGGTTCAGATTTTAAAACTTCTTCCATTTTCTTTTCCTCAAAAGATTGTTTAGGTTTCTCCACCCATGATTGACTTTGGAAAGTCTTTGTTTTAGGATAAACCTTTGAAGTCTTTTTTGTTTTTGAAGATTCACCAATTTCAAAAGTTGATTTTGGTTTGTCTTCTGACTTCAATGATTCACCGCGTTTGAGAATACGCACGGGGGATACCATAGGTGATTTTCCCTTAACATCATTTGAAATTTTTGGTTTTGGTTTATGGAAAACTGGTTTTATCATCTTTTTGACACATTGTTTAGCCATGTGACCGATTTCATTGCATTGATAACAGATTCTTTTGTCATATTAAAAAAAAGTGGATCTGTTGGTCTCGTCTCTTATCTTTTTGATTGCAATAAAATCGTCAATTGCTTTCTTACTAAAGATATAATCCTTTTCGACTTCTGTGTTATTACCAGCCACAAACATTTCACTCAATTTTTCTTTTGGCTTAACTTCTTTCTTAGCCATTTGTTTCTCAAAACCAATACCTTTCTTTTTGTAATTATTACCGTGTCTCTTGTTATTACCATTTTAACCCACCCATTCATTCTTCTTTTCCGGGTTGTTTGTCGGTTGTTTAACAAAAGATTGTTTCGGTTTTGACAGAAACACATTGTTGTTAACTTCTGAGATATCAATTTCCACGAGTTTAAAAACTTTTTCAACATTTTCCAGGTTTGCATTCTGAATCGGGTACTCAAAATCAGTATACAGTTTGCCAGTTCTGGTCATCGTGTAAACCACAATGATCGAATCTTCATCCAAAACTTTATCTGATTTTGGTATAAACTTGTCAAGAAAGTTTCCGTCATCTTCAGAATCTGAACTGGAATTCTCAAAATGAGTTTTAACCGTTTCGAAATCAGTGTTATCACTTTCTTCATCCAACACTTTGTCTACAACTGTTTTAACCAGTTGTGACTCGTTGTCGGTGTCAGACGTAGAGAATGTAACATCTATGTTTTCTGGTAACTCATTCTCCTCTGTTCTCAGTTTGAGATTCAATGCCTTTTCCACCCCGTCTGGATATTTCTGAGTATAATGATTCCACATTGGGGGTGGAACATTTTTGAAATCAGTTTGTTGAGGAACAATCTGATCAATCACATATGAAGATGAAAGATAACTAATCAACTTTTTGTTGACTCTTTCTGTCTCAATGCGCATCAGTTCAAGTTCCTTCTTTAGAGATGCTATTTTGTCAAGATGCGTGTTAATCGACATTTGCTTATCCATGACCGTAGCTTTGAGCAAAGTAATGATTTTATCATTTTCTTTACTCTCATTTTGAATCATTTTGATTGATCGTGACAGAGTGTCATAAGCTTCTTTAACATCATTAAAATCAAATTTTAATTTGTCGTTAAACCTTTTCAATTCTTGAAACTGTTTGTCTTTTTCAAGACAATCCATGCATGGTTTTAAACAGTTTTCGCATGGCTTTTCACGAATTGGATCAACCTTTTCAAAAGCATTTTCTTGTTTATTATTTTTACTTTCCGATTTACCAATCTCTCCGAACTCAGACTCAGATTTCTCTCCGGATTCGGACTCCACATTTTCTTATTTGCCATCGGACTCAGACTTCTCTCCTGACTCATACGTATCACATGTCTCGATAATTGACTCCTTTTCGACTGACACTGACTCTTGAGTTGCATCCTTGGTCTCGTTGTTATCAGAAGGTGTTTTAGTTTGTTCTACCTCTTGCAGCTTGACCATCAGAGCTTTGTCTGCTATTTCTTTCAAAGTCTCTTCATTCATTTCCTTTGAGACATCTATGATCTCTTGAACCGGAGTTTGTTCAACTTCGTACTGTGGGCAAAAACCCGTAGTCGGTTCACCAAAGAAACCTGCAAAAGAATCAAACACATTAGCTGGCATTATAGATTTAAATGAATTAACAATAACCTCCTGTTCAGACTGATAATAATAGACCGCTGCTGCTGCCTCTTCTAGATCAGCAAAACTTTCTTCATTCACCATCTCATTGACTTCTTCAACTTCAGGAACACATTCCTCGATTTCTGGTTCCGGCTCTTCAATGATTTCAGCCATCATTGCAAGACCATCTCATGGAACATACTTATCCCAACTGAAGCCTTCAGGAATCTTTTCGTCATCTTGATTCACCAAAAGAGCTTTTTCTGTTTGTTTGGATGGACTGTTCTCGATTTGAGGTCGTGAATTGAATGGTTGTTGACTGTTTTTATGATAAATGGCATGTCGGTAGTAATCGTTGGCGAATGGATTCTGGTGGTTATTAAGTTCTCTGTTCGGACATTCGCGCTTGAAGTGCCCCTTCTCTTTACACTTGAAGCACGTCACCTTTGATTTGTCGAATCCAAGTTTACAATCAGGACCTAAGAGACTATTTCTTCCCGTAATTTCCATGAACCTCTGAGCTCTTCTCACAAGACTCACCATACCCTATTTTATGTCGATGAGTTCTAGTTCCTCTGGATCAATTTGATCGTAATCTTCTTTAGTCATGTCTGGATTACCAATTCGTCCGGCTACTAGACTCTCGTAAGACTCAAGTACAGAAGCTAGAAGTGCTATATGCTGCTTTGCGGCTGTCTCGGTAAAATCTTGACCGTTTTTTATATTAACAGTGATATTGCACTGTATTCCATGACCATAACTCTGATTGTTCGAACCTGAATAACTTTGAGAAGAAACATGTTCTTGAAAATTCTGAACCTTAGGTTTCGGTTCGTAATTTGAAAACGGTGAAAAGTTGTTTCCCGATGAAGAACTTTGAGGTACGCCTGATGAAGAATCTGCACTGAATGCCGTTTGAGTCTTTGGACTCGGAGTAGATATGACAGATGAGCTTCCTTTGTAATAAAGCTGAACATCTTGCTGTACGTTTGCATATTTCATTTTACTCATCTTCCGCATTTCAAGCTCATGAGCTTCAAGTCTCTCAATGAACGTACTCAAATTGAAACCCACGTATTCCGAGTTGTTCTTTAAATCCAATAAGAACGTACCCCACACTTCTTGTGGTAGTGCGTCAGCCAACTTATCAACCAACTCTTCATCTGTTTTAACTATATTCAAATGTTTCATCTCCACTACCAAGTGACAGTACCTCTCAATCAACTCTTTCGTTGATTCTCTACTAATAGCAGTAAAAATGTCAAATTCTTTTTTCAGTAGTGCCTTTTTGCTTTTGATCATTGCAGCACTTCCAAGAAATTTGAGTTTAAGAGAGTTCCAAATAGATTGTGCGTCATTCTGATGCTGTAGTAGAACTAAGATGTCTTCCTTAATTGCCTGTTGTAATATACTGACCATCTTCTTCTCGGCTTTAAAGCTTTCTGCTTCAGCTGGAGTTAACGTGTTAAGTGTTTTTGGAAGACCAGCATCATTCACAGGAACTACATACTTCGTTTCAACTTTCAACCAGCATTCAAGGTGATTCGCCTGAACCCACGTGCGAAATCTATCCTGCCACCCCGAATAGTCTTCAATGTTGAGCAGTTTCGGTGGTTTTTGCATGGTTCCTAGCTCGTTCTCCATGTTTACATACTGAGCTATACTCGCTGGAGTTTGAACAGTCATACCTCCTCCGAAAAATGCATTGTAAAACTCTTGGTTGTCCATTTTATACTTTGAAAAAATGTTTCGGAAAAAAATTTTAAATTTTGAAAAAATAGACTTTCAAGTGAACTGGACTTTCAAACGACCTGGACTACAAACGAACTGAATTTCAAACGAACTGAGGATTTCAAACGACCTGAACTGTTCCAAACGATCTGGACAGTCCAATCCATGCGAAGTGACAAGTTTTAGTAAAAAAATTTCAGTTCGTGCGAGGTGGACACCTCAGCTCGTGCGATCTGAACAACTTCACACGATCTGGTCCACTTAGTGCGAGCTGAACAAGATTTTCACACGATCTGATACAGATTCACACGATCTGGTCAGTTTTACACACGATTTGAGCATCATGTTCACATGAAGTGACATTTTTGACATTTTGAACCAGTTTTATTTCGATTTATGGTCTGTAGCCTTGTATTATTGTTTAAAATGGTGTTTTACACACAATATCCAAAATTCAGTCCATTTTGTCCGTGAATTCGTCTAAAAATCCAAGAAAGAGTAGAAGTATAGAATTCTAAACCATTCAAAACACTGATATCAACTGATTTGACTCATCTTGAGCTCTGATACCACTTGTAGGATCGAGGATTCGTCCAAAACGAGTCAATCTGAGTTAAATCTGGTCTCTAGAAAAGCGGAATCAGACTAGAAACCGTCAATCAGTGTTAGAATAGGAGTAGAAGAGTAGAAAGTCACTTTAAACATGTTTTCCATTCATATAAAACGTTTTCGTACAGAGAGAATTCGTCCGCACTTCGTGGCAAGATTCTCTGGAAAGTTACAAATGAAAAACTACACAAGCCTATATATAGGCACGCCAGATCACACGAGATAACACTCCAGTCCGCACGAACTGAACTACTTCAGTTCGTGCGACCTGACCTTCCAGGACGTGCGAACTGGACTACAACACATATAAACTTAACTTTTCATACAATCACATATATTTGACACGACACAGACTGATGACGCAGGTGATAGACATTATGCATCAACAAAATGAAGTAGCGACGATGCTTAGATACACATATAGACGTGCTAGGTTTAATATGTTGTATCAAATTTTGTTATTGTTGTGTTTCGAACATGTTGTTATTTTAATTTTTGTAATGTTTGACAATTTACTTTATGAAATGAAATCGGTTTATTTAAATATTGTCACAAATAATGTTATGAAGTCTCTTGCAATCTCGAACAAGTCCCGCTCCAATGATTCCGCCATTGGTTGGGTGTGACAACATATAAGGGTTGTTATATGATCATATTATTGTAGGGAATAACCCTCTGAGGTTATAACTTATGATCATATCACTTGGTAGGTTATTTGAAAAGTCCACATATTATACCTTAAAATATACCCAAAATGCCCTTATGACACGAAAATGGTTTTAAAACCAAATGAACATGTAATCTGACTTTAAAAATGATTTTATAGCATAATGAAACATGTTGTAGTGTAATGGACTTGTCACTAACCTATTCGACCACCCGATATCGCATATGCGCGTACGACTAGTTTAAATAGCATAAAACATATAAACTAGCCGAATCGGGTCAAAACCTTTCGAATTTTCTTCTAATCAGTATGTTTGGTTATTTAACCCATATTTCACGAGTCCTTACACTCGGAAGGGTATAAACCACATTCTATCCGGTCAACGCTTAATCTAGCGAACCGTACGAATCTATTAAGTTACCTGATTAAATTCAAATGACATATATAAGACCCGTTAACATTCTAACGGATCATAGTTCCATTCATTCGAGACTAGGAGCCGCCAGTAAATTACGTCTGTGTTTAGGTTGTTTTGATTAACGGTTGTGCTTAGCATATTTGATTTGTAAATACCAACACAGGTAAGTACTCTTAGCCTATTTTATTTTGTAAAGGCTTAGGATACGGCACTAGTCGCTTGGTCGGGTATTAAATAAAGGACGAATGATGTCAATGAAATTTAAATAACCCGTTTTGCTTGATAACTTAAACATCGGGGGTCAATAGGACCGTGTCCTGGATATCACGACTCATTTAATTGCAAATGGCCACGACCTAATTGCGGGGTGTAGGCATACACTTAATAGACGCTAATGCAAATTCGTGCCGGTGTCCCACACTCAACACCGATTTCTTAAAGGTGCTTGATATTATGCTCGATATTTCCCGAACATGCCACTCAAGCAAAAGTTTCGATGCCATTTATAACCTCCTTCAGGAGTTATCTTCTGAATGTTTGGATTCAGAAGCTTCCGGTGGGTTACCGTATTAAGATCCAACAGTAGCAGAATGTCGAAAATAGATGGCAACTTCGTATTTCAACTGCGTTTTCCACACATCAAAAAACATCGATAAAGACGACACCTTTATCCCTATTCCACACAATCCCCCTGCATCAAGTTTATTCTGTGTATCAGAAACGAGTTTGTTTAAAGCATATAAAGAACAGTTCAATAAGGTTGTTAATAACTCGGTATCTCAAGAAACGCGTAATGAAGATGTTGTGGAATGTGATGGTGAGAATGATTTTTTGTGGAGTTTCTAAATGTGGATGGAAGTAACTCAGTTGCAATAGAAACCGAGTTAAAGAGGTACTTACAAGAACCGAGAGTTGATTTTACTAAACGGTTTGACATACTTACAAGGTGGAAACATAATGCTATTTGATTCCCGTTCGTGTCTCGGATGGCTAGAGGTAAAATATTTTATCTTTTTCATGCCTCTTTACATTTTTTTTGTTACATTAATTATGTTTATTAACATTGTCTATTAAATTATTAGAAATTTTGGCAATTCAAATTTCCACCGTCGCATACGAGTCTGTGTTTAGTACGAGCGGTCGTGTCCTAGACGCATATAGAACAAGATTGTCAACTAATATTGTGGAAGCTTTGGTTTGCACTCAAGATTGGGTGAGAAAATCGAGAAAGCCAATTATTGATGACATTTTGTACCACTCCGACCCGCAGCGATATGGTACGGGGCATGATGATTGCCCAAAGCTTATGGCACTACTAAAATTTCATAATTAAACACGTCATGATTAAATGTCACACTTTTCATATAAGTTTCAAATATCACAACCCTCCTAAAATATTTATAGCATCCCTATACGCCCTAAAAGACACCCCGTATACGAAAAACGGCCCAAGTTACCTTTAATTTTACAAAAATCAAATAAAACAAGGTTTACGAGGCGCTCGCGGCCCGCGACCCCCTTGACTAAACCTGTTGCGGGGCGCGACAGCTGGCCACCAGGCTTAACCCGGTGCCGCCACGTGTCACGATTCGTGTCGAGGCTACCCCTTGAGTCAGCCAAGCTAGGGCCTACCCTAGAGGCTTTCGCGGGCCGCGAAGACTTTGTCTTCGGCTCTCGCGGGGTGCGACAAAAGGTCGATCAGACCCTATAAATGGATGGGATCGGCCTTCAGTCCCAATTCGTTCAAATCTCGTAACTCTCTCTCAAATTCTGAATTTTAGAATTAATACTCGGGTATTATACCCCCTAATTAGCGAAGCTCTGCCTCGATGTAAGTGTCATAACCCCCGGTTATGTATTAGATACGCTGCCCGATTGATTTAGTGCTCCATAACACCTGTCTAGGCTCTGCCCGATGTAGTCATTGGAGTTCTGTCTCGAGGAGGGTATAGCTAATGTAAATTGGGTTATTATACTAACGCGTGTGCATTGTTTAATTAATAGATTACAATCAGGAAGTCACAAGGAAAATACCTAAATTAGCAATGTGAGTTTATCCTATTTTTAAAGTCTTTTTATAAACTGTTTTTACAAAACCTCAATTGTTTTGAACTATAATTAACAGTGATTGAGTATTTGTAATTCTACAATTATCGTCGGTATGTTGGGGTTTTGTATACAAAATTTGTTACTAATACTGTGAATAGTAACATGACCACAAGTCAGGATTGACAGTACCGTGGGTGGTAATTAAAGTAGATGTAAACAAATGTAATTGTTGGATTGCCCTCAATGTTGTAAAATGATAAAACCTGTTTTGATTAAACTGGGATTCACTCACCAGTATTTTCCACTGACAAATGTTTTTAAAACGCGTTTCAGGTAACAAAATGTGAAAGCAAAATAGAAGCCAGCTGGAGAGCACTGAAGGCTTGGAAAAGTGGTTATAAAAGTTACCTAAATAAAGAAGTTGTTTTATTCCAATAAACTAGGGTTCATCCCTAGAAACCTGTTGTACGGAAAACTTGGGTTTTTTCCCCATGTAGTTATTATTATAAAAATGTTTGTATTTTACTCTGATAAAATATTTCCTAACTACGGTCCTGATATAAATTCCGCTGCCAAATTGATAAACACCGATACCACTGATACTGATTCGCGGTCGCCCGTTCCCAAGAGATAGGGGCTGGGGGTTGCCACAGAAGGTGGTATCAGAGCTACAGCCACTGATTTCAGCCACAAAAGTGTTCTGCTGACACCAAAATTGTCAATTCTGTTAGGAAATAATCTATCTGACTATGTGCATATCTGTATATTATTATTTTGTGTTATTTGACAATTTGTTAGTTTACAGTATGAGTGATCAAGGTCCGTCAGACGCTTATCGTCAACTGTCTAGTTCTCCTAGAAATGAAGGAACTTCTTCCCAGCCTACTCCTTCGGGGTATTCAGCTGACACAGAAGAGGGGATCTTTATATTCAAAGCACAATCCGAAGAACCATTCCCTACCAAAAAGAGATGATGGTTCAGTCGGGGAGCGCACAAGCGTAGGAAAAGAATGAGGAAGTTAAACCAGCAGAGGGCTTTAGCAGCAGCAAATAGAGAAATGAATGCCCAAACTCAGGACATACTTAATAGGCGATTGGCCAATTTCCACATACTAGCTACTGTCGCAGGCCCAAACTTAGAACAAATCATTGCACCACAGCCACTACCCTTGTTCCCAACTCAACCCATGGAAATAGAACCTAACCCAGGAGACCAGATTCTCATGCCCATACTTAACCCAAATGAAATCCTTAGAGTTCCAGCACCCAATCCCCTAGCACACGATCCATGGAATGATGAACATAGGGGTTACCAAGAACTCTACCCACAGGAGGAGCCCATACAAAATCCTGTAGCACCCTACCCTAACCTTGACCCTCTAGACCCATATTGGGACAATGACCAGTATGTTCGGGAAATCCTAGAAAACCCATTCCCATACGAAGAACCGATGCCACAGTATCCAGACCCAATACCAGCACCAGCACCAGCACCACCCATGAATACCGAAAACGTGCAGGAACTCCGCACTTTTGGTGAGGAGTTAGTGGATGAAGGAGACAGAATCAGACAAATAGGGGAAAGGCTCGTTTGGAAGTATGACGAGCGTAATATGCAGTACTTGATGAACCCCTAGTCACAATAGTAATAATATATATATATATATATGTGTGTGTGTGTGAGTAGTTTGAAAAAAAAAACTAAAATTTAATAGATAATCCAATACCTACTGATGTATACTAGTATTATATTTTAAATTACAGTTCCAGTTTGTAATAGATGCATACCTATAAAATAGAGTAAATGTCGCAATGTACGACAATTTTGATCAATATGTTTGTCCGTGTGATTGTTTACATCAAATCTTATTTTGTGATATTAATACTTGGTAAATGTTTATAATCCAGATGGACAACGAAGTGAATCAAGAAAACCAGAATAACGAGTTAATGGAAACCAATTAGATAACAGTGCCATCCAACACATAGTGGCACAAGGAATCATAGATGATATGCCTTATATCCTCCAAACTGTTAAAGAAGCAGAAAATAAAAGTAAGAGTGGAAGTAAGTGACCACCTACTGAACCCGATCACAGCGTAAACAATGGACCATTATTTCAATTGCCTATTCCAAAAAGAAGAAGAACCATGTCTTATGGTTGTTCTTACAAGGAATTCTGGTCTTGCAAACCGATAGAATTCTCTGGCAATAAAGGAGCCATTGCAGCTCTATGCTGGATAGAAAAGACAGAGGCTGTCTTAGAAATAAGTAAGTGTGCAGAGGAAGACAAATTCATGTTTGCTTCCAATCTTTTTAAGAATGCAGCCTTAGAATGATGGAACACTATTCTCCAGTCTAGGGGAAGTGACAGAATCTATAATATGGAATGGACTGAGTTTAAGAGTATGGTTGAAAGAAAGTTCTGTCCTCCCAATGAAAAAGAACAAATAGATAATAAGTTCTTAAACCTTAGAATGACTGGAATAGACTGTAAGGGGTATACTACTGTATTCTTCGAATATGCTAGAATTGTGCCAACCCTAGCTTCACCAGAACTAGTATTAATCTCTCATTACGTCTGGGGATTAATCAGTGAGATTAGACACGTAGTTAAGGCAGCTAGACCACAAACTATAGAAGAAGCTGTAGAACTAGCAAATACCTTGACTGATGAACTAGTACGTACGCAAGAAGAAAACCAGAGGAAGAACCTAGTCCAAAAGCTTACCCAGGAAGTTCGCTACGGAAATTCCAACCATGGAAAGAACGTAGGTTCTACTTCTGCACCTTATTGTAAGGCATGCAAGAAGAAGCATTCAGGAAGATGCTCCACTTACTGTAATTTCTGTAAGATACCAGGACACAAGGAAGAAGACTGTAGAAAGAAACCCAGTAATGGAATATGCTTCAATTGTGGAGAAAAGGGATATATCAAGCTAAACTGTCCGAAACTAGCTCTAGCCATGAACAACAAGACTACTAAGAATGCTAGAGCATTTGTTCTGACAGCCGAAGAAGCAAAGATGATCCCGGATGTGATTGCCGGTACGTTTTTAGTTAATGATGTTTTTGCTAAAGTATTATTTGACTATGCTGCGAACCAAAGTTTTATTAATACTTCATTTTGCAAACTTCTCAATCCACCATTAGCTAAACTTCAACAAGAATGTCTCGTAGAAACGACAAATGGAGAATCCATTAAGATCACTGAAATCTTGCATGGAGCAAGAATAGAAATTCTAAACCATAATTTTATTGCTAACCTTTACCCAATGAATCTAGTTGGATTTGACATTGTATTAGGAATGGATTGGTTAGTAGCCAATAAAGCCAGTATTTTATGTGATCAAAAGTCAATACAAGTAAATTCACCAAAAGGTGAAAAGATCACAATTAAAGGAAATAAGTCATCTCGATCCACAAAATTCATCTTTGTGATGAAAACAGCAAGTTGTGCAAGAAAAGGATCATTAGTGTATATGATTTCCATAATCATTAACACTAAAGGAAAAGAATTGAAAGATATTCCTGTAGTATCTCAATTCTCAGGTGTGTTTCCAAAAGAATTACCAGGACTACCACCGGACAGGGAAGTCAAATTCAGAATTCACCTACTACCAGGGACAGCACCAATCGCCAAGGCACCGTACCGTTTGGCACCAGCAGAAATGCAAGAACTGAAGTGTCACACCCCAACTGATGGCGGAAACATCGGGGCGCGTCACTGAGCGAAACGGATTATCCAAGAGAATCCATAACAACTATTAATTTACCAAATATTTAACGTTCACGTCCCATACCATAAACACATAAGATAAAAACAGTTATTAAAGATATTGTTCTCAAAGACACATAGCAGGTCCGACAACTCAGATTTATTTAATGTAGTTTCTAGACCCATCCTACTTGATTCCACAATAAGCAAGCATCCTAGCATCTCAAACACCTATCACATACGTTAAAATAGAGGTCAATACACATAGTGTAAAGGTGAGCATACAAGTTTAATAGTAATAATAGTAACGAAAGCGAGTTTACGCATAACCAACATGTAACATGTAATAATGTGAAGCTAGTAGGTTATCGACAATGAAATATGCACAGACATGAATGCGAGTTGTAGAATGTGCAACACATATCACCACTGTGACATGTGAAGAAATAACCTTAACAACCCCTATCCACGACAGGTGCTGAGTCTAAACTATAGTACTATCATTGCTAAGGCGTCAGGCAACAATCACTGTGTAAACATAACATACAAGCATTCATCGAATAACACGTATAACATGCAAGAACGGTTAGCGTATAAAAGTAGTAGCATTGTGTGATAGTTGTGATTTGATATAAGTAACGTATGTAACACCCAAAAGTGTGTAAAGCAAAAAGGGATCGAGTATACTCACAGCGATGGTAGCTAATGGATTAAAGGGAGCGCTAGAGAGTCGGCCTAGTTACAGAACGATAGCACAAGCGATAAGTGGCACGTAAAACGATACAAGTGAAAGAGTGTCGAAGTGTCATCCGAACGGATGGCAATCCGATCGGATGGTCATCCGATTGGTTGGCCATTCGGTCGGTGGGCCACTGGTTGAGAGGGATGTGTTTGTGTATGATGGCTTTGAAGTTTTCATTGTAGCATTTTGAAAACAGAGAAGTATCTCTACCCTTCAGGTCGTCCGGTCGAACGGTAGTTCGGTCGGATGGTGATCCGTCGGTCAGGTATTTCTCAGAGAACTAGTTCACAGTAGGATTGTCATTCGATCGGATAGCCTTCCGATCGGATGGCAATCCGTTAGAAACTGATGTTCTTTGAAAATGGTTAAAAGGTTTAAGTGTTGAAGATTATGTGTCGTCCGTTTGGATTGTCGTTCGATCGGATGGTAATCCGATCGGACGGCAATCCGTCTGGTGACATGCTCGTTTGGAAATTTGTTAAGTTTTGATAGTTTTGCGGTTTGATCGAGACGGTATGACAACGTGTTAAACAACGGGTACTCCACCAAGTCCAGGCTATCTGATCGGATGTGAATCACCCCAGTCCTACCAGTTAACTGTTCGTGACGGTTTGTTCATGTTTAACCCGTAATCGGTTGTCTCTTTGATAGGAACCAGATCTCGAATCCACACATCACTAGGAGATGAGTAGAAGGCCTGGATGAGCTCCGATTCTATCGGTTTTGAGTGCTTTGAGTGCAAAAGAGTTGAAAGAAAGTTGTAAAACCATCTTTCAGTCCTTTTAACTACGAGAATGTTTAGATTCATGGGAAAACAGTGTTGAATCATGTCGAAATCCTTTAGATCTGAGTTATTCTTGGTGGAATGAGGCCAAAACTTGAAGTTCATAAGAACTCCATGATGACATCATCTTAGAACACCTCAAATCCGCTGATTTCACGGTTAAAAATGAAGATTTAAAGGTGAAAATGATGAAGAAGTGCGTGTAGATCATAGAAGTACAAGATTTTAGTTGAAAACTTACATGAATCGCGAGAAATCGAGAGAAAAGGGGGCTTGAGCGTTCTGATCGGAGAGAGAGCTGTCACATCACTGTTGGTGATATGACAGGGGTATTTATAGGATTCTAAAAGAGGAAAGGTGCGCACAGGAGACGGATCGGATGGCCATCCGATCGACCGGTTATCGCGAGTTGGTTTTCGTGTTTTCGTTTTGTGCGTTGAGCGTTGGGATGCGTTTCGAGTAAGCGAAGCGATAGTATTACCCATTAGTTACACAAATACCCTAACTACTAAATACCATAAATATAAACCTTAAATCTTGAGTTTGCGATGAGATTGCGTTGCGATAGAGTTGCGGTTGCGATTAAACACTTCAACATAAAGATAACTTCCACAAGTAACACATATTAGCACACACACGTAAAACAATATCCATAACCTATAATTCAAGTTGTGATGCGATAGCGATGCGATTAGCGATAAGTCGATTAGCGATTAGACTGCGATTAAGTAGCGATTTATTAACATGTACTCCACATAATACAACTAAAGCGATTAAAATAGAGTATTGATTACAAGTCAAAGAGTTCAATCAGTAATTAAGCAAGGAGAGACAGATCACAATTAACAATCTTTTCTTCCTTTGACTTTGACTTGTACTTTGACTTTCGAAACACGGGGTGTTACATGAAGAAACAATTAGATGAACTTCTGGAAAAAGGATTTATACAGCCCAGTTCATCACCATGGGGAGCACCAATTTTGTTTGTCAAAAAGAAGGATGGATCAATGCGTATGTGCATTGACTACCGAGAATTGAACAAGGTCACGATTAAAAATCGGTACCCATTACCGAGAATCGATGATCTGTTTGATCAGTTGCAAGGAGCTCGATTCTTTTCAAAGATCGATTTACGCTCAGGATATCATCAATTAAAGGTACAGGAAGAGGATATTCCTAAGACCGCTTTCAGAACAAGGTATGGTCATTATGAATTTACGGTCATGCCATTTGGTCTAACCAATGCCCCAGCCGCATTTATGGACATGATGAACAGAATATGTAAACCATATCTGGACAAATTCATAATTGTCTTTATAGATGATATTCTCATTTACTCTAAGAGTAAATAGGAACATGCAGCGCATCTGCATGCACTCCTAAATTTGCTAAGAAAAGAAAAACTTTATGCTAAATTCTCAAAATGTGAATTTTGGTTAGAAGAAGTGCAATTTCTTGGACATTTAGTTAATCATGAAGGAATTCATGTAGATCCCACAAAGATTGAGGCGATTACTAAATGGAAAGTCCCTGAATCACCAACGGAGGTAAGAAGTTTCCTAGGACTAGCCGGTTATTATAGACGGTTTATCCAGAATAGTCATCCCATTAACAAAACTAACATGTAAATTAATTAAGTTTGAATGAGGACCAAAACAGGAAGAAGCTTTAAGAATCCTTAAGCAAAGATTAACCAATGCACTCATATTAGCGTTACCAGAAGGACTGAAGACTTTGTAGTATATTGTGACGCTTCTAAGTTAGGTTATGGATGTGTGTTAATGCAACGTCAAAAGGTTATAGCCTATGCCTCTAGACAACTTAAAAATCATGAAGAGAATTAATCGACCCATGATTTAGAATTAGGAGCTATAATTTTTTCCCGTAAGATTTGGAGACACTATTCATATGGAAATAAATTTGTAGTCTTCACATATCATAAGAGTCTAAGGTACATTTTTTGGGCAAAAGGAATTAAATATGAGACAGAGACGCTAGATGGAGACCCTTAGTGATTATGATTGTAGTATCCAGTACCATTAAGGAAAGGCTAATGTAGTAGCCGACTGGTTATCGCGAGTTAGTTTTCGTGTTTTCGTTTTGTGCGTTGAGCGTTGAGATGCGTTTCGAGTAAGCGAGGCGATAGTATTACCCATTAGTTACACAAATAACCTAACTACTAAATACTATAAATATAAACCTTAAATCTCGAGTTTGCGATGAGATTGCGTTGCGATAGAGTTGCGGTTGCGTTTGTGATTAAACACTTCAACATAAAGATAACATGCACAAGTAACACATATTAGCACACACACGTAAATCAATATCAATAACCTATTATTCAAGTTGCGATGCGATTAGCGATAAGTCGATTAGCGAATAGACTGCGATTAAGTAGCGATTTATTAACATGTACTCCACATAATACAACTAAAGCGATTAAAATAGAGTATTGATTACAAGTCAAAGAGTTCAATCAGTAATTAAGCAAGGAGAGACAGATCGCAATTAGCAATCTTTTCTTCCTTTGACTTTGACTTGTACTTTGACTTTCGAAACACGGGGTGTTACAGCCTCCCCTACTTTAGGAAATTTCGTCCCAAAATTTAAGAGGCAGGCGTAACAAACAATTGCGGATACTTCGCCTTCATGTCACTTTCGAGTTCCCAGGTGAACTTGGCGCCGCGTTTGCCTTCCCAGCGAACCTTCACAATGGGAATGCGTGAGCGTCGGAGTACCTTGGTTTCTCGGCCCATGATCTCGACAGGATTTTCCATGAAGTGTAATGTTTCGTCCACTTGCAGATCCTCAAGAGGGACATGTAACTCCTGGTCGGCCAAACACTTTTCGAGGTTCGAAACGTGGAAAGTCGGGTGGACATTACTCAGTTCCTCCGGTAGTTCGAGCTTCGAGATTGTGCTGGGCTTGAGTATTACGAACGCTATGCAAATAGCTTCGTTGATTGAGAGCATCGACGATGACGTTGGCTTTGCCTGGGTGGTAACGGATCTCACAGTCGTAATCGTTGAGTAGTTCTACGCACCGGCATTGGCGCATATTCAGCTCTTTCTGGCTAAAGATGTGTTGTAGGCTCTTATGATCGGTGAAGACCGTACACTTGGTACCGTACAGGTAGTGTCGCCAAATCTTTAGTGCAAAAACAACTACACCAAGCTCGAGGTCGTGTGTGGTATAGTTCTTCTCATGGATCTTGAGCTAACGAGATGCGTACGCGATAACCTTGTCTCGTTTCATAAGGAAACAACCAAGACCGAGGTTAGAGGCATCACAATAGACTACGAAGTCGTCATCTCCGTTGGGTAAAGAGAGCACAGGAGCGTTGCAGAGCATAAGTTTGAGGATTTGAAAGGCTTCCTCTTGTTCAGTTCCCTAAATAAAAGGCTTGTCCTTGTGCGTAAGAGAGGTGAGGGCTACAACGATTTTCGAAAAGTCTACGATGAACCGGCGATAGTAACCCGCCAATCCGAGGAATGAACGAACTTCGGACGGGTTCTTTGGTGTGACCCAACTCTTAACAGCTTCGATCTTCGCAGGATCGACATGAATTCCTTTACTATTGACGATGTGACCGAGGAATTGAACCTCCTCGAGCCAGAATTCGCACTTGGAGAATTTGCCATAAGGCGGTTTCCCTGGAGTAACTCGATAACCAAACGGAGATGTTGCGCGTGTTCGGCTTTTTATTTGGAATAGATCAGGATATCATCGAGAAACACGATGATGAAGCGGTCAAGATAGGGTTTACACACGCGATTCATTAGATCCATGAAGACTGCGGGAGCGTTAGTCAATCCAAAAGGCATAACAATAAATTCGAAATGACCGTATCGGGTTCGAAAAGCGGTTTTAGGTATATCTTCCTCCTGAATTCGTAGCTGGTGGTAGGCTGAGCGTAGATCGATTTTCGAGAAACATGTAGCCCCTTGTAATTGTTCAAACAAATCATCGATTCGAGGCAAGGGATAGCGATTCTTGATAGTAAGCTTATTCAATTCCCTATAGTCGATGCACATCCGGAAGGATCCGTCCTTCTTTTTTACGAAAAGAACAGGCGCGCCCCAAGGAGAGGTGCTAGGACGAATGAAGCCTTTATCAAGTAGTTCCTGGAGCTGACTCGAGAGTTCGTGCATTTCGAAAGGAACGAGACGATAAGGCGCTCTAGCAACAGGATTTGCTCCCGGAATGAGGTCGATTCGGAAATCAATATCACGAGTGGGAGGTAAACCAGGTAAATCATCAGGAAACACAACAGGAAAATTACGAACCACGGGTACTTCTCCTATTGTCTTACCTTTCTTTTCCTTCTCCGCCACTACGATGTGTGCCAAGAAAGCTTGGTATTCCTTGTGGAGATACTTGCTAGCTTGGACACACGACATGAGTTGTAACTTCTTCGAAGCGACTTCACCATAGATACACAATTGATCACCATTCGCGAGAGAGAAGTGAATCATCTTATCAAAGCAAACAATTTCAGCATGGTTTTCCCGAAGGAAATCCATACCTACTATGACGTCAAAGCTACCGAGTCGCATTGGTATGAGATTAATCGGGAAAACGTGACCGTTGAGATCAAGAGTACAGTCACACAGAACGGAACTGACGGTGACGGTTCTTCCAGTGGCAACTTCTACGTCGAAGGTTGTAGGGAGATGGGCGCGCTTACGATTAAGGAGCTTTTCGAATTTGAACGATACAAAATAGTTATCGGCTCCAGTATCAAATAAACACGAAGCATATATACCATTTACGAGAAACGTACCATTAACCATGTTGTTGTCTTCCTGAGCCTGACGGGCGTTGATGTTGAAGACTCGCCTGCGGGCTGCTTGCTGAGTTGGCTGCTGCTGCTGGTGTTGTTGCGGTACTGGCTGCTGCTGCTGCTGTTGGGGCTCTTGCTTTACTACCCTGTTTGGGCAGACGTTCGCGAAGTGGTTGGGATTACCACACGCAAAGCAGACTCTTGCGTGAGCAGCGGGTGCAGGAGCTGCTTGCTGTCCTTGCGGAGCTGGTAGAGCAGGAGATTGAGCTTGAACTGGGGCTGGAGTTTGGCGAGGACCGGTACGGCAGGTAGCGGTGAAGTGGCCGTACAGGTTGCAGTGAACACAGAACCGGCATGCGATACCAACCGAGTGATGATAAGTACAAGTAGGGCAGAGCGGGTGTGGTCCGGTATATGCACGCTTGGCAGGCGGTGCATTGGCCACTGGAGCCGCTACTTGGCGGTAGGGGTGAGCAAATTAACCACCATAACCGATAACCGAACCATAACCGACGTAACTGAACCACTAATAACCGATAACCAATATAACCAATGGTTATGGTTATGAAACTTTGTATAACCGCTCAATCGGTTATGGTTATGGTTATGAAGCTTTGGTTAACCGATATAACCGAAACCGAACCGAACTTGTAATGTTAACTTTATATAATGGATTTGTGTTTTACAAAACCATATAGAGGGTTTTTACTAAGATTAAAGTATGTTAGTAACAAAATGATCTTGATGTAGATGTCATTTATTTTGATAAAGAACTAAGGTGTTATGGCCATAATTTTTTTTGTTTAAGAATTACCTTATTAGAAAAAACCCCAAATCGGTAGTTTAACCAAAAAGTTTAGTCTTCGTTATCTTCTAAAATAGGCTCAAGCTAAGTTCAAATCATACACAACCCTATTTTTTTCAAATCTTGATTAACCAAAACCCAACCATGACCGACTTCATAACCGATTAATCATAACCGAAGTTTGGTTATGGTTATGGTTACCAAAACTCCATAACCGAACTAGCGGTTATGGTTATGGTTAATAGTAAAAACCAAACCAAACCGACCCATACACACCCCTACTTGGCGGTGTTGAGGTTGCGGTTGGGCAGAGATGGCATTCAATGGTGCGGTAGCCATACCTGCACAATTCTTGTTGCTGGAGCTGCTGTTCTTTCTCTTGCGACGCGAGAGCTTTGAAGACTGTGGTGCGGCAGTTGTTTCAGCGGTGGGAGCAGCGGTGACTTGATGAAGACTCTTGGCAGCTTTATCGAAATAACCAGCCCTGACTCGCTTATCATTGATCTCAGCAGCGAGCAGGTAGGTTTCCTCAATAGTTGTCGTCTTTGCAGCTTGCACAAAGTCTGCAACACAATCCGGAAGAGCACGGATGTATTTCTTTATCGAAATATCGGGGGTAGTTACTTGACCTGGACAGATGAGACTCAGCTGCTTGAAGCGGGCAGTTAAACCGGCGTTGTCGCCACCCTCCTGCTTGATGTGTCAGAACTCGTCCTCCAACTTTTGGAGCTCGTCGGGAGGGCAGAACTCTCGCATCATGATGTCCTTCAACTCATCACACGTCAGCCCGTAAGCTGCATCATTCCCTCGTTTGTTTCTCTAAGTCGTCCACCAATCTAGAGCTCGGGATTGGAAGACGTCGGTGGCGTTAACAATGCGAAGGTTTTCCGGACAGCCACTCTGGCGCAGGGTGACTTCGATTGAATCAAACCATTGAAACATGGCCGTAGGCCCGTCTTCTCCAGTAAATTCTTTCAGACCGCAGGCTTTGAACTGCTTGAAGCTAAAAGCCGCTTCAGGAGAATCTGTCCTGGATTCTTCTGAAGATATGCTGGCATTTTCGTTTAGCTCGCTAACAATTTGCGGAATGACTTTCGCCATTTGCTTAGCGACTAGTGCAGCAATGCATTTATCTTCATGATTGCGGCGAGCGGAGCGAGCAGTGTGTGATCCAAATGACGACAATGTCTGCAACAGACATCGTCGCAGGACTCAAACACAATTTTGATTAAGTCGAGTATAGTCTACTATCCTATCGAAAACTACTTTATATAAAGCTCAGGAACACGTAAACACATAAACACATAGTCACATAAGCACATAAACCACAGAATCACGTAAGCACAGAAACACATAAACACGTAGAGCACGGAAACATACGAGGACACACTATATTTTGCACGTATTGACCTGCGTATATTGCACGTATTCACCTATCTTTCACAGTTGCGTAAAGCGATCGGGAGTTGCGAGTGCGTTTAGCGAGTAGCGATTGCGAGTAATACGAGCGATTTGTTAGCGTGGTGCGTGTTGTGTGTGTTTTGGTAGGGCGAGAATCATGGAATCAAAATCATCAGTGCCACTGCACTGTTTATCTCAAAATTCTAACAAATAACATTTAAAACCACATAAAATCGAACACAAAAGCGGTAAGTCTCAGAGTTACCGGCCTGCAAATCCAGAATCGAAACACATAAAGTCGAATAGAATGTCTCGGGTGTGTTAGACTTTGACTACCCAAAGTGATTCGACTGTTCTCAAGGACTCTGGGGGCACATCTTGGTTTAGTAGACTGTGCTCTTGCCTCAACCCGGGTGATCGGCACGCATCTATTTGGCCATTACGTGTCCCTAGTCGTTGGAACCCTTCGAGACTTTGGTGAGAGTTTTGTAAAACCAAAATATAGAGCAGAATAGGTCGTCAAGGTTCGGGTTTCACCCCTAACTTAGCGACTCCATTCCTGTTTGCGTGATAGAATCATGAGATAGATAGAGAAAATCTGCGTCGAAGTACGGATTTCACCCCTGATTCAACGCAATTTCTTGTGTTTATAGTAAAAAAGTTGCGTTAGGCGAGGGATTTAATTGAGAGTTTACGGCTTTCACACCAATTCTCGACCTAATCACCTTGCCCTACGCGGGAAATTTGAAAATTGTGCGAGTTGCCAGTCTTAGGAAAGACTGACCTTGCGCGAAGCGGTAATAAGCGATGTCCGCGCAAGAGTGTAGTGTTCAGCGAATGTAAGCGAGAATAGCAAGTAGGCTCATACAAAACCTCTACCGGGTATGCACAAGTCGGTCTGTTGGTACTTAGGGTATAGACTAGGTCGTTTCTAAGACATCGACCCGGACCAGGTCGAGTCTTGCCTAATTCCCTATAGTTACGGCTCTGATACCAATCTGTCACACCCCAACCGATGGCGGAAACATCGGGGCGCGGCACTGAGCGAAACAGATTGTCCAAGAGAATCCATAACAACTATTAATTTACCAAATATTTAACGTTCACGTCCCATACCATAAACACATAAGATAAAACCATTTATTATAGATATTGTTCTCAAAGACACATAGCAGTTCCGACAACTCAGATTTATTTAATGTAGTTTCTAGACCCATCCTACTTGATTCCACAATAAGCAAGCATCCTAGTGATGTGTGCAAAATGCAACATATAAACTACATCAAATGAGGCATAAAACTAACCCCTTTTTAGTACTAATGTTGGAAAAAGTGTGTTTTTGTCTTCCTTTTGTATTTTCAGGATTAAATGAGCTCAAATGAACAAAAGAAGCAAAAAGGCAGCTAAATCTAACATAATTACAAGAAAAGGAAAAAACGTGGCATGCCCGACCCCTCGCCAGCATCTTCCCAAGCAAAAACAAGAAAACAGAAGCCTGAAAACGCCCCGTGCTCAGTGAGCACGGGGGCGTGCCCAAGTGTCTGCAGAAAAGAAAAAGCTGTGGAAGCTTTTATTTCCCAACACGGGGCGTGCCCAGCGGACACGGGGCCGTGGTCAAGACAAAGATTTGCAGAATCTTGGCAAATCTTGATAGTACAGATACGCTTCTGCACACGGGGTCGTGCCCAGCGGACACGGGGGCGTGGTCAACTAATGCAGACAAACTGCAATTAATGAAGAAAGAGATGAAGATGGACATGGGGCCGTGCCCGAGCTGCTGTTCAGGCTATAAATAGGGGTGCTTGGCTCATTTGCAAACCATCCCTTGGCAAACCACCTCTCACACACTACACCCACCCTCCACCACCATCACAACACCATCATCCACCACCATCATCCATCATCCATCATAGAGTGTGTGTAGTAGTCTCGGGATCCAAGATTGATCGTAAGAGTTCTTGACAATCAAAGGCCATGTTTGCCTAAGTCTCTTACATCACTTGGTGTCGATTGTGCCGTGAAGGACTCTCCATCGACTTCGTTCGGTGCATACATAGACCTGAGCGATTCGGCATACACCTTCTTTAACGAGAGCCCTGGAAAGGGTTGGACTTGTCCACCTACATTTAGCATAGGAATCACCCTCACCGACAACCTCTTGCGTTCTCATCTTAGTCTAGAGCAATTAAGGTATCTCATGCACTTTGGGGTTGTTCCATCCAGTAAGGAACCACCCGATCCGAATGAATTCCTTAGAACTAAACGGAACATCATAAACAGCCTCTAGACACGGGGCCGTGTCCAGGTCAACACACCCCTGTGTCCACCCAAAGATTCTCGTCTGATTTCGTGTCAGAATACGAACAAAATATGTCAGGATCCTGTCTGCACATGGGGCCGTGTCCAGCCGACACTGGGCCGTGTGCAACGTGCTGTCATTTTCTATAAATGCAGCAAGATTCCTGCACATATGGACCACTCCAAAGACAAAGATACTGGTGGATCTTCACACATACCATCCTAGGTATATTCTAAAGAAGGTTCCCAACAACCCTCTTGTCTTTTCCACTTTTATCCATTACCTTCTTCTTCAATTTTTCTTAACACCTCCATTAGAGTTTGAAATCTCCTTGATTCCAAGCTTTATTGAGATGTTTGTTAGATTTTTATTCAAGGAATCTTGTTAAAAATAAGTTCTACAACAATGTTTTAAGTTGTTGCTGCTTAAAAACGTTTTAAACATCACGAAAACAAATTAAAACTTCAAGATTCCTTGTTCTAAAAATCTGCAGACATCTGAACACGGGGCCGTGCTCATTGAGCACGGGGGCCGTGTCCGAGGTACTATTTCCATAAAATTGAGCTCTTTTCGGTATGTTTTCTCAGAATGGCAAGCAGAACTAGCAGAACATCTTCATCGCACTCCAGGAACAACCGATAAGGGAGAAGGTCATCAACGGTTGAAGATTCTCTTGTAAACTACGTTTACACATTAAGAGAAGCCATTGATGAGATGACAGGAGTGGAAGAAGCATTGGTCGACCGTATCAATCATTTGACAGTGGGACTAGAAGGATGTCTTCGAGAAGTCAACCTTTTTCACCAAAGGTTGAGCATTCTCACTTCTCCTCCTTTGGTTCCAATCATTTCCCAAAGGGCATGGAATGTGGTAGCGGAAGTCATCATACTGGCCGAATGGTATGCCATACACCCAGAACCCCCTCGAGACGTACTACAAGGGGTTCCAGTTGGTGTCACTCCATCTCCGCAAGATGTTGAAGAAAACGACCCCGCCTTCTTTCTCCCAAGAGAAATAGAAGAATGGCTTTAACAACATCTAGGGAATACCCATCGGTCCGAAGTTCTACAAACCTTTTAAAATACCGGAAAGTTATTTCCGGAAGTTTTGATAAAAGTAGAACCCCTTGGGATGATTTTATGTACCATTTGACCTATCTATCGTAGGACCTTTAGCTTTTTATTTTTCTGCCTTGTCTTTAAATTCTATAGGACCTTGTGTAATGTGCTAGTCTTAATGAATGATGGTTTTAATTAAGTTGGTGTTTGGATGATGTTGTAATGAATAAAACACACTCGGGATGGTGAAGGATACCAAGGGAAACTTGCACCAGCACCCCATGCACAAAAACAGAGCCGTCCGTAGATTTTTCTTCATTACAGCAAGTTCAGCACGGGGCCGTGCTCACCCAACACGGCCCATGCTCAACCATCTGCAAAATTTGCCCAGTTCAGGTAACTGGACACGGGCCGTGCTCACCCAGCACGCCCCCGTGTCCAGGCTTTTGTTTCTTTATTTCATTTTCTGTCACTGGCAACCTGAACACGGGGCCGTGTCCAGCCACCCAGTAACATAAAATTTTGCTTTTCACACCTTTTTACACGTCCAATCAACCTAAAAACTTATTTTTGGGACACATTGAGGACAATGTGTAATTTAAGTGTGGGGGGGATGCTAAAACCTTGAATTTTGCAAGTCCTAATTACAAGGCTTACACAAAACTCTAATGGAACCGCTAAACACCCCAAATTTTTTTCAAAAAAATCTTTCAATTTTTCTTACTTGTCTAGGTTTAAGTTGGGAATTTCTAAGTTCTAAAAAGGTGATATTTTTACAAATTTACAACCGATAGCGTCGTGATAAAAAGAACCAACATAAGAAAAATATGAAACAGCATGACAAACCTAGTTAAAATTTGATTATAGATACTTGATCACATAAAAACCCATTCCCCCAAAAAGTGAGTTTTGAGCCTTTATTGAGCATACAAATACACATCTTTAAACTAAATGCACATTTTTCGTTTCTTGTGTAAATAGCCGCTTGATTCTTACAACTCTAGAACTTGCCACGACGATACATTCCCGGTCCTTACCAACTTAAACCCGAGTAAGTAAATGATGGAGGCATTAGGACTAACCCTTTTTATTTCAACACCATTATTTTTCTTTTTTTTACCACCTACCCAAAATCCCCCTAGTTAACCCCTTTGAGCCTAAACCTTTTCGTTTCTTAACCCAAATCAAACACGCTTTTACCCACCAAAACCCTTTTTCATTTTAACCGCTTATTTTAGTAACAAAGCTCGGTTTTTGTGTGACTTCCTTATGCTGAAAAAAAAAATGAAGTTAGCAATAAACAAACAAAGCTCATCAAAAGAAGGCTTGTTTGAATAAAGCTTCATTAGAATAAAAAGTCACAAAAATGTTTTGCAAAAACCGACGCTTTTTGCGCCTTTAGCCCTTTTCTACTAACCACTAACCCAACCACCTACCTTTAACCCAAGCCCTTCACCCCAAAAGTCCTCTTGATATTTACAAAGGTATATAGTTAAAAAGGAGGAGGATTGATTGCTTGGCAAACTTATGGTAGAAATAAGTTCCATGCTGCTCTCGAGTGTTTCACAAAAATACATCTTCGGCCGAGTGTTGAGTGATCCCCCGTGAGGTATGTGAACTTTTATATAAATGAAATTTAAAAAAAAGGCATGTTATGCCCTAATAAGTAATTTATCTTATGTAATGTTTTAAATAAATCATGACGAATAGGATTGTAAATAAATAAAATAAAACTTAAAGAATCTTGGAAATCCCGACACTCTATGACAAGCCCAAAACCTTCTCTTCTGCCCATTCCATTTGGGAGTGTTAAGCCACATTATAAAGAGTTTTGCTTGAGGACAAGCAAAGATTCAAGTGTGGGGGTATTTGATGTGTGCAAAATGCAACATATAAATTACATCAAATGAGGCATAAAACTAACCCCTTTTTAGTACTAATGTTGGAAAAAGTGCGTTTTTGTCTTCCTTTTGTATTTTCAGGATTAAATGAGCTCAAATGAACAAAAGAAGCAAAAAGGCAGCTAAATCTAATATAATTACAAGAAAAGGAATAAACGTGGCATGCCCGACCCCTCGACAGCATCTTCCCAAGCAAAAACAAGAAAACAGAAGCCTGAACACGCCCCATGCTCAGTGAGCACGGGGGCGTGCCCAAGTGTCTGCAGAAAAGACAAAGCTGTGGAAGCTTCTCTTTCCCAACACGGGGCGTGCCCAGCGGACACGGGACCGTGGTCAAGACAAAGATTCACAGAATCTTGGAAAATCTTGATAGTACAGATACGCTTCTGCACACTGGGTCGTGCCCAGCGGACACGGGGGCGTGGTCAACTAATGCAGACAAACTACAATTAATGAAGAAAGAGATGAAGATGGACACGGGGTCGTGCCCAGCAGACACGGGGCCGTGCCCGAGCTGCTGTTTAGGCTATAAATAGGGGTGCTTGGCTCATTTGCAAACCATCCCTTGGCAAACCACCTCTCTCGCACTACACCCACCCTCCACCACCATCACAACACCATCATGCATCATAGAGTGTGTGTAGTAGTCTCGGGATCCAAGATTGATCGTAAGAGTTCTTGACAATCAAAGGCCATGTTTGCCTAAGTCTCTTACATCACTTGGTGAAGACAAGTGTCTAGTGTAATACTTTTTATTTTTAATCTTTTCGTACTTTTTATTTGGTTATGTATTAATGACTTTAATAACTAGATTCTTATGTTGAAGGTGAGTCTTCCTTATCGTTTGTCCGTGGTGTCTTGGCATTATTTTACTGTCTATATAAAATAAAAGATTTTCACCATTCATATATCCACGGTCTATATGGAGGTATGTTGGCTACCTGGTTGCGGGGGTTAAGGGAACGGTTTGGTAAGAGTCGTGCCTTGCTCAGGATATAAATCCTGCAAGGACCTGGGTCAACTTTAGTAGGATCTCCTTCAATACTCACGGGTATTGGATGGCGGGGGTCCGAACTCCTTGATCCCCTCATATGTAAGCTACTATTAATATTTTAACCCGACTACTTAGGACTGTATCCCTGCTGACTCAGACTACTTAGCCGAGGGTAACGTCACCTTCAGAAGAGGGGCCTACCACAATATGCATTAGTAACTTAATTAATTATCTTTTAACAACTAAGATGATCTCTTAAAAAGTGCAAAAGTGTGGAAATAATCAAAGGTTACACTAAACACGAGTCGGATCCAAGTGATTCATCTTGTCTATCTGTTTTATTTTTATTTTATTTTCAGCATTTTAGTTAGCTATATTTTTCTAGTTAAAAACCTTTTTCTAAACTTTTGATTTGATTAGACGCTGAGGACAAACCGGTATTAAAAGCTCTTGTGTCCTTGGACGACCTCGGTATCTTACCAACGCTATACTATGCTCACGATGGGTGCACTTGCCTATATGTGTGTTTAATGTTAGAAAATATCGTGTTTTATAAATTTAAAACTTGAGTAAAAAGTGTTAAAGGGCTTAAAATATACATTAAATCTATACGACACCTAACGCACATCACCTAGCATCTCAAACACCTGGCACATACGTTAAAATAGAGGTCAATACACATAGTGTAAAGGTGAGCATACAAGTTTAATAGTAATAATAGTAGCGAAAGCGAGTTTACGCATAACCAGCATGTAACATGTAATAATGTGAAGCTAGTAGGTTATCGACAATGAAATATGCACAGACATGAATGCGAGTTGTAGAATGCGCAACACATATCACCACTGTGACATGTGAAGAAATAACCTTAACAACCCATATCCACGACAGGTGTTGAGTCCAAACTATAGTACTATCGTTGCTAAGGCGTCAGGCAACAATCACTGTGTAAACATAACATACAAGCATTCATCGAATAACACGTATAACATGCAAGAGCGGTTAGCGTATAAAAGTAGTAGCGTTGTATGATAGTTGTGATTTGATATAAGTAACGTATGTAGCACCCAAAAGTGCGTAAAGCAAAAAGGGATCGAGTATACTCACAGCGATGGTAGCTAATGGATTGAAGGGAGCGCTAGAGAGTCGGCCTAGTTACAGAACGATAGCACAAGCGATAAGTGGCACGTAAAACGATGCAAGTGAAAGAGTGTCGAAGTGTCATCCGAACGGACGGCAATCCGATCGGATGGTCATCCGATCGGTTGGCCATTCGGTCGGTGGGCCACTCATTGAGATGGATGTGTTTGTGTATGATGGCTTTGAAGTTTTCGTTGTAGCATTTTGAAAACAGAGAAGTATCTCTACCCTTCAGGTCGTCCGGTCGAACGGTAGTTCGGTCGGATGGCGATCCATTGGTCAGGTATTTCTCAGAGAACTAGTTCACAGTAAGATTGTCATTCGATCGGATGGCCTTCCGATCGTATGGCAATCCGTTAGAAACTGATGTTCTTTGAAAATGGTTAAAAAGTTTAAGTGTTAAAGATTATGTGTCATCCATTCGGATTGTCGTTCGATCGGATGGTAATCCGATCAGACGTCAATCCGTCTGGAGACTTGCTCGTTTGAAAATTTGTTAAGTTTTGATAGTTTTGCGGTTTGATCGAGACGGTATGACAACGTGTTAAACAACGGGTACTCCACCAAGTCTAGGCTATCTGATCGGATGGGAATCACCCCAGTCCGACCAGTTAACTGTTCGTGACGGTTTGTTCATGTTTAACCCGTAATCGGTTGTCTCTTTGATAGGAACCAGATCTCGAACCAACACTTCACTAGGAGATGAGTAGATGGCCTGAATGAGCTCCGATTCTATCGGTTTTGAGTGCTTTGAGTGTAAAAGAGTTGAAAGAAAGTTGTAAAACCATCTTTCAATCCTTTTAACTACGAGAATGTTTAGATTCATGCGAAAACAGTGTTGAATCATGTCGAAATCCTTTAGATCTGAGTTGTTCTTGGTGGAATGAGGCCAAAACTTGAAGTTCATAAGAACTCCATGATGACATCATCTTAGAACACCTCAAATCCACTGATTTCACGGTTAAAAGTGAAGATTTAAAGGTGAAAATGATGAAGAAGTGCGTGTAGATCATAGAAGTACAAGATTTGAGTTGAAAACTTACAAGAATCGTGAGAAATCGAGAGAAAGGGGGGCTTGAGCGTTCTGATCGGAGAGAGAGCTGTCACATCACTGTTGGTGATGTGACAGGGGTATTTATAGTATTCCAAAAGAGGAAAGGTGCGCACAGGAGACGGATCGGATGGCCATCCGATCGGATGGTCATCCGTTCGGATGACCATTCGATCGAATGGTCATTCAATCGACTGGTTATCGCGAGTTGGTTTTCGTGTTTTTGTTTTGTGCGTTGAGCGTTGCGATGCGTTTCGAGCAAGCGAGGCGATAGTATTACCCATTAGTTACACAAATACCCTAACTACTAAATACCATAAATATAAACCTTAAATCTCGAGTTTGCGATGAGATTGTGTTGCGATAGAGTTGCGGTTGTGTTTGCGATTAAACACTTCAACATAAAGATAACATGCACAAGTAACACATATTAGCACACACACGTAAAACAATATCCATAACCTATAATTCAAGTTGCGATGCGATTAGCAATAAGTCAATTAGCGATTAGACTGCGATAAAGTAGCGATTTATTAACTTGTACTCCACATAATACAACTAAAGCGATTAAAATAGAGTATTAATTACAAGTCAAAGAGTTCAATCAGTAATTAAGCAAGGAGAGACAGATCGCAATTAGCAATCTTTTCTTCCTTTGACTTTGACTTTGACTTGTACTTTGACTTTCGAAACACGGGGTGTTACATGAAGAAACAATTAGATGAACTTCTGGAAAAAGGATTTATACAGCCCAGTTCATCACCATGGGGAGCACCAATTTTGTTTGTCAAAAAGAATGATGGATCAATGCGTATGTGCATTGACTACCGAGAATTGAACAAGGTCACGATTAAAAATCGGTACCCATTACCGAGAATCGATGATTTGTTTGATCAGTTGCAAGGAGCTTGATTCTTTTCAAAGATCGATTTACGCTCAGGATATCATCAATTAAAGGTACAGGAAGAGGATATTCCTAAGACCGCTTTCAGAACAAGGTATGGTCATTATGAATTTACGGTCATGCCAATTGTTCTAACCAATGCCCCCGCCGCATTTATGGACATGATGAACATAATATGTAAACCATATCTGGACAAATTCATAATTGTCTTTATAGATGATATTTTCATTTACTCTAAGAGTAAATAGGAACATGCAGCGCTACTGCATGCACTCTTAAATTTGCTAAGAAAAGAAAAGCTTTATGCTAAATTCTCAAAATATGAATTTTGGTTAGAAGAAGTGCAATTTCTTGGACATTTAGTTAATCATGAAGGAATTCATGTAGATCCCACAAAGATTGAGGCGATTACTAAATGGAAAGTTCCTGAATCACCAACGGAGGTGAGAAGTTTCCTAGGACTAGCCGGTTATTATAGACAGTTTATCCAGAATAGCCATCCCATTAACAAAACTAACCTGTAAATCAATTAAGTTTGAATGGGGACCAAAACATGAAGAAGCTTTTAGAATCCTTAAGCAAAGATTAACCAATGCACCCATATTAGCGTTACCAGAAGGAACTGAAGACTTTGTAGTCTATTGTGACGCTTCTAAGTTAGGTTATGGATGTGTGTTAATGCAACGTCAAAAGGTTATAGCCTATGCCTCTAGACAACTTAAGAATCATGAAGAGAATTATACGACCCATGATTTAGAATTTGGAGCTATAATTTTTTCCCCTAAGATTTGGAGACACTATTCATATGGAAATAAATTTGTAGTCTTCATAAATCATAAGAGTCTAAGGTACATTTTTTGGGCAAAAGGAATTAAATATGAGACAGAGACGCTAGATGGAGATCCTTAGTGATTATGATTGTAGTATCCAGTGTCATGAAGGAAAGGCTAATGTAGTAGCCGATGCTTTAAGTCGAAAGTATCACGAAAAGCCAAAAAGAGTACGTTCTCTTAAATTAAATCTGCAAATAGATTTAAATGAACAAATTAGAGAAGTACAAGAATCAGTAATCAAGGACGATACTGAAAAGTTGAAAGGAATGATTAAGGAATTAGAACAAGGGACAGATGGAATTTGGAGATTCCATAAGAAAAGAATTTGGATACCTAAACAAGGAAACCTACGCCACCAAATATTAGAAGAAGCCCATAAGTCTAAGTATACGATACATCCTGAAAGTGATAAAATGTATCAAGACTTAAGAAAGAATTTTTGGTGGATAGGAATGAAAAAGGATAAAGCAGCTTATGTTGCCAAGTGTCTAACTTGTTCACAGGTTAAAGCTGAACATCAGAAACCCTCAGGTTTATTGCAGCAACTTGAGATGCCAATATGGAAATGGGAATTGATAACAATGGATTTTGTTACCAAATTACCCAAGACACGAAAAGGTAATGATACAATCTGGGTGATTGTAGATAGATTGACTAAATCTGCTCATTTTTTACCGATGAAGGAAACTTTCAGTATGGAACAATTAGCTAAGTTATATGTAAATAAAATAGTTTCATTACATGGAATTCCTTTATCTATTGTGTCTGATAGAGATAGCCATTTTACTTCTCATTTTTGGACAAGTTTCCAAAAAGCAATGGGAACCAAGTTAAATCTAAGCACCGCTTATCATCCTCAAACGGATGGACAAAGCGAAAGGACAATTCAAACAATGGAAGATATGCTTAGAGATTGTGTAATTGATTTCGGAGGAAATTGGGATGATCATTTACCATTAATTGAATTTTCTTACAATAACAGTTATCATACCAGTATCAATGTTGCACCATTTGAAGCACTTTATGGACGAAAGTGCCGAACTCCAGTCTGTTGGGCAGAAATTGGAGAAAAACAACTATCTGGACCTGAGATAGTACAAGAAACAACAGACAATATTATTCAAGTCAAGGAAAGATTAAAAGCAGCACGCGATCGACAAAAGAGTTATGCTGATAACAGGCAAAAGCCATTGGAATTTCAAGTAGGAGATAAGGTATTATTAAAAGTTTCTCCTTGGAAAGGAATAGTCAGATTCATCAAGAGGGGAAAGTTAAGCCCCAGGTATGTTGGACCTTTTAAAATTATTAGAAGAATCGGACCTGTAGCATATCAGCTACAACTGCCAGAGGAAATGGCAGGAATACATGATATATTTCATATATGTAATCTCAAAAAGTGCTTAGCCGATGAATCATTAGTGGTACCTCTTAAGAATATAGAGGTAAATGAGAAAGTTAAGTTTATGGAAAGACCCCTACAAATTGAAGATAGAAAGATCAAGAATCTCAAACATAAGAGATTAGTTCTAGTTAAAGTAAAATGGGATTCCAAGAGAGGACCAAAATACACATGAGAGCTTGAATCAGAGATGAAGAAGAAATATCCACACCTGTTCCAGTAGACCTCGAGGACAAGTTCTAAAACAAGGTGGGGAGGATATCACAACCCTCCTAAAAAATTTATAGCATCCCTATACGCCCTAAAAGACACCCCGTATACGAAAAACGACCCAAATTACCTTTAATTTTACAAAAATCAAATAAAACAAGGTTTACGGGACGCTCGCGGGCCGCGAACCCCTTGACTAAACCTGTCGCGAGGCGCGACAGCTGGCCACGAGGCTTAACCCGGTGCCGCCACGTGTCACGATTCATGTCGAGGCTACCCCTTGAGTCAGCCAAGCTAGGGCCTACCCTAAAGGCTTTTGCGGGCCGCGAAGACTTTGTCTTCGGCTCTCGCGGGGCGCGAGAAAAGGTCGATCAGACCCTATAAATAGATGGGATCGGCCTTCAGTCCCAATTCGTTCAAATCTCATAACTCTCTCTCAAATTCTGAATTGTAGAATTAATACTCGGGTATTATACCCCCTAATTAGCGAAGCTCTGCCTCGACGTAAGTATCATAACCCCCGGTTACGTATTAGATACGCTGCCCGATTGATTTAGTGCTCCGTAACGCCTGTCGAGGCTCTGCCCGACGTAGTCGTTGGAGTTCTGTCTCGGGGAGGGTATAACTAATGTAAATTGGGTTATTATACTAACGCATGTGCATTGTTTAATTAATAGATTAGAATTAAGAAGTCACAAGGAAAATACCTATATTAGCAATGTGAGTTTATCCTATTTTTAAATTCTTTTTATAAACTGTTTTTACAAAATCTCAATTGTTTTTAACTATAATTAACAGTGATTGAGTATTTGTAATTCAACAATTATCATCGGTATGTTGGGGTTTTGTATACAAAATTTGTTACTAATACTGTGAATAGTAACATGACCACAAGTCAGGATTGGCAGTACGGTGGGTGGTAATTAAAGTAGATGTAAACAAATGTAATTGCTAGATTGCCCTCAATGCTGTAAAATGATAAAACCTGTTTTGATTAAACTGGGATTCACTCAGCAGTATTTTCCACTGACAAATGTTTTTAAAACGCGTTTCAGGTAACAAAATGTGAAAGCCAAATAGAAGCCAGCTGGAGAGCACTGAAGGCTTGGAAAAGTGGTTATAAAAGTTACCTAAATAAAGACGATGTTTTATTCCAATAAACTAGGGTTCATCCCTAGAAACCTGTTGTACGGAAAACTTGGGTTTTTCCCATGTAGTTATTATTATAAAAATGTGGTATTTTACTCTGATAAAATATTTCCTAATTACGGTTCTGATGTAAATTCCGCTGCCAAATTGATAAACACCAATACCACTGATACTGATTCGCGGCCGCCCGTTCCCAAGAAATAGGGGCCGGGGGTTGCGACATCAAATATTCAAATAATATATCAAACTTGTCTTTTTAATTACTAAGACAAAGCTCCTACGTGATCTTGATCCAGTCCAGTTTTCAATCCTCTACACCTGTATCATATGTAAAATAGTATTTTTGGGTCAACGACAAGAGCTGGTGAGTAAACCTTGGTTAAGTAAAATAGTTTTACTATTTTAAAATTTAAAGATAAAAGTGATATGTTTTAACATTTTAATTCCATATATTAATTTAAAAATTAAGCATGCAATCAATCGTGTGGAAGCAATGCACAAGTAATATAAACATAGAATGGTAACTGAGTAATGACTAAGACTAAGACCGACACCAAAACCCAAAACCAACACCTTGCGTCCCACACCCAAAAAGGGTGTGACTGTGGTGATACCAACAAACCATGGTTAGGAGGAAAGGTCAGGCCAAGACTAATGGGGCGATACCGACATCTCCAGGTCATGAGGAAATGTCAGCTGTGGATCCACTGAATGAATGGCTATTGACTATAATGACCATCACAACAACAACAATAACCTCAACAAAAAAAACAATAACAAATAATGCATATACGACACACTAGATTTTGCATGCTCGATTCTAGATAAAAACAATAGATCAAAACACATTGATACACCCAAAAAAGTTAATGATAAAAAGGGGAGAGAGTTTACTCATAGATTGCGAAGCTTCGATCCGTTAGAATAACATTAACGCACGAATAAGAGGAATAACACAAGTCATCCTAAAATATATAATCAACAAAATACTAAATATGCAATTATAAGAAAATAAATAACCACAAACATTTTTAAGGAATTAGGTTCTTCAAATTTAGGGACTTAGCTATACCAAAATAATTAATTAATAAAATTACTAATATGGTATTTAAGTTTCTAGAATAATTACATAAACTATATTTATAAGAATTTCCAAAGAAATATATATATATATATATATATATATATATATAACATGGAATAAAGATTAATATTTATATAACCATTAAGTTTCATCCAAAAATTATATATATTCAGATTTAATAGTTATCACAAAATTTTATTTAAAAAACGCTAATCTGATGTAAAAATATAATTACTTAAACTAATTACTTAATCCTTTGAAAATAAGATATTATCAAAAATTATGGAAAATTCCATTAAAAAATTCAATAGCTTGTTAATATCAGTATTAATTTATAGAAATATTTTTAGAATTTTATTTGTGACTATAACTATTTTTAATTGATTTTCTATAGCAATATATCAAAATTAATTCATACGAAATTCCAACAACTATTAAAAATTCTCAAAATTTTCATGGGACATCCTAATATGATATATGACAATAACACAAGATCAATTTCATCAAAAACATATCTAAGATCAAAAGCCCCAAATTTGTATAATGAAGAACCTTAAAATCATAGGAAATTAAATTTGGACTGTGCATGCCCTCTATCACAGAAATTGATACAGGGGTTTTGTAGAGCACAAAGAAATAACAATATTAGGCTTTGGAATCACCTGATTTCGTTAAAGAATGAAGGAGAAATCAAGACTTGAAGTTACAAGCCCTAGAATCTTCACGGATCAAATTCGTGATGCTCGGTTGATGAAATGATGTAATTCCAGTGGGGTTTTGTCAGATTTTTGCACAAGTTTGTAGTGGTATAGGAATGGAGATCTGATTTTACGAAATGTGAAAAACCCACATGATGAACACATGAAACTTTAAAGAAACATTATGATTATGATTAGTTTTCATTTAATTGGTTAAAAGATGTTATTCAAATAACTGGGGTGATTAAATCATTGATCCTCATTATTATGACTTAAGACCATGGGGTATGGTGGGGCGGGGGTTGGGGCGTGAGTTGGGCATTGGTTGACACGTGGAATGGGGTGGCAGACATGGGTAAACCCACATTGATCACGGGGTTTGGGGCGTGGGTTTGTGGGCTGACCCGCTGGGCAGACCTAATAAACACAAATTTAAGTTTTTAATATTTTTAAATAAAGATCATTACAAGAAAAGAAAATTACAAAAAAAAACAAATTCCTAATTTTTATATTTGTTTTTTATCTCTTCTCTCAACGCCAAGACTATTTCTAACTCGTCACCCTGTAGGTGATCAATCGGCTGTGATAGAATCTTCAAATCATCACGTCATTGTTTCAGGGCATCTCTAGCAGAATCTCTAGCTTCTTTGCTCCTTCGTATTCCGGCCCTTTGTTGTTGGAATACGTTGAATGTATCCATCTTGCATGAAATGTCATCCAACTGGTCGCTGTATATTCCCCTACGCGACTCAGAACTCCCAGCTAAAGCCGATGCCTAAAGTTGAATGTTGAGAATACCTAAAGTTGAATGTTGAGATTGTTCACACCAAGCCCTCGCCAATGCAACTTCTTCAGCATAGACCCATTTTTGTTGTTTTCGTTTGGCGGTTTCAACTACTTTATCCTCGGTTTTTTTCTTATGACTTCTTTTTTTGATGGGTTTCGATGCGGTAGGACTCTCTTTGGGTGGTTGAGTTTCGGGAACGGATTCGTTTTGTGAAAGGTCGATGGAGTTTGGTGAAAGGTTGATGGGCGATTGTGAAAACGGGGTAGGTATTGAATCTTCGGTGTTTGGGAAGTTAGTAAATACACGATTCCCGATATACGATGCATAACCCGCCATGTCGGGCATATGAGAGTGTATGAAAAATGGACGAGCTACTGGACGATTGGGTGGTGGGCTAGGATTATTTTCTTGGAATCCATACGGGTTGCTCGGGTCAAAAGGACGGTTGTAAGGATGCATTTTTTTCGTTTTGTAGAAGGAGAATTGAAGATGTATAGAAGATGTGGTTGAATGTGGTAAAAAATGGAAGTAAAATGTGAGTTTTATAGTGAAAAAATGGAATAATTTTTTTTTAATATAGCCGTTGGCCAACGGCTAGCCCAACGGCTCTTTTCTTTTGGCCATTCACAAACCGCCATGTCACCTTGCTCCCCCGCCCCACGCCCGGCTTGAAACCCAAGCCCCAAGGGGCCACGCCCCAACCCAAGCCCACCCGGGGTGGTGCCTTGGGCGTTTTACCCCAACCCACGCCCAAACCCCCGCCCCATACCCCACAGCCTAAGTGAAACAAAAAAGAAACCGAAACAATGGGGTCTTAAAGATGAAACGGGTGTCAAGTGTCGATACATCGCATTGGGAAGACAAAAAAGCTGCAGGCCGAATCTCAGGCTTGGTTTTATGTGTATAGGTGTCGGAATTTGTCGTCAATTGTGCCACAGCCCAATCGTCATGGGGCTACATGTTTCACGCTGTTGAGTGGGTTGAACCGTTGAAGGTCGCAGGTTCGAGTCCCGGCTCCATCGTTACCTTTTTATTTTTTTCATTATATTTAACCAACTTTGTGTATATATCAAATACTTTTGGTGTAGCTCAGTTGGTTTACTGTGTCACTTGTTGAACCGGTTCGAGTCCCATTTCATTAGGTTCTTCTTTCCTTCTTACACTTTAATTGATTTCAAGTTTCTATTATTGCACGAAGGTCCATGCACTTTAATTAACTACACTAGTTTCAACTAACAAACTAAATAAAATTAAAACTTATCTATATCTATATCTATACTATATTATAAAGCATTTCTTTAGGGACTTCTTAAAAGGTAAGAGGTACAACTATAATTACTTATCATACAACACACAATGCATATGTTAACTACTTTTTGAGGGCAAATTTGTCTTTAAACACCCTATTTAATCCAAAGAAAGTTAAGAGTTAGATCTTTAAACACCCTATTTAATCCAAAGAAAGTTAAGAGTTATAAGAAGTAATGAGATTCAATTCTATAATATTAAAGTTATAAATGAATGATGGGGTAATTAATCAATAATTAGAGTAATAATAATACTCAGAAATGTTTGTTTAATTCTATAATATTGAAGGAAACCGTGTAATAACAAACAAAAATTAGATAAGTTTATGTCATAAGGTTATGAAAAAAAACATAAGATGCATTATCTATACTATATTATAAAGCACAAGGGTTCCAACCAAATTTAAGTAATTGCAACATTTTATGCTTATAGTACAACAACTCAATGAAGTTAGTAAAGGGACAAATTAGTCTTTCGACATGAGTATAAATTGATAAATACAATTAAATTGATAACTTTATATATAAAGTATTAATTGTATGAAACCGGCGTCTCTTTATTTACCCTTCGTCCCTTGAAACCCTACCACTGAAGGGTCTTACTTCAAATGAGAATTGATTCTAAGTTATTAGAATAAAATTGTGATAATGAGTATTAAATGAGAATTGATAAATTTATCCGAGAGGTCCTTCTGCACATACAAATTCTTTGGTTCAATACTTCAATGCCATAATAATACCCATTATTACCCATAATAAAAATTATATTGTAACCGACATCCTCCATCAATGGGAGTAAAATAAATCCTTTGCTTCAATGCTATAAAAATGCAACACCTTCTGCATATACAACATTCTTACCAAAACCCTTCTTGCCATGTGTCATCTCATATTCTGATGTACTCCTACCTTGAAGACCTCTTGTTGAAAAATTCATTGCATTAAGTACATTTTAATAATGTCAGTTTTATAAAATTAATAAAATTATAAGCACTTTACAAAAAAAAGATCAAAATGCTTTCTTCCATGCTTTTGCTAAGTCGTACATGAAGCTTGGCGAGTTGGGGTAGCTTTCGCAAAAAAAATATATATATTATTACACTCGAATTACTTAAAAACAAATTGTAAACTGTTTTGACTTGTTATTTCACAGATTTGCTGTAAGGAGTGCCAGGATACGCTACATCCGTGTGTTCGTGTTCGTGTTCATGTTCATGTTTTCGCTGAGTAGACAAGAAAGTTAAGTACAACTTGGTTCGGGGTACTTATAAATAAAGGTCACTTCCCTTTGTGTGACACAAAGTATGATGAAATCTTTTGGTTATCTTATTATGGAATTGAGTTTTATAGAACCAGTATGATGTTATTGAAACAATTTGTTGTTTATGGTACATATAAAATTTTGTATAATTATATTTTAGTGTTGATCATCTTGTTGAAACTCATTATATTTTGATGTACTTCTACCTTGAAGACTCACTGACACACATTCAAAGCTTTGCAATTAATTAATTATTAATAAATATAAACCTATACAGGGTTGGGTAGGTACATAAGACAACATCTAAAATTCTAAATCAATTGAAAATATGTGTTAACTACCTTAAAGTTATCATTATTTGTCACACATTAATAATAATAATAATAATAATAATAATAATAATAATAATAATAATAATAATAATAATAATAATAATGTCTAAATATAGTAAGTGTTTTAAAGTATGTTGGGTTAGATTGCGTTCTCTAAAAGAGCATTAGTGACACCCGCTGCATCGCGCGGGCCAACCCACTATATATATATATATATATTGAAAAGAAGGTCCGGTTTTAAAATCTGGGTCGGGTATAAGAGATCTGTTTCTTGGCCGATATTACATAGATATATTTTAAAGGACGGCAATATTGCTATAGTTAAAGTAGTTCCTATTTAATGGTTTGGTTCTCAAATAATTTGTAGTAACTTTATTTCTTGGTTTTTTACAGAGATTGAGGATGCGATAAACAAACAAAACAAAAAAAGGAAAAGGGAAAATGCAAAGCGATTAGCGATATCAACTTTCTTTTGGTTGGTTCTTTTTAATCAGTTATGAATTATGATGCTGTTTTAGACATGTTGGAATTTGGATGTTAAAAGTCGAACCCATGTATGTTTTCCTTTTGATTTTTTACTACATACATTTGTCTAGTTTTCCCACTGCGAATTCAATTAATAACGGATGGATGAATTTACATGATATTTTTTTAGGTAAACCAATGGAACACACCAAAGCGGTACCAATGCGATAAAATACCAAAATACCGGTACCGATACCGGTACTGTACCGTTACCGGTACCGTACCGTTACCAAACTGAGAAATTCGGTACGGTATTTGATATCCACTTTTCCTCAGTTTTGGTAGTGGTATTTTCGGTATCGGACCAATACCGGTATGGTACCAGTATGATACCGATCTCATCCCTAGGGCAGATGATTAAAGTAGGTTTATTTTGTTTTATTAAATGAGGGTATGTATGTCATTTCACTAGAGTTAACATAATAATTCTAATAGAGTTAAAATTGGGCTCAAATGGTTAGAAAATGGGAATTTAGGTATTCAATGGCATCATTAATTATCAAAAAAGTAATTTAGTCTTTTAAGAATATTAAACTTTTTTAATAAACTTTTTTATTTGGACGAACTCAAAAAAGTAATTTAGTCTTTTAAGAATATTCCGAATTCAAATCCATGACATCATTAATTATCATCAGATGATTCAAATTTTGTTTTTAATTTTTCTTATTCGATCGGCACTCACTGATGATAATAATTATAAATAATAGTAACATCCGTCTCGATCATAACGATCATAACCACAAATCTCCGGGTGACAACGATGTTGTTGCTTTCAAAACCAAAGCAACAAAACGAAACACAACATCATTCAAGAATATATAATCAAGCCATGAAAACCCTATCCTTAATAACTCATATATATAACCAAGCCATGAAAGCAAGACACATGTATCACAACAATTATCTGTTTAGAGTGTGTATTTGGGTCATTATATGTGTTTGGTTTGGTGTGTGCAAGTGCGGGTTAACGCGAGTCAGTTATCATGTTCAAGATCATCAACCTAGATACGGGTACAACTTCCTATCATCTTTGTCTCGTTCTTGAAACTCCCTATCAATAAGTGCCTTGATTCGTTTCTTTATCACAACTGGGTTCGGTAGAAACCGCAATTGTGATTGCTTTGTCATCTTTGCCATAATATAACAATCACCGTCTTGATATGAGGTTTTCGGTCCTCCTTGGCTTTTTGTCTCTTCTCCTTTTTTGAGGTTCGAATTCTTTTGGTGACACCACCGTACTGACCTTCACCTTATATCCCTGACAAAGGTTTTAGGTTTTATAAAGTGAAGATTGATACCGTGGTCACATAAGGAATCCGAACTTGGAAAAAGGAGACAAGACAAAAATTCTATGTGGACCAGAAACCTCATAAAGAGGCGGCGATTGTTGGGTTTATGTAGGCAAGATGCGTGTTAAATCACAACAAAGTCATGGATGAGGTGGGAAAGCAAGTACAGTTGTTGTTTCTCCCAAACCTGGTTGCGATGAGGAAACAAACCGAGTCATTTGTCTAGAGGGAGTTTTTAGAATGGGACATAGATGATAGGTAGATGAGTTTCTAGGTAAAATTTGTGACATAGGGTTAGGCAAATTTGTGAGGGTTGTGAAATTTATAAACGAGTTTCCAGGTAAAGTATACGACATAGGAAAATGCAACGGTAGAATGTAGTTGGTGGTGGCGTCGAGAGATGTCATTTGTGGCTAAAAGGAGGGAACAAATGAACAATGGAGAAGAATGGGCGCAGGTGAGGTTATGAAGAAGGGTTGAAGTGTAAATGAGTCGAATCGAGTTCGTTAAGTTCAAGCCAACTTATTTAATTCTAAAGAACTCGAGGATAGCTCGTTTCGAGCTCTATGTCTAAAGCTTCAAATTGACCCGTTAATAATTTTTCACATTCAAGTTCAACTCAGGTTAACTAGTTTATTATTTATTTAATTATTTGAATAATATATAAATATTTATATATTGTAATTATAATTTTATACATGTACCACACTACATATTATTCAGTTATCGTATCATTATTTATATAGTAATATTAGTTATCTATACAACAAAAAATGTTACTCTTTATATCAATTAAAAACTTGTTTAAGCTCGTGAGCCAAGCCAAATTCAGGCTCAGTTGTTAAACAAACTTATATTTAGACTCGATTCCGTTTAACGTTTTTACGTGTGTAACTCCAAACGCCCCGCTGGCGGGATACGCATATAATGTGTATATGTGTGGGCGCTTGGGGGGCAAAAGTGAAAGTGTACTAATTTTAACGTTATTTTACTAATTTCGTGAAAATAACGTTAAAAGAGGGGGATGGTTAATCTTGCATCATGTGGTGGCGTTGATAGCCGAAAGACAAGGGAGTACATGCACTAATCAGTCAATGTCTTAATTGTTGAGTGTTATGTGACTTATGTCCAACGCTTGATGCAAAACTACTATTGAGCCGGGGGTCGCACTGGAAGTAACCTCGGACCATTTTCAAACGTATAGAGCTATGAGGGGTGTATGGGTGGGTCAGTTTGAGGCGTATTGGGAAATGAGGGGTGTATAAGGTTAGGGGATGTGTAGATACTTTTGGGGGATGTGTGGATACCTCAACCGTTTCAGAAACAATCTATACATTCATAAAAGGTTATCTACCATTTGTTAAACAAGACAACCAAATGGGATTTACACGAGTGGCTACAAAGTATGCAAAATAAAATGGCACATATCTTACTCTTTTGATCCATGGATACGAAAATAAATCGCACGGATTACAAATATAGAAAAGTTGTGTTCAAATTTTCTCTTTGCATTGTAATCAACGTATATGACCCTTACCGTCTTCTCGAACTCCGTCACACAGGTTTCCACTGACATGGAATCAACACTGCCCAAAACGTACATCATCTTTTCGTCTGTCACATAAAGAACACAGTCCACACCCATAAGCTTAGATACCGCCTTCCTTATCTTGCAGATATTACTTTCGCTATTAAAGTATCCTAGAAAAATTCTCTGAAATGTAAATGAACAATAAAAGAAATTAAATTAAAAGGATAGCATACACAACCACAAATAAGTAGACTAAGTAATATAGTTTTGTTGTGTCCTTCAATCTACTTGCGGCATAATGATATATAAATAAAGAAGCTTATAAAGATAAAATTTTATTATTAATGACAAAAATATTGTAAAATATATACATACTTTGTAAAGGGTGTCTGTCTATTCAGCTCCTGCATAGGTTCCAACTGCGTCTCATAAAATTTGTTCCATCCTTGTAACTCTATGACATTGTGCAATATGAGTACGTGGAGCCTAATAAGTATCCAAAATTAGTTCATAGAGAACTTACTTGTATAGTGAATGATATCACCAGGCCATCTCTTTATCAAATCACGGGTCGAAGACTTGAAAAAGTCATGGCGGCAAAGATAGTACACTCCTGGGGTCACCTCAAATTCAGATAGATCTCCTCCAATCACTTCTTCCATTATCACTGTTTTATGTCCCAACTTTTCTTCTTGCACTACTTCACCATCATCCATATACACAAGGCTGGCACCACATCCGCTTACTATCATTCCTTCCTCCACAACAATAGACACATTGACTTCATCACCAGCATATAATATGTTGCCAATAGGCCAATAACTTAACCACATAGTATCTTCATCAACTTTGGGTTTGCAATACACCAATGGGTTGTATATCCAAGTAACACCCTTGGTTATGTTGCTAATTTTGGTGAAGAATAGCCACTTATCTTTAACCTTGGGTGCTGATGATTTGTATAAGCAACTTACATTTAATCCTTGGATCCGGTGTTTCTTTGGATTCGAAGACACATGTAAGGATATGTAGTTGTATGCTGAAGTATACTCAAGTGCCATCATGCTTTGATCTTTTATTCCTTGCAGGTACGTGCTCCTTATACCAAATTCTTGCAACATCTGTGACATAAATTGCAGAAAGATCTGGTTAGTCGTATATAATTTAGTTTGCGAGTGTGACATAGAAATATGTTTCTTTGTATGTTTGTGTTAATTTAAGAACATTCAATACACAACCTGAATATCCCAAATTTTGCCTTTAGTAATCTCAGCACCAACCAGGTCCACCTTATGATCATCATATGCTTTGATCCATTTCATAGGTCCTAGATGTGCTTCATCAAGTTCTTTTACAGACACCAGTTTAAAAAGTCCCTGAACTTCAGACAATTTCAAACAACCTGTATATCCAAACTTCCTCAGTCTGAAACAAGCTGATTGGAATGTTACTTTCTCTAATGATACACAGTTGTACGTATACAACTCCTCTAGCGTAGTTGGGAGACACAGAAGGGATTTGAGGTTCTTACAAGCAGTCAAGTTGAGTACCCGAAGCAATTTAAGATCAGTATTATTCGGCATGGACTCAAAAAGATTACCTCTTAAACTCATGCCAAATAATGGGCCATTGAACACAACACGAAGGGCATTTTGATGTTCACAATTGCAGTAATCCAGAAACAAGTACTTCAATGACTGTGGTAAGGATAACATCTTTTTGTTCCATGAAGCTTTCCACAATTTTATACACCATTTCAGGTTCAATAGAGCGAGATTCTCAAGGTCTTCTATGGTTTTACAAACATGAGTCAGATTGATACAGTCTTCAAGGTTCAAAGTCTCAAGATTAGGGAGCCAACAGAGCTTGTGGATACTGACAAGTTTGTAACAATCTTTAAGATTTAGAATCTTCAGCGAATTAAGAACCTATTCCAAGAAAAAAATGTTTAATTTATGATGGAAGGACTGTCTAAAACAGAAAGCTTAATTCCTACCATGGGAGATTCAAACTTTTTCAAGTTTCCATTGGTCATATCTATAGCCACCAAGAACCTGCTCATCAATAAGCATGATGGTATTTTTTGCAAATGACATCCATGCCAGCACAACCATCTTAATTCTGGAAAATTCTTGTAGCACCCATTGAGTTTGACATAATTTATTTGTAGAAATTTTAGTTTGTTCATCTTTGCAAGCAAGCATGTTTTAATTCCTAATACCTGCAAATTTAGCATGAAGTGAAAAGATTAGCGCACATCATATCTAGTGTTATATGCACTGAAACTTAAAAGTTAAGTGAATCAAATATATTCATAACATCATAATTCGAAACATTATATCAAAAAATGCTAACACAAATAATTAAGTTATATTCTTTCAACTGTCAAATTGGCAGTTTTGGTGTTTCCTTAGTTATGGGAGTGTATATGTAGATATACCGGTGCTTGTTTAGTTGAGTGTCAACTCAGAGAGAAAAATTGTTGGACTCCATCCATATTTGCAGCGGATAAACATGGCATCGATGTATCAGTAGACATGATGTTGATGATTGTTATGATCACAGGAATGAAAGAATGATAACGTAGTTGAATAAACGGAAATGTGAATGAATGATTGAATGGACAGATTGAGAGAAAACAAACTGTCTTGGTACCGGAATATGTTGTCGGACCGGACATATTTATATGTGTGGAAATGGCGGTTGAAGTTTGGCGGTAAAAACTGTCATCAGCAGTTTTGAATTACCCGCTTATGATCAACATCCACACTTATCAAATGTACCGAATATAAGTTATAAGTAATTTACATATAAGTGTCATGAATATAATTAAGTTTAACTATCACTTCTAACACTTTCCCCTAAACTTAATTGTGTTTAGCGGCGAACATCAGCACACTCTTATTGGCTTCATCGACAGCCTTCCTTGCCTCCTTGAAGTCGAATTTCCTTCGTCTCTTGTGCATTTTCCAAGCCCCTTCCCAATCGTTGCCTGCATATAGAGCATAGTGATCCATGGCAGCAACCTCTTTCACAGCTTCAGCACTTACACTTCGTTCGTGGCAGCCTTCCGACGATGGTTCCCCTTCATTCATCATTTCTTTGTCATGTGCCTTTTCTTGAATATTCTTAAACCTGTAATAGTAAACCAAAACATCTAGATACATGGCATAGATTATCCTCATGTATTCTCCGTCTTGGTACTCGTATCCCATGTCTTTAGCGATCACTGGCCAAAGATTATCATCTATTACACTTCGGTATCCCCCATCTCTCTCCACTATCATGTACATGCCAAGTAAATCGATCTTCTTGTTATCGGCCATCTGCGGTGGAATGGGTCTTGTTGTAATTCCCAACTTGACGGTGATAAACCACTGCAACATCTCTTCGAACTTCCTTTCTAATTCGTGTTTATATTGAAACACAAACTTTCCATCTTCCATCATCTCTAATAATGCCTTACAGTCATTGAAGTCTTTGAACTCCATGGCCCTTATTATCATCACACTCCAATCCGTCTCATGAGATGAAACATTTAAATCCTCAAAATACGAATTCAAATAACCTTCTTTGTATTGTTCGTTCACATCATTCAGATTCATAACCCCTTGTTTTTCTTTTAATCCCAACTCCTCTTCTTTTGACAACCCAGTAAATTCATTCACCGTGTTTACCACCGGAGGCGAGAACATCGGAAAAATCTTGCAAGAATCTCCGGTTTTATTAACCGTGAATCCTTGCAAGGTTAATTGGTTCATGCTCAAGACATTTCTGTCCAGTTCCGGGGTATAAAAAACGCTTTGAATTCTTAGCCTTTCGTTATTTGATTTGATTTCGACAGCCCCTATACCCCGAATGAAAAGGAAATCGTTTTCCCCAGAGTTTGTATCAACACCAACTAAATGTTTTATACGTTTGAAAACATTTAAATTACCGGCATAATGATGCGAGAATGAATTACTAACATACCATATGTCTCCCCACTGGCCGCCTTCAGTGCCAATTACTATCATCTCATCTCGATCGTCTGCATCCCTTCTTTGAGTCTGGATTCCGGCATTAACCGCTTGGTTTATAAGTTGTGTTGCCTCGTCATTTTCTTTTGATTTGCATGCATATATTTGATGTCCAGGCCGGTGACAATAATAGCATAATCTCACCCGGTGATTTCTTCTCTCTTTTTCGTTTCGTTCGTCAAAACAGTGTTGACATGGTAAAGTTGTTGAAGTGGATCTGATTTCTGCACTTGTTCCTAACGTGGCTCTGATACCACATTGTTGGACTCCATCCATATTTGCAGCGGATAAACATGGCATCGATGTATCAGTAGACATGATGTTGATGATTGTTATGATCATAGGAATGAAAGAATGATAACGTAGTTGAATAAACGGAAATGTGAATGAAGGATTGAATGGACAGATTGAGAGAAAACAAACTGTCTTGGTACCGGAATATGTTGCCGGACCGGACATATTTATATGTGTGGAAATGGCGGTTGAAGTTTGGCGGTAAAAACTGTCATCAGCAGTTTTGAATTACCCGCTTATGATCAACATCCACACTTATCAAATGTACCGAATATAAGTTATAAATAATTTACATATAAGTATCATGAATATAATTAAGTTTAACTATCACTTCTAACAAAAATTTCAAAAAAGAAACCCATTGAAAGAAAAGTTATCAGCGTGCTGTATCTTGCTCATATTACTCTCATTTCATAAGTACCACACCGGTTCACCTCTTTCGCTTACCTTTGTCCCTTTCTTTAGCTTTCGTGTGTCAAGTGTTAGACCTTCAATTGTTCCGGAAACCTATAAATAAAGGCATATAAAGTGATTTAGAAAGTTAAAAAAGGTAGTTTTGAAATAACGATAATAATACTAAAGACACATATAAGAAGCATCTTACGTCTCCTTTTGTTAACATACGATATGCTTCATCACTACACCAAACTCTAGCATGTCTTGCAGGATCTTTGGACTGTTCATTAATTATCGTTCTTCCCATATCTTGAAGCAATTGATGCATCATCAATTTCTTATTTGATGAAACTGTTAGAAGGCATCTATTAATGAGAGTCATGATCCCAACTTTTGCATACAAGTCATGCTCCAATATCTTAACCACATAATCTTCATCTTCACCGACAAAGAAAACAACAATATGTAGAAACAACTCTTTGTAACAGGTAAGTGGCAAGGAGTCAAAGCTCTTTTGTAGTACACATCGGATTTTATAATCAAGGTCTCCTTTTAAGGAACTTAGTAGATTCAATCTACTTCTCCAAATTTCTATTATGCTATTTCTTTCTCTTGGATCATGGGCACAAACAAATAGAGAAGAACCCAAAACTTTAAGAGCAAGTGGATTTCCTCCACAATATCCCGCCAACTCTATTGCAAGGTCGCTTAAATCTTTCAACGGATGTTTAGATCCAAATGCATGGCAACTTAACACCTCTAATGATTCATGATCATTCAACAACGTTAGTTCATGCACATGGCACCTCCAAGATATGGAGTCAAACCATGAATGTATATCTAGAAGCCTAGTCGTTACTATAATCCTGCTTTGTGTATGAACGGCCTTCGTTCCAAGTAACGTGCCTAATTCATCGTGTTCATCAATATCATCTAGAACTATAATTTGTAAGACCTCGTTAATCTTAGCCGTACCCTCAGCAACACAAGATATCATTTTATTCTTGCCTTCTAACATGTCAATGAGAAGTTGCTTTTGTAGTCCAAGAACACCATAAGTTTCTTTGAAATGCTTACCAACCTCTTCAAGAAAACAACTGCTTTCAAAGTTGTGCTTGTTTAAGTTGTAAATATATTGGGCCAGGGTTGTCTTGCCAATACCTCCCATTCCACAAATCGCTAGAACATTGGTATTGCAATGCACATCTTTCAACCAAGAATTGATCTCTTCAGCTCGAGCCTCCATTCCCGTTAGATGAGCTGGAGTACTTATAAGTTTCAAATCTAGTTCATAGTCAATTGTATCAACAATTTTTGCAATAAATTCTGTTTCAGGCCTGGATCAAAAGAAGAAAATTGAGCATTCTGAGCAAGAAATCTGAACTTAAGAATTTAAAATCCTTCCGCTAACTACTTCAGCAAACATAATATTTTTCCTGTAACTGTAACTACTTAAGACATTTATTTGATCATGTAATGTAATAGCAGTTAATTTGTACGATCAGACTAGCATTTAACCATCATGTAGTTAAGTAGATGCATGTAGAAAAAAAAACAGTTTTCTAAAGCTTAAATTATTGTGATGATCCAATAGAGAAATCATACCCTGAAGCAACCATGCCAGTCAAATTAGCAACCTCTTTTAAGGCTGACTTCCACCGATTCACATTCACCTCTGTCCAATTTGACCTATCAATTCCCTCTTTTGTTTCTATGGCAAAACTCTGACGATGGTTCCTGACATCTGAGGGATCAACCTTATAAAATACCGGCAAAACGAAATGGTGACACTTCCTCCTTTGTTGGAGGATCAACGAAAGCTCCTCAAGGCACCATCTTGATTTAGCATAGTTTTCTGACAATACAACAATAGAAGCTCTTGAATTTTCAATTGCTTTAACAATTTCGGGCTCCAAATCTAGACCCCTTTTGATTTCATCATTATCTCTAAACGTATGAATTGCTGCTCGTTTTAATGCTGTATACAGATGATCTGTAAAAGAATGACGAGTGTCTTCACCTCTAAAGCTTAGAAAAACATTAAACCTGACTTGATTTGGGCTAGAAGAACCCATAGATGAAGAAGTAAAAGACATTAGAGAGACTGATATGAGAAGATAAGGGGAGTATAGAAGTCTTGGCCTTCTCAGTTCCAGTTATATTTTGGATTTATTGGGTGGTGTAGTCATTTTCCCTTCCAAAATACTCAAAAGAAAGCACTGGGTGGGGATGGCATGTGGATCCAAAAAATGAGGAATTCAAATATATTTTCTTACGTTGTTAAAATATTTTAACAAATCAAACTAAATAAAAGTGCCCGGATAGTCTACGGTTTGCTCAGATTTCACTACAGTCTCTACATTTTTAAAATTACAGCTATAGTACCCAAGTTTTGCAAATTCGTTCTCGAATAGTCGATAGGCCTAACATCAGTTAGTTTTCTCAGTTAATAGGGTGTCAAATGAGAAAAATACCCTGACTACAAAACAAAATAACTTAAATTATTAAATAGATATATTTTTTTTGTGAGGTCCACTTCTTGAAAAGACAAAATTACAACCCCACCCCTACCTCTTTCTTCTCCAACCAAACTGTCGTCACCACGTTATTCTAGCGACCACCCCACCCCTACAGAGCTCAAGGATGATTACCTAACTTTCATTAGAGCTCAAAAGGTTGCTCATGATGCTCGATTGATGCAAAATGCGGGATTAACTCCTGGCGGCTATAGAAAATCGAACCCTAAAAGGGAGCTGTTAAGATTAAGGTGTAACAATCGGCAAAATTTCGGTAATTCCGTACAACCTGAACAACTATTTCAACTATTATTTTCGCGTGTTTGACTTGATTTTAATTAATTAAAGTCTTAAAAGTCTAGGAATTACGAAAATGATAGTGAATTGTGATAAAAAAATCTGTTGCGACTGGAAACAATATCCTAGACTAACAATAGGAACACGAATAAACGATACTTGTCAGTACTAGTCGCGGTACAGTCTGACACGATGAAAACAAGACATACAGATATGTCTACACAAATATTCTATAAAAAGCTTTGTCCAAAAATAATATGTGCCTTATTATTTAGAAAATCGCAATTAAAAACCAAATTGTCCAAGTCCGCAGAAAAATACAGCAATCCTGCGGGAGTGTACAGCATTCCGCAAAACGAAACAGTAACAGTCCGAAAGCCCAAAAATAAATATTATTTGACATAAATAATATAATGGGTATTAAAAACGACACAAAATCCGCAATCGAATCTTATTGCGTTAAGCTACACGGCTAGTTCAGTAAACTGCCAGTCAGCAAAGCCGGTACCGGAACCGTGTCAAAAATAGTAAAATTTTTAGTCCAAAAAGTTGGATTAATTATTTGGATAATAAAACATGTGCAAAAAAATTTTTTGTTATGTATTTATCTAAACGAAATACGGTGTTAGTATTTAACCCAGTACCGGACCCGAACCGACTTTTTCACCCGAACTACAAACTAAAAAATTTGGTAAACTAGTTTTACCTAGTGTCACACTACTTTAAAATATTAGAGCTTAAAACCTTGTAGATATTTTTCTATAAAATGTCAAAGTTCTAAAAATTCCTAAAGATTATAGTTTAAACAAGATTTTAATAAAAAAAAATAAAGCAACCCCCCCCCCCCCCCTGGCTGATTTTCGAAACAAGTGGGTCCCCCTCCAAGCTCACTCATCAAAATATGTTGTGTTGGAAGCCTTAAATGTATGATTAATGTATTTTCCAAGACCATATTGCTTCTAACACTCCACCACCTTTCATAATCCCCAAAACCATCAACATTCTCTCTCTTCAAAATTTCGCCATAGACCAAACACCCCTTTCACTTCATCTCTTTCAATCTTCAAACTCATGAATACATGCTCATATGGAAGTTCATGGATGAAACAAGCTACTAGGGAGTTTAGTATTTCTAACGGGTAGAGGTAATGTTGTCTACATCTTACCCTCCTCATACCCTACATTAGCTTTGTTATTGGTGGGATTTACTGAGTATGATGATGATGAAGACGTGTGTAACCCCAACTAGGGGTTTAAAATAGTAGGATCGACTTGCAATAAGTTCGAATGAGAAAAGAATGAGATCCGTTGTTTACGAAAAGAAATGAGCAAAGAACATAACAACCATCACATAATTTAGGTAATTTACTTTATTTTTAATTACGTTTATATATTTGCTAAATTGAAATTATTAGTCACGTTCATTTGATGACATAATCTTACGTTCTAGTTTTATAAATGTTTTTATTTGTATATAATTTAACATAGAAGCTTTATAAGGCCAGTCGGTGTTGGCCGTCCCCGGCACAGTGACGGACCGTCGTGAAAGTCCTCCCCACCCCCTTGGCCCGTCCCGTCGTGGTAGTCCTCCCAGAGCCGTGCTCGACGTACCGGAAACACACAAACAACTATACATACATACATATGTATATATAAAGAGGCTCATCCCCACACCCTAGATCCATCCCCACACCTGCCGACGTGGACGTCTACATGACGGGTCATCCTTTAACTAGTGGCGAAGCTTGGATTTTTCGGCCGGGGGGGTGAAAACATATATACCCAAAAATTTCTATAGAATACCCAAAAATTTCTATAGAACCGGGGGGGGTGAAAACGTATATACCCACAAATTTCTATACGAAAACTACATATATAACACTACTGAGCGAAAAATCCCGGGGGGCGGACGTCCCCCCCCGGCCCCTCACATGCTGCGCCCCTGCCTTTAAGGACTACCCTCTCCCACACGGCCACACCCCATATTCTAATAATCTAGATACACCTATTTCTGTCTACATTCACAAACTGAAACTGATCCCATATCCGATATTTAAAACCATTATCCCCTTCATCATTATTATTATTATTATATGGGTTATCCACATGTGTAGAGCTGAGTGGTATTTTTCTTTTAGTCTTGGTTTGGATATTTAACATAAAAGGTTTCAAAAAGCATAAAAGATTATTGATATTTGCATGCAAAACGAGCCGTAGTGGGGCATTATGATAATGTCCCTTCTATGGGGTTATGTGACATGTGACATCAAGGCACTCCCTTCAAGATCAAGCCCCTTAATTTTTCTTCACTGCCGTTTTCACAATCACACCACACAATCTTCTGAAGATCACACCCAAAGGGCAATGTATGGGGCATTATGGGGTGTGATATTTGCCACTTCATACCAAATCACATTACCCACTACACATGATCTAAGCAATATTCTTATCAAGGAAACTCGATTTATTGTAACGCGCTGATGAAAAATTCTGCGTCCGTCACTGGACACACCCGACGTTTTCCATAATAACTCAATCTAGGATCACGTGTACTACAACGACCTGTTTTTGCTTTCGAAACCCAACATCATTCAAGAAATTAAAACTGAAAAAACAAGATCAAATGTGCAAATAAAATTAAATAACTCTAAACCAGGTCCAATAAAACCCATCACAAAACCCCATATTTAATGTTTGATCACAACAATACTGTGTATATGGGGTGTATATTTGGGTCCGTTGTGTGTTCGAGTATAGATGTTGTGTGTGCGTGCTCTAGCACGCGCAAAAACACCGAGAAAACAAAGTAAGGCACACAAAGCAAATAGGCCAGGATCAGATACCAAGTACCCAAATCATCAAGCCAAATAACGGTACAACTTCCTATCATCTTTGTCCCTTTCTAAAAACTCCCTCTCGATAAGCGACTCGATTCGTTTCTTTATCACAACTGGGTTCGGTAGAAACCTCGACTGCAGTTGCTTTGTCACCTCAGCCACCATATTATTGTGATCCAATACTCGTCTCGCTTTCATGATCCTAACAATCGCCGCCTCGATCTGAGGTTTCCGATCCTCCTCGACTTTTTGTCTTGTCTCCTGTTTTTCAGGTTCGGATTCCTTCTGTGCCACGATAGTCCCAATCTTCACCTTATAAAACTTGCTAGTAAACTTATCATTGAAAAAAAAGGTGTCATGTTCATCGATGTCTTTGCTCATCGGTTCTTTCCTAAGCACGTTTTTCCCTTTAGCACAAGCTAACGACTGCAAGCACCGTTTCAGATCTAACGTCGGTATCTCGGTAGCCTGTTCGATTTCCGTATAACTCAGCCCGTCCGCATTGTTGAACAGCATTAGAACACACATCTGGTAAGTCGAAACATTAAGCTCGTGTTTTTGGCCTCCAGCGAACGTCGCTTTAATATCAGCGGACCCCATGTTTGTTTGCCACGTCAGCCTGCGCCCGTTGTGCGTTCCAAGGTAATACGTTTTAAACTTGTCGCACACAGTGAGGATTTCGGGTGGTAGGTTGCAGGCGGTGGTCAGTTGAGTTGGCCACGACCCGGTCGTAAGAATATGGACCGAGAGTGTGGGCCCGTCACCTAACTCGGGTCCCATCGCTGCATAAAACCCTTGCATTGTGTCATCAGACGTTTTCATATCGGTAAACATACCTTCCAGTTTTGACGTAAACTGATACCCGCATTCGGTTTTAAGCTTCAAAATTAAACTTCGCTCTGCATCTTCCGACACGCTCTTATTAAAAAGGAGCCTTTTCGCCAAGTGTTGTTTATAATACTTTTCGAAAACGTCTTTCTCTTGAAGATAACGGAAAAGCGTCATTACTTTATCTAGTAGCGTTTCAACGTCCTCTTCACTAACCCCTTTTAAACCTTTTCTCAGCTTATCATCCACGAACAACGATATAAACTCCGGAGACCGCGTATTCAAATTAATGAAATACTCAAACGACGAGTTCAACGCGTTTTGGAACATTTTATCGTTGTTAAACGAAAGATTAATGATCTTATCGTGTTTATCTTTTTCATCCAAAAGACGTTGAACAAAGTCCACTGGATCTTTTACCCTTTCGGGATCAGTCACTAACTGCTTACCCGTTTCTCGAATGTGTGATGTCATCACGTCCCGTACTAACGACAGCCCGTTCGGCACTCTACGGAACAAATTATACATTCGACCCAAATCGTTATACTTATCGTCCACAAGCATATTAACTAACCCTGAATTCTCCATGTGTACTAATCGAATCATCTGGCTTTCTATCATCTCTTTTTCCACCACATTTGTTATCTTCACTTCACTTTTCGCATCCAAATAATGTGACACGCGTTCGATCTCCTCGTTTAACCGTTTCTCAGCTATCTTCAAGTAATCCCCACAGTCACAGTTTTCAATAAACAGTTGAGACTCACCACGGTAAAAATTAGCCGAAACAACAAGAAACGGTTTTTCAAACTCTTCTTGGTAAACCGAAGAGCCTAAATCCATTAACATTTTGATCACGTTCCGCATTAAACCACGGTCAATGATTTCACCGTCCCGTTCTTTCTGCACGAGTTCCAGGAGTCGGTCTTTAAGTCTCGTTTGGATCTTGATTGTGTGAACGACATTATCCCGCCATAAGTTAAGACCGAGCTCGTGAACGGGAGTTTTGTGGGTACTTGGGATAAATGTTCGGTCCATGTACATTAATATGTCGCGTATCATTTGTAATGCTTTGTTGTGTTCGCTCCATTTCCGGTCTAGTTCTTCTAGAAACAAAGCCCCCTGAGAAGCTTCTATAGACACTGCTATTTCTTTTAGATGAGATGTCAACGTTGACACGAGCCCCGAGTAGAGTTTTTCTCCGAACTTATGCAGCACTATATTGTAGGCATTCCTGGAAATATAAAACACGCTTAGAGATCATCAACTTTAGAGTTAAATGCGTATATTATATTAATTTATGCTATTTGTGGTATGTTACGATATATAAGTTAGTATTTAGAGCTAAATGCACACATAAGCAAAATCAAGTCTACCGAGTTAATGATTCAAATCACATATCTTAATCAATGGCTGGCTGGACATAATTTAAGCATCAACACAGATGGTAAATACACAACATGAAAGAAAATAGCAGTAGAAGCAATAGCGTATGTATATAAAATCACCCCATTCAATTTAGTAATTAGTAGTGCATCAACAATAGTAGTACTTTTTAATAACCCTGTGATATAGGAGATCTATCAAAATTAAAAAATTACGTCTAGTTGTCTACCTTTGGCGCAACACTTTTGTTCACTCGACTGATACATGAGTATATGCATATGCATAAATCATTATATAAGAAACAATTAAACATGATGCAACATATAAAAACTCCTACCAGTCAGATAAGAAAATGCATGAAAATTAAAGGGAAAAATTACACAATGCGATCATCTAGAAATTAAGTCATATTCATCTTGTCTATCGTGTAGCTAACAAATGCATCGCCAACAAAACCCTACTAAGATTCTACTAAAGCAAATGAAAACCCTCGATACGACAAAAATCTGCAAAACGATCTCACCCTATAATTTTTAGAATCTTCATAAAAGATTAACGCCTGAAAGTTTATATCACAAAACCAGTCACTAAAAATCATAAAAACATGCATCATATCGTGTCTCCATTTACTATTTAGATCCGAAAAATATCATCTATACATCTCCCCCATCATTTTATACTTTAAACTCCTTGCATCGGTACACCGCCCCCAACAACGGACACCTGTCGCATACAGAAATGCAAAAAAGGTGATACAGGCCGTCATATCACTTGTCACGTCAGTCATTTCTTGTCAGGTCGTACTATCATACGAGCGGGCCGTATGACACAAGATCACCTTGACATACAGCCCGCATGAGGACCGGTGTCGAGTTATCACATCAATAGTGTACCAAACCAAAACTTGCTTCATATTCCACCAACATTTAAGCATCCAATCCAATCAAATCACATAAACAGTACACACCTAACACAGTCTAACTACATCAACTATCCTATCCACATATACAGCCACAAAAACCCTAAATCCATCAAATTAACAATACAATACACAAATTAGATTAACATAGATCACAAATTACAGAACAAAACGACGATCGATACCTGTAAAGCTCTTCAAAACTGAGGCCACTTGCGTTATGATTGTAAATCTCATGAATTGCATGCTCCAAAATCTTCCATGTCTTCTCGGCATACTTCGGATCCACCACCACTCGATGCTTAAACGCTTCGATTTGAAAATTCTTCTTCTTCTTCTGTGAACTCATTGTTGTTCATATGGAATCGATTTTCCCCCAACTTGATGTTCCAAACCCTAATTGTTCGTAAGATTATTCTCCTTTTTGATCAATTGGGATTATGTTCACACACGTTTTAAAATGGTTTGGGCTAAGTCTATTTATACGTGATTGGTAATTATAGTATAGTCACCCAATTATTTATTATTATATTTCTTAAAACATTATATAAACATTATATTTTGAATTCACATTTCACATTTGGATATGTCATCAATGTTATTTTCATATCGGAGGAGCCTACGCCGTGGACGTAGACGTTTAGATGTGGAAGAGAGAGAAATTTGCTTTGAAAATAGAGCTCGTTGAAATCATTTTGAAGAGTAGGGGTAGGTAGAGAGCTGTTATCGTGTTAGGTTAGGTGATTGTAATTCTAAACTTGTTTTGGTAACTTTGTAAACTAACAAATTTGGTATGTTTCTAATATTAATTATTACAAGTTAACTGTATCTAATAGACATGTATGTTTACTGACGACCACCTAATCGTAGATCGACGAATGTACATTGATGACCACCATCATCGACTCGTGAAAAGTTTACTTGTATGTTAGCAAATAGCAAACCACTACCCACTTGTGTCCATGTCATTGGTGAGAAACGAAAACCCTCATTTTTGTTGTGTTCACGCAGAGAAATGTTAATGTTTTCTGAGTGTTTTGATTCACCATGAGTAATCTTATGAATTATGTGGAAAACCTAGTGATGAAACAAATAGCTGGTGTTGTTAAGATACATATAATTTGATGTTTTGATTTCATGAGTTATCATACACTATAAACACACGATTTGGAGTTTTGATTTCTATGTTGTTTCTTGAGAACATAATATTGAGTTTTCATTTGGTTTTAGTTTTGGTGGACCTCAGTATGTGAGAATGTGTTTCACGTGAGAGAGGTTGAGGCCATTTGGAAAGAAGAAGAGTGGTCTAGTAAGGGTGGTGGTGGTCTGGATATGTTATTGTTGGTGGTTGTGATGTGGTGGTTATAGGCTTCTAAAATGTATGATTAGTTTGGATAACTGTATAAGTAATAATTAGTTTTATCTAGACAATTTGTTTCTAAGTTTGACAATTGCCATGATTAAATATGATCTTACATAGTGAAATGAAGGAAAAAAGCATGTTGCGTAACGAATTAAACCTTGTCTGACATGGTAATGTGAAGGAAAATATTGGTTAATGCCAATATTTAGTTATGAAATGGTACTTGAATGATTTGTTCTCTTCGTGTTGAAATGTTTACCTTCTCACCAAACTAATATTGGTTTTATGGTTTCAATTCAAATGTTTCTCTGTATGTTCTAATAATATTTAGATCACCAAGTAGGCATATATGATTAAAATCCAGGTGTATTCTTGATGAAAACACATCTAGAAAAAAAAAAGTATTTATAACACCCAAATTTTCGAAAATAATGCCTTTCTGAAATATTATTTAACGTCACAGATTAACAAAAAATTAACATATTCTTAAAAGCAGACCAAAAGTTTATAAGACAATATTTAATTGTACTATGTCATACCCTGTCCAAACAGGACAAAATGAGAACGCTCATATCAAGCAATTACACAACGTATATAAAACATTCACTCATTAAAATAACTAGTTGTCACACCCCGACTTTCCACGAGTCACCGGTGGGCCCGATGGGGAGTATCGTGACGTGGTTGACAACATAATAGTCAAACAACACAATTATATAAATGCACAGCGGAAGCAAATTGTAAGATATAATTCAACCGAATATAATGTTGTAATATCAAGTATCACAATAGTCGATTGTTTATCCACAGACGGATCGAAAATAAAATAGAAACAATAGTTCAACAGACTTTGACATCTAGAGCTTGCGAGACTTGAGTAATGATGCCTGGAGTAGCCAGCCTATTTCTTCTAGCACCTGCACTTAACCTTTTTGGAAAATACGTCAGTTTACACTGGTAAATACAACTCAACTGACTCATTTTGAAAAGAGTTTGTAAATTGATTTGAATGCACTTCGTCACAAAATATCTTTATAACTTGGGACAATTATTTGTATATAATCTTGTATACAGATTTACTTATTTGCCGTCCATTAGCACCGGTTAGAAGAGCCGATTTAAGTTAACTGACACGCCACAGGTATAATGCCCACAAGGTTGATTCCTTTTCGTGGATTACCAGTTTTTACATAATGCATCTGTCAGGTGTACGCCTACACCCCGTGCTTAGGTCGTGGCCATTTCGTAAAATGATGCCAAGGATATCTGGGACATGGTCATTTAACCCCCAAGGGCCATACATCAAATAATACAGAATAAAGCGGGTTATGTAAATACATTAATCACAATCCGATTTAAATGAATACATACCCGACCAAGCGGTACTTTTATAGTACCGTATCCCAAGCCCGTATAGGGAAAATAAGTTAAGAGTATTTACCTGAGCAAAGTATCAATCAAATACAGCAAATGCAAGTACTTTTACTGGGCTCCTAATCTGGAACGAAGGTTTATAATAACCTATTAGATTTCTAACGGGTCCTTAGTTAAGCCTTAGCTTAGACCGGTTAGTTTCAATGATACGGTTCGTATGCACTATTAAGCGAAGACCGGGTAGAATGTGATTTAGACCCGATAAGTTCGGAGACTTGCTTAATATGGGTATTTCATACACACTCTGGATTTTGAGATAAAACCGATAAGGTTTGACCCGTTTCGGCTAATTTATGCAAACTAGTTACATAAGCCGAACCGAACGCGTAAGAGGCGTAACGGGTAATCATGAGAGCCATATACAGGTTTCCTAAGTTAATATGCTTCAAATATGTTGTGACATCAGTAAGATCTCTTCTATTATGCCCGAAACGTATTTAAACACAAACTATGCCCCGTAGGGGTAGTTTGGTCATTTAAAAGGTTATAAAAGAGTTTAAGTATTTACCTGAGTTACAGGTCTGATATAATCAGCATAAATACTTATTTTACTAAGTTATAACAGTAGGGTAAAGTAGATATGTGAAATTTATCAACTATAACCAAACTATGCACCGTAGGGGCATTTTGGTAATTTCACATAAGCCGTAAAGCTCAAAACTGAAGTCTGAGTTTAACAACTTTTGCTTACTGTTAAAATATTATAATTTACCTAAAATATCAGTAGGTATCACCCTTGTATGTTTAAAAATAGTCTTAGTACATATTATGCGCTAAAAACGCTTAATAAGGCGATTAGAAGCCGTTTCCGGGTTCTATATAGAAATCTGATATTTTTAACCCAGTTTTTACATAATGCATCTGTCAGGTGTACGCCTACACCCCGTGCTTAGGTCGTGGCCATTTCGTAAAATGATGCCAAGAATATCCGGGACATGGTCATTTAACCCCCAAGGGGCATACATCAAATAATACAGAATAAAGCGGGTTATGTAAATACATTAATCACAATCCGATTTAAATGACTACATACCCGACCAAGCGGTACTTTTATAGTACCGTATCCCAAGCCCGTATAGGGAAAATAAGTTAATGATTCAAATCACATATCTAATCTAATCAATGGCTGGCTGGACATAATTTAAGCATCAACACAGATGGTAAATACACAACATGAAAGAAAATAGCAGTAGAAGCAATAGCGTATGTATATAAAATCACCCCATTCAATTTAGTAATTAGTAGTGCATCAACAATAGTAGTACTTTTTAATAACCCTGTGATATAGAAGATTTATCAGAATTGAAAAATAACGTCTAGTTGTCTACCTTTGGCGCAACACTTTTGTTCACTCGACTGATACATGAGTATATGCATATGCATAAATCGTTATATAAGAAACAATTAAATATGATGCAACATCTACCAGTCAGACAAGAAAACGCATGAAAATTAAAGGGAAAAATTACATAATGCGATTCGTCTAGAAATTAAGTCACATTCATCTTGTCTATCATTGTGTAGCTAACAATTGCATCGCCAACAAAACCCTACTAAGATTCTACTAAAGCAAACGAAAACCCTCGATACGACAAAAATCTGCAAAACGATCTCACCCTATAATTTTTGAATCTTCTATAAAAGATTAACGCCTGAAAGTTTATATCACAAAACTAGTCACTAAAAATCACAAAAAACATGCATCATATCTTGTCTCCATTTACTATTTAGATCCGAAAAATATCATCTATACATCTCCCCCCGTCATTTTATACTTTAAACTCCACCACCCCCAACAACGGTCACCTGTCACATACGAAATGCAAAAAAAGGTGATACAGGCCGTCATATCACTTGTCACATCAGTCAATTCTTGTCAGGTCGTACTATCATACGAGCGGGCCGTATGACACAAGATCACCTTGTCATACAGCCTGTTTAGTGTCCCGTTTAGTGTACCGATACCATCCGCCTACACTTTACCAAACCAAAACTTGCTTCATTTTCCACCAACATTTAAGCATCCAACCAAATCACATAAACAGTACGCACCTAACACAGTCTAACTACATCAACTATCCTATCCACATATACAACCACAAAAACCCTAAATCCATCAAATTAACAATACAATACACAATAGATTAACATGGATCACAAATTACAGAACAAAACGACGATCGATACCTGTAAAGCTCTTCAAAACTGAGGCCACTTGCGTTATGATTGTAAATCTCATGAATTGCATGCTCCAAAATCTTCCATGTCTTCTCGGCATACTTCGGATCCACCACCACTCGATGCTTAAACGCTTCGATATGAAAATTCTTCTTCTTCTGTGAACTCATTGTTGTTCATATGGAATCGATTTTCCCCCAACTTGATGTTCCAAACCCTAATTGTTCTTAAGATTATTATCCTTTTTGATAATTTGGGATTATGTTCACACACGTTTTTAAAATGGTTTGGGCTAAGTCTATTTATACGTGATTGGTAATTATAGTATAGTCACCCAATTATTTATTATTATATTTCTTAAAACATTATATAAACATTATATTTTGAATTCACATTTCACATTTGGATATGTCATCAATGTTATTTTCATATTGGAGGAGCCTACGCCGTGGACGTAGACGTTTAGATGTGGAAGAGAGAGAAATTTGCTTTGAAAAGAGAGCTCGTTGAAATCCTTTTGAAGAGTAGGGGTAGGTAGAGAGTCGTGTTAGGTTAGGTGATTGTAATTCTAAACTTGTTTTGGTAACTTTGTAAACTAACAAATTTGGTATGTTTCTAATGTTAATTATTACAAGTTAACTGTATCTAATAGATATGTATGTTTACTGACGACCACCTAATCGTAGATCGACGAATGTACATTGATGACCACCATCATCGACTCGTGAAAAGTCTACTTGTATGTTAGCAAATAGCAAACCACTACCCACTTGTGTCCATGTCATTGGTGAGAAACGAAAACCCTCATTTTTGTTGTGTTCACGCAGAGAAATGTTAATGTTTTCTGAGTGTTTTGATTCACCATGAGTAATCTTATGAATTATGTGGAAAACCTAGTGATGAAACAAATAGCTGGTGTTGTTAAGATACATATAATTTGATGTTTTGATTTCATGAGTTATCATACACTATAAACACACGATTTGGAGTTTTGATTTCTATGTTGTTTCTTGAGAACATAATATTGAGTTTTCATTTGGTTTTAGTTTTGGTGGACCTCAGTATGTGAGAATGTGTTTCACGTGAGAGAGGTTGAGGCCATTTGGAAAGAAGAAGAGTGGTCTAGTAAGGGTGGTGGTGGTCTGGATATGTTATTGTTGGTGGTTGTGATGTGGTGGTTATAGGCTTCTAAAATGTATGATTAGTTTGGATAACTGTATAAGTAATAATTAGTTTTATCTAGACAATTTGTTTCTAAGTTTGACAATTGCCATGATGAAATATGATCTTACATAGTGAAATGAAGGAAAAAAGCATGTTGCGTAACGAATTAAACCTTGTCTGACATGGTAATGTGAAGGAAAATATTGGTTAATGCCAATATTTAGTTATGAAATGGTACTTGAATGATTTGTTCTCTTCGTGTTGAAATGTTTACCTTCTCACCAAACTAATATTGGTTTTACGGTTTCAATTCAAAAGTTTCTCTGTATGTTCTAATAATATTTAGATCACCAAGTAGGCATATATGATTAAAATCCAGGTGTATTCTTGATGAAAACACATCTAGAAAAAAAAAGTATTTATAACACCCAAATTTTCAAAAATAATGCCTTTCTGAAATATTATTTAACGTCACAGATTAACAAAAAATTAACATATTCTTAAAAGCAGACCAAAAGTTTATAAGACAATATTTAATTGTACTATGTCATACCCTGTCCAAACAGGACAAAATGAGAACGCTCATATCAAGCAATTACACAACGGATATAAAACATTCACTCATTAAAATAACTAGTTGTCACACCCCGACTTTCCACGAGTCACCGGTGGGCCCGGTGGGGAGTATCGTGACGTGGTTGGCAACATAATAGTCAAACAACACAATTATATAAATGCACAGCGGAAGCAAATTGTAAGATATAATTCAACCGAATATAATGTTGTAATATCAAGTATCACAATAGTCGATTGTTTATCCACAGACGGATCGAAAATAAAATAGAAACAATAGTTCAACAGACTTTGACATCAAGAGCTTGCGAGACTTGAGTAATGATGCCTGGAGTAGCCAGCCTATTTCGTCTAGCACCTGCACTTAACCTTTTTGGAAAATACGTCAGTTTACACTGGTAAATACAACTCAACTGACTCATTTTGAAAAGAGTTTGTAAATTGATTTGAATGCACTTCGGCACAAAATATCTTTATAACTTGGGACAATTATTTGTATATAATCTTGTATACAGATTTACTTATTTGCCGTCCATTAGCACCGGTTAGAAGAGCCGGTTTAAGTTAACTGACACGCCACAGGTATAATGCCCACAAGGTTGATTCCTTTTCGTGGATTACCAGTTTTTACATAATGCATCTGTCAGGTGTACGCCTACACCCCGTGCTTAGGTCGTGGCCATTTCATAAAATGATGCCAAGGATATCCGGGACATGGTCATTTAACCCCCAAGGGCCATACATCAAATAATACAGAATAAAGCGGGTTATGTAAATACATTAATCACAATCCGATTTAAATGACTACATACCCGACCAAGCGGTACTTTTATAGTACCGTATCCCAAGCCCGTATAGGGAAAATAAGTTAAGAGTATTTACCTGAGCAAAGTATCAATCAAATACAGCAAATGCAAGTACTTTTACTGGGCTCCTAATCTGGAACGAAGGTTTATAATAACCTATTAGATTTCTAACGGGTCCTTAGTTAAGCCTTAGCTTAGACCGGTTAGTTTCAACGATACGGTTCGTACGCACTATTAAGCGAAGACCGGGTAGAATGTGATTTAGACCCGACAAGTTCGGAGACTTGCTTAATATGGGTATTTCATACACACTCTGGATTTTGAGATAAAACCAATAAGGTTTGACCCGTTTCGGCTAATTTATGCAAACTAGTTACATAAGCCGAACCGAACGCGTAAGAGGCGTAACGGGTAATCATGAGAGCCATATACAGGTTTCCTAAGTTAATATGCTTCAAATATGTTGTGACATCAGTAAGATGTATTCTATTATGCCCGAAACGTATTTAAACACAAATTATGCCCCGTAGGGGTAGTTTGGTCATTTAAAAGGTTATAAAAGAGTTTAAGTATTTACCTGAGTTACAGGTCTGATATAATCAGCATAAATACTTATTTTACTAAGTTATAACAGTAGGGTAAAGTAGATATGTGAAATTTATCAACTATAACCAAACTATGCACCGTAGGGGCATTTTGGTAATTTCACATAAGCCGTAAAGCTCAAAACTGAAGTCTGAGTTTAACAACTTTTGCTTACTGTTAAAATATTATAATTTACCTAAAATATCAGTAGGTATCACCCTTGTATGTTTAAAAATAGTCTTAGTACATATTATGCGCTAAAAACGCTTAATAAGGCGATTAGAAGCCGTTTCCGGGTTCTATATAGAAATATGATATTTTTATTATTCCAGAAGGCTTAAAATAATTTATTTATTATTTGTGATCACTAGCAAAAGGTTTGGAGTCGATTAGATATGTAAAACTCATTTTATGGCCCGTAAGGGCAAAACCGACAATTACCGGATTAAGCCTACGACTATAAGTTATGCTCAGCCTAAAATTAATTAAAAATCTTCAAAAATCCCAAAATAATATATTTCATCAGTGGGTAAAGATTTTGATATCAAAAAGTAGGCTTAACTAGGTTATACGCTAATTACGCCGTTTTATTAACATAAAGCTTTCATTTTACGCTAACGAGCATAACTCTTAATCTACACCTCAAACTGATGTTAAACTTTGCATACAAGTTTATATATCAATAACTAAGGTTTCTACATTTTTACATTTTCACAAATCACGTTTTAAGGTGAAAAGGGCATAATGGTCAACATATGAGCAATTAACGGAATCATGAGTATTAATTGGTTAACTAATGAACCATGGTGTATAATCACAGAGGGTTATACTAGCATGTAACCTGGTCCAAATGAAGCTCTAAGGTATTTCTAAAACATACCATAACGGGTCAGAACTGAAAGTCAAAGTGAAAGTCCAAGTATGCGACTTTCGGTTCCGAACCGGGTCTTTACTGAAAGTTGTCGGGTTGAACATGTTTAGACATGTTCTTACACTTATTACTAAGTTATATTACTAATCAAACAGGTTGTATATGTTCTACATTGCTAATTATGCATAACTTAGAAAATAAGTATCCTGTTGACTTTTTAAATGACAAGTTTGACCCGACATTTGACCTAGTTAGAGTGGGAATCAGGGGAAACCCTTTTGAGGGTTTATTACCCACATAATTACCAAGTTATAACTACTTTTGATTCGACTAATCACTGGACCATTAGTGATTAATCTTAAAGTTAACCGTTAATTACGACGGTTTGACTTTTAAGCTACAACTAAGCTAAAACTTAATTAAGAAAGGATTAGCAAACTTACTGAAGTCCTAAGCTTGATTAGTGATCACTTGAGAGAAGACTTGAGCTCCAGAAATGATCCAAAGTGCAGATGAAGGTGTGATTGAAATGTTGCAACTTAGGGGCTTTATATAGTGATCAAATCACCACAAAATGTTGACATCTAAGTCTACCACTGACCACAACTTACTAACAAGTGTCCCTAGATGTTTAGGGGTTGTTTAGGGGCCAAGCAAGATGAGGAAAAACGTTTAAAGATCAGTTGCAACGTTTAAAACAGCCAATAGCCAACTTTCTGCATCTGGGCATACCTTGCGCACCGCAAGAGTATTGGTGTTGAGGTGCGCAAGCATGTCATCAGGGCCAACAATCTCTTTTTCAGTTTGCATCCTTGGCTCTTGGTCCTCCGAAAGGTCAATTAACTTATTTTCTTGCACTTTGAACCCTCTAAATTGACATATAAGGGCTTTAAGACATTTACCCACTTTGTTTAGTCCCCGGTTAACTTTATTGTCACCCGAAAGGTCCAAACTTTCAACGTTGACGCTTTAACCCCTCGTACACGAATTTGATCATAACTTTCTCATACGATAACGAAACTTTATGAAATTTTTATCGTGCATTCTAGTGAGCATAATTAACCGTTACAAAGCTTCGGGTTTGTCAAAAGGTCACTCAGAGGTATAACTTAAACATGTTGACACTTTTAGCCCCTGTAGTTTGTAATCTCTCACTTTTAGCTTCGTATGATCCATGATTTATTCGTTTGAAGGTATGAGCATCATGTAGGGTTAATGTACAATATATTTATTCACTGTTGACATTCAGAACTCGTATTTTCATATACTTTTCATGTTTGTCAACTTTAGTCCTTTCAAAACATTCTTTCACACGTTCAAACATATGACACGTGTCAACACTTTATAGGACGTGAATTTTCGAGGTGTTACATCCTCACCCCCTTAAAATAAATCTCGACCCGAGATTTACTGAAATAAGTAAGGGTACTTTTCTTTCATTCTGGATTCAACCTCCCACGTATATTCGGGACCTCTACGGGCATCCCATTTGACCTTTACAATAGGTACATGCTTCCTTCGAAGCTTCTTAACCTGTCGATCTTCAATCGACAATGGTTTTTCCATGAATTTTAAGCTCTCATCTATATGCACATCTGTATGTGGTATAACCAGTGATTCGTCAGCGAAGCACTTCTTCAGATTGCAGATGTTGAACACATTGTGAATTCCACTGAGCTCTTCTGGTAAGTTTGACTTATAGGAAACTGACCCGACACGTTCGATAACCTCGAAAGGTCCTATGTATCTCGGGCTTAGCTTGCCTTTCTTACCAAATCGCATCACCCCCTTCCAGGGTGATACTTTAAGTAACACTTTGTCACCTACTTCGAAGTGAAAAGCCTTACGCTTTGGATCTGCGTAACTCTTCTGCCTATCTCGGGCAGCCTTGAGACGGTCACGAATCTGGACAATCTTGTCCGTCGTTTCGAACACTATCTCTGGTCTTGATAATTGGACATCTCCAACTTCCGCCCAACAAACGGGCGTTCTACACTTTCTACCGTATAAGGCCTCGAAAGGCGCAGCCTTTATGCTGGTGTGGTAGCTATTGTTGTAGGAGAACTCAATTAATGGTATGTGGTTATCCCAACTACCACCTAAATCAATCACACATGCACGTAGCATGTCTTCCAACGTTTGGATGGTACGCTCACTCTGTCCGTCAGTCTGAGGGTGGTAAGCCGTACTAAAATTCAAACGCGTGCCCAAAGATTGTTGGAAGCTTTTTAAAAAATGTGACGTGTATCTAGTATCTCTGTCAGAGATAATAGACACAGGTATGCCATGTAAGGCTACAATCTTATCAACGTATAACTGGGCTAACATGTCGGAGCTATAAGTCTCCTTGATGGGTAAGAAATGTGCTGACTTAGTCAGTGTATCAAATATAACCCATATCGTATCATTTCCTTTCCTTGTCTTGGGTAACTTGGTGATAAAATCCATAGTTACCATTTCCCACTTCCACGTAGGAAGTTCAGGCTATTGCAGCAAGCCTGGCGGCTTTTGATATTCCGCTTTGACTTGCGCACAAGTCAAGCACTTAGCTACATAGGCAGCTACAGACTTTTTCAAGCCTATCCACCAATAATTTGCCCTTAGATCCTGGTACATCTTATCGGCTCCAGGGTGAACGGAATATTTGGAACTATGGGCTTCCTGGAGGATAACATCCCGTAGTCCTCCATAAATTGGAACCCATATTCGTCCATTCAATCTAAGAATTCCGTCTTTGCCAAGAGATAACTGCTCCTCAGTTACTCCTAGCCTTTCATTAGGATAGTTAGCTTCCAACACAGCTTCCTTCTGTGCAGCTAACAACCTTTCAGTCAAACTGTTCCTTATCTCCATGCGCTTGGCATTGATTCGGATGGGTTTCACCCTTTCCTTTCGACTCAAGGCATCAGCGACTATATTCGCCTTGCCGGGATGGTATCTGATTTCACAATCATAATCATTTAAAGTCTCCATCCAACGGCGCTGCCTCATGTTTAAATCATTCTGATTAAATAGATGTTGAAGGCTCTTGTGATCAGAATAGATCACACACTTGATACCATACAAATAATGCCTCCACAGTTTTAGTGCGAATACAACGGCACCCAACTCCAAGTCATGGGTGGTGTAATTCTTTTCATGCACCTTTAACTGTCTTGAAGCGTAGGCAATAACTTTGCCTTTTTGCATAAGCACACACCCCTTGCCAGTGTGAGATGCATCGCAGTAAACTACGAAGTCTTCTATTCCATCTGGCAATGTCAGAACAGGAGCGTTGCTCAACTTCTGCTTTAGGATATCAAAGGACTCTTGCTGCTTAGGGCCCCAAACGAACTTTACTTTCTTCTTAGTCAAGGAAGTTAGGGGTGTAGCAATCCTTGAAAAATTTTCAATGAAACGCCTGTAATATCCAGCCAATCCCAGGAAGCTACGAATCTCTGTAGGCGATTTTGGCTCTTGCCAGTTCATAACTGCTTCAACCTTAGCGGGATCCACTTGGATACCACGCTCACTAACCACATGTCCAAGGAATTGGACTTCTCGAAGCCAAAATTCACACTTAGAGAATTTAGCATAAAGTTTCTCCTGATGTAGAAGTTTGAGAATACATCGAAGGTGTTTCTCATGGTCAGCTTGGTTCTTCGAGTAGATAAGAATGTCGTCGATGAAAACGATGACAAATTTATCTAAGTAAGGCTTGCAAACGCGATTCATGAGATCCATGAACGCGGCTGGTGCATTAGTGAGCCCAAAAGGCATCACTAGGAACTCGTAGTGGCCATAACGAGTCCTAAATGTAGTTTTGTGTACGTCTTCATCTCTAACCTTCAGTTGATGGTATCATGACCTCAAGTCAATCTTCGAGAAATAACTTGCCCCTTGTAATTGATCGAACAAATCGTCGATTCTGGGCAAAGGATACCTATTCTTTATCGTGACTTTATTAAGCTCGCGATAATCGATGCACAGACGCATCGATCCATCCTTCTTCTTGACAAACAAGACTGGTGCTCCCCAAGGAGACGAACTAGGTTTGATGAAACCTTTGGCCATTAATTCATCCAGTTGCGTTCTTAATTCCTTCATTTCCGTGGGCGCCAACCTATAAGGTGCTCTAGCAACTGGGGCTGCTCCGGGGATGATATCAATTCTGAATTCGACTTGTCTATCTGGTGGTAAACCAGGTAGATCTTCAGGAAACACTTCAGGGTATTCAGAAATGACGGGGATGTCTTCGATATTCGGTTTAGGCTCATCAAAAATTACTTGTGCCATGTAGATGACACAACCCTTCTTTAAACACTTGGAAGCCTTGAGCATAGTCACTTGCTCAGGCAGTCCATACTGGGTATCTCCCCGAATGGTAAGTGATTCACCAGACGGAGTCTTTATCACCACTTGCCTTGGCCTGGTTATGAGACAACCAATCCATACCCAAAACTATGTCAAAACCGGCCAATTTAAATGGAAGTAGGGATAGAGGAAAAAAATGGTTCTTAATGGATATAACACATCCCTCTAACACAGTTGAGACGGTTTCTATGGTGCCATCTGCTAACTCCACCTCATAGTTTACACTTAAGGTTTTGACAGGTAAATTCAGCAATTTGCAAAAATTATGATCTACGAAAGACTTATCAGCGCCTGAATCAAAAAGTACCCTTGCATACACATCATTGATGAGAAAGGTACCTGTGATTACGTTATCATCCTGGACTGCTTCCTTTGCATCCATTCGAAAGACCCTTGCATTGGTATTCTTGACTTCTTCAGGCTTCTTGGCATACTTAGGGCAGTTGGTCTTAATATGCCCTTTCTCATTGCAGTTGTAGCATGTGGCATCTCTTATCTTCTTGCACTCTATCGTCTTATGCTCTTTAGACTTGCATATCCCACATGCAGGTGCTCCTGACTTAGAATTGGACTCAAGTATGCACTTTCCAAAGTGGCGTTTCTGGCAAGTCGTGCACTTTGGCTTTTCCTCTGCCCGCTGACTATTCCTTCCAGACCCAAACTTCTTAGAATCGCTGTTTCCCTTGTGCTTCTTCTCTGACCCTCGTGAGTTATCAACCTCACGCTTCCTCTTACTTTCTTCAGATTTCTTTAGCGATCTCAACCTGACCGCATCTAAAGTAAGGGACAAAGAGAGATCAGCTGCTGACCTAAATGTAGCAGGTCTTGAAGCCTTAACACTGGATTTGATTTCTGGGGCTAAACCCCCAATGAAGCGAGCAATTCGCTTGGGCTCTGGTGTTACTAGGTAAGGAACCAGTCTGGACAGGGTATTAAAACTGGTGAGGTAAGCCTGACAATCTATGTTTGTCATCACCAATGATAAGAAATCAGATTCAATTCTTTCGACCTCATGTTGAGGGCAGTAGTTTTCCATAATGAGAGTAACAAACTGCTCCCATGACATGTTGTAGAGTGGGATCTTCCCAGCAGCTTGAATGAGAGACCTCCACCATGCCAGTGCCTCTCCTTTGAATGATTGGGATACATACTTTACTACATCCCTTTCAGCACAACCGCTGATGTCCACCACCGTGTCCATTTCATCCAACCAGGTCATACAATCTACTGCTCCTTTCTCCCCAGTGAAATCTCAGGGTTTACAGGAAACAAAGTACTTATAGGTACAAGACTTGGTACGTGGTTCGTTATCGAACATTATCTTCTTGGATGGAACACTGTGTTCATTTGATGAATGTCGATCATCATCCTTCTTTGGCTCCTCTTTCTTAGAGGGCGGCTTGTTATGAGGCTCTGAATAAGTTTTAGGGACAGACTTAGAGTGGGGTACAGATGAGGCTCGACTATGCGTCCCACTATACTCCTTGAACTGTTCCTCTACAGCTTTAGATACAGATGTATCAATCAGTGTACGAAGCTCTCCTTTGGTTATATTAATCCTATCATTATCATCGCGGTTTTCCAAAGGATGACTGTTTATCTCGTTAGAGTTAGCCATGTAGTCTTAGTTGCTACAAAAAGAAAAATAAGGGCAAGGTTTATTTAGAAGCCCTTACAGTACTATCGTTCTTAAACAATTTATTAACCATGCTTTTAATACACATTTTAGTTAATTTGTTAAATATAAAAATTGTTCAGGATCTTTATCATAATCCTAAATTATAAGTTAATAATAGCACAAAAGGCCTAGTCACGTAGACAAGTTTAATTTATAAGCCATGATTTCAGAGAATCGAGGCATTAAGGTTTGAATCAAAGTTCATTACCTTTTCTTGACAGGGAGTTGTAGGCTACCACTGTTTTTAGTCTCAGATGACGTTAATTATAGCCCGTGGGCACTTCATCCACAGGGGATGATTATATAGATAAGGGAATTTAGAATAACCCAATTAAAAATGACCTATGTGATTTTACCGTATCACACTTTGTCAAGCATGTTAATATGCTTTCATATGTTTAATAAGGATTTGAATCTCTTGAATAGGTTCTACCATCTTGGTCTTGTCTGTAGTGATATTTAGACTAGGTTTTACCTTTAAGATTCTTTTTTAATATTTAACGCAGAACAATCCTAATTGAACTGTTAACAAGGATCTGAATCTAATTGTGGATCTACCATCTTGGCCCTATCTTAATGTGACATATGGCTAGGTCTTGTCCTTTTTAGATTTTGCCATTTTATTATAATGGTAGATCTTATAATATAGGAATGATATTTAAATATATAATCGTTCCTTTAAATTTAAACAAGTATATGGTTGCCCTAAACGGGACTTCTAATAAAATTGACTTGCCCATGCAAGAGCTAATCAGAAAAATAACAAAGGAATCCAAAAACGAATTAGAATTTGTCCTATGTTCTTGTCTAGACTCAAGAATGTGCAATTGTGTAACTGAGATTAAACACAAAAGGCTAGTGTTTAATTCACTCAGTGTTGGCTCTGATACCAACCTGTCACACCCCGACTTTCCAAGAGTCACCGGTGGGCCCGGTGGGGAGTATCGTGACGTGGTTGGCAACATAATAGTCAAACAACACAATTATATAAATGCACAGCGGAAGCAAATTGTAAGATATAATTCAACCGAATATAATGTTGTAATATCAAGTATCACAATAGTCGATTGTTTATCCACAGACGGATCAAAAATAAAATAGAAACAATAGTTCAACAGACTTTGACATCTAGAGCTTGCGAGACTTGAGTAATGATGCCTGGAGTAGCTAGCCTATTTCGTCTAGCACCTACACTTAACCTTTTTGGAAAATACGTCAGTTTACACTGGTAAATACAACTCGACTGACTCATTTTGAAAAGAGTTTGTAAATTGATTTGAATGCACTTCGGCACAAAATATCTTTATAACTTGGGACAATTATTTGTATATAATCTTGTATACAGATTTACTTATTTGCCGTCAATTAGCACCGGTTAGAAGAGCCGGTTTAAGTTAACTGACACGCCACAGGTATAATGCCCACAAGGTTGATTCCTTTTCGTGGATTACCAGTTTTTACATAATGCATCTGTCAGGTGTACGCCTACACCCCGTGCTTAGGTCGTGGCCATTTCGTAAAATGATGCCAAGGATATCCGGGACATGGTCATTTAACCCCCAAGCGCCATACATCAAATAATACAGAATAAAGCGGGTTATGTAAATACATTAATCACAATCCGATTTAAATGACTACATACCCGACCAAGCGGTACTTTTATAGTACCGTATCCCAAACCCGTATAGGGAAAATAAGTTAGGAGTATTTACCTGAGCAAAGTATCAATCAAATACAGCAAATGCAAGTACTTTTACTTGGCTCCTAATCTGGAACGAAGGTTTATAATAACCTATTAGATTTCTAACGGGTCCTTAGTTAAGCATTAGCTTAGACCGGTTAGTTTCAATGATACGGTTCGTACACACTATTAAGCGAAGACTGGATAGAATGTGATTTAGACCCGACAAGTTCGGAGACTTTCTTAATATGGGTATTTCATACACACTCTGGATTTTGAGATAAAACCGATAAGGTTTGACCCGTTTCGGCTAATTTATGCAAACTAGTTACATAAGCCGAACCGAACGCGTAAGAGGCGTAACGGGTAATCATGAGAGCCATATACAGGTTTCCTAAGTTAATATGCTTCAAATATGTTGTGACATCAGTAAGATGTATTCTATTATGCCCGAAACGTATTTAAACACAAACTATGCCCCGTAGGGGTAGTTTGGTCATTTAAAAGGTTATAAAAGAGTTTAAGTATTTACCTGAGTTATAGGTCTGATATAATCAGCATAAATACTTATTTTACTAAGTTATAACAGTAGGGTAAAGTAGATATGTGAAATTTATCAACTATAACCAAACTATGCACCGTAGGGGCATTTTGGTAATTTCACATAAGCTGTAAAGCTCAAAACTGAAGTCTGAGTTTAACAACTTTTGCTTACTGTTAAAATATTATAATTTACCTAAAATATCAGTAGGTATCACCCTTGTATGTTTAAAAATAGTCTTAGTACATACTATGCGCTAAAAACGTTTAATAAGGCGATTAGAAGCCGTTTCCGGGTTCTATATAGAAATCTGATATTTTTATTATTCCAGAAGGCTGAAAATAATTTATTTATTATTTGTGATCAGTAGCAAAAGGTTTGGAGTCGATTAGATATGTAAAACTCATTTTATGGCCCGTAATGGCAAAACCGACAATTACCGGATTAAGCCTACGACTATAAGTTATGCTCAGCCTAAAATTAATTAAAAATCTTCAAAAATCCCAAAATAATATATTACATCAGTGGGTAAAGAGTTTGATATCAAAAAGTAGGCTTAACTAGGCTATACAATAATTACGCCGTTTTATTAACATAAAGCTTTCATTTTACGCTAACGAGCATAACTCTTAATCTACACCTCAAACTGATGTCAAACTTTGCATACAAGTTTATATATTAATAACTAAGGTTTCTACATTTTTACATTTTCACAAATCACATTTTAAGGTGAAAAGGGCATAATGGTCAACATATGAGCAACTAACGGAGTCATGCGTATTAATTGGTTAACTAATGAACCATGGTGTATAATCACAGAGGGTTATACTAGCATGTAACCTGGTCCAAATGAAGCTCTAAGGTATTTCTAAAACATACCATAACGGGTCAGAACTAAAAGTCAAAGTGAAAGTCAAACTATGCGACTTTCGGTTCCGAACCGGGTCTTTACTGAAAGTTGTGTCACACCCCGAATTTCCACGTATTGCCGGTGGGCCCAGTAGGGGAGTATCGTGACGTGGTTGCTAACATAATAGTCAAACAAAACAATATTTAAATGCACAGCAGAAGCAAAGTATAGATTCATTTCAACCAAACAATATTGTAATATTAAGTATCACAAGTAGTCGAAAATAAATCCACAGGTGGATCAAAATAAAAGGAAACAATGTTCAACAGTCTATGACATCCAAGCTTGCAAGACTTATTGTGGATGCTAGGAGAAAAGCCAGCCTATTACGTGTAGTACCTGCACTTAACCTTTTTGAGAAAATACGTCAGTTTACACTGTTAAATACAATCAACAGACTCATTTTGAAAAGAGTTTAAGAAAATGCATTTAAGGCACAAGGCACAAATAATATTTTATAACTTGGGCTAATTATTTGAATGTAATACTTGTAAAGGATTTACATGTTACTTATGCGTTCAGTAGCCCGGATCGAGCCGGGTTAAAGATCAATAGACACACCACATTATTTAAATGAGACACTGACAGGTGTACGCCTACACCTGTGTGCTAAGGTCGTGGCCATTTCGTAAAATGATGCCAGGGATATCCGGGACATGGTCATTAACCCCCCAAAGGCTTTAAGCAAACAAAACAAATTAAACGAGACATCTCAATACTTTAACCATAAAACAATTAAAGATTCAATGCCCGACCAAGCGGTATTTTATATACCGTACCCCAAGCCCGTATAGGGAAAATAAGTTAAAAGTATTTACCTGAGCAAGTATAAATCACAATCAGCGAGTGCAAGTATCTTTTACCGGGTCTCCTATTCTGGAACGAAGGTTTATAATAACCTATTAGAATCCTAACGGGTCTTTAGTTAAGCTTAAGCTTAGACCGGTTAATTTTAAAGATACGGTTCGTACACACGATTAAGCGAAGACCGGATAGAATGTGATTTAGACCCGACAAGTTTGAAGACTTGCTTAATATGGGTATATTATACACATTCTGGATTTTGAGATAAAACCGATAAGGTTTGACCCGTTTTGGCTAATTTATGTAAACTAGTTACATAAACCGAACCGAACGCGTATGAAGTGTAACGGGTAATCATAAGAGTCCTAAACAGGTTTCCTAAGTTAACATGCCTTAAATATGTTGTGATATCAGTAGGATATCTTCCATTATGCCCAAAACGAGTTTAATCTTATATTAAGCCCCGCAGGGGTATTTTGGTCATTTTAAAGACTATAAAAGGGATTAATTAAACTTCTGTGATCCGGGTCTGATTTTATCAGTAAAACAACTTAACTTAACAGGTTATATCCGTTGATGTTAAGTCTTAGGTGGCAAAATGGTTTTAAACCCTTACTATGCGTTTAATACGTGTATAACGTCGTTTTAAGCGATTAACGGGTTAAAATAGGATTCTGAGTTTTTTGATCAATTTAACAGGTTCAAAATACTTCATTTATTATTTAAAATCAGTAGCAATTGGATTGGCGTCAAAAGGATTTGTAAAACTCATTTTATGGCCGAAAATGGTATATTCGGTATTTACCGAATTAAGGCACTAATCCTAACTTATGATCAGTTTAAAAATAATTAAAAATCTTCAAAAATCCCAAAATATTATATTACATCAGTGGGTAAAAGTTTTGGTGTCAAAGATTGGGTTTAGATAGGCTTTACGCTAATGACGCCGTTTAATCACTAAGAAGCGTTCTAATTACGTCATTGAGCATAACTCCTAATCTATATGTCCAACTGATGTAAAAATTTACAGACATGTTTAATAATCAGTAACTAAGATGATTGTACTGTCATATTTCCAAAATTCTCGTTTTATGGACATAAGGGCATTATGGTCAATATTTAAGCACTTAACGGAAACGTCGGACAATCAAGGATTTAAGTGGTATAAACGCAGAGGGTTATACACACATGTAACTAGGTCCTAATGGAACTTTAAGGCATGTCTAAACCTATCAAAACCGGGTCAGAACTGAAGTCAAAGCAAAAGTCAAACTTTTGCGTCTTTCGGTTCCGAATCGGTTCAAAACAGAAAGTTGTAGAATCAAACAAGCTTAGACAAGTTCTTATACTTATTATTAGGTTATATGAATGATAAAACAGGTTACACGCCTTCTATATCGCTAATTACGCGTTTAATGATTCTGTTGACTTTTTCGGACAACGTTTGACTCGACAAACGACCTAGCTAGGATGGGAATCAGTGAGTACCCTTTTAAGGGTTAATTGCCCACCTAATTACCAACTTATAACAACTTTCATTTCGGCAAAACACTGGACCGTTTGTGTTTTATCGTTAAGTCAAACCGTAATTACGACATTTTGACTTTTAAGCTATAAACTTATCAAAACCTAATTAAGAAGGGTCAAGGGTACTTACACGAGTCTAATGGATGATTAGGAAGGTCTTGGTCTGCTGTTGTGCTTCTCAAATGATCAGAAGTTGAAGTTTGGTTGCATGTTGCAACATAAGCCTTATATATGAACTTTGATCTTCATAGATTGTTGCCATGCAAGGCTACCAATGCTCAAGGATGATTACAAGTGCCATCTAGAGACTAAATACCAGTATAGGAAAGCCCATGGTATGCCAAAATGGCATATGAGTCGGTTAAAACATCAACAGACAGCTGTCTGTTAGTTTCTGTCGCTGTACCTGTCACGCGGCCCGCCTCAGTCCCCGTATCAGGTTACAATGTTTCCTTTAATTGCACTTTTGGCCCTTGGTCCCCCGAAAGGTCATTTTCTCATGTTTTCTTGCATTAAGAGGCTTTAATATTGACATATGGGGGCTTTAAGGCTTATACCATCTTTGTCAAGTCCTCGGGTAACTTTGTGATCACCCGAAAAACCCTAATTTTCAATGTTGACGATTCTAACCCTCACACACGAATTTTATCATAACTTTCTCATACGGTAACGAAACTTGGTGAAATTTTTATGGTGCATTCTAGTGAGCATAATTAATCGTTACAAGGCTTCGGGTTTGCTAAAAGGTCACTCAGAGGTATATCTTAACATGTTGACACATTTAACCCCTGTAGTTTGTAATCTCTCACTTTCTTTCACAATTCGCTTCGTATGATCCATGATCCATTCGTTTAAGGTTATAAACATCATGTAGGGTTATTGTAAAGTATATTTATTCATTTTTGACACTTTGAACCCTTATATTTACATAGTTTCATTGTTTGTCAACTTTAGTCCTTCAAGAACATTCTTTCACACGTTCAAACCTATGACACGTGTCAACACATCATAGGACATAAATTTTCGAGGTGTTACATCCTCACCCCCTTAAAAGAAATCTCGACCTCGAGATTTACTAAAATAGATAAGGGTACTTTTCTTTCATCGTGGACTCAACCTCCCACGTATACTCGAGACCTCTACGGGCATCCCATTTGACCTTTACAATCGGTACATGCTTCCTTCGAAGCTTCTTAACCTGTCGATCCTCGATCGACAATGGTTTTTCCACAAATTTTAAGCTCTCATCTATATGCACATCTGAATGTGGTATAACCAGTGATTCATCAGCGAAACACTTTTTCAGATTGCAGATGTGAAATACATTGTGAATTCCACTGAGCTCTTCTGGTAAGTTTAGCTTATAGGCAACTGACCCGACACGTTCGATAACCTCGAAAGGTCCTATGTATCTCGGGCTTAGCTTGCCTTTCTTACCAAATCGCATCACTCCTTTCCAGGGTGATACTTTAAGCAAAACTTTATCACCTACCTCAAAGTTAAAAGCTTTACGCTTTGGATCAGCGTAACTCTTCTGCCTATCTCGGGCAGCTTTGAGACGGTCACGAATCTGGACAATCTTGTCCGTTGTTTCGAACACTATCTCTGGTCCCGATAATTGGACATCTCCAACTTCCGCCCAACAAACCGGCGTTCTACACTTTCTACCGTATAAGGCCTCGAAAGGCGCAGCCTTAATGCTGCTGTGGTAGCTATTGTTGTAGGAGAACTCAATTAGTGGTAGGTGGTTATCCCAACTACCACCCAAATCAATCACACATGCACGAAGCATGTCTTCCAACGTTTGAATAGTACGCTCACTCTGACCGTCTGTCTGAGGATGGTAAGCCGTACTAAAATTCAAACGCGTGCCCAAAGATTGTTGGAAGCTTTTCCAAAAAATGTGACGTGTATCCAGTATCTCTGTCAGAGATAATAGACACAGGTATGCCATGTAAAGCTACAATCTTATCCACGTACAACTGGGCTAACATGTCGGAGCTGTAAGTCTCCTTAATGGGTAGGAAATGTGCTGACTTAGTCAGTCTATCAACTATCACCCATATTGTGTCATTTCCTTTCCTTGTCTTGGGTAACTTGGTGATAAAATCCATAGTTACCATTTCCCACTTCCAGGTAGGAAGTTCAGGCTGTTGTAGTAAACCTGACGGTTTCTGATGTTCTGCTTTTACTTACGCACACGTCAAGCATTTAGATACATAGGCGGCTACAGACTTTTTCAGGCCTATCCACCAATAATTTGCCCTTAGATCCTGGTACATCTTATCTGCTCCAGGATGAACGGAATATTTAGAGCTATGGGCTTCCTGGAGGATAACATCTCGGAGTCCTCCGTAAATTGGAACCCATATTCGTCCATTTAATCTAAGAATTCCATCCTTGCTAAGAGATAACTGTTCCTCAGTTACTCCTAGCTTTTCGTTAGGATAGTTAGCTTCCAACACAGCTTCCTTCTGTGCAGCTAACAACCTTTCAATCAAATTGTTCTTTATTTCCATGCGCTTGGCATTGATTCGGATGGGTTTCACCTTCTCCTTTTGACTCAAGGCATCGGCGACTACATTTGCCTTGCCAGGATGGTATCTTATTTCACAATCGTAATCATTCATAGTTTCCATCCAACGGCGTTGCCTCATGTTCAAGTCCTTCTGATTGAACAGATGTTGAAGGCTCTTGTGATCAGAATAGATCACACATTTTATTCCATATAAGTAGTGCCTCCAAAGTTTTAGTGCGAATACAACGGCACCCAATTCCAAGTCATGGGTGGTGTAATTCTTTTCGTGCACCTTTAACTGGCGTGAAGCATGGGCAATGACTTTGCCTTTCTGCATAAGCACACATCCCATCCCGGTGTGTGATGCATCACAATAAACTACAAACTCCTCAATTCCATCAGGCAATGTTAGTACTGGAGCATTGCTCAACTTTTGTTTCAGAATATCGAAGGATTCCTGCTGCTTAGGACCCCAGTCAAACTTAATTTTCTTACGCGTCAGCGAAGTCAGGGGTGCAGCAATCCTTGAGAAGTTTTCAATGAATCGCCTATAGTATCCTGCCAAACCTAGGAAGCTACGTATTTCTGTAGGCGTCTTTGGCTCATGCCAATTCATGACAGCTTCAACTTTAGCGGGATCTACTTGGATACCACGCTCACTAACAACATGTCCAAGAAATTGGACTGCTCGAAGCCAGAATTCACACTTCGAGAACTTGGCATAGAGCTTTTCTTTATGAAGTAGTTCCAAAATGCAGTGAAGATGCTTCTCATGGTCAGCTTGGTTCTTCGAGTAGATGTGGATATCATCGATGAAAACGATGACGAATTTATCTAAGCGCGGCTTGCAAACGCGATTCATGAGATCCATGAACGCGGCCGGTGCATTAGTGAGCCCAAAAGGCATCACTAGGAACTCGTAATGACCATAACGAGTCCTAAATGCTGTTTTGTTCACGTCTTCATCTCTAACCTTCAATTGATGGTAGCCTGACCTCAAGTCAATCTTCGAGAAGAAACTTTCCCCTTGAAGTTGATCGAACAGATCGTCGATTCTGGGCAAAGGATACCTATTCTTGATGGTGACCTTATTAAGCTCTCGGTAGTCGATGCACAGACGCATCGATCCATCCTTCTTCTTGACAAATAAAACTGGTGCTCCCCAAGGAGACGAACTAGGTTTGATAAAACCTTTGGCTAGCAAATCATCCAACTGCGTTCTCAATTCCTTCATCTCTGTTGGTGCCAACCTATAAGGCGCCCTTGCTACCGGTGCTGATCCAGGAATAATGTCAATTCTGAATTCTACTTGTCTATCTGGTGGCAAACCAGGTAGTTCTTCAGGAAAACACCAGGGTATTCAGAAACGACAGGGATATCCCCAATCTTGGGCTTCGGCTCATCAATAATCACTTGTGCCATGTAGATGACACAACCCTTCTTTAAACACTTAGAGTCCTTGAGCATTGACATTTTCTCAGGCAGCCCATACTGGGTATCTCCCTGGATAGTAAGTGATTCACCAGACGGAGTCTTGATCATCACTTGCTTCTTGTTACAGACAATCTGGGCCTGGTTATGAGATAACCAATCCATACCCAAAACTATGTCGAAACCGGCTAGTTTCAAAGGAAGTAGAGATAAAGGAAATGAGTGGTTCTTAATGGATATGAAACATCCATCTAATAAGGTTGAGGCGGTTTCTAAAGTGCCATCTGCTAGTTCCACCTCATATTTCACACTTAAGTTCTTAACAGGTAATTTCAACAATTCACAAAACTTATTATCTACTAACGACTTATCAGCGCCTGAATCAAATAACACTCTCGCATAAACATCATTTACGAGAAAGGTACCTGTTATCACATTGTCGTCCTTGACGGCTTCCTTAGCATCCATCCTGAAGACCCTAGTATTGGTCTTCTTAGCCTCTTCAGGCTTCTTGGCGTATTTTGGGCAATTGGTCTTGATGTGCCCCTTTTCATTGCAACCGTAGCAGGTCGCATCCTTCATCTTTTTACAATCCAAGGTTTTGTGTTCCTTGGACTTGCACAACCCACATGCAAAAGATTTCGATTGTGAATTCGAGTTTGATTCATACCTGCACTTTCCGAAGTGCTGTCTCTTGGAGATTTTGCATCTGGGTTTTTCACCCGACTGCTGACCATCCTTCCTAAATCCTGACCCCTTCCTGTGGTCATTGTTTCCTTTATGCTTCTTGTCTGAACGTCGTGAGTTGTCATCCTCACGCTTCCTCTTTTCGGTATCGGTGTTCCTCTGCGATTTCAGCCTGACCGCATCCAAGGTAAGAGACAATGATATGTCCGCTACAGACCGAAAAGTAGCTGGTCTGGAGGCCTTCACACTTGCCTTGATCTCCGGGGCCAAACCCCCGATAAAACGAGCTATACGTTTGGGTTCCGGGGTTACTAAATATGGAACCAATCTTGACAAAGTGTTGAAACTGGTAAGGTAGGCCTGACAGTCTAGGTTTCTCATGACCAGCGACAAGAAGTCAGATTCAATTTTCTCAATCTCGTGTTGAGGGCAGTAGTTTTCTTTGATCAGCGTCATGAACTGTTCCCAGGTCATATTGTATAACGGGATTTTCCCCGTAGCTTGGATCAAAGATCTCCACCAAGCTAATGCTTCTCCCTTAAAAGACTGTGACACGAATTTCACAATATCCCTAATATTGCAACCACTGATATCCACAACCGTATCCATCTCGTCCAACCAAGTCATGCAATCTACTGCTCCTTTTTCCCCAGTGAAATCCCTGGGTTTGCACGAAACGAAGTACTTATAGGAGCAACCCTTATTACGGGGTTCTTGATTCGGTATGACTCTTTGGGATGGAGCACTCCTCTTGTTTGATGAGTGGTGAGAATTACTGTTGTGGGCAGTGTGGGTCCGAGAGGGTGTTCTAGAGTGTGGTGCAGATTGGGTCCTTGTATGGGTACCACCGGATTCATGGAGCTGTCTATCCATAGCTCGATTAACGGCATTATCTATCATTGCCTGTAATTCTGCACCCGCTACATTTACTCGGGCATTATCATGCTCTCTCCCTGGGTGACTGTTGACCTCATTTGAGTCTGCCATGTAGCTTGAACTGTTACATATCGACAACAATTTATTGGTGAGTTTATTATAGAATTGTCTTTTATGGCAATTTATTAACCGTGGTAAACGTAGACCATATATGGTTAATTTATTACTCACATTTAATTAGGACTTCTATTATAATTTATCCTAATTATAAAACAATAACAGTTTTATTAGCACATAAGGCCTTGTCACAGGGACAATTTAAATCATACGCTATGATTTCAGAGAATCAAAGCATGAAGGTTTGAACAAAGTTCATTACCTTTATCAGACAGGGTCACAGACTATTACTGTCTTTTGTCTCATATGAAAATGAGAAGGGCCCGTAGGCATTCTATTACCAATGGATGGTAAAAAGAACTGATCATATTTATTGATGATTTAACCCATGATTCAGAGATCATTTAGTTGGGTTAGGAATCCTTGAAAAGATCCTTATATAATAATAACACGTGTGATTTTAACGAATCATGTCTGCCAGGAGTGTTAACATGTTTTCAGATGTTAACAGGGATTTGAATCTTTTTAACGGGTCTTACCATCTTGGCCAGGTCTTAAAATGACATGCAGGCTAGGTTATACCTTTAAGATCCTTAATTAATAATTAAAATAGGCAGATAGATTTTTAAAAGGAATGATTCTGATTTATTTATTTCATATATAATTTAATTATGCATAACATAGCAAAGATGAAATTTATAAACTTACATTCCATTTAAAACTTTAAAAGTAGTACACTTTGCCCTAAACGGGACTTTTCACAGAAACACTTGCCCACGCAGGAGCTATACTATAATACAAGTCCTCGCAGGGACTGTCTACATCAACAAATGTCCGTGCAGGGACTAATAGAGACAAGTCCTCGTAGGGACTAAGTACTAAGATAGATGTCCACACAGGGACTACATACAAACATAAATAAATGTCCACGTAGGGACTTGATTTAAACAAGGAAATACAACAATACATATTGGGATTTAACGATCCCGTTTCTTCTTTCCCTTCAGTAAACTTGCCAAACCACTCATGAATCCCTGATTCTTCCTACGCTCTCTCTGGAGGTCTCGCTCAACCCTGTCCAGCCTATGACGGAGATCCTCCTGCTCTTGCGGGGAAAACCGTGGTGGCTGATGCTGAAGTGGTGGCTGAGCAGGTGCTTGATACCCACGAGCTGGGTATCCCATTCCCCAAGGGGTTCCATATGGTCCCTCAGGATTTTGGGCAAGGTAGTTTGCTGCCACTTGGTATGGGTCGGCCTCGGCATAGTTATAGTTATGGTATGCCGGCGGTCCGTATGGGTTGTAAGCTGCCGGAGCAGTATAAGCAGGGATAGGGTTGCCAAAACCCGGTGATGGCGGTGCAATAGGTGCCGAATTCACCTCTGAAACTGGAACTGAAGGTCCACCCATTTGTGGTTCTTCATATAGAGGCGGATAGTGGCTGCCACTAGAGTGTTGAGGGGTGCTGAAATGAAAATCCCCTCCTCTTGCGGACATCCGAGCGCCAGTCCTCCTACGTCTTGGTGGTGCTGGAGGCGCTAGATTAACTGGCGGCGGTGGAGGCGGTGGCGTGACTGCCACGAAACGTGGATCCCCAGAGGGATCTTGCGGCTGCTGGTGAGGCGATGAATGGTGAGATGGTGTAAAGTACCACTCACATCGGTCGAACCGTGCCTGATGACTATCCGGACCTTGGTATGGTGTTCCGTGAAAAGACGAACCATCAGAGATCTCAACAGGATGGTTCGGGGTTCCGGTTGCAGGCTCGACGGGATCAGTGTCCTCGTCCATGTCCATCGCTTGATCACCTGAAAAATGATCCTCCGGTCCTAGTGGGTTAAAGCCCCCTTGTTCAGGTAGGTAGTCTGCCGGGTTAAACTGGCCCCGAAAGACAGGAGTAGGGTCGTCGAAGGAACGGTGCGATAAGGATCGCTGTAGGGGTATGTATGAAGGTTGCGGGTTGTCGGGCTCATTCTCGGACTGAGGCCCATAGGAGTGATGATATGGAGGTGTTGAGCTATACGACGTAGATCGTCTGGAAGGCTCCTCATAAATCCTCCAAGGTTCTTGTGGATCTGCACTCCTTGTAGAAGAAGGAGTTCGCCGGTGCGAAGGCCCGGCCTCGTGGTCGTTAGGAGCGCTGATCGGCTCTTTTCCTCGTCCTCCTCGCCTGAATCTTGGCGGCATTGTTAAACCTGTCAATATAAACAAAGGTAACAACAAGGAAAAATAAAGGACAAAGTAAAAAGTAAAATCAAATAAAAATCTTTTGGATTATTCCTAAGTTCTTTGTCTAGACTCGAAGATTTAGGAATGTGCAATTGTGTCATTGAGATTAAACACAAAAGGCTAGTGTTTAATTCACTCAATGTTGGCTCTGATACCAACCTGTCACACCCCGAATTTCCACGTATTACCGGTGGGCCCGGTAGGGGAGTATCGTGACGTGGTTGGTAACATAATAGTCAAACAACACAATATTTAAATGCACAGCGGAAGCAAAGTATAGATTCATTTCAACCAAACAATATTGTAATATTAAGTATCACAAGTAGTCGAAAATAAATCCACAGGTGGATCAAAATAAAAGGAAACAATGTTCAACAGTCTATGACATCCAAGCTTGCGAGACTTATTGTGGATGCTAGGAGAAAAGCCAGCCTATTACGCGTAGTACCTGCACTTAACCTTTTTGAGAAAATACATCAGTTTACACTGGTAAATACAATCAACAGACTCATTTTGAAAAGAGTTTAAGAAAATGCATTTAAGGCACAAGGCACAAATAATATTTTATAACTTGGGATAATTATTTGAATATAATACTTGTAAAGGATTTACATGTTACTTATGTGTTCAGTAGCCCGGATCGAGCCGGGTTAAAGATCAATAGACACACCACATTATTTAAATGAGACACTGACAGGTGTACGCCTACACCTGTGTGCTAAGGTCGTGGCCATTTCGTAAAATGATGCCAGGGATATCCGGGACATGGTCATTAACCCCCCAAAGGCTTTAAGCAAACAAAACAAATTAAACGAGACATCTCAATACTTTAACCATAAAACAATTAAAGATTCAATGCCCGACCAAGCGGTATTTTATATACCGTACCCCAAGCCCGTATAGGGAAAATAAGTTAAAAGTATTTACCTGAGCAAGTATAAATCACAATCAGCGAGTGCAAGTATCTTTTACCGGGTCTCCTACTCTGGAACGAAGGTTTATAATAACCTATTAGAATCCTAACGGGTCTTTAGTTAAGCTTAAGCTTAGACCGGTTAATTTTAAATATACGGTTCGTACGCACGATTAAGCGAAGACCGGATAGAATGTGATTTAGACCCGACAAGTTTGAAGACTTGCTTAATATGGGTATATTATACACATTCTGGATTTTGAGATAAACCGATAAGGTTTGACCCGTTTCGGCTAATTTATGTAAACTAGTTACATAAACCGAACCGAACGCGTATGAAGCGTAACGGGTAATCATAAGAGTCCTAAACAGGTTTCCTAAGTTAACATGCCTTAAATATGTTGTGATATCAGTAGGATATCTTCCATTATGCCCAAAACGAGTTTAATCTTATATTAAGCCCCGCAGGGGTATTTTGGTCATTTTAAAGACTATAAAAGGGATTAATTAAACTTCTGTGATCCGGGTCTGTTTTTATTAGTAAAACAACTTAACTTAACAGGTTATATCCGTTGATGTTAAGTCTTAGGTGGCAAAATGGTTTTAAACCCTTACTATGCGTTTAATACGTGTATAACGTCGTTTTAAGCGATTAACGGGTTAAAATAGGATTCTGAGTTTTCTGATCAATTTAACAGGTTCAAAATACTTCATTTATTATTTAAAATCAGTAGCAATTGGATTGGCGTCAAAAGGATTTGTAAAACTCATTTTATGGCCGAAAAGGGTATATTCGGTATTTACCGAATTAAGGCACTAATCCTAACTTATGATCAGTTTAAAAATAATTAAAAATCTTCAAAAATCCGAAAATATTATATTACATAAGTGGGTAAAAGTTTTGGTGTCAAAGATTGGGTTTAGATAGGCTTTACGCTAATGACGCCGTTTAATCACTAAGAAGCGTTCTAATTACGTCATTGAGCATAACTCCTAGTCTATATGTCCAACTGATGTAAAAATTTACAGACATGTTTAATAATCAGTAACTAAGATGATTATACTGTCATATTTCCAAAATTCTCGTTTTATGGACATAAGGGCATTATGGTCAATATTTAAGCACTTAACGGAAACGTCGGACAATCGAGGATTTAAGTGGTATAAACGCAGAGGGTTATACACACATGTAACTAGGTCCTAATGGAACTTTAAGGCATGTCTAAACCTATCAAAACCGGGTCAGAACTGAAGTCAAAGCAAAAGTCAAACTTTTGCGTCTTTCGGTTCCGAATCGGTTCAAAACAGAAAGTTGTAGAATCAAACAAGCTTAGACAAGTTCTTATACTTATTATTAGGTTATATGAATGATAAAACAGGTTACACGCCTTCTATATCGCTAAATACGCGTTTAATGATTCTGTTGACTTTTTCGGACAACGTTTGACTCGACAAACGACCTAGCTAGGATGGGAATCAGTGAGTACCCTTTTAAGGGTTAATTGCCCACATAATTACCAACTTATAACAACTTTCATTTCGGCAAAACACTGGACCGTTTGTGTTTTATCGTTAAGTCAAACCGTAATTACGACGGTTTGACTTTTAAGCTATAAACTAATCAAAACCTAATTAAGAAGGGTCAAGGGTACTTACACGAGTCTAATGGATGATTAGGAAGGTCTTGGTCTGCTGTTGTGCTCCTCAAATGATCAGAAGTTGAAGTGTGGTTGCATGTTGCAACATAAGCCTTATATATGAACTTTGATCTTCATAGATTGTTGCCATGCAAGGCTACCAATGCTCAAGGATGATTACAAGTGCCATCTAGAGACTAAATACCAGTATAGGAAAGCCCATGGTATGCCAAAATGGCATTTGAGTCGGTTAAAACATCAACAGACAGCTGTCTGTTAGTTTCTGTCGCTGTACCTGTCACGCGGCCCGCGTAAAGGTCTTCATGACCTTACGCGGCCCGCCTCAGTCCCCGTATCAGGTTACAATGTTTCCTTTAATTGCACTTTTGGCCCTTGGTCCCCCGAAAGGTCATTTTCTCATGTTTTCTTGCATTAAGAGGCTTTAATATTGACATATGGGGGCTTTAAGGCTTATACCATCTTTGTCAAGTCCTCGGGTAACTTTGTGATCACCCGAAAAACCCTAATTTTCAATGTTGACGATTCTAACCCTCACACACGAATTTTATCATAACTTTCTCATACGGTAACGAAACTTGGTGAAATTTTTATGGTGCATTCTAGTGAGCATAATTAATCGTTACAAGGCTTCGGGTTTGCTAAAAGGTCACTCAGAGGTATATCTTAACATGTTGACACATTTAACCCCTGTAGTTTGTAATCTCTCACTTTCTTTCACAATTCGCTTCGTATGATCCATGATCCATTCGTTTAAGGTTATAAACATCATGTAGGGTTATTGTAAAGTATATTTATTCATTGTTGACACTTTGAACCCTTATATTTACATAGTTTCATTGTTTGTCAACTTTAGTCCTTCAAGAACATTCTTTCACACGTTCAAACCTATGACACGTGTCAACACATCATAGGACGTAAATTTTCGAGGTGTTACAAGTTGTCGGGTTGAACATGTTTAGACATGTTCTTACACTTATTACTAAGTTATATTACTGATCAAACAGGTTGTATATGTTCTACATTGCTAATTATGCATAACTTAGAAAATAAGTATCTTGTTGACTTTTTAAATGACAAGTTTGACCCAACATTTGACCTAGTTAGAGTGGGAATCAGGGGAAACCCTTTTGAGGGTTTATTACCCACATAATTACCAACTTATAACTACTTTTGATTCGACTAATCACTGGACCATTAGTGATTAATCTTAAAGGCAACCGTTAATTACGACGGTTTGACTTTTAAGCTACAACTAAGCTAAAACTTAATTAAGAAAGGATTAGCAAACTTACTGAAGTCCTAAGCTTGATTAGTGATCACTTGAGAGAATACTTGAGCTCCAGAAATGATCCAAAGTGCAGATGAAGGTGTGATTGAAATGTTGCAACTTAGCGGCTTTATATAGTGATCAAATCACCACAAAATGTTGACATCTAAGTCTATCACTGACCACAACTTACTAACAAGTGTCCCTAGATGTTTAGGGGTTGTTTAGGGGCCAAGCAAGATGAGGAAAAACGTTTAAAGATCAGTTGCAACGTTTAAAACAGCCAACAGCCAACTTTCTGCATCTGGGCATACCTTGCGCACCGCAAGAGTATTGGTGTTGAGGTGCGCAAGCATGTCATCAGGGCCAACAATCTCTTTTTCAGTTTGCATCCTTGGCTCTTGGTCCTCCGAAAGGTCAATTAACTTATTTTCTTGCACTTTAAACCCTCTAAATTGACATATAAGGGCTTTAAGACATTTACCCACTTTGTTTAGTCCCCGGTTAACTTTATTGTCACCCGACAGGTCCAAACTTTCAACGTTGACGCTTTAACCCCTCGTACACGAATTTGATCATAACTTTCTCATACGATAACGAAACTTTATGAAATTTTTATCGTGCATTCTAGTGAGCATAATTAACCGTTACAAAGCTTCGGGTTTGTCAAAAGGTCACTCAGAGGTATAACTTAAACATGTTGACACATTTAGCCCCTGTAGTTTGTAATCTCTCACTTTTAGCTTCGTATGATCCATGATTTATTCGTTTGAAGGTATGAGCATCATGTAGGGTTAATGTACAATATATTTATTCACTGTTGACATTCAGAACTCGTATTTTCATATACTTTTCATGTTTGTCAACTTTAGTCCTTTCAAAACATTCTTTCACACGTTCAAACATATGACACGTGTCAACACTTTATAGGACGTGAATTTTCGAGGTGTTACACTAGTCTTAAATCATGAATCAACATTAGGATTTCATAATATCCTAGTTGGGTAGTCAAATTGTCTATCACATAGGGATTCATCAAGTCACGAGGTTCCACTATCACTCTGGTTAGCCAAGCCTCATACCCACTATCAGTGTGATCATTACATACATCTCTTATCATTTTCTGAAAATAAATGGTAAAAAGCATACGTTAGCATAGATTCAGTGAGTTCACGACAAACCAACCCATTAAAACACTTGTACAAGTTTCAGCGTATTACAAATATCACAAATGCATTACATATCAAATACCATTCAGTGATCATCAACACACTAGAATGTGTGATAACATATATACTCACACCATGCAGCATTTTTAGCACCAATCATGAGCCGAACACTGTTATTGTTGATATAACATAACTAGCTCTTCTTTAATTGGTTCCAGAGGAAGATTGAATGATTTCCAAAGACTCTAGTAGTCAAACATCCATGGATCACCCGGTTCCTGTGTAGTATAACATCCGTCAAACACGGGTCCTGGAAAACCCGACTCATTTCGTAAACTAGACCCAAAGCGTATTTAGACTTTGTATTTATTCCCCATTTTACTTGTACCCTATTTTGATCAATAAAACACCTTTAAGATTATTATTATTTTAAAAACTACTCTATCAGAAAAAAAAACTAAATAGTTTAAGTATTTTAATATTTAAAATATAATTTATAAATTTGTTAATGATTTTACACAAATCATTAAAAAACATGTCTACATAAATTGTAGTAAATTTGAAATTTAATAAGAAAATTATTATAACTAAATGAATATATGGTTACTCATCTTAAATAGAAATTAATTAGAAATTTGAAGTTATTGGCTTGTATTGATTAATATTCTATTCATCTTCCAATAAATTGTGTAACTTATCTCTTTAGTTTGCAAGTAAATGCATTCACAAAATTGATATTATAAATCCTTCTATTCACCTTGATTAGAAAAAAATAATCATTTTCATATCCATAGTCTTTCTCTATGTTTCCTCGTCTTGAATACTTCAAAATCCCAAACAAACTACTAGCACCGAAAGAAAGGCTTGTTTGGTGATTCCATCAATTTCACAAAATATTCTATAATTCAAGAATTCAGAAGGCTAGAGATTTGAAACTTTCTTCTTTGATTCTAATCTCAATTCAACTCCGTGTTAGGTAATTATTAAGCCTAATCTTATTTTTCTTCAATTAGATTCTATGAATTCTAGGGTTCATAGGCAATTGGGGATTTTTTATATTTTCTGAAATTAAACAAATTAATCTGATCCATAATGATTCTAGACTTATGTTATGATGTAAGTTTTAGTAGTAATCATACTAGTCATATTTGCCTATTTTTCTAGTATTTATTTTGTCATACTCTAGATATTTATTCTTATATTTTTGTTGGATTAATTATACTAGAAATTCTTGTTAATGAAATTGAATTAGTAGAAGTATGAATTTTCAAAATATGAAGTATGAAATTATTTGGATACAATTTTTATATAGTTCATTATATTAAATTGTATTTTTATGCAAACTATATTATGCTAGAAATCTATATTGTATTAATCTAAAATTTGTGCCTTAAACTAATTGGTTAAGATAATTCATTTATACATAAGTATATTTTTGACACAAATTGGACTATAAGTATATGTTAGGATCTGAGTTTCTTATGATTGTGTTTTTGTTTGAGAATTAAGAAGATGAATAAGTAACTGCAGCTGAATTGAAATGGAAACAAACTTTCACACACAATCAAACAGGAGAATTGCTTTCAACACACATGTTTAACTTTGAATCGAATGATTAAATTTATATCAATCTTCAATTACAAATGCATGCATGTATTACAAACTCCCCCTCAGCCTGAGCTCACAATAGTTTGTTCGTACAGGAAGACAAGTGATGAAAGAGCTAATAGAACAGTACATGGTACTGTTCTATTTATAGGCACAAGAAAAAAACTGAAGCATCTTTGTTGACGTCACCATGAAAGTGACATATAACTTCCTAACAACCTACAACCACTGATCTATACAATCACTGTTATCTTAACCACTGATTACAATATATTACAAATAAGTAAACAAACTACTGCTTCTTCATTCCACTGTTATGACTCCAACAGTACTTTATGTCTTCAGCAGTGCTTGACCCATATCAGTAGATTGAGCACCAGTATTTGTCTTCAACAGTCTTTAGGTCTTCATCAGTTGTTAAGGGACAGAAGTTGTTGTAGGCGAACAGTGGATGGAGGTCATCAGTTGTTAGGCCACTTCCAAAGGGAGAGATTTGAATACAAACATCTGCTTATTCTGGATCCACTGCTCTGATCCAGTTTTGGCTTTATCAACTGTTCCTTTGGTAGGGTTCAATCTCAACAATCTCCCCCTGGAACAGATGATGCCAAAACTCTTCATTATTCTTGGATCTTTATTATCTCATCAAAAGTTCCCTAACTTGGGCTTTGAATTGTAATTCAAAGTCCATGGAACTTGTGTCATCCTCCTCCCTGCACAGTGGAAGCTCAAGTAGATCTTGAAGATCCTTAACACCCAGGCCTAGTGCTTGTTCCCTTGATATGTGCTCCACTTTCCCATTAGATTTGAGCAATGTCAATACATGGGTCTGTTTATCATACTTCCACTTTAGTATTTTTAAATCCTTTGGGTTTCTTGGGAGAGTTTTATTTATAGATGAGTTTGGAGATGGTGGCCTGGTTATAACATTTTGAGCAGCAGTGTTTATAGCTTTAGCCAATTCTGGATTTTCTGCTATCATCTGTTGAAGGACCATTTTTATAATGTGATCCCCTGCTGCTATATCTTCTAGTGTTTCTGCATCCATCTGCATTTGTTTCCTTCTTTGATAAAGGATGGCAGCAGGTGGAGCAGTGGATTTCCTAACTTGCAGTTTTTGTGGTTTAGCTGGAACCACTGCTTCAGGGTAAACAGGCTTTTGAGGAACATTAGGATTTTTCTTTCTCAATTCTTCCAGCTTTTTGTAAGAGGCCATCACTTTATCCTCTGACCACCTTGTCACCTGATTCCTTGACCCAAAATCAGCTGTTATTAGCTCTTCTTTCATTCTCTTCAGCTGCAAAGTTCTTTCTGGTATATTTTTCTTATATTTTTCCCAAATTGGAGGAGTCTGCTTCACCTTGTTTTTGATCATATCTTGAATTCTGGCTGTTTCATTTTCTAGCTCACTGATGGTCCATTCTTTGTACTGGTACCTATCTGCCTTGTACTTTTTGTAGGCCATGATATAATCAAGATAGTCTTTCCTCAAGGTTTCATCATCTCTTTCTGATAATTTCTGACAGAGATCTTTTGAAAACTTCTCCAAAGTTTTGACTTGAGTTAGCAGATATTGGTAGTATCTTTGAATCTCTCTGTCAGATTTTCCTTCTGTATTTCTTTTGGAGATATCCTCTACTTGTTGAGCTTTTATCTTCAAATACTCTTCAATGTTGTTAGGCCTAGGATATCCTTGAACAGATGGCAAGTTCCTTTTTACAGGGTCATCTTCAGAGTAGAAGGATTTTATCTCCTCTCTTACTGCTGGAAGATCTAATGGATACTGGACTCCTGCAGGAACAATGGTAGTATTTGGATTTTGAGCTTTTACTGAAGAGAGTGGATCAGGGTTTGGAATTACAGCAAGGTTCAGTGGTTGTGAGGAAGTTGGAGGTGGTAGAGAATCATCTTTCAAGAGTATCCTTCTCCTTTTGGGTTTAGGAGAGGTTGGTTGTGTTTTGGTGGGTTGAGAAGTGGTGATTTGAGTGGTGGTGATTGTAGTGGAAGGTGGCTGACTAACAGTTGTTGAAACAACTGGTGTTTCAACCACTGTTGTCATTACAACTGATGGTGTGTCATCAGCTGTCTTCTGCTTTTTGGAAGGAGGTTGTTGTGGTGGTGATGAAATTTTTGGTGGGGCAATGGTTGAAGTGGGAGCAGTGGTTGAAGTGTGTGTTGATGTAGTGGTGGCAGTTGTTGGTTTAACAGCTGTTGAAACCACTGAAGTACCAACAACAGTTGATACAACAGGTGTTTTAACATCTGCTGGTTTGGAGGTTTGATGTGAGGAGTTTTTGGGAGTTTGGGGAGCATGTTTTGTGAGTCTGGAAGGTGTGGATTTGGGTTGCCTCACTTTTCTAGTGGGCTGTCTTCTTTTAGGCTTAGGACTTTCTTCATCCTTGGGCTCAGAAATACCCTGATCTTCCATCTCCATAAAAACTTTCTTCTCATCTTCAAACGTTGACTTGCCCTTTGCCTCCATATCCTTTTTCAGCCTTGTCTTTTCATCAGCTAAGGCATTTAAGGTTACATCAACCTTTTTAGAACCATCTGGCCTAGGGATGTCTGCAAGCATGCTAGAGTTATCTGGTGCAATGTACAAACCATCTTCATATCCCTTTTTCTTTAACTGCTTCATTTTCTCCCCCTTTTTGGCATCAGCTGGTGGTAGGTTATCCATAAAAATGATAGAGGGAGGAGTAGTGTCACGGCCCCCGACCCACCCTGGACGGAATCGATAGCCGCGAACAGCCCAGTGGTACCGGTGATTATTTTGAAAAATATTGCAGCGGAAATTTCATGAGGACCGTGAGTTAGGAAAAATATCAGAGTTTAGAAAACACCGGATTTTATTTATTTAATAGATGGGATAAACCCATGTTTTACAATTGTAGCTTTAACAAGGGATAAACCCAATTTACATAAAACAATATTTCTTAATTTGGTTTAATTAATAAAATAAGCCACTTCTTGAAGCCTTTCAGTGCCATATCCATCTCTTACTCCAATCTACTGTAATTACCTGAAACGCGTTTTAAAAAGGTTTTGTCAGCGGGAAATACTGGTGAGTTCATTCATTTTGCTTAAAACATATTTGTTATAATTTACAGCATTAAGAGTTTTTACATTTGCTTCTTAAAGATTGGCAAAGACTTAATCACTGCAAATTATAACTAGAAAACAGTGTTATAAATTACAGTATTAAGGGTGATTACATTGTTTCTATATCAAACCAACTACCCACGGTATTTGTCACTCGACCGGATCTGTGACTATGGTCATATCCCCCATTGGCTGCCCCAATGGTGACGATTATCAAGTAATGTATACAAAACCCCACATACCGGCTGTAATTTGGTGATTACAAAGACTTAATCCCTGTAATTATAACCTTGAAAATAAACATGCTTTTGGAAAGTAATTTGATAAAAAGAGAATGACTCACATTATAATCATGCAGATTCATACGGCCAAAGTTTAGTCTACAGATAAGCCTTGATATATTGCAGATTTATACAGGCAGAGCTTAGCCTGTTGATTAGTCTTGTAACCTAATGCACATGAACTAGGTAGGTAACTTAATACAACATTTACGATAACTCACGAGATTAAAACCCTCACAACGAATGACAAAGTGCAATCACTTAAACATCCATCGGATTCACAACGAATGACAGAGTATTTCCCGAGTTCGGGTGGTACTCAAACATCCTGTCGGAATCACGACTAATGACAAAGGATAACACTTAAACATCCATCGGATAGTTTCTATCGATCGGACATTGAATCGTAGCAGCGATCGAGTTAATACCCTGTATCGTAGCAGCACCCCGCTATACTAATTAGTGATTTTGAGACTATTTCGACAATATCTCTGCGTACAATTTGAATTTGATCGTCGAACGAACGCCAGGAATCAAGTGCCAATGCCTGCTATTTATATATGAAAATTGACATGCTTACAGACCGTAAGCCTTATCCCTTACGGTCCGTAAGGGACACCTTTTCACTATAAGCTTGCCACGTCCTGGACTAGCCTTGCTGACTTGACGAAATTGATAAATTCGATTGAGACAACGAGTTATATGGATAATCGTAAATAGGGAATACCCCCCCCCCCCCCGAGTTTTAGGGGCCCTGATCCTGATTCTGATTGTTCTGAAAATTTTAGGGTTTGTGTAGAATCACTTGGGTGTCTTAATTAGGGTTTCCTATTGGATAAAATAATAAAATAAATAGGACTTTTAATGAGGGTTGTTACAAGCAGTGCCAGTGGTGTTCAGCAAGTGGGCCTTGATTGCCTTTATATCTGCCTGGGTATCTTTAAACCTAGCTTCCATTAAGTTTCTGATCTTTTAAACTTGAATTTCATGTTGTTGATCATCATACTGTCTTTGTTGAATGAGCATATGTTGAAACAAACTCCAGAGCTCAGTGGGAGTAGGAGCAGATAATGGAGCAGCTGTTTGAGTTGGTGCGGCAGTGGGTGTGGCCTTTGGTGCTTTCAACAACTGTTGCAGCATGTCTTTGATTTCTGCAACAGATGTATCAAGTTTATCAACCCTCTCCGTCAATTCTCGGTACATTAAACCATCACCCAACTTAATGGGATCATCTGATTTCCCACTGGCAGTGGTTGTATCAGTGGTTGACTTAGGAAAAGTATCCCAAAAATCATCCACTGATGCCCCTTTGTCTTGGTACTGGGGACTTCTTCCTTCAGCAGGGGTGACCAGTTTTAGACTTTAGTGAACCAGTAAATATTGGAAACACTTTGGTTCCCAAAGCAGAAATTGCCTTCAAGGAAGTCTGATTAATGAAACTACCGTCCAAGTGTAAACCAGTGGGTTCAACAATTGTAGTAGCTGCTTCACTTAAACTACCACCAAGAGTTACATGTAACTCAAGGGGTGTAACCTCCTCAGTTGTTGGTGGGTTAGCAATGATAGGGAGCTCAGACTCAGTCACTTGTGGTGGCATACTCTCAGTGATAGGTGGTTGAGAGGAACTGATTTCTGTCTGAGCTATATCAAGTGCATCCAACAAGGGTGTTGATACATATATGTGGACGCGAATCGGCTCGGTTCGACTCGGCTCAATTCGACTTGGTCGACTCGGTTAGGTCCGGCTCAAGCCCGACGTCATGACATTCCTCCGTTGTGCGCCCCAGAGTTCGACACGCGAAGCACGGAGAGCCGAGAACGTTTCCCGCTTGACACATCATCATGACATAATCATGATGATGTCATGATGATGTCATAACTTTGACTAATCACAAGTTGGACTAGCTTTGCAATCTGAACTTATGAATTCTTGTACGTGCATGAGTATGTTCAACAACTTAGGCCAATCAGGATGCACATGGACTTCAACAATTTGGGCCCAAGCCCATGATTGACGTAACAAGAATTATGTCGACGAAACACTTCAGTTTCGTCGACCAAGACCAGTTTCGTCGCTGTTTCGTCGAGCAATGATGTGATTCGTCAAATGTAATTCTGATTCGCCAAGCCTGATTCGCCAAAGATGTGATTCGTTGTGCTGTGACTATAAATAGTCTGTCTGTGGATAAGAAATCGAAGAGAACACAGAGTGGAACACAGAGAGCAAAAACACACACACACGAGAGAACTTTGAGAGTTTACAGAACATATTTGTAAACATTGAGCTTGTAACTGAACCTTTCATTCGTATTAATACAGTGGTGTTAAACGGTGAACTTTGTGTGTCGTGTATTTTTCGTGTTCTATCTCGGTTTGCATCTCCGGTTGGATTCCGCACAACCGGGTGTGTTTGACAACAAGGATTAGGCGACTAGATCCTCCCCTAGCCGGACCTACAAGTGGTATCAGAGCCTTGGCTCTTCTCCTTGTTAAAACCGAGTGTTTTCGGGTGTTTTCCGGGTTTTTGAAGTTTGTATTTTTCTTGAAAAATCTGCTTGAAACTTCGAAATTTATGGTGTTTTTGCTGTTAGTTCACATCAAAACCTTGTCATTTTTCATTTTCACATGTTAAAAGTTGGTTTTTAGTGAAGTTTCGGGCAAAAACGGGTTTCAGAAAGTTGTCGGTTTGCCGGAAAATTCATATTTCTGGGTTTGTTCTTGATATCTTCATCAAAACTTCAAAGTGTTCTTGGTATTTTTCAACTTTTTAATCTTTGAGAAAGAAACTATCAAGTGTTTGTGTCTTGGAATTTGTTGTTGATTAAAATATAGTACATCATCATTTGGTTGGTAACTTGGGGGGATTGTGGAGCCGAAAGTAAGGTTTGACAATTGTGAGAGTGTGTCAGTAAGATAAGGCAAAATTTGAAAAATATCTAATATCTCACCAACTCACATCTTATCCAAATATCACCACCTGTTTCGTCAACACTTTACAAACATCCATTTCTTCGCATAACATCAATCCATCAGTTTCGTCAAACACTGGGCTTACAAGAATTGGGCCACATGTTCTAATTCGTCAAAGCCCACTTTATTATTAATTCAATTTCGTCAAACTTAAATAATGGATATATAATACATGTTTCGCCAAGATCCATAGTTTCTGTTTCGTTGATATAAAAGCCCAAAGCAAGTTTTCATAGTGGGCCTGTTTCGTCAAAAGCCCAAGGACCCAAACCATAGTTTCTGTTTCGCCGAAAGTTTTGTGAATTTTTCTATCTCGTCGACTTGGTGGGCCTCTATTCTCGCCAAGTTTGAAGTTGGGCATTTGTTTCGTCAAGCCCATTTCACTATATCTGTTTCGCCACAAAACAAAAATTCAGTTTCGTCAATAATAGTGTGGTTTTCTTTCTGTTTCGCCGATAACGTATTTTGATTGCCTGTTTCGTCAACATTCTGTTTCGTCGTGAAAGTTGTAATTTTTAAACAGAAGGTTTGCACTAGTTGTTTAACTGTTTGTTTCAAGTGTGTTAATCTGGTTGTTATCATTCGAGATATTAACATAGTTTGTGAAAATTAAATTTTTAAAAAGGGAAAACTTGTTTTTCAAATTTCAAAATCAATTTTCACTTAATATATTAATTTTTATAAAATGGGAACAAACGGTCAGTGGGATCCAACCGCGTGGACTCAAATAACTTCGACTCCACAATCATCAGCTACGCACAGTCAGTGGGATCCAACCGCGTGGACTCTAACATCTACTCAGCAATCAAACACCGGACCTTCCACAACAGATCAGTTTGATCCTTCAGCATACTCGATGTATCCAAGACCAAATTCTTCTTCTCAACAACAGTATGTGCAACCGACAGCTTAGCAATTCACACTACCGCCTTTCTTAGACCCAAGCAGAGCTCAGCAGCAACAACCGCAACAGCAAGGAAATCAGAATCCCTTCAGGAATCAAGGACAGCCACAACAGCAACAGAACAACAATTTTGTCAGATCAATAGTTTCCGTTGGAGGAAATGCATCTGGATCCGCAAACACTAATCCCCACATAGGATTGGTTGTTCAAGCTGATGAAGGCTGCAACTGGAACATTCAGCTTAGAGAAGGAGGAAATGGTGGAACAACATGTTATGCTAAAGTGATTGAGAAGGTAGTAGAACCCGTGTCTGCTGGTGAATCTTCAGAAGATGAAGATAGTTCGGGTTATAGTGGGAGCATGGATGGGGAATCACTTGATACTGGTGATTTATCAAGTGATGCTTTAGATTTGAAGGTTGATGAACTTTTGGCTGAAGCTGAAGTATTATGCAAGAGGAGATCTATTCTCTGCCAGAAATCTGCTGGAACTTCCGAGAAGCTTGCTAAGTTTTTCTCTGAAGATGGATCTTTTTCTTTCCATTCAGCCTTTACGGCTAATGTCGACAGTTCATCAAGTCAGGTATGTGTCGATGAACCCACTGTAGTTAGTTGTGAAAATTGTGATAGTTTAAAGGTTAAATATGCTGAACAGGAAAGTCAGTTTGAAATCACACACAAACACAATCAAGAATTGATTGTTGATCTTTCTAAAGCAACTGAAGCTAACTTGTTTTTAACCAGAAATGAAAAGGAGTTTAAAGCAACAATTGCGTCATTAAAACATGATGTTTCTGAATTACAAAAGGCTGTTTTGAGAAAACAACATGCTAACAATGATTTAATTGACACAATTGAAAAGCAAATGGTAGAGTTAGCAACAGCTAGATGTGAATGTGAGACAATTAAGCAGAAATTGGAAAGCTATTCCAATTCCCGCTATGTTTTGGATCACATTATTGATGTTCAAAAGAAAAAGGGGGATAGGAAGTGTAATGGATTCAAATCATGTCCTCCCCCAATGAATCACAATTACTCCAAATTGCCTGATGACGAGGATATGCCCCGTTTTGAACCTACTGTGCCACTCAATCTAGATGATTTTGCAGCAGGCCTCGGGTTCACAACTAGTACATCATCCTCGGGTCAATCTGAATCTGAGAATGTGACAGATTCATCGTGTGTTAAGGAACAGAATCCTCCCATTGTTGTGGATACTGATTCTTCGGATGATGAATCTGACTCATCGGATGATGAATCTGTAGAAATTGTGAAACAACAGTCTAACTCGGTTACAACAGATATTCCAATCGAGAATCACATCCTGTGTGATCCACCAGTGAAACCGAGTAAGACTGAAATGTCAAACGCAATGGAGTCAATTGTAACTAGCTGTGAAGGGAATAACTTGTTGTACACGCTCAAAGGAGATGACAAAATCTACTCTAACAAAGATTTTCCAATTAAAATTGTAAATCAAGATTTAATTGAGCAAATTTTTGAAGGATGTATTGATAAGTTTTTGGGAAACAAAAGTGGCAAAGTCACCGTCACTCAATGTGATCCAATTCCGTGTGAACAAGTTAGAAAACAATACGGAAACCAAAAACAACCAATTGAGCGAAAACAACAAGTGAACTCCAGAAAAGGTAAGGTACAGGGAAAGAAGGCTCAGAACAAGAATGTTCAAGCACCTAAGGTTCAACAGCAAAAGGTGCAAAACAAAAGAGCTCCTGTTAAGAAAAGAGAACAGAAAATGAACTTTGTTGGATCCAAGGGTACAGATAAACTGGAAACATTTCAGGATAAATCTAACATTGATTTTATAAAACAAGTTAGAATTTTGAAACGAAATGATCAGAATAATTACACCCAACACACAAACGGATGTGATTTAGGTCCAAGTACATCTAGATCACAAAGTTCATGGTCTGGTTCTCCGTCTGGTCATCAACATGTTTCTCCGAGGTTTGTAGAGCGGAGAATATGTTTTGAGTGTGGCACAATTGGGCATATTGTAAGATACTGCCCATACCTGCAAAAGTTGAAGGCTCCTCAAGAAACCAATTACCAAAAACGATCAGTTTCCCCGAAACAAGACCCGCGTGTCTTGAAAGAAAGGGAAAAGAAGTTGAAACAAAAGAATCAAAAGGTAATTGAAAAGGCCTTAAAATCAGAGGTCAAAGAAGAAAAACCTGTTCAAGCAAAACCTAAAACGGTAAAACCAGTAAATGCAAAAACAATTAATACAAATACTGGTAAAGGACAAACAGCTTGGAAACCAAAACAGGTAATTCAGTCAGGGGGAGCACCACAGGTTCTGTTTCCTAATCATCAAGTGATTGAAATCACTTTTATTGATGATCAAGGACGACCCAAGTCCACAAAGGCTTGGGTCCCCCTCTCCGTCTAATCTTTGAATGAGTGTGTAGGATATTCCAGGAGGAACTTTCAATAGTCGTAAGATTGTTGATAGTGGAGTGTCCATGCACAAAATAGGCGACAGAAGAAATTGTTGCCTTTGATGGAAAGAAGAAAAGAAAAGGAAAAGAGAAACAGAATTGTCTGTTGAAAGAGTTTGAAAAGCTTCGACAAAAATGCAAAGCCTTTTTAAATCAAGCTTTGATCGGGTCCCCGGGATAGATTCAAATCAAAATGTATGCACCTGCAGCACGTTTGAAGTTCAAAATCAACAAGATGAACGTGCAGTGTACATTTCTTCGCGGTGTGATTGAAGAAAATGTGTTTGTTGAACAAACCAACCGGGTGTGCGGATGCCTTGGCATGGATTGAACAACCGCACACTACTTCTGAAAGAGAAAGACAAAGACCTTCGCTGGTGCAATGTGGAAGACCAGCCGGACCCAAAGGTTTATGATCTTGTTGCTGTCAAGAGATTTCTCAGTAGCTAAAAAAAAAAAAAATCGTCTTTGGAATCCACACCGGGTGGATATCCAGTTTGGGAGAGCGCTCAGATTCCTTGCAATGCACGAAGCAGTTGCAGGATACGGTTTTAAATTTCTAATCTCTCATTTACTTGTCGATATTTAAGCTGCTTTATGAATTTGTATTATCTCGTACAGCACTCTTTGGCCAGACAATGTTGTCATGGTCCGCACCGCAAACCGACATGCCAACTGATTTTTCCAAAATTCGATAAATCTTTTCAGATTAAAAATTAATTTTGGTAAACGGCATTGAGGTAAAACATGAGTTAACCAACATCGGAAAGTCATTTTTGTAAATACCTTTGTGTTTTTAAATTTTATCTTAGTTTATTGATTTTAGGGGGAGTAAATCCAATTTGAAAATCCAAAAACATTGAAAAATTTCAAAAGCACAAAAACAATAGAAAATCAAAAATGAGTTTCCTGGCGAGCAAAAGAGAAAATGATAGTACATCAGTGGTCTGTCCAAACCTCTTTAAACCTTAAATGAAAAAGCGATAAGCAGCTCTATATAAGATGTATCGGTAGGCTCACAATCATTTTAAAGTGTGCAGGGTGATATAAACTTAAACCGACTGAAGACTGGGTGGGAACCATTCATTGGCATATGGTCTTAGTACCGAAATTTCGTTTGATAGATTGCCGAGGTTCTGAGATATTCGGTCTTTATGCTGCTTATCATCTGGGTATCATGGTTGTATCTTTTACCGAAAAATAACGGGGACGCAAGTCTAGATCTTCCATGATACCATACATACGTGTACATATTGCATTCGACCTCAATAAGTGATCAACAATCACATGTCCAAACAAATAAGTGATAAAATATCACATTTATCCGGGAGTCAAGTTCGTCTCTCTGCTGTACGAAAGTATTGACCTGTTCACGGACTTGCTCCTGTGCCCTCATGCATATGAAAATCAAGTTCCTCATCAATAAGTGATTCTATCACATAGGGCTTGTTTTCAATCAAAATAAGTGAGAATCTCACATCATATACGGTCAAACAGATGATAATCGGTATACTCACCGGTAAGATGAACTCTCGTGCATACCTTGATACGGGAATGTGTCGTGATGTGGATGAACACCGGTCGGTAAGTATAAATCATACCTTAACGTATCCCCTCGCCATGATTACAAATGATAAGTTTGAGTTTAAGTGGACAACAATACCGATAATTGTTATAGGATGCTTATCTTAATGTTAATTAATTGAACAAAAAGAGCGTTTTGGCATGACCGTACACTGATATGATTCTCTTACCCTCGAAACTCGCAAAAAGAATGTTTGTAGTTATTTATTTACTGTTTTCAGTTTATACTTCTTGTATATTTTTATTTATTGTTTTCCGTCTTTACATTTGAAAAATGAAAAATTTCAAAAAGATTTTAGGTGTGTTTTAATTTAAACTTTTTAAAATCCAAAAAGATTTTGCTTCTAGTTTATTTTTGATTGACTGATGTTGGAACTCGAGTCTATCCTACCCAAAATCCTGATCGTAAGCCGGAAAACAATTGCATCTTCATAAACTGTCGAAGTTAACGAGTTTTTGAAAGTTAAAGGATTAACATTGATCATTTTCTAAACTTTCAAACTGTTGTCGGTCGGTGTTTGATTGAGATTTGATCTCATATGTGTCATTTGTTTAATGTTAACTATATTCCAAGCAGTTGTTCTCATTACGCGTTTAGATTTCTTGCATGTGCAGATGCTAAAGGCGAGGAGAACATGTTCGATGACAAGCTTCGGAATGAAGACACGACGTGGAGGCACTCAAAGGATAAAATGATCGAGTTGCCGCTAACCCATCTTCAACACCACAAGGATCTCAAGTTATAAAGATCAAGTCGTTCACGAGCATAACTCAAGGGGGAGCTTATGTTAAGGGGGAGTTTGTCAACACACTTCCTACATGAAACGGGGAGTTTGTTGATACACTTTCTGCTTTGAAGACGTGAAGACTTTGAAGATCCTCCGACATAGAAGACATGAAAGGCGAATCTCGCGAGTAGCGTCCAAGGGGGAGTTTGTTGATACATATATGTGGACGCGACTCGGCTCGGTTCGACTCGGCTCAATTCGACTTGGTCGACTCGGTTAGGTCCGGCTCAAGCCCGACGTCATGACATTCCTCCGTTGTGCGCCCCAGAGTTCGACACGCGAAGCACGGAGAGCCGAGAACGTTTCCCGCTTGACACATCATCATGACATAATCATGATGATGTCATGATGATGTCATAACTTTGACTAATCACAAGTTGGACTAGCTTTGCAATCTGAACTTATGAATTCTTGTACGTGCATGAGTATGTTCAACAACTTGGGCCAATCAGGATGCACATGGACTTCAACAATTTGGGCCCAAGCCCATGATTGACGTAACAAGAATTATGTCGACGAAACACTTCAGTTTCGTCGACCAAGACCAGTTTTGTCGCTGTTTCGTCGAGCAATGATGTGATTCGTCAAATGTAATTCTGATTCGCCAAAGATGTGATTCGTTGTGCTGTGACTATAAATAGTCTGTCTGTGGATAAGAAATAGAAGAGAACACAGAGAGCAAAAACACACACACACGAGAGAACTTTGAGAGTTTACAGAACATATTTGTAAACATTGAGCTTGTAACTGAACCTTTCATTCGTATTAATACAGTGGTGTTAAACGGTGAACTTTATGTGTCGTGTATTTTTCGTGTTCTATCTCGGTTTGCATCTCCGGTTGGATTCCGCACAACCGGGTGTGTTTGACAACAAGGATTAGGCGACTAGATCCTCCCCTAGCCGGACCTACAAAGGGCATTATTGATGGTGGAATTGTGGCAGTGAGGATAGGGGTGGAAAGAGAATTTGCCCCGGGCAGTGGGCTGTGGATGATGGAATCAAGTGATTCCAAAGCATCATAATTTGGTGTCCCTGTTCTTACAACCTATTCTTCTTGAGAAGAAGCAGGAGGAGTTTGAGGCTCAGGTTGAGATCTTTTTTCCAACTGTTGTGAGGAAGTAGCAGCAGTGGTTATTGGTGACTTTTGTGTTGTCACTGGCAGTTGCTCTGGGATCTCATCTTCCAGAGTTGCCTTTTTTGTAGGTTTGGGGGGCTTTTGTGATTTCTTTTGTTTTGATCTTTTGGTGGTTTTAGGTGTGGGTTTCACATCAGTGGGTTGGCTGCTATGATCACCTTGAGCAGTGGGCTCAGCAGCAGGTGCCTGAGGAGCAGTAGTAGCTGCTAGAGTCTGCTCAGGAACCTCTGGTTGTGTTTTGGAAACTTTTGACAGCCATGTAAATGTTTTAGGTGTTAGGCCGTTTATTTGACAAGGTTCACCTTGGATAAGCACATGAGCATTATCCTTTGAAAATTTCTTTTGAAAATAATAGCTTAAGAACCTTGGAAACAGTAAAAATGATTTTTTATTAACATTTTTGACCAAATCATTGAAGATCTCCTCGGAGTAGTTAAAATTTTCCCCATGCAGGATAGCATAACCCAGGTATTGGATCTTCAATGGAATTTCATTGAAAGCAGTGGTCTTATTTGAAACACACATTAGGAGGGTATGAAATAAAAATCTTGTTGCAGGAGGAAAACTGCCTTTTTGTAAGGTGTCCTTTTTCATTTCCTCTTCATACCCCCTTTCAAGAAAATCTGTTTGATACTCTGATTTAGGGAAATAAGTTTTACCTTGAAGATCATCGAGTTCAAATACCTCCGAAATGGTTTGAGGTGTTATTGTGACTGGAACACCCTTTATTGAAGAATTAATGGCTTTGGGGTTCTTACCCTTAGAATCAGGCTTAGCATTTTTCCAAAATTCTTGCTGGGTTTCCAGGTAAACTGGAGCATCAAAAGTCAACAAAGTTTTGTACTTTGAGGACGAAAAAGCGTCAATGACGGAATCAAAAGTGGTGGTATGACTTGGTTTTGTAAGTAAACCGGAGTAATTGTGAGGTGCTTTGAAGGGAAGAGCCATGGCGATGTGAGTATGAATGTGAGAGGAAGAAGATGATGAAGGATTTTGAGAGAAATTGATGGTAACTGCTTTGAGAAAGGAATTTTGAATTTGATTCGACAATGAAAACCCTGTTTGGGGTTTTGATCAGGGTTTTATAAAGGGAAAAGGTGAATGCTGACGTGGCAGTAGTTACAAAAGATCTGACCGCTATGTATTTTCACATGTCAACCACTGATGATGAATGGAAGACAGTTGTTAAGGAAACCACTGATGGAACAAGTATCAGTGGTTGCAACGGTTATAATGAGAACAGTGGCTGATTTTTAACTATCAGTGGATAGCCTATCAGTGGGTTAAAGCACTAATTTTGAACAACAGTGATTAACAAGGAAATGAGAAAACAGTGGTTGACTTTCAGCAGTGGACAATAAACAGCAGAACAGATGTTTGAACCAAAAACAGCGGTTATGACAGACTTTTAAGGATTAATGAAAGATTTTCATTTTTAACTATTTTTAAGGATGGAATTTTGATTTTCTGAAAACATTTTAATGCTTTTATTCATAGAAAAACAAGATTTTGCTTGTTATTCCATGTTTAGCATGCCAATCCTAGAGATCAAGCTTTCAAAGGTGGATGTGTCTAATGCTTTTGTTAGCACATCTGCCAGTTGATCTTTAGTTGGTACATGGTGCAGAGAAATCAAACCCTTTTCATAGCAATCCCTCACAAAGTGATGTCTGATATCAATATGCTTGGTGGTTGAATGGGATACTGGATTTTTGATGATATTTTCTACTGCCTGACTGTCCAACATGAGAGGTGTCTTTAGGGCAGTGATACCAAAATCTAGCAATTGATTTTGAAGCCATAACAGTTGGGTTGTACAGCTTGCAGCAGCTATATACTCTGCCTCAGCAGTGGATGTTGAAACAGCTGCTTGCTTTTTGCTTTGCCAAGACACTAAGAAACTGCCTAGGAATTGACACCCTCCTGAAGTGGACTTCCTTGTTTTGTCACATCCAGCAAAGTCACTATCTGAGAAACCTAAAAGCTTGATATTTCCACCAGCTGGATACCAGATACCAAGTGTGGGAGCACCTTTTAGGTATCTGAATATCCTTTTTACAGCAATAAGGTTTGACTTTCTAGGGGCTGATTGGGATCTTGCACAAACACATGTTGCAAACATGATGTCTGGCCTAGATGCAGTTAGGTACAATAAGGACCCAATCATGCTTCTATAAAGAGTTTAATCCACCAAATCATCCTTTTCATCAGACATGACTACCTTTGTGGTTGCAATGGGTGTACTGCATCGCTTACAATCATCCATCTCAAATTTCTTTAAAAGTTCTTTGGCATATTTGCCTTGATGGATGAAAGTACCATTTTGCAGTTGCCTTACTTGGAGACCAAGAAAGCACTGGAGTTCACCCATTGCACTCATCTCAAACTCAGTTGTCATGAGTTGTCTGAACTCTTCACACATTTTAGTACATGTGCTTCCAAAAATGATGTCATCCACATAAATCTGGACAATCATCAAGTCCTTCCCTCTCCATTTTAAAAACAAAGTTTTATCAATTTTACCTCTTGTGAACCCAATGGAAAGTAGAAAGGTGGAAAGGGTTTCATACCAGGCTCTAGGTGCTTGTTTCAGGCCATACAAAGCTTTATTTAGCTTGTAGACATGATTTGGATTAAATGGATCCTCAAAGCCTGGAGGTTGACAAACATATACCTCTTCTTGAATTTTACCATAGAGGAAAGCACATTTAATATCCATTTGAAACACCTTTATGTTGTGGTTGACAGCAAAGGCCAGGAACAATCTGATAGCTTCTAATCTTGCTACAGGGGCAAAAGTTTCATCATAGTCAATGCCCTCTTCCTGTCTGAACCCTTAAACCACAAGCCTAGCTTTATTCTTGACAACAATACCCCTTTCATCAGTTTTATTTTTGAAGACCCACTTTGTGCCAATAGGACTTACACCCTCTGGAAAGGGTACAAGCTCCCAAACTTGTTGTCTTCTAAACTGTTGGAGATCCTCTTGCATGGCTTCTACCCAGCTGTTGTCTTTCAGTACCTCTTGGTACTTGACTGGCTGATGGAGTGATAGGAAACCAACAAAAAGACAGATGTTTTGGGATTGGCTTCTTGTGAGCACCCCTTCACTGATGTTGCCAATGATTTGCTTAGGTGGATGAGACTTCAAGAAGATTAACTCTCCTTTGTATGGAACTATGGCATTTAAGGGTGAAGGCTGCAAATGTGAATCATTTGAGCTAACCACTGCTGGTGACTTTGATGATCCAACAGTGGCTTGAAATGGAGGTGGAGGAATAGGAGGAACTGGTGTGAAAGCATGCTGACTTTTATCTACTGTTTGAGGACTTTTTATCAACAGTGTTTGATGAGGTGGAAGCAAGGGTTAATGGGCTACTTTGGTCAACAACTGTTGAGGTAGCAGTGGTTGAGCTTTGACAACTGTTTTGAACACCTGCTGCTCTACCATTTGATGCAGACTTTTGTTGTGGAATGATGATTTCATATCCATAGTCTGATGGAGGATTTTCTGATGGACCTGCACTGTTAGTCTTGACAGAAACATTTTCAAAGGTAAATTTATCAAGATCAAACAATTCTGCATGGTTTGCAGGGATTTTCATTGATGAAAGTTCATTGAACTTCACATTCAAAGTCCCTTCCATTGTTTTGGTCCTTGTGTTAAACACTTTGTAGGCCTTAGCAGTGGTTGAGTATCCCAAGTGATGACCACAATCTATTTTGGCTACAAACTTTGAGATAGAATCTTTTAAGGTTAAAAAAAAAGCATGGGTAGCCAAAAACTTTGAAATATGAGATCAGTGGTTTTGTTTTATACAACAGTTCGTAGCCAGTCTTTTGATGCCTGGGGTTGATTAAAACTCTGTTCTGGACATAGCAAGCAGTGTTTACTGCCTCTGCCCAGAAAGTTAATGGCAAACCTGAATCAGCAAGCATGGTTCTGGCAGCCTCAATCAATGTCCTATTCTTTCTTTCAACAACCCCATTTTGTTCTGGTGTTCTTGGAATGCTGTACTGCCTTACAAATCCTTTTGACACACAAAACTCATCCAACTCCTTATTCCTGAACTTTGTGCCATTGTCACTCCTGGAGACTTTTACTGACAAATCAAATTGCTTTTCAACCTGTGTAACAAAGTCTTGCAAAATGCCTTCAGTCTCATCTTTGGAATGTAAGAAGTAAGTCCATGTAAACCTAGAAAAGTCATCCATAATAACCAAACAATATCTTTTCTTTTTAAGACTTATGACTTTTACTGGGCCAAACAAATCCATGTGCAGCATTTGCAGGCACTTGGTTATTTTGGACTCTTCAATGGACTTAAATGAGCTTTTATGTTGTTTTCCTTTTAAACAGGAAACACAATGATCAGGACAGGTGAACAGTTTTTGAGGGAGACCTCTTACCAACCCCTGTTTTGACAAAGTAGTGATTGTCTTAAGGTTTGTGTGTCCCAATCTTCTGTGCCATAGTTCTGTCTCTTTGTTAGAGGCAGCTGAGAACAGACAGGCATCAATTCTTGGGTTCTCTTTTGACAAATCAACTACATAAACATTGCCACTTTTTTTAGCAACAAGTTGGGTTTTTTCCATTGTTTATTATTTCTTCAATCTTTTTAACCATTTCTGGTCCAACAATCCTACAACAATCCTTAGTAAAGAATGAGCCATAGCCCTTATCACTCATTTGTGAGACACTAAGAAGGTTGAATTTTAGATTGTCTATTAGATTGACATTTTCAAACTTAACATTACCAGATTGAACTGTACCAGACCCCATCACCTTCCCTTTACTATTATTACCAAAGGATATATCACCCCCTCCATGAGTTTTGAAATCTTTGAGTAGGGCTCTACATCCAGTCATGTGCCTGGAGCCTCCACTATCTACATACCAAAGACTATCTAAGCATGCAGAAGCTCCCTTGGTTGCAGCCATCATTGCATAATCACATGTATGATCACTTTCTTCTTCAGCTTTCTCTTCTTTCTCACCTTCTTTCTTTTCTTCTTCTTCTTTGTACCAGGGGTCGGACAGTGGTTCCAACAGGGGTTTTGAACTTTCTCCCAACAGTACTTCTTCAGCAACAGCAGTAACCACTGCTTCAGCTATTTTGTCCACTGTTTCAGCACTTGACTGTTCTTCTTCAGCTTCCAGCTCCTCCTGTATGGTCTCCAATGCTACAAAACAGATATCATTACCAGAAACAGTGCTTTGTGCATAGAGTGCAAAATTTTCATCTCCTAATTCCTTAGGTAAATTGCTCCAGTCAACCAACCCTTGTGTGAAAAAGCTTTGTTGGTCTGGTTGAACCACTGTTCGTGCAGTTTGTTGAGGTGCAACTTGTTGCACCTGAACCTGGGGAGCAGGGGCTTGGACATACTGAATTTGGAGAACAGTGGTTTGAACATAATGCACAGGAACAGGGGTTGCAGGATGTGCATAGTGAGCAGTGTTAACATGGGCAGCAGGGGTATATTGGGCATAGTGCACACTGCTTTGGTTATTTTGTGGTCTAGGGTTTGAGCTGGGATGTGTGATAATTGGACCAGTGGTTTGACTCCTGCATTCCCTAGCAAAATGACCTAGCCTATTGCACTTATAGCACTTGATCTTAGACTTATCCAACCCCACTTTTAGATTCCCATGTAACCCTGGGAATTTTCTCCCTGTCCTTTTGTAAAACTTGCTAGTTCTTACACTTAGCAATGCTAGTTGATGCAAAATGTCCATTTCTTCAAGATCAGTTGGATCAAAATGTTGTAAGTCATTGAGTTCAAAGCACAGATTTTCAGAGTTCTGGCGTTCTCCATTTGCTGTGAAAGCAAAATTGGATGAGTGAGGATCAGAGTTGAAATTTGCACCAGCAGTTATGTCAATAAAATGATCATAACTCTGATCCTTACTGCTGCCAGACTCTTCCTGACCCAAAAGAGCTGTGCTGCCAAATGAGTAGTCATCTGCAACTTTGCCAAACTCTTGCATCTTCTTTTTCTGGTTTAACTCCCTTTCAAAGGTCAGGAGTCTACCATGAAGTTGGGTCAGTGTCAGATCTTTGAACTCAGCACAATTTCTGGTTACAAAAGCTATAGTGTTCCACTTTTCAGGAAGTGATCTTAAAAACCTGTTGTTGACAGTTGATTTAGGAAATTCAATTTTAACAAGCTTAAGTTCACTTATGAGACAGCTAAATCGCTCAAACTGCTGAGTTAATGTTTCACCCTTAATGTGACAAAAGGTTTCATACTGTTGGTTCAAAATTTCCTTGTTGTTTTCAATTAATTCCTCAGTCCCCCCAAACTATTCCTTCAGTGCATCCCACAATTCCTTGGCACTGTTACAATGTAACAACCCAGCATAGATCTCATTTGGAAGTGCAGATGCAACGATGCTAAATGCCTTGGCATCTAGTTCAATATTCTGAAAATCCTGGTCTGTATAGTTCTCAATTTTCTTAGGAACAAAGACCTTTAGATCCTCAGCACTCGGCACCATAGGAACGTGTGGTCCATAGATAACCGATTTCCAACATCCAGTGTTCTGTTGAGCTAGGATGTGACCCATCCTTCGCTCCCAGATGTGGTATTCATTTCTTTTCAACATGGGTGGTTTGAAGAGAGAACCAATGTTATTGTTCATATCTTGTGATTGTGATGTCATCTTGGTTGTTTTACAGGCACTAATTAATTAACTTTGATCGTAATTAACCCTTACTCTGTTTTTCAACGAAACGAACAATTGAACGAGTATCAACGATTATGAGCTGAACTATTTTTGTCAAAATGACTGTTAGATCAAATTTGACTGTCCAAGCTCTGATACCAATTGTTAGGATCTGAGTTTCTTATGACTGTGTTTTTGTTTGAGAATTAAGAAGATGAATAAGTAATTGCAGCGGAATTTAAATGGAAACAAACTTTCACACACAATCAAACAGGAGAATTGCTTTCAACACACATGTTTAACTTTGAACCGAATGATTAAATTTATATCAATCTTCAATTACAAATGCATGCATGTATTACAAACTCCCCCTCAGCCTGAGCTCACAATAGTTTGTTCGTACAGGAAGACAAGTGATGAAAGAGCTAATAGAACAGTACAGGGTACTGTTCTATTTATAGGCATGAGCAAACCACTGAAGCATCTTTGCTGACGTCAACGTGAAAGTGACATCTAACTTCCTAACAACCTACAACCACTGATCTATACAAGCACTGTTATCTTAACCACTGATTACAATATATTACAAATAAGTAAACAAACTACTGCTTCTTCATTCCACTGTTATGACTCCATCAGTACTTTATGTCTTCAACAGTGCTTGACCCATATCAGTAGATTGAGCACCAATATTTGTCTTCAACAGTCTTTAGGTCTTCATCAGTTGTTAAGGGACAACAGTTGTTGTAGGCGAACAGTGGATGGAGGTCATCATGTCACACCCCGACCGCGTAAAACAACAGTGGATGGAGGTCATCAGGGAATGTCGTAACAGAATCATTGTTTCATAACACATGGAAATTTAAGTTTTGTTTTATTGAATTAAAAGGGGTTACAATGTCTTAAAAACAAAGAGACATAACATAATTAACTATTCTTGCATCTTTTATTGTCACTAAGGCCCAAGTCCGCCTAAGTGTATCTTGATCAATCCTATGCATCAGCTCCTGAAAACATATGTGAAAATAGGTACGTCAGCATAAAAATGCCTGTGAGATACATAGGTTTTACTAAAATAGGATTCATGACTTGTAAGTTTAAAGAAAATGTTTAACAAAAGTTAGTCATGAACCTTAAAATATTTTCTTTTATAATTATACAAAAATTTATAAGAAATCAGATGATATAAAAGGAAGATGCTTAGATAAATAAATAAATAACCAAATAAAAATGAGTGTGTATAAAATATGTTGTTTGTAAAACAATGTTTTGTAAAGATATGTTATTTGTGAAAAATGTAATATGTCTAAACCGAAATGGTTTAAATAATGCCACAATGTGTAATATCATAAAAGCATTTATATATAGGAAGTACCAGCGGTGTATCCACCATGCTTTTATCATATTACACACGCCTCGTTATTTAAATCACTTACCCAAACAAACCACCAAATGAATTGTTTAAACCAAAGTCAAAATGTTTATGTGTAAACCATGTCAAATGTATTTCATGTTCATGTATAATCAAATGTCATGGATGGCAAAATAAATAAAAATACTTATTCTAACCATATGCACAAAACAATATATTTTAATAAATCAAAAGTTTTGTTTTGTAAAATTAATGCATGCTTTACTGATACAAACATCTATGCGGTAATGTTAAACGCCTACATTCAAGCCTTGCGACTGAAGAGACAAACCCTTAACAAATTAAAAGTTTACCAAACTTATGAATTCGGATTCGGTCATTCCTTCCACCCAAACAAACCTAGGATTTCGGAAATGGGAGTTGTCAAGTCCTATGGTACCACTACCTACTACCGAGCGGCATGATCGGTGTTAATGAATGTATTTATGACCCGTTAAACAAACCAAATGTCATACCAAATGTAAGCATGTTATATGAAAATAATGTACTTAAATATGCTAAATGAACATACAAAGTAGAAATGTAAAACAATGTGTCCATATGCTGAGTGAACATATGCAACAAAAATGCAATGTAAAACAATGTGTCCATATGCTGAGTGAACATATGCAACAAAATGTAATATATGAAAATCAATGTGCTAGCATGATAAGTGAACATACATAGCAAAACATAATGGAAATCATGTACTATATGTGTACTAATGAACATAGCAAGTATATGTTATAAAAGCATGAAAAACATGAAAGTAACAAGTAGGCACATGTGTATCACCCCAAAACATTTGAAAATGTAAAAGAGGGGACTATGTACTCACCTGAGAATGCTTAGAAGTCTTGAATAACAACCAAGCAAAGTTAGAGGGATCACGGAAATCAAACGACACCTAATATAGGTAACTATATTAATAAACCGGACCTAAATCGGAAGATCGGATAGAATGAGGTTTCGTAAACCAAATGAGTATTGGAACTCATATGATATGGTTTAACAAAGCCTACATACTAAATCGAAACCTATCCTAAGTGCTTACGACCCGTTTAGGTAGCTTATGCTACTTTAACGCGTCGTTCGCGTAAAACGCGTTCGAACCGCCTAACCAGTCCTATGACAAGTATTATATGCCTTTACATGTCTAATAATGTTACCTAATCAGTTTAGATATAAAAATTTAGGTTACATATGCTTAAAATGAAATTATGTGTAAAAAGGGCATTTTGGTCATTTTCCTAAGGCATATAAACTACCTATCATACAACTAACTAAACGAAGTGACCATAAGGTATAACCTCGGAAGGTTATTCCCTATACAACTATAGTCACAAAACATGTTTGGTCGGATCCTAATGATATACCAAACGGGTCGGGTTCGAAAGTCTAAGCGGTTGTTTAGACCGCTTATCTTTACGACCCTAAATAAGCACTAAACTAAAAGTGACGAGTTAAACATGCTAAAACATGTTTAACGAAGTTAGAAAAACAAGTTTGATATCAAAACAAAGGGTTTTGATACCCAAGAATAGTTTGGTTACAAAATACGCATAAACGCGTATTTTGACCGAAACTATGACTTGTCACTATGCCTAATCAACGTGGTAATCAGTAGGTATAGTCACAAGGGACTATGACCATCGTGATTACGCTCACGTTGCGAAGTTCAAACGAACTTCGTGTTGACCATAGACTGGTCAAAGCAGAAAGTCAAACCCTGTTTGACTTTCATGCTTGAAATACAAGAACAAGCATAAAGGAGACTTACAAAAGGTCCAAGCCTTGAAGATTTGATCAAGAACAACTCAGGTATGAAGCCTTCATAGATGAGAGCTTCAACTTAGAGTTGAATTTGAATCAAATGTGTGGAGAATGCAAATGGGGAAGGTGGGTATTTATAGAAAGTGAAGAACCGTTAGGATCGTTCCTCGATAATTGAGCTTTAATCTGGACCCTCCATGTGTTACCCATTGTTTCACAATACTATGGGTGTCCAAAACCATCACACGGTATTGCAAATGTTACAAAAAGGACCCTGAACTTCAAGTTAGATGCTGAAAATGGACTTGTTGTTGCTAAAAATGAATTTTCTGCCCAAATAGGGTGGTGGCGTGCCGCCACAGCAACACCAGATAATGGTGGTGTGACGCCACTGATCCCTAGATTCATCAAAGTTTGAAAAATGGCAAGAATGGTCCCTGCAAAACTTTTAAGCCATTTTCGACGCGTTTAAACCTCGTTAACCCCATTTCAAGGCTCTATAATGAGGTTAAAGTATAGGGAACATGAAACATGTTCAAAAATATCTCGGATGTCGGTTTGTTTGGTCGTACGGTTGCGTTGTTCGGTTAATTACGACGAAACACGAACGGACGCGAAAAACGCTCCAAATTACGCGACGAATGGGATTTTATCATGCCAATCACTAAAATAAAATATTTTAATGATTACATAAATTTTTGGATGTCCGGATATATTCAGAACGTAAGATATGCGTGAAAATGCAAACTTGTGCACTTTTTGACGCTTTTAGTCCATGTTTGACCAAAAAGTTTATTTTTGCGCACCAAACACCTCAAAGCCTATTTCTAAGCTATGTAAAGGATATTTAGGGCATGTTTAACATATGGTCAAGTTCCGGAATGTTCGATACCATACGAATCAGCAGACTTTTGCAGTTTGACGCAAATAGTCCCTGCGATCGAATAAACTTGATTTCGACACACCAAACCCTCCAAAACTTATTTCAAAGTTATGTAAAGGTTATTTAAGGTATGTTAAGCCCATGTAACTGTTCCGGAGTGTTTGTCGGGCTAAACTGATTATGTTTATGTATCAGTTCGCGTATAACTTTCCAGAAAGCGATTTAGAGCTCGAAATCGAACAAGAATTGATATGTGCAAATGATACACATATTTATACAAATCCCAAGTATGAAAGACAATATTTAATTGGTTTGGTATATGTTTGATGGTCGTAGAGGCACAGATGTCACACATCAGTTGTTAGGCCACTTCCAAAGGGAGAGATTTAAATACAAACATCTGCTTATTCTGGATCCACTACTCTGATCTAGTTTTGGCTTTATCAACTGTTCCTTTGGTAGGGTTCAATCCCAACAGTATATATGTATGCTTTAGACAATGTCATGGACTATTATATATATTATCACTAAATTTAAGTCCCGTCCATTAAAATATATATTTGATTAAAATAAGCATTTTGATAACATTATATATACTATATATACTTTATCGTGAAATAAATAAATTATATATATCTTGCTTGTAGCCATAATCTACTGATACGAAAACTATAAATCTATATTTTTAGTCATTTTAGACTTGTATTCATGATCGAAATCAATAAATATACGTTTAGACTAAATCATTATTTGTTGGTATTTTTAATCAATTTCGAAATATGTATGTTTATTTTAATGAATGTAATATATTTTATTATATCAAACTTGAAGATGTTATATTTATGTTTTTAGAGAAACATATATATAATACCTTTTTAGTCGAGATCGTACAACTTCGTTGTATTTTTACTATTATATATAAATACAAATTGTATTAATTGTACTTATATATTTTAGTCATTTAAATCGTTTTATCGTTTAAAGAAGAAAATCCCCAAATCATGTGAACCTAGAAATCATCATCTCCTCGTATTCGTTTTTTCGCTCGTTTAGTACCTTGTTTATTAATATTTTATTAGGGTGATTTTGATTATTATCTTAGAATTCCACTTATCCCAGTTCGTGCGGTAATTCTCGTGGAATGTTTCTTCGCAACATGTGAGTAAACTCTCTCCCCTTTTTATTATTAACTTTTTGGGGTGTTTCACTGTGTCTCGTTCAATTGTTTTTATCTAAAATTGAGCATGCAAAGTCTGTGTGTCGCATAAGCATTACTTGTTGTTGTTGATTGTTTGTTAACGTTGTTTGTTGAAGTTATTGTTGTTGTTGTTGTTGTGTTGGTCATCATAGTCAATAGTCATTCATTCAGTGGATTCACGCTGACCTTTCCTCATGACCTGGAGATGTCGGTATCGCCCCATTAGTCTTGGGCTGACCCATACTCCTAACTATGGGATGTTGGTATCGCCACAGTCATACCATTTTAGGTGTGGGACGCAAGGAGTCGGTTTTGGTTTTTGTGTCGAGCTTAGTCTTAAATATTACTTAGTTACTAATTTATGTTCATACTACTTGTGCATTGCTTCCACATGATTGATTCCATGTTTAATATTTGAAATTAAAAAGCTAAAACATATTACTTTTATTTCTGAATTTTAAAATGGTAAACTTATTTTACTTAACCAGAGTTTACTCGCCAGCTCTTATAGCTGACCCAAAATACTATTTTACACATGATACAGGTTTAGAGGATTGAAGACTGGACTGGATCAGGATCGCGTAGGAACTTTGCCTTAGTAATTAAAAGGACAAGTTGATGTATTATTTGAATATTTGAAACTTATATGAAAAGTGTGACATTAAATCATGATATGTTTAATTATGAAAGTTTAATAGTGTCATAAGCTATGGGCAATCATCATGCCCCGTACCATTCCGCTGCGGGTCGGGGTGTGACATGTAGGAGTAGTATACTTCTGACATTGAACATGTTTTGCATGCACTATACGATTAAGACTGGGTAGATATACTCGTTTGAGAGGACTTGCATACCCCACGAAATAACCTTCGATAGCTTTTGCACCAAATTTGCCATCAGGATCTCTCACTGTATACGGAGACCTGAATGGTTCCAACCATTGAAGATCAGGTTTCCTCTGATTCAAAAGTTCAAAACTTGTTGTCCCAAATCTTTTGATTATGAGAACTCTATCTAACGTGTAACATGCCAAGGCGACTGCTTCATTCCAAAAAACTCACTGGTTATTTCGAGTCTGCTAACATCGTACTGCATGTTTCAATCAGGGTACGATTCATTCGTTCAACAATATTGTTTTGCTGTGGAGTAGACAACATACTGAATTCATGAAGAATTCCCTTTTCATTGCAGAAATCAAACATCTTGTAGTTCTTGAATTCTATACCATTATCACTTCGAATTCTTCTAGCTGGCAAATGACACAAACCCTCATTCTTCAAAATCAAGGTCTTCAAGTACTTGAAAGTCTCAACTCTTGATTCCAAGAATATCACCCATGAGAATATGGAGTAATCATCTGTGACCACGAGGCAATATAAATCACCCATGATACTTTTGACGTTAACCGGTCCAAAAATGTGACAACTGGCACAAACCGGTAATTTCCGTACACTTTAATTATTATTTAATGACTGCAATTATGTGCTTAAATGTCAGCATTGACTGATTACATGCTAAACAAGTGAATTCATGCACGTTGTATACTACAAAATATTGCTTTATGCATAAACGAGAGCGTTGCGTCAGAAATACTAGTAAACTCACCGGTAAGACACACTGTGTCAACAGAACTGCAGAAAGCAATCAGACATTAAAATTGGAGCCTAGGTGTAGGTCCAACGACAAGAATACATTAAAACCCAAGAATACATACGAGGGTTTACATATATACCTTACGGAAGCTAAAATACGCACTAAAAAGCACACGAAACGCACTTTAAGTGCAGAATTTTAATAAATTCAGCTCTAATCAGCTTCTAGACATATAAATATCATGCAGAAATGTCGTTTTATCATCCAGAATACTTCCCTAAGTGTCGGTAATCAAAGGTGCTACAAAAAGGTACTTAAAAGACTCTAAAAAGTGTAATTTAGCACTTTAACGAACCGGTGTCTAACCGAACAACTGGATAATACCCGGAACACCAAAATAATGCTAGAAGCATTGTTTCTACTTTTCTAAGCTAGTTAGGGCCCCCGAACACCCTAACACACTACATATTACTTAACACACTTAAATCACTAATTAAATCACCTAACTTCTAACTAGTTTAAGTAACTAGCAAGTTAGAATCCAACCAATACACCCCCCCCCCCCCCATAATCGGATAGGGACATGGGATCCCATCCATGGATTTCTTTTAAATAAAATAATAAATGTGTTTGAAGATTTAGGGACACATAACACAAAGGATATTAGAAGTTGGGGGATCTTTATTTAAACCATTAGACTACCATCATTCTTATTATCACAACTCAACACACACACACCTCTCCTCCTCTCAACACCCTCGTCCGAGAACCACCAAGCACCACCACCATCATCAATCCAAGATCATCCAATTCTAAGCTTTCCTCAAGGTGTGAGAAGGTCACTAACGAAGCTCGGTGCAAGCGGATCTTGAAGGACCTTCTCCATTTGCTTTTATCCACCACTTTTATACTCTTGAACTTCCCTAGCCTTGTGCTAGTAGTAAGTGCTTCAAACCTTCATCTTGTTCTTGTTTTTGGTGGGTAATAGTTGATTGAATGATGAAATATTAAGAAACACTAAAAACATAAACAAGTCTTGGAACATAAACTAACTTTATGAGGGAGTTGTGTTGAAATGATGATGAAATCATGAAATACTTGTGTTATTATGCTTGTTACTTGTTGTTTACTAGTAAAAATGAAATGATCCATCACATAGACTTGCTAGATCATGTTTATAGACATGAACTAGCAAGATGTGAAGATTAAAGATGTTGTGGATAATGGAATCATCCACCCATGAACTTGAAACTTGAATAAATGTAATTTTTCTTGGAAAATAAGGTTACAAGCTTGTAGATCTAAAGATCTACAAGCGGTTTTTCGGAAGAACCAAGTGGAAAATACTAGATTGTTAAAAACCCGGATCTTGTATGAAATTAATACATTTTTAGCAAGTTAACAAGTGTATAAACACTTGTGTAACAAGAAAATTTCACGAAGAAATATTTTTGGAAATCATGACTAGAAGTTGTGAAAATACAAACTCTTTAAAAATAAAGTTTTTAAGAAACTAATCATATTTTTAAGGGTAACAAGACTTACTAAATGTGCTAGTAAGTTACTACATATTTTTACAAACTCTCAAGTTCATAAGTTTGTGGTATATGCTTGTTTTGACAAGTTTGGTAAATAAAGATTGTGTTGTTAATGTTGTTGATGATTTAAAAGAAAATAAACACATGTTTTGAAAACATGGGAAACCTCCATTTTTAGGGGAAACTCTGTCAAAATTTATGTAAATTTTGACACTTAGAAAAATATAAGTTTTTGAGAAACTTATTCCCTAAAAATGTATTTAAAAATATTACCAAGGTTTCCCTAATTTTTGGTGATAAGAAATGATGATTTCTTCAAGATTAAAATTTATGTTAAGTATGTATATTTTTGAGAGAAAAATATATATTATTTGATCACCAACTTTTGTGCTAAGTGTATATAGTATGTGTTATACGTGCTAGTGTATTAAGACTTAAAAATACACTAAATACTCATGAGAAGTATAAACACAAAAATACACATACAACATACAAGATACATAATTCGGGTGCAAAGTGCAAAACATGAGATACTTATATTAATTTTTGAGAAAATAATATACGTAAGATACTTAGTTAAAAATATAAAATATTTTTAACACAACAATACGAATACAAAAGAGAGTGACTGTACTTGTGCGACGCAAGTTTAGTGACTAACGTTAAGAAAACGCGTATAGGTCATGACGTTAATTAAGCAAATCCGGTGAAGTTTACGACGCAAGGAACGCAAAGTTGTGAGTTCATGCTCCCCCTTTTCTTTAACTGTTTTCAGTTTTATAACTTCGGGAGTGAAATACATGTTACAATTTTTACAATGTTATAAATGGTATGATAACAAGAAACACACTTGGTGAGGACGAGAACCAAGTATGATGTGATATGAGAAATGATATGAGAAATCGTGTCACGAATAGGGTACCATAAGCACCATTAATCAACAATATACCTAGACCGCAGAACAAAATGTTAGATCTAACGGGTGCCGGGCAGCCACACTCTCGGTGAGGACGAGAATCGAGTAGTGCTTTTGTGTCTCAGAATATGCCAACTAGAAAATGCCTAAGGTTTGGTGACTTCCTATGTCGTGTCACATGTTAATGGCCTTGCAACCCATTAACAATCCTGATACTTACAGGAATACTTTATTTACTTAAGAATTCATACCATACTAAAACTTGATTTATACTTGAGTACGTGGGGTACACAAGTAAACTTGATTTATACTTGAGTACGTGGGGTACACAAGTAAACTTGAATTATACATGACACAAACTATGTTTTCAAACAAAGTATACAAACGTGAAATACAAAAACTGCATGAATTCACACCAACATTATGTTGACGTTTTTCCAAAACTCACATGTATTTCAGGTAACTAGGATGGATGTGCGCGTGGTCTTACTCATGCTCGTGGATGTCGCTATGTTTATCGATAAATAAAGTTGTAACTTTTAAGACAATATGCTATCTCGTGTTGTAAACACCTGACTTATGTTTTCAGTAATGTAATGTTTGAAGTTATTTTTGAGCATGTAGTATGTTTACCTTTCGTATGCAATGAGAACCTTTCATGATCACACCTCGTGCTTCCGCCGCAGAAAGGGGTGTGACAAAAAAATCCATGTTGGACCTGCAAAAAAACAAATGATGTTCAAAAGCCAAAACATTATCATGTGATCAAGAAATAAAAAGAAGCCTGAACCAGATTCTCCCCAAAGATAGTGAATCTTGAACACCTGCATCAGAGCATTTGTTGAATACAAGCAAACATCTTATCAAAGCCTTGGAACCGTTATTCAAAAAGAAACAAGGTCTGTTGAAGCAAAGGTCTGATGAAGAAGGCCAAACATCTGTCTGGCTAAACAGATGTTTGGATCAAAGCAACAGACGATAGTCCAAACAGATGTTTCCCAATATAACTGTAACGCTTCACATTTTTCGTACCTTTCTTGTTTAAGCAAAGCCTTGTTGTACTTTCTATTTTTAGACACTTGTACTCTCATTGTATTCTATTTTGTTTCAATATGTATTCCGAGACTATTGATCATAATGAAAATGCAAGTATTTTTATCATGTTCATGTTATTCATGTTAGACTTATGTGCGAATTTGTACTTACGAATCACATTTTGAACGATATTATATTCTTAATTCTTGATTTTTCATTACATATTGATGATTGATACTCATAAACTGATTAAAACACATAAAATAATCAAATTGGAAAATAAAATATTTGAAACCAGACCCTTTGTACGAAGGGAGTGGGTTCGTACGAACCCAGCGCGTTTGTACGAAGGGGGAATGGGTAAAATTCTTGGAAACCTAGTGTACCCCCTAATCCATAAATAGAGGCCTTAGGTCCTCATTCCAACTCGCCATTTTCACTTGCAAACACTCTCGAATTGTTGTTGCGATCAGAAGCTTTGTAAGATTTCTCCTTTCTTCATTTCAATTTTGTTTTATTTCATTTCTTGTATTTCTAATTACAAAACTCTTGATTTTCTAAAAAACCTTTTGATCCTAATCATCTGGAAGATGGTTTCCACTCGTTTTGCCTAGGCAAACTGTTGTGGAGCATCACTTATACGAGATTGGATCAAAAATTCATAAAATTTTACAACTTAATCATGGTTTTCATTTTGATTATTACGCGATCTTGATGGAATCGGGAACCCATCAGACCCTAACTCAATTCATAGTTAAGGGCCTGCATTAGGGTTAATTTCCGTCAAGAAATGATCTGTTTCGATGGATCAAACATGATTTTCGTCAAGAACAGTGCCTTCATACGAAGGGACTATGCCCGTTCGTACGAAGGGACTCCAGTTCATAATTTCTGTTTTGATTTCAATTCTATTCACACACTCATCTGTTACCATTTCAATGTTTGTCTACTGAATTAAATGAAAACTTCAACGTTTTCAACCAAATCAGATAAAACTAATATTTTTATAACGAACATAGTGCCTTCGTACGAAGCGACACTGTTAACCAAACCAAACTAATTTCACTTCTGTTTTAACCTTAGTTTTTACACCCGATCACCTTATTTGCTGTTTACAATCATTACCTTATTGTTTAGCAGTCAAAGTCAGTTCGTATTGCACTGAAACAACCCGTTCGTACCAATCAAGAGATTCCCTTCGTACAAAGGGAGTAGCTTCGTATGAAGGGATTGTTCTTCATTTTAACTTGTTTTGTTTCACGTATTTCAACAATCTGATCCAACACTCTTTCACATCACTAATCTTATATTCTCGTTTAACCCTTTTCAGCATAATCTCGAGACTTCGTCAACTCCACTCACGGTTTACGTGTATTCCCTACGCAAAACTGTGAGTATACTCGATCTCATTTTCGTTTTAAACACTTTGGGTGCAACATGTACAATATACAAAAACACGCAACACTTGAAACTTATTTTAATCACACTCTATCCACATTTAAACATGAAAACATGTGATACTTGTTAGTCTTATATGTTATGTGTACACTTGTATCTATATGCTCATTAACTTTGCTAGCCTACCTTGACAATTATAGCGCTATAGGTTTAACGCACCGCCCTTGAGTCTTGGGGTATTGTTAAGTAAAACATGTTAACCCCCTCTTCGTTGCGACCATGTAGGGAAGGCACGATTGCGTTGGAAACTTGGGTTTGACATATAGTTACACTAGTCCAGCATATTTGTAACTTGTATACATTATTCATGTTGGATATGAGCATGTTAAACATTTTATACTTATTATGCTATGTGTCAAAACTTGTATACTCGCCGACATTATTGTTGACCATATTTTAATACATGTTGCAGGTTGATAGACAAGATAATGAAGAATCAAGCTAGGATGAACTTAGAAGCATGCCTTAGAATAAAATAATGTTTTAGATTATGTTTGATACATTGGATCATGTTTTTAATCTTGTATGACATTTTTAGCATTTATGAAATTTGATTAATTTATATTGTCACAATTAGTGTTATGATGCTTTGAGCGATTTGTTTTCGTCTCATCCCGATGTTTCCGTCATCGGTTGGGGTGTGACAATAACAGTACTTGTTTTTTATCAGTGTTTAGCATAGTTAGATCAAATGTTAGATTTGCACAGATGTTTGCAACATCTGTGGAATCTTTTATGTTAGGAATGTTAGATGTCAATATCAGGGTGATGTCAGCCAATCACAAACAAAGCTTTCGTACTTAGTATAAATAGATGTCACCTATTGGAGATCTATTCATCACTACATATCACCTTTTCTTTTGTACGAACAATCTTTGTTATAGTGATCAGTCGGAGGGGGAGTCTGTAAAATCAACACTCTGTTAAACATTTGAATCGTTATGATTAATGAAAAAAAGTTGTTGATAATGATTTCTTGTTTGTAATTACTTATCTTTATTACAATACAAAATTGTTTTGAGCTTAAACTATTAGTTTTCACAAACCTTGTAGACTCAGACTTAACGACTGATATCGGTGCTTGGTCACGTTAAACTTGATTTCACAATCACTTTAACACACAAAGATTAGCTCAACAATGATTCAATCCTGTTCGTAGCTCAGAGTTGAAAAATGAAGAACTCAAAAGTGTCTATCACATACTCTGTTTTTCTCTAAAAAGAACAAAAGAAAATGGCACAAAATGAACCCCATAACACCGACTTCAGTAATAAACCCCCTATACTTGTCAGATCTGAATTCAACATCTGGCAACGTAGGATGTTTCATATAGTTGCTCGGAAAAATACAGTGTGTTGGAAGTCTGTTGTATTTGGACCACATATTCCAATGGTACATAGTACTGAGAACCCAAATGTTTTTTAGCCAAAGAAGCCAGAGAATTACTCTGAGAAAGATTACAAAAATTCGAGTTGGATGCCAAAGCCTTTAGTATCATGGTTATGGCTTTGTTGAATAATATCTATGCTGGCCTGTTGCATTGTAACATCACCAAAGAGTTATGGGATGCAATGAAAGAACAATTCGGTGGAATGGAGGATGTTATCGAGAAAACTCGAGAAATCCTTAACCAGCAATATGAATGTAATGATTCGCATTCTTGTACTTTCATTATTTAGGAAGTATTGTCGTAATTCCATTTTTGGAAACTTGTAATTGCATTGTACCGTACTTCCTTTTCAACTTTGTAATCCGAGACTATTGATTATAATGAATTTCGAATATTTTATTCACATTTATGTTACACATTTTAGACTTGTTTACACGTTCATACTCAAAATTAATGTTTTAAACACCATTATACATGTTTTATACTTGTGAAATATACAATAATGCTTGTTACACTTAAAACCGGCTAAAATACGCGAAATAACTAAACTTGAATCTTCGTGAGAAAGAAAGAGCCCCTTCACATGAAGAGACTCTTCTTTTCGTGCGAAGAGCCCAATCGTCCCAATCTCAGTCGCTATAAGCCACTCAAACGAAAGGCTCAGTCGCTCCAAACCACATCTCAGCCTCTAAATACATCCCTAACCCCATTCATTTCACTTTCCCAGTCGCCCAAGCTCTCTCAGACGCTCTGAACCTGCATTTTCGAGCAGACACATTTCAGTAATGATTTTTTTCATTTTCTTTACTTTTCTTGCATTTTCATTTCATTTCTTCAAACTTTTCTTCAAAATCATCTTGTTTGACACACCTCTTGGATGGCTTTCATAAGTTTGCCTTGGTAAACTGATGGTGAAACCTCACCACTTTTGAGGTCCAAACAAAGATATAAAAACTTTGATTTCAATCTTTTTCTTGCATTTTAAGTTATGTTTTTATTACGAAACTTGGTGGAATCTTGTACCCACCAGGTTCACAACTCAGTTCATAGTTGTGGGTTTGCGTTAGTGTTAATTTTCATCAAGAAATTGATTGTTTCGGATGAATCAAAACAACCGTTTTGAATAAACTTCACCCACTCGCACGAAGGGGGACACCCACTTGCACGAGTGGACATTCCCTTCGCACGAAGGGACTGCGTCACGCGTTACTTTTTTATTTTCTGTTCGATTCATGTTCATCAGTGCTTTAAATGTTGAAGTCACCCCAGATTCACCATCCTCAATATGAATGAACCTGAGTTGTGACAGAAGTGTGAACTTTGGGAGCCTTGGCTTTCCAACCTAGTTCCACCACCTCATTTGCTTACCATATGAATGAACACCAAACAGTTTGCTAGAAACAAAGTAAGCTAACCCCGCCTTGCCTCCAACATTTTCCATGTTGGGTATGACACGCTTGGGTTGTTCTTATTTGACTGTTTGGATATTTTGTTTACTGTTTTTACTTCCTATGACAATTACTATTACTGTGCAATGTTAAATTAGTTTACGATTAAGATTTTACGCACAAATCCTGGCACAAATTGGTCCAGTCACACGAAGGGAAGGTCCATTTGCACGAATGGATATTCCACTCGCACGAGTGGGCATCCCATTCAAGCGAACATACTTTCGTTCGCACGAAGGGTCCTGTAACTTGAATTATTTTATGTTTTTCGTATTTAAAGTCTGATCCGAACACTTCATCACATCAGAATACTCACACCTTTATTTACCCACTGTAGGGTAACCGCGGTGTACCAAGTCTCAACCGTTCGGCTCTCGTTTAATAGAAAGCTATGCAAAACCGTGAGTATACTCGATCCATTTTCAATTTTATACACTTTGGGTGCAACATGTACACTTATACAAAATCACGCAATCATAATTAAACTTGTTACAAATCACACTCTATCCACTTTAACATGAGACTTGTTTTATTCTTGTTAATCTCGCATGCTATATATACTTGTGTCTATATGTTCATTAACTTTGCAAGCCTACCTTAACAATTATAACGCTATAGGACTAACGCTCTGCTCGTATTCTAGTGGTATTATTAAGTAAACTATTTTACACCATTATCGTTTCGACAATATTTGGTAATCACGATTGCGTTAAACTCTGGTTTGACATATAGCTTACACTTGTGTAGTATGTTAGTAACAGGATAAGTATTTTATCATGTTGGATATGAGCAAACTCTTTTCACTATTATGCTAGGTTATCAAACTTGTATACTTGCCAACTTTTTGTTGATCTTTATTTTAATACATGTTGCAGGTCGCTAGTTGATGGTATGAATAAACTCATTTAGGGTGGATTTAGATACACATCTTAAAGATGAACTATTATTTCTGATTCATGATGTTTGTTTGCTACTTGATGTATTTGATTTTGAACAATATATTTCATTTTAGTACTTACGAAACTTGAACCATTTAAATATTGTCACAATTAGAGTTATGATGTCTCGAGCAATCTTGTTTTCGTCTCACTCCGATGTTTCTGCCATCGGTTGGGGTGTAACAATGAAACTTTCACTTATGTCAAGGGAGAGACCCCGACTCAGTAGTTTGAATGATTTTCATGTCTAATCAATGAACTAAAGTTGGTTAATAAAGAATTTACTAAAACAACTTTAAGTAACCGATTTTAAAGATCCTTGCCTGAGAAATGGGACACTATTGTTATAGTGATGAGAACATCCCTATATTTCAAGGACATGAGCTTGACTCAGCTTCATGGAAAGTTCCTAACATTTGAAAGAGAGCTTGTCCAGAAAAAAAGAAACTCAAGAAACTAGAAAAGTGTCTGACAGTTACGTTTTCGGAAACACGACACTTTTGAGTCAGGAGGGATCATCTGCTGGAATAGGAAATGATTAGAATTTCTCATTAAAAGGCCAAAATACCCTTCGTTCATTTATAAACTAATATTATATCTTTCTGTAATAATAAATTAAAATCAATTTGGACACATCTTATTCTTTGATGCATCCTCACTTTTAAACAATAGTAAATTAAATCTAATTTAGATTATTACACTAACATATATAACACTAAGAAATAATGTTAAATAATAATTTCTTCCAGATGCATGCTATTAAGATAGTCAAATAATAACCAGAGCAAAATATCATCGATTATATGACCCAAGCAGACCACCTTAATAATGCAAAATATATTATTTTGACAAAAACAATAATTACTAATACAATATCAAATAACATGTACACTAGTGTCATATACGTTAATGTTGTAACAACCCGCACTTTCGTGCATTATTACTACTCGCTACACTCGTTACGCCTAGCACCAGCGATTCGAATCATAATGTAACTATATCGCATACATCGCTATATCACAGTATATTCGAACATTTCGCGTATATTATCACTATAACACATCACATCGCACATACTAACACTCACGATGACATTGAGTAAGGACCTATTCTACCCTCCTCGATGGCCGTGAAGTGTCGCAACGCAAACGATTAACGCTAACAAATACTTTTGGGTGAGTGCTATTCCTCCAGTCGTCGTGACGATGATGACAATGCAAGTGAGTAGTACCCCGTCAGTCATTGTGGCAACGCATACACTAACGCTCACGATGACGTCGAAAGAGGACCTATTCTACCCTCTGAAATGGCCGTGATGCGTCATAACGCAATGCACACTCGAAACGAACACTTGGGAATGTCACTACGTATATACGACCTTTGTGATTAATCATAATAAATATATAGATATATAAATATATGAAAATGTATTACCAAACTATCGCAACGCTCAACGCACGAAACGAAAAGTCGGAAATCAACGAACTCGAGCCATCGGATAGAAGGACTATTCGGTCGAATGGCCATCCGACCGGATGACCATCCGACGAGATGACCATTCGACCGAACAACCATTCGACCCGGATCACTTCAGCACCCTTTCTTCTCCTCCTCTCTTGCCTATAAATAGCTTGCCACACCACTTGAACAGTGAAGTGACTGCACTCGTCCGACCAGACGCTTTCTCGCCATTTTCACTCGATTTCTCGCGATTCTTGTAAGTTTTCACTCTAAACCTTGTACTTCTATGATTCACACATGATTCTACACCTTTCTATCTTCTAAATCTCAACTTTTAACCACGAAATCTACCGATTTGAGGTGTCCAAAGGTGATGTCATCATGGAGTTCTTAGGAACAAGGAAGTGTGACCACATCTCACCAAGAACAACTCAGATCTGGGTGATTTCCGCATGATTTTTTACAAATCTCGCCTAAATCTATATTACCTAATCATAAAGTTATGTGATTTCGGGTTAAACATGGGAAACCGTCAAGAACGGCCGGCTCTGAAGGAACGGGGTGGTTCCCGGCCGTTAGAACAGGTCGGACTTGAGGGAATTTCAGTTGTTTAGCACGATATCACACCGTTTTGGTCAAACTACCATTAATCATTTCAAAAACTGTCAAATTCAAGACGATCAGGACGTCAGAACGAGTGACCATCCGGCCGGATTGCCATCCGACCGGATAGCCACTAATCATCTTCGTCCTAACGAGTGACCATCCGGCCGGATTGCCATCCGACCGGATAGCCACTAGTCATCTTCGTCCCAACGAGTGACCATCCGGCCGGATTGCCATCCGACCGGATAGCCACTAGCCACCTTATTCCCAATGAATGACCATCCGGCAGGATTGCCATCCGACTGGATAGTCACAGGTCAATGTTTATACCAACGAGTGACCATCCGATCGGACTACCATCCGACCGGATTACCACTCGTCACCTGTTTCACTTTTCACCGTTTAACGCGCCGTTCATCGCTTACGCTATCATGATCAAACTAATCTCAGACGTGCTCCCTTTAATTCAATCAAGTGGTGTTTACTTGCTAAAAACGCACTGTGAGTATACTTGAACCCTTTTCGCTTATCGCATTTTATGTAATGCTAGTTGCATATGTACTAGGACTTATACTCGCGACGTCCCACCACGACTAGTATAGTACTGTTGCACCCGACGGGGTCTAGTTATGCCATCGTACATTCGAGCATCGAGTACTTAGTTGGTAGTATCGGTTTTGTGAGTATATATGTCGTGTATTGCGTTTATGCATGTGGAAATTCGCAGCACTTTTAATCTATTATGCTACTACATATCAAACTTATATACTCGCCAATACATTTTGTATTGACTTTATTTTAACGTATGTTGCAAGTATAGACGCAGTCTACATCAAATGAAGCTAGGAAGTCTAGAAACTCAACAAAAATCTAGGTTGTCGGATTTGTATTGTTCGAGAGAACACAACGTCTGTGATAACTTATGTGATTGTATTTGTTTATTAGTATGGGATAATGAACGCATTAAATATTGTCGCTAATAGTTGTTATGGATTCTCCTGAGCAATCTGATTCGCCTAGTGTCGCGCCCCGATGATCCCGCCATCGGTTGGGGTGTGACAGATTGGTATCAGAGCCATAACTATAGGGAATTAGGCAAGACTCGACCTAGTCCGGGTCGGCGTCTTAGAAATTGACCTAGTCTATAGTCTAAGTACCAACAGGCCGACTCGTACAAACCCAGTAGGGTTCGTATTGGGCTACTTGATACTCTCGATCGAAATTGCTAAAAACTGCGACTTTGTGTGAACACCGCGTACTACAGCCTCACACGAAGACGCCTTTCCTAAGGCTGAAATACTACTTAGCCTTTCCTAAGGCTGACACAATGCACATGTTTTCGAAAATACTCGCATATCACAACCGAGTGATCCAGTCGAGAACAGGTGTGAAAGCCAAGAACACTCAGTAGGATTGCTCACTCAACGCATTTTCTAGCACGAGAACCCTTCATCGAGTTAGGAGTGACATCCACATCTCGACGAAAGTCTCCATTTCGAACACTAGTGGAACTCACGAATTTATTCGAAGAGCATAACCACAATTAGGAACGAAGTTGTTAAGTCAGGGGTGAAACTCGTACCTTAATGAACCGTTCCACTCTTTAAACTGGTTTTCAAAAAGCTCTCACCAAGGACTCGACCATGACAATGACTCAAGCCACACGATGACTAGGAAGACAAATGCCATGAACTGCATCCTAGTGGAAGCATGAAGCCTTCTAGGTCAACGCGCGTACACGAACTTGTTGAATATAGTTGGGTTCCCTTGGGAAGTCAACGCCTAAACACCCGAGGCACTCCGATTATTTTACTAAGACTACGACTCGACGGTTTTACGTTCGATAAACTTGGTTACGATTTATGTGTTATTTTACAATCTATCCATTTCCGCTCCATGTTTTACAAAACGCACAACTCGCACAGCCATCGCAATCTAAAACAAAGACCGAATGTTCGCAACAAAACAAATGCCAAATTACTCGCTTACGCTCTCGCTCACTACCTCTCATCGCGTCCTCGTGCATTCTACATCGATATGTGTGTGTATAAGTGTAAACTACAACTATCTATACCTAAATACCAACCAATCATTGTGTGAGAACCTAGGAATGTCATGTCTCATATGTGGCTCCTATGTGAAATCTATTTATAATGCACGCTACAAGCTTTGATCGCGCTCAATCGCATCGCAAACTCAAAAATCATTATGATCGAATCTCATTCCAAATCTCTCTCTGTCTAGATGCCTTCCAACGACTCTACCTCGAGATGAACAGCTAGGAGAAGAGCCAAACGAAGAACCAATAAGAGGATTGCCTCACTTGTGACCAAAGAAGTGGTCAAGCTCATTCCTCAAATTGCCGCTCAAGTGCACTCTCTCAGCAGCTCTCGAGCCTCGGAAGACTCTAAGACGGAAGCTCCGCAATCTGCTTTTCTCTACAAACGCTTCAAAGCCTGTGACCCAATGGAATTCACGGGTGAAGGAGGTGTGACTCAACTACTCCGGTGGTTCGATTCTATCGAAGTTACCCTTCGTCAAAGTGGGTGTCCCGATAGTTTCCGTACTACTTCCGCTACCAGAGTATTTCAATCACGAGCACTCGACTGGTGGACCACCGAACGTAACAAACGTGGGATCTCCGCAGCCTATGCTCTCTCTTGGGATGAGCTGAAAGAGATCATGAAGAAGGAGTATTGCCCTCCCCACGAAGTTCAGAAGCTAGAAAATGAATTTTGGGAAATCAAGCAAGACGGAAGTGATAATGCTGGCTACACCGCAAGGTTCAAACAGCTTAGCGTAATCTGCCCAAGTCACGTCAACACTTCAGAAAAAGCCATTCCTAAGTACATTCGCGGCTTGCCTGAGTGTGTGGGTGATTTTGTCAAAGCTGCAAGACCTGCTACCATCGAAGAGACCTACCGTTTAGCCGCCGAGATCAACAACAAACGACTCATGGAAGGATTTTTCTCCAAGAATCATGTCAAGCAAACTTATCAAGCAATCGTCATTAATTCTTCAGACGATTCTACCAACGATTCTTCTGACGAAGCTGCTAACGGTTCTTCTGACGACTCGGTCGAAGATTCTGCAAGTGAGTCCTCAGACGAATCATCCAAGGACGACACCTCATCGCAAGACACCGACAAACCCAGCCGCAAACGAAAGATTTCAAGCCCGAACTTATCAACAACCGAACTGCTGCAACCGAAGCCTCTTCAAGCAGTTCCGGTGTTTCCAAAACGAGCTTACACTAGAGCTCATCCCCAGTGTTACTCATGTACCTACCATCACCAGGTCAAAGCTGACTGTCGCTATTGCAATAACTGCAACCGTTAAGGTCACTTCACCCTCAACTGTCGCACCGGGTCAAGAACTTGAGTACAACAACCGCAGCTCCAGCAAAAGTTTTCAACATCAGACAGACGTAGGATAGTGTTGTAATGAAACAAATTTTCAACGTAATTTCATGTGTAAAAGTGTCCCTACTAATTGATGTTGTCGCTATGCGCAACATTGATTCGCATTCTCTCTCGTGTTTCGCACTTAGACCAGATTCACACACATACTATATACTATATCACGAGATAATGTTGTTTTAGATAATACTACTGCTTTCTGATGACTTCCTGGTTATAATCTATTAAAATTAAACAATGCACACATGTTAGTAAGATAACCCAATTTACATTAGCCATACCCCCGAGACAGATATCCAACGGCTGAGTCAGGAAAAGCCTCGACATGCGTTGCGGAGCCCTAGATCAATCGGGTAGAGTAACTAATACGTAACCGGGGGGTTATAATACTTACAACGAGGCAGAGCTTTGCTTTTTTAGGGGTATAATAACCGAGAGTTTTAGCTATTATATATTGAGAGAGAAAGAAATTTTTGAACGAATTCAACTGAGGCATCGACCTCCTTTTATAGGTCTGATCTTGGTCGGCTCGCAGCCCGAGACTGCCATTTCTATCTCTCTCGCTGCCCGCGAGAGAACTAGGGTAGGCCCTAGCTTAGTCGAGTCAGACCACTAGCCTTCACACGCGTTGGGACACGAGGCGCAACCAGGTGCGGCCTGGTGTCACCTTGTCGCGGCCCGCGACAGACTGGATTATCTTGGTCGCGCCCCGCGAGAACTATATATTTTTGTTTTATTTGATTTTTATTAATATAAAGGTATATTATGTCTGTTTTTCGTATACGGGGTATATATTAAGACGTGTAGGGTTATATCCTCCCCACCATGTTTTAGATCTCGTCCTCGAGGTCTACTGGAACATGTGTGGATATTTCCTTTGCATCTCTTAATCAAGCTCCCAGGTGTATTCTGGTCCTCTCTTGGAATCCCATTTCACTTTGACTAGAACTAATCTCTTATGTTTGAGATTCTTAATCTTTCTATCTTCAATTTGTAGCGGTTTCTCTATAAACTTAAGTTTCTCATTTACCTCTATGTCTTTAAGAGGTACCTTTAATGTCTCATCTGCTAAGCACTTCTTACATGAAATACATCATGTATTCCGGCCATTTCCTCTGGCAGTTGTAGCTGATAAGCTACTGGTCCTATTCTTTTAATGATCTCAAAAGGTCCAACATACCTGGGGCTTAGCTTTCCCCTCGTAATGAATCTGACCACTCCTTTCCATGGAGAAACTTTTAATAATACCTTATCTTCTACCTGAAATCCCAATGGTTTTCGTTTGTTATCAGCATAATTCTTTTGACGATCCCGTGTTGCTTTCAGTCTTCCCTTGACTTGAATAATCTTGTCCGTTGTTTCTTGTACTATCTCTGGTCCAGATAGTTGTTTTTCTCCAGTTTCTGCCCAACAGACTGGAGTTCGGCATTTTCGTCTATAGAGTGCTTCAAATGGTGCAGCATTGATACTAGTATGATAACTGTTATTGTAGGAAAATTCTATTAATGGTAAATGATCGTCCCAATTTCCTGCGAAATCAATTACACAAGCTCTAAGCGTATCCTCCATTGTTTGAATTGTCCTTTCGCTTTGTCCGTCCGTTTGAGGATGATAGGCTGTGTTTAGTTTTAACTTGGTTCCCATTGCTTTCTGGAAACTAGTCAAAAAATGAGAAGTAAAACGGCTATCTCTATCAGAAACAATAGATAAAGGAATTTCGTGTAATGAAACTATTTAATTTACATATAACTTGGCAAATTGTTCCATACTGAAAGTTTCCTTCAAAGGTAAGAAATGAGCAGATTTGGTTAATCTGTCGACAATCACCCAGATTGCATCATTACCTTTTCGTGTCTTGGGTAATTTAGAAACAAAATCCATTGTTATTAATTCTCATTTCCATATTAGTGTTTCTAATTGCTGCAATAAACCTGAGGGTTTCTGATGTTCAGCTTTAACCTGTGAACATGTTAGACACTTAGCAACATAGGTTGCTATATCCTTTTTCATTCCTATCCACCAAAAATTCTTTCTTAAATCTTGATACCTTTTATCATTACCAGGATGTATTGTATACTTAGACTTATGGGTTTCTTCTAAAATTCGGTGTCGTAGGTTTCCTTGTTTGGGTATCCAGATTCTTTTCTTATGGAATCTCCAAATTCCATCTGTTCCTTATTCTAATTCCTTAATCATTCCTTTTAATTTTTCTGTATCGTCCTTGATTACTGTTTCTTGTATTTCTCTAATTTGCTCATTTAAATCTACTTGTATATTTAACTTGAGAGAACGTACTTGTCTTGGTTTTTCATGATACTTTCAACTTAAAGCATCAGCTACTACATTAGCCTTTCCTTCATGATACTGGACATCACACTCATAATCACTGAGAATCTCCATCCAGCGTCTATGTCTCATATTTAACTCCTTTTGCCCAAAAACATATCTTAGACTCTTATGATCGGTGAAAATAGTAAACTTACTACCATAGAGATAGTGTCTCTAAATTTTAAGGGCAAAAATTATAGCTCCTAACTCTAGATCCGGGGTTGTATAATTTTCTTCATGATTCTTAAGTTGTCTAGAGGTATAGGCTATAATCTTTTGACGTTACATTAACACACATCCATAACCTAACTTAGAAGCGTCACAATAGACTACCAGATCTTCAGTTCCTTCTGGTAACGCTAGTATGGGTGCATTGGTTAAATTTTGCTTTAGAATCCTAAAGGCTTCCTTCTGTTTTGGTCCCCATTCAAACTTAATTGATTTGCAGGTCAATTTCGTTAACAGAACGGCTATTCTAGAAAAATCTTGAATAAAACGTCTATAATAACCTGCTAGTCCAAGAAAACTTCTCACCTCCGTCGGTGATTCAGGGACTTTCCACTTAGTAATCGCCTCGATTTTTGTGGGATCTACATGAATTCTTTCATGATTAACCAGGTGTCCAAGGAATTGCACTTCCTTTAACCAAAATTCGGATTTTGAAAATTTGGCGTAAAGCTTTTCTTTTCTCAGCAAATTTAAAAGTATAAACAAATGCTCTGCATGATCTTCTTTACTCTTAGAGTAAATAAGAACATCATCTATAAAGACAATTATGAATTTATCCACATATGGTTTACATATTCTGTTCATCATGTCCATAAATGCGGCTGGGGCATTGGTTAAACCAAATGGCATGACTGTAAATTCATAATGACCGTACCTTGTTCTGAAAGCAGTTTTAGGAATGTCCTCTTCATGTACTTTCAGTTGATGATATCCTGAGCGTAAATCGATCTTAAAAAATAATCGAGCTCCTTGCAGTTGATCGAACAGATCATCGATTCTCGGTAGTGGGTACCGATTTTTAATCGTAACCTTGTTCAATTCTCGGTAATCAATGCACATACGCATTGATCCATCCGTCTTCTTGACAAACAAGATTGGTGCTCCCCATGGCGATGAACTAGGCTGTATGAAACCTTTCTCCAAAAGTTCGTCCAACTGTTTCTTCAGTTCTTGCATCTCTGCTGGTGCTAAATGGTAAGGTGCCTTGGCAATCAGTGTTGTCCCTGGTATTAGGTGAATTCTGAATTCAACCTCTCTATTTGGCGGTAATCCAGGTAACTCTTCTGGAAAAACATCTGAGAATTTAGATACTACGGGAATATCTTTTAATTCTTTTCCTTTAGTGTTAATGATTATGGAAATCATATACACTAGTGATCTTTTCCTTGTATAGCTGGCTGTTTTCATCACAGAAATGAATTTTGTGGACTTAGTTGGCTTATCTCCTTTAATTGTGATCTTTTCACCCTTCGGTGAGCTTACTTGTACTGACTTTTTGATCACATAGAATGCTGGCGTGATTGGCTACTAACCAGTCCATTCCTAATACGATATCAAATCCAGCCCGATTCATTGGATAAAGATTAGCAATAAAGTTATGGTTTAGAATTTCTATTCTTGCTCCCTGCAAGATTTCAGTAATCTTAATGGATTCTCCATTCGCCGTTTCTACCAGACATTCTTGTTGAAGTTTAGTTAATGGTTGATTAAGAAGTTTGTAGAACAAAGTATTAATAAAACTTTGGTTTGCACCAGAGTCAAATAATACTTTAGCAAAAATATCATTAACTAAAAACGTACCGGCAATCACATCCGGAATCATCTTGGCTTCTTCAGCTGTTAGAACAAATGCTCGGGCATTCTTAGTAGTTTTGTTGTTTGTTGCTAAAGCTAGTTTTGGACAGTTTGGTTTGATATACCTAGTTTCTCCACAGTTGAAGCATAGCTTATTGCTGGGTTTCCTCCTGCAGTCTTCTTCCTAAGGTCCAGACATTTTGCAGAAGTTGCAGTATATGGAACATTTTCCTAAATGCTTCTTTTTGCAGTACTTACAGTAAGGGGCAGTGGTAGAACCTGTACTTTTCCCAGGGTAGGTATTTCCGTAACGAAATTCTTGGGTAAATCTTTAGGCTAGGTTCTTTCTCTGGTTTTCTTCTTGCGTATGTACCAATTCATCAGTTAAGGTATTGGCTAATTCTACTACTTCTTCTATGGTTTGTGGTCTAGCTGCCTTGACTACGTGTCTGATTTCACTAATTAAATTCCCAGATGTAACGGGAGATTAATACTGGTTCTGGTGAGTCCAGGGTTGGCACTATTCTAGCATATTCAAAGAATATGGTAGTGTAACACTTGCAGTCTATTCCAGTCATTTTAAGATTTAAGAACTTATTAGCGATTTGTTCTTTTTCACGAGGAGGACAAAATTTCCTTTCAACTATATCCTTAAAGTCAGTCCATTCCATATTATAAATTTTATCACTTCCTCTAGACTGGAGAATAGTATTCCACCATTCTAAGGCTGCATTCTTAAAAAGATTGGAAGCAAACGTAATCTTATCTTCATCTGCACATTTGCTTATTTTTAAGACTGCTTCTATCTTTTCTATCCAACGCAGAGCTGCAATGGCTCATTCATTGCGAGAGAATTCTATTGGTTTGCAAGGCCATAATTCTTTGTAAGAACAACCATATGACATGGTGCTTCTTTTTTTTGGAATGGGTAATTGGAGTAGCGGTCCATTATTTACGCTGTGACTTGGTTCACTAGGTGGTCGTTTACTTCCACTTTTATTATTTTCTGCTTCTTTAACAGACTTGATGATATATGGCATAGCATCTATAATTCCTTGTGCTACTATATGTTAGATGGCACTGTTATCTACTTGGTTTCCATTATTATCATTATTCTGGTTTTCCTGATTTACTTCGTTGTCCATCTGGATTATAAACATTTCTCAGGTATTAATATCACAGAATAAGATTTAATGCAAACAACCAAACAAACAAATTAATCAAAAACATCGAACATTGCGACTTTTACTCTTTTTATATATATATATATTACAATCCTACAACTGGAATTTAAACACACTACTAGTTATGCATCGATAGATATTAGGTTAGCTACTTTAGTTGATTTGGTTAGCTACTTTAGTTGATTTGATATATATATATATATATTATCACTAAGGGTTGTTCATCCAAAACTGCATTTCTCGCTCGTTGTATTTCCACACGAGCTTTTCTCCTATCTGTCTTATTCTCTCTCCTCCTTCTATCAGTTCTTCACCATATGTGTGGAGTTCCTGCAAATTCTCGTCACTCATGGGTGGTCGTGGTGCGGGTACTGGGTCAGGGTATTGAGGTATCGGTTCTCCATATGGGTACGAGTTGTTTAATATTTCCTGAACATACCGATCGTTATCCCAAAACGGATTTGGTATTGGTTCTTCCTGAGGATAAAGCTCCCGATAATCCCTATGGTCATCTTCCCATGGATCATACGCTAGAGGATTAGGTGTTGGGATTCTTGGTATCTCGTTAGGGTCAAATGCTAGTATGGGAAATTGGTTTCCTTGGTTAGGTTCTATCTCCATTGGTTAGGTTGGAAATAATGGAAATGGTTGTGGTGCAACTATCTGATCAAGGTTTGGATCTGCGGCAGTGGTGGCTAGCATATGAAAGTTGGCCAACTGTCTATTAACTGCCTCCTGAGTTTGGGCATTTACTTCCTTATTGGCCGCTGCTAAACACTCTCTGTTGTTGTAACTTTTTCATCCTCTTTCGCCTCTCATGTGCTCCCCTATTGAACCATCCTCTCTTTTTTGGAGGGAACGGTTCTTCGAATTGCGACTTAAAGATGAAAATTCCTTCTTCTGTATCAGCAGAATACCCCAAAGGAGTAGGCTGTGACGAGGTTCCTTCACTCTTGGGGGAACTATCTAGATAACGGTAAGCGTCAGACGTACCTTGCTCACTCATATTGTAAACTGACAGATTGTCAAATAACACAAAATAATAATATACATATTTACACATAATCATATAGATTATTTCCTAACATAAAGCAGAACACTATGTGGCTGTAGCTCTGATACCACTCTCTGTCGCAACTCTCGACCCCTACCCCGGGAGCGGGTGTCGCGAGATCCAGATTAGTGGTATCGGTGTTTATTAATTTGGCAGCGGAAATTCACATCAGGACAGTAGTTAGGAAATAGCTTATCAGAGTTAAAACACCACACTTTTATAAATAATACATACATGGGAATAACCTAAGTTTCCATTACAATATGTTTATAGGGATAAACCCTAATTTATTGAAATAAAACTTCTTTCTTATTTAGGTAACTTTTATAGCCACTTTTCCAAGCCTCCAGTGTTCTCCAGCTAGCTTTTATTGGCTTTCACATCTTGTTACCTGAAGTTTTTTTTATAAACATTTTATCAGCAAGAAATACTGGCGAGTGCATCCTAATTTAATCAAAACAAGTTTTTATCATTTTACAGTATTGAGGGCGATTACAATGTTTATATCTATCCAATTACCACCCACGGTACTGTCAATCCTGACTTGTTGTCATGCTACTGTTCACAGTATAGTAACAAGTAATGTATACAAAACCCCAACATACCTAGTGTAATTGTAGAATACATAGACTCGATCACTGTTATCATAATTTAAAACATTTGAGGTTTGTATAAAAAGGTTTACAAAAATAGATGTACTCACATTGTTGTTTTAGATAATACTACTGCTTTTTCGTGACTTCCTGGTTAATATCTATTAAAATTAAACAATGCACACGTGTTAGTAAGATAACCCATTTTACATTAGCCATACCCCCGAGACAGAACTCCAACGGCTGAGCCAGGCAGAGCCTCGACATGCATTACGGAGCCCTAGATCAATCGGCTAGAGTAACTAATACGTAGCCAGGGGTTATAATACTTACAACGAGGCAGAGCTTTGCTTTTTTAGGGGTATAATACCCAAGAGTTTTAGCTATTATATATTGAGAGAGAAATAATTTTTTTATGGAATTCAACTGAGGCATCGGCCTCCTTTTATAGGTCTGATCTTGGTTGGCTTGCGACCCGCGACTGCCGCTTCTATTTCTCTCGCGGCCCGTGAGAGAACTAGGGTAGGCCCTAGCTTAGTCGAGTCAGACCACTAGCCTTCACACGCGTTTGGACACGTGGTGCAACCGGGTGCGGCCTGGTATCACCTTGTCGCGGCCCGCGACAGACTGGCTTGTCTGGGTCGCACCCCGCGAGAACTATATATTTTTGTTTTATTTGATTTTTATTAATATAAAGGTACATTATGTCCGTTTTTCGTATACGGGGTATATATTAAGACGTGTAGGGGTGTTTTAAGGGTTTTGGGAGAGTTGTTATACCCTAACCCGTTAGCTGATGTCAGATGCCACGTCACTAAATAGGTGACACATCAGATGCCACAATATTAAAAAGGCCACGTCAGATGTTATGTCATTAAAAAAGGCTACGTCACTACACAAGTGCCACATCAACAACATAAAACAAATTGGTTAGGGTTCAATTAGTTTGGGAGTGTCAAAGGAAAATAACTTGAAGGTTAGGAGTGGCGTGATACAATTCGTAAGTTGGGAGTACTATTGGCCAAATGGTGAAAGTTTGGGTTATTTATATTTAATAACCCATTTATATAATATAAATTAGTAACTTAATGGTGCATTGTTTTTTGTACCATGTGCATATTGAAGTTGTAGCGGTTTCTTTGTATACCATGGGTTGGTTTTTTGAAGTTTCTCTTGGTTTATAAGGTGACAATCGGTGGTTTTTGGTGTTTTGGTTGTGACTTGAACCAACTATTTCCTTTTAGACAGATGTTGTGTTGTCTTATCTACCTTTATTGTGTTTGTAGGCTTATAAACCTTTTAGCTTTCTACTTTCTAGATTCTCTCATCTTCAACCTATATCTCCTTCTCTCTAGAGGTTTTAGGTGTTGCCCCATTGTTGCCCGGCGGGTCCAGCCGTCTATGGTGGCGGAATTACGGTTTGCGGTGGGTTGGTTTGTTCTTTGTTTATCGCTTTGAATGTTGCTGGCGGCTCTGGCCGTCTATGACGGCAACGAAGTTACTGTGTGCGGTGCCTTCTTATGTTTTATGTTTCTCGCTTTGAACCTTTTGCTTTGAATCGACTGATGACCTGATTCTGGATCTGGGTGATAAACATTATTATGTTGAGGTTGGCCTTGGGTTTCCAACCAGTGGCCATGTCTTATATTATGGAATACATGTGTGTTACTTAGATAAAGATAAAATCGATGACGATGATGTATATTTCATCCAAGATAAACAAAACAGGGTGGTGATGATAATGGGGTTAACTGATGCCTGAACCTTAATTGCTTATGTTTTTATTATTTTTAAGGCTTTAAATCTTTTTTACTTTGTAACCAATTATTTGAAGCTCCGATGGATTTTCTAAGCTTTAGGGATAAGATATATGTCTGAGTAATTAATTTGTTTGACTCGTGGTCGTGATAATTGATAGTGGTGATGGTAGTTGGAAGTCATGGTGCCGACGGTGGTAGTGGTTGGTGGTGTTAAAGCAATGGTAGTGTGGGTTGTAGCTATTTTGTGTTGTTTATGTTTATGTGTTTTTTTCTTTTTTTTGGTGGGGTGGTTGTTTTTGTAAGCTGTTATGAATTTGAAAAATGTTTTAGCAACACATTTGTTGACTTGGAAAATATGATTCCAGCTTTTGGGCCATACGGAGTGGAGGGGCATGAAGTGTCATGTGGCAGCCAAATCGGCAGAGGGCCGTGGTAAAAGAAAGCACATAGTGGAAGGGGCATAAAGTGGCATTATTAAAAAAAATAAAAAATAAAATAAATATCAACAAATGAAAACCAACTCAAATTACACCCACCAATCAAGAGCCAACACGCTAGTGGAAAACCCCCTCGCTATAACAAACCTCGAAAAACACCCTAAAACACATTAATATACCCCGAGTATGCGATAAACGAACCTGAATAACATTTATTTTAATAAATATCAAATAAAACAAGAAAAAATCGTCGCTCGCGGGCCGCGAAGGAATCAACAGGGCGAGTCGCGGGCCGCGACAACCCATTACTTGCCGGATACCCCTTTTGCCACGTGTCCCATCCACGCGTCGAACCTACTCGATGACTAACCAACCCTAGGCCCTAGCCTAGTCCCTCGCGGCCCGCGAGGGAGAGACAGAAGTGTGTCGCGGGGCACGACCCGCCTTAAATCCAGCCTATAAAAGGGGCCGAAGGCTTCATTTGTTTGTCGCTCATTTTCTTTCTTTTCTCTCAACATATAGTGCAATTATAATCGGGTATTATACCCCTAAAACACGAAGCTTTGCCTCGTTGTAAGTATTATAACCCCCGATCACGTATTTGTTACCCTGCTCGATTGATCTAGGACTCCGTAACGCATGTCAAGGCTCTGCCTGGCTTAGTTCGTTGGAGTTCTCTCTCGTGTTGTAAGGCTAACGTGATTTGGGTTATCTTACTAACACGTGTGCATTGTATGTTTTTAATAGAAAATAATCAGGAAATCAACAGGAAGCCCGTAGAAATACCTAAGTCTACAATGTGAGTCCATTCTCTTTTCACACAGTTTGTGAGCCCTTATTTCAACTATTTTTCAAAACTCTAAATATTTATCAATTATAATTACAGTGATTAAGTCTTTGTAATTCTACAATTGATGCCGGTATTATGGGGTTTTGTATACATTACTTGATAACCTTCACAATTGGACAATGAGTTAGCTAATGTGTGATATGACCATAGCCACAGATCCGGTCGAGTGGCAAGTACTGAATGAGTATATTGGTATATATAAACATTATAATTGCCCTTAATACTGTAATGTTATAACAACTAATGTTTTGATAAACTGGAATGTACTCGCCAATATTTATTGCTGATAAAATGTTTTTAAAACGCGTTTCAGGTAACTTAATGTGAAAGCCATTGGAAGTCAGCTATGGAGCACCAAAAGCTTAAAGAAGTGGCTATAAAAGTTACCTAAATAAAATGGAGATCATGTTTTTTTTTATAATTAGGGTTTATCCCTATAAATTGTATTGTGAATAAAACTTGTGTTTTATCCCATTTAATTATTATAAAAATTTGGTGTTTTGAAACTCTAATAAACATTTCCTATCTACGGTCCTGATGAAAATTTTCCGATGAGTAATTAATAAACACTGGTACCATCTGACTGGCTCGCGGCTCCCGGTTTCAGGGTGGGGTCGGGGGCTGTGATAGAAGGTGGTATGAGAGCCAAGCCTCTTGTTTAAGCCATTTAGGTGTTCTTCTAATACCTAAACTTTAAACATTTATGTTAGGAAATTAATACCTTATGTATTATTCTGTGAAAATAAAATCTAATATTTATATCATGACTTTTATGTCACTTAACAAATTTTGTATTCCCAATATGTGTGACCAATATCTGTATCTTACAGTTATGTTATGTTTAACATTATATATAGGTAATATATCAATAATGTTATGTCTTATTAAATTTTGTGATATATTATATATATCATACCCATATATTTATATGAATATAATTCAATATAAATTTTATAACATTATAATAATGTTATGATATTAACATTAATATCTTAATCAAAGATATTAATAAAAGATAACACAATTCAGGTATGATACTTCTGAAACATCATAATATAAGATATTATTTGATACGAGTAATATATTTTATTGTTTATGATATAACCTAAAATTTTACTCGACTTAAACATATATATTTTTGTCAAAGTTTTGACGACACATATAATTATATTAATTTTGTTAAAATATAGTATCTTAGCATACTTAAAACATGTTTATTGTTTAATACAATAATTAAAACACGATTTTCATAATAACACTATGAAAAAATTATATTTTTACATATGCTTTTGTTATATTATATCCATATATGCACATGTACATTTACATATACATGGAAAGTGTGTAAATATATATAAAATATTTTATATTTTATAACATGTATTAATGAAACAAATGATATTTCATACATAAAATAGAAATATGTACAAAAATATTTGGTACTGTATAATTATATGGTTTAAAATATATGTACGTAACACATATATATCAACCGGAAATAGCTTAAGAAATTTTACCATTTAATAGTTTAACTTATCTCTTAAACTATATTCGAGTCATATATATATACTAGTGGGAAAGCCCGCGCGTTGCAGCGGGTGTGTCTGTTTTGTTGCCTCGTAGTTGTTGTTGGAGTTTGCGGTTTCTATGTGATGTTTGTGGGTTATTTGTTATTACTTATGTTTTTTAGCACGTGTTGTGTAAATGGTGGTATTAATTAACCAGCTTTGCAATGACCACCTCTCTGAGGTTACATATTAGAAGAGGATGAAGAATCAACCACAAGATCTCCATGAACACGACAAACAAGAAAAACATTTGTTCAAGCACTGTTATAGAGATCCATGCCCTGTCATGCGAATTCCTCTAGCTACATGCTCAATTTATATATTGGAGTTTTTAAGTGTGTTTGTTTTAGAAGTTTGACAATGTTGGATCTATTCACCGGTTTTATCGTGTTTTAGTAGGTAAATGGGATTTGACATAATAAAATAAAATATTTTACAAATAGCTTACTAAGAACAATTGGAAGGTCAACAGATCAAACTACCAAAAGATGATAAGATTGTATACCTTGTTAATATATAATTAAGTTTGTTGTAGGGTCAATGGATACTCTAGGTTCGGCACTTGATGTGAGTGATTTTTGGTCTTTATACATTATGAACAACATAATAATTTTGATACCGTAGTTGTTAATAATAGATATCGAAAGTTTCTTGTATTTGCATTTTCTTGTAAGATTTACCAAATCCAAATAAATAAATAATAATTAGTGCTATCTGTATCATCTAATAATAGTTGACATGTATCTTATCCCTATGTGAGTTGCTACAACTGAACAAAACATTTGGTCAAACACAAAGCCCACTTTTGGGCGATAGGAAATCACACGGAGGTTCAAAAGATTAATGGGAAGTGCAGATTGTAATGGTTAACTTAGTTGAATACTCTACTTCAACATCTTAGCATTACACATAAATACTAAAATCTGCACTAAATATTTGACGCTAAAGATTCATTTTTTGGGCCTCCATCTACAAGAACACCCAATCAAAATTTAGAAATAAGCAAACTATTTCTTTTGCCGGTTTTATTTTTTATTCTCAACTTTCACAAAGTATTGCTCAGAAATATTCTTCTGATTATCAGCATTGCAGATTACGCTGTTGGTTTTTTTATGAGTCAGCAAGTGTCGAGATGGGATCACTCTTCTGATTAGCAGCAAGAATTCATATCAAGATTTATTTACATATGTAATCCACATTCTGAATAACCCCTCAAATATGTCTAAAAACCCTAACATTTTAATTACTCTTATATTTGGTGAGTAATTACATGTTGTATTCACTATATCACCAGCAAGTAATTCATAATCATATTAGTTAGTAACACAATACACTAAAATTTTAGCTTTTAAATATATGCATATACCAAGATCATATAATCAGCATGTTGGACTTTTTAAGGAATTATGTAAGGTATTTTCACTTACCTTTGCAAAACAATAAGCATCCAAAACACCAAAAAATCGAGTGTTGTCTAGAAGATGAAGATGTTCTACACAATTTTTGAAACCATACAGATTTTAGAAACTCTTAACCCCCTCTCTTTTGTTGCTTCCATAGTACCCCAAAGTTTAGAATATAGATCTGCAGACGGAAACTAATAATTCCGGCAATATAGGCGACCATGGCTGAGGCTTCGCCGGAAAATTGATCGGCGGCCGGAACCCTGGTCGATTTTGATGAAAAACACACCGCCACCGGCCTTTGACGACCACCAATAACCACCGTAGCCTTGGAAGCTCGGTTTCCGCTGACCACTTATGGAACCCTATTCGCTGCTGTTGGATCGTATTCAACCACCACTTTTAAAACCCATCTCCGTCGCCATCGCCTCCCCTGCCATTGAATTGCATCATCTCTCCCCTGGCATTGATTTCGAGCAGTGTCGTCATCTTCTTCCTCGTCCTGCGTTATTCAAAGGCTGTTGTGTTCCATTTTCAAAGACCATTTTTTATAATCTCATTGAAGGAGGAACAATTGAGTTCATTGTGTAACTGATAGCAATTAAAGCATTCAATTTCCACATTTAATCTCAATGATGGATGGACGATAAATGAAGAATCAAGCTTTAAAATCTAGAATTCCAATTATACCCCTAAAGTGTCTTAAATCTTTGGATAATGTGCAAGTTTACCCCCTCTAAAAAATAGCTTGGCTTTCTTGTACATAATGCATCAAAATGTATACGAATGGTAAAATTACGAAAAGGGTAAAAAACCCAGTTTCCTTAATCATTGAAGGAGGAACAATTGAGTTCATTGTGTAACTGATAGCAATTAAAGCATTCAATTTCCACATTTAATCTCAATGATGGATGGACGATAAATGAAGAAGCAAGCTTTAAAATCTAGAATTCCAATTATACCCCTAAAGTGTCTTAAATCTTTGGATAATGTGCAAGTTTACCCCCCTCTAAAATAGCTTGGCTTTCTTGTACATAATGCATCAAAATGTATACGAATGGTAAAATTACGAAAAGGGTAAAAAACCCAGTTTCCTTAATAAAGGTATATATAGGGGTCCGCTAAAATGAAAACCAACTCTAGTTGTAAGAACCATGGGAACTACACCGTACGGGGCGAGTTGGACCAAAATTTTTTTTCATAAACGTAGATGCGTGTATTATAAACGCATTTGTAAAAAAAAATTCAAAAAAAAAAATGGCGTGTGTGTAGTTTTGTTTGTGTTTACGGGTACCGTAAATTTTAAACCAAATTTACGGTACCCGTAAACGCAAACTTGTGGTGCTCAAAACTACACACACGACATTTTTTTTTGAATTTTTTTACAAATGTGTTTATAATACACGCATCTACATTTATGAAAAAAAATTTTGGTCCACCTCGCCCCATACGGTGTAGTTCTCACGGTTCTTACAACTAGAGGTGGTTTTCATTTTAGCGGTCCCCTATATATATATATTCTAATACATGAATGCTACTTCACTACTTAATATATTAAGAACCAAATTTAGAAACGTCAAACTTTGTGTTATCTACTATAATACTTTTTTGAATAAATAAATACGATAAATTAAGAATCAAGTCCTAATATTTTACAACCAAGATGGTTCAACCCTCGGGTTAAAAATAAATTTGTTCTAATGATTTTATTTTGATTAAATTTATTTCTTTTAGTTATCTACTCTTTTCAATAAATTTAACAGAAATTTATTTCAATATACTAGTACTACTGTTATTATAAAAGAATGAATAGAGTTATGGGAATGAGCAGGATAATTAATACCATCGGTTATATAATTGGATTTTTATAAAAATGATTTAGTATTATATATATAATACAGGAAATTTGAAATTTTATATTTACATACGGATGCATATGTAGGACAAAATTTCTTATTGATATACACAATATAATAATCAAATATCTTCTGTAGAAAAACAAACTTCTATATCGCAGAAGAAACAAACCTACATGTTTACTCAGAACCTATTCCGATGATTTCTTAACCAATACCCGCCTTTAACCCAAAAGAAACCTTAAGGATACCCGTACTAGCACCAAACCCAAGGGAACAATGGTAGGACCAATAACTGGGAATCTCAGGATCTCATACAAGACCCTTATCTCCAGCCACAACCACAATTTTCCACCATACATCCTGAATACCTATCCAACCACGAGCTATGAAAATATAGCTGAGTTGAGGCAATATAGAGAGAAGCTATTGTGATAAGATGAAACAACACATAATATAATATATATACTTTCCTTATATTTTGATAAAATATTTAATGAAAATAAATGATAATATATAACATGCGTGTATATATATATATATATATCAACGCATAATACTGATATGTATGATTATAGTTGTACTAATGCAGTATGAGCAACAAAACGTGTCTGAATGATTGTTTAGTTCTGTGATATTAATATCTGAAAATGTTTCCAATTCAGATGTCAAAGGTAATAGCATGTAATCAAGAAATTCAGGCTAGTAATGGAAATTCTTTGGATAAAAATACTATAGAAAATATAATAGCTCAAGGAATATCTAATGACATACCTTCGATCGTTGAAACTATTAAAATTTCTATGCCTATAAACGAGAATCCTACTATACGCTATAAGCATACTCATCACTTCAAACCTAGCCCTAGTATCAATGAGGGCAATGATATTCTTGTCAAAACTCTATTTCCCAAATGAAAGAAAACCACAACCTATGGTTACTCTTATAAGGAATTCCGCTCTGACAAATCCTATAAGAACAAAGGAATCGGATCACCAATCGCACAACCTATCTGCAGGAACTATAACAAAAAGCATTCAGGAAAAATCCATTTTAGGAGAACACACTACTGTAACTTCTGCAGGAAGACTGGGCATACGAAGAAAGAATGTAGAAGGAAAACTAACATATGTTTCAACTGGGGAGAACCAGGTCATATTCGTCCCTAGTGCCCGAAACTATCTAAGGCACCCGACAACAAGGCTAAAACAACAGATGAAGCTAAGTAAAACGCATAAATATTTACGACACAAGAGGCAACAGCAAATTCTAATATAAGCACCTGTACGTTTTGTTTGTACTAGAAGTATTAGTTGATTTTGGTTCTAATCAAAGTTTTATAAATAAATGGTCATTATACCTCAAGGATTTCTTTCATAAAGCAAACACTCATTTGCCTTATCTCTTGACAAATTCATATGTTGCACATGCATTGTTTGTTACGCATGTGATTTCACTTCAAAATATTATTTATTCACGAGTTCGAATATTATTTCGTTATACTCATTTTGAATCTTGATAACCTACATTATTGCAAAAACGTTGACTTTTTTATATCGAGTCAACAAATTTCTTAGAAAACTCCGTTCCTTTTCAAAGTTACTTACAGGATTTTTTCATTATAACCATGTCAAAATTTCTTGTCAATGCACAGTATCCATTGTTAGAATATGTCCACACCAAGCTCAATTGTTTGAACTTGCTCGCAATATACATTTAATTCAAGGTCCCATATGATGGATTAAGATCATCATATTCACAGTAATCTCAACAAACACTTCATTTGTTTTGAATCATAAAAGACTTGTTTGAGTCTTCACTTCCATTAAATCATTTGTTGGTTACAACACTTTGTGTTGGCATTTTCATTTACTTAAAAATTTCATCAACCTTATTTACACACATGATGTCCTGATGAACTAATTTGTTTATTCTCTATTGGTTCCTTTCCTTAAATCTTAAACACAATTATGTGATAAGATAAGGGTACGTAAATTCATATTATATTCCAATGTACCTCCAATATTTCTCTCATCTTTGATCAATTCTATGACATTCATTTATTTCTTCATTTGAAAATCCTATATTTTTGAATACCTAGATCCACTTTATTAAAACTTTCAGTCAATTTCAAAAGCAGTTGAAATTGTTCGTAACCGTGATTATTGAACTATTACAATCATTACGACACCTTGCGGCGTCGGCATAAATTTGTAGCTTGAGCTAATCATACAAATTCATGCAGAACCCCATACGTCTTCCGTTTGACTCATCAGTTAAAGTAGTCTTGATACAATTATGTATTAGGACAATGATACACTAAACTCTATAGTATCTTCGGTGTATCCTTGCAATTCAAATAAATGTCACTACACTGATTTTTGTTGACAAATCATTTTCGTGCTTCTATTTTCATTTGAAATTATTGATTCTGAGTCTTCCTCAATTGACAATTAAAGTAAGTTCTCTTTTGACATTAAATCCCATTGTTTCTAAAAGTCATTTACATTTGATTTATATGTCTCTGTTGATTTTGTGGAACTTAGTCACCTTGATGATTGTATCATTTTACCTCATTCATTTAACATCGATTCCTGAAACTAATAATTGATTTCCAAATTATTATATGAAATCTTTATATTCATATCTTGATTCTGCCTCAAATGCCTTGATACTGTTTTTAGTAACAAAAAGGCGTAACATAACCCCAAGGAGATATCGTAGCCCAAATCTCGAGGACGAGACTTAAAACAAAGAAGGATATAACAAACCTCGAAAAACACCCTAAAACACATTAATATACCCCGAGTATGCGATACACGAACCTGAATAACATTTATTTTAATAAATATCAAATAAAACAAGAAAAACCCGTCGCTCGTGGGCCGCGAAGGAATCAACAGGGCGAGTTGCGGGCCGCGACAACCCATTACTTGCCGGATACCCCTTTTGCCATGTGTCCCATCCACGCGTCGAACCTACACGATGACTAACCAACCCTAGGCCCTAGCCTAGTCCCTCGCGGGCCGCGAGGGAGAGACAGAAGTGTGTCGCGGGGCGCGACCCGCCTTAAATCCAGCCTATAAAAGGGGCCGAAGGCTTCATTTGTGAAAGCCATTGGAAGTCAGCTATGGAGCACCGAAAGCTTAAAGAAGTGGCTATAAAAGTTACCTAAATAAAATGGAGATCATGTTTTTTTTATAATTAGGGTTTATCCCTATAAATTGTATTGTGAATAAAACTTGGGTTTTATCCCATTTAATTATTATAAAAATTTGGTGTTTTGAAACTTTGATAACATTTCCTATCTACGGTCCTGATGAAAATTTTCTGATTCGTAATTAATAAACACCGGTACCATCTGACTGGCTCGCGGCTCCCGCTCCCAGGTGGGGTTGGGGGCTGTGACACCCGCCCATACCAGCACGCCATGTCCGGGGTGGTGTGCTTGGCGTGGACTGGCTTTCGTGCCAGTTTTTCACGCCCACTTCGTATAGTCTTAGATAGAAAAGGAGATGAGTACCAAAAATAGCTAAATTATAAAAAAGTTATAGCTCCAAATATAAATACGATCATATATTAATCTAATCTAACTCCAATAAAAGAGTCAAATTAATGTCACATGTCATTCTATCCTTCAATCTTAAAACTTTTACTTGAATCTCTTATATTCTTTTAACCCTTTTAACTAATTAATATATAGTTATAATTATCAAAATAATAGTATTAAATAATAATTTGAATAATCAATAGAAAGATAGATAATAATGTTACCACCTACGAACCAAATAAACTTCTACCAAAATTATATATATATATATATATATATATTTTATATATTATTGACAAATGTTGATGAATAGTAACATTATTTTATAATAATATATAGCTTTTTATTATTTTATTATTTTATATATTATACTAGTTTATTATTATATTTACTTTTAATAACATATTTTTAATTTTTCCCTTTTTAAAAAAAATATCAATTATTCTTTTTTTAAAACATATATTAGTTTATCGATTAATTTTATACTTCTTTAATAATTTACGTTATAACTTTTTTTTAATAACTTAAGTACGTAGTTATGTTTAATTTTTTCTCTGACATTCTGTTATAAGATTTGTTAAAAACAAAGTTATACTCAAAATAAAGTATTTATTTGGTATAATAAAATGGTGCGATAATAAACTAAATCGTTCTAATGGTTTAGCTTTCTAAACAAAATGCTTTATTTTCAAATCACGTTTGTTTTACATTATCATTTACTCGGTTTCGCTGCAACGCGCGACATAAAAAAAACTAGTAATAATAATTTCACAATGGATCCCATATTTGATAGCAACACACGGGTTTTTTAAAGAGATGTTTTTTTGTTATTAAGTATATAATATTACATTTACTTAAGTCGGATAATACACGAGTAATCTAATATTTAACAATATTATTAATAAAGTAAAGGATAGAGATTAGTAATCTAATATCATTTACATAAGACTATCTCCAATACATTCTTAATACCCTTGCCCTTGCAATCCCTTACAAGCCCATACCATTGGAGCAAGGGTGCCCTTTGAGGCCCTTACTAATGAAGCCCTTAATTATGGATGTGTGTTTGTATTGGTTTTGGTGATAAGGTGGGCCCAAACTATAAGAAAAAAACTTTAATTTAAATATTGTGTGTAGTTGATATAGACATGCTCAAATCGGTTTTTTTACTAACTGAAACCGGTTAACCGGTTGGGACTGCTATTGGGCCAAAAAAACAAAACCGGTTACGGTTAATAACCGACCGGTTATTAACCCCGAACATCAAGACCCGGTAATAACCGACCAGTTATGAAAAACCAGTCAGTTATGAAAAACCGGTTAACTTGTGAACCGGTTAATAAAAACCGGTTTTTTTGGTTATTTTATAAAACATGCAGAATTTTATAAAAACATGCAGAAATTTAAAAAAAAAGCTGCAGAATCATATACAAAACATGCAGAATTTTATAAAAACATGCAGAATCATTTAAAAACATGCAGAAAGTTATAAAAACATGCAGAATTATATTAAAACTGCAGAAAGTTAAAAAAAATGCTGCAGAATTATATAAAAACATGCAGAATTTTATAAAAACATGCAGAATCATTTAAAAACATGCAGAATTATATAAAAACATGCAGAATTATGTAAAAACATGCAGAATTATATTAAAACTGCAAAAAGTTAAAAAAAAATGCTACAGAATTATATAAAAACATGCATAATTTTATAAAAACCTGCAGAAACTTATACAAATCCTGCAGAAACATATTTTAACCTGCAGAATTATATTTTACCTGCAGAATTATATAAAAACATACAAAAAAGCTGCAGAATCATATACAAAACCTGCAGAATTATATAAAAACATGCAGAATCATTTAAAAACATGCAGAATCATATAAAAATCTGCAGAATTATATAAAAACATGCAGAATTATATTAAACACACAAATAAACCAAATAAAATACGTTTTTTTTATAATTATATTAGTAGATCAAGTAACATTACATTAATAAACATGAAAATATCCAATACAATTTTCTTAACTAGTCTAGAATGAAGTTGTCGTCTTGTAGTTTTGTTTCGTCATTTCTTCGTTTCTTCGTTTAGTCGCTTCGGGGGCTAGTAGAGCGTACGGATTCATCGTACATGAGTTCGTCATCGGAAAGTGGTTGCGCCCGTCCTTGAAAAACTTCAACATCATGTAATTGTTCTTCCACCGCAAGCTCGCCCTCAAGACTTGAAATATGTTGTATACGTTCCACGCCATCCAAGTAATCCTTCAAACAAATGCACATTTCCATCGCCTCCGGTGTAAGTCTTGTTCGTCGAATAGATAGTACCCTTCCACTAAGAGAAAAAACTGACTCCGAAGCTACCGTAGAAGCTTGGGAGCTTAGTAGATCACGTGCCATGGTGGCTAAAACGGGATAATGCGGTTCTTGTATTTTCCACCAAGCCAAAATATCAAAGTTGTGAAACTCGTCGGGTGACAAGGTTGCTAAAAATCGGTATATTTATACCTCCCGAGTTCACTATTTGATGCATCACCTCGAGAACGTTTACTATTTTCATTTCTTAACGAATTATAGAAATTTAACTCCGCATTTTTTCTCGACGCCTTCGAGCTCGCCGCCATTTTTTGGTGTAACGATGACACGTTACCATATCTTTGAAAGTAATGATAAAAAAGATTGTTTAAAGAAACGTCAGAACGTTTTAGTGCATTTCTTGTAAAATTTAGGTCGTCATCATTTAACTCCAAATCCGAACAAATATCCGAAATCATCATCTCAACACCCGAAATATTTATAGTCGGGTTCAAGGCGGCGGCACATGTAAAAACCGGTGGCATTTCTCGAAAATATTTTTTAAACTTTTCTCTCATTGGAACAATCATATGTTCGTAAATGTCACCTTGGAATTCAAAGTCGTTTACTTTTTGACACATCAAAAATAGTTGTTTAAGCACCAAAGAACTAGTGGGATAATAAACTCCCGATAAAATCTTTGTCGTGGTTCTAAAAACTTCAAGTAATTGTGTTAACGTTTCAATACACTTCCAACCATCGTCATCAAATGGTTCCACCAACCCGGACGTTGCAAGACTATCGTGGAAAGATTTTAAGGTTTCTTTTTGCATTATCGCGCTATCAAACATTTTCCACGTAGAGTTCCAACGGACGACCATGTCAAAATGTGCGCTATAGCATTTCTTATTTAAAGCTTTACACCATTTTCTATAATCCGCATATCTTTTTCGACTACCTTGAAAAACGTCACGTAACATATCTTTAAAAGTTTCTTTAACTTCTTTAACGGACTCAACATTTAGCCCGTCTTGCACAACCAAGTTAATGATGTGCGCAACACATCGGCTATGATAAAATTCTCCATCGCAAATCGGATTGTATTTTATTTTTAACATTTGCACCGCGGTTGTGTTGTTCGACGCATTATCAAAAGCAATAGAAACTATTTTATTTTCTAATTTATAAGTTTTGATAACATCGTCTAAGACATGAAATATATTTTCCCCTGTGTGTGGATAACCAAATATATCGAACGCGATTGTACGTTTCATCATGTTCCACGAATTGGGATCGATCCAATGCGCGGTAACACAAATGTAAGAATCCGGTAAACCAAATGGAGCCGACCATACGTCGGTTGTTAAATTAACACCGGTGTTTAATTTTTCAAAACCTAAAATCATTTCTTTTTTAGCTTTTGACCACATAATTAAACAATCGAGTCTAAGAGTTGAACGACTTACGTGAACATAACGTGGTTGAAGCGTCTCTTGAATCAACATAGTCAAGCGCGGATTGTCAAAGTGATCGAATGGCAACGATTGTTGAATAACAAATTGAGCCATCCTTAAACGAACCGCCTCCGGGTCGAAATTCCAAAAACCCATACCCCGTGATATTTGCGCTTGATCATTGGCAGGATTTTTTTTTATTGTCTTGCAATGCGACGTCAAATGTGCTCTCAAAGTAGAGTTCGATGACGCCGCAAGAAGCGCCCCGCAATTTTTGCACCTCGACTTTTCTTTTCCAATCGACATCTCGCATAAATCAAAATTCACCCATAGTGTTGGGTCTCTATTCGTGGTCAAGATCCTCTTCACAAACAACTCGCTAGATGAACCAACAACGGTCGAAGCATCGCCACTGGCACTCGAACTCGCCATTTGAAACGGTAACAATTCAGGTCTGCAGTCTGCTGTGCTGTGCTGCTGCTGTTGAAGAAGTGATGAGACCGGTTAAGCGGTTAATAAAATTCAAGAAAACCGGTTTTAAATTAACCGGTTACAAACCGGTTGTTGATATGAATAACGAAAACCGGTTACGAACCGCCGGTTATTTATTAACCTTAACCGGTTATTGTGGTACCGGTTAAAAACCGGTTTCGGTTACGGTTATTAACCGATGACGGTTAAAAAACCGGTTTATTTGAGCATGTCTAAGTTGATAGGTGATGAGGTGAAAATTTAGAAGAGTAAGGATATTTGTAGGGTTTGAGATAAAATGAAGGTTTTAAGGATTTGTAAGGATATGATGTGGCAGACGACATGACAACTAAGGATGCTTAAGGGCGTCCGTAGCATTAGAGATAGTCTAATAATGTTTATAAAACCGAAAATTATAATAAAACATGTTAAATGTAAACACCGTGTATAAAATGCAATATATAAAATCTAATACTAATTTATCGTTGTAGATTAAGATCAAATTGTTGTTTTTTCTGAAAAAAGTTAAGACATGCTCATGGTAACTATTCAAGCCGACGAAATTAGTAATAATTTCTAGAAATGCATTGCGCAGTATAATAGAGAAGTAGAAATTGGAAATACTGGTACCCTACTTCAAGTAGGTCATGATTATAGAAGATATATTTATAACTCCTTGAGTTTACATTTAATCGTTTGTTTTAGGTTACCATACTTACGTGAAATGCTTATTTTACTTAGCCTGTGTAAAACACGAGTATATAATCTAGTCGACTGAATAAATGAACTGTGATGATAAATTATCTGATATTTGATTTTTTTGTTAAGGCATTGATAAATTTGATAAATTTAGTTTAACTAACTTGTACGAATAAAATTTTGTTGGAGTATTTGATGAATGTGTTTGAACTATGAATACTTTTTTTAGAAAAAAATGACAATATTTTTCCTAAATATTGTAAATCATATTCCTTTAACAAATTACCTTTTAAGTGAATGTAAATTCAGAATTTATTGGAATGAACTAATTCAGAATTTATTGGAATGAATTTTCAAGTTAGGCCACCTGGTATAATCTAACATTCATAGGTGTTAATCCTAGTTAGCATCCGTTAACACCTGTTAAACCGTTCCTGAAGGGTGTTAAGAGGCATTAAAAACTTCACATGTTAAGAAGTTAACTAGGAAAGGGAGGGAGGAAGGGAATCAAGCATTGCAAATTTTGCACACACACACACAACAACAACATGCTATATATGCATGTATATATATATATATATGTATTTTAATTAATTTTAAGGGGCGTTAATGGGCTTAAACCATTTCCATAGGTGTGCAGTGAAGTGAAAGAGGGTCAAGTAGATGATGTGATGCCTACGTGTAGTTAAGGGGCGTGAAAGTATACCCCATAGCCATAGTGAATGTTTTATTGATATCCGAAAAATGGGACATATATATAGTTTAACGGTTCTACATTAAACATAAAAAACGTTCATCATGAGGTCCTTTCCAGTATAAATTACTAGTTTAACTAAAATAACTGAAACCGACAATTAAGAATTTAAATACTTCAGGAGTCTTTTTATAAAAATCCAGAAAGTATATTTTTTCAACTTATGATGTTTTTATATTAAAAATAAGAGTTAAATGCCATTTTAGTCCCTGTAGTTTGGGTCATTTTGCCAGTTTAGTCCAAATGTTTGAAACGTTGCAATTTTATTCTAAATAGTTTTAAAAGTTGTCATTTTAGTCCACTAGGTTAACTCAATCCCTTTATTTTGTTAACTAGAAGAGCATTTCCGCCATTTTAAATGTAACTCTGTTAACTAGAAGGACAATTCGACCATATAAAATGATCGAATTACCCTTCTAGCTAACATAAAAAATGGATGAAGTTAAACCAGTGGACTAAAATGACAACGCTTGAAACTATTTGGACTATAATGACAACGTTTCTAACATTTGGACTAAACTGGCAAAATGATTCAAATCACAGGGACTAAAATCACATTTAACTCTAAAAATAATATACAAACAAGAAGGTCAGGCCTGCATTATACTGGGCCTACTAGACAATCACCCCATATGCTAAAAATAAAATAGTCCCGGCCGGAACCTAGGCCCACATTTTTAAATCAGAAAATGCAGCAGCCATGTCGGTTATTAATTACTATAATTTTAATTATATCATAAATTAAAGAAAAAAAAATACCAATAATGCAATACAATTCAAAACTCCAAACAAATATCTAAGATTAAAAAAAGTTAGAAATTTAATTTTTTTTCAAGTGTGGAAAATCTAAAGTTTGAACACGATACAACCATGTTGACTTCTCTCTCCCCTCATATTTTTTTTCAAAATGGTTCCGAGTGATATTGATCAATAGACACTAAACCATTTTCAATATGTGCATCTATTGTTAGATATATGTAGAGGGTCATTTTATTTAATTTTAAGAAGTTGGTTGCGAGAACTATAAGAAACATATAAATACGTATATTTGTTTTTTTGACATATAAATACGTGTACTTGTTGTGAGAATTGTAAAACCATCTATCTTTCTCTCTCCCTCTATATTTGTTCAAGACAATATGTCAATATAGAAATAAATATGCAAATTTCACAATTCTATTATTCTATACATACTAAATACTAGTTATATTGAATGTGATAGTGTATATGAGAATTTTAAATAAAATATAGTAAAAAACAATTCTTAGTTTAAGGCAATGAAGAAGATTATGTAGGTGTAACATAATATGAAATTTACTATTTTTAAAATTATTCGGTAGCATCTCAATACATTAACTCTAACATCAATAACTATTAAAATTGTACAACATTTTTTAATTACCATTGTAAGGAGTTACCTGATTTTAAATACAGGTATGACTTAGTAAGGGATATTCTATTTGATGTTCTAAAGCGGTTAAGGATTTCGGCAAAAAAAGGAGGCTTCGGTGAACTTTCTGACAGATCCGCTTGATGGGAGGTCTACTCTTCGGCCAACTGATATTGTTGTGTTTGGGTGAGCCAGGGGAAAACACGCTTGTGTGGACCTTACAGGAGTGTCCCCTATTGTTAGACTCATGGATAATGAGTTTGTTGCTGGCCAGACGGCGTTTAAGGCGTAATTAGGCAAGGTTGCCAAACACGAGAAGGCTTGTTTAGAGAATCAACATGTGTTTATTTCATTTGTTTTTGATAAATTTGGTTCCCTAGTCTAAGAGGCCGTGGAATTCCTAAACAGGGTCCAGCGGGTTGTGAATAGTAATCTCTCAACCCTTAAGGGTCGTTTCGTCTTTATTAGAATCGGTTTTGCAATTCAAAATGTTTTCGATAAACTAATTTTAAACCAATGTGTTATTTGATGAAATTGACCCTGTAGGTAACAAATAAAAAATGCTGGCCTGGACTTGATGAAACTAACACCTTGCATCTATACTCGCACAAAGAGAGTGTTTTCAAGAAGCTCCGATATAAAAAAAAAAAAAAAAAAAGAAAAAAGAAAAAAGAAAAAGTCTGTGGACCTAGACAAGTTTCGAGAGCACAAGGCATTCCATTCGTGGCCCAACAAATAGCACAATTGTTGCTACCAATAATCTGCACAACTAGCTATTCCACATTTTATTGGGTGGTAGAAGCTCTTGCCTTTTGAGAAGAATATCAAGATTTAGTTCCTGACACGAACTAAATAAGGTATAACTTGCTATATTTAGAAGTAGGGTTATTTTAACATTCGATGTTATAAAAAAATATAACATGCGCAACTAAGTTATTAATTTAAACTGGGTATAGATGGTGAGACATCTGCAGTTAAAGTGATCTCTCGTTTTTTTTTCTTTCTAATCAAGGGAATTGTAAAACATTGAACAACTAATAGAAAGTCCGTAGGTACATTTTCCCATAGCGTGAGAGTCTAGGCAACAAATCGTATTCGCAGCATAAACGAGTAGTCTCTATTGAGAGACACATGAGAGAGGCGATGGAAAATGCGGCATGAAATAGAGATTAAGGTAGTGTTTGGTACGCAAGAATGAGATGCGAAATAGAATGGACTAGTACGAGAGAATGAAAAAACATGTGTTTGGTTGGTCAAGGTAATGGAATAACCCATTACATTAGGCACTCAATTCCCTCAAATTCATTCCATCCACCACCCTATTTTTTCCATTCCATTCCCTCTCAACCTTCTTCATCAACTGTAACACCCCGTGTTACGAAAGTCAAAGTCAAGATTAAAGTCAAAGGAAGAAAATATTGCTAATTGCGAATCTGTCACTCCTTGCTTAATTACTGATTTGACTTCTTTGACTTGTAATCGAGTCTTATATTTAATCGCTTTAGTTGTATTATGTGGAATATCTATTAATAGTCGATGTTTAATCGAGGTTTATCGCATGTTTTATCGCTTTATCGCTAATCGCATCGCAATCGCGCTTGCACTTTGACTGGTAAATTCTGAATATTGTTTTACGTGTGTGTGTTACTTATGTGTTACTTGTGCATGTTTACTTACTGTTTGTGGTGATTAATCGAAACGCAATCGCACCTCTATCACAACGCAACTTAATCGCAAACGCTAAACGCAATTTACTTAGGATGATTGTATGTTAAATATAGGGCTTGTGTGTGGCTATTATTAATCTATCGCATCGCTTAATCGAAACTCGCTGAAACGCATCGCAACGCTCAAAACGCAAAACGAAACGCCGAAACGCAACTCGTCGGAGCCACTCGATCGAATGGCCATCCAATCGGATTGCCATCCGATCGAAGTGCTATCCGATCGAGATGCTATCCGACACCTGCACCCTCACTTTCCCTTTTTGGCAACCTATAAATACCCCCTGTTCATAAGATCTCCATGATGACATCACCCTAGAACACCTCAAATCTGTTGATTTCATGGTTAAAAGTTAAGATTCAAAGGTGAAAATGATGAAGAAGTGTGTGTAGATCATAGAAGTACAAGATTTGAGTTGGAAACTTACAAGAATCGCGAGGAATCGAGAGAAAAGAGGCCTTGAGCGTGCTGGTCGAGTAGGCCTCTTTTCTCTCGATTCCTCGCGATTCTTGTAAGTTTCCAACTCAAATCTTGTACTTCTATGATCTACACACACTTCTTCATCATTTTCACCTTTGAATCTTAACTTTTAACCATGAAATCAACAGATTTGAGGTGTTCTAGGGTGATGTCATCATGGAGATCTTATGAACTTCAAGTCTTGACCTCATTCCACCAAGAATAACTCAGATCTGAAGGATTTCCACAGGATTAAACATGATTTTCGCATAGATCTAAACATTTCCATGGTTAAAGGATTGAAAGATGGTTTTCTAACTTTCTTTCAACTCTTTTACACTCAATGCACTCAAAAACCGATAGAATCAGAGCTCATTCAGGCCTTCCACTCCTCTCTAGTGATGTGTCGGTTTGAGATCTGGATCCTATCAACGAGACAATCGATTTTGGGATAAACATGAACAAACATCAAGGAACAGTCAACTGGTCGGATTAGGGTGATCCATGTTCGATCGAACGACTTGGGACTTGACGAAGTTCAGTTGTTTAGTACGTTGTCATACCATCTCGAGCAAACTGCAAAACTTTCAAAAATAATCAAGTTCAAGACGATCAGGTTCGTTGGGACGGATTGCCGCCCGATCAGATAGCCATCCGATCGGATTGCCATCTGACCGAACTGCAATCCAATCGGATTGCACTTGGTGCCACACTTAAACATCTTTCTTCAAACTTGCAAAGCTCTGAACGTCGAACGAATTGTCGTCCGATCGGATAGCCATCCGATCGTTTAACATTTGGAACTTCGACACTTAACCATTTTCACAATTTTCAAAGATCATCAGTAACTAACGGATTGCCATCCGATCGGATTGCTATCCGATCGAGTGGCAATCCTGCTGTGAACTTGTTCTCACTAAGTGTCCTGCCAATCGGATCGCTATCCGATCGAACGACCATTCGATCGACGACCAGAAAGGTAGAGATACTTCTCTGTTTTCAAAATGCTACAACAAAAATTTTAAAGCCATCATATACAAACACATCCTTACCAAACGAATGTCAATCCAATCGAATGGCCATCCGATTGGATGACCATCCGAACGGATTGACATCCGATCGAATGGCCAACCAATCGGATAGCCATCCGATCGGATTACCATCCGACACTTAGTCACTCTTCACCATTTTACGCGTCGTTCATCGCTTATGCTATCGTTAAATGTTCAGGCTAATCTCTCAGTGCTCCCTTCAATCAAAGGCAATGTTTATTAACTTAAACGCTATCTGTGAGTATACTCGAACCCTTTTTGCTTTAAGCACTTTTGGGTGTTACATACGTTACTTATTCAAATCACAATTGACACACAACGCAAACACTATTTATACGCTGACCGTTATTGCATGCTACGTGTTATCCGATGAATGCTTGTATGTTATGTTTACACAGTGATTGTTTCCTGACACCTTAGCAACGATGGTACTATATTTTGGACTCAGCACCTGTCGTGGACAGGGGTTGTTAAGGACTTTACTTCACGTGTCCTAGTGGGGATATTTGTTACGCATTCTACAACTCGCAGTCACGTCTGTGCATATTTCTCTGTCGATAACCTACTTGCCTTCACTTTGTACATGTTACATGCTGGTTATGCGTAAACAATTTCGAACACTATTATTACTATTAAACTTGTATGCTTACCTTTATACTATGCGTATTGATAGGATCGGAGGCTCTAATGATTGTATTAGTTTGTATAAATTGAACAAATCATCAGAAATGAACAAGGTTTAAGTGCAACGGAAATGAATAACAAACTCTGTAAACACAATCAAAGGAGAATATAGTTTGATAAACATTTGCTTTTCATTAAGTTGAAAGATTACAAATCAAAGCAAAAGATTATAATGCAAGCTTACAAACTAAGCTCCCCCTCAGCCTGATACTTCATGGTTGGTTGCACAAGATGAAAGGATTGAATTGAGGAGAAGAACTCACTCAAGACGATCAAATGTAACAGTACAGAGTACTGTTCCATTTATAGACAATCCAAACCACTGAGGCATCTCAGCTGACGTCACCATGAAAGCGACGTCTAACAGCCTAACAACCTGTATCTACTGTTCTTATACAAACACTGCTAACCTTAACTACTGACTATACATAAAACAGATGACATACTAAACTACTGCTCTCTCTTTACATCAGTGCTTTCCTCAAGGTTGATCAGTCCTTGATTTGGCAGTGCTTTGTCATCAGTAGATTGTACTAGCAGTGCTTAGTTCTCAGCAGTCTTCTGGGCTTCATCAGTAGTTAGAAGAGCAGCAGCAGTTGTATATGGGCAGTGGATATAAGACCATCAGATGTTATAATCATTTTCAAGGGAGAAGACTTAGTGTAAACAGCTGCTTATTTCGAATCCACTGAGTGAACCAGTTTTGGCTTTCATTATCTGTTCCTCTGGTAGGGTTTGATCCCAACAATCTCCCCCTGGAACAGATAATGCCAAAACACTTCATTATTTAGGATCTTTATTCCTTATCAGCAGTTCTCTTGCTTGTCTTTTAAATTCTTCTTCAAATTCTTTGGAACTTGTGTCATCCTCATCCCTGCACAATGAAAGTTCAAGGAGATCCTGCAAATCTTCAACACTAAGACTTCTGAAATTGATTGTGGAGTGATTTGAATCGCTTTACCCTGTATCGAGGAGTTTATGGCTATGACTTTATCATCTTGTTTTTCAAGAGTAGCCTTTTTTCCAGAACTCTCTCTGGGTTTGTTGGAAAATGGGAGCATCGGCAGTTAACAAAGTTTTGTACTTTGATTCAGATAGGGTGTTGATGATGGAATCGAAAGTGTGGTTGTTTGTGGGTTTTGTGAGTAGACCCAAATAGTTGTGAGGGGATTTGTATGGTATGTCAATGGATTCAGCGGCCGTTTGATCGACCTCTTTGGAAGATGATGGTGATTTTGGTTTTGATTTTGATTTCGTCATTTTGAAAAGGAAGAAGAAGAACAGAGAATGATTTGGGATGGAGGGTTGAAAACTGCTTTGAGAAGAGAATTTTAGAATTCAATTCGACAGTGTAAAACCCTGTTTGGGGGTTTTGATCAGGGTTTTATTAAGGGTAAAATGAGTGCTGATGAGGCAGCGGTTACAAAGATCTGAGGGCTAAAAACTGACCACGTTACAACCTTTGGTGAAGTGGATGAAGAGTGGAGGACAGTTGTTTTGAGAACCACTGATGTACCAAGCCTCAGTAGTTACAACGGTAATAATGTGATAACAGTGGATGATTTTTACTATCAGTAGATAGCATATCAGTGGATAAGACACTGATTTTGAACATCAGTGCTTCCCAATAAAATGCAGGATCAGTGGCTGACTTTCAGCAGTGGACAGAATTTAGGAAACAGATGTTGAAGCAAAACAGTGGTTAGGGGTAAGGTAATGGTAATGATTTGAAAAACTAGTATGTCAGCAACTGTTCTGAGAATTTTCATTCAAGGTTTTTCCACATATCATTTACACATTTTTAATCTTTTACAACTCCTTGACAGTGCTTTAGTACCCCAGATGATGTAAACTCTTTACTAAGGCTACTCATTCTTGCTATAATATTCAAATTAAAACAAGAGTACCCCTGTATTTCAAGGTCTTTTGACAATCAATCTTTGATCAGTTTTAAGACAAACTTGAGTTAGATATAACCTTGACACTTGTACCAAATTCCTTATAATCTGTTTTGAGGATAATATAACCAACAAAAATAAAGGTTATACATCCTGACAGGAGATTGAAACTTTTACTATCAAAAACCAGTAAAGATTCAAAATATATTATTCTAAAAAAAATGAAGAATAATATATCCTGCATTATTTGAGAGAATCCTTTTTCAGAAAAATAACTAAAGGATTTTCTAAAAACAACATCAAAAAGAACCTGGTATAATTTTCCACTGAAACTCCTAATCATATCCAACCCAAGCTTATGAAAATGATCAGTGGTTTGACAACAGTGGTATGAAATTTGAAAAACATTTTGACCACTGTTTGGTACCATTCTCTTGTTGATTGATTTTCAACAGAAAAATGAGGACACAAGATCACATGAGTTTTCGAAAACCCTGGTGTAGATTTTGTTACCATGTGATAATTCTGAAAATTTGTCTAGTCCTTTTGAAAATTTATTCTCTACGAATACTATTGTTACCTGAACCTTTTCTTGAATCAATGAATGTACATAGTTGCTTAATGACCATTGTTACCCCAATTTTTTGACTCTAAAGCGTTTTATATTTATACTCTTTTCTTTTGACTTCAAAACTTTTGAGATAAACACACTTTTTAGAGCGTTCATGATTATCTTCTTCCCTTTTACCCTTCCCATTCATAAGTACTGAAATACTCACTGGGAGGCATTATTGAAGGAATACTCATTCCAAAATCATTTTGCAGTAATGTTTTGAGAGATTTGGTCATTTATACACATGCTCATGCCAAATTTCACATCACCTATGATCTGGACATTTTGACCTCTGATTTTCTTAATGTAATTTTAACAAGGTTGGTTTGTTCCTTTTGAGGATCTCAACCTGTTTTTCATCACATAAGATCAAGTGACTAAAGTTTTAATTTCCCTCTCTTTCGTTAGCAAAAACACAAATGTTTTTATGAACATGGGTTTTTGTTAATCCGAGGTTCATTACTTTAGCATCTAATATAATGAAAACGTCACAAATTTCATAACAACAGTTGAAATCACTTTTGAAAGGAAGAAATAATACCATAGTTTAACAGACAGGTTTTCAGATCTGAAAGCTATGTGTGACTTGTGTATGACATCACTTGTTGTGTGAAATTTGTGTGTCTTATGACATCTTGGTTGTTTTACATAGCTTTTGAATAGCAGTTTTGAGCTAATTACTCGTTACTCTGTTTTTCAACTGAATACAACCATGTAACACCTCGAAATTTCATGTCCTATAATGCATTGACACGTGTCATAAGCTTGAACGTGTGAATGAATACTCTAGAAGGACTAAAGTTGAAAAATAAAGAAACTATGTGAATATAAGGGTTCAAAATGTCAACAACGGATAAATATACTTTACAATAACCCTACATGATGTTTATAACCTTAAACGAATAAATCATGGATCATGCGAAGCTAATTGTGAAAGAAGGTGAGAGATTACAAACTACAGGGGTTAAATATGTCAACATGTTTAAAGTATACCTCTGAGTGACCATTTAGCAAACCCGAAGCTTTGTAATGATAAAATATACTCACGAGAATAAGTGATAAAAATTTCACCAAGTTTCGTTATCGTATGAGAAAGTTATGATCAAATTCATATACGAGGGGTTAAAAGCGTCAACGTAGGAAATTATGGCTTTTCGGGTGATTACAAAGTTAACCAAGGACTTAACAAAGTTTGTATAAGTCTTGGAACCCTCAAAAGTAAATTTAAAAGGCTTATAATGCAAGAAATAAGGTGAAAACCACGTTTGGAAGGTCCAGGGGCCAAACTGTAAACATTTGAAAGTTGTGTTGTGCTGGCATGTTCCTTGCGCACCTCAACACCAATAACGTTACGGTGCGCAAGCAGGTCCCAGATGCAAAATTCTTGACAGCTGCCTGTTATTTCTGGTTACACCGACTTAAAAGCTGGTTTTTCGATTCAAGGGGCTCTTGCAACTGGTTTTGGCATTATAGGGACACTTGGGATGATCTTGCAACACTTGTAGACCTTGTTGGCATGATCAAATTGAATTTAGAAACCTATATAAAGGCCATGAAGTTGTGTTCTTCAAATTGCTCATTCACTTGGAAATCCACAACTCAACTCCTGGAGGTTGCTGGAGCTCATGGACATTTCCTAGTGATCTCTAATCATAATTAGGACCCTTGTAAGTGTCCTTAATCCTTTCTAGTTCAGTTTAACTTAGTTGTTTAGCGTAAAGTCAAACCATCGTAATTAAGATTTGACTTCGTCATTAATCTTAATCCCTTCAGTCAAAATTCAAATTGAAAGTACCTATGAGTTGGTAATCATGTGGGCATTAAACCTTTAAAAGGTCACCCTCTGATTCGCACTATATCTAGGTCAATTGTCGAGTCAAACTTGATATTAAAAAGTCAACAGGAAGCTTAATTCTAAATTAATGCATAATTAGCAATGTAAAGACTATGCAACCTGTTTTATCATTAATATAATTTGGTAATTAATATAAGAACATGTCTAAACATGTTCAACTCGACAATTTTCAGTTTAGGCCCGGTTCGGAACCGAAAGTCGCATAGTTTGACTTATACTTTGACTTTCAGTTCTGGCCCATTTAAGCATAGTTTAGAAATGCCTTAGAGTTTTTTTAGGACCAAGTTACCTATAAGTATAACCCTCTGTGATTATACAACTTGGTTCATTAGTTATTCGATTCATATGCATGATTCCGTTAAATGCAATGTTGACTATTATGCCCTTTTGACCTTAAAACGTGATTTTTGAAAAAGTAAAAGAGTAGAAACCTTAGTTACTGATTTATAAACTTGCACCTAAAATTTGACATCAGTTTGAGGTCTAGATTAAGAGTTATGCTCGTTAGCGTAATTTGAAAGCTTTTAGTAATTAAATGGCGTAATTAGCATATAGCCTATCTAAACCCACTTTTGATACCAAAACTTTTTACCTACTGATGTAAAATAATATTTAGGGATTTTTAGAGATTTTTATTTATTTTTAGGCTGATCATAACTTAGAGTTCTAAGTATGATTTGGTTAATGCCAGTTTTGCCCTTTTAAGCCATAAAATGAGTTTTACAAATCCTTTAGATCCCAAACCTTTTTCTACTAATTTAATTTGATAAATAAAGTATTTTGAGCCTTCTGGAATTATAAAAATATCAGCTTCCCTTTGAAAACCCGGAAATGGCTCCAAATCGCCTTTTTAGGCATTTTTAACGCATAGTATGTATTAACATTATGTTGAGCACATAAGTTTTGATACCTACTGATATTTTAAGTAAATTATTATATTTTTACAGTAAGCTAAAGTTTTAAACTCAGGTTTTAGTTTTGACTTTTTAAGCCTATGTGAAATTACCAAAATACCCCTAAGAGGCATAGTTTGGTTATAAAGGATAGATTTCACATATATATGATACCCTAGTGATAATTCCTAGTAAATTAAGTATTTTTACTGATTACTTCAGACCCGAAACTCAGGTTTATATTTAAACTCTTTTATAACCTTTTAAATGACCAAAATACCCATACGGGGCGTAATTTGTGTCTAAATCTGTTTTGGGCATAATAGAAGATATCTGTCTGATATCACAACATAATTAAGGCATATTAACTTAGGAAACTTGCATATGACTCATTTGATTACTCGTTACGCACTTGTCGCGTTTGGATCGACTTATGTAACTAGTTTGCATGTATTAGCCGAAACGGGTCAAATCATATCGTTTATGTCTCAAAATCCAGAATGTGTTTAGTTTACCCTTATTATACAAGTATACAAGCTTGTCGGGTCTAAACCACATTCTAATCCGGTTCTCGCTTAACCATGCGTTTTGAACCGTATCTTCCTTTAAAACTAACCGGTCTAAGCGTAGGCTTAAATAAAGACCCGTTAGAAATCTAATAGGTTATTAAAAACCTTCGTTCCAGATTTAGGATCCCAATAAAAGCTATCTGTACTTGCTGATTTGATACGGCTGGGATTGAATTTATATTTAGCTCAGGTAAATACTTTTAACTTATTTTCCCTTATACGGGCTTGGGGTACGGTATATAAAATACCGCTTGGTCCGGCATTGAATCTTTAATCGAATAGAGGTTAAATCATTGAGATGCTACGTTTTGAAATGTTTTGTTTGCTTAAAGCCTTTGGGGGGTTAATGACCATGTCCCGGATATCCTTGGCATTATCTTACGAGATGGCCACGACCTAAGCACGGGGTGTAGGCGTATACCCGTTAGTGCCTAACCAAATAATGTGGTGTGTCTATTAATCTTTAACCCGGTCTACGGATCGGGATACTGAACGCATACGTAACATGTAATTCATTTACAAGTATTATATTCATATAATTATCCCAAGTCATAAAATGTTTTGTGCCACGTGCATTCAAATCAATTTTCAACCCTTTTTAAAATGAGTCAGTTAAATTGTATTTACCAGTGTAAACTGACGTACTTTCCCAAAAAGGTTAAGTGCAGGTACTACTCGTAATAGGCTGGCCTCTCCTTAGCATCAATAAGAGTCTCGCAAGCTTGGATGCATTTAAATCTGATGAACTATGTTTCCTTTATTTATGATCCGCCTGTGGATCTTTTACATTCCGCTTGTAATACTTGGATATTACTTTATATCGGTTTGTAATGTATTTATCTCTTGCTTCCGCTGTGCATTTAAAGATTGTGTTGTTTGACTATGATGATATCAACTACGTCACGATACTCCCCACCGGGCCCACCGGTGACACGTGGAAATTCGGGGTGTGACAGGTTGGTATCAGAGCCAACATTGAGTGAATTAAACACTAGCTTTTTGTGTTTAATCTCAATGACACGTTAGCACATTCCTTGACCTTCTGAGTCTAGACTTAACATAGGAATATTCTCAATCCTCATCTGGAAATTTTTTGCTTCCGATTTTTATATACTGGATACGTCGCCAAGCGAAGAAACCGTAATAGGAATTCTCCACACCCGGAGCCTTGAATTGCTGACCTTCGTACAGCGGCTAGGATGAAACGTGCAACCAAGGAGAAAGCATTCAGAAATAAAATGAAGAAGAAACTCCTTTTGCTGAAGATCGTTTCCTTAAAAAGTCTTTATAACGATATTTATCTTTTAGTCCCTTCGAGGACAACATTATTCCTTTCAAGTCCCGTTTAGGGCAACCATATACTTGTTTAAATTTTAATGGAATGATTATATTTAATATAACATTCCTTTTATAAGATCTACCATTATAATAAAATGGCAAAATCTAAAAAGGACAAGACCTAGTCTCGTGTCATTATTAAGACCCGGCCAAGATGGCAGTTCCTCAATTTAGATTCAGATCCTTATTAACATTCCTTTTGTAAGATCTACCATTATAATAGAATGGCAAAATCTAAAAAGGACAAGACCTAACCTCGTGTCATTATTAAGACCCGGCGAAGATGGCAGTTCCTCAATTTAGGTTCAGATCCTTATTAACATCCCGAGTTAGGACTGTTCTGCGTTAATTATTAAAAAGGGATCTTAAAGGTAAACCTAGCCTATATGACAAGGCCAAGATGGTAGGACCTATTCAAGAGATTCACATCCTTGTTAACATCTGTAACATATTAACTTTTTGGCAGACGTGGTTCGATAAAATCACATAAATCATCCTTATACTGGATTCTCCCTAAATCCTTTCTTATTTTGTGATTTAAACATCCATTAGGGATATAATGCCTACGGGCTATAATTAACGTCCTCTGAGACTAAAGGCAGTCGTAGCCTACAACTCCCTGTCAAGAAAAGGCATGAACACGTTCAAGTCTAAATACCTTGATTCTACAAAATCATGGTTTATAATTTAAAGTTGCCCTTGTGACTTGACTTGTTGTGCTATAGTTATATTTTAAATCCAGGATAGTTATAATAAAAATCCTGAATAAAAATAAATATCATTCCTTTCCTGCCAGTATAAATATTAAAAGAAAATCTTAAAGAGTTTGACCTAGCTTGAATGTCATTAAAGACCTAGCTAAGATGGTAAAACCTGGTTAAAAAGAGATTCAGATCCTTGTTAACATCTGAAAATGTGTTAACACTCCCGACAACAGTGATGCGATAAAATCACACTTGTCATCCTTATATTAGGAATTTTCCAAATCCCTTATTTAGCGTAAATGATCAATAGGAATCATGGCTAGTGAACGTCGAACATGATGTATGCATCAAAACATCCATTTGGGATGTATACCTACGGGCAAAGGTGTATACATGAAAAGATAGTTTTATTTCATAAATTCTTGACAAGACAATGAACTATGAAATTTTCCGATCCAAAGGAAACATCGATTATGTTTTAGATTTTTCCCTAAGTGACTAGGCCCTGTGCCATCAAGAGTCCTTGGGAACAAAATCTTGTGCTATATAAAATGTCGGTACGACATTGACAGTCGTGATTTATGTCCCATGTCTAATAAATATGAAGGATTATATTCCGTTTACACGCCAAGGGTGGTTTATTTAAAAACCAAGGCAAAAACATAATCAAATAAATTTAATACTATCTATTCGCCTATATGGCTTATTAGTACCATGGCTATTAAATCAACAAATTCGACAATTCACCATATAATTAAACCAATTATTACTACTTGGTTTGTAGCCTTCAAAGCTTCACCATGGCTGATTCCTCTGAAGCTCAAAATCTTCCAGTTGATCAGAATGATAATGCAAGACTGAATATCACGGGCACCGAGTTACAGGCTATGTTGGATACAGCCGTAAACAATGCCGTGGACCGTGTATTGAAGGATCATAAGCGAAAATGCAGTAATACCCCAAATAAGGGTTACAAAAAGGGTAAGACCGGTCCAAGCTATGACCAGTCCAAGCTAAGGGAAGCAAAACCCGAATGTGGAACCTGCGGGAAGAAGCACTTTGGAAAATGTTTCTATGATCAGACCGGGGGATGTGTCATCTGTAAGGAGACGGATCACAAGACCCATGAATGCAAGGACCTGAAGAACAACCAACGGTCAGGTGAAAAGGCCAAATGCAAAACCTGTAGGAAATACCACCTCGGGAAATGCAGATATGAATCTCAGCCTCTACCCTGTGGAATCTGCAAGTCCAAGGAGCATAAGACCTTGGATTGTAAGAGATTGGGGGACGCAACCTGCTATGGTTGCAATGAAAAAGGGCACATTAAGACCAACTGCCCTAAATACGCTAAAAAGCTTGAAGAAGTTAAGAAGATCAAAGCTGGAAGCTCTCAAATGGATGCTCAAGAGACTGTTCAGGATGACAATGTCACAACAGGTACTTTCTTTATCATTAACGCTCATGCTAGATTATTATTTGATTCAGGTTCGGATAAGTCTTTCGTAGACAATAGATTTTTGTAAATCATTAAATCTGCCTGGTTAAACTCTAAGCGTTAAGTATAAAGTAGAATTGGTTGATAGTACCTCAGAGACTGCTTCAGCAATATTAGATGGATGTTTTATATCCATTAGGAATCATTCTTTTCCGCTGTCCTTGTTTCCATTAAAATAAGAAGGACTCGATATAGTGATAGGAATGAATTGGTAGTCTTAAAAATCAAGCCCATATTGTGCATGATAAGAAGCAAGTAGTTATCAAGACTCCTTATGGTGAGCCTTTGACAATTTAAGGAGACACCGGGTATGGATTGCCTAAGAACCTGTTGAATTTGGTATTTAACACCAAAGCTTTGAGTATGGAAAACTCAGAAGAGACAACAACGGTCGCGATGCTAGAAATGCGACAAAAGTTAATGGTGCATCACATACGGATCTCAATATTTATGGAGTTAATCTCCAAAACTGTAATTAACGCAACTGTCAGGAAGGCTTTGAGAAAAGTCATGAAAAGCTTCAAGAAGCCAGATGCTGCTCGCTTTAAAACACATGTCGCTGCTCATGAGAAGAGCTGTGTTCTTACTTCAAATGCGAAGAATAAACTCAACAAAGGCATATATGGCAAGGAGCCCATTCCTTTTAGGATGTACTTAAAAGTACTTCGTCTCTTGGAAGTCAAGAGACTTCAATAGTAAAAAGGGGCCATCGATTGTAGGAAATTGTTGGATGAAGTAGAAACCATTAGGTGTATCAGCAGTTATGCTGGAACGGACACGGTGAGGTATGCGTCACAGTCATTCGATGACAATACCCTTGACTGGTGAGGACATTAATGAAGTCCACAAGAAAGATCCTATTATATACATCATGGGATGGCCCAAGTTTTAAGGATCTTATTAGAAAAACCTAGTATCCGTTTCACGAAATGGAAAAAGATGAGATAAGAATTTTCTGACTCTCGCCATAAAGGTTCTAGGCTGTTGACAGTATGTTACAAATCTTAATGCATTGGCTGAGATAGTGCCCTAATCAGTCTACCTAAAAATCTAAGCTTAAAGCAAATAATTATTAGTAGTTAGCTTCGGCAATAAAAGGGCACATTAAGGTTTCAAAGCCTGCTTGTTATAAATCCATTATGGATCTACCCCAGCTACTCACGTTTTATAGATTAAGAAATAACCAGTCAAAGCTGAGACTGCCCTAAATTGTCATAGAATTTGCAGCTAAGTTTGAAAGGATTAAGAATGGAGGCGCTTAACCCTCCTGATGTATGATTAGAGGCAATTCACGTTAATAATGACAAACAGATCAATCCCATATTGTGACTTGACTGCTAAGAGTTACTTTCGGTTTCAGGTACTGCTAAGCCTCTCATAAGACCATAAGTTTAGCAAACTTTTAAAAAATTTCCCGTAAGAACCCCAGATATTAAGTGTAAGGTAAAACTTACAAGCGAAATCATAAGAACCATTTCTTTTGTTCCTATCAGAAACCTCCAGACGTAGAGTTTTCGAAATGCCCTCTCTCTAAGAGGAAGTACGTCAGCATATATAGTTGATATCTCTTTAATCTCTATCGATTCCGAATACCCAATGGTATGATAAAAGCGCCATATGAGGATTGGTGTATCTTAATAAGTTCCATAGATTACTTCCATGCCTGATCAGTATGGAGGTTTAATGCATGGAACCGCAAGGATATTCTAATAGTCATATGGTACTAAAGTCAACTATGGTATTCAAAGAAGATATCCAGAATGGAATCGTCCAAGTAAATGTTCCCGATTAAGGAATTCATGGACTTGTAACATAAATATGTCACTTATTTGACACAAGCAATGATGGGGGAACTGGAGCCTGAGATATGGAAATCTCTGTAACCTCCTTGTACCTTAATTATCTAAGATTACCTTGTTTACCTCCTGAGAGGTAAGTAGAGTTAAGATTAACATCCCGCTGTGGGCTGGAGTATTGTGAAAACTCCATGTTGATTATGGAATAATCGAAACCCTGATTAAGTAGGTTTTAAGATGTAGGCTCATATAGCCTGACTCCATATTCTGAGGGTTTGATGTTGTTAAACAAGAATGACGGTTCATTTTGCTTATGCATTAATTACCGCAACCCTAATTAGGCAACGATTAAGAATCGCCATCAGCTGCCCAGGATCATCAATTTGTTCGACTAACTGTAAGGATTAGCTATTAGTTAAGCAGTGGTTGGAATAACCATGTCATCTTAAGATAAGCTTTTCTATAATAGTTGATATATATAAGCATCAAGGCTGCTCCTTTGGAGACCTTGTATAGATGGAATGTTAAACATCTATTGTTAGATAGAGAATTGGTGAGTCCAATTATCAGGATCTGAAAGTTTCCTAGGAAACAACAAATAAGATCATACAAATCCATAATCGATTGTAAGTTGCCAGTATACGGCAGAAAATCAAGGATTTATGAAAGTAGCAACCCTCCTAAGTTCTTGTTAAAGAATAAGGTTCAACAAAAGATATCACCCTGGAAGGGTGTGCCAATTTGTTAATTATCAGACTAGTTAAGCTCTGAATATATAAAATCATTCGAAGGAATCGAATGTATCAAGATCAGATAGCTTAAAGCAGAAACCTATTTAAAAAGATGGACGGAGCTCGCAATACATTTCACACTAATGATTTAAGGATGTGTATCACCAATAAGTCGAGAAGCATTATCACATAATGATATGCAGATTTATGATATAATGAGCAACCTATATCGATTGAGGATCGACAGGTGAAGAAGCTCCAAAAGGATACATGTACCCATTATAAAGGTCAATTTGGGAGCTTGGAAAAGCTCCAGATATGCTATTGAGGTTAAGTCCATTATGCGACAAAAAGTACTTCCAGCAATTTATCAAATCTCGAGGTCGAGATTTCTTTTAAGGGGGTGAGGATGTAGCACCTCGAAATTTCGTGTCCTATAATGCATTGACACGTGTGATAAGCTTGAACGTGTGAATGAATACTCTAGAAGGACTAAAGTTGACAAATAAAGAAACTATGTGAATATAAGGGTTCAAAATGTCAACAACGGATAAATGTATTTTAAAATAACCCTACAAGATGTTTATAACCTTAAACGAATAAATCATGGATCATGCGAAGCTAATTGTGAATGAAGGCGAGAGATTACAAACTACAGGGGTTAAATATGTCAACATGTTTAAAGTATACCTCTGAGTGACCGTTTAGCAAACCCGAAGCTTTGTAATGATAAAATATACTCACGAGAATAAGTGATAAAAATTTCACCAAGTTTCGTTATCGTATGAGAAAGTTATGATCAAATTCATATACGAGGGGTTAAAAGCGTCAACGTAGGAAATTATGGCTTTTCGGGTGATTACAAAGTTAACCAAGGACTTAACAAAGTTTGTATAAGTCTTGGAACCCTCAAAAGTAAATTTAAAAGGCTTATAATGCAAGAAATAAGGTGAAAACGACGTTTGGAAGGTCCAGGGGCCAAACTGTAAACATTTGAAAGTTGTGTTGTGCTGGCATGTTCCTTGCGCACCTCAACACCAATAACGTTACGGTGAGCAAGCAGGTCCCAGATGCAAAATTCTTGACAGCTGCCTGTTATTTCCGGTTAAACCGACTTAAAAGCTGGTTTTTCGATTCAAGGGGCTCTTGCAACTGGTTTTGGCATAATAGGGACACTTGGGATGATCTTGCAACACTTGTAGACCTTGTTGGCATGATCAAATTGAATTTAGAAACCTATATAAAGGCCATGAAGTTGTGTTCTTCAAATTGCTCATTCACTTGGAAGTCCACAACTCAACTCCTGGAGGTTGCTGGAGCTCAAGGACATTTCCTAGTGATCTCTAATCATAATTAGGACCCTTGTAAGTGTCCTTAATCCTTTCTAGTTCAGTTTAACTTAGCTGTTTAGCGTAAAGTCAAACCATCGTAATTAAGATTTGACTTCATCATTAATCTTAATCCCTTCAGTCAAAATTCAAATTGAAAGTACCTATGAGTTGGTAATCATGTGGGCATTAAACCTTTAAAAGGTCACCCTCTGATTCCCACTCTATCTAGGTCAATTGTCGAGTCAAACTTGATATTAAAAAGTCAACAGGAAGCTTAATTCTAAATTAATGCATAATTAGCAATGTAAAGACTATGCAACCTGTTTTATCATTAATATAATTTGGTAATTAATATAAGAGCATGTCTAAACATGTTCAACTCGACAATTTTCAGTTTAGGCCCGGTTCGGAACCGAAAGTCGCATAGTTTGACTTATACTTTGACTTTCAGTTCTGGCCCGTTTAAGCATAGTTTAGAAATGCCTTAGAGTTTTTTTTAGGACCAAGTTACCTATAAGTATAACCCTCTGTGAATATACAACTTGGTTCATTAGTTATTCGATTCATATGCATGATTCCGTTAAATGCTTAAATGTTGACTATTATGCCCTTTTGACCTTAAAACGTGATTTTTGAAAAAGTAAAAGAGTAGAAACCTTAGTTACTGATTTATAAACTTGCACCTAAAATTTGACATCAGTTTGAGGTCTAGATTAAGAGTTATGCTCGTTAGCGTAATTTGAAAGCTTTTAGTAATTAAATGGTGTAATTAGCATATAGCCTATCAAAACCCACTTTTGATACCAAAAATTTTTACCTACTGATGTAAAATAATATTTAGGGATTTTTAGAGATTTTTATTTATTTTTAGGCTGATCATAACTTAGAGTTCTAAGTATGATTCGGTTAATGCCAATTTTGCCCTTTTAAGCCATAAAATGAGTTTTATAAATCCTTTAGATCCCAAACCTTTTTCTACTAATTTTATTTGATAAATAAAGTATTTTGAGCCTTCTGGAATTATAAAAATATCAGCTTCCCTTTGAAAACCCGGAAATGGCTCCAAATCGCCTTTTTAGGCATTTTTTACGCATAGTATGTATTAAGATTATGTTGAGCACATAAGGTTTGATACCTACTGATATTTTAAGTAAATTATTATATTTTTACGGTAAGCTAAAGTTTTAAACTCAGGTTTCAGTTTTGACTTTTTAAGCCTATGTGAAATTACCAAAATACCCCTAAGAGGCATAGTTTGGTTATAAAGGATAGATTTCACATATATATGATACCCTACTGATATAACCTAGTAAATTAAGTATTTTTACTGATTACATCAGACCCGAAACTCAGGTTTATATTTAAACTCTTTTATAACCTTTTAAATGACCAAAATACCCCTACGGGGCGTAATTTTTGTCTAAATCCGTTTTGGGCATAATAGAAGATATCTTTCTGATATCACAACATAATTAAGGCATATTAACTTAGGAAACTTGCATATGACTCATTTGATTACTCGTTACGCACTTGTCGCGTTCGGATCGGCTTATGTAACTAGTTTGCATGTATTAGCCGAAACGGGTCAAATCATATCGTTTATGTCTCAAAATCCAGAATGTGTTTAGTTTACCCTTATTATACAAGTATACAAGCTTGTCGGGTCTAAACCACATTCTAATCTGGTTCTCGCTTAACCATGCGTTTTGAACCGTATCTTCCTTTAAAACTAACCGGTCTAAGCTTAGGCTTAAATAAAGACCCGTTAGAAATCTAATAGGTTATTAAAAACCTTCGTTCCAGATTTAGGAGCCCAGTAAAAGCTATCTGTACTTGCTGATTTGATACGGCTGGGATTGAATTTATATTTAGCTCAGGTAAATACTTTTAACTTATTTTCCCTTATACGGGCTTGGGGTACGGTATATAAAATACCGCTTGGTCCGGCATTGAATCTTTAATCGAATAGAGGTTAAATCATTGAGATGCTACGTTTTGAAATGTTTTGTTTGCTTAAAGCCTTTGGGGGGTTAATGACCATGTCCCGGATATCCTTGGCATCATCTTACGAGATGGCCACGACCTAAGCACGGGGTGTAGGCGTATACCCGTCAGTGCCTAACCAAATAATGTGGTGTGTCTATTAATCTTTAACCCGGTCTACGGATCGGGCTACTGAACGCATAAGTAACATGTAATTCATTTACAAGTATTATATTCATATAATTATCCCAAGTCATAAAATGTTTTGTGCCACGTGCATTCAAATCAATTTTTAACCCTTTTTAAAATGAGTCAGTTAAATTGTATTTACCAGTGTAAACTGACGTACTTTCCCAAAAAGGTTAAGTGCAGGTACTACTCGTAATAGGCTGGCCTCTCCTTAGCATCAATAAGAGTCTCGCAAGCTTGGATGCATTTAAATCTGATGAACTATGTTTCCTTTATTTATGAATTGCCTGTGGATCTTTTACATTCCGCTTGTAATACTTGGATATTACTTTATATCGGTTTGTAATGTATTTATCTCTTGCTTCCGCTGTGCATTTAAAGATTGTGTTGTTTGACTATGATGATATCAACTACGTCACGATACTCCCCATCGGGCCCACCGGTGACACGTGGAAATTCGGGGTGTGACAAACCAACCATAGTATCAATGAATTTTTGAGCTGAACTGTTATGTCAAATTGATTGTTAGATCGAATTTGACTGTCCGGGCTCTGATACCAATTGATAGGATCGGAGGCTTTAATGATTGTATTAGTTTGTATAAATTGAACAAATCATCAGAAATGAACAAGGTTTAAGTGCAGCGGAAATGAATAACAAACTCTGTAAACACAATCAAAGGAGAATATAGTTTGATAAACATTTGCTTTTCATTAAGTTGAAAGATTACAAATCAAAGCAAAAGATTATAATGCAAGCTTACAAACTAACCTCCCCCTCAGCCTGATACTTCATGGTTGGTTGCACAAGATGAAAGGATTGAATTGAGGAGAAGAACTCACTCAAGACGATCAAATGTAACAGTACAGAGTACTGTTCCATTTATAGACAATCCAAACCACTGAGGCATCTCAGCTGACATCACCATGAAAGCGACGTCTAACAGCCTAACAACCTGTATCTACTGTTCTTATACAAACACTGCTAATCTTAACTACTGACTATACATAAAACAGATGACATACTAAACTACTGCTCTCTCTTTACACCAGTGCTTTCCTCAAGGTTGATCAGTCCTTGATTTGGCAGTGCTTTGTCATCAGTAGATTGTACTAGCAGTGCTTAGTTCTCAGCAGTCTTCTGGGCTTCATCAGTAGTTAGAAGAGCAGCAGCAGTTGTATATGGGCAGTGGATATAAGACCATCAGATGTTATAATCACTTTCAAGGGAGAAGACTTAGTGTAAACAGTTGCTTATTTCGAATCCACTGAGTGAACCAGTTTTGGCTTTCATTATCTGTTCCTCTGGTAGGGTTTGATCCCAAAACGTATTGACCTCTATTTTAACGTATGTGGCAGGTGCTTAGGATGCTTGTTTGTATTTGCTGGAATCAAGTTAGGTTGGAGTCTATAAACAAAGACAATTTAATTATTTCTATTTTACTCTGAGCTGTCGAAACATGTTATTTGTCTTGGAGATATCGATGTCTGTAATGATTGAATTATTTGATGGGTTATGGTATGGGACATAATATTAACTATCCGGTAATTTAGTTGTTATGAAATTTCTCCTGGGCAATCTGTTTCGCTCAGTGCCATGCCCCGATATTTCCGTCATCGGTTGGGGTGTGACAGATTGGTATCAGAGCCATAACTATAGGGAATTAGGCAATACTCGACCTAGTCCGGGTCGATGTCTTAGAAACGACCTAGTCTATAGTTTAAGCACCAACAGACCGCCTTGTGCGAACTCGTTAGGGGTTCCGCACAAGCTTACTTTCTCGACCGACTCGCAATCACACTATACTATGACACTGCCTTTCCTAAGGCAGTCGCACTGCACTATCTTCGAAAATGAACGAGTGGTCAGATCGTGATTAGGTGTGAAAACCGCAAACTCTCGATCAGATCGCTTGTTCGACCCACATTTTTACTAAAAACAAGGAAATTTGCGTTGAATCAAGAGTGAAATCCGTACTTTGACGCAGACTTCTCTCTCAAACTCGTGATTTCATCACACAAGCAGGAATATAGTCATTAAGTTAGGGGTGAAACCCGAAACTTGATGACTAGTTCCGTTCTCTATTTTGATTTACAAAACTCTCACCAAAGTCTCGATGGATTCCAACGACTCGAGTTGCGTAAATAGCCGAAAGGATGCGTGCCATTCACCACATGACGGTGATAGAGCACAGCCCATTAGGCCAAAACGTATATTTGAAGTCCTTGAGAATAGTCAAATCACTTTTGTAACACCTGTGCCTCCACGGCCATCAAACAAATACCAAACCAATGAAATATTATATTTCATACTTGGGATTTGTAAAAATATGTGTATCATTTGCACATATCAATTTTTGTTCAATTCCAAACTCTAAATCTCTTTCTGGAAGGTTATACGCGCACCGATGCGTAGATATAACCAGTTTAATGCAACGAACACTCCGGAATAGTGACATAGGCTTAACATACCTTAAATTACCATTACATAACTTAGAAATAATTTTTGAAGGCTTTGGTATGGCAAAAACAAGCTAATTCGCTTACAGGGACTAAACTTGACAAACTTTGAAAGTATGCCAATTTGAACTGTAACAGACATTCCGGAACATGACCATAAGTTAAACACACCTTAAATATCCTTTACATAGCTTAGAAATAGGCTTTGAGGGGTTCGGTGTGCTAAAATATACTTTTGGGTCATTCAGGGACTAAAAGTGTCAAAAAGCGCACAAGTTTGCACCTTTGCGCATAACTTACGTTCTGAATACATCCGGACATCCAAAAATTTATGTAAGAATGACTATATTATGCTTTAGTGTTTGGCTTAAGAAAAATCCATTCGTTGCGTCATTTGGATCGTTTCTCGCACTTATGCGCATTCCGTCGTAATTAAGCGAACATCGCGTTCGTACGACCAAACGAACCGACATCTGAGATATTTTTGAGCATGTTTCATGTCCACAATGTTTAGGCATCATTTTAGGGCCTTAAAGTTGGCTTTACGAGCCTTAGAAGTGTCGGAAATGGCCTTAAACACGTGCAGGGACTGAAACTGTCATTTTTGAAACTTATTTTCTGATCAGAAGCCCCATGCGGCCCGCATTAGTTTTGGTGTATCCTGAAGCGGGCCGCCTCAGCCTCTGCAAACCAGATTCAATGTTTAACAGCCTGTTTGCAGCTGTTTTGCACCCCCAATCCCAATTCCAAGTGTCAATTTCCTATGGTGAGTGGCAAATGAGCTACCATAAGGTTCCGACAAGTGTACGGCTTTGATCGTGCCCCCTTTTCCAAGAAACGATCTTAACGGTGGACCGAAAACTATAAATACCCCATGCCCCCATTGCTCAAATCACTAGAATTTTGATTTGAGAAACTCTAAGTTGAAACTATTGTTTCATACCTGAGATTTTTGAATCGAAATTAGCATTCGGGGACCCTTCGTAAGTATTCTTTCGTTCTTTTATTGCTTTTCGAGTCTTTCGAGTCTGAAAGTCAAACTTTGTTTGACTTTCTGCATTGACCAGTTTATGGTCAATGCGAAGTTCGTTTGAACTTCGCAACGTGAGTGTAATCACGTTGGTTATAGTCCCAAGGGACTATGCCTACTGATTACCACGTTGTCTAGGGTCGTAGGGTAAGCGACCTAATAAATCGCTTATACCTCGAACCCGACCCATTTGGTCGATCATTAGGACCCGACCAAACACATTAGGTGACCATAGTAGGTAGGGAATAACCTTCCGAGGTTATACCCTATGGTCACATCGTTTGAGTAGTTGTATGATAGGTAGTTTATATGCCTTAGGTAAATTACCAGAATACCCTTTTCATGTATAATTGGTAATTAAGCATATGTAACCTAAACCTTTGTCACATAACTGATTATGTAACATGTTTAGGCATATTCTACTTGTCATAGGACTAGTTAGGCGGTCCGAACGCGTTTCACGCGCACGACGCGTTAAAGTAGCATAAGCTACCTTAATGGATCGCGATGGGTCGAAAGCACTTAGGTTAGGTTTCATGTAGTATGTAGGCCTTGTTAAACCATATCATATGAGTTCCAATACTCATTTGGTTTACCAAGCCTCATCCTATCCGATCTCCCGATTTAAGTCCGGTTTATTTATATAGTTTTAGATTGCCGACTGATTCCGTGCTCCCTCTAGCTTTGTTTGGTTGTTGTTCAAGACCTCTAAGCATTCTCAGGCGAGTACATTTTCCCCTATTTTACTGTTTTCAATTTGTTTTGGGGTGACTCATATGTGCTAAATGTTTTCAAGGTTTTAACGATGGTATCACAAACGATTAAGACGATTTATATAAAACTAATAACGATTTCGATAATGTGAACAAACTTGTTGGTTATAGTTACATAACCAATGACATTCATTAGCAATGATCAAGCCGACCAGTATTAGGTTATGGTACCATAGGATCTGACAAATCCCGTTATCTTACTACACCCGTGGTTATGTGTGGGGGTGGTGGGTAGCGACTGAATCTGTAATTATTAATTTACCCTTTGGTAAGGGTTTGTTAATGCGAAAACGAGAAGCGACGAGGTAAGCGAGTCACGAAGGTTTGAATGTTATTAGCGAGACAACCATATAAGTAGTTTCACGACCTAAAACGAATTTTAACGATTTGGATAAACGATTGGTTTTCACGCGATGTATTAACGAGTTAAATGATTTGGTTAAACGATTAGCTTCAAAGCGATATACGATTGGTTTTTGGTTAAGTGTTTAGATAACGGGACGGGTGTAATGTGATGAAAGCATGGTGAATACGCCGCTGGTACTTCCTATATATAAGTGGTTCCATCATATTACATACCGTGGCGTTAGTTAGTTCACTTGGGTAAACGATTTTTAAACGATGTCACATAAACGAGGTTTTTGATATGATATAAACAATACGAGTTTTTAACGAGATTTATTAACGAGTTTTATTAACAATTTATTTCGAGATATTTCACAATTTGCTTTACTAAAACAAATGTTTTTGGGTTAAGAGTCATGGCTACGAGGTTTTACAAACTATAACCCGCTTGATTTGAGTTGGTTAATTAAGTTGCAATATTATACTCTTTTCAAAACAAGGTTTTTAAATAAAGTATTGCAACATCTAAACTAGCCATGATTTCGACACTCCTACAAAACCAATGTATTCGCCAGCATTTCTTTGCTGACCTCGTTTTCACATATGTTTCAGGTATTGTTGAATGATATCGATTGATAAGATGCATGCTCACATAGGACTGGACGAGGCTTTAGTGACTTAATAACAATGATAGACTATGTTTAAATTGTGTATTTAGATTTCCAGACGATGTAAATATTCAATGTTTAATAAAACGAAACACTTTTTGTATCCATGGTTATGAAACAATGATTCTGTTGCAACACGCCCCGATGTTTCCGCCGCGCTTTGTTGTTTTACGCGGTCGGGGTGTGACAAAAAAGTTGGTATCAGAGCCAATGGTTATAGGGAATTAGGTTATTAGTAATGTTTTAACCTAGTCTATAACCTTCTTAGGACCCTAACGCGAGTTTACTTGCGTTTAGTCATAAAACAATACCATCACCTATCCTTAGGCGACGACCATAACAAGAACATAAATTTCAAAACCGCTTTGAAAACTAATCATCTGTTCTAGGATGATTGATTACTAGGTTTTGAACTCTCTATTATATGGTTTTGAACCCCTTTGAGTTTTCAAAATCTCGTCAAGGTTTTGGGTTTTAAATAATGTGAACACGTGCAAACTGGAAGGGTGAATGCCTGTATTCTGGGTTTTCTGTCTAGGCAAGCACTTCGTATACATCTCATCAGACGCGAGACCAGTTGTGCTTACCTGGGAATTCTTGGGATGAGTGTTCACTTATAGGCGAGCATGTCTTCGCGATACATTATTTTTGACCCATTTACTTTGATTTGTCACCATCTCATTTGTTTGCCTTAGGTAACAAACAAATGATCGCAAATTCTTATGCATTGCCATTCTGTTTTGTTTAGCCGATGACGTTCCACTTGTTTCTTCCTATGTCTTTCATCTTCTTCTAGAATGTCTCTTCCTCTCAGCACTGGTCAAATGTCCGAGCGAACAGCCAAATTTGCCCAGCAAATAGGCGAAGTGATTCAGAAGACTGTGGATCTAGGCATTGCCATGGCTCGTCTCAACATTGAAGCCTCTCGTCTCGACAATGAAGCCACTCACGAGCCACCAAAGGAAGCAGAAGTCAAGCCAGCACCAAAATCAAGGAAGCGTAAGGCTTCAAGGAAACCCGCAGCGGTTACACCTAATCAAGCGGGACCTAGCCAAGTGGCAAGGCCACCAGCTAGGAAGCCGTACTTAGGAACTGCTCCTACGTGCAAGCGATGCAACGGTCATCATTCAAACCTCATACCCTGCTTCAAATGTACCTACTGTGGACGGAGGGGACATTTGATTAACACATGCCGCTTTGCTATCCAAAACAAAGCTGTTGCAAATCTTGCTGCTACCCAACTCCAAGTCAACCCTACTCAAGCTCGTTTTCCGCCTGGTACTTGCTACAACTGTGGCGAGACGAGCCATTTCAGGAACAACTGCCCGAAGATAGTCAGTGCAAATCCAACCCTTGGATGAGCATTCGGCTGAACAAAGGATGTTGCTGTCTTATGCCTTTGTTTCTTTTGTTTTCGTGTATTGTGAAACAATATGTCTTGTTCATAAATAAAAGTTGTTGATCACAATTCTGATATACAAGTATAATAACAAGTGTTTATGGCATTTCCCTATAATACCTGCATTAAGGAACTATGTTCCTTACAAACTACTCTTGTGATTCTCTCTTTCAAATGATCACTCATGAGTCCCTCGAAAATTTTAAGTACTCGTTTCATTCTAAGATGCGAAGTACAGAAAATAAAGTGACATTATGAGTAATCATGCTTCAGCACATCTTTACCTTTAAATCCTTGGTTAGATAACTAAGGGTATTTTCAAATCTCATACCCATTACGTTTTGATTTTTCAACATACACAGTACAAGTATTTCAACACAATCTTCATGATCTCAAAACATTTCATATAGTTTGAAAACAATTTTTCTAGATACATTGTCTATGTTATTTCAAAAACATTGGCCATGTTATCAAAACCAACCTTTCTAATTTCAAAATATTTCATATAGTCTGAAGACAATATTAACACAATACATTTTCTTATCAAGTGCATGATTTCGAAAAGCATCATTCATGTCTTTCAAAAACCTTATACATAATTTCAAAATTCATCTCGCATGATTTTAAAACATTTTTGTAAATATATCTATCTAATACACCTACTTTATGATTTCAAAAGTATTATATATAAGGTTTCAAAAACGTTAAACACATTTTTCTTAAAGGAACCCCATGCATAGTTTTCAAAAATATTTTCCTCATACATTGACTTAACCTTCAAATTCTGCTTCATATGTCGCCTTGACATATCAAGCATCTCAACTTCATAAGCATTTTACATCATGTTTTGACCTAAGCACATCCAGTGCAAGGTTTCAAAACATCTTCAACTTTTAAATCCATATGGGATCTTTTTATTTTCACAATTAGATCATTGTGGATAATTGTCATACAAATCAGAGTCCTTCATTGGATTCCTTATGTACCTAAATTCGAACATTTCGGTTCCTTATAATCGAAAACGAATTTTTCTTTTAAAAATCTTTCTATCTTTATAGTTAGATTCTTGATAACGTTTAAAGTACCAAATGAAATCCACGGAATGGATTCCTAGTGTGCTTTAAATGCATGTACGCAATTAACAAGACAAATTAACAAACAATTTTGTGGTTATGTGACTATGTGTTTATTCATCTTATGTTTTCTTTTATGCATTTTTGTGTTTTTGTATACTCTGGATATTCGTTATCCAAATCCTCGCAGAATCTTTCATATCTTCATATGAGGGATTCGTAGCAGGATAGTCAAAAGGTACTACCTTAAATCCTTAATGGGCTTCTATGTAATAGTTAAGACCCTTGGATTATATGGTACCACTCTATGATTCATAAGAGACCATTTGGTGGTCTAGTAAAAAAGATTGATTCACAATTTGGTTAAAGAATGACATCTAGTGATGTAGCTGAACAGACTCCTGGATAGTCTATTTAGATCATTTATTGATTTAATTAAAAGGACTCTATGGCGGTCTAGTCACACTCATCATAGGTTCGTTCATTGGTTTTCCTCTACACATTGTAAAATAGACTGGGTGAACTATGCAAGGAATTGTCTAATTATGAACGCGTACATAATTATGAGATTCAGTGCACGGTAACCACAGTAAGATTTATTATATGTAAGAACCGATAGTGACAACAATAACAAAATGAGAACGATGTAATGGAGGTACGGGGGACACACCAATGACGCTTCATATACTTGTATATAAGTATCCCTCTTACATTGCAAGCATGATGTTATTAAAGTTATTAGAAGTTCAAGAACCCTAACCAATGTTGTTCGATCTTTTCAACTTCATGTTTTAAACTCTCACAAGTTTCCTCTAAATAAATTTCGGGACGAAATTTCCTAAAGTAGGGGAGACTGTAACACCTGTGCCTCCACGGCCATCAAACAAATACCAAACCAATGAAATATTATATTTCATACTTGGGATTTGTAAAAATATGTGTATCATTTGCACATATCAATTTTTGTTCAATTCCAAACTCTAAATCGCTTTCTGGAAGGTTATACACGCACCGATGCGTAGATATAACCAGTTTAATGCAACGAACACTCCGGAATAGTGACATAGGCTTAACATACCTTAAATAACCTTTACATAACTTAGAAATAAGTTTTGAAGGCTTTGGTATGGCAAAAACAAGCTAATTCGCTTACAGGGACTAAACTTGACAAACTGCGAAAGTATGCCAATTTGAACTGTAACAGACATTCCAGAACATGACCATAAGTTAAACACACCTTAAATATCCTTTACATAACTTAGAAATAGGCTTTGAGGGGTTCGGTGTGCTAAAATATACTTTTGGGTCATTCAGGGACTAAAAGTGTCAAAAAGCGCACAAGTTTGCACTTTTGCGCATAACTTACGTTCTGAATACATCCGGACATCCAAAAATTTATGTAAGAATGACTATATTATGCTTTAGTGTTTGGCTTAAGAAAAATCCATTCGTTGCGTCATTTGGATCGTTTCTCGCACTTATGCGCATTCCGTCGTAATTAAGCGAACATCGCGTTTGTAGGACCAAACGAACCGACATCTGAGATATTTTTGAGCATGTTTCATGTCCACAATGTTTAGGCATCATTTTAGGGCCTTAAAGTTGGCTTCACGAGCCTTAGAAGTGTCGGAAATGGCCTTAAACACGTGCAGGGACTGAAACTGTCATTTTTGAAACTTATTTTCTGATCAGAAGCCCCATGCGGCCCGCATTAGTTTTGGTGTATCCTGAAGCGGGCCGCCTCAGCCTCTGCAAACCAGATTCAATGTTTAACAGCCTGTTTGCAGCTGTTTTGCACCCCCAATCCCAATTCCAAGTGTCAATTTCCTATGGTGAGTGGCAAATGAGCTACCATAAGGTTCCGACAAGTGTACGGCTTTGATCGTGCCCCCTTTTCCAAGAAACGATCTTAACGGTGGACCGAAAACTATAAATACCCCATGCCCCCATTGCTCAAATCACTAGAATTTTGATTTGAGAAACTCTAAGTTGAAACTATTGTTTCATACCTGAGATTTTTGAATCGAAATTAGCATTCGGGGACCCTTCGTAAGTATTCTTTCGTTCTTTTATTGCTTTTCGAGTCTTTCGAGTCTGAAAGTCAAACTTTGTTTGACTTTCTGCATTGACCAGTTTATGGTCAATGCGGAGTTCGTTTGAACTTCGCAACGTGAGTGTAATCACGTTGGTTATAGTCCATTCGGACTATGCCTACTGATTACCACGTTGTCTAGGGTCGTAGGGTAAGCGATCTAATAAATCGCTTATACCTCGAACCCGACCCATTTGGTTGATCATTAGGATCCGACCAAACACATTAGGTGACCATAGTAGGTAGGGAATAACCTTCCGAGGTTATACCCTATGGTCACATCGTTTGAGTAGTTGTATGATAGGTAGTTTATATGCCTTAGGTAAATTACCAGAATACCCTTTTCATGTATAATTGGTAATTAAGCATATGTAACCTAAACCTTTGTCACATAACTGATTATGTAACATGTTTAGGCATATTCTACTTGTCATAGGACTAGTTAGGCGGTCCGAACGCGTTTCACGCGCACGACGCGTTAAAGTAGCATAAGCTACCTTAATGGATCGCGATGGGTCGAAAGCACTTAGGTTAGGTTTCATGTAGTATGTAGGCCTTGTTAAACCATATCATATGAGTTCCAATACTCATTTGGTTTACCAAGCCTCATCCTATCCGATCTCCCGATTTAAGTCCGGTTTATTTATATAGTTTTATGTGACGTGCCCCTCGGAGGGGTTATCGTTGTGTTAAATTTTTAGAGTCTAAATCTCTACCAAAATTTTATAAAAATTCATTTACTAAGCTGCAATCAGATTCGTCACTTCTGACTGCAGCTTACGGAAAAATTCATTAAAAATCCCTCGTTTATCCGATTGACGAAATTCCAATTGGAGATTATTTTAATCGATTAAAACTATCTACAGTAAAAATTTGAGATCATAACTAAATTCTTAAATTGAGTTATGACATTCGTAATGGGCTGCAAATTCTGCCAGAAAACGCAGCTTGAACCTTTGATACGGAAAAATTCATAAAACGCTCAATTTTCGTCGAAAAAATGCGATTCCAGTGAGGTTTTAAAGATATTTCCTGGAATTACCTTTTAGACTCAAGAAACACATATTTTTGTCATGTTTTGTTCAGGTTACAGCCAATACAAGTCGGCTGTAAATTCTGATCTGGAGCTGTTTGAATTCAGCTTTCAATTTAAGCATGTTCTTGACATCATAACACTAATTTTTGGCAATCAAAACCCTAAAAACATCTCATACATGAATTTAGCATCAACAAAATCTGAATTTACTTGAGCTAGGCATGATTTCAATATATTCTTGTCTAGGGTTTACTCCTAAACACAATTTCACTTCAATATCATCCATACCACAATCATGCAACATCAATTTTTGAACAAAAATTCAACATGGGTGTTATACCCATGTCGCCATTTTCATTAGCCCAAGTGGGTTTCATCTTCAAACATCAACTAACATCAAAATGTTGTAAAATTCACATTCCATATGATAATTTTAACATATATTCGTGCTCAATTTCATAAAATTTCGTGAATTGATCATAACTCAATTCATACAAAAATCATCAAATTCAAAATAACAGCTTACCATGTGTTTGTTAGGGCTAGATGATCATGAAATTAGGTCCATGCATCAGATTAGAGCCGATTTCCCTTTTCAATTTGAGGTTTGTTCTTGAATTAGGGTTTCACCCCTCTCTTGTGTCACACCCCGACCACGTATAACATACAAAACGTGGCAGAAAACGTCGGGGAGTGTTGTAACAGAATTAATTGTTTCATAACCATGGCATACAAAGTTGTATTTTATTTATTAAACAAGAGTGTTGCATTGTTTTAAACAGGAAACAAAGAGTTCATAACATAATTAAACTAAGTCTATCTTCATTTTTAGTCTCTAAGGCACAGGTCCGCCCTAGTGTCACGATCATCGTCCTATGCAAAAGCTCCTGAAAACACATGTGAAAATAGGTACGTCAGCATAAAAATGCCTGTGAGATACATAGGTTTTGTGAAAATAGGATTCATGACTTAAGTTTAAGAAAAAGTTGTTTAGTAAAAGTCAGTCATGAACCTTGTAAATTGTTTTGTTTTGTAAATCATTTAAAAAGCGATAAGATCAGATGATATGTATACATAAAAGAATAAGACATGGTTAAATGAATAACCAAGTAAAATGAGTTGTATAAAATAAGTTGTTTGTAAAGCAATGTCTTGTGAAAGATATGTTATTTGTATAAAATGTTATATGCCTAAATTGAAATGATTCAAATAACGCTACGATATGTAATACCATACAAACACTTATATATAGGAAGTACTAGCGGCGTATCCACCATGCTTGTATCATATTACACACGCCTCGTTACTTAAATCACTTAAACAAACCACCAATGTATAAAGTCCATGTTTAAACCAATTGTCAAAAAGTCCTTGTATAAGCCATGTCAAATGTTTAAAAGTCTAAATGTAGTCAAGTAATGTGTAACAAATGTTATGTATTGTAAGTAAAGTATTGTCACATAGTCCAAATGTAGAAATGTACAAAACAAAGTATTTTGAATATATCCAAAAAGTTATGTTTTGCAAAGTAATGCATGTTACATTGATACAAACATTTATGTGGTAAGTTAACGCATACATTCAAGCCTTGAGACAGTCGGATAACCCTTTTAGTCAAGGTTATCAAAAGAAATGTTTTCGGATTCAGTCATTCCTTACATCCAAACAAACCCGAGATGTCAGGAATGGGATTTGTCAAGTCCTTTGGTACCAGTACTTACTACCGAGCGGCGTAGCTAATGTTAATGAACGTATATTAGTCTCGTTTGTGCAACCCAAATGTTATAGAAATTGTATACATGTCATATGAAAACAATGTGCTAAGTATGCTAAGTTAACATACAAAGCAGAAAAGTCATGTAAATCAATGTGCTAGCATGCTATCAGTCAACATACATAGCAGAAATGTAATGTAAAACAATATACTAAGTATGCACACAATGGACATACATAGCATAAAATGTAATGTAAAACGATGTACTAAGTACGCACACAATGGGCATACATAGCATGAAATGTAATGTAAATCATGTACTAATAGTGTACTAATGAGCATAACAAGTATATGATGTGAAAACAGAAAAGCACGAAAGTAACAAGTAGGCACATGTGTTTCACCCCAAAATGTTTGGAAAACAGTAAAAGAGGGGTCTATGTACTCACTTGAGATTGCTCAGAAGCCCTAAGATAACCACCAAGCAATGCTAGAGATCACGGAATCAAACGGCACCTAATATAGGTAACTATGTTAATAAACCGGACCTATATCGGAGGATCGGATAGAATGAGAGCTTGTAAACCAAATGAGTATGGGAAATCAGGTAGTATGGTTTAACAAAGCCTACATACTAAATGAAACCTAGCCTAAGTGCTTACGACCCATTACGGCCCGCTTAGGTAGCTTATGCTACTTTAACGCGTCGTTCGCGTAAAACGCGTTCGGAACGCCTAACTAGTCCTATGACAAGTAAAATATGCCTTAACATATCTAATATTGTTACCAAATCAGTTTAGATATCAAAAGTTATGTTACATATGCTTAAAATGAATTTTGGCGTAAAAAGGGCATTTTGGTAATTTAGCTAAGGCATATAAACTACCTATCATACAACTACTTAAACGAAGCGACCATAAGGTACAACCTCGGAAGGTTATTCCCTATATACTATGGTCACCTAATGTGTTTGGTCAGATCCTAATGATCGACCAAATGGGTCGGGTTCGAAGGTATAAGCGATTTATCAGATCGCTTACCCTTACGACCCTAGACAACGTGGTAATCAGTAGGCATAGTCACAAGGGACTATAACCATCGTGATTACGCTCACGTTGCGAAGTTCAAACGAACTTCGCATTGACCATAAACTGGTCAATGCAGAAAGTCAAACAAAGTTTGACTTTCGGACTCGAAAAGCAATAAAAGAACGAAGGAACACTTACAAAGGGTCCCTGCAAGATTGATAATCCAAGTATTCTCAGGTATGAGGTGATGAAACACCCCAACTTAGAGAAATCTCATATTTCAAGTGGGTTTTGCAATGAAGGGGGTTGGGTATTTATAGATTTCGGTTCACCGTTAGGATCGTTTCTTGGAGAAGAGGGAATGATCACATCCCTACACTTGTTGGCAAGCTCATGTACATCATATTGGCCCCCCATAAGCAGGAAACAACACTTGGAATTGGATTGGGAGTGCTAAACAGCTGTTAACAGCTGTTAAAAATGGCTTTTGCTGATCAGAAGGGGCCTCGCGTGACGCCAAGGGGGATAGGTGTCACGCTAAGGTCCCTCTGATCAGCAACCAATTTCCAAAGTTTCTAATTCAGTCCCCGTTACGTATTAAGGCCATTTTCGACACGTTTAAGGATCGTTAAGCCATTTTCAAGGCCCTAAAATGATGCCTAAACATTGTGGACATGAAACATGCTCAAAAATATTCCGGATCTCGGTTCGTTTGGTCGTACGATCGCGATGTTCGCTTAATTACGACGGAATGCGCATAAGCGCGAAAAACGATCCAAATTGCGCGACGAATGGATTTTTCTTATGCCAAACACTAAAACAAAATATTTTAGTGCTTACATAAATTTTTGGATGTCCGGATGTATTCAGAACGTGAGTTATGCGCGAAAATGCAAACTTGTGCACTTTTTGACGCTTTTAGTCCCTGAATGACCCAAAAGTTTATTTTAGCACACCGAACCCCTCAAAGCCTATTTCTAAGCTATATAAAGGATATTTAAGGTGTGTTTAACTTATGGTCATGTTCCGGAATGTTCGTTACTGTTCAAATTGGCATACTTTCGCAGTTTGTCAAGTTTAGTCCCTGTAGGCGAATTAACTTGTTTTTGCCATACCAAAGCCTTCAAAACTTATTTCTAAGTTATCTAAAGGTTATTTAAGGTATGTTAAGTATATGTTGATGTTCCGGAGTATTTTTCGCATTAAACTGATTACGTTTACGCACCAGTTTGCGTATAACTCTCCATAAAGCGATATAGAGTTTGAAATTGAATAAAAGTCAAAACATGAAAAATGTAAAACACAACCAAACAAACATTGGGATCAAATAACATTGTTTTATTGATAACTGAACTGTTCACAATGATTACAAGCACAGATTTTACAGTCTCCCCTACTTGTGGAAATTTCGTCCCGAAATTTATTTAGAGGAAACTTGTGGAAAAAGATGCGGATATTTCGCCTTCATTTGATCTTCGCGTTCCCAAGTAAACTCGGGTCCACGTTTAGCTTCCCAGCGAACCTTGACCAAAGGAATGCGCTTGCGTTTAAGCCACTTGACTTCACGTTCCATGATTTCCACTGGCTTCTCAACAAATTTCAGTGTTTTATCAACACGAATTTCGTCAAGCGGTATGTGGAGGTTCTCATTAGCTAAAAACCTCTTGAGATTGGACACGTGAAAGGTTGGATGAACATTTCCAAGTTCAGGAGGTAACTCAAGTCTGTAGGCTACCTTACCGATTCTTTCGACAATCTTGAATGGTCCAACGTATCTAGGTGCAAGTTTTCCTTTCTTTCCAAATCTGATCACACCTTTCCAAGGTGATACCTTAAGTAATACTCGATCACCGACTTGAAATTCCAAGGGCTTGCATTTTGGGTCCGCGTAACTCTTTTGACGGCTTCTAGCTGTCTGAAGGTTATCACGAACTTTCTTAATCTTATCAGTTGTCTCTAAAATGAGGGCAGGTCCAGTAAGCTGAGCCTCGCCAATCTCATTCCAGCAGACTGGTGAACGACATTTTCGACCATAGAGAGCTTCGAAAGGAGCCATTTTGATGCTGGTGTGATAACTGTTGTTGTAGGAGAATTCAATTAACGGAAGATGTGAATCCAAACTACCTCCAAAGTCGATCACACAAGCTCTAAGCATATCCTCCAGAGTCTGGATTGTTCTTTTAGATTAACCATCCGTTTGCGGATGATAAGTTGTGCTCAGGTTAAGTTGGGTCCCCATAGCAGATTGCATGGTTCTCCAAAAATGAGAAGTGAAACGAGCATCTCTGTCAGAAATGATGTTCAAAGGAACACCATGTCGAGCTACAATTTCATCCACAGAGATTGTAGCAAGTTTGTCAGCAGGAAAATCCTCACGGATTGGCAAGAAATGCACTGACTTAGTAAGACGATCAACAACTACCCAGATGGCATCATAACCTTTCTTTGTGCGCGGAAGTTTAGTAATGAGATCCATAGTAATGTTTTCCCATTTCCAAACTGGTATCTCTGGTTGCACCAATAAACCAGAAGGACGCTGATGTTCAGCCTTAACCTTAAGACAAGTAAGGCATTTTGATACATATAAGGCAATGTCTTTCTTCATACCAGGCCACCAATACTGAATACGAAGATCCTTATACATTTTATCTGCGCCAGGATGAACAGAATAACGAGACTTATGGGCTTCATCCATAAGCAAGGTGCGAAGGTTATCTTGGCTTGGGACCCATAAACGGTCCATGAAGTAATACGATCCATTGTCCTTCAGTTCCAGATCAGGTGTTATGTGATAGGGAAATTCCTTATCCATTAAACCTTGTGAAGCACAAGATTGTTGAGCCTGAGAAATGCGTGCCTGGATATCGGATCGAGCTTGGATAACAGATTGAATACAAACACAATGAAGCTTAGTACGTTCCTTACGACTCAATGCATCGGCTACGACATTCGCCTTACCAGGATGGTAGCGAATTTCGCAGTCATAGTCGTTTAGAAGCTCAACCCAACGTCGTTGCCTCATGTTGAGTTCTTTCTAATTGAAGATATGCTGAAGACTTTTGTGGTCCGTGAAAACCACACATTTTGTACCGTACAAATAGTGCCTCCAGATCTTAAGAGCGAAGACAACTGCACCTAACTCAAGATCATGAGTGGTGTAGTTTTTCTCATGTATCTTCAACTGCCTCGATGCATATGCTATGACTTTGTTCCTTTGCATCAGAACACAGCCAAGACCCAATTTAGATGCATCGCAATAAACGACGAAATCATCATTGCCCTCAGGAAAAGTCAGAACAGGCGCGTCGCAAAGCTTTTGTTTCAAAGTCAGAAACGCTTCCTCTTGTTTGAATCCTCAATCAAAGGGTTTATTCTTCTGAGTTTGAGCAGTTAGAGGAACTGCAATCTTTGAGAAGTTTTCAATGAAGCGGCGATAATAACCCGCAAGTCCAAGAAAAGAACGAACCTCAGTAGGAGTAGTAGGCGTATCCCAATCCTTAATCGCACTGATCTTGGAGGGATCTACAAGAATACCTTGTTCGTTGACAATATGTCCTAAAAATGAACTTCTTTAAGCCAGAATTCACACTTGGAGAATTTGGTGAAAATTTGCTCTTTCTTTAGGAGTTCCAGAGTAAGACGAAGATGTTGCTCGTGATCAGCTCACGTCTTAGAATATATCAAGATGTCCTCAATAAAAACAATGACGAACTGATCCAAATAAGGCTTGCAGACCCTATTCATTAAGTCCATGAAAACAGCAGGAGCATTAGTCAAACCGAATGGCATGACTGTGAACTCGTAATGCCCATAACGAGTGCGGAACGCTGTCTTGGGAATGTCTTCTTCATGCACCCGAAGTTGATGATATCCCGATCGCAGATCAATCTTTGAAAAATAAGAAGCGCCCTGTAATTGATCAAAGAGATCATCAATGCGAGGTAGGGGTTATCGATTCTTGATGGTAAGCTTGTTAAGCTCACGATAATCGATACACATCCTAAATGATCCATCCTTCTTCTTGACAAAAAGAACGGGAGCTCTGGCATCTCAGACGGTGCAAGACGATATGGAGCTCTGGCAATGGGATTTGCACCAGGTACGAGATCAATACGGAACTCGACTTGGCGTGCTGGAGGTAGACCAGGTAAATCTTCAGGGAATACTTCAGAATAATCCCGAACAATAGGAATATCTTGAATAGACTTACCCTTGCCTTTATCTGCTATAACATGTGCCAAGAAGGCCACATAGTTCTTTCGCAGATACTTCCGAGCTTTAAAACAAGACATGAGTTTGAGACCACCAGTAGGTTTCTCACCATGAACCTGTAGGATCTCGCCCGTCGAAAGTGGCACACGAACGATCTTCTCGAAACAAACTACCTCTGCGTGATGCTTGGCTAACCAATCCATACCCGCAATAACGTCAAAGCTTCCAAGTTGCATAGGCGTGAGGTCGATAGGAAAGAGATGATCGTTAAGGTTCAACTGGCAGTTGCGAAGAACAGAATCAAGAACAATGGGTTCACCATTAGCAACCTCTACTGTCAAAGGTTTACCTAGTTTCGTTCTAGACACGCGAAGTAATGGCTCAAAAGATAAAGACACAAAACTCTTATCGGCACCCGAATCAAAGAGAACAGATGCATGCTGTTATTAATAAAGAACGTACCGTTCACCACTTCATTGTCTGCTTGTGCCTCTTGTGCATTCATGTTGAAGACTCGACCTCGAGCCTGAGTCTGATTCTGATTTGGATTCTGATTCTGGTTTGCTAGCCTTAGGCACCGGTTTCTGTAGTGGGTCAGATCCCCACAATTGTAGCACGAACCAGGAGGAAAATGAGGTCGTGCAGCTTGACCTTGTTCCTGAGCAACTTGTTGGGCTTGGTTCTGAACTGCCTAGTTCTGATTAGCAGGAATGCGGCAGGTGGCAGCCAGATGACCAATTCTTCCGCAGTTAGTGCAATGACGACATTGGAGATGTGGTAGGTGATGGCCGTTACACCTGTTGCACAAAGGTGCAGTGCCAAGATATGGCTTCTTGGCTAGTGGTTGCGCAGGCTGATTTGGTGCAACTTGGGCCTGTGCAGTAACGGCATAGTTTTGGGAAGCCTTTCGCTTCCTAGACCCTTTTGAGGAACCAGAATTCTTTCCCTTCTTGTTTTCACCTTTCTTACCAATCTCCTTGTCAGATGCCTGCTTCTTACCCTTGTCACCCTTTTTATGCAGCTTTCCCTTTCGAACCTGTGACTCAGTCAATGTCGCTGCTAACTCGATCGCCTGACGGAGTGTGGTAGGGTTACTACCAGTAATGATGTCTTGCACTGAGTTAGGTAGGCCGTCGATGTACCTTTCGATAGCCTTGTCGAGTGGGGTAACCATAGTCGGGCAAAGCAGACTCAACTCCTCAAACCTGTCAGTATACGCCCTGTGCTCGCCACTGTCTTATTTCAAGTCATCAAACTCTTTCTCCAAAGCTCGCTGTTCATGACGAGGACAGAACTCCCTCATCATAAGAGCTCTAAGTTCAGCCCAGGTTTGTGCTAGAGCAACTTCTGCACCACGGTCTCTCATAACCCCGTTCCACCATGTGAGAGCCCTCTTCTGAAACACACTCGAAGAAAACTCGACCTTGCGATTGTCAGGACACTGCACGTGGCGGAAAGTATTCTCAATGCTCTCGAACCATTGAAGAAGCCCAGTCGCTCCCTCAGAACCACTAAACTTGAGTGGTTTAGCCGAGTTAAAATCCTTGAATTTGCATGGAGCATTGTTGTTGTTGTTGGCTTGGTTCCATTGAGCAAAGAGGTTTGGAAATTGGGCAGCCATCTGCTGCGCAATAATTTCTGCCAATTCGGCAGTCGCTATCTGGTTTTCGCGTCGAGGAGGCATTCTAAAAGAGGAAAACATGAAAGGAAACGAGTGAGATGATTGGATGAAGAGAATGAGATGAAACAAAATCAAAAGCAAAGATGGTGGTCATTTGTCCGCATCACAAAGCAAACAAACGACACATAGTGACTAATCAAAGTAAATGGGTCAAAAATAATGTATCGCGAAGACATGCTCGCCTATAAGTGAACACTCACCCCAAGAGTTCCCAGGTAAGAGTGACTGGTCCGATTATGTGGATTTGTACGAACACTCTAGCCTTAGACAGAAAACCCATGGTACAGGCATTCACCCTTCCAGTTTGCACGTGTTCACATTATTTAAAACCCAAAACCTTGACGAGATTTTGAAAACTCAAAGGGGTTCAAAACCATATAACAGAGGGTTCAAAACCTTACAATAGAGGGTTCAAAACCTAGTAATCAATCATCCAAAAACAGAAGATTGTTTTTCAAAAATCGTTTCGGAAAAATTTGGTTTTTTTTTTGTTTTTGTTTTGATAATCACCTAAGGATAGGTGATGTGCATGTTTTAAGATCTAAACACAAGATTGTGTTAGGGTCCTAGAAAGGTTATAGTCTAGGTCAAAGCATTACTAATAACCTAATTCCCTATAACCATTGGCTCTGATACCAACTCTTCTGTCACACCCCGACCACGTATAATATACAAAACGTGGCGGAAAACGTCGGGGAGTGTTGTAACATAATTAATTGTTTCATAACCATGGCATACAAAGTTGTATTTTATTTATTAAACAAGAGTGTTGCATTGTTTTAAACAGGAAACAAAGAGTTCATAACATAATTAAACTAAGTCTATCTTCATTTTTAGTCTCTAAGGCACAGGTCCGCCCTAGTGTCACGATCATCGTCCTATGCAAAAGCTCCTGAAAACACATGTGAAAATAGGTACGTCAGCATAAAAATACCTGTGAGATACATAGGTTTTGTGAAAATAGGATTCATGACTTAAGTTTAAGAAAAAGTTGTTTAGTAAAAGTCAGTCATGAACCTTGTAAATTGTTTTGTTTTGTAAATCATTTAAAAAGCGATAAGATCAGATGATATGTATACATAAAAGAATAAGACATGGTTAAATGAATAACCAAGTAAAATGAGTTGTATAAAATAAGTTGTTTGTAAAGCAATGTCTTGTGAAAGATATGTTATTTGTATAAAATGTTATATGCCTAAATTGAAATGATTCAAATAACGCTACGATATGTAATACCATACAAACACTTATATATAGGAAGTACTAGCGGCGTATCCACCATGCTTGTATCATATTACACACGCCTCGTTACTTAAATCACTTAAACAAACCACCAATGTATAAAGTCCATGTTTAAACCAATTGTCAAAAAGTCCTTGTATAAGCCATGTCAAATGTTTAAAAGTCCAAATGTAGTCAAGTAATGTGTAACAAATGTTATGTATTGTAAGTAAAGTATTGTCACATAGTCCAAATGTAGAAATGTACAAAACAAAGTATTTTGAATATATCCAAAAAGTTATGTTTTGCAAAGTAATGCATGTTACATTGATACAAACATTTATGTGGTAAGTTAACGCATACATTCAAGCCTTGAGACAGTCGGATAACCCTTTTAGTCAAGGTTATCAAAAGAAATGTTTTCGGATTCAGTCATTCCTTACATCCAAACAAACCCGAGATGTCAGGAATGGGATTTGTCAAGTCCTATGGTACCAGTACTTACTACCGAGCGGCGTAGCTAATGTTAATGAATGTATATTAGTCTCGTTTGTGCAAACCAAATGTTATAGCAATTGTATACATGTCATATGAAAACAATGTACTAAGTATGCTAAGTTAACATACAAAGCAGAAAAGTCATGTAAATCAATGTGCTAGCATGCTATCAGTCAACATACATAGCAGAAATGTAATGTAAAACAATGTACTAAGTATGCACACAATGGACATACATAGCATAAAATGTAATGTAAAACGATGTACTAAGTACGCACACAATGGGCATACATAGCATGAAATGTAATGTAAATCATGTACTAATAGTGTACTAATGAGCATAACAAGTATATGATGTGAAAACAGAAAAGCACGAAAGTAACAAGTAGGCACATGTGTTTCACCCCAAAATGTTTGGAAAACAGTAAAAGAGGGGTCTATGTACTCACTTGAGATTGCTCAGAAGCCCTAAGATAACCACCAAGCAATGCTAGAGATCACAGAATCAAACGGCACCTAATATAGGTAACAATGTTAATAAACCGGACCTATATCGGAGGATCGGATAGAATGAGAGCTCGTAAACCAAATGAGTATGGGAACTCAGGTAGTATGGTTTAACAAAGCCTACATACTAAATGAAACCTAGCCTAAGTGCTTACGACCCATTACGGCCCGCTTAGGTAGCTTATGCTACTTTAACGCGCCGTTCGCGTAAAACGCGTTCGGAACGCCTAACTAGTCCTATGACAAGAAAAATATGCCTTAACATATCTAATATTGTTACCAAATCAGTTTAGATACCAAAAGTTATGTTACATATGCTTAAAATGAATTTTGGCGTAAAAAGGGCATTTTGGTAATTTACCTAAGTCATATAAACTACCTATCATACAACTACTTAAACGAAGCGACCATAAGGTACAACCTCGGAAGGTTATTCCCTATATACTATGGTCACCTAATGTGTTTGGTCGGATCCTAATGATCGACCAAATGGGTCGGGTTCGAAGGTATAAGCGATTTATCAGATCGCTTACCCTTACGCCCTAGACAACGTGGTAATCAGTAGGCATAGTCACAAGGGACTATAACCATCGTGATTACGCTCACGCTGCAAAGTTCAAACGAACTTCGCATTGACCATAAACTGGTCAATGCAAAAAGTCAAACAAAGTTTGACTTTCGGACTCGAAAAGCAATAAAAGAACGAAGGAACACTTACAAAGGGTTGTCACACCCCGACCACGTAAAACAACAAAACGTGGCGGAAACATCGAGGCGTGTTGTAACAGAATTAATGTTTCATAACCATGGATACCAAAAAGTGTTTTGTTTTATTAAACATTGAATAATTACATCGTCTTGAAATCTAAATACACTATTTAAACATAGTCTATCATTGTTATTGAGTCACTAAGGCCTTGTCCAGTCCTATGTGAGCATGCATCTTATCAATCGATATCATTCAACAATACCTGAAACATATGTGAAAACGAGGTCAGCAAAGAAATGCTGGCGAGTACATAGGTTTTGTGAAAATAAGATTCATGACTTCTGTTTAAGAAAATGTTTAGTCATGAACCTTGTAATTTGCTTTGTCTTTGTAAATCATTTGAAAAATAATAAGTTCAGGTGATATGTATAATAAGAGAATAATGCATGATTAAATGAATAACCATGTAAAATGAGTTTGTAGAAGATAAGTTGTTTGTAAATAAATGTCTTGTGAAAAGTATGTTATTTGTATAAAATGTTCTATGTCTCAAACTGAAATGATTCAAATAACGCTACCATATGTAATACCATACAAACACTTATATATAGGAAGTACCAGCGGCGTATCCACCATGCTTGTATCATATTACACACGCACCGTTACTCAAATCACTTACCCAAACCAAACCACCAAAGTAATGTTCATGCCCAATGTAAATCATGTAATATGTATAACCAAAATGATATGTATGGCTAGTGAAATGCATTAACTAAACCATAGGTGAATCGCACAAAACAAAGTATTGAAGTAAAACTTGGTTTAAACCAATACTATGTTTCGTGTAAATGCATGATCAAATGTAAATCATGTCCAAATGTTTACCCAATCGTTAACCCATCTTGTTTTAATCGTTCTTGTTTTAATTGTTCAAATCGTTCTTGTTTTAATTGTTCAAGTCGTTCTTGTTTTAATTGTGAAACTACTTTATGGTCGATTCTCTAATAACATTCAAACCTTCTTGACGCGTTCCTCGCTCCATCTCGCTCTCGCTCTCGTTCTTAACAAACCCTTACCAAAGGATAAGTTAATAATTACAGATTCAGTCGTTACCCACAACCCCCACACATAACAATGGGTGCAGTAAATAACGGGATTTGTCAGATCCTATGGTACCATAACCTAATACTGGTCGGCTTGATCTTTGCTAATGAATGTCATCGGTTATGTAAACTACAACCGACAAGTTTGTTCACTTTTTGAAATTGTTATTAGTTTTTGAAATCATTGTATTCGTTCTTGAAATCATTGTTAGCGTTCTTGAAATAATTGTTATTGTTCTTGAAACCACATTGTAATTGTTCTTGAAACTATTGTAATTGTTCTTGAAACTATTGTAATTGTTCTTAAAACCACATTGTAATTGATAAAACATTTAGTACATATGAGTCACCCCAAAACAGTTGAAAACAGTAAAAGAGGGGAATAATGTACTCGCCTGAGAATGCTTGGAGGTCTTGAACAACAACCAAACAAAGCTTGAGGGAGCACGGAATCAGTCGGCAAATCTAAACTATATAAATAAACCGGACTTAAATCGGGAGATCGGATAGGATGAGGCTTGGCAAACCAAATGAGTATTGGAACTCATATGATATGGTTTAACAAGGCCTACATACTACAATGAGACTAACCTAAGTGCTTTCGACCCATCGCGACCCATTAAGGTAACATATGCTACTTTAACGCGTCGTGCGCGTGAAACGCGTTCGGACCGTCTAACTAGTCCTATGACAAGTGTTATATGCCTAAACATGTTACATAATCAGTTATGTGACAAAAGTTTAGGTTACATATGCTTAATTGCCAATTATACATGAAAAGGGTATTCTGGTAATTTACCTAAGGCATATAAACTACCTATCATACAACTACTTAAACGATGTGACCATAGGGTATAACCTCGGAAGGTTATTCCCTACCTACTATGGTCACCTAATGTATTTGGTCGGATCCTAATGATCGACCAAACTGGGTCGGGTTCGAGGGTATAGGCGATTTATTAGATCGCCTACCCTACGACCCTAGACAACGTGGTAATCAGTGGGCATAGTCCCAAGGGACTATGACCAACGTGATTACACTCACGTTGCGAAGTTCAAACGAACTTCGCATTGACCATTACTGGTCAACGCTGAAAGTCAAACAAAGTTTGACTTTCTGACTCGAAAAGCAGTAAAATAAGGAAAAGAACGAAAGAATACTTACGAAGGGTCCCCGAATGCTAATCCCGATTCAAGAATCTCAGGTATGAAACAATGGTTTCAACTTAGAGGTTCTCAAATCAGAATTCTAGTGATTTTAGCAATGGGGGGTATGGGGTATTTATAGGAATACCCGAACCGTTAAGATCGTTTCATGGAAAACGTGCCTTAATCCCATCCGTACATGTGTTGCAAAGTTATGGTGCTTAGGTGCTTAAATTCTATCCATACATGTGTTGCAAAGTTATGGTGCCTAAATTCCATCCTTATCCGCTGACTAAGCAAGTTTAGAATGTGTGGTTGTGAATTAAACAACGGCTAATACATCGAATCTGGTCCCGAATGCGAAAAACGATCCAAATGACGTGACGAATGGATTTTTCTTATGGCGAACACTAAAATAAAATATTTTAGTGCTTACATAAATTTTTGGATGTCCGGATGTATTCAGAACGTAAGTTATGCGCGAAAATGCAAACTTGTGCACTTTTTGACACTTTTAGTCCCTGAATGACCCAAAAGTTTATTTTAGCACACCGAACCCCTCAAAGCCTATTTCTAAGCTATGTAAAGAATATTTATGGTATGTTTAACTTATGGTCATGTTCCGGAAGGTCTGTTACAGTTCAAGTTGGCATACTTTCGCAGTTTGTCAACTTTAGTCCCTGTAAGCGAATTAACTTGTTTTCGGCATACCAAACCTTCCAAAACTTATTTCTAAGTTATGTAAAGGTCATTTAAGGTATTTTAAGCCTATTTCACTATTCCGGAGTGTTCGTTACATTAAACTGGTTATATTTACGCATCGATGCGCGTATAACCTTCCAGAAAGCGATTTAGAGTTTGAATTTGAACAAGAATTGATATGTGCAAATGATACACATATTTTTACAAATCCCAAGTATGAAATATAATATTTCATTGGTTCGGTATTTGTTTGATGGCCGTGAAGGCACAGGTGTTACAGTCTCCCCTACTTTAGGAAATTTCGTCCCGAAATTTATTTAGAGGAAACTTGTGAGAGCTTGGAAATATGAAGTTGAAAAGATCAAACAACATTGGTTAGGGTTCTGAACTTCTGGTAACCTTTAATAACATCATGTTTGCAATGTAAGAGGGATACTTATATACAAGTATATGAAGCGTCATTGGTGCGTCCAGAGTACCTCTATTACATCGTTCTCATTTCGTTATTGTTGTCACTATCGGCTCTTACACATAATAAATCTTACTGGGTTTCTGTGCACTAAATTTCATAATTATGTACGCGTCCATAATTAGACAATTCCTTGCATAGTTCACACAGTCTATTTTATAGTGTGTAGGGGAAAACCAAATGAACAAACCGGTGATGAGTGTGACTAGACCGCCATAGAGTCCTTTAAATTAAATCAATAAATGATCTAAATAGACTATCAAGGAGTCTGTTCAGCTACATCACTAGATGTCGTTCTCTAACCAAATTGTGAATCAATCTTTTTGACTAGACTACTAAGAGGGTCTCTTATGAATCATGGAGTGGTACTATATAACCCAAGGGTCTTAACTACCAGGTAGAAGCCCATAAGGATTTAAGGTAGTACCTTTTGAATATCCTACTATGAATCTCTCATATGAAGATATGAAAGATCCTGCGAGGATTTGGATAACGAATATCCAGAGTATTAAAAACACAAAAATCATAGAGGAGAACACATAAACACAAAATTGTTCGTTAACTTGTCTTGTAATTTGCGTACATGCATTTAAAGCACACTTGGAATCCATTCCGTGGATTTCATTTGGTACTTTAAACGTTATCAAGAATCCAACTATAAAGATAGAAAGATTCAAAAAGAAAATTTGATTTCGATTACTAGGAACCGAAGTGTTCGAATTAAGGTACATAAGGAATCCAATTAAGGACTCTGATTTGAACGATAATCATCCACAAGGATCTAATTGTAAAGATAAAAAGATCCCATATGAATTTTAGAAGTTGAAGATGTTTTGAAACCTTGCACTGGATGTGCTTAGGTCAAAACATGATGTAAAATGCTTATGAAGTTGAGATGCTTGATATGTCAAGGCGACATATGAAGCAGAATTTTGAAGGTTAAGTCAATGTATGAGGAAAATATATATTTTTTTTTGAAAACTATGCATGGGGTTCTTTTAAGAAAAATGTGTTTAACATTTTTGAAACCTTATATATAATACTTTTTGAAATCATAAAGTAGGTGTATTAGGTAGATATATTTACAAAAATGTTTTAAAATCATGCGAGATGAATTTTGAAATTATGTATAAGGTTTTTGAAAGACATGAATGATGCTTTTCGAAATCATGCACTTGATCAGAAAATGTATTGTGTTAATATTGTCTTCAGACTATATGAAATATTTTGAAATTAGAAAGGTTGGTTTTGATAACATGGCCAATGTTTTTGAAATAACATAGACAATGCATCTAGAAAAATTGTTTTCAAACTATATGAAATGTTTTGAGATCATGAAGATTGTTTTGAAATACTGGTACTGTGTTTGTTGAAAAATCAAAATGTAATGGGTATGAGATTTGAAAATACCCTTAGTTATCTAACCAAGGATTTAAAGGCACAGATGTGCGAAAAGCACGATTACTCATAATGTCACTTAATTTTCTGTACTTTGTTTCTTAGAGTGAAACGAGTACTTAAAATTTTCGAGGGAATCATGAGCAATCATTTGAAAGAGAGAAATCACAAGAGTAGTTTGTAAGGTACATAGTTCCTTGATGTAGGTATCATAGGAAAAGCAATACACACCTAGCAGGGGGTTGAGCTGGTTGGTTGGGGACTGCTTTACCATTGTGAGCGACCATGGCGAAGTTCTGAGAAGCCTTTCGCTTCTTTGACTTCTTAGGGGATCGTTCATCCATGGTCTTTGATTCCTCAATTGGTTTATTGGCTGATGGTGTTGTCGCCTGACCAGGTCCTGCTTGTCTTGGTGACTCTTGAGTGGCTTCATCCTAGAGATGATACATGGCAGTAGCTAATTCAACAGTCTTCAGGACTACTTCGCCTATTCGCTGAGCGAATTTTGGTTGCTTGCTCAGATATCTGGGCGTCATCGTGATGAAGAGACATTCTTGAAGAAAAAGAAAGGCATAGGGAGAAACAGGTGAAAGATTATTGGACAATCAAAACAGAAAGATAACGCATGAAAATTGCGATCATTTGTTTGTTACCTAAGGCAAACAAATGAGACGGTGACTGATCAAAGTAAATGGGTCAAAAATAATGTATCGCGAAGACATGCTCGCCTATAAGTGAACACTCATCCCAAGAATTCCCAGGTAAGCACAACTGGTCTCGCGTCTGATGAGATGTATACGAAGTGCTTGCCTAGACAGAAAACCCAGAATACAGGCATTCACCCTTCCAGTTTGCACGTGTTCACATTATTTAAAACCCAAAACCTTGACGAAGTTTTGAAAACTCAAAGAGGTTCAAAACCATATAATAGAGAGTTCAAAACCTTACAATAGAGAGTTCAAAACCTAGTAATCAATCATCCTAGAACAGATGATTAGTTTTCAAAGCGGTTTTGAAATTTATGTTCTTGTTGTGGTCGTCGCCTAAGGATAGGTGACGGTATTGTTTTATGACTAAACGCAAGTAAACTCGCGTTAGGGTCCTAAGAAGGTTATAGACTAGGTCAAAGCATTACTAATAACCTAATTCCCTATAACCATTGGCTCTGATACCATCTTTTCTGTCACACCCCGACCACGTAAAACAACAAAACGTGGCGGAAACATCGAGGCGTGTTGTAACAGAATTAATGTTTCATAACCATGGATACCAAAAAGTGTTTTGTTTTATTAAACATTGAATAATTACATCGTCTTGAAATCTAAATACACTATTTAAACATAGTCTATCATTGTTATTGAGTCACTAAGGCCTTGTCCAGTCCTATGTGAGCATGCATCTTATCAATCGATATCATTCAACAATACCTGAAACATATGTGAAAACGAGGTCAGCAAAGAAATGCTGGCGAGTACATAGGTTTTGTGAAAATAAGATTCATGACTTCTGTTTAAGAAAATGTTTAGTCATGAACCTTGTAATTTGCTTTGTCTTTGTAAATCATTTGAAAAATAATAAGTTCAGGTGATATGTATAATAAGAGAATAATGCATGATTAAATGAATAACCATGTAAAATGAGTTTGTAGAAGATAAGTTGTTTGTAAATAAATGTCTTGTGAAAAGTATGTTATTTGTATAAAATGTTCTATGTCTCAAACTGAAATGATTCAAATAACGCTACCATATGTAATACCATACAAACACTTATATATAGGAAGTACCAGCGGCGTATCCACCATGCTTGTATCATATTACACACGCACCGTTACTCAAATCACTTACCCAAACCAAACCACCAAAGTAATGTTCATGCCCAATGTAAATCATGTAATATGTATAACCAAAATGATATGTATGGCTAGTGAAATGCATTAACTAAACCATAGGTGAATCGCACAAAACAAAGTATTGAAGTAAAACTTGGTTTAAACCAATACTATGTTTCGTGTAAATGCATGATCAAATGTAAATCATGTCCAAATGTTTACCCAATCGTTAACCCATCTTGTTTTAATCGTTCTTGTTTTAATTGTTCAAATCGTTCTTGTTTTAATTGTTCAAATCGTTCTTGTTTTAATTGTGAAACTACTTTATGGTCGATTCTCTAATAACATTCAAACCTTCTTGACGCGTTCCTCGCTCCATCTCGCTCTCGCTCTCGTTCTTAACAAACCCTTACCAAAGGATAAGTTAATAATTACAGATTCAGTCGTTACCCACAACCCCCACACATAACAATGGGTGCAGTAAATAACGGGATTTGTCAGATCCTATGGTACCATAACCTAATACTGGTCGGCTTGATCTTTGCTAATGAATGTCATCGGTTATGTAAACTACAACCGACAAGTTTGTTCACTTTTTGAAATTGTTATTAGTTTTTGAAATCATTGTATTCGTTCTTGAAATCATTGTTAGCGTTCTTGAAATAATTGTTATTGTTCTTGAAACCACATTGTAATTGTTCTTGAAACTATTGTAATTGTTCTTGAAACTATTGTAATTGTTCTTAAAACCACATTGTAATTGATAAAACATTTAGTACATATGAGTCACCCCAAAACAGTTGAAAACAGTAAAAGAGGGGAATAATGTACTCGCCTGAGAATGCTTGGAGGTCTTGAACAACAACCAAACAAAGCTTGAGGGAGCACGGAATCAGTCGGCAAATCTAAACTATATAAATAAACCGGACTTAAATCGGGAGATCGGATAGGATGAGGCTTGGCAAACCAAATGAGTATTGGAACTCATATGATATGGTTTAACAAGGCCTACATACTACAATGAGACTAACCTAAGTGCTTTCGACCCATCGCGACCCATTAAGGTAACATATGCTACTTTAACGCGTCGTGCGCGTGAAACGCGTTCGGACCGTCTAACTAGTCCTATGACAAGTGTTATATGCCTAAACATGTTACATAATCAGTTATGTGACAAAAGTTTAGGTTACATATGCTTAATTACCAATTATACATGAAAAGGGTATTCTGGTAATTTACCTAAGGCATATAAACTACCTATCATACAACTACTTAAACGATGTGACCATAGGGTATAACCTCGGAAGGTTATTTCCTACCTACTATGGTCACCTAATGTATTTGGTCGGATCCTAATGATCGACCAAACTGGGTCGGGTTCGAGGGTATAGGCGATTTATTAGATCGCCTACCCTACGACCCTAGACAACGTGGTAATCAGTGGGCATAGTCCCAAGGGACTATGACCAACGTGATTACACTCACGTTGCGAAGTTCAAACGAACTTCGCATTGACCATTACTGGTCAACGCTGAAAGTCAAACAAAGTTTGACTTTCTGACTCGAAAAGCAGTAAAATAAGGAAAAGAACGAAAGAATACTTACGAAGGGTCCCCGAATGCTAATCCCGATTCAAGAATCTCAGGTATGAAACAATGGTTTCAACTTAGAGGTTCTCAAATCAGAATTCTAGTGATTTTAGCAATGGGGGGTATGGGGTATTTATAGGAATACCCGAACCGTTAAGATCGTTTCATGGAAAACGTGCCTTAATCCCATCCGTACATGTGTTGCAAAGTTATGGTGCTTAGGTGCTTAAATTCTATCCATACATGTGTTGCAAAGTTATGGTGCCTAAATTCCATCCTTATCCGCTGACTAAGCAAGTTTAGAATGTGTGGTTGTGAATTAAACAACGGCTAATACATCGAATCTGGTCCCGAATGCGAAAAACGATCCAAATGACGTGACGAATGGATTTTTCTTATGGCGAACACTAAAATAAAATATTTTAGTGCTTACATAAATTTTTGGATGTCCGGATGTATTCAGAACGTAAGTTATGCGCGAAAATGCAAACTTGTGCACTTTTTGACACTTTTAGTCCCTGAATGACCCAAAAGTTTATTTTAGCACACCGAACCCCTCAAAGCCTATTTCTAAGCTATGTAAAGAATATTTATGGTATGTTTAACTTATGGTCATGTTCCGGAAGGTCTGTTACAGTTCAAGTTGGCATACTTTCGCAGTTTGTCAACTTTAGTCCCTGTAAGCGAATTAACTTGTTTTCGGCATACCAAACCTTCCAAAACTTATTTCTAAGTTATGTAAAGGTCATTTAAGGTATTTTAAGCCTATTTCACTATTCCGGAGTGTTCGTTACATTAAACTGGTTATATTTACGCATCGATGCGCGTATAACCTTCCAGAAAGCGATTTAGAGTTTGAATTTGAACAAGAATTGATATGTGCAAATGATACACATATTTTTACAAATCCCAAGTATGAAATATAATATTTCATTGGTTCGGTATTTGTTTGATGGCCGTGAAGGCACAGGTGTTACAAGGGTCCCCGCAAGATTGATAATCCAAGTATTCTCAGGTATGAGGTGATGAAACACCCCAACTTAGAGAAATCTCATATTTCAAGTGGGTTTTGCAATGAAGGGGGTTGGGTATTTATAGATTTCGGTTCACCGTTAGAATCGTTTCTTGGAGAAGAGGGAATGATCACATCCCTACACTTGTTGGAAAGCTCATGTACATCATTTTGGCCCCCCATAAGCAGGAAACAACACTTGGAATTGGATTGGGAGTGCTAAACAGCTGTTAACAGCTGTTAAAAATGGCTTTTGCTGATCAGAAGGGGCCTCGCGTGACGCCAAGGGGGATAGGTGTCACGCTAAGGTCCCTCTGATCAGCAACCAATTTCCAAAGTTTCTAATTCAGTCCCCGTTGCGTATTAAGGCCATTTTCGACACGTTTAAGGCTCGTTAAGCCATTTTCAAGGCCCTAAAATGATGCCTAAACATTGTGGACATGAAACATGCTCAAAAATATTCCGGATGTCGGTTCGTTTGGTCGTACGATCGCGATGTTCGCTTAATTACGACGGAATGAGCATAAGCGCGAAAAACGATCCAAATTGCGCGACGAATGGATTTTTCTTATGCCAAACACTAAACAAAATATTTTAGTGCTTACATAAATTTTTGGATGTCCAGATGTATTCAGAACGTGAGTTATGCGCGAAAATGCAAACTTGTACACTTTTTGACGCTTTTAGTCCCTGAATGACCCAAAAGTTTATTTTAGCACACCGAACCCATCAAAGCCTATTTCTAAGCTATATAAAGGATATTTAAGTTGTGTTTAACTTATGGTCATGTTCCGGAATGTTCGTTACTGTTCAAATTGGCATACTTTCGCAGTTTGTCAAGTTTAGTCCCTGTAGGCGAATTAACTTGTTTTTGCCATACCAAAGCCTTCAAAACTTATTTCTAAGTTATGTAAAGGTTATTTAAGGTATGTTAAGTATATGTTGATGTTCCGGAGTATTTTTCGCATTTAACTGATTACGTTTACGCACCAGTTTGCGTATAACTCTCTAGAAAGCGATATAGAGTTTGAAATTGAATAAAAGTCAAAACATGAAAAATGTAAAACACAACCAAACAAACATTGGGATCAAATAACATTGTTTTATTGATAACTGAACTGTTCACAATGATTACAAGCACAGATGTTACATCTTGCTCTTCTCTGGTCGATCGCTCCCACGCCCAGGTATGGGTATTTGGGGTTTTTTTTATTTTTTTATTTTATATATAATCTTTCTATGTATTCAAAAACCACCCCTCAAGTTTGTTACCTATTCATTATATAACTCAATTTCATATCCTTATTTATTTTAACTAAACTTTAACTAGGTTTAATAACCTGGTTATTCCATTTCTTTCTTTTAAATGTGGTAACATACTAGTAACTGAATAACTCGAGTTTTTGGGGTGTTACACAAAATTCACAGCCATGATATGTACCCCAAAATTTTGAACTCAACAAAATCATAAAATTCATGAAACTGAGCAAATAAATTAAACCCATAAAACCCACACAAATTGCTTCAAAATTAAACAAAATCATAACCAGTTAAACAAGTTTCTTTTGAAGCAAACATGAAAACAGAGCAGGTGTGTAATTGTGATCGAAAAGTCAATACCAAACCACAAAATTAAACAAAATCATTAACTTCATATCCATGATTTATACCCCAAAATTAAACTCACAAAATTAAACAAAATCATTAACTACCGTCGTCGCTGCCGTTACTCCGGCTAAAGCTGTTGGCGCCGACTGAGGTAAAAAATTATACCATTCTACTCGTACTCATGTCCTGAATAAAAGCCCTATAGTTTTTTAGTGGCAATCGTACCGATTGAACATGAATTTCTGAAATGAAATCACGGGGCAATTTCAAGGGTTTACACGGGGAAGAAGGCACAGTGGGTGGAGGAGGTGGTGGTGGCTGATTACGGTGATGGAGGTGGTGGTGGCGGATGATGGCGGTTGGTGGCGGTTGCGGCAGTGGTGATGATGGCGGCGGTGGTAGTTGTGGCGGGGGTGGTTGTGGCAGTGGTGGCATGGCGGTGAAGGGCAGCGAGGATGATGGGTTGGTGATGGAGGTGTTGACAGGCGGTGGGGTTTTATGGTGGTGGTGGTAGAGATGAAGGTGGTGGTGGTTTAGAGAGAGAGAAGGGGTCTGAAGGAGGTGATGATGAAGAATGACTATGGTAGGGATGTTTGGTTTTTATATTTTAATAAAAAATATTTAATTAATTCATTTTGTTTTACTTAAGGATATTATAGTCATTTTACACCAACTTAACTGAGAAAACTTACCCTCATCCACGTCAGGCACTATCCGGAAACGAAAATTAAAAAGTTGAGGACTATAGAGGTAATTTTAGAAAGCTATGGACTAAAGGTGAAAAAAGAAAAAACCACAGGGACTATCCGGGCATTTAACTCTTAAATAATTGATATTGATAGAGATTATAAAATGTAGGGGAAAGTTCTTGTACAAATAATCTTAACATACTAAACATACAAATTGAAGGACAACTTAAAAAGACAAGGTGACATTTTTGTAATTATCAATGACTATCAAAGATACTCTACAAATATACCTAAAAAACCTAACCCCCTCCCCCCCCCCCCGCCCCACCCACCCCAAAAACCTAACCCCCCCCCCCCAACCAAAAAACCTAACACCCCCACCCCCAAAAACAAAAAAACCTAAACCCCCCACCCGCAAAAACCTAACACCCCCCCCCTCTCACCCAAGCTAAAATGCTAAAAACTAAACCCAAAAAAAACCTACAAAAATAAAAAAAAAAACACATAAATTATTATTTTTTTAACATTTTTTATTAAAAAATCGCTACTTTTAGTAGCCGCAAAAAAAAAATTTATTTATTTATTTTTTTTTTTTGCTAACAAAATGTAGCGATTTTTTTATAAAAAATATTAAATTTTTTTTTGTGTTTTTATAGGTATTTTTGGTTGAGTTCACATTTGTATAGTAACTTTGATAGTTGGTGGTAATTACAAAAATGTCACCTTGTCTTTTTGAGTTTTCATTCAATTTGTATGTTTAGTATGTTAAGATTATTTGTATTTGATCTTTTGCCATAAGATGTAACCGCCAACCGTTTAATTAGATTTCGATTTAAGAGGGTTGGATTAAATGACCACATGTTTAATTTAAGGATAACCTAAAATTATGGGATATCCAATATTCTCACGTGACGTTGTTTCCATGTAACATGTGTATTTAAATTTCTTTTTTAATTTGTCATGAATTAGGCGAGTAATTTCCTGGCACGTGTCGTGTCGCTTCACCGGCGAACACACATGTGACATGCCTTGATGATCATTTGCCTATAATATACCCACTTTGCACAAGTAGTTTTTAGCTCATGGTTTTTTGTTTAAATAAATTTTAATATAGTGGGATTCCATACCCTCCGTGACGAAAATATAGTAGAGATTGGTTCGACTTTTTATGATACTGGAATTCAATCGGTATCGATTTGGTTTATTACGGTATGGGCTTTCGTTATTGCAATCAAAAGATAAAATCCAAATCTCAAAATAAAGCCATAAAAATGAATGTCGGGTTCGATAACCCTGATAGCAGTATCCATGTTTGCATTAGTTTTAGGGATGAGCATTTGGTACCGATGTACCGGTAGCGAATTATTTTCGGTACCCACTTTTTGGCGTTTTCAGTACCGATGAACAGTTCGTGAAAAATACCTAGTCTAAAACGTCATAAAACACCTAGTTCAGAAAACGCCATAAAAACCAGTTAATTTTTTTTTAAAAGTATATCAATAGTATACTCGTTGGAAAGAAAAAAAAACGCTGAGTTTTATGATGTAATTTTTTTTGAAAAATAATCACGTATAAAAAAGTTATTGTCGTTTAAATATGATGGGGGAAAATGGCATGTGATTAGCATGTGCACCTTTGTTTGGATTTTCCTATTTTACCCCTCCTGTTAGTTCCAATTCCCCTATTATTTACAAAAATGCCACCGCATCAATCTCAGCCACAAACCACTAAGATCTCGTGGCTGAGAATCGTTCTCAGCGTTCTCACACTTTGAGGCATTCTCTCCCGATCATGTTCCATAATATACATAAATATTTTCATGTAATAACTTTCACCTTGTACCATATGTTTCCTCCGTGCTAGCATGGTGCACTGCCTGCATGAGTCGCCCACGGATGGTTTATTACGACTAGTTTGTTGTGTTTTTAGATTAGCTATGAGCCTATGATTATGGTCTTGGCCCGTGAGGGCTTAGTCCGGGCACACAAAAAGTCTAGGACGATATCTCTTCATGTTCACTAGTTTAGTTTGTTTACATTGAATTCTGACTAGATGTCTTAGTCCAGTGGCGGAGCTAGACTTTAACACCAGGGGTATCCCAAAAAAAAAAAAAATTACGGTGTATTCATATAAAATCCTTTATAGGGGTATCCTCGTATTTTTTTAGGGGTATCCTTTATATAAAATCGAAAAAAAAAACAAAAAATTAACACTGCGAACACGACTTTGAGCCGTAGCCCGTGCTACGGCTGGTTCTATGCTGTCTCCGCCCCTCTCTTAGTCCCTACTTAGATAACTACCAAACAAGATAAAACATGAAAGCTAATTCATGAAAACATGAACTGAACAAGAATTAGCAATGGGAACCAAGAAAACTATAAATCGTGTCGTTTCGTATCATGTGAAAGCACGTCCTCCTCATATTTCACCTCAAGATGTTGAATTGTAATACCAAAAGTGGGGCTAGCAAATATCTTCATAATAAAATTTGGTTATGTGGTACATTGGTAATTATAAAAACTATGCAACGTTATACAGTTTCACTATTAGCTTGTACTTTTCTTTCTGACTTTTTCCTTTATCTTAGAACATTTATAGTTTCAAATTAGTAGTTTCTTTTAAAGAGGACTTATCTAATAAAAACGATTTTTAATGGGGTTTGGAGTCGGTTCTACAGTTGGGTTAGATTACCTCCTTTTTTTTTTGCTTTTTCTCTCGCGGATATTCTTGAGTTGTATAAGAATTTTAATGGGGATAAGACATCTAAGGAGATAGTCCGAGGTCTTGTCACGGTGACTTGCTGGTGCATATGGAAAGTCAGGAATGCAAGGATTTTTTCTGATGGTAAAGGTAATAGCGACGAGATCATTGGGAGTTTAAGTCTCTTAGTTTTTTTATGGTTAAAGAGTAGGTCCAAATATTGTAATTTGGTATGAAGAGATTGGTATAGTTACCCTCTGTATATGTTGTAATCGGGTGTGGTGCGGTCCTGTGTTTTTTGTCAGGCCGGCCGTTTCTTAATAAAGTTTTCCTTTCAAAAAAAATCTATTAAAAACGATTAGTTAACTTAATAACCGAATCAAAAACTTGATTAACGGTTAGTCAATGCTTTTAATATAGGTTTAGATTGAAGTAACTTAATAACCAATTACTGATTAACAAATAACAATCATTAACAATAAGTTAGGGGATTATATGTTTAACTCATTGCAAACATTTATCGCTATGTACTTTTTGTCTCAACGTGTATGTGTTTTTCATTAGATTTCCTGGTTCACGACAATCAAACATGGGCATTGTCACATGCAGTGGCGAAGCTTGAGATTTCCGACCGAGGGGCGGAAGTCACCAGACCTAAAAATTTCTATAAACCCGGGGGGTTGAAAACGTATATACCAAAAAATTTCTATACGAAAACTACATGCTCTCCACTACGGAGCGAAGAGTTCGGGAGGTCGGCCGCCCCCTCCCGCCACTTAAAAGCTTCGCCCATTCACATGGTGATTAATCATAGGTCACTTCTCCATGTGTTTTCTTGTGGCAAGTTTCATAGGCATTATGATAATTTGTCTCATATACAATTCTAATAATCAATGTCGTGTCCAAACACGTTCTTTGTTTGGTTCTTGTTATGTCCATTGGGTATTCATCAATACATATTGGTTTATATTGTGTTTGTGATAGATAGGTTCTTAATTCATTGGTTCCATTTTCAACGTTAGGGTTATGTATCTTAAGGTTGTAACACTAGACTTCAACAGTATCAATACCAATGATAATAAATTTCACCAGATTGCCTTCTTTATCAGTAAATGACAAGAAAAAATGTTACAGCCGACACTAGTCTAGTCAAAGGATATAGTGTTTTACGAATTATAAAATTAGTTAGACCCGGGCGCGTTGCGGCGCGGGTATTTTACAAGCATCAAACGGATTAGTCAAAGCATTATGTTATAGGTTAAACATATGAAAACACATGTTAGATAAAAATGTAAAGTATATCATATTTATATGTGATCCAACTCATTAATAGGAAACATACAAATATACATAATATGTGTATCAAAGGAAATTTGAAACGTGTAATCCAAAGACATATTCACAACAAGGGTTGAGATTTTAGTCCTAGCACGTTACGGCGGGGTCGAAACATAGATCTGGAAACATACATATAATAAGCAAAAAAACATATTATATTTAACCTAACTTATTTAAAAAAAAGTTTACGTCGAAAAGTAGATAAACTAGAATTTATATCGACACATAAATAAAAACACGTAAGTAAAAAATATTTTTTTAGGTAAAGGAACGAAAGAAATAAACTCTAGTTAAATGAACATGTGTCAAAGGAAAACGGACACATGTAACCAAAAGACATATTCATATCAAGGGCACAAATTTTATCCTAGCGCGTTGCGGTGGGGTCGAAACGTAGAACTGAAAACGTACATAAAATAATGTATTATATTTTACCTGACTTGTTTCCCCAAAAAAGTTTACGTCGAAACGTAGACCAACTTAACTTTATACCGACACATAAATTGCAATTTTCATAATACGACACGCAGGCGATGCACCGTGGACACGTTGCATAAATCGAATTGAAACGAATGGATTAGTCCAAGCATTATGTCATACGCAAACCATATGAAAACGCATGTCTCGACGTACTCGGTTCAACTCAATGTACGGTTGAATCAAAACGTAAAGTAATCGAATTTGAGTAAATCGCAATTTTACCCCCTATGGTTTAGGGGCACTTACACTCTTACCCCCGATTTTCAAAATTTTGTTGCTTTACCTCCTGTGTAGTCCTTATTGCACCAATCTTGGACCTTGGACCTAAACTCTGTTAGAGTCAACCGTTACCCACTAACGATCAAAGAGTAAAATGGTCATTGCGCCTTTTTAGTCTATTATTTTTACACCATCATCATCTTTTCTTCTTTACTTAAAATTCCGGCCAACGTTTCCGATCAACGGAATTCTCAACATCTCCACCATCCATCACCCGTAGCCACCACCTTGCACAATCATCTCCGCCTACCACCTCCAAACTACAAACATTACTTTCAAAAACTTCAACCCAACATCATCCCTCTCCACCTGAAACCACCCTTACACTCACACTACCGTCTACCTTCCACCATTATAGAACCTTCTGAAGCTACTACACCAATGTCTCCTCCACCATTACAAAGATGATACTCTCTTTCTTTTCTAGAATCTTCAACTTCAACAGTGATAATAATCCTTTACACACATTTACGAAGAAACTAAGAAAATTTCTCCTACCCATTTTGGGTTTCAGTTAAGGCTGCAAACGAACCGAACGTTCAGCGAACAGTTCGTGAACCGTTTGGCGGGAAATTCGTTTATGATCGTTCGGTTAGCTTAACGAACGAACACAAACAAAAAAATTTGTTCGGTTAGCTTAGCGAACGAACACGAACAAAGGTCTTGTTCGTTCGGCTGCGTTCGTGAACGTTCAGTCACGTTCGTTCGTGTTCATTTGATTATATTAAAAGAATAATAAATAATAAACTTTTTATCTAAACATATTGAAAACTTGAAACCATGTTTTTTATTTCTAAGTTAACTAAAATTTGGACATTCAGGACATGTTTTGAGATAATTATGTCTAAGTTAGTTAAACTTAATTCACAGTTTGTGGTTGTAATAGACTTCTCGTGTTTTGATTTGTCATTTGATGGTTGTATTTAAAACTACTTATGTCCAATGTTTAAGGTTAACAATATTTTTATTTTTCATTTTCAAGTTAAATGTTCTTTACGTTCGTTTTTTATTCGTATGCATTCGTTTGAGTCCGAGACCTGGCGTTTTTCTGAACTAGGTATTTTTATGGCGTTTTAACTAGGTATTTTCATGGCGTTTTTCTAAACTGAGTGTTTTATGGCGTTTTCAACTGAGTTTTTTCATGGCGTTTTCTGAACTGGGTGTTTTATGGCGTTTTTACAGTACAAATTATGATTTTTCTGAGCTCAAAAAATATTAATTTAGGCGGTTAGACACATTTTTGAGCTGTTGTAAATTATAGCTCAAAAAATAGTTTTTTTTTTGTTATGGCATTTTAACTGGGAGCTATATGGCTAAAAATGGTTTTTTTTTAGCTATTGTAAATTATAGCTCAAAAAAATAGTTTTTTTTTTGTTATGGCGTTTTAACTGGATATTTTTATGGCGTTTTTCTGAATTTGGTATTTTTATGGCGTTTTATTTGAACACCCAGTTCATGTGAGTGAGTTTTTTGACAATATTACCCCTTAGTGTAATTTAACATCAATGCCACATGTCACCACCAAAATCGTTCTGACACTTTTCACCGTTCTCTCTAAATCCTGACCCTGTATATTATGTCAATAATTGTAATTATTCGTTTCCATCAGTTTTGTACCAATCTCCTATATTAAAGGAGATAATTTTGAATTATCCCCATTATTTAAATCAATACAATGCCTCAATATCAGTGAGGTTGATTCTCATTTGTTAACATGGTATCAGCCTAATTATTCTCAATATCCCCTTTCTTCCTTTTCTATTTCTCGATCCCCTGTGCTCCTCCTTTCTTCATCTCATGGCTTCCCTCACATAAACCACACCCACCATACCCACTGCCATTTCTCACCAATCCCCTATCAAACTCTCTTCATCCAATTATTTAGTTTGGCGAAATCATATGCGTCTTCATGTTGCCCTTCATTAACTATCGGCCCATATCGACGGTCCTTAAGTCCCACCATCGGCCACCATTGTTGACGATGATAAAACCGTACCGAACCCAGAACTCGCCTCTTGGACTGTATCGGATCAAAAAGCTGCCCTCCTCCTTCTCTCTTCTCTCACCTGTCACACCCTGACTGTCACGCCCCAACCGATGGCAGAAACATCGGGGCATGGCACTGAGCGAAACAGATTGTCCAGAAGTTTCCATAACAATTATCATTACCAATTAATTTAAAGTAACATGTCCCATACCATGTCTTAAAAGATAATACAATTATTACAGACAAAATCTAGGCAAATAGTTCTGTTCCGACAACTCAGATTTCATTTGTACAGACAACTATTTGTTGGCCTCTAAGACCTTATTCTAGCCTCAATTTCCTAGCAGATAAGCATCCTAAGCACCTGTCACATACGTTAAAATAAAGTCAATACACATAGTGTAAAGGTGAGCATACAAGTTTGATAATAGCATATAGAGTTCGAAAGCGTTACGCATAACCAGCACGTACACAGAGTGAAATGAGGCATGTTAGTTATCGACATGAACCTATCGATACCAATGACTGCGGGTTGACTGCCCAAGGCGGTTCGTAATACATGATCACCACTGTAATCCATGCAAATGATTGTCCTTAATAACCCCCGAGTGAACGGATGCTGAGTCCAAACTATAGTACTATCGTTGCTAAGGCAGGTAGACATCATTCCATGTGTAAACATAACAAACAAGCATTCATTAAGTCACGTATCACATGCGGTAACGGTTAGCGTTTAAAGTATTGCGTAGTGTGTTCGATGTGATTTTGTATAAGTAACGTATGTAACACCCAAAAGTGCGTAAAGCAAAAAGGGATCGAATATACTCACAGCCATTGATGGATTGAAGGGAGCGCTAGGGAGTAGGGTTAGCCTGATCAGAACGATAGCATAAGGATAAGCGACGCGGAAAACGATGCAAGGTGTAAGTGGCTCGGACAGCAGTCCGATCGGATGGTAGTCCTGTCGGACGGCCAGTTCGTGCGGATGACAATCCATTCGGATGGTTATCCAGTCGGACGGTAGTCCGGTCGGATGACTGTTCGAGTGGATTGTTTCTTCCTATGAGAAGGATGTGTTTGTATATGATGGCTTGACCTTTGAAGTTTTCGTTGTAGTATTTAGAAAACATTGAAGTATCTCTACCTTTCAGGTCGGTCGATCGGACGGTCGTTCGATCGGACGGCAACCCGTTCGGTTGGGCACTTCAGTGAGAACAAATCCACAACAGGGTGGTCACTCGGTCGGACGGTTGTTCGACCGGGTGGCGTCCTTGGTGCATTGAACATGTTGAAAATTGTTTAAGGTTTAAAGTCCAAATGTCTCCTGATTCGGATGGCAGTTCGGTCGGATGGTAGTCCGATCGGACAGCAATTCGTTCAACACTCAGACTTCAGATCTTGGCAACATTGGTCAGGTGTGGAACCCAAGGTGCAAGTCGTTCGGACAGTCGGTCGCTCGGATGGCTGTCCGTTTGGACAGTAGTCCGATTCCGTTCGTCTTACACTTGGCCATTTTGATTGTTTGTCGTGTTATCGAGATGTGTTGATATCGTGCTAACCAACAGAGTCCCATCCTAAGCTCTAGTGACCCGACTGAACAGGAACCACCCAAATTCGGTCAGTCCACCGGTTCAAGATGATAGTTCTTGGTTAACCCGGAGTCGATAATCTCGTGGATAGGATACGGATCTTGAATCAACACAACCACCATAATGGGTAGTAAGCCGGCACAAGTTCCGCTTCTATCGGTTTTGAGTGTATTGAGTGTAAAAGAGTTGAAAGAAAGTTGAAAAACCATCTTTCAATCCTTTTTCTTGTGAATATGTTTAGATCTATGAAGGATCTTTGTTTGTTTATGTGGAAATCGGTTAGATCTAAGTTGTTCTTGGTGGATTGAGGTCAAAACATGAAGTTCTTCAAGAACACATGATGACGTCATCCTAGAACACCTTGAATCTTGATGATTTCACGGTTAAAAGTTAAGATTCAACAGATAGAAAGGTGTAGGAGTGCGTGTAGATTAAGGAAGTACAAGATTTAGGACGAGATCTTACCGGGATTGCGAGAATTCAGAGAAAAAGCGAGCTGGTCGGACGTCACTTACCAAAAGTGGAAAGAATGAAAGTGACAAGGGGTATTTATAGGGTTACCCGAAGAGGAAAGGGCTGGTCGATCGGCTAGGCAGCCCGTGCGGACAGCCTGTCCGATCGGACGGCAGTCCGATCGGTCGCCTGGTCGCCTGGTCGATCAGTCACCTCGTTCGAGTGTTTGGCGCGATGATTTTTGATGTTTCGATTACGATTGCGAGCGTTGCGACGCGATAGATTTTCCTAGTCAAATTACTTTTAATCCCAACTACTCATATCTCGCACTATCTCTTCTCTACCAATTATCATACCATTTCGATTGCGTTTGAGTTTCGATTGCGTTTGAGTTTCGATTGCGATTCGATTGATTACCACACATAACATAATTTAAACATGCACAGGTAACACATAAGGCACACACACACGTATACAATAACCAAAATGCGTAATTCGAGTTGCGAGTGCGATTACAATAGCGATAAAGCGATTAAACATGCGATAAATAGCGATTACCATGCGATTATTAATAGATACTCCACATAATACAACTAAAGCGAAAATAAAATAGACTAATTACAAGTTAAAGAAGTCAAAACAGGAATTGAGCAAGGAGGGACAGATCGTAATTAGCAATCTTGTCTCCCTTTGACTTCAATCTTGACTTTGACCTCAGAAACACGGGGTGTTACACTGACTTTTGCGGAAGCGTGATTATTGGTGTGACTTCTTAATACCATAGCATTCAATCATAACAATGCTATATGATGAAACCATAAGATGTTCATCCATTCATTAAGTTAGAAAATAACACAACATACTTGTTTGAAACATCGACACCAAATTCAAGTTACGAACCACAACATGTTTAAATGAGTTCATGAAGACTCAACGAAAGACTTTAATTAAAACCAGGCTTAGAAACATGTATCCCGTCCAGGAATAGGATACACCTCCAAAACCCTACGACCACGGATGACATCTTTTATTCATGACGCAGCTTGAAAACATGCAACACCTGCCAGATCCACTTAGTTCCCTGAAATACATGTAATTTGAAAACATCAACAAAAGTTGAGCGAGTTCATGTGTTTGTATAAATATGTATAAACCTTTGTAAACAGTGTATATAAATCCCGGTATGAAAGCAAACAAGGAAAAGATCACCAATGGTTTGCAAGGCCACTGATATGTGTGACGGTGTAGGAAGACTCAAACCTAGCAAATTTGTACCGGGCTTCCGGCTGGAAGACATAGTCACCCTATGGGCCACCCTGGTCCTCATGGGTGTGGACTCGCTACACCCAAATAGATCTATCACTCATGCCCCTCGGTCCTTATACGAGGATTAATGGTCCCAAGTATCCGCCTACCCATTCACATGATCTATGGTTCTTTCCTAGGCTAATCATACCAATAGTATTCGTATGTAATCCTTTTGTAACATGTATTTCACCCCCGAAGTTAATAAACAAAACAGTTTAAAGAAAAGGGGGACATGAACTCACAGTACTGTGTCTTCAGAATCGTAACCCAAATCTCCTCAGCGAACACGACTCCCTACAATGTACTAATGTCTATTAGACGAACGGGTCGTGCCTTGGTTTAAAGTTTAACGTTTTTGAGTTCCGTTTCTTATGTTCCCAATATTATTCCAAGTTATAATTTCTTGTTAAAATAATATTTATTTTAACCTTAAATTATATTTAATTTTGGAATAATTGTTTAAACAATATTTTGTAACAATACTTCTCAAGCATTTGTATTCTCGTATTTCCTTCCCAAGGATGGGGGTATCTTATACATGTATTTTCGTATTCTTATATTTGTAGTTCCAAAATAATATATTTTCAAGTCTCACTTTAGAAAATATATATGTAAACTCATTTTGTCTAAAATAATGTATTTCAAGAAAATATATATTTTTCTCAAAAATCATATATCTTCTAAATATTCAAGAAAATATATTTTAACTTCCCAAAAATAATATATTTTCTTCTTGTCAAAAACATGATACAACTTTGTAATATTTACAAAAATCATATTTTCATATCTTGCATCCAAAATAATATTTACCAAAAATATATTTATAACGGTATTCTCCAGAATATTTTATAAGTTACGTTCTTGTTCGGTTTACCAATATTATGTGTATAACTTATATATATTTATTCCTTGTGATTTTTGGTATTATTTTGGATTGTAAATTTCTTGGTATTTTGTTAAGTCATATTATTTTACCCTAAAATAATATAACTATTTCACAATGTATACAAATATTCACACAAGTGTCTTTAATATACATATATATATATATATATATATTATAAATATGTATTTACCCATTTTTATTTATAAAAACCAACCTCCAATACTTGTATTTTTGTAACAAAATCTATGGCAAAGTTTATATTAAAAATCATAGTTAAAACACACTTGTAAATATTTGTTTAGAATTTTTTTTTCTAAGTGTTTGTATTTTTAGAAAATTTCGCCATAGTTTCCTCTAAAAATGGAGGTGTCCATGCTATTAAAGCATATCATTTTCTTTTCAAAAATCATCATAAACAATCAACAATCAACCTACACTTACCAAGTGTCACATTAATGCTATTTACATAACAATCATGAACTTGAACTCTCATAAAACTTGTAGTAACTTGGTAGTGTATTTAGTAGGTTTAGTTACCTTTTAAAGTGTGTTTACTTCTTTATAAACTTCATTCTTGAAAGATTTAGGTGTTTACAACTTGTAAACATATTTTATAAAAACGCTTCTTTATGAAATCTTCTTGTTTCTCTAGTGTTTCTACACTTGTTTTATCACCAAAAATAGTGTAAGTTTAAGTAAGAACCAAGATTTTCTAAAAATCGTATTTTGAACTTGGTTCTTTTGGAAAAACCATTCATAAGTCTTAGATCTATAAGATTATCAACTCACTTGATTATTATTTTTCAAGAAATCATTTTATTTTTCAAGTTCATGCTTACACATGAGGATGATCATCTTGTTTCATCACATAATCATCCTCTCACTTGCTAGATCATGTGTTTAATCACAATCTAGCAAGCTCCTTATGATGATCAACATCATAATCTTCAAGAAAATAACAATCAAGTATCATTCATACACTAAACAACATAGTTTCATCCATATTTCATCATATATCAAGCTTATGTTCATGCTTCTTGATTATGTTTCTTTAGTGTTCTTGTGATTAACAACATACTACATCTTTTAACCATCAAAATATGAAGTAGAAACAAGTTACAAGGAGCTTACTACTAGCACAAGGACTAGGGAAGAACACTAGAAGATGATGATGGCAAAAGTGAAGGATAATAGCAAATGGGAGAGGTCCTTCAAGATCCAAGACCACCAAGCTTCCTATTCTTGCTTCTTACACCTTGAGTGCAGTTGGAAATGGATGATCTTGAAATGGAAGTGATGATGGTGGTGGTGCTTGCTCACGGTCGAGAGGAAGATGAGGAGAGGGAGAGAGATGTTGGTGAAGTGTGTGAGTGATTATGATCCATCATGTTCACTTATAATCTCAATTTTGAGTATTACCCATTGTATAACATGTTTGTAATAGTATATACACAATCTAAACAAATCCTAGGATGATTTAAGCAAGATCTAGTGAGGCTTATGGTACCTAAGGGGGGGGGGGGTCTTGGTTGGGTTTAAATGGTAGGTTAGATTATATAGTTGGAAGTTAAGTGTATTAGTTAGTGTTTATGTGTATGATGTGTTATATAGTGTGTTAGGGTGTTCGGGGATCATAACTAGCTCAGAAACATTAAAACAATGCTTCTAGTATAAATTTGGTGTTTCGGGTAGTGTCCGGTTGTTCGGTTAGATACCGGTTCGTTAAAGTGTCAAGTTATTCCGTTTAGTGATCTTTAAGTACCCTTTTGTGACACTTTTAATTCCCGACACTTAGGAAAGCATTCAGGACCATTTAGTCATATTTTTGCATGAAACTAGCATGTTAAAATGCTGATTTTTGCTGATTTATGCAGGATTCTGCACTTTATGTGGGTTTTAGGCACTTTCCAGCACATTATCTATCACCTAGTGAAGCAGTTTTGTGGTCCTTACTTCCCTACACACTATACTAGTGTAGAACTTGGTTTCTGGCTCATACTGGGTCTCGAAACACTATCTGTCTATGTACTGAACACCGTCAGCATTTTTCTGAGTTATCCGCTAACTGTGCTAGCTATGCTTTGTGCATCATGTATGTCAATATGGTTTACATGAAATAATGATATGTCATTATGCAATATGTGATGCACATGTAAGTATGATGTAGTAAACAGAAAGCAGTTAATTATTATTCAGCACAGTCATTAAGCACTAATCAATATTAATTAATTGTACGAATACCTGGATTTTTTACGGTTGTCACATTCTCCCCCTGTTAAGAAAATTTCGTCCGGAAATTTTAGTTCTGCTACTAGCTGCAGGGGAGTTTGGGAACAGGTGCGGATATTTTGCTTTCATGCGATCCTCACGCTCCCAAGTGAACTCTGGGCCATGTCGCACGTTCCAACGAACCTTGACGAGTTTAACACTACTCCTACGTGTCTTGTTAACCTTCCAATCAGTAACCTCAACAGGTTCTTCAGTAAAGTGGAGTGTGTCGTCAATGTGGACTTCATCGGCAGGAATGACAACTATTTCTTGAGTTGGACTCTTTTTCATATTAGATACATGAAATGTATCGTGAACGCCATTCAGTTCTGCAGGTAGGTCCAACTTGTAAGCCACAAGACCAATCCTCTCCAGGATTTTGAACGGTCCAATGTATCGCGGATTCAACTTCCCACGCTTCCCAAAGCGTGCTACACCCTTCCAGGGTGAGACCTTTAATAAAACCATATCTCCTACCTCAAACTCCAAAGGTTTCCTCCTTTGGTCCGCATAACTCTTTTGTCGATCACGAGCCGCCTTAATGCGCTCTCGGATCTGTATAATCTTGTCTGTCGTCTTTTGAACCAATTCGGGACCAACAAGCTGTCTATCCACCGCGTCTGCCCAGCATAATGGTGATCGACACTTGCGTCCATAGAGAGCTTCAAATGGTGCAACTTGGATGCTCGCATGGTAGTTATTGTTGTACGAGAATTCTACCAAGGGTAAGTGAGTGTCCCAACTGCCACCCAAGCCAATTACGCAAGCTCGCAGCATGTCTTCTAACGTTTGAATCGTTCGTTCACTCTGGCCATCAGTCTGCGGATGGAATGCGGTACTCAGATTCAACTGAGAACCAAAGGCTTCTTGGAAGGATTGCCAAATCCTTGACACAAACCTTCCATCTCTATCAGAGATAATCGAGAGAGGCACTCCATGTCGTGCAACTATCTCTCTCAGGTATAGCTCAGCAAGCTTGCTAGTGTTATCCTTTTCCTTGATCGCCAGAAAGTGTGCAGATTTCGTCAGACGGTCTACGATTACCCAAATCATATCATGACCTCTGGGTGTCTTTGGTAACTTCGTTATAAAATCCATTGAAATCTGCTCCCATTTCCACATGGGTATTTCATGTTGTTGCAGAAGACCTGAAGGCTTCTGATATTCGGCCTTTACTTTGGCACAAGTTAAGCATTTGCCAACATACGTTGCAACATCGCCTTTCAATCTCGGCCACCAATAGAATTCCTTCAAATCTTGGTACATTTTATCCGATCCTGGATGGATCAACAACCGTGACTTGTGAGCTTCATAAAAAATAACGTCTCGTAGACCACCGAAGAGGAGAACCCAAATTCTTCTCATGAAACACAACGTTCCTTCCTCATTTGGTATTAACTGTTTCTCCATCCCACGTAGATACTCATTTTCAAGATTCTTTTCCTTAAGGGCTTCTCTCTGCGTGGCACGAATGCGCAACGAGAGGTCCGTTTGAATAATCATTTCCAAAGCCCTAACCCTTATGGGCTTGATTCTTTCCTTCCGACTCAAGGCATCGGCGACCACATTCGCCTTCCCTGGGTGATACTTGATTTCACAATCATAATCGTTCAACAACTCAACCCATCGTCTCTGTCTCATATTAACCTCTTTCTGATCGAATATATGTTGTAAGCTCTTGTGATCAGTAAAGATCGTGCATCGCGTACCATACAAATAATGTCGCCAGATCTTTAATGCAAACACCACCGCGCCTAATTCCAAATCATGCGTGGTGTAGTTTTTCTCGTGAACCTTCAGCTGGCGCGAAGCATAAGCTATAACCTTCTGTCGCAGCATCAGCAGCAGCCTAAACCTTGACGCGAGGTGTCGCAATATCCCACGAAGTCGTCAGTGCCTTCGGGTAGGGATAAGATCGGTGCATCGCAAAGCTTGTTTTTCAGTGACTGAAAGGCTTCCTCTTGTTTATCTCCCCATTCATACTTCTTGTCCTTTTGAGTGAGGGAGGTCAAGGGTTGAGCAATTTTCAAAAAATCCTCAATAAATCTGCGATAATACCTTGCCAAACCTAGGAACTGATGGATCTCGGTTGGCGTCTTTGGAGTCTCCCAATTCTTGATCGCCTCGATCTTTGTGGGATCCACATGAATTCCATTTCTGTTAACCACGTGACCAAGGGACTGAACCTCACGCAACCAGAACTCGCACTTCGAGAACTTTGCGTACAATTTCTATTTCCTTGGCAAAGGATACCGATTCTTAATGGTCAACTTATTCAGCTCGCGGTAGTCGATACACATGCGGAAACTACCGTCCTTCTTTTTAACAAACAACACTGGAGCTCCCCAAGGTGAGAAGCTTGGTCTGATAAATCCCTTGTCCAAAAGCTCCTGAAGTTGCGTTGACAACTCTTGCATTTCTGAAGGAGCAAGTCAATAGGGTGCCTTAGCTACAGGTGCGGTGCCTGGAACTAAGTCAATATGGAATTCGACTTGTCGCTGCGGCGGCAATCCTGGCAAGTCTTCGGGGAAGACTTCAGGATATTCCCTCACGACTGTAATGTCTTCTAGCTTTGGCTCAGCGGCTTCTTTGTCCACAATGTGTGCCAAGAAGGCAACACATCTTTTCTGCAAACATCTACAAGCTTTCAAACAGCTAATGATCCTTAGAGGCGTATCGTGCTTCTCTCCATGTACCACAATTTTTTCTCCATTCGCCATCGGAATGCGAATAACCTTCTCGTGACATACGATCTCTGCTCGGTTGCTTGACAACCAATCCATTCCAACTACCACGTCAAAGCTTCCCAACTCGACGGGTAGAAGGTCAAGCGAAAACTCGTGCTCCCCAAGCTCTATTACGCAACCTCTAATTACTTCATTTGCTTCTACTAGCTTTCCATTAGCTAGTTCTATTGAATACGGAATATCTAGCTTGCTAGCTACCAACCCAAGTATATTCTTAAATTCTAGCGATACAAAACTATAATCGGCACCAGTATCAAATAGTACAGATGCAAAGCGTTGGTTGATAGGGAACGTACCAGTAACTACGTTCGGATCTTGGCGAGCTTCCCTAGCTCCGATGTTGAAAACCCTTCCTTGAGCTTGATTGAGCTTTGGGCATTCTCTCTTGAAATGCCCAACGTCTCCACAGTTAAAGCACCCTGGTCCCCGACCATTTCTATTCCCATTACCCTGATTGTTGTTTAGGTTGCGGTTCCCACCTCCAGCTTGATTTCCCAAATTACCACGATTACCATTTCCGCCATTTCCTCCTTGAGGGCGGTTTCCATACCCATTTCCTCCACGGTTATTGTTCCCATTACTAAAACCTCTCTGGCCACCACGACCAGTACCAACCCAGCACGTCTCCTTCGAATGGCCAACTTTTCCACAAGACTCGCATCTTCCAGCTCGGCATCGTCCATTGTGATGCAACTGACACACATCGCATTTGGGCAAGGTGCCTATATACCCTTTTCCTTTGTTTTTAGCACCAGTTTTGACCTTGGCTGGTGCGTTTGCCTCTTCCTTCTTGTTAGCACTGCTGGTACCCTTCTTAAAATTTGAGAACTTCCTTTTGTTCTCACCGGATGACTTAACGTGAGTCTCCTTCTTCTTCTGGTCAGAAGTCGAGAACTTGTTCAACCTGATCGCCTCTTCAGTTAGCGCCACACTTAGATCAATCGCCTCAGTGATTGTAGCAGGCTTCGACGTTGTCACCATACTCATGATTTGGGGTGCCAATCCCCAAATAAAACGCTCAATGCGCTTGAATTCCGGATCAACCATATATGGCACGACGCGAGACAAGTCGTGAAATCTCTGCACATATTCAACAATCTTCGGACCATCCATCTTGAGGTTCCAGAACTCAGTTTCCAACTTTTGGATTTTGGCCCTTGAGCAGTACTTCTTTCGCATGAGTTCTTTCATTTCATCCCATGTCATGGCATAAGCAGCTTCTTCTCCCAAAGTTTGAACTTGGAGATTCCACCAGGATAACGCTCTATCAAGAAAGAGTCCCGAGATGTAGGTGACCTGGTGCTCCGGTGCACACTTGCTCATTCTTATCACAGAATCAGTCTTCTCTGTCCATTTTACAAAAGCTACAGCACCCCCGGTGCCGTCAAAATTCAGAGGCTTACTGTCTAGAAATTGCTTATAGGTACAGCCTGTACAAGTAACATCATTCATATAATGCATTAGCGATCGCACATGGAATATCCAAATGTAACGTAATGTGTCCTTAGTGACTTAAACATTACCAAGAGGTGGTTGACTTCCCAAGGTACCTCCACTATGCTCAGAGCGTAAGGCCTCGTGTTGTGCTATCGCTCGTGAAATCCGTTCTTGTAACTCGGCCTCAGTTGTGGGCAGTGTGTTATCTCTTCGAGGAGGCATCTTCTAAAGAAGATAGCATAGGTCAGGTCTTATGTATATAAGTATGTAGTGCGTGTATGTAATAACATTTATCAACGCAAGTAAACACATAACATCCCAATCATAACGCAAACAAGTAATTCAACAACGTATATAATGAGAATGTTGCGATTGAGCTTCCATATATCAAATGACCACAAATACAGTTTTACAAGTTTCACAATGTACCATACATCAAAAGGGACTACAGGGTCACATCACCCTTGTCCAAATCGTCTATCCAACTACAATAGTCATAAAATCAAAAGAAAGGTGGTCTTCAAAAGGCTATGCAAACTGGGCCAATAGCGACACTCTCACTAAAAGTATGCTACCCGCATAAAACCAAAAACTGCTATGCTGATGGTGGAGGAGTAGGAGGTGGAGGAACGAATAGCAAACTGCGCACATGCGCTAGCTCCTCCTCAAGAACGTGTACACGATGCAACAGATAGCAAATCTGCTGCTCCATAGTAAGAAAACGGACATCAAAATCTGGGTATGGTAAAAGAGGAGCGGGTGGAGTCGCGAGTGGTGACTGACAAGTACAAGGCGGAGGACGCGGAATCCTCTCTAACTACATGACTCTGCGACACAACATCTCCTGCTGGAGCTGTAAGGATAGGAGTAACTCATCCCTCGTGTACCCAGTGTAATGGAAGGGATGGTATGGATCAGAAACAGGCATCGTGTTGGGCGGAAACCAAATCAGTGGCTCGCCCGATGGTGCAAAAGCAAAAGGTGCAGTATGTGAAAATTGTGGCATAAAGGGAAAAGCTGCTGACCCAGGAGGAATATGACTGGGCTGCTGACTCGATGGACCTTCCCCTGGACGGGTAGGAGGGATATCCTGAAGGAACGTGACAGGTAAATCAGTGCGGTGTATGTCAGGCACATGTGGGTGAAACGGGGCAATGTCAACAGGTGCATGTGCAGGGGCAAGTGGGGGAGTAACAGGCCTAACAAAATGAGGCAGGTCATCATCATCTATCCACCCACTGCGGGTGAATGCATAACGGGGATCTATATGGTCAGCAAAAGGAGCATGGTCTGCGGGTGCAGGTAGAGGGTCAGGTAACAGTGGTGCAGCAACTGGTATGTCAACAGGTGTAGGATCATACTCAAGCAGAGGATTATGAGCAGGTATAGGCTCGGGTGCAAGCATAGGCTCAGGGTCAGCTGGAGCCAACTCAAGATCAGCGGGTATCGGCTCGAGATCAGCGGGTATATCAAAAAGCTGATCGTCAGGGATGAAGTCAACCTCATGCTCAGGATCAAACTCATCATCAAACTCGAAGTCCTGCAGAGGAACAGGTGAGGCAGACATAGCTGTGTCAGAATCAGAATCTGTGGGATAACGCTGTAATCCCAGTGCGTGTAGAGTAGTAGATGACACAGACTCAAACGAATCAGGACCCGAATGGTCAGACGAAATCTTGATGATCGGGATCTCGATAAGCGGAACAGCAATGACATCGTCGACTGGAGCTCCATCACACTGGGCACCCTCTGGGGGACCCTCAATAAAAAGATCGATGTCATCGTCAGACATAGCGTCAAGAGGCAGATCCTCGAGAGGAAATGCAGCAAGAGGAAAAGGAGCAGGGATCTGAACAAGAAGTAGATCCTCACCAGGAAGACCATCAGCTAGCGGTATATCATCGCCAAAATCTGGTAAAGCAAACGGCTGGAAATCATCATCATCGCTACTCGTAGTGTCAGATGTAAAAACCTCATCCTCTGGGATGATCTCATCATCCGAAACTATGGCCATAGGGTCTACTGTATCAGATACTCCACTATTAGAGGAGGACATGGTGTCTGTAACAAAGCAATCACAACATATGCATATACATCAACAATCATCAAATAAGCATGTAAGTAGTAACAATGTAAGCAGGTATGCATCCTAATCTTCTCAAGACTATCCCACCCAGCCTCTCAGACTGAACTACTTAGTCTCTCAGACTAAACCTCCCAGTTTCTCAAACTGTCCCAACTAGTCTCTCAGACTACCCAGTCTCTCAGACTACCCAGTCTCTCAGACTAAACTTTCCCAGTCTCTCAGACTGAACTACCCAGTCTCTCAGACTAAACTTTCCTAGACTCTCAGACTGAACTACCCAGTCTCTCAGACTGAACCATAAACGAATTCCTTGGAATGTATTTTGTGTCTTTTATTTGTAAAAAATGTTTGTTTCCTGGATCTGGACATTTCGTGTATGCAATGAAAATATGTCATGAAAACATTTTCGTGAGAGCCCTAATGATCGTAGTCTAGACTCGAGAAAGAATCCTAGTTTGCTACGAACCTGGCTCTGATACCAAGCTGTCACACCCTGACTTTTGCGGAAGCGTGATTATTGGTGTGACTTCTTAATAACACAGCATTCAATCATAACAATGCTATATGATGAAACCATAAGATGTTCATCCATTCATTAAGTTAGAAAATAGCACAACATACTTGTTTGAAACAAAGACACCAAATTCAAGTTACGAACCACAACATGTTTAAATGAGTTCATGAAGACTCAACAAAAGACTTTAATTAAAACCGGGTTTAGAAACATGTATCCCGTCCTTGAATAGGATACACCTCCTAAACCCTACGACCACGGATGACATCTTTTATTCATGACGCAACTTGAAAACATGCAACACCTGCCGGATCCACTTAGTTCCCTGAAATACATGTAATTTGAAAACATCAACAAAAATTGAGTGAGTTCATGTGTTTGCATAAGTATGTATAAACCTTTGTAAACAGTGTTTGTAAATCCCGGTATGAAAGCAAACAAGGAAAAGATCACCAATGGTTTGCAAGGCCACTGATATGTGTGACGGTGTAGGAAGACTCAAACCTAGCAAATTTGTACCGGGCTTCCGGATGGAAGACATAGTCACCCTATGGGCCACCCTGGTCCTCATGGGTGTGGGCTCGCTACACCCAAATAGATCTATTACTCAGGCCCCTCGGTCCTTATACGAGGATTAATGGTCCCAAGTATCCGCCTACCCATTCACATAATCTATGGTTCTTTCCTAGGCTAATCATACCAATAGTATTCGTATGTAATCATTTTGTAACTTGTATTTCACCCCCGAAGTTAATAAACAAAACAGTTTAAAGAAAAGGGGGACATGAACTCACAGTATTGCGTGTTCAGAATCGTAACCCAAATCTCCTCAGCGAACACGACTCCCTACAATGTACTAATGTCTATTAGACGAACGGGCCGTGCCTTGGCTTAGAGTTTAACGTTTTTGAGTTACGTTTCTTATGTTCCCAATATTATTCCAAGTTATAATTTCTTGTTAAAATAATATTTATTTTAACCTTAAATTATATTTAATTTTGGAATAATTGTTTAAACAATATTTTGTAACAATACTTCTCAAGCATTTGTATTCTCGTATTTCCTTCCCAAGGATGGGGGTATCTTTTATATGTATTTTCGTATTCTTGTATTTGTAGTTCCAAAATAATATATTTTCAAGTCTCACTTTAGAAAATATATATGTAAACTCATTTTGTCTAAAATAATGTATTTCAAATATATATATATATATATATATATATATATTTTCTCAAAAATCATATATCTTCTAAATATTCAAGAAAATATATTTTAACTTCCCAAAAATAATATATTTTCTCCTTATCAAAAACATGATACAACGTTGTAATATTTACACAAATCATATTTTCATATCTTGCATCCAAAATAATATTTACCAAAAATATATTTATAACGGTATTCTCCGGAATATTTTATAAGTTACGTTCTTGTTCGGTTTACCAATATTATGTGTATAACTTATATATATTTATTCCTTGTGATTTTTGGTATTATTTTGGATTGTAAATTTCTTGGTATTTTGTTAGGTCATATTATTTTACCCTAAAATAATATAACTATTTCACAAAGTATACAAATCTTCACACAAGTGTCTTTAATATACATATATATATATTCTAAATATGTATTTACCCATTTTTATTTATAAAAACCAACCTCCAATACTTATATTTTTGTAACAAAATCTATGGCAAAGTTTATATTAAAAATCATAGTTAAACACACTTGTAAATATTTGTTTAGAATTTTTTTTCTAAGTGTTTGTATTTTTAGAAAATTTCGCCATAGTTTCCTCTAAAAATGGAGGTGTCCATGCTATTAAAGCATATCATTTTCTTTTCAAAAATCATCATAAACAATCAACAATCAACCTACACTTACCAAGTGTCACATTAATGCTATTTACATAACAATCATGAACTTGAACTCTCATAAAACTTGTAGTAACTTGGTAGTGTATTTAGAAGGTTTAGTTACCCTTTAAAGTGTGTTTACTTCTTTATAAACTTCATTCTTGAAAGATTTAGGTGTTTACAACTTGTAAACATATTTTATAAAAACGCTTCTTTATGAAATCTTCTTGTTTCTCTAGTGTTTCTACACTTGTTTTATCACCAAAAATAGTGTAAGTTTAAGTAAGAACCAAGATTTCCTAAAAATCATATTTTGAACTTGGTTCTTTTGGAAAAACCATTCATAAGTCTTAGATCTATAAGATTATCAACTCACTTGATTATTATTTTTCAAGAAATCATTTTATTTTTCAAGTTCATGCTTACACATGAGGATGATCATCTTGTTTCATCACATAATCATCCTCTCACTTGCTAGATCATGTGTTTAATCACAATCTAGCAAGCTCCTTATGATGATCAACATCATAATCTTCAAGAAAATAACAATCAAGTATCATTCATACACTAAACAACATAGTTTCATCCATATTTCATCATATATCAAGCTTATGTTCATGCTTCTTGATTATGTTTCTTTAGTGTTCTTGTGATTAACAACATACTACATCTTTTAACCATCAAAATATGAAGTAGAAACAAGTTACAAGGAGCTTACTACTAGCACAAGGGCTAGGGAAGAACACTAGAAGATGATGATGGCAAAAGTGAAGGATAATAGCAAATGTGAGAGGTCCTTCAAGATCCAAGACCACCAAGCTTCCTATTCTTGCTTCTTACACCTTTAGTGCACTTGGATATGGATGATCTTGAAATGGAAGTGATGATGGTGGTGGTGCTTGCTCACGGCCGAGAGGAAGAGGAGGAGAGGGAGAGAGATGTTGGTGAAGTGTGTGAGTGATTATGATCCATCATGTTCACTTATAATCTCAATTTTGAGTATTACCCATTGTATAACATGTTTGTAATAGTATATACACAATCTAAACAAATCCTAGAAAGATTTAAGCAAGATCTAGTGAGGCTTATGGTGGGGTCACTTGTGACTGTCCACCTAAGGGGGGGGGGGGGTCTTGGTTGGGTTTAAATGGTAGGTTAGATTATATAGTTGGAAGTTAAGTGTATTAGTTAGTGTTTATGTGTATGATGTGTTATATAGTGTGTTAGGATGTTCGGGGATCATAACTAGCTCAGAAACATTAAAACAATGCTTCTACTATAATTTTGGTGTTTCGGGTAGTGTCCGGTTGTTCGGTTAGATACCGGTTCGTTAAAGTGTCAAGTTATTCCGTTTAGTGATCTTTAAGTACCCTTTTGTGACACTTTTAATTCCCGACACTTAGGAAAGCATTCAGGACCATTTAGTCATATTTTTGCATGAAACTAGCATGTTAAAATGCTGATTTTTGCTGACTTGTGCAGGATTCTGCACTTTATGTGGGTTTTAGGCACTTTCCGGCACTTTATCTATCACCTAGTGAAACAGTTTTGTGGTCCTTACTTCCCTACACACTATACTAGTGTAGAACTTGGTTTCTGGCTCATACTGGGTCTCGAAACACTGTCTGTCTTTGTACTGAACATCGTCAGCATTTTTCTGAGTTATCCGCTAACTGTGTTAGCTGTGCTTTGTGCATCATGTATGTCAATATGGTTTGCATGAAATAATGATATGTCATTATGCAATATGTGATGCACATGTAAGTATGATGTAGTAAACAGAAAGCAGTTAATTATTATTCAGCACAGTCATTAGGCACTAATCAAAATTAATTAATTGTACGGATACCTGGATTTTTTATGGTTGTCACATCACCGAGGAGGCTGCAGCCGAGGTTGTAGGCCTCAATACGGCTCGTCAGATCTGGCTTTCCCTTGAGAATGCGTACAGCAATGCATCAGTTGAACGTGTTCAGTCATTAAGGGATTCGCTTCGCCAACTCACAAAAGGTAATGCTACTGCCACCGATTTCTCTCGACGGTTTCGTATGATATGTGAACAACTTGAGGCGATTGGTCACCCAGTTGCTGATATTGACAAGTTGCACTGGTTTTTATGTGGGCTCGGTCCTTCTTATGAGGTATTTTCTACCGCTATTCGAGCAGCCAAACCGGCTCTTGTGTTCCGTGATTTAGTGGCTCAGGCAGAAAGCCATGAACTATTTCTTCAGTCACTTCATGGAATGGCTGCACCACCGGCTGCGTTTCATGCCCAAAACAGGCAATCTTCAACGCAAAGCTGGGGTCGCGGCTCTTTTCCTCGTGGCAGTACTTCGCGTGGCCGAGGCTGTGGTCAGCCGCGCCGCCCACCTCATTGTCAACTTTGTCGTACAACCGGCCATTATGCTTCAGCGTGCCCAAACCTTAGTACTTATGCTACTCAGGCCTCTTCTTTGGATGAAAATCTAGCCAAGGCATTCCATGCTCAATGTCATGTTCATAACACTAATGCACCTTATTGGATTGGAGATTTGGGCGCAACTCATCATATGGCCCCTAATCAGGATGCTCTTCGTCACTCTACTCCTTATACAGTTAATCATCAAGTTGTGTTTGGAAATGGTAAGAAATTTCCAATCACTCACACAGGTTCATATGTTATTTCCAATAATATTCCTCTACGCAATGTGCTAGTCATTCCACATCTTACCAAAAACTTATTATCTATCAGCAAGTTAACAGCTGATCACCCAGTTGATGTTCTATTTTCTCAACATTTTTTTTACATCCAGGATCAGAAAACAAAACAAGTTCTCGCTAGTGGGACTTGTGAAAATGGACTCTATGTGCTTAAGAATGAACCCCAAGTTTTTGTTGTTGAAGTAAGTTTTTGCTGCTGAAGTTTCTAATAAGGCCTCTTATGAGTTATGGCATGCTCGTTTAGGCCACGTTTCTTATGATGTTATTTCTATTTTGAACAAGTTTGGTATTTTATCTGTGACATCTTTACTACCTAAACTAACTGTTTGTGTTCCTTATCAACTTGCAAAAGGACACCGATTACCTTTTGATTCTAATTTAAAGCGTGCTTGTTATCCATTGGATTTGATTCATTGTGATTTGTGGGGACCCGCTCCCATTACTTCCACAGATGGATATCGTTATTATGTGGTTTTTATAGATGATTATTCCAGATTTACATGGTTTTATCCGCTTAAAAAAACAGGTTTCTATGCAGTTTTACCCGCCTTTATTAAATTGGTACAGACACAGTGCTCGCGAAAGATTAATTTTTTTTTTCAAAGTGATGGAGGCAGAGAATTTGTTAACCACACGGTTCACAACATTTTTTAAGAGAATGGCACATTTCATCGATATTCGTGTCCGTACACGCCTCAACAAAATGGGCGTGCGGAGCGTAAGCACCGTCACATTGTTGAAACAGGTCTTGCTATGCTATTTAATGCTTACATTCCAGCTAATTATTAGGTCGATGCGTTCACCTCAGCTACATTCATCATTAATCGTCTTCCCACCCTCTTCTTGACAACAAGTCTCCTTTTCAGCTTCTCTTCAACCAAATGCCTCAATACTCCAATTTCAAGGTCTATGGCTGCCAAGTGTTCCCATACTTGCGTGATTATGCTAAACACAAGCTTGAACCACGAAGTCTTCCATGTGTTTTTATTGGTTATAGTCCATCACACAAAGGTTATCGATGCATGGATCCGACTACTACGCGTGTATTCATCACTCGTCATGCCCGTTTTAATGAATCTTATTTACCATTTAAAGACTCCTCTCGAACCATGGATTCACAAAAATTGGAGCTTACCACCTTTCTTGATGATGCTTCCATACCACAACCATCCACTGATACACCACCTATAAAACCATCCACAAAAAATACCCTTTCCAACTCATGCCCCATCTGTCAACCAACCACTGGCCCATCTCCAAACCCAACCTCGACCCCACCTATCCTACCTTCTAATTCCTTCCAGCCTATCCACCCACCTACCGAAACATTCCTTGGCCCAACTACCTCACATGACCCAATCGGCCCATCTACTTCCACATTTTCTCCTCCCCAACCCGATCCTCCCTCCAATCCCGACTCGACAATTTCCGAAAATCCACCAGCCGACCCTGAACCCTCCCCTGATGAACCACCCGTACCTACTCACACCTCCAACTCTCATCCGATGACCACCCGTGCAAAGGCTGGCATTCATAAACCAAAATACCAACCTGATTTTGATGCCCTAAACTCTTATGCCTTGCATGCTGCTCTATCCTCTGTCACCGAACCTCGTGGTTTTAAGTCCACTGCCAAAAATCCAAAATGGATGTCAGCTATGGTTGATGAAGTCGAGGCTTTAAAACATAATCACACGTGGACCCTTGTACCGCGTCCACATTCGGGTAATGTAGTTGGATCTAAATGGGTTTACCGCATCAAATATCACGCGGATGGAACAATTGAACGTTACAAAGCACGTCTAGTCGCTCAAGGCTTTACTCAAATGCCGGGTCTGGATTATTCTCTTTCTTTTAGTCCAGTCGTCAAAGCCTCTATTATTCGTATTGTGCTATCTCTTGCGGTTCTTTACAACTGGAAATTGCACCAACTCGATGTTAAGAATGCATTTTTAAATGGTCACTTGAATGAAACAATATTCATGGAACAACCGCCTGGATTTATTGATTCTAACTATCCCAATCATGTTTGCAAATTGTCCAAGGCACTTTATGGGTTAAAACAAGCTCATCGTGCTTGGTTCCAACGCTTAAGCACATTTCTCCTCTCTTATGGCTTTACATGCAGTCATGCCGATACATCTCTATTTGTTCTTAAAAGAGATTCCTACATTATGTATCTTCTGGTGTATGTCGATGATCTAATTCTCACAGGAAATGATGAGCATGAAATTAAATCTTTCATTTCTCATCTTCATCGTGAATTTGCCATCAAAGATCTTGGAGCTCTGAACTATTTTTTGGGCCTTGAGGTGCTTTATACTAATGCTGGCCTTTTTCTTACTCAAGCAAAGTATGCTAAAGACATTCTAATACGGACAAATCTTTTAGACTCTAAACCTGTTGCCACTCCTCTTGCGCCGCATGAGTCCTTTACTGCGGCTGGCCTCCCGTATCCAGATCCCACACTTTATCGCTCCTTAGTAGGTGCTTTACAATACCTGACAATTATTCGGCCTGACTTATCGTATGCAGTGAATCAACTGTCTCAGATTCTTCATCAACCAACAGTTGATCATTTTCAGGCAGTTAAACGTTTTCTACGGTACATTAAAGGTACTCTTTCATTCGGCATCACTTATAGTAGGCCAAATAAAAACACGACCATTGGTTTTTCGGATGCTGACTGGGCACGTTGTTTAGATACACATCGATCCACATATGGCTATTCAATCTATCTTGGAGGAAATCTTGTTTCGTGGAGCGCTAAAAAGCAACCGACTGTATCCCGTTCCTGCTGTGAATCTGAATATCGGGCTATGGCCAACACTGCAGCTGAGCTTGTCTGGATAATTCATCTGTTGCGAGAATTACAGCCTTACCACCAGATATACCGACTCTATTGTGTGACAACAAAAGTGCATTATTCATGACTCAAAATCCAGTCTCCCATAAACGTGCCAAACACATTGACTTGGATTACCACTTTATTAGAGAACTTGTCGGCTCCAGGAAACTCTACACAAAGTTTGTTCCTACCAATCTTCAGGTGGCTGATATTTTTACCAAAAGTCTTCCGCGCGCTCAGTTTGAAGTTTTTCGCTCGATGCTATGTCTTGGACCGTCATCGTCTCGATTGAAGGGGGTATTAATTGTAATTATTCGTTTCTGTCAGTTTTGTTCCAATCTCCTATATTAAAGGAGATAATTTTGTATTCACCCCACTATTTAAATCAATACAATGCCTCAATATCAGTGAGGTTGGTTCTCATTTGTTAACAAAAGTGACTTCCAACCAATCACCGCTCGTCAGTCACTATACCGGAAGACCCCTACGATGCGCCACCATGCACGGGACATGAGGTAGAAATGAGAACGATGTGTGGCCAATCACGAGACGCTAGTCCACTTATCCTTAACCTCCACTAACGGCTTACGACAGACGAGACAAAAAGTACATCCAAAATGCGAAATGTGGCCAATCAGGGCACATGGGGGTACTCCCACCTTTGTGAACACTAATCGTCACGACAAAGGGAACCAAATGGATATTCCTTGACAATGACACCTTGTCCAATCATTCTCCATTCTTTTCCAATCTCTCGGATATAAACATCACACTTCTCCAAAGGTTTAAGCATTCTACTCTCAAACTCTCACTTTAAACTTGGCTTTGTCCACCTCTATTTGTTGGGTCCGGATGTGCGCGAGCATGGATGTGTAGCCGAACATGCCACCTCTGCATGACTCACCACCTCCGCGACCCACACCACCGGCCCCACCACAACCACCAACATTGGGAGTGCTACCCAATAACACTTTGAAGATCCTCAAAGATTTAGCGAAGAAGAAATGTAAATGGTGAAGAAATATGATAAGCCATTCTCTATTTATATCCATCACATTTATTACGATGGGGAAACATGCAGACCCACGTGCGCAGGTGGGACAAGTATAAAGCGCCATGTCAGGCGACAGAAAGGTGTCTGACGCGACGTGCATCATGCGCTGTAACTGTATCGGACGTCACATCACCCTCACCATCCCTTACCTAAAAGGAATCTTTTCAAATTTCAAATGCCCACCCATCGTCTGCGAAAAACGCTTCCTGAGGGCAGATCTCAAGCCGCTCGAAGAAAAATCCTCAGTCAAAGGGCGATAAAAAGCAAGCGTGTACCACAAACGGTCACCACCCGCAAAACACTATCCGCGAAAAAAACTAAAAAAAAAACACATAACTAGTCTAGAATTCATCCTGCTTACTCGCAAGCATAGAGAAACACTGGAGTGGGGGGCTTGAAGAGATATGGTCCTGAATTCTCCGAGGGCCCGGACTAAGCCTCTTCAGGCTCAGGACCATACTCATAACTAATCCAAAAAACAATAAACTGGTCAATAGAAACCATCCGTAGCCACTCATGCGGCGGTGCGCCATGTCGACACGGAGGAAAAATATAGTACACGGTGAATGTGACTTGCAGCCAATCACTGCTCGCAGGGCACTGTACCAGAAGATTCCCACGATGTGCCATCATGCAAGGGACATGAGGTATAAACGAGAGCGATGTGTGGCCAATCATGAGAAGCTAGTCCACCTATCCTTAACCTCCACTAACGGCTTGCGACATACGAGCCAAAAAGTATATCCGAAAGTGACATGCAAGAATCATCAAGAAGCTTAAAATGAATGTTCTTTTTTGGGAGTAAGAGAGAAAGGTGCAGAGTTTTTAGAGAGAGAGAAGACTAGGAGAGAGAGAGAGAGAGGAGTTTATTTTAATTAAATATCTTTACTTTAATAAAATAGTACTTGTATATAAGTTATTTACTCAATAACCCCTGAAAAGGTGAAAAGACAAGATGCCCTCATGTGCAAGGCACATGACCATATTTAACCAAAAAATCTGACTGAGTTAGGCTCAAAGGACAAACCGTGCAAGATTTTGAAACATAAAGTACAAAACTTGTCAACTTTTGAGCTAAAGGACAGCGACTGCAATTTGATGTAAACATAAAAGACAAAACTTGTAATTTACTCAAAAAAAAAAATCTAATAGTCCATAAGGGTGGAGGTGGCGCCCCTTTCACATACCGTAACTCCCTCGAATCTTGTATTGCGACATCATTTTTACCCTAAACTACACTAACACCACTAAATCATTGACAACACGTTTCATCTACCCTATAACCAAAGGTGCCACCTAACCAACCATCCACATTGTTTTCCTCAACCTTGAGCGGGTCTCACTAACCTCAAACCCATCTTGCCCAAAGTACACTAGGGGGTGGAGGCGGTATACCCTTTACCCGCATGGTGTCCTCTCCACCCTAAGGTTTCTTAGGAAAACAACCCTTTGTAGACTAACTCTATCATAATCAATAATTTAAATAGAGATTGTACAAACATTTGTATACAGTGTTTATCAGAACCAATATTGGGAGAGAGAAACTGATGATTGTGTGATTATACAATCATCTTATATGTTATAACTAAAGTATTACGGTGTTTATGTGATTCTCGCGATTCTACTTCTATACTTATATCTTACTTATAGCTGATTTTACTGATTCTATTTTGAACGACTCCATCTCTTTATTATATAATGATATAAAAACGTATATAATAAAAAAGAATTTTTTGACGCATGTATTTCTATCCTTGTTTCGATCAAACTTTTTAAATCATTGTTTTGTAACACCCGTGTTATGATATTAAATTGAAGAAATTGTTAATAATTCACCACACATAACTTTTGTTATATAAAAGAAATCAAAGTCAAAAACTAGTAATAAAATAGCCTGGTAAAAGACTTGGAAGCCAACAAATGCAAACATGAATAGTTTTTAATTCAAGAAAAAAAAACACACACACAAAATCTCTTTCGTTCTCTCTATATATCACTTTATTCTTTCTCTATATATAATCACTTTTTCTTTGAACCATTTGGTACGTTAGATTATATATGTATACATATCACAAATCATTGACCACTCATTGACGAGCACAAACATAATCTATCATAAAGATCATATATATATAATGTCAAGCAGAAGATCAAGACAATTATCATCTGGGGCTTCCAGAATTACAGATGACCAGATCATACAACTCATCTCCAAATTGCAACAGCTTCTTCCCGGGACTCTTATTCGGCGATCTAACAAGGTTAGTTTTCATAAGGTTTCCACTATTCTCACACCCCTAAATTTTATTTACACATCTCTTTTCACTCTATTTCTCTCTCTATATATATCTATGAGTTAACTGTGATTTTCGTCCTTGTGGTTTGTCCAATTATACAAGTTCAGGCCAAATTTAAATTTTGTACCATTTTCGTCCCTGTGGTTTGTCCAATTTTTCAAGTTCAGACCAAATTTCAAATTTGTACCATTTTCGTTCTTGATATTCTTGAAATATGTCAGTTCCAACCAAAAAACTAAGGTTGAATCGAATAATTGGACAAACCACATGGACGAAAATGACAGTTAACACATGTTTTTTTGGACGGAACTGGCATGTTTCAAGAATGTCAGGGACATAAATGATACAAATTTGAAATTTGGTCTGAACTAGCATAATTGGACGAACCACATAGACGAAAATGACAATTAACTCTATATCTATGTGTGTATAGAGAGAGATAGAGGAGAGGGGTATAGGTTTCTTAATCATTATTAATTATGTTGTTTAGTTAAATTTTATTGTAATTAGTTTTGATAAATGTGTGTAGTCATCTGCTTCAAAGGTTCTGCAAGAGACGTGCAACTATGTTCGAAGCTTGCATCAGGAGGTTGATGACCTTAGTGATCGACTTTCACAGTTATTATCCACCATTGATGCCAATAGCCCTGAAGCTTCCATTGTTCGAAGCTTAATTATATAAATGCAACCCCATCCATCTCTTAATATTAACATTTCTTAATCGTCTCTCCAATTGGTGTAGTTTAATAATTAAAAAACCCGTTGTTACATGTATTATTATTAAATAATAATACTAAGATTAGTTTATACTTATAAATAGTTTAGTTTTCTGTAATAATAATAAGAGTTAAATGCCATTTTAGTCCCTGTGGTTTCTATCATTTTACCTGTTTAGTCCAAAGGTTTCATTTTTTGTCTGTGGGTCCAAAAAGGTTTCACCGTTGCCATTTTAGTCCACTGGGTTAACTTTATCCATTTTTTCTGTTAATGAGAAAGATAATTCGGTCATTTTATATGTAATTCTGTTAACTAGAAGGGTAATTCGGCCATATAAAATGACCGAATCGCCCTTCACGTTAACATAAATAATGAATGAAGTTAACCCAGTGGACTAAAATGGCAACGGTGAAACCTCTTTTGGACCCACAGGCGAAAAATGAAACCTTTGAACTAAATTGGAAAAATGACCCAAACCACATGGACTAAAATGACATTTACAAATGTTTAGATAAGCTTTATTGTTTGTAACCTAGTAAGATTATCCGCGTGACGTTGCAGGGTTTTGGTCAGTATCAATTCGGTTCAGTTTGGTATGGTATAGGCACTTAATGTAACAACGAAAAGAAGTAAAGCTAAGAGGGTATCGACTCGTGTGTTATGTCGAATGATAGTAATAAAAATAAATTTTAATAAGACGATATCATTATGTCACGTTAAAGCGCCAAAAATATATGAAAACATAGAGAAAAATAGCATGTTGCAAGGTATGTTCGGAACCAAAACGAAACTTTAATATAAATTTAGCGATCTACTCTAACGAAATTAAAAGCTTAAATAAAGATAGTTTAAAAAAAAATCAAGAATTTACGTCATCCCCCCCCCCCCCCCCGAGGCAGCGTATAGGGTTATGAGGGAGTATATGGTGTGAAAGCATTAGATGTGTCAGAAAAAAGTGAATCTATACGCCTCTCATTGCCCTATAAGCGGCGTGCAGGTACGATGTTCGAGGAATTAAGGTATAAAAACTGACATGCCGCGAGTTCAGACTGAAAAGTCTGAAAAGGTGCCCCGTATACGCGCTCATTGACCTATACGCGACTTATCGTCTGAGAAAATGTTATTTATCCAAGCATGCGGAAATTATTTCATTCAAATGTTGAAAACTCACAAAATACTGATGAAAATGATGAAAATTCTCAAATAAAAACGTCGGTTGAAACCGTGATGCAGAAATATGTCGTCTTGGGACATTGGTTATGTTTTTAGCGAAGATTCGAACCAGTCATACGTGTCACACCCCAACCGATGGAAGAAACATCAGAGTGAGACGAAAACATGATTGTTCATAGCATCATAACACTACTTGCGATAATATTTAATTAATCAAGATTCCATAAAATGCTAACATGGATACATTGTTCAACAAACCAAATACATCAAAATTGTAGCAACAAGACATGAAACATAGATAATTGTTTATTGTTAAGGCGTGTATCTAAGTCCACCCTAAACTTGTTACTTCGATCATCAACTATCAACCTGCAACATGTATTAAAATATGATCAACAAATATGTTGGCGAGTATACAAGTTTGATACATAGCATAATAATGAAAATGTTTAACTGTGCTCATATCCCACATGATAAATGTATACAAAGTTACTAACATGTTGTACTAGTGTAAGCTATATGTCAAACCAGAGTTTAACGCAATCGTGATTACCCAACATCTTCGAAACAAAGAGGGTGTAATGGTATTTACTTAACAATACCACAAGTATACGGGTGGGGCGTTAGTCCTATGGCGCTATAATTGTTAAGGTAGGCTTGCAAAGTTAATGAGCATATAGACACATGTAAACATAGCATATGAGATTAACAAGTATAACAAGTCTCATGTTTAATAGTGGATAGAGTGTGATTGATAAACATGTTTAATAGTGTTGCGTGTTTTTGTATATATGTACATGTTGCACCCAAAGTGTATAAAATGAAAAAATGGTCGAGTATACTCACAGTTTTGTGTAGATTTCCATGAAAACCGAGAGTGGATTAGACGGGATCTCGTACACTGAAGTCACCTTGAAATGGGTAAACGGAGGTGTGAGTATTCTGATGTGACAAAGACTCGGATCCGACTTTAAAATACGAAAAAGTACGAAACATTTCAAGTAACAGACCCTTTCATGTGAAAGGCAGTAGCCTTTCGTGCGACAAGGATCCTTTCATGCGACAGGACTGTTTAAGCATTGATTTGTGCGTAAAAATTCAATTGTAAACTGTTTTAACATATCACTGTAACAGTAGTTGTTATACAGAATGAAAGAAGAAAGTAAAATAGTCCAAACAATCAAGTAGGGACAACCCGGGTTGTCACATCCTCAAATTCCACGTGCGGGGTTTTACCGCGAGGCATGCGCCTGACCAGGATCCAGCCCCTAATCATGTTGAACCAATTATTTAAGTTGTAAAAATTCATTACCATCAACACGATTAGTGATCAACGTTTAACAGTCCAAAACTCGGTTTAAATTAGCAGCGGAAATATAAAGTAACCCATCATAACTTGAAACCACAAGCTAAATAAATGTACCAAACGTAAGGCTTTACGAACCACACACTCCATCCGATTGCAACGTCCGTCCATAGCTGTACCTATCAACCTGTAAAGCATGCAGTAGGGTGTCAAGATAAAGTTGGCGAGTTCACGGTTTTTAGTATTGTTTCAAAATCAAGTTTGTTTCAAAAATCAGGTTGTTAAATTACTCAGTTATAAAACATGTCATGGGAACTACCCCATCTTTAAGCTACTGAACTGTATGGTACCGAATCTTTGACTGTTTAAGTTGTTTGTGCCCCAGGTCAATGTCTATCATTATTGACCAGTTGCCAAGGCACAAAAGTTCACGCCCATCCTCCCAGGTACGGTGTTAAGTTTGTCATACCTAATAACGCTATCAACTAATATCCTGTTCGCCAGGCCCTGGCGATTAATCGGTATAATGTGTGGGGACTTTCAGATAGAGTTCGTTTAGTCCGCTAAAGACATGCAGTATAAATAGTATTTAACAGTATTCCAAACCAGGAATACTAGGCAATCCCAAACCAGGGAAAGTGTGGTCCACCTCTAGTGGATAGTTTGTTCAGTAGTTCCAATCCAGGAACGCGCATGTGGCCCCAAACTAGGGGTACCATAGGTATTTCCCAAACCAGGGAAATAAGTGTGTTGTCCTAAACCGGGGACGCATGATTTTTAGAAAAAAAGTTGTGAACTCACCTTAGCTTAGCTCGGCAGATTAAAGTACCCGAGTTAGAATGGTCAACCACACCTTATTATGGTTACCAAGATTGTTAGGGTTTGTGTATGCAAATTCACGTAAGTTTTACACGTATCTAATAGGTAACATGCTTACAAGTTGTCACAAATATATTACCGAGTATTTTTAAGCAGATGTTCATTATATACACAACGCCATGCCATTCATCAGTTATACAACCATTAAGCACATGCGGACACTAAAAATAGCACATTCAACACTTTACAAACTCTTAAACATGCATAACTCAGTTCACTGAAAATAGGCTGTTTTGGGATGTCTTTTGACCACACTTACGAGATTGCAAAAATTACGATCTTTTTATGTGACGTGCCACTCGGAAGGGTTGGTCTTGTGTTAAATTTTTAAAGTCTAACTCTTTACCAAAAATTTATATTAAATCATTTACTAAGCTGCAAATCAGATTCGTCACTTTCTGACTACAGCTAAAAAAAATTCATTTAAAATCCTTGGTTATCCGATTAACGTAATTCTAGTTGGAGATTTTCATGACCTTCTGAAGCTACCTACAATAAAAATTTGAGACCATAACTCAATTCCTAAATTGAGTTATGACATTTGTAATGGGCTGCAAATTCTGCCAAAAAACGCAGATTGGACCTTCGATACGGAAAAATTCATGAAACATTCAATTTTAGTCGGAACAACGCAATTCTAGTGGAGTTTTAAAGATAATTCCTGGAAGCACATCATGGTTAAGAAATTGCACATTTTTGTTAAGTTTGGACCCCGTTACAGCCGATTAAAGTCGGCTGTAACTTTTTGGACAGAACTTGTTTTGTTACCCGACTTCCAAAAACGATTACTTAGCAAACAAAACGATCCATATACATCATATACAATAGGTAATAATTATAAGTCAGGTAAATGGCATTATTTTATACAAAAAAAAAACTAAACCGTGAGCTAGTTTTCACAATATGTACGTTTGTGATTCGATAACTTGTACATTACTAATCACAACTTGGTTTCGAAAAATTAATTATAATATTAAAATTATATTTGTAAAAGTATTAAAGAAACCCGTGACATTGTTTTTTTATATATAGTGATGACATTTTGCTTTCTTTATTATTTTTCCTCATGTATTCACATATACCTTCAAAATAAATAGAATATTACTTGATCGATCTATACCAACTCAAACTGCTCAATCAACAATTTAAACATGCCATATATTCGATTTTAAGAAACATCTTTTTCATGGCTAATTATTTTCTTATTATCATTATATGTAATGTTACATATTTTTTTTCAAAAATTTTCAGTATGTAGCTATAGTTGGGTGGGCCAAACGAAAACGTATAGTTTGATTAGGCCCAATTAAAGAAAGATGCTTGATACCAGACCCATCAAGTTGTCCTACTAATTTCGATTAACATTGGACCGTGAAAGCTCAAAGACATTCATAAAATTATATTAAACTTTTACTTATAAATAAGCAGGGCTGGCCCAAGCCCAAAGCCCAAGCCCAAGTATTTTGAGGCTGGGCTTTAGGCCTCCAAATCAATAGGGCCTCCAACTTAAAAAAAAAATATATAATATTTGGGTTGGTCTGAACTTATCTTTACACATACAAAAAATATATAAAAATACAAAAAAAAAAAATTAAGTTAACTTTGCCAACAATAAACCTTTTAATATATTTTGCCGGTCCCAAGCCCGGGTAAAAGAGGGTTTTTTTTCTCAAATAGTGTTTTTATTTGGAAAAAGGCCTCGAGTTTTTGAATTTGCTTTAGGCCACCAAAATAGTTGAGCCGACCCTGTAAATAAGTTGTAATAAAAAAATTCTAGTTACTATTTAACAACAGCAGCAGCAACAACAATAATAATAACAACGAATTTTTATAATGTGTAATATTATGAGATTATAAGGTTGTTCGGATATTCTACTAACTTGATTATAAAATTTTGCGGTGTTTTGGAATCCATGTTTTATTACGACTTCTTTAATCTTTTATTAATCATTTTACAAGATTCTGCCTTGAAACGTTCTTTTGAAAATCCAAAGTTTTGAATACATGTTTTATTACAACCTCTTTAATCTTTTTTACAAAATTAATTCTGTCTTGAAACGTTCTTTTGAAAATCTGAAGTATGTACCGGTGGGTTATATAAGTTTATTCCACAACATATCACAAACATAAGAAGTAGTCTCATTAGCAATATTATTTTTAGAAAGTATTTTGGAAGCATTACATATTATCAATATGAGATGAACACCCAATACACCTATCTACACACATCATCTGTTCTCTCTTGGCTAGTTTTCTTGTATAAGACCACCCGTAGTGGGGCGGTATTTAAAAAAAAATGAAAAAAAAACGCCGCAAAACGCTGGACCCCCATTACATGGGGCGTTATTTGGCGTGTTTTTTGAAAAAAAAAATGATTTGGCGTTTTAAATAAAACGCTTTGTACATGTTTGACCCACCAATCACTTTTGAGCTACCCACATGGTCAACTTTTGAGCTAACCCCCACTTTTGCAATAAATTAAAAATAATATTGGAGGAGCAGCACCTATTTCGTGTGTTTTTTTTTTTAATTCTAAAATTTGCATTGGCGTTATTGGAATAATGCCCCCCACTACGCCACTTTTACAATAATGCCCCATGCTGACTGGACTGCCACGTGTCGAATAATGCCTCATGGTGGGGGCATTATTTTGTTTAACCACTACACATGGTCTAACCAACCTACTATCATTCATAAATAATGCTTAGGTGTCATAAGTCATAACATCAAGAATACATACGATACACTTGATGACAAGTGAGAGCAGGTGCATAAATGAGGCTCCCACATATTTTGGCACACAATGATTGTATTATGTTATCAATGTGTTTTCTAGCAATTTATCTTATCGCGTTGGCCTCGTTTGCGATCACAAGAAGTTACTATAATCGTAGAGTCAGTACAACGGATATGTTCAATATTTATCACTAACTTTAGAACACACATGTATTGTTTATTGCTATGGTCAAAGTGCTAGAAAGTTGAAACAGGATCTTGTTCTTTTGTAATGTTGGGGTACGTTGATTCATTTACATATGGATAACAGGTATATATTTAGTAATAAAAGAATATCACATATTTAACGGGTATATACCATATATAAAAAAATAAGGGTATTTTTAATGGAAATGTCTTTAGTTTTTGTACTATAAATAAGGGTATATAGCCGATCAAATCAACAAAAATTTGACGCTACACATTATTTTATAGTCGTCGTCATTATCATCATACTCAATAAATCTCACGTATAGGAAGGCTAAGATAGGGTTTAAGAAGAGTAAGATGTAGACAGCTTTATCTCTACCTCGTAGCTAGGAATAGCTAGAGAGGCTGCTTACCGTGAGACCCCCGGCTCGATAGTAGTTTTGCATCAAACCTTGGACATAAGGCACATAACACTCAATAATTGGGACAAAGGCCGATTAGTGCATGTACCCCCTAGTATTTCGGCTATCAACGGCATCACATGATGCATGATTAACCGTCCCCCGTTTTTTTTCGTTATTTTCACGAAATTAGTAAAATAATATTAAAATTGGTGTAATTTCACTTTCCCCCGACATCCCACACATATATATAGGGCTGTAAACGAACCAAACGTTCGGCGAACCGTTCGTGAACCGTTCGGGGGGGGGGGGGGGGAGTTCGTTTGTGTTCGTTCGTTTATTAAACAAACGAACACGAACAAGAAATTATGTTCGTTTAGTTAAACGGACAAACATGAACAGAGGTCGAGTTCGTTCGTTTATGTTCGTGAACGTTCGGTAACGTGTTCGCTTGTGTTCGATAGTTCATTAGTATTTTTAGTTTTTATATTTATTTAAATATATAAAAATTCTGACAAATTAAATATCTAATAAGCGTCAGTTTACTATATATTTAGTTCATGAACTATTGTTTGTGTTTGTTTGTTTCCATTTGTGTTCATGAACATTAGTTTGTACTCATTTGTGTTCGTCAACGTTCGTTGCCTAAAATTAACAAACAAACACAAACGAACAAGTTCATTTCCTTAACAAACGAACACAAACGTAAAATCTCGTTCGATAAGTGTTCATGAACGGTTCGCGAACACATATATTTTTTAACAAACAAACACGAACAAGGTCTTGTTCGTGTTCGTTTGGTTCGTTTACAGCCCTGCATATATACATTATATGCGCATACCATAAGCGGAACGTAACATTATTATTACATAAGCTGAATTTTTATTATTGTTATTGTCAAATATAACCGGGTATCTAGCCTCCACAAGCACCTCCAGGAGGTGAGCCTTAGTCAAAGACCACCCTCACCTATGATCTCAACCCTATGTAACACAAGTTTCAAGTTTTTTCTTTCGATTTAGTATGTTTATAATTACAACATTTAGAAAAGATATATCTAAAATAACACCATTAACTTATAAAACTTTCATAATCACAATATATACATCTTCACTTTACAATATATAAAGAATACAAAAACGGTTTTAAAAGAGAGAATTATAACAACCGTATAAACAAGTGTGCATTTAGTCGCAACAAATCGGACACCTTACGAGTCCGTTTTCATTACAATCAGGACATCTTTGAAACCCACAATCACTTTCTTCTACTTCTCCATCCTCACCAACATCCGAGTCCACGTCATAGTAAACCTTACAACTACCCGAACACGTATCACACAGTAAAAATCTTATATCCCCACAAGCCTCGCAACCTCCGCCAACACCACCATCACCGCCGCAATCATCCACCATTTCACAACCCTCTAACACCTTATCTAGCTGATATTCATCATGAAATCGCTTAATCTCATCACCACCACCTATGTATTTCTTCCCCACAAACACCTTTGGCAACCCCCCTCCATTATATCCATCACCCAATAACTCTTTCAACTCCTCCTTGAACCCCGAATGCATAGATACATCGCGTTCATCGACTCGAACACCCGAGTTCTTTAGAATCACTCGAACGTGGCAGCAATCTTCGTATGTCTTTCGGACTCCTCGTAAGCTTGTAAAGTATAAAATCAACTTCTCTTTGCTACGCGATACATTCTCATTTTCGCCGGTTTGTAATGATATCTTTGCATTGTCATGTTCTTCTTTGATCAAGGACTTTATGTTAATCTTGTTTGATGTGTCATCCGGGTTTGACCCGGATGGCAATATGGGTTGATCAATGGTATTCGAGTTGGGAGTATTATTAAACAAGACGCAATGGGTGCGTTTTTGTTTTTGTTCTTGTTTTTCCAGTTCCAGTTCCAGTTCCACTGACGTTAACTGTGGAACTGGAACTGGGAGAGGGCTTGAATCATCCAAGCCCTCCATCAACTCCCACGCATTTATCGTCTCCGGTTCACCAGGAGGCGTTAAAACAGGCGTTTTCGGAGCAATTTTCGCAATCTTTTCGTCAATCATTTTCGACCACGTCTTCGCTTCTATCACCCCAACTTCAAAATCTTTAGTGTTCATCTCCAGGACATTTCCTCCAACAGGTTCTTGTCGAACCCGTGGGACCACCAGATCCTGGCTCAACCGGGTCGGTTTCTTTGACGGATCGAGCAAGAGGTATCCGAGGGTGGTGGAGGTGAGCGCGACGACATGGTGGTCGTCGTGTTCGCGTTGAGGAGAGGGGTTCGGGAGCGACGAATAGCTCATCCGAACCGGAGAATGCTGAGCATGACAGTTCCGGCATACCGATTGCTTCGAAGATGTGCAACCCATTACACCGGAAATTAAACAAAATTTGAGCTTGTGTAGATGATGATTATAAACGGGGAGACGATCAACAAGGTTTTATTTCCCCATGAAAGTATGAAAAGGTGGTGCAAAGAGTTTCACATAAAACTAAAAAATATTATCTGGAATTGATAGATTAATAGAGGACACAAGTCATGTATTGAAGAGATATAAATTGAAGCTTGTGCTACTCAAAACCCAACCACAAATTATAATATCTTTGTATATTTAACATAGTTGAAGAAGAATCTATAAGAAGACACATAGTGAGAGTGTTAGTGTGTGAAAGAGGAAAGAGATAATGTAACGAGGAGGGTATGAGTCCGATTCTATGTTTTTATAGTCGAATGTCTAATAGTAATTTAAACGTAACGATGGTTAGGTGAATGCATGAACGCATCACGTGCGGAATTGGCGGCGCGTGGCAAGACTTGTTGCCCCGTACAGGGGCGGATTTAGCACAGTTCCATGGGTTCCCAAGAACCCATTCGATTCGAAGAAAATAGAAAAAATTAGTATAAACCTTGTATGATTTGGGAAAAAATAATGAAAATTAGTGAAAAACTAACAAAAGGAACCCAGTGGAATCCGACCCTGGTTCCGCCACTGGCCCCGTAGGTAACTACTACCCGGGCGTATTATATGCATCAAAACACCGGATGATCCCGACCTTAAGACAACAAGTCTATCTGGTCAAAGGTTTACATGTGAAATAATAACTTTTCGCACAAGCCTTTTATACGTGATCTCTCCAAGCGAAACCTGCACCGTGCAAAAAATTTATGTGCGAGATCTATAGTTTTCATAGATACTATCATGTGAAATCTTTCTATACGAAAACTATCTATACAAATACCAACATGCAAAATCTATACTATTCGTATAAACTATAAACCATGCGAGAACTATCATTTAGAAGACTGGCTATACTATGCGAAAATCTATACCTGCGAGAACTTTTACATGTCTTCTTCGTACAAACCTTAAAGCGAGTTGTTGATTGCGCCACACGTTGAAGGTGTAAACATATCAAGATACAAACTTTATGCATCCAAATAAATACCTTGGACATGGCGTATAACATGGTCCCATGCATAAACTATCACCAAACACAAGCTATATGAGTGAAAGTGTAAAACAATTCCTTTAACTCGTTTGAATTGGGTCCAAGCTAAAATAACTCACAATCTCCTCTTTAATTTATAGTGTTAAACACCACAAGAATGTAGGAAATGGGTCACAATTATAATAAAAATTATATAAATAAATATAAAATTGTAAAGACACTCTCTTTACATAATTTTTTTGAGAAATTGTAGTACCCGTACCGTGTACAAATCCATACAAAATTAAATATGAAATATAACATATTTAAATAAATCGATTCAAATCGTTGTCTTTGACAAGAGCTTGAGAAGCGTCTTCTTGTACAATTTCTGCTACGAGAACTTGAACCGCGGCTCCTTGTGCGATCCTTCTTGGCTGCAAAAATGAACAAACTGATGTTGATAGTTGTGGCTGAGGTACGTGTTCAACACGCTTCCCTTAAAACAGATTTCACGTCTCTACTAAAGATGACGCGTCTGTTTCCCAGTGTACAACAGCCAAAGCAGTATGTACTGCCGGAAATGGCCACGCGCCCGAGGTTACACCGGGTAAAATTATAGTGTTAGAACTTGTGGAAAATAATAATATGAAGGTGATGAAATTGAATAGAGAAACATATCTCTCTAAGTACCCAACACATGGGTCTTCAAGTCTTCACCACTTCTCCAAGAATTCTTCATGCATATATTTTTTTTTATTATTTTTTTTGTAGTTTTCTCATACTTCCAATGAAGCACATAGCCTACAATTTTTTTTTCAAGAGATGTGAGTGGTGAAGAGTTACTCTTAATTGGTGATTTATTAGAGACATAAAACTCTAATAAAGTTTCACTTAATTAGTGATTTAATTAAAGACATAAAAACTCTAATAAAAGCTAATCAAGTGACATAAAAACTCTACTCAAGAGTTAGTACCATGAAGAGTCCATTAATTATCACTAAATTAATTTCCATTCACATTATTCTAATTTTCCAACACCCTTGATATCGACCTTTGATAATGATTCCAACTCTTAAACACCACAACAACCCTCGATATCGATCTTTGATAATGATTCCAACTCCCCGTGAAATGGAATGGAGTGAATTAATGGGGGCAGCTAAGAAGCCTAAGATACTCCATTCTCTTTTAGGGGTTGTTTGAACAAAACTTAATGGAATGGGCTTTTTCATTCATTGGCCCAAGGATTACAAATCCATATATTTATTTTAAAATTTAGATGTTACATTTTATTTACGTTTCAAAGTTATATATGAAAAAACAAGCAGATTAAATAAAACTGATTTGTTTGTTCTTTACTTTGGCAAACCGAATAAATAACGTTCGAATAACATGGGTACTAGTTCTGGTATTTGTTTTTAAGGTTTACTTGACACTCCTGACAGTATCGTGATGAACTGAACCCATTATGATGTAATAATATCAGTACTGGTAATTGTATTATCTAAATTGGTACATGTATTCGTTTTTATGGTTTTTGATAGGTGTATTTCTTTCGTTTGCTATGCTGTGTGCTGGTATCATACTGAACTGTGATGAATCTAACCGATACTAATCAAATGTCCGCCACAAACATGCGGGGAATCCCATGTTTTAATTATCATAAAGGATTTTCTAATGTGTTGAATGCCAAGGATGTTTAAGTTCAAAAATCAAGATATGTTGGTTTATAAATTTACTTAAAATTGAGAGATGATGAATGAAATGATTACTAAACAGATGTTTCTGTGTTTCAAGCACTTAATAACCTTCAATCTTTCACTATCAGTTCGTTGCTTCTCGTAACTTCTTGATGACACTATGAAAAACACAGGAAGTTTATCCATAGCCTCCCACTATTCTTACACCCTTAAAATTTTATTTTCAGACCCCTACATGTATACGGCCCGTATAGAGTTATACGGGCCGTATAACTGATTGTTGCACAAAAAAATGTCAAAGAATATTTTTGTGTCCATGTATATGGGTCATATAACATTATACGTCCCGTATAGAATGTTATACGGCCCATATAATGTTATACATAATGTTATACGACCCGTATAGAATGTTACACGGCCTAATATTTTCTCTATGTATACAAGCCATATAACATTATACGGCCTAATATTTGTCATGTCAAATTATTCTATACAAGTCGTATAATGTTATATGACATGTATAAAGTGTGTGCAATTAAGAATTTGGGGTGATACATCTCACCCTAAACTAAATGGGAAGTTGTCTTATACTAAATTGACAATTTATTCTCAAATAAACTTGAAGTGTTGCTATAATATTCACCCAAACGGGTCCAAGTTGGTCCTTCAAGACTGACAAATGTTAATGATCCCAAATCACAATTAAATCCTTTAAAATACAACTAACAAAAGCCTTCTGGAATTTATTGCCTCAAATTATCAATTACTAGTTGTATTTTATTTAATATAAAGCCATATCAAATTAACTGAATCATCTAAAAACGATTCACAATGAAATTCTCATCATAGTTTACCTAAAATATACATGAGTTAATTACTGTTTTCGTCCCTGAGTTTTGTCAAAAATAACGATTTCAGTCCATTAGTTTAAAAATTGCGATATCAGTCCATTAGTTTCATTTTCGTAACCATTTCAGTCCACTAACTTAACTCCATCCATTTATTTTGTTAACTTTGAGTTAACTAACTAATTCAGGGACGGTTTGCGTCAGTTTTAGAAACACAGGGACTTAAGTGTAAACTCTAAAACATTAAAACAAAAAAAAATAGTAAATTCCAAAAAATAAAAAAAATTCCAAAAAACCAAACAAATTCCAAAAAATTCTAAAAAATAATAAAAATTCTAAAAAATCCAAAAAATCCGTTTCGGCGCGAACTGTTTCGAACCCGAACCGTTTCGACGCGAACCGTTTCGACCCGTACCGTTTCGACCCGAACCGTTTCGAGCTGAACCGTTTCGACGCGAACCGTTTCGACCCGTACCGTTTCGAGCCGAACCGTTTCGACCCGTACCGTTTCGAAGCCGAACCGTTTCAAGCTGAACCGTTTCGAACCGAACCGTTTCGACCCGTACCGTTTCGAACCGAACCGTGCCGTTACGAACCGAACCGTTTCGAGCTGAACCGTTTCGAACCGAACCGTGCCGTATCGAACCGAACCGTTTCGAGCTGAACCGTTTCGACGCGAACCGTGCCGTATCGAACCGTGCCGTATCGAACCGAAACGGTTCGCGTCGAAACGGTTCGGGTCCAAAGGGTTCGGTTCGAAACGGTTCGCATCGAAACGGTACAGCTTGAAACGGTTCGGTTCGAAACGGTTCAGCTCGAAACGGTTCGGTTCGATACGGCACAGTTCGGTTCGAAACGGTTCAGCTCGAAAGGGTTCGGTTCGAAACGGCACGGTTCGGTTCGAAACGGTACGGCTTGAAACGGTTCGGCTTCGAAACGGTACGGGTCGAAACGGTTCCGTTCGAAACGGTTCAGCTCGAAACGGTTCGGCTTCGAAACGGTACGGGTCGAAACGGTTCGGCTCGAAACGGTACGGGTCGAAACGGTTCGCGTCGAAACGGTTCAGCTCGAAACGGTTCGGGTCGAAACGGTACGGACAGTTCAGCTCGAAACGGTTCGGGTCGAAACGGTACGGGTCGAAACGGTTCGCGTCCAAACGGTTCGGGTTCGAAACAATTCGCGCCGAAACAGATTTTTTGGATTTTTTAGAATTTTTTAGAATTTTTATGATTTTTTAGAATTTTTATTATTTTTTAGAATTTTTTGGAATTTGTTTGGTTTTTTGGAATTTTTTTGATTTTTTGGAATTTACTATTTTTTTTGTTTTAATGTTTTAGAGTTTACACTTAAGTCCCTGTGTTTCTAAAACTGACGCAAACCGTCCCTGAATTAGTTAGTTAACTCAAAGTTAACAAAATTAATGGATGGAGTTAAGTTAGTGGACTGAAATGGTTACGAAAATGAAACTAATGGACTGAAATCGTAATTTTTAAACTAATGGACTGAAACCGTTATTTTTGACAAACTCATGGACGAAAACAGTAATTAACTCAATATACATTTATCTTTAAAATTTGTTTACCTAAAAAAAACACACTTTCGATTCTTCACTAATATTCATAATTAATTAAATAACTAGACCATATAATTTAAAGCAAAACTAGTATTAAGCACCCATCGCGTTGCGGCGGGGGCAAGCACTAATGGCACACTACTGCCAGCAATCACCGACACTGAAGTTGCGGTGTTAATGCGAAGAAATTAAACCGAAACGTAAAACATAGAATAAAATAACTAAGTTGATCTAGGACTCGCACGTTACGATGAACCCGCATCTATTTTTTTCCCGTTTGACAGGTTCATCGTAATCTATATATAATATATATCATTATCACTATACAAACCATAATGCATACATTACAACAACCATTGCATTAATATGTTTCAAATTATATTTATACAAGATTTTGGCTAAATTAATTAGATTATTATAAATAATAATAATTTACAGATAAAACAACACAACTTTGAATGGATCAAACCGATTGAATACGGTAAGATAATGAAACCATTATTTGATTAGAGTACAACCACTTAAGCACAATATACAACCATACATGCATACTAAACAAATTAAATTTGGTAAGGTAAACCATTATTTAATTAAAGTACAACCACTTAAGCACAACTTACAACCAATATTTGATTAAGATACAACCACTTAAGCACAACTTACAACCAAACACTTTAGCACAACTTACAACAAATATTTGATTAAGGTACAACTATTTAAGCTCAACTTAAAACCAAACATGCATACAAATGTTTTAAATTAATAGTATATAAATATCTTTTTCACCAAAAGATATAGATTAAGGGAGTAATAATGAACCCGCATATATAGATGTTTAGTTTATTTTTTCACATAATTCTAAATACATGGTATGTAGATGACGACTCCAACAAAATCTCACACTATATAATTTGTGTTTGGGGAAGAGAATATAAACTCTATTGTGAGTGCATATAGATCCTTTTGTAAAACCATCTTCAATTCGAGTGTCAAAACTTCTTTTTTTTCCGGTTTTAATAACTCCAACAACAATTTTCTCGCTAATAAAATATATATTAAGTTCTTACAATTATCTTCTCGAAAGGTTTAAAACTAAACATTCAATATTCCTTAAGTACGACGCAAACGTTTATAACTAAACATCGTTTCATATAAAGATTTAGGAGTCACTTAGAGGGATACCCTGTGAACCATAAGACATAGTAACATTTAACATGTGTTTATGTTTCCTGTCAAATAATTCTGTTGTAGGGTATGAACACTAGAAGCTTGATAAAGTATACTATTATTATTATTATCTAAAAGATATAAAAGTTTACTATTAACAAATTCAGTTTTAGTATCACTTCTACTTCTAAATGCCCTCACAATTTACGAAAAAAAAAACAATCCAAAACTACAAACCGCATGGTCAGGCAGCAATAAGAAAACCACACAATCCTAGAATAACCATTAAGTCATTGATGACGGGGGTAGCCCAAGACCAAATATAAACGATTTAAATACGTAAATGCCCATAAGACAAAATGGTTCAGGGGTTAAAAACCTGGGAAGTCGAGATAAAGTAACACGGAACAGTAAGTAGTCATGTCTCTGGATTACTTCACCAACTCGCCAGCCGCAAAAGCAATGCAGGTCCACAGAACACACTCTATTATCCAGGGGTCAAAAGGCTTCAACCCCCGAAAGGGTAAGCCCCTCACTGCAAGCATGGTCACTAGTCAAATGCATTCCTCTTTGGGAGATGTCTTCTCCTATATATTAGACACTTCATTTACTAAGCAGGACATTCCTGGCCAGCCCTGATTCCTGAAATCTCTGGTCATTCACTCCGAGTACTTGCTTCATGCGAGTTACTCCCTTTCACATCCAACACACACATTCTGTTTGCTCCTTCATCCGAATCTGAACACACTTCAGAGGAGGATCTTTAGCAAACAATAAAAATAAACTAGTGAACCTCCTTCCACGTCTTGCAAACGTGGGGGGACCCCACGACCTGTGTTAGGCAAAGCTGAACCCCTCAACTCTTTTGCCTAACCAGCCCAGCTACCATCCTTGGTCTATTATTTGTTGCATCAACAGTCATTAACAACAGTTGGAAAGTATATACTTATTTTGGTCTTTGCAAGGTTACTAACACTGATGGGCACTAGTATAAAACTGATATCTAGACACGGTGAATTTGCTCTTTAGACACATTTTTGGACTGTAGCAAAACACAGGACGTCTAAAAATAGGTTGTTCTTTAGACACGGTTTAAAGGAAACCCCATCAAAAATCATTAAAACTGTGTCAAAAAAAGAGGTGTTATATAAATTACGCTCCGATGTCTCGCTAGAGCAATGTCGATTCACAAAATCAAAATGCAGGAAATTAAACACAATCAAAATGAGATTAAACAACCAAACCTTTCGATAGATCCACACAACATAAACAAATTGTAAAATACAAAATGAAACAAACCTTTCTGTAGTGAAGTATCCTCCTTTGTCTTACCAACAATATTCATGAGTTCCATCCTTGACTACACAATTCAATTAAAAAACACACCATCGTTAGATCTAAATCCTACGGTTCAAAAATCACATATCTAAACGAGAGGTTCAGGCTATTTAGGGTTTTTGGCAAACAATGATTTAGTGAAGGTGATGATCCGAAGGGTGGGGTTATAGACTAGAGAAAAAGAGAAACGTACCTTAGAATGGTGACAATAATGGTGGTAAAGGTGTCCAGATCAATCAACGACGGCGATGGAGGTGGAACTTGGTTCCGGTGAGAAGAAGGTAGTTGTAGTGTTTCTATTTTGTCACTGGCGGACGAAGACGGTTCGATGATGATGATGGTGGCAGTGGTAGGCAATGAAGATGATGGCAGAGAGATTGGTGGATGTGTGATTCAACAAAATCTCAAACCATTTGACAATTCACTTGACACTTTGAAAGAAATGATTTGGATTGTATAGAGTGATTTGATGCTTCATGTTTCAAATCAGAAATGATTTCATCCTTTTCTTTCAACACTTGTTTGTGAGATCTAATGGTTTGAGCCAGAAGTTTCTCAGAATTTTTAGATTTTTCAAGAAGCATGATATTCAATACTCTGATATCCCCAAATGCTTGAATGCATTTTTCAGAACAAAGTTCTGATAGTATTTATGGGGATATATCAACATGCTGAGATGGTCCAACAGTTGTTGATCCAACAAGTGGAAGAATGCATAAACCAAGAGTTTCACTAGTGCTTTGGTCTGAAGTGTCACTTAAGTTTTCTAGGGAAACTAATGCAAGATTCTTGTACAACCTTGATCAAGTGCAATCATGCTGAAATGTTCATCACTCAAATCCTCATGTAGACTACTCTAGTCTACATAGCTTTGAGTGAAAAATCTTTGCTGAGTAGTTTCTTGTGCATGGGAACTAGTCGTTAGAGAAACTACTAGTAAATGAACGTGGGATTGTGTTTGTGTTTGTGCATGTGAAGGTGATTGAACATGTACTTATGAAATATTAAAATGTGGTATGTAATATTGAAAAGCACCATTCACATATGGATATGAATTTTAAGTAGGTCCATGTGCAAAATGTGATGTAGACTTTGTGTTAGGACCAAGGGTATTTTGGGAAAAAAAATGATGTGTATTTTGAAAACCTGAATACTGACTAGTAGTTGTTTGATTCATTTGATTAGGATAAGTCACACTTGGTACTGAGGTTTGTGCAATATTTTTGCACTCCCTTGCAAAGTGACCTAACCTATGACATTTATAACATTCAACCCTGGATTTATCCTTCTAAAAAAATACTGCTGGCCTCTACTCCAGGAAATTTCCTACCAGTTTTGTTATAAAATTGATTTTACTTAATACTCAATAACGCAAGTTGGTTAAGAAGATCAAACTCTTCTTAGTCAAAGGGTCTATTGGTTTGTAGCCATACATTGTGAAAGAATAATTCTGATTTCCAACATGAGGTGTGTCATAAAGAGAATTAAACAGTGGTTATACCAATAAAGTGATCATAACTTTATCCATTTACTCTGTTGGATGATGATGACTCATCTTGACTCATCAAGGTTGTGTTACCATATGTGTAATCATCAGTAGTTTTGCCTGATGACATCAACTCTTTTTTGTCAAGCTCTCTCTCACAAGTAAGAAATTTGCCATGAAGTTATGTCAAAGTCATCTCCTTAAAACCAACAGAGTTTCTCAACACATATGTAGTTGTATCCCACGTATTAGGAAGAGATCTCATAAATCTGTGACTCAGCAGAATTTGTGAAAGTTTGATCTGCAAGCCTTAACTCACTAATGTAATACCCTGAAAATTCCGTCCAATTATGTGACGACACGTGTCTAATCCTACAACTAATCCCGACTACGTGGAGGGAGAAACCTCCAACTAATCCCGATTATATGGAAGGAGGAAGGACCTACACTGTATGTTCACTGAAACGTATTTTGAATCTCCAACTAATCCCGATTTTGGGAATGAGAGAGAGAATATTATTGAGCATTAACTAAAACGCGTCCCGGATCTTCGACTAATCCCAACTACGAGGAATGAGAGGTACTAAAAGTGCCAAATGGCCAAAGATGTAAAGTCCAAGGACTAAATATGAAAAATCTCAATTTTTAGTTCTGGAGGTCCCATACGGACTGAAAGGACTTACCCCTTACAGTATGTAAGCCAGTTCAAAAGGTTTGGGAGCTTAAGGTCCTTACGAACCGTAAGCTATAAACCCTTACGGTCCGTAAGGGACTGCCGGTGGCAGTTTATGCTTGCTGCCCAAGTATTTTTGCCATGTTGCCACCTATCTCGCATTATGCCACCCTTGTGCAGCTTCTAACACCTCATTTCACACCTGGGATGATCCTAGAACAATCTCTAACACTTGGCATGATCTCCTTTCACTAATTCAAGTATAAATAGCCATGGAACCTCCCTCATTCTTTGCTCATTCATACTCTCTTCTCTCTAACTCTCTTGGAGCTCTCCTCTGGACAAAAGGACTCCCATTTCAAGTTCTTTTCTGCTCAAACACTTCCAAGTAAGTGTTTCTACTTAGTCTTTTTCAATTATATTAGTTATTTGAAGTATAAAGTCAAACAGTTGACTTTCTGTTTGACTTTAGCTTCTGACCATTTTGGTCAAAGTAAAGTTCAATCCGAACTTTCCCACGTGATCGTAATAATGTTGGTATGATCCCTCTGTGATTATACCCTCGGATAATCACGTTTATTAGTTGAATTGTTAAGTTGAGCATATTACGTAAAAGTTGAATTTTCGACTAAATGCATAAATGATTTCTACAACTTATAACTCAGTTGTTTTGACATATATAGAAGTTTTATAACTTACATAAACTGATATTAACTTGCTCAACTTGTCCAACTCAGTTTAGGGTCTCATTCTATGTCAAAAGTCAAGCAGTTTGACTTTTGCTTTGACTTTTGATTCTGACCCATTTGGTCAACGTTTAGATCTGTTTTAAACTTGTTTTAGGACCAAAATATTGTTGTTTATAACTCTATGAAGTTATACCATATGGTCATTCCTTTTGATGGGTTTAATGACAAGTCATAAATATGTTGTTAAAAATGACCACAATGCCCTTATGTGGTCAAATGAGCTAATTGAATGATTTTAAACTAAACCAAACCTTAATCTGACTTTGTAATAGTATGTACATCAACTAAAAATATATTTTACTACTTAGACTTGCTGTATGCCCATCCGACTTTCAAAACCCGTCTTTATGCGAACCTTGTTTGCATAAACTAGGCGTAACAGGTCAAAACCTTTCTAAATCTTTCCAAATCAGAATGTTGGTTTAATTAACCTTTATCCAATGAGTCCTTACACTCGGATAGGTACAACCCACATTATAATCAATCTACGCTTAATCTAGCGAAGTAATCTTATTCTTACGTAACGGGTCGTGTTAAAGGAACTAAACTATGACCCGTATACATTCTAACAAATAACTGAATCAGTTCACTCCGGGCTATAGAACCCCCTCAGATATTCGGACTTGAGTTTAATACTTTGTCTTTACGGCTTTTTACTATATTGAAAACCGTTATCGGTTGGAAGCTAGCTAAAAGGTAAATACTCTTAACTTATTTTCTTTGAAAACTTGGGGTATGGCGAATACGCCACTTGGAGTGGGTATTACATAAATGGGTCGCCTATGATAACCTATAAATGTAAGAACATGGTTTAATCAGTTATATTTGATAACTAAAACAATTGTGGGTTATTAGTACCGTGTCCGGGCGTCCCGACTCATGAACTATTATGTCCATACAGAATAACGTGTCGGGTAGGCATACTGACTGTAAGACACCTTATTCAACTTTGGTGTGTATCTTAATCATTATAGCACTGAAAATGACCGACTTGATATCTGGTTCCCATTGTATGACAAATATGTAAATCTGGTGACAAGACAAAATCCCAAGAAATACTAAATGATTACCTACGGGTTTTCTCTATGTATAAAATCATTTTTGAAAAACTATTTTCAAAATGAGTCAGTTAATTGTATTTACCAGCGAAAGTTGACGTATTTTCAAAAGATTGAACTGCAGGTACCGAACCTTGATATTAGGCTGGGAATCTGGGTCGGCTATGATAAAGGCTATGGAATTTGCAACTCCTAGCTTAAGGCCTATGATGTCTAAGCTTCGTTTTACTTCGATCCCGCCTGTGGGCTTTTATCTGAACAATTGAACAACTTGTATTTTATATTTATTCAGACACTTTGAATGTTATCAATATTTTTATTCCCAATACTTCTGCGGCATTATTATTATTAAATTATGATAACTGCTACCCAACCGTCACAACTAAACCCATCCGGGCCCATTGGAAATCGGGGTGTGACAGGTTGGTATCAGAGCTATAATTTGAGTGAATTAGACACTAGCCTTTTGTGTCTAAACTCAAATATCACAAAATGCAGATTCCATAGGACTATTCTGAGTTCTAAACCTGAACTTAGGACTACTCCTCTCATTATAATATAGTTATCAATTTTTATAAATTTTCAGGAAAATGCCTCTCGGAAAGGAGACCACTGATGATGATCCCATGTTATTTCCTTTCAGAGAAAATTTCCATCAGAAGCCAAGGAATCCAAAGCTTCGCGCTAAACAAAGGATGTCGGTACGACCAAGTATAACAACCCTCGAAAACCGCCCTAAATTAACATGTATGTCTGCAAATGAACCCGTTTAACATTATTTTATAAAAAAACGCACAAAATCCTAGTTTTATGTCGCTCGCAGGCCGCGACAAGGTTAAGGGGGCCGCTCGCGGGGCGTGATCCATCCTTGACTTGCCGGACACCCAAGGTGTCACATGGCACACATATGGTGAGTCTAGTATGGTGATCAGGCAACCCTAGCCATAGCTAGGGTGCCCTCGCAGGGCGAGAGAGAGAAAGAGGTGAAACGGGTCGCGGGGCGCGGGGCGTGAGAGAGCTCTGAAAAACCTATCAATTGAGCGTCAGTTCAGCTTTCACAATCGTTCAAAATTCTTCTTTCTCTATGTCTCTATAGTGCGAAAATAATAGCCAAATACCCCCCTAAAACACGAAGCTCTGTCTCGTTGTAAGTATTTTAACCCCCGATCACTAATACATTACCCAACCCGATTGATTTAGGACCCACCAACGCATGTCAAGGCTCTGCCGGACTACGTTCATTGGGGTTCTGTCTCGTGTTGTATGGCAAATGTGATTTGGGTTATTTTACTAACACGCGTGCATTGTATGTTTTTTTAGAAACTCAAGAAAATAATCAAGAAATATTACCAGGAAGCCGTAGAAATACCTAAGTTTACAATGTGAGTCATTCTTTTTTTTTTCACAGTTTGTGAGCCTTTATTTCAAATATTTTCCAAAACCCTAAATGTTTATCAAATATACTTACAGTGATTAAGTCTTTGTATTGTACAATTGCTAACAATATTATGGGGTTTGTATACAATACTTGATAACCTTCACAATTGGGCACGGGTATCCAATGTGTGATATGACCATAGTCACACATCCGTCGAGTGACAAGTACTAAACGAGTAATTGGGTAGATATGAGCATTGTAATCGCTCTTAATACTGTAAAGTTATAAAAGCTTATTTTTGTAAAATGGAATGTACTCACCAGTATTTCTTGCTGATAAAATATTTTTAAAACGCGTTTCAGGTAACTTAATGTGAAGCTATAAGAAGCCAGCTATGGAACTGAAGGCTTAAAGAAAGTGGCTATAAAGTTACCTAAATAAAAAGTTTATGTTTTTAGCAATTAAGGTTTATCCCTATAACAATATTATGAATGAAACATGGGTTTTATCCCATCTGTTTAATATAAAATTTTGGTGTTTTTAAACTCTGAAATTTATTTCCTAACTACGATGCTGATCTCTCATTTCCGCTGCCAAATTAATAAATACCGATACCACCGGTTGTTGCTCGCGGCTCCCGCTTCCGGGGTAGGGGTCGGGGGTTACGACAGAAGGTGGTATCAGAGCCACTGGTTTAAGCCATTCAGGTGTTCTTTTAATAACTAAATTTTAACCAATCGTGTTAGGAAATAACTTATGTGTTATTCTGTGTAAATATATATATTATTATTGTTATTTTGACAATTTTCTAGTTTACAGTATGAGTGATCAGGGTACTTCTTACGCTTACCGTCATCTACCTCAGTCTCCAATGGATGAAGGGACATCCCAGCCAACCCCCGGATACACCGCCGATTCCTAGGATATCTTTGTTTTCAAAGCCAAATCCGAAGAACCTTTTCCCCCTAAAAAGAGAGGTTGGTTTAGTAGAGCAAAATTGGAAAAGAGAAAAAGGATGAGAAAATTTCAACAACAAAGAATAGTGAATAGAGAAAGAAATACCCAAAATCCAGAAGCTAGACCTTTATGGGAAGAAGAATTGGATAGGTAATTAGCTGACTTTCATATGTTTGGAAATGTAGAAGGAGATTTTGATCTCAACCAAGTAGCAATGCCAGAACCCCAATTACTTCCTTTATATCCTGACCAGCCCATGAATCTAGAACATAACCAACTTCCAATCCCACCCTTTGATCCAAATGAGATCCCTAGGATTCCAGCACCAAACCCTTTAGATCAGTGGTGAGACGACAACCGGTCATTTCAGGAATTACTGAATAATCCATATCCCTACAAAGAACTAGAACCACTTTACCCGGAACCAGTGCCAGCCCCAATGCCACCGATGAGCCATGAGAATGTAGCAGAACTTCGCCAGTACGGTGAAGAGTTGGTTGAAGAAGGAAATCAAATCCGCCAAATCGGAGAAAAACTCGTCTGGAAGTATGACGAGAACGAGATGCTTTATTAGAAACAAGTCACCTAATATATATATAAATATGTGTGTAATTTCTGTTACTTTGATAATATATATATATATATATAGGGGAAGGTTCTATGCAGAACACTAAATATTGCGAGAACACGCAGAACAAAAAGAATCACTCATTTTTTCAATCCTAAAAGCCTAAAAAGTAAATGAAAATGTTATAAATGTAACATTTATTGTTTCTCACACTAGAATTTAAAATTAAATATGAAAAATCTTTAGTTTTTAAATAACCTACACACATGTAGGCTAAATTACCTACATGTATGTAGACTATGTGTAGGGAAAACTATTTGATTTTTTTATGTACATATAATACACATATGAATGTAAGAAACATAAAATTTAAGAAATATGAACCTTAAATCCCAAAATTTAGTGATTTAGGGTTGTTCTTTTTGTTCTTGCAATAATTAGTGTTCTGTAATGATCCTTATCATATATATATATATATATATATATATATATATATATATATATATATATATATCGATGCATAATTACTAATGTTTTAATTTCAGTCATAGCTTGTAATAGATGCATATATCTATACAAAAAGAGTAAAATCGCAATGATCGACGTTTTTGGTTAAATATGCTTGAGTATTTGTTTGTTTAATTCTGTGATATTAATACCTGATAATGTTTGCAATTTAGATGTCAAATGAAGTAAATCAGGAAATCCAGAATAACAATAATAACGGGAACCAAGTGGATAAAAGTGCTATTGAATATATAGTAGCTCAAGGAATCATAGATGTTATGCCCAATATTATCGATACTATTAAAAAGGCAGAAAATAATTTCGTAACAGGCAGTAAACGTGCACCCACTGAACCAAGTCATAGTGTGAATGGAAATCACGGACCACTTATTCAAGCTCCAATACCAAAAAGAAGAAGAACTATCTCATATGGTTGTTCTTATAAAGAATTCTTATCTTGCAAACCAGTAGAATTCTCAGGCAATGAAGAAGCCATTTCAGTGCGCTGGATAGAAAAGAATGAAGCAGTTTTTTGATAAGTAAATGTGTAGAGGAAGATAAGATCATGTATGCTTCTAATCTCTTTAAGAATGAAACTTTAGAGTGGTGGAATGCCATTCTTCAGTCCAGAGGAAGTGACAGAGTTTACAATATGGATTGAAACAACTTTAAGGAAATAGTTGAAAGGATATTATGTCCTCCTAATGAAAAGGAACAAATTACTAATAAGTTTCTGAATCATAGAATGATTGGGGTAGATTGCAGGGAATATACTACCACATTCTTTGAATATGCAAGGATAGTACCAACTCTAGCCTCACCAGAACCAGTATTAATCTCCCGTTACATCTGGGGATTAATCAGTGAGATCAGACACGTAGTCAAGGCAGCCAGACCACAAACCATTGAAGAAGCAGTAGAATTTGCCAATACCCTGACAGATGAATTGGTACGTACACAAGAGGAAAAACAGAAAAAGAACCTAGCTCAAAAGATTACACAGGAACTACGTTATGGTAATTCCTATCGCAGAAAAGGAACAGGTTCTTCCTCTTCACCCTACTGCAAGTTTTGTAAAAAGAAGCACTCAGGAAAGTGTGCCGTGTCCTGCAACTTTTGCAAGTTCCCAAGACGTAAGGAAGAAGATTGTAGGAAGAAAGTTAGTTCCAGAGTATGCTACAATTGTGGAGAAGCTGGTCAAATTAAGCCGAACTGTCCGAAACTAGCTCTAGCGACAAGCAACAAAGCAAAGACAACAGAAGGACCCAAGAAGAATGCCAGAGCCTTCGTTCTGACAGCTAAGGAAGCCAAGATGATCCCGAATGTGATTGTCAGTACGTTTTTAGTTAATGATGTTTATGCTAAAGTATTATTCGACTCTAGTGCGAACCAAAGTTTCATAAATACTTCTTTCTGCAAACTTCTCCATCAACCATTAACTAAACTTCACCAAGACTGTCTGGTTGAGACAACAAATGGAAGTTCTATCAAAATAAGCGAAATCCTGTCGGGAGCAAGGATAGAAATTTTAAATCATAACTTTACCGCTAACCTTTTACCAATGGATCTAGCCGAATTCGACGTCGTATTAGGAATGGATTGGTTGGTAGCCAATCAAGTGCGAATATTATGTGATCAAAAGTCTGTGCAAGTAAGTACGCCAAATGGTGAAAGGATCACAATTAAAGGAGATAAGCCAACAAGGTCAACAAAATTCATCTCTATGATGAAAGCTGCAAGTTATGCACGGAAAGGAGGAATGGTGTATATGATTTCAATAATCATTAACACTAAAGGAAAAGAATTAAAAGATATTCCCGTAGTATCTAAATTCTCAGATATCTTTCCAGAAGAGTTACCTGGATTACCGCCAGAACGAGAAGTTGAATTTAGAATTCACTTAATACCAGGAACAACACCGATTGCCAAAGCACCTTATCGACTAGCACCAACGGAGATGCAGGAATTGAAGAAACAACTAGATGAATTGCTAGAGAAAGGTTTCATACATCCTAGTTCATCGCCATGGGAGCACCGGTGTTATTTGTCAAGAAGAAAGACAGATCGATGCGTATGTGCATTGATTACCGAGAGCTAAATAAGGTTACCATTAAAAATTGGTACCCACTACCGAGAATCGATGACCTGTTCGATCAACTTCAAGGAGCTCGATTCTTCTCCAAGATCGATTTACACGCATGATATCATCAACTGAAAGTACAGGAAGAGGACATTCCTAAAACTGCTTTCAGAACAAGGTGTGGTCATTATGAATTTACAGTCATACCATTTGGTTTAACCAATGCCCCAGCTGCATTTATGGACATGATGAATAGGATATGTAAACCATACCTGGATAAATTCATAATTGTCTTTATAGATGATATTCTAATTTACTCTAAGAGTAAGGAAGATCATGCGGAGCATTTGCATATACTCCTGACATTGTTGAGAAAAAAAAAAGCTTTATGCTAAATTCTCAAAATGTGAATTTTGGTTACAAGAAGTGTAATTCCTTGGACATCTGGTTAATAATGAAGGAATTCATGTGGATCCCACAAAGATCGAGGTGATTACCAAATGGAAAGTTTCTGAGTCCCCAACGGAAGTAAGAAGTTTTCTTGGATTAGCAGGATACTATAGACGTTTTATTCAAGATTTCTCTAGAATAGCCATTCCATTAATCAATCTGACTTGAAAATCAGTTAAGTTTAAGTGGGGCCCAAAACAAGAGGAAGCATTTAAGATTTTAAAGCAAAAGTTAACCAACGCCCCAATACTCGCTTTGCCAGAAGGAACTGAAGACTTTATAGTCTCTTGTGACGCATCCAAATTAGGATATGGATGTGTGCTGATGCAACGTCAAAAGGTAATTGCTTATGCCTCTAGACAGCTTAAGAAACATGAAGAGAATTATACAACCCATGATCTATAGTTAGGAGCCATAAGTTTTGCCCTTAAGATTTGGAGACACTATATTTACGGTAGTAAGTTTGTTATTTTCACGGATCATAAGAGTTTAAGATATGTCTTCGGACAAAAGGAATTGAACATGAGGCAAAGACGTTGGATGAAATTCTTAGTGATTATGATTGTGATATCTAGTATCATGCAGGAAAAGCTAACGTAGTAGCTGATGCTTTAAGTCGAAAGTATCATGAAAAGCCCAAAAGAGTACGCTCTCTTAGACTAAACCTGCAGATAGATTTAAATAAACAAGTAAAGCAGATATAGGAAACAAAAATCAAGGACGATGCTGAAGGATTGAAAGGAATAATTAAGGAATTAGAAAAAGGAACCGATGGAATTTGGCGATTCTATAAGAAAAAGATCTGGATACCTATCCAAGGAAACCTACGAAATCGAATTCTAGAAGAAGCCCATAAGTCTAAGTATACGATGCATCCCGGTAGTGACAAGATGTATCAAGACTTAAGAAAGAATTTATGATGCATAGGGATAAAAAAGGATATAGCAAAGTATGTTGCTAAATGTTTAACCTGTTCCCAGGTTAAAGCTGAACATCAGAAACCTTCAGGGTTACTACATCAATTGGAGATGCCAATTTGGAAATGGGAATTAATAAAAAATGGACTTTGTTACCAAATTACCCAAGACACGAAACGGTAATGATACAATCTGGGTGATTGTAGACAGATTAACCAAATCTGCTCATTTCTTACCAATGAAGAAAACTTTCAGTATGAAACAGTTAGCCAAGCTATATGCAAATGAAATAGTTTCATTACATGGAATTCCTTTATCTATTGTGTTTGTCAGAGACAACCGTTTTACTTCTCATTTTTGGACAAGTTTCCAAAAAGCAATGGGAACTAGATTAAATCTAAGTACCGCTTATCATCCTCAAACGGACGAAAAAAGTGAAAGGACAATCCAAACAATGGAAGATATGCTTAGAGCCTGTGTAATTGATTTCAGAGGAAATTGGGACGATCATTTACCATTAATAGAATTTTCTTACAACAACAGTTATCATACAAGCATCAATGCTGCACCATTTGAAGCACTCTATGGACGGAAGTGCCAAACACCCGTATGTTGGGCAGAAATTGGAGAAAAGCAACTGTCAAGTCCTGAGATTGTACAAGAAACAGCCGACTGAAAGCAGCACGAGATCAGCAAAATATTTATGCATACAACAGGAGAAAACCATTGGAATTTCAAGTTGGAGACAAGGTATTGTTAAAAGTTTCTCCATGGAAAGGAGTTGTCAGATTCGTGAAAAGAGGAAAGCTAAGCCCAAGGTATGTTGGACCTTTTGAAATTATGAAAAGAATAGGACCTGCAGCTTATCAGCTACAATTGCCAGAGAAAATGGCAGGAATGCATGATGTATTTCATGTATGTAACCTCAAGAAATGCTTAGCAGACGAATCATTGGTAGTACCTCTTCAAGACATAGAGGTAAACGAGAAACTTAAGTTTGTAGAAAAACCTATTCAAATTGAAGACAGAAAGATCAAGAATCTCAAACACAAGAGATTAGTTCTGGTTAAAGTGAAATGGGATTCAAAGAGAGGACCCGAGTATACATGGGAGCTCGAGTCAGAAATGCGAAGGAAATATCCACACCTCTTCCAGTGAATCTCGAGGACGAGATTTAAAACAAGGTGGGGAAGATATAACAACCCTTGAAAACTGCCGTAAATTAACCCGTATGTCCGCCAACGAACCCGTTTAACATTATTTTATAAAAAACACACAAAATCCTGATTTTATGTGGCTCGCGGGCCGCGTCAGAGTTAAGGGGGCCGCTCGCGTGGCGCGACCCATCCTTGACTTGACGAACACCTAAGGTGCCATGTGGCACACACATGGCGAGTCTAGTGTGGTGATCAGGCAACCCTAGCCGTAGCTAGGGCGCCCTCACGGGGAGTGAGAGAAAGAGGTGAAATGGATCACGGGGCGCGAGAGAGCTCTGAAAAAACTATAAATTGAGCTTCAGTTAAGCTTTCACAATCATTCAAAATTATTCTCTCTCTGTCTCTATAGTGCGAAAATATTAGCCAAATACCCCCCTAAAACATGAAGCTCTGCCTCGTTGTAAGTATTTTAACCCTCGATCACTAATACGTTACCCTACCCGATTGATTTAGGACTCACCACCGCATGTCAAGGCTCTGCCGGACTAAGTTCGTTGGGGTTCTGTATCGTGTTGTGTGGCTAATGTGATTTAGGTTATTTTACTAACACGCGTGCATTGTATGTTTTTATTAGAAACTCAAGAAAATAATCACGAAATATTACCAGGAAGCCGTAGAAATACCTAAGTTTACAATGTGAGCCATTCTCTTTTTCTCACAGTTTGTGAGCCATTATTTCAAATATTTTCCAAACCCCTAAATGTTTATCAAATATACTTACAGTGATTAAGTCTTTGTATTCTACAATTGCTACCAGTATTATGGGGTTTGTATACAGTACTTGATAACCTTCACAATTGGGCTCGGGTATCCAATGTGTGATATGACCGTAGTCACAGATCCGTCGAGTGACAAGTACTGAACGAGTAATTGGGTAGATATAAACATTGTAATTGCTCTTAATATTGTAAAGTTATAAAAGCTTCTTTTTGTAAAATGTAACGTACTTGCCAGTATTTCTTGCTGATAAAATATTTTTAAAATGCGTTTCAAGTAACTTAATGTGAAGCTATAAGAAGCCAGCCTTGGAGCACTGAAGGCTTAAAGAAAGTGGCTATTAAGTTACCTAAATAAAAAGTTTATGTTTTCAGCAATTAGGGTTTATCCCTTTAACAATATTATGAATGAAACATGGGTTTTTATCCCATTTGTTTAATATAAAAGTTTGGTGTTTTGAAACTCTGAAATTTATTTCCTAACTATGATCCTGATGTCTCATTTCCGCTGCCAAATTAATAAACACCGATACCACCGGTTGTTGCTCGCAGCTCTCGCTTCCGGGGTAGGGGTCGGGGGATGCGACACTAGGCGTGAGGATGAATGCTTTAGCATCGAGCTCCAACTTTTGGAAATTCTGCTCGGAGTAATCCGTGGTTTTCTTAGGAACTATAATGTCCAGTGTTTCGGTACTCGGAATAGAGGGAACATGAGTGCCATATACCACTGATCTCAAGCAACGAGTGTCTGCTGTGATAAATGGTGACCCATTCTTTGAGTTTTATTGAATTTAATTAAAAAATCCGAGTATCAGAAACAATTAATGATCTGATTAGTCTAATTCTTCTCAATGTTCTTTGATCATTCAATCAGTTATCAATTTAAGCTAGTTTATCTTCTGAATCAACGGTGAAGTCAATTTAGTGAAACAGGCTCTGATACTAATTGTTGGATCTGAGAGTGTGTGTAATGTGTGTTTTTTTAATAAAACAATTGAACAAACTAGAAATTTAATCAAACAGTAATAAACAAACACATCAATCTATCACTACTGGATTTGGGAATGATTGCAAAATGATTTTATTGAATTCGAATCGGAATGTAATACAATCACAAGGTACAAACGTACTCCCCCTCACTAGGTGCACTCTCTCTCTCATTTAGTTCTTATTCACAAAGTCTCTTAGTGGTGACTATTACAATAAGAATAAAGAACTATATATATGAGGATATAACTTCTGGTGACGTCAGTCGTTTATGTTCCAGTAGTTTGGGCAACTGTTGGATTTCACAGAACTGGTGGTTGAGAACTAATACTTCTAGAAATTCAGAACTTCTGGTCTTTGACTTGTTGATTTAATCTACTAGTTTATGTTCCAGTAGTTTGGGTAACTGTTTTAAGATGCCTTCTAGGGGGAAACTTTTGGTCTTGTGATTGATTCTTGACTTATTCCATCAGGTAGCTAAGATGATTCCCTTGGGTTTTAGCTTTCATCATTAGTAGATCTTACATAACCTAACATATGAGAAGATTTGATACTTCTTGACCAGCTGTGAAATATGCACAGCCATGCCTAGGTGAAGCATGGCCATGCTTATCTTGTTAACTTCTGTAGACTTTGTCTGGATTAAGCATTGCTTAGAATGAGCATGGTCGTGCATAGTCTTCAGAACTATGGATTTTTTGTTCGTTTTGGATTTTTTTTTATTTCTTTTTGTCGGAGACATCCAAAAACTTGCACTTATCAAATAGGAACGACTTGTGTAGTATTTCTAATGATAATGCCCCAAAAAGTATCATAAATGGGGGTAAATATGCATGAAAAATATGTATAAATCATAGTGCATCAATAATCATGTACACACCTCCAAAGAAAAACATTTAAGGCAAGTACAAATACACATAAAAAGGTGTTCGACAACCATAAATACAAACCCATAATAGGTACATGCCTGCTAAAGCTCAGGGGACCATCATCGCTTCAATGGCGACCACATTCGGAAGAGAGGGAGAGAGAGGGAAGGAAAACACCTTCAAATGACAAAACGACGACATGCACATAATCGAAAGAGAGATAAATCGCTGATAGAAAGAAATCATTGGAGCAAAGAGAGAAGTAACTAGAGATAAAACTTCAACTTCAAGCGGTAGAAACATTCACAGGAAAAGAAAAGAGTAGGGAAAGAGAAAAGGAAGAGTCAAAAAGTAAATATATTTGACAATCTAAAAAACAGGTTTAAGTGAAACACAGGAGGTACCCCAGGTGACAAAGCTTCAAACTAAAAGATGAAGGGTTTAAATATAAAAGGCAAAAGAGGGACCAAACCCGTCAAATGGAAAGCTGAAGGACCAAAGATGGGAGAAGAATTCTCCACCGAATTTGGTTTTTATTATATAGAATAATAAGATGACATTAAGACTTCTTAGATATGTTAACACTTCACTTACTTAGAATTAGACAATGCCCCAAATTTATGGTAAAAATGATTTTTCTAAATATAGTGACATTGCACCAATATGTGATTAGTTATGTGGTATGTGTATATGGACATGGCTATTGTAATTCATATGGAGGTAACATGATTATTTCATTGTGTGTACAAGCAAATGTATGATTATTTCTTTTGAATTATGTAGCCATGTAAATAAACAAAGAAAGCCATTTAATTTATTGTAGTACACTCACCTGATTTATATTAAAATCAAGGGTAGCAACTCGATTTCACCCGAAACCCGACAAACATTTGAATAACGATTAATTGAAATGAATTTACAAAATCCTCCACGATATCAACCTTCTCTCAATCCTCCACATAATTATAGCCTCCCTCTTCTCTTCTCTAATGGCAGTCAACAACCCAGCTTCCTTCTCCCAAACAACCAATGGTGATTCCATCCCTCTTGCCACCTTACTACATAGGTTAAAATTCAAGCTATCTTCGAATTATCATTTGTGGTGTACTCAAGTTCTCCGTTTCCTCACCTATAAAAAATCTCTTGGATGTATCAATGAAACCATTGACAACCCCCACAGACCAATGTTACAAATGGAATATTCTCCAAATCAAACTTTTACTACTTGGCAATAAGCTTATCAACATGAACTCATATTACTTCTACCTTCACTCACTGAATAAGTAATGATGAAGCTCTTTGACACAAAATAATGCATGTGTAGTGTGCTCTCTAGGCTTTTTACAACCATAAATCGATGGAACGTATGTGAAATCTTTGTGTCTCCTTATGACACCTTCGTAAAGAGACTTCTCATGTCTCTTGGTATGGTAAAAAAAATCAAATATTTGTGTAACCAATTCTCTCTGCTATTGCACAAATGTTCTTTACATGTTTTAGACTTCATACACTATGATTTATGGGATCCAACGCCTACTGTCTGTATAGATAGTTATAACTGTTATGTTATTTTTCTATCCACCATGGGCAAATTCTGATTTCTATTATGTGCTAATGGTCTTCTTACATTTTGTGCAAACGAGTGTTCATGCAAAGTTCAAATATTTTTAAGTGGTCGTGCAATCGAATTTTAATATATATAGGACACAATGTATTTATGGAGAATGGGTTGCAATCCCTGTTAGTATGGGTCGATGCCTTTAGCTATGTGACTTATATTAAAAATCGGTTGCGATCCAAAATATTAAACCACAAGACTCATTTTGAGTTACTTTTCAATATCCTAATTATGCACTTTTTTAATGTCACATGTTTCCCTACATGGCATACAAACTTGCTCCTCAAAGTATTTATTGTAACTTTATTGGATATAAATATCCATGTAAGGAATATTGTTGCTTGAATCCTTCTACTTCTCATATATATACCACTAGACATACATAAATTCACATTCATGTTTTCAATACTTTCATCTCATATGAATCTTGAATCATTGTTTATTTTCCAACTTCCATGAACCTACCAAGTCAACTCAATTACCGCCCCAAATCAACAATGTACTACTTCACCATTTCATCAGTCCCGCTCTAAAAAATACCACAAAGTCCTCACCTACGAGCAAGTGCACATTGTGCCATGGACCTACTTAACCTTCCTCGACCTCTAGGTCATATTCCTCAGGTTTTGTCTTCTTTATACAATAGCCTTCCTCAGTTGCTACACAATTATTTTGCATGATTGCTACCTCATGGGTACAATATATGACTACTTAAGCCCCCACATGTACTTACAAACCTTAACATGTTGCAACATTTGGTCAACTTGGCACAAAATGATCTCCACCTTATTATATTTGTTAAAAAAGATCCTAAGGTTTAATGCATTTGCAAAATATTCTTGATAGCTTCTTCTATGAATGAAGAAATGACAATGTTACAAAATAATGACACTTGAGATCTTGTTCTTTGACCAAAATCCTTCAACGTTGTGGATTTCAAATAGGTTTTTCAAACTTTCACTTTGATGGATATGATGAATGACATAAAACTCGTCTCATGGCTCAAGGTTTCACTTAAATTCTCGTTCTAGATTACTCTCACACATTTTGTTATGTTGTTAAGGCCCTAACAGTTCACATTGTGGTATTTCTTGGTGTTATACACAAATGGCATCTTCATCAACTGAAAACTAAAATTGTCTTCTTAAAGGGCCATTTCACTGAAACCATCTTTATGGAATAACCTCAAGGTTTCATCGGTCCAAATCTTTCAAACCACTTTTGTCCACTCTAACAAGTCTTGCATCTTATACCTTTCACTTTATGTTGATGATCTTATCTTATTAACTAATAATAATGAAAGCATTATTCGTAACTTCACATCTCTCCTAAACAATGAATATGTAATTATGGTTCTCGTCATGTTAAATACCTCTTAGGACTTGGAAACAACAACAATCTTTTTCACAGTCAAGCAAATTATGCCCAAGACATTCTTGGTTGAGTTGGTATGCTAGACTGAAAATAAGTGGTTATTCCTCTCGCCACCACTCTGACATTCTCCAGTCTTGGCTCACTTTTTTTTCTAATATTACATTGTATAAGTCATTGGATAGAGCACGATAGCACATTACAATCACCTGCCCGAGCCTCTCTGTTATTAACCAAGCAAGCCAATCCTTGAATGCTCCTACTACAACTCATTTCCAGTCTACTAAGTGAATGTGTTGGTATGTTAAAGACACTCTTTCATGTAGTCTCTTTCCTAGCGCCCTCATATAACATCCCTTATTGGGTTTGCGGATGCAAATCCGACGCATTGTATTGATGCATAGACTTAATCGAGCTGTGAATCTCAATATTGTTCATGGCTAACACTACTATTGAAATATTGTGGATCACTCAACTCCTTCAAACTTCATGTTACGCCAAGGGATTCTCCAATTCTCCTTTGTCATAAACACGGTCCCATCTTCCTCGGTCAAAATTCGATATCTCACAAACGAGCAAAGCATATGGAAACTATTTATTTGATTCGTGCATGAGCTTGTGTATTTCGTGGTTTATATGCTAAAATTTGTTCCTGCCAGTCTTCAACCAACAAACATCTTTACTAGAATATTACTGATACATCTATACTATATAATAAAAGAAACCATATTAGGGACACGTGACGCTCTACGAGGCGGTCTTAATTATTTTTCTAAATATTTATTATGGAAAGTCAATTATTGATAATATTAAATTTAAAATTTAAAATTTGTAGAAAAGATTTTAATGATAAAGACAAAGATAACTGATAATAATATATTAATTATTATAGTCATATATTAATATCCAGCTTATCTCTTGTATATTTAGTATTTTTTTACTAGAGTAAACTGCCAAAATGGTCCCTGAGGTTTGGTAATTTTTGTCATTTTAGTTCAAAACTCGAATCTTTTAAATCTGGGTCCTTGTGGTTTAAATTTTGTTGTCATTTTCATCAAAAATCAAAATTTAGTCAGATTTTTCAATTAACATCCAACATTTTTGTCTTTTTTCCCACTTTTAGTGAAGGGCGGAATGGTCAGATTTTTTTAATTTGTTATAATAAAACATTAAAAGACCACTTTGCCCTTCATTAGAAGGGGGGGAAAGACAAAAATGCTAGATGTTAACTGAAAAATCTGACTAGATTTTGATTTTGGATGAAAATGATAACAAAAATGAAACAACATGGACCCAGATTTAAAAGGTTTGAGTTTTGGATTAAAGTGAAAAAAGTGACCAAACCTCAGAGACCATTTTGGCAGTTTACTCTTTTTACTAAAATAATTTTTTTTTCTGCTGATTATCCAACATCAGTTAATACGTAAGTTTCTAACCTAATAATAAATAAAAAAAACAAAGTAAAATGTTATAAACCATGTAATACATAACTCTCTAACCTAATAAAAAATAAAGTGAGATGTTACAATAAGTAAATAGTACCTCAAAGTTAATTTTGTTAGAAAACACATCTTGATGACTAAATGTGTTAACGGATTACATTATTTGTGTAAGACATGTGTTTATTCAAATCGTGCAATACACGAGTTTTTAAAAGATGTAACTATTTTATTACTTAGTATATAAAATTATATTTATTTATCTTGCCGTGTAATACACGGGGTTCTAACCTAGTAGGGTATATAATAGGATAGTAGATGATTATGTTGTTATATATTTTTTTTCTTTTCTTTAAAATAGGTTAGGATAATAGGATAGTTCTTAATTATGTTGTTATTTATGTTTATTCGTTCTTCCTCAAGCAGTTAAAATTCTACACTTTTAAAGACGGATTAAAAAATTATGTTGTTATTTATGTTTATTCGTTCTTCCTCAAGCAGTTAAAATTCTACACTTTTAAAGACGGATTAAAAATACGATTTTTGATTCAGTTTTTAGTTATAACTAATTCGACGTTAGAGCCTGAAAAACCCCAAAAGTTTTGATAAATATTTTACATATATCTACTCATCCTGCCACCAAAACTAAAGATGTGAATATAACGAAAACGACCTTAGATCATTCTCTGAATTAGCAGCCAGTAATAATATTAAATTGCCACGATACTTTCTTTGGCCACAACCACAAATAAACTAATGACATAAATAACATCCTGTGTTCTTCTTGTCCCCAACACCTTCACTTTTACTATAAAAAAACTTCAAACTATATATATTATACAAGTGTTTGTGTATGTACCACCCATAATCTCTCTCATACAGATCACAATCCTTTTGTATCATCGTTTTTTCATTTGTAAAAATAAATAAATAAATTAAATTAATTGTAATACAAAAACCACCTTCTAACAAAGAACTAACCTTTGATTTATATCACATTTATTCAACCTAACAAAGAACTAACCTTTGATTTATATCACATTTTATTCAATATTTTGTTAAGGATATATACATATATTAAGACCGCACATGTTAAGGGGCAGAATTTTGTGTTTAGCAGGGTAGCGTTTGCTATTCAGAAGGGGATAGCGGCGCAACTTGTTGCTCGCCTACCTGCCATTAATCTGTAATGGTATTGAGTTTGTTTAATATATAAAAACAGTATACATATATTAAATATATGCTTGTTGCATATAATCATATGTGGAGAAGTGTATAGTGTGGAGACAAGGGGAGAGGGGGGGTTGGGTTGCACATGGGAACACGATGGCATGTGAAGCCAGGGTATTATTTTTTGGTTTTTTGAAACTAGAATTTGCATGGAAGATGCTAAACCCTATTTCGAAGGGGGTACCCCACCAACCTTCCAACTAATGGGGTTGGGTCCCATGTGAGTTGTGCCAAGAGACTGTCTTTTATTTCTTTTTCTTAATTTAAGAAAATACACAACTAAAATGCGGTGGGTCATTCACAAAACTACTTTTTTTTTGAACGGCGACATTTCACAACAAACGGCTCATGCCGCAATACCACCCGAAGTGGTACCCACTCACTACTCACGCAACCAGGCTACGTTGTCTTAACCGGGCCCGTGCTGGTGCATTGGAGTAGCTGGCGCTCCCCGAGAAAATTTCCCACCCTCCACCACTTGATGGAAGTTGCACCTCCACCTAGAGCGGACACTCTAGGCAAGTATGCGCGGTAATAGAAAACTCGGGCGGTCGTCCGACTCGAACCCACGACCTCTTGGTCATGTTTCCGAATCATCATCCTTCCTGGCCAACTGGGCTGGGCCAGTTGGTTATTCACAAAACTACTTAACCGTCGATTAATATCAAGAAAATCATGAAAATCCCATCAAAATTAACCTAATTTGGCAGATGGTTTGAGTGTAAACTTTTTGGAGCTTGTGTTTGTGTATTTTTATAATAAAATGCCGGCTAAAAATACGTTAAATCGTTAATGGAAAGTGACAAAAGTTTACAAGAGTCCTTTTTTAACTCAAATACATGTTCTTGGATTTGAGTAAAATCTTGAATACCCGATACAATTAGCCTAATTAGCTAGTTAACCATCGCACGAGTCTTTGTTAAATAGAAATAGTAAGTTTTTAAGAAATTATATGAGTTTTCCGGCACCAATGCAATTATGGTGTCTTAATCAAATTGTGCTCAATTGCTTTGCTTTCTCTACATATAACAATCCCACACCTAATATTTCTTTTGTGGTCACTTGATAATGTTAAAACAAGTCAGGTTGTGATGTGTTTCACGTATTATACTTCAGAATAATAATGTGAATAGACATAAGTCCTAAGCGTTAATTTTTCCTAGTTACTAACGGATAAAATAAATAGCAAAAGCACGCTTGATTCATGTTTCCAATTTGAGACTTCATATGATCGATTACTATCAAGTTCAAACTTTAGTTAGGCAATATTCGTTAACACACTTTATGATTAGGCAAACATATGTGGTAGTAGTTGAAGTATGCCTGTCCTAAAAGCTAAAAAATCCATATTTGAATAACATTATAAAAAAAATAAATTTATACGTGTGAACAGACATACAAATTATCCAAAGTAGAATATATAAGTGTGATGATAGATAATAGAGTAAATTGCAATTTTATCCCATGAGGTTAGGGGTCATTGGCACCCTTACCCCCCTAAGAAAATAATTGCAATTTTACCCCCCACTGTTCACTGTTATGTCGCAACATTAAACTCCGGCCTCAAATTTGTTGACTAATCTGTTGACTATAACTTGAAATGACTATAATGCCCTTTCATATTACCCCCTGTGTTTTGTGCACTCTGTGATATTACCCCCTGCCACCACTGCCACCGCCATTCACCACCACAACCACCACTGCCACCTCCAGCCACCACCCTCAACCACCTCCAGCCCACTCTTTCTCTCTCTTCCAGATTTATCTCTCTCTCTCCCCCCCTCTCTCTCTCAAAAACCTAATTAACAATTACAAATCTTATAACAACCAATAACAAACACATAATCAGTAAGGATATCATTCACAATCAACTATAGCACCATCTAAACTAATAGCAAATAAAATCATTCAGGTTGTGTGAGTGGAGGATTAGAGCACATAAACAGAGCACTGGTATATGGGGACCATTGTAAAGGACCATTGTCAGAGCCCCAAATCATTCACACACACACACAACTCCCATACGGATGATTGTGAACAAGCCCCAAATCACCGTTCTGTTTATGTAGAACTCGGCGATTCCTTTTTTGAGCTTCTGCTGCTGGTCATCATCTGCCGCCGTCATCGGCGCCGCCGATACGCCAACTGCCGTCAAGATCATACTCTCCGGTGGATCTCTGGTAACTTTAATGACTCAACTTTGAGTGTAAATCAAGACACAACTGTTGTTATCCGGTTACAAGGCGGTTGCCATGGATAATCTTGATAATTTTTCACAGGTTATTGTCAATCGAGTTTAAGAACTTCTGAGTTTTTGAATTTTTTGTTGTTATTTTTTAGGGTTTTTGATTTTGGAGATTGGGGTTTTGTTTGATCATTGTGGGTGTTGGTTCTCGGTGTTGTAGGTGGTGGCAGGGTGGAAGTGGATAATGGATAGTGGTGATCAGAGTAAGCAGCGGTGTTGGGTGGTTGTAGAGTGTTCTGATGGTGCTTGTGGTGGTGAACTGTTGTGGGAATGGTGGTGTGGCGGTGGTTGAAGATGGAGTTGTGGTGTTTCAAGGGTGTTGAACAGGTGGAGTTGAGCGGTAAAGATTGGTGGGTGGTGTTGAAAAATGTTGAACAGGCGATTCCTTTTTTTGGCGGTGGTGGGTGGTGTTGAAGAATGTTGAACAGGTGTTATTTGAAGATGATGATGATAATTTGATTTTATAAATAAAAATAATAATAATAATAAATATAGGGTAAGATTACCAAAATACCCTTACCTATAAGGGTCAAACTACCGTTGACTGAGGCCGGGGGGTAAGGTTGCGACATAAAAGTGAACAGTGGGGGGTAAAATTGTAATTATTTCCTTAGGGGGTAAGGGTGCCAATCACCCCAAACCACAGGGGGTAAAATTGCAGTTTACTCTAGATAATATTTACTTAAGCATTGATAGCTCATTTAGTCCCATCCCTATAATTTAAGGAAAAACTTAGGCTTTTTTTTCTTACTTAAGTTGGCACTTCATCCCATTCTCCAAAATGGAGATTAAATTTTGAGGGACTTACTTTCCACATCCATATATTATTGTGAGTGTTTTTATTTAAAAGAAAGAGATGAAGAATGAGATGTAGGGATTCTTACGTGTGAACTTATTTTTTAACTAACTATTTTTAAATGTAGTGTTTAGTTAAAGTATAGAAATGATAACAGAGAAACCAATATGAATTACATATCAAGTTAGGGTTTCTTTTAACTTTATCAAAATATTAGTTGTTTAACTAATATAATTGGGTCTACATATTTACACACCTTCATGCCTATTTTGACACCCTTCAGGACGCCTCGTATAGACCTATACGAGGCGTATAGGGTTACTTTTCCGACCATCTCTGCACCAAAGCACAATGTCAAATCAGTCACATCAGACGGGGAGTCTAGGTCTGTACGAGGGATGGATACGAGGCACTAAGACGCCTCGTATAGACCTATACGAGGCGTCTTCTACAGCTGACAAAAATATATACGAGGGGTCTAGAGCTATACGAGGCGTCTAAGGCTTATGAAAAAGTGCAACATACAGTGTATGGTTTGTCCCGAGCATCCAACATTTAAGACATGTATTATGTCTCTACGCTTGTTCTTGTTCTTCTTCTTCTTTCATTCTGCTACATCTTCTTCTTCTTTCATTCTGGGACGGCATTTAATTTGTGTTCTTATCATCCCGAAGTGTTGAAATGTCATCATACTGGGACGGCAACTATGTCTTCGGGCAGTATTATAGCGAGAACTGGGTGCCCGAAAGCGATCCGGTAACGGTACAGGTACTTAAATGTTTTAATTAGTTTTTGTTTTAGTTTATTATTTACTAATGATGATACGGTTCTTTATTTTGGAGGAGTCTTGCGTTCCCGATTCTAATGAGCAAGAGGAGGTTGTGTCTAGTATACAAGGAGAACAAAACAAACCGTTTCTAGATTTGAACAATCATCCCCCTGTTGATGAAACAGCCCTTGTAGATGACTCATACCATGCTTGTCAACCAAGTTATCCGACGCAACAAGGGTATCCGGATTATAGATACGGGTGTGAATACGGAGGAGACGGTGGATACGGAGGAGACGGTGGATACGGAGGAGACGGTGGATACGGAGGAGACGGTGGATACGGAGGAGACGGTGGATACGGAGGAGACGGTGGATACAGAGGAGACGGTGGATACGGAGGAGACAGTGGATACGGAGGAGACGGTGGTTACAGAGGAGACGGTGGATACAGAGGAGATGGTGGATACAGTGGATACGGAGGAGACGGTGGTGAGACACCTCCCATCCAGGACAGTCCGTACTTAAAAAAGCAGGTATTAATTACTATTTTTGTATTATTTAATTATTATTATTAGTATTATTATTAATATTATTATTATTATTTATTTATTTATTAAAATTATTTATTATTATTGTCGTTGTTACAGGTTTTCAACTCTTTAGATGAACTAAAGAATCGGATACAAGAAATAGCAAACGCGGATGGTTTCGTTATTGTCACCCGTCGATCAAAGAAAACCGGTGGAAGAATCCGGAGGGTATGGCTTGAATGTGATCGTGCTGGTGAGCACCAGACTACAGCAACACTTAGAAAAGCCGGAAGCAAAAAAACCGGTTGCCCGTTTTACCTGCTGGCTGTGCGAAACCACCCGTATGAAACCTGGGAGATTAAAGACGGAAAAATTGAACATAACCACGAACTTTGTGAGGACCTATCGGCCCACGCGTTTGTGCGAAGGTTTACTCCAAGCGAAATGAAACTGATTGAGCAGCTGACAGCTCAAAACATGGAGTCGCGCAAAATATTTCAAACGATAAGGAAGCAGGACCCCGACAGGTTTCATGTTCTGAAAGACGTTCAAAACGTTGTGGCGAAGATTAGAGCCGAACAAAGACAAGGATTGACTCCCATGCAGTCACTAGAAGACAAGCTGATAAACAACGACTTTATTTACGAGACACGGGAGGAACCCGGAACAGAGATCGTAACAGAGATCTTCTTTCTTCATCGGTACTCGAGAGACATGTGGCGTGCATTCCCCCACGTCATGCTGATCGATGCGACGTACAAGACAAACATATACAATATGCCCTTTATCCAGATTGTTGGTATGACGCTTACCAACAAATCGTTTATTATCGCGCATGCCGTTGTTAGTAAAGAACGGGGTGATAACTTTGTGTGGGTGCTTGAGAGGGTCAAGTCAATGTTGGATGAATGCATGGAGCCACGTGTGATTTTAACCGATAGAGACCTAGCCCTTATGGGCGCGTGTGCTAAAGTATTTCCAAACGCCTCCAGGCTTCTTTGCAGGTGGCACATACAACAGAATGTTATGAAGCACTGCAAGGGTGCCTTCACAGACGAAGACTGGAAGAAATTTTTGTCATTCTGGGGGACATTGATTGAGTCTCCATCCATACTCATCTACGAGTACCACTTGCGCAACATGCGACAACGACTTGTGGAGTGCAAACGTTCTAGTAAGTTTTTATAATAACATACGACTCACCTATGCAAATTTTATTAAATTATTTTTACATTTTAGGGGTCTTCAAATACGTGTACGATAACTGGCTAAAAGACTATAAGGAGATGTTCGTCTTTGCGTGGACTGATAAGAGGCGCAACTTTGGTAATCGTACCACAAACAGAGTTGAGAGCCAACACGCCAACTTAAAGAGATACGTTGAAGATAGGAGCTCGCTCGACCGTATAGTTGGTTGTGTCCATGATATAGTTGAGGCACAGTTCGGTGAAATAAGGAAGACTTTTCGAGATAGCATCGAAAAAACAATGACCCACCACAAACACCCGTTGTTTCAACACCTACTTGGTAAAGTTTCCCATACAGCCCTTGACTTGTTGAGGAGCGAGGCAATTAGGAAGCTAGATGTCTTGGAGCGCTTTCATTCATCATGTGGTTGCCAAATGTGGCACAGCTGTGGGTTGCCCTGTGCTTGCAGGATAGAAAAGTACATGCTTGAAGGTAATAATTGTTAAACGTACAACACTTGTGTGATATATTTCCGTTAATCATGTGACTTAAACAATGTTGTTTTTAACCGTGCAGAGCGTCCGATTCAACTCGAAGACGTGGACGTCTTCTGGCGGAAACTTAACTTCCAAAGTTGTAAATTGATAGACGATGACGTGGACGTGGTCGAAGAGCTAAATATTGTTAGACAACAATTAGAGTCGCACCCCCCAGCTCAGCAAAAAAGCCTGATTTCAAAGATTAAAGCGGTGTTGACTCCAAAGAAATCTACCAAGAAACCACCGGTTGTCCAACAAAATACTCGTGGCCGACCAACAACAAAGCAGGTACAACAAAGGTTGGACGAGGCCTCTCGTATAGATGAAGAATCGAGGAGAAGCTCATTCGGTGATGCAAACACGTGCTTTGAAGGTTCCCGACAAACTAAGTACGACAAACCTCGTCACAGCTCGTACGTTCCGTCACAGGCCTCTCAACAGTCGGTTATAAGGTCCCAAAAACCCAAAGCGAGCCTAAGCCGTTCAAAGAGTTCTAAGAAGAAAGAGACACGAGATGCTCACGGTTTTCCGTTAATCATTGGGGACAAGTACGTGGGAATCATCGAACAGTTTCAGGATGACATTCCGCTAGTGTTCCATCCGTACGTCTCGTGCATACGAGATGTGATGCCGGACGGTCATTGTGGGTTTCGGTCTGTGGCTGTGGGCTTAGGTATGGAACAGAGTTCATGGGGGCTCATTCGAAGGCACCTTGTTCAAGAAATGGACCAGAACAAATCGATCTGGTTCCCAATATTTGAAGCATGGGATAAAGGTTATTTTTACACGCATCGTCAGGGCCTAATTTGGGATTCAGTGTCCGGTTGTGGGGGGGGATCACTGGATGGACTTCCCCTATGCAGGACTTCTTATTGCACAAACGTACGGTATCGGGGTGCACCTGTTAACGACAACCATGGGTGCGAGTTCCACTTTCTTCCCGATACTAAGTCCTCCGGCTAATCAACAACCATTAATCATAACGCTTACACATGTAAACGAGAACCACTTCATATATGTTAAGCTGGAAGGGGATTATCCAATGCCACCAGCACACGGGCTATGGTTGACCCACCGAACACCCCATACGAAACAATGGGAAGATATGTACTTGCCACGTCTAGAATGGTATACATCGATAATGAATCCTCCGCCAAGATAAGGCTGGGGGGTCTATACGAGGCTGGTTGTAGCCCCCAAACAATAAACACACACACATACGGAGAATACACCTCTATACGCCTCGGATACGTATTTCGACCGGATTTTCGAAGATTTGAAGCATCACCGGTATGTATTTCGCCCCGTAGTTTAGTATTTTTGCCACGTTTTTGCCTTTAGACCGTAGGTTTGCCCTGAAATTTGATTTTTGTGGGGTTTGGGGGCTTGAGTTTAAGGTTGAAGATGAATGGGGAAGAACAGGACGCCGAGTATAGCCCTATACGAGGGCTATACGAGGCTCTGTAAATTTTTTTTTTCTTATTAATTATTATTATTAGTATTGTTATTATTATTAGTATTATTATTATTATTATTATTATTATTTATTAGTTATTATTATTATTAGTATTATTATTATTATTATAATTATTTATTAATTATTATTATTATTAGTATTATTTATTAATTATTTTTTTTCTTATTAATTATTATTATTAGTAGTATTATTATTATTATTTATTAGTTATTATTATTATTAGTATTATTATTATTATTTATTAGTTATTATTATTAGTATTATTATTATTATTTATTAATTATTATTATTATTAGTATTATTTATTAATTATTATTAATTATTATTATTAGTATTATTTATTAATTATTAGTTATTATTATTATTAGTATTATTATTATTATTATTTATTAATTATTATTATTATTAGTATTATTTATTAATTATTTTTTTTTCTTAATATTTATTATTATTAGTATTATTATTATTATTATTATTATTAGTATTATTATTAATTATTATTATTATTATTAGTATTATTATTATTATTATTATTATTAGTATTATTATTATTATTATTATTATTCTGATTTATTTATTATTGTTTTTATACGTATACGTTATTTACCTGCAGATTGATTATGGAGGGCGACGACATTCAGATAGATCTTGATGCGGTACTGGCGGTTCAGCAGGTTCAGGAGGGTCCACGACGGAGACGGCGGCCGGATCTGGATACGCTGCAGGGTTGTCCGTACCTAGAGTTTCCCGACGGCACCGATGCCGCCCGCCATTGCCAGAAGCTTAGGAGGATGTACATTGGATCGCATGCATCGATCGACTGGGGTGCGATGGACCAGCTTGCTGAGACGGATAGAGTGCGTCGGTTTATACCTCTCGATTCGTCGTGGCATCGTCTTTTTGATTTGGCGCACACGCCGACCTACAGGGAGCTGCTTGTCGAGTTCATTTCGTCATTCACATTTCACCCTCCTGGGGTCCCAGTGGCGCTTCCGTACCCAGATGCTCCCCCTCCGCCTGAGATTTCTTTCAGGCTCGCTGGCGTTTTGCGTACGATGACGCTAGCAGACTTTGCGGTGCGTTCTGGTTTATACATGCAGGGGGAGATCGAGACTGAGATTTACACAGCGGGGCAAGTGGTGGTTGACAAACCCATTCTTCTAGGGTTTTGGCAGGTGATTGCGGGGCCAAATACTTGGGAGCACGACAAGTCGAAGGGGAGGGTGTCGTTTGTTAGGGACCCACTGTACAGGTACGTACATTTATTACGGCAATTATTGTGATTATGTGCATTGTTTATTAATCTATGTTTCTGTATTTCGCTAACACTATCTGCAGGTATCTGCACCATTTGCTCGCTACTTCGATTTCAGCGCGCGGCTACAGCCGTGAGTGGTGTACGACTACAGATCTTTTTTTCCTTTATTGTTTGTTGTATAGGAGGCCGTGCGCGCTAGCACACGGTCTAGCCCAGTACTACGCCTCCGCCCATCACAAACAGGAGCGCGGATTTTTGTATGGCGGGGCGTACGTGACCGTCATTGCCCGTTCATTTGGCCTCGTACTGCACGAGGACCCACATCTACGGACGCCGCCAGTCATGCCGACGCGGATGGGCATGCAGTCGCTGTGGGGGATGAGGGTAATCAGGAGGTTCGCAGTTGGCACGCGGTTTAAAAACCGCAACGGGGGCATATGGACAGAGGAGGCCCTACCAGAGCATTTCGAGCCCGTTTATCCTCCTGCAGATCCTGGTGATGTAGTGCCCGTGGAGGAGCCTCCGCAGGATGTAGACGGTGCAGCGATGCCACAGCCACCGCCACCTGCCGGGGCGCCTCAGTTTCCACGTCACGCTATTCCAGGTCATGCCCCAGGAGCTGCGCCGATACATCCGGAGGTACGAGCAGAGCTTGACAGGCTCAGCGATTTGATAGGTTGGGTGGTTCGGGAGCTGCAGGATAGACGCGAGAGAGATGGGTTACCCGCGATACCGCTCCCACCACCTCGAGCACCACATCAGCAGCAGCAGCCGCAGCAGCCAGATTCGGATTCGGATGCATAGACCTGTTGTTGTTTTTATTTTTATTATGGATGTACAAACTTATCTTATATATTTTTGTTATGGATGTACAAAGTTATCTTATCTATGTCATATTTATGTTTGTTTTCAATTATTCGGTTACTTAATGATTGTTGTCTTAAATTGAAATAATACGGAAACAAAATATGTTTTGAATATTTGAACGAGATAAAATTTTAATCGGAAGAATAATATTTAAAAAAGTAAAATGTAAAAAACATTATAATATTTAATCGATATAATATATTTAAAGAGCCGATTTTTAAAATAGTTCATTTATAAAAAACAAAAACTTTTTTATAGTGTAAAAAACAAAAAAAACATAACTTTTTTTAAAAACAAAAAAATTTTCAATAAAAAACACATCTTCAAAAACTATCCAAAACCCATACCAAAACCCACCAAAACACCCCTCATTTCAGCCAAAAAAAAAAACCCAATCTTAGACGCCTCGTATAGCTCTGTACGAGGCGTCTAGGGTTCCTTAAACTATGTGCCTGACACCCTCGCAGACCCCCTTGAATTCAGTGCGTAGACGCCTCGTATAGACCTATACGAGGCGTCTAGGGCACCAAAGGTGTGAAAATAGGCGCGATGGGTGTCCAAATATCTCCAGCCATATAATTATTTAATTGAAGAACTATCTTATAAGATAATGACATTTGTGAGCTTACAATTTACTTAATTATTGTCATTAGTATTATTGGTATTAAAAAATCAGCATCACATTGCAGGTGAATATATAGATAAGAATCTGTAAGGAAGGAAATTGCAATAAAATCAGATATTTGAAAAAGCCAACCCCACTCCCATCACACATCTCTTTTTGAGGTTTAAAAACAGCTTATTGATGTTTCTCTAGTGTCTTTGTCACCCCCATGTTCCTTTCTACATCTAAGATCCATACCATCATAGCCAGACTAACACACACACACACACATACATCTATCAATTAAGCTCTGTGACTTTGGCCTAACTTTACACATTAAAAAAGGGTTTCTGACATGTCCTTCCTCCCACCTGAACCCATGTTTTTTGGCTATGAAGATGACCACCACCCTCCTCATGATTTCCAAGGTTAATATTCCTCCTCTCACTAGATATATATCTTCTCTCTCTAGATCTGCATGTGGCTTTCTTGATCATCAAGGTTATAAAGTCAAATAAGTAGGTCTTGAATATTAATATTTTTTTATATATATGCACAGGTGTTCAGACACTCTTGATGAGGAGATCCATGTCATATTCTGGGATGGATAGGTGCGAAGAAACTCGCGGTGCTGCGGCCGAAGATGATATGTCGGAAGATGATGGATCGCAGCTTGGAGAGAAGAAGAGAAGGCTTAATCTGGAACAAGTGAAAGCTCTTGAAAAGAGTTTTGAGTTGGGAAACAAGCTAGAGCCTGAGAGAAAAACTCAACTGGCTCGGGCTCTCGGGTTGCAGCCGAGGCAAGTAGCCATATGGTTCCAGAACCGAAGAGCGCGATGGAAGACCAAACAACTGGAGAAAGATTATGATGTCTTGAGGAGACAGTTTGAGTCAGTTAAGGCTGATAATGATGCTCTCAAGAACCTGAACAAGAAGCTCCATGCAGAGGTATAATATAAATCTTTATCAAGTTGGTAATTATGAAAATGATGCAGAGCGAAAGCACAAAAATAAACAAAGATAATTCTCATAGAAAATTGATTGAATACTGAATGATAAAAACATTATACAAGAGTTCCTTTTATATGAATTTCTAAATTTGGTAGGTTTTGTAAATTTTTGAAATTACAAAATGTATAATAAATACTGAAATTAAGAAAATAAATAAATGTGGAAATTAATTAAATAAGGAATTTAGGTGTTTTAGACTAAAAAGGAAAGAATTGTATATATTAAAAATTTAGAGAAATTTTTAGTAATGAAAGTGACTCTAATTGGTGGAATTTGAGTCTGATATATGGGTTGGCGGTTTGTCACATGATCTAGCTTATCAAGACTTTTTCGTTTGTTGCTTATGAGCAGAGGCGTCTCTAAGAATTCATATATCCTGTTCGAGCTTGAAAAAAATATGCCCTTCCGTTATGTTTTGTTATTATTTAAATAAAATCAAATTAGTATTGGGTTCAATAAACCTAATTCCAAGTGGACTAAATTCTAAACCATAAAAAATATTTGTAAATGGGCCTATACTGGAAGTGGTATTTGTTTACTATTTAAAAAAACAACATATACGTATCGGATTTTTTTTAAATCGCACGCCTCTCGAAATCGCGGGCCTTGTGCGGAGGTCCTCCCCACACACAGGGGCGGAACTACAGGGGGGTCAGGAGGGTCCGCTGACCCTCCGGCGACCAAGTTTTCCGTTAACGGTGGTCTATATTGCAACTTTGTTTTTGTTGATTGACCCCTCTCTAAACTCTCAAGTCTCACCTGTAGTGTAGTTGAAGCAATGTGAGAAAGTTGAAGTAACATTATTTTTGGTTTTATTCCGGCAAAAAGAAACGGCAGGTAGCAGTTGTTTGTAGGTTAAAATGAAGAAGATAAGTCGATGAAGTAAAAGAAAGAGAAAATAATTAATTTTTAACTTTTCATTTATTTGTTAAAGTGATATGAGTGGTGTGCAGAGACTTACCTAGTTATAGACCTTTAGGTTGTTTTGTTTTCTCAAAATCTGCTATTGATCATTTAATTTATTAATATAATAAGATCATACTCTAATTTCGATTTAAGTGTATTATTATTTACCTACATATTAATACAATATATTAATATATTGTTAAGAACGATTATTATATTGTTTACGGCAAGAATATGTTCTTTTAAGACATGTGATCTTGCATATTACTCAAAATATTATTACTTAGCTGCAATTTTTTTAATGATATGAAATTTTCTATTATGACCCCCCAGATTAAAATTTCTGGTTACGCCACTGCCCACACACCATCAAAGCCTCCCATGCTTATGAGCCTCATAACTCTATTCGTAGCCCAAGCTAGACCCTTTTTAAGTTAGGTTCTTTCTGCCATGTTTTCCATGTTTATCCTATCCAAGCAGGAGTCGGCTAACTCTTGTATCAACTCCTCATCGAAAACAACATTTTCTTACAAAATCTTTCAAAACTGTTTCAAAAATCAAATCTTTTCCTATGTGTAATTTAAGCATTGTATTAAACATATCATACACTTATCAAGATTCTATTTTTCATCTTCAGTTATTGGCTGCAAAAGGTGGAGAAGCAAATGGCGTTAGACCCATAAATCTAAACAAAGAAACAGAAGGTTCATGGAGTAATGGAAGTGAAAACAGTTGTGATCTCAACACAGTGACATGCAACATGACACAATCAGAAGAGAGCCCAATATTTTACACTCAAATTTCAAACAACATCTACCCTACCATGTCATCTATGGGCCCGAATTCGGGTCTAACACAATTCCTACAAAACCCGTTGACAACCGATCTCCTCGGCCAGCGACTAAATCAAACGGTTGGTAATGAAGGCCTCTGCAACATGTTTAACGGTATCGAAGATCAACCCGCTTATTGGCCGTGGCCGGAGCAGAATCCTCAACAACTTCATTGAAGTTGTTTTTCCAAAAAAAAAAAAAAAGTCTTTTTTTTTTCTTCGGTTAAAATTTGATACAAGCATCCATTTTGCAATTTAATTGGTGTATAGAATTTGATTATATGCATTTTGTTTTAATTAAGAGGTGAAAATTAAAATTAAAATACGCATCTATTTGTTGTCATAGTTTAAATTCTTGTAACATAGCATGCTATGAGAATGAATTTAATCGGAGTATATATAAAGTTATTTTATTTGAAGGCATTCATGTGGTATGTTTAATTGTTAATTATATATTCCGATTTAGTCTATTTAATTATTCACAAAAAATCAAGTTTTACAGCAAACCAAAGTACAAAAGGAGCAAAAAGTCAGATTGTCTTTCTCCACTTCGATCACATTTTATATGAACTAAAATTAAATTGTCATTTATTTATTTTTTAAAATATATGAATTATGATTACTATTTTTTTTATAACAAAGGAGCTGTGGATCTCATTTTTGTTCGATGCTAACTTGATTTCCAGCTACGGCGAACAACATGGGTTAAGAGGCCGGGCAGCGTGTCTAGGACAGTGGTTCACTTCAACCGAATTACCCGCCAAACTGTGCACAGATTCATGAAATGTAATGTTATTTCAACAAAACGGTGTGATGGTTTGTTGCTTATATAAAATCACATTTTTGTCTATTTAGGGTTGGGCAATTAACATAAAAAATATACTCTCATTGGTGACATCTACATTATCGGGTTGAGGTTTCGGATGGCCTATCTAAAGATTTTAATATGAAAGTACTTCTACAATTCAGAAAGAGTTAATTACATAGTTTAAAATCACATTATTGTCTAGTAGTTTAAAATTACTTCATGGGATATTAACTTTTTATTTTTTAACATATTAGGGTATTAATTACATAGTTAGTACCTGTGGTTTACACAAACTAACAATCTAAGGTCTAATAGTTAACCAGGGAATTAACGTTAATACCCCCACATGTTAAAAAAATGGAAAATTAGTAACCTAAGAAGTGATTTTCAACTATTAGTACATTAGATTGTTACTTTGTGTAAACCACAAGGACTAACTATATAATTAACTCATTCACAAATATTATCCAAAAAAATCTCTGAAGAAAATACTGTAAATTAATCTTTTATTTTCTTCCTTTTATGAAACTCAAGAAGTGAAAAAAGTTCAATGTCATTTTCTTTGTCATACGAAACTAGATGATGGTTTTATGCAGATGATGACTCCCCGACCTATTTCGTTGTGTAGGTCCTCTAAGAAAAGCTAGGAAATAATGGGGTCACATGATGCGTGCAAATGTGTATATATGTTTGTGATGGTTTTCTTGCAAAAATCTTGTTTTGAAATTTATAAAAAATGGTTTTTAATTTACACACAATTATACACAAATAGGCAAACGGCACACGCACCTATAGTATATTAGTGTAGTGTGGTTTCAAACTAAGTGTCGACCCATGCCTTTGGTATCGTCCACTATTTAATCCTTTGCTGTTGTTTAATCGATCGTAATGTTGGGTGTTTGCAAAAGTAAAGTAAATAAACAATAAATAAACTAAAACATAAAATAAAATAGGGGAGGCAATCAATCAAATATTTGATATTCGTTTGGCCTTAAATCCTACTAGATGTAATAAGTAATATTCAAAGGTATTCGAGTGGTGACGTGCATAGGGCATCCCATCATAAAATGGGAAAGATCACACCGCGTTAACTCTCCCTAAACTCTTCATACACTCACAAAAAATGCAGAGATCACATCGAGAACACATTTCCCATGAACTTACTTTCAAGAACGAAATACACGGCCCCCACATAAGAAAGAGTTAAAAACATCTTAAATAATATATATATACACACACACACTTCATGTGTCTAATCCCCTTTCTAGGTTAAACGTAACCCGAAACTTATAATTGAAAGTATAAGCTCACTAGTACCGCTATAAAACAGATATACAATCAATCAAAGATACCAAAGCCAATTCCACGATATCGGTAGCATTCATGAATTTGAAGTAGAAAACTTGAGGATTGAAAATCTATCCACCATCTCTAATGTGATAATCTCATTTGTATAAGGACGTACAAACCCGGAATGTTTGCAAAGACTACATCGAGCGAATATATGCACACCCAAGTTCAAACTGTCACACCGCCCTTTTCTCGGTGGGCCCGGATGTGGGGTATTAACGTGACGATTGTATACCAGTTTCACAACGCATCGAAAAATAAGGAGTTACATAATAATAAAGTACGAGTATTATAAACTCCCAAAATATATTAAAAACTTTAAGTATCCGTGGAGGGGAGAAATTTATATGTTCTATTGTATATGGGCATGCCAATTTGCAAAACAGAAGACCTCTTTGGAAGAATCTGATTGATTACAGTTTGAAAGTTCAGAATAATCCATGGGTTGCTATGGGTGACTTTAATACTATACTTTATCCTAATGAAAAGAGTATTATGCATAAAGGTATAAACTATGGTATGGAGGAGTTTAGGGAGAATGTTGCTGATATGAATATTATGGATATTGCTAAGACAGGTTTTCACTATACCTTGAATCAGAAATCAGGAAAAGCTGATGGTATTATGGAAAAGTTGGATAGGGTTATGGGTAATCAGGATTTTTTGAATTTTTTCCCTTTTGGTTGTGCTAAGTTATTGCCTTTTTATACATCTGATCATTCACCAGCTCTTCTTATTTTTCCTAGGGTTAAGAAGTATAGACCTAAGCCTTTTAAGTTCTAGAATTACCTTGCATTAAAGGCTGAGTTTAGACATGTTGTCAAGGAAGTATGGGAGAGGAAATATAGTGGGCATAAGATGTTTAGTGTGGTTTCAAAACTGAAAGATTTGAAGAAGCCTCTTAGTAAATTAAACTTTCAGGATGGTAACTTGAATGTTAAAGTGGAAAGGTTAAGGGAAGAGTTAGAGAAGATTCAATTTGAGGTTGCAAATAACCCTGCTAATGAAGAGCTAAGGGAGGAGGAATGGATATGTGTTAAAGCTTATAAAGTAGCCTTATCGGATCAAGAGTATATGTTAAAGCGAAAGTCAAGGGTTCATTGGTTGAAAGTGGGGGATCAAAATACTAAATTCTTTCATCAGTCTATAAAGTGCAACGAATTTAGGAATCATGTTAATCATATTATGGATAAGGATGGTATTGAATATGAGGGGCAGGCTGTTGTGGATGCTTTTGTGAAATACTTCAAGGGGATTATGGGAATGAAGGCTGTTGTGGAACCTATGGTGAACACGGAGTCTCTGTTCTTAAATAAACTAAATTCTAATGAAGCTTTTGCTATGGTCTCTGATTTTTACTAAAGAGGAAGTAAAGATTGCAATGTTTCAAATTAATGACGAAAAGGCCCCTGGCCCTGATGGATACGATGCAAAATTTTATAAGGAGGCATGGGATATAGTGGAAGCTGAGGTTACTGATGCCGTCCTTGATTTTTTTTTAAATGGAAACTTTTGAAGGAGGTAAATGCTACTGTGATGTCTATGGTTCCTAAAGTGAAGGCCCCAAAGTCTGTTAATGAGTTCAAACCCATTGCTTGTTGCAATGTTCTCTATAAGTGTATAAGCAAGGTAATATGCAATAGGTTGAAAGGGTGTCTGGGAAACCTGGTAAGCCAGAATCAAAGTGCTTTTATACCTGGGAGACTAATTAGTGATAATATTTTGTTATCTCAGGAGCTTGTGAAGGGATATGATTGGGTAGTTGGGTATCCAAGGGTGGCAATAAAAATAGACCTTCAGAATGTTTATGATTTAGTTGATCAAGGGTTCCTTAAAAGCTATTTGTTGTGTTTTGGTTTCCATCAAAAGTTTTTTGGGTGGATTATGACCTATTTAACATTTTTTTCCTACTATGTGGCTTTGAATGAAAATATTCATGGTTTTTTCAAAGGGGAGAAGGGCCTTAGGCAAGGGGACTAGGGATGGCAAAAATACCTGAGCCCGGCGGGTATAGCCGAAACCCGACACAAATAGGACGGGTATACCCGATACCCGACGAGTATTGGGCCGAGTATGGGATTAGTTTTAAAAATTTTCGCGGGTATGGGATTAGGTGATACCCGACCAGATTATCTGAAACCACATACCCGTTTACCCGAACTATATACCCAATTTTTTTTAATTTATATTTTTATTTTCCACTATGACTTTTCTATTGGTGATTTATTTTAGTATGTTCATAATGTGAAAAAATAAATTTTCTTTTAGTATATGCATTTGATAATAGTATTTGTATTTGTATGTTGTGAAGTATATACATGTAAGTGTATAAGTATTATAAAGTTATTATTAATTTATGATAAAACTTATATGTATGTAAGGTACATTTTATATTTTTAATAGTTGTTGTATAAATAAGATTATATAGTTATAATAGTAAAAAAATGTATTTAGAAATCCCGACGTATATCTTTTAACAAAGTAATGGGTATACCCGATACCCGCGGGTAATTACCCGACAAATACCCGACGGGTATTGGGTCGGGTATGGGACACAATTTTATCATCGGGTATGGGTATGGGATTACCAATACCCGAACCCGACCCATTGCCATCCCTAAAAGGACCATGTGTCCCCATATCTATTTACTCTTGTAATGGAGGTTTTGAACCTGGTTTTGATGAGAAGGATCATGGAATGTGACAATTTTAAGTTTCATTGGAAGTGTGAGAAGTTGAGGTTGACACACTTATGTTTTGCAGATGATCTGTTCATTTTTGTGGCCCCGATAAGAATTCTGTGAGTGTTATAAAAAGGGGCTACGGAGGAGTTTAGTGAAATCTTTTTTGGAAATGTTAAGGAGGAGAGAAAGAGACTCTTATAGATCTTCCTTTTAAGGTTGGTAAATTCCCAATGAAGTATTTGGGTATTCCTTTGTCGTCTAAAAGGTTATATCAAACTGATTGTAAAGCTCTTGTTGACAAAGTGAAGAACAAAAGTTTAGACTGGAAGGTAAAATTCTTATCTTATGCTGGGAAAGTTCAGCTGATCAAGTCTGTTTTATCTTCTTTAACAATTTACTGGTCTTCTCTGTTCATTTTCCCTAACAATGTGGCTGAAGATATAGAGAGATTGATTAAGGGTTTTTGTGGAATCATTCTGAAGGAATTAGGGGAATGACTAGGGTGAGTTGGGAGGAGGTTTGTATGCCTAAGCATTTAGGGTTTGAATATTCTTTCTCTTAAAAGTCAAAATATTGCATTAATGACTAAGCATATGTGGAACCTCTTGTCCAATAAAGACTCTTTGTGGGTAAATTGGATTAAGGGTTATAAGTTGTTTGGTAGGAGTTTTTGGGAAATAGGGGAAACTAGATCTGATTCCTGGAGTTGGGTACATTTATTGCAGCATAGAGTGATGGTTGTGGAGAATTTTGTTAATAAGGATGGTAATGGAAATTCTGTGATTGCTTGGCATGATGAATGGCATGATAGGGGTGTTTTGGGTAAATTAATTGACAGAAAGGATATTAGATCTGCTGGTTATAATCATAACACTAAGGTGTCTGAAATCTATGGTGTTAATGGTCGGATGGTTCCTGCAAAATGGCATAGTAAGTATCCTTGGCTTATGTCATTCAATTTAGAAGGGTTTGATATATCCAAGAAAGATATTGTAAAATGTAAACAGAAAGATGGAAAGCTTGCTGATTTTTCTGTAAAGCAGGTGTATAAAAGCTTGTGTTCTAAAGGGACTAAGGTGTAGTGGTATGAGTCTGTTTGGTTTAGCTAGTGCATTCCTAAGCATGCATTTATAGTCTGGTTGGCTTTGAAGTTCCGATTGTTAAGCCATGATAGGATACTGAAGTGGGGTTGGATTAGAGAATTAAAATGTGCTTTTTTGTAAAAAAAAATGCCCGGATAGTCATGGTCATTTATTTTTTGAATGTTAATATACCAAGGCTGTGTGGAAGAAGGCTAGGGTTTGTGCTAGAATGATGGATGCTCCTGCAGCATGGCCTGATATTGTCAAATACATGGAAAATAGAAGAAAGGTTAAATCAATTTGGGGAATTATACAGAGGTTAGTTGTTGTTGCTATTGTATACTTTGTTTGGCAAGAAAGGAACTACAGCTTATTTAAGGGAACTAATTGATCACCTCAGCAACTGTTTGACCTGGTTTTTGAAGTTGTTAGACTAAGGTTAATGGGTCTGACGTTGAAATGTAATGATAATGTAATTAAAGCTGCTGGTGTGTGGAGGTTTAAGGTGTTGGGTTCTGAGAGTAGAAATGGAGTGTTGCACACTTAATATGAGGTGGTGGAGAGGTTAGGGTTGGATCATTCTATTGGGTTGTTGTTGCTATGGTATAAGGGATAAGGGCAGTTTGGGGATGTTGTTTTATTATGGTTTCCATTAATTTTATTATTAATAGGTGTGTGGTCTGGATTTTAGTTGACAAAGGTTGTCATTTTAAGGAGGGTGGGGATGTTTGGCATGATAGGCAGGTGTGGTTGAAGGGGTATGAAGGTAATTATGGTAGTTGGTTTGTTATAAATCCAGGTGGAGTTGGCTGGATTACTGTTTTATTGGTAGATATAAGGAAGTTGTTGGTTAGTGTTGTTGGGTTGAGGGAGTGTTTAGGTACAAAAATTTGGCTTTTGAAGAATATGGATGCTACTGCTGTTTGGGATTGTATTTCGATGGTTAGATTGAAGACTCAAGATTGGAAGCTCAAAGATTGGAACCTCAAGGTCTGGAAGCTCAAGATCATGAAGATGGTTGCTGAATAGGAGTGCACACGGCTGTTAAAGACTGAAGTTCTAGACCTTGGCAATATTTTGTGTAGGGCTGGCAATAGATATCTGTATAAGACACGATTAGACTTGTTTACTGAAAAAGTATACAACGTGATCTTTTCACTTTTTAAAAATAAATATAATTACGAGGTTATGATCCATCATTTCTTCTTCTTGGTACATATAACGTAAAACTGTGTTATAAACATGATATATAAAGTAGTTAGACGAGTTGTATTCATGTTTAATACTTGTGTTACACGCGTCGTTAGAGACCTGTTAAACCTGATAAGACACGATTTTCCAGCCCTAATTTTGTATAGGTTTTTGGAGCTTTTGTTTTTTTTATTTGCAAGTTGCTTGGATGGCTGGAAGCTCGAGTATAGAGTTTTAGTTCGGCTATAGTTTTGATGTATAGGTTATTAACTATTTTGGTTTTTTGTCTTGTGTTTTTTTGTTGGACTGACAGGTTTTGTGTTTGGATGATGTTTAGATTTGGCAGGGGCTGGGTTTGGATGACCCATTTTGTTAGGCTCGTTGCTCTTTTGGGGTGGTGAATTCCTTGGGTTTATTTCCCGGGAATCTAAGCCCTGTTAGGTGTAAATATTATTTTTTTATTAATAAAATTTACCGGACGTGCCGCCCTCCTTTACCAAAAAAAACCTTTAAGTATCAACATCTGATACAATGTACCCTAAAGGTGGATCGGATAGATTTTTTAATGGACTTGGAGACATCATGGGTCTTTGACAATGGATTCACAACTTCCAAAGCTATAGACCTAACCATATCCAACCTACTATTTAGGTTCACCACCTGTAAGTCAATCTTTAAAAATACATCAGCGAAAGCTGGTAAATATAGTTAACAGACACATTTATTAAACATTTAATAATCATGGGACAAGTATCTTGATTTACCAGTTTTACATGCTTGTCACATTCGGGAACTAGTACAGAGTTTGATCAATATACACACCATTTTTGTGACTGACAAGTATATGCATACACCCCGCACTTATGGCCATTGCAATAAATGAATCGGGGAACTCGGTTACAATATTATCAATCCCCAAATGCTTTATATTAATCAAGAAATGCATATTAAAACGATTTATCACTTAGTAAGCATTTACCACAAGAACGAAGGGTTTTTATACTATATCCCAAGTTTTAATAAAACAAGTTAAAAGTATTTACAAGTACTAGCAGTTGAACACAACGTACTCAGTTTGTAGTACAGCTAGATTCAAAGTTTATTGGCTTACGGTGCAATTACTGGAGGGCTCTATAGTTCAGAGCAAATGGAAATATATCCATGAGAATTGTTTACCGATCATTATAAGTCATTGAGACTTGATCGGTTAACGAGGAATAAATGTGGTTTCGTTATATTAAAAGTGACCGGATAGAATGTTGGTTATACCCATACGAGTGAGTAGTCTCATACAATATGGTTTGTTAACCTTGCATTCTGATTTGAAAAGGTTTTGACCAGTTATGACTTGTTTATATGGTTTAAACCATTTTAACTAGTCGTATTCGTATATACGGGTTCGGATAGGAAACCGGGTTGGTGACAAGTCAAACATGAGAAAATATATTTTTGTTACATTTTACAAACTATTTTTATGTATAAAAGATCACATTACATATGTTTATAAATCATTCTTTAGTAAATATATATATTTTTAAACAAAGTTGAGTTTGACTTTCATAAAATTCTGGTTTAACTTGTCAATTTAAACCACTTGGACGTGATAATCATGAGATGTAAATGAAGGGTTTCATTCCCTACATTATGAAGACTATTTGGGTAAATTAATTTGAAAATGGATGACCAAAGTGACCAGAACATAAGGTCAAACATAATGGTCAAACTGTTTGAAATTAATGACACTCGAATGGAATTATGCTACGAAACTAATTGAAAATGAAAGAGATATGAAAAGAGACTTACCAACTTTTGATGGCGACTCCTGAAAACCAAACGAGGAGCTTGGAGAAGCAGAACAAGAAACTCACACAACACTTTTTAGAGTGAAGTGTGTTTGTTTGAGTTTGGGATAAAGATCATGAGCTCAAGGCTGCTATTTCTAGCAAATGGATGATGCCTTGGCTTTGAACGAGTGTCCAAGGATGTCTAGAATGAAGATTAGTGTCCTTATAGGTGTCACATGTGACAATCCGTACTTTTCGAGGTTAACACTGTTCACTTTCGCGACTATTATTTACGCTTGTTACGTTTTATTTTTGTCACGTGTACGAGTTAGTCGAATTCACCAAACGTATATCTTTATATATGATAGCCTAACTCGAAATAAAATTATATATGTACGCGATTTATTCAGAACTCAAACTCGTCTATACAACCCGACCAAGTTTTGTAACCATGCTCGGCCCAACCCAAACCCACTTAACATGAAACCCAAACACCCCAAACTCGAACCCTTACTTGCAGCCCAACAAGGGTTGTGGCCCAAGAAGAACCCAAACCGCCCCCAAACCCCACTATTCCTTTAATTACGTATTACATGTAAATCTCCCATAACCAAAGCCTAAATCACGAAGTTTAACTCTGCTCTGTCCCTACTCCTCCTTGATCAACGCAGGCAAGGCACAAGAAGCTCCAATCTGTTTGACTTTTCAAGCAATTAACGATCCACAACACTCCTACTATTCGGTAACATATTTAGTGTAGTTATACTCTTGTTATTGCATGAAAGATTAGCTGCGTTTTCTGATTCCTTGATGTTCTTGACGTTAGAATTTATACTTGATTGGTGATTGATGGCTTATGTGTTCTATTAGTAATTAAGGTTTCGATTCTTGCATGATTAAGTGTTAAATATGTACTTATACAAAAGCGGTTTCACATGGCTCACCACTCTTTCAATTTTACCAAGGATCATTCAAGCAAGCTTTCAGTATGGTCACTGCTTCGCAAACAACTCTAGAACTATTAGATTTTTTTTTTTTTTGAATGGCCAACAAAACTTCATACAAACATGGCTAACCGACGATTAGCAATATATTACAGTCACCAATACAAGTAAACAAGACATGCATCAATTTGTTGTTATAGTGTAAAGTAACATAGCATGCTATAACAATGAATTTAATCGAAGTATATATAAAATCATTTCATTCGAAAGAATTCATGTGGTATGTTTAATATTTAATTATACATTCCAAATCAGTATATTTGATTATTCAAAATAAAATCATTTCATTCAAAGGAATTCATGTGGTATGTTTAATATTTAATTATACATTCCAAATCAGTATATTTGATTATTCAAAATAATTCAAAGATTACAGCAAACGAAGACACAAAAGGAATAAAAAGTCAGATTGTCTTTCTCCATTTTAATCACATTTTATATGAACTAATGTCAAATTCACATTTATTTTAAAAAACACATAAATTACTATTATGAATTTTCTTTTCAATGGAGAGGTACAAGTTACAAGCTAGTTGTTATAATATGATTTCGAAGTCAAGTGATAGTGCCCCCTTGTAGGGTGTTGAGCAGTGGCATATCCAACTCGGTTTGGTAAAAAAAAATAGTGGAAATCTTGTATGATTTGGAAAAAAAAATAGTAAGAATTAGTGAGAATCTACCAAAAGAAACCCTCTTGGAAAATCTTGGAAAAAAATTCAGGAACGTCACTAGTGTTGAGGTGGTGGTTATTAAGAAAGATTGTACAAGGAAACCCCTATAAACAATACGATATTTTTAACTTCTCATGACTTTTCATCAGTTTCTTCCTTTATCGAAACTTGAGAACATAGTGAAAGAGTTTGATGTCGTTACTTGTCAGACGAAGCTAGATAATGGTTTTATAAAAGAGTCGAGAGAGTTTTATGGAAACATCAATAGCTATTATACTCATAAGAAATTAATCTGTATTGTGCTGTTAATTTTCTATTAAAACACACGTCAAGATTGAAAAAGTTTTTTTAAGTTATATGAAATTATATATATTTATATATGAGACACTGCATTATGTTTTAGATCTGATAGAACTAATATTTATATTCACATTTTTAAGAGCCTATATCGTTTGCTACAATAATATGCTAAATGGGGAACAAAGATATGGGGTATGTGTTTGATGGAAATGACTAAAAGGGAAAGGAAAATTTAAAAAAGCTAAAGTAATCTAAGCATGTTTTTCAAGAGAGCAACTTGTCAAACATATAAAAACCATCTACTTTTTCGATGGGCCTTTGTATTCACACCTAAAAGGTGTTGGAAGTTTTGGATGTGTGTGAATGAAAGTCTTAAAGTGGTAAAACACTTTGTCTCACATTAGTGGCGGAACAAAGTGAATGGTTGTTTATAAGGTGAAACATTTACCAAACTATTGTAGCTTTATGATATGTTTTACCACAAACCTACCCGCGCGCACAGGGGGGTGAAAAAAAATAAGTTTCAGAACTGGAATTTGGTTGAACTTGTGCGTGCCCGCATGTCCTGCAGACACGAATGCAGCTCCGAAAACCTGGGCCCGCGTGAGGCTGTTTTTGCACTGACTCGTAACTGTTATTCGTTTATTTTTAAGTTTTCAATTGTTTTGATTATTCATTTTAATGATCATTATGTTTCAGTTTTAAACTAATGCAATAATTACAATAATGACCATTATTCTAGTTTTAATTTGCTGCAATGATGATTAGATTTCAGTTATGGTTTTATGGCTATAAAACCAAACCAAACGAATCAGTTAAGACACACCAACAACATCTTCTCCTCTCTCTCTCAATCTCTGCAACATCTCTCCTATTTCTTTTCAGGCAAGTGTTCAATTCCGGCAGTGAGCAGTTGCTGCTTCGAACCGCGTACCATTGGAACAGACCGCGAATCTGTTTAAGGGAATTGTGTCAAACACAAGCCCGGTTCACTGTTACTGTTTTTCTTTTGCTTGCTTTATTTCTCCAGATTCTCTTTCATGTTCAGATTACTAACAAAAGGTCATGTCATGCAGAACCTTAATATCATATGAACGGATACTAGAATTTCAATAACTACCTACCTCTCTACAAAGGCTCTTCCAATTAATACAAATAAGAGTTCATTGCCCAGATGGTCCTTGTGGTTTACCAATTTTTCACATTTAGTCTCAACTTTCTAAAATTACATTTATACTCCTTGTGGTATACGCTTTTGTTTCTCGGATGCTCCCTAACGTGAATGACTGTTAACTTTTTTAGTTAAATCATACAAAAATGACTAAAATACCCTTTTATCAATTACTTTTTATTATTTAAAAGATAAGTCCACTATACATTAAGGGATATATATATATATATATACACATATATATAGGGTAAGGTTCATGCGAGAACCACTCTTATTGCGAGAACCGCAAGAACCAATGTAAACACAAAATAAAATCCAAAATAAAATCAAAAAAAATCAAAAAAGCACTCAAAATTTTTTTTTTATTTTTTTTTTAATACTTTTTTAAAAAAATCGCTATATTTCGTTACCATAAAAAAAACTTTTTTTTTCGAGTAACAGTTATCCATGCACATGTGCATATGTATCATTACTTCAACAAATTCGGTAATACGTTATCAGGAATAGACAATTGCACTTTAATTTACAATATCATTAGTAATACACTACTTTTTACATTACCAATATTCAAAATGCACATGTGCATCATTAGGTATAACCATGATATAACGTGTTTTGATACAAAAAGTTTGTGATTTTGAATGGAGAAGTAGGCTCATATACATGTTTTTTGGTTAGTTATATCTAGTGGTTGATGGTTTGGTTATAGTTGTCAATTTTTGATGTAATATGTTGATTGGATGGTATAAATGGTGTTTACATACATGTAATAAAGTGAAAATATTGTTAATGGTATTGTATTATGGATAATGGGAGGTAATGATATTGTATTATGGATGGTAGGAGGTAATAGTAGTGTATTATGGATGGTATGATAGATGAAATAGAAAGTGTATTCAAAGTAGTGTAAAGTAGTGTACCAAAACACCTTATTTCATGTTGATACATATAAATGCACATGTGCGTTTATAATATTGGTAATGTAAAAAGTAGTGTATTACATATGGTAGTGTAAATGAAAGTGCAATTGTCTAATATGTGTAATGAATTACGGAATTTGTCAAAGAAATGACAAAAAATGCACATGTGTATGCTTGTGTATTATGGATGGAATGATAGATAAAAGAGAAAGTAGTGTACCAAAACACCTTATTTCATGTTGATACATATAGATGCACATGTGCATTTCTAACATTGTTAACGTAAAAAGTAGTGTATTACACGTGGTAGTGTAAATGAAAGTGCAATTGACTATTATTTGTAATGAATTACGGAATTTGACAAAGAAATGATACATATGCACATGTGCATGGATAACTGTTACTCGAATTTTTTTTTTTTTTTTGAATTTTTTTTTATTAACAAAATATAGCGATTTTTTCAAAAAAAATAGTAAAAAAAATTTGGGTGTTTTTTAGATTTTTTTAGGAATTACTGTTTGTGTTCACACTGGTTCTCGCGGTTCTCGCAATAAAGGGTGGTTCCTAACGGATCTTTGTCCTATATATATATATATATATATATATATATCTGTAGTAGGGCCTATCTATCATAAAAAGATAAAATAATAAAATAATAAACTACAACTCATCTTTTTCTCTAGCTCTTCATGTCTGACAACCAAATTGATCGCCACCGTCCGGCAAACCTGCAACTTTTTAGATTTATCTGGCAAACCAACCAAAACCCAAATAGAAGCTACTACTACTCATCATCACCATTGTATGATATATTTATGGCTCAAAAAACCTTCGTATCAGGTCTCTATTGTTATGAAAACGAGACCTCGAATATATCAAACGGGGAGATCCGTCGCTGCAAATCGTCATGATCTTCTTGATTATTACCCTCTCGACGATAAAACCTTCCTCATTACCAGCAAATCATCATGACCCTCTGAATTTGCTATCTCAAAGCTCAAACTTTGGTTCTTGCAATAAAAGGGAACCATAAAAGCCAAAATCACACCTCTGTTTCTTCTCCCATAAGTTTTTATCCATTAATAGAGGTACGAATTACTAATCTTGTTCTAGAATTAAATGAGATTGATTTTGACATGGGCAAATGGGTGATGATGGCATCCACAAAATCAAGGAAAATTCTGAACTTGCACACATGTATATTTAGGAATCATTAAAACACATGAAAATTGAATGGGGAAAAAGGATTTCGAAACGTTGGAATAAAACAGAAGCTAAATTGATGTATAAAATTTCAAGATTTCAATGTAGGTATGGCTAAAAGTTCAAGACAACGTAACCTGGTTTTCTAGCAAAATCGTTGTCACACCCCGATATTTCCACATATTACCGGTGGGCCCTGAGGAGAGTATCGTGACGTAGTTGATATCATCATAGTCAAACAACACAATTTATTACACAGCGGAAGCAAAAAGATGAATCACATTACAAACCGAATAAATAGTAATATCAAAGTATCACAACGGACTGTAATGGATCCACAAGCGGATCGAAAGATAAAAAGATTATTGTTCAACAGACTTTAACATCTAGAGCTTGCAAGACTTGATTAATGATGCCAGGAGTAGCCAGCCTATTTCGTCTAGTACCTGCACTTAGCCTTTTTGGAAAATACGTCAGTTTACACTGGTAAATACAATTAACTGACTCATTTTGAAAAGAGTTTAAGAAAATTAATTTGAATGCACACGACACAAAATATCTTTTATAACTTGGGACAATTATTTAAAAATAATCTTGTATACAGTTTTACTTATTTGTCGTCCGTCAGGGCCGGTTGGTAGAGCCGGTCAAGATTAACTGACACGCCACAGGTATAATGCCCACAAGGTTGATTCCTTTACGTGGATTACCAGTTTTTACATAATGCAACTGTCAGGTGTATGCCTACACCCCGTGCTTAGGTCGTGGCCATTTCTTTGAATGATGCCAAGGATATCCGGGACATGGTCATTTAACCCCCAAAGGCCATACACCAAATAATACAGATTAAAACGAGTTATGTAATTACATTAATCACAATCCGATTTAAATGATTACACACCCGACCAAGCGGTATTATTATAATACCGTATCCCAAGCCCGTATAGGGAAAATAAGTTAAGAGTATTTACCTTAGCAAGTATAATTCACAAACAGCAAGTGCACGTAGCTTTTACGGGGCTCCTAATCTGGAACGAAGGTTTTTAATAACCTATTAGATTCCTAACGGGTCTTAAATAAGTCTAAACTTAGACCGGTTAGTTTTAAAGGAAGATATACGGTTCAAAACGCACGATTAAGCGATGACCGGATTAGAGTGTGGTTTGGACCCGACAAGTTTGTATACTTGTATAATATGGGTAAACTAACCACATTCTGGATTTTGAGATAAAAATGATAAGGTTTGACCCGTTTCGGCAAATTTATGCAAACTAGTTACATAAACCGCACCGAACGCGAATAATGCGTTACGGGTAACCAAAAGAGTCATATACAGGTTTCCTAAGTTAATATGCCTTAAATATGTTGTGATATCAGTAAGGTACCTTCCAATATGCCCAAAATGGATTTAAATTCAAACTATGCCCCATAGGGGCATTTTGGTCATTTTAAAGCTTATAAAAGAGATTAAATATAAATCTGAGTTTCAGGTCTGATATAATCAGTAAAAACATTTATTTTTATAAGTCATAACAGTAGGGTATTACATATATGTGAAATTTATCACTTATAACTAAACTATGCACCTTAGGGGCATTTTGGTAATTTCACATAAGCTTAAAAGGTCAAAATAGGGAATCTGAGTTTAACTTTTCTTTACTGTTAAAATATATGAATTTTCTTAAAACGTCAGTAGGTATCAAACCTTATATGTTAAAAATAGTTTTAGCTTATACTATGCGTTAAAAACGCGTAAAAAGGCAATTTTAAGCGATTTCCGAGTTTTATATGAAAAGCTGATATTTTTATCATTCCAGAAGACTTGAAACATTTTATTTATTATATGAAATCAGTAGTAAAAGGTTTGGTATCAAAATTATTTGTAAAACTCATTTTATAGGCCAAAAGGGCAAAACCGACAATTACCGAATTAAGGCTATAACCCTATGTTATGCTCAGCTTAAAAATAAATAAAAATCTTCAAAAATCCCAAAATATTATTTTACATCAGTAGGTAAAAAGTTTGGTATCAAAAATTGGGTTTAGATAGGCTATATGCTAATTACGCCGTTTAATTAATAAAAAGCTTTCTAATTACGCTATTGAGCATAACTCTTAATCTAGACCTCCAATTGATGTGAAAATTTAGGGACATGTTTATAAATCAGTAATAAAGATTATTGTCCTCCCACATTTTCAAAATTCTTGTTTTAAGGTCAAAAGGGCATATTGGTCAACATTTAGGCATAATACGGAAACATGCAAATGAATCGGACAACTAATGAACCAAGTTGCATAACCTCAGAGGGTTACACTAATCTATAACCTGGTCCTAATAGAGCTCTAAAGCATTTTTAAACTATGCTCTAATGGGTCAGAACTGAAAGTCAAAGCAAAAGTCTACTTTTGCGACTTTCGGTTCCGAACCGAGTTTAAACTGAAAATTGTCGGGTTGAACATGCTTAGACATGTTCTTACATTAATTACCAAGTGATAAAACAGGTTTCATAGCTTCTACATTGTTAATTATGTGTTTATGCGAAAATTAGCTTTCTGTTGACTTTTTAAAATTAACTTTGACCCGACAATTGACCTAGTTAGAGTGGGAATTAGAGGGTGCCCTTTTAAGGGTTTATTACCCACATAAATACCAACTCAAAGCTACTTTTAATTCGAGATTTGACTGGACGAATCTTAATTAATCACGAAGTCAAACCTTAATTACGACGGTTTGACTTTAGGCTAATAAACTAAGCAAAACTGAATTAAGAAAGGTTAAGGACACTTACTGAAGTCCTATGCACGACTAAGAATGCTTGGGAAGTGCCCTTGAGCTCCAGGAATCTTCAGAACAAGTGTTTGGAAGCTTTCCAAGTGAATTGTTCAAATGTGAGTTTACAAGTGCAACAATGAGCTCTATATATAGCCAAGGAAAGTCATGGAGATTGATCCAGGTGTTAAGGGAACTCCAGGGATGAAGATAAGTGCCTAGGGACGTGTATCAAGGAGCTAGAGGGTGGCAAACTCGCGGAATTCGACATACATGCAAGCTGCCACGTTAAAAATCAGTTTTTTGAGCTGGCACTCACTCGCGCCGTGCGACGGGGAGGTACCCCAGCTGGTGGCGTAGCGCCAGCAACCATCTGATCAGCAATTCAAGTTTCACAAATGTCATTTTCACCCCCTGGACTTTCTAATGCGTAATTTCTTCCATTTTAGGCACTTTTAACCCATGAAATTTATATTTCTATGGTCCATGAGATAAAACCAATCATCATTAGGTCCGGTTTCGTTAAACGATAACCGAAAACACAAGTTTTGCCTCGTTGATGCTTTTAACCCCTTAATTACGAAAGTTAGCGTATCTTTCTCATACGATATCGAAACTTGTGAAATTTTTACCACTTATTCTTGGGAGTATAATTAATCGTTACAAGGCTCCGGGTTCGCTAAAAGGTCACTCAGAGGTATAACTTAAACATGTTGACACTTTTAACCCTTGTGGTTTGTAAACTTTCACTTTCTTCCTCAAACGGTTTCATATGCTTCATGATACATTCGTTTTAGGGTATAAGCATCGTGTAGGGTTGTTGAAGGCATAATTATCAAATGTTGACACTTTGTATCCTTATATACATATACTTTCTTTGTTTGTCAACTTTAGTCCCTCATAATCAATCCATTACACGTTTAAAGTTCATGACACGTGTCGATACTATATTGGACATGATTTTGCGAGGTGTTACAATCGTTTTCTCGGTTATCTATATCGCCAATCGCCGACCACAACCTCCCCTAAACAAACCTGTGTAAGAGAGAGAGAAGTCTTAGATAAATATCAGTTTCAGACGGAGATGGTGGGTTTGCATCATGGAAGTGATGTAATTGGACCGCCAGAAAAGGAAACGATGGTGGTGGTGGCGGCCGTGGTGGTAAAGATCGTTTATTCAGGCGAGGGTTGCTGACGGGGGAGGGTGGCTTTTTCAGGGAGGTGGTGCCCGGTGGTGGTTTAGTGGGGTTCTGCGAGGTCTGGTTAGAGGTAAGATTAGTGAAGAAGAAGAAGGAGGAAGGTGGGTTCACTTTGTTTTCAGTATTAAATAATTAAAAAGAACTTATATTTTTAATTATTTAATTATTATATTTTTAATAGTAGGGGTAGTCTTGTCATTTCATATGAACTTAACTGGATTAACTAACCTTTATCAACTTTAGGGACTATCCGAGTAACAAGTTGGCAAACCATAGGAAACAAACATGTTATTTTGAAAAGATGGGGACTAAAGTTAAAAAAATGAAAAACCACAGGGACCATCCGGGCAATTAACTCTACAAATAAATAGGTTAGATGATTCTATATACATTTTCAAATTAAAGGTTTTCAAATGTTTAGGATTTTGGTTCTACTTCGTAAATCGTTGTTAAAAAATAGTCTACTTTTTTGAATTACTTAAAACAAAGAGAGAGTCTTTTAAAGATTTTAGTAAGAACTATATATAATTTTCTTTTTTCATTTTAAATTAAATATGACCATAGGAAAACAAGCATTGTTTAGAAAACAAGCATTGTTTAGAAAACAAGCATTGTTTAGAAAACAAGTATGGACCATTTTAGGTTGAGCCGGTCGAGTTTATTTATGTTCTGGATGAGCTAGTAAAAAAATCGAGCCTGATGGGAATACTTGAAACCCTAAAAACTTGGGACGGGTTTTTGATTATGAGACTATATGTATATATATATATATGAGTATATATATATAGGGAGAAGATCATGCGAGAACCACCTCTTATTGCGAGAACCGCGAGAACCAATGTGAACACAACAAAAAATGCCTAAAAATAGCTAAAAATCACACAAAAAAAAAAATTTTAATATTTTTTTATATAAAAATCGCTACTTTTCGAAGCCAAAAAAAAAATTAAAAAAAATATTTTTTTTTTTACCACTAAAAGTAGCGATTTGAGCATAAAAAATATTAAAAAAAAAATTAGATTTTTTTTTTATTTTTTTAGGTTTTTTGGGGGTTTAGTTTTTAGCATTTTAGCTTGGGGGGGGGGGGGGAGGGGGGTTTAGGTTTTTTTTTTTTTTTGGGGGGGGGGGGGGTTAGGTTTTTTGGGGGTTTTAGTTTTTAGCATTTAGCTTGGGGGGGGTTAGGTTTTTTTTTTTTGGGGGGGGTGGGGGTTAGGTTTTTTTAGCTATTTTAGGTTGTGTTCACATTGGTTCTCGCGGTTCTCGCAATAAGGGTGGTTCTCGCATGATCTCCTCCCTATATATATATATGGGTATATATATATATATATAGGGTAAGGATTTAGAGAAAACGGTGAAAAGTGTGAGAACAGTGGGAACGTTTATGGATCGTTCGATCAAAACAATATATGGACTAGATTGGCACGGTGACATTTTCGAAAATAACACCAATTTTATTAAGTGGACGCGCTTCATTAAGGGTAAAAAGGTCTTTTACCGCTCAAATTCAAAATGCCAACTAAAATGAGAACACGCCATTCAAAACAAATAAAACGTCATTCATCATGTGAGCTTTGTTCTTGATGAATATACGCATGGCATGAAGGGATCGATACTAGTGTAAATGCTATTTTGGACTTCATTTTATAATAGCATCCAAGCAGGAGTTGATCTTCAATAACATGTAACCAAACAAGAATATATCACACCAAAATACATGATGCCACTAAACAGCTTCGTCTAAAGACGGGCGTTATATAGGAAAATTGGCATCTAGCTAAGGTATTCAAAGGTTCAAAACGTCAAAACAAATTCAAGAAGAAGAGGCTAGTGACAGTGAAGATTTGGATGAGAAATTAGATTTATCATTTTTTTAATTTTTTTAATTTTCTATTGTTTGTTATCTAATTATCTGTTGTTTGTTATCTAATTCTCTACTAATAAAATACATTATATCTGTTTAAAAAAATGCTTATAGAACGCCAAAAACTACAAACACCAAACGCCTAATGGTATGGAAACTGTAAGAACGGATGCTGGCAAAGCATGTTGTTACTATATAAAACGCTAAAAAAAATGCCAAACAATGTATTATTAAAAACAACAATAATTGACTAAACGCCATTAAAACAATGTATAAAACAACGTGCCATCTTTATCTAAATGCGATAAAAAACAAAACGCCATGAACACCAAGAAATTTACCTTGATAACATATATAAACTGTTGAAATCTACAAAAACACCTAATGAATTTGGGAAACGCCATAGAGGAAAAGAAATTATAATTACTAAATGATTTTACTAAACGCTATAAACACCAAAATATTTACTATGCATGTGATCTAAAAAAACAATAAAAACGCCATGTGTTTGTTGAATCTAACTAAACGCCAAAATATGAAGCGATGTTATGAGACGAATTGAAAAAAAGAATATAAAAGGACAAAAAAGCCCTTCCGCCCTTCACTATATCGCGTGCCACGTGTTGGGCCAGGATCCGTTCTCACCGTTCTCACACTTTAGGGCGTTTTCTCCTGATCTTGTACCTATATATATAAAGGATCGATTAGGAACCACTCTTTATTGCGAGAACCGCGAGAACCAATGTGAACATAAACAAAATACCTAAAAAACACACAAAAAAATTAATATTTTTTTAATAAAAATCGCTATTTTTCGTTTCTAAAAAAATTCGAGTAACAATTATGGATGCAAATGTGCATATGTATCATTTCTTTGACAAATTCCGTAATACATTACCAGTATTAGACAATTGCACTTTCATTTACACTACCATCCGTAATACAATAATTTTTACATTACCAATATTAGAAATGCACATGTGAATCTATATATATGAACATGATATAACGTGTTTTTGGTACACTCTTTGAATACATTTTCCTTTTCATCTATCATACCATCCATAATACACTACCATTACCTCCTACTATCCATAATACACTACCTTTACCAATATGTATAGTATTTTTCACTTTATGCACATATACATCAACACCCTTCATATCATACCAAACAACTATTATATCATAAAGTGACAAATATAATCTAACCAACAACCACTTGATATAACTAACCAAAAACATGTATATTGGCCTACTTTATCATTCAAAATCACAAACTTTTTGTATCAAAAACGTTATATCACGTTCATACATATAGATGCACATATGCATTTTATACATTGATAATGTAAAAAAGTAGTGTATTACAGATGGTAGTGTAAATGAAAGTGCAGTTTTCTAATACTGGTAATGTATTACGTAATTTGTCCAAAGAAATGATACATATGCACATGTGCATCGATAATTGTTACTCGAAAAAAAACATTTTTTATGGAACGAAAAATAGCGATTTTTATTTAAAAAAATTGTGTGTTTTGTTAGGGTTTTTTTTTTTTTTTTTTTGTTCACATTGGTTCTCATAGTTCTCGCAATAAGAGTGATTCTCAAATGAACCCTACCCTATATATAAACACACACACAAATATATATATATATATGGGGTGAGGTTCTTGTAAAAAGGACTATTTTCGTGAGAAGTGTGAGAAGGTATAGAAATTAACATGTAGGCATCATGTTTTGAACTTAGGCATGATGTTTTTTGTTGTTTTGGCAAGAAAAACACCAAACATAACAATTTAAAACACAATGCAACATATTATGGACGTGAATTTAAAAGACACTATTTAACACTTAAAACACACTACTTAACGTTCTTGACATGGTGTTTTAAGTTTTAAGCCTAGAATTCATTGCATTGTGTCTTAAATTGTTATGTTTAGTGTTTTTCTTGCCAAAACAACGCAAAACATTATGTCTAAGTCCAAAACATTATGTCTACATATGAATTTTTATGCCTTCTCACACTTCTTACGAAATATGTCCTTTTTACAGGATCCTAAGACTATATGTATATATATTTCTCATGTATAGGACATGTATGGAATTAGGTGATACCTTGTCCCATTACCTGAAACTATATACCCGTTTACCCACACTATATACTCAAATAATACATACCCGAAAATTTATAAGTTTTATTTTTATTTTCTCTTAACACTTGTTTCTTAACGGCACTTAACTCTTGTTTATTAAAATTTTATTGTAGTAACTTCGTAACTTGGAAAATAACACTTTATTCTGGTAACTAGTAGATGGCCCGCCCGCGTTGCGAGGCGATGGCCGGATAATTTGCAACCAATTAAAAAAAGAATACTATAATTATGCTAGGAAAAAAAATAAAAACGATGATAAAACGTATTTTTGGGCTCAGGGCAAAACTGTAATTTCTCAAGACTAATAAGCCAGTGTTAGGCAACTCCTTGACACGGGAAGAAATTAAATCGAGTAAAGCAATTAAAACAAAAAACCTTTATAGTTTTGGTAAAAAAAAAAAAACTAAAACGATTGGAAAAACGTAATTTTTAACCGAGGGCCAAATCATAATTTTAATTCAGGGATAAATCGTAAACTAAATGGACCAACGGGCGAGTGCCAGGAAGTTGCCGGCACGACTGTAATTTTGCACTGGGGGCAAACTTGTAATGTCACCAGGAAATCAAAGAAAAACAATGGGCAAAATGTAAATTTAAGTTGAGGGCAAAATCGTAACCTGGCTGTGAGAAAAAAAAAACTAATGGCGAAAGTATAAATTTATACGGGGCAAAATCGTATTTTTGAGCCGATGGCAAAATTAAAATTTTTAGCCGGGAGCAAAAGCGTAAATTTATTTTTAAGCGTAGGCAAAAAGATAACTTTGACCTGATGGCAAAATCGTAATTTTAAGGGAAAAAACTAATGGCAAAACTGTAAATTGAAACGGGTCAAAATCGTAATTTTTAACCGGGGGCAAAATTGAAATATTTAGCGGGGAGCAAAAGCGTAAATTTATTTTTAAGCTGGGGCGAAAACATAAATTTGAACTGATGGCAAAATCGTAATTTTAAATAGGGATAAAATCGTAAATTTGTTGGACCAATAGGAGAGTGCCAGGCAGCTGCCTGGCACTATTACACATGCCGCCCATTTTGCCCAATTGAGGGGCGGAACTGTTACCCGCTGACGTATGCACACATGAGTTTGTATATGTTGAAAATTTCATAACTTGGAAAATAAAAATAAAAAAATCTTTAGGGATATAATTTTTAATAGTATTAGACTATTAGTAATATTTGTCTACTGCGAACTACCAAAAAAAATTGAGATATATATCATTTTGATACTTTTGTTATAAAACTTACTTTATGGGATATGATTTGGATTGTAAAGAGGAGAGATATCAAAGAAAATAGAGATGATAGTGGTTGAATATATTTTCGATGTGTATCTTTCATTGAGCTAATGTACATATATATACAAAATATAATAACTATTCACATGTGAATGGAACTTGTTTTTGTCTGCCATCAATTATTTATAACACTCCCCCTCAGACATATAACTATCATTCACTTGATCAATAATTCATGCGTTCATTGTTGGATGATACTTTTCATCTTTGAAGTTTTGCTTTGAAATACTGCCTCATTAAAAACCTTGCTAAAGAAAAACCCAGTGGGAAAAAACCTTAGCTAAGGAAAAAAGAGTGCAGTTTGTAGCTCCCCCTCAAGTTGAAATTTGTAACGTGTTACATTCTATATACATGACGCATGCCAATATCATGAACGTGTTTCCTGAAAGTTGTTGTAGGGAGTGCTTTTGTGAAAAGATCAGCTGAGTTGTTGCTGGATTGGACATATCTCATCTCAACATGTTTGCCTTTAATAAGGTCCCAAGTATATTCAAAGAATCTTGGAGGTATATGTTTTGTTCTGTCACTTTTGATATACCCTTCTTTCATCTGTGAGATACAAGTTGCATTGTCTTCGTGGATTGGAGTTGGATTTATATCTTTCTCTAGTCCACAAGATGTTAGTATGTGTTGTGTCAAAGATCTTAGCCATACACATTCTCTTGAAGCTTCATGTAGTGCAATTACTTCAGCATGATTTGAGGATGTTGCAACAAGTGTTTGTCTCTGAGAACGCCATGAAATTGCAGTTCCTCCATTCTTAAATACGTATCCAGTTTGAGATTTTGCTTTATGGGGATCAGATAAATAACCTGCATCTGGATAACCAACTAACCCTTCTTTTGAATCATTAGGATAAAATAAGCCAAAATCAATAGTACCTCGAAGATATCGAAAAATATGTTTAATCCCATTCCAGTGCCTTTTAGTGGGAGCTGTACTAAATCTTGCTAACAAATTAACAGCAAATGAAATGTCAGGCCTTATACAGTTAGTAAGATACATAAGTGCTCCAATAGCACTGAGGTATGGTATCTCTGGACCAAGAACCTCTTCACTATCTTCGCAAGGGTGAAATGGATCATTATCAATATTGAGTGATCTAACAACCATCGGGGTGCTCAAAGGATTTGCTTTGTCCATATTGAAACGCTTTAAGAGTTTTTCAGTATAAGTTGATTGATGCACAAGTATTCAATTATGCATATGCTCAATCTGTAAACCAAGACAAAATTTGGTTTTTCCAAGGTCTTTCATTTCGAGTTCTTTCTTTAAAAGAATGACTGTTTCATGAATTTCTTTATGCGTCCCAATTATGTTTAGATCATCAACATATACAGCTATTATCACATATCCTGGTGTTGTCCTTTTAATAAATACACATGGACAAATAAGATTATTTGTATAACCTTTACTTATCAAATATTCATTCAAACGGTTATACCACATTCTCCCAGATTGTTTCAAGCCATATAAAGATCTTTGCAATTTGATTGAATACATTTCTTTAGGCTTTGAATTTAATGCCTCTGGGATTTTAAACCCTTCTCGGATTTTCATATAGATATCATTATCAAGTGATCCATATAAATAAGCTGTAACAACATCCGTAAGGCGCATTTCTAAATTTTTAGAAACTGCTAAGCTGATTAAATATCTGAAAGTGATTGCATCCATAACAGGGGAATATGTTTCCTCATAATCAATTCCCGGCCTTTGAGAAAAACCTTGAGCTACAAGTCTAGCTTTATATCTTGTAATTTCATTTTTCTCATTTCGTTTTCTTACGAAAACCCATCTATACCCTACAGGCTTTACTGCCTTAGGTGTAAGAATAATGGGTCCAAAAACCTTTCTTTTGTTAAGAGAATTTAATTCAACTTGAATAGCATCTTTCCATTTATCCCAGTCATGTCGATTTTGACAATCATTTACTGATTTTGGCTCAGGAGTATCATCTCCATTCATAATCTCACTTGCCACAGAATAAGAAAATATATCATTATTTTCTATCTCATCTCGGTTCCATAATATATGTGTATGACCATAATTGATCGACAATTCTTTATTGGAATCATTTACTTCTTCCTGAGGGAAGGTTTTTTCATTCACTCCTTCCTGAGGGAAGGTTTTTTCATTCACTCCTTCCTGAGGGAAGGTTTCTATATTATTTTCTTTATGGTCAATTTCCTTTTCAGGAGCTTTTCTTTTTCGAGGATGTTTATCCTTTGAACCGACTGGCCTCCCACGTTTTAAACATTTCTGGGATTCAATGGCTATATTATTATTCCTTTGCTTGTTTGGAATTTCAACTCGAGCTGGAGCATTAACAGCGGGTATATGAGATTTAGTTACTTTTTGTGTATCAGTAAATGCATCAGGCAACTGATTTGCAATTTCTTGTAGATGTATTATCTTTTGAACATTTGTTTCACATTGTTTTGTTCTAGGATCAAGATACAATAATGAAGGTGCACACCATGATAAATCCTTTTCTTTTATTTTGTTTTCTCCCCCTAACTCAGGGAAAATTTCCTCTTTAAATTGGCAATCAGCAAATCGAGCTGTAAAAACATCACCCGTTAAAGGTTCAAGATATCTTATGATAGAAGGTGTATCATATCCTACATATATTCCCAACCTTCTTTGAGGTCCCATTTTTGTGCGTTGTGGTGGTGCAATAGGAACATATACTGCACATCCAAAAATTTTAAGATGGGAAATATTTGGCTCTTGGCCAGAGACAAGTTGTATAGGAGAGTACTTGTGGTTTGCACTTGGTCTTATACGAATTAGTGATCCAGCGTGTAAAATTGCATGGCCCCAAATAGTCACATGGAGTTTTGTTCTCATTATTAATGGTCTAGCAATTAGCTGTAGACGTTTGATTAATGATTCAGCTAAACCATTTTGTGTATCTACATGTGCAACTGGGTGTTCAACAATAATTCCAATGGACATGCAATAATCATTAAAAGCATGTGATGTGAATTCACCCGCATTATCAAGTCTCACTCTTTTAACTGTGTAATCCGGAAAATATGCTCGTAATTTAATAATTTGTGCCAGAAATTTTGCAAAGGCTACATTACGAGTTGATAATAATGAGACATGAGACCATCTGCTGGATGCGTCTATCAAGACCATGAAATATCTAAATGGTCCACATGGTGGATGAATTGGTCCACATATATCACCTTGAATTCTTTCAAGAAACATAGGTGATTCCTTTTCAATTTTTGATGGCGAAGGCCTTGTAATTAATTTCCCAAGAGAACATGATATACAAAGAGGCATTTTATCTATTTTGTGGATCTTTTGATCTTTCAATGAATGCCCATGTGTATTTTCAATTATCCTTTTCATCATTGTGGATCCTGGATGGCCCAATCTGTCATGCCATAAGTTGAAATCACAATAATTTTCTTTGACTGCCATATGTGCATGTGGCACATTTATATATGTATAATGCAAACCCGAATGGAGCATTGGCAGTTTCTCAAATATGTGATCTTTCTTTACAATATGTAAATATTTTTTACTTTTATCAGTTCTCGACTGAGTATCATACCCATTATGATATATATCCTTGAAACTCAACAAGTTTCTTGTTGATTTAGGAGAAAATAGAGCGTCCTCTATTAAAAGATTTGTACCATTAGGTAATACAGTATTAGCTTTTCCCACTCCTTTTATCAAGTTTGAAGGACCTGATATTGTATTAATGTTTCCCTTTGTTGGTTTCAATTCATAAAAATATTTTTGGGATTTCAGAATAGTATGTGTGGCACCACTGTCTGCTATACATATATCTGCATTGTTTGTTTGATCTTCTGTTCCAGTGAAATTCATTTTTAATCTTCATGCGTAAAAATAATAATTAGTACATAAATAGTACGAATTTACAAAACAAAACAGCTTTTTCATTTCATGAAAGAGAAATAATTAAACATAAAAATACACTGATATTTATTGGGTTTTAACAATATTTCTTTCATGGTTCCGGTTCAAAGAAATCTGAGTCGTTGAGATCAGTATTGACATGGTTAAAATTTTCGATATGGTTCAACTCAGTATCGACATTGTCAACATTGTCGATGTGATTTACTTCCTTTTCTTCTCTTTTCAGAGATGCTTGATATAGTTGACATAGATGTGAAGGTGTACGACAAGTTTTTGCCCAGTGATTTGCACTTCCACATCTAAAACAAGAACTTTCATTATTTGTGGACGTACCAGCTTCATTTCTAGCCTTATGTTGCTGGTTAAAATTGTTATTCTGTGGTGCATGGTAATTATTAGTTCTTTTGCCACGACCACTACCACGACCATGATTATTTTTCCATTTGAATGAGTGGTTGCGACCACTAAAATGAGTTCTGTCAACATTGTTTCGACCACGTCCACGGCCTCGTCCACGGCCTTGTTCACGGCCTCGTTCCCATTTTTGCCCATAATTGTTATGATCATTATTATAAGCAATATTTGCTTTCTGGTATTGTCAATGATCCTGTGGGACGAGCTTGATGGTTTTTCATTAATAACTCGTTATTTTTCTCTTGTATAATGAGAATCATATTCAACTCAGCATATGTTCTAAACCTTTGCAACCTATAAGATTGTTGCAAATTTATTTGTGATGCATGGAAGGTAGAGAAAGTTTTTTCTAACTTTTCCTCTTCGGTTTTTGGTTGCCCACAAAAATCAAACCTTGAACATAATTTTAATAAAGCAGATGTGTAATAATTTACACTTTTAAAATCTTGGAATCTGAGACTATCCCAATCAGCTTTAGCCATAGGGAGTAATGAATCCCTTTGATGGTCAAATCTGTTTTTTAAATTTTCCCATAAAACACTTGGATCATCATAATTAAAATACTCTAATTGTAGTATTTCATCGATGTGTTTATGGATAAAGACGGCAGCTGTTGCTTTGTCTTGTTCGTCACATGCGTTGTCTTCTGTAATTGTTTCTAGTACACCCATTGACTTTAGGTGTCTTTTTATATTTGCAGTCCAGGGCATATAGTTTTCTCCAGAATTTTTAAGAGCTAAAAATTCGAGCTTTGCAATACTCGTCATTTTATTACTAAACATAAATAAGATAAATATTAGAACTTTGAGAAAGTATCTAATCTGTTTTATAAAAAAAAATTATTTATCAATTTGTAGTAAAAATTATGACTTTTTATATGGGTAAATTTGCGTTGGTAAATAAACGCTAGTAAACATAATTAAGCATTAGATTACATAAATAAGTTAGTTGACATAAAGGTAAAAGTTAGGTGCATAAATAAATGTTAGATGCGTAAATAAATGTCAGTTTACATATAGTAAAAGTTAGGTGCATAGAAGAAATTTAGATTGTTAGTAGTCCCAAAGTTATTATATATCCATAGTATGAGGTCCTCTGCACTAGGGATGAGCAAGTGGTATCAAATACCGATCCCATCCCGATCCCGATAATACCATACCTAAGCGGTTTCGGTACCAGTTTCGGTATCCACTTTTAGGTTTTTTCGGTATCGGTACGGTATGGTATCGGTATAATACCGAATTTTACCCTCAAAATACCGACACCGTACCGATACCGTACCGAACCGACGTATTTCGGTATCGGTATCGGTACCTAGTTTTCACAAAATTCGGGATCGTTATTTGTCGGTATCGGGACGGTATGGTATCGGGATCGGGATTTGCCCATCCCTACTCTGCACTGATTTAGATTGTTAGTAGTCCCATAGTTATTATAGATCCATAGTATGAGGTCTCCTGCACTGATTTTAACTCATAATAGAATTCATATTTTATATATATATATATATATATATATACATATGAAAAACTTACTTCTTTGCTCTACTGATCTTCCTGCTTGAGCTCTCGTGCTGATAACGTGTTATAAAACTTACTTTATGGGATATGATTTGGATTGTAAAGAGGAGAGATATCAAAGAAAATAGAGATGATAGTGGTTGAATATATTTTCGATGTGTATCTTTCATTGAGCTAATGTACATATATATACAAAATATAATAACTATTCACATGTGAATGGAACTTGTTTTTGTCTGCCATCAATTATTTATAACAACTTTCATATTTTAGAGATTTCAAATACTTTTATAGTAGCTATGATATGTATTTGATTTATTATATTTTAATTTATTGTAGATTTTAAATAAATAAAATTATGTATGAAAGAAAAATCCCCCCACTTGTGGGCTACTGGTAGAAGGCTTGAGTTTTCGAATGGAGACTCAAGTTTAATTCTCACTTGTGTCATATTGAGATAGATATAGGCAATGAAGAATTTGAATTAGGCATTGTGTGAGTTTGTCAGTTCGATTCCCGAACCCAACTGGGTTTTCGTTCCAACGTGTGTTACGCCAGACAGTTCTACTCTTATGGTGGCACAGCGACTGTCAAGTGGCAGCCGACGGTATGGTAAGCCAAACTTTGAAGCCAGCGTGGACTCGGTTAAGACAACATAGTCTGGCCAAAGTGGAGTAATACGAGGCTCTCCGATTTGGAGAGTGTGGTAACTTTATACATGAAGTTCACCGTTAAAAAAAATGTATGAAAGAAAAACAAATATGCTTCAAAAATCCCAACGGGTTTTTTTTAACTAAAGTGATATCTGATACCTCCGAGTATGCCCGATGGGTATTTGGCCGGATATGAGACATGATTTTACAATCGGGTATGGGACTGGGATTACTCATACCCGACATATTGCCATTGGCAGTAACTGAGTTTAAGAGCTGGACCGGATTTTCTTTCTTTTTATTTCTTCAAACGGAGATTATATTATAACTTACTATGCGTAATTACTTACGTAGCCACTTCATTTTAGACTATCCACGACAGATCTACTTCTAGACGATCAGCGGTGTTCATCAATATACTATCTTATTCCACTTCATTCGATTTGCAGTATTCGAAGTCTGGTTGTTCTAGACTAATTTGACGTGTGGTTTTGAATCATTCTTTCCAATATGGGTCTCCCCAGACCTTTTGTTCACATGTAATTTTAACTAGTGTTAAGCACCCCGCGTTGCGGCGGTGTAAAACCATGTCATATAACATCAATGTCATACTCCCGTCAGTAACCACCAACACCGAAAAAACTCGTAAAACAAAAAGACTAACGAAAAGTAGACGAAAAAACGTTGAACCACACACAGTTGTTGCGGCGTGTTAATTCGAAACGTAAAATATAAAAAATAACTAAGTCGATTGAAGACCCGTGCGTTACAACAGGGCCGATAAACGAAAAAAAGTAGACGTAAAAATGTTCAAACACACACGCACGTTGCGGCGTATTAACTCGCAAAACTTAGACCGAAATTTAAAATGTAAAATTTATAAAGATGAAAAGTATAGGGTCAAAGTTGAAAGTTAAAAGCGTTAGGTTAAATTATAAAAGATAAAAAGTAGAATGATTAAAAATAAAAAACATTAAATTAAGAGTAAATTACAAGTTTTGTCCTTTATGTTTGTCTCAAATTTCAGGCGCTGTCCTTTACCTTTAAAATTGATGAGTTTTGTCCTTAACGTTTCAAAATCCTACACGCTATGTCCTTTAGGGCAAACTCAGTTAAATTTTTCTGTTAAGTTATGTGATATGCATTGCACACGAGGATAAAACAGTCATTTCCCCTCCCCCACTAGTGTTTCCCCCCTTTTAAAACCCTAATAACACCCACTGTTCATCTTCAACCCCAATTCATCTTTATATCATTCATCTTCATCAACTCACCATCATATCTTCTTCACCATCAAATGAACCTCCAAAAAAACATGTGCAAGAAAAATTCATTACGCTATTTGTCTCGCCAACACAACACTTGGCTTGATATTTCTTTTATAAACCCCCTAACTTCTCTCTCTATTTGTTGCATTCTTCAATTCTTTCATACATAATTATCGTCAACACTTTGGAAGATTTCAATCCCATCTTCTTCTTCTTCTTCTTAAACCCGTTTACATTCCACACAATCTTGCTCTGGAAATTTCATGTCAAAAAAGCGAATCCAAACACAACGGTAATCCATAATCGATTAATCGATCAAATATTCAGGTTTTACTTTCTAATTATGTTTTATTATTATTATAATCGGTTTAACACTTAATAATATTATATTGGGTATGTATGTATTGTTGAGATTTATTTATTAATTAATTTGTTTGTTTGTTTGTTTGGTTGTTGGGTAGATGGGGGATCAAGGGTTTGGTTACACATTGGATGATGCACTGGTGCAATTGGGTTTGGGAGATTCCAATATGTTGTGCTTGCATATTCTGGGTTGGGGTGGGTAGCAGAATCAATGGAGATGATGTTGTTGTCGTTTGTGTGACCGGCTATTCAGCCTGAGTGGGGGCTTTCTGCTAATCAAGAAAGTAAGATATCAACTGTGGCTTTTGCTGGGATGCTTGTTGGTGCATATTCATGAGGTATTGATGAAGATGAATGATATGAAGATGAATTGGGGATGAAGATGAACAGGGGGTGTTATTAGGGTTTTAAAAGGGGGGAAACACAAGTGGGGGAGGGGAAATGACTGTTCTACCCTCGTGTGCAATGCACATCACATAACTTAACAGAAAATTCTAACTGGGTTTGCCCTAAAGGACATAACATGCAGTATTTTGAAACGTTAAGGACAAAACTCATCAATTTTAATGGTAAAGGACAGCGCCTGAAATTTGAGACAAACATAAAGGACAAAAGTTGTAATTTACTCTTAAATTAATAAAAAAATATTTTCAAAGCATATGATACCACCATCCATACATAAATAACTTGTTAATTAATTAAGGAGTAAATTACAAAAATGGGTAAATTACACTTTTCGTCCTTTATGTTTGTTTTGGATTGCAACGGATGACCTTTAACTTCAATAATTACACTTACGGTCCTTTATTTGGAAAACTCATTACACCTTACGTCCTTTAGTCCTAACATTGTTAAAATTTTCAGTTGAGTATGGCACATGCCATACACATGAGGGCATTTACGTCTTTTTACCCTCAATCTCTCTAAGAGCATTCACATCCAGTCCTCTAAATATATACATGGGTAAATTACACTTTTCGTCCTTTATGTTTGTACCTGATTGCAATGGATGACCTTTAACTTTAATAATTACAGACACTGTCCTTTTTTTGTAAAACTCATTACACATTACGTCCTTTAGCACTAACCAGATTAAAAATTTCAGTTAAGTTTATTCACTTAAGGGTATTTTGGTCAATTCATGTTTAATAAATAAAACCAAAAAAAATTACATACACACTTTATCTTCCCCAATTTCCTTACCCTAAAACCCTAACCACCATATCTTGTCGCCACCACTCCGGCCACACCCACCGCCCCTAACCCTTTGCATATCTACAACCCAGTTGTTTCCTGTGTTGCTTTTCATTAATCGGCTTCTATGTATTTAATCTGCTTCTCAAATACAAAACAAAAAGGTTGCAGACCAGATTCTGTTAAACCCCACTTACCACGGTTTTTCTGTTATGCATTAGAATTCAATAAAAAAAAAAACCCTTACAAAAATCACTACAAATTTAATAGAATTTGGAATAGAATAACCAGAATTGAAATATCATTAACCATTAAAATTAAAATTCAATAAAAAAAAACCTAACAATATCACTCCAAAGTAACAAAACCTGTTTCAACTAGTTCCAGAAAGAAAAGTAACCTTACATTCTTACAGCAGTCAAAAAACAAAAGTGTTGTCTAACCAAATTCAACAATATATCCAATCTTGATGCTACCCACATCCACAATTTCCTCAACATGGTTCAGCCTCCGGCACCGGTCGTAACAATATCGAGTGAGATCGAAGCAGTGTTAACTTTTAGGCGATTTAGACGAAGGTTGACGACTTGCAGGTACAGATCGGATGGCCAGAGGAGGAAGAGAGCGGCGGAGAGGAGAAAGATGGTGACGACGGAGTAGAGGTTACGGTGGAGACTGTTCGAGTTTTCCGGTTGTCATGATTTCGAAGATTGATGGTTGGGGTTCTCTAGAACAGAGAGGAGCTGGAAATTGTGGTGGTTGGGGAGGGAGCTGGAGGTGGAGGTGGGCAATGGTTGCAGATGAGAGATAGAAGGGGAGAGGGGCAAAGATATTAAGAGTGAGATAGAGTTTAGAGAGAGGGGGGGGGGGGGAGGGGGCATGAATTAAAAAGAAAAAAAAAACATATTTATGCAATAAATATATAGTCTTACACTAAAATGACGAAATTACCCTTATGTGCAAGGCACATGCCATATTTAACTGAAAATTTTAACATAGTTAGTTGTTGGATCTGAGTTTGTTTCTGATTGTATTTTGTGTTTGTAATTAAAATGAAGATGGATGAGTGTGCAGCGGAATTATGATGAAAACAAACTTTGCATACAATCAAACGAGAGTAATACTTTAATCAAACATCTTTTCACAATGAATCGGAAGATTGAATTTATTTCAATAACGATTACAATGATTGATGAATGAATGCAAACTCCCCCTCAGCCAGAGCTCAGTTGTTTGTTCGTGCAAAGAAAACGATGATGCAAAAGAGCTAATAGAACAGTACAAAGTACTGAACTATTTATAGGCACTTGCAAACCACTGAGCATCTTAGCTGACGTCACCATGAAAGTGACATCTAACCTCCTAACAAACTCTAACCTCTGATCTATACAAACACTGCTATGTTAACTACTGCTATTTCATTACATTACAAAACAGACTATAGATCAGCTGCTGCAACTTTCCACTGCTGTGAACCCAGCAGTACTTGTCCGGATCAGCAGTGCTTGACTCAAGGCAGTAGATAGAATCAGCAGGGCTTTAGTCTTTCATCAGGTCTTTATTTGAGCAGCAGTTGTAGGTCAGCACTTTGCAAGATCAGCAGATAGGAGGTCAGCAGATGTTGAAATCACTTTCAAGGGGAGAGACTTGTATGTAATCATCTGCTTATTCTGGATCCACTGCTCTGATCCAGTTTTGGCTTTAATTATCTGTTCCTCTGATAGGGTTCGATCCCAACAATCTCCCCCTGGAACAGATAATGCAAAACTCTTCATTATTGTGGAATTCTTTATTGCCTCATCAACAGTTCCCTTATCTGACCTTTAAATTGTAATTCAAAGTCTAGGGCATCTGTATCTTCATCATCCCTGCTAAGTGGAAGATCAAGGAGATCCTACAAATCTTCAAGACTCAGGCCAAGAGCTTGTTCCCTTGATATTTTCTCCACTTCTCCACCAGACCTGAGCAAAGTCAATACGCAGGTCTATTTGTCAGTTTCCCACTTTTGTATTTTTGAGCCTGGTGGGTTTCTTGGGAGATGTTTATTTGCAGAAGTATTTGGTGAGGCTAGCCTATTCATAACTGGCTGAGCAGCACTTGCAGATTGTTCCAATTCAAGATCTTCTTTTATCATTAATTTCATGCCTGCTTTTACAATAGCATCACCAGCTATTAGATCTTGAATTGTTTCAGTACTCGACTGGTTTTGGCTCCTTCTTTTGTAGATGGCAGCACCAGCTGGAGCAGTAGTTCTTTTAGCTTGCAGCTTTGGTGGTCTTTTTGAGACCTCTGCTTTAGAGTAGTCAGGCTTTTGTGGAACTTTTGGATCTTTCTTTCTAAGTTCCTCCAACTTCTTGTAAGTAGACCTGACCCTATCTTCTCCCCACTTTGACACAGAATTCTTCGACCCATAATCAGCTGCTATCAGCTCCTCTTTCATTCTCTTCAACATTAATGCCTTCTCAGCTTCAAATTGTTTGAATTTTTCAGGGGGAGTCTGCTTGACCTTATTTTTGATCATTTCTTGAATCCTGGCTGCTTCTTTTTCAAGCTCAGGAATGGTCCAGTTTTTGTACATGTATTTCTATCCCTTGTATTTCTTGTAGGTCATGATATTCTCAATGTAGTCTTTTCTCAAGGACTCATCTGCCCTTTCTGAAATTTGCTGACATACATTTTTAGCAAATCGCTCCATAGCATTGACCTGTGAGAGTAGGAACTGATAGTTTTGTTGAAATTCTCTATCAGATTTCCCTCTTCTGTTTTTTATTGCAATATCCTCTGCTTGCTTGGCCTTGAGTTTCAAGTATTCTTCAATATTGTTAGGTCTGGGATATCCTGCAACTGATGGCAAACTCCTTTTAACTGGGTCGTCCTCATAGTAGAAGGATTTGATTTCTTCCCTGACTGCAATGAGTTCTAGAGGAAATGAGACACCAGCAGGAGGTAATGGCTTTAAAGTTTGAGCTGAAGAGAGAGGTATGGGTTTAGGAATTGTGACAAGTGACAGAGATTGTGAGGATGTTGGTGGTGGTGAAGGTGAATCATCATCTGATATGTAAATCCTTCTCCTTTTTGTTTTAGAAGAGGCAGATGATGTTTTGGGTGGATCAGTGGTGGTGGATGTAGTGGCAGTGGTTTGTGATTGACTAACAGTTGTTGAAACAACTGGTGTTCCAACCACTGTTGTCATTACAGCAGATGTTGTAACAACTACTGTCTTCTCCTTTTTGGCAGGAGGTGATTTTGTTTTTGGTGGTAATGGTGGTAAAGCAGTGGATTTGGTGTGTGTTGAAGTGGGAGCAGATGTTGAAACCACTGAAGTACCAACAGTTGTTGATACAACAGGAGTTACAACAGCTGTTTTAGGTGGTGGTTTTGGAGTAGACTTTGAACGTCTGGTTGGAATGGATTTGGGTAGCCTTACTCTTCTCGTAGGCTTCTTCTTTTCATCAACAAGATTTTCATCATCTTTTGACCCTGAAGTACCCTGATCCGGATAATCCACCCTGGCTTTCCTTTTGGCCTCTCTATCCCTTTTTACACTTGCAACTGCTTCTGCCAGTGCATTTGTGGTCACATCAATTTTATTGCTTCCATCTGGCAAAGGGATCTGTTTGGTCATGTTTGCATTTTCTGGTTCAATGTAGAGACCATCCTCTATTCCCTTCTTTTTCCACTCCTGAATTTTCTCCCCCTTTTTGGCATTATCTTCTGGGAGTTGATAAATGAAGCGAACTTTTGGAGGAGTAGTGCCAGTGGTGTGCAAGATCTGAGTTTTGAGAGCCTTTAGATCAGCCTGAGTGTTCTTGAACCTTGACTCCATTGCATTTCTCAGCTGTTGGACATGTTTTTCATGTTGCTGATCTGCTAATTTTGCTTGTTGATGGAGAAAAGGTTGAAACAAATTCCAGAGCTCATTTGTAGCAGGTGCCTTTTGTGGAGCAGGTGCTTGAGATGGAACAGCAGTTGATTGTACCTTTTGTACTTGTAACACCTGTTGTAGCATATCTTTGAGTTCTGCAACAGAGTTATCAAGCTTTTCAATACGATCCGTCAATTTTTGGTACTTTAAACCATCACCCAAGTTAATGGGATCATCTGATTTCCCACTAGCAGTGGTTTTATCAGTGGTAGATGTAGGGAGTATACTCCAAACATTAACCACTGATGCCCCTTTTTCTTGGTACTGGGATCTTCTTCCTTCAACACTTGACAACCTTTTGATGTTGCCAGTAGGATAAATAAATCCACTGGTGGTTGGCAGAGGTGCTATGTAAGGAATTTCCTCCAAGGAAGTCTTATTAATGTAACCACTGTCCAACTGTAAACCAGTGGGTTCAACAGTTGTAGTGGCTGCTTCACTTGGACTACCACCAAGAGTTACTTGTAACTCAAGGGGTGTAACCTCCTCAGGTTGTGTTGGTGGGTTAGCAAAGATTGATTCATCAGACCCAGTCAGTTGTTGAGGTGTATTCTCATTGATAGGTGATTGAGAAGGACTGGTTAGTGCCTGGTTCAAATCAATTGCATCCAACAGCAGTTTAGTTGGTGGGGGAATTGTGGATGTGATGGGTGGTGTAGAAAGTGGATTTGCCCCGGGTATTGAGCTGTGGATGATAGAAACAAGTGTTTCCAGAGCATCATGATGTGGAGACCCTATTTGTACAACCTGTTCTTTTTGTGAAGAAGCAGGAGGAGTTTCAGTTATGGGTTGAGATATTTGTACCAACTGCTGTGAGGAAGAAGCAGCAGTGGTTTCTTGTGACTTTTGTGTTGTCACAGGCATTTGCTCTGGTATCTCATCATCCAGAGTTGCCTTTTTGATTGGTTTGGGGGGGTTTTGAGTTTTTCTTTTTGTAGGCTTTTTGGTGATTGTAGGTGTGGGTTTCAAAACAGTTGGTCGGCTGCTTTGATCACCTTGAGCAGTGGGCTCAGCAGCAGATACCTGAGGAGCAGTTGTAACTGCTAAAATCTGCTCAGGCACCTCTGCTTGTGTTTTGCAAGGTGCTAACATTCTTGAAAAAGTTTCAGTTGTTAAACTGTTTATTTGAGTAGAATCACCTTGGTTTATTGCAGCTAAATCATCCTTACTGAATTTCTTTTCAAAATAGTAACTTAAAAACCTTGGAAACAGTAAGAATGATTTTGTTTCAACATTATTAACCAAATCTTTAAAAATTTCCCGAGAATAGTTAAAATTTTCTTCTTGAAGAATTGCATATCCCAGATTTTGAATCTTTAAAGGGATTTCATTAAAAGAAGTGGTTTTATTTGAAACACATAGTAGGAGGGTATGAAATAAGAATCTGGTTGCAGAAGGAAAATAACCTTTTTGTAAGGTAAGTTTCTTCATCATTGTGGCTTCATACCCTCTTTCAATGAAGTCAGTTTGCAACTCGTTTTTAGTAAAAGAAATTTTACCTTCTTGATCATCGAGTTGAAAGACCTCTGAAATGGATTGTGGCGTGATTTGGACAGCTTTACCCTTTATAGAAGAGTGTATGGTGGTTGCAATGTCTCCTTGTTTTTCAAGGGTTGCATTCTTCCAAAACTCTCTTTGGGTCGCCAAATAGATTGGTGCATTGACGGTGAACAAAGTTTTGTACTTTGATTTTGTCATGGTGTCAATGATGGAATCGAAAACATTGGTGGTTCCTGGTTTTGTGAGAAGACCCGGGAGATTGTGAGATGATTTATACGGGATTTCTGTGGAGATTGCCTTTTGAGAGGCTGTTTTCGATGATGATTTGGATGTGGGTTTTGCAGATGACTTCGATTTTGTCATTTTGAGGATGATGATCGAAGAAATTTGGGAAGAAATGAAATGAAAAACTGCTTTGAGAAGAGAATTTTTAAGAATTCAATACGACAGTAAAACCCTGTTTTGGTGGTGAGTGGGGGATTTTATAGGGAAGAAAGTGAATGCTGAGGTGGCAGCCGTTACAAAAAGTCTGACCACTATGTACTGCCCACGTGACAACCCCTGGTGAAAGTGAAGGACAGTAGTTTTATGAAAGTGACTGATGAAGGCAGTGGATGATATTCACTATCAGTGGATAGCATATCAGTGGATAAGACACTGCTTTTGAACAACAGAGTTTATCAAAGAAATGAGAGAGCAGGGGTTGACTTTCAGCAGTGGACAAACTTTGAAGTAGAGCAGACTTTTGAACAATCAGTGGTTATGGCAGACTTTTAAGGATTTTAAAGAAAAATTTCATTTTTAGCTATTTTTAAGGATGGATTTTTGATTTTCTGAAAACATTTTAGTACTTTTATACACAGAAAAACAAGATGTTGCTTGTTATTCCATGTTCAGCATCCCAATTCTAGAGACCAAGCTTTCAAAGGTGGCTGTATCAAGTGCTTTTGTGAGCACATCTACCAACTGGTCTTTAGTAGGGACATGATGCAGAGAAATCAAACATTTTTCATAGCAATCCCTCACAAAGTGATGTCTGATGTCGATGTGTTTGGTGGTTGAATGGGAAACTGGATTTTTGATGATATTTTCTGCTGCCTGGCTGTCCAACATGAGTGGTGTCTTTAAGGCAGTGATACCAAAATCCAGCAACTGATTTTGAAGCCACAGGAGTTGGGCTGTACAGCTTGCAGCAGCAATGTATTCAGCTTCAGCAGTGGATGTTGAAACAGCTGCTTGCTTTTTGCTTTGCCATGAAACTAAGCAATCACCTAGAAACTGGCACCCTCCTGATGTGGACTTCCTTGTGGTGTGACATCCAGCAAAGTCACTGTCTGAAAAACCTGAAAGCTTGATGTTCCCATTAGCTGGATACTAGATACCAAGTGTGGGAGCACCTTTTATGTATCTGAAGATCCTTTTTACAGCAATGAGATTTGATTTTCTGGGAGCTGATTGACTTCTTGCACAAACACATGTTGCAAACATGATGTCTGGTCTAGATGCAGTTAGGTACAGTAAAGACCCAATCATGCTTCTATATAAAGTTTGGTCAATCAGCTCATCTTTTTCATCAGACATGACCAGCTTATTTGTTGCCATGGGTGTGCTGCATGGTTTACAATCATTCATATCAAATTTGGTTAAAAGTTCTTTAGCATATTTGCTTTGATGAATGAAAGTTCCATTTTGCATCTGCTGAACTTGGAGACCAAGAAAGCATTGCAACTCACCCATTGCACTCATTTCAAACTCAGCTGTCATGAGTTCTCTAAACTCTTCACACATTGAGTTACATGTGCTTCCAAAAATAATGTCATCCACATAAATCTGGACAATCATTAAATCCTTCCCTCTCCATTTAAGAAACAATGTTTTATCAATGGTACCTCTTTTGAAACCATTTGAGAGTAGGAAGTTGGAAAGAGTTTCATACCAGGCCCTTGGTGCTTGTTTTAGGCCATACAGAGCTTTGTTCAGCCTGTAGACATGATCTGGATAAAATGGATCCTCAAAACCTGGAGGTTGACAAACATACACCTCTTCTTGAATTGTACCATAGAGGAAAGCACTTTTGATATCCATTTGAAACACCTTCATATTGTGGTTGACATCAAAGGCCAGGAACAGTCTAATGGCTTCCAATCTTGCAACAGGGGCAAATGTTTCATCATAATCAATCCCCTCTTCCTGTCTGTAACCTTGAGCCACAAGCCTGGCTTTATTTTTGACAACAATACCCCTTTCATCAGTTTTGTTCTTGAAGACCCACTTTGTGCCAATGGGACTAACCTCTTCTGGCAGTGGTACAAGCTCCCATACTTGTTGTCTTTTAAACTGTTGGAGCTCCTCTTGCATGGCTTCTACCCAGCTGTTGTCTTTCAGTGCCTCTTGGTACTTGACTGGCTGATGGAGTGATAGAAAACCAGCAAAAAGACAAATGTTTTGGGTTTGGCTTCTTGTGAGCACCCCTTCATTTATGTTGCCAATGATTTGATCAGGTGGATGAGATCTCAAGAAGATTAAATCTCCTTGGTATGGTATGATGGCATTTGTTGGTGAAGGCTGCAAATGTGTATCATCTGAGCTAACCACTGCTGGGGACTTTGATGATCCAGCAGTGGCTTCAAAAGGTGGTGGAATAGGAGGTAATGAAGTGGACATCTGCTGACTTTTATCCACTGTTTGAGGGCTTTTGTCAGCAGTGTTTGAGGATGTGGAAGCAGTGGTGGAAGGGCTACTTTGGTCAACAACTGTTGAGGTAGCAGTGGTTGAGCTTTGACAACTGTTTTGAACAGCTGGTGCTTTTCCCTTTGTGGCAGACCTTTGAGGGATGATGATTTCATACCCATAGTCTGGTGTTGTATCCTCTGATGGACCTGCACTGTTAGTCTTGACAGCAATATTTTCAAAAGTAAATTTTTCAAGATCAAACAGATCTGCAGGATTTGCTGGGATTTTCATTGATGAAAGTTCATTGAACTTAACATTCAAAGTCTCCTCCACTGCCTTGGTCCGTGTATTGAACACTTTGTAGGCCTTGGCAGTGGTTGAGTATCCCAGATGATAACCACAATCAATTTTGGCTGCAAATTTTGAAATGGAATCTTTTAAGTTCAAAATAAAGCATGGGCAGCCAAACACTTTGAAATATGAGATCAGTGGTTTGATTTTATACAGAATTTCATAAGCAGTCTTTTTGTGCCTGGGGTTTATTAAAACTCTGTTCTGGACATAGCAAGCAGTGTTTACTGCCTCTGCCCAGAAAGTTAATGGCAAACCTGAATCTGCAAGCATGGTTCTGGCAGCCTCAATCAAAGTTCTGTTCTTCCTTTCCACTACCCCATTCTGCTCTGGTGTTCTAGGGATGATGTACTGCCTTACAATCCCTTTCTTCACACAGAAGGCATCCAACTCCTTATTTTTGAATTCTGTGCCATTGTCACTCCTGAAGCTTTTCGCAGGAAGGTCAAATTGCTTTTCAACCTGTGTTACAAAGTCTTGCAAAATGCCTGCAGTCTCATCTTTTGAGTGTAAAAAGAAAGTCCATGTAAACCTAGAAAAGTCATCAACAATAACCAAACAATATCTTTTCTTTTTGAGGCTCATGACTTGAACTGGGCCAAACAAATCCATGTGTAGCATTTGCAAACACTGGGTTGTTTTGGACTCTTCAATGGACTTGTAAGAACTTTTATGCTGTTTTCCTTTTAAACAGGAAATGCAATGTTCAGGACATGAAAACAATTTTTGTGGTAGGCCTCTCACCAAACCATTTTTTGAAATTTCAGTGATTGTCTTAAGATTTGTGTGCCCCAGCCTTCTGTGCCATAGTTCTGTCTCTTTGTTAGAGGCAGCTGAGAACAGACAGGCATCAGCTCTGGGACACTCTTTGGACATATCAACAACATAAACATTGCCACTTCTTTGAGCAACAAGTTTAGTTTGACCAGTTTTGATTATTGCTTCAATCTTTTTGACCATTTCTGGTCCAACAATCCTACAACAATCTTTTGTGAAGAATGACCCAAACCCTTTGTCACTCATTTGTGATACACTCAGAAGGTTGAATTTTAGATTGTCTATCAGATTGACATTTTCAAATTTTACATTTCCAGATTGCACTGTACCAGACCCCAGAACTTTTCCTTTACTATTATTCCCAAAGGATATATCACCCCCTCCATGGATTTTAAAGTCTTTGAGGAGGGCTTTACATCCTGTCATGTGCCTGGAGCCTCCACTATCTACATACCAAAGACTATCAAAGCATGCAGAAGCTCCATGCACATGAAGTAAAAGGATTAGTTCATTAGGGTCTCCAAAGCCAGCAGGGCTTTGGATGGGGTCTCAACAGTGTTTGGGATGGATGCAGAATGATGGACAGTGGTTAGGTCAGGGGTTTGGACTGTTTTAGGACAGTGTTTCTCTAACCACTGTTGTGGGTCCTGACCAATCACCTGCTGGTAACCAAAAGGATGCCTGTTCACTCTGGGTTTAGAGGGCCTTTTGTAGGCCTCATAAACGGGTGGAATCCTTTGGTAAGACTGTTTTTCCTTGCCTTTTCTGAATTGATTAGCAGGGGGTGCATCAGTAACCTGAACATCTCTTTTGACAGATGTTTGGTTCAGCTGTTTTGTGACAGTTGTTTGAACTGGCACAAACAATGGTTGTTTCTTGGTGAATTTGACAGATGATGATGATGGTGATGAACTCAAGGATGTTTTAGCAATGTACTCATTCTTTTTCACATCAAAGTTTTTGAGATACACACATGCTTGAGTTTTGTGGTTTGTTTTACCACAAACAATGCAACTTTCAGCTGAAACAATGACACTTGTTCTGTTTAAATCATAAGCTTTTAAGTGGAAGCAATCTTTTGTTAGATGATTCCTTTTCTCACAGAATTCACAAAACAAGTTATCAATTTTTTCTTTCTTCTTTCTCTTTTCAGACTCCTTTGCAGCAGAGGTTTTAACCACTGCTGGGATGTCCTTGAGAGGTATGACTTTAGCTTTTGGAGCCTTGACACCATCAGTTGATGTAAAGTCCATTGGCTTGAAATTTTCAAGAATATCACACTCATCAGACCATTTTGGTTTAAACTGATATTCTTCAAGCTCCTCAAAAGTAGAGGATCCCATTGGTCTGTCAAGTATGATTTTGTTACCAAGTGTGTCAGTGATTTTCACTTCTTGGCCATTCTTGTTTGTGGGGATGAACTCAGTGGTTACATCAGTGGTTTGAACAGATTTTCCAAAAGCAGTGTTTTCATCATCATGTTTTCTATAACCAACCCCAAATTTCACATTGCTTTTTATCAGTTTTTCAAGCATAACCTCATACCCTTTGCATGATTCCACCCATCTCTCACATGTGATTTGGGTGGACTCTAACTCCTTTTTGCAAACTTGGTATTTTTCTACCATAGTTTGGAGTTGGGTTTTGGTTATGCTCTGCTCTTCTTTCATGCTGCTAATCTCCTTTTCCTTTTCAGCCAATTTGTTTTTAAGTTCTTTTAAAGATCTTTCAAATTTGACTTCATCAGTTAAGATTTTATCCCGAAGGTTTTCATTCACCTCTTTGATATTAGCAAAAGTAATAATGCAATTGTCAGAACACAGTTTTTCTAGAACTTGAGGAGATACCTTGGCAGTAGCCATCATTGCACAATCACATTGATGATTCTCTTCATCATCAGCTCTCACCTTCTTTTCACCAGCCTTTTCTTCTTTCTCTTCTTCTTTGTCCTCTATGGACCATGGATCTGTCATTGGTTCAATCAGGGTACCTGAACTTTCTCCCAACAGTAGTTCACCAGCCACAGCAGTAACCACTGCTTCAGTCACCTCATCCACTGTTTCAAAGCTCAGCTGTTCCTCCTCAGTTTCAACCTCCTCCTGTATTGACTCTAATGCCATCAAACAAAATTCATTATGAGAAGAATCATTAGAAGCATAGAGTGCAAAATTTTCATCACTAAGGTCTTCAGGCATACTGCTCCAGTCAACAAACCCTTGAGTGAAAAAACTTTGTTGATCTGGTTGTACTGCTGCTGGAGCAGTGGTTTGAGGTGCAGGTTGCACTTGTGCCTGGGAAACAGGGGTTTGAACATATTGGATTTGTGGAACAGTAGTTTGGACATAGTGTACTGGCACAGGGGCAGCAGCATAGTGAGCAGTGTTCACTTGAGCTGCTGGGGCATACTGGGCATAGTGCACAGTGCTTTGGTTTTGAGGTCTAGGATTTGAGCTAGGATGAGTAATTATGGGACCAGTAGTTTGACTCCTACATTCCCTAGCGAAATGTCCCAACCTATTACACTTGTAGCACTTGATTTTCGATTTATCCAACCCAACCCTTAGATTCCCATGCAAACCTGGGAATTTTCGCCCTGTTCTTTTGTAAAATTTGCTAGTTCTAACACTTAGCAAAGCCAGTTGGTGCAGGATGTCCATTTCCTCTAAGTCAGTGGGATCAAAATGTTGCAAATCATTTAGTTCAAAGCTTAAATTGTCTGACATCTGGTTTTCGCTTGCAGTGAATGCATAACTAGCAGAGTGAGGATCAGGGTTGTTAAAGTTTGCACCAGCAGTTATGTCAATGAAGTGATCATAACCCTGATCCTTACCACTGCTCCCAGATTCTTCTTGACCCAGAAGAGCAGTATTACCGAAAGTGTAATCATCAGTAACTTTTCCTGACTCTTGTAACCTCCTTTTCTGGTTCAACTCCCTTTCGTAGGTCAGGAGTCGACCGTGGAGTTCGCTCAAGGTCAGATCCTTGAACTCAGGTGAATTTCGGGTGACAAAAGCTATGGTGTCCCATTTTTCTGGCAGTGACCTGAGGAACCTGCTATTTTGAGTTGAGTTTGTAAAAGTGGTGTTAACAAGCCTCAGTTCACTGATGAGACAACTGAAACGCTCAAATTGTTGCGTTAGTGATTCACCTTTAACGTAACAAAATGTTTCATACTGTTGGTTCAGGATTTCCCTATTGTTTTCTATGACTTCTTCGGTTCCCCCAAATTGTTCCTTAAGTGCGTCCCATAATTCTTTGGCACTGTTACAGTGTAACAGTCCAGCATATATCTCATTGGGCAGCGCTGATGCTATGATGCTAAAAGCTTTAGCATCTAGTTCAAACTTTTGATAATCGGTTTCAGTATAATTTTCAACTGGTTTTGGAACGAACTTTTTAGCATCTTCAGCGCTTGGCACTGGGGGAACATGGGGACCATAGATGACAGACCTCCAACAACCTGTGCTTTGTTGAGCGAGGATGTGACCCATCCTCCTCTGCCAGATGTTGTACTCGTTTCTTTTTAGCATAGGTGGTTTAAAAAGCGAGCCGATGTTGTTTTTATCATCCTGAGATTGTGACGTCATTCTTGTTGTTTTACAGACACTGAGAAATCAACTTTAATGGTGATTAATCCTTGCTCTGTTTTTCAACAAACGAACAAACGATCAGTATCAACTGTTATGAGCTGAACTATTTACGTCAAAATGATTGTTAAATCAAATTTGACTGTCCAAGCTCTGATACCAATTGTTAGATCTGAGTTTGTTTCTGATTGTATTTTGTGTTTGTAATTAAAATGAAGATGGATGAGTATGCAGCAGAATTATGATGAAAACAAACTTTGCATACAATCAAACGAGAGTAATACTTTAATCAAACATCTTTTCACAATGAATCGGAAGATTGAATTTATTTTAATAACGATTACAATGATTGATGAATGAATGCAAACTCCCCCTCAGCCAGAGCTCAGTTGTTTGTTCGTGCAAAGAAGACGATGATGCAAAAGAGCTAATAGAACAGTACAAAGTACTGAACTATTTATAGGCACTTGCAAACCACTGAGCATCTTAGCTGACATCACCATGAAAGTGACATCTAACCTCCTAACAAACTCTAACCTCTGATCTATACAAACACTGCTATGTTAACTACTGCTATTTCATTACATTACAAAACAGACTATAGATCAGCTGCTGCAACTTTCCACTGTTGTGAACCCAGCAGTACTTGTCCGGATCAGCAGTGCTTGACTCAAGGCAGTAGATAGAATCAGCAGGGCTTTAGTCTTTCATCAGGTCTTTATTTGAGCAGCAGTTGTAGGTCAGCACTTTGCAAGATCAGCAGATAGGAGGTCAGCAGATGTTGAAATCACTTTCAAGGGGAGAGACTTGTATGTAATCATCTGCTTATTATGGATCCACTGCTCTGATCCAGTTTTGGCTTTAATTATCTGTTCCTCTGATAGGGTTCGATCCCAACATTAGTGCTAAAGGACGTAACGTGTAACGAGTTTTACAAAAAAAAAGGACTGTGCCTGTAATTGTTAAAGTTAAAGGTCATCCATTGCAATCAGGTACAAACATAAAGGACGAAAAGTGTAATTTACCCTATATACATACATTCCACTAAAAAACAACTCTTATATCAATATCTTTCCACTAAAAACAAATACTTTTTCTCTCTCCTTTTCAATTAAATAATATTTTTATACCTTTATCATTACATTTTTCTCTCTCCTTCACTCACAACCACTTTCAATATATATTAAAAAATTATAGTGGGTGAACAGTGTCCCCCCAAATATACAGATGAACAGTAACATTTTCTCTCTCCTCCACTCACAACCATTTTTTATACTCTTTATATTTTAAAAACCCCACACTCACAATTTAGTTCTTTGGATGTGAATGCTCTAAAACACCATTCCCCAACCCTAATACATTGTCTTCCTTCCCTTGACCCCATAGCCAGCCATTAGCTAAGTCAAAAAGGAGCTCCAACCACCATAAAAATCTACTGCATTCACTCGTAATCCTTAAAACATCCTTAAAAAATGTGGCAAAACCAATACAAAACAAAGAAACACAATCCATGAACCTTGATTGTTGTAACATCACCTGTATAGTAAAACCCAACCTCTAATATCCCATTTTTTTGACCCAAATTGTGAATCACCCGTAACAACAAACAAAGAAGAGTTTTTTAAGACTTTCCAACAACAAAGAAATACAATCCATGAGTCTTAATTTTTGTAATTTTGGCACTATGCCTACGATTATGGTAAACACAACCTCAACATTTCAAATTTTGACCCAAATCGTGAATCAAATCATCAACATAATTCCACCACTACCACCGTAACCCAGCCACCACCCCCACCAGCGTATCCAACAACCACTACCACCAAATTCGTCCACCAAGCCCCATCAACCATCACCAACTCGGAATCTATCACCGGACGCACGGTTTGATTCAGATCTACCCACGGAAGTCACCACTGCCGCCGCCTTCAATCTCTAGAAGAGGGTTAACCATCGATCAGATCTGCCCTTATCAAGGTTCGATTCAGATATGCCTTTAGATCTCCGACGGGCTGTGCGATCTCCGGCGGAGCAAGGCTATGCCATGACGATGGAGGTGGAAGTTTGGGGTTGTATGAAGTTTTATATATATATATGTAATTTTTTTAATTTAATTGTTTTAAATTCTTTTAATCTTTTTTGTTAAATATATTTTAAATAAATGAAATTACCAATTCACCCTCATGTGTAAGGCACATGTTCTGACTTAACTTATAATTTTAACTTGGTTAGAGCTAAAGGACGTATGGTGTAATGAATTTTTCAAATGAAGAACAGTGACTGTAATTATTAAAGTAAAATGTCATCCGTTGCAATCCGATACAAACATAAAGGACGAAAAATGTAATTTACCCTACAAAAATAGTTATTTATGTTGACACCAGATTGCAAAGTGTGTCCTTTGTCTTCAAGAATTACAAAAACGTACTCGATGTTTGCAAACCCTTGCACATTAACCCTAACTCAGTTAATTTTAATAGTTAAATCTTACCAAAATTGACCCTATATAAGGGTATTTTGATTATTTGACCATAAACACTTAAATAAATAATAAAGAAAAAACCCCTTGCTCAAAACTCACTCTCTTTCCCTGTCTGTCTGTATCCTTTCTCTCTCTCTCTCTCTCTCTCTCTCTCTCTGCAAACTCTCACACTATCCCTATACAATCTAGGAAACCACACCCTTAGCACCACCACCGCCCATAGCTCCTCCGCCATCACCGCTATAGCACCACTGCCAACACATCACCACCCACCACCAAGCCAACCACTACGTAACCACCATCAGACCAGCCAACCACCACCACGCAACCACCGTCGTTTCTGTTCAAATCACTGCCACCTTCGCCCGGTTTTTTTAGATCTGGACATGCAGGTTTGTTCGAACCACCGCCACCTTCTTTATTTATGTTCGAACCACCGCCACCGGCACCTGATTTGCTCAAATCTGAACACACAGGTTGGTGTAGATGGGGTTGCCGACTGGATTGCCTTGCCGGGGTGAATATGGGTCGCCCGATTTTCTAAGATCTGGACACACATGTTGTTAACGTGTTTGTGGTGAGTAAACATGGGGGTAGGTGTTTTTGTTCAGAGGTAAATCAATATTTAATGTAGATGAGAGGGTGAAGAATACTATTATCTTCAATACATTTGTTTTCTGCCAAGTGTTCAATGAATTCAACTCAAGGAAACTAGAGAAGAAGAATGTGTTTGAAGGTCTTCACAAGAATCGGTTATTTATGGGGATTATTGGGGTGACAGTTATTCTTCAGATTGTGATGGTGGAGGTCCTAAAGGATTTTGTAGATACAGAGAAATTGAATTGGGGACAATGAGGAATTTGTATAGTAATTGCAGCGTTATCATGGCCCATTGGTTGGATAGTGAAGTTGATACCAGTACCAGAAATGGTGGAAAATATAGGATTGTTGGATATATCGTTATTATTAGGATTCGCCGGCGGGGTGAGATGGTGGTGGTAGTGGTGAAAGGTGGAGGGGGTGAAGATTGGGGAAGATAAAGAAGGTGGGGTGGGTGGTGGATCCTACATAAATTTTTAAATATTAATTATATTTCTTTTAACTTTTTAGTTATTTATTTTACAGTAAAGGCATTTAGGTCATTTCATACCCATTTAACAAAGAAAAATAACTAAGTTAGGGATAAAAGACATAATGTGTAGGGGTTTGCAAAAATCGAGTACGTTTTTTGTACTTTTTAAAGATAAAGGACACACTTTGCAATCTAGTATCAACAAAAATGACGATTTTTGTAATTTACTCTTAATTAAGCTATGGGTACAACTATAAGATGCACAATACACCCACAAAGCTTGATGTACAAACACTAATGCAACAAAATGTTGCAAATTTATATTATATATAATATAATTTATATTATATAATATAATTTTTAAAATGAGCGGTTGAATTTGCTAGATGGAGAATGAAGTCAAGAATAATGGCATAGGGTGTATTAATGTAATGGTTGTTTGTTTAGCTCTTAATGGTTTAGATCTCTTACTGGTTCAACATTTAATGGTTCAAACTATTTGTTTCACGAGCAGATGTCTAAATGGTTCAAACTGTTTGTTTCGCGAGCAGATGTCTGAATGGTTCAGACATTTGCCTCTAAATGGTTAAGCATTATATTGAGTCTGAATGGTTAAGACCTCTAATCTGAATTGGTCAAACATTTACCACTAAACGAGGGGGGGACCTCCCAACCGCCGGAGTGATCCCACTCCGGGAGCCGCTACCCGACCAAGCTAGCTCCGCGGTGAATTCCCCTTACCGAGTTCTCATCCTGGGCGACATATGCCACTCCCAAGACTCGAACCCGGTGTCACACCCCCAAAACCCACCTGCGGAATACCACCGCTTGGAGGCGTGACTGACCAGGATCCAGCCACCAATCATATTGAACAAGCATATAAGTAGCTATAAAAGTCCAACCAATACAATTGGTGTTCAAACAAAACATAGTTTAAGTTGCAAGCGGAAGCATAAGTCTTAAAACCAAAACATAAGTTTAATTATTTCAAAGTTTAACATGGCACATAGCCGTCCATGTCCCACAACGACTCTCCTCCATGCAAGCTCCAGCTAAGTACCTATTGTCCTGCAAAGCATGTAGTAACGAGTCAACAACAAGTTGAGTGAGTTCACGGTTGGGTGTTCGTTTTAAGTAGTTTCAAAAACAGTTTCCTTTATCTGGCGTCCTGCCGTGGGGGTTACCCCATAGTTAAAAACGTGACTTGTTTATTCCCGGTTACTCTGGCAATCCAGCCATGGGGGCTACCCCGTGTTAGTTATCTGGCATTTCGGCCGTGGGGGCTACCCCATGTATACACTAGACTCGTTACCATATCGACTGCTGACTGTAGTCATGTTTATGTGCCCTGAAACTGTCAATGTCTATCATCATTGACGTGCCCCAGATCCATTATTTCACGCCCGTCCTCTGCGGCACGGTGTGAGGTTTGTCAGACCTAAATAGCGCTATCTAACTAATGACCCGCTCGCCATTGGCCCGGCGATTAAGTCGATATAAAAATGAGGGACTTCATGATAGAGTTTTGGTCTAGTACGAGTTATCTGTCCGTGAGGACGAGGAATTACATTCCTGAACCAATACTGTCCTACCCAAGGAGGACGAGGAATCCACGTTCCTTAACCCCATTCCCAACCCAGGGAATCCCATGCTTTGTAGAGGGTGTGAACTCACCTTGATTTGCTCGGCAGATACACAGAGAGGTCAATCAAGTTGTAAGTGGTCAACTACGTCCTAACATAAATATTATTCAAGTCAGGTTCATATCCAAGTAGTGCACGCATGTTCTACGCGTATACTAGCAAGTCGCATACAAGTATTATTCATGGCATACACGTATAAACATGGCGGTTTACAATAATACCTATGAGTTGAACAATAGCATGTATACAAGTAAGCAAAGCCCAAAAGTCCGGCCCAATCCTAAGCCCGTAACAATGCAAGTCCAAGCAGTGCACGACATACACAATTAACAATACACAGAAAGCCCATACATTCGGCCCACTAACTTAGGCCCGTAACTGTGCAAGTCCAGTCCAGCGAGTGTGCGTACATGGTCTCGAGTCGAGACTGTGCGATCTCGAATCGAGACTGTGCGATCTCGGTTAATGCCTATGAGTTCTCGAGTTGCGCATGAACTAGTTGAGACTAGGTGATCTCGAGTCGTAACCGGACCCGCAACCGAGGTCTCGAGTCATGTTGCTTTGTGTGCTGATCAGGTGTGGTCTCGAGTCGAGACTAGGGGTCCTTGACTCGCAACCTAGTGTCGAAACCGTGATCTCGAGTTGTCATCCATGTGGTCTCGAGTCGAGACAGGAGGTCTCGACAGGAACACCTGCTGACTTCCGACATTGTACTAAACCAATGAGGTTTTGATTTCATGCAACAATTGTGTACTATCCACTAAACATGTTTTCTTGTCTAGTTATTAACCAAAATGGATCAAACAATCAGATTTCAAATATTCATAACACATTCATATCATATTCAACAAGTTCTTCATATATTCAAGTCATGTTCATGTTGATCATCAAACTTGTTCATCATCTTTTAGGGTTTTTAGCATTAATCATAGTCATAACATGAACAACCATCAAAACACTTGAACATACTCATCTAATGGTTTCAAATCATCACATAACACCTCAACTCGACTCCATACTAATCCGATTAACACATATGCGAGCCGGTTTCATGAACACCCACATTTAACGGTTTGAATCACATTTAGACACAAGATATCATGAGCTCATTGTGCAATATATCCGAAATCAAAACATGTTAGCCGAATAACATCATTATATATAACATCATCATACAAAATAAATACCTAGCATGCATCACTAACCTATATCATTACACATCAACACCTTTAATCATGCATAAACATGTATTTGCAAAGAATCAATAACCGGTTCAAGTGTGGGTTCAAAGGTGTGAAGTAGTAATGGATGAAGCTTCCAAATGTGTGTGTGTGAGCCGATCCGAGAGCTCCTAATGTTGCCGGTTTGATCCGAGAAGGAGGAGAAGAGATGTGATGTTTGATTTCTAGGTTTTAGTGAGAGAGAGTAGGGGAGTGTGTGTGTTGTCCAAGAAAAATGGCAAGGATGACTAGGAGTATAATATATACTAGTTCTTAAGTTGTTTACCCTAGTGGGTTTTCGAGTGGGGTGGAGAGGAGCATGGCCCAACCCGGCCCAACTGTTACCGTTCACTCGAGACCGCATGGTCTCGAGTCGTGTCCTTGTGTCTCGGTTCACATAATCACACTCATACATACAAGCATACATATTATCATAACATATAATCACATAGGATGTTCACATATATCATTACACCAATACGTCAACTAGTCACATAATGTTTCAAGTAGGTTACACTAAGATACACGAAAGGTTCTAAATTTCGAGTTATCACACCCGGGACCTCTGGTAAGAGGTGGGTGTCGGTGGCCAACTGGGCTACCCCAGTTGGTTATTTACCTCTAAACGGTTAAGCATTATAATGACTCTTAATGGTTTAGACCTCTTACTGATTCAACATTTAACCATTCAGAAGTTGTCAAACAGGCAGCATCTAACCCATAAAGAGAGAGTTGATGCGAGTGTTTTTGAAACCTACAAGATGTAAAGTGCTTTTCAAGAGAAAGAAGAGTAAAAATGATGTAAGAACAAGCACTCTAAACAAAAACTAGACGGAAGGAAAAAAAGTTTTGTGAATCAAATATGTAAAAGATATAATAGTGTGAATTAATGCACATACACAATAACTTGTAATTTTTCTATATATGGTGCATCCACTAAGGTCCTAATCGAAATGACACATGACATTTACAAGCGTTAGTTTGGGGTACCACACACCCAAATATTAATTCTTTTTATGTAACAAAAGATTCGTCACGGGCAGGGGCGTACCCACCCTAAGCCAAGTGTGGGCGGGCGCACCCTATAAAAAAATATTTTTTAGTGTTATTTTTCGCCAGAAACCCCGACCGCACCCTCTGGAATTTTTCACCCGCACCCCTCGAAAATTTTCAACCGCCCCACTTGTAAAAAAAATAATTATTAACCACTTATTCACTTAATTATTTAATCCAATCAAAGCCCAATCTGCAATCAATTTTTACTAACATATGCCCAAACCCAACCTAAAGAAATTTGAACTAAATAAAATAACCCAAACACATCCACCCATTCCATTTCCAAATCTGGCCCCCAAAAAAACTCTCAGCAACTTGACGCCACTGCTCACGACTTGGTGGCTTTTTTTTACCGGAAAAACCAAAATTCCGGTTGAACCGACCCATATTACGTCAGAATTCCAATATAGAACTAGTATGTTTTATTTATTTATTTATTTATTTTGTTTTATGTGATGATTAGGAGAAAATATAGATGTGTAAGGGTTTAATCTTTTTATATTTTTTTTTATCTTTTTGTTGTTCTAGACTTGTAGTTAAATGATTTTGTTGTTTTATTTATAGCTTTGTTTGTTTAAATGATTAGTTACAAGTAATCAACATTTAATATTAGGGCTTGAATGTTTAAAAATATAATTGAAAGTTATGGGCTATGGTTGAACATGATTGTTTATTTTGTTTAAGTGTTTAGTGTTGTTTTATGAACTTATGGAGCAAATTATATGTGTTAGGAACAATGAGTAAAAATGTAATGAACTTATGGCGTGTTTAGTATCTTTAGATGATATTTTGGATATAGTTCAAAAAAAAAATCTGTAGGGCACAATTTTAAATATGTTTGTAATTTGTTATGACGTTTGACGTGTTTTTGATGATTTATAAATTTTAGTTTGATGTTCTTTTGTCTTACATGATTCGACCCGACCCGCTATGAACCAATATTTTTATATAGCTATGAGCCTAAAATCTTTGAAAATATTCCGCACCCCCAGGAAAAAATTTATGGGTCCGCCACTGAGATTCGTTACGCTCTTTGTAGTGAAATATCTTGTTATTTTCTTTCATGAGATCAAACATTAAACGTGATGTTGGGTCTACTTCCCATCAAATAAAGCAAGCTCCCGATCATACCTAAATCTCTTGTATAATCAAATGTTTCATCTTCTTCATCAATGTTTCAAGTTTTTATTAGTAGCAATTCGAGTTTGCATCGATTTTACATCTTTAAAGAAAAACTTTTAGGCATATTTGGATTGATTTATAATATGCTATATTCGTAATTTTAATTTGTAAACCCAAAAATAATATGAGTTCACCCGTCATGCTTATTTCGAATTTTTATACATTATACTTCAATTATTAATCCACTTAAAAGTATAATGCAGTTATAAAAAATACCCATTTGGTTCCTTTTCACTAGGGATTGGTACTCTCATACATCACTTGTAGTAAATTGATTTAATTTTCCTTGTATAGCCATGATCCAATTATGTGTTTGCTAACTTACTCTAGGTGGCATTTTTTTTTTCATAAAACTGGAAAAGGATTGATTAGGATTGTATGTTATTAAAAAGGAGTGAAACCGGTCAAGTAGAAAAATAACTAAAGTGAGTTAAACGATTTGAAATTCGTGTAAAACGCACTTAAATACTTAATGTGACAACTGTCAAATTTGCGTGTGTCCGTACAATTATTAGACAATGATTAATGCTTAATGAGTGTGCTGATTTACAAGTTATGACATGATCTTGCTTTCTGATCATTATCATCATACATACATGTGCATCATATATTGCAAACGACATATCATTACTACATGCAAACTTTGTTGATTCAAATGATGCACGAAACTCCGGCTGGACAGTTATCAGACAAACCAGAAAAATGCTGACGGAGTTCAGTAAATAGACAGACGTTGTATTGAGACCTAAAATGGGCCAGAAACCAAGTATCACACTAGTATAGTGTGTAGGAAAGTAAGGATCACAAAACTGCATTCCTAGTGATAGTTTAAGTGCCGGAAAGTGCCTAAAACCCACATAAACTGCAGAATTCTGCAGAATTCAGCAAAATTCAGCATTTTAACAACTTAATATCATGCAGAAATATGGTTAAATGGTCTTGGATACTTTCCTAAGTGTCGGGAATCAAAAGGGTCACAAAAGGTACATAAAACACACTAAACTGCATAGTTTAGCACCTTAACGAACCGGTAACCAACCGAACAACCGGACACTACCCGAAACACCAAATTTTCACTAGAAGCATTGTTTTGACATTACCAAGCTAGTTATGGTCCCCAAACATCATAACACACTATACAACATACTAATAACTAAATAACCTAACTAGACACTTGGATTTCAACTATGATCTAACCATAACATTACAACCTAGCCTAAGTGTCACGGCCCCCGACCCAGTTTTCTGGTTCAGAAGCCGCGAGACAGAAAACCTGTGGTAATTTATTTTGATATTTAACTTGGCAGCGGAATTATTAACAGGGTCGTTTAACTGAAAATGGCAATTATTTTATTTTACATTTTTGGGACAAACCCCGTAGTTTACAATAAAGGAATTTCACGGGGAAATTCCCTGTTTACAAAAACATGTTTATTTATTTACTGGCCACTTTATCCAAGCTGGTAGTGCTGCACGACACTTTTCCTTGTTCACAGTAAATCACCTGAAACATGTTTAAAAAGATTTTATCAGCGGGGAAATACTGGCGAGTCATTCAATTTGTACAAAACGACACAGTGTTATAATTTACAGGATTAAGAGCGATTACAATTGACTCTATCTTACAATTATCTGGTCTAGTGTCACACCCTGGTGACTATGGTCATACCACCATTGGGTCCTTTCACCCAATAGTGATGATTATCACTGTTTAGGTTCGTCCACCTAAAAGTGAGAAACAATAGTAATGTGCACAATACCCCACTTACTGCCAGTAATTTAAGATAACAAAGACTTACCCCCTGTAAAATATAACTGGAAAACATTTAGGTATTGTAAAACACTTTTGATGAAAAGAGAATGACTCACATTGCAAGTTTAGTTGGACAGAGTTTAGCCTACTGATTAAGCCCGGTAACCTAGTTAAATAACAATGCACACGAAACAAGGTCAGTAACTTAATACAACTTTTACGATAAACTCACGAAATCAAAACCCTCACGATGAATGACAAAGTATAGCACGAATTCGGGCAGCACTTAAACATCCATCGGATCGGTTTCAATCGATCGGACATTGTATCGTAGCATTGATCGAGTTATTACCCTGTAATCGTAGCAGCGTATCGACCCTAAAACGCTCGTTTCTAAGTAAAATGTTTGTTGTTTTGAAAGGTTTTCGAACACAGATGAAAGCCCCATGCACGTCCAATTTATAGCAAATTTTTTAGTCTCTCGCGGCCCGCGTAAACATTAAGAAAACCTTACGCGACCCGCGAGGGCCACCCTAGCTACGGCTAGGGCTGCCGTGTCACGCCGTAGGTCTGACACGTGGCATAAAGCTTATCCGGGTCATTCATCGACCTGTCGCGCCCCGCGTAGGCTTAGCTTAAACCTTACGCGGCCCGCGAGCGATCTATAAATTTTGAATTTCTTGGTTTTTCACAAGAATTAGGGTTTTAGGAGTCCGGGTTTTCACTTACGGAGTGTTGGGGGACGTTTTTGCAGATCCTTACATCCTCCCCACCTTATTTAAAATCTCGTCCTCGAGATTTACTGGAACAAGTGAGGATACTTTCGCTTCATTTCCGATTCCAGTTCCCATGTGTACTCGGGTCCTTTTTTTGAATCCCACTTTACCTTGACTAGCACCAATCTTTTGTGCTTGAGGAACTTAATCTTTCTGTCTTCTATTTGGAGCAGTTTCTCAACAAATTTCAGTTTTTCATTTACCTCTATATCTTGAAGAGGTACCACCAGTGATTCATCCGATAAACATTTCTTGAGATTAGATATATGAAACACGTCATGTACCCCAGCTAACTCTTCTGGTAGTTGTAAGCGATAGGCAACTGGTCCTATCCGCTGGATCACTGGGAATTATCCTATGTACCTTGGACTTAGCTTTCCCTTCTTACCGAACCGAACTACTCCTTTCCAAGGAGAAACTTTCAATAGCACTTTGTCTCCAACTTGAAATTCTAACGGCTTGCGTCGATTGTCTGCATAACTCTTCTGGCGATCTCGAGCCGTTTTCAGTCTTTCCTTGATTTGAGTTATCTTGTCGGTGGTTTCTTGCACAATTTCGGGACCTGATAATTGACTTTCTCCTATTTCTGCCCAACATACTGGAGTTCGGCACTTTCGTCCATATAGTGCTTCAAACGGGGCAGCCTCGATGCTTGCATGATAACTATTGTTATAGGAGAATTCGATTAAGGGTAGGTGGTCATCCCAGTTTCCACCGAAATCTATTACACATGCCCTGAGCATGTCTTCTAGGGTTTGAATTGTCCTTTCACTTTGCCCAACAGTCTGAGGATGATAGGCAGTACTTAAATTTAATCGCGTCCCCATTGCTTGTTGGAAACTGGTCCAGAAATGCGAAGTGAAACGACTATCTCTATCTGACACAATAGAGAGTGGAACTCCATGTAGAGATACTACTTCGTCTGGGTATAACTTAGCCAGTCTTTCCATGCTAAAGGTTTCCTTCATGGGTAGGAAATAGGCAGATTTGGTTAATCGATCCACAATCACCCAGATTGCGTCGTTACCTTTCCTGGTCTTAGGCAACTTAGTAACGAAGTCCATTGTTATTAGTTCCCACTTCCATACAGGTATTTCTAACTGTTGAAGTAGACTTGAGGGTTTCTAGTGTTCTGTCTTAACTTGTGAACAAGTTAGGCACTTAGAAACATATCTAGCTATGTCCTTCTTCATTCATATCCACCAGAAATTATTTCTTAAATCTTGGTACATTTTGTTATTACCAGGATGCATCGTATACCTGGATTTGTGGGCTCCCTCTAAAATCTTATTTCTTAAATTTCCTTGCTTAGGTACCCAAGTTCTTTTCTTATGGAATCTCCAAATTCAATCAGCCCCTTGCTCTAGTTCCTTTATCCGTCCTTTCATTCCTTGAGCATCATCCTTGATTGCTGTTTCCTGAATGTTCTTCAGTTGTTCTATTAAATCTAATTGTAAACTTAATCTAAGAGCACGAACTCGTCTTTGTTTCTCATGATACTTACGACTTAGGGCATCGGCTACTACATTTGCCTTTCCTTCGTGATATTGAATATCACAATCGTAGTCACTTAGAATTTCCATCCATCTCCTTTGCCTCATGTTTAATTCTTTTTGCCCAAATATGTATCTTAAGCTCTTATGATCGGTATAGACGGTAAACTTACTTCCATACAGATAATGTCTCCAAATCTTAAGGGCAAAAATTATTGCTCCTAACTCTAAGTCATGAGTCGTATAATTCTCCTCGTGCTTTTTCAACTGTCTTGATGCACACGCAATTACATTTTTGCGTTGCATTAGCACACATCCTAATCCTAGCTTTGAAGCATCGCAGTAAAAATCAAAATTTTCTGTTCCGTCTGATAAGGCTAGAATTGGGGCGTTTGTTAGCCTTTGCTTTAAAATCCTAAAGGCCTCTTCTTGCTTGGGTCCCCATTCAAACTTAACTGTTTTACATGTTAACTTAGTTAACGGGACAGCTATCTTAGAAAAGTCCTTAATAAAGCGCCTATAGTATCCAGCTAATCCCAGAAAACTTCTAACTTCCGTAGCTGATTACGGGACCTTCCATTTTGTGATTGCTTCTATCTTGGAAGGATCTACGTGAATACCTTCGTGGTTCACCATGTGTCCTAAAAATTGCACCTCCTGTAGCCAAAATACACATTTCGAGAATTTGGCGTAAAGCTTTTCCTTTCTTAACAGAGTTAAGAGTGCATGCAGGTGCTCACAATGCTCGTCCTTGCTTTTGGAATAAATAAGTATATCGTCAATGAAGACAATTACGAATTTATCCAAATACGGTTTATAGATCCTATTCATCATGTCCATGAATGCTGCAGGAGCATTCGTTAAGCCGAAGGGCATGACTGTAAACTCGTAATGACCATACCTAGTCCTAAAGGCAGTTTTAGGTATGTCTTCCTCTTGTACTTTTAACTGATAATATCCAGAGCGCAAATCTATCATAGAGAAGTATCTAGCTCCTTGAAGCTGATCGAAAAGGTCATCAATCCTAGGTAATGGGTATTGATTCTTAATTGTAATCTTATTCAATTCCCTATAATCGATACACATTCGCATCGAACCATCCTTCTTTTTCACAAATAACACCGGTGCTCCCCATGGGGATGAACTAGGTTGTATGAATCCTTTGCTTAATAATACATCTAACTGCTTTTTCAATTCTAACATTTCGGTGGGTGCTAACCGATAAGGTGCCTTAGCTATCGTTGTAGTTTCAGGAATTAGATGAATTCTAAACTCTACTTTTCTATCCGGTGGTAGTCCTGGTAGCTCTTCTGGGAATACATCTGGATATTCTGACACTACTGGAATTTCTTGAAGTTTCTTACCCTTAGTGTTAATGATTACCGAAATCATATACACTATCCCTTGTTTTCGTTCATAACTAGCAATTTTCATTACTGAAATGAACTTCATTGGTTTACGCGGCTTATCTCCTGTAACCACAATTACTTCTCCTGCGGGTGTATGAATTTCTATGGAATTCTTAACACAAAGGATTCGAGCATGGTTGGCTACTAACCAATCCATTCCTAATACGACATCGAATCCAGCTAAATTCATAGGCAACAAGTTTGCATAAAATTTATGACCTAAAAATTATATTTTTCCTCCTTGCAAAACCTTATCGATTTTAACAGAATTACCATCTGTCGTTTCTACCGTAAAAACTTGTCTAAGTTTGGTTAAGGGTAAGTTAAGAGCTTGACAGAACAAAGTATTTATGAAACTTTGGTTTGCACCAGAGTCAAATAATACTTTGGCGTAAACGCCATGTACAAGAAACGTACCAGCTATCACATCTGGAATCAGATCTGCTTCCTGGGTGGTCAGCTGGAAAGCTCTTGCATTTTTCTTATTAGTTCCTTCAGCCAGTTTGGCCTTGTTATCAGCTGGCTTGACTAATTTTGGGCATTCTGGTCTAAAGTGTCCAGCTTCTCCACAGTTGAAGCAAATCGTTGATTTCTTCCTCCTGCATTCTTCTTCTGGGTGCCCCGGTCTATTACAAAAATTGCAATACCCTTTACATTTTCCAAAATGCTTTCTTTTACAGGTACTGCAAAATGGCGGGGTGGAGGTTTGCCCAATTCCCTTTTTCTTCAAACTACAATTATTACCCACACGAAATCCGTGGGTAATCTTTTGGGCCAATTCCTTCTTCCTATTTTCTTCTCGCGTACGTACCAGCCCGTCAGTTAAGGTGTTGGCTAATTCCACCGCATCGTCAATTGTGCGGGGTCTCGCAGCTTTGACGATATCGCGAATCTCGCTAATCAAAATCCAAATATAGCGAGAAATACGTACCGGTTCTGGCGAAGCCAGAGTTGGTACAATTCTAACATACTCGAAGAATGTCGAAGTATACCCTCGACAGTCAACATCCACCATCCGGTGGTTCAATAACTTATTTGTCATTTGTTCCTTTTCATATTCGGGACAGAATTTTCTTTCCACCAATCTCTTAAATTCTTCCCAATTCATGGCATAATCCACGTCACTTCCTTTGGCTTGCAGTACCGTGTTCCACCATTCTAACGCCCCTTCTTTAAAAAGGTGGGACGCATACATAACCTTGTCTTCCTCGGCACATTTACTTATTTTAATTACTGCTTCGGTTTTCTCCAACCATCGCAGTGCGGCAATTGCCCCTTCATTTCCTGCAAATTCGACCGGTCTACAGGATAGAAATTCTTTGTAAGTGCAACCAGGTGTTGCAGCTTTCATTTTCTTAAGAAATGGGGCTTGAACCACATCATTATTATTATTGCCGCCTCCATTTACACTGTTACTAAAGTTATCATCGCGGGTGCGTTTGCTGTGGTTAGCTTGTGAAGGTTCAATGGGATTTCTAGCAGCAGCAATGATTGCTGGGATAGCATTGGCTATTCCCTGAGCAATGATATTCTCAATATCTTGCCTATTAAGGAATTGGTCTTTATTATTTTGTTCAGATTGGTTAACTTCGTTTGCCGGTTGATTTTCCACGTTTTTCATCTGAATAATTACCAATATATACAAATTATTGCCACAAAATAGATAGCAACCAAACACATAACAAGGCAATTACACATAATCAAGTCAACACACATAACCAAAATTGTCGACCTTGAGACTTTTATATTTTATATATATTAATATGCATCGATACACACCATTTATTTTACAAAAGTTTTATTTTTTATTATTATACAATATTATATTATTACTATTATTATTATAATATTGTTTTTATATTATTATTATTACACAACCACACCACCACATTCAGCTGGCCTTTCAGAAACGGCGCTCCCTCTCGTCGTATATCCATGAGATCTTCTCCCCCACATCCCGAATCCTATTTCCTGCGTCCACCAGTTCCTTGCCATAGTGGCGGAGTTAAGCTAAGTTTTCCGTGCTCAAAGGTGAGTATGGTGCCGGTTCAGGATCAAACTGGGGAAAATAAACGTTGGGGTTATTCATGAAGTTCTGAAATTGCCAGTCACTCGTCCACCATTCCTCCAATTCTCCGGGTAGTAGTTGGTGGTTGACAATAGGGTCCGGAATTGCAGGTTCCAAATTATTTGGAAGTTCAGATTGGGCTGGGAAATTGAAAAGGGTTTGGTCTGAAGGTCCGATGAGGTCACAGTTTGCAAGTTTGCGATTAAGTTCTTCCCAAGGCGGCATCTTCTGGGCCTGACCAGAACTCTCTCCGACCTCCTTTCCTTTTCCCTTGTCTTTTGGATCCTCTGTCTTTTTCACTTTTTGGGAAGGTGGCTTCTTCCTTCGTTCACGTTTACAGTCCAGGATTCTTCTCCTCTTTTTACGCTTAGGTTTCTCCTGTGCTTGGAATTCCATTGGTTCTTCAGTGCCTGCCTGATAACCGGAAAAATCCCTGGGAACTTCCATATCAGCATAATGGATAGTGAGGTTCTGAAGAGCTTCAGACAACTCATTCATGCTGTTATATGAAGAAAAACACAAAAATCCTAATTAGAATGTTATTTATTGCTAATTAAATTTTCACAGAATCACATAATGGAATTTTGAAAAAAATTAAGTATTTCTAAATACTTAGGGGCTGTTTGGTAGCCTCTTAATGACCATTCAGATGCTACCTCTTAATGGTTTAAAACCTCTGAATGAATAAGAGTTAACCTCAAGTCTGAATGGTTAAGAGGTAACCTCTGAATGGTAAATCATCACATGTTACATTCTTCTACCTTCTCATTGGTAAAATTCTTAATGGTTCCATTAAGAGGTAGCCTCTTAACGACCATTCAGAGGCTACCAAACAGCCCCTTAATTGGCTTAGATCAGTGGCTCTGATACCACCTTTTTTTGCCACGGCCCCCGACCCAGTTTTCTGGTTCAGAAACCGCGAGACCGAAAACGTGTGGTAATTTATTTTGATATTTAACTTAGCAGCGGAATTATTAACAGGATCGTTTAACTGAAAATGCCCAATTATTTTATTTCACATTTTAGGGACAAACCCCGTAGTTTACAATAAAGGGATTTCACGGGGAAATTCCCTGTTTACAAAAACATGTTTATTTATTTACTGGCCACTTTATCCAAGCTGGTAGTGCTGCACGACACTTTTCCTTGTTCACAGTAAATCACCTGAAACATGTTTAAAAAGATTTTATTAGCGGGGAAATACTGGCGAGTCATTCAATTTGTACAAAACGACACGGTGTAATTTACAGGATTAAGAGCGATTACAATTGCCTCTATCTTACAATTATCTGGTCTAGTGTCACACCCTGGTGACTATGGTTATACCACCATTGGGTCCTTTCACCCAATAGTGATGATTATCACTGTTTAGGTTCGTCCACCTAAAAGTGAGAAACAATAGTAATGTGCACAATACCCCACTTACTGCCAGTAATTTAAGATAACAAAGACTTACCCCCTGTAAAATATAACTGGAAAACATTTAGGTATTGTAAAACACTTTTGATGAAAAGAGAATGACTCACATTGCAAGTTTAGTTGGACAGAGTTTAGCCTACTGATTAAGCCCGGTAACCTAGTCAAATAACAATGCACACGAAACTAGGTCAGTAACTTAATACAACTTTTACGATAAACTCACGAAATCAAAACCCTCACGACGAATGACAAAGTATAGCCCGAATTCGGGCAGCACTTAAACATCCATCGGATCGGTTTCAATCGATCGGACATTGTATCGTAGCAGTGATCGAGTTATTACCCTGTAATCGTAGCAGCGTATCGACCCTAAAACGCTCGTTTCTAAGGAGAATGTTTGTTGTTTTGAAATGTTTTTCGAACACAGATGAAAACCCCATGCACGTCCAATTTATAGCAAATTTTTTAGTCTCTCGCGGCCCGCGTAAACATTAAGAAAACCTTACGCGGCCTATGAGGGCCACCCTAGCTACGGCTAGGGCTGCCGTGTCACGCCATAGGTCTGCCACATGTCAGACACGTGGCATAAAGCTTATCCGGGTCATTCATCGACCTGTCGGCCCCGCGTAGGCTTAGCTTAAACCTTACGCGGTCCGCGAGCGATCTATAAATTTTGCATTTCTTGGTTTTTCACAAGAATTAGGGTTTTAGGAGTCCGGGTTTTCACTTACGGAGTGTTGGGGGACGTTTTTGCAGATCCTTACACTAAGACCCCCCCCCCCCCTCACCTAGTTCACGGATTCATGTAGTCCCACATGAGGATTTTCTGTTGATATTTTATTAGATCTTGTTCTCCCTTTTTAAAACATAAGAATCAATGAAAGATCATGTGCTAGGAGTTTATAAATTGAACCTTAAGTCCATAACTTTCATTTACAACACATATCACCAACACTCATCTCCTTCTCCTTCCTCCCATAGCTCACGGCTCACACACACCTCCACACCATCTCCATTTTCACTTCCATTCCACCCATTCCCAAGTGATATTAAGGTGTAAGGAGCTAAGTTAGGAAGCTTGGAGCTTTCGGAAGTTCAAGGACCTTCACCGTTTGCTTTTATCCACTTGTTTTCTTCACTTGATCATCCCTAGCCTTGAGCTAGTGGTAAGAACCATGTTCTTTCCATTTTACATCTATTTCAAGTGGTTAAAAGATAATACATAATGTTGATCTTGAAGAACACTAAGAATCACAAGAAGTAAACTTGAACATAAGCTTAAAATATGAAGAAAACTTGATGAATATGAGTTGTTATGCTTGATGATTGTTGATTGTTTGTAAAAATGATGTTGATCGTCATATGATCTTGCTAGATCATGATTAAAAACATAATCTAGCAAGATTAGTGGATGAACTTGATGAAAGTTAATGGATCATCCTCATGAGAAGCATGAACTTGAAAGAATACATTGATTTCTTGAAAAATAATGATCAAGTAAGTTGTGATACTTGTAGATCTAGAAATTTCATGGATGATTTCTAAAGAAACCAAGTTAAAAATATAAGTTTTTCTAAATCTTGGATCTTACATAAATAAACCTTATTTTTGAAGGTTAAACAAGTGTAGAAGTATATGTGTAACAAGAAATATCCATAAAGAAACATTTTTAGAAATGATGGACACAAGTTGTAAAGATCCATATTCTTTAAAAATAAAGTTTTTAAAGAACTAATCACACTTTAGAAGGTAACAAGGCTTACTAAGAACACTAGTAAGTTACTACAAATTTTTACAAATATTCAAGTTCATGAGGTAGTTGATTATGCTTGTTTTTGGCAAAATTGGTAAGTAAAGGTTGTTTATTATTGTTTATGGATTGATTGTGTTGATTTTTACAAAAGAAAATGATATGTTTGAAAGCATGGAAACCTTCATTTTTAGGGGAAACTATGGCAAAATTTTCAAAAAATCTAAACATTTAGAAAAATATTTTTAAACAAGTATTTACAAGTGTATTTTAAAACCACAAATTGTTACAAAAACTTTGCCATAAATTTTGTTACAAAAATTATAATTATTGGAGGTTGGTTTTTATAATTAAAAGTGACTAAATATGTATTTAGAAAATATATATGTAGAAGACACCATGTGTGTGATTATTTGTATATTTTGTGTATTAGTTATATTATTTTAGGACTTAAAATAATATAACACATCCAAATACCAAAAATTACAATCCAAAATATTACCAAAATTCCAAGAATATGAATATACACATTACACAAAATATTGATGAAACCAAGCCAAGGAATATAACTCACAAAATATTCCGGAAACATTATTCATGTGTATATTTTGGTAAATAATATTTTGGACATCAAGAGAATGAAAATGGGATTTTCATGATTACTACAAAATATTTCATATTTTGACAAGAGAAAAATATATTATTTTGGCAAGTATAAATATATATTTTTCTTGTAATTTTTAGAAGATATATTATTTTTAAGAAATATATATTTTCTTACACAAACACGAAATACAACATTTTTGAGGTGAAAGATATATTTTCTCGAAATAAATACGAAATATATCATTTTTGGAGAAGAATAAGTTTATATATATATATATATATATTTCCAAGTTAGTCATGAAAATATATTATTTTTGAAACTTATGAGAAAATACAAATATTTTTGCCAAAAGAAAAATTATAAATAATTTTTCTAAATAATATTACAATATATATTTTGGAAATATATATTGGTGGACTTTTATTAAAGATAATATTCCGGAAAAATTAATACGAAATTAAGTATAAGAATACTTAATGAATACAATAAAAATACGTATTCTCATACGTATAAATACACACCGGAATACGACCCCAATACATGGCAAAAATATACAAATACAAGAATGCGAATACACCCATCCTTGGGAAGGAAATACATGTATAATTACGTGGGAAGTGTCAAGTTAATATATTGTTTTAACTATTATCCCAAAATTTAATAAATATAATTCAAGCTAAAATATTTATTATTTTAACAAATAATTATATAACATGGGATAATGTTGAAGATACAAAGAACGTAACTCAAAAACACTAACTAATACTAAATCAAGGCACGGCCCGTTCGTCTAATGGACCATAGTACGCATGTAGGTAGTCGTGCGTCCTAGAGGAAGCTTTGAGTTACATTGGATACGAGGAACGCAAAACTGTGAGTTCATGTTCCCCCTTTTCTTTTAACTGTTTTCAGTTTTATAACTTCGGGGTTGAAGTACATGTTACAACTGTTTACAAACGTTTTATACATGGTATGGTTAGCTAAGGAAAGGTATTGCTAGATCATGTGAGTGGTGGGTATGATGCTTAAGGCCATTAATCCTCGTTGTAGGACCGAGGGACATGAGTGATAGATCTATTTGGGTGTAGCGAGCCTCACCCATGCGTCCGCCGAGTGGACCATGTGGTGACTATGTCTTATTGCCGGAGACAAAATCTGCTAGGTTTGAGTTTTCCTGCATCACGTCACAAACATTAATGTATTAGCTACACATTAATTAATCTGTTTTCCTTGTTGCTTTCATACTGGTTTACAAGTACATACAAACATACTTGCAAATGTTTCCAAGGTTTATTCGTGCAAACATACTAAACACATGAACTCACTCAACTTTTGTTGATGTTTTCAAACTACATGTATTTCAGGAAAATTAAGTATGGATCTGGCGGGCGTTGAAGCTTACAAGTCATGTCTCTAATAAAAGGTGTCATCCGAAGTCGGAGGGTTTGATTTATGTATTTTATCTTGGATAAGATACATGGCCCGAAACTTAGTTTATTTGTGTCTTTTGTGAAGTCCTTATGGATCTAAAACTGGCTGGTATTGTATTTGAAACTTGAAGTCTGTGTTTTGGGATTTTAAAATAATGTTGCTTGTAACGTTTTGAAACTATCTATGGATGAACACCTTGGTTGTATCCTATAGTCATTTGTTATGGTTGAATGCAATGATATTAAGCAAGTCACACCAATCACGCTTCCGCAAAAGTTAGGGTGTGACACTTAACCCCCTAAACTACTATTAATGGGCATTATAGGGGCGTGCAGTAGCTTGATAAGGCCCCTAACATTATTCTCATGAGCTTTATAGAGGCATGAAGGAGAGACATTTCTAGTATAATGTCAAATGAGGAAAACAAAATTGGAAAGTAATGATAGAATGAGGGCGTTAAAACCATACAGTGTGGAGGGGCATGGAAATTTGGCGTTATTCAACACATGGAGGACACGTCAGCGTGCGTCAGAAAACGGGGTGTGGTGCCTAAACGGAGGTGTGGGAAGGGGCGTGGAAGAGTGGCGTTATTCAACACGTGGCACAATTTTTATTGTTAAATTATATTTAAAAATTATATAAAATCTATTTAATTTTAAAAAAACAATAACAATAATTAATCTAATAACATTAATAATTAAACATTACATAATTTAAAAAGGAGTGAATTTCAAGGATTGTCCTTTATCTTTATACCAATTTTTAGGCGTTGTCCTTTATGTTCAAAATTGACGAGTTTTGTCATTTATGTTTTCATATCATACACGTTCTGTCCTTTAGGCCTAACCCAGTTAGTTTTTTCAGTTAAATTTTGTCATGTGCTTTGCACATGAGGGCATTTTTGTAAATTCAAAGGTAAGTTCAACGGCAGATTTACAACTCAATGCTTCTGCAACCTTTGAATTAACAAAAATGGTCTCATGTGCAAAGCACATGACCAAATTTAACTGAAAAAACTAACTTGGTTAGGTCTAAAGGACAAAACGTGTATGATATGAAAACATAAAGGACAAAACTCGTCAATTTTGAACATCAAGGACAACGCCTGAAAATAGGTATAAAGATAAAGGACAATCTTTGAAATTCACTCATTTAAAAATAAAAAAACATTACATAATTAAAAAAACACAAAATAAAATTAAAAAATTACATAAATAAAATAAACCCTAAAAATTAAACATTAATACATAAAAAATCAAATAATCTGTCAAGCCGAAACGTGTCAAAATTCACGGTTGTGGTCGTGCCTGAAGTTGATGAGAGCGACTTGTATGATGTCGTCCTCCCCAAGGTCATCACCCGCGTTTTCCACCACGGTGTGCACCATGATGTCGTCTCAGATCTTTCACAATCCAAATGGATAACCCTGAAACGAGAAGAAAACGCGTCCACGGTTTGGGTGGTGTCACCCCTATGGACGCAAAAGTGTTGGAAAATTCTCCGCCAGAACGGACCACTCGAGCGATTACGCGACGTGTAGTGGCTCAAGGCTTCGACCCACGACTCGCATAATGCAATATCCTCTTCTTCAGTCCAAGGAATTGTTGTTATTTTCGGGTTTTGAAGTGAAAATGGGTAGAGAGTTAATAGAATTGTGGGTGAAATGTGAGAGTTTGTAAAAAAAATGGAAAAAGTGGGTGCCTTAATAGGGGAAAGTTTTAATTTTTAAAAGTATAGTTTTTAAAGTTTTAAAAACTTACCGTTGGGGTCAAACGGCTAATATCCACGCTAAATTAGAATGTGCCACATCAACGTGAATTTCATCTCCACCTCTGTGGAATTTCCCCGCCGAAGGAACCACGTCGTCCTCAACGTCGTGGGTGGCCGGTTTACGGCGTTGACAAGCATCAACGATGGTTTTAAACGCCGTGTGGTATAAGGGGAGTTAACCATTACACATTTTTAAGGGTGTTATAATACTGATGTAGCGGAAAATGCCTCTTCGGGGGCATTAACCATTACGAATGGCCTAAATTGTCTTGTAATCATATTGAAAGATGATATTACTAATGTCCGAAACTAAATGATCGAACACGGGTAGGTGTGTTCATTAAGTATCAAAACTATTTAAACCGAGAAAAGTCAGGGAGATTGGACGGTTTAAAATGTATACGGTCCGATTCACAGGTTAGTCTTAAAGGTTTCATGATGTATTGTTCAATTTACATTTTGGAACTTGGGGTCGGCCATTTAGTTTTTTCTTACATATTTTTCCATTTAAGGAATATAAATTCTTTTATAATGAAAACTTATACGAGTTGTGAGAATTTAGAGAATTCGGTTTTACAAAAGGTTTTTTTTTTTTTTTACTTTTTACCAAAAATCCTAAAAAAATCAACTTTTCCCAAAAAAAAAGTTCTTTTTGTTTCATTTACGGAAGCCGTAAATGCTGTAAAAAGTGATGTTACACATATGTCATCATTTTTTCACAGCTGTTGTAAGGGGCCGAAAAACCACTTGGAAATTTATTTTTATTTTTTTACGGCAGTGTTTTGTAATATTTTAATCTAGGGGCTTTACCCAAAAAAAAAAATATTTTAATCTAGGGGTGTGAAAAAATGGGGGCAAAAATCGCACGTGAAGGCCGAGTTCTCTAAATTCTCACAACTCGGAAGGGTTTTCCCTTGATCTTGATCCTATATATATGGTAAGTTTTTGTAAAAAAGGTTAAAAGTGTGAGAATTGTGAGAAATATTGTAGAGGTGACATGTGTCCTAAATCTAAATTAATTCAAAAGGGTAAACAAGTAATTTTATCGTTGATTTTAATTAATTGATAACCTTCCATAACCGTCACCCTTATTTATAGGAATACGTTTTTTTTAAAATCTCTATAAAACACTACGAATAACTCTGTATAACACTACAACATTATATATAACACTGCAACCACCATTCAGCACGGTAATAATAAGTATATAACACTACAAAACACCATTCAACGATTCATAACACTGTAATAAGTATATAACACTACAAAACAATAACCATTTTTATAACTCTGTATAACACTACAACATTATATATAACACTGCAACCACCATTCCGCACTATCATAGGTATATAACACCACAAAACACCATTCAACGGTTCATAACACTGTTGTAATAAGTATATAACACCACAAAAACACATTTCAACAGTCCATAAAACACTGTAATAAGTATATAACACTACCAATCACTATTAAAGACACTACAAAACACTATTCAACAGTTCATAACACTGTAATAACTATATAACACTACAAAACAAGATATAACACTACATATCACTATAAAACACTATGAATAGTATGTAACACCATATTACCATTTTATAACTCTGTATAACACTGCAACCCCGTCGTTCCACTGCCGATCCGCCACCGCTGTCATGGAGAGGTTGGTAATGGTTTACGGCCGGAGAAGATGATGTTCAGTTGCCCATGTCTTGGAGAGGTTAGTTCCACTGCCGCTCCGCTCCGCCGTCGCTGTCGTGGAGAGGTTCGTTCCACTGCGGGCACCACCACGGCCGGAGAAGATGATGTTCAGGTGTACGACCGGTGGTTAAACTGTGATGGAGGTTGGTAATGGTTTACGGTGATTCACGAAATTGTAGGGTTTTTTATTTACAGATTCCTTTTTCAAATGGATATAAAAGACTTTATTACCCTTATAATTTTCAAATCAGTCCAAAATAATAAAACACATTTTATAATTTGGTCCGTATTGATCTCAACCATTAGATCAAAGATCTAATGGTGTAGATTTTTTCTTACCCTTCTCACAAAAAAAACCTCTTTTTTACAGGATCCTCTACATATATATTGTAACACCCCAAAACTTTTATATGCATATATATATATATATATATATATATGCATAAACATACGTATATATGTATATACACGTATAAATATAACTAAGTAAATTGAAAAGAAGTAACGGACTTGATTAGGTAAAGCCCATAAGCTGAAATAATATGATAGGGAATTAACTTGGTTAGTTTGTGGTTATATAAACTAGGGGGACTAAAAGTGTAATTACCCCAAAGTTTAATCAAATCAGATTTTTAAATAAAAAAACACATACTACACACATATATGTGTGTGTGTGTGTGTGTATCGATCAAAGAGGCAGAAGAGAAGAGGTGAAACCCTAGATCATTATCATGCTCAAATCAAGAGATCCAAATCGAATTGGGGCTGAATATAGGGAGATTACAAGATTTCTAACTCTAAAACTTCAAGGTATGTTGAATTAGCCCCAAACTTGATGAATAATGAATATGTGAAAGTGTGAAATCTTACATTTTGATGCAATTAGATGTTGAATCTGAATTCTAGTGATGTTAGCAAATAACTTGAGCAAATGCATGCTAGAATATAAGTAGTTCATGATATGTGGGATCACCCACTTGAGTTGGGATGACAAGTAGAAGCCTCATCTAAGGTGAGGAGCTTAAGTAGTGATTGAGTGTTATGAAGCTGAAATTGTAGATGTATATGTGTGTATATCATTGATATGTTGATGTTATGTGTAAAATTGTGGGTAAGATGTTCAAGATGAAGCTTAAGGCTAATCTTGAACACGAAACCCGCCAAGTGTTCGATGAAATGCCTAAGAGAACTCATAGAGCAAGATGAACATGGATATATTGGGCTGTAAAGATAATTGAAAATACTACAGTTCATATTTGAACATGTTGGTATAATTCAGGCTCTAAACATGTTAAAAACAGACGTGAAAAGGCTGTACCTGAAAGAGCATCATTGAAATGCATTTTTGAGAAATTGATTGAAAGGCCTGTAGATGTATAAATGAATGCATATAGCATAGATGATGACACGATGTTATGCTAGATAGTAATTATAATGATTGGATGGTCGATCACGATCATTCAACATTATAACGAAATAATAAAAGGAGATAGCACATTGGATGTGAAACCGATGTGAATAAATATGTATGCTAATGAGAATTTTGAATCACGCCATGATAGCACAGGGTTCATGTCAAGATGGATTCAAGGATGCAGAATTAAAGCTTTCACAATGGAAAGAAGCGCGTAAGAACGCAGGAACTGGAAGTAAGTAAATACTACTTACACATATAGATTAGTGACATGATAGTGTGTCTTATAATAAATGTAAAAGATGAGAAATGGTATTGGGGCGAGTCCAAGAAATGGAATAAATCATTCAAATATGTCATTTGGTTTTAATACTAACCTAAAGCATGTTAAGAAGTGAAAATGGTAAATGTTTGAAACGGGTCAAATAATGATGACCCGTATAATTATAAATTCATAACCAAAGTCATATTAATAAGATATGATTTTAGGTTATAGATTAAATGGATTAATAAGGAAAATGGTAACTGTATGGATTCTATGTGTCAATCGCTGATTTATAAGGTTTGAACACTTAGAAGACGTAATATATATGATTTATTAGCAAACAGGTCAATGGTGAGGAATCACCAAAAGACTTGGATAATATAATGTTTGTTTTGTCAAGGACGTAGTCCACAGGGATATATGAAGGCGAGGGTACTCGTTGTCCGAGCTCAATATGTATGCGGTGAGGTAAAGGCAATGGGTCATAACTTTGACCACGCCAGGTAAGTCAAACGGGAATTGTAATGAAAATGGAATTTTGACCAAAATACCCCTGGATGGGAAAATGGGTGAATCGGGTCAAATCACCCATGGGAACCATGTCAATTTGTCAATTGTAAATAGCTGGAAATGTTGAACATTGAGAACTAGGTAGATTAGACTATTTAAGCCACTTGGATATGACTTAAGTTCCCAAGTGGGTCAAATAATGGCAAAACTGTGTTTCTGTGTTATTCGAGTAAAATATTGGGCAAACTAAAAAAACGGATGATCTAATCATACTAGAAATAAAAGTGGATAGATTTTTTTAAAACTAACAAGTGTTGAAATCCAATTAAAAGCGTAAGGTATCGAAACGGGTCAAACATGGTCGTAGAACCATGTTTGAAAATAAAAGAGAATATGGAAGATGGTTGCATCGATTAACTATTCTATTCTGGCCAAAAGGGTTAGGGTGGATTGGTTAATTGATAAGAAAGCGTGTAAAAGTGTGCTTTAATCTTAAAGATTATGAAATAGACAAACTGGTCAAATATTGAGGGGGATGAGATTTCTAACAAATCTCATCAAAATGGACAAAGGTAAATGGTTTAAAAATGTGCATGTTATCATACAAACTAATGGCCATAAGGGCAGGTAAAGATAATGTGGATAAATGATTTAAAACAAAATGGGTCGGATTGAGATTTTAGTCGCAAACCGATCCATTGGAAATAAAAAGGATTCCTCAAACGTACGTTTGGTGGAATCTATTAATAAAATGGTCATGAAAATGTGGAACGGAATTTGACAATAAATATGGGTCAAAAACGTTGGTTAAAAACTGTTGTAGGCGAAAATGATGTGTGCAGGAAAATTTTCCTGCACTAAACTGCAGATTCTGAAAATAGCACTTCGTCGCGCTACGCGACGAGATCCAGGTAGGTATGTCGCGTTACGCGATAGCCCCTAAGAAAGTTCTGATTTAGTATTCGTCGCGCTACGCGACGAGATATGGCAAGTATTGTCGCTATACGCGACGGATTGCATGACTAGAGGATTTTTCCTCTAACACCTCGTCGCGATTCGCGACGGGGAAACCGTTTTGTGTCACGTTATGCGACGGACATCTGGATATTTAAAAATGATTTTATTGAAGTATTGACCAAATTTAAGGCGTACTAATCACCCGTACGGGTGTATACGCAGGTTTAAGCAGGAGAAGGAAGAAGCCAGAGATAAGATCAAGCCGAGCCAGAGGACCGAACCTACAAATGAGCAAGTTTGACATAAACGGGATTCGATGCAACATAGAGAGATGTAATAAATGTTTAAAGGGTTAACACTATCGAGTTTATTCTTCCGCTGCGGTTATAAAAGTTTACGTAACCTGTAAATTTTAGGATCCCTAGTGTGATGGTGACGTCATGCTGACGTCGTTATCGTATATTTTTGTATTATTTTGTTAAAACCGGATAGGGTGTTACATATATGTGTGTATGTGTGTGTAAAACTTAAAGGATATATAAAGTGTGAACCTTTTTGTTATTTATGTTTATTATATTTTGTTAAGAATTTTTTTAATAGGGTTGACATATAGGGTTGAACCCGGTTTGAGAGTCCAACCCGGTCTCAACCCAACTCGAACTGGTTTCATAGGGTTGAGTTTTACAAACCACCAACCCGGTTTCACTCTCAACCCGGTTTGACATTTTTAATCATCACTTCAAACCGGTTTGAACCCGGTTCAGGTTCAAACAGTAACCCGATTCGTGCACCTCTAGTGTGGACAACCATCCCCCCCCCTCCCCGCGTTATTCTGAGTAGCATCAGGTAGGGCGGGTACACGGCCGCAACCTACCCGGATTGTACGAGTTGGTCGCCTAGGTTGCTAAACTCGTGGCTCGTTGTCCAATGGCTACAATCCCTTTACCCTCTTAAGAAAATTTAAAAAAAAAATCTTATTTTTTAAACTTTAACATCACAATTTTCACCTCATTTAAATCAATTTCTTTTCTAGTATTTAAATGGGGGACTCATCACACAGAAAAACCGCATCATCAAAAGCAAAAATACCTAGGCCGAAGGTTCAATCTAGTCAAAACGTTTATGGAACTACACGATAATATCGACTAACCCTACTTGTCAATTATACTAAAATTTAAACATGAAATTGTGGCAGATTGGGATTTGCCATGCAACTTTTATCGTTTTTTTTTTTTAATTTCAAGTTTACACAGTGTTGATGCAACAAATAATAGACCAATGATGGTAGCTGGGCTGGTTAGGCAAAAGGGTTGAAGGGTTCAACTTTGCCTAACGCAGGTCGTGGGGTCCCCCCACGTTTGCAAGACGTGGAAGGAGGTTCACTAGTTTATTTTTATTGTTTGCTGAAGATCCTCTTCTGAAGTGTATTCAGATTCGGATGAAGGAGCAAACAGAATGTGTGTGTTGGATGTGAAAGGGAGTAACTCGCATGAAGCAAGTACTCGGAGTGAATGACCAGAGATTTAAGGAATCAGGGCTGGCCAGGAATGTCTCAACTCAGTAAATGAAGTGTCTAATATATAGGAGAAGACATCTCCCGAAGAGGAATGCATTTGACTAGTGACCAAGCTTGCAGTGAGGAGCATACCCTTTCGGGGGTTGATTTTGACCCCTGGGTAATAGAGTGTGCTCTGTGGACCTGCATTGCTTTTGCGGCTGGTGGGTTGGTAAAGCAATCCAGAGATGTGACTACTTACTGTTTCCGTATTGCTTTTCCTCACCTCCCAGCTTTTTAACCTTCGAACCATTTAACCTTTCAAGCATGTATGTATTTAAGTTATTTTATTTGATCTTGGGCTACCCCCGTCATCAGCCCCCCAAGTCAGAGGTTTTTGGGGAATGAGCTCAAAGACTTCTGACTTTTATACATGTATTTTAGTGCCTGAAGGTTTCAAGGGTTCAACGCTTGAAGGCTTAAAGGGTTGGAGTCAGTTAATTTTTGAATTTTAAATAACAGAAAACTGATTTGATTGATGTATGGTAGTTCATAGGGTGGCGGTTTTGCAGAAGTAACTGTTCGCAATTATCACCCCTATTTTGAGTTTTATTTTCTTTTTATATTTGAATTTTTCATTCACTTTCCTTATTATCTTATCAAGTTTTTCCTCTGTGATTCCTTTCCTCTTCTTCAAGGTTAGTTCTGGTTTCCTTTGTATTTCCTTACATTCTTCATATTTTCTTGCAAAATGGGTGCTCGTAAGGATTTAGCAAAATCCTTTTCCCGATTAACCCAAGAAGAGGTAGAATTATTTTGTGTGGAATATGGTATTGATAAAATGTTTAAACCGACCGCTCCTGCTTGTGATGTTCCTATTGATAAACCGACCCCTGGTTCGATTGCTCTTTATTGTCATCATTTTGAGTTTTCGAACCTTCGTTATCCCTTTTCTCTCTTTGTTTTGAATTTGTTGCAATATTATCGAGTTTCCTTTGGGCAAGTTCATCCGAAGGGCATGGCTAGGGTTTTGCACTTTGAGATTTTGTGCCGTGCCCTTGGATATGATCCTTCCTTGTTGCTCTTTCGCCAGTTTTTTCGTTTGGCCAAAAATGGTGATTGGTTCACCTTTGAAACATCCAAGGTTGATTCTTGTCTTATTTCGTCTATGGTTACAACACTTGGTACTTGGAAGGATCGCTTTTTCTGGGTTTCTGATTCTATTGTTCCATTTAAAATGGTGTGGAGGCACCCAGATGTCGTTCTCAATGAACCGGAGCCCTCTGAATCTGAGTTAAATGATGCTTTTCTCAAAGCCATCCGGGAGTGCCCTTCGAGGGTTCGTCCCTTCCCTGAACATTTGCTAGTTCTATTAGGGGTTAGTAAATTGTGGGAAAATGCTGATCGGGATCCAGTTCTAATGAGGAGTGGCACGGGTATGCGTTTTCCTTTTTTGCCCTCTTTGCATTTTTCTTGATTTATGCCTTATGTGTTTTTGTTTTTGTTTTGTTATTTGCAGTCATGTCTTCCTTGGATTTCATTAAGAGTGACGACACTTCTGATGTTGTGTTTGAGGATGTCCCATTTGTTCCTGGTGAAAACGTTGTAGTTAGAACTGCTGAGCAAAGGTTCGAGGGCTCGGGTTATATTAGTACTTCCAATGTCAAAGGTTTTTCTAAGTCTCATGCTCCCAAGTCTTCAACCCGTCGATCTACCCGCCGTTTGTTGAAGGCTGCTCCTCAATCCACTTCTACTGAACCAGTGGAGTTGAGTGATGATATTAAAGCTTCTGAAGATCAAGGTGTTGAAGCGGGTGCTGAAAAGGAGAAAAAACTGGTTGTTCATGGTAAGAAGGCTTCAGCCAAGAAGGTTATTGCTACCCCTGTTCAGGGTTCTTCAAGCAGGGATGTTGAAGGGTTGGATCCGGATGAAGTTTATGTGCCTAGTTGGTCGGTGAAAAATGATGACAGCTTTAAGGATGCTGCTGTTTGTGAAGATGCTCTGAGTCACATTGCTCCTCCTTCAGTTCACAATACCATTGCTGAGATGGATGATGACTTGATGTTATCCCGCATGGTTTTGAGCACCTGCAACCTTGCTGCTATGTTTCCTCAAGGGATTGCTCGTTTTCGTAAGAGGATGCAGGAATATGAAGAATTTTCTAAGAAGAAAGATAAGATGAAATCTTCAATAGCTGCGATGAATAAGGAGATAGCTGGGTTTGCTGAGAAAGAAGAAGCGTGGGACAAAAAGGTTAGTGAGCTGACTAGGATGCACGACATTGAAATGAGTGATTTGAAGAAGAGCTTTGAGGCTGATCGGTTGAAGCTTAAAGCTGACAGGGAAGCTTTATTTGTTCAGCAGCGGGCTTTTGATGAGGAAAAGGAAGGGTTGAAAGCTTCGGTAGCTCGATCCACCATTGACAATCAGTGGTTAATTGAGCAGGGTTTTCACCAGATTGTTACTTACCTTCTTCACTCCAAGGGGTTTAACTCTGCCCTTGGTGAAGTTTATACTAAGTTGCTCAACCTGGGGAAACACCAAGGCCTCATCGCTGGTTATAAGCTTCATGAATCCGGCCATCCTTTGGAGAAGTCTCCCCTGTTTCATCCCGAGGCTTCTGATATTTTCAAAGGCTCCGTTGAACAAATGGAGAAGCTGACCTACCCTTATATCCATCAAGTTTCTGCTTGTTTTGGTAAGCCTCTTGCTGTGTTGCAGGACTTAAAGCCGGAGGGCCTTAATGAAAAAGTCTGTGCTGAAATCTTGGGTTCTCTTTCAAGGAAGAGGTCCTACTCGGGAGATAGTGATGACACCTTTTCAGGTGAACAGGGTGCTCCGAAGGATGGAAGCTTGGAGGTTTCAGCGGTAGGTGATGATGGAGGTGCAAGAGCTAAGAAGTCCAAGAAAGCAAAGAAGGTCAAGGGTGAAGGTTCCGGGGTTTCCAAGTCCTCTGCTGACGCTTAATTCGTAGCTTTCTTAGCACTCAAAAACAATTTGTGGTTTGTAATGTTAACTTCAAACAATGTTAGGTTTCTAGGGACCCTTAAGGTTCCTGTTGGTTGTGTTTTAGGCCTGTATGGCCGTTTGAACAATATCTAAACTTGCAAGTTACTAGGACTTGTTTTGACTTGTGATTGAAAGTCTTTCAGGGCTTTCTTTGGTATGATATTATGTTTATCCATTTTCTTTGTGTTGTGTTTTTATACTTGTGCCTATTTCGTTGAGGCAGCCTGGTTGGCTTCAACCCTTTAAGCCTTTTGGCTATCCGCAGGTAAGTTGAAGCCTTTGAGGTTTCGAGTTGTCAACTAGGTGGCTTGAAGCCTTGAAGGCTTCTTAGTTTTGTGACTTGACTTGCTTTGTATCTTTAATTTTTCGTTTAAATTGTATCATCCTTTAGATTATTTTTGTCTTCTTGTAACTTTGTCTTTGTCGAGTTTGCGTTGTCTTTATGTGTTTTATACCGTAAAGGGTTCAGTGTTGTAGTCACTTAGCCTTGGTATTTTTAACAAGAAGACATAGCACCTATCCTTTTTATTTTCTTGTTTTGTTTGATTTCGTAAGCCTATTTGTTGGTTATTTTTCTAAGGCTTAAGGAACATTTGGTGTAGGTTGTTCAAACCCGTCTATGAGACAATTTTGCTTTTACTTAATAAGTCTCATGGAGTTGTATTGATTTAGGAACTCACCCCTTATATAGGTTAATTCAACCCTTGAACCTATTGAGCGATGTAGCCTGGGAGCTCATCCCCTTTCATGGCCCTTGCCATGGAGTTTTTTGCTAGGTTCCCAACCTGATCTTAGGATAGAAAGACAAGTTTGATAAAACAACTTCATTCATTCAATAGATACTTGTTCTTACAAAAGGTTTTCGTAGTGTCATTTTCGAAATACAACTCGTGAAATACAAACCAATCTTTCTTGTTTAAACATGGAACCTTTTCAAGGTTTTTCCATTCCAATGTCTTGGAAGCCTTTTACCCTCTGAGTCTGCTAGCTTGTAAGATCCACCCTTATGTGCTTTAAGGATGGTATACGGGCCTTCCCATTTTGGGCCAAGCTTTCCTTGATTCTCTTTTTTGCTAGCTTCATTGTTTCTAAGGACCAAATCCCCTGGCTTGAAGCGTTCGTTCTTAACTCTCTTGTTGTAGTAGGCTTCCATTTGTTGCTTGTATTTGGCTTCTTGAATTGCAGCTTGGTCTCGTGCTTCCTCTAGGAGTTGTAAGTTCAACATGGTCTCTTTGTGGTTTGTTTCGGGATCCATGTTGACAATTCGTTGTGTTACAACTCCTATCTCAGCGGGGATCACAGCCTCGGATCCAAATACCAAGCTATAGGGTGTTTTCTTATGGCTTGTTTTTTCGGTCGTTCTTATAGCCCATAGAACACTAGGCAGTTCTTCAAGCCAGTTGTTTTCGTACCTTCTCAGTCTTGTTTTGATACCTTCCACTATGCTACTATTCGTCCTTTCAACCTGACCGTTCGATTGCGGGTAAGCCACTGAGCTAAAAACCTGGTTGATTCTGTATTCTTTGCACCAAACGCTGAAAGGCTTCTCAGCAAATTGCTTTCCATTATCAGTGATAAGTACCCCCGGTAATCCATAGCGGCAGATAATGTTCTCCCAAACAAAGTCAATGACCTGTTTGCCTGTGATGTTTGTGAGTGGTTTAACCTCTGGCCACTTGGTGAAATAATATATTGCTACCAACAAGAACTTCACCCCACCTTTGCTTGGGGGAAACGGACCAACGATGTCCATTCCCCATTTATAGAACGGCCATGCAGAGGTTATTGGGACCAGATCATGCTTGGGACTTTTTGGGACTGGTGCATAAATTTGACAAGCATCACATTTCCTCAATTGCTCAGCGGTATCACGATGCATTGAGGGCCATAAATACCCAAGGTTCATAAGTTTTACAACCACCGACCTAGCTCCAAAATGAGCTCCGCATATGCCTTCGTGAATCTCTTTGATCAAGTACTTACTTTGCTCAGGACCAACACATCTTAGCAACGGGGCAAGGTAACCCTTTTTGTAAAGGGTTTCTCCTTGTAGTACGTACTGCCTTACCTTGATTTGAACCCTTTCAGCTTCTACTTAATCATTGGGTAGTTCACCATTTTTTAGGAACTTTTTTATAGGAGTCATCCAGTTTGGATCTTCCTCGGTGACTATGTCTTGAACTTCCAACTCATCGATTGACGGAGCCTTTAACACTTCCACCAACACCTTCTTGGTGAGGTGGGCAAAAGTGAGAGATGCCAGCTTACTTAAGGCATCAGCCTTTTTGTTTTGAGATCTGGGAATATGTTTGATGTTGCACGTTTGAAAGGTATTCATCAGCTCCTTGGATTTTTCTTTGTATCTTTTCATGTTGGGCTCTTTGGCAACATAGCTATCGTTTACTTGACTGGAGACTAGTAATGAATCTGTGAACACTTCAAGCTTCTGGACCTTCATCTCTTTGGCCAGCCTTAAACCGGCGATCAGTGCCTCGTATTCAGCCTCGTTATTGGTGGTCTGAAAATCAAAACAGAGAGCATATGTGAATTCCAACCCTTCTGGGTTGATCAAAATTAGTCCAGCCCCTGACCCTTCAACGCTTGAAGCCCCATCGGTAAAAAGCTTCCAGGCTTCAGGGTTGGAGGGTTCAGTGGTGGCAGTGTTCACTTCAGTGATTGCTTGGTTTGGGACTTCTACAATGAAATCAGCCAAGACTTGGGCTTTGATAGCTTTTCGTGGGACGTAGGTGATGTTATGCTCACCTAGTTCCACTGCCCATTTGGCCAACCTTCCGAGTTCTCTGGTTTTTCAAGCACACTCTTAATAGGTTGGTCGGAGACCACTTGTATAGGGTGTGCTTGAAAATACCTTCGAAGCCTTCTAGCTGTTTGAACTAGGGCTAGGGCAAGTTTTTCAAGAGGAGGATATTTGAATTCAGCCAATTTTAGAGTTTTGCTGAAGAAATAAACGGGTACCTGGGCCTTTTCTCGCTCGATGGTAAGGACCGCGCTTATGGCTTCCTCGGCGACTGAAAGGTACACCGAGATTAACTCCCCCGTTTCTGGAGCTGCAATGTCAAGTAAGGAAGCAAGATGTTGTTTCATCTGGTTGAAGGCTTCTTCAGCCTCATCAGTCCATTTGAAGTCCTTCTTATCAGAGCAATTCTTGAGCGTTTTGTAGAAGGACAGAGATCTTTCAGCCAACTTGGAGGTAAAACGCTTCAAGGCTGCAAGCTTCCCGTTTAAGCTTTCAACCTCCTTTTTGGTTTTTGGTGGTTTGGTTTCAAGAACAGCTTTCACCTTGTTTGGGTTAGCCTTGATGCTTTGTTTCCCAACAATATGACCCAAGAACTTTCCTTCCTCAAACCCAAATGAACATTTTTCAGGGTTGAGCTTCATGTTAACCTTTCTGAGGTTCTTGAAAGTTTCTTGAATGTCATCGAGCATTTTATACTCCGTCTTGCTTTTGATCACCAAGTCATCGACATATGCCTCCATGTTTTTACCAATTTGGCTTGCAAAGGCTTTGTCCACTAGACGTTGGTAGGTTTCTCCAGCATTTTTGAGGCCAAAAGGCATCTTTTGGTAACAAAAGATTCCTTTATCAGTGTGGAACGTTGTCTTTTCTTCATCTTCTTCTTTCATTAGTATTTGATGATACCCTTTGTAAGCATCAAGAAAGCACTTGAAAGGGTAACCGGTGAGGGAGTCAACCTTGAGATCAATTTCCGGTAGTGGATAGCAATCCTTAGGACAAGCCTTGTTAAGATCCTTGAAATCTATGCACATCCTCCAAGAGTTGTCTGGTTTCTTGACCATAACCGGGTTTGCAACCCATGATTGGTACTTGACTTCTCGGAGAATGCCGGCCGACACAAGCTTTTCAACTTCTTGGCAAGCAGCCAGGCTTCTCTCAGGTGCTAGACTTCTTTTCTTTTAGACCACGGGCTTGACATCCGGTGGTATTCTTAACTCATGTTCAGCAATGTTCCGAGGGATTCCCGTCATATCCTCTGGACACCAAGCGAAGACATCACTGTAATGTGTTAGCAACTTTTCAAGATACGAGAGGGTTTCTTGTGAAAGGCTTGGATTGACCCTTATTCTCTGTTCGGGGTACTTAGGATTTATGATCAGCCTTTGCTTGTCTTCTTCACTTCTGGAACTTTCACCCTCAACCAGGTAGGCCTCTTGAGAGGGTTGAAGGGTTGCTATCCCCCTCTCGGTGGGAAATTTGACTGTGCCATGGCCAACAGACACGGTCATGTAGAATGCACACTGCCCTGGCCTTCCAATGATCACATCATAGTTTGAAGGTATGTTGATAACCACAAAGGTGAGTGGTTGGATTCTTTCCTTCTGACCTTCGCTGAAACGAACATTAAGTGTCAGTTGCCCTAAAGGCTTAAAGGGTATATCGGCAATACCTTTTATGGAGGTTCCAGAGGGTTGAAACCTTGAACGTTCTTCATTGCTCAAGCGGTTGAAGAATTTTTCAAACATGATTTCAGTGGCTGCCCCAGTGTCTATGTATGCTCTATTTGTTTGCAACGTTCCCACAGTAGCTTCTACCACAAGAGGGCTTGAAAGAAGGTCTTTTTCTGTTGGGGGGAAGCAAACACACTGAAGCTCCCAAGCTTCCAACCGCTGTCTTTTGTGAGGAACCCTTCCATCGAAATCCACCATATTGACTTCCTTGCCCTTTCCTTCAGCCATTTTGTCTCGTACCCCTTTCACCAAATGAGCGAGTTCTCCGGACTTAACAGCTTCTTCAATTCTTTTCTTGAGCTGGAAGCAATCATTGGTGTGGTGACCCTTTTCTTCATGAAACTCACAATACTGTGTGGAGTTCTCATTTTTTCTGCTTTTGGGGAGAGGCCTAGGAGGCCGAAAGTTTTGCTTGACTTCTTCCGTTGCGATGATTTCTTGAGGAGTCTTTGTGAGGGGTGTGAAACTCATGCCTTTCTCCCAGCTGGAAGGGTTCCGGCCTTCAGACCTTCGATGGTCTGAACCCTTTGGTCGTCTGTCATAAGAGTTGAAGTTTCCCCTTTTTCTAGCTGGACTATTGCTTCGCCAGCTGGATCCTCTTTTCCTTTGCTCTGTAATGTCTACTGCCTCCTCTCCCCGGATGTGGGCTTCAGCCCTTTCGAGAGCTTCTTCCAAGGTCTTGGGCAGGGATTTGTTGAAATCTCTTGTAAGATATTTGGATGTGATGGCATTCATAAAACCAGCCACTCTCATTTTCTCGTCTGCCCCCACATAAGTTAGACGTTCCTTCTTATATCGTTCGATAAACGCTCGAACACTTTCATCATCACGTTGTTTTATCTGAAAGAAGACTGTTGCGTCTTTGACATATCGCCTTTGTTGGGAGAAATTGGCCAGAAAACCCTTGCTGAGGTCGTCGAAGCTTCGAATGCTTCGAGCAGGTAAGTCGTTGAACCAGATCCTGGCTGATCCAACAAAGGTTTGCATGAACATTAGGCAACATTCAGCGTTTGACCATTTCTCTATCCTTGCTGCACCGGTAAAGATCTGAAGATGGTCCTCAGGATCTTCAGTCCCATCATATGTTTTGATGTGAGGAGGCATATTGATCTTTGTTTGAAAATCATAATCAGCTATTTGCTGTGAAAAGCATGAAAGGTTACTTGGCTTATATGGTTTGGCCAAATCTTCTTCAGCCCTTGCACCCATGTTATTGCCATTGCTGTTGTTTCCCTGAGTGGCCAGCACTTAATTAATAAAGTGCTGCCACGGGAAGCTGGCCATCATCTGGGCCATCATCGGGGGCATGAGGTTGAAGCCTTGAAGGCTTCCGGGTGCAACTGAGCAGCTCGCTCCAAGGGGGTGCTCATAACAGCACTTCATGCCAAGGGGAGCACGGACAGAGCTTGTTCCCACGAAGTTGTTGTAGAAGCTGGAAGGCTTGTTACCGGGGACTGTAGGAGCTGGTCGAGGGTTAGCACATGCCCCAAAGGAGCACCACTTGTAATTGGTTGGGAAGAGAAGATATGATATACTGTAGGATTCGCCATTGTGGATAGATATGGATTAGGGTTTGGAGAATTACTGGGACCAGCCTCATTCCTAGTTGTAAAAGGAGGGATAGGAGGTCCGGGAGATAACGTTGGTTCCGGCTCGTCATAGTCTAGACGAATCCTCACTCCCTTGTCTCTTTCTCTACTCACATATTGGTTGAGGAGAGACCTCAACTCAAGGAAATTGTTGGCAACCCCCTCAGGGGTAAGTTCAACACGTGCTGGGGTGTCAGAGACACCAACATTGGGGGAAGGAACTCCGGATCTGGACGGAGTTGGAGTGTTGAAGGTGAGAAACTCGGGAGTGCTCCCCGGAGTTGAGAAAGAAGTTGATATAGCCACATGAGCTTGGCTACTGCCCGGGTTGAGGTGTTTGGAACCTGATTTACTTCACCCGGGGATCCACTTTCGGACATGGTGGTTTCAAGAGAAAAGAGCTACACTACTAGGTCTTTTTGAGGAGAAATAGCGGCGTAGCCCCACGGTGGGCGCCAACTTGTTGATGCAACAAATAATAGACCAAGGATGGTAGCTAGGCTGGTTAGGCAAAAGGGTTGAAGGGTTCAACTTTGCCTAACGCAGGTCGTGCCCCCCCCCCCCCCCCACGTTTGCAAGACGTGAAAGGAGGTTCACTAGTTTATTTTTATTGTTTGCTGAAGATCCTCTTCTTAAGTGTATTCAGATTCGGATGAAGGAGCAAACAGAATGTGTGTGTTGGATGTGAAAGGGAGTAACTCGCATGAAGCAAGTACTCGGAGTGAATGACCAGAGATTTAAGGAATCACGGCTGGCCAGGAATGTCTCAACTCAGTAAATGAAGTGTCTAATATATAGGAGAAGACATCTCCCGAAGAGGAATGCATTTGACTAGTGACCATGCTTGCAGTGAGGGGCTTACCCTTTCGGGGGTTGAAGCCTTTTGACCCCTGGGTAATAGAGTGTGCTCTGTGAACCTGCATTGCTTTTGCGGCTGGTGGGTTGGTGAAGCAATCCAGAGATGTGACTACTTACTGTTTCCGTATTGCTTTTCCCCACCTCCCAGCTTTTTAACCTTCGAACCATTTAACCTTTCAAGCATGTATGTATTTAAGTTATTTTATTTGATCTTGGGCTACCCCATCATCACATAGGGTCCTTTCCACTACCTTAGGCAACTAAATGAAACTTGCTTGGTGGCGGTGCTACAAAGGTCTTAATAGTTTTCATTAAGTAGCCGAAATGTCATAAGGAGGTTTGTGATGGTTTTGAATTCTTTTTTTCGTAACCTAGCATGCTTATGCATGAAGATAGTTAATTCGGTCATTGTGGTCGGACTCTATTTCTAATCACATTCTCCATATGACCCTTCTATGGGGCTGTTTGGCTAAGCTTATTTTTTTGACTTATTTACTTATTTGCTTATTTGAAAAGCAAATAAGTCATAATGGAATGACTTATTTACTTATTCCTCTCACATAACAAGCTAACCCAAACACCTTTTAACTTTTCAAAAAGTAAATAAGTCACTAAAATAAGCTTAGCCAAACAGCCCCTATATCTTTCCTTCTTTGAGTTCATGTTGTGGAAGAAGAATGAGAAGAGCCAGGAAGATGGTATCAACGACTGGTTTCATTTCAAGACAGCTCATAATGTTCATGTCAATATATCATTCGCCTATGCATCTAGCCCTGACCACATGCAATAATTGTCCTAGCGGCTATCTCTATTGTATCTTTTGTTTCATTTATTTTACAATAATCACAAACACTTCTTTGGTTATGCATATATTACCGGAAGTTCAATGCGTAATCTCAACAATGACATCTAATATTTTACTAGATGCCCTTTGTGGCTTTTGAAGTTTATTTCATTATAGTCAACTATAACATCAATTAGTCTTACGTTATTTGCTTCAGTATTATAGTCCAAAGCCCTCTGATCTTGGACTAGCTAAAGATGATCCGAAAGGGGATAAGACTCAAGTATCCAGTGGCGAAGCTTGACCCGAATGACGGGGGGCGAAAACGTATATACCAAAAAATTTCTATAGAACCGGGGGTCGAAAAAGTCTATACCCAAAAAATTCTATACAAAAACTACATATATAACACTACTGAGGGAAAAGTTCGGGGGTCGGGTGCCCCTCCCCGCCCCTTCTATACTTCGCCACTGCAAGTATCCACCTATGAATCATTTGAAGATGGGTGAGTTTTTTTTAGTGCAGATCAAAACGAGTTGGGTTGACCGTTTACACGCTCATTGGTACTAATTAATAATTTAATACGCCCTGGCTACGCTTCAGCCTTTTCCTTACCAGCGACCCGAAAGTTTACCTTTAATGAGCTATGGCTATGTTTATGAAGCATTTGACAACACTCGTGATTCGTGAACATCAAACACTTGGCTTGTTCATCACATTGCACTTACCGCAGGCTGAATGGGCCTCCTGACCGGGTAGGTAAAAAGGATGCGGCCTGCAGCCTTAAAAGACCTGCCAATGAGCATGTGGGTGCTTGAAAGAGGTTGATTATAGTAATTACAACAAGGAAAAGAAGCAGACAACATGTATCACTAAGGGGCTGTTTGGTAGCCTTTGAATGGTCATTAAGAGGCTACCTCTTAATGGAACCATTAAGAATTTTACCAATAAGAAGGTAGAAGAATGTGACATATGATGATTTACCATTCAGAGGTTACCTCTTAACCATTCAGATTTGAGGTTACCTCTTATTCATTCAGAGGTTTTAAACCATTAAGAGGTAGCATCTGAATGATCATTAAGAGGCTACCAAACAGCCCCTTAACATAACATAAACAAGTAACCGTAAAAGTAACCGTCTCTAAACTAAAAATAACTCAAACGTACATGTCTAACATGAAACACGTCAATTATGTTTAAAACAAATGCCCCCAAAATAACCTATGGGTTCATCACTATACTGACAGTACCAATTTGATATTACTTGGTGTAACATATACATTCTGAAATTCGCTAATAAAGGCAGAAGAAAATTAGATAAAACAACCGGTTACAAGTTATTTCTTAACATCTAGTAATGCCCCACAACAGTAGTTCGCACGTAGACACCTTGACAAACTGCAAGAGACGGTCTCTAAATTTCTTACTCAAAGGGTTCACGGAAATCCATACTCACCTCTTCCACCCGGTCTGAAGCATCTTATCTGAAATTACGAGAAATGGTAAATGTAATCAAGTTTAATTCTTGACCCGTTTATTTCCAAATAGGTGATTCGGATTATGTTTAATCTCTAACAGATCAAACACGTAAAATAAAAACAAATAAAAAACAGTTAGTTATACAGGAAACTAGGGGTGGGTATCCTTCAGGTTGATGATGGGGTTTTGGGCTGGCGGGTTAAATCATAGGACCCAAACACGACTCGTATATTTATTTGTGGCATACATATCACTCCTAACCCAAATACACTGAAAATCGTGTAACCCGAACACGACATGTTTAACCCATCTTGTCTAAAGAAGGTAAAATGGGTTGACAGGTTGTAATCAGGTTGTAAGCATGTTAAACAAGTTGGTGCGTTATAACATACGAGTTAAACGGGTTGACGGGTGGACCTGTTAACTAATGGATGTTTAATTTAATGGGTAAAAGAGGTCAACCCAAACAAGACCCATTAATTAAATGGGTTAGATGTGACAACCCAAAACCTAATAATTTATGTGCCGTGTTTTAATTCATGTCAAAAATTGCGCGGAAAGAGTTTAAACGGGAACGCTTGATATTAACTTAAAAGCGCATTTTTAATGCATAAAACTTCTAAATCATTTTATTCAAAAACTTAATTATTATGGAAATATTTCCATTTTATTTTTGTATTTGATACACAAACCATTTCTACAAAAAAAAAAGAACATTTAAAAATTTTGCACAACCTGACACATTTCAACCCATACAAAAAAAGATCCATTTTTGCCACCTTTTGAAACTCAAATAGAAGTGCATAATAAGAATATAACAAAGCAAATAACACGAATGTAGAGTTTCTTACCATCTCTAGCTGATATCTGGGATTTGTTACTTCTAGTCCATCCTTTGACATTAGCTTGTAAAGGCTTCTGCACCCGAGGAGACTGCAAGCTCAGTTTTCCGGTAGAGGACGGCAAAGAATGCCGCCTAACAAACCACTTTCAGCTCCATCTTCAAGCGCCAGTGCTCTAAGTTTGGCCTTCGCCGACTCAGTTGCCGCCATATAACTTGGCAAAGTGGGTGTGTTCTGTAACACACTCTCAGGATGATGCTCTTCTTTCACCGGAAAAGATTTTCTCCTTCTCGCTTTCTGACTTTCTTTGCCATTTATCTCAGGAGGGTCAATCTCAACAGGATGATGATCATCTTGCAAAACATTGTGTGGTGGTTTAACTTTATCCTCCTCTAGAGGTGGAACTGGAAGTGGTTCAGGCAGGGGCAAAACGATCATCTCATCATTCAAATCATTTACTTTTTCAAAAGACTGATCTGTGCCCAAACTAGTTTCCGGATTTTTGGTTATGATTTCAGGCTTTTCTGATGGCCCGACAGATGAAACAGAAACAGAAATTTTTCGTAGGTTTTGTTTCACCTTCTCGAGTTCAATATGAGATTGCTCCTGCACTGATTCCTTTAGCTGACTAGACACCTTCCTTAAAGTAGGCTTTGATTTTTCATCTTCGGATGAATTAACAAATCTACCCTCGAGATTTGGTGCAGAAACTCGACGAGCACCTCTCTTTGGCCTCGCGGGTTCTGTTTCTTCATGCTGCGATTTGATCTGCTTTCTTTTAGGCTTTGAATCGGGAACTCTTTTCGGTTTGGGAAGCGGTTCCCAAAAGTAGGAAGTGGACCAACGGTCAAGCCAGTTTCTCGCTGAATTCGGTTCAATGGGATCGTACTGGATGCTTAAGGGCATGGTAGAGTGTGATGAAGCAACAAGCTAAAATAAGCAATGAAGCATATGTCAATTTCTCAAGAATAAGAATAATGACTATAAATATAACAAGAGTAAAATGCCATATCCGTCCCTGAGGTTTAGCCGGTTTTGCGATTTTCGTCCAAAGGTTTGTTTTTCCGCATCTGGATCCAAAAGGTTTGAAATCTTGCCATTTTCATCCGGCTAGTTAACTCCATCCATTTTTCTCCGTTAGTCGGGGGTATTTCCGCCTTTTTTGCTAACTTAAAGGGCAATTCAGTCTTTTTCACTTTATGTAAAAGCATTTAGCATAATGTACAAGTATTCAAAAGACCGAATTGCCCTTTAAGTTAACAAAAAAGACGAAAATACCCCAGACTTAACGGAGAAAAATGGATGGAGTTAACGAGCCGGGTGAAAATGGCAAGATTTCAAACCTTTTGGATCCAGATGCGGAAAAACAAACCTTTGGACGAAAGTCGCAAAACTGGCCAAACCTCAGAGGTTTGAAATCTTGCCATTTCATCCGGCTCGTTAACTCCATAACAATGATAAAACTTCTAACGTACAAATGGTTCCAGTATATGATGAAATAAGATGACGTGTCATGTATGTATTTGAGGATACCTTAGTGCCAAATGCATTTGTTGATAGCTTCTCTGATCGGAGAGATTTTTTAAGTAAACCCGTATTTTTCTTATCCTAAAAAAACAAAAAAGAAAGTTATGTATGAAACAACAAAAACAACAATGTACTGTCTATAGTCTATACTCTATGGAATAACTAAAATACGGGGAAGCTGAGAACATAATAAATTAGTTAAAACAGTAGTTACTTACCAAAAGTTCTCCTGCTGTGAATTTTTGGAGCACGTGACGATTATCAACAGAAAGTCTGACAATTATGCCACGAGTTAGTGCCTGAAATTCGACAATTGAACGCATGCAACTCAAAGTAGCAACAGCTTGTCTCCTAACCAGATGCCCACGAATGTGTGCTTGAAGCCTTGTGATGCCCTTGATGGCCCAAATTGCCCTACGAGCCTTCACATGCAATTATTCATTAGAAATATAATTCTAAGCAGCATTTTTCTTTATTGAAAGCTTTGAATCAATCGAAAGAACATTACCAAGTAGCCCCTGCAAGCTGCCTGTGCCATTGTGGCAGCTTGCTCTAGCCTGATAAACTCATCTTCATTTGCAGTATTCAACGCCAAGTTACTTCTTACAACTTCAACTGTATCACTTGTTAGGTTGGTGCTGGTTGTCTTCTCTAATTCTGTATCTTCTCCACTAGCATGCATAACATGAGGCACCGGGCTTGAGATCACCATAGAATCAGCATCAGAATCCTTTGATTGTGTCTTACGGTTGATGGATGCCTTTTTGTCTAAAGTATCACCCTTCAAGAATTATTAATACAGAAATAAGAATCTAGTTGTTTGTTTGTCAATCCATCGAAAGAAATTAGTTGCTTTATTTCTCGCATGCATAAGTTTACAGATTTTACAAGTAATACGTACTCGGTCATGACATCTACAATCCACAACATATACTGATATACTAGCGATGTGTCTATCAGCCATCTATGCAGTAAATATCGGTGATAGTTATCAGTCTACATGTAATATATTGGTGTCAAATATCAGTCAGAATATCAGTACCGATATTACCGGCGATATTGACCGATATATCACCGATTTTCCCGATATCAGTACCTGTCTTCTTACTTCTACACTTCATCTTTCTTCTTATTGCTGCTATTAGTGCTTTAAGTCTTAATTGTTAATTGTTAGTGTTTCAAGTCTTAATCAGTTCCTACTTGCTACAATTGTTAGTGTTTTGCAAGTTCTAAAAGGTTAATTTGTTGATGGTAGGAGAGTATACTGAATTGTTAGTGTTAAATTGCTATATATATAAATTCTGCATGATATTTAAATTACCGACATCCCACCGAGATAACTGATATCTCAAATATCGTTCCTTGACCGATATCCAATTTTTTACCGCATCAACTGCATAGACAGCTATTTCTTACCTTAGAGAGATTAGATTTCGATGACTTTTTCCCAAAAAGCACAGTCTTGATCCACTTTCCAGGAGATTTCCCCATCGTTAACAGATGCCTGATTGCCTGTTAGAACTAGTATAACCTTCAAATCTCTGCGTGAGTCAGAAATGAACCTTCAGAGAAGCTACAGGGTAAGAAACACTGTACTCTTGAACGTAGACAACAATTTGTGTCCACTTACTAAATCTGAATAAAGATTTCTAAAGTATTACTTTTCATACATGATCATTATTAGTTCCCATCATTACAACTTACAAGTGAAAAAATAGCCCCTACAATGGACTTGCTGAAAGATACTTCCTCATTTAAAGTACAGTTGGCCTCTTTACAAAAGTTCCCAATAAAAGGGGCCCATACCAGCCTATGGTATAAATTAATGCAATATACACCAATCCAACCAGACAATTACATAGATCTTTAACTTTTAGCATATCATGTAAATTCATAGATCTAGGTGAACTTTCATATACGATTCCACTACACCTATCCTTTTACTAGTTAGAAATTTGATCACACACACATATTTAGCAATTACAAAATGAAGCAACTGTAGCATAGCAAGTAGATCTAGTGTGAATTAGAATCAATTAAATTTAAATAGCAAAATCATCAGATGATACTTAACTGCATAAATTAAGTACAACTGGAGCAATGCATCTAAAGATCTATCAAAAACACAATGTGCTTCAGATCTACATAAGTACCTGAAAATTAAACGTTTTTCAGAACCCTGAGTCGTCAATCCTGAAACAAAACCAACACACATGTATAAGGCAATCATAAGCTCAATTCGAAGACGATAAACACTGGTTGAGATTGTGCCTTCAATCGAATATCATTTAGAATCAAAATCAGTATAATTTAAACAGCAAAATCATTAGATGATACATAACACGTAAATAAACAAAAATCCAATAAAAACTGCATACAGTAAGTAGAAACTGGAGCAAAGCATCTAAACATCTATCAAAAACATTGAATCGAAGTCAAAAAATCACACTATAAGCTACATTTTAAACGAAATGCAATGTGCTTCAGATCTACATACGCACCTGAAAATCAAACGGTTTTCAGAGCCCTAGATCGTCAATCTCGAACGAAAATCACAATAATGAACTAACACAAATGTAAGAGGTAATCAAAAGCTCAATTCGTAAACGATAAACACTGTTAAAAACTAAAACTCAAATAGCAAAATCATTACGATACGTAACACGTAAATAAACAAAAACTGTATCAATCAAGTACAAACTGGAGCAATGTATCTAAACATCTATCAAAAACATTGAATCGAAGTGAAAAATTCACACTATAAGCTACATTTTAAACGAAATGCGCTTCAGATCTACATACATACCTGAAATCGAACGGTTTTCGGAACCCTAGGTCGTCAAACCTGAATGAAAATCACAATAAATGAATCAAATGAAGGAACATACATGTAAGAGGTTATTCAAAAGCTCAAAATGAAGATGATTAGCATTGAATCGAATGTCATTGAGCTAAAGGAACATGCACATTTCTTCACCTGTGACTGAGAGTGTTGTCTGTGAGATTGGGTGGCTCACTGACAGTCGTTTTAGTAAAGTTTCTCAGCGGAGCAGTTAATGGAAGAAAACAAGAAGGGCACGATTACCTCTGCCGAAACGGTGTCGTCTCCGTGACGATTTGTTCTTATAAATAGTTAAATTCAACTTTTTGTTTCAATATTTTTAGGGGTGCCTTATTCCCATATACTCTATATCTTATTTTCACATCCCCTATTGTATACGGGCTGTATACAATTATACGGCTCGTATAGAATGTTTTTTAATAGGAAAATGCGCAGATAATGTTTTTTTTGTTTTATTATATACGGCCCGTATACAGTTATACGAGTCGTATACATGTGTATACGATTTGTAAAACGTATACGGCTCAATTGATTTATTTTTGTGGGTTTTTGATGTTAGCACATGTATACGGGCCGTATAACTATATACGGGACGTATATATTGGCGTTTTTTCAAGTATCACGTTTTATTCCCGTAAAAACACAATCATTCTAGGGTTTCTAAACTCTTCATCACCTTTAACAATGTCGATAAACGTTGATCGGAACATGCCGCTTAAATCGGAGCACATGTAGAGTAACGTTACCGATCAGTCCGTTGATGAAAACCTTAGCGATCGCAGAGATCTTCGTGTTGGTTATTTATCGATTCCGAGTAACTAGCAGAAGAACCTGCCACAAACAAGTTCTCCACAGTTTGTTATTCAGATCTCTGTTCGGTCATCTTTCCAAACTACAATACACGATACTTTTAATAAGCTGTCATAGTTGTCAAATTCGATTTCAACAAATCTTTTCATTTTCCTTCAATTTCTAAAACATTCTCTGTTACATGAAGACGTGTCGGGTTCTTCTACTAGTGGTATTTTACTGAAGTATTGAAGATTGAGGCGGGCATTGTTTAAATCTGAATATAACTAGATGTTACGTGTATCAGCGTTGTTTATCACCCTGTGTAAGCATTGGAAACCCGACAAACAGTCTTGACAACTGTGACATTTTATCTATCTATGTGTGTCACATCCATCCTGTTATTGCAATCGATATGATTAATTTTTTCAGATTTTTTCTAATTAGCGTTGTTAACTACCAAAAGAATGCATACACAAATAGTTCTAGTGGACGAAGCAAAGAGACCGTTGTGTATCTGAATCAGGTTCTCAAACAAACACTACCAAAGATGGGTTGGTGAAAAATACCGAAGCTGTTATCTCGGTTGTTCAGTACTCTCCTATATCAACTTGAACGGTTGATGGTTACAAGGATCGTTCTAATAGATTAAAGAGAATAAACCATTTTTTACCAATTTTCACTCCAGTAGTTGAAACTTGAGCGCAGGAATCAATTCAAAACCCTCACCCTCAAAAATCAACCAGAAACCAAAGGAAAAAAGGGCTGATAATGGCTGATGGTTCTTTGTTGAGGAAACCAAACGTAGACGGAGATGATAGGCCTGGTAACCGGAAGAGAAATCAATTGTATTTTTTTAGTTGCTTCTCTTGTTAAGTTTCTGAACCAACCGAAATCCACAAATTCCAACAGTTTCTTCATAGATTTCGTCCGGTTTCCAAACTCTTTCACACAAAGTTAATATTCACTGTGGTGGATGCAAGCATAAAATTAGAAAAATACTCAAGTTGAACGGACGATATGTATCAACAAATTGTGAGTGGGAATATGGCTATGAAGAATAGTATGGATAAACAATCACCGGTACGGGTTTTTCTGCTAGTTATTCGGAATGTTTCGAATCATCACAGAAGACGTGTCGGGTTCTACTGCTAGTAGTATGAGTCTGAGTCCATTGTGGTTCGTGAATGTTTCGAATCATCACGACAAGGATCGTTCTAATAGATTAAAGAGAATAACCCCTTTTTAACCATTTTTTACCCATAGTATACGAGCCGTATAATAATATACGGCCCGTATACAACCATCGTATACATTGTATACGATCGGTAAAAATATTTTTTACCAATGGTATACGGCCGTATAAACCGTATACGACTCGTATACATATGGTAAAAAATGGTAAAAACCTCTTTAATCTATTAGAACGATCCAATAAACGAAGAACAAATCCTATTTTCAAAACGCAGGTTCATACAGTGCTGTAATAGGTTGTGGTTCAGTTTGTTACCGTATACTGTTACTGTAGTTGAGGAAACCAAACGTAGACGGAGATGATAGGCCTGGTAACCGCAAGAGAAATCAATTGTCTCAAACACTACTAAACATCTGCTTTCTGAATCTGAATCAGAATGTTAACTTTTTAGTTGCTTATCTTGTTAAGTTCTCAATACAAGGATCGTTCTAATAGATTAAAGAGAATAAACCATTTTTTTACCATAGTATACGAGCCGTATCAGAATATACGGCCCGTATACAATCATCGTATACATTGTATACGATCGGTAAATTTGTTTTTTACCGAGAGTATACGGCAGTATAAACGGTATACGGCCCGTATACATATGGTAAAAAATGGTAAAAAAAAATTCTTTCTTTCCTTTTTTTAGTTGCTTCTCTTGTTAAGTTTCTGAACCAACCGAAATCCAAAAATTCCAACAGTTTCTTCGTGGATTCCGTCCGGTTTCCAAACTCGGTCATTCCTTGTGATACATGAACGTTGTATTCTTGTCTTTCAGAAGAGTGATGTAATAGAGAAATCATCATATGTCTTTTATCAAATGAAGAGGCAGCAAGGACAGATAATACTTCATTTGTCGAGAAACCATACTGTCAAGAAACTAACATCTTTTAATACTTCATTGCGTATGTGCTTGTGCTGTAGAAACCGGTGATGAATTTGTGTATCTAAATCAGGTTCTCTGCCTTAGATCGGTCATTCCTTGTGATACATGAACGTTGTATTCTTGTCTTTCAGAAGAGTGCTGTAATAGAGAAATCATCCTATGTCTTTTATCAACCGAAGAGGCAGCAAGGACAGATAATACTTCATTTGTCGAGAAACCATACTGTCAAGAAACTAACATCTTTTAATACTTCATTGCGTATGTGCTTGTGCTGTAGAAACCGGTGATGAATTTGTGTATCTAAATCAGGTTCTCTGCCTTAGATCGGTCATTCCTTGTGATACATGAATGTTGTATTCTTGTCTTTCAAGACAAAGATCGTTGGAAGGATTGTAGTAGCAGGACATTGGTACCACTGTGAAAATTGCATCAGGAGGGGGGAGAGTCTGATACAATAAGGATGTTGGGAATTAAACGCATGTACGTGACAAAATAAGGATGTTCCCATAAACATATATTCGTTTCATAACCTCCTCCTATAAATCAACCACAACTGACAAAGAGCCTATATTAGAAGCCATCCTATGTCTTTTACCAACCGAAGAGGCAGCAGAAGACGTGCCGGGTTCTTCCAACATTCACGAACCACAATGGACTCAGACTCATACTACTCACCCTCCCCTGAGGAAAAGTTTTCCCGACGACTCAACAAAATCCTGATAGAGAAAAAACATCAACAACCATTTTTTCTTTTCCTTCAATTTCGAGAACATTCTCCCTGTGTATGTGCTTGTGCTGTAGAAACCAGTGATGAATTTGTATACACAACTGAACGTTAATTGATATTGTTTTAGACAACAACAGATAATGAACGGATTGTCGGTGGATAACGCAAACAAGTTCTCCACAGTTTGTTATTCAGATCTCTATTTGGTCATCTTTCCAAACTACAACACACGATAAGTTTAAACTTTTATAGTGTGTGATTTTACCAGGAAATGATTGGAGGTGAATGTTCAGTGCACGAAAAGTTTCTTACGAAATGTACGTGACGAAACAAATATGTTGGGAATTAAACGCATGTCCGTAATCCCGCGTTGATAGCTTCCGTTTTATTCAGACCCCTTACAACTCTCATCAAATGCCTCACCCTTCCTTTTATTCTATAAATATTAAATAAAGAATAACACCATGCCCGTAATCCCGCGTTGATAGCTTCCGTTTTATTACAGTCATACGACACGTTTTCTTGTTCTTCAATCTTTGTTACTTGTTAATGTTTTATTTTTTTCTACTTTTAGAAAGTTTTGAGCACCTCACCACTCTAAAATATTTGAAAAATCAAAATTTCGTTCCATACGGGCCGTATAACAGTATACGGCCCGTATACACGTTCGTATACATTGTATACGACCAGGCAAACTTATTTACACATGGTGTATACGGGTCGTATACTGTTATACGCCCATATAGAATAAAAACAACTGACAAAGTCTGCTGGCACAGACTTTGTCAAGTTGTTTTTATTCTATACGGGCCGTATAACAGTATACGGAGTTTTCCCATGTGTTAATATTAGGACCCTAATTTTAAAGTACTTGAAAGTTTAAACTATATGTATATGGATTAGGTTCAAACGTGAACTGCGTGAACTAATCTGGGCCCTTGATTTTTATGATCTTGAGATTTTAAGTGAATGGCATGATGGTAATTATTTGGTTATTTGGTACTATTTAATTAAGTGAACAAGGGTATTTGTGTAATTTTCCATATTAAATTGGTTGCATAAATCCCGTTTATATCTATATTTAGGTTTTATTCACCTCTTTAGTCAAACATACATAACTTTCTCTCTCACATATCATCGCCGACATCAACCACAAAACAGAGGATACCTTCGAAGTTTCCATGCCACCGGAAGCAGAGGAGACCATCTCCGACAATTATCTCTCTCTTTGCTCTGTTATCAGCCTTCATTATCGCTGATGAAGTAGACGGTGGTCCGATGGGGGTCGACTTCCATGCCGCCGGAAGCAGAGGAGACCATCTCCGACAATCATCTCTCTCTTTGCTCTGTTATCAGCCTTCAAGATCGCTGATGAAGTAGACGGTGGTCCGATGGAGGTCGACGGTGGTCCGATGGGATCTGATAGGTAACACGTACTGCCTCCTAGGGTTGTGGTTAACTTTGAAAGGTTAATCCTGATTTAACAACTGATTTTACTCGTTTTATTCACGATTCTTAATTGTTGGTTATTGTGTTTAGACGATTTGTTTTTATAACCTTATTTCAATTTGGGAGGAATTAGGGCTGTGGAAGTGAGAATGTAGGTAATCTTGTGTTTAAACTCAGTTACGACGAGCTTGAAAGAGATTTAATCAATCAAGGGATTTTGTGTAAATGAGTTGTGAATTTGTCTTCTGTGAATTTCTGAAAGATCTATGCATGGAAGATTAGGCAGCTTCTAATATGGGTTAAGCATATGATTCTTCTTTTAATATCGTAAACAGTGGATTGATTTCTTGAAGTTCTAAATTATTCAATATTTAACCAAATTACCAAATAGTTTTGCATTTTTTCATTGTTTTGATGTTGAAAATTATTACTGTTTGGTTGAGAATTTGAAGATTTGTTATGAGGTTCTGAAGGTTGTTGTTAATGCAATGTACACACGTGTATTTCTTTTATTTTGCTCTGTTCTTAAGGCGCTATACACATGTGTATTCTGATTTTGCTTGTTTTTAAGGCGCTGTACACATGTGTATTATGATTTTGCTCTGGTTTTAAGTCGCTGTACACATGTGTATTCTGATTTTGCTATGTTGTTAAGGCGATGTACACATGTGTATTCTGATTTTGCTCTGTTTTTAATGCGATGTACACATGTGTATAGCGTCAGTTTTTGTGATATCTCATATTTTTTGTGAATTATGCAAAGTATTAATTGCTGAGTTTTTTGTGTTATTATAGGAGACGTTGTAAACGAGAAAAGTGGAGATGGAAGGTCGATAAGGATGATTCACGTATGAGGTCGATAAGGATGATTCACGTATGTTTGTTTGCTTGGTCGATAAGGATGATTCAGCATACAACGCGACGAATAGTTGTAAAAGACTATGTCTGTTTTATTTTTCCGATTATGTTGCGTTTATTGTTTTCACGAAACTGGAACTTGTAATTGTATGTTTTTTTTTTTGGTTTGGCAAACATTATGTAACTTGTTATTTGCTTAATATAAACTAGTTTTACAGGTTTTGTTTGTTTATATGTATGTATTATGTAGCTAATTACACATATGTATCATGCTGAGTACACATGTGTACTGTTCAAAATCCCAAGTACACATGTTTACACCGTTGAAATATGAAGGTTACGTGGATCTTAAAAATCATAATTCGAATTCTGGTGGTGAAATGTGAAAAATAAAAATGAAATAAAAGATATTGTGGATAATGAATTTAAAATAGGAAAGATGTAACTTAATTGAATTATTAAAATAATGATTTAAATCTAATTTTTTATATAATTACAATCATACCCTTAACAACTAAAAATGAAATCAATGGTCCAGATCAGTTCACGCAGTTCACGCTTGGGAGGTTGTTCACGCTGGAACCCTACCCATATGTATATATGCATTGTTTGGTAAAGTTGTATGTAATTTTAAATTTTTGGTCGGGTCAAATTAGGTCCACATTATTTTTTTTTAATTTTTTTAGGTCACTAATTGTTTAAATATAATTTAAGGATTGTTCAAAAAGGTTAAAATAACAATTAACTATAGTTTTATTCTTATTCTTACTTATTATATCGTAGTTGTATGTAGGGATGCATATATGGTTGTAATGTCAGTGTTATACTTGTTGTAAAATTATATCGCACATTCTGTCTAATATCCCGTCGAGTTCTTGTTATCATTACCCATTGGATTCACAAATTCCTCTTACTCAATACTCAACAGGTTGTGGGTATTGGCTACGCCAATTGATGATATTATGTTATTTAAAGTTACTCATTGAGATGTTTGCTTATTACATGAGAGTCGTTCTTAAATTAACTTTTAATAATCTTCGATGATTCTCCGCCGACTTTCATCGATATATGTCCGTCGAGAAAAGTATTATGATTTGTAGTGACAGTTTCTTACAACAATCTAAAATTATTATTTTAGTGTATCTTAAAAATTGTCTAACAATCTAAAATTATTATTTTAGTGTATCTTAAAAATTGTAATCATATATAACACGGATTTAATGTATCATATTGCAATTTCTAATATGTCAATATTAAAAACATGAAAAAACTACTTTTTTATTTTACAAAAGTCAACCAACTAAACCTTAAATGATTAAAATGTTACATAACGTTAATGGGTCACCACCATAACGTGGTGATAAATGGTGATGCGTCTTAATCATCATAAGTTATTCATTAACGCAATTGATGAATTAAAGATTAAGATATTATAAGATTAGACTTTAATCCAAGTCTAAAGTTACATTATATTCCATTTTTTAAAAAACTTTCAATTCTAGTTGGGGATTTTTCTACCAATATAGCCAAACATGGTAGAGATGGCGGGTGACCCTTGTAGTACAATGATCATGTTATGGTAGAACATCACTTATACAACCTCGTGAGGTAAGGATAGTAAATAACGACAAATGATTAGAAAATCATATAGTTGATTGATTAGTAAGGGTGCATGGTATGGGCGACATTGCTCTTGCCATCTTAGCTTTTTTTCACTTAATAGCGCACCTCCCCCGTATCATGCTAGCTATTGGAGGAGCGCTATTGATAGCTAGCCAAAGCAATAACGAGCAATAGCGAGCTCTTGTGTGTGTGTGTGAAGTCAAACAAAAGGGGGGCACTATTGTGTGAGTGTATGGGAGGGGGCTTCATCTCATACTATGCTAGCTATTGAGAAAAGAAATTGAGCCTCTTGTCCTAAGTGGCGATGATGTGTCGTAATGAAACCCCTAGAGGGCTCCAACCATACCTAGGGTGTTCAAAACTATCCGTATCCGAAAATCCGATCCGAATTATCTGATATCCGAATCCGAAATATCTGAAAAAATCGGATATCCGAAATTCGGATATCCGAATTTTCGGATTCGGATAGTGATTTTCGGTTCTATATATAAAAATATCTGAAAATTCGAATATCCGAATTTTAGGATTCGGATTCGGATAGTGATTTCGGTTCTATTATATTCGGATATCCGAAACTATCCGAAATATCTGGTTCTATATATAAAAATAATAATAATAATAAAAACAAAAATCGGATATCCGATTCACTGTCTGATCGGATAATAAAATTTGGTATCCAAAATTTTTGGATATTCGAAATTCGGATATCCGAATTTTCGGATATCCGGTGAACACCCCAAAACCATACCTTCTAGACTAAGAAGGAAACGAACACCAATCACACTATCACGGTCAATCACAATCTAAGGGTGCTCGGTATGGTTTCGGTGAATGGTTCGGGGATCCCATTCACCGATCGGTGAACCATTTCCACTGTTTCGGTGATCGACAATCGGTGATCGGTGACTCCTTTTTTCGATGAATAGTCACCGATTGATTGATGAGAAGATTGAACAATTTTTTACCGTTATTTTTGACCGTTGCCCTCTTGATTGAGTGATTGAACCACACCTAGTGATTGAGTGTAAAATGAAGAGTGGAACGGGGACTTAACATGACATATATTATTGACTAGAGAATCACTCAAACACTCTAGAGTGATTGAACCATACCCCCCCCCCCCACCCTAAGACCTCATTCCACATAATTCTAACACACAATTACTAAACACTTGCACCACTCATCACATTCAATCATTTTACTTTTTTACAATAAAATATAAACTAAAATCCAGAATTTTAAATACTTAAAATTAAATAAAAAATACAATTATACAAAAAAAATAACCTACAAGAAAAAAACAACTCAAATTTAAAAACTAAAATAATTCGTCAGAACCAGAAAAGTGAAGATCTAATGCACTAAGACCAGAAGGTATGGGGAGGCCCATAACCATGAGGATAGGCCGTCACGTAGGCACCACATCACCGGCTCGTGGAGGATGGGCCTCCTTCACTTTTCAGGGGGGTGGAGGATGGGGCTACCCCACGTTAATATTTTATAATTTTCTAAGTTTTTTTATTAACTTAATAAAAACTTTATAAAAATAATAAAATACAACATAAAACAACATAAATAAATTCATTTCATAACATAAAAAAAATTTACATTTCCTAAAAATAAAAAAATAAAAAAACATTTCCGAAAAATAAAAAAAAATTACATTTCCTAAAAAATAAAAAAAAACCTACGACGTCCATTTTTTCTTCAACACTTCCTTCATCTTCTGATACACCTCTCGTTCATCCTCCGAAACCGAGTCGAGATCCAACCTCATTATCCTAAAATCCTCCGCTCGAGCATAGTCGGCCGACACGTTTTTCTTGTGACTATATTTTTCGGCCGCGGAAATCAACTCGTCCATTTTCGAAGACGCCTTCGAGCCGCCACCTCCACCCGAGCCGCCCCCTCCACTCGAGCCGGCCCCTTTGCGCTTTCCGGCCGCCTCTTTTTTTGCTTTGTCCCTTCCGCCGGGACGTTCGATCTCGTGATATTCCGGTTCGTCATATTCCGGTTCGTCGTTTATGTCGATTTGACAATTTACGTTCGTCGTTTATGTCGTTTAAGAACGTCCCCGTGGCTACTCCCACTAGGACGATTGAGGTAAAGTGGGTTATAAATCCCGATAAAATCATTCACGCACTTGTTCATTTTCCGTCACTTGGCCGATACGGATTCGAGATCAGGGTAGGGGCCATCCCCTATAAGGTTATTAAATCTATCCGTACATGCCTTCCAAAAACTAGAACCCGTTTGATTGTTCCCTAAAATTAAAAAAAAATTGCATTAGTAAAACTAAAAAATAAATATTTTTAAATTTAAATTAAAAAAATTTAACTTTGGTTCATACCGACAATCGGGCAAGTTGAGGCCTTAACATACGCAATTGCTAGCGCCTCCTCCTCTACTTTTGTCCACTGTCTTGGCTTTGCTCTCGAACCGCTTTTTTTTTGCGATGTCGGGTTCGGTTTCAACCGCCTTCCCCTTACCCGTGTTTTTTTTGCGCTTGAGTTCTTTAGGTGGCGATTCGGGGACGACTTCATCATCATCGTCAAGCTCCACCGAGGGATGCGGTTGGGAAGTTGGCGGTTGCGATTGGAATTGATCAAGTTGAACCGAGTTGCATTGCATGAATTGTTGGAGTGCTTGGTATTGTTGCATTTGTTGAAGTTGGGACATTTGGGAGAAGGCGTTAGGTGATTGTTGGAAACCCGAAAACGTAAATTGCGGATTCCCCCACGAAGGATCCATAGCCGGAGTGTAAGCGGGACTCGAAAAAAAGTTAGGATTGTTCGGGTTGGGATTGTTCGGGTTGGGATTGTTTGGGTTGAAGGGATTCATGATTGTATAAAAAATGGGATTGTTTTTTATAAAAAAGGATGAGAGAATTGGAGAAGAATGGAAGAAATGTGAGAAGAATGGTATAAAATGGATGAGAATGGTATATATTTAAATTGAAAAAGGTAATTTTTTTTATTAAACTATCCATTTACCAACGGATATATTTTTGAATCATGGCCCGTCCTATCCGAGCGTGGGCTGCCGGTCAAGCCGGGATGGGGCGAGGGGGGCGGTGTGGGGGACCTGCGGCGTGCCTCTCCGGGCCTAAGCCGGCCCCCATACCGCTTAGTCTAACGTGTTCAAAAAACACCGAAAAAAAACTACTCAAATTTATAAACATAGAAATGTTATCATATTATTATTTTTTTCAAAAACTATAAAAAAGTATAAAAAAAAAACAAAATATGTTATAAACTAGAGATGCTAATTTACCTATATATTAAAAATAGGATTGAATGAACACTAAACAATATATATATATATATAGAATTAAAAATAGAATTATGTTGGTGCAGTTGTCTGTCGACTACATCTTAGTTCGAGTCTTAGGTTAGGGCTCATTGTATGTGTTTAGTGTATTAGGTTCGCTCATATGGTCATAAGCTTGGAGGTCCGCTTATTTGAACATTAGTGAGGAGATCCGCTTATGTGTCAATATTGTAGGTCCGCTTATATGGACATGTCCATATAAGCGAACCACCCTGGCTTATATATAGGTGACATATGAGCGGAACTAGTAGAAGTTAGATGGTGTTATGGCGAAGCCCTGCCAGTTTGTCTCCAGAGCTTGTATATTGTTAACAGATCAATAAAAGAGACGTTAAATAGTGAAATCAAGCTAAACAAAGACTGAACCAATGAATTCCGCCTCTGATTCAGTCTGAGCACTCTTCTGATCGACTCGTCAGGTCGCATAACGTTCCTACAAGTGGTATCAGAGCTCAGGAGGAAGAGTTCTTACTGTTTAGTTCGTTTTCGCTCAAAAATTCTGATTTCTACACCTTCTTTCATCATCAGATCAAGTTTTAACGGTCAAAATCAGTTAAAAATTTCACAGATTGTGTATTATAAGTCATTAACAAACCCTGAAAAGTTTTGGACCAAAATACGGATTAAAAATGGCCTAAAATTGTTCGTGAATAGGTTCCGCTTTTATGTCACTATAGAGGTCCGCTCATAGGGACTTGATTGTTGAGGGTTCGCTCTAGAGGTTCGCTTTTAGGAACATATTTGATCAGGTCCGCTCCAAATTACCTCACAGGTCCGCTCTAAAGACCCTTAGTTGTAGTTCCGCTCAAGAGATCCGCTTGAACAGACAACTTGTAGGTCCGCTTTTGTGACACGTGAGGTTCGCTTATAAGACATCAGTAGTTCCGCTCATTTGAACTTGACTGTTTCGCTCATAAGTGGACTAAATCAGAGATCCGCTTTTGTAAACAAGATCAAGGTTCCGCTTCAAATTGACTGATAGTTCCGCTTTTATGAACAGACAAGTTGCGCTTATTTGAATTTGACTTAGTTCCGCTTATTTGGACAACAAAAGTTTCGCTCATTTGGACTTAACTGGTTTCGCTCATTTGGACACTACTTGTTTCGCTTTTGAAAACAACAAAGATTTATTGGGTTTGTTTAGAAAAATGACAATGAGGATTGATGACCAGGAAAACAATGATCTTAAAAGGTTAAATGATTGGTATCGAGGATATTTCAGTAGTTCCTATCAGAAATTGCCCAAAGAGGTTTGGAGTAAACGTTTTGAATGTTTTCTGAGTAAGGAAGATGAGAAATTGGATGATTTGGAAAAGCGTTTTGATCGTTTGATTGATTATTTGAAAGAAAATCAAATAGTAATATCAGAAGCTGAAATGGTATCAAAGTTTGCTAATGGATTACCTGCTGAATGGGATGTTTTTTTGAAAAATCTGAGAGAAAATTCAAGTTTTTCAAAATTATCTCTGAATAAATTCATCAGTAAACTGAAAAATCATGATTATGAACTTTATCAAAAGAAGAGAGATTTGTTGGATAAGATAAAAATGAATTTAGATGATTTGAATTTAGACGTAATATATGAAATAAACAAAAGAATCAATGTTTGTTGGGCAGCAAAAAGAAATTTGATGTATGATATGAAAATGGGTTGTTATATTGATGATAATGGAAATTCTATTGATCTTGTTACAATCTTTGGTGCAGGTACATATAAGATAGAGAAAGAACAAGATCCAAAGAATGAAGAATCAGTGAAGAATGAATCTTCAAATTCTGAATCAGTGTGTTCCAAATGTGACAACTTTAAGACTGACAATGACAAACTCTTGAAGGATGCGGAAAGTTTGAAATCGGATGTCGAGAAGTTGAAAGATGAGAAGGAAACTGATGTAAAACAGATTCTGGATTTACAGGGAAATTGTGAAAAGCTGAAAATGACAAACTGTTAAGTAATTTAAACAGTTTGACATTAGAAAACAAAATTTTGAAAGAAATTGAAAAAGATTTTGAAAATGAAAAAGTAAAAATTGAGAAAGATTTTCAAAGTCAAATAAAAAGTTTAGAAGATGAGAGAGATTTGTTTGGTAAAAACAATCTTGAAAAACAAATTGCAATCAATTCTCATCTTGAAAAGATTATTCGACTTGAAAAGGAAGCTGAGTGTGCTCAAAAGAAAATCGAGGAATGGGAACAAAAGTTGAAGGTGTTTGTGAATACTTCAACTATTCCTTGTCCAAGACCTTTAAATTCAGTTCCAACAAGTGAAAATATCACAAACTTTGACAATGTCAAAGTTGAAGATTGTGATGAGAAATCTGATGATGAAAATAAAAAATTCGAAAAACAAAAATTGTTTTTGAAATTAAAAGAAAAGTTTCAAGAAACTGTTCCACAATCAACTGAAAAGGGAGAATGCTCTAAGCAAAAACCTTTGAAGAAGAAAGTGGAACAAAAACAAAAAGAGAAAATTTTGAAAAATGTTCAAAAAGATAATAAAAGCTCATCAGATCGATCATCCAATCGCAATGAAAAATTACAAAAAGTAAAAAAAATGAAAATTCAAAAATTGTTGGTAATAAGTGGTGCAGGTCAGACCACAGTACTCAAAAGTCAAATCCAGCAAACAAGAGGAGCAAGGATTATCACCAAGCCAAACAGTGCTATGATCTGAATGTTTGGACTGAAAATGGTGATTGGTACGATAAAAGAGTGTGTTACCGATGTGGTTATCAAGGACACATTGTTGTTAACTGCCAAAGTTGGAATTATGAGACGAGAAGATGCTTTAACTGCAATATCAGAGGTCACATTGCCAGAGATTGCCCAAGGAGATCAAATGAAAGATCGAGGGCTGAATCTCAGAGGCAGGTGAAGAAACCAGTCAATGTCAAGCTCAAAGAACAGAAGGTTCAAGAACCTAAAGTTCAAGAAAAGAAAGTGAAACTTTCTCAGGGACAAAAAGACAGACTGATGAAGAAGAGGAAGAAGGCGAGAGAGTATCTCGAGAAGATCTTGTCCTCGGATACAGCTGGCAAAACAGATAAAAGTTCTGATAAATCGTCTTGCTCTCCAAAGAACAACAAATCTAGCAAAACGCATTCATCAGATACAAATCCGAGGACGAAAGAAGAAAAGAAGAAGAAAATGGTCGGCGATGAATCTGACATGTCGAAGTCAGACAAGCCACCTTCAGGCGATGAATCTGGCTCATCAAAGTCAGACAAGCCACATTCAGGCGATGAATCTGGTGTGGTAAAGCCAGAGGAGCCATGTGTTGAGGTAAAAGTTGAGAATTCTGGTCTAACAATGGATGATGCAAATTTTCCACCATTGTTGAACAAGAATTCAAAATCACCCAAGGACCGTCAGGCTTGGGTGAATCTGTTTAAATGAAAAACCTGACTTGCCGGAGTTCCCAGGTTGGTAAGCGTGGAACAGGAATCGGCACATTTCTTGAGAAATTCACGAAAGTGATATTTCGTCTTACAAGTGGTAAATCAGGGACATTAAGTTGTACTTGATTTTCTACAAGTGATGTTTGAGGATTGATCTTAAAAATGTTAGTTTTTACAAGTGATTGAAGAAAACAAAGTGATGAAAGAACCCCGTATTTGTGAAAAGACACACAAAACTTATTTTTCGGAAAAACCATTTGATTAAAACAAACTTAAGTGTTTTGAAATCACAATGGGAAAATAGCTTGTTGTGAGGGGGAGACCTGATTGTTTATGCCAAATGAATGGAGAATTGAAGTAATTCTCATCATGTTGTCACATTTATTGTAAAGTTGGTTTTTAAATTTTCCCAGAAAATCAAAATTGAGACATATTTTGATTTTAGGGGGAGTAAAAAAATTTAAAAAATTAGAAAATTTGAAAATGTCAAAAACATTAAAAAATGCAAAAATGAGTTTTGTTGTAAAAAAGAGGAAATGATAGTAGATCAGTTGGACTGTCACAGCATGCTAAAGAAATGGAGAGATAAAATGTGATAAGCGATCTCACTAAAGATGTGGCGATAGGCTCAGCTAGACTAGTAGATTTGCGATAACGATACAAACTTAAATGAAAAAGCCTAGTTCTAGTGGGAAACATGGTCAAAAGTATAGTACTTAGTTTTGTCCTTCTTGATTGTGTGCCTATTCAGTAATCGCTGATTGTCGAAAGACATAAAACTGGTTAAGTTTGTGAATTTTCACAACTTTGCTAAAAAGTCGATGTTATTGTGCATTTCATTTTTGAAAAGATTTAAACTTGTTCTATTTCTTTATTTTGTTTAAGCATCGGACATCCTCTGTGTATACGTGAGTATCGACCTGGATGTTGTTGCCTAAACGTTCTGCTTTATTTTCTTTGGTGTTTCGTTTAAGCTTTGGATCACCTCTGCGTATACGAAAGTATCGACCTGGTGGTTAAAGCCTACACAATTTCAACTTGTTTTATTTTTCTTATTTTGTTTAAACATTGGACTTTCTCTGCCTATACAGAAGTATCGACCTGATTGTTAATGTTTAAACATTCTGCTTTATTTTAGCACAAATCACAGTTGATAAAAGTTTAAAGGCATTACTTGAGTTAGTGTATTGCATGACGAGGGGATATGCTGAGATCGTGGGGTCCATAAGAACTTAGTGCTATCTTAATATACTTTAAAGTATCGGTAAGTAGATTGAAAGTTTTTAGTTTGAGCTTAAGAGGACAAACATATCCTCAATCGATGTGAATCGTTTAGAGCTTAAAATGTTTAAAGTTTAACGGTGCTAGTGATTTGTCTCATAAACTGATATGATCCTCTTGCACAAACTCACAAAAATAGTGTTTGTATATATTTCTTTACTGCATTGCATTCTTTTGTTATCAAAAACCCAAAAAGATTTTAGTGTGTTTTAGCATAAATTTTGAAAAATTCAAAAAAAATTTTGACAACTGATGTTGATGAGCTGATTTTCAAAATTTCAAAGGCTAAACAAGATGAACAGTTGGGTTGGTTAAATGGTTTGAAATGTTTAAGATGATTCATTAAGTTGAATCAGAATTTGAAATGTTTCAATTTAAAAAAAAAACAAACAATTTTAAATGAAAATGATTCTTAAATGTTTAGTTGATTCATTAAATTGAATCACAACATTGGTTTGTTTGTAATAGAGTGTTTGAGATGTGTAGGTTTCTGATTCTGTTGCTACGAAAGCCAGGAGATTAATCAGAACCTGAGAAGAGCTTAAACTTTAAAAACCAGGATTTGATTTCAATGGTGATAACAAATTCCAGACGGCGATCCCAGCTTGATGATAGGGGGAGTCTGACGAGAGTTAGAGCCAGAGAAAGATCCAGGTTCATGATTCCAGGAAGAGTTCCTGAAGAAGACCGATCAAGATTGAAGAGTTGTTAGGTTGAAGACTCTCACTGAAGATTCCGTCAACATTCAAGGGGGAGTCTGTTGGTGCAGTTGTGTGTCGACTACATCTTAGTTCGAGTCTTAGGTTAGGGCTCATTGTATGTGTTTAGTGTATTAGGTTCGCTCATATGGTCATAAGCTTGGAGGTCCGCTTATTTGAACATGAGATCCGCTTATGTGTCAATATTGTAGGTCCGCTTATATGGACATGTCCATATAAGCGAACCACCCTGGCTTATATATAGGTGACATATGAGCGGAACAAGTAGAAGTTAGATGGTGTTATGGTGAAGCCCTGCCAGTTTGTCTCCAGAGCTTGTATATTGTTAACAGATCAATAAAAGAGACGTTAAATAGTGAAATCAAGCTAAACAAAGACTGAACCAATGAATTCCGCCTCTGATTCAGTCTGAGCACTCTTCTGATCGACTCGTCAGGTCGCATAACGTTCCTACAAATTATTCGGTACCGGTATCAAATTTATCAAATCAGGTGTATATTCGGTACCGGTTCGGCACCGGTATTCATCGGTTTTTACACTCAAATGCTGTTGTCGTACCAGTACCGGTACTGAGCCGTACCGTACCAGGTATATTCGGTACCGGTACCTAGTTTTGGGGATTTGGGTAACGGTATTTTCCGTACCGGTTGGTACCGAGCTCAACAAATCATGTAGCAACGTAGCAATGAAAGTAATTGCACCGTTAGGTTACTTTTCATACAGACAGTAAGGGTCTGTTTGGTATGGGGTAATGGAATGGACGAAGGAATGGAATGGACGAGGTAATGGAATGGACGAGGGAATGCAATGGATCATTACCATTCCATGTCTTGTTTGGCTACCATGTGAATGGAATGAATTATTATTGTGTATTGTTCGGTAGGCAAGAAAAAACGGATAAAATTAGCGGTGAGTGGTGGTGGTGATGGTCGGTGGTAGTGATTGTGGGTAGTTATAGGTGGCGGTGGTGAGTGTCGGCAGCGGCGATGGGTGGTGGCGGTGGCGGCGAGTGGCGATGCGGCGGTGACGACGAGTGGTGGTGGCGACAAGGTGGCCGTTGATGGTGGGTGGCAGCAAAGGTGGCGGTTGGTGGCGGTGTTGGTGCATCATATGTCTGTTAACTATGTCTTATTTGAGTCTTATGTCTAGATAGGTTTAAAGAGTGAGCAATAGTGTTGGAATTAGGGTTTAAAAATGTTTATTTAGTCCTGTCCGTTTGAAATGGTCCTGACCGTTTCAAGATGTCATGACCGTTTGAAGTGCATGACCGTTTGAACTTGTCATGACCGTTTGAACATGGCCTGACTGTTTGAAGCAGCTGATCGTTTGAAGCAGCTGTGACATCTTCAAACGGTCAGGGGCGTTGCCTATATATATGTGTTGTGCATGCTCATTTGAAACGGTCATGTATGTGTGTGTGAGCGAAGGTGCTGCCAGATTTTTGTCTGAATACATTGTAAAAGCTCACAATCAGTAATAGAAAGAAAGTTAAAAGGATACAAGCTGTTTTTGACTTCGTTTACGTTGATTCCGCCTTCGTATTTGAAGATGAACTGCCTTAACTGACTTTAGGGTCACCGAACATGATCCAACAAGTGGTATCAGAGCTCAGAACAAGGAGTTCATACCAAATTCAGCTTGATTCTACCGGATTTTCTATCTTCTACTCACTTTCTCTCATATTTTTCTGATTCGGACATATTTCACGGATAAAATGGTCTAAAAAGTTCACATAACAGGCGAAACACATAGATAACGAATCCTTGAAAGTTTTGAACAATAATTCGACTTAAAACTGATCAAAATCATCTTGACCGTTTGAAATTGTTCGTAATATGATGACGTCATCCGTTTGAAATTGACACCTGTCCGTTTGAAACAGACCCTGTCCGTTTGAAACTAACGTGACCGTTTGAAAGTGATTTCATTTGAAACTCGATTATTGTTGTCTCAAACGAAATAACTCATTTCGTTTGAGAAAGACCATTTCTTTTGAAAGACTATATCGTTTGAACAGATTCCGTTTGAATCTGTCATCTTTTAAATTCAAGAATATTTCTAAGTGTTTGTTAAATATTTCAGGTTATTCAAGAATTTCACATCATGGCTAATGTTGATCATGATACTTGGTGGAGAAGAGACAGTGCGAGATGGGAGATTGGCAAATTGTATGAACCATTTAAGGAAGCACAAAGAGCCAAGAGATGGAATGAAGAACTAGAGTGTTACATGGATCCATAGGGTAATCCAGTAGTTGATCCATCAAAAGTGGATTTTGATGCTGTAACCAATGTGTTTCCAAGTGAGGGCACTTTCAACACAAGAAGGATTTCTGATAAAAGCTATTTGCCAAATTTGATGAACAAGTTAAAAGAAGTTTTTGAAGCAAGTTTACCAAAGGTGGTAGAAATGAAGAAAAGAAAAGAAGAAGAGGTGAAAAAGATAGTTGAAGATTTGAAGAAGAAAGCTTTAGAGGAAGTCATAGTGGAAGCAGTAAAAGCTGAGAAAGAGAAAGAAGATGTTACTGAAAAACAGCAGGTTTTTGAAGAAGTAATTTCAAAGAAAGAAGAATATGAAAAGCCTGTATCTGTGAAATCTGAACCAGTGATTAAGAAAAAGGTTGCAGAAGACACACTAATCTTTGAGATTGTTCAGAAGGAGAAGAAACAGACTGAAGATATTCAAACTTTGAAAGCTGAAAAGAAAGCTGCTGATGAACAGATTTTGGAATTGCGCTTAAACTGCGAAAAAATAAAATCTGAAAATGACAAACTTTTGAAGAATATTGAAAGTTTGTCATTAGAAAACAAAAATTTTAAAGAAAATGAAAAAGTTTTTGAAAATGAAAAATTAAAGATTGAAAAAGATTTTCAAAGTCAAATGAAGGTTTTAGAAGATGAAAAATCTGTTATTTTTAAAAATAATCTTGAAAAACAGATTGAAATAAATTCTCATCTTCAGAAAATCATTTGGCTTGAAAATGAAGCTGAAATTGCTCGAAATAAAATTAATGAGCTTGAGAATAAATTGAAAGGTTTTGTGAATTCTACATCACATGTTTGTCCAAAACCGATCAATTCTGTTTCAATAAGTGACAATGTCACAAATTTTGACAAAGTCAAAATTGAAGATTGTGATGACAAAGCTGATGATGAAAAAGAAAAAGAAAAAGAAAAGAAAAATATTTTTAGATTTACAAGAAAAATTTAAAAATACTGTTTTGCAATCTACTGAAACATGTGAATGTTCTAAGCAAAAACCTGTTAAGAAGAGTGTAGAACAGAAACAAAAAGTTAAAAATTCGAAAAATTTTAAAAATGAAAATAAAAGCTCATCAGTTCAGTCATCCAATCATTATAAAAAATCACAAAAATTTGTAAATGAAAACTCACAAAATGTTGGTAATAAGTGGTGCAGGTTTGACCACAGTGCTCAAAAGTCAAATCCAGCAATGAAGAGGAGAAATGATTATTACCAAGCCAAACAATGTTATGATCTGAAGGTTTGGACTGACAGAAGTGGATGGTACGATAACAGAATGTGCTATACCTGTGGTGTTAGAGGACACATTGCTGTTAACTGCCAGAATTGGAATTTTGAAACACGAAGATGCTATAATTGCCATATCAGAGGACATATTGCCAGAGATTGCCCAAGGAGATCGATGGGAAGATCAAGGGTTGAATCTCAGAGAACGATAAAGAAACCAGTCAATGTCAAGCCCAAAGAACAGAAGGTTCTAGAACAGAAAGTGAAGCTTTCGCAGGGGCAAAAAGACAGACCGAGGAAAAAGAGGAAGAAGGCGAGAGAGTATTTGGAGAAGATTTTGTCTTCGGGTTCACCGGTTGGTTAGAATAAAAGTTCTGATGAATCGATTCACTCGACGACAAAGTCAAGCAAATCGAATTCTTCAGATGCAAATCTGAGGACAAATAAGAAGAAAAAGAAAGTTATTGGCGATGAATCTGGCTTATCCAAGTCAGACAAGCCAAGTTCGGGCAATGAATCTGATTCCACAAAATCAGATGAGCCACAAGTTGAGGTAAAAAAGGAAGAAACAGTTTCTTTAATGAATGATGAGAAATTTCCACCATTACGAGCTGCAAACCTAAAATCAAAAGGTGTTGATGCTGAAAAAATGTTTAATAGCAATGTTAAACATATTTTTAGTAAGATGGCCGATGGTAAGGAAAAAGGAGTAAAATTTTTTTATAGAAAAGCTCAAAATACACCCAAGGACAGTCAGGCTTGGGTGAAACTTTTCAAATAGAAAAATCTGACTTGCCGGAGCTTCCAGGTTGGTAAGTGTGAAGCAGGTATCGGCATCATTTTTTGAGAAATTCACAGGTTGGTAACTGTGATATTTCGAATTACAAAAGATTCATCAAGGACATTAAGTTGTACTTGATTTATCTTTCCGACAAGTGGTTAAGGAAAACAATGTGATGAAAGAACCCCGAGTTTGTGAAAAGACATACAAAGCTTATTTTCCGGAAAAACCATTTTGATTAATACAAACTTAAGTGTTTTGAAATCTAAATGGGAAAATAGTTTGTTGTCAGGGGGAGTTCTGATTGTTTATGCCGAGTGAATGGCGAATTGAAGCGATTTGATTTCAGTTTGTCACGTTTCTTGTATAGTTTATTTTCAAATTTTCCTTGAAAATCAAAATTGAAATATATTTTGATTTTAGGGGGAGAAAATTTTTTAAAAAAAATTAGAAAATTTGAAAATGCCAAAAACATTGAAAAAACAAAAATGAGTTTTGTTGTGAAAAGAGGAAATGATAGTAAATCAGTGGACTATCACAGCATGCTAAAGAAATGTAATGTTAAAAGTGATAAACGGTCTCACTGATGATGTGTCAGTAGGTTTTTGCACGTTTAGTAGATTGTGACGAGATATAAACATAAATTCAAACTTGCTTATATCGTGGGTAACATCTCTTGGATATATGGGTAACCCCCGAAATCTCGTTTGAAAGATTCCTTTTTCTGATATACTAGGTCTTTATACTCAGTGATATCTGGGGTATTATTCCAGGACTTCTGCTGAATGGAAGTTCTGACCTAGTCCTCGAATAATACTTTTCGCAAATGCTTGAAACATAGCATCACCCTCAGCATATATGATATGACAATAAAATTGCTTAGCAATGCTGTTGTAAAAAAGATCCTCTAAAGGGGACACACCCAAGTTGAGTCATGATCTCTCTGTTGAACGGTAGTTCTGACCTGAGCTCTCATGATTCTTCATAATTTATTCCCCTTACAGATATCATTTGTGTTATACTCACCTGTAAGACTGAATATTGGGATCTGGATACGGGAGTATATTCTGAGGTGGGATACGCGATTAAGTTTAAGTATCTAAGACATTAAACTCGTATCTTGAAGCAGTTGAAATTTGTGTGAAAATTTAAGTGGACCAGTATACTGACAATCTATGTGAATCATTTAGAACTTAAAATGATTAAAGCTTAACGGTGCTAATGATTTGTCTCATAATCTGATATGATCCTCTTACACAAACTCACAAAAATATTGTTTGTCAATATTTCTTTACTGCATTTCTTTAAACTCAAAATCCAAAAAGATTTTAGTGTGTTTTAGCATAAAGTTTTGAAAAAATACAAAAAGATTTTCGACAACTGATGTTGGAGAGTTGATTTTCAAAATTCAAAGTGCTAAACTTGATGAACTAGAGGATTGGGAGAGTTTGTTTATAAACTTTGAATGTTATATACAAATGTTTTTGAAAAACTGTATGTTTAGTTAATCAAGGTCATTTACTTGAACTTGATGTTATTATTACAGATTGATGAATGAATGATTTCTACCAGTAAGTTTCTTAAATATAAGTGTTATAAATTTGTGAAACTTATGTTGTGGTAGAGTATATGCAGGTAACAAGAATCCCCATGGTAAAAAAAATGTTAAAGTTTGAACCAGAATTTAAGTCCTAGCTGATCGAGAGGGGGAGTCTGCGAAAGAGGGAGTTAGAGTTCTGGATCAACAGTTAACGGGGAGACTAAAGATGGAGCCAGGATGAGTTTCTGAACCTGTGCAGAAGGAGCTTTACAATGACAAAATTTGGAAAGAGACTAAGACTAAAGATTTGAAGCCAAAGACTTCGTCAACATCCAAGGGGGAGTCTGTTGGTGCATCATATGTCTGTTGACTACGTCTTATTTGAGTCTTATGTCTAGATAGGTTTAAAGAGTGAGCAATAGTGTTGGAATTAGGGTTTAAACATGTTTATTTAGTCCTGTCCGTTTGAAATGGTCCTGACCGTTTCAAGATGTCATGACCGTTTGAAGTGCATGACCGTTTGAACTTGTCATGACCGTTTGAACATGGCCTGACCGTTTGAAGCAGCTGACCGTTTGAAGCAGCTGTGACATCTTCAAACGGCCAGGGGCGTTGCCTATATATATGTGTTGTGCATGCTCATTTGAAACGGTCATGTATGTGTGTGTGAGCGAAGGTACTGCCGAATTTTTGTCTGAATACATTGTAAAAGCTCACAATCAGTAATAGAAAGAAAGTTAAAAGGATACAAGCTGTTTTTGACTTCGTTTACGTTGATTCCGCCTTCGTATTTGAAGATGAACTGCCTTAACTGACTTTAGGGTCACCGAACACGATCCAACAGGTGGTGGCGGCGGTTGGTTGTAACACCTCGAAAATTCACGTCCTATAATGTAATGACACGTGTCATAGGTTTGAACGTGTGAAAGAATGTTCTGAAAGGACTAAAGTTGAAAAACATGGAAAGTATGTGAATATACGAGTTCTAAATGTCAACAGTGAATAAATATATTGTACAATAACCCTACATGATGCTCATACCTTCAAACGAATAAATCATGGATCATACGAAGCTAAATATGAAACAAAGTGAGAGATTACAAACTACAGAGGTTAAATGTGTCAACATGTTTAAGTTATACCTCTGAGTGACCTTTTGACAAACCCGAAGCTTTGTAACGGTTAATTATGCTCTGTAGAATGCACGATATAAATTTCATAAAGTTTCGTTATCGTATGAGAAATTTATGATCAAATTCGTGTACAAGGGGCTAAAGCGTCAACGTTGAAGTTTATGACTTTTCGGGTAACAATAAAGTTAACCGAGGACTAAATAAAGTGGGTAAATGTCTTAAAGCCCTTATAAGTCAATTTAGAGGGCTCATTGTGCAAAACAAGACGTGAAAGCGACCTTTAGAAGGACCAGGGACCAAAACTGCAAATAATAGAAAATTGTGTTGGCTGGACACCACATGCTCGCGTAGCGCGAGCACTAGCACCTATGCCGTCGCGCTACGCGACGGCCATATCTGATCAGAATTCCTTTTTTCTTGGATTTTCTTGGATTCTTATCTGCCATAGCCCTTGTAACCGCCTTTAACTCGATTTTCCTCATCTTGCTTGACCCCTAAACGACCCCTAGACACTTAGGGACATCTGGAAGTGATCCATGGCCTTTGGTAGTGTTGTGTGTCAACAATCCATGAAGTTTTGAGCACTATATAAAGAGGCAAGGTTGCAACCAATTCTTCACACCTTCCATCTGCACTTTGGAACATTTCTGGAGCTCAAGACTTCTCTCTAAGCTTCACAAATCGTGCATTGGACTTCAGTAAGTTTGCTTAACCTTCCTTAGTTAAGTTTTTGCTTAGTTTTAGCTTAAAAGTCAAACCGTCGTAATTAACGGTTGACTTAGCGATTAATCATTGATGGTTCAGTGATTAGTCGAATTGAAAGTAGTTATAAGTTGGTAATTATGTGGGCATTAAACCCTTAAAAGGGTTCCCCCTGATTCCCACTCTAACTAGGTCAAATGTCGGGTCAAACTTGTTATTAAAAAGTCAACATAATGCTTATTTTCTAATTTATGCATAATTAGCAATGTAGAACACATACAACCTGTTTGATCATTAATATAACTTGGTAATTAGTGTAAGAACATGTCTAAACATGTTCAACCCGACAATTTTATGTTTAGACCACGTAGACGCAAGTAAATTTTATGTTTATATCTCGTCACAATTTACTAAATGTGTAAAAACCTACTGACATATCCACAGTGAGATTGTTTATCACATTTTTCTTTTCATTTCTTTAGCATGTTGTGACAGTCCACTGATGTACTATAATTTCCTCTTTTATACAACAAAACTCATTTTTATTTTTTACTGGTTTTGTCTTTTTCAAATTTTCAAATGTTTTTGGATTTTCTGAAAAAAAATTTTACTCCCCCTAAAATGCAAACACATTTTAGGAAATTTGAAAACAAACTATACAAAAAAAATGACAACTGATATCGAATCACTTCAGATTGCCATCCACTTGGCATAAACAATCAGAACTCCCCATCACAACAAACTATTTTCCCATTTAGATTTCAAAACACTTAAGTTTGTTTTAATCAAATGGTTTTTCCGGAAAATAAGTTTGATTTTACCAATTGTAGGTTAGGGTTGTAGCTCATCACATTGTTCTTCAAAATACAACTTGTAGAAAATCAGATACAATTTAATGTCCCTGATTTACCACTTATAAGTCGAAATCACTTTCGTGAATTTCTCAAGAAATGTGCCGATTCCTGCTCCGCTTAAACCAACCTGGGAGCTCCGGCAACTCATACTTAACCTGTAAAATGCTAACAATTTTAAGAACTTTTCATATAAACTCACAAAACATGAATGATGCCGATTCCTGATCCACGATTACAAACTTGGGATCTCCGGCAAGTCCGGTTTTTACTCAAACATAACGTCCACCCAAGCTTCACCAGCCTTGGGTGACTTTGGTGGCAAACATCTGTCCCACCAACATTTTGATTTATAAAATTCTTGAGCACCTTTTACCTTTCTGTCAACCATCTTACCGAAAATATGTTTGACTTTCCCGTTGAAAGCCTTCTCAACATCAAATTCTCCCTTATCAGCGAAGAATTGATTTGAGATCTCTACCTTCCCAACTTTCGACTTCCAATTTTCCTTTGACAATGAAGGAAAATTTTCATCGTTCACCTCAGGAACGGAATTCACAATCTTTTTCTCAACAAATGACTCCTCTGATTTTATGGAATCAGATTCATTGTCAGAACTTCTTTTAGATTTTACAATCCATTTTTGTTTGGTTAAATCACCTCTTCTTTTGTAAAACCGTTTTGAACTTTCACCTTTTTCAGAAATAGAATTTTCAAACACTTTCGATTTTTCAGTTGATTGTTTCTTCTCAAAGACAAGTTTTTCTTTCAGTTTTGAGTTAGAAGTAACTTCCTGTTTTGTGTTGTTGAACTGTTGGCAATTCCAAGCAATATGTCCAACTTTTTGGCATTTGAAGCAAATTCTTCTATCAACTCTTTGAGCAAACTTCTTCACATTCCTCTTTACCTCAGCAAGAAACTCTTGATCCGACTGCTTCCAGAACGGTTTCTTCTGCTCATCTTCACAACTTCCACCTGCAACAAATTTTGTTTTTGGTTTATAAGTTTTCTGATTTTGATAATTTTCAGGAGGAATAAATCCTAAACCTTTCTTTTTGAAATTTTTGTTATGGTTTGGTTTCTTTTGAAAACCATAACCAGAACCATAACCCTTTTTCTTGTTCAATCTTTGTTGAACTCTTGAAGTGTACTTTTTAGGTTTTTCATCAAGATTTAAATCTTTTATATCAGAAATATTAATTTCTGTTAATTTGAAAACCTGTTTGATCATTTCAGTTTTTACACTTCTGATTGGAAATTCCTCATCAGAATATAATTTGTCTGAATCATTCAAAGTATAAGCCACTTTGATTGATCCGTCATTCAAATTAGATTTTGATAACAGGAATTCTCTATTGTAAACCCTATTAACCGGTGAACTCGGACTCTTTTCTGACGAACTCGGACTTTCAGACTTAGACTCCGGTTTTAACTCCTCATCCGTATCCAACACCTGATCGACAACTTTCTTTACTAACTCAGACTCATGATCAGTGTCAGACGCTGTGAATGTAACATCAATATTGTCTGGTAATTCATCAATGATTTCAGACTTTAACTTGATGTTGACTGCCTTTTTTAGACGCTCTTCATTTGGATTCCTGGGAGAATAAGTTTCATGGATCGGGGGCGGACATCTGTTATACTTGACACTTATTTTCTTACCAGTATCAGTATCTTCAATCTTTTTATCCATGAACGCCTCCAAACCTGCAACAGTAGGATAAACACGATCAATCAAATAATCACAAGTAGTATAGCTTAGCAACAATCATTTAATCCTTTCACTCTCAATCTTCTCAAGTTCCACATCTTTCTTTAGCTTTGCACAATCTTCGATGTACTCATTGATGACTTTCTGCTTTGTCATTAATGTTGCACTCATTTTATCCATTGCCTTTTCGGTTTCTGTATTCGTCTTCTTTAGACTATCAACTGTTCTGTTCAGCACATCATATGATTCTTTAATGTACTTCACATCAGACAGTAAGTCTTCTTTAATCTTCTCTAATTCAGCAATCTTCGTATCTTTCTCCTCACAAGCTTTGCAAGTCTCTGATACCAATTGTAGGATCGGATTGCGACCTTAACGAGTCGTTCGGAAGAGTTCTAGTTCGTTTCAGAGGCGGAAACTAAGAAACGAACGTGTAAACAGCTTGATATTCACTTTAATCTCTTATATATTGATATTGACAACCTTTACAATCGAAAGAGAAACCGGCAGCACCTCGGTACACTTGGCAAAATTCTGTTACAACTCTTACAAATGAAATGCCAACTAACCTATATATAGAGCTCATGATTTCGCTTGAAAAACTTCAAGCGAAATCAACACATAACTCTCAAGCGAAATCTTCAAGAAATGTTGACTTCTTGAAGCGAAATCAACATATTAACAATCTGATTTGTACTTCATGTGTAATAACTTTTGTCTTCTAGTTAAGTGATGCAATCAATGATGTCATAAGTGTGATGTCATCATCAAGCATGATGATGTCACACTCGTTTAGAACCGCACCGAACCCGAGACTCGATACAAGACGAAGACGACAGATGTGTGCACCAACACTTTGACTTTTGCTTTGACTTCAGTTCTGACCCGTTTAGGCATGTTTTAGAAATGCCTTAGAGATTTAATTGGACCAGGTTACATGCTAGTATAACCCTCTATGATTATACACCATGGTTCGTTAGTTAACCAATTAATATGCAAGATTCCGTTAATTGCTCATATGTTGACCATTATGCCCTTTTCACCTTAAAACGTGATTTTTACAAATGTAAAAGAGTGAAAACCTTAGTTACTGAATTATAAACTTGCACCCAAAATTTGACATCAGTTTGAGGTGTAGATTGAGAGTTATGCTCATTAGCGCTATTAGAAAGCTTCTTTAGCGATTAAACGACATAATTAGCATATAGCCTACTTAAACATACTTTTTGATATCAAACTCTTTACCCACTGATGTAATATATTATTTTGGGATTTTTGAAGATTTTTAATTAATTTTAGGCTAAGCATAACTTATAGTCATAAGCTTAATCCGGTAATTGTCGGTTTTGCCCTTTCGGGCTATAAAATGAGTTTTACATATCTAATCGACTCCAAACCTTTTGCTACTGATTAGATATGATAAATAAATTATTTTAAGCCTTCTGGAATAATAAAAATATCATCTTTACGTATAGAACCCGGAAATGGCTTCTAATCGCATTTTTAAGCGTTTTTAACGCATAGTATGTACTAGAACTATTTTAAACATACAAGGGTTGATACCTACTGATATTTTAGGTAAATTATAATATTTTAACAGTAAGCAAAAGTTGTTTAACTCAGACTTCAGTTTGAGCTTTACGGCTTATGTGAAATTACCAAAATGCCCCTACGGTGCATAGTTTGGTTATAATTGATAAATTTCACATATATACTCTACCCTACTGTTATAACTTAGTAAAATAAGTATTTTTGCTGATTATATCAGACCTGTAACTCAGGTTAATACTTAAACTCTTTTATAACCTTGTAAATGACCAAACTACCCCTACGGGGCATAGTTTGTGTTTAAATTCGTTTCGGGCATAATAAAAGACATCTTACTGATGTCACAACATATTTGAAGCATATTAACTTAGGAAACCTGTATATGGCTCTTACGGATACCCGTTACGCTTATTACGCATTCGGTTCGGTTTATGTAACTAGTTTACATAAATTAGCCGAAACGGGTCAAACCTTATCGGTTTTATCTCAAAATCCAGAATGTGTATAATGTACCCATATTAAGAAAGTCTTCAAACTTGTCGGGTCTAAATCACATTCTATCCGGTCTTCGCTTAATAGTGCGTACGAACCGTATATTTGAAACTAACCGGTCTAAGCTTAAGCTTAATTAAAGACCCGTTAGGATTCTAATAGGTTATTATAAACCTTCGTTCCAGATTAGGAGGACCAGTAAAAGCTACTTGCATTTACTTATTGTGATTATTACTTTGCTCAGGTAAATACTTTTAACTTATTTTCCCTATACGGGCTTGGGTTACGGTATATAAAATACCGCTTGGTCGGGCATTAAATCTTCCATCGTATGGTGGTTAATTGAACAATTTGATCGGCCCATTTAAATATGTTTTGTTTACTTAAAGCCTTTGGGGGGTTAATGACCATGTCCTGGATATCCTTGGCATCATTTTACGAAATGGCCACGACCTAAGCGCGGAGTGTAGGCGTACACTCGTCAGTGCATAAATAGATTATGTGGTGTGTCTATTGATCTTTAACCCGGCATGATCCGGGCTACTGAACGCATAAGGAACATGTAATTCTTGTACGAGATTATATATTTAAATAATTATCCCAAGTTATAAAATGTTTGTGCCATGTGCATCCAAATCAATTTTTAATCATTTTTAAAATGAGTCAGTTGATTGTATTTACCAGTGTAAACTGACGTATTTTCCCAAAAAGATTAAATGCAGGTACTAAGCGTAATAGGCTGGATTCTCTCCCTAGCAACAATAAAGAGTCTCGCAAGCTTAAGACGCCTATCGTCTGTTGAACTACTGTTTCTTACTTATTTCGATCCGTCTGTGGATAAACTTTCAACTGTTTGTGATACACGATATTACAATATTTTATTCGGTTGAAATATATCTTTCAATTGCTTCCGCTGTGCATTTAAATGTTGTGTTGTTTGACTATTATGTTGCCAACCACGTCACGATACTCCCCACCGGGCCCACCGGTGACACGTGGGAATCCGGGGTGTGACATTGGGGTATCAGAGCCAACACTGAGTGAATTAAACACTAGCCTTTTGTGTTTAATCTCAGTTACACAATTGCACATTCCAAAAACTTTCGAGTCTAGACAAATAACATAGGACAAATTCTACTTTGTTTTGTTTTGTTTTGTTTTGTATATTCTTGTCGTTATCTTATGTTGTATTGACAGGATTAAAAATGCCGCCAAGATTCTTTCGACGAAGAGGACGAGGCAAGGGGCCAATCACCGCCCCCAATGACGACGAGGCAGGACCTTCGCACATGCGAGCTCCTTCCGCCACTGCGAGTGCTGACCCTAGAGAAAACCGGAGAAACCTTTTTAAACCTGCAAGACGATCAGTATCGCACAGTTCGACACCTCCCATTCACAACTCATATGGGCCACATTCGGAAAATGAGCCCGACAACCCTCAACCTTCTTACATACCTCTTCAACGATCTCTATCGCACCATTCTTTTGGTGACCCTACACCTGTTTTTAGGGGCCGGTTTAACCCGGAAAATTATACCATGTAGCCATTCACCCAGATTCATCCCTCTAGAAATACTGAAACTATACCATGTTTTGAAGAATCTAGTAAATGTCACACCCGCTCGTGACGGAAGCGTGAGGTGTGAACTTAGATTAGTTTTCATTGCATTCGATAAAGTAAAGATACTATATGACAAAAATAGATACGATGTCCATCCATGGATTGTTTAAAACAAATTACAAGTCAAGTATTTGTTCATGAGACATAACCCAAAAGTTTAACTTCAACAAGTAACTTTTACACAAAATATTGGTGAAATAAATCAAGGTTTTGCATCCCATATTTCGTGTGAAGGCGAAATATATGAACCAAAACCTTCAAAAGATGGCATCTACTTGTGATCCTTGTGCCTTGATTTCAACCGTGTAGGATCTACTTACTTTCTTGAAATACATGTAAGTTTGAAAAGTTAACATAAAGTTGGTGAATTCATGCGTTTTGTTTTGTATTAGATGAATCTTTAAAACATTTAAAAATCTTGTATTCAAAACCCAGTATGTAAAGCGTCTATGAAATTTGTTGATCATTAACGTTTTGAAATGACATCAATATGTGTGCCGACATAGGAAGCAACCAAACCTAGACAATGTATTGTCGATTCCCCTCAACTTGGGACACAAAAGCACTTTTTAGGGCCTCATGGACCAAGAGTGGAGCTCGCCAAAACTCAATAGATCTATCGCTTTCGTTCCTTGGTCTGTTGTGTGATTAATGGCTACTTGTGTTTCTAACCTATAAGCACATGATCTATGTTTATTTCATTCCCTAGCTTATCATACCATTAGTAACATGTATTTCCCCTGATTTTGGAAACATAAAACTGTATTTAAAATAGGGGACACGTGTCACACCCCAACCGATGGCGAAAACATTGGGATGAGACGAACAAATTGCTCAAAACATCATAACACTATGTGACAATATAATTTAAATTAAATTTCATAATGGCTAAAAAAGTCATACAAGAATCAAACATGAACAACATTGTTTCAAACATACATTGACAAAACAAATTAATCTAAGTGTGTTTCTAAGTCCACCTAAATCTTGTTTCTTCACTTAGCATCATATTGTCTATCAACCTGCAACATGTATTAAAATACGATCAACAAAAAGTTGGTGAGTATACAAGTTTGATACATAGCGTAATATAGAATAAAATTGTTTAACAGCTCATATCCAACATGAATATCAATATCCATGTTAATAATATGCTGAAACGGTGTACTATATGTTCAAACCCAAGTATCCAATGCGTTAATTTTGCCTATCCCAAGAGAGTAGCGGGAGGTTAACATGTTTAACTTAACAATACCCCAAGACTAATGGGCGGTGCGTTAATCCTATAGCGCTATAATTGTTAAGGTAGGCTTGTACAAAGTTAATGAGCATATCGACACGAAAAGTTTACATAGCATACGAGATTAACAAGCATCATATAGTTTCATGTTTAAACGTGGATAGAGTGTGATTAAAATAGTCTCAAGTGTTGTGTTTTGTATAAGATACATGTTGCACCCAAAGTGTTTAAAAGTAAAATGGGATCGAGTATACTCACAAAATTGCATATGCTTTCCGATTATCCAATGTGATGAAGTTGTCGAGACTAGAAGGATGAATGTGTTTGGTTTGGAGTTTAAGGGGAAGTTTATATTTGGGTTTAAGGATTCGGAGTTTAAAATGTATGAAAATAGACATATGAGGAAAATAATCATCTAGTCATATAATACTTGTTTTGACACTATGAACCCAAAAGGGTTAGAATGTTTTCATGGGTCAAAATACCCATTAGAATCATGACAAGTTATTAAAGTCTTAGAAGATGTAACTTGATATTTGACAAATGACCATTAGTTCATCATTAAAAGTTTGGTTACTTGAATATTATATAAGCTATATAGTGCATACTATAAGTTACTAGTCCAATATTTCAACAAGAACATCATATAAATCATGCATGAGGTAGGAAGATGAATCTTCCGTTTAGGCACCTCTTGTGTTTCCCTAATGCATAAGTTGTCATGGACAACAAGGATGGTCATGAATACATACAATAAGGAAAGAAATAACTTCAAGCTAACTAACAAAACATCAAGTGATGTGTGGATTTTCAAGTAGGATAGCCCAAGCTAACCTTATAATCACACAATCTTTAAGCTTTAAGCTTGTTCATCACGTGTGGGTTAAAACCCTAACAAAACAGAATGTTTATGATGCTTAAACCTCTGATTTTACATGTCACAACCTTGTTTTTAAGCCCAACTAACCATAGACTTGATTATGAGCATAAGGACATAGGAATGTGTATGAGAAACCTCAAGTTTAAGTGAGTTAATCAAGTGATTAATCAAAACAGAAAGTTTATTGCACTTTAGAGCCTTATATGGTGATGTTCCAGCCTTGGTTTTCCATGGAAAACCTGTGGAAACATACCTAAGGTTGTTCCAAGTGATTAGGAAGAAGAATCATTGAAAAAGATGAAGTAGAAGTGAAGTTATGCTTGTTTTTGTAACTTGGAACGAATCTGTCTTCTTACTGATTTGCAGCTGAATTGAGAGTGTTTGAGACGGATAATAGTGAGTTTGAAAAGTGGAAAAAGTGTGGAGAATGCTTTGGTTTTATAGGGAAGCATTAGTGTTAAGTGTAGTTGAGTAATTAATGTAAGAAACACAAAAAACAACTCAACAAAACACAAAGTTTCGCCCAATCCCAAAGCTGAAAAAGGCTGTTCTACAGATCCGTCGCCGTCGCGGGGCGCGACTCGGGCAGTGGAGGGCTTCGCGGGCCCTTGTGGTTCGAGATTTGGTTTATTATTCGACATAAATGGTCCTTGTAGTTCCTCATATGCATGATTCTAGTAGATTTAAGGTATTTTAAGTATAAAGAACTATATGTTAAGGTATGTAATGAAGTTAAATCATAAAACAAATATAAAAGAAGTATAAACACGTATATTTGTCGAGATTAGGTGTCGAATTTGTATAATTTGAGTATATAAATCAAGTGTTATTAAGTTTATTATATGATTACAAGAATCATGGATCTTGGATCAAAGTATGATGAATCAAAATCGTTTAAGTAAAAATGAAATAGTAGAATATAATTTGAGATAAAACGATGGCTTTCACCACGATTTTAGGTCTTGGATTTACGATGATAAGATGAAATATGATTACGAAAGGTACAAGTTTCCAAAAATAGATTTACAAGATACGATTACTAAATTAGGAAAGTTACGAAAAAGCGGAGCGTTACAGCACGAACTCATTGTTTGCGTTCTGAGCTAATGTTCTAGCAATCTCGGGTGGTTCCTTGTTTTGTATGCCGACCTACAAGTGTCCTAATTCGTTAAGGCACTTAGGTCTGTGGTTTGACCATGTACAAGTCTTTCACCTTGAATCTTTTTTATGACTTATCTTTGTTCGTTTGTTCGGAACCCTTGTTTGTTTAAACACGTTGGAAGATTGATTATCCGTTAAGTTGTTAATATAATATATATATATATATAGTAAGGTTCATGCGAGAACCACCCTTATTGCGAGAACTACGAGAACCAATGTGAACACAAAATAAAATCTAAAAAAATAAAAAAGCACTAAAAAAAAGTTAATATTTTTTTTAAATCCTATATTTAGTTAGCAAAAAAAAAAATTTCGAGTAACAGTTATCCATGCACATGTGCATATGTATCATTGCTTCAACAAATTCCGTAATACGTCATCGGTAATAGACAATTGCACTTTAATTTACAATATCATCCATAATACACTACTTTTTACATTACCAATATTCAAAATGCACATGTGCATCATTATGTATCACAATGATATAACGTGTATTGGTACAAAAAGTTTGCGATTTTGAATGGAGAAGTAGGCCCATATACATGTTTTTTTGTTAGTTATATCTAGTGGTTGATGGTTTGGTTATAGTTGTCAATTTATGATGTAATATGTTGATCGGATGGTATAAATGGTGTTGATATACATGTAATAAAGTGAAAATATTGGTAATGGTTTTGTATTATGGATGATAGGATGTAATGGTATTGTATAATGGATGATAGAAGGTAATGGTAGTGTATTATGGATGGCATGATAGATGAAAGGGAAAGTGTATTCAAAGTAGTGTACCAAAACACCTTATTTCATGTTGATACATATAGATGCACATGTGCATTTCGAATATTTGTAATGTAAAAAGTAGTGTATTACATATGGTAGTGTAAATGAAAGTGCAATTGTCTAATATTTGTAATGAATTACGGAATTTGTCAAAGAAATGACAAAAAATGCACATGTGCATGTTTCTGTATTATGGATGGAATGATAGATGAAAGAGAAAGTAGTGTACTTGCACACCTTATTTCATATTGATACATATAGATGCACATGTGCATTTTTAATATTGTTAACGTAAAAAGTAGTGTATTACACGTGGTAGTGTAAATGAAAGTGCAATTGTCTAATATTTGTAATTAAATACGGAATTTGTCAAAGAAATGATACAAATGCACATGTGCATGGATAACTGTTACTCGGAAAATGTTTTTTTTTTTGAATTTTTTTTATAAACAAAATATAGCGATTTTTCAAAAAAAAAAATAGTAAAAAAATAAAAAAAAAATTTGGTTGTTTTTTAGATTGTTTTAGGTATTACTGTTTGTGTTCACACTGGTTCTCGCGGTTCTCGCAATAAAGGGTGGTTCCTAACGGATACTTCTCATATATATATATATATTGGGAGAGGATCGTGAGAAAACTACATATAAATGAGAAAACTAGAAAACTAACTAAAAAAACCTAAAAAACATACCAAATTTTTTTATAAAAAAATCGCTAGTTTTTATATATAAAAAAAATTTCAAAAAAAAAAAATTTGTTGTATTGCACATGTGCATTATATGTGAACTACACATGTGCACTATATCCGTAATAGGGCACATGTGCAATACAAAAAAAAATTTGAACTTTTCTTTCCATGTATAAAAACCTCCGATTTTTTTATAAAAATTAAACAAAAAAATTGGTATGTTTTTTAGGCTTTTTTTGTTAGTTTTTTGGTTTTCTCATTTAAACTAGTTTTCTCATGATCCATCCCCTATATATATATTTGTGTATTCTTGCCATATATGAATGGGCCTAGCCCTTGTATGCCTTCGTGTCTCGCACGATTGTTTTGTACTTGTCTTTGTAACAACCAGGGCCTAGCCCCTTGTATGTATTCGTGTCCCGCACGATAGTTTGTGCTTGTACTTGTACTTGTTATATCCGGGACCTAGTCCCTAGTATGTATTCGTGTCCGACACGATTGATTGTACTTGTTATGTCTGGGACCTAGACCCTTGTGTGTATTCGTGTCTCACACAATTGTTTTGTATATTGTTCATGTAATTTCCGTGGCCTATCCCCTAGCATGTACTTGTATCTTACACAATAGTCTCGTTGTCATGATCCATATATATTCATACCAATATATAATCATGCCTCGAATGAATTCTTATTCATTGTGTACACACACACACACATATATACATATAGGGTCAGGATTTAGAGAAAACAGTGAAAAGTGTGAGAACGGTGAGAACGCTTATGGATCGTCAGATCAAAACAATCCATGGACTAGATTGTGCGGTGACGTTTTCATAAATAACATCAATTTTATTATGTGGGAAGAGCTTCATTAAGGGTAAAAGGGTCTTTTACCGCTGAAATTCAAAACGCCAACAAATGATAAAACGCCATTAAAAAAACAAAACGCCATTAAAAACAAAACGCCAAAAATTAGTGATAAAATGTGTTGCATATTACAGGAAGAGGAAACAACACAGTAACTGAATTTCAGTTATTAACAACACTGGTAAGTATACAAATGGTTGTTAAAATCCCGATTAGCCTCTGATTAGTCGTCGATTAATCGCTAGTCCCTAGTTCACCGAGTAATTTTTATCTAATCAGTAGGCGGTCAACAGTGGTCAAATCCAGTCCTAAATGGCCAAAAACCGGTGGTAGTCTAGCGATTCCAGCCAAATTTAGGTAGATTCTTGGCTAAAACCTGTAAATTATGGCAAATATCTTATCTACTTGAAAGTATGGGTCGAATAAGGTGTTAAAACACGTCTACTTAAAGAAATACATAAGAAATGTGTGTATACACATATAAAACTAGAAAATACATATAAAATCCCAATCCGATTAATCAGTAGTCGGTACCTCGCCGACCGACTAGCGCCTAGCGATTCTTACAACCTTGAGTATACATCATCTTACACATACACATGCACCAGAATAAATAAACTTGTTAAAAGCAAGCGTTGCAATTCAAATTAAATAAAAACATAAGCGTTGGTATTCTTTTTTAGAAATAGTGTCCTATGAAAGAAAGGTTAATATTGGGTTTTTCATGTTTTGGAACTACATAGATTGTAGCCATTCACCCAGATTCATCCCTCTAGAAATACTGAAACTATACCATGTTTTGAAGAATCTAGTAAATGTCACACCCGCTCGTGACGGAAGCGTGAGGTGTGAACTTAGATTAGTTTTCATTGCATTCGATAAAGTAAACAAACTATATGACAAAAATAGATACGATGTCCATCCATGGATTGTTTAAAACAAATTACAAGTCAAGTATTTGTTCATGAGACATAACCCAAAAGTTTAACTTCAACAAGTAACTTTTACACAAAATATTGGTGAAATAAATCAAGGTTTTGCATCCCATATTTCGTGCGAAGGCGAAATATATGAACCAAAACCTTCAAAAGATGGCATCTACTTGTGATCCTTGTGCCTTGATTTCAACAGTGTAGGATCTACTTACTTTCTTGAAATACATGTAAGTTTGAAAAGTTAACATAAAGTTGGTGAATTCATGCGTTTTGTTTTGTATTAGATGAATCTTTAAAACATTTAATGTTTTGAAATGACATCAATATGTGTGCCGACATAGGAAGCAACCAAACCTAGATGATGTATTGTCGATTACCCTCAACTTGGGACACAAAAGCACTTTTCAGGGCCTCATGGACCAAGAGTGGAGCTCGCCAAAACTCAATAGATCTATCACTTTCGTTCCTTGGTTTGTTGTGTGATTAATGGCTACTTGTGTTTCTAACCTATAAGCACATGATCTATGTTTATTTCATTCCCTAGCTTATCATACCATTAGTAACATGTATTTCCCCTGATTTTGGAAACATAAAACTGTATTTAAAATAGGGGACACGTGTCACACCCCAACCGATGGCGGAAACATTGGGATGAGATGAACAAATTGCTCAAAATATCATAACACTATGTGACAATATAATTTAAATTAATTTTCATAATGGCTAAAAAAGTCATACAAGAATCAAACATGAACAACATCGTTTCAAACATACATTGACAAAACAAATTAATCTAAGTGTGTTTCTAAGTCCACCTAAATCTTGTTTCTTCACTTAGCATCATCTTGTCTATCAACCTGCAACATGTATTAAAATACGATCAACAAAAAGTTGGTGAGTATACAAGTTTGATACATAGCGTAATATAGAATAAAATTGTTTAACAGCTTATATCCAACATGAATATCAATATGCAAGTTAATAATATGCTGAAACGGTGTACTATATGTTCAAACCTAAGTATCCAATGCGTTAATTTTGCCTATCCCAAGAGACTAGCGGGAGGTTAACATGTTTAACTTAACAATACCCCAAGACTAATGGGCGGTGCGTTAATCCTATAGCGCTATAATTGTTAAGGTAGGCTTGTACAAAGTTAATGAGCATATCGACACGAAAAGTTTACATAGCATACGAGATTAACAAGCATCATATAGTTTCATGTTTAAACGTGGATAGAGTGTGATTAAAATAGTCTCAAGTGTTGTGTTTTGTATAAGATACATGTTGCACCCAAAGTGTTTAAAAGTAAAATGGGATCGAGTATACTCACAAAATTGCATATGCTTTCCGATTATCCAATGTGATGAAGTTGTCGAGACTAGAAGGATGAATGTGTTTGGTTTGGAGTTTAAGGGGAAGTTTATATTCGGGTTTAAGGATTCGGAGTTTAAAATGTATGAAAATAGACATATGAGGAAAATAATCATCTAGTCATATAATACTTATTTTGACACTATGAACCCAAAAGGGTTAGAATGTTTTCATGGGTCAAAATACCCATTAGAATCATGACAAGTTATTAAAGTCTTAGATGATGTAACTTGATATTTGACAAATGACCATTAGTTCATCATCAAAAGTTTGGTTACTTGAATATTATATAAGCTATATAGTGCATACTATAAGTTACTAGTCCAATATTTCAACAAGAACATCATATAAATCATGCATGAGGTAGGAAGATGAATCTTCCGTTTAGGCACCTCTTGTGTTTCACTAATGCATAAGTTGTCATGGACAACAAGGATGGTCATGAATACATACAATAAGGAAAGAAATAACTACAAGCTAACTAAGAAAACATCAAGTGATGTGTGGATTTTCAAGTAGGATAGCCCAAGCTAACCTTATAATCACACAATCTTTAACCTTTAAGCTTGTTCATCACTTGTGGGTTAAAACCCTAACAAAACAGAATGTTTATGATGCTTAAACCTCTGATTTTACATGTCACAACCTTGTTTTTAAGCCCAACTAACCATAGACTTGATTATGAGCATAAGGACATAGGAATGTGTATGAGAAACCTCAAGTTTAAGTGAGTTAATCAAGTGATTAATCAAAACAGAAAGTTTATTGCACTTTAGAGCCTTATATGGTGATGTTCCAGCCTTGGTTTTCCATGGAAAACCTGTGGAAACATACCTAAGGTTGTTCCAAGTGATCAGGAAGAAGAATCATTGAAAAAGATGAAGTAGAAGTGAAGTTATGCTTGTTTTTGTAACTTGGAAGGAATCTGTCTTCTTACTGATTTGCAGCTGAATTGAGAGTGTTTGAGACGGATAATAGTGAGTTTGAAAAGTGGAAAAAGTGTGGAGAATGCTTGGGTTTTATAGGGAAGCATTAGGGTTAAGTGTAGTTGAGTAATTAATGTAAGAAACACAAAAAACAACTCAACAAAACACAAAGTTTCGCCCAATCCCAAAGCTGAAAAAGGCTGTTCTACAGATCCGTCGCCGTCGCGGGGCGCGACTCGGGCAGTGGATGGCTTCGCGGGCCCTTGTGGTTCGAGATTTGGTTTATTATTCGACATAAATGGTCCTTGTAGTTCCTCATATGCATGATTCTAGTAGATTTAAGGTATTTTAAGTATAAAGAACTATATGTTAAGGTATGTAATGAAGTTAAATCATAAAACAAATATAAAAGAAGTATAAACACGTATATTTGTCGAGATTAGCTGTCGAATTTGTATAATTTGAGTATATAAATCAAGTGTTATTAAGTTTATTATATGATTACAAGAATCGTGGATCTTGGATCTTGGATCAAAGTATGATGAATCAAAATCGTTTAAGTAAAAATGAAATAGTAGAATATAATTTGAGATAAAACGATGGCTTTCACCACGATTTTAGGTCTTGGATTTCCAAAAATAGATTTACAAGATACGATTACTAAATTAAGAAAGTTACGAAAAAGCGGAGCGTTACAGCACGAATTCATTGTTTGTGTTCCGAGCTAATGTGCTAGCAATCTCGGGTGGTTCCTTGTTTTGTATGCCGACCTACAAGTGTCCTAATTCGTTAAGGCACTTAGGTCTGTGGTTTGACCATGTACAAGTCTTTCACCTTGAATCTTTTTTATGACTTGTCTTTGTTTGTTTGTTCGGAACCCTTGTTTGTTTAAACACGTTGGAAGATTGATTATCCGTTAAGTTGTTAATATTATATATATATATACATATATATATATATATATAGGGTAAGGTTCATGCGAGAACCACCCTTATTGCGAGAACCGCGAGAACCATTGTGAACACAAAATAAAATCTAAAAAAAAATCAAAAAGCACTCAAAAAAAATTTAATATATTTTTTTTAAATCGCTATATTTAGTTAGCAAAAAAAAACTTTTTTTTTCGAGTAACAGTTATCCATGCACATGTGCATATGTTTCATTGCTTCAACAAATTCCGTAATACGTCATCAGTAATAGAAAATTGCACTTTAATTTACAATATCATCCATAATACACTACTTTTTACATTAGCAATATTCAAAATGCACATGTGCATGATTATGTATCACAATGATATAACGTGTTTTGGTACAAAACGTTTGCGATTTTGAATGGAGAAGTAGGCCCATATACATGTTTTTTGGTTAGTTATATCTAGTGGTTGATGGTTTAGTTATATTTGTCAATTTATGATGTAATATGTTGATCGGATGGTATAAATGGTGTTGATATACATGTAATAAAGTGAAAATATTGGTAATGGTATTGTATTATGGATTATAGGATGTAATGGTATTGTATAATGGATGATAGAAGGTAATGGTAGTGTATTATGGATGGCATGATAGATGAAAGGGAAAGTGTATCCAAAGTAGTGTACCAAAACACCTTATTTCATGTTGATACATATAGATGCACATGTGCATTTCTAATATTTGTAATGTAAAAAGTATTGTATTACATATGGTAGTGTAAATGAAAGTGCAATTGTCTTATATTTGTAATGAATTACGGAATTTGTCAAAGAAATGACAAAAATGCACATGTGCATGTTTCTGTATTATGGATGGAATGATAGATGAAAGAGAAAGTAGTGTACCTACACACCTTATTTCATGTTGATACATATAGATGCACATGTGCATTTTTAATATTGTTAACGTAAAAAGTAGTGTATTACACGTGGTAGTGTAAATGAAAGTGCAATTGTCTAATATTTGTAATGAAATACGGAATTTGTCAAAGAAATGATACAAATGCACATGTGCATGGATAACTGTTTTCGTAAATAACATCAATTTTATTATGTGCGAAGCGCTTCATTAAGGGCAAAAGGGTTTTTTACCGCTGAAATTCAAAACGCCAACAAATGATAAAACGCCATTAAAAAAAATAAAACGCCATTAAAAACAAAACGCCAAAAATTAGTGATAAAACGCGTTGCATATTACAAGAAGAGGAAACAACACAGTAACTGAATTTCAGTTATTAACATTTATTAGAAGAAATTCCCTCCTAAATTACGCGCCAAAAACATCATTATATAAACGACGTAAAACATCACTTCCATAGTCACTTCAATCTATCCATTTCTGCAAAAACATTTTTAACAAAAAACGCCAATTTAACCAAAACGCCAAAAATGGCAACAATTCCTGCATTTTGACAACAGAAGGAGGGTATATGTTAGGATGATCAAGGCAATTTTAAAGATGGAAGAAGAGGTACAGAGGGGTATCTTATCTCTTAGCATCGCTCTGGATAACGAATGTCATGAAACACATATGCTTATGAAAGCATTAACAAGGAAATTTGGACCAATCAAATCAGATGTAAAGCCGGACCCTGTCATGACATCATGGCGTTTTGATGATGAAACAAACATGGTGACCGTTATATACGACAGCGGAGAGCAGGAAGACTACTGGCTTGAAAACATCATGACAAAGCAGAGGCTTGGTTTCATGGAAGAATTGCATAACGCCACTTGTTTGAACACAGAAATGGACTCAAAATTGGAGTTAATGCAAGACATGTTCAAGTGGAGGCTTCAGAATCTTCAGGAACAAGAAGCCGAGAAGGAGATGACATTGATGAAGATCCAGATGAAGACTCCGAGGAAGAAGATGACGCAAGTGATGGATACTTTTCGGATAAAGTACCTTCTGACGAAGGGTTTTAATTTTTCTTTTCTTTTTTTTCTTCTGTGTAATCTCCTTTTTTTAAGATAATTAAATGATATATTTATCTATTTATTTGCAAAACACCAAAAAAATACTACAAAATGTTATTGTTTACAAAACGCCAGACATAACAAAAAATATTTTTCCTGCTTAATATTTTATTTTCTCCGTTATTGTATTTTCTCATCTTGGTCTGCATAACTCCATTTAAAAAAACACCAAACTTGAAAGATATGGACGTCTATCACCCTATAAACTGATAAAAGCTGATCAAAACAGTAAATACAAATAGTAACTGAAAAGACAGTTACTTTATTACTATCATTTATTACAAATAAAAAAATCCCGCCTAAAATACGCGCAAAAAAAACTCCTATAAGAGAGGGGTCTGCACACAATGAATTGATCACACCCAGAAAACAAACGCCATGTTCTCTAGAAACCACTCACGTTAATACGCCAAAAAAGGTTAGTTAAAATAACCACAGATGGCAAAGCTTTCACTGAATGGATTCTTCTCTGAGGGGGTTATCTCTATGATCTTTTGCTGAATGAGATGGATAAATATTCAAGAAAAAGAGACTGATGACAGTGATATGTCATCATGTGAGCTTTGTTCTTAATGAATATCGGCATGGCATAAAAGGATCAACACAAGTGTAAAATGCTATTTTGGACTCCATTGTTATAAATAGCATCAAGCAACAGTTGATCTTCAATGGCATGCCACCAAACAAGAATATCACACCAAAACACAAGATGCCATTAAGCAGATTCGTCTGAAAAAGACGGGGTTTATGTAGGAAAGTTGGCATCTAGCTAAGGTACTCAAAAGGTTCAAAACGCCAAAACAAATTCAAGAAGAAGAGGCTGATGACAGTGAAAATTCGGAAGAGAAATTAGATTACCATTTTTATTTTTTTTTCTTTTTCATCTTATATTGTTTTGTTATCAAGTTATCTGTTGTTTTGTTATCTAATTCTATACAAATAAAATACATTATTATATAAAATGCCAAAAACTACAAACACCAAAACGCTACTAGTATGAAAACTGTGAGAACGGGTGCTGGCAAAGCACCTTGTCAAATGTATTAAAAGCCAAAAAAATTAAATAAACGCCATAAAAAACATTTGGTCTTATAATCTTATGAAAATATTAATGACTCGTAGTGAATTATTATACAACGCCACAAAACACAAAAAAAAAATGACTAGAAAACGCTATAACGGCAAAAAATTATCTATGTGACACAAAAACAATTCATTCAACGCCAAAAAGTTTAATGAATACAATTAACGCCAAAATAATCTTAGACGTCAGAAAATGTTATAGCGCGTTGGGAAAATAAAAGAAGATTGAAAAGACAAAAAAACCCTTCACCCCCTGATCATATCCCGCGCCACGTGTTGGGCCAGTATGCGTTCTCACACTTTTAGGCGTTTTCTCCTGATCCCGTTTCTATATATATATATATATATATATATATATATATATAGGGGACCGCTAAAATGAGAACCACCTCCAGTTGTAAGAACCGTGAGAACTTTTTGATCCGGGGCGAGTTGGACCAAATTTTTTTTTCATAAACGTAGATGCTTGTACGTTTATGAAAAAAGAAAATGACGGGTCCCGTAAACGCAAACTTTGAGTGCTCAAAACTACACACTCGACATTTTTTTTTGGATTTTTTTTAAAATGTGTTTATAATACATGCATCTACGTTTATGAAAAAAAATTGGTCCACCTCGCCCCGTACGGTGTAGTTCTCACGGTTCTTACACCACCTAACCTCCACCTCCACATTAACTCCACCACCACCACCGACACCTCAACTCCACCACCGACACCTCAACTCCACCACCATCTCCGCCACCTAACTAATTGTTTAGAAATGTTATACAAAAAAGCAAATTCCAAAAATCTTTCATCAAAATAAAGTGAAATTTCCTGATAACTTAGTCCCATAGATAAGCATAGATCCATACGTGTCCCTATGGATTTGGAATAGTAAGTGAGAGGAGCATACCAATCATCAATTTCAGTTTTGTAAAATGGTAAATAGAAAGTTAAAGAAAGTACCTTTCTTGGCCTCGTTCATTTTTAACAACCAATTTCTTGGCCTTGGCAATAACATTGAAGCAATAGAATCGTTGGTCATCATTTTCCTCCTCTCCAAACCTGTTTCCTCCTCTCCGTTCATTCACTCCAACCTTCCACCACCACCGCCGCAGCCGCAGAAACCGGCATCCGTCGCTCCTGCTGTTTCCGTAGTTCTGCCGGTAAACAACTCTGAACAGCCGTCAAGCATGAGCGGATTCGGATCGGCTCCGAACACGTTGACGGAGCCGGTGTGGGATACGGTGAAGCGAAATCTGGCGAGATTTGTTAGAAATTTGAAGTTAGTTGTGTTTCCGAATGAAGATTCGGGGAAAAACGTTGAGAGATTGGGATATGTGGGGGCCTTCTTATTTATTGTGTTTATAGGGCTTGTTCTTTCGTGGAGTACTTCTGTGGAGAAGGTGGAGGTTGGTGGAGGTGGAGTTGAGGTGGCGGCGGCGGTGGAGGTGAGGTGGCGGCGGTGGTGGTGGAGGTTGGGTGGTGGAATTAAGGTGGAGGATAGGTAGTGTTAGAGAGAAAGAATGGGAGGTGTGGCAGAATTGAGAGATAGGAGGATTTATATTTATGTTTTTTTTTTAAATTGATTTGTTTATTATTTATTTTAGTGTTTAGGGTAAAATGACTAAAATACCCTCATGTGGGGTACACTTTGTTTGATTTAACCATGAAAAATAACATAGTTAGAGCTAAATGACATAATGTGCAAAGGTTTGCAAACATCGAATACGTTTTTTGTACTTTTTGAAAACAAAGGACACACTTTGCAATCCGGTGTCAACATAAAGGACGGGTTTTTAATTTACTCTTAAAAATAATATTTTTTTAACATCGCCGTTGTGTATGTATATCTTGTAAGTATATTTTGGTGTTGGTATTTATTGAGTTTATGTATTCCTACATCTTCTAATAAATACACTTAGCACACATATATTTATACACACTTGTATGGTTTGCTAAGTGTGTGTATATATATATATAGGTAGAGAATCCTGTACATTAATCCAGAAGTGTGAGAAGTGTATTATAACACTATATAAACACCGTATAACATCATATAACACTATGTAACACTATATAACATTATATAACAAATATAACACTATATTTTGTCTGATAGAATGTCTATAATAGATGTATAGTGTTATATTTGTTATATAATGTTATATAGTGTTACATAGTGTTTTATGGTGTTACATAGTGTTATAATGTGTTTATATGGTGTTATATACTGTTATATATAGTGTTATAATACAATTCTCACACTTCTGAATTAATGTACACTATCCCTACCCTACATATATATATATATAGGGTCAGGATTTAGAGAAAAAGGTGAAAAGTGTGAGAACGGTGAGAACGCTTATGGGTCGTCCGATCAAAACAATCCATGGACTAGATTGCGCGGTGGCGTTTTCATAAATAACATCAATTTTATTATGTGGGACGCGCTTCATTAAGGGTAAAAGAGCCTTTTACCGCTCATATTCAAAACGCCATCAAATGATAAAACGCCAAACAAAAAAAAAAACGCCATTAAAGACAAAATGCGTTGAATATTATAGGAAGATGAAACAACACAATAACTGAATTTCAGTTATTAACATTTATTAGAAAAAATTCCCTCCTAAATTACGCGCCAAAAACATCATTATATAAAGAAGGTAAAACATAACTTCCATAAATCACTTCAATCTATCCATTTTCTGCAAAAAATATCTTTAACCAAAAACGCCAACTTAAACAAAACGCCAAAAATGGCAACAATCGTTTCGTGGAGATACACTCTGGGAATCAGGCGATACGTCCTCCTTTTTGACAACAGAAGGAGGGTGTATATGTTAAGACGGTGAGGCCAATTTTGAAGATGGAAGAAGAAATACACATGCAAATCTTATCCATTGGCATCGCTCTAGACAACGAATGCCATGAAACGCATATGCTTATGAAAGCATTAACCAGCAAATTTGGACCAATCAAAGCAGATGTGAAGCCGGACCCTGTCATGACATCATGGCGTTTTGATGATAAAACAGACATGGTGACGGTTACATACGACAGCGGAGAGCAGGAAGTCTACTGGCTAAAGAACATCATGACAAAGTAGCGTCTGGGTTTCATGGAAGAATTGCATAACACCACTTGTACCAACACAGAAATAGACCCAAAATTGGAGTTAATGCAAGACATGTTCAGGTGGAGGCTTCAGAATCTTCAGGAACAAAAAGCTAATGAAGGTGAAGGTGATGACATGGATGAAGATCCAGATGAAGACTTCGAGGAGGAAAAAGATGACGCAGGTGATGGATACTTTTTAGATAAAGTACCTTCTGACGAAGGCTTTTAATTTTTTTCCTCTTTTTTTTTCTTCTATTTAATCTTCTCTTTTTTAAGATAATTAAATGATATATTTATATCTTTATTAGCAAAACGCCAAAAAATACTAAAAATGGTTAACCCTTACAAAACGCAAAAAATAACAAAAAATATTTTTCCTGCTTAATATTTTATTTACTCCGTTATTGTATTTTGTTATCTTGGTCTGCATAACGCCATTTAAAAAAACGCCAAACTTAGAAGATGGGACGTCTATAATGTCACACCCCCATAATCCACCATGCGGAGTACCACCGCTTGGAGGCGTGACGTGACTAGGATCAAGCCACCAATCATATTGAACATCGTAATTAAGTAAATGAGACCAACCACAATACGATTAGTGACCAAAGCTAGTTAACCATGTTTAGTTTAAACAGCGGAAGCATAAAAGTAAATCCAAAAGCATAAGTCCATAGTTTATAAGTTAAAGTTCAAAACGCAAGTTTAATAAGTTCTTATGGATTTAAATAATAAGCACGGAACACAACAGTCTGTACACCACAACGACTCCTTCCTCGTGCAAGCTCCAAGCATTTAACGATCTGTAAGGCATGTAACAACTAGTCAACAACAAAGTTGAGTGAGTTCACGTTTGGTTGTTTAGTTTTTTTTAGTTGTTTCTGAAAAACATGGTTTGATTTTCGTTGGCTTAATTGCCGTGGGGTTTACCCCGTAGTTGAAAGTATGTTTAACCAGTTCCTTTTTCATTACCCAAACCATATCCATAATCAGTGGGGGCTTTCCCCGTGTGAACTACTAGACGGTATGATATCGACTACTACGAACAATAGTTGTGCCCTACATCAGTGTCTATCATCACTGACAGTTTGCCATAGTCCATTAGTACACGCCCGTCCGAACGGCACGGTGTGAGGTTTGTTAAACCTAATAGCGCTATTAACTAATGACTCGCTCGCCATTGGCCTCGGCGATTAAGTTGATATAAATTGAGGGACTTCATGATAGAGTTTTGTCTAGCTAGTTTTAAGGTTGTTGTCCTGCACCAGGAGGACGAACGTACGTATTCTGCACCAGGAGAATTCGTAGGATTAATAATGGCATCCTATCTATGGAGGATGGCCGTACATATCTTCCCAAGGGGATATGTAGATTTAGTTTTAAATTCTTTAACCCATTCCCAAACCACCGGGAATCCCATGCCTTGTAGAAAGTGTGAACTCACCTTGGTTTGCTCGGTTAGATTCTCAAATATAGCTAACAGTCAAGGTCGGTCAATCACGTCCTAGTATGATTTACCAGTTAGTCATTTAGTGATTTTCAAATAGAGCACAAAGTTCCTACACGTATCTATCACATAACATGCATTACTTTAACTGTTTATGCCCATATATACTTCTCATCCATTCCCCACTCATAAGAAAACATACGATAGTGAACGTAACACATATAACACGTCAGATCATTCACAGATAGTATACTCGACATTTAGACACGCAAATCACAACTTATGTCATTTCCGCATTAATATTCAAAACCGGGCTGTTTTCGGACATTTTAATAAAATAGTTAAACTATTCCAAAAATTCCCAAATTTTTACAGAATGTCTTAAACGTTCCAAATTTTGTTGTGTAAAAATATCAGGGTCCGGTTCATTACCAATATTTTATAAAAATTCATTTTACGGACTGAACTCAGATTTATATTTTTCTGACCACAGTCCACGGGATAATTTATTTAAAATTCATCGAGAGTCCGATTTACGAAATTCCAGTGGGGCAATTACAAATACATCGGTGGTCATCTACAGTATAAGTTTCATGATCCAACTCTACACAGAACCCAAGTTATGACAGAAAACAAAACATATATTTTCAGCAGAAAAATGCAGCTCTAGCTGCTGTTACGAAATGACGCTTTAAAAATAGTAAACGAAGTCCAAAAATTAAGATTCCGGTGCCATTAGAACCGTATTTCATAATAACACGTTTTAGACTCAAAATATCAGTTTTTCGTAGAGTTTATGACCTGTTTACAGCCAACTTGGCTGTAAAACTTGGACATATTCTGTTTTCATTCTTTAATCTTCTAAGACGCGTTCGATTGATTCCGTTAGCATGATTAGTAATCGTAACAACATCAAACATCAATAGTAACCAGCAACACATCAGATAATCAACCAAGAATCATAACAAAACAAGATCCAAGAGTTTTACACTAATATTTACTAATTAACCACTTTGTTCATCAATTTTAGTAGACTTTAAACTTTGATCTTATATGTTCATGATTTTATCCGAGAAATCTCTTATTAACCACTTTAGACAAGATCAAGAAGGTGTTTAGAAGCACTTACAACTAGCACAAGGCTAGGGAAGAAACTAGACGAAAAATGGGTGGTTAATAGCGTCGTAGAGAGGTCCTTGCGATTCCGTATGCACCGAGTCTCCTTATGTGAACTCTAGCACCTTGGATTGTATGTAAAATGGCAATATTGAAACTTGAAAATGGTTGGATGATGTAGTAAATGATTCAGCGCAGTCATTAAGCACTTTATTTATCATTAATAAACTGTACGGTTACATGTAAATTTGAGGGTTGTCACATTCTCCCCCTGTTAAGAGAATTTCGTCCCGAAATTTAGCGCGTGGTTACTGAGGAAGCTAGTTAAGTTGCGTTGTTTTCCTGATTTTCCTGGGGTGTCACATCACCCCCCCGTTGATTTGGAATTTCGTCCCGAAATTCTGCAGTAGCTTCAGCCTCAGTAGTGGTTGCGTTTTTCTTAAACAGTTGGGGATACTTGAGTTTCATTTGGTCTTCTCGTTCCCAGGTATACTCTGGGCCACGACGAGCATTCCAACGAACTCGGACCAGAGGTATCCTGGTATGCTTGAGGATCTTAACATCTCGATCCGTAATCTCTACTGGTTCCTCGACGAATCGCAGCTGGTCGTCGATAGTGAGTTCCTTGAGAGGAACTATGAGGGTCTCATCTGACAGACACTTCTTCAGATTCGACACATGGAATACGTCATGAACTCCGCTGAGTTCTTCGGGTAGATTCAACCTGTAGGCGACTTTGCCAATTTTCTCGGTGACTTCGAATGGTCTGACATAACGTGGATTGAGTTTTCCTCGTTTGCCAAAGCGGACTACACCTTTCCAAGGTGAGTCTTTGAGTAGCACTCGATCCCCAACCTGGAGCTCGAGTGGTTTTCTTCCCTTATCAGCATAGCTTTTCTGACGGTCACGAGCTGCCGCCATTCGCTATCGTATTTGATCAATTCTCTCGGTGGTATCTACCACAAGTTCCGGGCCAGTGATTTGGCTGTCACCAACTTCTGCCCAACAAAGAGGTGATCGGCATTTGCGTCCGTACAATGCCTCAAACGGAGCGGCTTGGATACTGGTGTGGTAGCTGTTATTGTACGAAAACTCCACTAGCGGGAGGTGCTTTTCCCAGCCATTACCAAAATCGATTACACATGCCCTAAGCATGTCTTCAAGGGTTTGGATGGTGCGTTCAGATTGCCCACCCGTCTGTGGGTGATAAGCGGTGCTCATATCTAAACGTGAGCCAAAAGACTTGTGCATCGCTTGCCACAGTTCAGAAGTAAAACGCGCGTCACGATCAGATATGATAGAGGTTGGCACTCCGTGCCTTGACACCACTTCTTTTCGGTAAATGTCTGCAAGAGTAGAAAACTTATCCGTTCTTTGATAGGCAGAAAATGTGCAGACTTGGTCAGTCGATCTACGATCACCCAAATGGTATCGTTTCCGCGTTGAGATCTGGGCAGGCCGGTAACGAAATCCATGGAAATTTGCTCCCATTTCCATTTCGGGATCTCTGGTTGTTGGAGTAGGCCTGATGGTTTCTGATATTCAGTCTTGACTCTCGCACAAGTCAAACATTTGCTAACGTAGGTTGCTATGTGGGCTTTCATTCCAGGCCACCAATACGTAGTCTTGAGGTCGTGGTACATTTTATCCGAACCAGGATGTACCGAATAACGAGACTTGTGCGCTTCGTCCATCACAAGCTCGCGTAAGTTTCCATAAAGTGGAACCCAGATGCGCCCTGTTACATAGTAAGCGTCGTATTCCTTTTGTTCTAGCCGCTGCCTCGATCCTCGTAGGGATTCAGCCCTGATGTTCTCTGCTTTCAATGCTTCAACCTGAGCATCACAAATCTGAGCGGGAAGGTTAGACTGGATGGTAAGTTGTAAAGCACGTACACGCTTAGGTAGGGTATCCTTTCGACTGAGGGCGTCGGCCACAACATTGGCCTTGCCCGGATGATATTTGATTGCGCATTCATAATCGTTCAAGAGCTCAACCCATCGGCGTTGACGCATGTTTAACTCCTTTTGCTTGAAGATATGCTCGAGACTCCTGTGATCGGTGTAAATGGTGCACTTGGTACCGTACAGGTAATGTCTCCATATCTTTAACGCAAAAACAACTGCTCCCAGCTCCAGATCGTGAGTAGTGTAATTCCTTTCGTGAACTTTGAGTTGGCGTGATGCGTAGGCAATGACCTTGTCACGTTGCATCAATACACAACCAAGTCCTTGGATGGAAGCGTCGCAATAAACCACAAAATCTTCCGTGCCTTCAGGCAATGAGAGGATAGGCGCGCTACAAAGTCTATCTTTAAAGTGCTTAAACGCAGATTCCTGTGCATCACCCCAGTGATAGGTGACACCCTTCTGAGTCAGTGAAGTGAGGGGTTGCGCAATCTTGGAGAAATCCTTTATAAACCTTCTGTAATATCCGGCCAAACCCAAGAATTGGCGGATTTCTGTTGGTGTGCGGGGTGCAGGCCAGTTCTTGATCGAGTCAACCTTGGATGGATCTACATGAATCCCATCCTTGTTTACCACATGGCCTAGAAAGTGGACTTCGCGAAGCCAGAAGTCACATTTTGAAAACTTGGCATACAACTGCTCTTTTCGAAGAAGTTCCAGCATAAGTCGTAGATGCTGCTCGTGTTCCTCCTGACTCTTAGAATAGATCAGGATATCGTCGATGAACACAATAACGAACTTATCCAGGTAAGGCTTGCACACTCGGTTCATGAGATCCATGAAGACCGCTGGTGCATTCGTCAGCCCGAATGGCATAACCAGAAACTCGTAATGGCCGTAACGAGTTCTGAATGCTGTTTTGGAGACGTCCTCATCTCGGACCCTCAGCTGATGGTATCCCGATCTCAAATCAATCTTGGAGTAATAGCTCGACCCTTGCAACTGGTCGAACAAGTCGTCGATACGTGGAAGAGGATATCGATTCTTCACGGTCACCTTGTTGAGTTCGCGGTAGTCAATACACATTCTTAAGGTACCGTCCTTCTTCTTCACGAATAACACTGGTGCTCCCCATGGCGAAGAGCTAGGACGTATGAAACCCTTTTCCAAGAGTTCTTGTAGTTGTGTGGATAGTTCTTCGAGTTCTGATGGAGCTAGACGATATGGCGCTCGGACTATGGGCGCTGCTCCAGGAGCTAGCTTGATTTGAAACTCAACTTGGCGATGAGGCGGAAGACCAGGCAATTCCTCAGGAAAATCGCGCACAATAGGAATGTCTTCAATTCTCCTCTCTTCCGTTGATGTGTCAGTAACGAGTGCTAGAATGGCAGTGTGGCCCTTTCGTAGACATTTCTGGGCCTTAAGGAAAGAAATAATGCCTACAACAGCACCACTCTTATCGCCCTGAATCACCAGAGGTTCTTCACCAGGACGAGGAATGCGGACGATTTTCTCCTTGCAAACAATCTCCGCTTGATGACGAGATAGCCAATCCATCCCAATAACGACGTCGAAACTACCCAGTGTGATAGGAATAAGATCGATAGAGAAAGTCTGATCGGCTAAGACGAGGCTACAACCTTTAACTACGTGTGTGGCTTCAAGACTTTTACCGTTAGCTAGTTCTACCATGTGTTTGGTGTTCAAAAGTGTTGGAGTGCGCTTAAGCATTTGACTAACTTTTAAGGACACATAACTAGTATCGGCACCCGAATCGAATAAAACAGTAACAAGGAAATCATCCAGAAGGAAACTTACCCATCACAACGTTGGGATCGTTCCTTGCATCATCCTGCCCAATCACGAACGCACGCTCCCTGGCTCCATTGCCATCATTGTTTCCCCCATTATTGTTTTCGTTCCCCTGGTTGTTGTTGTTGTTCTGTTTCCGGTACAACTGGGGACAGTTTCTCTTGAAGTGACCTTCAGCACCACACTGATAGCATTCCTTGTTACCCTGTTGTTGCTGTTGGTTCTGTGGGGCTTGTGGCTGCTGTTGCCGATTCTGATTCGCAGGACGTGAGCTCCTGCAATCTCTGGCTTTATGTCCAAGCTTGTTACATCTCTGAAAACGATCCTTGTTGCACGGCCAGCTGTGGTGCAAACTACATCGTTTGCACTTAGGGTGATTTCTCCTGTATCCACCCTGTCCTCGTTTTCCAGAAAACTGTTGACTGGGGCTCCGGTGTTCGTCTGTCTTTCGTCGTTGGGGCTGGGACTGAATTGGAGTGGAACCCCTGCCTGAATTTCCATCCCACTTGCTCTTGTCACTGCTGGGAGCACCAGTAGCAGTAGTGCTAACACGCTTGGGCAGCTTGCCCTCTTCCACCGCCTGATCGGTGAGTCGGTGCGCCAAACGAATGACTTGCTGGATTGTGGAAAGGTTGGCCTCCATTACAGACCCTTGGATTTCTGGAACTAAGCCTCTGAGGTATAGCTTGATCCGTCTAGATATGGGTCGTGACAAGTTAGGACATAAGTCAGCCAAGTTGTTGGACCTCTTTGTGTACGCCTCAATTTCTGATCCTTCCATCTTCAAACCATAATACTCTGTTTCAAGTTCCAGGATGTCATCCAGGTGGCATAATTCTTCCTTAATCAAATCCTTAAAGTTGCTCCAATGGGTGGCATTCGCGTCTGCCAATCCGAGCATCTGGACTTGTGTGTTCCACCAAGAATACGCTTTCCCTTGCAACATGCTGGTAGCGTACTCTACGCGTTTGCTGGCAGGGCTTTCACTCTCTTAGAATGCATATTCGATTCTTCGGATCCAGTGCAGAAGACCGATTGCCCCTTCAGTGCCGTCGAAAGTGGGAGGTTTGCATTCCAGGAACGCCCTGAAGGTGCCCATGCGTGTTGGAGAGTGCATGGGTTGACTCCTTGATTGGGTTGCTAAGGCTTCAGCAATCCGTTCGTTAATCAAGGTCATCAGCTGACCTCGGGTCATGTCGAGACGTCCACTCATGATCTTCACGTCGAAGGAACTTACGTAAGAAAGGTGTCGCAAAGTGAGTAGGTGTGGAGTGACAAAAGAGAGTAAGCACACAAGGTTCAAATAGCAATTATCACATTAACTAATGCACAATGAGAACTATCTATCCGACAATATAACATAAATCATACCACTTATGGTGTCGAGTCTTGCACGTGGAGCGAAGCGTCGTTGTGGATCGTTGAGCACTGTTCTGGTTATAGTCTGGTTTTATCAAAAGCTTTTCCCCTTTTTAAAACCAAGTTCGCTATAACCAATGGCTCTGATACCAATCTGTCACACCCCCAAAATCCACCATGCGGAGTACCACCGCTTGGAGGCGGGACGTGACCAGGATCGAGCCACCAATCATATTGAACATCGTAATTAAGTAAATGAGACCAACCACAATACGATTGGTGACCAAAGCTAGTTAACCATGTTTAGTTTAAACAGCGGAAGCATAAAAGTAAATCCAAAAGCATAAGTCCATAGTTTATAAGTTAAAGTTCAAAACGCAAGTTTAATAAGTTCTTATGGATTTAAATAATAAGCACGGAACATAACAGTCCGTACACCACAACGACTCCTTCCTCGTGCAAGCTCCAAGCATTTAACGACCTATAAGGCATGTAACAACCAGTCAACAACAAAGTTGAGTGAGTTCACGTTTGGTTGTTTAGTTTTTTTTAGTTGTTTCTGAAAAACGTGGTTTGACTTTCGTTGGCTTAATTGCCGTGGGGTTTACCCCGTAGTTGAAAGTATGTTTAACCAGTTCCTTTTTCATTACCCAAACCATATCCATAATCAGTGGGGGCTTTCCCCGTGTGAACTACTAGACGGTATGATATCGACTACTAAGAACAATAGTTGTGCCCTACATCAGTGTCTATCATCACTGACAGTTTGCCATAGTCCATTAGTACACGCCCGTCCGAACGGCACGGTGTGAGGTTTGTTAAACCTAATAGCGCTATTAACTAATGACCCGCTCGCCATTGGCCTCGGCGATTAAGTCGATATAAATTGAGGGACTTCATGATAGAGTTTTGTCTAGCTAGTTTTAAGGTTGTTGTCCTGCACCAGGAGGAGGAACGTACGTATTCTGCACCAGGAGAATTCGTAGGATTAATAATGGCATCCTATCTACGGAGGATGGCCGTACATATCTTCCCAAGGGGATATGTAGATTTAGTTTTAAATTCTTTAACCCATTCCCAAACCACCGAGAATCCCATGCCTTGTAGAAAGTGTGAACTCACCTCGGTTTGCTCGGTTAGATTCTCAAATATAGCTAACAGTCAAGGTCGGTCAATCACGTCCTAGTATGATTTACCAGTTAGTCATTTAGTGATTTTCAAATAGAGCACAAAGTTCCTACACGTATCTATCACATAGCATGCATTACTTTAACTGTTTATGCCCATATATACTTCCCATCCATTCCCCACTCATAAGCAAACATACGATAGTGAACGTAACACATATAACATGTCAGATCATTCACAGATAGTATACTCGACATTTAGACACGCAAATCACAACTTATGTCATTTCCGCATTAATATTCAAAACCGGGCTGTTTTCGGACATTTTAATAAAATAGTTAAACTATTCCAAAAATTCCCAAATTTTTACAGAATGTCTTAAACGTTCCAAATTTTGTTGTGTAAAAATATCAGGGTCCGGTTCATTACCAATATTTTATAAAAATTCATTTTCCGGACTGAACTCAGATTTATATTTTTCTGACCACAGTCCACGGGATAATTTATTTAAAATTCATCGAGAGTCCAATTTACGAAATTCCAGTGGGTCAATTACAAATACATCGGTGGTCATCTACAGTACAAGTTTCATGATCCAACTCTACACAGAACCCAAGTTATGACAGAAAACAAAACATATATTTTCAGCAGAAAAATGCAGCTCTAGCTGCTGTTACGAAATGACGCTTTAAAAATAGTAAACGAAGTCCAAAAATTACGATTCCGGTGCCATTAGAACCGTATTTCATAATAACACGTTTTAGACTCAAAATATCAGTTTTTCGTAGAGTTTATGACCTGTTTACAGCCAACTGAAGTTGGCTGTAAAACTTGGACATATTCTGTTTTCATTCTTTAATCTTCTAAGACGCGTTCGATTGATTCCGTTAGCATGATTAGTAATCGTAACAACATCAAACATCAATATTAACCAGCAACACATCAGATAATCAACCAAGAATCATAACAAAACAAGATCCAAGAGTTTTACACTAATATTTACTCATTAACCACTTTGTTCATCACTTTTAGTAGACTTTAAACTTTGATCTTATATGTTCATGATTTTTATCCGACAAATCTCTTATTAACCACTTTAGACAAGATCAAGAAGGTGTTTAGAAGCACTTACAACTAGCACAAGGCTAGGGAAGAAACTAGACGAAAAATGGGTGGTTAATAGCGTCGTAGAGAGGTCCTTGCGATTCCGTATGCACCGAGTCTCCTTATGTGAACTCTAGCACCTTGGATTGTATGTAAAATGGCAAGATTGAAACTTGAAAATGGTTGGATGTTAGCTATGGTGTTCAGCCGAGAGTAGCCAAGAGGGGAAGAAAGAAATGAAATTTTGAGTGGTGATTGGAAGTAGTTACCCACTAAGCATCTTTATAATCCATCATCCATCAATATCCAATAAGTAATGTGCTACCCACATACCCAACATAACCCCATAAAATAAGAAAAGAAATCGTGGGGGGTGGTGTCCCCATGCAACCGATCGGTTATGGGGGGGGGGTCTTTAGTTGGATTTGAACTAGTAGTTAAGTATTTAGCTAGTTAGTTAAGTAACTAAATTAGTGTATTAGTGTGTTGTAATTAATAACGGGTGTTAAGGTATTCGGGGACCCTAACTAGCTCAGAAAAAGGAAAACAATGTCAATGTCAATATTTTTGTGTTCCGGGTAAAGTCTGGTTGTTCGGTTGGATATTAATCCGTTAAAGTGCTAAATTAATTCGTAAGGCGTCCTATTTATATATTTTTGTAACGTTTTTACTTTCTAACACTTAGGAAAATATAACGGACTATTTAGTGACCTTTCTGTACACTATTAGTGTATTAACAAGTACATGTAAGTATTAAGTCAGAGAGCAGTTAAATGATTCAGCACAATCATCAAGCACTTTATTTATCATTAATAAACTGTACGGTTACATGTAAATTTGAGGGTTGTCACATATAACCTATAAAACTGATAAAATCTGATCAACACAGTAAATACAAAAACAATAACTGAAAAGACAGTTACTTTATTGCTATGATTTATTACAATAAAAAGTCCCGCCTAAACTACGCCCCAAAAAACTCCTATAAGAGAGGAGTCTATACACAATGAAATTAAGCACACCCAGAAAACACAAAACGCCATGTCCTCTAGAAACCACTCACTTTTAAACGCCACAGATGGCAAAGCTTTCACAGAAATGGATCCTTCTTTTGAGGGGGTTAACTCAATAATATTTTGCTGAATGAGATGGACAAATATTCAAGAAAAAGAGACTGATGACAGTGATATGCCATCATGTGAGCTTTGTTCTTGATGATTATAGGCATGGAATAAAGGGATCAACACAAGTGTAAAATGCTATTTTGGACTCCATTATTACAAATAGCATCAAGCAAGAGTTGATCTTTAATGACATGCCACCAAACAAGAATATCACACCAAAAAACAGGTTGCCACTAAGCAGCTTCTTCTGAAAAAGACGAGGTTTATGAAGGAAATTTGCCATCAAGCTAAAGTATTCAAAAAAGGTTCAAAACGCCAAAAACAAATTCAAGAAGGAAGAGTCTGATGACAGTGAAGATTCGGAAGAAAAATTAGATTACCATTTTTTATTATTTTTGTTTTCATTTTATATTGTTTTGATATCAAGTTATATGTTGTTTTGTTATCTAATTCTCTATAAATAAAATACATTATTATATAAAACGCCAAAAACTACAAACACCAAAACGCTAGTAGTATGAAAACTGGGAGAACAGCTGCTGGCAAAGCACCTTGTAAAGGGTATTAAACGCCAAAAAATTCACCAAACGCAAAAAAAATGGTCTTATTGTAATCTTATGCAAATATTAATTACTCGTAGTGAATTATTATACAAAACGCCACAAACGCCAAAAAAATTAACCAGAAAACGCTATAACGCCAAAAAATTATATATGTGACACAAAACAATTAATTCAACGGCAAAAAGTTTAATAAATACAATTAGCGCCAACAAAAAACTTAGACGCAAGAAAATATTATACCGCGTTGGGAAAATAAAAGAAGAATGAAAAGACAAAAAAACCCCTCCGCCCTTCTCTATGCCGCGGAACACGTGTTGGGCCAGGATGCGTTCTCACCGTTCTCACACTTTTGAGCGTTTTCTCCTAATCCCGTTTCTCTCTCTCTGTATATATATATATATATAAAAGTTCATTTTAGCTTACGAAAACACTAGTAACTTAACTTAGTATTTTCCGCCGAAACTTTGCATAATCATGATTAAGTGCACTAAATGTATTTAGCCTTGTAAAACCTTTGTTAATTACACCATAATCATGATTATATATTTAGAAAGTTTTGCCATAGTTTCCCCTATAATAGAGACCTTTCCACGTTTTATAACGTCTTTAAAAACAAATTTTCAACTCATCAAATCATCAAAACTCAACAAGAACATATTTACATGAATTCTTCAACAATAAGTGTATGAACTTGTAGACAAAGTTTAGGGCTTTTAAAACATCATCTGTATCATGTTCATCCATTTTTAACAAGTTATGTGAAACTTTAATTTTTACTTTTTCAAGATCTAAATGTATAACCATGATTCTTACATATTTTTATACTTTAAACTTTATAAAAAAATCATTTTAAAGTACATTCAAGTTCATAACACTTCTTGTTGATGGATCTTGCTAGATCTAAACATATACTTGTTTAGATCTATTTTTATCAACAAACTTGCAAGATCTTTTGTTTAAATACGATCTACAACTATATAAGCAACAAGAATAACACATAACTACATATATAAGTTAGATTATCTTGTTTTAGTTAGGGGTTTCCATGTATTTTAAGTTTAGATTCAACATGAACCACTTGTACTTTTGAATTCTACAAGTAATAAGAAGCTTAAAAAAAAGTATTAGGATCTTACTACTAGCACAAGGGCTACCGATGATCTCTTGATGAACAAAGAAGAAGAGAAAAGCTCCACAAGTGCAAGAACAACTTTCTTGAAGCTCCTTGAACTTGTAAACCCTTTCAAACACCTTGTAATGCTTTGAATCACCTTTGAAAGTCTTAGCTTTGGTTGATAAGAAGATGAAAATGGTGAGGCTAGAGAGGTTGTAGGTTGTAAGGGGGAAGAAGGGAGTGATGTGATTTTTGAAGTAGAGAATGGTAGGTGATATGGTAGTGTTTGATGCTTATTTATCTTGCAAGACTTCTTGTTTGGTAGTCTCTTAATGACCATTCAGATGCTACCTCTTAATGGTTTAAAACATCTGAATAAATAAGAGGTAACCTCAAGTCTGAATGGTTAAGAGGTAACCTCTGAATGGTAAATCATCACATGTCACATTCTTCTACCTTCTCATTGGTAAAATTCTTAATGGTTCCATTAAGAGGTAGCCTCTTAATGACCATTCAGAGGCTACCAAACAGTCAAAACAACTTTTTGCAAGACCATGCCTTTTCTTCACCATCATCACACATCATGGGTGGTGCCCCATGATGACCGAAAATGGGGGGGGGGGGGGGTTGTAGGTTATGGTTCGGTGATTTGTTTATTTATTTAAATATGTGATGATTACTTGGATCTAGATATTTAGGGGATTAGATTTGATTAGGATATTAGGATGTTAATTCTTGATATTGTATGTGATCATTAAAGGAAAATATAATAATCAACTCATTCTAATTATTCACACAAATCAACTAATTAACAAAATCATGTGTTTAACAAATGCAATTCTAAACCATGAATCAAACTATTCACATAAATAAACTAAATAAGATATAACATGCAAAAACATAATATGAGGGCTGAAACTTAAAAAAGTAAGAAATATAAGAAATTAATATTTCTTAGAAGTAGGCCTATCATATTTAAGCGCTAGTAGTGTATAACTTACAAACATAAATATGAGGGGCTTTTATCTTAGGCCATGGGGCCTTAGACAATTGCCTCAAGTCTTAAGCCATTAGGGCCGACCCTGATGAAAACTCTCAACTATTATTAACAGTTTTGGTTTTTTCAGTCATATGGAGCGTGATTTTTTGTACCATATAACCTATATGTGATTTTCTTTAAGTGCTTCGTCTTTACAAATGGGGGGAAGTCTCCGTTATGATGATGTTAAAAACATAACGTTCCCCGCTACATGTTTTATGTAAAACAAGATAATTAAAATTTTTTAAATCTTTGTGCTAATTTAAGTTATTTCTTTACACAGTTTAATAGGTAATCGTATTAATGTGTTCTACATTTACTACGTGGAAGTGGTGAAGAAAGTTTGATGTCTGATATATTCAGGGTCAGGGTATGGTGAAAGAACTTTGATCTAGTAATGTTATGACTTATGAGACAATATGGTATATGATTCAACTAATTCTTAAGAACCTAAAGTGGGTGAATAAATTGTTTTCAATTTTAATGATCATTTTAGAAAAATCTATGTATGTTAAGAAATATTTCTTTCGGAATTTGTATGTTGAAAAACAATATGTAGACAAGTATAAAGTAGAAGAAACACGTGAACACAAAGATATATAGTAGTTGATAGATAGATAGATGTTAAATAATAACCTCAACACACAACCATCGATAATGGGTAGCCACGCTTCGGTCAGTTTTGACATAAATTTCGAGCCAGCCCGCAAGCTTATTGTTTCGAGGAACGACCTGGATGTGATAGGTCAGCCAAACCATCCAGTTTTGCCAGTTTGACGTTTTGGTTTTAATGGCTTGACGATTTGAACTAGAAAATGAGAAGATGGTTCATGATTATAATACATCTACGTAGCTACATACTAATAAAAGAATATAAAGGTTAAATGGTCGATTCGGCACAACAATTCCAAGTATCAAACCGGAAACCAAACTGGAAACTCTTTGGGATCTTAAGCCGGCCACACTAGCCAACTTCCTTCAATTCAGACGGTTAAGTTGGTTCCAGCGGTTTTAACACGGTTGGTTCATGAAGCGCCAATGCCATGGGTCTTCAAAACCTAACCACCCGGCCCAGGCTAACTTTCCTTAACGGGAAACACAACTTGCGGTCATCACAAGAACATGTGTGGTCTCACTGAATTATACGCACTTCTCACCTCATCCAACCAAGAAAAAAGCGGGAAATATGAAAACAATATATTACAAGAAATCATTATGTACAAGTCATAAAATGCAAGCAACAGAACACAATTCAAATATAAGATACTTAAAATCCCTACAAATAAAACTCAAATATCATGACCTGCAATTAAACATTTGTTACCATTATTAATGTTTTGGGTGAATTCTTGAACAAGCATTGATTTAAAGGCCTTGAAAATGATGCTTTTACAACTCATGATACAGCCCCAACAGGTTGATTCTTAGTCCGCAGTCCAGCTCTGCTCAACGATCTCACGCACTTTTCTATTGTACTCGCGCTTGTTCTCACTAAACATCCGTGCTGCTTCAGAGTTGGCCGGTGAGTTTGGGTTCGGGTCACAGAGCAACGACTACAATGGAAAGAATACATGATGTTATTAAATGCTTCGGTTTTCAGTCACAACAAGGATATTTATATAGTATTCAACCTTCTTCATTATGGCCACACACATATCGAAACTACTTTTCAGGCCACCTATGCATGTAACCGATTACATTTATACCAATTCTGGCCAAATGTATTTCTGAGAATTCTAATGACAAAATGCCCATAACTTAATGCAATTTAATAATAAATAAAAGGTTTTAAATGTGAAATACCAATATACCCTCCTACATCTTTTCCAATAAAAGAAAGATGAACTTAAGAAGGGGACGGTTGGTGTTTCATATTTAAATTACGATATGTATTATTCCAGTATACAATTGTCCCAGATTTGATATTGACAAAAACAGATACATACTTGAGTGGCATATGGAATTGTTTTGATATATGGGTGGCCATAACGAAAGAAGACAAATACTAGGGTGGCCCCCACACATATTATTAATGATAATATCATTAAAGGTTGGCCAATTAAAGCACGTAACTGCTACTTATCAAGTAAGATTAATTCTATATTTCTTCTCAAATTTCTAATGGTTTCCCTAAATGACCTCTTCATCGTGATACTGAAATAACACTACCAAATCTTAACATTTGAAATACATCAAGGTTGACGACTTGATTACCCATGCAATACATGATGCAGAAAGGAGGCACTAATAATTACTTAAGATTATGTTTAACTTTTAACTGCTGGTTATGCCACATCTAACCAACTTCTTGCTGTAACATTTCAGCTTTACCTACTATCTGCATTGTCAAAGCGCATAGGCGCACTCAAGACGCATAGGCCGAGTGTAGATTGTATTTTTAATTTACTTAAATTTAGTTTTTAAGAGAAACTAAAGTGAACTAGAAAGTTGGAAATGCTTATGCTTATAAAGGTATTCATATTGCTAATTTGATATTCCAAACTGCTTATATATAACTTTCTAATTACGTCTAGCAACCATGTGCGGCATATCTTAAAAACATCTCTAGATTAACAAGCATGCAAATATGTTAAATTTCAAAGATCATAAGCCATGTTACAAATCAATAAAGCTTAAAGCTAGCTCACCTGAATTGAAGTAAGTATCGCAGCAACATCATAAATTGGACTCCACTGATTTTGAAGGATGTCCAAGCATATGCTCCCATCTGCATAGACTGGTCAATAGGGAAAAAATGAAGTAACCATCAGTCCATCACCAACACAGAATATGAATGGAAAGTACAAAAAGCAAAATCTGTTGTTTGGTAACACCATAAGTATGACAAGTTAGCCAGTAACTTAAAACAAGCATGTTGTTATTCATCATTATAAACAGTTTGGCATCACATATGGGTTCAAGAACAAATTGACCTGTCATCTAGTACTTTTTATTTGACACACTACACATAAAATAATAGCCACAGGTAAATTGATGAAATTTGTCACCTCTGGAAAAGAAAAATTACAGATGCCATCACCAAGTCATTTTCATCCTTTATACATAAAAAAATATAAAAAGTATATAGTATGTTTGCCTGGTTGCAAGTTGCATATTAACTTTAACCAGCAAAACTGCTTAGATTAGGCTCAGACTTTTGGTCCAACCCCATTTAAGGTTAGATTACCGTTATCAACTATAATTTCATTTTTCAATTAAAAAATATGATAACTTTTCATGGTAGAGAGAAAACTTGAGTTTATGGCCAAGGAAAAACGATACATTTTATCATAAAAAAATGGAGCATAAAACCAAAATATTAATAAGATAACAATATCAAAAAGAAAGATCTAAAAAAAACTGGTTAAGAAAGAAAGTTCATTGGCATATACAACTTTACCAAGTTGACTACAACAAGCTAATGAGACTAATTGAAAAGTAATAATCTTGTTGAAGATGACTTACTGTTTGGATGAAACATTCTTGAAATAAAGCGTACTGTTGGTGGCTTATTCGGATAGTCTTCTGAAAACTGCAGTGTCAACTTAAACGTACCTGAGAATGCCCACTACATGTTACCAAAGGAATACAACCATACAACATACTGACCATATAGGTACTAAACCTTTCAGAAATAAAAATGACTAACAACAATAGCAACTCTATTTGTTATCACAAACCCTTAAAGTTTTATCAAACGGAAAAACAAGTTCCAATGTTGAATACCATAGATATGACATATTAATAATGTTTAAAACACATATGCAAAAATAAGAAGTTAACAATATCAGAATCAAACCCATGATGGCCCTACGATATGTGATTTTCACACTATCTGTAAAAGCGTTATGTGCCTTATGTCCAAGGCTTGATGCAAAACTACCATCGAGCTGGAGGTCTCACTGGAAGCAGCCTCTATATTCCTACGGTTAGAGGTAATTACCCTCCTCAGACCCTACCGTAGCTTTGCTATATTGGTGGGATTTACCAAGTATGTTGATGATGACACTATCCGTAAAAGAAACGTGCTTTAGAAACACGAAGGATCACTAAACACTTTCAACGCCATGGCTTTCATATATGATACACATGGTATTTGATAGTGTATTAAGCACGGCTATGCAAGCTCAAGTCTTTTTAACATAGTAGTAATTTTCTGTAGTGTTATGTTTTATTGAATTATAAATCTAAGTATCCTGGTACACACACACACATATATGTATTGTACAGAAGAAGATATAAGTACCTCCATCCCAAGGAGTATCATCCGGACTGCAAGAAAAGCAAAACAAAAGCAATCAATAACAAAAGCAATCAGCATCTGTATCTGTATAACAAACAAAAACAACAAGCAATCCACCAACCCGAATATAACCGCGTTCCAGAGCATAATATTATTATCATAGGGAGCACCACTGATTCCAGCAGGAGGATCCTGCTGCAACCTCTTGAAATCCCTCATCAACCGCTTCCTCGCCGGCGTCGACATCTCCGCAGCCTACTATAAACATCAACAACAGAACAATCCACAAAATGATTCAAATTTCAATCCATCAATCACATATCTACCTAATTTATACACACAACAACAACAAAAAAGTGCTTTTCAACAAACTTTTTATCTTCAAACCCTAGATCTGTAACCCAAGCTAAACCACATAACATAATATAACAAGATAAAATTAAAGCAACAAAAGGATGGATGATCTATCTATCTATCTACACATGATTGTTAATTCTTCTAGGGTTTGATAAAATGAATTAATTGTAATAAATAAATAAATAAATAATAGAAAAGGATTGAGAAATATGGTTGCCTGGCGGAAAAGTTCGGTGGTGTTGAAGGGTTGAATGAAGTGAATCTGAAGATGATCGAGGGAGAATTATGGAGGAGGAAGCTTCGACTTATGAGCGTTGTTGTATGATGATGATGATGAGGTTTTGTTAGGTTAGGTTAGGTTAGGTTGGTTGGATACCAGAAGAACCGTCATTGCATTGGAAGGGGTAATTCGTGTAGATGGATGTGTATGTTACTTTGGATTTAGCCTTTTTGGTTATGGGAAAAAAGGAATGACATATATATGACTTGGAAACGTGTATTTATCCACATGGAACCTTAATTAAACTAAGAGAGTATACCTCAATTTTAATCATGTAAAAATTACTATAGACGTCCCTAATTTATAATCATGTAAAAATACCACATGGAAACGTGTATTTATCCAGGGGGCATCCGACCCCAGAGCTTTTCGCTCAGTAATGTTATATATGTAGCTTTCGTATAGAAATTTTTTGGTATATATGTTTTCGACCCCCCTCCCTGGTCGGATATCTCCTACTGAGCACCATCACGACCACCACTTCACCTACACCACTGCGGGACCACCACTCTCACCCTGCCTACGCGACCATGACGTCGTCGAACACCCACCGTGAACAGTGAAAGAAACAAAAATGTTGTTTGTACTTTGAGAGAGTGTTGGATCTGAAAAATGTGATAGGGAATTTATGCTCATGTCCATTCTTCGTTCATTTTACTCTTGTTCATTCTTCATTCGTTTTACTCCTTTTCATTCGGTTTAGATCAAAATGATAACGGTACGTTTTTATGTAATCGGGTTTAGGTTGTTCAGTGAAGACGAACTGTTAGTGTTCCACCTCCGTTTTGTGATCCGATGTCTGAACAACTTGACCGTTGACTAAATGTACATAGCGAGGAAGGGGTGTAGCGGCTGGGGAACAAGCAACGAGTGAAGAAGCAACGGGTAACGAGATCGTTGATGGTTGATTTCGTTGATAGTAGTGATGGTTTGATATTTTGAAAACTTTTTATATATATGTAGGTGTTATCACTTAAAGTAGGCTTTTTAACTTAATATGGGAACTCTCGTAAGTAACTTAATGGCATGGTTATATAATTATATAATTATGTAGTTTGATAATTATACATTGTCATGGATGAAATTAGATGAATTTATGGTTATATAGGTTTCGTGTCGATTATATATAGTTTGGTTTCGGTGGTTTCATGCCGATTATATATAGCTAGGTTGGTTGGGTGGTTCTGTGCCGCTTATATATAATTTGGTTATTAGTCTGCCCGTAGTGGGGCGTTTTTTAAAAAAAAAATTCAAAAAAAACGCCGGAAAACGCCCACTCCTCCACTACACCCGGCGTTTCCGGGCGTTTTTTTTGAAAAAAAATGGGTTTGGCGTGATTTTAAAAACGCCGGAGCTTGATTTGGTTGTCCAATGAAAGCTTGCCATGTGTGTATAATATTTGTGTGTGTTTATAATTAGTTTTATTTAAAAAAACAAAAGAAAAGGAAGAAGAGAAGGGAAGTTTTTTGAAGTTGCAGGTGAGATGGGGAAGAAGAAAGGAAGAAGAAGAAGAAGATGGGGTTTAAAAGGTTTGGATTTGACAACTTTGGTCCCTGTAGTTTAGATCATGTTCTTTTTTTTTCTGTTTTTTTTTTTTCTGTTTGTTTATTTTCGGTTTTTTTTTTGTTTTTTTTTTCTGTTTTTTTTTAGTTTTTTTTTTCAAGTAGTGTAATATTATTAGTTTTTTTTCTGTTTAATTTCTGTTTTTTTTTTCTGTTTTTTAGTTTTCTGTTTATTAATGAAGTTTTTTTCTGTTTTTTTTTTTCGGTTTTTTTAATTTTCTGTTTTTTTTTTGGTATTTTTTTTTCAAGTATTGTAATTTTTATTTTAAATTAATGAAGACTTTATGTTTTAAATTAAAAAAAAATTGTCAAATGATTGAATGGGCGTTATTGGAATAATGCCCCACTACGCCTCTTTTGCTATAATGCCCCATGTGTGACTAGGATGCCACGTGTCGTATAATGCCCCATGTTGGGGGCATTATTCTTGTTTACCACTACGGGTGGTCTTAAATGCGCTATTATATATAGTTTGGCTATTAAGTAGGCAATAATTATCGCCAATAATTATATCGTGTGCACACTCGCTCGGCCAATAACTATCGCTACAACATAAAACGCAGATCATTAATGGCATAAACAACCCAATGAATGTTTTTGTTTGGTACAAGAAACACCCACGTAATTAAGGATAAAGGCATTCATTACACCTTTAACTACTCTGCATTTGCTGATCTATCTCTTAAAGTATGAACATTGAAGATCATTCCCCTCACAGTGACCAGTGTTATGTTTTACCTGTCTAGACCCATGAAGAACCTTCTAGACAAAAGCATCATTCCTCAAATGTGGATGCGGAGTCCTTTTACAGACAATAAAGATTTTTGTTGAAATGTTTGACATCAACTTGTAAGACACATTTTTATTTTATGTGGCCCAAGTTATTATTTATCTAATTAAAACTTTCTGCCTCACTAAATTCGTGAGTATCAAATCTCACCTCAGCCATCATAACCATATATCTTAAACTGGAGCTTAATCAGCATTAACAATATCATGTTGTCTTCTATCTGTGTGATTACTGGATGTCAGGATACACATATTTATTTCTTGTTTTCTATTACATGTTACATAATGATCAAACATATTGTATCAGGGCATATGTTGATTAATCAATTATGTTTTTGTTTCCTTAAACTAGAATTAAAATAAATAAAAAGTTTTGGTTAAACCTAACGAAAAATTGTTTATGTTATAATTCACGGTTTTCTGAATCTATTTTACTTAATTAGTTGTAATTATATGTTAAACTAGATCAATTTTATAAACTGTTTTTGATATCACAAATTGAAAATATATATATATGCTTTTTTTAAATCATTATAAATTGTTTTAAAAATTGATTTAATCTCCTAAAATCGAGATTAATTTTTTAAAATCCTTAATATCATTGTTTTGTGATTTCAATCCCAACTAAAATATGATAAATTGTTCATGATGTTCATCATTATTTTCAATGAAATCAACTTATTTCTGTGTTTGATTTCAAATATAACTGTGTTTCCTAAAACTGAGTAGCTTTATCTCTAAGTTTTGCATAATATATTGTTTTTGTTTTCTTTTTAAATAACAAACTAAGTTTGGAAATACTTAGACACATTAAAGTTCGATTCGCGCAAACAAGTGGTTTTGCTGTTAACTAATTAATTTGTTTTGTTAAACCTTAAATATTATGTTTTTACAAAACCTAAAACTTATAAAAACATTTAACTAGTTCACTTGACTTTTTCAGTTAAATTGATTTAGTTTTGCTTAACTTGAATAACACCTTTAAAGTTTCACTTATGCCCAAAGGTGATGTGTTACATTTGAAATGTTATTTGAGTCTAATTTAGCATTGTCACTTAATGTATAACCTAAAACTGTTAGATATTCACATGACATCCGCCTTAAATGCATAAATGTTTAACTTACGTCCAAAGATGTTGTGTTTCATTTATGTCTCGCAAACCTGACTTGTGCATAAAACTTAAATGTCTTACTTCTGCCAAAAGGTGATATGTTACATTTATATTGCACATTTTGTTTGTCCGTAATGTTTAAATGATTGGTCATAGCCAAAGTGAAAGCTTAATGTTGTTTACCTCACCATTGCTGATTCAAAGAAGAGGAAGGGCAATTTCTATAAAAAAAAATAAGTTTCTAAGGTCCAGATGATCTATGCAAGTGCTTCCAGCTCTAAGAACTCAAGGGAAGTCTTATTGCAAGTTATGTCGTAAGGAATGACATAAACAGAAAGACTGCCCAAACTTCAAAGAATGGCTAACTACGGAAGGTAATCATCTTTACATGATACTTGAGTCCTTTAGTTTAAATGTTCCAGCTAATACATTGTGATCTGATTTTGGCTATATGGTTCATATAACCAACTCAGCCAAGGGATTCCTTACGATCCGGAAGCTGGAAATAAACATTAAACTGTGGAATGGAAAGGAACTTGTTGTCGAAGCCGTTGGAACCTTACAATGAGTTATGAAAACTGGTTTATGGATTAAACTTTATGATACCTTATATATTCCTGAAGTTACTTGGAATTTAATATCCGGACCAAAGTTAGACATGGATGGTTTCGATGTTTCTCAAGGTCATGGCAAACATACTATTTCTTTAAATTCTTAAGTGTTTGGACGTGGTTTCTGGATGGTGATCTATGTAAACTATAACTAAATGATAAATTTTCCAAATCTTTGTCATCATATATTATCAATGAGTCATTAATAAAGTGAAAGAATGTAAGTCACATTTTTATTTTATGTGGCCTATGTTATCATTTATCTAGTTAATTAATCATTGACCTTAATACTCGTTATGTTTAATTGGTAATTATTCGATGGACATAATTACCCTTACTACATAATTAGGGTTCCCCTTGTGTGTGTATATAGAGATAATTAGGTAGAGGTTTTACACCATCACCTACATCAAATTCGTAACCCCCTACCTCTCTAAATTCGCGAGTATCAAATTTCACCTCAACCATCATAACCATACATCCTAAACGGGAATTCAATCAACATTAACATCATGTCATCTTCCCTCTCTGTAGTTACTAGCATGTCAGTTACACACAAATTTATCTCTTGTTTTCTATTACATGTTACCTAATTTATCTAGGATATCTATAAAAAACACATGAGTGTTTCATTATTTTGTTTTGTAAAGTTGAACGTCAATTGTAATTATATTATACTTACTACAAGATAAATAGATGTTATTATTGTTTTTACCGACTAACTCAAACACCTTTCTATTATCATTTACAGGTTTATCCCTCTCATTTGTTTTCTTTAATCAAAACTATATCATCAAATCAAATAAACATGTAATGCTTTTAAAATCAGACGCGCAACTCAAAACCTTGTATTACAACCATTCAACAATCCATTCAACTAAACTTTCGTAATCACACATCCGATCCGAAAAACACTAGGAAAAAGCCAACACATTCAAACATCAACATGAAAATATTTAAAAAACTTTCGGGACAGTTTTAATTTCTAATTTCTAAACATGCATTGCAATTTAAAGAAATATAATATCTTAGAGCATTCACACTGGAGTCTCTCTCTCTCTCTCTCTCTCTCTATATATATATAAAGGGACAGGATTTAGCGAAAACGCCTAAAAGTGTGAAAACGGTGAGAACGGTTCTGATCCGTCCCATCAAAACAATCTATGGATTAGATTGGCGCAGTGGCATTTTCGTAAATAACATCAACTTTATTACGTGTACGCGCTTCATTAAGAGTAAAAGGGTCTTTTTACTGCTCTAACACAAAACTCTAAACTCATGAGCAAAATGCCATTAAAATTCTCGCCTTAACCTACAAGTCATACATGTAACGCTTCACATATTTGTACTTTCTCGATTTAGCAAGTATTGTTGTACGTTCTATTTTTAGAAACTTTTACTCAATTCATATTCTACCTCGTTTCATTTTGTAATCCGAGACAATTGATCATAATGAAAATGCAAGTATTTTATTCATATTCATGTCATTTATGTTAGACTTGTTTGCATAACTATACTCACAATCAACATTTTAAAAACACCATTATACAATTCTCATAATTGCACGATACACATTTATGCTCGTTACACGTAAAACCAGTTAAAACACATAACATAATCGAACTTGAACCTCCAGAGGAAGGGGGAGACCCCTCTCGCGCGAATGGGCCTGTCGCCCATACTCCCCTCTCGTCCCAACTCGCCCTAAAGCCTATAAATAGGCACACCACCCTACTCATTTCTCTTGCTCAGATTCACAAACACTCTCAAACGCTCTGTACTCTCTTTATCAGAATCATTTCTGTATGATTTTCCTTCATCTCTTTCATTTCTTTAACATATTTCTTGCATTCTATTCTTAATTCTTAAACATTTCTTATATTTTGATCTTAATTCTCTTACAACCCTCTTGATTAAACACATCTCAAAGATGGATTCCACTAGTTTTCTTGGGCAAACTGATGTTGGAGCATCACCATACGAGATTCGAATCAAGATTTACAAACTTTAACACTTTTACAACTTGTTCATACTTTTCATTCTAATTTTCTGTACAATCTTGATGGAATCTGAAACCCATCAGACACTCAACTCATTTCATAGTTAAGGGTTTGCATTAGGGTTAATTTCCACCAAGTATTGATCAGCTTCGGATAGATTTGACATACGTTTTCGTCATAACAGTCACCAGTCGCCCGAAAGGAGGTCCCTTTCGCGCGACAGAGTGATCCCTGTCGCACGAAAGGGACTATTTTTGTAAGTTTTGCTTTCGATTTCACTTCTGTTTTAAATCAGTTCATCAGCGATAAACCCCAAACAGTTTGTGATGTGTGTAAAATGCAACATATAAATTACATCAAATGAGGCATTAAACTAACCCTTTTTTAGTACTAATGTTGGAAAAAGTGTGCTTTTTTCTTCCTTTTGTATTTTTCAGGACCAATTGAGCTTAATTGAACAAAAGGAACAAATATCCAGCCAAATCTAACATACATACAAGAAAAGGAATAAACGTGGCATGCCTGACCCCTCGACAGCATCTCCCAAAGCAAAAAAACAAGAAGAAAGCTGAGCATGGGGCTGTGCCCAGCTCAACACGGGGCGTGCCCAGCTCACCACGGGGCGTGCCCAGCGGACACGAGGCCATGTCCAGTTGTCCGCAGAAAAGACAAAGCTATAGAAGCTTCTATTCCCGACACGGGGGCGTGCCCAGCTCAACACGGGGCCGTGGTCAACGCTAAGATTCGTAGAATCTTGCAAATCTTGATAGTACAGATACGCTTCTGCACACGGGGCCGTACCCAGCGGACACAGGGGCGTGTGGAGCTAATACAGACAAATTGTAATTAATGAAGAAAGAGAAAAAGGGTGGACACGGGGCCGTGTCCAGGCTTCTGTGCAGGCTATAAATAGGGGTGCTTGGTTCACTTCAAAGGCATCCCTTGGCAAACCACCTCTCTCCCACTTCACCCACACTCCACCACCATCACAACACCCTCATCCACCACCATCATCTATCATCCATCATAGAGTGTGTGTAGTAGTCTCGGGATCCAAGATTGATAGTAAGAGTTCTTGACAATCAAAGGCCATGTTTGCCTAAGTCTCTTACATCACTTGGTGAAGACAAGCATTTAGTGTAATACTTTTGTTTTTCAATCTTTTCGCACTTTTTATTTAGTTTTGTATTAATGACTTTAATAACTAGTTTCTTATGTTAAAGGTGAAACTTCCTTATCATTTGTCCGTGGTGTCTTGGCATTATTTTACTGTATATATAAAATAAAAGATTTACACCATTCATATCTCTACGGTCTATGTAGAGATATGTTGGCTACCTGGTCGGGGGTTAAGGGAATGGTTTGGTAAGGTTCTTGCCTTGTTCAGTGTATAGATCCTGCAAGGACCAGGGTCAAGCTTACTAGGACCTCCTTCAATACCGACTGGTATTGGATGGCGGGGGTGCGAATAGCTTGATCCCCTCATATGTAAACTACTATTAATACATTAACCCGGCTACTTGGGATTGTATCCCTGGTGACTCAAACCACTTAGCCGAGGGTAACGTCACCTTCAAAAGAGGGGCCTACCACATTACGCATTAATAACTTAATTACTACCTCCGTCCTATTAAAAGTGTCATATTTTGAATTTTCAAAGTCTTTATTTATAAACTTTGACTTTAATTATATATTTTTTGTGTTATATAAAACTTGATGAAAATTAACCCGATAAAAACACTTGTAAAACACACTCAAATCATATAACTTTCATAAAGTATCATATGTAACACAAACAAAATTATTTAAGGTCAAAGTTTATAAATAAAGACTTTGAAAATTCAAAATATGACACTTTTAATGGGACGGAGGGAGTAATTATCTTTCAATATTCCGACCCTTTAGGATTGTATCCTTGCTGACTCAAACTACTGGGTTGAGGGTAACGTCACCTTCAAAAGGGGGGCCTACTACTATAACTAAGATAATCTCTTAAAAAGTGAAAAAGTGATGAATTCATCAAAGGGTACACTAAAGGCGAGTCGGATCCAAGTGATTCATCTTGTCTATCTGTTTTTATTTTATTTTTCAGCATTTTTTAGTTTTTATTTTCACGTTTAAAACTTTTGATTTGATTAGATGTCGAGGATAAACCGGTACTTAAAGCTCTTGTGTCCTTGGACGACCTCGGTATCTTACCAATGCTATACTACGCTCACGATGGGTGCACTTGCCCATATGTGTGTTTAGTGTTAGTAAAATATCGTGTTTTATAAATTAAAACTTGACTAAGGTGTTAAAAAGGGCTTAAAATATACATAAAAATATATAACACTAGACACGCATCAAGTTTTTGGCGACGTTGCCGGGGACACAAGGATTTTAAGAAAGCTTAAAATCGACGGCCTAATCAGTTTTTCAAAACCTTTTTAAAACGTGCGCACATTTTCTGCATTTTTAGGTAGTTTTTGCATTTACAGTAAACTGAACACGGGCCGTGCTGCACATTTTTTTTCAAAACTCCCAGATACAGAGTCTGAACACGGGGTCGTGTTCACTGAACACGCCCTCGTGCTACACAAAACCAGTCACTTTTATTAAAACGCCCAAATACAGGACCTGAACACGGGCCGTGCTCACTGAACACGGGGCCGTGTCCAGCCTCTGTTTCCGTTTTATTCTTGTTTTCTGGTCCCGAGACTCTATTATGGTCTGCTGAGTGATTCTTATGGATCAATACTCAGGAGATTACAACTACCACTACGAGGAGGATGATTATAGGGAAGACTATTGCACCATTTGTGGTAACCCTCATTCGGTACAATATTGTGACCTCTTTGAACCATCCCCCTCATACAACTATTATGAGGAGCCCAGGTACGAGCCGTCTACTTCATATACATCCTATGAAGACCCAAGGTATGAATCTTCTCCCTCATACTCATATTTTGATGAACCAAGGTATGAGCCATCATACTCATACTTTGAGGAACCAAGATATGAGCCTTCACCTTCATATGCTTATTATGAGGAACCCTGGCATGAACAACCCAACTCATATGAGTATTATGAAGAACAAAGTTACGACCCTTATCCATCATATACTTGCAATGAGGAACAATGGTGTGAACCATCTACTTCATATGAGTATTATGAGGAACCAAGGATCGAACTTCCGTATTCAAGCTTTGAGGATCCAGATCCTTACTCTATCACCCACATAGCCGATAAGATAATAGAACACATTAAAACTATCGAGCGCTGCATAAAAGAATCCCGCGCAAGGGAATAGTAGTCCCGCGCAAGGGAAGAATTAACTTGTAATAAAGAAGAGATAGTTGAAAATGTAAAAATGGAAGAACAAGTAAGTGAAAAGCCAACACATGAGTTAAACAACGAAAAAGGTGAGTCAGACAACGTTAAAAGTCAAAAAGAGTCTAATTTTAAAGAAATTAATCTCTTGTCACCTTCTTTCGAAAATCACTATTTATTACCCATTCATGCTAAGTTTTTAAAAGAGTTAAATACTAACACTAAAATTGACGAAACGGTAAGCATTAAGTTAACAAATGATCAAACTACGCTAATAAAAGAAGATCCATTTGAAATTAACATTACACAAGTTCCATGTTTTTTTCAAAATTCCTTTATTAGTAATATTACAATTGATAAAGATCTTTGTGTTAGTATAATGCCAAACTACATTTTCGAAAAATTAAGTATTCGTGATTTTTCTCCACTTCAAATACCCATTTTTCTATCTAATCGGAAAATAATAAAATCAATAGGGGTAGTTGAGGATGTCTTGGTTCAAACAAATCAAATGGTAATCCCAACCAACTTTGTCATCCTTGATGACGCTCCTCTAGTGTTAGGGCGACCTTTTGTAAAGACCCACGAAGCCTTGAAAAATCGGAAGTACAACAATTTACCCATTCAATTAGTGGCATTCAAAAAAAGTGTCGATCTTGAGCGTTCAATGAAATATCCATTCGGCAATAATGACCCCCTAATTGAAGATAAAGATGAACCACCCGATACAAGAGAAGAAATTGACCACTTTGTTGAAGAAGAGGTCGCCATAGAGCAAACCTTTGTGGTTCTTGATCAAAATGAGCAACCAAATAAGGAGTCTCCTAAAGACCCACCTCTTGAGCTCAAAGAACTTCCAAAAGGTTTGGAATATGCTTTCCTAGACAAAGATGGTAAATCACCTGTAATTATTTCGTCAAAATTAACTAGTTTAGAAAAAGAAAAATTAATTACACTTTTGAAAAAACACAAAAACGCGATTGCTTGGAAGCTTGTAGATATTAAAGGAATAAGTCCTTCCATGTGCACACACAAAATTTTAATGAATGATGACTATAAATCGGTAATACAACCACAACGTAGAGTAAATCCAAATGTCCAAGAAGTTGTTAAAAACGAAGTCATCAAATTACTTGACGTCGGACTCATTTACCCAATCTCCGATAGTCCTTGGGTAAGTCCCGTCCAAGTAGTTTCAAAGAAAGGAGGTATGCCGGTGGTAACTAACGAGAAAAATGAATCAATACCAACCAGAACCGTCACAGGATGGAGGGTATGTATAGATTATCGTTGATTAAATGAGGCAACAAGGAAATATCACTTTCCATTGCCTTTTATTGATCAAATGTTAGAAAGATTATCTGGTCACAAATTTTATTGTTTCTTAGATGGTTTTTCAGGTTACTTTCAAATACCGATAGCGCCCGAAGATCAAGAAAAGACAACATTTACATGCCCCTATGGAACGTTTGCTTATCGACGCATGCCTTTTGTCTATGTAATGCCCTCGCAACCTTTCAACGTTGCATGGTGGCCATCTTCCATGACATGATAGAAAAGACAATGGAAGTCTTCATGGACGACTTTTCTATCTTTGGAGATTCATACGACCAATGCCTCGATAACCTTGAACGAATGCTATCCCGATGTGAGGAAACTAACCTCGCCCTTAACTGGGAAAAATGCCATTTCATGGTAACGGAGGAATAGTACTCGGTCACAAAATCTCAAGCGAAGGAATGGAGGTTGATCGAGCAAAAGTAGACACTATTTCTCGATTACCACCCCATCCTCCGTTAGAGCTATTAGAAGTTTCTTAGGGCATGCCGGATTTTATAGACGATTTATCAAAGACTTTTCTAAAATCTCAAGGCCTCTAACAAAATTACTTGAAAAAGATGCCCCTTTCATATTTGACAAGGATTGCAACCAAGCATTTCTAACACTAAAAGAAATGCTAGTCAATGCACCTATCATGATAGCGCCTGATTGGAAATTACCGTTCGAAATCATGTGTGATGCAAGTGACTTTGCAGTCGGAGTGTCTTGGGACGAAGAAAAGATAAGCATTTTCACCTAATTTATTACGCTGGTAAAACACTTAATGATGCACAAGAAAATTATACAACAGAAAATGAATTACTAGCCGTGGTATTTGCTTTTGATAAATTTCGTTCTTATCTTGTTCTTTCTAAAACGATAGTTTATACAGATCATGCTGCCATTCGATATCTCTTTAAGAAACAAGATGCTAAACCACGTTTGATTCGGCGGATTCTACTCCTCCAAGAATTTGACTTTGAAATAAAAGACAAAAGAGGAGCAAAAAACACCGCAGCAGATCATCTTTCCCGCTTGGAAGATCCAGCTTTGGAGGCAACCAGGGACGAGCTGATCAATGAAAAGTTCCCAACAGAGTCCCTGGAAATGGTGGAATACTGAGAAGAGCCATGGTACGCCGACTATGCTAACTACCTAGCTAGCGATATAGTCGCAAAAGGATGGCCACATCATCAAAGAAAGAAATTCTTTGCCGATGTAAAGCATTATTTTTGGGAAGATCCTTATCTTTTCAATATGTGTGTCGATCAACTCATCCGTCGATGCGTACATGGTAGTGAAGCAAGGAGAATTCTCCGCCATTGTCATGAGGGTCCATACGGAGGACATCATGGTGCCGCTAGTACCGCACGAAAGGTATTTGATTCAGGATTTTATTGGCCAAACATTTACAAAGACGCCCAAAGTCTTATAAAGACATGTGACGCTTGCCAAAGATCAGGTAATATTTCTTCCCAAAACGAAATGCCACAAAATGGCATTCTTGTTTGTGAAATTTTTGATGTGTGGGGACTCGACTTTATGGGACCTTTCTCACCGTCAAAAGGAAACAAATATATACTTATGGCGGTAGATTACTTGTCTAAATGGGCCGAGGCCGAGGCACTTCCAACAAATGATGGAATAGTCGTGGTAAGATTTCTGAAAAGATTATTCTCTCGTTTTGGAACACCAAAAGCATTAATAAGTGATAGAGGTACCCATTTTTGTAACCATCAACTTGAAATTTTTTTAACAAGGTATGGGAACTCTTACTATCAATCTTGGATCCTGAGACTACTACACACACTCTATGATGGATGATGGTGGTGGATGAGGGTGTTGTGATGGTGGTGGAGTGTGGGTGAAGTGGGAGAGAGGTGGTTTGCCAAGGGCTTCACCCACACAAGGTATGGGGTCTATCACCCTCAAACAAACGGACAAGCCGAAGTGACTAATAGAGGTTTAAAAAGAATACTTGAAAAAACCGTAGGGTTTAATAAAAAAGAATGGGCCGATAAATTAGACGATGCTTTATAGGCTTTTTGAACAGCGTACAAAACAACAATATGTACAACCCCATATAAGCTTGTCTATGGAAAAAGTTGTCATTTGCCAGTAGAAATAACACACAAGGCCTACTGGGCAATTAAAAATGTAAACTTAGACTTAGAAATTTCCGGTAAAAATCGATTTTGCCAATTAAATGAATTAGACGAATTAAGGAATTATGCATACTCTAACTCCGAAATTTATAAGGAAAGAATGAAAAATTTGCATGATAAACACATTAAACCTAATGAATTTCGGGTAGGAGATCAAGTTCTATTGTTTAATTCACGACTTCGATTATTTCCTGGTAAATTAAAGTCTAGGTGGTCAGGACCTTTTTCCATCACCCATATTTTCCCACACGATGCAGTTGAAATTAAATCTCGGAATGGAATTCCATTCAAAGTCAATGGCCAACAGCTAAAGCTCTATTAAAGATTTATTTCGGATGAATAGGAGGAAATCTCGCTTCAAGCGGCCGAAGAATGAAATGAAGGTTCATGCATCAACATCATACCCTGTAAGTTACGAACATCGGGAAAACATCTAAATCGGTAAGATTTTTAAAACCAAGTTTCGGGAAACAGGGTACTCACACGAGCACTAAAAAAATTAATTCTTGCCCGCCCACGGGGCCGTGTTCGCGCAACTGACGTGGATAAAACCCCTTTTCTAAGTCAGTTCTTCATTCCACACGCCCCGTTTCTCCAAGAACTCTCTGGTTCCGGCGAAATTTTCTGCAGATTTCAACGTTTCCCCTTCTTCTAACAACGTCAAGGTATGATTCTATCCTTATAATTAGTTAGTTTAAGTACTTGCATGTAGTTTAACATCAAAATTTGGGAAAAAATCTAGGGTTCTTCAACTTGAACCGGATCAAACCCCAAATTTTTGCTTAGATCTGTTAGTATTAGCATAGATACATGTTATAGGAAGTAAATCAACTTGTATTGTTTGTAGATTTGCCCGATTTCTCACAAAAACCCCAAACCCTTGTTTTTGAACCGAAAAAGATGAAATTGAAGGGGTAAACGGTTTGTTTTGGGTAAAACGGCACTTGGGGTTTCATTTTCGGGGAAAACCGCCCCTACTGGACCAAAAATTTTCAAGTTTTCGGGACCGGGTCGAAAAATGGGAATTTTGGGAAACAGACGCCTGGACACGGGGTCGTGCTCAGCGAGCACGGGGGCGTGTCCAGCTAATTTCAGGCGAACATGGGGTGTGTCCGCTGAACACGGGGTCGTGTTCAGCCGACTGTTTTCAGTTTTCTTCGAAAATTTCACTATTTCGTGCTAATTGTTTGGTGTTTTCTTTCAGATGGCCAAGAAATTTACCAGATTCAACGCAAGTGAGTTGGCTGCTCAGGCGCGGTATGAGGTGCTAAGAACTAGGCCCGAGGAAAATCCCCGATAGGTGTGCATGGACACTCTTGAAGTAGTGAACCAAATAGACCGCTTCAACAACATTGTCACCGGCCCACTACAAGCGGCTCTCTGCACTCGGCTTCACTCCGTGCATGAATACAACATGGAATTTTACAGCCCGTTTGTCTCCAAGACAAGAGCGGATCCGTTTGACAATGAGGGGGTAGAGTTCCGTTGTGCAGGGACCATGTACTTGATCCCAATTGCACAATTTGGGGCAATTGTCGGGTTGTACTTGAAAGAGGATGCTGAAGATGAAGAGAACACCAGCGGTCTCCGCAAGATTCCAGAAAATCAACGCCAAGCTGCTTGGGCTCAGATCAGGGATGGCAACTATAACCTGGGCCGAACTAAGAGCACAACGTTGAGGGATCCTCTCTACCGCTACATCCACAGGGTCCTCAGCTACTCTCTCTGCCAGACACACGACAATGGTGGTGTTGTAGGGTTACGTGATCTTCTAGTCCTCCATTGCATTCACAACCGTGTCAACCTTGATGTTCCATACCTGCTACTCCATAACATGCACTTGAACCAACTTGCTACTCCCCCGACTCCTATCCTGTTTGGAGGGTGGATTTACCGCCTTTTCAAACACTTTGTGCCAAGGATGCCGAGGTCCTTTCAAAAAGGACCGTGGTCGGGAAAAGTGGACATGGTCATTTGCCGCTCCATGAACTTAATCAATGAAGCGGATGACGGGACGGTTAGATTTCAAACAGTTCAAGGGCATGCATGGAACCCTCAAGAAGCTCTCGTCCTACACGCTCCACACATCCGTCCTCCTCTCCAGTACCACTACCAGCCCCATGGTGATCCGGGTCAATCCTCCTCTCAAGGAGGTGGTTTTCCTAACTTTCAGAGCTTACATGATTTATTGCAGGAAAATATCATGTGCACCAGGAACACCTACAACATGGCCAGCAACACATATGCCCGGTTCAGAGTGATAGAAAGAAATATCTCCGACATGCAGGATGATATTGGAAACATCCGGGAGTATATGGCGGGCCACGAAGGGGATGATGATGATGAAGATGAGGACATGGATTGAGCGGGAGGAGTTGGAGGTAGCATCACACGGTTGAAGGTCTAACAGGTTAACCCTTATCTCTCATGAACAATTGCATGGCCTGCGTGCCATTTGTTGAACAATTTACTTCTCTTAACACTTTTAATTTTCTGCATTTCTTTTCTTTTTATTTTATGATGTGGATGATGAAACTTCGGTAAATTAGGATGTTTGTTATTGTTTGGTGTGGTATTTATTAGTAAAACAGGTACCTACGAGGCTTAAAGCACTAAACATTAGTGCTACTAAAGCCGGGATAGCAGAACCGAAAGCAGAAACCTGTTTTAAATGTTTGTAGATTATCCACACGGGGTCGTGCCCAGCCGACATGCCCCCGTGCCCATCGCCCAAACCTACTGTTTGTCTAATTTATGCAGATTTTTGCCCAACACGGGGTCGTGTTCACCAGACACGCTCCAGTGTCCACCTTCTGTAAGTTCTTGTTACTGGCAATCTGACCACGGGGCCGTGTTCAGATGCTCAGTAACATAAAATTTTGTTTTAACACACCTTTTTACACATTCAATCAACCTAAAAACTTATTTTTGGGACACATTGAGGACAATGTGTAATTTAAGTGTGTGTGGGGGGGGGGGGGATGCTAAAACCTTGAATTTTGCAAGTCCTAATTACAAGCCTTACACAAAACTCTATTGGAACCGCTAAACACCCCAAATTTTTTCAAAAACTTTTCATTTTTTTACTTGTCTTGGTTTAAGTTGGGAATAACAAGTTCTAAAAAGGTTATATTTTTACAAATTTACAATCGATAGCATCGTGACAAAAAGAACCAACATAAGAAAATTATGAAACGACATGACAAATCTAGTTAAAATTTGATTATATATTCTTGATCACATAAAAAAACCCATTCCCACAAAAAGTGAGTTTTGAGCCTTTATTGAGCATACAAATACACATCTTTAAATTAAATGCTCATCTTTCGTTTCTTGTGTGAATAGCCGCTTGGTTTCTTACGACTCTAGAACTTGCCATAATGATGCATTCCCGGTCCTTATCAACTTAAACCCAAGTAAGTAAATGATGAAGGCATTAGGACTAACCTCTTTTTCTTTCAACACCATTATTTTTCTTTTACCACCTACCGAAAATCCCCCTAGTTAACCCCTTTGAGCCTAGACCTTTTCATTTCTAAACCCACAAAACAAACACCCTTTACCCACCAAAAACCCTTTTTCATTTTAAACCCTTTATTTTAGTAAAAAGCTCGGTCTTCATGTGACATTCCTTATCAAAAAAAAAAAAAAAATGATGAAGTCTAGAAATAAACAAACAAGTTCCTCAAAAGAAACTTTGTTTGAAAATGCTTCGTTTGAATAAAAAGTCACAAAAATAAAAAGTTTTACGAAAACCGACGCTTTTTACACCTTTCGCCCTTTTCTACTAACCACCACTAACCCAAAACCACCTACCTTTGATCCAAGCCTAACCCTTCCCCCAGTCCTCTTGATATTTACAAAGGTGTATAGTTAAAAAGGAGGAGGATTGATTGGTTGACAAGCATATGGTAGAAGTAAGTTCCATGCCGGTCTCGAGTGTTTCACAAAAATACATATTCGGCCGACTGTTGAGTGATCTCCCGTGAGTTATGTGAACTTGTATATAAACGGAATTTTAAAGAGACATGTTATGCCCAAATTAGTAATTTCTCTTATGAAACGTTCAAAATAAATCATAGCGAATAGGATTGTAAATAGCATAAAAATAAAGCCTAATAAAGATATTGGATTCCCGACACTCAAGACAAGCCCAAAACTTCTCTTCTACCCATTCCATTTGAGTGTGTAAGCCACATTATAAAGAGTTTTGCTTGAGGACAAGCAAAGATTCAAGTGTGGGGGTATTTGATGTGTGTAAAATGCAACATATAAATTACATCAAATGAGGCATTAAACTAACCCTTTTTAGTACTAATGTTGGAAAAAGTCTGCTTTCGTCTTCCTTTTGTATTTTCAGGACCAATTGAGCTTAATTGAACAAAAGAATCAAATATGCAGCCAAATCTAACATAAATACAAGAAAAGGAATAAACGTGGCATGCCCGACCCCTCGACAGCATCTCCCAAAGCAAAAAACAAGAAGAAAGCTGAGCATGGGGCTGTGCCCAGCTCAACACGGGGCGTGTTCAGCTCACCACGGGGCGTGCCCAGCGGACACGGGGCCGTGTCCAGTTGTCCGTAGAAAAGACAAAGCTATAGAAGCTTCTATTCCCGACACGGGGGCGTGCCCAGCTCAACACGAGGCCATGGTCAACGCTAAGATTCGTAGAATCTTGCAAATCTTGATAGTACAGATACGCTTCTGCACACGGGGCCGTGCCCAGCGGACACGGGGGCGTGTGGAGCTAATACAGACAAATTGAATTTAATGAAGAAAGAGAAAAAGGGTGGACACGGGGCCGTGTCCAGGCTTCTATGCAGGCTATAAAAGGGGTGCTTGGTTCACTTCAAAGGCATCCCTTGGCAAACCACCTCTCTCCCACTTCACCCACACTCCACCATCATCACAACACCCTCATCCACCACCATCATCCATCATCCATCATAGAGTGTGGGTATTAGTCTCGGGATCCAAGATTGATAGTAAGAGTTCTTGACAATCAAAGGCCATGTTTGCCTAAGTCTCTTACATCACTTGGTGAAGACAAGCATTGAGTGTAATACTTTTGTTTTTCAATCTTTTCGCACTTTTTATTTGGTTTTGTATTAATGACTTTAATAACTAGTTTCTTATGTTGAAGGTGAAACTTTCTTATCATTTATCCGTGGTGTCTTGGCATTATTTTATAGTCTATATAAAATAAAAGATTTACACCATTCATATCTCTACAGTCTATATTGAGATATGTTGGCTACCTGGTCGGGGGTTAAGGGAATGGTTTGGTAAGGTTCTTGCCTTGTTCAGTGTATAGATCCTGCAAGGACCTGGGTCAAGCTTACTAGGACCTCCTTCAATACCGACTGGTATTGGATGGCGGGGGTGCGAATAGCTTGATCCCCTCATATGTAAACTACTATTAATACATTAACCCGGCTACTTGGAATTGTATCCCTGCTGACTCAAACCACTTAGCCGAGGGTAACGTCACCTTCAAAAGAGGGGCCTACCACATTACGCATTAATAACTTAATTAATTATCTTTCAATATTCCGACCCTTTAGGATTGTATCCTTGCTGACTCAAACTACTGGGTTGAGGGTAACATTACCTTCAAAAGAGGGGCCTACTACTATAACTAAGATAATCTCTTAAAAAGTGAAAAAGTGCGGAATTCATCAAAGGTTACACTAAAGGCGAGTCGGATCCAAGTGATTCATCTTGTCTATCTGTTTTTATTTTATTTTATTTTTCAGCATGTTTTAGTTTTATTTTCATGTTTAAAATTTTTTCTAAACTTTTGATTTGATTAGACGTTGAGGATAAACCGGTACTAAAAGCTCTTGTGTCCTTGGATGACCCCGGTATCTTACCAACGCTATACTACGCTCACGATGGGTGCACTTGCCCATATGTGTGTTTAGTGTTAGTAAAATATCGTGTTTTATAAATTTAAAACTTGACTAAAGTGTTAAAAAGGGCTTAAAATATACATAAAAATATATAACACACCGCACACATCAGTTTTCTAGTCACAAAGTTAGTCAACCCAGTCTAGCCTCCGACACTTAGTTCACTCTTTCTATGTCGTGTTGGCACACCTCGGTTGTCCTCACTTGGCTGTTTGGCTATTTTACTTTCTGCTTTTAATCGGTTTAACGACTACTCTACTGTTTATGTTTAAATCAATTTACGATCAGGTTTTATGTGTTTTATAATAGACCAGTTGCCCGAAAGAAACACCCATTCGCACGAAAGGCCATTGCCCTTTCTCACGAAAGGCCCTTTCATCCGAAGGGTTCTATTACTCATTTTGTTCTGTATTTTCTCGTATTTTACAATCTGATCCGAACCTCTTTCACATCAGAATACTTATACCTCTATTTCCCCATTTCAGGGTGACTTCGACGTTCCAACCTTCAACAACCCGCTCTCGGTTTTCGTGGAACTCTATGCAAAACTGTGAGTATACTCGATCCCCTTTTCATTTTTATCACTTTGGGTGCAACATGTACACTTATACAAAAACACGCCATGTATTACAAATCACACTCTATCCATTAGTAAACATGAAACTTGTTATACTTGTTAAACTAATATGCTATGTTTACATTGTGTCTATATGCATATTAACTTTGCAAGCCTACCTTAACAATTATAGCGGTATAGGATTAACGTCCCGCCCGTATACTTGTTGTATTGTTAAGTACACACTGTTATACCCTCTTCGTTTCGACGATGTTGGGTAGTCACGATTGTGTTAAACTCTGGTTTGACATATAGCTTACACCCGTACAACATGTAAGTAACTTGTATACATTTATCATGTTGGATATGAGCACAGTTAAAACATTTTCATATTATGCTATGTAATCAAACTTGTATACTCGCCAACATATTTGTTGATTATATTTTAATATATGTTGCAGGTTGATAGGTGATGAACGAAGAAAACAAGTTTAGGGTGGACTTAGATACACACTTAAACAATAAACTATATTTTGATTCATGTTTTCGTTGCTATAATTTTGATGTATTTTTTTTGGTTGAACAATGTATGCAATTTAGCATTTATGAAATATTGATTAGTTATATTGTCGAAATTAGTGTTATGATGCAATGAGCAATCTCATTTTCATCTCACTTTGATGTTTCCGTCATCGGTTGGGGTGTGACAGATTCGTATCAGAGCCATAACTACAGGGAATTAGGAAAAGTAGGAATGCTTTTTATCTAGTCTATAGTTTAGGAACATTATTCTTGTTTGTGCTTTAAAACTACTTGCATTCTATCTTATTTGCTCATATCTATTCTCTTTGGTCTTTAATATACATGCCTTTCCTAAGGCTAACACAATACACACTTGAAGACTTGATGAAGACACTCTTATTCCACAATCAAAACGACTCACCAAAATAGGGGTGATTCCCACATTTGGTGACGACTTTCAATCTGCTATACATGTTATTTTGCACGAAATTTACCATCAAGTTAGGAGTGATATCCATATTTTGATGGGAATTTCCAATTCATATTCTAGTGGACCCTTATCGTTCGATAAGTACCAACTACGCTAGGGTACGATGTTACCAAGTTAGGGGTGAAACCCGCATCTTGATAACTAGTCCCACTCCTTGATTTTCAATCTCGCCAAAGGTTCGATTTTCCAATCGAACAGGGACGTGTAGTAACTGGAAGGACAAATGCCGATAATTGCTTCACGACGAGAGTATTTTTCTATTAGGCCAAAGCACGTTTCCCTAACTCGAAAGGACTTCGATTCACTTTGGAATAGTCTTAGTTACGTTCCTTGGTATTCTAATTTTTGGAGGTTGTCAAGTGTTTTCGCTCGACGATTCCATTCTTGGGTGGTTGGTTTGGCCCTTGTTCCTGTAACTCGAATACTAGCCCCGTATATCCCATTTTAGTTTTACACCATTATGAACCTTACGCCTTTTTACTCTCTTATCGAGGTTCTCGGCATTGAAAAATCTTCGTAAACTAAATCACACGTGTATATGTTGACATTTAAGAGATATACAGTCAAGAAAATCAAGAGCAATGGTGATATATATATCCGGATTAGACACAAAAAAAACACTAAAAAATGGCTACAATTTAAGGTATGTGTTTAGTGACGGCATCAGATTCCTAATTGATGGAGAAAGGTCTGGTGGCAAGAAAAGCTGCTTCCAGGAGGTTGTTAAGTGTTTTCGCTCGATGATTCCATTCTTGTGTGGTTGGTTTGGCCCTTGTTCCTATAACTCGAATCCTAGCCAGGTATATCCCATTTTAGTTTTACACAATTGTGAACATTACGCCTTTTTTTCTTTCTGATCGAGGTTCTTGGCATTGAAAAATCTTCGTAAACTAAATCAAATGTGTATATGTTGACATTTAAGAGATATACAGTTAAGAAAATCAAGAGCAATGGTGATATATATGCGATTTAGACACCAAAAAATAAACACTCAAAAAATGGCTACAATTTAAGGTATGTGTTTAGTGACGACATCAGATTCCTAATTGATGGAGAAAGGTCTGGTGGCAAGAAAATCTGCTTCCAGGAGGTTGTCAAGTGTTTTCGCTCGACGATTCCATTCTTGGGTGGTTGGTTTGACCATTGTTCCTGTAACTCGAATCCTAGCCCTGTATATCCCATTTTAGTTTTACACCATTGTAAACCTTATGCTTTTTTTACTCACTACTCGAGGTTCTCGGCATTGAAAAATCTTTGTAAACTAAATCACACGTGTATATGTTGACATTTAAGAGATATACAGTCAAGAAAATCAAGAGCAATGGTGATATATATGCAGATTAGACACCAAAAAATAAACACCCAAAAAATGGCTACAATTTAAGGTATGTGTATAGTGACGACATCAAATTCCTAATTGATGGAGAAAGGTCTAGTGGCAAGAAAAGCTGCTTCCAGGAGGTTGTCAAATGTTTTCGCTTGACGACTCTGATCGGAGTGTCGCGCTCCGGTCAAAGATAATATTTATATACCCTAATTACCGTTAACAAATAGCTAGTGGTAGTGAGGGGTCGAACCAAGAAGAGTATGTGGATTGTGTACGGATTTGATTGAATTATGAAGTTGTCACAATTATGAAGATTGCTAAGATATATTTTTGTGTTTTTGTTTGATTGGAAGATGTGAAATAGAATTACTAAAATGCTTAATTAGATTAAATACTAGAGATTACTAAATGCACGAATTGAAAATGATTGTTTGAATAATAATGAGAAAACAAGGTTCACACCCGGTTTCAACAATTGCAAGACTTAGGGTTACTATGTATTTTAATTAGTTTTACTTGAAATAGTTCATTAACGGGTCGCAATCACAAAGCTTAGGTGTCAATCGCTATCAACGTCGTAAACAACGGACCATGATACACTTCGTTACTTTGGACTAGCAAATCCTACCAAAAGACAAGGCATAAATACGTGTATTCATTTCACAAAGTCAAATTTAATCATTCACTCGACGGTTTGCAAATTCAATACCAACGTAGGACAATTGTCTAAGATTCAAATGCAATTCAAGTTGTCACAAAACAATTAACACACATAATAAACCCTAAACCTTACAAAAGTCTACACCGGGGTGAAACCTCCAAGGAATTAGCCGAGCATGATCGAAGAAACTTGATCACCGCATGTTGAAAGCTTGACTTGGATCATCGTGAAGCGTGAAGATGGATTAATGGATAGAGGTTAGGGTTTTAATTGAATGAGGATGGTGAATGGATGCTTGGATTGGTGGATTGGGGAATTGATGGATCTAGGGTTTCGAATCAAGAAGATGATGGTGCTTTGTTCTTGATTCGGGTTGATGGTATGATGATTGGTGGAATGGTAAGTGATAGATGGGTAGAATAGGCTCCAAGATGTGTTCAAAACTCAAAAACAAAGTGTAACTCCCGAATGATTGATGACCATAATGTTTTTAGATCATTCCCCACCCAAGAAACAACATTTGCGCGAAGTCAACATAGGGGAGCCGTCGCCGACGGCTTGAAGCCCCGTCGGCGGCGGTTGATGGATTTTTAAAAACAGCCGACAGGCTATTTCACTGTCTACGGAATGTGTGGCGACGGACATTTACACCGACCGTCGGCGACGGCCCATATGGGCGTCGGCGACGGTGCCCAGAAACCATATCCTCTGTTTTTCGCGCTCCTTGCTCCCGGTTGACCCGTTTCGCTTCCCGGTGGCTCGGTTTTCACTCTGGTGATCCATAAAGCTCCCGAAAAGCTCCTTAAACTCTGCTAGACCTGCAAAACAAGTATCTAATCAAAAGTAGGCTATTCGAAATTAAAACTTGTGTAAAAACATCAAATTAAACAATTACAATCACCGGTTTTCGACCACGTATCACATCCCCACACTTGTCTTTTGCTTGTCCTCAAGCAAATTTGTTTTTTTTTTCACGTGGGTCGAACAAAGAATACACTCCCCATTCCCGAGACAAAGGTTAAGGTCTATTGTCATGCTAAAGTTCAGACTCTTTACAATTTTCAACATATTTAACGGTAAGGTGAATTCACATATAAAATGGTTATCCAAGATTAACTCGCCCGTGAAACCAACAAGTCATGCATATCCCTCACAATGTTCTCTCCACTCGGCTTGTAAATTGGCTAATATTTATAATGTATTAGCACTTCAAAGACTATTCACTCAAAACCGATTAGAACACATACCCGCATAAGCTTGCAACTCAATCATTCTCCACTATTGATCACGAACACTAAGCACAAGTCATAAGGTCTTGTAAGGGTTGTAACGGGGCTAGGCTAAGGGTAGGAATTAGGATATTTAAAGTGGCTAAGGTGATGAAAAATCAAGTTTTATTACGAAAGACTATTCTAGCAAAACTAACTATAAACACCAATTATGAGGCAACAACATTCGCCTTTTATTCAACAACTACTAACACTTCTTTTTGTGTTTTTCTTCAACGATTTTCACTTTTTTTTATGCAAACAAACAAGAACAACTATACAAATACGACTCCTATAATCGAATTTCCATCACACGGGTTTAAAAGAAAAAGTTTAACGGTTATGGGCTATAGGGTGGTCAAACGAAAGGTTTAGGCTCAAAATGGGCGACTAGGGGATTTGTTTGGGTAAGGATAGATAAATGGTTTTAAGAGAAAAGGTTTACCTAATGCCTTAATCATTCTCGTGCTTGTATTCGGTCTATAGTCTCAAACGTATCAAAAGTTGCAAGTTCTACAATATATGACTAATGGTCCATTCAAACAAAGAAACATAGGTATGTAATCTATGATATAAAAGTGGTTCAAAACCTCACATATCTAAAAGGGTATGGTATGTGACATGCATAAAATACTAGTTTCTAAGGCGGATTATTCCCAAATAAGCACCCGCTAAATACCCGTCATGCTATTAATTCGAACTTGACCATGACAATAGACCAAATGGGTTGTGACATCCCTCGTTGACTTAGTTACTTATGCTTTTAAGATCGCTTTTGAAACAAGACATTTTTGAATTTTTTTTTGAAATTTTCCCCCATCCCCACACTTGAGGTGAACATTGTCCTCAATGTGTAGTATTTAAATGAACGGGTCAAAATCTAAAATTTTTACTACTCCCCCATCCCCACACTTGAGGTACATATTGTCCTCAATGTGTAAGAACTAGAGTATTAAACACACACGGGATGTGACACGGCTAATTCCCCTAAAATTTCACCCCGGAAACATAATATACAAGATACATTCCACTTATTTGCTAATCTAAAGATCAAAAGTAAAAAGAAACGTATGCACCTGGATTTTTGAGCTCATTCTTCGTATGCTCCTCTCTTCTTCATGAAAGCGGTTGTCCCACGAACCTAATGTACCTACAAATCTTAACCCTTGTGTAGAAGCATGCTTCTCACAACTATCAAAATTTGTTAGTTACCTAGTTCTACCACTTTTATGAAATTATTACCAAGTCATACCTTATTTTACTTTGATTAGTGTGGAAAATAATTTACAACAACAATAAACCTAACTCACTTTCGTAGGAATCACGGTTGCATTTAGCTTATGCAACAAGCCCTTTTAAACCCCCCAATAGCTTGGGAGGACGAGAGGTCTCGTGAGGGTTATATAGGGAACACACCCACAACGTTCATTTAACTAGGCGAGAATTTAAATAACAAAATGAAAATAATGAAAATAAAATAATATACAACAACAACAACAAAAGACATACCTCGCCTCTACCGCTGATATCTCTCACTAGGGTTCACTGGCGGGTTCGGCTGGTATGGATAACCAGTGAGGGCCTCAAACATATCCCTGTAGTTATCTAGCGGGCTTAACTCTTGTTGAGGTGGCGGTTGGTACGGCATCGGAACAAAACTCGAGCCGACTGCTTCAGGCCAATGAGGGGTTGGATCGGATGGCCCTTGTGGATGAGGAAGGTTGGGGTAATCGGTCCACCCCGAATGTTCAGCATATGGGAGGCCGGCTTGATAATCTCTTTGATGGCACTCTTGGTCATGGAGCACTTTGAAGTTATTAATCGCCATCTGGTTAGAGAAGGCCAACGCTCCCCATCGGCGTTGGTCCAACTCTCTTTGTGCGGTTTGGTGCCTAGCCTCCTCTTCTTCCCATGCCCGTCTATGGGCCCTTTCTTCCTCTTGCAACTGTATCATGCGTTCCATTTGTGACTGTTGTAACGCATGTTGCAGCTGTTGTTCCTCCAACTGCTTTTCCACCCTCTCGCGGAAAGATGCTTGAAAACCCCATTGTTGCTGCGAGTACGCCCCTTGCGCCTCTTCCCATTCGCTCCTACTAGCATGGTATTCTCTTGCTTCACCAATACCCGCCGACACATTGTCGTAGACCGCTTGATTTCCACGGGTCCACAACCGGTATGTCGGTATCTTCCTTTGGTTCACAAAGTCTGCCACATTGGCAGAAATCTCTCGATGCTTCCTCTTATACCTTTGCCTCGGTCCCCGCGGACCAGAAGGATCCGTCTCCTCCTCAACATCAGGCATCTCCTCATCGCCTTCTTCTTCGTCACCCTCTTCATCACCCTCTTTATCATTGAATCGGTAACTATCTCCTTGTTCATCTTCAACCGTGTGCAGATGCCCAAAAGCTTTCACGGTTATCTTCCAATGTCGCCTTATGGAAGTGAAGTTGAACTGATCAATGGGTTTAGATACCCACAACGACTCCGGAGGCAAGGCATTCTGCTGCAGAATCATGGCGCTAATCAACCTTGCATAAGGGATCATCTTCCGCTTGAACGATTCCCTTGTATCCCATGTATTGATCATCACAATTTGACGCCATGATAGCTTGGGCGTCCCATACAACAACGCATGCAAAACCCGGCAGTCGGGTGCCTTCACTTTACCTCGGTCCCCATACCGCACCATAACATTTTCTAACGAAATGCCTTGTAATATTTTTCCCATCAAAGACAAATCGCTTCTCGACTCCCCCGCACCCCTAGAACCTGTCAATACGGATGCTAGCATTTGTGGCGGATCGGCTTCGTTTCTTTTATTATCCAAAAACTGATCATACCCGTAGTAGTCATAGGCTTCAACCCCAAGTGAGTCAAATCTCGCAATAGCATTAATATGCTCGAATGACATGATCATTTGATTTTTTCCAATGTTGCCGATCAACTGCCACCTATGAGCTGGCCTATCAGAATGTTCGAAACGGAGAGTAGATAACCATTCACAAACAACCCCCAAATATACCCGGGTGGTGATATCCTCGCACCAGTCAATCACTCGCTCCCAACCAATCTTTTCGAACTTTTGCACTATGCCGATCTTTCGAAACTCCTCGACATCTACCGTACGCTCACAAACTGCCCTCTCGGGTACGGGTTTTGAAACACCCGTAACCATCTTCATCTTCCACATCTTCGCTTCAAATCTCTTGTTTCGGTATCGGGAAAGAGCCTTCAACTTCTCTTCTTTCCATACCGAAGCCGACTGACTATTCTTTGCCTCCTCCCAATCCCAATCTTGTCGAATAAGTTGCCCATCACCTTCATTTACATTGCTTAGTTGCTCCCAACGCCTTTGATATATCCCTGAGCCTGAACCGGCTCCCGAAGATGAACCTTGACTGGAGGTCTTGGCTTTCTTGCTTCTTCCAAACATATCTACAATCAAAAGACAAGAAAACAATTAGTATACCCAAAATCTTCAAACAATCTCAAACTTTGAACATATTATGTAATGTTGAATTTCAATCAATAATTAGATGTAAAATCGCCTTTTTAAACTTCCAAAGTTGCACATCTTATCATCTATATCAATTAAACATGTTTATTCACAAAATTTACTCAAAAATTCATGTTTTCAACAATATTCAACATCACAACTATGTTCAATCATGCACAAATCTAGTGTAATCACATCACCAAGACTAAAGCATGCTCAAATCCCATCCAAATCAAGTAAACATTCTTAAGTTTATGCTAAAACATCCTACATTATGATAAACAACCTACTCTTAAACAATATGCTTAAAATTTCGGAAGAAATCAACAATGTATATAATAATCATGCATAAATTTACTGAAATTTCATACCTTGAGTGTAGATAAACAAGAAGAACTAAGAAAAAGTGCAAAGCAAATGATTTGGATGAACACTCTTCAAAACCCTAAAAACTCACGTCCAGAAATCGTACAAACGAACGAGATTTAATGGAAACCGTTATGGGGGGTTTTGTTCCTCTTGAGAAAATACACACAATAGGCTCAAGAATCAAGTGATTTGGTTAAGAATCGAAAGAGTTATGAAGAAGAGAAGAATTAGGGTTCTAGAGGAAGAAGGTTGAAGAAGATGGAGTGCAAGAGAGATAAAAGTAGGTGATTCACGTCTGGATGTGATTAAATTAGAAGTGTGGTTATTATGAGATGGATTTCGAGCATATGTATGGTCAAAATCGGGTTTTTAGATGAGTCTGATTGCAAAAAGTGAGCTTGGGTTCGAATCCTAGGCTAGAAAGTGAAATCAGCGTCGGCTAGCTTTTCAGGTACCGTCGGCGACAGGCAGAGGTACCGTCGGTGACGGTGTGTAGTTTGGTTCTGGAAGCCGACGGCTTAATTAGCTGTCTACGGACAATATTGGGCGACGGAAGTTTGTAAGGGCCGTAGGCGACGTGATGTTTGACAGTAGGCGACGGTCAACAGAAAATCCAATTTTTTTTTTTCGAAAAATAAGAGGAAAATTATGAGATTTTTATAAAAGCACTATATACATAAAAAATTCCTAAAAATTATTAAAAATCTTTTTGTGAATTTTTATAAGTTAAATTTTAAAAAACACGGAAACCGTTAACGGTACGGAAACCGTTAACGGTTCTACCACCCCCCGAAAAGTCGTGTATTGTCCCCAATACACACAAATAAATCTAAGAACATACCTTTTGTCTTCAAGATCCGTTTATGATGTCCGGACTTCACACAATCAAGAGGATTAGCACGAACGAGAACGATTAAACACAAGAATACTCAAACAATTTAAAAGATTATACATAACTTTACAAAATTCGTTACCGGTCCTTTCAGTTGACCTCATAAGTTGGCACACTTACCACGAAGTTCACCAACTCCACATTCTCATCCTTTTTCTCATTGTTACCATCAAGAAATGGTTTAAGGCGATGCCCATTAACCGTTTGCTTCGACCCATCCTTCGGGTCCTTGATTGTAACATCTCCAAGCTTTCCGACCCGTGTAATCACATACGGGCCCATCCATTTGCTCTTGAGCTTTCCGGGAAAGTACTTAAGCCGAGAATTATATAGCCAAACCTTTTGACCCACTTCAAACTCCTTCGGCTTCAACTTTGCGTCATGTGCCTTCTTCATATCATCCTTGTATTTCGAGGCGCACTCATACGCTTCTTCCCTAAGCTCCTCCAACTCGCAAAGCTTTAACTTTCGCTCTTTACCTGCATCGTCATATTTCATGTTAACCTCTTTAATAGCCCACCAAGCACGATGCACAAGTTCAACCGGTAAATGACAATTTCGCCCATAGACTAAGCGATAAGGTGTAGTTCCAATAGGTGTTTTATGAGCCGTTCTATAAGCCCACAAAGCATCATTCAACTTTGTCGACCAATCCTTTCGGTCGGGTCGAACGGTCTTTTGCAAAATTTCTTTTATTTTCCTATTGGAAACCTCCACTTGACCGCTTGTTTGTGGGTGGTAGGGGGTAGTGATTCGATGGTCAACACCATACCGTTTCAAGAGTTTGCCAAAATTAAAATTCTTGAAATGAGATCCCCCATCACTAATGATCACTCGGGGAATCCCAAATCTAGAAATTATATTTGTTTGTACAAAATTGCAAACAACGGTATGGTCATTTGTCTTGGTGGCAATCGCTTCGACCCACTTGGATACATAATCGACCGCCACCAAGATGTATAAGTTGCCATGCGAATTAGGGAATGGGCCCATGAAATCGATACCCCACACATCAAAAATATCTACAATGAGGATCGGTTGCATGGGCATTTCATCCCTTTTTGAAATACCCCCTAACTTTTGGCATTCAACAGAATTTTTCGCGAAATTAAAAGCATCCTTGAAAATAGTCGGCCAATAAAGACCGCTATTGAGCACTTTGTGCCCAGTTTTGTGACCACTGAAATGGCCCCCACAAGCAAATGAATGCAAGTGCATCAAGACGCTAGGAATCTCCTCGTCGGGTATGCATCTTCGAACGACTTGATCCGGACAAAACTTGAATAAGTCCGGTTCTTCCAACGTGTAGTACTTTATTTGAGAAAGGAAGTGCAACCTCTTCCTTCTATCCCAATGAGCTGGCAAATCACCTGTAACCAAATAATTAACAATATTAGCATACCATGGTAATATTCCAACTTTTAAAATTTGCTCATCGGGAAAGTTCTCATTGATCTCTTCACGGGAAGAATCCTCCTCTACAACCAATCGAGACAAGTGGTCCGCAACCACATTCTCACTCCCTTTCTTGTCTCTATTCTCCAAGTCAAACTCTTGTAGCAAGAGAACCCATCGGATTAACCTCGGCTTCGCATCCTTCTTGTCCATGAGATACCTAACTGCAGAATGGTCAGAATAAACAATGACCTTAGTACCCCATATGTAAGCACGGAATTTGTCCAATGCATATACCACCGCAAGTAGCTCTTTCTCGGTGGTTGTATAATTTAATTGTGCATCCGAGAGAGTCTTAGTTGCATAGTAAATGGCAACCGGTTTCTTGTCTACCCTTTGACCCAATACGGCCCCCACCGCATAATCACTTGCATCACACATAATTTTGAATGGTAAAGACCAATTTGGTGATTGCAAGATTGGGGCCTCAACCAACTTTTTCTTCAAAATGTTAAAGGCGTTTTGGCAATTTTTATCAAAATCAAATGTTTTATCTTTTAACAACAAATTGCATAGGGGTTTTTTTATATCACTAAAGCTTTTTATGAACCTCCTATAAAACCCCGCATGTCCCAAAAACGACCGAACACCCTTAACACTTGTAGGATAAGGCAAAGTGGATATGACTTGCACTTTTGCTCTATCCACCTCAATCCCACGACTCGAGACGACATGCCCCAACACAATCCCTTCTTGAACCATAAAATGGCTCTTTTCCCAACTCAAAACCAGATTTTTCTCAACACATCTTTGCAAAACTTTTTCGAGTTGGTCAAGGCATGTATCAAATGACGGTCCAAATATTGAGAAATCATCCATGAAGATTTCCAAAGACTCCCCCACCATATCTGAAAAGATACTCGTCATACACCTTTGAAAGGTGGCGGGGGCATTACAAAGTCCAAAGGGCATTCGCCTAAATGCGAAAGTACCATATGGACTAGTAAAAGTAGTCTTTGCTTGGTCTTCCGGATGTATAGCAATTTGATTGTATCCGGAATAACCATCCAGAAAACAATAAATTTTTTGTCCGGCCAATTTCTCAACAATTTGGTCAATAAATGGTAAAGGGAAATGATCTTTGGAAGTTGCAGCATTTAACTTCCTATAGTCAATACAAATACGCCACCCGGTTACCTGCCGAGTGGCGACCTCTTCACCTGCGTCATTTGTGACGACTTGAATACCCGCCTTCTTCAGAACTGTTTGTGTCGGGCTCACCCATTGGCTATCCGAGATAGGGTATATAATACCCGCATCTAGCCACTTCAATACCTCCTTCTTGACAACTTCTCGCATGTTTGGATTTAATCTCCGTTGCGTGTCACGAGAAGGATGCATGCCATCTTCAGTGATGATCTTGTGCATTACTACCGAGGGACTAATTCCCTTCAAATCCGCAATGGTCCACCCTATAGCGGCTCTATGAGTGACCAAAATTTTCATCAACTTCTCTTCTTGCTCCCCGATCAAGTTAGATGCAATAATTACCGGAAGTGTGCTACCTTCACCCACATAAGCATACTTAAGATGCTTGGGTAGCACTTTCAATTCTAGCACCGGAGGTTCTTCCAATGACGGCTTCAACTTCGTGTCGATGCTTTCCGGAAGACTTTCCACTTGATGTGTCCAAGTGGGCCTTCCTTCTTTTGCCGCCATAACCTCCAATTCTTTCATCTCTTCATCCATGCTCCGATTTGTTTCTCCTTGCAACCTGTCAAACATGAAACATTCCTCTATTGTGTTTTCCTCTTCGACACTAGTGTCACATAGAGGTATACACTCGTCAACGATGTCTGCCATGTAGCATTCATCGCCAACTAGAGGATCCGTTAATCTTGAAAAGACATTTAACCGCAACCGACGGTTACCAAAAGTCATGTTGACCGTGCCCGATTTGCAATTAATTTGGGCATTCGATGTTGCCAAAAATGGTCGACCGAGTATCACCGTTGGTTGCTTGGTTCGATCCAAAGAAACATAATCTAGTACAAGAAAGTCCACCGGATAGTAAAAGTCCTCGACCTTGACAATTACATCCGTGACTATCCCACAGGGTAGTTTAGGGGTCAAATCGGCTAACACCACGGTGGTGTTAGCAATTGAAGTGGACCAAAATCATATTGGTCATATAAACTACCCGGTAAGATACTCACACTTGCCCCAAGATCCAAAAGTGCCCGTGTCATTTTGAATTCCCCAACTTGTATTGAAATAATGGGTGCCCCCGGATCTTGAAGTTTTGGTGGAAGTGCACCCGAAAGAATCGAACTCACGTTTTCGGTTAAATCAAGTTTCTTAGGAAACTTGTGAGTTCGCTTTTGGGTGCATAAATCTTTCAAGTATTTAGCATATGAAGGTACTTGCTTAATTGCATCTAAGAGTGGTAAATTGATTTTGACTTGTTTAAAAATTTCCCACATCTCTTCTTGTTGTGGGCCTCGTTTGTTTACCACTTTCTTAGATGGTCCCAACAAGGCTTCGGGAAAAGGGGCGGTATTAACCTCCACACCCTTTTCCTTAGCTTTTGGGACGGGAATGGTCACAACGGGTGTAGTATTATTAATTTTAACATCATTTTTCTTTGGACCCGTTTGACCATTTTTACCTTCATCATCACTCGCATCTTCCACCACCCCTTCAACAAACTCGGGTGGTGGCTCAACATCGTTATCTAGGACTCGACCACTACGTAAAGTAATTTTGTTAATTGGTACCTCACGTGTGTTCCTCGAGTTTGACCCTTGATGCTTAGGGTTCACCGTGGTATCACTTGGAAGTCCTCCTCCACTTCCACGAATTTGAGCCATCTCTTGAGCAAGTTGCCCCACTTGCTTTGCCAATGCCTCATGTGCTTTATCCCGAATCTCATTTGTCTTCTTTATCTCCTTGATATCATGGTGAGATTCTTTTATATTGTTTTGAGATTCTTTTTGCATATTCAACAAAGCATCCATTTTGGCACCCAAATCATCGCCACCGGTTTGATTGTTCGACCCGCTTCCATTGCCGCCTTGATTGTTGTAATTCCTTTGGTACCCACCTTGGTAATTATTGTCCCCACCTTGGTACCCTTGGTTGTAATTTCGTTGATAACCTCCTTGGTTACCACCTTGACGGTTTTGGTATGATGACCGCTTTGACCTCCTTGGTTACCCAATTGAAAATTCGGGTTCATTTGATTTGAAGCATTACCATATCGGAAGTTAGGGTGATTTCTCAAACCCAGATGATAAGTGTTGGAGTTCATGTCATATTGCTTCCTATCTCCATACACTTGATTGACTTCCTCCGTGTAGTTACTCGGCCCCGTTGTACATTGTTCTGCTCTATGTCCAATATCACCACAATCTTCACATACCTCGAATTGAACCGCATTTACTTCCTTTTTCTTCATTCGAGCCATTTCCCGCTCTAAGGTGGAAATCCGATCTTTAGAGTCAAGATCGGAAAGTGACCGTGAAATGGGATGCTTCTTAGCTCGATCGGCCGATTCTTTCTCTTTCGAACGTTTACTCATCCGTTCCAAGAATTCCCAATCATCATCTTCATGGTTGCTTAGAAGGGTCCCATTGCTCGTTGATTCAAGTCGGTTCCATGTGTTGTCATCTAAACCCCGTACAAAGCACTTAACCAAGTCCCACTTCTCGATTTGATGATGTGGGCATCTTCGCATCATTTCTTTAAATCTTGTAAAGGCTTCATGCAACGGCTCACCCGATAATTGGCAAAAAGACCTAATTTCATCACGAGCATCATCGGTCTTTGCCATAGAATAATATTCATCTAGAAAAGCTTGTTGCATTTCTCCCCATGTGCGGATGCTATTGGCCGGAAGTGTAAGGAACCATTGCTTCGCTTTGTCTTTCAATGAGAATTGGAACAAGCGAAGTTTAACCTCCTCTAGTGCGAAGTTGTGCCCCCCAATAGTACTGTAAATGGAAGAAAACTCTGTCAAATGTGTGTACGGCTCGTCATTAGACCTTCCATTAAAATGAGGAAGTATGTTGATGTAATGTGGTTTACAATCAAACATCCTCCTCTCACAAACAATTGGTGAGTCGTTCTCGGTGACAACCGGCCTAAAACGATCATTCACTCCCCGTGGAGGTCGTTGACGACGATGGGGACCGTTAACTTCTTGATCAACCGGTCTTCTATTATCCCGTCTTTCACCTCTTCGATCATCTCTTCGATCCTCTCTTCTATTATCCCTTGGGTTACCACCTCCCATAAAACGAGGAATCCGGTTAGGGTTTGCATTGTTGTTGTTATTATAAAACCCATCATTCTGGTTCCGTTGGTCATTGTTTCGTGGTTGACGGTTGCTCCCATAACCATCATTTCTTCCACCTCCGTAACCGTATTCGTCGTCCCCAACGTAATTGGCATTTTGGTAGCCAAATTCCTCATCATCATACCTTCTAGCGTTGTAGACGTTTCCCCTATTCACGTAGCCCCAATCTTCATCATCATTAACCCTATCATCATAGTATCCCCCATCGTCTGAATTTTCCGTATGAACACTCACATGTTCCGGCGATTGATAACCGGGAACACTATAGGGTTCATCATCGGGGATTGCATTCCTCAAGTCATCGATGTTGAAGAATCGGTCTTCATTTGCGGGATTGCCGCGATCATGATTTCCCCGACGGTCGGAATTGACATTCCGGTCATCTAGGTTGATGGGTAAAGAGGTTTGTCGATGAAGGTTTTGTTGTTGAGGTGTTCTTTGATTGTGGTTGGGATTTTGGTTTTGGAAAGGTGGTGTAGGTGGTCCGGTATTGTTGTTATTACCACCCGGTCGCTCGGGAGGTATAGGTTGCATATTTGGAGCGGGATTGAAGTTGTTTCGGTATTGGAATTGGTTCGGGTTTTGGTTTTGGTTGAAGTTTTGGTTAGAGTTTTGGTTCGCCATTGAATCGGTTTCAATGGACGGTGTGTGTTGTGGTGTTTGGTTGGTTTGATTAGAAGCAAGTGTAGCTTCTAACCGACTTGCTAGGTTTCTTCTTGCTACCCTTTCGATTTCCGGTTCGTAGACTAAAGGTGAAGTCCTCCCGGAGTTCCGTGTATGCATGCACTACCTGTAACCTGCACAAGTAACACACCCGCGTAACAAGGAAAAAGACAAAGTGCAAAAAGAAAGCTAAACAATTTAAACAGATAATCACGCAAATTCAAACAATAATCCAAACACAAAGCGCACGCACTCCCCGGCAACGGCGCCAAAATTTGATCGGAGTGTCGCGCTCCGGTCAAAGATAATATTTATATACCCTAATTACCCTTAACAAATAGCTAGTGGTAGTGAGGGGTCGAACCACGAAGAGTATGCGGTTTGTGTACGGATTTGATTGAATTATGAAGTTGTCACAATTATGAAGATTGCTAAGATATATTTTTGTGTTTTTGTTTGATTGGAAGATGTGAAATAGAATTACTAAAATGCTTAATTAGATTAAATACTAGATATTACTAAATGCACGAATTGAAAATGATTGTTTGAACAATAATGAGAAAACAAGGTTCACACCCGGTTTCAACAATTGCAAGACTTAGGGTTACTATGTATTTTAATTAGTTTTACTTGAAATAGTTCATTAACGGGTCGCAATAACAAAGCTTAGGTGTCAATCACTATCAACTTCGTAAACAACGGACCATGATACACTTCGTTACTTTGGACTAGCAAATCCTACCAAAAGACAAGGCATAAATAAGTGTATTCATTTCACAAAGTCAAATTTAATCATTCACTCGACGGTTTGCAAATTCAATACCAATGTGGGATAATTGTCTAAGATTCAAATGTAATTCAAGTTGTCACAAAAAATTAACACACATAATAAACCCCAAACCTTACAAAAGTCTACACCGGGGTGAAACCTCCAAGGAATTAGCCGAGCATGATCGAAGAAACTTGATCACCGGATGTTGAAAGCTTGACTTGGATCATCGTGAAGCGTGAAGATGGATTGAAGGATAGAGGTTAGGGTTTTAATTGAATGAGGATGGTGAATGGATGCTTGGATTGGTGGATTGGGGAATTGATGGATCTAGGGTTTCGAATCAAGAAGATGATGGTGCTTTGTTCTTGATTCGGGTTGATGGTATGATGATTGGTGGAATGGTAAGTGATAGATGGGTAGAATAGGCTCCAAGATGTGTTCAAAACTCAAAAACAAAGTGTAACTCCCGAATGATTGATGACCATAATGTTTTTAGATCATTCCCCACCCAAGAAACAACATTTGCGCGAAGTCAACATAGGGGAGCCGTCGCCGACGGCTTGAAGCCCCGTCGGCGACGGTTGATGGATTTTTAAAAATAGCCGACGGGCTATTTCACTGTCTACGGAATGTGTGGCGACGGACATTTACACCGACCGTCGGCGACGACCCATATGGGCGTCGGCGACGGTGCCCAGAAACCATATCCTCTGTTTTTCGCGCTCCTTGCTCCCGGTTGACCCGTTTCGCTTCCCGGTGGCTCGGTTTTCACTCCGGTGATCCATAAAGCTCCCAAAAAGCTCCTTAAACTCTTCTAGACCTGCAAAACAAGTATCTAATCAAAAGTAGGCTATTCGAAATTAAAACTTGTGTAAAAACATCAAATTAAACAATTACAATCACCGGTTTTCGACCACGTATCAGACTCCATTCTTGGGTGGTTTGTTTGGCCCTTGTTCCTATAACTCGAATCCTAGCCCGGTATATCCCATTTTAGTTTTACACCATTGTGAACCTTACGCCTTTTTTACTCTCTGATCGAGGTTCTCGGCATTAAATAATCTTTGTAAACTAAATCACACGTGTATATGGTGACATTTAAGAGATATCCAGTCAAGAAAATCAAGAGCAATGGTGATATATATGCGGATTAGACACCAAAAAATAAACACTCAAAAAATGGCTACAATTTAAGGTATGTGTTTAGTCACGACATCAAATTCCTAATTGATGCAGAAAGGTCTGGTAGCAAGAAAAGCTGCTTCCAGGAGGTTGTCAAGTGTTTTCGCTCAATGATTCCATTCATGGGTGGTTGGTTTGGCCCTTGTTCCTGTAACTCGAATCCTAGCCTGGTATATCCCATTTTAGTTTTACACCATTGTGAACCTTACGCCTTTTTTTCTGATCAAGGTTCTCGGCATTGAAAAATCTTCTTAAAGTAAATCACACGTGTATATGTTGACATTTAAGAGATATTCAGTAAAGAAAACCAAGAGCAATGGTGATATATATGTGGATTAGACAGCAAAAAAACACTCAAAAAATGGCTACAATTTAAGGTATGTGTTTAATGACGGCATCAAATTCCTAATTGATGGAGAAAGGTCTGGTGGCAAGAAAAGTTGCATCCAGGATGTTGTCAAGTGTTTTCGCTCGACGATTCCATTCTTGGGTGATTGGTTTGGCCCTTGTTCCTATAACTCGAATCGTAGCCCGGTATATCCCATTTTAGTTTTACACCATTGTGAACCTTACGCCTTTTTTACTCTCTGATCGAGGTTCTCCTCATTCAAAAATCTTCGCAAACAATATCACACGTGTATATGTTGACATTTTAGAGATATACAGTCAAGAAAATCAAGAGCAATGGTGATATATATGCGGATTAGACACCAAAAAATAAACACTAAAAATGGCTACAATTTAAGGTATGTGTTTAAAGACGGCATCAGATTCCTAATTGATAGAGAAAGGTCTGGTGGCAAGAAAAGCTGCTTCCAGGAGGTTGTCAAGTGTTTTCGCTCGACGATTCCATTCTTGGGTGGTTGGTTTGGCCTTTGTTCTTGTAACTCGAATCCTAGCCCGGTATATCCCATTTTAGTTTTACACCATTGTGAACCTTACGCCTTTTTTCTGATCGAGGTTCTCGGCATTAAAAAATATTCGTAAACTAACTCACACGTGTATATGTTGACATTTAAGAGATATTCAATAAAGAAAATCAAGAGCAATGGTGATATATATGCGGATTAGACACCAAAAAATAAACACTCAAAAAATGGCTACAATTTAAGGTATGTGTTTAGTGACGGCGTCAGATTCCTAATTGATGGAGAAAGGTCTGGTGGCAAGAAAACCTGTTTCCAGGAGGTTGTCAAGTGTTTTCGCTTGACGATTCCATTGTTGGGTGGTTTGTTTGGACCTTGTTCCTGTAACTCGAATCCTAGCCCGGTTTATCCCATTTTAGTTTTACACCATTGTGAACCTTATGCCTTTTTTAATCTCTGATCGACGTTCTTGGCATTGAAAAATCCTCGTAAACTAAATCACACGTGTATATGTTGACATTTAAAAGATATACAGTTAAGAAAATCAAGAGCAACGGTGATATATATATTCGGATTAATCACCAAAAAATAAACACTCAAAAAATGGCTTCAATTTAAGATATGTGGTTAGTGACGACATCAGATTCCTAATTGATGGAGAAAGATCTAGTGGCAAGAAGAGCAGCTTCCAGGAGGTTGTCAAGTGTTTTCGCTCGACGATTCCATTCTTGGGTGGTTGGTTTAGCCCTTATTCCTGTAACTCGGATCCTAGCCCGGTATATCCCATTTTAGTTTTACACCATTGTGAACCTTACGCCATTTTTACTCTCTGAACGAGGTTCTCGGCATTGAAAAATCTTCGTAAACTAAATCATACGTGCATATGTTGACATTTAAGAGATGTACACTAAAGAAAATAAAGAGCAATGGTGATATATATGCGGATTAGACACCAAAAAATAAACACTCAAAAAATGGCTACAATTTAGGGTTTGTGTTTTGTGATGGCATCAGATTCCTAATTGATGAAAAAAGGTCTGGTGGCAAGAAAATCTGCTTCAAGGAGGTTGTCAAGTGTTTTCGTTCGACGATTCCATTTTTGGGTGGTTGGTTTGGCCCTTGTTCCTATAACTCGAATCCTAGCCCTGTATATCCCATTTTAGTTTTACACCATTGTGAACCTTACGCCTTTTTTACTCACTGATCGAGATTCTCGGCATTGAAAAATCTTAGTAAACTAAATCACACGTGTATATGTTGAAATTTAAGAGATATATAGTCAAGAAAATCAAGAGCAATGGTGAAATATATGTGGATTAGACACCAAAAAATAAACACTCAAAAAATAGCTACCATTTAAGGTATGTGTTTAGTGACCGCATCAGATTCCTAATTGATGGAGAAAGGTCTGGTGGCAAGAAAAGCTGCTCCCAGGAGGTTGTCAAGTGTTTTCGCTCGATTATTCCATTCTTGGGTGGTTTGTTTGGCCCTTGTTCTTGTAACTCGAATACTAGCCCGGTATATCCCATTTTAGTTTTACACCATTTTCAACCTTACACCTTTTTTACTCACTGATCGAGGTTTTCGGCATTGAAAAATCTTCGTAAACTAAATCACACGTGTATATATTGATATTTAAGAGATATATAGTCAAGAAAATCAAGAGCAATGGTGATATATATGCGGATTAGACACCAAAAAATAAACATTCAAAAAATAGCTACCAGTTAAGGTATGTGTTTAGCGACGGCATCAGATTCCTAATTGATGGAGAAAGGTCTGGTGGCAAGAAAAGCTGCTTCCAGGAGGTTGTCAAGTGTTTTCGCTCGATGATTCCATTCTTGGGTGGTTTGTTTGACCCTTGTTCTTGTAACTCGAATCCTAGCCCGGTGTATCCCATTTTAGTTTTACACCATTGTGAACCTTACGCCTTTTTTGCTCTCTGATCGAGGTTCTCGGCATTGAAAAGTCTTCGTAAAATAAATCACACGTGTATATGCTGACATTTAAGGGATATACAGTCAAGAAAATCAAGAGCAATGGTGATATATATGCGGATTAGACACCAAAAAATAAACACTCAAAAAATAGCTACCATTTAAGGTATTTGTTTAGTGACGGCATCAGATTCCTAATTGATGGAGAAAGGTCTGGTGGCAAGAAAAACTGCTTCCAGGAGGTTGTCAAGTGTTTTCGCTCGATTATTCCATTCTTGGGTGGTTTGTTTGACCCTTGTTCTTGTAACTCGAATCCTAGCCCGGTATATCCCATTTTAGTTTTACACCATTGTGAACCTTACGCCTTTTTTGCTCTCTGATCGAGGTTCTCGGCATTGAAAAGTCTTCGTAAAATAAATCACACGTGTATATGCTGACATTTAAGAGATATACAGTCAAGAAAATCAAGAGCAATGGTGATATATATGCAGTTTAGACACCAAAAAATAAATACTCAAAAAATGGCTACAATTTAAGGTATGTGTTTAGTGACGACATCAGATTCCTAATTGATGGAGAAAGGTCTGGTGGCAAGAAAAGCTGCTTCCAGGAGGTTGTCAAGTGTTTTCACTCGATGATTCCATTCTTGGGTGATTGGTTTGGCCCTTGTTCCTAGCCCGGTATATCCCATTTTAGTTTTACACCATTGTGAACCTTACGTCTTTTTTACTCTCTGATCAAGGTTCTCGGCATTGAAAAATCTTCGTAAACTAAATCACACGAGTATATGTTGACATTTAAGAGATACACAATCAAGAAAATCAAGAGCAATGGTGATATATATGTGGATTAGACACCAAAAAATAAACACTAAAAATGGCTCCAATTTAAGGTATGTGTTTAGTGACAGGATCAGATTCCTAATTAATGGAGAAATGTCTGGTGGCAAGAAAAGCTTCTTCCAGGAGGTTGACAAGTTTTTTCGCTCGACGATTCCATTCTTGGGTAGGTTTGTTTGGCCCTTGTTCCTGTAACTCGAATCCTAGCCCGGTATATCCCATTTTAGTTTTACACCATTGTGAACCTTACGCCTTTTTTACTCTCTGATCGAGGTTATCGGCATTGAAAAATCTTCGTAAACTAAATCACACGTGTATATGTTGACATTTAAGAGATATACAGTCAAGAAAATCAAGAGAAATGGTGATATATATATATGTGGATTAGACACCAATAAATAAACACTCAAAAAATGGCTACAATTTATGGTATGTGTTTAGTGACAACATCAGATTCCTAGTTGATGGAGAAAGGTCTGGTGGCAAGAAAAGCGGCCTCCAGGAGGTTGTCAAGTGTTTTCGCTCGACAATTCCATTCTTGGATGGTTGGTTTGGCCCTTGTTCCGGTAACTCGAATCCTAGCCCGTTATATCCCATTTTAGTTTTACACAATTGTGAACCTTACGCCTTTTTACTCTCTGATAGAGGTTCTCGGCATTAAAAAATCTTCGTAAACTAAATAACACGTGTATATTTTGACATTGAAGAGATATACAGTCAAGAAAATCAAGTGCAATGGTGATATATATGCGGATTAGACACCAAAAAATAAACACTCAAAAAATGGCTACAATTTAAGGTATGTGTTTAGTGACGGCATCAGACTCCTAATTGATGGAAAATGTCTGGTGGCAAGAAAAGCTGCTTCCAGGAGGTTGTCATGTGTTTTCGCTCCACGATTCCATTCTTGGGTGGTTGGTTTGGCCGTTGTTCCTGTAACTCGAATCCTAGTCGGGTATATCCCATTTTAGTTTTACACCATTGTGAACCTTACGCCTTTTTTACTTTCTGATCGAGGTTCTCGGCATTGAAAAATCATAGTAAACTAAATCACACGTGTATATGTTGACATTTAAGAGATATACAGTCAAGAAAATCAAGAGCAATGATATATATGCGGATTAGACACCAAAAAATAAACGCTCAAAAAATGGCTACAATTTAAGGTATGTGTTTAGTGACGGCATCTGATTACTAATTGACGGAGAAAGGTCTGGTGGCACGAAAAGCTGCTTCCAGGAGGTTGTGAAGTGTTTTCGCTCGACGATTCCATTCTTGGGTGGTTGGTTTGGCCCTTGTTCCTGTAACTCGAATCCTTGCCCGGTATATCCCATTTTAGTTTTACACCATTGTGAACCTTAAACCTTTTTTACTCTCTGATCGAGGTTCTCGGCCTTGAAATATCTTCGTAAACTAAATCACACGTGTATATGTTGACATTTAATAGATATACAGTCAAGAAAATCAAGTGCAATGGTGATATATATGCGGATTAGACAACAATAAATAAACCCTCAAAAATAGCTACAATTTAAGGTATGTGTTTAGTGACGGCATCAGATTCCTAATTGATGGAGAAAGGTCTGGTGGCAAGAAAAGCTGCTTCTAGGATGTTGTGAAGTGTTTTCCCTAGACGATTCCATTCTTGGGTGGTTGGGTTGGCCCTTGTTCCTGTAACTCGAATCCAAGCCCGGCATATCCCACTTTAATTTTACACCATTGTGAACCTTACGCCTTTTTTACTCTCTAATCGAGGTTCTCGGCACTGAAAAATCTTCGTAAACTAAATCACACGTGTATAGGTTGACATTTAAGAGATATACAGTCAAGAAAATCAAGAGCAATGGTGATATATATGCTGATTAGACACCAAAAAATAAACCCTCAAAAAATAGCTACAATTTAAGGTATGTGTTTAGTGACGGCATCAGATTCCTAATTGATGGAGAAAGGTCTGGTGGCAAGAAAAGCTGCTTCTAAGAGGTTGTCAAGTGTTTTCTCTCGACAATTCCATTCTTGGGTGGCTGGTTTGGCCCTTGTTCCTGTAACTCGAATCCTAGCCGGGTATATCCCATTTTAGTTTTACACCATTGTGAACCTTACGCCTTTTTTACTCTCCGATCGAGGTTCTCGGCATTGAAAACTCTTCGTAAACTAAATCACACGTGTATATGTTGAAATTTAAGATATATACAGTTACGAAAATCAAGAGCAATGGTGATATATATGCGGATTAGACACCAAAAAATAAAACTAAAAAAATAGCTACAATTTAAGGTATGTGTTTAGTGACAACATCAGATTTCTAATTGATTGAGAAAGGTCTGGTGGCAAGAAAAGCTGCTTCAAGGAGGTTGTCAAGTGTTTTCTCTCGACAACACCATTCTTGGGTGGTTGGTTTGGCCCTTTTTCCTGTAACTCGAATCCTAGCCAGTTATATCCCATTTTAGTTTTACACCATTGCGAGCCTTACGCCTTTTTTAATCTATGATCGAGGTTCTCGGCATTGAAAAATCTTCGTAAACTAAATCACACGTGTATATGTTGATATTTAAGAGATATACAGTCAAGAAAATCAAGAGCAATGGTGATATATAAGCGGATTAGACACCAAAAAATAAAACACTCAAAAAATGGCTACAATTTAAGGTATGTGTTTAGTGACGGCATCAGATTCCTAATTGATGGAGAAAAGTCTGGTGGCAAGAAAAGTTGCTTCCAGGAGGTTGTCACGTGTTTTCGCTCGACGATTCCATTCTTGTGTGGTTGGTTTGGCCCTTCTTCCTGTAACTCGAATCCTAGCCCGGTATATCCCATTTTAGTTTTACACCATTATGAACCTTACGCTTTTTTTACTCTCTGATTGAGGTTCTCGGCATTGAAAAATCTTTGTAAACTAAATCACACGTGTATATGTTGAAATTTAAGAGATATACAGTCAAGAAAATTAAGAGCAATGCTGATATATATGCGGATTAGACACCAAAAAATAAACGCTCAAAAAATGGCTACAATTTAAGGTTTGTGTTTAGTGACGACATCAGATTCCTAATTGATGGAGAAAGGTCTGGTGGCAAGAAAAGCTGCGTATGGGAGGTTGTCTAGTGTTTTCGTTCGACGATTCCATTCTTGGGTGGTTGGTTTGGCCCTTGCTCCTGTAACTCGAATCCTAGCCCGGTATAACCCATTTCAGTTTTACACCATTGTGAACCTTACGCCTTTTTTACTCTCTGATCGAGGTTCTCGGCATTGAAAAATCTTCGTAAACTAAATCACACGTGTATATGTTGACATTTAAGAGATATACAATCAAGAAAATCAAAAGCAATGGTGATATATATGCGGATCAGACACCAAAAAATAAAAACTCAAAAAATAGCTACAATTTAAGGTATGTGTTTAGTGACGGCATGAGATTCCTAATTGATGGAGAAAGGTCTAGTGGCAAGAAAAGCTGCTTCCAGGAGGTTGTCAAGTGTTTTCGCTCGACGATTCCATTCTTGGGTGGTTGGTTTGGCCCTTGTTCCTGTAACTCGAATCCTATCCCGATATATCCCATTTTAGTTTTAGACCATTGTGAACATTACCACTTTTTTACTCTCTGGTCGAGGTTCTCGGCATTGAAAAATCTTCGTAAACTAAATCACACGTGTATATGTTGACATTTAAAAGATATACAGTCAAGAAAATCAAGAGCAATGGTGTTATATATGCGGATTAGACACCAAAAAATAAACGCTCAAAAAGTGGCTACAAGTTAAGGTATGTGTTTAGTGAAGGCATCAGATTCCTAATTAATGGAGAAAGATCTGGTGGCAAGAAAAGCTGCTTCCCGGAGGTTGTCAAGTGTTTTCGCTCGACGATTCCATTCTTGGGTGGTTAGTTTGGCCCTTGTTCCTGTAACTTGAATCCTAGCCCGGTATATCACATTTTAGTTTTACACCATTGTAAACCTTACACCTTTTTTACTCTCTGATCTAGTTTCTCGGCATTGAAAAATCTTCGTAAACTAAATCACACGTGTAACACCCCATGTTTCGAAAGTCAAAGTCAAAGTCAAGATTGAAGTCAAAGGAAGACAAGATTGCTAATTGCGATCTGTCACTCCTTGTTCAACTCCTGTTTTGACTTCTTTGACTTGTAGATAGTCTGTTTATGTTATCGCATTAGTTGTATTATGTCGAGTACTTGTTAATAATCGAGGTTTAATCGCTAGTAATCGCATGTTTAACCGATTTATCGCTTATCGCTATCGCATTCGCAATTCGAATTACGTGTTCTGGATATTGTTTTACGTGTGTGTGCTATTTTTGTGTTACCTGTGCATGTTATGTTTATGTTGAGGTGTTAATCGAAATCGCAAATCTATCGCATCGCAATCGAATCGAAACGCTAAACGCAAGTTAATTATAGTGATTGTACGTTAGATATAGTAGTTGGGATTAAAAGTAATTTGATGGGTAATACTATCGCATCGCTCGCTCGAATCGCATCGCAACGCTCAACACTCGAATCGAAATGACGAAACTTATCACGCCAAACACTCGGATCGAGTGGCCAACCAATAGGGTGGCCATCCGATCGGATTGCCATCCGATCGGGTTGCCATCCGATCGATTTGCCACCCGATCGGGTTGCCACCTGATCGGACTGCCACCCGATCGACCAGCCTCTTCCTCACTTTCCTTTTTAAGAAACCCTATAAATACCCCTCATATGTCACATCATTTGATGTGACAGCTCTCACTCGACCCAGCTCGCTCCAGCCCACATTTCTCTTGATTTCTCCCTATTCTTGTAAGTTTTCAACCTAAATCTTATACTTTCTTGATCTACACGCACTCCTACACCTTTCTATCTTTTGAATCTTAACTTTTAACCGTGAAATCACCGAATTTTAGGTGTTCTAGGGTGATGTCATCATGGAGTTCTTATGAACTTCAATGTTTGGCTTCATTCCACCAAGAACAACTTAGATCTAAAGGATTTCCACAACATTTATCAATGATTTCACTTAGATCTACACGAATTCATGAGTGAAAGGATTGAGAGAAGGTTTTCCTGTAACACCTGTGCCTCCACGGCCATCAAACAAATACCGAACCAATGAAATATTATATTTCATACTTGGGATTTGTAAAAATATGTGTATCATTTGCACATATCAATTCTTGTTCAATTTCAAACTCTAAATCGCTTTCTGGAAGGTTATACGCGCACCGATGTGTAAATATAACCAGTTTAATGCAACAAACACTCCGGAATAGTGACATAGGATTAACATACCTTAAATAACCTTTACATAACTTAGAAATAAGTTTTAAAGGCTTTGGTATGGCAAAATCAAGTTAAATCGCTTACAGGGACTAAATTTGACAAACTGCGAAAGTATGCCAATTTGAACTGTAACAGACATTCCGGAGCATGACCATAAGTTAAACATACCATAAATATCCTTCACATAGCTTAGAAATAGGCTTTGAGGTGTTCGGTATGCTAAAATAAACTTTTGTGTCATTCAGGGACTAAAAGTGTCAAAAAGTGCACAAGTTTGCATTTTCGCGCATAACTTACGTTCTGAATACATCCGGACATCTAAAAATTTATGTAAGCATGACTATATTATACTTTAGTGTTTGGCTTGCCAAAAATCCATTCGTCGCGTCATTTGGATCGTTTTTCGCGCTTATGCGCATTCCGTCGTAATTAAGCAAACATCGCGTTCGTACGACCAAACGAACCAACACCCGGCATATTTTTGAGCATGTTTCATGTCCTCAATGTTTAGGCAACATTTTAGGGCCTTAAAGTTGGCTTTACGGGCCTTAGAAGTGTCGGAAATGGCCTTAAACACGTGCAGGGACTGAAACTGACATTTCTGAAACTTTGTTCTGATCTGTGACTCCTAGGCGGCCCGCCTCAGGATCTTAACATCCTTAGGCGGCCCGCGTCAGACCTTCTGACCAGGTTAAATGTTTCTAACAGCAGATTGCAGCTGTTTGATCCACCACCACACATTCTCATTTGTCTAGTCATCTGATAAGGATCACATTTTAGTCACCATAAGGTCCCGACACTTGTACGAGTGGGATTAAGGCACGTTTTCCATGAAACGATCTTAACGGTGGACCTTTTACTATAAATACCCCACCCCCCATGCTTCAAAATTACAAGAATTCTGATTTGAGAACCTCTAAGTTGAAACCATTGTTTCATACCTGAGATTCTTGAATCGGGATTAGCTTTCGGGGACCCTTCGTAAGTATTCTTTCGTTCTTTTCCTTATTTTATTGCTTTTCGAGTCAGAAAGTCAAACTTTGTTTGACTTTCAGCGTTGACCAATAATGGTCAATGCGAAGTTCGTTTGAACTTCGCAACGTGAGTGTAATCACGTTGGTCATAGTCCCCTGGGACTATGCCCACTGATTACCACGTTGTCTAGGGTCGTAGGGTAGGCGATCTAATAAATCGCCTATACCCTCGAACCCGACCCAGTTTGGTCGATCATTAGGATCCGACCAAATACATTAGGTGACCATAGTAGGTAGGGAATAACCTTCCGAGGTTATACCCTATGGTCACATCGTTTAAGTAGTTATATGATAGGTAGTTTATATGCCTTAGGTAAATTACCAGAATACCCTTTTCATGTATAATTGGTAATTAAGCATATGTAACCAAAACTTTTGTCACATAACTGATTATGTAACATGTTTAGGCATATAACACTTGTCGTAGAACTAGTTAGGCGGTCCGAACGCGTTTCACGCGAACGACGCGTTAAAGTAGCATAAGCTACCTAAACGGGTCGTAATGGGTCGTAAGCTTTTAGGTTAGGTTTCATTTAGTATGTAGGCTTTGTTAAACCATATGACACGAGTCTCTATACTCGTTTGGTTTACGAACCCTCATTCTATCAGATCTTCCGATTTAGGTCCGGTTTATTAACATAGTTACCTATATTAGGTGCCGTTTGATATCCGCGATCTCTAGCATTGTTTGGTTGTTACTCAAGGACTACTGAGCAATCTCAAGTGAGTACATAGACCCCTCTTTTACTGTTTTCCAAACGTTTTGGGGTGGAACACATGTGCCTACTTTTTACTTTCATGCTTTCCTGTTTTCACATCATATACTTGCTATGTTTATTAGTACATTTATAGTACATGATTTCACTGTTTTACATTACATTTTACGCTATGTATGTCCATTGCGTGCATACTTAGTACATTGTTTTACATTTACATTTTATGCTATGTATGTCCATTTCGTGCATACTTAGTACATCGTTTTCATCACATGCTTACATTTTGTTATGACATTTGGGTTGTTTACAATGGAACAATACATTCATTAACATTAGCTACGCCGTTCGTTAGTAGGTAGTGGTACCATAGGAATTGACAACTCCTGTTCCGGACATCCCAGGGAAAGGGGATGAAAGGAATGACCGAATTCGATATACATAAGCACAGATAGACCTTTAAGTGGTTTAAGGGTTTATCGCCTCAGTCTCAAGGCTTGGATGTATGCATTATAACAATACCGCATAGATGTTCGTATCAGTATAGCATGCATTTACACAAAACATAGCTTTGATTTAAACCAAGTTTTACTTCAATGCTATGTTCTTGTGCATATGGTTTAGTGATATTTATCACTAGCCATACAGATCAGTTTGGTTACACATTACATGATTTACATTGATCATGCATTTACACATTACATGATTTACATTGATCATGCATTTATACAAAACATAGCTTTGATTTAAACCAAGTTTTACTTCAATACTATGTTCTTGTGCATATGGTTTAGTGATATTTATCACTAGCCATACAGATCAGTTTGGTTACACATTACATGATTTACATTGATCATGCATTTACACATTACATGATTTACATTGATCATGCATTTACACAAAACATAGCTTTGATTTAAACTAAGTTTTACTTCAATACTTTATTTTTGTGCATTTCACCTATGGTTTAGTTGATGCGTTTTCACTAGCCATACATATCATTTTGGTTACACATTACATGATTTACATTGATCATGCATTTTACATAGGTTTACATTTGACACATAAACATTTTGACATATTATTCAATACATTTGACAAATTCATTTATACATGGACAATTTACATTGGTGGTTTGTTTGGGTAAGTGATTTAAGTAACGAGGCATGTGTAATATGATACAAGCATGGTGGATACGCCGCTGGTACTTCCTATATATAAGTGTTTGTATGATGTTACATATTGTAGCGTTATTTGAATCATTTCAATTTGAGACATAGAACATTTTATACAAATAACATATTTTTCACAAGACATTGATTTACAAACAACTTAACTTATACAAACTCATTTTTACATGGTTATTCATTTAACCATGCATTATTTCTCTTATTTATACGTATCATCTGAACTTATTGTTTTTCAAATGATTTACAAAGACAAAGCAAATTACAAGGTTCATGACTAAACATTTTCTTAAACAGAGGTCACGAATCTTATTTTCACAAAACCTATGTACTCGCCGGCATTTTTATGCTGACGTACCTATTTTCACATGTGTTTCAGGATATGAAGCATAGGATTGATCAAGATACACTTAGGCGGACATGGGCCTTAGTGACAATAAAAGACGCAAGACTAGTTAATTATGTTGTATTTCCTTGTTTGTTAAGACATTGTAACACTTTTAATCAATAAAAACGAAACTTCAATATCCATGGTTGTGAAACATTAATTCTGTTACAACACTCCCCGATGTTTCCGCCACGTTTTGAATGTTCTACGTGGTCGGGGTGTGACAGAAAAGATGGTATCAGAGCCAATGGTTATAGGGAATTAGGTTATTAGTAATGCTTTGACCTAGTCTATAACCTTCTTAGGACCCTAACGCGAGTTTACTTGCGTTTAGTCATAAAACAATACCGTCACCTATCCTTAGGTGACGACCACAACAAGAACATAAATTTCAAAACCGCTTTGAAAACTAATCATCTGTTCTAGGATGATTGATTACTAGGTTTTGAACCCTCTATTGTAAGGTTTTGAACTCTCTATTATATGGTTTTGAACCCCTTTGGGTTTTCAAAATTTCGTCAAGGTTTTGGGTTTTAAATAATGTGAACACGTGCAAACTGGAAGGGTGAATGCCTGTATTCTGGGTTTTCTGTCTAGGCAAGCACTTCGTATACATCTCATCAGACGCGAGACCAGTTGTGCTTACCTGGGAATTCTTGGGATGAGTGTTCACTTATAGGCGAGCATGTCTTCGCGATACATTATTTTTGACCCATTTACTTTGATTTGTCACCATCTCATTTGTTTGCCTTAGGTAACAAACAAATGATCACAATTTTCATTCGTTACCATTCGGTATTGATTATCCAATAAACTTTCACTTGTTTCTTCCTATGTCTTTCACTTTCTTTTAAAATGTCTCTTCATCACGATGACGACCAGATATCCAAGCAGACTGCTAAATTCGCTCAGCGAATAGGCTAAGTAGTCCTTAAGACTGTTGAATTAGCTACTGCCATGTATCATCTCCAGGATGAAGCCACTCTAGAGTCACCAAGACAGGCAGGACCTAGTCAGGCGACAACACCATCAGCCAATAAACTAATCGAGGAATCAAAGACCATGGATGAACGATCCCCTAAGAAGTCAAAGAAGCGAAAGGCTTCTCAGAACTTCGCCGTGGTCGCTCACAATGGTCAAGCCTTCCCCAACCAACCAGCTCAACCCCCTGCTAGGAAGCCATACAATGGAACTGCACCTTTGTGCAACCAATGTAACCTTCATCATCACCCTAATGTGAAGTGTCGCAAATGTCAGATTTGTGGACTTATAGGTCATACAGCAAGGGTTTGCCCAACTGCAGCTGTACCAAATCAAGCTGGCGACACACCTGCTCAAGCTCGTTTCTCACGAGGGCTTTGCTATAACTGCGGCGAGATGGGCCATTTCCTAAGGGATTGCCCAAAGCTTGCTAATGCAAATTTGACCCACGGATGAGCAGTTGGCCGAGTAGAAGATGTTGCTATCTTATGCTTTTGTTTCTTTCGTTTTCTTGATTGTGAAACAATCTGTCTCGTTCATAAATAAAAGTTGTTGTTCACAGATTCTGATGTACAATTGTAGTTACATATGTGTAGGATTTTCCTATGATACCTACATCAAGGAACTATATTCCTTACAAACTACTCTTGTGATTTCTCTCTTTCAAATGATCGCTCATGATTCCCTCAAAAAATTTAAGTACTTGTTTCATTCTAAGAAACAAAGTACAGAAAATAAAGTGACATTATGAGTGATCATGCTTCTGCACATCTGTGCCATTAAATCCTTGGTTAGATAACTAAGGGTATTTTCAAATCTCATACCCATTACGTTTTGATTTTTCAACATACACAGTACAAGTATTTCAAAACAATCTTCATGATCTCAAAACATTTCATATAGTTTGAAAACAATTTTTCAAGATGCATTGTCTATGTTATTTCAAAAACATTGGCCATGTTATCAAAACCAACCTTCCTAATTTCAAAATATTTCATATAGTCTGAAGACAATATTAACACAATACATTTTCTTATCAAGTGCATGATTTCGAAAAGCATCATTCATGTCCTTCAAAAACCTTATACATAATTTCAAAATTCATCTTGCATAATTTTAAAACATTTTTGTAAATATATCTATCTAATACACCTACTTTATGATTTCAAAAGTATTATATATAAGGTTTCAAAAACGATAAACACATTTTTCTTAAAAGAACCCCATGCATAGTTTTCAAAAATATTTTCCACATACATTGACTTAACCTTCAAATTCTGCTTCATATGTCGCCTTGACATATCAAGCATCTCAACTTCATAAACATTTTACTTTATGTTTTGACATAAGCACATCCCGTGCAAGGTTTCAAAACATCTTCAACTTCTAAAAAAAAAATAAATCCACATGGGATCTTTTTATCTTCACAATTAGATCCTTGTGGATGATCATCATACAAATCAGAATCCTTAATTGGATTCCTTGCGTACCTAAATTCGAACATTTCGGTTTCTTATAATCAAAGTCGATTTCTCTCTTCAAAAATCTTTCTATCTTTATAGTCAGATTCTTCATAATGTTTAAAGTACCAAATGAAATCCAAGAAATGGATTCCTAGTGTGCTTTAAATACATGTGCTCTGTTAGCAGAACAAATTAACAAACAATTTTGTGGTTATGTGACTATGTGTTTATTCATCTTATGTTTTCTTTTATGCAATTTGTGTTTTTGTATACTCTGAATATTCGTTATCCAAATCCTCGTAGAATCTTTCATATCTTCATATGAGGGATTCGTAGTAGGATATTCAAAAAGGTATTACCTTAAATCCTTAATGGGCTTCTATGTAATAGTTAAGACCCTTGGATTATATAGTACCACTCCATGATTCATAAGAGACCTTTAGTGGTCTAGTAAAAAAGATTGATTCACAATTTGGTTAAAGAACGACATCTAGTGATGTAGCTGAACAGACCCCTTGATAGTCTATTTAGATCATTTATTGATTTAATTAAAAGGACTCTATGGCGGTCTAGTCACACTCATCACAGGATTGTTCATTTGGTTTTTCCCTACACATTATAAAATAGACTGAGTAAACTATGCAAGGAATTGTCTAATTATGGACGCGTACATAATTATGAAATTTGGTGCACAGAAACCCAGTAAGATTTATTATGTGTAAGAACCGATAGCGACAACAATAACAAAATGAGAACAATGTAATGGAGGTACGGTGGACGCACCAATGAAGCTTCATATACTTGTATATAAGTATCCCTCTTACATTGCAAACATGATGTTATTAAAGTTACTAGAAGTTCAGAACCCTAACCAATGTTGTTTGATCTTTTCAACTTCATGTTTTCAAGCTCTCACAAGTTTCCTCTAAATAAATTTCGGGACGAAATTTCCTAAAGTAGGGGAGACTGTAACACCTGTGCCTCCACGGCCATCAAACAAATACCGAACCAATGAAATATTATATTTCATACTTGGGATTTGTAAAAATATGTGTATCATTTGCACATATCAATTCTTGTTCAATTTCAAACTCTAAATCGCTTTCTGGAAGGTTATACGCGCACCGATGCGTAAATATAACCAGTTTAATGCAACAAACACTCCGGAATAGTGACATAGGATTAACATACCTTAAATAACCTTTACATAACTTAGAAATAAGTTTTAAAGGCTTTGGTATGGCAAAATCAAGTTAAATCGCTTACAGGGACTAAATTTGACAAACTGCGAAAGTATGCCAATTTGAACTGTAACAGACATTCTGGAGCATGACCATAAGTTAAACATACCATAAATATCCTTCACATAGCTTAGAAATAGGCTTTGAGGTGTTTGGTATGCTAAAATAAACTTTTGTGTCATTCAGGGACTAAAAGTGTCAAAAAGTGCACAAGTTTGCATTTTCGCGCATAACTTACGTTCTGAATACATCCGGACATCCAAAAATTTATGTAAGCATGACTATATTATACTTTAGTGTTTGGCTTGCCAAAAATCCATTCGTCGCGTCATTTGGATCGTTTTTCGCGCTTATGCGCATTCCGTCGTAATTAAGCGAACATCGCGTTCGTACGACCAAACGAACCAACACCCGGCATATTTTTGAGCATGTTTCATGTCCTCAATGTTTAGGCAACATTTTAGGGCCTTAAAGTTGGCTTTACGGGCCTTAGAAGTGTCGGAAATGGCCTTAAACACGTGCAGGGACTGAAACTGACATTTCTGAAACTTTGTTCTGATCTGTGACTCCTAGGCGGCCCGCCTCAGGATCTTAACATCCTTAGGCGGCCCGCGTCAGACCTTCTAACCAGGTTAAATGTTTCTAACAGCAGATTGCAGCTGTTTGATTCACCACCACACATTCTCATTTGTCTAGTCATCTGATAAGGATCACATTTTAGTCACCATAAGGTCCCGACACTTGTACGGGTGGGATTAAGGCACGTTTTCCATGAAACGATCTTAACGGTGGACCTTTTACTATAAATACCCCACCCCCCCATGCTTCAAAATTACAAGAATTCTGATTTGAGAACCTCTAAGTTGAAACCATTGTTTCATACCTGAGATTCTTGAATCGGGATTAGCATTCGGGGACCCTTCGTAAGTATTCTTTCATTCTTTTCCTTATTTTATTGCTTTTCGAGTCAGAAAGTCAAACTTTGTTTGACTTTCAGCGTTGACCAGTAATGGTCAATGCGAAGTTCGTTTGAACTTCGCAACGTGAGTGTAATCACGTTGGTCATAGTCCCTTGGGACTATGCCCACTGATTACCACGTTGTCTAGGGTCGTAGGGTAGGCGATCTAATAAATCGCCTATACCCTCGAACCCGACCCAGTTTGGTCGATCATTAGGATCCGACCAAATACATTAGGTGACCATAGTAGGTAGGGAATAACCTTCCGAGGTTATACCCTATGGTCACATCGTTTAAGTAGTTATATGATAGGTAGTTTATATGCCTTAGGTAAATTACCAGAATACCCTTTTCATGTATAATTGGTAATTAAGCATATGTAACCAAAACTTTTGTCACATAACTGATTATGTAACATGTTTAGGCATATAACACTTGTCGTAGAACTAGTTAGGCGGTCCGAACGCGTTTCACGCGAACGACGCGTTAAAGTAGCATAAGCTACCTAAACGGGTCGTAATGGGTCGTAAGCTTTTAGGTTAGGTTTCATTTAGTATGTAGGATTTTCGAGTCAGAAAGTCAAACTTTGTTTGACTTTCAGCGTTGACCAATAATGGTCAATGCGAAGTTCGTTTGAACTTCGCAACGTGAGTGTAATCACGTTGGTCGTCCCTTGGGACTATGCCCACTGATTACCACGTTGTCTAGGGTCGTAGGGTAGGCGATCTAATAAATCGCCTATACCCTCGAACCCGACCCAGTTTGGTCGATCATTAGGATCCGACCAAATACATTAGGTGACCATAGTAGGTAGGGAATAACCTTCCAAGGTTATACCCTATGGTCACATCGTTTAAGTAGTTATATGATAGGTAGTTTATATGCCTTAGGTAAATTACCAGAATACCCTTTTCATGTATAATTGGTAATTAAGCATATGTAACCAAAACTTTTGTCACATAACTGATTATGTAACATGTTTAGGCATATAACACTTGTCGTAGAACTAGTTAGGCGGTCCGAACGCGTTTCACGCGAACGACGCGTTAAAGTAGCATAAGCTACCTAAACGGGTCGTAATGGGTCGTAAGCTTTTAGGTTAGGTTTCATTTAGTATGTAGGCTTTGTTAAACCATATGACACGAGTCTCTATACTCGTTTGGTTTACGAACCCTCATTCTATCAGATCTTCCGATTTAGGTCCGGTTTATTAACATAGTTACCTATATTAGGTGCCGTTTGATATCCGCGATCTCTAGCATTGTTTGGTTGTTACTCAAGGACTACTGAGCAATCTCAAGTGAGTACATAGACCCCTCTTTTACTGTTTTCCAAACGTTTTGGGGTGGAATACATGTGCCTACTTGTTACTTTCATGCTTTCCTGTTTTCACATCATATACTTGCTATGTTTATTAGTACATTTATAGTACATGATTTCACTGTTTTACATTACATTTTACGCTATGTATGTCCATTGCGTGCATACTTAGTACATTGTTTTACATTTACATTTTATGCTATGTATGTCCATTTCGTGCATACTTAGTACATCGTTTTCATCACATGCTTACATTTTGTTATGACATTTGGGTTGTTTACAATGGAACAATACATTCATTAACATTAGCTACGCCGTTCGTTAGTAGGTAGTGGTACCATAGGAATTGACAACTCCTGTTCCGGACATCCCAGGGAAAGGGGATGAAAGGAATGACCGAATTCGATATACATAAGCACAGATAGACCTTTAAGTGGTTTAAGGGTTTATCGCCTCAGTCTCAAGGCTTGGATGTATGCATTATAACAATACCGCATAGATGTTCGTATCAGTATAGCATGCATTTACACAAAACATAGCTTTGATTTAAACCAAGTTTTACTTCAATACTATGTTCTTGTGCATATGGTTTAGTGATATTTATCACTAGCCATACAGATCAGTTTGGTTACACATTACATGATTTACATTGATCATGCATTTACACATTACATGATTTACATTGATCATGCATTTATACAAAACATAGCTTTGATTTAAACCAAGTTTTACTTCAATACTATGTTCTTGTGCATATGGTTTAGTGATATTTATCACTAGCCATACAGATCAGTTTGGTTACACATTACATGATTTACATTGATCATGCATTTACACATTACATGATTTACATTGATCATGCATTTACACAAAACATAGCTTTGATTTAAACTAAGTTTTACTTCAATACTTTGTTTTTGTGCATTTCACCTATGGTTTAGTTGATGCGTTTTCACTAGCCATACATATCATTTTGGTTACACATTACATGATTTACATTGATCATGCATTTTACATAGGTTTACATTTGACACATAAACATTTTGACATATTATTCAATACATTTGACAAATTCATTTATACATGGACAATTTACATTGGTGGTTTGTTTGGGTAAGTGATTTAAGTAACGAGGCATGTGTAATATGATACAAGCATGGTGGATACGCCGCTGGTACTTCCTATATATAAGTGTTTGTATGATGTTACATATTGTAGCGTTATTTGAATCATTTCAATTTGAGACATAGAACATTTTATACAAATAACATATTTTTCACAAGACATTGATTTACAAACAACTTAACTTATACAAACTCATTTTTACATGGTTATTCATTTAACCATGCATTATTTCTCTTATTTATACGTATCATCTGAACTTATTGTTTTTCAAATGATTTACAAAGACAAAGCAAATTACAAGGTTCATGACTAAACATTTTCTTAAACAGAGGTCACGAATCTTATTTTCACAAAACCTATGTACTCGCCGGCATTTTTATGCTGACGTACCTATTTTCACATGTGTTTCAGGATATGAAGCATAGGATTGATCAAGATACACTTAGGCGGACATGGGCCTTAGTGACAATAAAAGACGCAAGACTAGTTAATTATGTTGTATTTCCTTGTTTGTTAAGACATTGTAACACTTTTAATCAATAAAAATGAAACTTCAATATCCATGGTTGTGAAACATTAATTCTGTTACAACACTCCCCGATGTTTCCGCCACGTTTTGAATGTTCTACGTGGTCGGGGTGTGACATTTCCAACTTTCTTTCGACCCTTTTACACTCAATGCACTCAAACCCGATGGAATCGAAGCTCGTTCTGATCTTCTACCCATTCTTGGTGATGTATTAGTTCCTGATCCGAATTCTATCCAACATATATTGACTTCAGGTTTGAACATGAACTACCGACTCGAACCGTGAACCGGTCGGAATAGGGTGATTCCTGTTCGGTCGGGTCACTTGGGCCGAGATAGGTTTCTGTTGTTCAAGCATGTTATCAAAATGTCTCGTTCAAATGCTACAAAACTTCAAAAGAATCAAGTGTCAAGACGAATGGATCGTCGGGATGGATTGCCGTCCGATCGGATTGCCACCAAATCAGATTGCCACCCGATCGACTGGCCATCCGATCGGGTTGCACTTGGTTCCATACTTAAAATATTTTTCAAACTATTCAAAGGTTCTGAACATTGAACGGATTACCACCCGATCAGATTGCCATTCGATCGAGTGACCGTTCGATCGTGTGACGTTTGGGACCTGGATACTTAAATAATTTTCAATATGTTCAGTACGTAATGATTGCCACCCGATCGAATAGTCATCCGATCGAGTGACCGTTCTGATGTGAACTTGTTCTCAATCTCAGAAGTCTCGCCAAACGGATTGCTGCCCGATCGAACGGCCGTTCGATTGATCGACCTAAAAGGTAGGGATACTTCTCTATTTTCAAAATGCTACTACAAAAACTTCAAAAGGCAAACCATCATACACAAACACATCCTCACTAAACGAGGTGACGATCCAATCGAATGGCCATCCGATCGGATGACCATCCGAACGGATTGCCACCCGATCGGATGACCATCCGAACGAATTGCTGATGTCTGTCGTTAGTGACATGCAAAAACCTAATTAACCTAGGTAGCTAGGGTAAGCAGGGTATCGAATCCAGAGGAGTCTGTGGTTAATGCTAATTATTATTTGTTTGTAAATATTTGAATTACTTTGAGAACTTGCTAGAAAACTATAAACAGTAACTTTGAGATTGTAAAAACATTGATAGAAAAAACGTGGTCACTCCGGGATTCAGATTCTGTAGTTACTAATAACCTAGTTCTGATTTTATTGGATGCTATTGATTGAATAGTAAATCTGTCACATCTACCAATTACCTATGCAGTTCAAAATCTTAATATTAGTTGATTAGAGAAATATTAAAACAAACATTCATAGGAATCATTCAATCAACAAAAGCATAATTGGATTCAAAACATAATTATAACTCTGACTGTCACTCAGGATATGTCTTTAACACAAATAATATAATCATGTAAATACTCGGCTGTCACCCGACTACAAATCCAAATCTCAATACAAAACAGAAACTAGAATTAAAAGTGTCTAACAAGAATCATTCACCCGAAGTATCCACAAGAGATTTAGCCGCTCATGATGGTTGGTTGATCTTCAAAAGCCGGATACACGGTTGAAAGCCTTGTCTACCGTCGAAGATGTTGTTTTCTATGTGAGATGATGATTAATGTTGTTGACTAAAGATAATGATCTCTCCTCAAAACCTCGTATCACCCCCCCCAAGTCCAACCGAACCTAAGGCTGCCGTCAAGAGTCCTTTACTGTCGAAGCCCATGTGTTGGCGGCCCAATAAAAAAGGTCAAGACCCTCCTGTTGCCGTAAAAAAGAAATCCCTCATAGTGTCCAAGATGTAGGCCCAATGTGATCATGAATGGTGACTTGTTTATTGACCTCCTTCTTGTATGTGGTCAATGTATGCGTGTATATGTACTATGATGTATGATATTGTTGTATCATGATGTCAGCTCATAAAATCCAAGATCCCCAAAAGTCTTTCACGTGTTGTTGTGCTCCCCCAAGTCTTTAAAAGAAAACTTTTAAAACCTTCTTTCTTTAAAAGCCCATGTGCGCTGCCATACAAAAACGTAACTTACGTTTTTAAATCGTAACCTACGTTTTGCGGTTTCTGTTTGTTTTGTTGTTCAACATTGTTCAACCGTAAGCTACGGTTCGAATACCGTAGCCTACATCTTGATCCATTTCATTCTTTTGTGTTCATATCTAGACTTTCATGAAACGACCCAATGGCCCCTTGACTTCGTTATTCCGCGTTTCTTATGTTTCCAAGCTATCTCTTCGACCCGAACATCTACCGAATAACACCATTTACTATGTTTATCAAGTTCGACCATTCCGCTTCATCTCTAATCACTCTAACTTCACCGTATTACGTGTTTTATCTGTAGCACCACAAGCACACGTAGTTAACATATTCAAGGCGCATTATTACTTAAACGACAATAATTCACACAAAATACGCACGTTAACACCCGGGTTTCACACTCTCCATCAATTGCCACCCGATCGACTGGCCATCCGATCGGATTGCCATCCGATCGGATTGCCATCCGATCGGATTGCCATCCGATCCTTGGTACACTTGCATCGTTTTATGCCCCGCTTATCGTTTATGCTATCGTTCTGATCAGGCTAATTCCGCTCTAGCGCTCCCTTCAATCCATCATCGCTGTGAGTATACTCGAACCCTTTTTGCTTTATGCACTTTTGGGTGTTACATACGTTACTTAGTCTAAATCACATCGAACACACTACGCAATACTTTAACGCTAACCGCCACCGCATGTCATAAGTGACTTAATGATTGCTTGTTTGTTATGTTTACACATGGATTGTTGTCTACCTGTCTTAGCAACGATAGTACTATAATTTGGACTCAGTACCTGTTCACTCAGGGGTTGTTAAGGACAATTAATCACATGATTCACAGTGGTGAATATGTATTACGAACTGCCTTGCGCAGTCAACCCGCAGTCATTGGTATTGATAAGATCATGTCGATAACTTACGTGCTTCATTTCACACGTTGTACGTGCTGGTTATGCATAAACGATTTCGAACTCTATTATATCTACTAGACTTGTATGCTCACCTTTACACTATGTGTATTGACTTTTACTTTAACGTATGTGGCAGGTGCTTAAGATGTTAAAATGCTTGGCTTGCTGTGAAATCGAGGCTAGGAAAGAGTCTAGAAACAAAGACAAGTTATTTTGTTTGAAAATCTGAGTTGTCGGAACATGTTTTATTTGTTTGAAGAATATCTCTTTCTGTAATAACTAGATTATCTTATGGGTTATGGTATGGGACATAATATTTGAACTATTTGGTAATTTAGTCGTTATGGAATTTCTTTGAACAATCTGTTTCGCTCAGTGCCGCGCCCCGATGATTCCGCCATCGGTTGGGGTGTGACAGATTGGTATTAGAGCCATAACTATAGGGAATTAGGCAAGACTCGACCTAGTCCGGGTTGATGTCTTAGAACGACCTAGTCAATAGTCTAAGTACCAACAAACCGACCTGTGCATACCCTTAGGGGTCTTGTACAAGCTTGCTTACTATTTCTCGCCATCCTCGCCTGCACTATACTATCACTGCACTCTAGAATGAACGAGTGGTTAGGTCGAGATTAGGTGTGAAAACCGCAAACTCTCGACTAGATCACTTGTTCGACCCACATTATTATCTATAAACAGGAGAATTTGCATTAAATCAGGAGTGAAATCCAAACTTTGACGCATAATTCTACCTTATTTTATCTAAACAGGAACGAAGTTGTTAAGTTAGGGGTGGAACCCGAACCTTGATGACTCGTTCTACTCTCTAATGTGGTTTTACAAAACTCTCACCAAAGTCTCGACGGACTCCAACGACTTGAAGTCGCGCTATAACTGGAAGGATGCGTGCCGTTCGCCCAAATTCGAGGCGAGAGCGCAACTGCCGACTCTGAGCTCGCAACTGCCGACTTTGAGATTCGTCAATTTTATGGGCATTTTATTTGATTTATGTGGTTTTGTTTATTTGATGGTTTCGATTTAACGCTTTTGCCCCACTTATCATACAACACACTACACATAGGCCCGCAAATCGCTGGTCATTATTCGCCATCGCTGCTCGATACTCGCAATCGCTATAATTAATCGCTATACGCGCTGTGAAGAATAGGGAATACGTGCAACATATAGTTAGGTTTCTATATTCTGACTGCCTCATGTGTTTCTGTGCCTTACGTGTTCCGTGCTTTACGTGCTTATACGCTTCTGTGCTTTATGTGCTTATGTGGATCTGTGATTACGTGTGTATGTGTATACATGTTACGTGATCGTGTTCCTGAGCTTTAGTAGTATTAGGCGTGTGAGGTAAGATTCGATTATATTGTGTTTGAGTCCTATGGCGATGTCTGTTGCTGACAATGTCGTCATCTGGATCTCGCGCTACTCAAGCTGCTCGCCAAAAGCAAGCAGATAAACGCCTTGCCGCTATGGTTGCTAAGCAAATGGTGAAAGTTGTTCCTCAAATCATCAGTGAACTGTACGAGAATGTGAGCAAATCTTCTGAAGAGTCAAGGACCGATGCTCCCAAAGCTACTTATAGCTTTAAGCAGTTTAAAGCTTGCGGACCGAAAGAATTTACTGGCGAAAATGGTCCTACGGCCTTATTCCAATGGTTTGATTCGATCGAGGTCACCCTGCGCCAGAGTGGTTGTCCTGACAAATTCCGCACTCTGAATGCTACCAGCGTCTTCCACTCCCGCATTTTGGACTGGTGGACGGCCGAGATAAACAAACGCGGAAATGATGCAGCTTATGGTTTAACGTGGGATGAGTTGAAGAACGTCATATTGGAAGAGTTCTGCCCTCCCCATGAGCGCCAAAAGTTGGAGGATGAATTATGGCACATCAAGCAGAAGGAGCGTGACAACGCTGCTTTAACCGCTCGCTTCAAGCAGCTTAGCATAATCTGTCCTGATCAAGTTAAGACCTCCGGCATGGCAATCAAGAAGTATATTCGAGCTCTGCCAGATTGTGTCACAGATTTTGTGCAAGCTTCAAAGCCAGCATCAATCGAAGAAACTTACCTGCTTTCCGCTGAAATAAATGACAAGTGAGTCAAGTCCGGCTTCTGGGATAAAGCCTCAAAGAACTTGCATCAAGCTACCACCGTACCAACTGCTGAAAACGCCGCCACTCCTCAGTCTTCAAAAGCCTCTCGTCGCAAGAGGAAGAACAACAGCAACTCCAGCAACAAGAACTGTGCTGTAACCACTGTTGCCCCGCTTCAAGCTATACCAACTCAGCATCAACCTCAACACCGATCAGCTGCAGCACCAGTTACCCAAGCACCGCCTGCAAAGCGTGATTACACTGGTCCTCACCCCGTTTGCCCGACATTTACCTACCATCATCCAGTGGGAATTGCCTGCAGATTTTGTGTACACTGCAACATGTACGACCACTTCACCGCCAACTGCCGTACAGGTCCTCGACAAGCACCAGCTCCAGCTACTGCTCACCAAGCTCTACTTCCTACTCCTCAAGGGCAACAAGCAGCTCCTGCACCCGCGGTCAATGCTAGAGTCTGCTTTGCGTGTGGTGATCCCAACCACTTCGCAAATATGTGCCCCAATCGGGTTGTGAAGCAAGAGCAACAACAGCCGCAGCCCCAGCAACAGTAGCAGCAGCCTCAGCAACAACAGCAACAAGCCGCTCGTGCTCGAACTTTCAACATTAATGTGCGCCAGGCTCAGGCTGACAACAACGTGGTCAATGGTACGTTCCTTGTGAATGGTATTTATGCTTCGTGTTTGTTTGATACTTGAGCCGATAACTGTTTTGTATTGTTTGAGTTCGAAAAGCTTCTTAATCGTAAGCGCACCCATCTCCCCTCGACGTTCGATGTTGAAGTTGCTACCAGAAGAACCGTCGCTGTCAACTCTGTTCTTCGTGATTGTACTCTCGAACTCAACAATCACATCTTCCCCATCGATCTTATTCCGATGCAGCTCGGTGGTTTCGATGTCATAATAGGCATGGACTTTCTTCGCGAAAACAATGCCGAAGTTGTTTGCTTCGATAAAATGATTCGATTCTCGCTCGCTAATGGTGATCAATTATGTGTTTATGGTGAAACTCTCTCGAAGGACCTCAAGCTCATGTCATGTATCCAAGCTAGCAAGTATCTCTGCAAGGAATACAGAGCTTTCTTGGCTAACATTGTAGTAGCGGAGAAGGAAAAGAAAGGAAAGACTGAAGTGAAAGACGTTCCTGTTGTTTGTGAATTCCCTAACGTTTTTCCTGAAGATCTTCTAGGTCTGCCGCCAAGTCATGATATCCACTTTCGCATCGACCTCATTCCTGGATCAAACCCTGTTGCCAGAGCCCCTTATCGACTCGCTCCGTCCGAAATGCGTGAACTCTCGAGTCAGCTCCAGGAATTACTTGACAAAGGCTTCATTCGCCCTAGCACCTCTCCTTGGGGCGCACCAGTCCTTTTCGTCAAAAAGAAGGATGGGTCATTCCGGATGTGCATCGACTATCGGGAATTGAATAAGCTAACAATCAAGAACCGCTATCCCCTGCCTCTCATTGATGATTTGTTTGACCAGTTACAAGGTGCTACGTGTTTCTCCAAGATCGATCTACGCTCAGGCTACCACCAGCTACGCATACAAGAAGATGATATACCCAAGACCGCTTTTCGCACTCGATACGACCACTAGGAGTTCATTGTTATGCCTTTTGGTTTAACCAACGCACCCGCGATTTTTATGGATCTGATGAATCGCGTATGTAAACCTTTTCTCGACCGCTTCGTCATCGTGTTCATCGATGATATCCTAATCTATTCCAAGTCGAAAGCCGAATACGCGCAACATCTACGTTTGGTTCTCGAGCTACTCCGGGGGAATCGACTCTATGCCAAGTTCTCCAAGTGTGAATTCTGGCTGGAAGAGGTTCAATTCCTCGGTCACATTGTTAATAGTCAAGGTATTCACGTTGATCCCGCGAAGATTGAAGCTGTTAAAAGTTGGGTTACGCCTAAGAACCCGTCTGAAGTCCATTCTTTTCTCGGGCTGGCGGGCTATTATCGCCGATTCATCGAAGGATTCTCTAAAATCGCTGTACCGCTTACTGCCCTCACGCACAAAGACAAGCCTTTTGTTTGGGGAACTGGATAAGAGACTGCCTTTCAAACCCTCAAGTACATGCTTTGCAATGCTCCTGTTCTCACTTTACCCGACGGAAACGATGACTTCATTGTCTATTGTGATGCCTCAAACCTTGGCCTTGGTTGTGTTCTCATGCAACGAGACAAGGTTATTGCTTACGCATCTCGTCAGCTCAAAATCCATGAGGAGAACTATACAACCCACGATCTCGAGCTAGGCGCAATTGTTTTTGCGTTAAAGATTTGGCGACACTACCTTTATGGTACCAAGTGTATGATCTTCACCGATCATAGGAGCCTACAACATATCTTTGATCAAAAAGAACTAAATATGTGTCAACACCGGTGGGTGGAACTTCTCAACAATTATGACTATGAGATTCGTTATCATCCTGGCAAAGCAAATGTCGTTGCCGACGCTCTCAGCAGACGGAGTTATTTGCACAGCGCCCGTAATATTGAAGCCCAATAAGATCTTGAAAACCTCATCCACGAAGCCCAACATGCCTGTTTTAATGAGCGCACTTTGAAGAAGGAAAGGATTCTCAACGATGGAGCCCAGCTAGTGAACAAGTCGAATGGGATATTCCATTATCTGGACCGAATTTGGATCCCTAAACGGACCAACTTACGACAGATTTTGATGGACGAAGCCCACAAATCCCGATATTCTATTCATCCTGGTGCCGACAAGATATACCAGGACCTGCGCTACAAGTACTGGTGGCCGGGCATGAAGAGAGATATCGCCCTCTATGTTTCAAAATGCATGACTTGCTCAAAGATCAAGGCTGAGCACCAAAGACCCTCTGGCTTACTTGTTCAACCCGAGATCCCTGTGTGGAAGTGGGAGAGTATAGCTATGGACTTCGTAACAAAGCTCCCGCGCACACCATCAGGTCACGACAGCATCTGGGTTGTCGTTGACCATTTGACTAAGTCAGCTGACTTTCTGCCAATACGGGAAGACTACATGTCACGGCCCCCGACCCGGTTTTACCCGTTTCAGGAGCCGCAGGACATAAACCCGTGGTATTTGTATTAATGTGGCAGCGGAAATTTTTAACTGGATCTTTTAAACTAAAAATGCCCAATTATTTCATTTCACATTTTGGGACAAACCCTGTAATTTATAACAAAGGAATTTCTCGGGGAAATTCCCTTTTTACAAAAACATATTTATTTATTTATTTATTTATCGAGCCACATTCTTCAAGCTGGCTGTGCTACACGGCACTTTTCTTTGATTCACAGTAGATCACCTGAAACATGTTTAAAAAGGTTTTATCAGCGGGAAATACTGGCGAGTCATTCAATTGGCACAAAATGACACATTTATAATTTACAACATTAAGGGATTTTATATTTGCTCCTATCTTATAATTAGCTGGTTCAGCTGTCACTCGACCGAATCTATGACTGTGGACATATCACTAATTAGGCTCGCCCACCTAAAGTGATAAATCGTTAGTAGTAATGTGCACAAAATCCCCACACACTGCCAGTAGTTAAAGATTAGCAAAGACTTAATCACTGCAAAGTATAACTGGAAAACATTTAGGGTTTTGCAAAATAATTTGATAAAAGAGAATGACTCACATTGCAAGTTTAATTGGACAGAACCTTGCTTACTGATTTAGCCTTGTAACCTAGTTAAATAACAATGCACACGAAACTAGGTCAGTAACTTAATACAATGTTTACGATAAACTCATGAAATCAAAACCCTCACGACGAATGACAAAGTATAGCCCGAATTCGGGCAACACTTAAACATCCATCGGATCGGTTTCAATCGATCGAACATTGTATCGTAGCTGTGATCGAGTTAATACCCTGTACTCGTAGCAGCGTTTCCCTATGCAAAACTATGAATTTGAGCAGTATATTTTGTCTTTGAGAAAGTTTTACGGACACAGATGAAAAGGCCATGCGCTGTTCGATTTATAGCTGATTTTTGAGTTTCTCGCGGCCCGCGTAAACCTTAAGAGGATCTTACGCGGCTCGCGAGGGCCACCCTAGCTACGGCTAGGGCTAGCGTGTCACGTGTAGGTCCGCCACGTGTCTGACACGTGGCCTGGAAGCTTATCCGGAGATCTTCAAGCTGTCGCGGCCTGCGTAAGCTTCCCTTAAGTCTTACGCGGCCCGCGAACGACCCCTAAATTTTGAATTTCTTGATTTTCAACAAGGATTAGGGTTTTAGGGGTCCAGGTTTCTACTTACGGGTCATTTTGGGACATTTTTGCAGGTCCTTACATCCTCCCCACCTTATTTAAAATCTCGTCCAGGTGAGGATACTTTCGCTTTATTTCCGATTCCAGCTCCCATGTATATTCAGCTCCTCTTTTCGAATCCCACTTGACTTTGACCAGTACTAGTCTTTTGTTCTTGAGAAACTTGACCTTTCTGTCTTCTATTTGGAGTGGTTTCTCAACAAATTTCAACTTTTCATTTACATCTATATCTTGAAGAGGTACTACCAGGGACTCGTTAGATAAACATTTCTTGAGGTTAGATACATGAAATACGTCATGTACCCCGGCTAGTTCTTCTGGTAGTTGTAAGCGATAGGAAACTGGTCCTATGCGTTGGACAACTGTAAATGGTCCTATGTACCTTGGACTGAGCTTTCCCTTCTTACCGAACCGAACTACTCCTTTCCAAGGAGAAACTTTTAAGAGTACCTTGTCTCCAACTCGAAATTCTAGCTGCTTGCGTCGATTGTCTGCATAACTCTTCTGGCGATCTCGAGCTGTTTTCAATCTTTCCTTGATTTGAGTTATCTTGTCGGTGGTTTCTTGTACAATCACGGGACCTGATAATTGGCTTTCTCCTATTTCTGCCCAACAAACTGAAGTTCTACACTTTCGTCCATACAGTGCTTCGAATGGGGCAGCTTCGATACTTGCATGACAACTATTGTTATAGGAGAATTCAATTAAGGGTAGGTGGTCATCCCAGTTTCCACCAAAATCTATTACACATGCCATGAGCATGTCTTCCAGGGTTTGGATCGTCCTTTCACTATGTCCGTCTGTTTGGGGATGGTATGCAGTACTTAATTTCAGTCGGGTCCCCATTGCTTCTTGGAAACTTGTCCAGAAATACGAAGTGAAACGACTATCTCTATCCGATACGATGGAGAGTGGGACTCCATGTAAGGATACTACCTCGTCGACGTAAAATTTTGCTAATCTTTCCATGCTAAAGGTTTCCTTCATTGGTAGGAAATGAGCTGATTTAGTTAATCGGTCCACAATTACCCAAATCACGTCGTTACCTTTCTTGGTTTTGGGTAACTTAGTAACAAAGTCCATTGTTATTAGTTCCCATTTCCATACAGGCATTTCTAATTGTTGGAGTAACCCTGAAGGTTTCTGATGTTCTGCCTTAATTTGTGAACAAGTTAGACACTTAGATACATATCTAGCTATGTCCCTTTTCATTCCTATCCACTAGAAGTTACCTCTTAAATCTTGATACATCTTATTATTACCAGGGTGCATGGTATACCTAGATTTATGGGCTTCCTCTAAAATTTTATCTCTTAAATTCCCTTGCTTAGGTACCCAAATCCTTTTCTTGTGGAATCTCCAAATTCCATCAGTCCCTTGTTCTAATTCCTTTATCCTTCCTTTCATTCCTTCAGCATCATCCTTGATTGCTGTTTCTTGAATATTCTTTAGTTGTTCCATTAAATCTAATTGGAGATTTATTCTAAGAGCACGAACTCGCCTTTGCTTTTCATGATACTTATGACTTAAGGCATCTGCTACTACATTTGCCTTTCCTTCATGATATTGAATATTACAGTCGTAGTCGCATAGAATTTACATCCATCTTCTTTGCCTCATGTTTAATTCTTTTTGCCCAAATATGTACCTTAAACTTTTATGATCTGTATAGACAGTAAACTTAGTTCCGTACAGATAATGTCTCCAATTCTTAAGGGCAAAAATTATTGCTCCTAATTCTAAGTCATGAGTCGTATAATTTTCCTCGTGCTTTTTCAATTGTCTTGATGCATACGCAATTACCTTCTTGCGTTGCATTAATACACATCCTAATCCTAACTTAAAAGCATCACATAATACTTCAAAATCTTCTGTCCCTTCTGGTAAGGCAAGAATTGTGCCGTTTGTTAATCTTTGCTTTAAAACCTTAAAGGCCTCTTCTTACCTAGGCCCCCATTCAAACTTAACTGCTTTACAAGTTAACTTAGTTAATGGAACAACTATCTTAGAGAAATCCTTAATGAAGCGTCTATAATAACCAGCTAATCCTAGAAAACTTCTAACTTCAGTAGCTGATTGTGGGACCTTCCAATTGGTGATTGATTCTATCTTGGAGGGATCTACATGAATACCTTGGTGATTCACCATATGTCCTAAGAATTGCACCTCATGTAGCCAAAATTCACACTTTGAGAATTTGACGTAAAACTTTTCCTTTCTTAACAAAGTTAAGAGTGCGTGTAGATGTTCACAATGCTCGCCCTGACTTTTGGAATAAATAAGTATATCGTCGATGAAGACAATTACGAATTTATCCAAATACGGTTTACAGATCCTATTCATCATGTCCATAAATGCTGCAGGAGCATTTGTTAGTCCAAATGGCATGATTGTAAACTCGTAGTGACCATACCTAGTTCTGAAAGCAGTTTTAGGTATGTCTTCTTCTTGTACCTTCAATTGATGGTATCCGGAGCGCAAGTCTATCTTAGAAAAATATCTAGCTCCCTGAAGTTGATCAAAAAAATCGTCAATCCTAGGTAATGGGTATCGATTCTTAATTGTAACCTTATTCAATTCTCTATAATCGATACACATTCGCATCGACCCATCCTTCTTTTCACAAACAACACTGGTGCTCCCCAAGGGGATGAACTAGGTTGTATGAATCCTTTACCTAGCAATTCATCTAACTGCCTTTTCAGTTCTAACATTTCTGTGGGTGCTAACTGATAGGGTGCCTTAGCTATTGGTGTAGTTCCAGGAATTAGATGAATTCTAAACTCTACTTCCCTATCTGGTGGTAATCCTAGTAGTTCTTCTGGAAATACATCCGGGTATTCTGATACTACAGGAATTTCCTTAAGTTCCTTACCTTTAGCGTTAATGATTACTGAAATCATATACACTATTCCTTGCTTTCGTTCATAACTAGTAACTTTCATTACTGAAATAAACTTCACTGGCCTCCGCGGCTTATCTCCTGTAATCCTAATTATTTCTCCTGCGGGTGTATGGATTTCTATGGAGTTCTTATCGCAGAGGATTCGAGCATGGTTGGCTACTAACCAATCCATTCCTAGCACGACATCTAATCCAGCTAAATTAATAGGTAGTAGGTTTGCAAAAAAATTTGTGGCCTGAAAGTTCTATCTTCCCTTTTTTAAGAACCTTATCTATGTTAATAGAATTACCATCTGTTGTTTCTACCGTATAAGTCTGCCTAAGTTTGGTTAAAGGTTGCTTAAGAGCTTGGCAGAATGAAGTATTTATAAAACTTTGGTTTGCACCAGAGTCAAATAATACTTTTGCATAAACGTCGTGTACCAGAAATGTACCAGCTATTACATCGGGAATCAGATCTGCTTCCTGGGTAGTCAGTTGGAAGGCTCTTGCATTTTTCTTATTAGTTCCGTCAGCAGGTTTGGCCTTGTTATAAGCTTTCTTGACTAATTTTGGGCATTCTGGCCTAAAGTGCCCTGCTTCGCCGCAGTTGTAGCGGATCTTTGATTTCTTCTTGCATTCCTCCACCCGGTGGCCCGGAATTTTGCAGAAATTACAATTTTCTTTACATTTTCCAAAATGTTTCTTTTTGCAATTCCCGCAAAATGGCGGGGTGGAAGATGACCCAGTTCCCTTTCTCTTAAAATTGCTATTATTACCCACACGAAAAACTTGGGTAATCTTTTGGGCCAATTCCTTTTTCCTGTTTTCTTCCCGCGTACGTACCGGCCCGTCGGTCAAGGTGTTGGCTAATTCCACCGCATCGTCAATTGTGCGAGGTCTCGTAGCTTTGACGATATCATGAATCTCGCTAATTAAACCCCAAATATGCGAGAAATAAGTACTGGTTCTGGCGAAGCCAGAGTTGGTACAATTCTGGCATATTCGAAGAATTTCGAAGTATACCCTCGACAATCAACATCCACCATTCGGTGGCTCAGGAATTTATTCGCCATTTGTTCCTTTTCATATTCGGGGTAGAATTTCATTTCCGCCAATTGCTTAAATTCTTCCCAATTCATGGCATAAGCCATGTCGCTTCCCTTGGCTTGCAACACCGTATTCCACCATTCTAATGCCTCTTCCTTGAAAAGGTGAGAAGCATACATGACTTTATCTACCTCGGCGCATTTACTTATTTTAATTATGCTTCAGTTTTCTCTAACCAACGCAATGCAGCAGTCGCCCCTTCATTGCCTGCAAATTCAACATGTTTACAGGCAAGAAATTCTTCATAAGTGCAACCAGGTGTTGCAACTTTCATTTTCTTAAGTATTGGGGCTTGAATCACGTTGTTGTCGCCTCCGTTAACACTGTTACTAAAATTATCGTCGCGCGTGCGTTTACTAGGGTTGGCTTGCGAAGGCTCAACAGGGCTTTTAACAGCAGCGACGATTGCCGGGATAGCATTGGCTATTCCCTGGGCAACGATATTTTCTATGTCTTGCGTATTAAGAAAATGATCCTCATTGTTTTGTTCAGATTGATTAACTTCTTTGACTGGTTGGTTTTCCGCGTTTTCCATCTGAATAATTAACAATATAAATTATTGTCACAAAGTAGATAATAACCAAACACAATAAGGCAATCACAAAAATCACGCCAACACGTATAGCCAAAATTGTCGACTTTGCGACTGTCAAATTTTATATATTAGTATGCGTCGATACACCCCAGTTATATTAAAAAAGTTTTATTTTGAGTTATTTTACATGATTATATTTTTATTATTTATATTATTTATATTATTATTATTATTATTATTATTATTATTATTATTATTATTATTATTATTATTATTATTATTATTATTATTATTATTAAACACACAACCACAGTTAACCGGCCTTTCAGAAACGACGCTCCCTCTCGTCGTACTTCCACGTGATTTTCTCCCCCACTTCCCGAATTCTATTTCCCGCATCCACCAGTTCCTCTCCATAGTGGCGGAGTTCAACCAAGTTTTCTGTGCTCATAGGTGGGTTTGGTGTAGGCTCAGGGTCAAACTGGGGAAAATAGACGTTGGGGTTATTCATGAAATTCTGAAACTGCCTGTCATTCGTCCACCATTCCTCCAATTCTCCGGGTAGAAGTTGGTGGTTGACAATAGGATCTGGGATAGCAGGTTCCAAATTAACCGGAAGTTGTGATTCAGCGGGGTAATTGAAGAGGTCTTCATCGGCAGGTCCGATGAGGTTACAATTCGCCAGTTTCCGATCCAGCTCCTCCCATGGTGGCATTTCCTGGGCTTGCCCGGAACTTTCCCCGATCTCCTTTCCTTTCCCTTTATCTTTAGGATCCTTAGTCTTTTTAACCTTCTGGGCAGCTGGCTTCTTCCTACGTCCGCGTTTCCAGTCCAAGATTCTCCTCAACTTTTTCGGCTTTGGTTTCTCCTGGGCCTGGGCTTGGAATGTTAGTGGTTCCTCAGTATCCGCCTGGTAGCCAGATGGGATTCTTGTGGTATCCATATCGATGGTATGGATAGTAAAGTTTCGGAGTGCCTCCGACAGTTCATTCATGCTGTTAGCACACATGAAGAAACACACACAAATTTAAGTTAGAATTTTATTTATTGTAAATTAAATTTTCACAAAATCACATAATGGAAATCTTGAAAATTAAGTATTTCTAAATACTCAATTAGCTTAAATCAGTGGCTCTGATACCACCTTTTTTCTATCACGGCCCTCGACCCGGTTTTACCCGTTTCAGGAGCTGCGGGACAGAAACCCGTGGTATTTGTATTAATCTGGTAGCGGAAATTTTTAACAGGATCTTTTAAACTGAAATTGCCCAATTATTTCATTTCACATTTTGGGACAAACCCCGTAATTTATAATAAAGGAATTTCTCGGGGAAATTCCCTGTTTACAAAAACATATTTATTTATTTATCGAGCCACGTTCTTCAAGCTGGCTGTGCTACGCGACACTTTTCTTTGATTCACAGTAGATCACCTGAAACGTGTTTAAAATGGTTTTATCAGCGGGAAATACTGGCGAGGCATTCAATTGGCACAAAATGACACATTTATAATTTACAGCATTAAGGGTTTTTATATTTGCTCCTATCTTATAATTAGCTGGTTCAGCTGTCACTCGACCGAATCTATGACAGTGGACATATCACTAATTAGGCTCGCCCACCTAAAGTGATAAATCGTTTGTAGTAATGTGCACAAAACCCCCCACATACTGCCAGTAATTAAAGATTAGCAAAGACTTAATCACTGCAAAGTATAACTAGAAAACATTTAGGGTTTTGCAAAATAATTTGATAAAAGAGAATGACTCACATTGCAAGTTTAATTAGACAGAACCTTGCCTACTGATTTAGCCTTGTAACCTAGTTAAATAACAATGCACACGAAACTAGGTCAGTAACTTAATACAACATTTACGATAAACTCACGAAATCAAAACCCTCACGACGAATGACAAAGTATAGCCCGAATTCGGGCAGCACTTAAACATCCATCGGATCGGTTTCAATCGACCGGACATTGTATCGTAGCTGTGATCGAGTTAATACCCTGTACTCGTAGGAGTGTTTCCCTATGCAAAACTATGAATTTGAGTAGTGTATGTACTAAGTCTTACGCAGCCCGCGAGCGACCCCTAAATTTTGAATTTCTTGATTTTCAACAAGGACTAGGGTTTTAGGGGTCCAGGTTTCTACTTACGAGTCGTTTTGGGACATTTTTGCAGGTCCTTACACTACAAGGTAGAAAAATTAGCCCGAATCTACACCAAAGAGATCATTTGTCGACATGGGACGCCTCGTGATATCATTTCTGACCGCGATGCTCGGTTTACCTCACGTTGTTGGGAAACATTTCAATCTGCTCTCGGTACCGTGCTTAATCTAAGTACCGCATTCCATCCCCAAACCGACAGTCAGACTGAAAGAACGATTCGTACCCTTGAAGACATGCTCCGTTCGTGTGTCATGGATTTCAGTGGTAATTGGGACGCATACTTACCTTTGGTCGAATTCTCGTACAATAACAGTTATCATTCCAGCATTCAAATGGCACTATTTGAGGCATTGTATGGAAGAAGATGTCGATCGCCTATTGTATGGCACGAGATCGGGCACTCGCAATTAACCAGTCCTGAGCTATTGCAAGAAACGACTGATAAAATCCTCCAGATATGAGACAATCTACTGAAAGCTCGATGTCGCCAGAAAAGTTACGCCGATAGACGACGCAAGACCCTCGAATTTGATGTTGGCGACCATGTACTCCTAAAGGTATCACCTTGGAAGGGTGTGGTCAAATTTGGCAAGAGAGGAAAGCTCGCGCCTCGATATGTTGGACCCTTTAAGATTCTGGAAAGGATCGAAAAAGTGGCTTAAAGACTCGAACTACCGGAGGAACTTAACAACGTCCACACGACTTTCCACGTTTCGAACCTCAGAAAGTGCCTGGCTGAGTATGATTTACATGTACCCCTCGAAGATCTTCAAATAAACGAGACACTACACTTCGTCGAAAAGCCTGTCGAAATCATGGACCGCCAAACCAAGCAGTTCTGACGCTCGTGCATTCCCATTGTGAAAGTTCGCTGGGAAGGCAAACGAGGCGCAGAGTTCACTTGGGAACTCGAAAGCAACATGAAGGCGAAGTACCCGCAGTTGTTTGTTACGGCTTCAGCCTAATTTCGGGACGAAATTCCCTTAAGAAGGGGAGGCTGTAACACCTCGTGTTTCGAAAGTCAAAGTCAAAGTCAAGATTGAAGTCAAAGGAAGACAAGATTGCTAATTGCGATCTGTCACTCCTTGCTCAACTCCTGTTTTGACTTCTTTGACTTGTAGATAGTCTGTTTATGTTATCACATTAGTTGTATTATGTGGAGTACTTGTTAATAATCGAGGTTCAATCCCTATTAATCGCATGTTTAACCGATTTATCGCTTATCGCTATCGCATTCGTAACTCAAATTATGTGTTATGGATATTGTTTTACGTGTGTGTGCTATTTATGTGTTACCTGTGCATGTTATGTTTATGTTGAGGTGTTAATCGCAATCGTAAATCTATCGCATCGCAATCGAATCGAAACGCTAAACGCAAGTTAATTATAGTGATTGTATGTTAGATATAGTAGTTGGGATTAAAAGTAATTTGATGGGTAATACTATCGCATCGCTCGCTCGAATCGCATCGCATCGCAACGCTCAACACTCGAATCAAAATGACGAAACTCATCGCGCCAGACACTCGGATCGAGTGGCCATACGATCGGGTTGCCTTCCGATCGAGTTGCCACCCGATCGGACTGCCACCCAATCTACCAGCCTCTTCCTCACTTTCCTTTTTAGGAAACCCTATAAATACCCCTCATATGTCACATCATTTGATGTGACAGCTCTCACTCGACCCAGCTCGCTCCAGCCCACATTTCTCTCGATTTCTCCCGATTCTTGTAAGTTTTCAACCTAAATCTTGTACTTTCTTGATCTACACGCACTCCTACACCTTTCTATCTTTTGAATCTTAACTTTTAACCGTGAAATCAACGGATTTGAGGTGTTCTAGGGTGATGTCATCATGGAGTTCTTATGAACTTCAATGTTTGGCTTCATTCCACCAAGAACAACTTAGATCTAAAGGATTTCCATAACATTTATCAGTGATTTCACTTAGATCTACATGAATTCATGAGTGAAAGGATTGAGAGAAGGTTTTCCAACTTTCTTTCAACTCTTTTACACTCAATGCACTCAAACCCGATGGAATCGGAGCTCGTTCTGATCTTCTACCCATTCTTGGTGATGTATTAGTTCCAGATCCGAATTCTATCCAAGAGATATTGACTTCAGGTTTGAACATGAACTACCGACTCGAACCATGAACCGGTCGGAATAGGGTGATTCCTGTTCGATCGGGTCACTTGGGCCGAGATAGGTTTCTGTTGTTCAAGCATGTTATCAAAATGTCTCGTTCAAACACTACAAAACTTCAAACGAATCTAGTGTCAAGACGAATGGATCGTCGGGATGGATTACCGTCCGATCGGATTGCCACCCGATCGACCGGCCATCCGATCGGGTTGCACTTGGTTCCATACTTAAAATATTTTTCAAACTATTCAAAGGTTCTAAACGTTGAACGGATTACCACCCGATCGGATTACCATCCGATTGAGTGACCGTCCGATCGTGTAACGTTTGGGACCTGGATACTTAAACAATTTTCAACATGTTCAGTACATACGGATTGCCACCCAATCGGATAGTCATCCAATCGAGTGACCATCCTGCTGTGAACTTGTTCTCAATCTGAGAAGTCTCACCAAACGGATTGCTGCCCGATCGAACGGCAGTTCGATCGACCGACCTGAAAGGTAGAGATACTTATCTATTTTCAAAATGCTACAACAAAAACTTCAAAAGGCAAACCATCATACACAAACACATCCTCACTAAACGAGGTGACGATCCAATCGAATGGCCATCTGATCAGATTGCCATCCGATCCTTGGTACACTTGCATTGTTTTACGCGCCGCTTATCATTTATGCTATCGTTCTGATCAGGCTAATTCCGCTCTAGCACCTGTTCACTCAGGGGTTGTTAAGGACAATTAATCACATGATTCACAGTGGTGAATATGTATTACGAACTGCCTTGCGCAGTCAACCCACAATCATTGGTATTGATAGGATCATGTCGATAACTTACGTGCTTCATTTCACACGTTGTACGTGCAGGTTATGCGTAAACGATTTCGAACTCTATTATATCTACTAAACTTGTATGCTCACATTTACACTATGTGTATTGACTTTTACTTTAACGTATGTGGCAGGTGCTTAAGATGTTAAAATGCTTGGCTTGCTGTGAAATCGAGGCTAGGAAAGAGTCTAGAAACAAAGACAATTTATTTTATTTGAAAATCTAAGTTGTCGGAACATGTTTTATTTGTTTGAAGAATACTTCTGTCTGTAATAACTAGATTATCTTACGGGTTATGGTATGGGATATAATATTTAAACTATTTGGTAATTTAGTCTTTATGGAATTTCTTTGAACAATCTGTTTCGCTCAGTGCCGCGCCCCGATGTTTCCGCCATCGGTTGGGGTGTGACAACACGTGTATATGTTGATATTTAAGAGATATACAGTCAAGAAACTCCAGAGCAATGGTGATATATATGCGGATTAGACACGAAAAAATAAACACTCAAAAAATAGTTGCTATTTAGGGTATGTGTTTAGTGACAGCATCAGATTCCTAATTGATGGAGAAAGGTCTGGAGGAAAGAAAAGCTGCTTCCAGGAAGTTTTCAAGTGTTTTCGCTCGACGATTCCATTCTTGGGTCGTTGGTTTGGCCCTTGTTCCTGTAACTCGAATCCTAGCCCGATATATCCCATTTTAGTTTTACACCATTGTGAACATTACACCTTTTTTACTCTCTGATCGAGGTTCTCGGCATTGAAAAATCTTCGTAAACTAAATCACACGTGTATATGTTGACATTTAAGAGATATACAGTCAAGTAAATCAAGAGCAATTGTGATATATATGCGGATTAGACACCAAAAATAAACGCTCAAGAAATGGCTACAATTTAAGGTATGTGTTTAGTGACGACATCGGACTCCTAATTGATGGAGAAAGGTCTGCTGGTAAGAAAAGTTGTTTCCCGAAGGTTGTCAACTGTTTTCGCTCGACGATTCCATTCTTGGGTGGTTGGTTTGGCCCTTGTTCTTGTAACTCCAATCCTAGCCCGGTATATCCCATTTTAGTTTTACACCATTGTGAACCTTACGGCTTTTTTACTCTCTGATCGAGGTTCTCGGCATTGAAAAATCTTAATAAACTAAATCACATGTGTATATGTTGACATTTAAGAGATATACAGTCAAGAAAATCGAGAGCAATGGTGATATATATGCGGATTAGAGATCAAAAAATAAACACTCAAAAAATGGCTACAATTTAAGGTATGTGTTTAGTGACGGCGTCAGATTCCTAATTGATGGAGAAAGGTCTGGTGGCAAGAAAAGCTGCTTCCAGGAGGTTGTCAAGTGGTTTCGCTCGACGATTCCATTCTTGGGTGTTGGTTTGGCACTTGTTCCTGTAACTCGAATACTAGCCCGGTATATCCCATTTTAGTTTTACACCATTGTGAACCTTACGCCTTTTTTACTCTCTGATCGAGGTTCTCGACATTGAAAAATCTTTGTAAACTAAATCACACGTGTATATGTTGACATTTAAGAGATATACAGTCAAGAAAATCAAGAGCAATGGTGATACATATGCGGATTAGACACCAAAAACTAAACACTCAAATTTTTTTACAATTTAAGGTATATGTTTAGTAACGGCATCATATTTCTAATTGATGGAGAGAGGTCTGGTGGCAAGCAAAGCTGTTTCCAGGAGGTTCTCAAGTGTTTTTGCTCGACAATTTCATTCTTGGGTGGTTGGTTTGGCCCTTAATCCCGTAACTCGAATCCTAGCCCGGTATATCCCATTTTGGTTTTACACCATTTTGAACCTTACACTTTTTTACTCTCTTATCGAGGTTCTCAGCATTGAAAAATCTTCGTAAACTAAATCACACGTGTATATGTTGACATTTAAGAGATATACATTCAAGAAAATCAAGAGAAATGGTGATATATATGCGGATTAGACACTAAAAAATTAACACTCAAAAAATGGCTACAATTTAAGGTATGTGTTTTGTAACGGCATCCGATTCCTAATTGATGGAGAAAGGTCTGGTGGCAAGAAAAGCTTCTTCCGGGAGGTTGTCAAGTGTTTTCGCTCGACGATTCCATTCTTGGGTGGTTGGTTTGGCCCTTGTTCCTGTAACTCCAATCCTAGCCCGGTATATCTCATTTTAGTTTTACACCATTGTGAACCTTACGCCTTTTTTACTCCCCGATCGAGATTCTCGGCATTGAAAAATCTTCGTAAACTAAATCACACTTGTATATGTTGACATTTAAGAGATATACAGTCAAGAAAATCAAGAGCAACGGTGATATATATGCGGATTAGACACCAAAAAATAAACACTAAAAAATGGCTACAATTTGAGGTATGTGTTTAGTCACGGCATCAGGTTCCTAATTGATGGAGAAAGGTCTGGTGGCAAGAAAAGCTGCTTCCAGGAGGTTCTCAAGTGTTTTCGCTCGACGATTCCATTCTTGGGTGGTTGGTTTGGCCCTTGTTCCTGTAACTCGAATCCTAGCCCGATATATCCCATTATGGTTTTGCACCATTGTGAACCTTACGCATTTTTTACTCTCTAATCGAGGTTCTCGGCATTGAAAAATCTTTGTAAACTAAATCCACATGTATATGTTGACATTTAAGAGATATACAGTTAAGAAAATCAAGAGTAATGGGTAACTCGAATCCTAGCCCGGTATATCCCATTTTAGTTTTACACCATTGTGAACCCTACGCCTTTTTAACTCTCTGATCCAGGTACTCGGCATTGAAAAATCTTCTTAAACTAAATCACACGTGTATATGTTGACATTTAAGAGATATACAGTCAAGAAAAGCAAGAGCAATGGGGATATATATGCAGATTAGACACCAAAAAATAAACACTCAAAAAATGGCTACAATTTAAGGCATGTGTTTAGTGACGGCATCAGATTTCTTATTGATGGAGAAAGGTCTGGTGGCAAGAAAAGCTGCTTCCAGGAGGTTGTTAAGTGTTTTCGCTCGACGATTCCATTCTTGGGGGTTGGTCTGGCCCTTGTTCCTGTATCTCGAATCCTAGCCCGGTATATCCCATTTTAGTTTTACACCATTGTAAACTTTACGCATTTTTTACTCCCTGATCGAGGTTCTCGGCATTGAAAAATCTTCGTAAACTAAATCACACGTGTATATGTTGACATTTACGAGATATATAGTCAAGAAAATCAAGAGCAATGATAATATATATGCGGATTAGACATCAAAAAATAAACACTCAAAAAATGGCTACAATTTAAGGTATGCGTTTAGTGACGACATCAGATTCCTAATTGATGGAGAAAGGTCTGGTGGCAAGAAAAGCTGCTTCCAGGAGGTTCTCAAGTGTTTTCACTCGACTATTCCATTCTTGGGTGGATGGTTTGGCCCTTGTACCTGTAACTCGAATCCTAGCCCGGTATATCCCATTTTAGTTTTACACCATTGTGAACCTTACGCCTTTTTTACTCTCTGATCGATGTTCTCGGCTTTGAAAAATCTTCGTAAACTAAATCACACGTGTATATGTTGACATTTAAGAGATGTACAATCAAGAAGATCAAGAGCAATGGTAATTTATATGCGGATTAGACACCAAAAAATTAACAATCAAAAAATGGCCACAATTTAAGGTATGTGTTTAGTGACGGCATCAGATTCCTAATTGATGGAGAAAGTTTTGGTGGCAAGAAAAGCTGCTTCCAGGAGGTTGTCAAGTGTTTTCGCTCGACGATTCCATTCATGGTTGGTTGGTTTGGCCCTTGTTCCTGTAACTCGAATCCTGACCAGGTATATCCCCTTTTAGTTTTACACCATTGTGAACCTTACGCCTTTTTTTCTCTCTTATTGAGGTTCTCAACATTGAAAAATGTTCGTAAACTAAATCACAAGTGTATATGTTGACATTTAAGAGATATACTGTGAAGAAAATCAAGAGCAATGGTGATATATATGCAGATTAGACACCAAAAAATAAACACTAAAAAAATGGCTACAATTTAAGGTATGTGTTTAGTGACGGCATCAGATTTATAATTGATGTAGAAAGGTCTGGTGGTAAGAAAAACTGCTTCCAGGAGGTTATCAAGTGTTTTCGCTCGACGATTCCATTCTTGGGGTTTTGGTTTGGCCCTTTTTCCTGTAACTCGAATCCTAGCCTGGTATATCCCATTTTAGTTTTACACAATTGTTAACCTTACGCCTTTTTATTCTCTGATTGAGGTCTTCGGCATTGAAAAATCTTCGTCAACTAAATCACACGTGTATATGTTGACATTTAAAAGACATACAGTCAAAAAAATCAAGAGCAATGGTGATATATATGCGGATTAGATACCAAAAAAATAAACACTAAAAATGGCTACAATTTAAAGTATGTGTTTAGTGATGGCATCAGATTCCTAATTGATGGAGAAAGGTCTGGTGGCAAGAAAAGCGGCTTCTAGGAGGTTGTCAAGTGTTTTCGCTCAACGATAACATTCTTGGGTTGTTGGTTTGGCCCTTGTTCCTGTAACTCGAATCCTAGCCCGGTATATCCCATTTTAGTTTTACACCATTGTGAACCTTACGCCTTTTTTACTCTCTGATCGAGGTTCTCGGCATTAAAAAATATTCGTAAACTAAATCACACGTGTATATGTTGACATTTAAGAGACACAAAGTCAATAAAATCAAGAGTAATGGTGATATATATGCGGATTAGACACCAAAAAATAAACAATCAAAAAATGGCTACGATTTAAGGTATGTGTTTAGTGACGGCATCAGATTCTTAGTTGATGTCTGGTGGCAAGAAAAGCTGCTTCCAGGAGGTTGTCAAGTGTTTTCGCACGACGATTCCATTCTCGGGTGGTTGGTTTTGCCCTTGTTCCTGTAACTCGAATCCTAGCCCGGTATATACCATTTTAGTTTTACACCATTGTGAACCTTACGGCTTTTTTACTCTCTGATCGAAGTTCTTGTCAATGAAAAATCTTCGTAAACTAAATCACACGTGTATATGTTGACATTTAAGAGATATACAGTCTAGGAAATCAATAGCAATGGTGATATATATGCGGATTAGACACCTAAAAATAAAAAATAAAAAAATTGCTTCAATTTAAGGTATGTGTTTTGTGTGGGCATCAGATTCCTAATTGATAGAGAAAGGTTTGGTGGTAAGAAAAGCTGCTTCCAGGAGGCTGTCAAGTGTTTTCGCTCAACGATTCCATTCTTGGGTGGTTGGTTTGGCCCTTGTTCGTATAACTCGAATCCTTGCCCTGTATATCCCATTTTAGTTTTACAGCATTATGAACCTTACGCCTTTTTTACTCTCTGATCGAGGTTTTCGGCATTGAAAGATCTTCGAAAACTAAATCACACGTGTATATGTTGACATGTAAGAGATATACAGTCAAGAAAATCAAAAGCAATGGTGATATATATGCGGATTAGACACCAAAAAATAAACACTCAAAAAATGGCTACAATTTAAGATATGTTTTTAGTTACGGCATCAGATTCCTAATTGTTGGAGAAAGGTCTGGTGGCAAGAAAAGCTGCTTCCAGGAGGTTGTCAAGTGTTTTCGCTCGACGATTCCATTCTTGGGTGGTTAGTTTGGCACTTGTTCCTGTCAATCGAATCCTTGCCCGGTATATCCTATTTTAGTTTTACACCATTATGAACCTTACGCCTTTTTACTCTCTGATCGAGGTTTTTGGCATTGAAAAATTTTCGTAAACTAAATCACACGTGTATATGTTGACATTTAAGAGATATACAGTCAAGAAAATCAAAAGCAATGGTGATATATATGCGGATTAGACACCAAAAAATAAAAACTCAAAAAATGGCTACAATTTAAGGTATGTGTTTAGTAACGGCATCAGATTCCTAATTGATGGAGAAAGGTCTGGTGGCAAGAAAAGCTGCTTGCAGGAGGTTGTCGAGTGTTTTCGCTCGACGATTCCATTCTTGGGTGGTTAGTTTGGCCATTGTTCATGTAACTCGAATCCTAGCCCGGTATATCCTATTTTAATTTTACTCCATTGTGAACCTTACGCCTTTTTTACTCTCTGATCGAGGTTCTCGGCATTGAAAAATCTTCGTAAACTAAATCACACGTGTATATGTTGACATTTACGAGATATACAGTCAATAAAATCGAGAAAAATGGTGATATATATGCGGATTAGACACCAAAAAATAAAATCTCAAAAAATAGCTACAATTTAAGGTATGTGTTTAGTGACGGCATCAGATTCCTAATTGATGGAGAAAGGTCTGGTGGCAAGAAAAGCTACTTCCAGGAGGTTGTCAAGTGTGTTCGCTCGACGATTCCATTCTTGGGTGGTTGGTTTGGCCCTTATTTCCTGTAACTCGAATCCTATCCTGGTATATCCCATTTTAGTATTACACCATTGTGAACCTTACGCCTTTTTTACTCTCTGATCGGGGTTCTCGGCATAGAAAAATCTTCGTAAACTAAAACACACGTGTATATGTTGACATTTACGAGATATATAGTCAAGAAAATCAAGAGCAATGGTGATATATATGCGGATTAGACACAAAAAAATAAAATATAAAAAATAGCTACAATTTAAGGTATGTGTTTAGTGACGGCATCAGATTCCTAATTGATGGAGAAAGATTTGGTGGCAAGAAAGGCTGCTTACAGGAGGTTGTCAAGTGTTTTCGCTCGATGATTCCATTCTTGGGTGGTTGGTTTGGCCCTAGTTCCTGTAACTAGAATCCTAGCCCGGTATATCCCATTTTAGTTTAACACCATTGTGAACCTTACGCCTTTTTTACTCTCTGATCGAGGTTCTCGGCATTGAAAAATCTTGTTAAACTAAAGCACACGTGTATATGTTGACATTTAAGAGATATACATTCAAGAAAATCAAGAGTAATGGTGAGATATATACGGATTAGACACCAAAAAATAAATACTCAAAAAATGGCTACAATTTAAGGTATGAGTTTAGTGACGGCATCAGATTCCTAATTGATGGAGAAAGGCTGGTGGCAAGAAAAGTTGCTTCCAGAAGGTTGTCAAGTGGTTTTGCTCGACGATTCCTTTCTTGGGTGGTTGGTTTGGCACTTGTTCCTGTAACTCGAATCCTAGCCCGGTATATCCCATTTTAGTTTTACACCATTGTGAACCTTACGCCTATTTTACTCTCTGATCGAGGTACTCGGCATCAAAAAATCTTTGTAAACTAAATCACATGTGTATATGTTGACATTTAAGAGATATACTGTCAAGAAAATCAAGAGCAACGGTGATATATATGCGGATTAGACACCAAAAAATAAACACATAAAAATGGCCACAATTTAAGGTATGTGTTTAGTGACGCCATCAAATTCCTAAATGATGGGGAAAGGTCTGGTGGCAAGAAAAGCTGCTTCCAGGAGGTTGTCAAGTGGTTTCGCTCGACGATTCCATTCTTGGTTGGTTGGTTTGGCCCTTGTTCCAGTAACTCGAATCCTAACCCGGTATATTCCCTTTTTGTTTTACATCCTTGTGAACCTTACGCCGTTTTTACTCTCTGATCGAGATTCTCGGCATTGAAAAATCTTCGTAAACTAAATCACATGTGTATATGTTGACATTTAAGAGATATACAGTCAAGAAAATCAAGAGCAATGGTGATATATATGCGGATTAGACACTAAAATGTAAAAACTCAAGACATAGCTACAATTTAAGGTATGTGTTTAGTGACGGCATCAGATTCCTAATTGATGGAGAAATGTCTGGTGGCAAGAAAAACTGCTTCCAGGAGGTTGTCAAGTGTTTTTGCTCGATGATTCCATTCTTGGGTGGTTGGTTTGGCCCTTGTTCCTGTAACTCGAATACTAGCCCGGTATATCTCATTTTAGTTTTACACCATTGTGACCTTACGCCTTTTTTACTTTCTGATCGAGGTCCTCGACATTGAAAAATCTTCGTAAACTAAATCACACGTGTATATGTTGACATTTAAGAGATATATATTCTAGAAAATCAAGAGCAATGGTGATATATATGCGGATTAGCACCAAAAAAATAAAAACTCAAAAAACAGCTACAATTTAAGGTATGTGTTTAGTGACGACATCAGATTCCTAATTGATGGAGAAAGGTCTGGTGGCAAGAAAACCTGCTTCCAGGAGGCTGTCAAGTGTTTTCGCTCGACGATTCCATTCTTGGGTGGTTGGTTTGGCCCTTGTTCCTGTAACTCGAATCCTAGCCCGTTATATCGCATTTTAGTTTTACACCATTGTGAACCTTATGCCTTTTTTACTCTCTGATCGAGGTTCTCGGCATTGAAAAATCTTCGTAAAGTAAATCACACGTGTTTATGTTGACATTTAAGAGATATACACTCAAGAAAATCAAGTGCGATGGTGATATATATGCGGATTAGACATAAAAAAATAAAAACTCAAAAAATAACTACAATTTAAGGTATGTGTTTAGTGACGACATCAGAATCCTCATTGATGGAGAAAGGTCTGGTGGCAAGAAAAGCTGTTTCCAGGTGGTTTTTCAGGTGTTTTGCTCGACGATTCCATTCTTGGGTGGTTGGTTTGGCCCTTGTTCCTGTAACTCGAATCCTAGCCCGGTATATCCCATTTTAGTTTTACACCATTGTGAACTTTACGCCTTTTTTACTCTCTGATCGAGGTTCTCGGCATTGAAAAATCTTTGTAAACTAAATCACACGCGTACATGTTGACATTTAAGAGATATACAGTCAAGAAAATCAAGAGCAATGGTGATAAATATGCGGATTAGACACCAAAAAATAAAAACTCAAAAAAAAAGCTACAATTTTAGGTATGTGTTTAGTGACGGCATCAGATTCCTAATTGATGGAGAATGGTCTGTTGGCAAGAACAACTGCTTCTAGGAGGTTGTTAAGTGTTTTCGCTCGACGATTCCATTATTGGGTGGTTAGTTTGGCCCTTGTTTCTGTAACTCAAATACTAGCCCGGTATATCCCATTTTAGTTTTACACCATTGTGAACTTTACGCCTTTTGTACTCTCTGATCAAGGTTCTCGGCATTGAAAAATCTTCGTAAATTAAATCACACGTGTATATATTGATATTTAAGAGATATATAGTCAAGAAAATCTAAAGCAATGGTGATATATATGCGGATTAGACACCAAAAACTAAAAACTCAAAAAATAGCTACAATTTAAGATATGTGTTTAGTGACGGCATCAGATTCCTAATTGATGGAGAAAGGTCTGGTGGCAAGAGAAGCTGCTTCCGGGAGGTTGTCAAGTGTTTTCGCTTGATGATTCCATTCTTGGGTGGTTGTTTTGGCCCTTGTTCCTGTAACTCGAATCCTAGCCTGGTATATCCCATTTTAGTATTACACCATTGTGAAACTTACGCCTTTTTTACTCTCTGATCGGGGTTCTCGGCATTGAAAAATCTTCGTAAACTAAAACACACGTGTATATGTTGACATTTACGAGATATATAGTCAAGAAAATCAAGAGCAATGGTGATATATATGCGGATTAGACACCAAAAAATAAAAACTAAAAAGAAAAAGCTACAATTTTAGGTATGTGTTTAGTGACGGCATCAGATTCCTAATTGATGGTGAATGGTCTGTTGGCAAGAACAGCTGCTTCTAGGAGGTTGTTAAGTGTTTTCGCTCGACGATTCCATTATTGGGTGGTTAGTTTGGCCCTTGTTTCTGTAACTCAAATACTAGCCCGGTATATCCCATTTTAGTTTTACACCATTGTGAACCTTACGCCTTTTGTACTCTCTCATCAAGGTTCTCGGCATTGAAAAATCTTCGTAAATTAAATCACACGTGTATATATTGATATTTAAGAGATATATAGTCAAGAAAATCTAAAGCAATGGTGATATATATGCGGATTAGACACCAAAAAATAAAAACTCAAAAAATAGCTACAATTTAAGATATGTGTTTAGTGACGGCATCAGATTCCTAATTGATGGAGAAAGGTCTGGTGGCAAGAGAAGCTGCTTCCGGGAGGTTGTCAAGTGTTTTCGCTTGATGATTCCATTCTTGGGTGGTTGTTTTGGCCCTTGTTCCTGTAACTCGAATCCTAGCCCGGTATATCCCATTTTAGTTTTACACCATTGTGAACCTTACGCCTTTTTTACTCTCTGATCGAGGTACTCGGCATTGAAAAATCTTTGTAAACTAAATCACACGCGTACATGTTGACATTTAAGAGATATACAGTCAAGAAAATCAAGAGCAATGGTGATATATATGCGGATTAGACACCAAAAAATAAAAACTCAAAAAATAGCTACAATTTAAGGTATGTATATATTGACAGCATCAGATTCCTAATTGATGGAGAAAGGTCTGGCGGCAAGGAAAGCTGCTTCCGGGAGGTTGCCAAGTATTTTCGCTCGACGATTCTATTCTTGGGTGGTTGGTTTGGCCCTTGTTCCTGTAACTCGAATCCTAGCCCGGTATATCCAATTTTATTTTTACACCATTGTGAACCTTACGCGTTTTTTACTCTCTGATCGAGGTTCTTAGCATTGAAAAATCTTAGTAAACTAAATCACACGCGTATATATTGACATTTAAGAGATATACAGTCAAGAAAATCAAGAGCAATGATGATATATATGCGGATTAGACACCAAAAAATAAAAACTCAAAAAAAAGCTACAATTTTAGGTATGTGTTTAGTGACGACATCAGATTCCTAATTGATGGAGAATGGTCTGGTAGTAAGAAAAGCTGCTTCTAGGAGATTGTCAAGTGTTTTCGCTCGACGATTCCATTAATGGGTGGTTGGTTTGGCCCTTGTTCCTGTAACTCGAATCCTAGCCCGGTATATCCCATTTTAGTTTTACACCATTGTGAACCTTACGCCTTTTTTACTCTCTGATCGAGGTTCTCGGCATTGAAAAATCTTCGTAAACTAAATCACACGTGTATATATTGACATTTAAGAGATATATAGTCAAGAAAATCTAAAGCAATGGTGATATATATGTGGATTAGACACCAAAAAATAAAAACTCAAAAAATAGCTACAATTTAAGATATGTGTTTAGTGACGGCATCAGATTCCTAATTGATGGAGAAATGTCTGGTGGCAAGAAAAGCTGCTTCCGGGAGGTTGTCAAGTGTTTTCGCTCGACGATTCAATTCTTGGGTGGTTGGTTTGGCCCTTGTTACTGTAACTCGAATCCTAACCCAGTATATCCCATTTTAGTTTTACACCATTGTGAACCTTACGCTTTTTTTACTCTCTGATCGAGGTTCTCGGCATTGAAAAATCATTGTAAACTAAATCACACACGTACATGTTGACATTTAAGAGATATAAAGTCAAGAAAATCAAGAGAAATGGTGATATATATGCGGATTAGACACCAAAAAATAAAAACTATAAACATATCTACAATTTAAGGTATGACTTTAATGACAGCATCAGATTCCTAACTGATGGAGAAAGGTCTGGTGGCAAGAAAAGCTACTTACAGGTGGTTGTCAAGTGTTTTCGCTCGACGATTCCATTCTTGGGTGCTTGTTTGGCCCTTGTCCTGTAACTCTAATCCTAGCCCGGTTTATCCCATTTTAGTTTGACACCATTGTGAATCTTACGCCTTTTTTACTCTCTGATCGAGGTTCTCGGCATTGAAAAATCTTCGTTAACTAAATCACACGTCTATATGTTGACTTTTAAGAGATATCCAGTCAAGAAAATCAAGAGCAATGGTGATATATATGCGGATTAGACACCAAAAAATAAAAACTCAAAAAATAACTACAATTTAAGGTATGTGTATAGTGACGACATCAGATTCCTAATTGATGGAGAAAGGTCTGGTGGCAAGAAAAGCTGCTTCCGGGAGGTTGTCAAGTGTTTTCGCTCGATGATTCCATTCTTGGGTGGTTAGTTTGGCCCTTGTTCCTGTAACTCGAATCCCAGCCCGGTATATCCCATTTTATTTTTACACTATTGTGAACCTTACGCCTTTTTTATTCTCTGATCGAGGTTCTTGGCATTGAAAAATCTTCGTAAACTAAATCACACGCGTATATATTGATATTTAAGAGATATACAGTCAAGAAAATAAAGAGCAATGATGATATATGTTCGGATTAGACAACAAAAAATAAAAACTCAAAAAATAGCTACAATTTTAGGTATGTGTTTAGTGACGGAATCAGATTCCTAATTGATGGAGAATGGTCTGGTGGCAAGAAAAGCTGCTTCTTGGAGGTTGTCAAGTGTTTTCGCTCGACGATTCCATTATTGGGTGGTTGGTTTGGCCCTTGTTCCTGTAACTCGAATCCTAGCCCGGTATATCTCATTTTAGTTTTACACCATTGTGAAGCTTACGCCTTTTTTACTATCTGATCGAGGTTCTCGGCATTCAAAAAGCTTCGTAAACTAAATCACACGTGTATATGTTGACATTTACGAGATATACAGTCAAGAAAATCAAGGGCAATGGTGATATATGTGCGGATTAGACACCAAAAAATAAAAACTCAAAAAATAGCTACAATTTAAGGTATGTGTTTAGTGACGACATCAGATTCCCAATTGATGGTGAAAGGTCTGGTGGCAAGAAAACCTGCTTCCAGGAGGCTGTCAAGAGTTTTCGCTCGACGATTCCAATCTTGGGTGGTTGGTTTGGCCCTTGTTCTAGTAAATCGAATCCTAGCCCGTTATATCGCATTTTAGTTTTACACTATTGTGAACCTTACGCCTTTTTTACTCTCTAACCGAGGTTCTCGGCATTGAAAAATCTTCGTAAAGTAAATCACACGTGTATATGTTGACATTTAAGAGATATACAGTAAAGAAAATTAAGAGCAATGGTGATATATATACGGATTAGACACCAAAAAATAAAAACTCAAAAAATAGCTACAATTTAAGGTATGTGTATAGTGACGACATCAGATTCCTAATTGATGGAGAAAGGTCTGGTGGCAAGAAAAGCCGCTTCTGGGAGGTTGTCAAGTGCTTTCGCTCGACGATTCCATTCTAGGGTGGTTGGTTTGGCCCTTGTTCCTGTAACTCGAATCCTAGCCCGCTATATCCCAATTTAGTTTTACACCACTGTGAACCTTATGCCTTTTTTACTCTCTGATCGAGGTTCTCGGCATTGAAAAATGTTCGTAAACTAAATCACACGTGTATATATTGACATTTAAGAGATATACAGTCAAGAAAATCAAGAGCAATGGTGATATATATGCGGATTAGCACCAAAAAATAAAAACTAAAAAAACAGCTACAATTTAAGGTATGTGTTTAGTGACGACATCAGATTCCTAATTGATGGAGAAAGGTCTGGTGGCAAGAAAACCTGCTTCCAGGAGGCTGTCAAGTGTTTTTGCTCAATGATTCCATTCTTGGGTGGTTGGTTTGGCCCTTGTTCCTGTAACTCAAATCCTAGCCCGTTATATCGCATTTTAATTTTACACCATTGTGAACCTTACGCCTTTTTTACTCTCTGATCGAGGTTCTAGGCATGAAAAAATCTTTGTAAACTAAATCACACGTGTATATGTTGACATTTAAGAGATATATAGTCAAGAAAATCTAAAGCAATGGTGATATATATGCGGATTAGACACCAAAAAATAAAAACATAAAAAATAGCTACAATTTAAGATAGGTGTTTAGTGAAGGCATCAGATTCCTAATTGAAGGAGAAAGGTCTGGTGGCAAGTAAAGCTGCTTCCGGGAGGTTGTCAAGTGTTTTCGCTCGACGATTCCATTCTTGGGTGGTTGGTTTGGCCCTTGTTCCCGTAACTCGAATCCTAGCCCGGTATATCCCATTTTAGTTTTACACCATTGTGAACCTTACGCCTTTTTTACTCTCTGATCGAGGTTCTCGGCATTGAAAAATCTTTGTAAACTAAATCACACGCGTATATGTTGACATTTAAGAGATATTCAGTCAAGAAAATCAAGAGCAATGGTGATATATATGCGGATTAGACACCAAAAAATAAAAACTCAATACATAGCTACAATTTAAGGTATGTGTTTAATGACGGCATCAGATTCCTAACTGATGGAGAAAGGTTTTGTGGCAAGAAAAGCTGCTTCCAGGAGGTTGTCAAGTGTTTTCGCTCGACGATTCCATTCTTGGGTGCTTGGTTTGGCCCTTGTTCCTTTAACTCGAATCCTAGCCCGGTATATCCCATTTTAGTCTGACACCATTGTGAACCTTACGCATTTTTTACTCTCTGATCGAGGTTCTCGGCATTGAAAAATCTTCGTAATCTAAATTACATGTGTATATGTTGACATTTAAGAGATATACAGTCAAGAAAATCAAGAGTAGTGGTGATATATATGCGGATTAGACACCAAAAAATAAAATCTCAAAAAATAGCTACAATTTAAGGTATGTGTATTGTTAGGAAACTTTATTTGAGAGTATTGAAGAAAATCAGATTCAACTGGATCTATGAACAAGACAACAGTCCTGAAGATCACAACAAGAAGAAGAAGATCGGATAGGACAACTGAAATGAACAACATCAACTTCAAAGAATCCCAAGTTGATCAAGAGCTTAAAAAGATTATCAGAGAATGTCATTTCTGATGGATCTGATGATATTTCTGATGAAATATCATCAGTTTCTGATGAAGTGGTTTATCAGAAATTCTGATGAATACCCCACTTGTCTAAAAATCAGCTCTATCCTGCCACAATAACCGAAGCAAGTTGACATTATTGGATATCATGGTTACAAAGGAAACTTGACTGTTGGATTCAATGAATATGTCAAATGACTACTTTATGCAGGACTTATTGGATGAATAAACAATTGTTTATTCATGTACCCAGCCTTCTATAAATAGAAGGCTCACCAAGCAGAAGACATTGAGTTTTAAGCTTAGCATTCATACATACTACATAAACTCCATTGCCCTCTCACCCACAGAATTCAAGATTCATTTGTATTAGATAATAATCTTACAATCACCTTGTAAACTATTTTGTTACAAAGTGATATAAACTTGATAATTCTGTAGGTCTTGTTTCTGAAAGTTTGATTTCCATTTCCGCACATCTTTTTCACATCTACTGAAATCACTTGCCATATTACGTGAAAAGAAGTTTTTATGCCCAAACTGGGTCCAACAATTGGTATCAGAGCAGATTGAATAAACTATTTTCAAACGATCAATAGCTCATCTTCTTTTCTCTAAATATGGCCAGCTTTCAATCCTGGAATAATGCTTTTAACATTGGTTATATGTCTAAACCTCCGACTCTGGTCAGAGAGGAATACCCCCAATGGAAAATCAGGATGGTCAATTTCCTAAATGGTCATGACCGAGCTCTGTTTCAATCCGTTGAAAGGGGTCCACATATACCACTGATTGAAATACCAGCTATTCCAGCAACTGACCAATCACCTGCAATCCCTGCCTCCCGTGCTCCCAAAAGTGAAATAAACTGGAGCGCGGAAGACAAGGAACTGGTGGCTAGGGATGAAAGGGCAAAGTCACTTTTAATAATGGCCATCCCCAATGACATATTTTCACAAGTTGATGCATGTGCATCAGCTAAGGAAATATGAGATCAGTTGGAAAATCTTTGTGAAGGAGGAGAAAGGATGAGAAGAAACAAGAGACAAACAATGTTTCCTCATATGAGAGGTTCAAAAGTTTACCCAATGAAAGATTAAATGATACATATCAAAGATTTACAAAACTTTTGAACGAGCTAAAGAAATTTGGTATAACTAAATCAAATGATGAAAGAAACATAAAATTTCTAGATGCTTTACCTAGAGAATGGAGAAGTCTTACCATGACTTTGTCCTCAACCTTAGAACTAGGAAATATGAGTCTTCATGACTTATACAACATCTTGATCCCTAGAGAGGAAGAAATATTTGAAGAAACCATTCAAAGAGGGGGATCTTTAGCTCTTATCTCAAACTCACAAAGAACACCACCTACCAATGATCCACAACCAGCAAACAGCCAAAATCTTGAAATTTCTGATACATCATCAGATTTTTCAGCTTTTGCTAAAGCAATAGCACTGCTCACCAAAACATTTGGGGAGAGGTTGAGGGGAGGAGGCCAGAGATACCAGAGAAGTGACAGAGGGAGGATGGATGGAAGATCTAAGGAAGAAGGTAGATCTAAGGATAAAGGGAAAGCTGAAGTTGTGTGTTACAAGTGCAAGCAAAGAGGTCACTATGCATCAGAATGCAAGACCAAGAAGCTGAAAGATGTTGCTTATTATGAGAAGAATCTGGAAGAAGCTAAGAAGCAGCAACAAGTCAGTTTAATTGCAGGGACAGATACATGGCTATCTGATGATTCTTCTGATGAAGAAGAAGAAGAAATGGCCAACTTCTGCCTCATGGCACTTTCTGATGACATACTAGAAACTTCAGGACAACAGGTAAATTTAGACAATCTTGATCTTGAACACAAGCTAAACAGGTTCATGTCAGATTTTCTAAATCTGCAAGATAAGCAGAGATCAGATAGTAAAAAATCTGATGAGTTGCAGAGGACCATGAATAAAATCATTCTTGAAAACCAATTACTAATAGAAGAAAGTTTAGATCAAAGAGCTAAAATTGAGTTCTATGAAAATGAAAGAAAAGATCTTTACAAGAAAATCAATGATAAAGAAATTAATGTAAGAGGTTTTCAACAAGCCGAAGAATTCATAAACTTCATTGAGTCCACACCAAAGAAAAAAGGAGAGGGTTTAGGATATGTAAAAACAAGAGAAAATAAACCCACTATCTTTGTAAAAGCAACCCAACAGATTTCTGATAAATTTTCATTAGAATCTGATTATGAATCTTGCAAGTCAACCTGTTCTGAATACTCTTTTGAAAAACCCAACTTTAAACCAAACGGAAGTGAATGCAAACAAGAATCTTTAAAGACTTCAGAAGCAGTTCACTCATCTTTTCAAAATTATCCACTCATTCCATCACAAGAAAGAATATCAGAAAATGCTGATAAATCTTGTATGTGTGTTGACATACTGAAGATTGTTCATCACCATCTCCAAAAGAAAAATGTAAAATTTGTTTATGGCTCAGCATAAAACAGAATTTCTGATGAAAGGCCAACAAGAGAAAGTAATTTGTTTAAAATCTCATCAGAAAAAGTACCCAAGCAAGCCTAGGTACCAAAAATCCTCTAACTCTTCCATTTCAGGACCATCATGTGCAGCAGATCTGGTACTGCGATTCAGGAATCTCCAAGCACATGACAGGGGACAGGAACTTACTCAGCAACTTTGTTTCAAAGCTGGGTAAAATGGTAAACTTTGGAAATGGTTTTCAGGTAAGTTGTGGTCAATTCTGTGATAAAGGTTTAAAGTACAATCTTCTAAGTTGTGGTCAATTATGTGATAAAGGTTTTCAGGTAACCTTTTTACAAGAAAAATGCTTGTTAATAGGTATGGATGCTAATAAAATTAATTTAAGTGGAAAGAGGATAAGACAATCAATTTACTACTTTGATTTCAAAGAAGAAAATGAACATCTAAAATTATGTTTATTTTCAAAAATCAACAAGGGTAGTAGTTAGTTGTGGCACAAGAGGTTAGCCCACTTAAATTTCAAAAACCTAAGCAAATTAGCAAGCAAGGGTCTGGTAAAAGGATTACCTTTTATATCCTCAAAGAAGGATAAAATTTGTGAAGTTTGTGAGATGGGAAAATCCAAAAGAAGCTCACATAAATCAATTTCTGAGTCTTCTATGTCACACCCCAAAAACGTTGCAGCGGAATATAAAACGTAGTGGAGACGGAAGTTGGTGCCCATTTATATCTTGATGATCGATCATTAAATTGTTGGACATATTATCTTATTTAAAACCTAAGTTTTAAACATTTTGTTTTTAAATATGACACAACCATGACATAGTTAAGTTGTTTTGATCCTCACGGATCTTATTACATTCGTCCCAGAAAGTTTTAAAAGTCAGTCCAACATTTTAAGTAACAAAACATGCATCAACAACCACAAGATACACCATAATTCCCGAAGCCGAACTCAAGTACCTGTAGAACACGTTAAAAATCAAGTGTCAACACAAAGGAAGGTGAGTTCACATATTCACTTACAACCAATTTTATTCCAAGGAAAACCTTCTGATTAGGTGTTTATTTGAAAACATCCATATAAATTTTAGAAAGTTCATTTTACTTCCTTAATAAAAATCCATGGGCCTTCCGTCGGTTCATCAATCTGACAACTGTAATATATATATATATATATATATATATATATATATATATATATATATATATTACCCAGGTTGTGTATATTAAATTATAGCGTCAACTTTCAGACTCGTATGTTAGCTAAACGATACGAACTATATATTAACCATCCAGGGATAATCAAAGCTAGACAATAAACAGAATATTAACTCGTCATTTGACTTGACACGGGGCGACAGGTCACGACGGGGTTGTCAACCCGATAGATCTACCAACAATTCATCACGTGCAATACTTAACTGATTAAACGACATCATGGGCTCAGGGTTCTCTCTTTGAGAACAATATGATGTCTGCCTTACGTACAATATGTATATATATATATATATATATCCTACTTATATGACAATTTAATACACGACGTTGTACGAATTCCCCTTACTCTCCATCATATGAGACCCAGTCAAGAATTCGTCCCCAACTGTACAGTCATGTTTCACTTAAGAAATACCGTACATACAATATTCATTCATCAAAAACGTTTTACTTCGAAACGTATAACTTATCAAATTTCATATATTTTCAGCGAAAATATATATTTTAAATTAAAAGGTATTTTTATTTCAAAAACATTATTAAACCCTTTTAATGACGTGTTCTACCCCCAAAACATATACAAAACAGTAAAAAGAGGGGTTTAGTGACACTCACCTTTGGGTGCGTATTTTAAATAACGCAATCCCAGAGATTGATTTCTAGACGTCCTATTATATATATATATATATATAGGAACGATTTTAAATCAGTACACATAACACAAAAATCCTAAGTTTCTCTCTTTCTTAGAATTATCACATAACTTTGTGATTTTCTCGAAAATTTATCATTTTTTATTATGTTGGCACGTTAATATAAATATGAGTCCATATATATATATATATATATATATATATGATCTTGCGACTTGAACGATTTTATTGGTGACCATTGTTGTGTAAATCCGTTAACTCTCCCGTTTATACGCAATATATCTACGATTTGCGCATCGTGATATATATATACATAAATGTTTACATAATTTAACACCGAAACACGCGAAATCCCGTTAACTTATCTATTTTGACATGTTTAAAGCAAATATACATAAAACATCTCATATGTACCAAATTTCATGCTCGACAAATAAGTTACACATTTCTACCAAATTTTTACCGTTTCTACCGCACAAAACGCACAAGTATACACATATGGTCTAAACTTCCCATTATCATGTTAACGCTTAGCATATTATCACATTTACATGTTTAAATCACTTAACACATTTTATCACATAAAGTTCACTCAAAATTTTCCCATACTAGTGTTCATCTAAAAATGCGTATTTTAGCGATTCGGTAATGATTTTGGGCGTCGGAACTCGGAAGTCACGTATGACTAACCAAACACTAAGTAAACTTAAAATTAGTTAAAATACTTATTTTTAAACTAAAAATATCAGTTTACTTGCTGATTTAAACCAGTTTTATAAATATCACTCGAAAAAATTATTTTTGACCGTTTTAACGCATAGTTTTGCGTTAAACGTTACTATAATCATCCCAACTCGAAACGATTTGAAATTTTAACACAATACATGTTATTTACTGATTAAAATAGTTGTTATAATCAGATTAGTGCAGTTTTTGTGTAAGTCACATAAATCATGCGATTTCACATATTTTACAACTTTTAATGCACCAAGTACAACATGCAAAGCTAGCAAACATTATGACAAAATCATATATCACTAAACACTTTAAAATAACTTTATCTTAGTGTTTATAGTCTGATTAAATCTGATTTTTACTAAATCATACTCAAATAACCTTTTTTATAATCATAAATCATCATGCATGTTTAAGTAAATGCATCTAATGCATTCATACAACAACATCATCAACTTTTATGTTCTAATCATGTTCAAGAACACATATACATACATATACACGAATTATTTACACCTTCATACACCTCCAAAAGTTCACTTTATCATTAAATCCCTTTTTAAATCATGAAACACTTTTAGATCATTATTTTATGACATTTTTTATTTATGCATGTATTTTATCATTCAAGAATCATATTATTCAAGAATCATTCAACAAAAATCAAAACATAATTACATAAACACACACATATACCTACGGTTACACACACACACACACACATATTCATCCATTTTTATTTATTCAAAAACCCATTTGTTTTTAGATTTCAAGTTTGTGATTAATTTCAAGAACAAGAGAAACTTCCATCATCATCAAGATCATCAAGAATCAAAAAAAGATTTTTAAAATAAATTTTATACCTTCAAGTTCTTGAATGATTTTTAGTAAAGTTTGATGATTTGGGGCTTGATTGTTGCTTGAAACACCTTGAAATCACCTTTAAACCTTCAAATGAACTTGAAAACACCTTGAAATAGTCTTGAATCTTCAAGAAATTGTTCAAAATTTGAAAGTGTATGGATGTGGGTGTGTGTTCGGTCGAGTTCAAAAGAGAGAGAAAGAATGAGATTATTTTTGATTTAGTTATGATCTTGCCTTGGATATTGTAAAGATGTAGAAGACTTAGGTGTAGTATTATCATCACCACCTCCCTTGTTAGCCAATAGATGGAGGAGAGAGAGAGAGAGATAAAATAATGTTCATGGCTGCCAACACACACATATACACGAATTTATGTGTATACATATACATATATATGTAGTTTTGGCTAAAAACTGGTATTTTGCTGGATACCGGGTATTTTATCTAGCGTTTTTACCCGTTTTAACGCGTTTTAAATTATTTTTAAAACTCTATAAAAATAAACTTACCAAAATATTATTGAACAATATTTTGTTTGCCGGGACTGGCGACGTTGCAGGTATTTGGCAGTATGCGCGCTGTGCTGCGCGGTATGCGCTTAAAATCGCAAAAATAGGAATTTAAGCGTTTTTATTTATTTTTATCATTCTATAGTAATAAACTCATCAAATTATTATTAAAATGATTATCAGTTGCCTTGACAGGCTGTGTTGACAGTATTCTGTCGGTATACGCGTTGCATCGCGCTGTACGCGCTCAAACTCGAAAAATAAAGTTTCCTAGCGTTTTAAATTATTTTTCCACATGGATATGATTAAAATTATTATTCTAATCATAACAGACTATTTTTAGGATTTTAACACTGATCGGGTGGTCACCGACGTTCGTTTCGCATTTTAACCGTTACGCGATAAGCGTTTATCTTACCGTAGCCAACATAATTTTTATGAAGGTTTAGTTTTACTAACACATTAAATTTCACATATAAACATCATAACCAGTCAATTACAGCCATGTTACCTATTCACAACACGTGTTACAATTGTATGGTACGACCTGAAAAGCCGGGTGTCACAGTCTCCCCCTGTTTAGGAAATTTCGTCCCCGAAATTTTTACTCTACAGGTTTTGCTTTCGCACTAGATGAAAACAGTGAAAACAAGCTTGATGAATATGGTCTTGTATTTTCTGCGAGAAACTTTGATTCTTACGAAGAATCTTCGTAGACCTATATTACACATATCCTTAATTTCTAATCTCACGTCTCAACGCTCTCCACCCTTTCAAAGGTCCAACATTCACAAACACTTAATCAAGAAGATTAAGTCAAAGTTTTACCAATTCGGGTTCTACGTACGTATATTTACATATACATTACCTCGTACCTAAGATAGTCTGAGTTTACACCCAATTGATCCAACTCGAGATGGGCTCTCGAAAGAATCAAATCTCATAAACTCGTCTTCCTTCCTTCTTGCATTCATTTCAGATCCAAAAATCGCCAAATCAATAAATTGCATACACGACTAGAATGCTGTAATCGCCTGTCCAGTTATTAACATAACTCTTCTAGCTATACGTACTGCTTCTATGGTGCTTCGATAAACTTCCGTTTATCTTCCAAACAAATCTATATAAAGAACAAAATCTGCGTATTATCCATTATACACTTTCTCAACTGAACCCGAACAATACATCATGTACACTACTCCATCCTTATGGTAGCTTGAGCCTATAAGCGACTGATCCAACTCAAGATGGGCTCTTGAAAGGACCTAATCATTGTGGCTCAACTCTTCTTTTCTCTTCTAAACCTAATAGCATCTCTGCAAGATAACTCCTTTAACAGAACCAAATCTTCAATCTGGAATCGCAATAGTTCCTTCAATTGTCCATGTAATCCTTCTGTTGATCAATTGGCGACTTTTAACCTTCTCTCGATCCTGACACATCCTGTTACTGGTTTCCTAGATAAACTAAGGTCTGGTTAATTGTCTTTTGTCATGTTAGCTCATCCAAATGGTGATCAACACTTCTATCCATGCAAGGCTTCAAACAGAGCAGCCTGAATACTAGCGTGTTAACTATTATTGTAAGATAACTCTGCCAAGGGCATGTGAGTATCTTAACTTCCTTCGGAGTCCATCATACACGCACCCAACTTTTCTCTCAAGGGTCCGAAAAGCTTCCTACTATCTTGCTGTCCAATCAATTCCCTTTTTCCCTTTTGGGGTTATTAGTGTCGAAGGCTGCACTAATTTAGGGAAATTCTTAATAATTCTCCGGTAGCACCTAGCTAGTCATATGGATCATCATACTCCCGACGGGGTCTTTGGCGCTCCTCATCATTTGATTGCTCCAATCTTAGACTGATCTATATGCATACCTTCCTTATTCCTTAACAACTCCATAGTCAACCTCAATTTTTCTCATGAGTTTCCTTGGCTCGCATGAAAGCAAGTATGTCGTCGACGAATATTATCATGAATTCATCCGATTAGGGTTTCCATACCCTGTTCATGAGATTTATGAATAAAAATGGCGCATTAATTTAGTCAAAAGGCATGACTAATAACTCGAAATAGCCATATTGTGTTCAAAAAGCAGTCCTCAGCATATCTTCGTCAGCAACCTTCAACTGATAATACCCTGATCGTAGATCGATCTTCATGTAGCAGCTGTATCCCGGTAGCTTAATTGAACAAATCGTTAATCCTCGGTAAAAGGGTACCGATTCTTGATAATCAACTCGTTCAGCTCTCTGAAATCATCACTCACCCTGAAGGATCCATCCTTCTTTCTCTTCAACAAAACAGATGCACCTTAAAGCGAATAGCTTGATCAAATGAAACCCTCGTCCAGTTGCTCTTGAAACTGACTCGACATTTCTATCATTCTCATACGGTGCTTAATCTATAGGGAGATTGTGCAATTGGGTGCAGCACCGGGTGCTAGATCAATCCAAAATTCGATCTGCCTCGCAGGGGGAAATCCAGGTAAGTCTTTTTAGGAAAACTTCTGGATAATTGCGAATAATAGGAATCTTTCCGGTATTCCTACATTCGGCTTTCGTATCCACCACGTTAACTAAGAACGCAGGATAGCCCCTTTTGCAACCACCTGAGCATCCTCACAAAACTGACAACTCTCAACCATCAACACTCGACTTGGTCGGTCTTCGTGAACAACTACCACCTCTCTACCATTATCAGGACGAGATATCCTAGCTAGCTTCCTCCAGTGATAGTCCCCACTTCGCTCTTGGATAATCAATCCATCCTCACATCTACGTCAAAGCTCCCCCAGCTCCACTGGAAATAAACCAACACTAGAACTATGATCATCTAACTAAATACTACAATCGCGAATGGTCTCACTAGTTTCTCATCAACTTACCAATTGCCAGTTCTATCGGACACCTTATTCCCAGCTTACTTGTTGGTAAACACGAAAATGATTCAAAGTTTTTTGAACAAAACTCAAGTCAGCTTTGGTATTAAAAGTATGAACATAGATTGGTTTTTGATTCGAAACATACCGATAACAACAGGAAGATCGTCTCGTGCCTTCCCAGCATTTAGCTCGAACGCTCTACCCCTGGCATCCTGACCCTTCATTTTCAGACAACCTCTCTCGAAATGTTCTTTCGGTTTCAGGCAATTTCTTTTGTAGTATCCTTGCTCACCACACATGTAGCATCCCTCGAGTGTACCTCCCTCTAATGTACTCTTGGCATAACACTCGCGAGTCATATGTCCAGTCCGACCACATCTGGCGCACTTTATCCACTCATCCTCGTGAGTCTTCCTCTCAAGACCACTCCTGCCATCCCTGGCATTATCCTTTCCCGACTCTCTCTCTAGGGTTAGCTACACACGCTTTCTCCAATTTGCGTTCCTCAACATGCTTCTCATCGGTATCTTTCCTCGAACTCTCAGACTTGCGCTTTCGCAGATCCCCAGATCTAGGCTCGGAATGCGGAATTATTTGAATGGTCGATCCGGTGTGACGGCTCGACATGACGCATACCGTTGCCTCGTCAATGCATGGGGCACCAGTAAATGATCTTGGGTTACAACCCTGGATTGTTTTATGTGTACATCTATGTACTGTTCACAAAGTTAATGAAAAATCAGAATTACGCTCTAATTATACCATAACACAGGAACTACTAAAACTTTCCGATCATTATATCACCTGAAGGGTTTCCGATCTGTGTCCCGCCAAAACCATGCCCATGAGCATCACTCCACGTTCCTGGCCATTATTTTGGTTAGCATCGCGCTGTTCCATGGCAGTATTAACGTGTTGGGCTATGAGTTGTGCCAACTCTTTTTGGGGTAATAGGTAGTCCAGAACCTTGTCTCGCTTTTGGCGGCATTTCGTCATTTACTATTATTTACAACAATAATAATCACATAAGAAGATAACCAAAAATAATTCAATCATTAAATGGTAGTGGACCTTTGCGCATGTATAATATCCACATATTAATGAGAACAATTCTTAAACCAAAAGAAACCCATTTGATATTTATGCCAGAAATTTTCAAAGCTGGTTTTTAGTACTAAGACCAATTAAAATTCGGCGTGTCTACATCAACACCCACAACAAGTCTATATTAAATTTCCTCCTAAATATCTAAAAATTTGGCATACAAGCCATGAATAGGGTTCATCAAATGAGACATACAAAACAAACAACAGAAACAACCAACAACTAACGCTTCAATCCCTGGAAGTCCAACATCTTCCTAACAAGCTCTTCAAGCTCATCATACTAGCCCATCTGTCCTTCTAAGTCCTTCATCGTCTCCATGCCTCCGCGTAACGTGGCGAACTAACGATCACAATGACAACAATCAACCCAAACCCCTTTCTGCCTATTCAAAGCGGACGCTGTCTCATCTCTCGAAGTCGATGCAATCTCTCTAATGGGTCGAGTCCTCTTCCTATGATGAGTGTAGACTAAAAGAGGTGTAACAAAACAAGTGACTCGAATAACAGAATAGACGATTCTGTAACGACGAGCGAAGGAATCTCAAGTGTAGGCTCGACAGTATCAGTGAGCAGAACTACTAATGGCTCTATAGATCGAGACGTGACATATCGTAACCGTACAAAGTAAGTGTGTGATCAATATGAATAGTAACATATAAGGCCCAAATAAACAGAAAATCACGTATGCACATAAACACATAAGGGTTTTCATACTTGATAAAATGTTTTCTACGCTTATTTAAAAATCTTGGCTTCGAGAATTTTGGACTTATATTTCAAAATTCTCCAGTTGAAGTCTAGTGTTTTCCTCCGAAAACATCTAGTTCGCTAACAACCAATGGCTCTGATACCAACTTCTGTCACACCCCAAAAACGTTGCAGCGGAATATAAAACGTAGTGGAGACGGAAGTTGGTGCCCATTTATATCTTGATGATCGATGCATTAAATTGTTGGACATATTATCTTATTTAAAACCTAAGTTTTAAACATTTTGTTTTTAAATATGACACAACCATGACATAGTTAAGTTGTTTTGATCCTCACGGATCTTATTACATTCGTCCCAGAAAGTTTTAAAAGTCAGTCCAACATTTTAAGTAACAAAACATGCATCAACAACCACAAGATACACCATAATTCCCGAAGCCGAACTCAAGTACCTGTAGAACACGTTAAAAATCAAGTGTCAACACAAAGGAAGGTGAGTTCACATATTCACTTACAACCAATTTTATTCCAAGGAAAACCTTCTGATTAGGTGTTTATTTGAAAACATCCATATAAATTTTAGAAAGTTCATTTTACTTCCTTAATAAAAATCCATGGGCCTTCCGTCGGTTCATCAATCTGACAACTGTAATATATATATATATATATATATATATATTGCCCAGGTTTTGTATATTAAATTATAGCGTCAACTTTCAGACTCGTATGTTAGCAAGACGATACGAACTATATATTAACCATGCAGGGATAATCAAAGCTAGACAATAAACAGAATATTAATTCTTCGTTTGACTTGACACGGGGCGACCGGTCACGACGGGGTTGTCAACCCGATAGATCTACCAACAATTCATCGCGTGCAATACTTAACTGATTAAACGACATCATGGGCGCAGGGTTCTCTCTTTAAGAACAATATGATGTCTGCCTTACGTACAATATATATATATATATCCTACTTATATGACAATTTAATACACGACGTTGTACGAATTCCCCTTACTCTCCATCATATGAGACCCAGTCAAGAATTCGTCCCCAACTGTACAGTCATGTTTCACTTAAGAAATACCGTACATACAATATTCATTCATCAAAAACGTTTTACTTCGAAACGTATAACTTATCAAATTTCATATATTTTCAGCGAAAATATATATTTTATATTAAAAGGTATGTTTTATTTCAAAAATATTATTAAACCCTTTTAATGACGTGTTCTACCCCCAAAACATATACAAAATAGTAAAAAGAGGGGTTTAGTGACACTCACCTTTGGGTGCATAATTTAAATAGCGCAATCCCAGAGATTGATTTCTACACGTCCTATATATATATATATATATATAGGAACGATTTTAAATCAGTATACATAACACCAAAATCCTAAGTTTCTCCGTTTCTTAGAATTATCACATAACTTTGTGATTTTCTCGAAAAGTTGTCATTTTTTATTATGTTGGCACATTAATATATATATGAGTCCATATATATATATATTTATGATTTTACGACTTGAACGATTTTATTGGTGACCATTATTGTGTAAATCCGTTAACTCTCCCGTTTATGCGCAATATATCTACGATTTGCACGTCGTAATATATATATACATAAATGTTTACATAATTTAACACCGAAACACGCAAAATCCCGTTAACTTATCTATTTTGTCATTTTTAAAGCAAATATACATAAAACATCTCATATGTACCAAATTTCATGCTCGACAAATAAGTTACACATTTAAGGCAATTTTTACCGTTTCTACCGTACAAAACGCACAAGTATACACGCATGGTCTAAATTTCCCATTATCTAGTTAACACTTAGCATATTATCATATTTACATGTTTAAATCACTTAACACATTTTATCACATAAGGTTCACTCAAAATTTACCCATACTAGTGTTCATCAAAAAAATGCGTATTTTAGCGATTCGGTAACGATTTCGGGCGTCGGAAGTCACATATGACCAACCAAACACCAAGTAAAATTAAAATTAGTTAAAATACTTATTTTTAAACTAAAAATATTAGTTTACTTACTGATTTAAACCAGTTTTATAAATATCACTCGAAAAGCCGATTTTTAACCGTTTTAACGCATAGTTTTGCGTTAAACGTTACTATCATCATCCCAACTCGAAACGATTCAATATTTTAACACAATACATGTTATTTACTAATTAAAATAGTGGTTATAATCAGATTAGTTCAGTTTTTGTGTAAGTCACATAATTCATGCGATTTCACATATTTTACAACTTTTAATGCACCAAGTACAACATGCAAAGCTAGCAAACATTATGACAAAATCATATATCACTAAACACTTTAAAATAACTTTATTTTAGTGTTTATAATCTGATTAAATCTGTTTTTTACTAAATCATACTCAAATCACCTTTTTATAATCATAAATCATCATGCATGTTCAAGTAAATGCATCTAATGAATTCATACAACAACATCATCATCTTTTATGTTCTAATCATGTTCAAGAACACACATCTTTTATGTTCTAATCATGTTCAAGAACACATATACATACATATACACGAATTATTTACACCTTCATACACCTCCAAAAGTTCACTTTCTCATCAAATCCCTTTTTAAATCATGAAACACTTTTAGATCATTATTTTATGACATTTTTTATTCATGCAAGTATTTTATCATTCAAGAATCATATTATTCAAGAATCATTCAACAAAAATCAAAACACAATTACATAAACACACACATATACCTACGGTTACACACACATACACATATTCATCCATTTTTATTTATTCAAAAACCCATTTGTTTTTAGATTTCAAGTTTGTGATTAATTTCAAGAACAAGAGAAACTTCCATCATCATCAAGATCATCAAGAATCAAAAACAAGGTTTTTAAAATAAAATTTACACCTTCAATTTCTTGAATGATTTTTAGTAAAGTTTGGTGATTTGGGGCTTGATTGTTGCTTGAAACACCTTGAAATCACCTTTAAACCTTCAAATGAACTTGAAAACACCTTGAAATAGTCTTGAATCTTCAAGAAATTGTTCAAAATTTGAAAGTGTATGGATGTGGGTGTGTGTTCGGTCGATTTCAAGAGAGAGAGAAAGAACGAGATTGTTTTTTATTTAGTTTTGATCGTGCCTTGGATATTGTAAAGATGTAGAAGACTTAGGTGTAGTATTATCATCACCACCTCCCTTGTTAGCCAATAGATGGAGGAGAGAGAGATAAAATAATGTGCATGGCTGCCAACACACACATATACACGAATTTATGTGTATACATATACATATATATGTAGTTTTGGCTAAAAACTGGTATTTTACTGGATACCGGGTATTTTATCTAGCGTTTTTACCCGTTTTAACGCGTTTTAAATTATTTTTAAAACTCTATAAAAATAAACTTACCAAAATATTATTGAACAATATTTTGTTTGCCGGGACTGGCGACGTTGCCGGTATTTGGCAGTATGCGCGCTGTGCTGCGCGGTATGCGCTTAAAATCGCAAAAATAGGAATTTAAGCGTTTTTATTTATTTTTATCATTCTATAGTAATAAACTCATCAAATTATTATTAAAATGATTAGCAGTTGCCTTGACAGGCTGTGTTGACAGTATTTTGTCGGTATACGCGCTGCATCGCGCGGTACACGCTCAAACTCGAAAAATAGAGTTTCCTAGCGTTTTAAATTATTTTTCCACACGGATATGATTAAAATTATTATTCTAATCATAACAGACTATTTTTAGGATTTTAACACCGATCGGGTGGTCACCGACGTTCGTTTCGCATTTTAACCGTTACGCGATAAGCGTTTATCTTACCGTTGCCAACATAATTTTTATGAAGGTTTAATTTTACTAACACATTAAATTTCACATATAAACATCATAACCAGTCAATTACAGCCCTGTTACCTATTCACCTCACGTGTTACAATTGTACGGGCCTGAAAAGCCGGGTATCACATTCTATTACACAAAATTTGGAACTTTTACATATGGATTTGTGTGGACCCATAAGTACAGAAAGCTTTTCTGGAAAGAAATACATACTCGTAATAGTAGATGATTTTTCCAGATACACATGGGTCGAATTTTTAAGGAAGAAAAGTGAAACTCCTGATCTGATCATTAATTTTATCAAGAAAATTGAAAACCTGTTAAAACTAACAGTCAGAAGGATCAGATCAGACAATGGGACAGAGTTTAAGAATTCAAAAATTGAGAGCTTTCTTGTAAGTAAAGGAATCTCTCATGATTTTTTTGCTCCCAGAACACCTCAACAGAATTGGGTTGTTGAAAGAAAAAATAGAACCTTAGTAGAAGCTGCCAGAACAATGCTTGCCTATGCTAAAATGCCCACTCATTTTTGGGCAGAAGCAATAGCAAATGCCCGTTTTACCCAAAACGAACCCTAATCAACAAAAGGCTAAACAAAACACCTTACAACATTATCAATGGAAGGATTCCAAGTGTAAATTTTTTACATACATTTGGTTGTAGATGTTTTGTTTTCAATGATTTTGAAAGCCTTGAAAAATTTGACAGAAAAGCAGAAAAAGGTATTTTTCTTGGTTATTCTTTGTCCTCAAAAGCTTATAGAATTTTTATTCTTAACACAAGGACAATCAGAGAAAGTCTATATGTTTCATTTGATGACTCATCAGAAACAGAGGTTTCTGATGAATACATGAAAGAAATAATTTTTTCTAACAAACAAGAAAATTATGAACATCTCTTTGAAATGATAACAGAAGATTTCTTTGGACATGATAAATCTTTCAAAAATAAATCAATAGATATTTCATGTACTAACCCTGCAGAACAAGTGAGTAGTACATCAGAAAATCAAAATTCTGATACACTACACACAACTGAGGCAACTGTTAAGGGGGAAACTTCAAATCCATTAGAACCAACAACTTTTCACAACAAGTTAAGATGGATCAAAGGACATGTTCATTCTGACATCATTGGCAATCCAACAGATGGTGTGAGAACAAGATCTGCAACTGCATATGAGTGTGCATTTGTTGGGTTCTTAAGCAAAATAGAACCTAAGTCTGTCAAAGAAGCTCTGAATGACTCAGACTGGATTCAAGCTATGCAAGAAGAGCTTGATCAATTTGAAAAGAGAAAGGTATGGGATCTGGTACCCAAACCAAATGACAAATCTGTCATAGGCTCAAAATGGGTATTCAGGAATAAATCTGATGAAAATGGCATAATCACCAGGAACAAAGCAAGGTTAGTGGTCAAAGGTTATTGTCAACAAGAAGGTATTGATTATGATGAAACTTTTGCACCAGTAGCTAGATTAGAAGTTGTAAGAATTTTTCTTGCTTATGCTGCATCCAAAGATTTCAAAGTTTATCAAATGGATGTAAAATCAGCTCTCCTGAATGGTAAAATTAAGGAAGAAGTCTATGTGCAGCAACCAGAAGGCTTTGTTGATCCAAAATTTCAAAATCATGTTTACAGATTAAACAAAGCCTTGTATGGTTTGAAGCAAGCTCCTAGAGCCTGGTATGAAAAATTGTCAAACTTCTTACTCAATTCTGGGTTTACTAAAGGTACTATTGACACAACACTTTTCCTCAAAACACACAAAGGTCATACTTTGTTGGTCCAGATATATGTTGATGACATTATATTTGGATCAACAAATGAAAATTTCTGTAAAAAGTTTCAGAAGTTAATGACCAGCCACTTTGAAATGTGTATGATGGGTGAGTTAACCTTTTTCTTGGGTTTACAAGTAAAACAAAGAATTGATTGAATATTTTTTAGTCAATCAAAATATGTGAAAACAATTCTACAAAAATACTCACTTGAAAACTGCTCTGTTTAAAAAACTCCCATGGCAACAGGGAACAACTTGGATTCTGATAAAGATGGAATAAGTGTAGATATTAAAACCTATAGGGGGATGATAGGATCATTGCTATATTTAACTGCAAGCAGACCAGATATTATGTTTGCAACATGCTTTCTGGCCAGATATCAATGTGATCCTAAAGAATCCCACCTAAAAGCTGTAAAAAGGGTTTTCAAATATCTAAAAGGCACATCAGAACTTGGTCTCTGGTATCCTAAGGATACAAACCTTGAATTAATTGCATACACAGAAGCAGATTATGCAGGGTGCAAGATTGACAGAAAAAGCACATTTGGTGCTTGTCAAATCTTGGGAGAAAAATTGGTATGTTGGGCAAGCAAGAAACAAAACTGTGTTGCCACATCAACAACAGAATCAGAATATGTAGCAGCAGCAAGTTGCTGTTCACAAGTGTTGAGGATGCAAACTCAACTAAGAGATTATGGAGTAAATCTGACAAAAAATACCAATCCTATGTGATTCAAAGAGTGTTATTGCAATAACAGAAAATCAAGTTCATCACTCAAGAACCAAACACATAGATGTCAGATATCACTTCATAAAAGATCATGTGGAGAAAGGTAACATAGAAATGTATTTTCTTCCAACTGAAAACCAAATTGCTGATATCTTTACAAAACCTCTTGATGAAAAGAGACACAATTTTTTTATCAGCAAACTTGTCATGGTTAATATAAAAGATGAAGATTTTTCAGAAAACACAAGGACACAAGTTGAAAACCAAACTGATGAACATCAAAGTTCTGATAATCAAAGAACAAATCAACTGGTTTCTGACAAAGAAATCCATCAATCTGATGGAACATCAGAAAATCTGATGAATCATCAATAAATGATGATTTATCATAAAATCTGAAGAAATATCAGAAAATCTGGTGAAATCATCAGAAATTCTGATATAAAATCAGAAACCTTGTTGAAACATCAGAATGATCAATAATCATCATATACTTCCATCTTCATGCATATCCCACATATTGTATAAATTCATATCTGTGTATAGTCTGTTTTGTATTTTTTTCTCTTTCTTTTAAATTAAAAAAAACAAAAAGGGGGAAAAATAACAGGCATTAAGATAAAATTCAATATAGCAGAGAAAATCAACCGTCACTACAAAAATTTTTGCAGATTATTGAATTTTTTTCTTACACTACCAATGCATGCAACGTCATTTTTTCATAAGAAGTTTAAGAGACACGTAGGCACTAAAATGATTAGGAGCTATGAAAGTAGCCGCCTAGCTATTCAATGCTTACTCACACATAGGGGCCTTGTAGACTGTCATATTCTCACTGCAACTGCAACAGATATCGTCTTAATTGAAAAGATTGAAATGGAAATGAAATTCTTTGGAACTTTGGCTGTTAATAACATTTATGGCACAACTATCACTTTCACCTATAAATATTAACAACCTGAAAAAGACTTTCTTCACACCAAACAAATCTTCTCTTCAAAAAGCTCTTCATCAGAAATTTCTTATTTTAAAATGGGTCGCCCAAAAATGATGAGAGTAACACAATTCCCTCTCCCTTTTCACAGAAATCATAATCTTAGACTCAGGTCTAACTTGGAAGGACCTGCATGGGAGGACTGCAGGTGTGTGTATAATATGATCATGCAAAGTCCCTTGGGCTTCGCTGTATCTGCACATGTCACCATCTATCCAGAACTTCTTCAAGAATTCTGGTGGAATTCTGAAATCATTTTTGTAAACACTCTCAAAATTATCCTAAAAATACCTGTAACTATAAACCCGGACCCCTGAAACCCTAAACCATATTAAACATCAAGAAAAACAAAATTTTGGGTCTCAGGCGGGCCGCGTCAAACACTGGTTGACTGGATAAGTGTTCTGGATCCACGTAGTGTCCACTTGGCTAACCTACTCGTGACCAGTCAAGGCTACTCGTAGACTAGGCGGCCACGCAGGCCGCGTAAGATATATGGGGTGGTTTACGCGGGCCGCGTGAGGCCTTAATTTCAGCTATAAATAGGGTGTTGCATTCACAGTCTGATGGTGTCGAAACGAACTTTAAAAAACGAAGTTTTAGTACTTTGAAGTCGAAAATATCAATTATATTAGCAAGGTGCTGCTCCAATACCGGGTATTAACTCGATCGCTGCTACGATTCAATGTCCGATCGATTAAACTATCCAATGGATGTTTAAGTGCTGCCCACATTAGGGTTTATGCTTTGTCATTCGTTGTTAATTCAATGGATGTTTAAGTATCGCACTTTGTCATTCGTTGTGAAGGTTTAATCTCGTGAGTTATCGTAAATGCTGTATTAGTTACTAACCGAGTTCGTGTGCATGTTATTAAATTTAGGTTAAAAGGCTAATCAGAAGGCTAAGCTCTGCTCATATAAATCTGCAATGCGAGTCATTCTCTTTTTATCAAATTTGATTTCAAAAACATGTTTATTTTCAAGGTTATAATTACAGGGATTAAGTCTTTGTAGTCACCAAATTACAGCCGGTATGTGGGGTTTTGTTGGTGCACTACGTCTGTCAACTACGTCTTATGTCGAGTCTCGGGTTCGTTGCGAAGATTGGGTTCGTTGCGGAGATGTTAAAGCATGATGTCATGATGACATCATCAAGATGACATCATCAATGACATCATGACATATGAGACAAAGTTAGACTATGACAAAATCAGGAAACATGTGCACATGAGAAATTATGTTAATTCTGATTCCGCCCATGTGTCAAAGTTTAGATCTGATTTCGCTCATTAGTCAACACATGATTCCGCTCATGTGTCAATGATGATTCCGCTCATATGTCAGTTATGATTCCGCTTTTGTGTCACGACCGTATAAGCGGAATCACATCATATATAAATAGGGTCATAAGAGCGAAATCAGTAAGAGGATTAGAGGTGTGTTCTTCCGGTTAGCCACGAAGTGCTGCCGAAGTGTTGTCTGAACGTGTACTCGTATTATTGATCAATACAACAACAGTTTAAAATGAATTCTCGCTGAATTGTACTCGGTTTGTCTGTTTCCGCCGTTCAAACTGAGATAAACTCTTCTACACGACTCGTTTAGGTCCGAATTCGATCCTACAATTGGTATCAGAGCCAGTGAAGAAGAGTTTTACACAATTCAGCCGATAATTCTATTTCTACACCATTCTTTTTCGAAAATCAAAAAAATTTTCGGTCGGAATCACTTTAAATTCACACAGTGTGTTCGTAATCATGTATAAGTAGATCCTTGAAAGTTTCAAAGCTTGAATCGACCTAAAACATCGAATTTTTAAGGTTTCGCTTTTACGGATTCGTGAAAAAGTGACATCAGCAGGTTTACTTGTGATTTCGCTCTTACGGTCATCGTTTAGTTAATTCCGCTCATTTGTACAACGTGATTCCGCTCTTGTGTCACTTTAGGTTCCGCTTTTGTGACAACCAGGGTCTCGCTTTTGTGACAACTAGGATATCGCTTATTGTGACACTTAGAATTTTGTGTACATCGAGTTGCGTGAACCGTTTGAAAAGTTAATCAAATTGTGTATAACAGTTTACGATGTGTCAGTATGTTGGGAAGTGATCATTATCACATTAATATGCTTTACTCAGTTTGAAATTGTGTGCCATAAGTAATCAGAATTGCATGTGAATTCAATAAAGTTGTCGGCTTAGTGGGTGTTTGTTATAAGCCCATCATACATCTTCGGCTCACTAAAGTCAAGGTTGGGAAGATTATTAATTGTGTTGTCAGCCCAAGTCTTAGTTCACGGCCCAATCAACATATTACAACTGGTTCATTGTTTTGCAGCCCAATTTGTATTATAACAGTTTCATTATCATCGACCCAATCATTTGAAGTTCAATCAGATTTAAATAAAAGCTGATACGTGTTGGGATTGTTTGAAAAATGACAGAAATGTATGACGAATAGGAAAACAATAACCTTGAAAGATTAAATAGTTAGTTTCGAGGGATATTGAGTAGAAGTTATCAAGATGTGAAAGAGAAGGCTTGGATTATAAGATTTGAAAATTTCCTGTGTTTGAAAAATGAAAAATTGGATGAGTTAGAAAGACGATTTGGAGTCTTAATAGAATATCTGAAAAACAATGAGATAAGATTGACAGAGTCTGAAAAGATATCAAAGTTTGCAGATGCCTTACCTGCAGAATGGAATGATTTTTTGAAAAACCTAAGAAAGGATTCTAGTTTTTCAAAATTATCTCTATATAAGTTCATCAGTAAACTTGAAAATCATAAATTTGAAAATGAAAAGAAAAAGAAAGTGTTGATAAATGATATAGAAAATATTTTGGAGAAAATAAGTGTGGATGTGTTAATTGAAATGAAAAGAAGGGTTAATGTGTGTCTTGGAGCAAAAGATGTTATGAAATACGATATGAAGATGGGTTGTTATATTGATGAGAATATGAATCCTCTTGACTTCGTTAAAATCTTTTGTGCAGGAACATACAAGATTGAGACAGAGCAAGTTCAAAAGAATGAAGAATCTGTGAAGATTGAGTCCTCAAGTTTTGAATCAGTGTGCTCCAAATGTGAAAACTTTAAGACTGACAATGACAAACTTTTGAAGGACACGGAAAGTTTGAAATCGGAAGTCGAGAAGTTGAAAGATGAGAAGCAAACTGATGTAAAAAAGATTCTGGATTTACAAGGAAATTGTGAAAAGCTAAAAGCTGAAAATGTTAAACTGTTAAATGATTTGAACAGTTTGACATCAGAAAACAAGAAGTTGAAAGAAAATGGAAAAATTTTGAAAGAAAAAGAAAAAGGTTTTGAAAATGAAAAATCGAAAATTGAAAAAGTTTTTCAAAGTCAAATAAAAATTTTAGATGATGAGAGAGATTTGTTTGGTAAAAACAATCTTGAAAAACAAATTGAAATCAATTCTTATCTTGAAAAGATTATTCGACTTGAAAAAGAGGCAGAATGTGCTCAAAAGAAAATCAATGAATGGGAAGAAAAGTTGAAGGTGTTTGTGAATACTTCAACTATTCCTTGCCCAAAACCTTTAAATTCAGTTCCAATAAGTGACAATGTCACAAACTTTGACAAAGTCAAAGTTGAAGATTGTGATGAGAAAACTGATGATGATATTGAAAAAAGAAAAATATTTTTGAAATTAAAAGAAAAATTTCAAGAAACAGTTCTACATTCTACTGAGAAAGGTGAATGCTCAATGCAAAAACCTGTAAAGAAGAATGTGGAACAAAAACAAAAGGATAAAAAATCGAAAAATGTTCAAAAAGAAAATAAAAGCTCATCAGTTCAATCATCCAATCGTGATAAAAAAACTACAAAAACTGGAAAATCAAAACTCAAAAATTGTTGGCAATAAGTGGTGCAGGTCGGACCACAGTGCTCAAAAATCAAATCCAGCAAATAAGAGGAGCAATGATTATCACCAAGCCAAACAGTGTTATGATCTGAATGTTTGGACTGAAAATGGTGATTGGTATGATAACAGAGTGTGTTACCGATGTGGTTATCAAGGACACATTGCTGTTAACTGCCAAGATTGGAATTATGAGACGAGGAGATGCTTTAACTGCAATATCAAAGGTCATATTGCCAGAGATTGCCCAAGGAGATCAAATGAAAGATTGAGGGTTAATTCTCAGAAGATGGCAAAGAAATCAGTCAATGTCAAGCCCAAAGAACAGAAGGTTCAAGAACGTAAAGTTCAAGAAAAGAAAGTGAAGCTTTCTCAGGGGCAAAAAGACAGACTGAGGAAGAAGAGGAAGAAGGCGAGAGAGTATCTCGAGAAGATCTTGTCCTCGGGTTCACCGGATGGATCGAATAAGAGTTCTGATAAATCGTCTTGCTCTCCAAAGAATGACAAATCAAGCAAAACGCATTCATCAGATACAAATCTAAGGACGAAAGAGGATAAGAAGAAGAAGAAAATGGTCGGCGATGAATCTGATGTGTCAAAGTCAGACAAGCCACCATCAGGCAATGAATCTGACAGGTCAAAGTCAGACAAGCCATGGGCAGGCAATGATTCTGGTTCGTCAAAACCAGAGGAGCCATTGGTTGAGGTAAAAATGGAGAATTCAGGTTTAACAATGGATGATGCAAATTTTCCATCATTGTTGAACAAGAATTCAAAATCACCCAAGGACCGTCAGGCTTGGGTGAATCTGTTTAAATGAAAAACCTGACTTGCCGGAGATCCCAAGTTGGTAATCGTGGATCATGAATCGGCATCATTCTTTATCATGTTTGTATAAAATGTTTGAGAAGTTTTAGCAGGACTTGCCGGAACTCCCAGGTATGTAAGCGAGGAGTAGGAATCGGCACCTTGAGAATTCAACCAAAAGATGGTAAATTGGTTGAAAAGCAGGTTTAAGTTGTATGGTTGTGATTTTTACAAGTGGTTCAGAAGTTGAATTGGAATGATCTTACAAGTGGTAAATCAGGGACATTAAGTTGTATCTGATTTCCTACATATGATTGGTAAAACAATGTGATGATTTGATCCCCAATTTTACAAGTGGTAAAATCAACAAAACTTATTTTCCGGAAAAACCATTTTGATTAAAACAAACTTAAGTGTTTTGAGATCATAATGGGAAAATAGTTTGTTGTGAGGGGGAGTTCTGATTGTTTATGCCAAGTGGATGGCGAATTGAAGTGATTCGATATCAGTTGTCATGTTACTTGTACAGTTTGTTTTCAAATTTCCTAAAATGTGTTTGCATTTTAGGGGGAGTAAATTTTTAGAAAATCCAAAAACATTTGAAAATTTGAAAAAGCCAAAAACATGATAAAAATGCAAAAATGAGTTTTGTTGTAAAAAAGAGGAAATGATAGTAGATCAGTTGGACTGTCACAGTACGCAAAAGAAATGGAAAGTTATAATGTGATAAACGGTCTCACTAAAGATGTGACGGTAGGCTCAGCTAGACTAGTAGATTTGCGATAACGATACAAACATAAATGAAAAAGCCTAATTCTAGTGGGAAACACGGTTGAAAGTGTAGTACTTGGTTTTGTCCTTCTTGACTGTGTGCCTACTCAGTAATCGCTGATTGTCGAAAGACATAAAACTGGTTAAGTTTGTGAACTTTCACAACTTTGCTGAAAAGTCGCTGTGATTGTGCATTTCATTTTGCAAAGATTTAAACTTGTTTGATTTCTTTATTTTGTTTAAGCATCGGACATCCTCTGCGTATACGTGAGTATCGACCTGGATGTTGTTGCCTAAACGTTCTGCTTTTTTTCTTTGGTGTTTCGTTTAAGCTTTGGATCACCTCTGCGTATACGGGAGTATCGACCTGGTGGTTAAAGCCTAAACAACTTCAACTTGTTTTATTTTCTTATTTTGTTTAAACATTGGACTTTCTCTGCGTATACAGAAGTATCGACCTGATTGTTAATGTTTAAACATTCTGCTTTGTTTTCGCACAAATCACAGTTGATAAAGTTTAAAGGCATTCCTTGAGTTAGTGTATTGTATGATGAGGGGATATGCTGAGATCGTGGGGTCCATAAGAATTTAGTGCTATCTAAATATACCTAATCGTATCGGTAAGCATTTCAAAAGTTTTTAGATTAGGTTTAAGTGGACAACAATATCGTCAATCAATGTTAATCGTTTAGAGCATAAAATGAAATCAAGCTTAACGCTGCTAGTGATTGGTCACATAAACTGATATGATCCTCTTTCGCAAACTCACAAAAATATGTTTGTACATATTTTATTTCTGCAGTTAATTTCTGTTATTGCATTTATGTTTCATATTTTGAAAAATCCAAAAAGATTTTCGACAACTGATGTTGGAGAGCTGATTTTCAAAATTCCGAGTGCTGAACAGGATGAACAGGTTTGGGAGTGTGAGTTTAACAGAAGAAATTTATTTTGAGATAGAGAAGTTGAGATTAGTTAATCAGGGCCATTAATTTGAACTTGGTGTAACTATTTCCAATAAGTTTTTCTTATTGTTTTAAGTAAAAACTTATGTTTTTGATGAGAAAATGTGTGCAGGATATGAGCTTAATCAGAGATAAAGCCAGGAATTAATCTCAAGGTGATAGCTAATTCCAGACAGCGATCCCATCATGATGAGAGGGGGAGTCTGACGAGGTTAGAGCCAAAGAGAAGATCCTGGTATATGCTAAGAAAGAAAAGAGACTGATAAAGACTGAAGATGCGAAGACTCGACATTGAAGACTCCGTCAACATCCGAGGGGGAGTCTGTTGGTGCACTACGTCTGTCAACTACGTCTTATGTCGAGTCTCGGGTTCGTTGCGAAGATTGGGTTCATTTCAGAGATGTTAAAGCATGATGTCATGATGACATCATCAATGACATCATGACATATGAGACAAAGTTAGACTATGACAAAATCAGGAAACATGTGCACATGAGAAATTATGTTAATTCTGATTCCGCCCATGTGTCAAAGTTTAGATCTGATTTCGCTCATTAGTCAACACATGATTTCGCTCATGTGTCAATGATGATTCCGCTCATATGTCAGTTATGATTCCGCTTTTGTGTCACGACCGTATAAGCGGAATCACATCATATATAAATAGGGTCATAAGAGCGAAATCAGTAAGAGGATTAGAGGTGTGTTCTTCCGGTTAGCCACGAAGTGCTGCCGAAGTGTTGTCTGAACGTGTACTCGTATTATTGATCAATACAACAACAGTTTAAAATGAATTCTCGCTGAATTGTACTCGGTTTGTCTGTTTCCGCCGTTCAAACTGAGATAAACTCTTCTACACGACTCGTTTAGGTCCGAATTCGATCCTACATGTTTTGTATACATTACTTGATAAACTTCACCATTGGACAACGGGGTAGCCAAGGGGTGATATGACCATAGTCACAGACACCATTGGACTCTGAGGTTACCGATGGATGTTCGAGTGACAAATACTGTGGGTAGTTGGTTGATATATGGAAACATTGTAATCGCTCTTAATACTGTAAATTATAACAAACGAGTCGTTTTAGTAAAAAGAATGATTCACCAGTATTTCCCGCTGACAAAACCTTTTTCAAACATGTTTCAGGTGATCTGTTGTGATCCAGGAAAAGTGTCGCGAAGCACTACAAAGCTTAAGGAAGTGGCTCAGTATAAAATAAAGAAACATGTTTTGGAAAAATAAAGATTTCTCAGTGAAATCATATGATTGTAAATTGCCAGGTTTTATTCCGGATTGTGAAATAAAATAATCGGGAAATTTGCAGTTTTAAAAAGATCCTGAAGAAAACTTCCGCTGTTAAATAAATACCACGGGATTTTCTGTCCCGCGGCTCCTGAAACGGGTCAAACCGGGTCAGGGGCCGTGACAGAAAAATGTGGTATCAGAGCCACTGATTTAAGCCAATTAAGTATTTAGAAAATACTTAATTTTAACTTATTGCCATTTTGTGATTATTTGTTTTATTATTTGAATATTTGTGTACAGCATGGGTAAGCAAAAGCTTTCGAACATCTATCTTAAATTAGATAGGTCATCAAACGAGAAGGAAAGTTCATCCCAAACAAATTCCTCAAAACAATATGCAAATCCTGAAGAAGGAATATTTGTCCGAAAGGCACAATATGAGGAACCACTTTCTCCTAATAAAAGAAGTTTGATTTTTAGGAAAAGTCAGGAGAAAATAAAGAAATCACAATCAAAAGAAAAGAGAGTTAATCAGAAAACCCAAAAACTAGGCAATAACCCACCATGGGAAGACAAGTTAGATGAAAAATGGGCAGATCTCTATATGTTAGCCACTGTAGCAGTAAATGCAAATCTTTAAATAATTTGACTCAAGTTTTAGCACCCTTATTACCTACAAGCCAGAAACCTTATCCAGTAAATAAATAAGTTTACAATAAACCTTGTTATGTTTTAATTTTCATTTGTCTTTGTTAGTCACATGGTATACAATAATATTTAAAGGTTATTTATGAAATTTTGTTATAAAATTTTAATTTAGCAATTTTTGTGTATTTTGCATATATGCTAAACAGCATGAATGACTTGTCTGAAGCTCTTCAGAATTTAAATCTCTATCCGGTGAAATTAGAGGTTTCCAGAGATTTTAATAGGTATATACCTGATATAGAAGAACCTATGGAATTCAACGCTCCACCTCCGGAGAAACCCAAGCCTAAGAAAAGGAGAAGATTTGTGGGATGGAGGCGTGTGCGCAGGAGGAAACCCGCCACCAGGAAGATTCCCAAAATAGAAAATCCCTTAGAAAAAGGGAAGGGGAGTGAAGTCGGGGAAGGTTCCAGGCAGATGGAAATGCAGTTTGGGGAATATTCTTGGCAAATGGAAATGGAGTTTGGGGAAGGTTCTAGGAAAACGAAGATAGAAATTGGGGAAAGCTCTAGACAAATCGAGGAGTTACCATTTCAGGAGGAATTGGATCGTGCATTGGCGAGCTGTGATGTCGTCAGGCCTATTAATAATAATCTTTACCCTTATCCTGCTGAAACTCAATTACCAATGAACTTGGAACCAGCAATTCCAGAACCTATAATCCACACCCAACCTCTAGGAATGGATGAATGGTGGACCAATGATTGGCAGTTCCAAAATCTTCTAAACAGTCCTTATTCCTTTCTCCCTCAGTTCGACCGGGAACCTATACCAAACCCGCCAATGAGCAATGAAAATTTAGCTGAACTCCGCCACTTTGGTGAGGAGCTGGTGGATGCAGGAAATAGGATCAGGGAAGTAGGAGAACAGATCTCCTGGAAATACGACGAGAGGGAACGTCGTTACTAAAATACCAACTGACGAGGGATAATGGGTTTATGAAACTGTGATTGTGTAATAAATACTAAAATATAATCTTGGGAAATAACCTAAAATAAAACTTTGTAAGATAATGGTATGTATTGACGCATATTATAATATAAAAATGGGAATCGAAAAATCGATAGTTTTGGCTATATATGTGTTGTGAAATTTGTATGATTGTTTTGTGTATAATTGTTATTTATTCGATACTAATAAATTATATATATTAACTATCAGATGGAAAACGCTAATAATGAACCAGTTAATGAAGTAAACCAATCTGAGCAACATCAGGAGAATCAATTTATGACTTGACAAGATATAGAAAATATCATTGCTCAAGGAATAGCCAATGCTATTCCAGCAATACTTGCTGCTGCCCAGAAACCTGTTGAACCTCAACAAATCGTTCCTAGCAAATGTATTTCTGAAGATAACTTCAGTAATAGCATAAACAGAGGCGGTAATCATACCAATCACGATAATGATTCACGGCAGGCTCCGCTCCCTAAGAAAATGAAAGCTGCAACGCCTGGTTGCACTTACAAAGAATTTCTTGCTTGCAAACCCGCTGAATTTGCAGGCAATGAAGGAGCAACTGCGGCACTGCGTTGGTTAGAGAAAACCGAGGCAGTGATTACAATAAGTAAATGTGACAAGGACGACAAGGTCATGTACGCGTCAAATCTGTTCAAAGAAGGGGCGCTAGAATGGTGGAATACAGTACTTCAAGCCAAAGGAAGAAGTATGGCCTATGCCATGAACTGGGAAGAATTTAAGAGTCTTATAGAAAGAAAATTCTGTCCCGAATATGAAAAAGATCAAATGGCGAATAAGTTCCTAAATCATCGAATGATGGGTGTAGATTGTCGCGGGTATACTTCGACATTCTTTGAATATGCTAGAGTAGTACCAACACTGGCTTCGCCAGAACCAGTACTCATTTCTCGCTATATTTGGGGATTGATTATCGAAATCCGTAATATCGTTAAAGCTGCGAGACCTCGTACTATTGACGATGCGGTAGAACTAGCTAACACCCTAACTGACGAATTGGTACGCACACGAGATGAAAACAGGAAAAAGGAACTGGCTCAGAAAATTACCCAAGGATTTCGTACGGGTGATAATAGTAACTTCAAGAGAAGAGGATAAGGGCAATCTTCAACTCCGCCGTTCTGCAGGAATTGCAAAAAGAAACATTATGGAAGATGTAATGTGACCTACAACTTTTGCAAAGCTATAGGACATCGTGAAGAAGACTGCAGAAAGAAAACAAGAATCTGCTTTAACTGTGGTGAAGCAGGACATTTCAAAACAGAATGTCCTAAATTGGTCAAATCAGCAGACAACAAAGCCAAGACAGCTGACGGAGCTACTAAAAAGAATGTCAGAGCATTCCAGCTGACCACTCAAGAAGCAGAACTCATTCCAGATGTGATAGCTGGTACGTTCTTAGTTCACAACGTGTATGCAAAAGTATTATTTGACTCTGGTGCAAACCAAAGTTTTATCAATACTTCATTATGCCAAGCTCTTAACTTACCTTTAACCAACCTTAGGCAGATTTTTACAGTTGAAACGGCAGACGGAAATTCTGTCAAAATAGATAAGGTTGTGCGAGAAGGAAAGATAGATCTGTTAGGCTATAGATTCTCTGCAAACCTATTGCCAATGAATTTAGCTGGGTTCGATGTTGTGTTATGAATGGATTGGTTAGTAGCTAACCATGCTCGAATCCTTTGTGATAAGAATTCCATAAAAATTCAGGCACCCACCGGAGAAGTAATCATGATTACAGGAGATAAACCACGGAAACCCATGAAGTTCATATCAGTAATGAAAGTTGCTAGCTATGAACGAAAGCAAGGAATAGTATATATGATTTTAGTAATCATTAATACTAAGGGTAAAGAACTTAAGGAGATTCCTGTAGTCTCAGAATACCCAGATGTATTCCCAGAAGAGTTACCAGGATTACCACCAGATAGGGAGGTAGAATTTAGAATTCATCTAATTCCAGGAACTACACCAATATCCAAGGCACCTTATCGGTTAGCACCCACAGAAATGTTAGAACTGAAAAAGCAATTAGATGAATTACTAAGTAAAGGTTTCATACAACCTAGTTCATCTCCGTGGGGAGCACCAGTGTTGTTTGTAAAGAAAAAGGATGGTTCAATGAGAATGTGTATTGATTATAGGGAATTGAATAAGGTTACAATTAAGAATCGATACCCATTACCTAGGATTGATGATCTTTTCGATCAACTTCAAGGAGCTAGATACTTTTCTAAGATCGACTTACGTTCCGGATATCATCAGTTGAAGGTACAAGAAGAAGACATACCTAAAACTGCTTTCAGAACTCGGTATGGTCATTACGAGTTTACAGTCATGCCCTTCAGATTAACGAATGCACCTGCAGCATTCATGGACATGATGAATAGGATCTGTAAACCGTACTTGGATAAATTTGTAATTGTTTTTATCGACGATATACTTATTTATTCCAAAAATCAGGACGAACATTGTGAGCACCTGCATTCACTCTTAACTTTGTTAAGAAAAGAAAAGCTTTACGCCAAATTCTCGAAGTGTGAATTTTGGCTACAAGAAGTGCAATTCTTAGGTCACATGGTGAATCACGAAGGCATTCATGTAGATCCTGCTAAGATAGAGGCAATTACCAAATGGAAGGTTCCGCAATCTGCAATGGAAATTAGAAGTTTTATAGGTTTAGCCGGTTACTATAGACGGTTTATTAAGGATTTTTCCAAAATAGTTGTACCATTAACTAAGCTAACCTGTAAAGCAGTTAAGTTTGAATGGGGACCTAAGCAAGAAGAAGCTTTTAGGATTCTAAAGCAAAAGTTAACAAATGCTCCAATCCTAGCTTTACAAGAAGGGACTGAAGATTTTGATGTTTACTGTGATGCTTTAAAACTAGGATTAGGATGTGTGCTAATGCAACGCAAGAAGGTAATTGCGTATGCTTCAAGACAATTGAAAAAGCACGAAGAAAACTATACAACTCATGACTTAGAGTTAGGAGCCATAATTTTTGCCCTTAAGATCTGGAGACATTATCTATATGGAAGTAAGTTTACTGTTTATACGGATCACAAAAGTTTAAGATATATATTTGGGCAAAAAGAGTTAAACATGAGGCAAAGGAGATGGATGGAAATCCTAAGTGACTACGACTGTGATATTCAGTATCACGAAGGAAAGGCAAATGTAGTTGCAGATGCCTTAAGTCGTAAACATCATGAAAAGCAAAAGCGAATTCGTGCTCTCAGATTAAATCTACAATTAGATTTAATGGAACAATTGAAGAATGTTTAAGCTACAGCAATCAAGGATGATGATGAAGGAATGAAAGGACGAATAAAAGAATTAAAGCAAGGAGCTGATGGAATTTGGAGTTTCCACCAAAACAGAATTTGGGTACCTAAGCAGGGAGAATTAAGAAATAAAATTTTAGAAGAAGCCCATAAATCTAGGTATACTATGCACCCTGGAAACAATAAAACGTATCAAGATTTAAGAAATAACTTTTGGTGGATAGGAATGAAAAAGGACATAGCTCGATATGTTTCTAAATGTCTTACTTGTTCACAAGTTAAGGCAGAACACCAGAAACCTTCAGGTCTACTACAACAACTAGAGATGCCTGTATGGAAATGGGAACTCATAACAATGGATTTTGTTACTAAGTTACCCAAAACCAGAAAAGGTAATGATGCGATTTGGGTAATTATGGATCGATTAACCAAATCAGCTCACTTTCTACCTATGAAAGAAACCTTTAGCATGGAAAGACTGGCAAAATTGTATGTAGATGAAGTAGTATCCTTACATGGAGTTCCACTCTCCATTGTATCGGATAGGGATAGTCGTTTCACTTCCCATTTCTGGACTAGTTTCCAAGAAGCAATGGGAACTCGATTAAATTTAAGCACTGCATATCATCCTCAGACAGACGGACAAAGTGAAAGAACAATCCAAACTCTGGAAGACATGCTCAGAGCATGTGTGATAGATTTTGGTGGAAATTGGGACGACCATTTACCTTTGATTGAATTCTCCTATAACAATAGTTATCATTCAAGCATCGAAACTGCCCCATTCGAAGCACTGTATGGACGAAAGTGCAGAACTCCAGTTTGTTGGGCAGAAATAGGAGAAAGTCAATTGTCAGGTCCTGAAATAGTGCAAGAGACGACCGACAAAATTTCCCAAATCAAGGAAAGACTGAAGACTGCTCGAGATCGTAAAAAGAGTTATGCAGACAATAGACGGAAGCCGTTGGAATTCCAAGTAGGAGACAAAGTACTATTGAAAGTTTCTCCTTGGAAAGGAATAGTTCGATTCGGTAAGAAAGGAAAGCTAAGTCCAAGATACGTAGGACCATTTTCAGTGATCCAACGTATAGGACCAGTTGCTTATCATTTACAACTACCAGATAGTTAGCTGGAGTACATGATGTATTTCATGTATCCAACCTCAAGAAATGCCTATCAGATGAATCTTTGGTAGTACCTCTCCAAGATATAGAGGTAAACGAAAAGTTAAAATTTGTTGAGAAACCTCTTCAAATAGAAGACAGAAAGGTGAAGTTTCTCAAACACAAACGGTTAGTACTTGTCAAGGTCAAGTGGGATTCAAAGAGAGGACCTGAATACACTTGGGAGCTGGAATCAGAGATGAAGCGAAAGTATCCTCACTTATTCCAATAAATCTCAAGGACGAGATTTTAAATAAGGTGGGGAGGATGTAAGGACTCTCAAAATTATCCTAAAAATACCCGTAACTATAAACCCGGACCCCTGAAACCCCAAACCATATTGAACATCAAGAAAAATAAAATTATGGGTCTCAGGCGGGCCGCGTAAAAGACAAGCTATGTCTTACGCGGGCCACGTCAAACACTGGTTGACTGGATAAGTGTTCCGGATCCACGTAGTGTCCACTTGGCTAACCTACTCGTGACCAGCCAAGGCTACTCGTAGACTAGGCGGCCACGCGGGCCGCGTAAGATATATGGGGTGGTTTACGCGGGCCGTGTGAGGCCTTAATTTCAGCTATAAATAGGGTGTTGCATGCACAGTCTGATGGTGTCGAAACGAACTTTAAAAAACGAAGTTTTAGTACTCTGAAGTCGAAAATATCAATTATATTAGCAAGGTGCTGCTCCGATACCAGGTATTAACTCGATCGCTGCTACGATTCAATGTCCGGTCGATTAAACTATCCAATGGATGTTTAAGTGCTGCCCACATTAGGGTTTATGCTTTGTCATTCGTTGTTAATTCAATGGATGTTTAAGTATCGCACTTTGTCATTCGTTGTGAAGGTTTAATCTCGTGAGTTATCGTAAATGTTGTATTAGTTACTAACCGAGTTCGTGTGCATGTTATTAAATTTAGGTTAAAAGGCTAATCAGTAGGCTAAGCTCTGCTCATATAAATCTGCAATGTGAGTCATTCTCTTTTTATCAAATTTGATTTCAAAAGCATGTTTATTTTCAAGGTTATAATTACAGGGATTAAGTCTTTGTAGTCACCAAATTACAGCCGGTATGTGGGGTTTTGTATACATTACTTGATAAACTTCACCATTGGACAACGGGGTAGCCAAGGGGTGATATGACCATAGTCACAGACACCATTGGACTCTGAGGTTACCGATGGATGTTCGAGTGACAAATATTGTGGATAGTTGGTTGATATATGGAAACATTGTAATCGCTCTTAATACTGTAAATTATAACAAACGAGTCGTTTTAGTAAAAAGAATGATTCACCAGTATTTCCCGCTGACAAAACCTTTTTCAAACATGTTTCAGGTGATCTGTTGTGATCCAGGAAAAGTGCCGCGAAGCACTACAAAGCTTAAGGAAGTGGCTCAGTATAAAATAAAGAAACTTGTTTTGAAAAATAAAGATTTCTCAGTGAAATCATATGATTGTAAATTACCGGGTTTTATCCCGGATTGTGAAATAAAATAATCAGGAAATTTGCAGTTTTAAAAAGATCCTGAAGAAAACTTCCGCTGTTAAATAAATATCACGGGATTTTCTGTCCCGCGGCTCCTGAAACGGGTCAAACCGGGTTAGGGGCGTGACAATTTTCAGTGGCACTTCCATGTGGATTGAGAGTAAGGTTATGGGGGTTAAAATTACCCTAAAAGAGGAAACTCTCAGAGATGTCCTCCGGCTGGGTAATGATCAAGAAAACACCTTCCTGGATAAGGCAGATGTGCAACAGACCTTGACAGAAATGGGATATCATACAAACAACGTGTCAAGGCAGGTTAGCAAATCTGGTTTTATACCACCTTTCAAGTATTTGGTGACACAGCTCAGTGTCTGCTTCTCTAAGAAGATTGGACACTTCAACGAGCTGTCCCATAGGATGATGGAGGTGATTCATGTTGTTGTACAGGAAAAACCTTACAACTTTTCTAAGTTTCTCATGAGAGACCGAGAAGCAAACATTCACGACCGTCAACCTTTTCTGATCTACCCCGATTCGTAACCAAGGTGATTACCAGTCAGCTAGACTTCGGAGGAGTGAGAAGCTGGTATCCAAGGGCCGATCTGGCACTTCAAGAAAACATAAGTGATCCTACCCTGGTCCCATCAACGAATCACACTGGTCGAATAACCAGTCTCTGGTTATATGTGAAGTGCATGTACAACGTGCTGGAGGAGGAGTAGTTGTAGTTTACTTGTTTATCTGTTTTTTTCTTTTTCTTGTTTAATGATATTTTCTTTTCTTTATTGATTGTCTACTTAAAAAAACACAAAAACATGACAATAGATTTAAGGGGAACTAAAACAACATGTCTGATAAAAGCAATGAAAATCTGGTAAAACTCAAATGAAGTCTGATAGATTAAGTAAAACTCAGTAAATCTGATGATCAATCAGAAAATCTGGTAATTTTTCAGAAAAACCATTAAGTCATCAGAATCTATTCATACACCAGAAAATTCTCAAAATAACCAGAAAATCTGATAATATATCAGCAAATCAAATCTTTATCAGAAAAATCTCTTGACAACCAGGAAGTCTGACAAAACAACAGATAGAAACATCAGAAAACATTGCCTTTAACCAGATTCAAAGAAACTCATAACCATCTAAATTTTTTAAATAAGTTTCTTTCAAAATATTTTTTTCTGAGGACTGGAACAAGCTATATGACAAACACTTCCTGATAATCAGAACAAAGGCGTGGAGTTCAGAACTGCAACGTAAGTAAAAATCTCGGAACTCTACTTATTCCCTCTCATCTAAAAAAAATGCTAATTCAATCTATGTAAATGAATCAAATGCATTCTGGTGATATATGAAGAAAATCCAACTCTCAAAAGTTTTATTCAAAGATTTTCTGATATATATCATCAAAAGAAAAACTTGGGAAGATACACAATCTCTGAAAAGGTTTCTATTGGACCTAGTTGAAACAAAAGGGGTCCCACATGGAGAAAAGGTGCAAGTTGGACATTAGTGTTTATCTGCTAAAATCCTTGGAATCTCTGATTTTCATTAAAAGGATTTATATTAAATTAGAGATAAACCAAAGGTTTTTAAACGGTTGTTTCCTTAAAGGATTAAAACATCATTAAGGTGTCATTAGCCACCTTGAATACAAACAACCCACAAAAAACACTGAAAGATCTCTGTCTCGATACACTATAAATATCTCATTAAAAAACAGAGACTTCCATCTTCAACCTTCAAACTCAAAACCCTAAAAACCCTTTTTCGAAATAAAACCCAAATTCTCAATGGCTGCTATCAACATCAACATACCACCAATCGAACACTCTGTTCCTTTTATCACCGAAGCTGAATTTCTTCCATTAAAGAGCAACAATGAAGCAATGAACGATAACATTGAAGAGTATGATATAAAGTGTCAAATTCTCATTGAAGTTCTGACCAGATGCCCGATAGCTCAGGCTCTCACAAAGACCAGAGAGGTACCAGAAAAACTCATACAACAAGTTGTAAAAACTCTCAAAGTCTCAAATCAAATCGAGCTAACAGCACATGTGTGGGGAAATATCTTTATTACAATCTCACCAGAGAAAATAAGGGAATGTTTGGAACTACCCTTAAACCAAAGCTATGAAGAAGCACCAGAAAAAGAAGATATGTTCTCACAACTTGATGCTGAAATGGGTTACAAGACAAAGATTTCAAAAATCAATGAATTCAAGAGGAACAAGCTACCTACCTTCTGGCAAGTGTTAATGGAAATTCTGAACAAGTGTTTATCATCAAAAATTGGAGGTACATATCAGATAAATATGAATATTCTAACAATCATGTTCAGTCTCAATATTGGGTTAAACATTGATTTTGGAACAGAAATATTTAATCTGATCAGAAGATCAATTCTGACTCACACTGGAAGGATAGATTCACATCTACCTTTTCCAAGATTTATGTCAATCATAATTTCTGATGCATTTTTTGAAAGGAACCTAGAAATTCTAGCATCAGAAAATATGTGGAGTACAGAAATTATGAGACCTTTGACTGCTGTAGGATCTTGGAAGTTAGATTATGATGTGCCGGTTCTGTTAGAAAAAGTGATGAATCTGATACCAGAAGATTCACCATACAGAGCAGAATACCTGAAGATGTTAAGAAAAAAGCCAGAAAACAAAGAAGTTTTTGAAAGTGTATCCCCCTTGGAGCATGATGCACAAGAGTCAAGAACACCAAGAATGGAGCAGCAGGGTGAATCAGATCCTCACCCAGCTGATGAAGATGTGAACATGAGTCCTGTGGCAGAAGAACATCATGCTGAAATCTCACATATGGGAGAAACAGGTGCACAACACTCTAAACTCAATATATGTTGGATCTGAGTTTGGTTTTGATTGTATTTTTCGTTTGAAATTAAGATGGAAATGAATGAATTGTGCAGCGGAATTAAGATGGAAACAAACTTTGCATACAATCAAACGAGAGTATTGCTTTAATCAAAACACTTTTCACTATGAACCGAAAGATTGAATTTAGTTTCAACAACGATTACAAATCAATGCTTGATACAAACTCCCCCTCAGCCAGAGCTCAGTGTTTGTTCGTGCAGAGAAGACGATTTTGCAAAGAGCTAATAGAACAGTACAGAGCACTGTTCTATTTATAGGCACTAGCAAACCACTGAGCATCTAAGCTGACGTCACCATGAAAGTGACATCTAACCTCCTAACAAACTCTAACCTCTGATCTATACAAACACTGCTATACTAACTACTGCTAATTACATTACATAACATAAAGACAGAGTAAACAACTGCTGCATCCCTCCACTGCTGTGAACCCAGCAGTACTTGTCCGGATCAGCAGTGCTTGAAACAAGGCAGTAGATTGAGCAGCAGAGCTTTAGTCTTTCATCAGGTCTTTACTTGATCAGCAGTTGGTAGATCAGCAGATTGCACGATCAGTAGATAGGAGGTCAGCAGATGTTGAATTCACTTTCAAGGGGATAGACTTGTATGTAACATCTGCTTATTCTGGATCCACTGCTCTGATCCAGTTTTGGCTTTAATTATCTGTTCCTCTGGTAGGGTTCAATCCCAACAATCTCCCCCTGGAACAGATAATGCCAAAACTCTTCATTATTGTGGAATTTTTATTGCCTCATCAACAGTTCCCTTATCTGACCTTTAAATTGTAGTTCAAAGTCTAGGGCATATGTGTCATTATCATCCCTGCTAAGTGGAAGATCAAGGAGATCCTGAAATCTTCAAGACTCGGGCCAAGAGCTTGTTCCCTTGATATTTTCTTCACTTCTCCACCAGACCTGAGCAAAGTCAATACGTAGGTCTGTTTGTCAGTTTCCCACTTTTGTATTTTTTAGCCTAGTGGGTTTCTTGGGAGATTTTTATTTGTTGGGGTGTTTGGTGAGGCTGGCCTATTCATGACTGGCTGAGCAGTACTTGCAGATTGTTCCAATTCAAGATCTTCTTTTGTAATTAATTTAATGCCCTCTTTTACAACAGCATTTCCAGCTTTTAGATCTTGAATTGTTTCAGCACCTGACTGGTTTTGACTCCTTCTTTTGTAGATGGCAGCACCAGCTGGAGCAGTGGTTCTTTTGACTCGCAGCTTTGGTGGTCTTTTTGAGACCTCTGCTTTGGAGTAGTCAAGCTTTTGTGGAACTCTTGGATCTTTCTTTCTAAGTTCCTCTAACCTTTTGTAGGTAGCCCTGACCCTATCTTCTCCCCACTTTGTCACTGAATTCTTTGACCCATAATCAGCTGCCATCAGCTCCTCTTTCATTCTCTTCAACTCTAATGCCTTATCAACTTCAAACTGTTTGAACTTTTCAGGAGGAGTCTGCTTGACCTTATTTTTGATCATTTCTTGAATCCTGGCTGCCTCTTTTTCAAGCTCAGGAATGGTCCAGTTTTTGTACATGTGTTTCTCCCCCTTGTATTTCTTGTAGGTCATGATGTTCTCAATGTAGTCTTTTATCAAGGACTCATCTTCCCTTTCATAGATTTGCTGACATACATTTTTGGCAAATTGCTCCATAGCTCTGATCTGTGTAACTAGAAACTGATAGTTTTGCTGAAATTCTCTATCAGGTTTCCCTTGTCTGTTTCTGATTGCGATATCCTCTGCTTGCTTGGCCTTGAGTTTCAAATATTCTTCGACATTTTTAGGCTTGGGATATCCTTCAACTGATGGCAAACTCCTTTTAACTGGGTCATCCTCATAGTAAAAGGATTTGATTTCTTCCCTAACTGCAATGAGTTCCAGAGGAAATGAGACACCGGCAGGAGGTAATGGTTTTAGAATTTGAGCTGAAGAGAGAGGTATGGGTTTTGGAATGGTGACAAGTGACAGGGATTTTGAAGATGTTGGTGGTGGTGGTGAATAATCATCATCTTTAAGGATTAGCCTTCTCCTTTTTGTTTGAGGAGGGACTGATGATGTTTTGGGTGGAGCAGTGGTGATAGATTGGGTGGCAGTGGTTTGTGATTGACTAACAGCTGTTGAAACAACTGGTGTTTCAACCACTGTTGTCATTACAGCAGATGTTGTAACATCTGTTGTCTTCTGCTTTTTGGCAGGAGGTGATGGTGGTGAGGTTGTTTTTGGAGGTGATTGAGGTGGTGGTAAGGCAGTGGTTATGGTGTGTGTTGAAGTGATAACAGATGTTGAAACCTCTGAAGTACCAGCAGTAGTTGATACAGTAGGAGTTACAACAGCTGTTTGGGTGGAGGTTTGATGCTGATGGTTTTTGGATGGTGGTTTTGGAATATGCTTTGGAATTCTGGATGGGGTGGACTTAGGTTTCCTTTTTGTCTTAGGATTTTGAGTATCCTTTGACCCAGAACAACCCTGCGCATACAGCTCCATGAAAGCTCTTTTCTCCTCATTCCACCTTGAAATATCCTTTGCCATTCTATCCCTTTTTACACTTGCTACTCCTTCATCAAGTGCTTCTTGGGTTGCATCAACCTTTTTACTACCATCTGGCACAGGAATTTTTCTGGTCATAGCATCCTTTTCTGTTTCAATGTAGAGACCATCATCTATTCCTTTCTTTTTCCACTCCTGAATTTTCTCCCCCTTTTTGGCATTATCTGGGGGAAGTTGATCAATGAAAAGTACTGTTGGAGGAGGAGTGCCAGTGGTTTCCAATAAATGGGCCTTGATTGCCTTAATATCTGCTTGAGTGTTCTTGTACCTAGACTCCATTATGTTTCTCAGCTTTTGGACATGTAGTTCATGTTGCTGATCAACCATTTCTTTTTGTTGTCGGAGAAAAGGTTGGAAGAAGTTCCAGAGCTCATTTGTAGCAAATGCTTGTGGTGGAGCAGGTGCTTGAGGTGGAACAACAGTGGATTGCATCTTCTGTATTTTCAATACCTGTTGTAGCATGTCTTTAATATCTGCAACAGATGTGTCCAATTTGTCAACTCGTTCCGTCATATCCTGATATTTTAAATCATCACCCAATTTAATGGGATCATCTGATTTCCCACTAACAGTGGTTTTATCAGTGGTTGAGGTAGGGAGTGTACTCCAAACACTAACCACTGATGCCCCTTTTTCTTGGTACTGGGGTCTTCTTCCTTCAACACTTGACAACCTTTTGATGTTGCCAGTGGGAAAAATAAATCCACTGGTGGTTGGCAGAGGTGCTATGTAAGGAATTGCCTCCAAGGAAGTCTTATTAATGTAACCAATGTCCAACTGTAAACCAGTGGGTTCAACAGTTGTAGTGGCTGCTTCACTTGGATTACCACCAAGAGTTACTTGTAACTCAAGGGGTGTAACCTCCTCAGGTTGTGTTGGTGGGTTAGCAAGGATTGATACATCAGACCCAGTCATTTGTTGAGGTATATTCTCATTAATAGGTGATTGAGAAGGACTGGTTAGTGCCTGGTTCAAATCAATTGCATCCAACAGAAGTTTGGTTGGTGTGGGAATTGTGGATGTGATGGTTGGTGTAGAAATAGGATTTGCCCCGGGAAGTGGGCTATGGATGATGGAAACAAGTGCTTCCAGAGCATCATGATGTGGTGTCCCAATTTGTACAACCTGTTCTTTTTGTGAAGAAGCAGGAGGGGTTTCGGCTATGGGTTTAGATATTTATACCAACTACTGTGAGGAAGTAGCAGCAATGGTTTCTTGTGACTTTTGAGCTGTCACTGGCAGTAGTTCTGGTATCTCATCCTCCAGAGTTGCCTTTTTGATGGGTTTGGGGGGTTTCTGAGTTTTTCTTTTTGTTGGCTTTTTGGTGATTTTAGGTGTGGGTTTCAAAACAGTTGTTCTGCTGCTTTGATCACCTTGAGCAGTGGGCTCAGCAGCAGATACCTGAGGAGCAGTGGTAGCTGCTAAATTCTGCTCAGGCACCTATGCTTGTGTTTTGCAAGGTGTTAACATTCTTGTAAAAGTTTCAGCAGTTAAACTGTTTATTTGAAGATAATCACCTTGGTTTATTGCAGCAATATCATCCTTACTGAATTTTTTTTCAAAATAATAACTTAAAAACCTTGGAAACAGTAAGAATGATTTTGTTTCAACATTATTAACCAAATCATTAAAGAGTTCCCGAGAATAATTAAAATTTTCTTCTTGAAGAATAGCATATCCCATATTTTGAATCTTTAATGGTATTTCATTAAAAGAAGTGGTTTTGTTTGAAACACACATTAGGAGGGTATGGAATAAAAACCTTGTTGCAGAAGGAAAGAAACCTTTTTGTAAGGTAGCTTTCTTCATCATTGTGTTTGCATACCCTTTGTCAATGAAGTCAATTTTTAACTCGTTTTTAGGGAAAGAAGTTTTACCTTGCTGATCCTCGAGTTTAAAGACTTCTGATATAAATTGTGGCGTGATTTGAACAGCTTTACCCTTTAAAGAGGAGTTAATGGCTACCACAGTGTCACCTTGTTTGTCAAGGGTTGCGTTTTTCCAAAACTCTCTCTGGGTTGCTAAGTAAATTGGTGCATCAGCGGTTAAAAAAGTTTTGTACTTTGATTTAGCCATTTTGTTGATGATGGAGTCGAAAGCATCTGTGGTGCCGGGTTTTGTGAGAAGACCCAAAAGATTGTGAGATGTTTTGTGCGGAAGTTCAGTGGGATTGACCTTTTGAGAGGCCGCTTTCGACGATGATTTGGATGTGGGTTTTGCAGATGGCTTCGATTTTGTCATTTTGAGAATGATGATCGAAGAAATTTGTGAAGAAATGAGAAGGAAAAACTGCTTTGAGAAGAGAATTTTTGGAGAATTCAATTCGACAGTAAAACCCTGGTTTTGGTATGAAGTGGGGGTTTTATAGAGGAAAAAGTGAAGGCTGACGTGGCAGAGGTTACAAAAGTACTGACCACTATGTACTGTCCACATGCCAAACTCTGAAGAAATGAAGGACAGTACTTTTATGAAAGTTACTGATGAAGGCAGTGGTTACAACGGTATAATGGAAGCAGTGGATGATTTTCACTATCAGTGGATAGCATATCAGTGGATAAGACACTGCTTTTGAACAACAGAGTTTATCAAGGAAATGAGAGAACAGAGGATGGCTTTCAGTAGTGGACAGACTTTGTAGTAGAGCAGCCTTTTGAACAAGCAGTGGTTATGGCAGACTTTTAAGGATTTAATGAAAATTTCATTTTTAGCTATTTTTAAGGATGGATTTTTGATTTTCTGAAAACATTTTAATGCTTTTATTCATAGAACGACAAGATGTTGCTTGTTATTCCATGTTTAGCATCCCAATTCTAGAGACCAAGCTTTCAAAGGTGGCTGTATCAAGTGCTTTTGTGAGTACATCTGCCAACTGGTCTTTAGTTGGAACATGATGCAGAGAAATCAAACCTTTTTCATAGCAATCCCTCACAAAGTGATGTCTGATGTCGATATGTTTGGTGGTTGAATGGGAAACTGGATTTTTGATGATATTTTCTGCTGCCTGGCTATCCAACATCAGTGGTGTTTTTAAGGCAGTGATACCAAAATCCAGCAACTGGTTTTGAAGCCACAGGAGTTGGGCTGTACAGCTTGCAGCAGCAATGTATTCAGCTTCAGCAGTGGATGTTGAAACATCTGCTTGCTTTTTGCTTTGCCATGAAACTAAGCAATCACCTAGAAACTGGCACCCTCCTGATGTGGACTTCCTTGTGGTGTTACATCCAGCAAAGTCACTGTTTGAAAATCCTGAAAGCTTGATATTCCCATTAGCTGGATACCAGATACCAAGTGTGGGAACACTTTTTATGTATCTGAATATTCTTTTTACAGTAATAAGGTTGGATTTTCTAGGGGCTGATTGACTTCTTGCACAAACACATGTTGCAAACATGATGTCTGGCCTAGATGCAGTTAGGTACAACAAAGACCCAATCATGCTTCTATATAGAGTTTGGTCAATCAGCTCATCCTTTTCATCAGACATGACAAGCTTATTTGTTGCCATGGGTGTGCTGCATGGTTTACAATCATTCATATCAAATTTGTTTAAAAGTTCTTTTGCATATTTGCTTTGATGAATGAAAGTACCATTTTGTATTTGCTGAACTTGGAGACCAAGAAAGCATTGCAGCTCACCCATTGCACTCATTTCAAACTCATCTGTCATGAGTTCCCTAAAATCTTCACACATTTTGTTGCATGTGCTTCCAAAAATAATGTCATCCACATAAATTTGGACAATCATTAAATCCTTTCCTCTCCATTTTAGAAACAGTGTTTTATCAATGGTACCTCTTTTGAAACCATTTGAGAGTAGAAAGGTGGAAAGAGTTTCATACCAGGCCCTTGGTGCTTGTTTCAGGCCATACAGGACTTTGTTCAGCCTGTAGACATGATCTGGATAAAATGGATCCTCAAAACCTGTAGGTTGACAGACATATACCTCTTCTTGTATTATACCATAGAGGAAAGCACTTTTGATATCCATTTGAAACACCTTCATGTTGTGGTTGACAGCAAAGGCCAGGAACAGTCTGATGGCTTCCAATCTTGCAACAGGGGCGAATGTTTCATCATAATCAATCCCCTCTTCCTGTCTGTAACCTTGAACCACAATCCTGGCTTTATTCTTGACAACAATACCCCTTTCATCAGTTTTGTTCTTGAAGACCCACTTTGTGCCAATGGGACTAACCTCTTCTGGCAGTGGTACAAGCTCCCATACTTGTTGTCTTTTAAACTGTTGGAGCTCCTCTTGCATGGCTTCTACCCAGCTGTTGTCTTTCAGTGCCTCTTGGTACTTGACTGGCTGATGGAGTGATAGAAAACCAGCAAAAAGACAAATGTTTTGGGTTTGGCTTCTTGTGAGCACCCCTTCATTGATGTTGCCAATGATTTGATCAGGTGGATGAGATCTCAAGTAGATTAAATCTCCTTGGTATGGAATGATGGCATTTGTTGGTGAAGGCTGCAAATGTGTATCATCTGAGCTAACCACTGCTGGGGACTTTGATGATCCAGCAGTGGCTTCAAAAGGTGGTGGAATAGGAGGTAATTAAGTGGACACCTGCTGACTTTTATCCACTGTTTGGGGACTTTTGTCAGTAGTGTTTGAGGATGTGGAAGCAGTGGTTAATGGGCTACTTTGGTCAACAACTGTTGAGGTAGCAGTGGTTGAGCTTTAACAGCTGTTTTGAACATCTGATGCTCTTCCCATTTTGGCAGACCTTTGAGGGATGATGATTTCATACCCATAGTCTGGTGTTGAATCCTCTGATGAACCTGCACTGTTAGTCTTGACAGCAGTATTTTCAAAAGTGAATTTCTCAAGATCAAACAAATCTGTAGGATTTGCTGGAATTTTCATTGATGAAAGTTCAATGAACTTTACATTCAAAGTCTCCTCCACTGCCTTGGTCCATGTATTAAACACTTTGTAGGCCTTGGCAGCGGTTGAGTATCCCAGAAGATAACCACAATCAATTTTGGCTGCAAATTTTGAAATGGAATCTTTTAAGTTCAAAATAAAGCATGGGCAGCCAAACACCTTGAAGTATGAGATCAGTGGTTTGATTTTATACAAAATTTCATAAGCAGTCTTTTTGTGCCTGGGGTTTATTAAAACTCTGTTCTGGACATAGCAGGCAGTGTTTACTGCCTCTGCCCAGAAAGTTCATGGCAAACCTGAATCAGCAAGCATGGTTCTGGCAGCCTCAATCAATGTTCTGTTCTTTCTTTCAACTACCCCATTTTGCTCTGGTGTTCTAGGGATGCTGTACTGCCTTACAATCCCTTTCTTCACACAGAAGGCATCCAACTCCTTATTTTTAAATTCTGTGCCATTGTCACTCCTGAAGCTTTTCACTAGGAGGTCAAATTGCTTTTCAACCTGTGTCACAAAGTCTTGCAAAATGCCTGCAGTCTCATCTTTTGAGTGTAAAAAGAAAGTTCATGTAAACCTATAAAAGTCATCAACAATAACCAAACAATATCTTTTCTTTTTGAGACTCATGACTTGAACTGGGCCAAAGAAATCCATGTGTAGCATTTGCAGACACTGGGTTGTTTTGGATGCTTCAATGGACTTATAAGAACTTTTATGTTGTTTTCCTTTTAAACAGGAAATGCAATGTTCAGGACATGAAAACAATTTTTGTGGTAGGCCTCTTACCAAACCATTTTTTAAAATTTCAGTGATTGTCTTAAGATTTGTGTGCCCCAGTCTTCTGTGCCAAAGTTCTGTCTCTTTGTTAGAGGCAGCTGAGAACAGACATGCATCAGCTCTGGGACACTCTTTTGACATATCAACAACATAAACATTGCCACTTCTTTGAGCAACAAGTTTTGTTTGACCAGTTTTTATTATTGCTTCAATCTTTTTTACCATTTCCAGTCCAACAATCCTACAACACTCCTTTGTGAAGAATGACCCATACCCCTTGTCACTCATTTGTGAGACACTCAGGAGGTTGAATTTCAGACTGTCTATCAGATTGACATTTTTAAATTTTACATTTCCAGATTGTACTGTACCAGACCCCAGAACTTTCCCTTTACTGTTATTCTCAAAGGATATATCACCCCCTCCATGAATTTTGAAATCTTTGAGTAGGGCTTTACATCCAGTCATGTGCCTGGAGCCTCCACTATCAACATTCCAAAGGCTATCTAAATAGACAGAAGCTCCCTTGGCAGCAGCCATCATTGCACAATCACATTGATGATTTTCTTCATCATCAGCTCTTACTTCCTTCTCACCTGCTCTCTTTTCTTCCTCTTCTTCTTTGTCCTCTTTGGACCATGGGTCTGTCAGTGGTTCAATCAGAGTTTCTGAATTTTCTCCCAGTAGCAATTCACCAGCAACTGCATTAACAACTGCTTCAGTCACCTCATCCACTGTTTCATCACTAAGCTGTTCACCTTCAGTTTCAATCCCCTCTTGTATTGACTCTAATGCCATCAAACAAAATTCATCATTAGAAGGTTCATTAGAAGCATAGAGTGCAAAATTTCCATCACTAAGCTCATCAGGCATGCTGCTCCAGTCAACAAAGCCTTGAGTGAAAAAGCTTTGCTGATCTGGTTGTACCACTGCTGGAGCAGCTGTTTGAGGTGCAACAGATTGCACTTGTACCTGGGGGACAGGGGTTTGAACATATTGAATCTGTGGAACAGTGGTTTGGACATAATTCACAGGCACAAGGGCAGCAGCATAATGAGCAGTGTTAACATGAGCTGCAGGGGTATATTGGGTATAGTGCACAGTGCTTTGATTTTGAGGTCTAGGGTTTGAGCTCGGATGAGTGATTATAGGACCAGTAGTTTGACTCCTGCATTCCCTAGCGAAATGACCTAGCCTATTGCACTTGTAACACTTGATTTTCGATTTATCCAACCCAACCCTTAGATTCCCATGTAACCCTGGGAACTTTATCCCTGTTCTTTTGTAGAATTTGCTTGTTCTCACACTAAGCAAAGCCAACTGATGCAAAATGTCCATCTCCTATAAGTCAGTGGGATCAAAATGTTGCAAATCATTGAGTTCAAAGCACAAATTATCTGACATCTGGTTTTCAGTGTTTGCAGTAAAAGCATAATTTGCAGAGTGAGGATCAGGGTTGGTAAAGTTACCACCAGCAGTTATATCAATGAAATGATCATAACCCTGTTCCTTACTACTGCTACCAGATTCTTCCTGACCAAGAAGAGCTGTGCTACCGAATGAATAATCATCAGTGGCTTTTCCAGACTCTTGCAACTTCTTTTTCTGGTTCAACTCCCTTTCATAAGTCAGGAGTCTACCATGAAGTTGGGTCAGGGTCAGATCTTTGAACTCAACAGAGTTTCTAGTCACAAATGCAATTGTGTCCCATTTATCAGGTAGCGATCTAAGAAACCTGCTATTTTGTGATGATTTTGGAAATTCAACCTTAACAAGTCTTAGCTCACTGATGAGACAACTGAAACGTTCAAATTGTTGGGTCAATGATTCACCCTTAATGTGACAGAAGGTTTCATACTGCCGATTCAGAATTTCTCTATTGTTTTCAATAACTTCTTCGGTTCCCCCAAACTGTTCCTTCAATGCATCCCATAGCTCTTTGGCACTGTTACAATGTAACAGTCCAACATAGATCTCATTTGGTAATGTAGATGCTATGATGCTAAATGCTTTGGCATCGAGTTCGAATTTTTGAAAATTAGTTTCAGTATAGTTTTCATAAGGTTTTGGTACGAACTTCTTTGGATCCTCAGCACTTGGCACCATAGGAACATGGGGACCAAAAACAACAGACCTCCAACATCCAGTGTTCTGTTGAGCAAGGATGTGACCCATCCCTCTCTCCCAGATGTTGTATTCATTTCTTTTAAGCATAGGTGGTTTAAAAAGTGAGCCAATGTTATTCTTATCATCTTGAGATTGTGACGTCATTCTGCTTGTTTTACAGACACTAATTAATCAAATTTAATGGTGATTAAACCTTGCTCTGTTTTTCAACACAAACGAACAAACTATCGATATCAACGATTTTGAGCTGAACTATTTATGTCAAAATGATTATTAAATCAAATTTGACTGTCCAAGCTCTGATACCAATTGTTGGATCTGAGTTTGGTTTTGATTGTATTTTTTCGTTTGAAATTAAGATGGAAATGAATGAATTGTGCAGCGGAATTAAGATGGAAACAAACTTTGCATATAATCAAACGAGAGTATTGCTTTAATCAAAACACTTTTCACTATGAACCGAAAGATTGAATTTAGTTTCAACAACGATTACAAAGCAATGCTTGATACAAACTCCCCCTCAGCCAGAGCTCAGTGTTTGTTCATGCAGAGAAGACGATTTTGCAAAGAGCTAATAGAACAGTACAGAGCACTGTTCTATTTATAGGCACTAGCAAACCACTGAGCATCTAAGCTGACGTCACCATAAAAGTGACATCTAACCTCCTAACAAACTCTAACCTCTGATCTATACAAACACTGCTATACTAACTACTGCTAATTACATTACATAACATAAAGACAGAGTAAACAACTGTTGCATCCCTCCACTGCTGTGAACCCAGCAGTACTTGTCCGGATAAGCAGTGCTTGAAACAATGCAGTAGATTGAGCAGCAGAGCTTTAGTCTTTCATCAGGTCTTTACTTGATCAGCAGTTGGTAGATCAGCAGATTGCACGATCAGTAGATAGGAGGTCAGCAGATGTTGAATTCACTTTCAAGGGGAGAGACTTGTATGTAACATCTGCTTATTCTGGATCCACTGCTCTGATCCAGTTTTGGCTTTAATTATATGTTCCTCTGGTAGGGTTCAATCCCAACAATATATTTCATAATTATGAGAGTGATTCTGATGATTCAATTCAAGGAAATTATGAAATTTTACACAAAGGCACTATTTCTATAAGACAAAATGTGAGTGGAACCAAAGACCTATTTTCTGAATCAGATTCTAAAGAGGAAAATGTGGTGGCAACAGGTGGAGATCAGTCTACTGATCAAGGAAACCTGGATGAGAAAACTAAGAGTTTCTCAACAACTCATGGAGAACCTCAAAAGGCTCAAGGATATGAGGAAAACCAGAATTTGAATGTGTTTCAATTTTCTGGTGAGGGTACAGAGAATATGGAATATTTCAATCCTCTTAACCTCATAACAGTAGAAAATGTGTTTTCTGCTGGTGTTAGAGGTGGAACATCTGTTGTTTCTCCTATTTACCAAGGACATCAACCTATGTCCTCTGAACAACTTCACAAGGAACTTGAAGACACAACTGCCACTGAGAAAACAGCCACAGAAGGAAAACTTGATCTGATACTGGAAAAAATCAGAAATCAAAAGTCAGATATCAAAGTTTTATCAGAAACTGTCAAAGCTGTGAAGAAGCAAACAAAAGACAACATTGCAGCCCTCAACAAACTGCAAGAGTCATTAGAAAACAGAGAGAGCTCATCAGAATTCAAGAAAGCTCTCAAGAACTACAAGATATCAAGAAACAGATGACTGAGGTTGCAAATGCAGGAGAAAGCTCAAGTTCAGGAAGAATTCTTAAAGAAATACAGTTCCTCAGAGCCAACAACAGCAGCATGGCTGAAGCTTTTGAGAAGGTGATGGTGGAATTGACTGCACAGAGAAATCAAGAAAACCAGGAGTTTCAGAGAATGAAGAAACAAGAAGAAACAAACACTCAAACCCTTGCTAATGTTCATTTGTTAGTAAAGAGATTGCAGTATAATGTTGCCAGACTAGCAAAAGTTGATCTTCATGAACTGAAAGCCCCAATTCCACAAGAAAAACGAGCAGGAGAATCAGAAACTCCTCAACAACAACCAGAAACCATTCAACAAGATCAAACCACACAAACAGAAACCCCAACAACTCAAAAACAGAAGCAACCCATGGGTCCCCCTCCTAGTAAGCTAAAGTTACTCACGGGTCCTCCACCAAACATCCCAAAGCCAGATACTTCAAGAGTCCAATAGAAAGAACATGTTCCAGTTCAGTCTTCTTCCACAGCTCTCACAGGAGAAATATAGTTCAGCATAAAAATGGATACAAAAGAGAAGAGAAGAATGGAACATGAAGTGACCTCCTCAAAAAGGCCAAGAAAAGTGATGAGAGAAGATTCAGATGGAAACATCAAAGAAATAGAAGTGCTGAAAGGTGATTTACATACAATTATGTACCCTGAAGAACACCTAAAGCACTACTACTGGAAAGGTCCAGAAGACAACCCAAAAAGGCCACTTTCTCCAATGAGTAAAGGTTGTTCAAATCAGGAATGAGGGAAGCTGGGAAATTCTGCACAAACCAATGACCAATCCAATAGTATCTATTGAAAGAATTGACACTCTAACCACTGGACGAGGCATCTTAGGTAATGAAGGACATAACAAGTACACCTTGATCAGAAAAGATAACAGTGAACAAAAGGTTACTGATGGAAATCTGGCTGATGATATTCACCCAATGGGCATAGTCAAAATGAAGAATATCATTGATAAAGAAAAAAGTAGTTCAGTTGTGATCAGAAGAGCCCTTGACAGCATCAAAAGTGCAGGAGCAAAGTTATACAAAAGGGCTGCACTTACAGACTTTGATCTTTGTATCAATTTTGAGTATAGCAACAAGGTGCTATTACCTCCTCCAAACAACACAATTCCCGCTGAAATTCCTTCTAAACTAGTGAGAACTGGAGCAATCTTTGACAAACTAGAAATGTGTGTAGTTTTCAAAGATTCTCATGATGAGAAAGCTCTGTTCAGAATCAGTGAAATATAGGTATTCAAATCAAACTCTGAAATACATAAGGAACTGCATGAATGAGAAACAAGAGCAGCTCAAAAAGAAAGGAAAAAACAATGAACAGCTGAGAAAAACAATTGAAGATTGCATTGAAAAATGGATGGAATCCAGTGGATGGTACAAAGAACTTTACAAGGAAACTCAAAAGGCAATTGATCACAAGAAAAGGCTGAAACCAGGAGACAAATATAGAATTGGAGTGAAGATCAATTAATGAATTGATGAGATTAAAATTTTGTTTATGAAAACAATGTTATTTCTGTTTGTTTTGAACAATGGTTGGTTTGATTATGTTTTATGTTTCTGAACTTAGTTGTTTGATTTTTTCTTTTCAAGGATTAGTTGAAAGTTGTTTATGTTGATATAGATAGTTCATTTTCTTACAATACTTAGGGGGGAACTGTTAGGAAACTTTATTTGTAAGTATTGAAGAAAATCATATTCAACTGGAACTATGAAGAAGACAACAGTCCTGAAGATCACAACAAGAAGAAGAAGATCGGATAGGACAACTGAAATGAACAACATCTACTTCAAAGAATCACAAGTTGATCAAGAGCTGAAAAAGATTATCAGAGAAGGTCATTTCTGATGGATCTGATGATATTTCTGATGAAATATCATCAGTTTCTGAGGATTCTGATCATCAGATTTTCTGATGATTTGTTCACCAGAATTTCTGATGAAGTGGTTTATCAGAAATTCTGATGAATACCCCACTTGTCTAAAAATCAGCTCTATCCTGCCACAATAACCGAAGCAACTTGACATTATTGGATATCATGATTACAAAGGCAACTTGACTGTTGGATTCAATGAATATGTCAAATGGCTACTTTATGCAGGACTTATTGCATGAATAAACAATTATTTATTCATGTACCCAGCCTTCTATAAATAGAAGGCTCACCAAGCAGAAGATAGTGAGTTTTAAGCTTAGCATTCATAAATACTACATAAACTCCATTGCCCTCTCACCCACAGAATTCAAGATTCAATTGTATTAGATAATAATCTTACAATCACCTTGTAAACTATTTTGTTTCAAAGTGATATAAATTTGATAATTCCGTAGGTATTGTTTCTGAAAGTCTGATTTCCATTTCCGCACATCTTTTTCACATCTACTGAAATCACTTGCCATATTACGTGAAAAGAAGTTTTTAAGCCCAAACTGGGTCCAAGATGTATAGTGACGGCATCAGATTCCTAATTGATGGAGAAAGGTCTGGTGGTAAGAAAAGCTGCTTCCGGGAGGTTGTCAAGCGTTTTCGCTCGATGATTCCATTCTTGGGTGGTTGGTTTGGCCCTTGTTCCTGTAACTCGAATCCTAGCCCGGTATATCCCATTTTAGTTTTACACCATTGTGAATCTTACGCCTTTTTTACTCTCTGATTGAGGTTCTCGCCATTGAAAAATCTTCGTAAACTAAATCACACGCGTATATATTGACATTTAAGAGATATATAGTCAAGAAAATCAAGAGCAATGAAGATATATATGCGGATTAAACACCAAAAAATAAAAACTCAAAAAATAGCTACAGTTTTAAGCATGTGTTTAGTGACGGCATCAGATTCCTAATTGATGGAGAATGGTCTGGTGGCAAGAAAAGCTGCTTCTAGGAGGCGGTCAAGTGTTTTCGCTCGACGATTCCATTATTGGGTGGTTGGTTTGGCCCTTGTTCCTGTAACTCGAATCCAAGCCCGGTATATCCCATTTTAGTTTTACACCATTGTGAACCTTACGCCTTTTTTACTCTCTGATCGAGGTTCTCGGCATTGAAAAATCTTCGTAAACTAAATCACACGTGTATATGTTGACATTTAAGAGATATATAGTCAAGAAAATCTAAAGCAATGGTGACATATATGTGGATTAGACACCAAAAAATAAAAACTCAAAAAATAGCTACAATTTAAGATATGTGTTTAGTGACAGCATCAGATTCCTAATTGATGGAGAAAGGTCTGGTGGCAAGAAAAGCTGCTTCCGGGAGGTTGTCAAGTGTTTTCACTCGACGATTCCATTCTTGGGTGGTTGGTTTGGCCCTTGTTCCTGTAACTCGAATCCTAGCCCGATATATCCCATTTTAGTTTTACACCAATGTGAACCTTACGCCTTTTTTACTCTCTAATCGAGGTTCTCGACATTGAAAAATCTTTGTAAACTAAATCACACGGATACATGTTGACATTTAAGAGATATACAGTCAAGAAAATCAAGAGCAATGGTGATATATATGCGGATTAGACACCAAAAAATAAAAACTCAAAACATAGCTACAATTGAAGGTATGTGTTTAATGACGTCATCAGATTCCTAACTGATGGAGAAAGGTCTGGCGGCAAGAAAAGCTGCTTCCAGGAGGTTGTAAAGTGTTTTCGCTCGACGATTCCATTCTTGGGTGCTTGGTTTGGCCCTTGTTCCTGTAACTCGAATCCTAGCCAGTTATATCCCATTTTAGTCTGACACCATTGTGAAACTTACGCGTTTTTTACTCTCTGATCGAGGTTCTCGGCATTGAAAAATCTTCGTAAAGTAAATCACACATGTATATGTTGACATTTAAGAGATATACAGTCAAGAAAATCAAGAGCAATGGTGATATATATGCGGATTAGACACCAAAAAATAAAAACTCAAAAAATAGCTACAATTTAAGGTATGTGTATAGTGACGACATAAGATTCCTAATTGATGGAGAAAGGTCTGGTGGCAAGAAAAATTGCTTCCGGGAGGTTGTCAAGTGTTTTCGCTCGACGATTCCACTCTTGGGTGGTTGGTTTGTCCCTTGTTCCTATAACTCGAATCCTAGCCCAGTATCAGTATATCCCATTTTATTTTTACACCATTGTGAACCTTACGCCTTTTTTACTCTCTGATCGAGGTTCTCGGCATTGAAAAATCTTTGTAAACTAAATCACACGCGTATATATTGACATTTAATAGATATACAGTCAAGAAAATCAATAGCAATGACGATATATGTGCGGATTAGACACCAAAAAATAAAAACTCAAAAAATAGCTACAATTTTAGGTATGTGTTTAGTGACGGCATCAGATTCCTAATTGACAGAGAAAGGTCTGGTGGAAAGAAAAGCTGCTTCTAGGAGGTTGTCAAGTGTTTTCGCTCGACGATTCCATTATTGGGTGGTTGATTTGGCCCTTGTTCCTGTAACTCGAATCCTAGCCCGGTATATCCCATTTTAGTTTTACACCATTGTGGACCTTACGCCTTTTTTACTCTCTGATCGAGGTTCTCGACATTGAAAAATCTTCGCAAACTAAATCACACGTGTATATATTGACATTTAAGAGATATAAAGTCTTGAAAATCAAGAGCAATGGTGATATATATATGTGGATTAGACACCAAAAAATAAAAACTCAAAAAATAGCTACAATTTAAGATATGTGTTTAATGACGGCATCAGATTCCTAATTGATGGAGAAATGTCTGGTGGCAAGAAAAACTGCTTTCGGGAGGTTGTCAAGTGTTTTCGCTCGACGATTCCATTCTTGGTGGTTGGTTTGGCCCTTGTTTCTATAACTCGAATCCTAGCCCGGTATATCCCATTTTAATTTTACACCATTGTGAAACTTACGCCTTTTTAAATCTCTGATCGAGTTTATCGGCATTAAAAAATCTTCGTAAACTAAATCACACGCGTATATGTTGATATTTAAGTGATATACAGTCAAGAAAATCAAAAGCAATGGTGATATATATGCGGATTAGACACCAAAAAATAAAAACTCAAAAAAAACTACAATTTAAGGTATGGGTTTAGTGACGGCATCAGATTCCTAATTGATGGGGAAAGATCTGGTGGCAAGAAAAGCTGCTTCTAGGAGGTTGTCAAGTGTTTTCACCCGACAATTCCATTCTTGGGTGGTTGGTTTGGCCCTTGTTCCTGTAACTCGAATCCTTGCCCGTTATATCCCATTTTAGATTTACACCATTGTGAACCTTACGCCTTCTTTACTCTCTGATCGAGGTTCTAGGCATTGAAAAATCTTTATAAACTAAATCACACGTGTATATGTTGACATTTAAGAGATATACAGTCAAGAAAATCAAGAGCAATGGTGATATATATGCGGATTAGTCACCAAAAATTAAAAACTCAAAAAATAGCTACAATTTAAGGTATGTGTATAGTGACGGCATCAGATTCCAAATTGATCGAGAAAGGTCTGGTGGCATGAAAAACTGCTTCAAGGAGGTTGTCAAGTGTTTTCGATCGACGATTCCATTCTCGGGTGCTTGGTTTTGCCCTTGTTCCTGTAACTCGAATCCTAGCCCAATATATCCCATGTTAGTTTGACACCATTGTGAACCTTACGCGTTTTTTACTCTCTGATCGAGGTTCTCGGCCTAGAAAAATCTTCGTAAAATAAATCACACGTGTATATGTTGGCATTTAAGAGATATACAGTCAAGAAAATCAAGAGCAATGGTGATATATATGCGGATTAGACACCAAAAAATAAAAACTCAAAAATAGCTACAATTTAAGGTATGTGTATTGTGACGACATTAGATTCCTAATTGATGGAGAAATGTCTGGTGGCAAGAAAAGCTGCTTCCGAGAGGTTGTCAAGTGCTACGATTCCATTCTTGGGTGGTTGGTTTGTCCCTTGTTCCTGTAACTCAAATCCTAGCCAGGTATATCCCATTTTATTTTTACACCATAGTGAACCATACGCCTTTTTTACTCTCTAATCGAGGTTCTAGGCATTGAAAAATCTTCGTAAACTAAATCACACGCGTATATATTGACATTTAAGAGATATACAGTCAAGAAAATCAAGAGCAGTGATGATATATGTGCGGATTAGACACCAAAAAATAAAAACTCAAAAAATAGCTACAATTTAAGATATGTGTTTAGTGACGGCAACAGATTTCTAATTGATGGAGAAAGGTCTGGTGGCAAGAAAAGCTGCTTCCGGGAGGTTCTCAAGTGTTTTCACTCGGCGATTCCATTATTGGGTGGCTGGTTTTGCCCTTGTTCCTGTAACTCGAATCCTAGCCTGGTATATCCCATTTTAGTTTTACACCATTGTAAACCTTACGCCTTTTTTACTCTCTGATCGAGGTTCTCGGCATTGAAATATCTTCATAAACTAAATCACACGTGTATATGTTGACATTTAAGAGATATACAGTTAAGAAAATCAAGAGCAATGTTGATATATATGCGGATTAGAACCAAAAAATAAAAACTCAAAAAAGCTACAATTTAAGGTATGTGTTTAGTGACGGTATCAGATTCCTAATTGATGGGGAAAGGTCTGGTGGCAAGAAAAGCTGCTTCCAGGAGGTTATCAAGTTGTTTCGCCCGACAATTCCATTCTTGGGTGGTTGGTTTGGCCCTTGTTCCTGTAACTCGAATCCAAGCCCGGTATATCCCATTTTAGTTTTACACCATTGTGAACCTTACGCCTTCTTTACTCTCTGATCGAGGTTCTCGGCATTGAAAAATCTTCATAAACTAAATCACACGTGTATATGTTGACATTTAAGAGATATACAGTCAAGAAAATCAAGAGCAATGGTGATATATATATATATATATGCGGATTAGACACCAAAAAATAAAACCTTAAAAAATAGCTACAATTTAAGGTATGTGTTTAGTGACGGCATCAGATTCCTAATTGATTGAGAAAGATCTGGTGGCAAGAAAAGCCGCTTCCAGGTGGTTGTCAAGTGTTTTCCCTCGATGATTCCATTCTTTGGTGGTTGGTTTAGCCCTTTTTCTGTAACTCGAATTCTATCCCGGTATATCCCATTTTAGTTTTACAACATTGTTAACCTTACGCCTTTTTTACTCTCTGATCGAGGTTCTCGGCTTTGAGAAATCTTCGTAAACTAAATCACACGTGTATATGTTGACATTTAAGAGATATACAGTCAAGAAAATCAAGATCAATGGTGATATACATGCGGATTAGACACCAACAAATAAAAACACAAAAAATAGCTACAATTTAAGGTATGTGTTTAGTGACGACATCAGATTCCTAATTAATGGAGAAAGGTCAAGTGGCAAGAAAAGCTTCTTCCAGGAGGTTGTCAAGTGTTTTCGGTCGACAATTCCATTCTTGTGTGGTTGGTTTGGCCCTTGTGCCTGTAACTCGAATCCTATCCCGGTATATATCATTTTAGTTTTACACCATTGTGAAGCTTACGCCTTTTTTACTCTCTGATCGAGGTTCTCGGCATTGAAATATCTTCGTAAACTAAATCACACGTGTATATGTTGGCATTTAAGAGATATACAGTCAAGAAAATCAAGAGCAATGGTGATATATATGCGGATTCGACACCAAAAATAAAAACTCAAAAAATAGCTACAATTTAAGGTATGTGTTTAGTGACGGCATCAGATTCCTCATTGATGGAGAAATGTCTGGTGGCAAGAAAAGTTGCTTACAGGAGGTTGTCAAGTGTTTTCGCTCGACGATTCCATTCTTGGGTGGTTGGTTTAGCCCTTGTTCCTGTAACTCGAATCCTAGCCCGGTATATCCCATTTTAGTTTTACACCATTGTTAACCTTACGCCTTTTTTACTCTCTGATCGAGGTTCTCGGCTTTGAAAAATCTTCGTAAACTAAATCACACGTGTATATGTTGACATTTAAGAGATATACAGTCAAGAAAATCAAGATCAATGGTGATATACATGCGGATTAGACACCAACAAATAAAAACACAAAAAATAGCTACAATTTAAGGTATGTGTTTAGTGACGACATCAGATTCCTAATTAATGGAGAAAGGTCAAGTGGCAAGAAAAGCTTCTTCCAGGAGGTTGTCAAGTGTTTTCGGTCGACAATTCCATTCTTGTGTGGTTGGTTTGGCCCTTGTGCCTGTAACTCGAATCCTATCCCGGTATATATCATTTTAGTTTTACACCATTGTGAAGCTTACGCCTTTTTTACTCTCTGATCGAGGTTCTCGGCATTGAAATATCTTCATAAACTAAATCACACGTGTATATGTTGGCATTTAAGAGATATACAGTCAAGAAAATTAAGAGCAATGGTGATATATATGCGGATTAGACACCAAAAATAAAAACTCAAAAAATAGCTACAATTTAAGGTATGTGTTTAGTGACGGCATCAGATTCCTCATTGATGGAGAAATGTCTGGTGGCAAGAAAAGTTGCTTCCAGGAGGTTGTCAAGTGTTTTCGCTCGACGATTCCATTCTTGGGTGGTTGGTTTAGCCCTTGTTCCTGTAACTCGAATCCTAGCCCGGTATATCCCATTTTAGTTTTAGACCGTTGTGAACCTTACGCCTTTTTACTCTCTGATAGAGGTTCTCGGCATTAAAAAATCTTCGTAAACTAAATCACACGTGTATATGTTGACATTTAAGAGATATACAGTTAAGAAAATCAAGAGCAATGGTGATATATATACGGTTTAGACACCGAAAAATAAAAACTCAAGAAATAGCTACAATTTAAGATATGTGTTTAGTGACGGCATCAGATTCCTAAATGATGGCGAAAGGTCTGGTGGCAAGAAAAGCTGCTTCCGGGAGGTTGTCAAGTGTTTTCGCTCGACGATTCCATTCTTGGGTGGTTGGTTTGGCCCTTGTTCATGTAACTCGAATCCAAGCCCTGTATATCCCATTTTAGTTTTACACCATTGTGAACCTTACTCCTTTTTTACTCTCTGATCGAGGTTCTCGGCATTGAAAAATCTTCGTAAACTAAATCACACGTGTATATGTTGACATTTAAGAAATATATAGTCAAGAAAATCTAAAGCAATGGTGATGTATGTGCGGATTAGACACCAAAAAATAAAAACTCAAAAAATAGCTACAATTTAAGATATGTGTTTAGTGACGGCAACAGATTTCTAATTGATGGAGAAAGGTCTGGTGGCAAGAAAAGCTGCTTCCGGGTGGTTCTCAAGTGTTTTCGCTCGACGATTCCATTATTGGGTGGCTGGTTTTGCCCTTGTTCCTGTAACTCGAATCCTAGCCTGGTATATCCCATTTTAGTTTTACACCATAGTAAACCTTACGCCTTTTTTACTCTCTGATCGAGGTTCTCAGCATTGAAAAATCTTCTTAAACTAAATCACACGTGTATATGTTGACATTTAAGAGATATAAATTCAAGAAAATCAAGAGCAATGGTGATATATATGCGGATTAGACAACAAAAAATAAAAAATCAAAAAATAGCCACAATTTAAGATATGTTTTTAATGACGGCATCAGATTCCTAATTGATGGAGAAAGGTCTGGTGGCAAGAAAAACTGTTTCCGGGAGGATATCAAGTGTTTTCGCTCGAAGATTCCATTCTTGGGTGGTTGGTTTGGCCCTTGTTGCTATAATCGAATCTTAGCCCGGTATATCCCATTTTAGTTTTACACCATTGTGAAACTTACGCCTTTTTTACTCTCTGATCGAGGTTCTCGGCATTGAAATATCTTCGTAAACTAAATCACACGCGTATATGTTGATATTTAAGAGATATACAGTTAAGAAAATCAAGAGCAATGTTGATATATATGCGGATTAGACACCAAAAAATAAAAACACAAAAAAACTACAATTTAAGGTATGTGTTTAGTGACGGTATCAGATTCCTAATTGATGGGGAAAGGTCTGGTGGCAAGAAAAGCTGCTTCCAGGAGGTTGTCAAGTGTTTTCGCTCGACGATTCCATTCTTGGGTGGTTGGTTTGGCTCTTGTTCCTGTAACTCGAATTCTAGCCCAGTACATCCCATTTTAGTTTTACACCATTGTGAACTTTACGCCTTTTTACTCTCTGATTGAGGTTCTCGGCATTAAAAATTCTTCGTAAACTAAATCACACGTGTATATGTTGACATTTAAGAGATATACAGTCAAAAAATCAAGAGCAATGGTGATATATATGCGGATTAGACACCAAAAAATAAAAACTCAAAAAATAGCTACAATATAAGGTATGTGTTTAGTGACGGCATCAGATTCCTAATTGATGGCGAAAGGTCTGTTGGTAAGTAAAGCTGTTTCCCGGAGGTTGTTAAGTGTTTTCGCTCGACTATTCCATTCTTGGGTGGTTGGTTTGGCCCTTGTTCGTGTAACTAGAATCCTAGCCCGGTATATCCCATTTTAGTTTTACACCATTGTGAACCTTACGCCTTCTTTACTCTCAGATCGAGGTTCTCGGCATTGAAAAAACTTCATAAACTAAATCACACGTGTATATGTTGACATTTAAGAGATATACAGTCAAGAAAATCAAGAGCAATGGTGATATATATATGCGGATTAGACACCAAAAAATAAAAAACTTAAAAAATAGCTACAATTTAAGGTATGTGTTTAGTGACGGCATCAGATTCCTAATTGATTGAGAAAGGTCTGGTGGCAAGAAAAGCCGCTTCCAGGTGGTTGTCAAGTGTTTTCCCTCGATGATTCCATTCTTGGGTGGTTGGTTTGGCCCTTGTTCCTGTAACTCGAATCCTATCCCGGTATATCCCATTTTAGTTTTACACCATTGTAAACCTTATGCCTTTTTTACATTCTGATCGAGGTTTTCGGCTTTGAAAAATCTTCGTAAACTAAATCACACGTGTATATGTTGACATTTAAGAGATATACAGTCAAGAAAATGAAGATCAATGGTGATATATATGCTGATTAGACACCAACAAATAAAAACTCAAAAAATAGCTACAATTTAAGGTATGTGTTTAGTGACGACATCAGATTCCTAATTAATGGAGAAAGGTCGAGTGGCAAGAAAAGCTTCTTCCAGGAGGTTATCAAGTGTTTTCGCTCGACAATTCCATTCTTGTTAGGTTGGTTTGGCCCTTGTGCCTGTAACTCGAATCCTATCCCGGTATATATCATTTTAGTTTTACACCATTGGGAAGCTTACGCCTTTTCTACTCTCTGATCGAGGTTCTCGGCATTGAAATATCTTCGTAAACTAAATCACACGTGTATATGTTGACATTTAAGAGATATACAGTCAACAAAATCAAGAGCAATGGTGATATATATGCGGATTAGACACCAAAAATAAAAACTTAAAAAATAGCTACAATTTAAGGTATGTGTTTAGTGACGGCTTCAGATTCCTCATTGATGGAGAAATGTCTGGTGACAAGAAAAGTTGCTTCCAGGAGGTTGTCAAGTGTTTTCGCTCGACGATTCCATTCTTGGGTGGTTGGTTTAGCCGTTGTTCCTGTAACTCGAATCCTAGCCCGGTATATCCCATTTTAGTTTTAGACCGTTGTGAACCTTACGCCTTTTTACTCTCTGATAGAGGTTCTCGGCATTGAAAAATCTTCGTAAACTAAATCACACGTGTATATGTTGACATTTAAGAGATATACAGTCAATAAAATCAAGAGCAATGGTGATATATATGCGAATTAGACACCAAAAAATAAAAACTCAAAAAATAGCTACAATTTAAGGCTTGTGTTTAGTGACGTCATCAGATTCCTGATTGATGGAGAATGGTCTAGTGGCAAGAAAAGCTTCTTCCTGGAGGTTGTCAAGTGTTTTCCCCCGACGATTCCATTCTTGGGTGGTTGGTTTGGCGCTTGTTCTTGTAACTCGAATCCTAGCCCGGTATATCCCATTTTAGTTTTACACCATTGTGAATCTTACGCCTTTTCTACTCTCTGATCGAGGTTCTCGACATTCAAAAATCCTCGTAAACTAAATCACACGTGTATATGTTGACATTTAAGAGATATACAGTCAAGAAAATCAAGAGCAATGGTGATATATATGCGGATTAGACACCAAAAAATAAAAAATCAAAAGATAGCTACAATTTTATGTATGTGTTTAGTGATGGCATCAAATTCCTAATTGATGGAGAAAGATCTGGTGGCAAGAAAAGCTGCTTCCAGGAGGTTGTCAAGTGTTTTTGCTCGACGATTCCATTCTTGGGTGATCGGTTTGGCCCTTATTCCTGTAACTCGAATCCTAGCCCGGTATATCCCATTAAATTTTTACACCATTGTGAACCTTACGCCTTTTTTACTCTCTGATCCAGGTTCTCGGCATTGAAAAATCTTCGTAAAGTAAATCACACATGTATAAGTTGACATTTAAGAGGTATACAGTCATGAAAATCAAGAGCAATGGGGATATATATGCGGATTAGACACCAAAAAATAAAAACTCAAAAAATAGCTACAATTTAAGGTATGTGTTTAGTGACGGCATCAGATTCATAATTGATGGAGAAAGGTCAGGTGGCAAGAAAAGTTGCTTCCAGGAGGTTGTCAAGTGGATTCGTTCGACGACTCCTTTCTTGGGTGGTTGGTTTGGCCCTTGTTCCTGTAACTCGAATCCTAGCCTGGTATATACCATTTTAGTTTTACACCATTATGAAACTTCCGCCTTTTTTACTCTCTGATCGAGTTTCTCGGCATTGAAACATCTTCGTAAACTAAATCACATGTGTATAGGTTGACATTTAAGAGATATACAGTCAAGAAAATCAAGAGCAATGGTGATATATATGCGGATTAGACACCAAAAAATAAAAACTCAAAAAATAGCTACAATTTAATATATGCGTTTAGTGACGGCATCAGATTCCTAATTGATGGCGAAAGGTCTGGTGGCAAGTAAAGCTGCTTCCGGGAGGTTGTTAAGTGTTTTCGCTCGACGATTCCATTCTTGGGTGGTTGGTTTGGCCCTTGTTCATGTAACTAGAATCCTAGCCCGGTATATCCCATTTTAGTTTTACACCATTCTGAACCTTACACCTTCTTTACTCTCAGATCGAGGTTCTTAGCATTGAAAAATCTTCATAAACTAAATCACACGTGTATATGTTGACATTTAAGAGATATACAGTCAAGAAAATCAAGAGCAATGGTGATATATATGCGGATTAGACACCAAAAAATAAAAACTCAAAAAATAGCTACAATTTAAGGTATGTGTTTAGTGACGGCATCAGATTCCTAATTGATTGAGAAAGGTCTGGTGGCAAGAAAAGCCGCTTCCAGGTGGTTGTCAAGTGTTTTCCCTCGACGATTCCATTCTTGGGTGGTTGGTTTGGCCCTTGTTCCTGTAACTCGAATCCTAGCCCGGTATATCCCATTTTAGTTTTACAACATTGTAAACCTTATGCCTTTTTTACTCTCTGATCGAGGTTCTCGGCTTTGAAAAATCTTCGTAAACTAAATCACACATGTATATGTTGACATTTAAGAGATACACAGTCAAGAAAATCAAGATCAATGGTGATATATATGCGGATTAGACACCAAAAATAAAACTCAAAAAATAGCTACAATTTAAGGTATGTGTTTAGTGACGACATTAGATTCCTAATTAATGGAGAAAGGTCTGGTGGCAAGAAAAGCTTCTTCCAGGAGGTTGTCAAATGTTTTCGCTCGACAATACCATTCTTGTGTGGTTGGTTTGGCCCTTGTGCCTGTAACTCGAATCCTATCCCGGTATATATCATTTTAGTTTTACACCATTGTGAACCTTATGCCTTTTTTACTCTCTGATCGGGGTTCTCGGCATTGAAAAATCTTCATAAACTAAATCACACGTGTATATGTTGACATTTAAGAGATATATACAGTCAACAAAATCAAGAGCAATGGTGACATATATGCGGATTAGACACTAAAAAATAAAAACTCAAAAAATAGCTACAATTTAAGGTATGAGTTTAGTGACAGCATTAGATTCCAAATTGATGGGGAAAGGTCTGGTGGCTAGAAAAGGTGCTTCCAGGAGGTTATCAAGTGTTTTTGCTCGACGATTCCATTCATGGGTGGTTGGTTTGGCCCTTTTTCCTGTAACTAGAATCCTAGCCCGGTATATCCCATTTTATTTTTACACCATTGTGAACCTTACGCCTATTTTACTCTCTGACCGAGGTTCTCGGCCTTGAAAAATCTTCGAAAACTAAATCACATGTGTATATGTTGACATTTAAGAGATATACAATCAAGAAAATAAAGAGCAATGGTGATATATATGCGGATTAGACACCAAAAAATAAAAACTCTAAAAATAGCTACAATTTAAGGTATATGTTTACTGACGGCATCAGATTCCTAATTGATGGAGATAGGTCTGGTGGCAAGAAAAGCTGCTTCCAGGAGGTTGTCAAGTGTTTTCTCTCGACGATTCCATTCTTGGGTGGTTGGTTTGGCCCTTGTTCTTGTAACTCGAATCCTAGCCCGGTATATCCCATTTTAATTTTACACCTTTGTGAACCTTACGCCTTTTTTACTCTCAGGTCGAGGTTCTCGGCATTGAAATATCTTCGTAAACTAAATCACACGTGTATATGTTGACATTTAAGAGATATACAGTCAAGAAAATCAAGAGCAATGGTGATATATATGCGGATTAGACACCAAAAATAAAAACTCAAAAAATAGCTACAATTTAAGGTATGTGTTTAGTGACGACATCAGATTACTCATTGATGGAGAAATGTCTGGTGGCAAGAAAAGTTACTTCCAGGAGGTTGTCAAGTGTTTTAGCTCGACGATTCCATTCTTGGGTGGTTGGTTTGGCCCTTGTTCCTGTAACTCGAATCCTAGCACGGTATATCCCATTTTAGTTTTAGACCGTTGTGAACCTTACACCTTTTTACTCTCTGATCGAGGTTCTCGGCATTGAAAAATTTTCGTAAACTAAATCACACGTGTATATGTTGACATTTAAGAGATATACAGTCAAGAAAATCAAGAGCAAGGGTGATATATATATGGATTAGACACCAAAAATAAAAACTCAAAAAATAGCTAAAATTTAAGGTATGTGTTTAGTGACGGCATCAGATTCCTCATTGATGGAGAAAGGTCTGGTGGCAAGAAAAGCTGCTTCCAATAGGTTATCAAGTGTATTCGCTCGACGATTCCATTCTTGGGTGGTTGGTTTGGCCCTTGTTCCTGTAACTCGAATCCTTGCCCGGTATATCCCATTTTAGTTTTAGACCGTTGTGAACCTTACGCCTTTTTACTCTCTGATCGAGGTTCTCGGCATTGAAAAATCTTCGTAAACTAAATCACACGTGTATATGTTGACATTTAAGAGATATACAGTCAACAAAATCAAGAGCAATGGTGATATATATGCGAATTAGACACCAAAAAATAAAAATTCAAAAAATAGCTACAATTTAATGTTTGTGTTTTGTGACGTCATCAGATTCCTAATTGATGGAGAATGGTCTGGTGGCAAGAAAAGCTGCTTCGTCAAGTGTTTTTGCTCGACGGTTCCATTCTTGGGTGATCGGTTTTGCCCTTATTCCTGTAACTCGAATCCTAGCCCGGTATATCTCATTAAATTTTTACACCATTGTGAACCTTACGCTTTTTTTACTCACTGATCCAGGTTCTCGGCATTCAAAAATCTTCGTAAACTAAATCACCCGTGTATATGTTGACATTTAAGAGATATACAGTCAAGAAAATCAAGAGCAATAGTGATATATGGATTGGACACCAAAAAATAAAAAATCAAAAGATAGCTACAATTTAATGTATGTGTTTAGTGACGGCATCAGATTCATAATTGATGGAGAAAGGTCTGGTGGCAAGTGTATTCGTTCGACGATTCCATTCTTGGGTGGTTGGTTTGGCCTTTGTTCCTGTAACTCGAATCCTTGCCCGGTATATACCATTTTAGTTTTACACCATTGTGAACCTTACGCCTTTTTTACTCTCTAATCGAGGTTCTTGGCATTGAAAAATCTTCGTAAACTAAATCACACGTGTATATGTTGACATTTAAGAGATACACAGTCAAGAAAATCAAGAGCAATGGTGATATATATGCGGATTAGACACCAAAAAATAAAAACTCAAAATATAGATACAATTTAAGGTGTGTGTTTAGTGACGACAACAGATTCCTAATTGATGGAGAAATGTCCGGTGGCAGAAAAAGCTGCTTCCAAGTGGTTGTCAAGTGTTTTCGCTCGACGATTCCATTCTTGGGTGGTTGGTTTGGCCCATGTTCCTGTAACTCGAATCCTAGCCAGGTATATCCCATTTAATTTTACACCATTGTGAACTTGACGCCTTTTTTACTCTCTGATCGAGGTTCTCGGCATTGAAAAATCTTCGTAAACTAAATCACACTTGTATATGTGGATATTTTAAGAGATATACAGTCAAGAAAATCAATAGCAATGGTGATATATATGCGGATTAGACACCAAAAAATAAAAACTCAAAAAATAGATACAATTTAAAGTATATGTTTAGTGACGGCATCAGATTCCTAATTTATGGAGAAAAGTCTGGTGGCAAGAAAAGCTGCTTCCAGGAGGTTGTCAAGTGTTTTCACCCGACGATTCCATTCTTGGGTGGTTGGTTTGGCCCCTTGTTCCTGTAACTAATATCGTAGCCCGGTATATCGCATTTTAGTTTTACACCATTGTGAACCTAACGCCTTTTTTACTCTCTTATCGAGGTTCTAGGCATTGAAAAATCTTCGTAAACTAAATCACACGTGTATATGTTGACATTTAAGATATGTATACAGTCAAGAAAATCAAGAGCAATGGTGATATATATGCGGATTAGACACCAAAAAATAGCTACAATTTAAGGTATGTGTTTAGTGACGGCATCAGATTCCTAATTTATGGAGAAAGGTCTGGTGGCAAGAAAAGCTGCTTCCAGGAGGTTGTCAAGTGTTTTCACTCGACGATTCTATTCTTGGGTGGTTGGTTTGGCCCTTGTTCCTGTAACTCGAATTCTAGCACGGTATATCCCATTTTAGTTTTACACCATTGTGAACCTTACACCTTTTTTACTCTCTGATCGAGGTTCTCGGCATTGAAAAATCTTCGTAAACTAAATCACACGTGTATTTCTTGACATTTATGAGATATAGAGTCAAGAAAATCAAGAGCAATGGTGATATATATGCGGATTAGACACCAAAAAATAAAAACTCAAAAAATAGCTACAATTTAAGGTATGTGTTTAGTGACGGCATCAGATTCCTAATTGATGGATAAAGGTCTGGTGGCAAGAAAAGCTGCTTACAGGAGGTTGTCAAATGTTTTCGCTCGACGATTCCATTCTTGGGTGGTTGGTTTGGCCCTTGTTCCCGTAACTCGAATCCTATCCCGGTATATCCCATTTTAGTTTTACACCATTGTGAACCTTACGCCTTTTTTACTCTCTGGTCGAGGTTCTCGGCATTGAAAAATCTCCGTAAACTAAATCACACGTGTATATGTTGACATTTAAGAGATATACAGTCAAGAAAATCAAGAGCAACGGTGATATATATGCGGATTAGACACCAAAAAAAAACTCAAAAGATAGATACAATTTAAGGTATGTGTTTAGTGACGGCATCAGATTCCTAATTGATAGAGATAGGTCTGGTGGCAAGAAAAGTTGCTTCCAGGAGGATGTCAAGTGTTTTCGCTCGACGATTGTATTCTTGGATGGTTGGTTTGGCCCTTGTTCATGTAACTCGAATCCTAGCCCGGTATATCCCATTTTAGTTATACACCATTGTGAACCTTACGCCTTTTATACTCTCTGATCGAGGTTCTCGGCATTGAAGAATCTTCATAAACTGAATCACACGTGTATATTTTGACATTTAAGAGATATACAATCAAGAAAATCAAGAGCCATGGTGATATATATGCGGATTAGACACCAAAAAATAAAAACTCAAAAAATAGATACAATTTAAAGTATATGTTTAGTGACGGCATCAGATTCCTAATTTATGGAGAAAAGTCTGGTGGCAAGAAAAGCTGCTTCCAGGAGGTTGTCAAGTGTTTTCACCCGACGATTCCATTCTTGGGTGGTTGGTTTGGCCCCTTGTTCCTGTAACTAATATCGTAGCCCGGTATATCGCATTTTAGTTTTACACCATTGTGAACCTAACGCCTTTTTTACTCTCTTATCGAGGTTCTAGGCATTGAAAAATCTTCGTAAACTAAATCACACGTGTATATGTTGACATTTAAGATATGTATACAGTCAAGAAAATCAAGAGCAATGGTGATATATATGCGGATTAGACACCAAAAAATAGCTACAATTTAAGGTATGTGTTTAGTGACGGCATCAGATTCCTAATTTATGGAGAAAGGTCTGGTGGCAAGAAAAGCTGCTTCCAGGAGGTTGTCAAGTGTTTTCACTCGACGATTCTATTCTTGGGTGGTTGGTTTGGCCCTTGTTCCTGTAACTCGAATTCTAGCACGGTATATCCCATTTTAGTTTTACACCATTGTGAACCTTACACCTTTTTTACTCTCTGATCGAGGTTCTCGGCATTGAAAAATCTTCGTAAACTAAATCACACGTGTATTTCTTGACATTTATGAGATATAGAGTCAAGAAAATCAAGAGCAATGGTGATATATATGCGGATTAGACACCAAAAAATAAAAACTCAAAAAATAGCTACAATTTAAGGTATGTGTTTAGTGACGGCATCAGATTCCTAATTGATGGATAAAGGTCTGGTGGCAAGAAAAGCTGCTTACAGGAGGTTGTCAAATGTTTTCGCTCGACGATTCCATTCTTGGGTGGTTGGTTTGGCCCTTGTTCCCGTAACTCGAATCCTATCCCGGTATATCCCATTTTAGTTTTACACCATTGTGAACCTTACGCCTTTTTTACTCTCTGGTCGAGGTTCTCGGCATTGAAAAATCTCCGTAAACTAAATCACACGTGTATATGTTGACATTTAAGAGATATACAGTCAAGAAAATCAAGAGCAACGGTGATATATATGCGGATTAGACACCAAAAAAAAACTCAAAAGATAGATACAATTTAAGGTATGTGTTTAGTGACGGCATCAGATTCCTAATTGATAGAGATAGGTCTGGTGGCAAGAAAAGTTGCTTCCAGGAGGATGTCAAGTGTTTTCGCTCGACGATTGTATTCTTGGATGGTTGGTTTGGCCCTTGTTCATGTAACTCGAATCCTAGCCCGGTATATCCCATTTTAGTTATACACCATTGTGAACCTTACGCCTTTTATACTCTCTGATCGAGGTTCTCGGCATTGAAGAATCTTCGTAAACTGAATCACACGTGTATATTTTGACATTTAAGAGATATACAATCAAGAAAATCAAGAGCCATGGTGATATATATGCGGATTAGACACCAAAAAATAACAACTAAAAAAATAGCTACAATTTAATATATGCGTTTAGTGACGGCATCAGATTCCTAATTGATGGCGAAAGGTCTGGTGGCAAGAAAAGCTGCTTCCAGGAGGTTGTCAAGTGTTTTCACTCGACGATTCTATTCTTGGGTGGTTGGTTTGGCCCTTGTTCCTGTAACTCGAATTCTAGCACGGTATATCCCATTTTAGTTTTACACCATTGTGAACCTTACACCTTTTTTACTCTCTGATCGAGGTTCTCGGCATTGAAAAATCTTCGTAAACTAAATCACACGTGTATTTCTTGACATTTATGAGATATAGAGTCAAGAAAATCAAGAGCAATGGTGATATATATGCGGATTAGACACCAAAAAATAAAAACTCAAAAAATAGCTACAATTTAAGGTATGTGTTTAGTGACGGCATCAGATTCCTAATTGATGGATAAAGGTCTGGTGGCAAGAAAAGCTGCTTACAGGAGGTTGTCAAATGTTTTCGCTCGACGATTCCATTCTTGGGTGGTTGGTTTGGCCCTTGTTCCCGTAACTCGAATCCTATCCCGGTATATCCCATTTTAGTTTTACACCATTGTAAACCTTACGCCTTTTTTACTCTCTGATCGAGGTTCTCGGCTTTGAAAAATCTTCGTAAACTAAATCACACATGTATATGTTGACATTTAAGAGATACACAGTCAAGAAAATCAAGATCAATGGTGATATATATGCGGATTAGACACCAAAAATAAAACTCAAAAAATAGCTACAATTTAAGGTATGTGTTTAGTGACGACATTAGATTCCTAATTAATGGAGAAAGGTCTGGTGGCAAGAAAAGCTTCTTCCAGGAGGTTGTCAAATGTTTTCGCTCGACAATACCATTCTTGTGTGGTTGGTTTGGCCCTTGTGCCTGTAACTCGAATCCTATCCCGGTATATATCATTTTAGTTTTACACCATTGTGAACCTTATGCCTTTTTTACTCTCTGATCGGGGTTCTCGGCATTGAAAAATCTTCATAAACTAAATCACACGTGTATATGTTGACATTTAAGAGATATATACAGTCAACAAAATCAAGAGCAATGGTGACATATATGCGGATTAGACACTAAAAAATAAAAACTCAAAAAATAGCTACAATTTAAGGTATGAGTTTAGTGACAGCATTAGATTCCAAATTGATGGGGAAAGGTCTGGTGGCTAGAAAAGGTGCTTCCAGGAGGTTATCAAGTGTTTTTGCTCGACGATTCCATTCATGGGTGGTTGGTTTGGCCCTTTTTCCTGTAACTAGAATCCTAGCCCGGTATATCCCATTTTATTTTTACACCATTGTGAACCTTACGCCTATTTTACTCTCTGACCGAGGTTCTCGGCCTTGAAAAATCTTCGAAAACTAAATCACATGTGTATATGTTGACATTTAAGAGATATACAATCAAGAAAATAAAGAGCAATGGTGATATATATGCGGATTAGACACCAAAAAATAAAAACTCTAAAAATAGCTACAATTTAAGGTATATGTTTACTGACGGCATCAGATTCCTAATTGATGGAGATAGGTCTGGTGGCAAGAAAAGCTGCTTCCAGGAGGTTGTCAAGTGTTTTCTCTTGACGATTCCATTCTTGGGTGGTTGGTTTGGCCCTTGTTCTTGTAACTCGAATCCTAGCCCGGTATATCCCATTTTAATTTTACACCTTTGTGAACCTTACGCCTTTTTTACTCTCAGGTCGAGGTTCTCGGCATTGAAATATCTTCGTAAACTAAATCACACGTGTATATGTTGACATTTAAGAGATATACAGTCAAGAAAATCAAGAGCAATGGTGATATATATGCGGATTAGACACCAAAAATAAAAACTCAAAAAATAGCTACAATTTAAGGTATGTGTTTAGTGACGACATCAGATTACTCATTGATGGAGAAATGTCTGGTGGCAAGAAAAGTTACTTCCAGGAGGTTGTCAAGTGTTTTAGCTCGACGATTCCATTCTTGGGTGGTTGGTTTGGCCCTTGTTCCTGTAACTCGAATCCTAGCACGGTATATCCCATTTTAGTTTTAGACCGTTGTGAACCTTACACCTTTTTACTCTCTGATCGAGGTTCTCGGCATTGAAAAATCTTCGTAAACTAAATCACACGTGTATATGTTGACATTTAAGAGATATACAGTCAAGAAAATCAAGAGCAAGGGTGATATATATATGGATTAGACACCAAAAATAAAAACTCAAAAAATAGCTAAAATTTAAGGTATGTGTTTAGTGACGGCATCAGATTCCTCATTGATGGAGAAAGGTCTGGTGGCAAGAAAAGCTGCTTCCAATAGGTTATCAAGTGTATTCGCTCGACGATTCCATTCTTGGGTGGTTGGTTTGGCCCTTGTTCCTGTAACTCGAATCCTTGCCCGGTATATCCCATTTTAGTTTTAGACCGTTGTGAACCTTACGCCTTTTTACTCTCTGATCGAGGTTCTCGGCATTGAAAAATCTTCGTAAACTAAATCACACGTGTATATGTTGACATTTAAGAGATATACAGTCAACAAAATCAAGAGCAATGGTGATATATATGCGAATTAGACACCAAAAAATAAAAATTCAAAAAATAGCTACAATTTAATGTTTGTGTTTTGTGACGTCATCAGATTCCTAATTGATGGAGAATGGTCTGGTGGCAAGAAAAGCTGCTTCGTCAAGTGTTTTTGCTCGACGGTTCCATTCTTGGGTGATCGGTTTTGCCCTTATTCCTGTAACTCGAATCCTAGCCCGGTATATCTCATTAAATTTTTACACCATTGTGAACCTTACGCTTTTTTTACTCACTGATCCAGGTTCTCGGCATTCAAAAATCTTCGTAAACTAAATCACCCGTGTATATGTTGACATTTAAGAGATATACAGTCAAGAAAATCAAGAGCAATAGTGATATATGGATTGGACACCAAAAAATAAAAAATCAAAAGATAGCTACAATTTAATGTATGTGTTTAGTGACGGCATCAGATTCATAATTGATGGAGAAAGGTCTGGTGGCAAGTGTATTCGTTCGACGATTCCATTCTTGGGTGGTTGGTTTGGCCTTTGTTCCTGTAACTCGAATCCTTGTCCGGTATATACCATTTTAGTTTTACACCATTGTGAACCTTACGCCTTTTTTACTCTCTAATCGAGGTTCTTGGCATTGAAAAATCTTCGTAAACTAAATCACACGTGTATATGTTGACATTTAAGAGATACACAGTCAAGAAAATCAAGAGCAATGGTGATATATATGCGGATTAGACACCAAAAAATAAAAACTCAAAATATAGATACAATTTAAGGTGTGTGTTTAGTGACGACAACAGATTCCTAATTGATGGAGAAATGTCCGGTGGCAGAAAAAGCTGCTTCCAAGTGGTTGTCAAGTGTTTTCGCTCGACGATTCCATTCTTGGGTGGTTGGTTTGGCCCATGTTCTTGTAACTCGAATCCTAGCCAGGTATATCCCATTTAATTTTACACCATTGTGAACTTGACGCCTTTTTTACTCTCTGATCGAGGTTCTCGGCATTGAAAAATCTTCGTAAACTAAATCACACTTGTATATGTGGATATTTTAAGAGATATACAGTCAAGAAAATCAATAGCAATGGTGATATATATGCGGATTAGACACCAAAAAATAAAAACTCAAAAAATAGATACAATTTAAAGTATATGTTTAGTGACGGCATCAGATTCCTAATTTATGGAGAAAAGTCTGGTGGCAAGAAAAGCTGCTTCCAGGAGGTTGTCAAGTGTTTTCACCCGACGATTCCATTCTTGGGTGGTTGGTTTGGCCCCTTGTTCCTGTAACTAATATCGTAGCCCGGTATATCGCATTTTAGTTTTACACCATTGTGAACCTAACGCCTTTTTTACTCTCTTATCGAGGTTCTAGGCATTGAAAAATCTTCGTAAACTAAATCACACGTGTATATGTTGACATTTAAGATATGTATACAGTCAAGAAAATCAAGAGCAATGGTGATATATATGCGGATTAGACACCAAAAAATAAAAACTCAAAAAATAGCTACAATTTAAGGTATGTGTTTAGTGACGGCATCAGATTCCTAATTTATGGAGAAAGGTCTGGTGGCAAGAAAAGCTGCTTCCAGGAGGTTGTCAAGTGTTTTCACTCGACGATTCTATTCTTGGGTGGTTGGTTTGGCCCTTGTTCCTGTAACTCGAATTCTAGCACGGTATATCCCATTTTAGTTTTACACCATTGTGAACCTTACACCTTTTTTACTCTCTGATCGAGGTTCTCGGCATTGAAAAATCTTCGTAAACTAAATCACACGTGTATTTCTTGACATTTATGAGATATAGAGTCAAGAAAATCAAGAGCAATGGTGATATATATGCGGATTAGACACCAAAAAATAAAAACTCAAAAAATAGCTACAATTTAAGGTATGTGTTTAGTGACGGCATCAGATTCCTAATTGATGGATAAAGGTCTGGTGGCAAGAAAAGCTGCTTACAGGAGGTTGTCAAATGTTTTCGCTCGACGATTCCATTCTTGGGTGGTTGGTTTGGCCCTTGTTCCCGTAACTCGAATCCTATCCCGGTATATCCCATTTTAGTTTTACACCATTGTGAACCTTACGCCTTTTTTACTCTCTGGTCGAGGTTCTCGGCATTGAAAAATCTCCGTAAACTAAATCACACGTGTATATGTTGACATTTAAGAGATATACAGTCAAGAAAATCAAGAGCAATGGTGATATATATGCGGATTAGACACCAAAAAAAAACTCAAAAGATAGATACAATTTAAGGTATGTGTTTAGTGACGGCATCAGATTCCTAATTGATAGAGATAGGTCTGGTGGCAAGAAAAGTTGCTTCCAGGAGGATGTCAAGTGTTTTCGCTCGACGATTGTATTCTTGGATGGTTGGTTTGGCCCTTGTTCATGTAACTCGAATCCTAGCCCGGTATATCCCATTTTAGTTATACACCATTGTGAACCTTACGCCTTTTATACTCTCTGATCGAGGTTCTCGGCATTGAAGAATCTTCGTAAACTGAATCACACGTGTATATTTTGACATTTAAGAGATATACAATCAAGAAAATCAAGAGCCATGGTGATATATATGCGGATTAGACACCAAAAAATAACAACTAAAAAAATAGCTACAAATTAAGGTATGTGTTTAATGACGGCTTCAGATTCCTTATTGATGGAGAGAGTGTAGGATCTTTTTGCACGACCAAACGAGTCGTTCAGAAGAGATCTCGGACTAAATCAGAGACGGAAATCAGTGATTTAGTCTTCGTTCAGCTTGTATTGCACTAGATACACATTAATCTGTCTCTTGTACTGATTACACAACGTTTTATAGGCTGGAGACACTTCGGCAGCACCTCGGCACCGGAATCAGAAAGTTACAAATGAAATCTCAAGTCACCTATTTACAGGATTTCCATTCCGCAAGAAACTGCCATGTCCATTCCGCACGAAATGGCACACCAAGTCCATTTCGTGTGGAATGGCCTGTCATGTCCATTTCGTGTGGAATGGCCATTTATCATGAACTGGACATGTTCCATTTCGTGCAGAATGGCCATTTCGCATGAACTGGACATGTTCCATTTCGTGCGAAATGGACAACCTTCTCTAAAACCCTATTTTCCCGAACTTTGTGACTTGATCTATCTAATCTAATACAAGACTCGATACAAGACGAAGTCAACAGACATATGCACCAACAGAAAGGTCTGGTGGCAAGAAAAGCTGCTTCCAGGAGGTTGTCAAGTGCTTTCGCACGACGATTCCATTCTTGGGTGGCTGGTTTGGCCCTTTCTCCTGTAACTCGAATCCTAGCCCGGTATATCCCATTTTAGTTTTACACCATTGTGAACTTTACGCCTTTTTACTCTCTGATTGAGGTTCTCGGCATTAAAAATTCTTCGTAAACTAAATCACACGTGTATATGTTGACATTTAAGAGATATACAGTCAAGAAAATCAAGAGCAATGGTGATATATATGCGGCTTAGACACCAAAAAATAAAAACTCAAAAATAGCTACAAATTAAGGTATGTGTTTAGTGACGGCATCAGATTCCAAATTGATGGAAAAAGGTCTGGTGGCAAGAAAAGCTGCTTCGAGGAGGTTGTCAAGTGTTTTCGCTCGACGATTCCTTTCTTGGGTGGTTGGTTTGTCCCTTGTTCTTGTAACTCGAATCCTAGCCCGGTATATCCCATTTTAGTTTTACACCATTGTGAACCATACACCTTTTTTACACTCTGATCGAGGTTCTCGGCAATGAAAAATCTTCGTAAACTAAATCACACATGTATATGTTGACATTTAAGAGATATCCAGTCAAGAAAATCAAGAGCAATGGTGATATATATGCGGATTAGACACCAAAAAATAAAAATTCAAAAAATAGCTACAATTTAAGGTATGTGTTTAGTAACAGCATCAGATTCCTAATTGATGAAGAAAGGTCTGGTGGCAAGAAAAGCTTCTTCCAGGAGGTTGTCAAGTGTTTTCGCTCGACGATTCCATTCTTGGGTGGTTGGTTTGGCCCTTGTTCCTGTAACTCGAATCCTAGCCCGGTATATCTCAATTTAGTTTACACCATAGTGAACCTTACGCCTTCTTTACTCTCTGATCGAGGTTCTCGGCATTTAAAAATCTTCGTAAACTAAATCACACGTGTATATGTTGACATTTAGGAGATATACAGTCAAGAAAATAAAGTGCAATTGTGATATATATGCGGATTAGACACCAAAAAATAAAAACTCAAAAAATAGCTACAATTTAAGGTATGTGTTTAGTAACGGCATCAGATTCCTAATTTATGGAGAAACGTCAGGTGGCAAGAAAAGCTGCTTCCAGGAGGTTGTCAAGAGCTTTCACTCGACGATTCCATTCTTGGGTGGCTGGTTTGGCCCTTGCTCCTGTAACTCGAATCCTAGCCCGGTATATCCCATTTTAGTTTTACACCATTGTGAACCTTACGCCTTTTTTACTCTCTGATCGAGGTTATCGGCTTTGGAAAATCTTCTTAAACTAAATCACACGTGTATATGTTGACATTTAAGAGATATACAGTCAAGAAAATCAAGAGCATTGGTTATATATATGCGGATTAGACATCAAAAAGTAAAAATTCAAAAGATAGATACAATTTAAGGTATGTGTTTAGTGACGGCATCATATTCCTAATTGATGGAGAAAGGTCTAGTGGCAAGAAAAGCTGCTTCCAAAAGGTTGTCAAGTGTTTTCGCTCGACGATTCCATTCTTGGGTGGTTGGTTTGGCTCTTGTTCCTGTAACTCGAATTCTAGCCCGGTACATCCCATTTTAGTTTTACACCATTCTGAACCTTACGCCTTTTTAACTTTCTGATCGAGGTTCTTGACATTGAAAAATCTTCGTAAACTAAATTACACGTGTATATGTTGACATTTTAAAGATATACAGTCTAGAAAGTCAAGAGCAATGGTGAGATATACGCGGATTAGACACCAAAAAATAAAAACTCAAGAGTAATGGTGAGATATACGCGGATTAGACACCAAAAAATAAAAACTCAAGAGCAATGGTGAGATATACGCGGATTAGAAAGTCAAGAGCAATGGTGAGATATACGCGGATTAGACACCAAAAAATATACAGTCTAGAAAGTCAAGAGCAATCGTAAAATAAATTACACGTGTATGTGTTTAGTGACGGCATCAGATTCCAAATTGATGGAGAAAGGTTTGGTGGCGAGAAAAGCTGGGTCAAGGAGGTTGTCAAGTGTTTTCGCTTGACGATTCCCTTCTTGGGTTGTTGGTTTGGCCCTTATTCCTGTAACTCGAATCCTAGCCCTGTATATCCCATTTTAGTTTTACACCATTGTGAACCTTACGCCTTATTTACTCTCTAATCGAGGTTTTCAGCATTGAAAAATCTTCGTAAACTAAATCACATGTGTATATGTTGACATTTAAGAGATATACAGTGAAGAAAATCAAGAGCAATCATGATATATATATGCGGATTAGACACCAAAAAATACAAACTCAAAAAATATCTACAATTTATGAATGTGTTTAGTGACGGCATCAGATTCCTAATTGATGGAGAAAGGTCTGGTTGCAAGAAAAGATGCTTCCAAGAGGTTGTCAAGTGTTTTCGCTCGACGATTCCATTCTAGGGTGGTTGGTTTGGCCCTTGTTCCTGTAACTCGAATACTAGCCCGGTATATCCCGTTTTAGTTTTACACCATTGTGAACCTTACACCTTTTTTACTCTCTGATAGAGGTTCTCGGCATTGAAAAATCTTCGTAAACTAAATAACACTTGTATATGTTGACATTTAAGAGATATACAGTCAAGAAAATCAAGAGCAATTGTGATATATATGCGGATTAGACACCAAACAATCTAATCTCAAAAAATAGCTACACTTTAAGGTATGTGTTTAGTGACGGCATCAGATTCCTAATTGATGGAGAAATGTTTGGTGGCAAGAAAAGCTGCTTATAGGAGGTTGTCAAGTGTTTTCGCTCGACGATTCCATTCTTGGGTGGTTGGTTTGGCCATTGTTCCTGTAACTCGAATCCTAGACCGGTATATCCCATTATAGTTTTACACTATTGTGAACCTTAGGCCTTTTTTACTCTCTGATCGAGGTTCTCAGCACTGAAAAAAATCTTCGTAAACTAAGTCACACGTGTGTATGTTGACATTTAAGAGATATACAGTGAAGAAAATCAAGAGCAATGGTGATGTATATGCGGATTTGACACCAAAAAATAAAAACTCAAAAAATAGCTACAATTTAAGGTATGTGTTTAGTGACGGCATCGGATTCCTAATTGATAGAGAAAGGGCTGGTGGCAAGAAAAGCTGCTTCCAGAAGGTTGTCAATTGTTTTCGCTCGACAATTCTATTCCCGGGTGGTTGGTTTGGCCCTTGTTGCTGTAACTCGAATCCTAGCCCGGTATATCCCATTTTAGTTTTACACCATTGTGAACCTTACTCCTTTTTTACTCTCTGATCGAGGTTCTCGGCAACCAAAAATCTTCGTAAACTAAATCACATGTGTATATCTTGACATTTAAGAGATATACAGTCAAGAAAATCGAGAGCAATGGTGATATATATGCGGATTAAACACCAAAACTAAAAACTCAAAAAATAACTACAATTTAAGGTATGTGTTTAGTGACGGCATCAGATTCTTAATTTATGGAGAAAGGTCAAGTGGCAAGAAAAGTTGCTTGCAGGAGGTTGTCGAGTGTTTTCGCTCAACGATTCCATTCTTGGGAGGTTGGATTGGCGCTTGTTCCTGTAACTCGAATCCTCGCCCGGTATATCCCATTTTAGTTTTACACCATTGTGAATCTTACTCCTTTTTTACTCTCTGATCAAAGTTCTCAGCATTGAAAAATCTTCGTAAACTAAATAACACGTGTATATGTTGACATTTAAGAGATATACAGTCAAGAAAATCAAGAACAATGGTGATATATATGCGGATTAGACACCAAACAATCTAATCTTAAAAAAATAGCTACACTTTAAGGTATGTGTTTAGTGACGGCATCAGATTCCTAATTGATGGAGAAATGTCTGGTGGCAAGAAAAGCTGCTTACAGGAGGTTGTCAAGTGTTTTCACTCGACGATTCTATTCTTGGGTGGTTGATTTGGCCCTTGTCCCTGTAACTCGAATCCTAGCCCGGTATATCCCATTTTAGTTTTACATTATTGTGAACCTTAAGCCTTTTTTACTCTCTGATCGAGGTTCTCAACACTGAAAAAATCTTCGTAAACTAAGTCACACGTGTGTATGTTGACATTTAAGAGATATACAGTCAAGAAAATCAAGAGCAATGGTGATATATATGCGGATTTGACACCAAAAAATAAAAACTCAAAAAATAGCTACAATGTAAGGTATGTATTTAGTGACGGCATCGGATTCCTAATTGATGGAGAAAGGTCCGGTGCCAAAAAAAAGCTGCTTCCAGAAGGTTGTCAATTGTTTTCGCTTGACAATTCTAATCCTGGGTGGTTAGTTTAGCCCTTGTTGCTGTAACTCGAATCCTAGCCCGGTATATCCCATTTTATTTTTACACCATTGTGAACCTTACGCGTTTTTTACTCTCTGATCGAGGTTCTCGGCATTGAAAAATCTTCGTAAACTAAATCACATGTGTATATCTTGACATTTAAGAGATATACAGTCAAGAAAATCAAAAGAAATGGTGATGTATATGCGGATTAGACACCAAAAATAAAAACTCAAAAAATAACTACAATTTAAGGTATGTCTTTAGTGATGGCATCAGATTCTTATTTGATGGAGAAAGGTCTGGTGGCAAGAAAAGCTGCTTATAGGAGGTTGTCAAGTGTTTTCGCTCGACGATTCCATTCTTGGGTGGTTGGTTTGGCCATTGTTCCTGTAACTCGAATCCTAGACCGGTATATCCCATTATAGTTTTACACTATTGTGAACCTTAGGCCTTTTTTACTCTCTGATCGAGGTTCTCAGCACTGAAAAAAATCTTCGTAAACTAAGTCACACGTGTGTATGTTGACATTTAAGAGATATACAGTGAAGAAAATCAAGAGCAATGGTGATGTATATGCGGATTTGACACCAAAAAATAAAAACTCAAAAAATAGCTACAATTTAAGGTATGTGTTTAGTGACGGCATCGGATTCCTAATTGATAGAGAAAGGGCTGGTGGCAAGAAAAGCTGCTTCCAAAAGGTTGTCAATTGTTTTCGCTCGACAATTCTATTCCCGGGTGGTTGGTTTGGCCCTTGTTGCTGTAACTCGAATCCTAGCCCGGTATATCCCATTTTAGTTTTACACCATTGTGAACCTTACTCCTTTTTTACTCTCTGATCGAGGTTCTCGGCAACCAAAAATCTTCGTAAACTAAATCACATGTGTATATCTTGACATTTAAGAGATATACAGTCAAGAAAATCGAGAGCAATGGTGATATATATGCGGATTAAACACCAAAACTAAAAACTCAAAAAATAACTACAATTTAAGGTATGTGTTTAGTGACGGCATCAGATTCTTAATTTATGGAGAAAGGTCAAGTGGCAAGAAAAGTTGCTTGCAGGAGGTTGTCGAGTGTTTTCGCTCAACGATTCCATTCTTGGGAGGTTGGATTGGCGCTTGTTCCTGTAACTCGAATCCTCGCCCGGTATATCCCATTTTAGTTTTACACCATTGTGAATCTTACTCCTTTTTTACTCTCTGATCAAAGTTCTCAGCATTGAAAAATCTTCGTAAACTAAATAACACGTGTATATGTTGACATTTAAGAGATATACAGTCAAGAAAATCAAGAACAATGGTGATATATATGCGGATTAGACACCAAACAATCTAATCTTAAAAAAATAGCTACACTTTAAGGTATGTGTTTAGTGACGGCATCAGATTCCTAATTGATGGAGAAATGTCTGGTGGCAAGAAAAGCTGCTTACAGGAGGTTGTCAAGTGTTTTCACTCGACGATTCTATTCTTGGGTGGTTGATTTGGCCCTTGTCCCTGTAACTCGAATCCTAGCCCGGTATATCCCATTTTAGTTTTACATTATTGTGAACCTTAAGCCTTTTTTACTCTCTGATCGAGGTTCTCAACACTGAAAAAATCTTCGTAAACTAAGTCACACGTGTGTATGTTGACATTTAAGAGATATACAGTCAAGAAAATCAAGAGCAATGGTGATATATATGCGGATTTGACACCAAAAAATAAAAACTCAAAAAATAGCTACAATGTAAGGTATGTATTTAGTGACGGCATCGGATTCCTAATTGATGGAGAAAGGTCCGGTGCCAAAAAAAAGCTGCTTCCAGAAGGTTGTCAATTGTTTTCGCTTGACAATTCTAATCCTGGGTGGTTAGTTTAGCCCTTGTTGCTGTAACTCGAATCCTAGCCCGGTATATCCCATTTTATTTTTACACCATTGTGAACCTTACGCCTTTTTTACTCTCTGATCGAGGTTCTCGGCATTGAAAAATCTTCGTAAACTAAATCACATGTGTATATCTTGACATTTAAGAGATATACAGTCAAGAAAATCAAAAGAAATGGTGATGTATATGCGGATTAGACACCAAAAATAAAAACTCAAAAAATAACTACAATTTAAGGTATGTCTTTAGTGATGGCATCAGATTCTTATTTGATGGAGAAAGGTCTGGTGGCAAGAAAAGCTGCTTATAGGAGGTTGTCAAGTGTTTTCGCTCGACGATTCCATTCTTGGGTGGTTGGTTTGGCCATTGTTCCTGTAACTCGAATCCTAGACCGGTATATCCCATTATAGTTTTACACTATTGTGAACCTTAGGCCTTTTTTACTCTCTGATCGAGGTTCTCAGCACTGAAAAAAATCTTCGTAAACTAAGTCACACGTGTGTATGTTGACATTTAAGAGATATACAGTGAAGAAAATCAAGAGCAATGGTGATGTATATGCGGATTTGACACCAAAAAATAAAAACTCAAAAAATAGCTACAATTTAAGGTATGTGTTTAGTGACGGCATCGGATTCCTAATTGATAGAGAAAGGGCTGGTGGCAAGAAAAGCTGCTTCCAGAAGGTTGTCAATTGTTTTCGCTCGACAATTCTATTCCCGGGTGGTTGGTTTGGCCCTTGTTGCTGTAACTCGAATCCTAGCCCGGTATATCCCATTTTAGTTTTACACCATTGTGAACCTTACTCCTTTTTTACTCTCTGATCGAGGTTCTCGGCAACCAAAAATCTTCGTAAACTAAATCACATGTGTATATCTTGACATTTAAGAGATATACAGTCAAGAAAATCGAGAGCAATGGTGATATATATGCGGATTAAACACCAAAACTAAAAACTCAAAAAATAACTACAATTTAAGGTATGTGTTTAGTGACGGCATCAGATTCTTAATTTATGGAGAAAGGTCAAGTGGCAAGAAAAGTTGCTTGCAGGAGGTTGTCGAGTGTTTTCGCTCAACGATTCCATTCTTGGGAGGTTGGATTGGCGCTTGTTCCTGTAACTCGAATCCTCGCCCGGTATATCCCATTTTAGTTTTACACCATTGTGAATCTTACTCCTTTTTTACTCTCTGATCAAAGTTCTCAGCATTGAAAAATCTTCGTAAACTAAATAACACGTGTATATGTTGACATTTAAGAGATATACAGTCAAGAAAATCAAGAACAATGGTGATATATATGCGGATTAGACACCAAACAATCTAATCTTAAAAAAATAGCTACACTTTAAGGTATGTGTTTAGTGACGGCATCAGATTCCTAATTGATGGAGAAATGTCTGGTGGCAAGAAAAGCTGCTTACAGGAGGTTGTCAAGTGTTTTCACTCGACGATTCTATTCTTGGGTGGTTGATTTGGCCCTTGTCCCTGTAACTCGAATCCTAGCCCGGTATATCCCATTTTAGTTTTACATTATTGTGAACCTTAAGCCTTTTTTACTCTCTGATCGAGGTTCTCAACACTGAAAAAATCTTCGTAAACTAAGTCACACGTGTGTATGTTGACATTTAAGAGATATACAGTCAAGAAAATCAAGAGCAATGGTGATATATATGCGGATTTGACACCAAAAAATAAAAACTCAAAAAATAGCTACAATGTAAGGTATGTATTTAGTGACGGCATCGGATTCCTAATTGATGGAGAAAGGTCCGGTGCCAAAAAAAAGCTGCTTCCAGAAGGTTGTCAATTGTTTTCGCTTGACAATTCTAATCCTGGGTGGTTAGTTTAGCCCTTGTTGCTGTAACTCGAATCCTAGCCCGGTATATCCCATTTTATTTTTACACCATTGTGAACCTTACGCCTTTTTTACTCTCTGATCGAGGTTCTCGGCATTGAAAAATCTTCGTAAACTAAATCACATGTGTATATCTTGACATTTAAGAGATATACAGTCAAGAAAATCAAAAGAAATGGTGATGTATATGCGGATTAGACACCAAAAATAAAAACTCAAAAAATAACTACAATTTAAGGTATGTCTTTAGTGATGGCATCAGATTCTTATTTGATGGAGAAAGGTCTGGTGGCAAGAAAAGCTGCTTATAGGAGGTTGTCAAGTGTTTTCGCTCGACGATTCCATTCTTGGGTGGTTGGTTTGGCCATTGTTCCTGTAACTCGAATCCTAGACCGGTATATCCCATTATAGTTTTACACTATTGTGAACCTTAGGCCTTTTTTACTCTCTTATCGAGGTTCTCAGCACTGAAAAAAATCTTCGTAAACTAAGTCACACGTGTGTATGTTGACATTTAAGAGATATACAGTGAAGAAAATCAAGAGCAATGGTGATGTATATGCGGATTTGACACCAAAAAATAAAAACTCAAAAAATAGCTACACTATAAGGTATGTGTTTAGTGACGGCATCAGATTCCTAATTGATGGAGAAAGCTCTGGGGGCAAGAAAAGCTGCTTCCAGGAGGTTGTCAAGTGTTTTCGCTCAACGATTCCATTCTTGTGGGTTTGGTTTGGCCCACGTTCCAGTAACTCGAATCCTAACCCAGTATATCTCATTTTAGTTTTACACCATTGTGAACCTTACGAGTTTTTTACTCTCTGATTGAGGTTCTCGGCATTGAACAATCTTCGTAAACTAAATAACACGTGTGTATGTTGACATTTAAGAGATATACAGTCAAGAAAATCAAGAGCAATGGTGATATATATACGGATTAAACACCAAAAAATAAAAACTCAAAAAAAAGCTACAATTTAAGGTATGTGTTTAGGTACCGCATCAGATTCCTAATTGATGGAGAAAGGTCTGGTGGCAAGAGAAGCTGCTTCCAGGAGGTTGTCAAGTGTTTTCGCTCGAAGATTCCATTCTTGTATGGTTGGTTTGGCCCTTGTTCCGGTAACTCGAATACTAGCCCGGTATATCCCATTTTAGTTTTACACCATTGTTAACCTTACGCCTTTTTTACTTTCTGATCGAGGTTCTCGGCATTGAAAAATCTTCGTAAACTAAATCACACGTGTATATGTTAACATTTAAGAGATATACAGTCAAGAAAATCAAGGGCAATGGTGATATATATGCGGATTAGACACCAAAAATAAAAACTCAAAAAATAGCTACAATTTAAGGTATTTGTTTAGTGACGGCATCAGATTCCTAATTGATGGAGAAAGGACTGGTGGCGAGAAAAGCTGTTTCTAGGAGGTTATCAAGTGTTTTCGCTCGACGATTCCATTTTTGGGTGGTTGGTTTGGCCCTTGTTGCTGTGACTCGAATCCTAGCCCGGTATATCCCCTTTTAGTTTTACACCATTGTGAACCTTACGCCTTTTTTACTCTCTAGTCGAGGTTCTGGGCATTTAAACATCATCGTAAACTAAATCACACGTGTATATGTTGATATTTAAGTGATATACAGTGAAGAAAATCAAGAGCAATGGTGACATATATGCGTATTAGACACCAAAAAATAAAAACTCAAAAAATGACTACAATTTAAGGTATGTGTTTAGTGACGGCATCAGATTCCTAATTGATGGAGAAAGGTCTGGTGGCAAGAAAAGCTCCTTGCAGGAGGTTGTAAAGTGTTTTTGCTCTCCGATTCCATTCTTGGGTGGGTGGTTTGGCCCTTGTTCCTGTAACTCGAATCCTAGCCCGGTATATTCCATTTTAGTTTTACACCATTGTGAACCTTACGTCTTTTTTACTCTCTGATCGAGGTTCTCGGCATTGAATAATCTTCGTAAACTAAATCACACGTGTATACGTTGACATTTAAGAGATATACAGTCAAGAAAATTAAGGGCAATGGTGATATATATGCGGATTAGACACCAAAAAATAAAAACTCAAAAACTAGCTACAAATTAAGGTACGTGTTTAGTGACGGCATCAGATTCCTAATTGATGGAGAAAGGTCTGGTGGCAAGAAAAGCTACTTCCAGGAGGTTGTCATTGATGGAGAAAGGTCTGGTGGCAAGAGAAACTGCTTCCAGGAGGTTGTCAAGTGTTTTCGCTCGACGATTCCATTCTTGGGTGGTTGGTTTGGCCCTAGTTCCTGTAACTCGAATCCTTGCCCAGTATATCCCATTTTAGTTTTATATAATTGTGAACCTTACGCCTTTTTTACGCTCTGATCGAGGTTATCGGCATTAAAAAATCTTCGTAAACTAAATCACACGCGTATATGTTGACATTTAAGAGATATACAGTCAAGAAAATCAAGAGCAATGGTGATATATATGTGGATTAGACACCGAAAAATAAATAATCAAAAAATAGCTACAATTTAAGGTATGTGTTTAGTGACGGCATCAGATTCCTAATTGATGGAGAAAGGTCTGGTGGCAAGAAAAGCTGATTCTAGGTGGTTATCAATTGTTTTCGCTCGACGATTCCATTCTTGTGTGGTTGGTTTGGCCCTTGTTGCTTTAACTCGAATCCTAGCCCGGTATATCCCATTTTAGTTTTACACCATTATGAACCTTACACCGTTTTTACTCTCTGATCGAGGTTCTAGGCATTGAAACATCATCGTAAACTAAATCACACGTGTGTATGTTGACATTTAAGAGATATACAGTCAAGAAAATCAAGAGCAATGGTGATATATATGCGGATTAGACACCAAAAAATAAAAAATCAAAAAATGACTACAATTTAAGGTATGTGTTTAGTGACAGCATCAGATTCTTAATTGATGGAGAAAGGTCTGGTGGCAAGAAAAGCTGCTTGCAGGAGGTTGTCAAGTGTTCTCGCACGACGATTCCATTCTTGGGTGGTTGGATTTGCCCTTGTTCCTGTAACTCGAAACCTAGCCCGGTATATCCCATTTTAGTATTACACCATTGTGAACCTTACGCCTTTTTTACTCTCTGATCGAGGTTCTCGGCATTGAAAAATCTTCGTAAACTAAATCACACGTGTATATGTTGACATTTAAGAGATATACCGTCAAGAAAATCAAGAGCAATGGTGATATATATGCGGATTAGACACCAAAAAATAAAAACTCAAAAAATAGCTACAATTTAAGGAATGTGTTTAGTGACGGCATCAGATTCTTAATTGATAGAGAAAGGTCTTGTGGCAAGAAAAGCTGCTTCCAAGAGGTTGTCAAGTGTTTTCGCTCGACGATTCCTTTCTTGGGTGGTTGGTTTAGCCCTTGTTCATGTAACTCGAATCCTAGCCCGGTATATCCCATTTTAGTTTACACCATTGCGAACCTTACACCTTTTTTACTCTCTGATCAAGGTTCTTGGCATTGAAAAATCTTCGTAAACTAAATCACAGGTGTATATGTTGACATTTAAGAGATATACAGTCAAGAAAATCAAGAGCAATGGTGATGTATATGCGGATTAGACACCAAAAAATAAAAAGTCAAAAAATAGTTACAATTTAAGGTATGTGTTTAGCGACGGCATCAGATTCCTAATTGATGGAGAAAGGTCTGGTGGCAAGAAAAGCTGCTTAAAGGAAGTTGTCAAGTGTTTTCGCTCGACGATTCCTTTCTTGGGTGGTTGGTTTGTCCATTGTTCTTGTAACTCGAATCCTAGCCCGGTATATCCCATTTTAGTTTTACACCATTGTGAACCTTAGGCCTTTTTTACGCTCTGATCGAGGTTCTCGGCAATGAAAAATCTTTGTAAACTAAATCACACAAGTATATGTTGACATTTAAGAGATATACAGTCAAGAAAATCAAGAGCAATGGTGATATATATGTGGATTAGGCACCAAAAAATAAAAACTCAAAAAATAGCTACAATTTAAGGTATGTGTTTAATGACGGCATCAGATTTCTAATTGATGGAGAAAGGTCTGGTGGAAAGAAAAGCGGCGTCCAGGAGGTTGTCAAGTGTTTTCTCTTGACGATTCCATTCTTGGGTGGTTGGTTTGGCCGTTGTTTCTATAACTCGAATCCTAGCCCGGTATATCCCATTTTAGTTTACACTATTGCGAACCTTACGCCTTTTTTACTCTCTGATCAAGGTTCTCGGCATTGAAAAATCTTCGTAAACTAAATCACAGGTGTATATGTTGACATTTAAGAGATATACAGTCAAGAAAATCAAGAGAAATGGTGATGTATATGCGGATTAGACACCAAAAAATAAAAACTCAAAAAATAGCTACAATTTAAGGTATGTGTTTAGTGACGGCATCAGATTCCTTTTTGATGGAGAAAGGTCTGTTGGCAAGAAAAGCTGCTTATAGGAGGTTGTCAAGTGTTTTCGCTCGACGATTCCTTTCTTGGGTGGTTGGTTTGTCCCTTGTTCTTGTAACTCGAATCTTAGCCCGGTATATCCCATTTTAGTTTTACACCATTGTGAACCTTGCGCCTTTTTTACTCTTTAATCGAGGTTCTCGGCATTGAAAAATCTTCGTAAACTAAATCACACGTGTATATGTTGACATTTAAGTGATATACGGTCAAGAGAATCAAGAGCAATGATGATATATGTGCGGATTAGACAACAAAAAATAAAAACTCAAAAAATAGATACAATTTAAGGTATGTGTTTAGTGACGGCACCAGATTCCTAATTGATGGAGAAAGGTTTGGTGGCAAGAAAAGCTGCTTCTAGGAGGTTGCCATGTGTTTTCGTTCGACGATTCCATTCTTGGGTGGTTGGTTTGGCTCTTATTCCTGTAACTCGAATTCTAGCCCGGTACATCCCATTTTTGTTTTACACCATTGTGAACCTGATACCTTTTTTACTCTCTGATCGAGGTTCTTGTCATTGAAAAATCTTCGTAAACTAAATTACACGTGTATATGTTGACATTTAAAAGATATAGAGTCTAGAAAATCAAGAGCAATGGTGAGATATACGCGGATTAGACACCAAAAAATAAAAACTCAAAAAAATAGCTACAATTTAATGTATGTGTTTAGTGACTTCATTAGATTCCTAATTGATGGAGAAAGGTCTGGTGGCAAGAAAAGTTGGGTCCAGGAGGTTGTCAAGTGTTTTCGCTTGACGATTCTATTCTTGGATTGTTGGTTTGGCCCTTGTTCCTGTAACTCGAATCCTTGCCCGTTATATCCCATTTTAGTTTTTCACCATTGTGAACCTTACGCCTTATTTACTCTCTGATCGAGGTTTTCAGCATTGAAAAATCTTTTTAAACTAAAGCACACGTGTATATGTTGACATTTAAGAGATATACAGTCAAGAAAATCAAGAGCAATGGTGATATATATGCGAATTAGACACCAAAAAATACAAACTCAAAAAATATCTACAATTTATGGTATGTGTTTAGGGACGGCATCAGATTCCTAATTGATGGAGAAAGGTCTGGTGGCAAGAAAAGATGCTTCCAGGAGGTTGTCAAGTGTTTTCGCTCGACGATTCCATTCTTGGGTGGTTGGTTTGGCCCTTGTTGCTGTAACTCGAATCCTAGCCCGGTATATCCCATTTTAGTTTTACACCATTGTGAACCTTACGCCTTTTTTACTCTCTGATCGAGGTTCTTGGCATTGGAAAATCTTCGTAAACTAAATTACACGTGTATATGTTGACATTTAAAAGATATACAGTCTAGAAAATCAAGAGCAATGGTGTAATATACGCGGATTAGACACCATAAAATAAAAACTCAAAAAACAGCTACAATTTAAGTTATGTGTTTAGTGACGGCATCGGATTCCTAATTGATGGAGAAAGGTCTGGTGCCAAGAAAAGTTGCTTCCAGAAGGTTGTCAATTATTTTCGCTCGACAATTCTATTCCTGGGTGGTTGGTTTGGCCCTTGTTGCTGTAACTCGAATCCTAGCCCGGTATATCCCATTTTAGTCTTACACCATTGGGAACATTACACCTTTTTTACTCTCTGATCGAGGATCTCGGCATTGAAAAATCTTCGTAAACTAAAACACATGTGTATATCTTGACATTTAAGAGATATACAGTCAAGTGTTTTCGCTCGACAATTCTATTCCTGGGTGGTTGGTTTGGCCATTGTTGCTGTAACTCGAATCCTAGCCCGGTATATCCCATTTTAGTTTTACACCATTGTGAACCTTACGCCTATTTTACTCTCTGATCGAGGTTCTCGGCATTGAAAAATCTTCGTAAACTAAATCACATGTGTATATCTTGACATTTAAGAGATATACATTCAAGAAAATTAAAAGCAATGGTGATATATATGCGGATTAGACACCAAAAATAAAAACTCAAAAAATAACTACAATTTTAGGTATGTGTTTAGTGACGGCATCAAATTCTTAATTGATGGAGAAAGGTCTGGTGGCAAGAAAAGCTGCTTGCAGGAGGTTGTCAAGTGTTTTCGCTCGACGATTCCATTCTTGGGTGGTTGGATTGGCCCTTGTTCCTGTAACTCGAATCCTCGCCCGGTATATCTCATTTTAGTTTTACACCATTGTGAACCTTACGCCTTTTTTACTCTCTGATTGAGGTTCTCGGATTGAAAAATCTTCGTAAACTAAATCAGACGTGTATATGTTCACATCTAAGAGATATACAATCAAGAAAATCAAGAGCAATGTTGATATATATGTTGATTAGACACCAAAAAATAAAAACTCAAAAATAGCTACACTTTAATGAATGTGTTTAGTGACGGCATCAGATTCCTAATTGATGGAGAAAGGTCTGGTGGGAAGAAAAGCTGCTTCCAGGAGGTTGTCAAGTGTTTTCGCTCGACGATTCGATTCTTGGGTGGTTGGTTTGGCCCTCTTCCTGTAACTCGAATCCTAGCCCTGTATATCCCATTTTAGTTTTACACCATTGTGAACCTTACACCTTTTTTACTCTCTGATCGAGGTTTTCACACGTGTATATGTTGACATTTAAGAGATATACAGTCAAGAAAATCAAGGGCAATGGTGATATATATGCAGATTAGACACCAAAAAATAAAAACTAAAAAAAATAGCTACAATTTAAGGTATGTGTTTAGTGACCGCATCAGATTCCTAAATGATGGAGAAAGGACTAGTGGCAAGAAAATCTGTTTCTAGGAGGTTATCAAGTATTTTCGCACGACGATTCCATTTTTGGGTGGTTGGTTTGTCCCTTGTTGCTGTAACTCGGATCCTATCCCGGTATATTCCATTTTAGTTTTACACCATTGTGAACCTTACGCCTTTTTTACTCTCTGATCGAGGTTCTTGGCATTGAAACATCATCGTAAACTAAATCACACGCGTATATATTGACATTTAAGAGATATATAGTCAAGAAAATCAACAGCAATGGTGATATATATGCGTATTAGACACCAGAAATTAAACACTAAAAAAATGACTACAATTTAAGGTATGTGTTTAGTGACGGCATCAGATTCCTAATTGATGGAGAAAGGTCTGGTAGCAAGAAAAGCTGCTGGCAGTAGGTTGTCAAGTGTTTTCGCTCGACGATTCCATTCTTGGGTGGGTGGTTTGGCCCTTGTATCTGTAACTCGAATCCTAACCCAGTATATCCCATTTTAGTTTTACACCATTGTGAACCTTACGCCTTATTTACTCTCTGGTCGAGGTTCTCGGCATTAAATAATCTTCGTAAACTAAATCACACGTGTATATGTTGACATTTAAGAGATATACAGTCAAGAAAATCAAGGGCAATGGTGATATATATGCGGATTAGACACCAAAAAATAAAAACTCAAAAAATAGCTACAATTTAAGGTATGTGTTTAGTGACGGCATCAGATTCCTAATTGATGAAGAAAGGTCTGGTGGCAAGAAAAGCTTATTCTAGGAGGTTATCAAGTGTTTTCCCTCGACGATTCCATTCTTGCGTGGTTGGTTTGGCCCTTATTGCTCTAACTCGAATCCTAGCCCGGTATATCCCATTTTAGTTTTACACCATTGTGAACCTTACACCGTTTTTACTCTCTGATCGAGGTTCTCGGCATTAAAACATCCTCGTAAACTAAATCACACGTGTATATGTTGACAATTAAGAGATATACAGTCAAGAAAATCTAGAGCAATGGTGATATATATGTGGGTTAGACACCAAAAAATAAAAACTCAAAAAATGACTACAATTTAAGGTATGTGTTTAGTGACGGCATCGGATTCCTAATTGATGGAGAAAGGTCTGGTGGCAAGAAAAGCTGCTTGCAGGAGGTTGTCAAGTGTTTTCGCTCGACGATTCCATTCTTGGGTGGTTGGATTGGCCCTTGTTCCTGTAACTCGAATCCTAGCCCGGTATATCCCATTTTAGTATTACACCATTGTGAACCTTACGCCTTTTTTACTCTCTGATCGAGGTTCTCGGCATTGAAAAATCTTCGTAAACTAAATCACACGTGTATATGTTGACATTTAAGAGATATACAGTCAAGAAAACAAGAGCAATGGTGATATATATGCGGATTAAACACCAAAAAATAAAAACTCAAAAAATAGCTACAATTTAAGGAATGTGTTTAGTGACGGCATCAGATTCCTAATTGATAGAGAAAGGTCTTGTGGCAAGAAAAGCTGCTTCCAAGAGGTTGTCAAGTGTTTTCGCTCGACGATTCCATTCTTGGGTGGTTGGTTTAGCCCTTGTTCCTGTAACTCGAATTCTAGCCCGGTATATCCCATTTTAATTTTACACCATTGTGAACCTTACGCCTTTTTTACTCTCTGATCGAGATTCTCGGCATTGAAAAATCTTTGTAAACTAAATCATACGTGTATATGTAGACTATTAAGAGATATACAGTCAATAAAATCAAGAGCAATGGTGATATATATGCGGATTAGACACCAAAAAATAAAAACTCCAAAAATAGCTACAATTTAAGGTATGTGTTTAGTGACGGCATCAGATTCCTAATTGATGCAGAAACGTCTGGTAGCAAGAAAAGCTGATTCTAGGAGGTTATCAAGTGTTTTCAATCGATGATTCCATTCTTGCAGGGTTGGTTTGGCCCTTGTTGCTCTAACTCGAATCCTAGCCCGGTATATCCCATTTTAGTTTTACACCATTGTGAAACTTACATCGTTTTTACTCTCTGATCGAGGTTCTCGGCATTGAAACATCATCGTAAACTAAATCACACGTGTATATGTTGACATTTAAGAGATATACAGTCAAGAAAATCAAGAGCAATGGTGATATATATGCGGACCATACAACAAAAAATAAAAACTCAAAAATGACTACAATTTAAGGTATGTGTTTAGTGACGGCATCAGATTCCTAATTGATGGAGAAAGGTCTGGTGGCAACAAAAGCTGCTTGCAGGAGGTTGTCAAGTGTTTTCGCTCGACGATTCCATTCTTGGGTGGTTGGATTGGCCCTTGTTCCTGTAACTCGAATCCTAGCCTGGTATATCCCATTTTAGTATTACACCATTGTGAACCTTACGCCTTTTTTACTCTCTGATCGAGGTTCTCGGCATTGAAGAATGTCACGGCCCCCGACCCGGTTTGACCCGTTTCAGGAGCCGCGGGACAGAAATCTCGTGGTATTTAATTAACAGCGGAAGTTTCTTCAGGATCTTTTAAAATGAAAAATATTTCCCGATTATTTTATTTCACAACTCGGGATAAAACCCGTTAATTTACAATCTTGAGATTTCACGAAGAAATCTATTATTTTACAAAACATGTTTCTTTATTTTATATTGAGCCACTTCCTTAAGCTTGTAGTGCTTCTCGGCATTTTTCCTGGATCACAACAGATCACCTGAAAATGTTTGAAAAAGGTTTTGTCAGCGGGAAATACTGTGTGAATCATTCATTTTGCTAAAACAATTCATTTGTTATAATATACAGTATTAAGAGCGATTACAATGTTTTTATATCAACCAACTACCCTCGGTATTTGTCACTCGACTCGTTTCTGTGACTATGGTCATATCACCCATTGGCTAACTCGTTGTCCAATGGTGAAGATTATCAAGTAATGTATACAAAACCCCACATACCGGCTGTAATATGGTGATTACAAAGACTTAATCCCTGTAATTATAACCTTGAAAATAAACATGCTTTTGTAAATAAATTTGATAAAAAGAGAATGACTCACATTGCAGATTTAATTTGAGAAGAGCCTAGCCTACTGATTAGCCTTTTAACCTAATTTAATAACAGGCACACAATTCAGTTAGTAACTTAATACAGCATTTACGATAACTCACGAGATTAAAACCTTCACAACGAATGACAAAGTGCGATACTTAAACATCCATCGAATTAACGACGAATGACAAAGCATAAACCCTAATGTGGGCAGCACTTAAACATCCATTGGATAGTTCAATCGATCGGACATTGAATCGTATCAGCGATCGAGTTATTACCCTGATTGCGGCAGCAATTAGTGATCCGTGTGTGTTTTTAGAAGTGTTTCTGCGATATCTCAGTCTACGTAACGAGAATTTACGTCGTTTCAGCGCCAGAATTCGATTGCCAATGTCCACTATTTATACACAAATTTTGACCAGGCTTGCGCACCGTAAGCCTAAATCCTTCTGGTGCGCAAGGGACGCGAAAGCACCCTAGGGTAGCCACGTTCTAGACTAGCCTTACTGACTTGACAAAATTCGAAATTTAAATTTTGACAGCGTTTTATTTAGATAATTGTGACTAGGGTTTACCCCCCCTGGGTTTTAGGGGCCCTGATCCTGATTCCAATTATTCTGAAAATTTTAGGGTTTGTGCAGAATCACTTGGGTGTCTCAATTAGGGTTTCCTATTGGACAAATTAATTTAATAAATATGACTTTTTATGAGAGTTGTTACATTCTCCCCACCTTAATAAAAATCTCGTCCTCGAGATTTACTGGAATAATTGAGGATACTTTCGCTTCATTTCTGATTCCAGTTCCCAAGTGTATTCAGGTCCTCTCTTTGAATCCCACCTTACTTTAACTAGCACTAGTCGTTTGTGCTTGAGAAACTTCACTTTTCTGTCTTCTATCTAAAGAGGTTTCTCAACAAATTTTAGCTTTTCGTTTACCTCTATATCTTGGAGAGGTACTACCAAAGATTCGTTTGATAGACATTTCTTGAGGTTGGATACATGAAATACATCATGTACTCCAGCTAACTCTTCTGGTAGTTGTAAACGATAAGCAACTGGTCCTATACGTTGGATTACTGGAAATGGTCCTACGTATCTTGGACTTAGCTTTCCTTTCTTACCGAATCTAACAACTCATTTCCAAGGGGAAACTTTCAAGAGTACTTTGTCTCCAACTTGGAATTCTAATGGCTTGCATCTATTGTCTGCATAACTCTTATGGCGATCTCGAGCCGTCTTCAGCCTTTCCTTGATTTGAGTAATCTTATCAGTAGTTTCTTGCACTATCTCGGGACCTGACAATTGACTTTCTCCTATTTCTGCCCAACAAACCGGAGTTCTGCACTTTCTTCCATACAATGCCTCAAATGGAGCAGTTTCAATACTTGAATGATAACTATTGTTATAGGAAAATTCTATCAGAGGTAAGTGATCGTCCCAATTTCCACAAAAATCTATCACACATGCTCTATGCATATCTTCTAGAGTTTGGATCGTCCTTTCACTTTGCCCGTCTGTTTGTGGATGATATGCAGTGCTTAAATTTAGTCGAGTTCCCATAGCTTCTTGGAAACTTTTCCAGAAATGAGAAGTAAAACGACTATCCCTATCCGAAACAATGGAGAGTGGAACTCCATGTAAGGATACTACTTCATCTACGTACAACTTTGACAATCTTTCCATGCTAAAGGTTTCTTTCATTGGTAGAAAGTGAGCTGATTTGGTTAATCGATCTACAATTACCCAAATCGCATCATTACCTTTTCTGGTTTTGGGTAACTTAGTAACAAAATCCATTGTTATAAGTTCCCATTTCCATACAGGCATTTCTAGTTGTTGTAGTAGACCTGAAGGTTTCTGATGTTCTGCCTTAACTTGTGAACAAGTAAGACACTTAGAAACATATCTAGCGATATCATTTTTCATTCCTATCCACCAAAAGCTATTTCTTAAATCTTGATACATGTTATTGTTTCCGGGGTGTATGGTATACCTAGATTTATGGGCTTCTTCTAAAATCTTATTTCTTAATTCTCCCTGCTTAGGTACCCATATTCTGCTTTTGTGGAATCTCCAAATTCCATCAGCTCCTTGCTCTAATTCTTTTATTCGTCCCTTCATTCCTTCAGCATCATCCTTGATTGTTGTTTCCTGAACATTCTTTATTTGTTCTATTAAATCTAACTATAGATTTAATCTGAGAGCACGAACTCTTCTTTGTTTTTCATGGTATTTACGACTTAAGGCATCTGCAACTACATTTGCCTTTCCTTCATGATATTGAATATCACAGTCGTAGTCGCTTAGGATTTCCATCCATCTTTTGCCTCATATTTAACTCTTTTTGTCCAAATATATATCTTAAACTTTTATGATCTGTATAAACAGTAAACTTACTTCCGTACAGATAATGTCTCCAGATTTTCAGGGCAAAAATTACGGCTCCTAATTCTAAGTCATGAGTCGTATAGTTTTCTTCGTGTTTTTTCAATTGTCTTGAAGCATACGCAATTACCTTCTTGCGTTGCATTAGCACACATCCAAATCCTAGTTTTGAAGCATCACAATATACTTCAAAATCTTCAGTTCCTTCTGGTAAGGCTAAGATTGGAGCATTGGTTAATTTCTGTTTCAAGATCCTAAAGGCTTCTTCTTGTTTAGGTCCCCATTCAAACTTAACTGCTTTACAGGTTAGCTTAGTTAATGGTATAGCTATTTTGGAAAATCCTTAATGAACCGTCTATAATATCTGGCTAAACCTATAAAACTTCTAATTTCCATTGCGGATTGTGGAATCTTCCATTTGGTAATTGCCTCTATCTTAGCAGGATCTACATGAATGCCTTCGTGATTCACCATATGACCTAAAAATTGCACTTCTTGCAACCAAAATTCACACTTCGAGAATTTGGCGTACAGCTTTTCTTTTCTTAACAAAGTTAAGAGTGCATGCAAGTGCTGGCAATGTTCATCCTGACTTTTGGAATAAATAAGTATATCGTCGATGAAGACAATTACAAATTTATCCAAGTACGGTTTACAAATCCTATTCATCATGTCCATGAATGCTGCAGGTGCATTCGTTAGTCCGAAGGGCATGACTGTAAACTCGTAATGACCACACCTAGTTCTGAAAGCAGTTTTAGGTATGTCTTCTTCTTGTACCTTCAATTGATGATATCCGGAACGTAAGTCAATCTTAGAAAAATATCTAGCTCCTTGAAGTTGATCGAAAAGATCATCAATCCTAGGTAATGGGTATCGATTCTTAATTGTAACCTTATTCAATTCTCTATAATCGATACACATTCTCATCGAACCATCCTTCTTTTTCACAAACAACACTGGTGCTCCCCACGGGGATGAACTAGGTTGTATAAAACCTTTACTTAGTAATTCATCTAATTGCTTTTTTAGTTCGAACATTTCTGTGGGTGCTAACCGATAGGGTGCCTTGGCTATCGGTATAGTTCCGGGAATTAGATGAATTCTAAATTCTACCTCCCTATCTGGTGGTAATCCTGGTAATTCTTCTGGAAATACATCTGGGTATTCTGAGACTACTGGTATTTCCTTAAGTTCTTTACCCTTAGTACTAATGATTATTGAAATCATATATACTATTCCTTGCTTTCGTTCATAACTAGCAACTTTCATTACTGATATGAACTTCATGGGCTTACGTGGTTTATCTCCTGTAATTATGATTACTTTTCCGGTAGGTACTTGAATTTCTATAGAATTCTGATCACAAAGAATTCGAGCATGGTTGGCTACTAACCAATCCATTCCTAACACAACATCAAATTCGGCTAATTTCATACGTAATACGTTTGCAAAGAATTTATGACCTGAAAGTTCTATATTTTCCTTTTGCAAAACTTTATCTATGCTAACAGAATTTCCGTCTGCCGCTTCGACTGTAAAAATCTGCCTAAGGTTGGTTAAGGGTAAATTAAGAGCTTGGCAGAATGAAGTATTTATAAAACTTTGGTTTGCACCAGAGTCAAATAATACTTTTGCGTAAATGTTGTGAACTAAGAACGTACCAGCTATCACATCTGGAATGAGTTCTGCTTCTTGCGTAGTTAGCTGGAATGCTCTGACATTCTTCTTTGTAGCTCCGTCAGCTGGTTTAGCTTTGTTATCTGCTGGTTTGACCAATTTAGGACATTCTGGTCTAAAATGTCCCTTTTCTCCACAGTTATAACAGATCGTTGTTTTCTTTCTGCAGTCTTCTTCATGATGTCCTACCATTTTACAAAAATTGCAGGTTATACTACATCTTCCATAATGTTTCCTTTTGCAATTCTTGCAGAATGGCAAAGTTGAAGATTGCCCTGTTCCTTTTCTTTTGAAGCTGTTATTATTACCCGTACGAAATCCTTGGGTAATTTTTTGAGCCAGTTCCTTCTTCCTGTTTTCATCTTGCGTGCGTACCAGTTCGTCAGTTAGGGTGTTAGCTAATTCCACAGCATCGTCAATCGTACGAGGTCTCGCAGCTTTAACGATGTTACGGATTTCACTAATTAATCCCCAAATATAACGAGAAATGAGTACCGGTTCTGGCGAAGCCAGTGTTGGTACCACTCTAGCATATTCGAAGAATGTCGAAGTATAACCGCGACAATCTACACCTATCATTCGATGATTTAAGAACTTATTTGCCATTTGATCTTTTTCATATTCGGGACAGAATTTTCTTTCTACATGTAGGTCCCTCGGAGGTTGAGGTGAAACCTTATTCCTTGTTATGCTTAACACACTAGCGAGTGCGGAATCCAAGCTAGCATGCAAACCGAGTTAGAAGACGACAAAAACACAACACGCAAGATTCACCGATTAACACCACATGTATTAATACGAATGAAGGGTACGGTTACAAGCTCAATGTTTACAGAAGTATTCTATAAACTCTCAAAGTGTGTGTGTGCTCATGTCTCTCTCTGTCTTCTCCTTTATGTCTCTCTAAATGAAGTGAACACAACACACGGGTATTTATACCCGACACAGCATGTCTGGTCGAAGGATCAGACAGACTGATCGAAAGATCATCTGTCGACCAGAAACACATCGAAAGATCTGCATACACCTCGAAGGATGATATCCTTCGAGGTCCATCTGTCGAGGGTTTATGTTTCGAGCTTATGATCGAAGGATATAAACAATCCTTCGATCACACATCTTTCGACCCAAACACCTTACAAACATTTGTTTACTGTTTGGCCAAGTCAAACCGGAGGATGGTTGACTTGGTCAAACTTACATCAAAGACATCGTTTTGTATACAGACGAAATACAGACAAAGTACAGACACAAGTGCACCAACAAACTCCCCCTTGGCTGTAGCTTTGTCTCGATTTTCGTTCTTGTAAGTCTCTCTTGTCTTCAAGTCTTTGACTTCTTTTCACGTCTTCAATGTCGGAGGATCTTTAAAGTCTTCACGTCTTGAAAGCAGAAAGTGTACCAACAAACTCCCCGTTTTATATAGGAAGTGTGTTGACAAACTCCCCCTTAACATAAGCTCCCCCTTGAGTTATGCTCGTGAATGACTTGATCTTTATGAAGTGAGATCCTTGTGGTGTTGATGATGGTCAGCGGCAACTCGATCATCTTCATCATTTGAGTGCCTTCACGTCGTGTCTTCATTCCGAAGCTTGTCATCAACCATGTTCTCCTAGCCTTTAGAATCTGCACATGCAAGAAATCTAAACGCGTAATGAGAACAACCGCTTGGAATAGTAAACATAAACAAACGACACACGTGTGACCATTGTTCAAACGAACACCGTCCGACAACAGTTTGAAAGTTTAGAAAAATGTACAATCTTAATCCTTTAACTTTCAAAATGTATTAACTTCGACCATTTATAAAGATGCAATTGTTTTCCGGCTTGTAATCAGGATTTTGGGTAGGATAGACTCGAGTTCCAACATCAGTCAATCAAAAATAAACTAGAAGTAAAATCTTTTTGGATTTTATAAAGTTTATATTAAAACACACTTAAAATCTTTTTGGAATTTTCAATAGTTCAAATGTAAAGACGGAAAACAATAAATATATATACAAAGATAAAGAAACGGAAGCAGTAAATAAATATTTACAGACATGCTTTTTGCGAGTTTCGAGGGTAAGAGAATCATATCAGTGTACGGTCATGCCAAAACACTCTTGTTGTTCAATTAGATAACATTAAGATAAGCATCCTATAACAATTATCGGTATTGTTGTCCACATAAGCTCAACTTATCAGATGTAATCATGGCAAGGGGATACGTTAAGGTATGATTTATACTTACCGACCGGTGTTCATCCACATCACGACACATTCCCGTATCAAGGTATGCACGAGGGTTCATCTTACCGGTGAGTATACCGATTATCATCTGTTTGACCGTATATGATGTGAGATTCTCACTTATTTTGATAGAAAACAAGCCCTATGTGATAGAATCACTTATTTATGAGGAACTTGATTTTCAGATGCATGAGGGCACATGAGCAAGTTCGTGAACAGGTCAGTACTTTCGTACAGCAGAGAGACGAACTTGACTCCCGGATGAATGTGATATTTTATCACTTATTTGTTTGGACATGTGATTGTTGATCACTTATTGAGGTCGTATGCAGTATGAAATATGTACACGTATGTATGGTATCATGGAAGATCTAGACTTGCGTCCCCGTTATTTTTCGGAAAAAGATACAACCATGATACCCAGATGATAAGCAGCATAAAGACCGAATATTTCAGAACCTCGGCAATCTCTCAAACGAAATTTCGGTACCAAGACCATATGCCAATGAATGGTTCCCACCCAGTCCTCAGTCGATTTAAGATTTATATCACCCTGCACACTTTAAAATGATTGTGAGCCTACCGATACATCTTATATAGAGCTGCTTATCGTTTTTCATTTAAGGTTTAAAGAGGTTTAGACAGACCACTGATGTACTATCATATTCTCTTTTGCTCGCCAGGAAACTCATTTTTGCTTTTCTATTGTTTTTGTGTTTTTGAAATTTTTCGATGTTTTTGGATTTTCAAATTTTGGATTTACTCCCCCTAAAATCAACAAATTAAGATAAATTTAAAAGACACAAGGATATTTACAAAAATGATTTTCCGATGTTGGTTAACTCATGTTTTACCTCAATGCCGTTTACCAAAATTAAGTTATAATCAGAAATGATTTAGCGAATTTTGGAAAAATCAGTTGGCATGTCGGTAAGCGGTGCGGACCATGACAACATTGTCTGGCCAAAGAGTGCTGAACGAGATAATAATTCACAAAGCAGCTTAAATATCGACAAGTATAGGAGAGATTAGAAATTTAAAACCGTATCCTGCAACTGCTTCGTGCATTGCAAGGAATCTGAGTGCTCTCCCAAACTGGACATCCACCCGGTGTGGATTTCAAGGTCGATTTGTAGCTACTGAAATCCCTTCACAGCAACAAGATCATAAACCTCCGGGTCCGGCTGGTCTTCCACATTGCACCAGCGAAGGTCTTTGTCTTTCTCTTTCAGAGGTAGTGTGCAGTTGTTCAATCCACGCCAAGGCATCCGCACACCCGGTCGGTTTGTTCAACAAACACATTTTCTTCAATCGCACCGCGAAGAAATGTACACTGCACGTTCATCTTGTAGATTGTTGAACTTCAGACGTGCTGCAGGTGCGTACATTTTGATTTGAATCTATCCCGGGGACCCGATCAAAGCCTTGAACATTTACATTTTGAAATGATTTTCATTTTGTCGAAGCTTTTCAATCTTTTTCAACAGACATTTCTGATTCCCTTTACATTTTCTCTCCATCAAAGGCAGCAATTTCTTCTGTTGCCTATTTTGTGCAAGGATGCTCCACTATCAACAATCTTACGACTATCGAAAGTTCCTCCTGGAATATCCTACACACTCACTCAAAAATTAGTTGGAGAGAGGGACCCAAGCCTTTGTGGACTTGGGTCGTCCTTGATCATCAAGAAAAGTGATTTCAATCACTTGATGATTAGGAAAAAGAACCTGTGGTGCTCCCCCTGACTGAATTACCTGTTTTTGTTTCCAAGCTGTTTGTCCTTTACCAGTATTTGTATTAATTGTTTTAGCATTTACTGGTTTTACAGTTTTAGGTTTTGCTTGAACAGGTTTTTCTTCTTTGACCTCTGATTTTAAGGCCTTTTCAATTACCTTTTGATTCTTTTGTTTTAACTTCTTTTCCCTTTCTTTCAAGACACGTGGGTCTTGTTTCGGGGAAAGTGATCGTTTTTGGTAATTGGTTTCTTGGGGAGCACTTGTTTTTGCCTTCAACTTTTGCAGGTATGGGCAGTATCTTACAATATGCCCAATTGTGCCACACTCAAAACACATTCTCCGCTCTACAAACCTCGGAGAAACATGTTGATGATCAGACGGAGAACCAGACAATGAACTTTGTGATCTAGACGTGCTTGGACCTAAATCACATCCGTTGGTGTGTTGGGTGTAATTATTCTGATCATTTCGTTTTAAAATTCTAACTTGTTTTACAAAATCAACGTTAGATTTTTCTTGAAATGTTTCAATTTTATCTGAACCCGTGGATCCAACAAAGTTCATTTTCGGTTCTCGTTTCTTAACAGGAGCTCTTTTGTTCTGCACCTTTTGTTGTTGAACCTTTGGTTGTTCAGTCTTAGCCTGCTGAACTTTAGGTGCTTGAACCTTCTTGTTCTGAGCCTTCTTTCCCTGTACTTTACCTTTTCCTGAGTTGACTTGTTGTTTTCGCTCAATTGGTAGTTTTTGGTTTCCGTATTGTTTTCGAATTTGTTCACACGGAATTGGATCACATTGAGTGACGGTAATTTTGCCACTTTTGTTCCCCAAAAACTTATCAGTACATCCTTCAAAAATTTGCTCAATTAAATCTTGATTTACATTTTTAATTGGAAAATCTTTGTTAGAGTAGATTTTGCTATCTCCTTTGAGCGTGTACAACAAGTTATTCTCTTCACTGCTAGATACAAGGGACTCCATTGGTTTTGACATTTCAATCTTACTCGGTTTCACTGGTGGATCACACAGGATGTGATTCTCGATTGGAATATCTGTTGTAACCGAGTTAGACTGTTGTTTCACAATTACTTCAGATTCATCATCCGAAGAATCAGCATCCTCAACAATGGGAGGACTCTGTTCCTTAACACATGATGAATCTGTCACATTCTCAGATTAAGATTCAGTTTCAGATTGACCCGAGGATGATGTACCAGTTGTGAACCCGAGGCCTGCTGCAAAATCATCTAGATTGAGTGGCACAGTAGGTTCAAAACGGGGCATATCCTCGTCATCAGGCAATTTGGAGTAATTGTGATTCATTGGGGGAGGACATGATTTGAATCCAATACATTGTTTATCCCCCTTTTTCTTTTGAACATCGATAATGTGATCCAATACATAGCGGGAATTGGAATAGCTTTCCAGTTTCTGCTTAATTGTCTCACATTCACATCGAGCTGTTGCCAACTCTACCATTTGCTTTTCAATTGTGTCAATAAGATTATTGTTAGCATGTTGTTTTCGCAAAACAGCCTTTTGTAATTCTGAAACATCATGTCTTAATGACGCAATTGTTGCTTTAAATTCTTTTTCATTTCTGGTTAAAAACGAGTTAGCTTCAGCTGCTTTAGAAAGATCTACAATCAATTCTTGATTGTGTTTGGATATGATTTCAAACTGACTTTCCTGTTCAGCATATTTAACATTTAAACTATCACAATTTTCACAGCTAACTACAGTGGGTTCATCGACACATACCTGACCTGATGAACTGTCGACATTAGCCATAAAGGCTGAATGGAGAGAAGACTAAGAGTAAGCAGCTGGATCCATCAAATTAGATCTTCTTTCAGTTCCTGCTGCAGCTTCCTCCAAAAGCTCATCAATATCTGCATCGACTGACGCACTTGATGCCTCATCCACATGATCATTTCCTGAAGTGGAGGATTCTTCATCTGAGCTTCCACTATAACCAGAACTGTCTTCATCTTCAGAAGATGCAACACCATTGGTGGAAGATTCTCCACCACTGGCGTGCTTTAAATTCTTTACAATCTCAGCAAAGCATGCTGTTCCACCATTTCCTCCTTCTCCAAGCTGAAGCGACCAATCACAACCCTCATCTATTTGAACCATCAGCCCCCGGTTGGCATTTGATGACCCTGCTTGGCCTTGGTTGTTGACAGGTATCAATGTACGAACATTGTTCCCGTTCTGGTTCTGCTGGTTGCCTTGATTTCTGAACGGATTTTGATTTCCATGCTGAGCTGGTCTTGTGCATTCCCTTTTGAAATGACCCCGTTCGCCACAGTTAAAGCACTTGACAGCTTGCTTGTCGAACCCATACTTGGTGTCTTTCTTGTTTTCCAAGTTGGTTCTCCCCGTCCTTTCCATAAACTCCTTTGCTCTTCGAATTGCACTAGCAAGAGCCCATTTGATATCCATCATTTCAAACTCTTCTTTATCCACTTGCTGATAATCTTCATTGGTTAGATTGATATTCCCAATCTGACCTGCGATCAATCCACTATAAGCACTAACCAAGGTATTCAACATCTCCATATGCTCCTTGGCTATTTCGACACTGACTTTGGAAAAGTTGGAAGTGTCTAATCTGACTGTGTTTGGATTGGAAGTGGCTTGCAAGTTTGAAGAGCTTCCATAAAACCCTTGCTGTTGCGGTTGTTGCTGCTGAGCTGAAGAAGAAGAAGAAGAATCTGGTCTTGAATAGATCATCGTGTATGCTGAAGGATCAAACTGACTTGTTGTGGAAGGACCAGTGTTTGAGATGAAGGCTGTTTGAAGCTTTGCATGTTGAGAGACTGGTTTTTCTCCACTGATACCTCCTGCAATCCCAAAGTACATCTCTGGATTTTGAGGAGTCAATGTTCTTTTTGCCTTAAGCTTTTCTTCTACATCCTTGTTCTCCAATCTTTGAATCAACTCATAAACGGTGATTGTGTCTAGAACACCATTTTCTTTGAGAATTTCAAGATAACTGCTCCACTTTGCTGGTAAGCTGTCAGCGAATCTCTTCACCATTTCTTGTGGAGTGGCAGTGACTTTAAAAGCAAACATCTCGCTCAACAAGTGATGGAACCTTGTAGATAAATCTGCCAAAGTCTCATTCTCCATACACGTGAATCCTTCAAACTCTTTCTTCAGTAATTCTTGCTTAATCTTTCTAGATTGAGCATTTCCTTCACATCGTAACGTGAGCATATCCCACAAGCTTTTAGTAGTCGTGCAGTAAACAAACTGGTGGTATATGTCTCTGTGAAGAGCTTGTGTGAGAATCATGAATGCTTTCTTTTCTAACTCAAATTTCTTCTTATCATCTTCAGACAAAGTGCTGTAAGTTTCTGGATTAGATCCTGCAACTTCCAAATCATGTTCAAATGCGGTGAAGAAGCACATCCATAGGTCTTGACCTTGCCCCTGAACATAAGTTCTCAGCCTTTCTTTCCACCATCCCCAATCATTGATGTGATTTAGCTTTGGCGGTTTTGTGCTTGTACCAGTTTCACTGTCGTTCTGCATCATAGATTGAATGCTGCTGTTTTGATTTGTGACCAATGCCCATTGATTTACAGTGATCATTGCAGCTTGAGGTGGGGCAATAGCTTGCATCCATGCAGTTTTGTTGAAATCTGACGCCGATTGCGTAGCTGATGATTGTGGAGTCAAAGATGTTAGAGTCCACGCGGTTGGATCCCACTGACCGTTAGTTCCCATTTTATAAAAAATTTCACAAACTATGTCAAAATCTCGAAGGATAACAAACAGCCGAAGGATCTTTGATCGAAAGACCTGAAAACACAAACTTGTTAACCTTAAACAGACTGGGATCGAAGGATCAAACCTTGTTCGAAGGATCAACAGTGTTCGAAAGATCACTGTTGAGTTTCGAGCAATGACTTCGAAAGACTCTCCAATCGAAAGATCCTTGTCTTTCGAACAATGACTTCGAAAGACTCTCCAATCGAAGGATCCTTGTCTTTCGAATAAGACCTGTAGATCGACAGATATAACCTTCGAAAAGATTCCTTGGAACGAAGGATAAGTCTCCGACTTCGAAGGATGCTCGAAGGATGACTATCTATCGAACCTCCTTTGGTCGAAAGATGAACTTTCGACTTCGAAGGATATCTTTCGATCTTGTCTGACACAGTTGACAAAGAGTGACGGGTTGGTGAAAAAGGTGATGGGTAGGTGAAATCTTTCGGCAGAAGGTATGTTCAGACCATACTTTCTGCCAAAACCAGATTTGAACCAATAAAATAATGCCCAAAAACAGAAAGATCTTATCCAGAAACCGGTCACCGGATAAGCCGGAATTTTGGCCGGAAATCACCAAAATTCTTAAAAACAGATTTTTAAGTTACCCAACTTGACCAAAAACACACCCGGTAAGTTTAGAACACGTTTTAACGTCTGGAAATGCGAGAAAATCAGTAAAAACGGGTGCTAAACCAGTGAGTTTTTGTCCAAAAACACTCCAAAATCATGTAAAAACTCGGTTTTTAACAAGGAAAAGAGCCACGGCTCTGATACCACTTGTAGGTCCCTCGGAGGTTGAGGTGAAACCTTATTCCTTGTTATGCTTAACACACTAGCGAGTGCGGAATCCAAGCTAGCATGCAAACCGAGTTAGAAGACGACAAAAACACAACACGCAAGATTCACCGATTAACACCACATGTATTAATACGAATGAAGGGTACGGTTACAAGCTCAATGTTTACAGAAGTATTCTATAAACTCTCAAAGTGTGTGTGTGCTCATGTCTCTCTCTGTCTTCTCCTTTATGTCTCTCTAAATGAAGTGAACACAACACACGGGTATTTATACCCGACACAGCATGTCTGGTCGAAGGATCAGACAGACTGATCGAAAGATCATCTATCGACCAGAAACACATCGAAAGATCTGCATACACCTCGAAGGATGATATCCTTCGAGGTCCATCTGTCGAGGGTTTATGTTTCGAGCTTATGATCGAAGGATATAAACAATCCTTCGATCACACATCTTTCGACCCAAACACCTTACAAACATTTGTTTACTGTTTGGCCAAGTCAAACCGGAGGATGGTTGACTTGGTCAAACTTACATCAAAGACATCGTTTTGTATACAGACGAAATACAGACAAAGTACAGACACAAGTGCACCAACACTACAAGACCTTTAAATTATTCCCAGTTCATTGCATACGCCACCCTCCTTCCTCTTGCTTGTAACACCGTGTTCCACCATTCTAGCGCCCCTTCTTTAAAAAGATTTGACGCGTACATGACCAGATCATCCTGAGCACATTTACTTATGGCAATTACTGCCTCGGTTTTCTCTAACCAACGCAGTGCCGCAGTCGCTCCTTCATTGCCTGCAAACTCAGTGGGTTTACAAGCAAGAAATTCTTTGAAAGTGCAACCAGGCATTGCAGCTTTCATTTTCTTAGGGAGCGGAGCTTGCCGTGGTTCATTATCATGATTAACCTGATCATTGCCTCCATTTACGCTATTACTGAAGTTATCTTCAGAAATACGTTTACTGGGAACGATTTGTTGTGGTTCGATTGGATTTTTAACAGCAGTAACGATTGCTGGAATAGTGTTGGCTATCCCTTGAGCAACTATTTCTGGAATAGCGTTGGCTATCCCATGAGCAACGATATTTTCTATATCCTGCCTAGTCATATATTGATCCCCCGGTTGTTGCTCAGATTGATTATCCTCATTAACTGGTTCATTATTAGCGTTTTCCATCTGATAATTAATATATATAATTTATTAGTATCAAATAAATAACAATTACACAAAACAATTATACAGAGTTCATAACACCAATATAGCCAAAACTATCAATTTCTCGATTCCCATTTTTATATTTTATAGTATGCATCAATACACACTATTATCTTACGAAGTTTTATTTGTAGTTATTTTACAGACTGATTTTTACTATTACTATTACACAACCCTAGTTCCATATATCCCCTATCCTTTGTCAGATGATATTCTAGTAATGGCGTTCCCTCTCATCGTATTTCCAGGAGATCTGTCCCCCAATCTCTTGGATCCTATTCCCAGCATCCATTAGTTCTTTGGCAAAGTGGCGGAGTTCAGCCATTTTCTCGTTACTCATGGGTGGATTTGGTAATGGTTCCGGGTCGAACTGAGGAAAAAACTTATAGGGATTGTTTTGGAGCTGTATTTCATTAGTCAACCATTCGTCTATTCCTAAAGGTTGCGAGTGGATTGAAGGATTTGGAATAGCTGGTTCTAAGTTCATTGGTACTTGTGTTTCAAGAGAGTGAATAAAAACATTTTCATTAACAGGCTTAATAGTATTATAGCTTGTCAATATAAAATCTAGCTCTTCCTGAGATGGTAACCCCTCAATTTGCCTAGAGCTTTCCCCAATTTCCATTTTCTTAGGCTTGGGTTTCTTGAGAGGTAAAGCGTTGAATTCTATAGGTTCTTCTATGTCTGGTATATACCTATTGAAATCTCTGGAAACCTCTATTCTTACCAGATAAAGATTTAAATTATGAAGGGCGTCAGACAAGTCACTCATGCTGTTATGCAAAATACACACCATTACTAATTATAACAAAATTTTTATAGAAACCTTTAAATATTATTCCAGACTGTGTAACTACAAAACAACTGAAAATTAAAACACACTAGGTTTTATTTGTAAATTTATTTATTTACTGAATAAGGTTTCTAGACTGTAGATAATAAAGATGCTAAAACTTGGGTCAAATTATTTAAGGATTTGCATTAATTGCTACATTGGCTAGCATATAAACATCTGCCCATACTGTACACAATTAGTCAGATAATAAAACACATAATCATAGAATGATAGTTAGAAAAATTTAAGTATTTTCTAAATACTTAATAGGCTTAAATCAGTGGCTCTGATACCACCGTTTTCTGTCACGGCCCACGACCCGGTTTGACCCGTTTCAGGAGCCGCGGGACAGAAATCCCGTGGTATTTAATTAACAGCGGAAGTTTCTTCAGGATCTTTTAAAATGCAAAATATTTCCCGATTATTTTATTTCACAACTCGGGATAAAACCCGGTAATTTACAATCTTGAGATTTCACGAAGAAATCTATTATTTTACAAAACATGTTTCTTTATTTTATATTGAGCCACTTCCTTAAGCTTGTAGTGCTTCTCGGCACTTTTCCTGGATCACAACAGATCACCTGAAACATGTTTGAAAAAGGTTTTGTCAGCGGGAAATACTGAGTGAATCATTCATTTTGCTAAAACAATTCATTTGTTATAATATACAGTATTAAGAGCGATTACAATGTTTTTATATCAACCAACTACCCTCGGTATTTGTCACTCGACTCGTTTCTGTGATTATGGTCATATCACCCATTGGCTAACTCGTTGTCCAATGGTGAAGATTATCAAGTAATGTATACAAAACCCCACATACCGGCTGTAATATGGTGATTACAAAGACTTAATCCCTGTAATTATAACCTTGAAAATAAACATGCTTTTGTAAATAAATTTGATAAAAAGAGAATGACTCACATTGCAGATTTAATTTGAGCAGAGCCTAGCCTACTGATTAGCCTTTTAACCTAATTTAATAACAGGCACACAATTCGGTCAGTAACTTAATACAGCATTTACGATAACTCACGAGATTAAAACCTTCACAACGAATGACAAAGTGCGATACTTAAACATCCATCGAATTAACGACGAATGACAAAGCATAAACCCTAATGTGGGCAGCACTTAAACATCCATTGGATAGTTTAATCGATCGGACATTGAATCGTATCAGCGATCGAGTTATTACCCTGATTGCGGCAGCAATTAGTGATCCGTGTGTGTTTTTAGAAGTGTTTCTGCGATATCTCAGTCTACGTAACGAGAATTTACGTCGTTTCAGCGCCAGAATTCGATTGCCAATGTCCACTATTTATACACAAATTTTGACCAGGGTTGCGCACCGTAAGCGCAAATCCTTGCGGTGCGCAAGGGACGCGAAAGCACCCTAGGGTAGCCACGTTCTAGACTAGCCTTGCTGACTTGACAAAAATCGAAATTTAAATTTTGACAGCGTTTTATTTAGATAATTGTGACTAGGGTTTACCCCCCCCCCCCCCCCGAGTTTTAGGGGCCCTAATCCTGATTCCGATTATTCTGAAAATTTTAGGGTTTGTGCAGAATCACTTGGGTGTCTCAATTAGGGTTTCCTATTGGACAAATTAATTTAATAAATATGACTTTTGATGAGAGTTGTTACAAAAAATCTTCGTAAACTAAATCAGACGTGTATATGTTGACATTCAATATATATACAGTCAAGAAAATCAAGAGCAATGGTGATATAAATGCGGATTAGACACAAAAAAATAAAAACTCAAAAAATAGCTAAAATTTAAGGAATGTGTTTAGTGACGGCATCAGATTCCTAATTGATAGAGAAAGGTCTTGTGGCAAGAAAAGCTGCTTCCAAGAGGTTGTCAAGTGTTTTCGCTCGACGATTCCATTCTTGGGTGGTTGGTTTAGCCCTTGTTCCTGTAACTCGAATCCTAGCCCGGTATATCCCATTTTAATTTTACACCATTGTGAACCTTACGCCATTTTTACTCTCTGATCGAGGTTCTCGGCATTGAAAAATCTTCGTAAACTAAATCACACGTGTATATGTTGACATTTAAGAGATATACAGTCAATAAAATCAAGAGCAATTATGATATATATGCATATTAGACACCAAAAAATAAAAACTCAAAAAATAGCTACAATTTAAGATATGTGTTTAGTGACGGTATCAGATTCCTAATTGATGGAGAAAGGTCTGGTGGCAAGAAAAGCTGCTTCCAGGAGGTTGTCAAGTGTTTTCGCTCGACGATTGCATTCTTGAGCGGTTGGTTTGGCCCTTGTTCCTGTAACTCGAATCCTATCCCGGTATCTCCCATTTTAGTTTTACACCATTGTGAACCTTACGCCTTTTTTACTCTCTGATCGAGGTTCTCGGCATTGAAAATCTTCGTAAACTAAATCATACGTGTATATGTTGACCTTTAAGAGATAGACAGTTAAGAAAATCAAGAGCAATGGTGATATATATGAGGATTAGACACCAAAAAATAAAAACTCAAAAAAGAGCTACAATTTAAGGTATGTGTTTAGTGACGGCATCAGATTCCTAATTGATGGAGAAAGGTCTGGTGGCAAGAAAAGCTGCTTCCAGGAGGTTGTCAAGTGTTTTCGCTCGACGATTCCATTCTTGAAGGGTTGGTTTGGCCCTTGTTGCTGTAACTCAAATCCTAGCCCGGTATATCCCATTTTAGGTTTACACCATTGTGAACCTTACGCCCTTTTTACTCTCTGATCGAGGTTCTCGGCATTGATACATTCTCGTAAACTAAATCACACTTGTATATGTTGACATTTAAGAGATTTACAGTCAAGAAAATCAAGAGCAATGGTGATATATATGCGGATTAGACACCAAAAAATAAAAACTCAAAAAATAGCTACAATTTAAGATATGTGTTTAGTGACGGCATCAGATTCCTAATTAATGGAGAAAGGTCTGGGGGCATTAAAAGCTGCTTCCAGGAGGTTGGCAAGTGTTTTCGCTCGACGATTCAATTCTTGGGTGGTTGGTTTGGCCCTTCTTCCAGAAACTCGAATCCTAGCCCGGTATATCCCATTTTAGTTTACACCATTGTGAACCTTACGCCTTTTTAAATCTCTGATCGAGGTTCTCGGCATTGAAAAATCTTCGTAAACTAAATCACACGTGTATATGTTAACATTTAAGAGATAAACAGTGTAACACCCTCAAAATTTACTTGAATATAAGTATAATTTTATACAAAAGATAATAGTTTAGCATAAGTTTCAAAAGTATCAAGATTACAAATAGATAAACATTAGTCATCTAATGTCTAAGTTAAACATTCAAAAGTTGATTTATAATTGTTTACAACCCATGAACAAGTTTAATTAAAACTAAACACATAGCGGAAGCTTCAAAAATCGTGTTCGGTTCTTCGACGTTGCTTGACCACCATCCGTAAGGTCCATCTAATCACCTAGGGTCAAAACCATTAAAACATTAGTTTTGACTTTGGTACATAAGACTTAAACATATGATCCAATAATCAATGTAAAAAAAAAAAATTAAGTTTTCTGGTTCCACCGTAAATTACGGTGTTACCGTAATTTATGGTGAGTTCTGGAGATTTTTGGTCCACCGTAAACCAGTTGATCCACACCGTAAACATAACACATCCACCGTAAATTACGGTACTACCGTAATTTACGGTAGTACCTGGGATTTCATGTTTTGTTTGTTCATTACACCAAGACCCAACTCTCGGGTTTCAGTTTTCTATGATAACAATTCATTAAAACCTCGTATTTCTAATATGTTATATAATATTCAAAATCAACAATCAAACTATCATAATCCGAAACAATAACCATGCCTTACTTGATTATCCGACCCGTTTGGCTCGTCTACGGAATTTCTTCCTTTTTGACGACTACCAACGAGTTTTGACCAACTTTTGACCAAATATTCAATATAGCAATATCATCGCTTTAATTCATAGTAGCTTATATTCTCAAATTCAACTATGCATATTACAATGGTCTAAATTTACTTAATGTAACGGGTCAAGTTACATACCTTAGCGTACGCCCTTCAACCGCGAATCACCACCGGCTTGTCCACTCGACGTTCCGGTATCTTGTCCTATAGAGTTCAATTCAAGACATGTTTAGAAATCTCTTTAGACCTCTCTTCGCATAATATACCGAAACATCATAATTATGCGTTAAAGCTTTAAATTTCTGTTTTTAAGCCTTCTTTGAGGCATTTCAACAAACACTATGAGGGCAGAATTTCTACATCATTCATATTCATGTTTATAGCTTGCTAATTAGTTAACTTCACTTCAATAATGCCATCATATAGCATTTAAACATCATACTTTTCTGAAATCACCTTCTAAAATCGAATTACACTAGAATAATCACTCTAAACCCTAGTGTTCATCATCATCATCATGTAAAACCCACAACCCACCTTCAAGGTGTTCATGGAATTTCTTGAATTTGGTCATGATTTCACATGGAATTAGCTAGGTTTCACTTCTAAACATCATATCAATTCTAATCAAACCAAATAACACACATGCAACATCAATTTTCAGATTTTCCAAAATCATGAGAAATTCAAGTTAAGAGATTTCATCAGATTTTACATACCTTACAATCCTCTTGTGATGAGGATTACGATTCTAAGCTCAATTCTCGATTTCAACTTGGATTAATCCTTCAATTTGCAAGATTAATGAGATTTTAGGGTTTTGGAGAAGTGGGGATCGCCCCCCTGCTTCACTTGATCGACCAGACACACCATAATGGTGTGTTTGGTGAGTTTTTTTATAATTCAGCTTTAAACTTTCATTTTTTGGCAAGCTTAGTCCCTCATTTATCATCTAACTTTAAGTACTAGTGTTTTTAACCTAGTGTTAGTTATTTCTAGGCTTGTAATTTTAACTAGGTTAAAATTTCTAGATAGTAAATTCTTGTTTATGAAATTCTTGAATTTCTAATATAAAGATTTATATTTTCGGGGTGTTACAAGTCCACCCCCCTTAAAAAGGGTTTCGTCCCCGAAACCTAATTACGTACCAAATAAAGTAGGATGAAGACGTCGCATCTCCTCTTCGGACTCCCATGTAGTGTCCGAACCTTTCCTATGCTCCCATTTGACTTTGACTTGGTCAATTTGTTTATTTCGTAAATGTTTGACCTTTCGGTCTAAAATCTCCACCGGTCTCACCGCATAATTCAGACTATTATCCACTTCGATATCATCGTAATGGATATAGGTCGTTTCGTCTGCTAGCCATTTTCTTAATTGTGACACGTGAAACGTGCCGTGAATTCCACTTAGTTCCTCCGGTAGCTCAAGGCGGTAAGCTACCTTGCCAACTCTTCCGATAATTTTAAATGGCCCAATAAACCTTGGGCTTAGCTTTCCCCTTTTTCTGAATCTAATAACGCCCTTCCATGGGGAAACTTTTAGCATGACCATGTCACCAACTTGGAATTCGATTGGCCTTTTCCTCTTATCAGCATACGCCTTTTGCCTATCTTGAGCCGCTTTCAAGTGTGCTCGAACTATTTCGATCTTTTCATTCGTGGCTCGTACAATATCTTGGTGGGCGAGTTCACGTGGTCCCACTTCACCCCAACATACCGGGGTTCGACACTTCCTACCGTAAAGCATTTCGTATGGTGCCATCTTAATACTAGATTGGTAACTGTTGTTAAACGAAAACTCGACTAACGGTAGGTGAACATCCCAACTTCCTCCAAAGTCGATTATACACGCCCGAAGCATGTCCCCCAATGTTTGCATCGTTCTTTCACTCTGTCCATCCGTTTGGGGATGGTACGCAGTGCTAATGAACAATTTGGTTCCCTTTTGCTCTTGGAAATCTCGCCAGAAATTTGAAGTAAACCGGGTATCCCTATCAGACACAATGGATACCGGCACCCCATGACGTGCTATTATTTCATTCGTGTAAACCTCTGACATCTTTTCTGACGTAAAAGTCTCACGGATCGGAATAAAGTGAGCACTTTTCGTCAATCTATCTACCACCACCCATATGGCATCGAAACCACGATTTTTTTTAGGCAACTTGGTCAGTAGGTCCATTGTGATATGTTCCCATTTCCAAACCGGAATATCTAACGGTTGGAGTTTTCCGTATGGTTTCTGATGCTCCGCCTTGACTTGTAAACATGTCAAGCATTTTTCCACATACTTTGCCACATCCCTCTTCATTCCGGGCCACCAATAATTTTGTTTCAAATCATTGTACATCTTGGTCGCACCCGGATGAATTGAATAACGGGATTTATGAGCTTCATCAAGCAGAAGCGCCTTCACTCCACAAGTATGTGGGACCCATATCCTTCCGGATCGAGTCTTCAACCCGTGATTCCCATCCGACAAATCTTTCAATTGACTGATTATTCTTTCTTTCTTCCAATTTTCTTCTTTTACTGCTTTTAACTGCGCCTCTCGAATACGTTCAAGTATACCCGAGGTCACTACGAGTTGCATCGACCTTACCCGTTTCGGGACGTAGTCCGCTTTTCTACTTAGAGCATCCGCCACTACATTAGCCTTTCCGGGGTGGTAATGTATTTCACAATCGAAGTCTTTCACCGTTTCTAGCCATCTTCTTTGTCGCATATTTAACTCCTTCTGATCGAAGAAGTATTTTAAGCTCTTGTGATCGGTGAATATGGTGCACTTTACCCCATATAAGTAATGTCTCCATATTTTTAAGGCAAATACCACCGCAGCCAACTCGAGATCATGCGTGGGGTATTTCTTCTCGTGTATCTTCAGTTGTCTCGAGGCATAAGCTATAACTTTGCCCCGTTGCATCAAAACACAACCGAGCCCCGATAATGAAGCATCCGAATAAACCACCATGTCTTCGACTCCGTCCGGCAATGTCAATACCGGAGCTTGAGTTAACTTTTCTTTTAGCGTTTGAAACGCTTTCTCTTGATCAGCACCCCACATGAACTTTTCTTTCTTCCGTGTTAGTTTTGTTAGCGGTGACGCAATCTTGGAGAAATCTTGAATGAATCTCCTATAATATCCCGCAAGCCCCAAAAAGCTTCTAATTTCCGAAGGGTTCTTCGGAAGATTCCATTTTGACACAGCCTCTATCTTTGACGGATCCACCAATACTCCGTCGGCACTTATGACGTGGCCAAGAAATTGTACCTCTCGTAACCAAAAGGCACATTTAGAGAATTTTGCATACAACTTCTCTCGTCTAAGTGTCTCTAACACTTCTTGTAAGTGGTGTGCGTGTTCAGCTTCACTTTTCGAGTACACCAAGATATCATCGATAAACACGATGACCGACTTATCCAACATTGGCTTGCAAACCCGGTTCATGAGGTCCATGAAAGCCGCGGGTGCGTTTGTTAGTCCAAATGACATCACGAGGAATTCGTAATGTCCGTATCTCGTGCGGAAAGCCGTCTTCGGCACATCTTCTTCTTTGACCTTTAGTTGGTGATACCCCGATCTAAGGTCAATTTTTGAAAACCAATTCGCACCTTGTAGTTGATCGAATAAATCATCTATTCTCGGGAGCGGGTATCGGTTCTTTACCGTGAGTTTGTTTAACTCCCGGTAATCGATACACATGCGCATGCTCCCGTCTTTCTTTTTCACGAACAATACCGGTGCGCCCCAAGGAGACACACTCGGCCTTATAAATCCCTTGTCAAGCAGGTCTTGGATTTGAGACATCAACTCTTGTAATTCCGACGGTGCAAGTCGGTACGGGGCTTTTGCTACGGGTTTCGCGCCCGGAATCAATTCGATCCCAAACTCTATTTCCCGTTCAGCCGGTATCCCCGGTAAATCCTCCGGAAACACATCTTCATAATCTCTTACTACCGGTACATCTCCAATCTTTCGTGATTCTTTTTCGGGCTCATTAGCGTATATCATGAATGCCTTGCATCCTCGCTTCATAAGCTTGTGAGCTTTCAACATTGAGCATACTATGGGGTTGCCTCCTTTTTCGCCATAAATGGTGACGTGTTTCCCGTTCAGAGATGTTAGTTTTATCTCTTTACGAAAACACACGATCTTTGCATGGTGTTGAGATAGCCAATCCATCCCAACGACTACTTGAAATTCTCCCATTGACATCGGGATTAGGTTTATCAAATATTCTTCGTCGTCAATGCTCAGTTTACAGTTTTTACATACATCACAAACAATAAAGCTTTTGTTATTACCTATCTCTACTTCTAAGGGCACAGGTAATTTTGTTAGAACAAATGAAGGATGTCGAATAAATCCATATGAAACAAAGGATTTATTCGCACCCGTATCAAATAACACGCGTGCAGGAATCGAATTTACAACGAATATACCTGAGGCCACGTCAGGTTCAACCTTTGCTTCTGCGGCGGTTAGTTGAAAAGATCTTGCCTTTGCTTTCGGGGCTTCACCTTTCGGTTCCTGCCCATCCTTCTTTCCAACCAATTCCGGGCATTCCGATTTCTTGTGACCCGTTCGATAACAATTGTAACAAACCGTCACTTTCTCTGGGCACGATATAGCCATATGTCCCGTTTTCTTGCATACGGGACAAGGCTTATCCTTGTAACGGCATTCGCCTTTATGACCCTTCCCGCAGATTCTGCAACTTGGCGACCCGCCTTTCGTATCAGATTTCTTTGCGCTTTCGTTTGTTCATGCCTTCTTAGTAGGGCTTGGATTCACATCTTGTGCCCTTCGTTCACCCCGTTCTATGATCTTTTTCATTTCGATCTCCCTTTCCCGAGCAGCATTGACAATCTCGGTAAGGGTCTCGTATTTTGAAGGGGTTATGAACTCTCTATACTCCGCACTTAGCATGTTATGGTAGTAATAGACCTTTTGTTCTTCATTTGTCACCAAATCATCACAGAACTTTATCTTGTCCATAAACATCCATGTGATCTTGTCTATGGATTCACCCTTGTGTCTGAGTTGCATGAACTCTTCCTTGATTCTATTTATGACCGCTTTGGGACTATGGTGTTTAAGAAACGGCGTCTTAAACTCCTCCCATGTCATGGCCTTAGCCCCTTCACTTCCTATCTCCTTCTTTTTGTTATCCCACCAGTCTTTCGCTTGACCTCTTAATTGACCCGTACCATAAGCTACGTAGTCATTTTCATCACAATGAGTTCTCTCGAATACTCCTTCGATATCACTTAGCCATCGTTGGCACACAATTGGATCAACCTCCCCATTATATATTGGTGGTTTACAGGCCATGAATTCCTTGTATGAACAAGGCTTTCATCCACCATGCTTTTCCTTTGCTGAATTGGAATCATCTTCCAATTTCTTGATTCTCTCTTCTACTATTGATAAAACTGTGTTTTGAATTTTATCAATAAAGCCCGACAAACTGTTTTCGATCGCCTTTCCAACCTCTTCGGCAATCACTTCCCTCATTTGTTCGGTGACTCTTGGCACCGCATTATCATTACCTCCATCAGCCATCTCTATTTCTGAAATGTTTACATAGATTGTTAAACATTCCATTTATAACACATGCTTTACTTGTTTTGATTTAATCAAGTTCGTAACTCGATTTAATCATTCTTGTTTCAATTCAATCAAGTTCGTAACTTGATTTAATAATTCTTGTTTCAATTTAATCAAGTTTGTAACTTGATTTAATCATTCTTGTTTCAATTTAATCAAGTTCGTAACTTGATTTAATCATTCTTGTTTCATACATTTCTTGTTTTTGAGTGAGCTTACACACTCGTTTCATGCATATTATTCATTTCTCATTCTTTACGTAGTACATAATTTATTAACAAAATAAGTTAGTTCTTACCGGACGATCGATCAAGCTTGAACCGAACACTTTGTTGACAACCTTAGGCTCTGATTACCAACTTGTAACACCCTCAAAATTTACTTGAATATAAGTATAATTTTATACAAAAGATAATAGTTTAGCATAAGTTTCAAAAGTATCAAGATTACAAATAGATAAACATTAGTCATCTAATGTCTAAGTTAAACATTCAAAAGTTGATTTATAATTGTTTACAACCCATGAACAAAGTTTAATTAAAACTAAACACATAGCGGAAGCTTCAAAAATCGTGTTCGGTTCTTCGACGTTGCTTGACCACCATCCGTAAGGTCCATCTAATCACCTAGGGTCAAAACCATTAAAACATTAGTTTTGACTTTGGTACATAAGACTTAAACATATGATCCAATCATCAATGTAAAAAAAAATTAAAGTTTTCTGGTTCCACCGTAAATTACGGTGTTACTGTAATTTACGGTGAGTTCTGGAGATTTTTGGTCCACCGTAAACCAGTTGATCCACACCGTAAACATAACACATCCACCGTAAATTACGGTACTACCGTAATTTACGGTAGTACCTGGGATTTCATGTTTTGTTTTGTTTGTTCATTACACCAAGACCCAACTCTCGGGTTTCAGTTTTCTATGATAACAATTCATTAAAACCTCGTATTTCTAATATGTTATATAATATTCAAAATCAACAATCAAACTATCATAATCCGAAAGAATAACCATGCCTTACTTGATTATCCGACCCATTTGGCTCGTCTACGGAATTTCTTCCTTTTTGACGACTACCAACGAGTTTTAACCAACTTTTGACCAAATATTCAATATAGCAATATCATCGCTTTAATTCATAGTAGCTTATATTCTCAAATTCAACTATGCATATTACAATGGTCTAAATTTACTTAATGTAACGGGTCAAGTTAAATACCTTAGCGTACGCCCTTCAACCGCGAATCACCACCGGCTCGTCCACTCGACATTCCGGTATCTTGTCCTATAGAGTTCAATTCAAGACATGTTTAGAACTCTCTTTAGACCTCTCTTCGCATAATATACCGAAACATCATAATTATGCGTTAAAGCTTTAAATTTCTGTTTTTAAGCCTTCTTTGAGGCATTTCAACAAACACTATGAGGGCAGCATTTCTACATCATTCATATTCATGCTTATAGCTTGCTAATTAGTTAACTTAACTTCAATAAAGCCATCATATAGCATTTAAACATCATACTTTTCTGAAATCACCTTCTAAAATCGAATTACACTAGAATAATCACTCTAAACCCTAGTGTTCATCATCATGTAAAACCCACAACCCACCTTCAAGGTGTTCATGGAATTTCCTGAATTTGGTCATGATTTCACATGGAATTAGCTAGGTTTCACTTCTAAACATCATATCAATTCTAATCAAACCAAATAACACACATGCAACATCAATTTTCAGATTTTCCAAAATCATGAGAAATTCAAGTTAAGAGATTTCATCAGATTTTACATACCTTACAATCCTCTTGTGATGAGGATTACGATTCTAAGCTCAATTCTCGATTTCAGCTTGGATTAATCCTTCAATTTGCAAGATTAATGAGATTTTAGGGTTTTGGAGAAGTGGGGATCGCCCCCCTGCTTCACTTGATCGACCAGACACACCATAATGGTGTGTTTGGTGAGTTTTTGTTATAATTCAGCTTTAAACTTTCATTTTTTGGCAAGCTTAGTCCCTCATTTATCATCTAACTTTAAGTACTAGTGTTTTTAACCTAGTGTTAGTTATTTCTAGGCTTGTAATTTTAACTAGGTTAAAATTTCTAGATAGTAAATTCTTGTTTATGAAATTCTTGAATTTCTAATATAAAGATTTATATTTTCGGGGTGTTACAAACAGTCAAGAAAATCAAGAGCAATGGTGATATATATGCGGATTAGACACCAAAAAATAAAAACTCAAAAAATAGCTACACTTTAAGGTATGTGTTTAGTGACGGCATCAGATTCCTAATTGATGGAGAAAGGTCTGTTACAAGAAAAGCTACTTCCAGGTTGTCAAGTGTTTTCGCTCAACGATTCCATTCTTGGGTTGTTGGTTTGGCCCTTGTTCCTGTAACTCGAATCCTAACCTGGTATATCCCATTTTAGTTTTACACCATTGTGAACCTTACACCTGAACGTGGTTCTCGGCATTGAAAAATCTTCGTAAACTATATCACACGTGTCTATGTTGACATTTAAGAGATATACAGTTAAGAAAATCAAGAGCAATGGTGATATATATGCGGATTAGACATAAAAAAATAAAAACTCAAAAAATAGCTACACTTTAAGGTATGTGTTTTGTGACGGCATCAGATTCCTAATTGATGGAGAAAGGTATGTTGCAAGAAAAGCTACTTCCAGGAGGTTGTCAAGTGTTTTTGCTTGACGATTCCATTCTTGGGTGGTTGGTTTGGCCCTTGTTCCTGTAACTAAAAATCCTAGCCCGGTATATCCCATTTAAGTTTCACACCATTGTGAACCTTACGCCTTTTTTAATCTCTGATCGAGGTTCTCGGCGTTGAAAAATCTTCGTAAACTAAATCACACGTGTATATGTTGACATTTAAGATATATACAGTCAAGAAAATCAAGAGCAATGGTGATATATATGCGGATTAGACACCAAAAAATAAAAACTCCAAAAATAGCTACAATTTAAGGTATGTGTTTAGCGACGACATCAGATTCCTAATTGGTAGGGAAAGGTCTGGTGGCATTAAAAGCTGCTTCCAGGAGGTTGTCAAGTGTTTTCGCTCGACGATTCCATTCTTGGGTGGTTGGTTTGGCCCTTGTTCCTGAAACTCGAATCCTAGCCCGGTATATCCCATTTTAGTTTTACACCATTGTGAACCTTACGCCTTTTTTACTTTCTGATCGAGGTTCTCGGCATTGAAAAATCTTCCTAAACTAAATTACACGTGTATATGTTGACATTTAAGAGATATACAGTCAAGAAAATCAAGAGCAATGGTGATATATATGCGGATTAGACACCAAAAAATAAGAACTCAAAAAATAGCTTCACTTTAAGGTATGTTTTTACTGACGGCATCAGATTCCTAATTGATGGAGAAAGGTCTCTGGCAAGAAAAGCTGCTTCCAGGAGGTTGTCAAGTGTTTTCGCTCGACGATTCCATTCTTGGGTGGTTGGTTTGGCCCTTGTTCCTGTAACACAAATCCTAGCCCGATATATCCCATTTTAGTTTTACACCATTGTGAACCTTACGCCTTTTTTACTCTCTGATCGAGGTTCTCGGCATTGAAAAATCTTCGTAAACTATATCACACGTGTATATGTTGACAAAGAGATATACAGTCAAAAAAATTAAGAGCAATGGTGATATATATGCGGATTAGACACCAAAAAATAAAAACTCAAAAAATAGCTACACTTTAAGGTATGTGTTTAGTAACGGCATCAGATTCCTAATTGATGGAGAACGGTCTAGGGGTAAGAAAAGCTGCTTACAGGAGGTTGTCAAGTGTTTTCGTTCGACGATTCCATTCGTGGGTGGTTGAATGGGGCGCCTTACAGCTTATACAGATAAACGTCAAACTTAATGATGGGACGCCTTACATCTTTATCTTGTTGAGTTTATCGTCACCAATTTTATTTTATTGAAAAGTGTTCTTTTTCTTTGGCGTTTATGTTTCAAAACGCCATAACATTATTTTGCCTTAGAAAAGTTAATTAGTTGTATTTTATCATCTTTATCTGAAACGCCAATCATACAAAAAGCGAAACTTAATGATAGGACACCTTACAGCTTTAACAGATAAAGCTGAACAAACAGTAACTGAAACGACAGAAACTTTATTACTAACATTTATTATAATTAGTTACAGCCTAAACTACGCTCCAAAAACATATTATATAAACAACGTCTCAGGACCTTCCATTGATCATACCAAAAACAGACGCCATATAATAAAACGTCAGAAAGTTCAAAAAACCACACATGGCAAGTTTTCTTGGAGATTCAGTTTTGTTCTCAATAAAATTTCACTTAATGTGTTGGACAATATTCTTAAGTGAGAATTTTGTCCATCTCATTGAGCAAAATCTTATTGAGTTTACCCTTACCTGTTTTATTTTGCCTTACAAAAGTTAATCAGTTGTATTTTTTATATTTTCAAAACGTCATAGTTACTTGTCACATTATAGGTCTGCATCCTACATCACACGACAAAGGTAAAAAATACACATGAAAAAAAAGATAATTACTATTGTTTTTTAGCGCCAAAAACATATAGACCTAATTTACTTCGCGCCAGAAAAAGGTCATTATATAAGTAGAACAAGTAAACAAACTTAACACGCCACAAATTATCTAAAATTCCATACAACTTAAATCAAAATAGCTCAGGTTATTGCATGGAGGTTTGATACGTCGGAGAGACGTTTCATCCTAAAGTTCTCTAACAGGAGAAGGGTGAAGGTCAAAACCATCAACACCATACTTAGTATGGATGAGGCCGTTCAGAGGGATATTCTGGCCCTTGGGGTTCCAATGGCCAACCAGTGTGAAAGGACTCAAACAGTATTAAGAAGATTGTAGAGAAGATTTCCAGCAGATGATGATGATGACGGTGATGTTTTTGATCTACCAACAGTTACCGGTTGGAGTTTGGATGAACAATCAAGGACGGTGAAAGTGACTTATCAAAACGAGGAGGAGGATTCGTTGACGATGGACGAAGTGCTGAACACAGATAAACTACACCTTCTTGAACAACTCTGTGATTTAGAACCTTCGCACATTGTAACACCCAGGATTGTGATTATATTTAAATATAGGATGCGAGACAGACTAAACCAGTTGATGGGGTTATACGCCAATGACCTAGATGATGATGAGTCTGAAGAAAGTCATGAGCAAAGCGAGGGGGCACATCTCTGATGTAATACCATCCGCAGAAGAATATTAGTTTAGTTTGATTTCGTCTTAGTTGTAATGTTTTGAATTATTAATGAATTATAATGAATTTGGGAACGCCGTGAACGCCAATATATTTACTTTTGTACACAAAAATGATTAATTCATCTGGACAGATCTACAAAAAATAAAGAAAACGCCAAAAAAGTTGTAATGTTTGAATTATCAGTGGTTTATAATGAATTTGAGAACGTCATGGACACCAATATGTTTACTTATATAAGACAGAAAAATATTAATTCATCACGACATATCTACAAAAAAGAAAGAAAACGCCAAAAAATTGTAATGTTTGAATTATTAATATATTATAATGAATTTGGGAATGCCATAAACGCCAAGATATTTACTTTGTAAGACAAAAAAGATTAATCCATCGCGACAGATCTAAAAAAAACGCCAAGAAGTTTTTGTTTTTAACTACACGCCAAAAAATCCTCCATGCCACAAATGAGAACGGTGTGTGAGATGCATTGGAAAAAAATAAAAAGACAAAAAAGCCCCTCCGCCTTGAATATATCGCATGCCACGTGTTCGTTCAGGATCTGTTCTCACCGTTTTCACACTTCCAACCGTTTTCTCCTGATCCCGTTTCTATATATATATATATAGGAAGGAAACTCACTTGAGTTGAAAAAAATCAAGAAAAACCTATATAACATTTTTATTTTTTCTAAAAAAATAGGGAATGTAACATACATGTATTTGAACATTTTATGAAAAAAAATATAAAAATCGTCGACTAGTTTTTTTTAAATGTCAAAATCTATAAGTTACATCTTTTTGGACATATATATAATGTAAGATGGAATTTTTAACATTTTAAAAAAAAACTACTCGGCGCTTTTTTTGTTATTTTTTTACAAAAATGTTCAAATATATGTATGTTACATTTCCTATTTTTTAGAAAAAAATATAAATGTTACATAGGGTTTTTACAAGGGTTTCTTGAGTTTTTTCAACTCAAGTGGGTTTTCATTTTATCGTTCCCCTACATATATATGTAAGACCCTAACACGTTTTAACCAAAAAGAGCGGAAATACGTACCGTAAAATTTCTTTCTTATTAAATATCCTTTCATACTTTTTATTCATTTAAAACAACTTCTTTAGAAGAATTACATTATACATCCTTCATTTTGTAAATCAAATATAACGTACTAATACAAATTAAATGATCACCGATGCGTACAATCCACGCATCTCTAACTCGATCTTTAAATCTCCTGTCCTTCATGCTGATAATCCATAATTCTGTGCAACCTACGCTCACCACATACATTCGCATCATTAGTACACCATACATATATATAAATATATTTCTAAGATTCATAATTATGGGGTCTCAATGTCTCATCTCGTTATATTCTCATATGCATTCCATTTATTTATCCTTCTGAATTCCAGCATTTCATCGTGGTATCTAATCTTTAGTGGGTCAACACTAATGTACCTGCACTTCATTTCAACCTCAAAAGCAACCCGGTTAACATCGTTAATACTGATGTATATCAACCCCATAAGTACTTACAAGTTTCATAGGAGAGCTCACACGTTCAAATACCCATGGTTCAGTAATGCGCATACATCTTATCTAATCCAAACCATTCATGTATAATAAATTTTACTTCATACAATTACCACTCTTTACAAACTCTTGCTTACAGTTTATATTCTTACATATTTAAGTGAACAAGTCTTAGTTACATACTACCATACATATAAGTCTTGTAAATAACAACTTACATGCACACTCATTTCTATACATGCTTACTTATAAGTTCCATCTACTGAAAGGCAATTAAATCTTAACATACATTCCCATATACTTATTTTGTACCCACGTATACTCTCTTACATGCCCCATTCTTACTCATACCATATAATCGCTTTTTGATGACTTTCGGTTACATTTTATGAATCCTAAAGATGAATTCAATACTCATCCATACTTCATAAAAACCATTTGGTAAGACTGAGGTACCATATGGATGTATAACGGGGCTTGGAACGGGTTCACGGGGTCCGAAATCAAAGAAAAACAAAGAAACAACTTTGCTGGTGGAACCCCACCGTAGCCTACGGTATCCACCGTAGCTTACGGTGGCTGGGAATTTCCCTACGGTGTGGGTTGAGTGTCTTACGTTGGAAGTAGTGGCATCACCACCTACCGTAGCAGTAGAGCCTAGTTCAGCAACTTATGTTTTCTATTTACTTTTGTAAACAACCGTTAGGCCTCTGAACTTCTTTCTTTCCCGTTTTCATATTTCCATGACGTAAATTATCCTTATTCAAGTCCCATATCCTTCTAATTTCTTAATCATAAAATCAAATTAACTATTACATAACCCTAAATTACTTTCCGCGTTTTGACCCATTTGAATTCACCATGCACTTTCCGTTGCTTTTGAATTATAAGCAACATACTACAACTTTTCCACTTACTATACGCAACATACTACATGACTCCTAACCTTCATACAACAGACTTTAATTATGTATTAAGAAGTGGGGTTTCGGAATTCACTTACCTTATGGGCCCATGTTTGAGCTCGTCTTCTTGCCTTCCTTTGACTTGTTAGCCATCCGTGCTTGAGTCCTTGCCAATGTAAATTCCTATTCTTTCATGCCAACATTTTCATAACTTGTTAGTTTGCATGTTCATCCATATCAATAATCATTACTTTCATTAGTCAATCATTCACTAACATGCATAGCTCAATTCACTGAAAATAGGCTGTTTTCGGATGTCCGTTTACTGTACTTACGAGCTTGAATAAATTATGATATTTTTATGTGACGTGCCCCTCGGAGGGGTTATCCTTGTGTTAAATTTTTAGAGTCTAACTCTCTACCAAAAAATTATAAAAAATCATTTTCTAAGCAGCAATCAGATTCGTCACTTTCTGACTGCAGCCCATGGAAAAATTCATTTAAAAATCCTGGATTATCCGATTAACATAATTCCAGTTAGAGATTTTCATGACCTCCTAAAGCTACCTACAATAAAAATTTGAGATCATAACTCAATTATGACATTCGCAATGGGCTAAAAATTCTGCCAGAAAACGCAGCTTGAACCTTCGATACGAAAAAATTCATAAAACGTTCAATTTTCGTCAAAAAATGCAATTCAAGTTGGGTTTGAAAGGTTTTTCCTGGAAGTTCATCACAAACTCAATAAACAACATTTTTTTACAAGATTTGACCCAGTTACAGCCGATTAAATTCGGCTGTAACTTTCTGGACAGATTTTGTTTCATCAAATCTCTTCTAATAATTTCACCTATGTATTTCATCAAACACGTGGTGTAAGTACCATCAATAAAACATAATGTACAAGTAGTTATAGCACATTCTTTCTAATTCATCCATGGATTAACATAATCTTTCACAAATCATTTTCATAACCATACATCATATGTTTTATATCAAATTATCCAACTAAATACTTTCTACAACACTACTTAAACATCAACATAACACAATTTATCACAAAACTTCACTAAACTTCATCTTCCTACAAATTCCAAGTGAGTTTTATCCCAACACATCAATACAACCAAAATTAAACATATAACAACTTCCACACATTGATATTAACTAACTTTCATGTTCAATTTCATAATACATTCATGGATTGCACATAACCCACTTTATCAAACATCACTAAAACATAAAATTCAACTTACTTGGTGTTAAGAACACTTAAATGATTATAAATCTTAGTTCATGCATCCATTTAACCCTCAATTTCCCTTCCAATTTGGCAGATTTTGAGATATTTAGGGCTTGTTCTTCTTTCTTGTTCTTGATGTCGCGCTCACACACACACACACACACTCATATGTCTGATGTGTGTGTTTTGATTTAAGTTTATAAATTTCACTTTCTAATTGCCCAAGTTTGGCCCCTCAAGTATTGAGTATTATATTTTATGGCTAAATCTTTATTAAAATGCACTTTTATCTTATCATAATCATATTTATAAATACATTTAGATTTTGGGGTGTTACAAGTTTAGCCCCTCGTGTTTGTCATTCTTTCTTCTTGCCACAAAACTTTATTCTCTACTATTGGTCTTATAATTTTGACTAAGTCAAATAACTTAGTTATTATTATTTCATGCCATAGAACAAGAAAACATTCCATTATATTCAAATTCAATTTTTGGGGCGTTACAATATAGGGGATGGTTCATTGGGGAACACTAAAAAAGTGGGGAACCGGGAAACACTACATTATATATCTTAAAAATTCAACTTAACATGTTAAAAATCAATTGTTTTAAAAAAAATTGGCGCTTTTCCTTATAAATACATTTAGAAGCATTTTTAATAAAAACTTTAAACACTAAAAATATACAAAAAAAATGTTTAAAAAACAGTTAAAAAGGCTATTTTTTTTTACAAAAAATGATTTTTTTAATTGGAATAACTTCTACCCATTTTTATAAGAAAAAGCGCCGAAATTTAAAAAAAAATTGATTTTTAATATGTTAAGTTGATTATATAAGATATATTTAACATGTTAAATGCACTGTTCCCCGGTTCCCCTATAACATCCGTGAAAAATGAATCCTAGAACCTTATCCGTTTCATATTCCATGTATTTTTATTTAATGTTTAAGCAATATAATGTCTCGGGTTCTATGTTTTGATCATACATGTTATCATATCCTGTGATTTATAGTCTTATACATGTTTTACAAGTTTGTAAATTCATTTCCATGTATTTTGAAGCAACCATCCATATCTCAAGGTATAAGACTAAGGTTTTCCTTAATTGATCTAACACTTTGGAGACTTCGTGAACACACCTAACACTCATATCCTGACCTTCTAATCAACTAATTTTCATTATATACATGCCTTAACATAGGACATTGTGTTTTGGAGGGTTTAGATGTAAATGATAACAAGTAAGAAGCTCTACATGTTGCATTCTTAGTTTGGTCATAAGATGAATTTCGGGTGAATTTCTTGCCAACTTTTCTCCATCCTTGAGCTATCATTCTGGTCCATTAAAAGTCCTAAGATATACTTGGTATACTAAGGAGCAAGTAGGTTCAAATGGTGCATAAAACCGAGACCAAGCGTAATGGAAATTACAAACATAAGTTTGAGAACGTAACCCATGACCCTCATCAAGATCCAAGGTTTAAGCCCAATTCTCTACACCATTAATGTTGGATTACTCTCTTCCATAGGATGGTACTCTGAAAATAATGCACGTAAGCGAAAACCGTGCGCGAAACGGAGTTATAACGAAGTGGGAATCGCGAAAACAAGTTTGCTATTTGTTGCTGATTTGCAAGACACGAAAACCCATTTTAAATTTGTCCCACATCGCCCCAAATACCACTTTGTGATCCCTTTCACACCTATAAATACCCTTGCTTGTTTCCTTATAGATTGCAACACCTAGTTTGAGTATAAACAAGTGGAATAACCAAATTTGGTGATTCCACAAGTGCAATACCCCTTTGGGTGTTGTGCGTAGTAGTTTTTATTTTCGCACTCGACGAGGAGGTGCTGCCTTCAAGCTCTTCTCATTTATAAAGTTTTCTTTGAGCTAATTTTCCTTTCCTTTTCCTTTTCATTATTCATTTATTTATTTCTTTCTTAGTTTAATTAGTTTAATTTAGGTTTTTAGTTAAGGAGCATTAGGCTTGTTTAGGTAGCCTTGTTTAGGAACTATCCTTTTGGCTTGGCGTAGCCTTGTAGAGGCTCGTTAGGCCCAACGAGTTCAACATATTGTGTTCGTTCATTTAGTTATGCCCTAGCATAACGTTTACCTTTTCTATATTGCATTCGTTTGTCTAGGTTAAATCACGCTTGTCATTTGGATTTGCTCCTTATTCTCGTGCGGTTTTTCACTAAGGATTAACGGAATGCAAATTGTGAGTATATCTTACTTTTTCCCATTTTTTTGTCACTTTAACTTTTTTGGGGTGTATCATGTGTCAAAATTTCTTAATGTTTCTTATTTATTTCAACATGCAAATCAAAGTGTCTTTGTGTGCTCATGAATTGTATCATATGTTTCGTCACTCGTTTCCTATATGTGCACTTACTTGTTTATCGCTTTGTGTCATTGGTTTTGTGTGGATCCACCTGGCTGACCGGTTCCGCACGACCATGGGTCGAACTCGGTATCGCCATATTGTTTCATAGTTTCTCTTTTCGCCTTTCGGGGCTTGAATCACATCATTGTTTAATAGTTTCGTTTTTCGCCTTTCGGGGGTTGAATTCCATCATTGTTTCATTACTTATGTTTCGTTTCATTATTTGACGTGGTTGTGTTGAATTGTTGATAGATGTTACATATACACTTAAAATTGCATGTTAGTTATTTTTTTTATAAAATAAATTAACTAAACTATTTTATCTCAATTAAACTCAAAGGTCTACTCACCAACTATTGTTGACCCAAATTTATTTTACACATGACATAGGTACACAATGTTGAGTGTGCAACGAGAAGACACCTAAGATTGTGCCTTATAATAAATTAATTAGGACTTTTGTTTCGTATTTTCCTTCGATGTTGTATTGAATTTTATTAGAAATTATATGGTTATGTGTGACATTTAATATGGATGAATTAATTATTTAAACTTTAAATACTGTCAAAAGCTATAAGCAATCCATCATGCCCCGTACCGTATCCGTTGCGAGTCGGAGTGTAACATCCCTAATGAACCACACACACACACAATATATATATATATATATATATATATATATATATATATATATAATGAAAACACATTTTTCTTTAAATTAAGTTTACATTTCAAAAACCTCCCACATCCAAGTCTCTATTTTTTTCTCTATCATACTTACAAACACTTATTTTATTATTTCTTTTTCTTTCATACACACTCACAACAAAAATATAGAAGCTTGAATATGAGCTTCTAAGAACATTCACATTGGACCCTCTATAATAACACTTTCTATATAACATAGAGGAAAAAAACCCCACTATAATGGAATCTCTATAATAGAGAAAATTATATAGATACTAAGAGCATTCACATTGGAACCTTTATATATGGACATTCTATATAATATAGAGAAAAAGGTAGAAGAAACAACAAAAAAAACCACTACATTACTACATTGAAACCTCTATAGTAGAGAAAAATTTAAAGAGAATAAACTATATCTCTATATTTAGAGGGTTATATTCAATTCTCTATATTTTTTATGAGTGTGTAGGAAAGAGAAAATAATAAGAAAATAAGTTAAAGTGAGTAAGATAGAGGTAGAGATAGATGATTTTTAGACATTAACGAAATTTAGAGGAAAATATACTTTTCAGTTAAATATACAGATGGAGATGGAGTGTGTATGAAAGAGAAAAAATAATAAAACAAATGTTTGTATGTAAGATAGAGAGTTGGATGTTGAAGATTTTTTTAAAAGTAAATATAATTTAGAGAAAAAAGTGTTTTTTGATTAAATTATATGAATGAAGTTAGGGGTTCTAATTTGAATGCTCTGAATATTAAGGTTTACTTTAATTTTTATAAAACCTTTTCTATTACAAAGATTACAATGTAGTGCTGTTTTTATGTTTCCTCTAATATAAATATGGGTAAATTACACTTTTCGTCCTTTATGTTTATATCGAATTGCAATGGATGACCTTTAACTTCAATAATTACAGTCACAATCCTTTATTTGAAAAAATTGTTGCATCTTTCGTCTTTTAACACTAACCAAGTTAGAATTTTGAGTTAAGTCTTGTCATGTGACTAGCACAAGAGGGTAGTTTCGTAATTTTACTGATTTTTTTTAAATAATAAATTATATATAACATATAAAACCCTAAATCTTTCTCTCAGTTATATCTCCCATCCCCTCTCTCTCCCCCTCTCTTCAACCACCATCACAACAACCAACAAATCCAACCCCAACCCCACCACCACCATAACCACCAAATCCAGCCCAACTACCACCAGCCATCGTATCCAACCAACCCCACCACAAACCCACCACCACACCACCAATCGGCAACCGAACCACCATGGCCCACAACCACCATCGTTTTTTTTTCATCCTCCCCAACCCCAAATAATCAAATCACCTTCATCTTTCATCATTCCAACAATCTCATCTCAGTATGTGCACAAGTAATTTAACATTCAAACCCTAAACCGAACCAGAACCCAACATAACAATGGCTCGAAGGTTGAAATAATATAATTTATGAAACAAAATTGAAATGAAAGATTGGGGGTTTAGGGTTTATAATCGAGAAAATGGGAACTTGAAATTTTGACGTGAAGAAGACGTTGAACGACAGGAAATTCTGGTTCGCTTCGTTCTTAATCGTGTGGGCTGCTGCTTTACATGTGATCGTTTCAATTAACACCTCTCGAACGTAACAATCGATTGTTTGTTTGTTTTGAAATATATAGTTGTTGGATATAGGGGCATATGATGTGGCTACAGAGGCAAGATTCGTTTAAGCAGAAGTTTGGAACCCTAGGTGATCAAGATACTGACGATCGACAAAGGCTGAACTAGAATGTTATAATTTAACAATGGCGGCGGCTAGTGTTGGTGGCAGGAGGTGATAACAGCAGTGGTGGTTGAAAATGGGGACAAGCTTCAAATCTGGTTGTGGTTTGTTATTGACTGGCTTCAGATCTGGTGGATGGTGGTGGCTGCTAGTTTGTTTAGAGAAAAAGACAAAAGTGTGTCTGTGTGTTAAAGAGATAGAAAGAGAAGAAAAGTGAGTATTTATATTTGTTTTTATAAGATTTTATATGTTATTTTCTTTTATTCATATATTTATAAGTAAAAAGACTAAACTGTCCTTAAATAAATAAACTTAACTAGAAATTTTTAACCTGGTTAATGCTAAAGGACGAAAGGTGTAATAAGTCTTTCAAATATAAGATTGTGACTGTAAAGATTATCCGTTGCAATTCGATACAATTATAAAGGACGAAAAATGTAATTTACCCTGATATTTAATATCTACCAACTTTTAAGAGATACATAATCTGGTTGGAAATGATACGAACCGGGTTCAAGATCCGGGTCACAATTAAAAAACCCGATAAAATCCAAAATACCTGAATTTTGATTTGATCCAAACAACCCCGTCCGTCTCCCCAATCAATTCAATCTTCTGGATCTCCATTGTTAGGGTTTCACTTTCTCAACCAAAACTCCAATACAATCTCTCCATTCAATCTGACAAGATGTACGGATTCGAAGCTATGACGTTCAACATTCACGGCGGTTACCTCGAGGCGATCGTCAGGGGCCACAGATCTGGATTGCTGACCGCTGCAGATTACAACAATCTCTGTCAGTGTGAAACCCTAGACGACATCAAGATGCATCTCTCTGCTACCGAATACGGTCCTTATCTTCAAAACGGTATCGTTTTATTCGGATTTCTTGTGTTGGTTTGATTGATTGATATCGTTCCTGTTGAATGTTGATGTGGTTATAAATTTTACATGTGTTGATGATGATTTGATTTGATTGAGTAGATAGATCATTTTTCTTTGGAGAGTAATGAAGATCAGATACTGATTGTGTTGAATATTGATGTGGTTATAAATGTTATACGTGTTTATGATAGTTTGATTGAGTAAGGTGCTTAGTTTGTGTGAGGGATTAAGATTGGATTGCTATTGTTTATAGTTTAGATTGATAGAAAGTGAAGTTATTGTGCTAGATTAAATGCTTAGCGCTAAGGAAGTTGGTACCGATTGATCCGCCTCGGATCATGCGTTGGTGGTTGATGTTTTGGAACAGGAGAATATGTATACACACCTTTATATGTTTCATTCGTCAGTTGATATGCTTTTTAAACTTAAATCTAACTTTTAGGTAGCGTTTGGTATGCAGGAATGAGAGGTGGAATGGAATGGACCATTGAGAGGGAATGAAGAAAAGAGTGTTTGGTAGGTCGATGGAATGGAATCGCCAATTCCAAAATGCATTCCATTCCCTCAAAATCATTCCATCACTCTCCCCTGTTTTTTTTTCCATTCCATTCCCTCTTCACCCTTCATTAACAATACCACAACCCACTACCGTTGCCACCACCCACCGACACTGTCATCCGCCATCGTCACCCACCACCACCGTCACCCGCCACCATTGTTGCTGCTATCCACCTCCATCCCCGCCACCGCCATCAACCATCGCCATTGCCACCTCCGATCACCGCTACCACCCACCTTCGATCATCGCCGCCACCATCGCCGCTGCCACCTCCGATCACCGCCGCCGTCGCCACCCACCTCCGCCATCGCCATCAACCACCACCACTGCTACCACCTGCCACCACCGCCGCCACCCACCTTCTCCGTCACCCACCACCACCGCTGTCACCACCCGTCGCCGTCTCCACCCACCACCGCCGCCTTCGCTACAACTGCCACCTATCACCACCCACCATCGCCGCCCATCATTGACCACCGCCATTCGAGCTCTCATACCAAACAACAAAAAGTAATGGTTCATTCCATTCTCACATGGTAACCAAACAAGACATGCAATGGTAATGATCAATTTCATTACCTCATCCATTCCATTACCTCGTCCATTTCATCCCCCCGTCCATTCCATTACCCCATACCAAACAGACCCTTAAGGAACTTTTTGCCAGTTTGAATGATATTATTTATATGTATGTGTGTGTATATATGTATATATGCATGTATAAATACTTTTATATGTTCCCTCCTTCAAATGAATCAAACTTTTAAGCTTAAATCTTACTTCTAAGGAACTTTGTGCCAGTAGGAATGATATATATACACACACTACATTAAAATCTCACACCTGTGCTATTATAATACATTATACTTAGTGAGTTATCATGCTGAGATTTTACTGGAAATGTTTCTTTGACAACTTTTGTTTGGTTTTAATTGACAAAGATTGGATTAATACCTGAAACCATGGTTGTAAAAATCCTGACTAGTCTCCGATTAATCACTAATCGGTGGTTCACTGATTAATCGCTAGGCGGTCAATGGCCGTCCTATTCTGGCCAAATTTTGGCCAGATTCCAGCCAAATTTCGACCAAACCTTATAAATTCCCGTCAATTACTTTAAAAAATGGGTCAATGAGGGGTTAAAATATGTCTACTTTAATAAACTACATATAAAAATCCCAATCCGATTAATCGCTAGTCGGTACCCCACCGACCAACTAGCGCCTAGCGATTCCTACAACACTGCCTGAAACCTATTTTGATTTCATATGCATGTACATGAATGGATAATTTTTGTTTAACGTAGTATAAGAAGGAAACTTGGCCCCGCAATTATGGGATGAAAATGGAAATGGGATGACTCATCTTATGAAGATGAATGTTGTATAATATGTTTTTCATTTTTAGCTGATGTTATTTTATTAAAATGTGTAGATGAGTAGATGTCAAGTTTTGCTTGTTTCAGGTATTTAGGATGGGAGTTCATAAATTGTCTTTGCTGATCATGCTTGTGGCATTTTTTTTGCAGAGCCTTCACCATTGCATACCACTACAATTGTGGAGAAATGCACCCTTAAGTTGGTTGATGAGTATAAGCACATGTTATGCCAAGCCACTGAGCCTATGTCAACCTTCTTAGAGTATATAACGTATGCAAATTTTCTTATTCTTCTAAAGATACACTTTCTCTTAACTACTGTTCGCATGTAGATTCTTTTATCTTTCTAAAGATTCCCATTCTCTGTAATTTGTATTTTCCAACTATTCTTGCATACTGTAATCATTTGCATATTGGGATTAACCGCCTAATAGTCTTCCAAGTTCATATTAGTCTTCTTGATTGTAGTTTAAGGCCACTGAATAGCATGAAGAGGATGGAAGATTGATTAATATAAATTTACTGTTGCCCGTACAGATATGGTCACATGATTGATAATGTTGTTCTGATTGTTACTGGAACTTTGCATGAGAGAGATGTTCAGGAACTGTTAGAGAAATGCCACCCTTTGGGAATGTTTGACAGGTAATCTTTTTTTTTGCTCAACACATCTTCTGACTTTTGATACAAATGCTTATTAGTTATTATGATATAATTTTTCTGTTTGTTTCTTCAGTATTGCTACCCTGGCAGTTGCTCAGAATATGCGCGAGCTTTATAGACTCGTGCTGGTGGATACACCACTTGCTCCATACTTCTCTGAGTGCATCACATCAGAGGTACAGTTTCACATTAGTTCACAATAGAGTTAACAGTTTCGATCCATTTGCTTATGAATGAGTTGCGTTGAGTGATTATCAATCTCTAAAGGATCACATAGATCAATTTTGAAAAAAAGGGTAAAACGGAAACATGTCAGATGGGTTGAAGGGGTCAAAAGTTGCCCAAAATGCATTGTCGGTGCATACAACCTACTTAATCACTTCATTCAAAGATTTTGATTATTATTGTAGGAATTTATTTATTGTAATCATATTAACAAACAAATAATATATAGAAATCATAAATGAAAATGTGAACTGGGGTTTCGAATTAACCCGCATTTCACCATCCCATAAAATAAAGTTCTCTTTGTCTTTTCCTGTGATATTATTTTCTACCGACCTTGTTTTAGTCATCAGACGACATTAGTCTTTGTTGTGTGTGCATTTAAGTTGTATATTACAATCTTCATCCTACAGTAAACAAAAGATTTAAAGCTTAGTCATTACTACTTACTTTTGATCTTGACTTTTTCTATCTTAACATCCAATAAACAAGTTTCTGATTATTTTTACTGCAAGCAGCGGTGCTTGTTTTTTTGTCATCTTATTATCTAGAAACAAATTTATTGGTATTATCTGCAGGATTTGGATGATATGAACATAGAGATAATGAGAAACACTCTTTACAAAGCATATCTTGAAGACTTCTACCGGTTTTGCCAGGTAAGCATTTGCTGATTATTTTGAAATCTGCAAATGCTTTCCCAAAGTTTCTGTTCTAACATTAGTTTGTGAATAGAAACTAGGTGGAGCGACTGCTGAAATTATGTCTGATCTTTTAGCATTCGAGGCGGACAGGAGAGCTGTTAATATCACCATAAACAGGTGCTGCAACTATATCTGTAAACACGTTTCTGTAGGAGAGTTCTCTATATGATACACTGGCAATTTCGTACTATATACTTATGAATGTGTTGATTTGGGCTTGTTTCAATTCAAATGGGTCAAATCGAGAAATTTATCTATATATTAAAAAAGCAACCCAATGAATAGTAACTATTATATATTAAAGGGTAAATTACACTTTTCGTCATTTTTTATTAAGATAAACATTAGATATTATTTGAGTTCACATTTATTTAAGAAATAAAAGATCGAGAACCGCATAGACATTTATACATATTGCTTTAAATGTAATATGTACAACGTTTTTAAACCGTCTATCTCTTTATTGCTTGTGATTATCTTCCATACACCAAGTAGAGTTGTTCATAATTCTCACATAAAACTAGTTATCTTAAAGTAAAGCATGCCAATCAGGTTGAAAGTCACTCGAAGTCTATTCTAAATGTGTAACCTCCTAAAGTCATTTCATTAGAAATTTGATTTCATTTTATTTATTTTGTTATCTTAACTAACAAATTATTTTACCTTTTTTTTTTGTTTCCAAAAATAGACAAAAAAATGTTTTTCAACCGTTGTTGAATTTGACCTCTTTCAAGCTGTTACCCAATCCACCCACTTGCTCATCTTGCCACCTCTACTATTTAATGATAAAGTTTCTAATGTTAACTTACTAATCTTTTATCGACTTGTAATTTTGCATATGTAGCATTGGAACAGAGCTTACTCGAGATGACCGTAGGAAGCTGTACTCTAGTTTTGGTTTACTGTAAGTTGTCATAACTCTTGATGTATATGCTAACTAAATATTTGTTTATCTTTTTTTTATTTACATAACATTTTTGTTATCTTTTTGTCTTTGAAACAGTTACCCCTATGGTCATGAGGAACTTGCTGTTTGTGAGGACATAGATCAGGTATGCTTTCTTCCTATCAAAAGTTTGGTATTTTTCCATATGCACCCTCTGATTCTCCTGAAGGGGTAGAAAGGTAAATTACCAATAGTCTGATTGAATTCCATGCCTGTAAAACCGCCACCTAGGTTCGCGGTGTGATGGAGAAATACCCTCCTTACCAGCCAATATTCTCCAAGTTGTCATACGGCGAGAGCCAGATGCTCGATAAGGCATTTTACGAAGAGGAAGTGAAGCGACTCTGTTTATCGTTCGAACAACAGGTTCGTACCTGCAAATCATGTTTTATTATTTTATTATTATTTACTATTAGAGTAAAACGCCATTTCCGTCCCAGATGTTTGGCTAGTTTTGCAACTTTCGTCCAAAGGTTTGTTTTTCCGCATCTGGATTCAAAAGGTTTGAAATCTTGCCATTTTCATCCGGCTCGTTAACTCCATCCATTTTTCTCTGTTAAGTCAGGGGTATTTTTGTCTTTTTCGTTAACTATTCTGTCTTTTTCGTTAACTATTCTGTCTTTTTCAAGGGTATTCGGTCTTTTTACATAAAGTGAAAAAGACCGAATTGCCTTTTTAAGCTTACAAAAAAGATGGAAATACCCATGACTTAATGGAGAAAAATGGATGAAGTTAACGAGCCGGATGAAAATGGCAACCTTTTGAATCCAGATACGGAAAACAAACTTTTGGACGAAAGTCGCAAAACTGGCCAAACCTCAGGGACGAAAATGGCATTTTACTCTTAATATTAATTTCCAAACTGATGGTGTATTTGTTCAAAACCGTTGTGTGAATGTGCAGTTTCACTATGGTGTGTTCTTTGCATACATGCGGCTCAAGGAGCAGGAGATCAGGAACCTGATGTGGATATCAGAGTGCGTGGCCCAAAACCAGAAATCGAGGGTTCACGACAGCGTGGTCTTCATATTTTAGCTTGGAACTATTTATGTATATTCATTTGCTGCCTGCCGTCATTTAATTCAAGTACTTTGTCCCTCCATAATGCTGCCTCAGATTCTTTGCAAAATAAGGTTACCGTGTATGTCAAGTTTTGTTGTTTTAAGAGAGTGAAGAACTCGCGATAAATTGCTTTGTCAACATGAACCTGTATATGGTATGTAATTTGAATTTGTTGGAATGATTACGTAATCTCTTGTATGATTTTTCTTTTTTTATGAGTGGCAAAACATACAGGTTGGGTCCGGTTGTACCCTTGCAAATTTTAGGGGTATTTTAGACATTCACCTTTCTCCAAGCTAACTTTAACATATAAGCATCTTGTGAACAACCCAGCTTTGAATAATAACACATTCATCAACATACAATCAAAGCATTCATCTTCAAAAACACAGATTTATAAGTGCATTTTATTCATAATAATATACCTAAAAGATTTGTTTTGGGTCAAACTTTGTTGGATCAAACATTTAGTAGGCATTGTGATGGAGTAAGGGCTGGTAGCGGGGGAGGATGACCCCAAGTCATCGCAGATTGTGATCGTCGTATTGGTAGTCGAACGTCGCAGTTCGGCTTCACACCCTCTCTGACTATTGTGATGCAACATCATTATTTATCAAAAGTAGCAATTTTTAAGCATTAATAAAACTAGCCAATGAAAGCTGTCATTAGTCCTGACCCTAAACAAAAATAGAAAAACATATTAATCAATGATACCTATTGTTAGTATTTAGATCAATGACAACACATTATAATGAATATATTCACAAAAAAAATGTACAAATTCTGAATCTTGTTCTTAGAGGATTAACCTTCCTATATATACAACACATATATATATGCATCAAAGCTACAATCTAACAAATCCATCAACAACTCTTAATCAAACCTTAATAATTAACATGGTAATCCTACTCGGCATCCGAGGGTGGCACCCGCAAAGTTGGTGAGCTCATGAACCCTATGAGCCGGTTCCGGTTTCAACAATGGGTAACCCTTGTATGCTGCTGCCCAATTAGGGTTTCCTGACATAACAAAGAATGCTCCATTTAGCATCAGGTCTCCCTCTGATCTCCATGTCCACTTACACCATTCCGATTTCTCTGCAAAGTTTCTATGAGTCACTTCCTTGACTGCACCGTGTTCCGCTTTGAAGCGGTTCCCCTGGCTGATGATCGTCGCCCCTTTTGCACCTCCAATCGCGTAGCACTTCCACATCGTGTAGTCGTTGTTCACGACATGAACAAACCCCCATCGCACCGCTGGCAGTCGTTGCGTAAGTCCTTTTCCAAAGTGGTTGTAAGCGAGCGTGACTCTCATGTTTTCATCCGGGGTCTCGTCGCTTGCACCAAATAACAAAGCCTGATATTCAAATATTAGAAACAATATATTAGCTAACGTTTATTATTAACAATGAGAATTAGGGTTAAGAGTTTGTTGACCTTATCGTGTCTAACGAAATGGTTATTCGAGATGGTGATATCGGTGGAACGCGCAACGATATCAATGAGGCCATCGTATGAGCCCGCGAACGAGCAATGATCGATCCATATGTCAGTAGACCCGAATATGCAAATGGCGTCACCGTCACTTGCTCCTCTAATTCCAACATGATGAGGGGATGATCTTATCATGCCACCCTTAGCTGGTGAGATATCATACATATGGATGTTGAAGATGATGACATTTTTAATATTTTGTAACATGAACCCGGCCCCACCCGCGATGTGGATGTGAAACCCGCGGCCGTCGATGGTCTTGTGGCTCGTAAAAAGAAGCTCGCGGCAGAGCCTAATATTCATGTGGCCCGCGAAAATGATCCATAGTGGTTCGGGTTGGAGGACTGCATGGCGTAGGGTACCCGGTTTAGGGTTCATCACATCACCATCGGCGGGGTTGGTGACAACGTAGACTTTGCCACCTTTCCCGCCGACAGTATTGTGTCCAAACCCTTGGACACACCCGGCAATTTTTTGACGGTTGTCGGCCCATTTGGGGTCGCATCGCCAACATTTGTCGATAATGTTATGGGCCTTGCATGGGCCGTCATGTTTTTTATGTCTAATCAGCCCCCTCCTGTTGCTAAACATGGTTTCACTGAAAATCACAAACCAATATTAGGATTGTCATAGAAAGCTTATGGCTCGAGGCTTGCTAAAAAATACTGAAAAAAGTTTATTTATAAACGAACCGAGGTTCCTCAATTTTACATGAGTCAAGCTTGAGATAAGATAAGTTCGTTTGTTAGTTTGCTTGTTTGACTCGTTTAAATTAATTCCAAATTTTAATATTTATAAGTTATAAATCAATTCCATTAACAAATAAACCCAATAATAATATGTTCGATGAGCTCGTAGATAAGAATAAATGAGCTGAACCGAGTCGGCTTGTTTAGCTGTCGAATTAGGGGTGTTCAAAAACTGTTGATACAGTTTGAACCACCTGAACCGAGCTGAATCAGCTGATTCGGCATGTTTAGGTGTGAACCAATTCTTGCGGTTCGATTTATGGTTTGGAACCGAACGCCAAAACTGAACCGGCATAAATATTAAAAAATTAATAAATCATTTTTCATAATCGTATAGGTATAGGTTCTTCTAATTATAATATGTATATATTTATTTAACTAACTTCATGCAATTATTTTCCACACTCTTTTTATTTAAAAACACATTAATACTCAAAAGGTAAAATGTTTAATTTACAAAAAAAAAAAAAAAAAAAAAAAAACTGGCTGGTTTCGTGTTTGTCGGTTCAGCTGAAAAATTCCCTCAAAACCAGCCGAACCGACCCGTGATCACCCCTATGTCGAACGCATAAACATATATATTTTTTTGAAGATTAGAAAGAAGCCATCAATAGTAAAGACTCACTTGAACGGGGTAGAATCGACGATGCCAATGATCATCACATAAAAGAAACATACGAACAAAACAAAGGGGTATTTAACCGCCTTCATCATTAAACACCGATGACAAACACTAAATAAAAGAGATAACAAATAACGGATAGTTGGATTAGCTAGTGGTTGGAGTCGGATCTTGAATTCAAGATCAGACTTTTATTAAACCAGGCTAGCAAATCCTACGTTTTGTTTTGTTGATTTAAGGTTTTTTAGTTGGATGATGAAGGAGGCTCGGTTAGAAGAAGAGACGTCGTAGGTTTATGTACGACATCCTATGTGCCAATGTTGTTCACATAAAATTCCGAATATTAAGGGAAACTGTTGGGTGATAAATTGGGTGAGAAAATGTAGGTAATCCACTTATATAGTTTGTCACATATATATATTCTTTTTGGTCAATTAGGTTTCGATCAAGCTATCTTAAACCGTTAAAAAGATTTGGACAAGAGAGAAAATGGTGGTAGTTCATTTTTAGCCTTTTAAGTAAACCATTGACTTAGGTTATAACACCCCCTTCAAAATATTTCTGACATCCCAAATATATTTAAAGTGTCTCTATACGTCTTAAAATACATCCCGTATACGAAAACGAGCTCCGAATACCTTTATTTTTAAAAAAATTTAATTAAAAATCAGATTTTTTAGTCTGTGGCGGGCCGCGAAGACCTAGGCTTGGTCTTACGCGGGCCGCGAGCAAGTGAACAAGAGGCAAAGCCCGGTGCCGCCACGTGTCGAGTGCGTGTCGAGGCTATTGGCTGAGTCGGACAAGCTAGGGCCTACCCTAGCTGCCCTCGCGGGCCGCGTAGCCCTTGGCTACAACCTTCGCGGGGCGCGACAAGGCAACGATCACAACTATAAATAGGAGGCATCGGCTGTCCATTTCAATTCGTTCAGTCTTTCACTTTCTCTCTCAATTTCTATATAGTAGGCACTATACCCGGGCATTATAACCCCTAAATAACGAAGTTCTGCCTCGTTGTAAGTATCATAACCCCCGGTTACGTATTAGATACGCTGTCCGATTGATCCAGGGTTCCGTAACGGCTGTCGTGGTTCTACCCGACGTAATCGTTGGAATGTCGTCTCGGGAAGGGTATTACTAATGTAAATATTGGGTTATTATACTAACGCGTGTGCATTTGTGTAATTTATAGATAATCACCAGGAAATCCCTAAAGAAAACCCTAAGACAGCAATGTGAGTAATCTCCTTTTTGTAAACAGTTTTTACAAAACCTTTATCTATTTTAAATTACAATTAGCAGTGATTGAGTCTTTGTAACTCTTCAATTACTGCCGGTATGTTGGGGTTTTGTATACAAAATGTGGAACACGTTTCCATTGGACAAAGAGTTAGCCAATGTGTAATATGACCCACCAGTTAGGATTGATAGTACTGAATAAGTAATTGTGTAGATATAAACATTGTAATCGCTCTCAATACTGTAAATTGATAAAACTCTTCTTGATTAAACTGGGATTCACTCACCAGTATTTTCCACTGACAAAATGTTTTTAAACGCGTTTCAGGTAACAAAATGTGAAAGCCAAATAGAAGTCAGCTGGACAGCACTGAAGGCTTGGAAAAGTGGCTATAAAGTTACCTAAATAAAGAAGATTTTTTATTTCAATAAAATAGGATTTACCCCAATAAATCCGTTTATAATGAAAAAATTGGGTTTTATCCCTATGTGTTTATTTATATAAAATATGGTGTTTTACTCTGATAAAATATTTTCTAACTACGGTCCTGGTGTAATTTCCGCTGCCAAATTGATAAACACCGATACCACCAAAATTGATCTCGCGGTCGCCCGTTCCCGGGACAGATAGGGGACGGGGGTTGCGACAGAAGGTGGTATCAGAGCTAAGCCACTGATTCAGCCACGGAAGTGTTCCGCTGACACCAAGATATTATTCAAAATGTTAGGAAATAAATTTCAGAAATACGTGCATATCTGCATTTTATTGTTGTGTGTTATTTGACTATTTGTTAGTTTACAGTATGAACGACCAATGACCTTCCGACGCCTACCATCAGTTGTCCAGCTCACCTAGGAGCGAAGGCACCTCTTCACAGCCTGCCCTCTCAGGGTATTCTGCTGACAATGAAGATGGGATATTCGTGTTTAAGGCTTAGTCCGAATAGCCATTCCCTCCTAAAAAGAGAGGATGGTTCAGTAAAGGAGCACATGAACGTAGGAAAAGAATGAAAAAGTTACAACAGCAACGTGCTTTAGCAGCCGTTAAAAGAGAAACAGATGCTCACACCCAGGATATGCTCAATAGGAGTTTAGCAAATTTCCATATCCTAGCAACCACAGCTGCCGACCCAAACCTGGAGCAACTCCTAGCACCCCAGCCTTTACCACTGTTTCCCACCCAGCCAATGAAAATTGAAAACAACCCAGAAAATCAAATCCCAATGCCTGATTTCAACCTAGCTGAGATACCTAGAATACCAGCACCCAATCCTTTAGACCCAAACTACGACCCGTGGTTAGACGACAATAGGGATTACCAGCAACGCTACCCAATACCAGAAGACGAACCAATGCTGAACCTAGCAGCTTACCCATACTTGGACCCTCTAGATCCCTATTATGATAATGACCAATACATCAGGGAAATTCTAGAGAATCATTACCCTTACCAAGAACCTATGCCCCAGTTCCCAAACCCAGTACCAACCCCTGCACCCCCAATGAGTGCAGAGAATGTGTAAGAACTCCGAACCTTTGATGCCTAATAGTATTGTAATTTTAAATTCCAGTTTCATTTGTATTAGATGCATAATATATAAGAAAGAGTAAGTCGCAATGTTCGACGATTTTGATCAATATGTCTGTTGTGTGATTAATTGTATCAAATATTATCTTGTGATATTAATAATTGCCAAATGTTTAAAATTCAGATGGACAACGAAGTAAACCAGGAAAACCAGAGTAACAATAACCCGAATAACGATAACCCGAACAACAATAACAATGGAAACCAAGTGGATAAAAGTGTCATCCAACACATAGTGGCACAAGGGATAATAGATGCAATGCCACATATTATCAAAACGGTTAAGGAAGCGGATAATAAAAGTAACCATGATAGTAAACGACCCACTGGACCAGAACACAGCGTAAACAATGGACCTATACTTCAAGTGCCCATTCCTTAAAGAAGAAGAACCATGTCTTATGGTTGTTCTTATAAAGGATTATGGTCCTGTAAACCAATGGAATTCTCGGGCAATGAAGGGGCCATTGCAGCTCTACGCTGGATAGAAAAGACTGAGGCAGTCTTAAAAATAAGCAAGTGTGCGGAAGAGGATAAGATAATGTTTGCCTCTAATTTGTTTAAGAACTCAACCTTAGAATGGTGGAACACTATCCTCCAGTCTAGGGGAAGTGACAAGGTTTACAATATGGAATGGGAGGAATTTAAGAACATGGTGGAAAGGAAATTCTGCCCTCTCAATGAAAAAGAACAGATAGCAAATAAATTCCTAAACCTTAAAATGAATGGAGTGGATAGTAAGGGTTACACTACATTATTCTTTGAATATGCTAGAATAGTGCCAACCCTTGCATCGCCTGAACCAGTATTAATCTCCCGTTATATCTGGGGATTAATCAGTGAGATTAGGCATGTAGTCAAGGCTGTTAGACCTCAAACTATAGAAGAAGCTGTAGAACTAGCAAACACCCTGACTGATGAATTAGTACGTACACGAGAAGAAGACCAGAGGAGGAACCTAGCTCAAAGGCTTACCCAAAAATTTCGTTCTGGAAATTCCAACCGTGGGAAAAATGTAGGTTCTACTTCTGCACCCTACTGCAAGTATTGCAAAAGGAAGCATTCTGAAGATGCTCTATATATTGCAATTTTTGCAAAATATTTTGACACAAGGAAGAAGACTGCAGGAAGAAACCTAACAACAAGATATGCTACAACTGTGGAGAACAAGGCCATATCAAGCTAAACTGTCCGAAACTAGTTCCAGCCATGAACAACAAGAATACTAAAATGCTAGAGCATTTGTTCTGACTGCAAATGAAGCCAAGATGATTCCGGACGTGATAGCCGTTACATTTTTAGTTAATGATGTTTTTGCTAAAGTATTATTTGACTCTGGTGCGAACCAAAGTTTTATTAATACTCCATTTTGCAAACTTCTTAATCAACCATTAACTAAACTTCCACAAGAATGTCTAGTAGAGACAGCCAATGGAGAAACCATTAAGATTTCTGAAATTTTGCATGGAGCAAGAATAGAAATTTTAAATCAAAAGTTTATTGAAAACCTTTATCCAATGAATCTGGCAGGATTTGATGTTGTATTAGGAATGGATTGGTTAATAACCAATAAAGCCAGTATCTTATGTGATCAAAAGTCAATTCAAGTAAATTCACCAAGGGGTGAAAAGATCACAATTAAAGGAGATAAGCCATTTAGATCTACAAAATTCATCTCTGTGATGAAAACAGCAAGTTATATAAGAAAAGGATCATTAGTGTATTTGATTTCCATTATCACTAACACTAAAGGAAAAGAACTGAAAAATATTCCAGTAGTATCTCAGTTTCCAGATGTGTTTCCATAAGAATTACCAAGACTACCTCCAGACAGGGAAGTTGAATTCAGAATCCAATTGCTACCAGGGACAGCACCGATTGCCAAAGCACCTTACCGTTTGGCACCCGCAGAAATGCAGGAACTGAAGAAGCAATTAGACAAATTGTTGGAGAAAGGATTCATACAGCCAAGTTCATCGCCATAGGGAGCTGATGTGTGTAAAATGCAACATATAAATTATATCAAATAAGGCATAAAACTAACATTTTTTAGTGCTAATGTTGGAAAAAGTGTGCTTTTGTCTTCCTTTTGTATTTTCAGGGTAAAATGAGCTTAAATGAACAAAAGAAGCAAAAATGCAGCCAAATCTAACATAAATACAAGAAAAGGAATAAACGTGGCATGCCCGACCCCTCGACAGCATCTTCCCAAGCAAAAACAAGAGATCAGAAGGCTGAACACGCCCCGTGCCCAGCGGACACGGGGGCGTACCCAAGTGTCTGCAGAAAAGACAAAGTTGTAGAAGCTTCTATTTCCCAACACGGGGGCGTGCCCAGCTCCACACGGCCGTGGTCAACGCTAAGATTCACAAAATCCAAGCAAATCTTGATAGTACAGATACGCTTCTGCACACGGGGCCGTGCCCAGCGGACACAGGGGCGTGGTCAGCTAATGCAGACAAACTGTATTTAATGAGGAAAGAGAAAGTGGATGGACACGGGGCCGTGCTCAATGGACACGGGGCCGTGTCCGGGCTTCTGTGCAGGCTATAAATAGAGGTGCTTGGTTCACTTCAAATGCATCCCTTGGCAAACCACCTCTCTCACACTTCACCCACACTCCACCACCATCACAACCCACATCCACCACCATCATCCATCATAGAGTGTGTGTAGTAGTCTCGGGATCCAAGATTGATAGTAAGAGTTCTTGACAATCAAAGGCCATGTTTACCTAAGTCTCTTACATCACTTAGTGAAGACAAGCATTTAGTGAAATACTTTTTATTTTTAATCTTTTCGCACTTTTTATTTGGTTTTATATTAATGACTTTAATAACTAGTTTCTTATGTTGAAGGTGAAAATACAAGATATGTTGGCGTTATTTTACTGTCTATATAAAATACAAGATTTACACCATTCGTATCTCTACGGTCTATATAGAGATATGTTGGCTACCTGGTCGGGGGTTAAGGGAATGGTTTGGTAAGGTTCTTGCCTTGTTCAGTGTATAGATCCTGCAAGGACCTGGGTCAAGCTTACTAGGACCTCCTTCAATACCCACTGGTATTGGATGGCGGGGGTGTGAATGGCTTGATCCCCTCATATGTAAACTACTATTAATACATTAACCCGGCTACTTGGGATTGTATCCCTGGTGACTCAAACAACTTAGCCGAGGGTAACGTCACCTTCAAAAGAGGGGCCTACCACATTACGCATTAATAACTTAATTAATTATCTTTCAATAATCCAACCCTTTAGGATTGTATCCTTGCTGACTCAAACTACGGGGTTGAGGGTAACATCACCTTCAAAAGAGAGGCCTACTACTATAACTAAGATAATCTCTTAGAAAGTGCAAAAGTGCGAAAATAATCAAAGGTTACACTAAAGGCGAGTCGGATCCAAATGATTCATCTTGTCTATCTGTTTTTATTTTATTCTATTTTTCAGCATTTTTAGTTTTTATTTTCATGTTTAAAACCTTTTTCTAAATTTTTCATTTGATTAGACGTTGAGAATAAACCGGTACTAAAAGCTCTTGTGTCCTTGGACGACCTCGGTATCTTACCAACGCTATACTACGCTCACGGTGGGTGCACTTGCCCATATGTGTGTTTAGTGTTAGTAAAATATCGTGTTTTATAAATTTAAAACTTGACTAAAGTGTTAAAAAGGGCTTAAAATATACATAAAAATATATAACGCTACACGCACATCAGGAGCGCCGATCTTATTCGTCAAGAAGAAAGACGGATCAATGCATATGTGCATTGATTACCGTGAATTGAACAAGGTCACGATTAAAAATCGGTATCCATTACCGAGAATCGATGATTTGTTCGATCAATTGCAAGGAGCTCGATTTTTCTCCAAGATCGATTTACGCTCAGGATATCATCAATTAAAGGTACAGGAAGAGGACATTCCTTAAACCACATTTAGAACAAGGTATGGCCATTATGAATTTACTGTCATGTCGTTTGGTTTAACCAACGCCCCAACCGCATTTATGGACATGATGAACCGAATATGTAAACCATATTTGGATAAATTCATAATTGTCTTTATAGATGATATTCTCATTTACTTTAAAAGTAAAAAGGAACATGCAGCGCATCTGCAAGCACTTCTAAGTTTATTAAGGAAAGAAAAGCTTTATGCAAAGTTTTCAAAGTGCGAGTTTTGGTTAGAACAAGTACAGTTTCTTGGACATTTAGTTAATCATGAAGGAATTCATGTGGATCCCACTAAGATCGAGGTGATTACCAAATGGAAAACCCCTGAGTCACCAACCTAGGTTAGAAGTTTCCTAGGATTGGCCGGTTATTATAGGAGATTCATTCTAGATTTTTCTAGAATAGCCATTCCTTTAACTAAGCTAACCTGTAAATCTGTTAAGTTTGAATGGGGACCAAAACAAGAAGAAGCCTTTAGAATTCTTAAGCAAAGATTAACCAACGCACCCATACTAGCGTTACCAGAAGGAACTGAAGACTTTTTAGTCTATTGTGATGCTTCTAAGTTAGGTTATGGATGTGTGTTGATGCAACGCCAAAAGGTTATAGCTTATGCATCTAGACAACTTAAGAATCATGAAGAGAATTATTCAATCCATGATTTAGAATTAGGAGCCATAATTTTTGCCCTGAAAATTTGGAGACATTACCTTTATGGTAGTAAGTTTACCATTTTCACAGACCATAAGAGTTTAAGGTATGTTTTCGGGCAAAAGGAATTGATTATGAGGCAAAAACGTTGGATGGAGATACTTAGTGATTATGATTGTAATATCCAGTATCATGCAGGAAAGGCAAATGTAGTAGCTGATGCTTTAAGTCGAAAATATGATGAAAAGCCAAAAAGAGTACGTTCTCTTAAATTAAATCTACAGGTAGATTTAAATGAACAGATTAGAAATGCACAAGAATCAGTAATCAAAGATGATACTAAGAATTTTAAAGGAATGATTAAGGAATTAGAACAAGGAACAGATGGAATTTGGAGATTCCATAAGAAAAGAATGTGGATACCTAAAATAGGAAACCTACGCCACCGTATATTAGAAGAAGCCCATAAGTCTAAGTATACGATGCATCCTGGAAGTGATAAGATGTATCAGGATTTAAGGAAGAATTTCTGGTGGATAGGAATGAAGAAAGATATAGCAACTTATGTTGCCAAGTGTCTAACTTGTTCCCAAGTTAAAGCTGAACATCAGAAACCCTCAGGTTTACTGCAATAGTTAGAGATGCCAGTGTGGAAGTGGGAATTGATAACAATGGATTTTGTTACCAAATTACCCAAAACAGGGAAAGGTAATGATACAATCTGGGTGATTGTAGATAGGCTAACTAAGTCAGCTCATTTCCTACCAATGAAGGAAACTTTCAGTATGGAACAGTTAGCTAAATTGTATGTGAATGAAATAGTTTCGTTACATGGAATTCCTTTATCAATTGTTTCTGATAGAGATAACCGTTTTACCTCTCATTTTTGGACAAGTTTCCAAAAAGCCATGGGAACCAAGCTCAATCTAAGCACAGCTTATCATCCTCAAACAGACGGACAAAACGAAAGAACAATTCAGACAATGGAAGATATGCTTAGAGCTTGTGTATTTTATTTCGGAGGTAATTGGGACGATCACTTACCGTTAATAGAATTTTCTTATAATAACAGTTATCACACAAGCATCAATGCTGCACCATTCAAAGCACTTTATGGACGAAAATGCCGAACCCTAGTTTGTTGGGTAGAAATTGGGGAAAATCAACTATCTGGACCCGAGATAGTACAAGAAATGACCGAAAAAATCATTCAAGTCAAGGAACGACTGAAAGCAGCACGTGATCGACAAAAGAGCTATGCTGATAACAGACGAAAGCCACTGGAATTTCAGGTAGAAGACAAAGTATTATTGAAATTCTCTCCTTGGAAAGGAGTGGTAAGATTCATAAAAAGGGGAAAGCTAAGCCCCAGGTATGTTGGACCTTTTGAGATTATTAAAAGAATAGGACCTGTAGCCTCTCAGCTACAACTGCCAGAGGAAATGGCTGGAATACATGATGTATTTCATGTATGTAATCTCAAGAAATGCTTAGCCGATGAATCACTGGTAGTACCTCTTAAGGATATAGAGGTAAATGAACAGCTTAAATTTATAGAGAGGCCTCTACAAATTGAAGACAAGAAAGTCAAGAATCTCAAACACAAGAGACTAGTTCTGGTCAAAGTAAAATGGAATTCTAAACGAGGATCAGAATACACTTGGGAGCTTGAATCAGAGATGCAAAGGAAATTCCCACACTTATTCCAGTAGACCTCGAGGACGAGTTCTAAAACAAGGTGGGGAGGATATAACACCCCTCCAAAATATTTCTGACACCCCTAATATATTTAAAGTGTCCCTATACGTCTTAAAATACATCCTGTATAAGAAAACGAGCTTCGAATATCTTTATTTTTATAAAATTTAATTAAAAATCATATTTTTTAGTCTGTGGCGGGCCGCGAAGACCTAGGCTTGGTCTTACGCGGGCCCCGAGCAAGTGAACAAGAGGTAAAGTCCGGTGCCGCCACGTGTCGAGGCTATTGCCTGAGTCGGACAAGCTAGGGCCTACCCTAGCTACCCTCACGGGACGTGTAGCCCTTTGCTACAACCTTCGCGGGGCGCGACAAGGTCAACGATCAGAACTATAAATAGGAGGCATCGGCTGTCCATTTCAATTCGTTCAGTCTTTCACTTTCTCTCTCAATTTCTATATAGTAGGCACTATACTCGGGCATTATCCCCCCCTAAATAACGAAGTTCTGCCTCATTGTAAGTATCATAACCCCCGGTTACGTATTAGATACGCTGCCCGATTGATCCAGGGTTCCGTAACGGCTGTCGTGGTTCTGCCCGACCTAGTCGTTGGAATGTCGTCTCGGGGAGGGTATTACAAATGTAAATATTGGGTTATTATACTAACGCGTGTGCATTTGTGTAATTTATAGATAATCACCAGGAAATTCCTAAAGAAAACCCTAAGACAGCAATGTGAGTAATCTCCTTTTTGTAAACTGTTTTAACAAAACCTTTATCTATTTTAAATTACAATTAGCAGTGATTGAGTCTTTGTAACTCTTCAATTACTGCCGGTATGTTGGGGTTTTGTATACAAAATGTGGAACAAGTTACCATTGGACAAAGAGTTAGCCAATGTGTAATATGACCCACCAGTTAGGATTGACAGTACTGAATGAGTAATTGTGTAGATATAAACATTGTAATCGCTCTCAATACTGTAAATTGATAAAACTCTTCTTGATTAAACTGGGATTCACTCACCAGTATTTCCCACTGACAAAATGTTTTTAAACGCGTTTTAGGTAACAAAAAGTGAAAGCCAAATAGAAGGCAGTTGGACAGCACTAAAGGCTTGGAAAAGTGGCTATAAAGTTACCTAAATAAAGAGGATGTTTTATTTCAATAAAATAGGATTTACCCCTATAAATCCGTTTGTAATGAAAATCTTGGGTTTTATCCCAATGTGTTTATTTATATAAAATATGGTGTTTTTCTCTGATAAAATATTTCCTAACTACGGTCCTGATGTAATTTCCCCTGCCAAATTGATAAACACCGATACCACCGAAACTGATCTCGCGGTCGCCCGTTCCCGGGACAGATAGGGTACGGGGGCTGCGACATAGGTAGTGTTTGGTATGAAGGAATGGGAGGTGGAATGGAATGGATGATTACGAGGGAATGAAGAAAATGGTGTTTGGTTGGTCAACGGAATGGAATCACCCATTCCAAAAGGCATTCCATTCCTTCAAAATCATTCCTTCCACCCCCCATGTTTTTTTCCATTCCATCCCCTCTTGCACCATTCATCAACAACACCAAAACCCACCACCACCACCACCACCCACCACCGACGCCATCGCCGCCACCCGCCACCACCGCTGATTTTGTCACACCCCAACCGATGGCGGAATCATCGGGGCGCGGCACTAGGCGAATCAGATTGCTCAAGAGAATCCATAACAACTAAATTGCGACAGTATTTAATGCGTTCATTATCCCATACTAATTGTTTTGGTCAAAAAATCTGTTGAGGATATTGCAACCAAACTCTCTGTAATGGGGTATGATGCTTGAAATATAGAACAATGACAAGGATCACTTTAATGTAAATTGCACAAACGACACAAGGATTTATACGGGGAAAAAGCCCTTGATCAAGAGTTGATCTCCGGCACAAAAAACCCCGGGTGATGGAAACTACCGATCACCAAGCTCAAATAAATGAATAAATGTGTACAACTTCGGATAGTAACGAGCTAGGTACAAGGATCACTATCGTGAAATGTGTAAAAGTGAGTGAAAATGAATGAATGTTCGTCGAGAGCTTCAAGTGTGCGAGTATATGAGAGTGTGTAGCTGAAAAAATGACTAAGTATTTTTCTACTAGCTCGTTACCCCTTTTTAAAATAGAAATTAACTACTAAAACTAACTATCCGACTTTTGTGCCAAGCTCCCACGTTCTCCACAACGTCCATTTTTGGCCAAGCACGTGCGGGATAGTTTGGGAATATTCTCCAGGAATGTCGCCAAGACTAAGTCAAGATTGTTACTCCTGCAAAGTAACACAAAACACAAATAAACAATCGTCAGTACGAGGATCCTTAAAGTGATCCATGATCCTGATCCTGAAGCTCTTCTGAGGATCACTATCTGTCACAGAAGAAAGGATCATTAATTAGGATAACGTGTAAGGATCACTAATTGTTAGAAAATCCTCCCCTAACAATTGCCCCCAAAATATAAGGAGTAATTTGTAAAATAAGCGAGTTATATTTTCTTAATCTTATCCGCAACTAACTAACGGATATATAGCCGTTGATATCGAACTAGCCGTTGCAACCATGACGTCACAGAAGTGACAACCTGCACAATCATGATTATAAATAGGAGATAGAGATAGGATCAAATGCATTTAAATCCGAAAGAAACTCCCTTTATATTCTCAGTTGAAGATCAATCAGGTATCTCTTTCTTTCTTTCTCCCTCTCTTACTCTGTTTTTCTTTCTTTACTACCATCGCTTTGAGAATGATGCTCCGGTCCTCCCCCGCCAAGGATCACCAGAAGGATAGTCCCTTGAAGAGCCAAAAGATCATCAAAGACTCCACAAATGAAAGGTGTTACTTTAATGATGCTCAGATAGACAAGATTCGCCGTTGCTTTCCGGCGAGTGCTTTTTTTCAAACCCTTTGATCCCACTATTCTGAGCGACTATGTTTCAGAATCATGGGTTGCCTTTCCGGTTACTCCATTTGCCATAGGATATACCTATCCTTTCCCAGAATTTACACAATCCTTCTTTTCGCTTACCGGCATCTCTTACATCCAAGCCATGCCGATGATTTGGAGGGTTTTGTATACCCTGGAGAGGATCATCGAGCAGGAGGGCATTGATTTAGGCATGTCAGAGCTGACACAATTGTATGATCTTACCACCTTTGGATCCCATCGTTATTTGTTCAAACGAAAACCCGGCGGAAAACACCCTCTTCTTAAAGTTACCAAGAATGACACAAATTGGAAACGTCGCTTCTTCTTTGTCAGGAGGGATACCATTCCCAACGGAAAGCATTTACCAAGGACATGGTCCACCCATGGTAGGCCGGAGGATCCTGAGGAGGATCACCAGGTAGTCTTGTTTTTGTATAAGGATTACTGACCCCCTTTTTGTCTTGTGTTATGCAGCTATTTCTGTCTCACACATCATCACATCACCTGAAACCAAGGATAGGCTTGCTGCTTTTTGGAAGCTTGATCCTGAAACAAGGACATTCAAGATAGACACCCAAGACTCACAAGAAGTATCCTCAGGTTCCATTACCATGTCAAGTAAGTATCCTGCCTTTTACATAGTTTGAATATTAAAATAAATAAATAAATTGAAATAGGATAAGGATACTCATCTCGCTATAAATGTGTAGGCGCTGGAAAATCTGCCAAGCCTGTATCCCAGTTCAACACGGCTGACCTTGATGTCGTACGATCCAGGAAGAAGAGATCCACTACCAGTCCTAGCATCTCCATTCCAAAGGCACCCACTAAAGGAAAGGGTGTCAAGAAGAGGAAAACTTCTGATGCTGAGGATCTTCAAGGCCTACCACTGATCCGCCACCAGTTCCTTGAATACTTCAACGATGTAAGGATCACCAACTCTGCCTAGGTATCCTACTCGTATAAGGATCACCTGATCTTGAACTGCTTTATCCTTTTCTTTGCAGAAATTTGCTGAGATTGAAGATTACGTGGGGAATGTTGAGGAGCAGGACAAGAAGATCGCTGACCTCCAACAGGTTGCAGTGCTCAAGGACCTTGCAATTGCTGATCTTCAGAAGGAACTCCAAGATGCCAAGACCAAGACGGCTAAGCTTCTGATTGACCTTGACTATGAGAAGCATGATCTCATAGAAAATGCTAAGGTCTCTGCCGCCATCACGATGTATCAGACAAAATTGAAGATGGCCCAGGAAGCTCAAGATCCTAGTTTTGACAAAAGCAGCTGGGATGTTAAGGGCTGGAAGGCAAGGTTGGCTGATCTTGAGGATGATGAGGAGGAGGCTACTGAGGTCTTGGCGATTGAGGCAAGTGGCAGTGGAAAGGATCTGATAAAGGATACCGCGGCTGGAGGGAAAGAGGATGCAGCGAAGGCATAGGCTGCATGGATGGGCGATGAAGGACATTTCTAGACGTAGCCGGAGCCCATTTTTTAAGTTTGATAGTTTGTTTTGGTTATGGTGTTTTTTGCTGAACAATGATGGGTTGTACTTGAACAATAGGTTTGAGGATTAAGGATCATGTATGATCCTTTGGATAACAGGCAGGATTGCAATTGGTGGAGGGATCCTCTGTTTGGGGGATGTAGCCAATGTGATCCTGCCGCCTTTATATTCCTGCACTACTTTCGAACTTGTTATCATGGAGACCCTTTACCTACCCCAGCGGACGGGCCACGTTTTGCTGGTAGATGCTCGGGGTAGGTAATTTTGACAACCTTTTAAGGGTTACTACTTTGTTAATAAATAAAATATTAATCTTTTGTCGCTTATCTTGTGTTGTTATCCTTGTGTTTCTTTGATTTTCCTTTGTTTTGATGCATATTCATTGAATAAATAATTTTGAATAAGTCAGATTAAAAATATTTAGGATATGATCCATGATCAGATATCCTTTAGTTAAAGAATCTCAAAAAGCAATATGTTTTAAGGATCACAAGTCTAGTTGTCAAACTTTAAGGGTTATTCAAATAAATAATGAATGGAATTAAAAATGGTTAGGGATCATACCTGAGGATCCAAGTTAGGATCCTAACCATAATAAGGATAACTGTAAGATAAACCTTAGAAAGAAGTAAGGATCAAGGATCCCTAGTTGCTTATCTTCAAGGACCTGAAATAGATCATAACTTGGGACTAAGCCAATATAAGATAAGAGTTAACAACTAGGGACAAGCCCAAGGATAACTGGGGACAAGCCCAAGGATCGTATGTAAACTGGAGTATGGCCCTAACTGGCGACTATCCAAACTTAGTGACATGAAAATGCCAAAACCTTAGCTAACGTGAAAACGTTAGAAACCTTAGCTAACGTGAAAACGTTAGAAACCTTAGGAACGGATGTATGGTACGTCTACCATTATACGTAGGATCCTAAGCATAGCCAGTACAATGGAATTATCAGCCCCTAAAACGAGTACTGGTCCCACTGCCTTGAACTATACCAGGATCATCATGCGCTACAGGCGAAACTGGGGTCAAGCCCAAATAACTGGGGTTAAACCCAAGGAACGGATTGCTTCTGCGGATAACCAATGTTATGCTAAGGATACCTGAACTTTCAAAACTTGAACTCACGTGAGAGACGGATGAAGGACACATGATCCTTATCCTTATATGAGAAAATAAAGAAATGAAATAGTTTAAGTTTAGGATATTACCTAAGTAAGGATCACCGATACTTTGAGGATCCTTTAAGGATATCCATATCCTGAGGATCATCTGTGCCATGAGGATCCTGCTCACATGAAATATTTCTTCAAGTGGACAGCATTCCAAGCTCTTGGTAGCAAATCACCTTCCATGGTTAGCAATCTATATGCCCCCTTTCCTGCTTCAGCTTCAATCAAATAAGGGCCTTCCCATTTTGGAGCCAATTTTCCATCAGCAAGATTGGTGGTATTTTGGAATGCTTTCCTTAATACCATATCTCCAACTTGAAACCTCCTGATCCTGACATTTTTGTTGTAAGTACCAGCCATTCTTTGTTGATAATTGGCCATCCTTATCCTAGCGAGATCCCTGATTTCTTCAATAGTATCCAGGTCTTGAGCTAAGTTCTCATTATTCTCCTCAGGATCACGGGTACTTGTTCTAGCAGTTGGAACCACCATTTCTGTTGGGATCACTGATTCTGCCCCAAACACCAAAGAGAATGGTGTCTGACCAGTTGCATTCTTAGGGGTTGTCCTATCAGCCCAAAGCACATAGGGTAGTTCTTCTGCCCATTTCCCTTTCTTGGATCCAAGCTTCTTCTTCAAATTGTTGATGATGATCTTGTTGGATGATTCTGCTTCACCATTGGCTTGTGGGTGGACTGGTGTTGATGTTATCATCTTAATCCCCCAGCTGTCACAAAAGTTAGTGGTTCTGCCCCCAATAAATTGGGAACCATTATCACATATAATTTCAGAAGGAATTCCAAATCTAGTGATAATATTTCTTTTAATGAAGGATATAACTTCCTTTTCTCTGACTTGGGCAAAAGCTTCAGCTTCTATCCACTTGGAGAAGTAATCAGTCATAGCTAGCATGAATACTTTTCCACCAAGTGCCTTAGGGAGCTTTCCAACTATATCCATACCCCATCTCATAAATGGCCAAAAGGAGGATATAGGATGCAATAATTCAGCTGGTTGATGAAGGATATTGTTGTGTCTCTGACAAGGATCACATCTTTTAGCATACTCCACAGCATCTCTCTTCATCGTTGGCCAGTAGTATCCTGTTCTCAGGATCCTTGAGAATAATGCCCTGCCCCCAGTGTGGTTTCCACAATCTCCTTCATGGAAGTCTTTTAAAACTTCTTGGATTTCAGGATCCTCAATGCATCTCAAGTATGGTCCTGCAAGAGATCGTCTATACAACATATTATTTAAAATTGTGAATTGAGATACCTTAGATTTGAAAGCCCTAGGGTTTTCTCCTGTAGGAATCTCTCCATGTTGTAGGTATCTCATAATTGGTGAGATCCATGATCCTGATCCTGAATGGGTTAAGTATCCTCACTAGGGATAATTGCAGAATCATTTCCTATCTCCATAGCCTGGTGATCCTCGATAGCCGGGGCCAGGATATGGATAATAGGGATCTTGATATCCTCTGGGATCTTCAAGGATGATCCTAAGTTAGCCAATGCATCAGCCTCTGTATTTTCTTCCCTTGGTACCTGCGTCAAACTAAAGGAAACAAAAGAGAGTGCCAAACTTTTGACTATCTCCAAATATTTGGTTAGCTTTTCACCTTTAACAGCATAGGATCCATTAAAGTGGTTTGTAATTAACAATGAATCCACATGTACCCCAAGATACCTGATTCCCATATGTTTTGCAATTTGCAAACCAGCAATTAAGGCTTCATATTCAGCCTCATTGTTAGTGGTTTGGAACTCACAAGCTATAGAGTGGGGTATTATGTCCCCCTGTGGTGATTTTAGTAGTATTCCAAGCCCTGTGCCTTTGACATTTGAGGATCCATCAGTATAGAGTATCCAAGGATCCTTGGTCTCCTCTAGCTGCTGGACTTCTAATTCAGCTTCTTCTTGTAAATCACTACTGAAATCAGCCACAAAGTCGGCTAATGCTTGGGATTTGATGGCTGTTCTAGGCTCATATCTTATATCATATGCACTTAGCTTCACTGCCCACTTAGCCATCCTTCCTGACATCTCTGGTTTCCTGAGGACATTCTTAATTGGAAAATTAGTTTTAACAACAATAACATGAGTTTCGAAATAATGCCTCAACTTAGTAGATGCCATAATTAATGCAAGAATAAGTTTTTCGAGGTGTGAATACCTGGATTCGGCATCAAGTAAACTTTTACTTACATAATAGACAGGATGTTGTGTACCTTCATGATCCTTAACAAGGACCGCACTTACTGCTTTTGAGGATACTGCAAGATACAAGGATAGCACATCGCCTTTTTCTGGTTTCATCAAAGCCGGGGCTGAGGATAGGTAATCTTTGAGGGCTCTTAAAGCATTTTCATGCTTCTCAGTCCACTCAAATTTCTTGTTCTTCCTTAGGATATCATAGAATTCTTTGCACTTCTCTGAGGATTTGGATATAAATCTGTTCAAAGCTGCTATCCTGCCTGTTAGCCTTTGAACATCCTTAGCATTGGCCGGAGATTTGATGTTCACTATTGCTTTGATTTGTTCCGGGCTAGCTTCAATGCCTCTCTTTGTCACCATATATCGTAAGAATTTACCTGCTTTAACACCAAAGTGACATTTTGAAGGATTAAGTTTCATGTTATATTTGTCAAGGATATCGAAAGCTTCCTCCAAGTCTCTTAGGTGATCCTCAGCTTTTAAGGATTTTACCACCATATCATCTATGTACACCTCCATAGTTTGTCCAATCTGATCCTTGAACATCATATTCACCAGCCTTTGATATGTTGCACCTGCATTTCTTAATCCGAATGGCATAGCAATATAGCAGTATATACCAGTTGGAGTCATGAAGGCTGTATCCTCTTGGTCGGATGGTTCCATTTGGATTTGTTGGAATCCAGATGAAGCATCCATAAAAGTTAACAGTTCATGACCCGCAGTTGCATCCACCATGGAGTCAATGTGGGGTAATGGGAAAGGATCCTTGGGACATGCCTTATTTAAGTCGGTAAAATCGACACATACCCTCCACTTTCCGTTTTTCTTTTGAACAACAACCACATTGGCCAACCATCTTGGATACTTGACCTCTCTAATCATACCTGCCCGGAGCAATTTCTCTACCTCTTCTTGGATAATGGCATTCCTTTCCGGTGCAAACTTTCTTCTCCTTTGATGGATTGGTTTGAAGGATCTGTCAATGCCGAGTTTGTGAGTGATTACATCTTTGGATATACCAGTCATGTCTTCATGTTTCCATGCAAAGGTAGTCTTTCTCCTTTTGAGGAATGATACGAGGTCTTCTTTCATTTCGCCAAGGATCCCTGATCCGATATAGAATTTGGATTCAGGATCATCGGGATCCACGAGTATTTCTACCACATCCTGCTCCCTTGCCTCCAAGACATCCCTTGGAGGATACCTTGATTGCTATTGCTCCCTCGACTTCGAGGCTGGTTTCATCGATGAAGTGTAGCAATTCTTAGCCTCCTGCTGATCACTATCAATCTTCACTATTCCCCAAGGACTAGGGAGCTTCACACATTGATGGTAGGTGGATGGGACTGCTTTCATATCGTGTATCCAAGGCCTGCCAAGGATAACATTACAACAAGATAAACAGTCAATAACACAAAACTTTTGATAAGAGTGTAAGCCTTCGATATATATTGGGAGTTTAATGTCCCCCAGGGTATTCTTAGTTTCGCCACTAAATCCCACGAGCACGGAGGATCTTGGTATGATATCTGATTCAGGGATACCCATCTTCTTTAGAACATCAAGCTGGATAATGTTCACTGAACTTCCTCCGTCTATAAGGATCCTGCGGACAAAATGGTTAGAAATGAAAAGAGTAATAACTAAACCATCATGATGAGGATCCTGGATATCAACACGATCCTCTTCATCAAAGGTTATGACTTTTCCTTCGGAGACACTTGATGTTCGAACAGGTCTTTCTCCATTATCCATTTTAGTTTCCTTTGCATGCCTTTTTGCAGCTGAGAAGGATGTGCCACAAATGTCTGATCCTCCAGAAATGAAGTTTATCACTTGTGCATCTGCTGGAGGGGCTGGATCCTTCTCAGGGATCCTTTCAGGATCCTGAGTCTTTGACTTTTTCCTTCCCAACAATTCTTTTAGATGCCCCTTGCCCAACAAGTATCCAATTTCCTTTCTTAGTGCAATGCATTCTTCTGTGAGATGCCCAAAATCTTCATGGTATGCACACCACTTTGATTTATCCTTAGTTGCAGCTGGCCTATCATTTTTTCTTGGCCATCTAGCTTTATCACCTAGGTTCTGCATCGCAAGGATTAGTTCGTTGTTATCAACACAAAAACAGTATTCAGAAATTGGAGGATAATCCTCATCATCCTCTTCTTGATCAATAGAATGCACGTTCTGGTTATCAGATCTGTTGTAGGATCTGAACTTGTTGTTCCTGAATGAGGATCCTTGCTTATCCTGCTTTGAGGATCCTGCTAACCTCTCCTGGATCCTCTTGTCATCTTCTAGCCGAATGAACCTAAGTGCTCGGGTTCTTACCTCATCTAAGTTCCTGCATGGTGTCATAACAAGATCATCATAAAAAGACGAATCCCTAAGCAATCCCATTTTAAAGGCCTCAACAGCCGTGGCTATATCTAAGTTGGGAATGTCTAAGGATTCTTTACTGAATTTGGTAATGTAATCCCTTAATGATTCATTATGACCCTGGGTTATCCTATATAGATCACTAGTTAATCGTTCAAATTTTCTACTACAAGAAAACTGATTATTAAACAAGTTAACTAGATTAGCAAATGAGGTAATAGAGTAGGGGAAGACTTAGCAGCCATTTGAGAGCTGATCCAGTAAGAGTGGATCCGAATCCTTTGCACAGGCATGCTTCCTTTAACCTTTCTGGAATTGGATTGATCTCCATCCTCTCCCTGTATTGTGCTATGTGTTCCTCAGGATCTGTCGAACCATCATACAGCTTCATTGTTGGCACATGGAATCTCTTAGGTATCTCAGCATCACAGATTGGTGGTGCAAAACGAGATATCTTGTGGCTCCCATCTGCAATCTCTGGGATAGGTTTGGCCACTCCCGGAACACTTGATATCATATCCTTTAGCTTTTGCAATTCTCTGGCCATGGCATGATTGATACCTGGATCCTGCATAAGACCATGGTTAGTAGTGTAAGAATTATTAAAAGTGTTACCTCCCATTGGATTCAGATTAGGAAGATTGGATGTTAATCCATATTGTTGAGGCTCTGGAATGATCGAGGGACCAGTAGAAGCATTGGTCTGCATTGGAATAAAATCTCCCCGATGGACATCGGAACTTCCTGTTTGCAAACTCCTCAAGGATCCTGGCATCTGGAAGGATCCTTGAAACTGGGAGGATCCTGGAACAAAGGAGGATCCTTGAACCTGGGACGATCCTGGAACAAAGGAGGATCCTTGAACCTGGGATGACCCTGGAACAAAGGAGGATCCTTGAACCTGGGATGATCCTGGAACAAAGGAGGATCCTTGAACCTGCTGCATTCCTGAATATCCTCCTGAATTCGTGAGGGATCCCATATGCTGAGGATAGGATCCCGCTGGCTGGAAATATGAACCTGATGCCTGAGTCATTGTTGTTGTTCCGTAGTGCACTCCTTTTGGTCCACCCACATATTGAACGTCTGGAACCACTGATGGCTGAGAAGTAATCACCGGAGTATCAAAATTCAAGGATTTCGGCACCAGTGGGGAATGATCCTATGCCGTTGTCTTTTGTTTCTTGAGATCTCCGATTTCTTTAAGAATCCTCTCATTGGTCTTATCCTGTTGCCGTATCTGATCCTTCATCTGCAAAATCAAAGTAAACATGTCACTAGTAGTGGGAGTGTAAGAAGCAGAAGAAGTTGGAGGTTTTGAGAAAATGGGAGTTGGTTTCTTCGCAGCATTCTCAGCATTCTTCTGGGATCCAAAAGGTGGTGGAGGCAAAGGGGGAACGCCTTGAGAAGAAGTGAATGAGGGCATCAAATTTGAAGCATTCTTCGCTGAGGAAGCCATTTGCTTAGTTGTAGTGAACCGGAATGAGCACAGAAATGCGTATTTTTCTAAGGACGAAGCACCAATTGCCCCACGGTGGGCGCCAAACTGTTTTGGTCAAAAAATTTGTTGAGGATATTGCAACCAAACTCTCTGTAATGGGGTATGATGCTTGAAATATAGAACAATGACAAGGATCACTTTAATGTAAATTGCACAAACGACACAAGGATTTATACGGGGAAAAAGCCCTTGATCAAGAGTTGATCTCCGGCACAAAAAACCCCGGGTGATGGAAACTACCGATCACCAAGCTCAAATAAATGAATAAATGTTTACAACTTCGGATAGTAACGAGCTAGGTACAAGGATCACTATCGTGAAATGTGTAAAAGTGAGTGAAAATGAATGAATATTCGTCGAGAGCTTCAAGTGTGCGAGTATATGAGAGTGTGTAGCTGAAAAAATGACTAAGTATTTTTCTACTAGCTCGTTACCCCTTTTTAAAATAGAAATTAACTACTAAAACTAACTATCCGACTTTTGTGCCAAGCTCCCACGTTCTCCACAACGTCCATTTTTGGCCAAGCACGTGCGGGATAGTTTGGGAATATTCTCCAGGAATGTCGCCAAGACTAAGTCAAGCTTGTTACTCCTGCAAAGTAACACAAAACACAAATAAACAATCGTCAGTACGAGGATCCTTAAAGTGATCCATGATCCTGATCCTGAAGCTCTTCTGAGGATCACTATCTGTCACAGAAGAAAGGATCATTAATTAGGATAACGTGTAAGGATCGCTAATTGTTAGAAAATCCTCCCCTAACACTAATAAACAAGTACAATCACATAAGCTGTCACGAATTTCATGTTCTCCCAAACAATACAAATCCGACAACCTAGATTTTAGGTGTGTTTCTAGACTTCCTAGCTTGATTTGATGTAGACTGCGATTAAACCTGCAACATACGTTAAAATAATGTCAATACAAAAGTATTGGCGAGCATACAAGTTTGATATGTAATAGTGTAATAGATAAAAGTTGCGAATTTCCACATACATAAACATAATACACGACATATATACTCGCAAAACTGATACTACCAGTTAAGTCCTCGAGCTTCGATCGCGATTGCTAAACTAGACCCCGTCGGGCGCAATAGTACTATACTAGTCATGGTGGGAAGTCGCGAGTATAAGTCCTAGCACATATGTAACTAGCATCACGTATAACTATGCACATTGGTTATTCGCAAGTGATAAATAGTTTAAGCATTTGATTGTGATTTGATTTGATAGCAACGTATGTTACACCCAAAAGCGCGAAAGCAAAAAGGGTTCAAATATACTCACAGTCGGTGTTTGGAAAGCAAACACAACTTGGTTGGATTGGAGGGAGCGCGTCTGAGATTAGCCTGATCATAGTTTGATAGCGTAAGCGTTGGATAGTGCGTGAAATGGAGCAAGGTGTCAATGGATCGGACAGTACTCCGATTGGGTGGCCGGTCGATCGGGTGGCAATCCGTTCGGATGGTCATCCGATCGGGTGACCACTCGATTGGTTTGCTACCTCGTTGGGAAAGATGTGTTTGTGTATGATGGTTTGCCTTTTGAAGTTTTCGTTGTAGCATTTTGAAAACAGAGGAGTATCTCTACCTTTCAGGTCGGTCGATCGAGCGGTCGATCGATCAGGTGACAACCCGATCGGGTGGCTGTTCGTTCGGACGATGATCTGATTGGCAAGACACTTTGGTTGCTGAAGAGTTCACAGCAGACTGGTCACTCTTTCTGGTGGCAATCCGTTCGGGTGACTGTAACACCCGTCTTAATTACTACTTGAAATTAATAATAATTCACAAGGGTTTATATAAAATATGTCTAGGTTAGAAACTTAGATTCCAAAAACAAAGTTCTAAGGTAACAAACATTAGTCAACTACTGACCAATTTAAAACATTTCAAGTTATTTAACACACTGATTACATCATAACATTGTCTAAACAGAATTAATCGATGCGGAAGCTTCAAAAGTTTGTGTTCGGTTCTTCAAAAGCTTGCTTGACCGTCATCCGTAATCCTTGAATACCTAGAAAATGAAATGTTTACATTAAACATTAGTATTAGCGTACTTAGAAATAATACATAATCGAAACTACGTTTAAAACGGATTCGATTTCACGAAGAAATGCAAAATTTATCATAGATGCCAAAGCTCTACCGTAACTTACGATAGTCACCGTAAGTTACGGTAGCTTCTGGGAAACTTTGGTTTCACCGTAACACAGGAGTGAACCACCGTAAGCTTTTGGTCACTACCGTAAATTACGGTGGATACCGTAATTTACGGTAGTCACTGAAATGCTATGTTTTGGTTATTTTGCCTAAACCCAATTCTAGGATTTCTCATTCTAACATCCAACACACTGCATTCTAATATTCTAACATGTCTTTTATGAACGATATCAAAGACCGGGTAATCATACTACAATGCATTAACCACGCATCATTTGATTATTCGACCCGTTTGGCTCATCTATGGAATCCTCCATTATGATGACTACCAACGCGATCTAACCAATTCTTTACTTATTCTTCAACATAGCGAACATTATCGCTTTATTTCAACTCGACTTCTATTCTACAATTCAACTACATATATACTAGTTATCAAATTATCAAATGTAACGAGTTAAGTTACATACCTTCAAAGTAGGCCCTTCAAACGTGATTCGCCACCCGCCTGTCCACTTGACGCTCCTGCGTCCTTTCCTATAGAGTTCATTTATAACATATTTAGAACTCTCTTTAATTCATAATTCGCATAATACACTGAAACATCATAATTATGCGTTTAACTTTGAATTTTCAGTTTTAAGCCTTCTTTGAGGCATTTTCACAAACACTTTAAGGGCAGATTTTTACATGACTAAATATCAAGTCTCTAGCTTATCACTTAGCCCTAATTTCACATCAATCAACCATTTTATAAAATTATTAACTTCTATAACTCTGAAGTCACTTCACCATTGTCAAATTACACTAGAACAACACCCGATTTCCTAGTGTCTATCAAGTTCTACATAACCCACTAATCACCTACAATGGTGTTCATGGATTTTACTAAAAATTCACATGATTTCAACTTGTATTTGTCTAGGGTTTGTCCCTAGACACTATATTGTTCCTAATCCATCATAAAACAAACATGCAACCATAAATTTCAGATTTCCCAATTTCATGAGAATTTCAAACAGAGAATTAACACCAAATTTTACATACCTTGTAACCCCCTTGTGATGAGGATCACTAATCTATGTTCAGACTTTGATTTGGACTGAGTTTGATCCTTCAATTTAGAGATTTTGTGAAACTTAGGGTTTTGATGAACTTGGTCGCCCCCTGCTCCTTGTCTGGTCGATCTCACACACGTATGTGTGTTTGAGATTTTTATTTTTCTTGTTTTATTAAACTTAATTTTAGTTTAAGCACTTTTGACCCCTCTAATTTCCTTTAGTCCCCTTTTTGTCCTTTAATTACTCACTAGTCATTATCTAACTAGGTTAGTGTCACCCCTAGTTAGTTTGTTTTACTAATTTATTTACAATTAAAATTGCAAATTTTATGAATTTATATTTTCCGGATGTTACAGTGACAATCCGTTGGAACTGATGTGTGATGAGGATTTGTAAAACGTTTATGTGTTGAGGATCCAAAAGTCAGCCGATCAGATGGTCGTTCGATCGGACGGCAATCCGATCGGACGACAGTCCGTTCGTTGTTTAGATCCTTGAATGCTTGAAAATTGTTGAAGTCTTGGTACCAAGTGCAATCCGATCGGACGGTAATCCGTCCCGTAACCTAATCGTTTCACAACTTGTTTATTTTGTTAGGTTTCTGCGATTTGATCGAGACGGTATGACCACGAGCTAAACAATGGAAACTCCACCGAGTCCAAGTCATTGGATCAGATGGGAATCACCCCGTCCGATCAGTTAACTGTTCTCGACGGTTGTTCGTGTTCAACACGATAAGCCGGTCATCTCGTTGATAGGAACCAGTTCTCAAACCGACACTTCACTAGAGACAGAGTGGAAGGTCTGTACGAGCTCTGTTGCTACCGGTTTTAAGGAAGTTTGAAGAAAAGCTTAGAAAACTTAGATTCGGCTTAGATTTAGGTGAGATTAGTGTTTATACACCGTGGAATCTATCAGATCTGGACTGTTCTTGATGAGATAAGGTCACATTTCATTGTTCCTAAGAACTCCATGATGACATCACCTCAGAATGGCTCAAATCCAAAAAGATTTAACGGTGAAAATGTGAGGTTTGATGACGAGAAAGATGAAGGAGTGCGTATAGATCATAGAAGTACAAGATTCAGGGTGAAAACTTACAAGAATCCTGGGAAATCGAGAGGAAAAGCCCCAAAAGCATGCTGGTCGAGTAGGAGCTGTCACATCACTGTTCAAGTGATGTGACAAGTGCTATTTATAGGTGAAGTGGGATGAAGGGGAGAAGTGCAATGGATCGGATGGTTGTCCGATCGGGTGGCTGTCCGATCGGGTGGCAATCCGATCGGGTGGCCACTCGATCGATCAGTCACTCTATCGGTGCTCTCCGGCGTGTTGCGTTTAGGCGTTTCGTTTTGTTCGTTAAGCGTCGCGATAGTTTGGTTACACATTTTCATACCCATACTCGTATATTCATTATAATTAGTCACATAGGGTCGTATAAATATCCATATTCCAATCCTGCGATAATCGAGTTACGCATGCTTGCGAGTGCGTTTTTGAGTATTATGTTGCATTGCGACACATCAAGGCTATCAAGGAGTGTAGAATTGGTCCTCACTCGACATCATCGTGGCTGTCAGCAAGTGCGATGTGATGCGATAGCGATAAAGTATGCGATAATATGCGAAATTACTGCGATATAGCGATGTATGCGATATAGCTACATTATGATCCGAATCTCTGGTGCTAGGCGTAACGAGTATAACGAGTAGTAACAACGCACGAACGTGCGGGTTGTTACAGATTTATTACTCTGTTTTTCTTGCCTACCGAACAATATAGAATAATAATTCATTCCATTCACACATGGTAAACAAACAAGACATGGAATAGTAATGATCCATTGCATTCCCTCGTCTATTCCATTACCTCATTTATTCCATTCAATCGTCCATTCCATTGACCCATACCAAACAGACCCTTAAAGCTTCTATTTTATATTTTTGGTATTGGTTATTTTTATATTTTTTGAACACTTTCATTAAACAAAGACTAGCAAAAAGCTTAAAAAATACAACAAACGGAATTACAAATCAAGAACAAATCAATCTTTTCACAAAAGATTGTTAACTGGGAACCCATTTTTTATCCAAAGGTCATCTAAAATTTTATGTCTTCCATAAATTTAGCCACACTTACCTGCTAAAACTGCTTCATTTCTTTCCTTATTTCCTTTCAGATACACCAACTTACGGTTGTTAACGAGCCCATTTTTTCTTAACTTGAGCTCGAAACTATACAAGGCACTCTGATCAAAATCTTTCTACCGTGTTTAATTACATAACTCAAGAATCCAATCTTTACCCTCTGTTCAATTTCAACAACTAAGATTAAAAAGTGTAAAAATGTCAATTTTCTATTAATTTTAATCTAAAGTATATTAACCATACAAAATATAAATATTCTATTAATATGCCTTTATTGAAATTTTTTATTGACTTAATTAAAAAATTGGTTCACATGTGACATAACGTTGTTTAATGACCCAATGACAAAATGTTGACAAAATTATTTCAACTTAGGATGTCTACTTAAAAAAGAAAAAAAAACTAAGTATATGATCTAATTTGTTTGATTATATATATAAAATGCTTAACACAATTTAGTTTTGAAATGAAAAAAAGGAGGAAAATTTGACATTTTTACACTTTTTGATTTTAACGGTTTGATTTAATACAAAAATAAATGAAGGACCAAGATTGGTTCTTTGAGTTACCTATTTAAGCTAGAAAGAGAGATTTTGATCCAAGCTGACTTCTATATTTTTTAGTTCAAATTGAGTTTGACTTGACTCGAACTTCGTTGGTTAACATAAAAATTTTACATGAACCGAACTTGAGCTATGAGAATATAACTTGAAACGAATCAAACTAGAGCTCTATCAAATTAAACGGGTAGAGTTCAAGTTTAGACGAGCTCGTGTTTAGCTTAACTCGTTTATCCTCTTAATAGACGTTTTTTATTAACTTAATTAGCTCGTTTATACCCTTAAATTACAAGTTCATGGCATACCACTAGTGAAAAGTTTACATTGTTTTAGAAACTATAATTATTTATTTGATAACTACCATTAGTGAAAGGTTTACAACGTTCTAGAAACTAGAATTATTTACATGATAACTAGACTACTAGAGGATAATTTTAAAAATAGTAAACTGTAATTTGCGTTCCTGTGTTTTTTACGGAGTCAACTTGAGTAAACCTAACTCTCTCTACTAATATTCAATAACATAATTATTCGTTCTTTGTTTAATTCTTCTATTATTGTTGAACTTACGGTTTTCTTATCGTACGTTTTTTTATTGTCAATTCTTTTTTTTTTTCCTTGTCACTTTGTTCTTTGATAAGGATGCTTTTGTCTATTATCATTATAAATATTTAATTCAGAGATTTATCAATAAAATAATAAATGTTTGATGTAAGAAGATAATGCCGAAAGCATTATCTTATCTTACGATGACGTGTAATAAGTGGAAAATCGAACGTGTTTTGTTCCTTGTTCCTTAATTCGATTGACTTTTTTGTCTCTTTGATTCTCCTATTGTGGTCTGAATTATTTTTAATAAATAAATTATGCATAAGTTATAGGATTCTTTGATTGAAAGATTGTAACTAGTTTGATCATATTCTTATAATTGTTGGTTTGAATCAAATTTGTGGTTATTGTGTTCGGATTAGAATGTAATAAAGGCAAAATAAAATAGCGTCTGGAAAAGCGTTTAGAGAGTTATAATTAAAAACTCTCTAAATTTGTGGTTATTGGGTGGCGGCGCAGCTTGTTGCCCGTCTACCAACCCATGATTTGTAATTTGCTATACTAAGTTTATATCGATGGCAAACAGTTTCTTACTCTTAATTAAAAACCCTCGTATAATGATGCAAATAACGTCCTGAAAAGCTTTTAGAGAGTTATGGAAAAAAAACTCGTATGATGCTGCACGAAGAAGGAAACACTCTATTCGGTCTATATCACTTAGGAACATTTCTTGAAAGAAAGAAAAAAAGGTGAAGATCAATATATTAGTTTCTCACTCTATGAAACTCTGAGCTCTTCAATTCGCACGGAAACTGAAGGGGGCATGCTGAAATACAATACCACAAAGCCATTAAAAGCAGTTATAATATAGGGTAGAAGTTACGGAAAAAGTAGTACGTAAAAATGACCCTCACACTTTACAAGAGATTACCATCGTGCACGCACAAGATTAATGGGCACCTAAGGCTTGGCCATAATTTTAAATAAACTATTTGTCTCAGTGGCAAGACGAACCATCTTATAAGTGTGTCTTGTCGCTTGATGCGTCTTATGCTCTAACAGTCTGGCGTATATCCCCTTGGGCTATCACATACCCCTTGGATGGATGTCCAATGGGAGTCTCATGGATGCATCCTTGGGCACTTATTGAGGTGCGTCACCAAGCTTATTCGATGCATGTACATCCTTCATCCTTATACGTTTTTTTTTTCTTTTTTTGCGTGTGTTTGCCTAGGTCCTAGAGACCCCTGTAACATTTCAATTGATTTTTTTCTAGTCCTGCCAAATTGATTTTTTTTTCTAGTCCGGCCAAATTAGTATAACTAGGATTGCGACCCGCCGCAATACCGTGGGGATTATTTAGTTATTGTTAATCAGTTCTTTTAATATCTAATGGAAAAACACTTTAGGGATCTTGATATACTTGACAATCCAGTAGTGGTTAGAGATGAAGAAGAAGCCATCTTGATCGGTTCCCGTTTAGGATGAGCAGTTAGGATGGAGAGGGATGATCACAGATTGTAATGAGGGGGGCCGTAAACTTTATGGTGTGTTTTTAGGGTTCCCAATAACCTGTATTTATATTCTTCACCCAAGGGGAAACCCTAATTAACTAGTACGGGCCCTTATGTCCATCAAATAAAGCCCAGTTAATTTTATAGGGATATTAAGGTAAATATTGATCTTGTTTATTAGATAAATGATCAAAAGGGCACCATAAATTATTTATTAAAATAATTTACGCTAACATTCTCCCACTTGGCCGAGTGATAATTTATTATGAGTATTAGATAAGCCTGATCAGGAGTTAATACTCATTTTAGTTTTAAACCAAAATTGCAGCAGAAAAATACAGTCGTTGAGTCAGTTATTCAAATCAGGACCCCCATTAATCATACTACAATCCCAAATTTAAAACCTAAGCATAGTAAGGATCAATTTACAAGTAAGCCCTTAAACGATGATTTGTATAATAATAGTCTTTACGTCATTAGGCTAGCGGAACGTAGTTAGAGACAAACAAATCAAATGAGGAAATTTTATCATTAAAACGTAAGTAAGTACAATATTCATTTAAATAAGGTCTTTACAAAAGCCCATCTTCGAAACATGTTCTTTGAATACTTTAGGTGGGAGACCTTTAGTCATCGGATCCGCAAGCATATTTTTCATACTTATATACTCAATATAAAGCTTATTTTCCTCAACACGTTCACGTACGAACAAATACTTTGTATCAAGATATAATCCAGCTCCGGTCGAACTGTTACTGTTCGAGAAGTTAACGGCAGCTGAGTTATCACAATACAGCTTCAATGGTCTAGATATGGAATTAACAACTTTGAGTCCAGTAATCAGTTTCTTTAGCTACATTCCATGACAGGTAGCGTTATATACAACAATGTATTCTGCCATCATAGTGGATGTTGAAGTTAGTTGTTGTTTATGACTCCTTCATGAAATAGGTCCGCCGGCTAACATAAAGATATACCCTGAAGTGGATTTCTTGTCATCTTTGCATTTAGCAAAGTCAGAATCAGAATAACCATCCACTTCCAAAACGTCAATTCTTCTATAAGTCAGTTTATAGTCTTTCGTCCCCTAAAGATATCGAAGCACTTTCTTCGCTGCTTTCCAGTGATCAAGGCCAGGATTAGACAGATAACAGCCTAGTATCCCTGTAACATAAGCGATATCTGGACGAGTACAGACTTGAGCATACATGAGGCTCCCAACTACTGAGGCATAAGGTATCATTCTCATTTGCGCCTTTTCATCCTCAGTTTTCGGACATTGAAAAGAACCGAAAACATCTCCTTTAACTACTGGAGCAACAAAGGGAGAGCTGTGTTGCATGTAATATCGACTAAGGACACGATCAATGTAAGCCTTTTGTGACAAGCCCAAAATTCCATTACTTCTATCTCGGTGTATTTCGATGCCAATAACGTAAGAAGCCTCTCTGGGATCTTTCATGTCAAAGTTATGCGAGAGTAAGCGCTTCAGTTCATGCAACATATCTAAGCTATTACTTGCCAATAGAATATCATCTACATAAAGGACAAGTATAGCAAAATTGCTCCCACTCATCTTGAGGTAGGTGCATTGATCCACTTGGTTCTTCATAAAGCCTTGCTTCTTCATGACTTCATCAAACTTAAGGTACCATTGACGTGATGCTTGCTTCAAACCGTATATGGATTTCTTCAGCTTGCAAACAAGATGTTCTTGACCTTCAGGTTTAAACCCTTCAGGTTGCTTCATGAACACGTCTTCATACAAGTCTCCATTGAGGAAAGCAGTCTTGACATCCATCTGATGCAACTCTAAATCAAAATGAGCTACTAGGGCCAAGACGATCCTTAAGAAATCTTTTCGAGAGACAGGTGAAAAGGTCTCTTGATAATCGATTCCCTCTTTCTGAGTGTAGCCCTTTGCAACCAATCTTGATTTATATCGTTCGACGCTTCCATCCGGATTTAGTTTTGTTTTGAAGACCCATTTACATCCTACGGGTTTAACACCGTCGGGTAATTCAACCAAATCCCAAACGTCATTTTTCTTCATGGAATCAAGCTCGTCAATCATAGCTTTGTTCGATTCAGAAGACTGATCACTACTAATTGCTTCATTGTAAGAGGTAGGATCGGTAAACTTTCCATCATCTGATACGGCTTCAGCTAGGTAGGTTTCATAATCATCAAAATTAGTAGGCCTTCTCACCCTAGATGACCTCCTAGGTTGATTCTCAACCTCGACATTGGAGGGTCCTTCATTCTCAGGTACATGCGGAGCAACAATTAATTCTGAATGAGTTGGAGGTGGTGTAGTGACATGCGGTTCAGCATCGAGTACAAGAGGAGTAGTAATAGGAGGTAATGAAATGGACGAGTGTCTCCCCCCGCGTCTTGTACTTCTTGTAAATCATTGTAAGGATTTTCACTGCTCCCACTGACCTTAAAGTCCTCAAGAAATGCGGCACGCTTGGTTTCTACAATACGAGTAACGTGAGAGGGACAATAGAATCTATAACCCTTTGAGTGATCTGGATATCCAATAAAGAAACAACTTGTTGTTTTCTGTAAGTCCCGTAAACCGGATCTTTCAATGATATCAAACAATCACCAAGTTTGTGCGGAATCCAAACTTGGTGAGATTCAAGATAAACCGAAAAATATGAAAATACGAATCGAATACGAAGAACACAATATCGAATCACTTTGAAACTTGCACACGATTCAATTACTATCAACTAGCAAAACCGTCTGGTACAAGTTCCTACACTAAATCGCCTCTCTCTCTAGAGAAAATGTAACAATGATGATCAAACCCTAAAACAAGTTAGAAACTTGTTTATATACCTACTAAAGCCCACTTCCCTACATGGGCTCCCCTTGGGCCTGCCTGGCCCACATGGCCTAAAGCTTAGCCCAAGTGACCTATAAAGGTCCACAACCTAATATAAACTAACCCGGTAAGGCCCAGCTCGTAACCATAGCTCGTTGTATTAATTTGATGCGTCAGTCTCACACTTTAGGGCCTAACAATCTCCCCCTAGACTGATGCCATCAAATTGTCTTCATAATATGAATTCAGCAACATCTTCAACGAAGTCTATGGTTGTCTCTATGCTGCAGATGTTGTGGAAGTTCTTGACTTCTGAACTCTCAGCACTGGGTCTCTTTTCTTCAGCTTTTGTGGTTAGCTTCATATCAGGATCTCGATCAGCTTTGCTTGAAACATCTTTGTCAGAAAGAATGTGAGAGGAGGATTCTCAACAGCTCTTTTCTTCTTCAGTCCTTTTTCTTTCAAGCAGGTTCATGGTACTTCTTCAAATGCACTTTCATTGTCAGACGTCGTTTCGTATCCGGTTCTTCTGACTCAGGTACATCTTGTTGTTGTGCTGCTTCAGGCTTCTTCAGCAACTAACAGCATCTCAGTCTTCAACAACCCCTGTTCTTGATTGAAATCAAGTTCTGCACATACTCACAAACTCATAAGCAAACATTTCTTATGCAACAGGGAGAGTACCACATGAACACTAGGTACATGAAATTTCACAATTTAAATTCTTTTAACTTTTGATGATCAGTAAAATCTTCAAGAACGGTTATATTTTTTTAATTTTAAGAAAAACAAATAAGCACTCTATTTTTGTTTTTTTTTTTTATTATTTTATAGAAAAACAAGACACTAATTTTGTATTTTTGAATTTTTTAAGAACTAAAAACAAATAAAAACTCAAAATATAAACAACTACCAAAGTATACAATTACAATTGCAATGGGATTAAAATTCGTTCTCAGGCAGACTAAGGAACACTTTTCAGTACGAGCCTAATCAAACTGGTCTATGCGATTGCCAATATGTTTGTCCACTTAAACTTTAACGCTCAACTTTCAATTTTTCAACATCGTGATATGCTTTAAGTAATATTATACTATTATACCCATGTGTCCCATTCCAAGGCATACCCCCGCGATCAAGGTAAGCACAACGATTCATCGTAGCAGGTGAGTATACTGATGTCATCCTTTAAGATATCCTGACTGTATCTAGGTCTGCATATAATCTGTTTTATCATGTTATGATTTCTTAACAATGAGCACCCAAATAAATACTAATCAAATCCTGGAAATATAAACAGCACACTCTATCATGCAAGTATCTTCCCTACCACATATTTCACAAGTCCAATCCAGATTTCTGAAATCTTAACTGGGAATAGATTGAGAAGAGAACAGAATAGATCTTAAGAAGAGATGGTATAATATACAGATCAAATGAGTTTTCTCAATTTGATATAGGTTTCTTGGGTTTCTTTTGGGCACTTGAGGGCCTCTTTCGGGTGTATTAGATCTATAGCGCGACACCGTACAGCTAGGTCAGCATGTATCTGGATGCAGCAGAAGCTGTCGTTGCCTAGCACCTCCAGGTCAGCATATATCTGGATGCAGCAGAGGAGGTACACGACTTTTTCAGAGAAGATTTCAGAATCAGATCAAAATTGTGTGTATCGGGACAACATACAAACATTCAAATAGAAATGAGCTAATTCCAAGTGACTTTCTTTCCTGGGTTCTTGTTTAATTTTAGTTCTGAACAGAAGAACAGCCAAGATATCCCCGGATGATTCAACAATATAAAGACCCGAAACCTCAGATGTTGGCTATCTATCAACGCAAGATTTAAGACCATAAAATCATACGCCGTTGGTATGTTACCCACATGGTACATAGTTCGTTATGTTTATATCGCTTAGTATCTTTTATCATGTTGAGCGTCAAGCCTATCGACATATCGCAGTAGATCCTAGTCTTTTCAGCTATGGCACCTTACATGTGTTAGTCAAAACCCTTTAACACGAACATTTATTTCACTTCCCATATCATGCAATTTCTCTTTTTGGCTTTTTCATTTTTCAAATGTTTTTGTATTTTTGTCATTTTCTCCCCCTAAAACAATACATATATACAGTAAACTCTTTTTGTATTTTCTGAGTTTTCCCTCCTAAACTCTATATCTATCTATATGTTCCTCTCCCCCCCTAAATTTGTGCATAAATCTTGTATTTTTTGCGCAAATTTACCATTTACTAGAGAAAGGACACATTATGTACAAAGTATAAACTAAGAAAAAGAGAGAAAAATATTTTTGCTTAACCGTTCTGTCATCAGATTGAAGACTAATCAAATTCAAATCAAAGTACTGAATTTAAACGGTACCTTTTGCTGATCTATCTTACTTCCCATATCTCCTCCAAAGGAAACATATCATCTGTAAAAAAAAATTTGAACTTTTTGCAACAGTGAAATGTTACCCATTTTTATCTCTGGAACAACCGCTATCAACATTCCAGAGATTGTCAACAGCTCCTCCTTGGTTGTTCCTGAAAGGTAAGGAGATTAGTATGACATGGGTACCCAGGCCATCGTGGTCCTGGGATTTCCTGAAGCATCAAAATAAGACACTTCTTTTAAACATAGGTCCCCTTTCGTCTCAAGGATTGGAGATGTTGCTGCTTTGGATTTGAGTTTCCAAATCTGTTTCGGTCTAGCAAACGCGTTTGTTGCCTTCGGTTGAGCAACTTTAGTTGTTTCAGGTTTGTTAGTTTTAGAAAAACATTTTTGTTCCTGAACAGCCTTGCGTTTGTTTTTAGCAGCATTCCAATCCCCATCAGAAGGTTTAACCTTGGGATTCACATTCTTCATTGCCTTAGGTAAAGATACCTTCATTGGCTTGGAATGATTGTTATCCTTTGATGTAACCCTCTGATTTTGCATATAGTAGGGTACATAGGGACGCCGTGTGCAGTTTCTAGCAATATGACCCGCATTGCCACAGTTGTAGCAAGTTTGTCTTTTCATCGGAAAGACATTTTTAGCAGCTTGATTTGCTCTAGCAGGTCCTGAAGGACAAACCGGTCCTTTTTGTGTTGGATGTGCCTGCACATTCATTTCAGACGAAGCCGAATTTGGGTACTTGTATTTGCTATTTGCAGAAGTCTTGTTACTCTGAACACCATTCTTCGTCTTTTCTCCCTTATTGGAGCTTTCAATCACCTTGTCACGAGCCTTATGAGATCGTGATTGTCCTTGATAAGCAGAGTTCGTACACCCCCGACTTTGATCTGCCCATTTTGGCTCATTCCGCTTGTTGTGAACCGGCTCACAAACATTAGCACACGAGTGAGTGTTGGCATTTCGTTGCACTTTTGGACGATGAACACAATTTCTAGCAATGTGTCCAGGAATTCCACAGTTGAAACAAGTCTGTCGCTTCAACGTATGAAGATTCGAAGAGCTATCATCATTAGCTGATTTGATGGGTCTAGATAACTGAGCTTGCTTAGGTCGCTTTGCTTGTGTTCCATGTGCCTTTTCTGATTCTTTCTGTACCTGTTGATCAGAACTAGCAGAAGCATGAGATTCAGACATATGATGTTTTTCGTCTTTTGTAATTTTATCAGGATCATTTTGAAAAGACGATTCAGTTTCTGTTTTAATTCCCTTATTAGAAACATTTTCTTGTGACCTTTCATTCAATGTGACCACCTCTTCTGTTTCAAAATCTGGTTCAGTTTTAATTTCAAAAGATGTAGAAGTTTCATCAACACGTGTTTCATCAACGCACATATCATGTGAATCTACTTGTGGTTTACTTTCAGCTGCAGTTTCCAAAGGGGTCCCACTAGATTCAACATTAGGGACACCCACTGAGACAGATTCAGAAGAAGAATCAGGATACTCTTGATTTTCTTGAGAAGTCGTTTCAGTGGTTTCACTGAATGCATCCTGAGGGACCTCACCTGTAACATTTTCACAAGCTGAAACATTAGAGATGTTAGGATCACAAACATTGGTTGAAAAACAACCATCACCACACTTATTGTTCAAATCATCCACACAAACATTATCAGTTTTGCCCAAAACAACAGGCTCACAAGACGAAACATAAGCTGAAAACGACGCAAACAAAGAACTAGTAAAAGCAATGTCCGACTCAGTTGGTTCAGAATAATGTTCAAAATATGGTTCAGAAACATTTGAAATAATAACCGGTTCACTCCCATGAACCTCATCACACCTTACTTCAGAGCTATCATCTGCACACGAAGATGAAACATTAGGATCAATTGTGCCTTTAGAAACAAAATTTATTGGAGTAGACTTCTGTTTCTCAACTGGTTTGCCATTAAATGACGACTTATTGTTTTTGGGACCATAAGTCATTTGACTTTCATTTATCATCTCCTCCTCAGTCATAGGTAAATAAGTATAATTGTCATTATAAGGAGGAGGAGCCTTATTAAAACCCAAACCACACCCTTTCTTTTCCTTGTATGCGAGTTGTTGATCACAAAGGTTTTTAACCAATTTACTGGAAGAATCAAACTTCTTGATATTTAGTTCATTAATTTGATATCTGTTTTGAATATCTTCCAGTTCCTTAGTTAAAATGCATACCTTTTCTTGAGCTTCTAGGAAATGGGCTGTTTTTACACTCACATCATCCTTGAGTTTGATGATGTCTTTTCGCTGAGCTTCAATTTTATCTTTATAAAGCTTTTCATTCTTTGATAAAGTAAAATTTTTATTTTTTATATCTTGATAATCTTGTATTAGCTCAGCATTGTGTATTCTATAAGCTTCAACCCTTTCCCTACACTCAGGAGTACAGAAAACAGAAAGTGTATCTTCAACAGTCATTTCTTGAACCACAGGTTTGTGAAATATGAACGCCATGATTTCAGCGGGTGGTTGATACTTTTGTTCTTCTCCTCAAAACACAAACCAAACAAGAACCGGTGTACTTGCCAACTCAAACACTTTGCACACGAATGAACCCGCTTTCTGAACCGTGCCTCAAAACCTGTCAAACCGAATTCACCACCAAACAAACCCTTTTTTTTTTTTTTTTTTTTTTTTTTAACTAAAAAAACTTGTTTTTTTTTTTTTTTTTTAATTATATAATGATTAGGTAATGATTGCTAAATGATTTACTAAAATATTATAACAAAACAATGATTATGTAATTATTATCTAATCATTATTATTATTATTATAATTAATATTATAGTGAAACCCTAAAAGACAATATATGTCGTTGAAGTCTGAACGTCTTCTTCGATCACAACCAAAACCGAAACCCTAATTCAGCCTCTCAAAGTGATAACGTGAAAGAAGAATGGCCGGAGACGTTGATGAAGAACGACGATGACTCAAAATGATGGTTCACGGTGATGGTGGCGGAGGTCACGTCGGAGAAAGAATGAACGGAAATCGCAGGTTGGAGGTGATCGGAGATGATTCGACTGAGATGGTGATGGTGAAAGTGATGACCGAAGATGATAACTGTGATCGGAGTTGAACGGAGATGATGAGCTCGAGACCGGAGATGGAAGTGGTGGTCGGAGGTGGTGGTCGCTGGTTGTTGCAGGTGGTAGTTGCAGGTCCGACGACAATGATTGAAGGAGAAGATGACCTGGAGGTGTAAGTTAATAACCGTGATCGGACATAGAAGTGGAGGTGATGTGAGGAAGACTACCGGGTTCTGGATAGTTGCAGGTTTCCGGAGATATGGAGATGAAGACCAGATCGGAGAAGATGACCGGAAACCGCGGTTGCGACACAGGAACAAATGACTCGAGACCAGCTGATGATTGCGACTCGAAAACAAAACGTGATGAACCGAACACAATTGACAACGAAGGAGGTTGCGACTCGAGACGGTGTAATGTTGATGTGAGTCGAGACCTCCTTGACTCGAGAACGTGGTTGCGAATCGGAAACTCGGAATTGGAGATGAGTCGAGACCAGGGTGAATATGTGTGACTCGAGATCTGTTTGAAGATGCTGGTTGGCGTATGATGAAAGATGTCACTGGTTGCGACTCGGAACCGGGATGAAGATGGAGCTGTGAAGGCGGTTGCGAGTCGGAACCGAGACGAAACGGTGGTTGCGACTCGTAATGATGGTTGCGAGTCGAACGAGTCGAAACGGTGGTTGCGACTCGTAATCGAGGTTGCGAGTCGAAAGTAAACAGGATGAGCCAAGACCTTACTTCTGATTGCGACTGATGATGACTCGAGACCAGGAACTTGTTGCGACTCGGAATAGTGGGCACGTGGTTGCGACTCAAGAGCTTGAAAATTGTGATATCCAAACTTTTGGAAATGTATTTATCCCGAGATACCAGGGCCAACAGAAGGAAATCTTTCGAAAAAAAATGGATTTTTTTAAATCAACATTTAATTTCAAATCCTTTCAAAAGATAAAAACAATATCCCCAAATCCTTTAACAACTTTTAATAAGATCGAAAGAGCAAAATATGATGATTATTTCAAACTAACCCGATGAACACTTTGAATACCGCGAAGAACACGATGAACGAAAAATCAAAATCTTGAATATTTGATATCAAACTGAGCCTAGAAACAGGTTCTAAAGGCTCTGATACCATTTGTAAGTCCCGTAAACCGGATCTTTCAATGATATCAAACAATCACCAAGTTTGTGCGGAATCCAAACTTGGTGAGATTCAAGATAAACCGAAAAATATGAAAATACGAATCGAATACGAAGAACACAATACCGAATCACTTTGAAACTTGCACACGATTCAATTATTATCAACTAGCAAAACCGTCTGGTACAAGTTCCTACACTAAATCGCCTCTCTCTCTAGAGAAAATGTAACAATGATGATCAAACCCTAAAACAAGTTAGAAACTTGTTTATATACCTACTAAAGCCCACTTCCCTACATGGGCTCCCCTTGGGCCTGCCTGGCCCACATGGCCTAAAGCTTAGCCCAAGTGACCTATAAAGGTCCACAACCTAATATAAACTAACCCGGTAAGGCCCAGCTCGTAACCATAGCTCGTTGTATTAATTTGATGCGTCAGTCTCACACTTTAGGGCCTAACATTTTCATATCCAGTTTCTTTAAGAAAGGGTTATAAAGTTTAGCTTCGGCAAGGCAACCCCATACTTTCATATATCTAAGACTCGGTTTCCTTCTTGTCCAAAGCTCATAAGGAGTTTTAGGGACAGACTTCGAAGGAACTCTATTGAGTATATGAACAGCTGCTTTTAAGGCCTCGGTCTAGAGGAATAAGGGCAAACCTGAGTTGGCTAACATACTGCGTACCATGTCCATTAGGGTTCTATTTCTTCTCTCAGCAACACCGTTCTGCTGAGGAGTACTGGGCATAGTATATTGGTTCACAATCCCCTGGCCCTTACAAAACTCATAAAATGGACAAAGAGCCTGACCCATGTCAGTATGTCGACCATAATATTCGCCTCCTCTATCTGATCTAACAACTTTTATTTGACGATCTAATTGTTTTTCAAACTTCAGCTTTATAGTCTTTAAAAGTTATGAGAGATTCGGATTTTTCTTTAATGAGATACAAGTGCATATAACGTGAATAATCATCAATAAACGTGATAAATGAAGTGTGTCCAGTTATGCCAGCGATGTTATAAGGGCCACTAATATCAGTATGAATGAGTTCTAATAAATTAGAGCTCCTAGTTGCACCTTTCTTATTCGCTGATGTCATTTTAAATTTAAGGCATTTGACACATGTTCCAAAATCATTGAAATCGAGAGGTGGTAAGACCTCATCATTCACGAGTCGAGTTAAGCGTTCTCATGAAATGTGGCCTAAACGTTGATGCCACAACATGGATGAAGTTTCTAAGTCTCGTTTGTGTTTTCTCTTTGTTAAGTTCTCATTAATATTATATGATAAAAAGACTTGGAAAAATCATCATCTAATTCTAATCGATAGAGACCACCATCCAAGAAGCCATAACCAAATATTTGAGAATTAAAACTGATAGTAAGTTTGCCATGACCATGAGAAACAAGAAAACCGTCTACGTCTAACTTTGGTCCTGATACAAGATTCCGAGTAATCTCAGGAATATATAAGGTATCATAAAGTGTCACACCCCAACCGATGGCGGAATCATCGGGCCGCGGCACTGAGCGAAACAGATTGTCCAGAAGTTTCCATAACAACTATCATTACCATTTAATTAAAGCAATACGTCCCATACCGTATCTTAAATTGTCAAACAAGTTATTACAGATAACATCAAAACAAATATTCTATTCCGACAACTCAGATTTAACATAACTAGTTTATTCGTTGGTTTCTAGACTCCAGTTCCTAGCTTCAAGTTCATCACAGCCCGAGAAGCATATAAACAATCTAGGCACCTGTCACATACGTTAAAATAAAGTCAATACATAAAATGTAAAGGTGAGCATACAAGTTTGATAGTAGCATATAGAGTTCAAATTCGTTTACGCATAACCAGCACGTACACATAGTGAAATGAAGCACGTTAGTTATCGACATAGATCCATCGATACCAATGACTGCGGGTTGACTGCCCGAGGCAGTTCGCAATACATGATTACCACCGTAATCCATGCAAGTAAAAGATCCTTAACAACCCCCGTGTGAACGGGTGCTGAGTCCAAACTATAGTACTATCGTTGCTAAGGCAGGTAGACAGCATTCCATGTGTAAACATAACAAACAAGCATTCATAAGCCACGTATAACATGCGTAAGTGGTTTAGCGTTAAAATAGCTTGAGTAGCGTGATAGTTGTGGTTTGAATATTCGTAACGTATGTAACACCCAAAAGTGCTAAAAGCAAAAAGGGTTCGAGTATACTCACAGCAGTTGTGGATTGAAGGGAGCGCTTTACAGCGAGTACGGTTAGCCTGAATAGATTTGATAACGTAACGATAAGTGGCGCGTAAAACCGTACAAAGTGAGAGTGGGTAGGATAACTGATCGTGCGGGGCAGTTATCCGTGAGAGGAAGTCATCCGTGCGCATGAACTATCCGTACGGATGGTGATGCGTGCGGATGGTGATGCGTGCGGATGGTGATCCATCCGGATAAGCTATCCATGCGTACGAGCTATCCGTGTGGATGGTGATCCATCCGGATAAGCTATCCGTGCGTACGAGCTGTCCGTGCGGATGGTAATCCGTGCGGATTAGTTGTGCGTGCGGATGGCTTATCCGTGCGGACAAGTTGTTTGTGTGGATAAACGTTCAAGTGGATTGTTTCTTCCTAAGTGTGTGATGTGTTTGTGTATGATGGCTTGTGCTTTGGAGTTTTCGTTGTAGCATTTAGAAAACACATAAGTGTTCCTACCTTTCAAGCCGGTCGCGCGGACAACAATCCGTACGGATGGCAGTCCGTGCGGACAATGGTAATCCGTGCGGACAGTCTGTGCGCGCGGGCAGAGACAATCCGTCCGGATAGCCTGTCCGTGCGTACGACTTGGCCGTGCGGATGAACATTGTTTGAATTTTATTTTAAGGCCTTAGTATCTCATGATCCGAAGAGTAATCCATTCAGAGGTCGTCCGTCCGGGTTGCTCATTCGTCGATACTCAAACCTTGTTTGGAAAGTGGGTCCCAATGGTAGCTCGTCCGGGTGACAATCCGTCCAGATGACCTGTGCGTGTGGACAGCTAGTCCGTACGCACAGCTTGTCCGTGCGGACAGCTTGTACGTGCGTACGACTTGTCCGTGCGGACAGTCTCGGGTCTGATTGTTCCGTTCGTCTATTCTTGGTTTCTGTTGTCGTTTATCGAGACATTCTGATTTCGTGGCAACCACTTGGAGTTGTATTCTCACCCGCACGACTAGACCGGTCAGGAACCACCCTAACTTGGCCTGTCGGCGACTCAGAACGGTAGTTCCGGTTGACCCCGAAATCAGGTGTCTGATGGGTAGAATCCAGATCTAGGACTAGTGCATCACTATTAACGAGTAGAGACTAGAACCGATCAGATTCGTACCGATCTTAAGGGTAAAAGAAGGAGAGAACTTAGGTTTATTTCTTTCAACTCTTTTATCCTTAGAAAAGTTTAGATTTAGGTGAAGTTCTTGTGAAATCTTATGGAAATCGTTCAGATCTGAGATGTTCTTGGTGGAATGAGGTCAAGCTTGAAGTTCATAAGAACTTCATGATGACGTCACTCAAGAATACCTCAAATCCGGATGTTATCTTGGTTAGAAGTGAAGATTTGAAAGATGGAAATGTGTGAATTGTGTAGTGATCAAGAACGTACAAGAATTAGTGCAAGATCTTACCTGGATTGAGAGAAATCTGAGGAAAAGTGAAGAATGCGTGCGGTTCGGACGTCACTTGCCAAAAGTGGAAAATTTGGAGAGTGACCAGTGTATTTATAGGATGCCAAAAAGGGAAAGGATGAACCGTGCGCGTGGCACGTACCCGGATAGGCTATCCGCGCGGATAGGTCATCCGTGCAGATTGGCAATCCGTGCGGATGGCAATCCGTGCGGATGGCAATCCGTGCGGATTAGCCATCCGTGCGGATGCCACCTGCTTTGGTGTGTTCGGAGCGATGTTGCTTCGGTTTCGATTTGCGAGCGATTCGATAGGGTTTCCTAGTCAAATTACTTTCAGTCCCAACTACTTCCTATACGGTTCGACTCGGAATTCGGGTTCGGGTTCGCTTACATTCGAGTTAGACTTCGAGTTCGATTGAGTTCGCTTGATTATCACCACGTAACATAAAATAAACATGCACAGGTAACACGTAAGGCACACACACACACGTAGAATCAACAAGTAAAGTACACAGTTCGAGTTCGATTCGATGTCGATTTGATTAGCATAGCTTGATTAACTTTATCGCATTGTTACTTCCTATCATTCACAGTCGTAGGTCGATTGAAATACGATTAACACGAGTTGATTATTGCAATGTACGACACTTACTCCACATAATATAAATAAAATAAAAACATTTCTACAAGTCAAGTCGCGCGAAATCGGTCGTTGACTTTGACCTTGACTTTGACTTTCACTCGTGAAAACACGGGGTGTTACAGCCTCCCCTTGTTTAGGGAATTTCGTCCCGAAATTAAGCCGAAAGCTGTAACTAGGTCGTGAATCACGTGTTAAAAAGTTTCAGATCTTAATTCAAAGCCGTTTGGGAGAAATCTTAATTTTTGTTAAAAAGATGTTGGATGTTGCTGTTGATGTTCACCGCACGCATGACATATCCGTGCGGATAACATATACGTATTGACTATTGTTGACTATGAATCGTGCGGAGTCCGTGAACGTGCTTGACTAAACATAATCGTAACGGAGTCAAATCAGTCCTAACAAGTGGTATCTGAGCAGGTGCTCGATTGCTCAGATCAAACACACTAGAATTTACTACAATCGTGATCCTATTGATTACTGAAAACATCGTACAAAATAATAGAATCACTTTGCCACTTTCTTTCTCTACTTTCTCTTTCTAAGATTATCTCTCTAATTAAACAACTGTGGATACTTTGCCTTCATGTCGCTTTCGAGTTCCCAAGTGAACTCCGCGCCTCGTTTGCCTTCCCATCGGACTTTCACAATAGGAATGTGTGAGCGTCTGAGTTCTTTGGTTTGGCGATCCATGATTTCGACAGGCTTTTCCACGAAGTGTAATGTTTCGTTCACTTGTAGATCGTCTAGAGGAACATGTAAGTCGTGGTCGGCGATGCACTTACGGAGGTTTGACACGTGGAAAGTCGGATGGACATTGCTAAGTTCCTCCGGTAATTCGAGTCTGTAGGCGACTTTTCCGATCTTTTCCAGAATCTTAAAAGGTCCCACGTATCGAGGCGCGAGCTTCCCTTTCTTGCCGAATCGGACTACACCCTTCCAAGGTGATACCTTTAGGAGTACGTAGTCACCAACGCCATATTCACGGGGCTTGCGCTTTTTATCGGCGTAAACCTTATGTCGATCCCGAGCTTTCGCTAGGTTGTCCCGAATTTGGAAGATTTTGTCTGTCGTTTCTTGTAGCAGCTCCGGACCGGTTAGTTGCGAGTGACCGATCTCGTGCCACACAATAGGCGATCAACATCTTCTTCCGTATAAGGCCTCGAAAGGTGCCATCTGGATGCTAGCCTGGTAGCTGTTGTTATACGAGAATTCGACTAACGGAAGGTGTCTATCCCAATTACCACCGAAATCTAGAACACATGAACGGAGCATGTCTTCAAGTGTACGAATCGTTCTTTCAGTCTGACCGTCGGTCTGTGGGTGGAACGCAGTACTTAGATTAAGCGTTGTACCGAGTGCCGTTTGAAACGTTTCCCACAATCGTGAAGTGAACCGAGCATCACGATCAGAGATGATGTCACGAGGCGTCCCATGTCGACAAATGATCTCGTCGGTGTAGATTCGGGCTAATCGTTCTACGTTGTAGTCTTCTCGTATTGGCAGAAAGTGAGCTGATTTAGTCAAACGGTCAATAACAACCCATATGCTGTCGTGACCTGATGACGTGGTTGGAAGTTTGGTTACGAAATCCATAGCTATGCTCTCCCACTTCCACATGGGAATTGGTGGTTGTTCGAGCAAGCCAGAGAGTCTTTGATGTTCAGCCTTGATTCTAGCACAGGTTAGGCATTTTCCAACGTAGAGAGCGATATCCCGTTTCATACCCGGCCACCAGTATCTATAGCGAAGATCATGGTACATTTTGTCAGCACCGGGGTGGATAGAATATCGGGATTTGTGGGCTTCATCCATGATAATCTGTCGCAGGTTGGTTTGCTTGGGAATCCAATTTCGGTCTAAGAAGTGGAATATCCCATTTGATTTGCTCACAAGTTGGGCTCCATCGTGGTAGATTCTTTCTTTCTTCAAAGTGCGTTCGTTGAAACATGCATGCTGGGCGTCGCGAATGAGAGCTTCGAGGTTGTGCTGGGCTTGAACATTACGAGTGCTAAGCAGATAGCTCCGTCTGCTAAGCGCGTCAGCAACAACATTTGCCTTGCCTGGGTGATAACGAATCTCACAGTCGTAATCGTTGAGAAGTTCTACCCATCGGCGTTGACGCATATTTAGTTCCCTCTGATTAAAGATGTGTTGTAAGCTCTTATGATCGGTGAAGATCGTACACTTTGTACCATACAGGTAGTGTCGCCAAATCTTTAATGCAAAAACAACTGCGCCTAGCTCGAGATCGTGGGTTGTATAGTTCTTCTCGTGGATTTTGAGCTGACGAGATGCGTAAGCTATGACCTTGTCCCATTGCATTAGGACACAACCGAGACCATGGTTGGAAGCATCACAGTATACAATGAAATTATCGTTTCCGTCGGGTAGCGTGAGAACAGGAGCATTGCAAAGCATGTGTTTGAGGGTTCGGAAGGCAGTCTCTTGTTTGGTTCCCCAGACAAAAGGCTGGTCCTTATGCGTGAGAGATGTAAGTGGTACAACAATCTTCGAGAATCCTTCGATAAATCGTCGATAATAGCCTGCTAGCCCAAGAAAGGAACGGACTTCAGACGAGTTCTTAGGCGTAACCCAGCTCTTAACAGCTTCAATCTTCGCAGGATCGACGTGAATGCCTTGACTATTTACGATGTGACCCAGAAACTGAACCTCCCCCAACCAAAACTCGCATTTGGAGAATTTGGCGTAGAGTTGGTTCCCCTGGAGTAACTCGAGAACCAGACGTAGATGTTGCGCGTGTTCGGCTCTCGTTTTGGAATAGATCAAGACATCGTCGATGAACACGATGACGAAACGGTCGAGATATGGTTTACACACTCGATTCATCAGATCCATGAAAACTGCTGGTGCGTTTGTTAGGCCAAAAGGCATGACAACGAATTCATAATGGCCGTAACGAGTACGAAACGCGGTTTTGGGTATATCCTCCTCTTGTATACGCAGCTGATGGTATCCTGAACGTAGATCGATCTTTGAGAAACACGTAGCGCCTTGGAGTTGGTCAAACAAATCGTCGATTCGAGGCAGAGGATAGCGGTTCTTGATAGTCAACTTATTCAATTCCCGGTAGTCGATGCACATCCGGAACGATCCGTCCGTCTTTTTGACGAAAAGGACTGGTGCGCCCCAAGGAGAGGTGCTCGGGCGAATAAAGCCTTTTTCAAGCAATTCCTGGAGTTGGGTTGAGAGTTCGCGCATTTCGGACGACGCGAGTCGATAAGGAGCTCTGGCGATAGGATTAGCTCCAGGAATGAGATCAATGCGAAAATCAATATCGCGCTTTGGAGGTAGTCCGGGAAGATCCTCTGGGAAAACTCGAGGAAATTCTCGAACCACAGGAACGTCCTTTACTTCCTTCTTCTCTTTCTTTTCCTTCTCCACTGCTACAATGTTGGCCAAGAAAGCTCTGTATTCCTTGCGGAGATACTTGCTAGCTTGGAGGCATGACATAAGCTTGAGGCCCTTCAAAGTAGTATCACCATAAACGCACAATGAGTCACCGTTTGCGAGCGAAAAACGAATCATTTTGTCAAAGCACACAACTTCGGCATGGTTTTCGCGAAGAAAGTCCATGCCTACTATGACGTCGAAACTTCCGAGTTGCATCGGAATGAGATCGATTGAGAAGATGTGATTGTTGAGCTCGAGAGTGCAATCACGAATGACAGAGTTTACATCGACGGTTCTTCCGGTAGCGACTTCAACTTCAAATGCCGAGGAGAGTCGAGAACGTTTACGACTAAGGAGTTTCTCAAATTCGATCGACACAAAGCAATTATTGGCTCCAGTATCAAACAAACATGAAACATAAATACCATTCACGAGGAACGTACCATTGACCACGTTGTTGTCGGCCTGGGCTTGACGCACATTGAGATTGAAGGTTCTGGCACGTGCTGCCTGTTGTTGCTGTTGCTGCTGTTGCTGCTGCTGCGGCGGCTGTTGTTGCGGTTCTTGTTTCACTACCCTGTTTGGGCACATGTTGGCGAAATGATTCGGGTTGCCACACGTGAAGCATGCTCTGGCTTTGACTGCGGGTGCCGGAGGAGCTTGTTGACCCTGTGGGGCAGCGAGTAGAGCTTGATTGGCAGGAGCTTGACGTATACGACAGTTGGCAGTGAAGTGACCGTACACGTTGCAGTGAGCACAAAAGCGACATTGAATAACAACCAGGTGATGATAGGTGCAAGTAGGGGCAGAGCGGGTGTGGCCCAGTGTATGCACGCTTTGCAGGCGGTGCATTGGCCACAGGCGCCGCTACTTGACGCTGTTGGGCAGGTACAGCTTGGATCGGTGCAGTAGTGATCGCACAGTTCTTGTTGGTGGAGCTGTTCTTTCTCTTGTTCTTTCGCTTGTTGCCTGACGAGGTAGGTTCAGTAGTTGGTGCAATAGCGGTAGCTTGATGCAGATGCTTGGAGGTCTTATCCCACATACCAGCTTTAACCCTTTTGTCATTGATTTCAGCGGCCAACGGATAGGTTTCCTCAATCGTGGTAGTCTTAGCCTTTTGCACGAAATCAGCAACGCAGTCGGGCAAAGCTCGGATGTACTTCTTGATGGTCATATCAGGAGTCTTGACCTGGTCAGGACAGATAATGCTGAGCTGTTTGAAGCGAGCAGTAAGGCCAGCATTGTCTCCATCCTTTTGATGTATGTGCCAAAATTCATCTTCAAGCTTTTGACGCTCGTGAGAAGGGCATAATTCCTCTAGCATGACTTCCTTGAGCTCGTCCCACGACAAACCGTAAGCGGCATCATTCCCTCTCTTGTTCCTCTCGGCCGTCCACCAGTCCAAAGCACGGGACTGAAAGACGCCGGTAGCGTTCAGAGTTCGAAGGTCATCAGGGCAACCACTTTGTCGCAGAGTAACCTCGATAGAGTCCAACCAGTGGAATAGAGCAGTAGGACCTCCTTCGCCTGTGAATTCTTTCGGCCCACATGACTTGAATTGTTTGAAACTGAAAGGTCTTGCGACAGCTCTAGGACCTTCAGTCCTCGATTCCTCGGATGATTTGCTGGCATTCTCATAGGCATCGCTTACCGCCTTTGCTACAGCTTTTGCGACGATGGAAGCAAGACGTCTGTCCTTCTTTTCCTGGCGAGAGAGTGGATGACGGGATCCAGACGACATTGTCTGCAATAGACATCGCCACGGAACTCAACACATGTGTTCGAATCTCACCTCACACGTCTACTACTACTAAAGCTCAGTAACACGTACCATGCAAACGCATATAGTCACAAAATCACAGAATTGCACAAAATCACATAATCACATAGAGCACACAATCACAATATTCCTAAACACGTAAGCATAATAGCAAGAAACATGTATAACTTAATCGCTAAAAGCAGTCAGAAAAACAGAAAGCTAGTATTCAGAGTTTGCGAGTGTTCGAAAGCAGTGTAGCGCGAGCGATTTGTCAATGTCGTGTTGTGTGAGTTTTGTGTTTTTAGCAGAAGCAATAGTGTTGGGTCGAAACCAATAGTACCTCAAAATGTTAACAAATAACAGGAAAAACACATAAAATCCTCATAAAGGTCGATAAATCAAAAGTAGATTGTCTGCGGCTAATAGACTTCGACTAACCAAAGTGGCTCGACTATTCGCAAGGATCTTGTGTGCACAATTACCTCCAGGACTATGCCTTTGCCTCGATTCTTGGGCGTTGGCGCAATTCCCATTGGTTACATTGTGTCCTTAGATCGTTGGAGTCCATCGAACTTCGGCGAGAGTTTTGTATAAAAGCAGGACGAGTCGTCAAGGTTAGGGTTTCACCCCTATCTTGCAACTTCCGTCCTCGTTTTTGATAAAAATTTGAGGAGATTATTCATCAAAATATGGATTTCACTCCTGATTTGGTATGATTCTCCTCGTTTGTAGCTAAAACGTAAGTTGATTAGGCAACTTTAGTCGAGAGTTTGCGGTTTTCACACCTATTCTCGGCCTCATTACCTGTTCACAACTTGAAATTTTCGAGTGCAGTGATAGAGGAGAGTGAGTGATAGTGGCGAGTTTACGCATACGCGTGAGTTGGTCTGTTGGTTCTTAACTATAGACTAGGTCGAGTCTTGCCTAATTCCCTATAGTTATGGCTCTGATACCAATTTGTCACACCCCAACCGATGGCGGAATCATCGGGGCGCGGCACTGAGCGAAACAGATTGTCCAGAAGTTTCCATAACAACTATCATTACCATTTAATTAAAGCAATACGTCCCATACCGTATCTTAAATAGTCAAACAAGTTATTACAGATAACATCAAAACAAATATTCTGTTCCGACAACTCAGATTTAACATAACTAGTTTATTCGTTGGTTTCTAGACTCCAGTTCCTAGCTTCAAGTTCATCACAGCCCGAGAAGCATATAAACAATCTAGGCACCTGTCACATACGTTAAAATAAAGTCAATACATAAAATGTAAAGGTGAGCATACAAGTTTGATAGTAGCATATAGAGTTCAAATTCGTTTACGCATAACCAGCACGTACACATAGTGAAATGAAGCACGTTAGTTATCGACATAGATTCATCGATACCAATGACTGCGGGTTGACTGCCCGAGGCAGTTCGCAATACATGATTACCACCGTAATCCATGCAAGTAAAAGATCCTTAACAACCCCCGTGTGAACGGGTGCTGAGTCCAAACTATAGTACTATCGTTGCTAAGGCAGGTAGACAGCATTCCATGTGTAAACATAACAAACAAGCATTCATAAGCCACGTATAACATGCGTAAGTGGTTTAGCGTTAAAATAGCTTGAGTAGCGTGATAGTTGTGGTTTGAATATTCGTAACGTATGTAACACCCAAAAGTGCTAAAAGCAAAACGGGGTTCGAGTATACTCACAGCGGTTGTGGATTGAAGGGAGCGCTTTACAGCGAGTATGGTTAGCCTGAATAGATTTGATAACGTAACGATAAGTGGCGCGTAAAACAGTACAAAGTGAGAGTGGGTAGGATAACTGATCGTGCGGGGCAGTTATCCGTGAGAGGAAGTCATCCGTGCGCATGAACTATCCGTACGGATGGTGACGCGTGCGGATGGTGATGCGTGCGGATGGTGATCCATCCGGATAAGCTATCCGTGCGTACGAGCTATCCATGCGGATGGCGATACGTGCGGATGGTGATCCATCCGGATAAGCTATCCGTGCGTACGAGCTGTCCGTGCGGATGGTAATCCGTGCGGATTAGTTGTGCGTGCGGATGGCTTATCCGTGCGGACAAGTTGTTTGTGTGGATAAATGTTCAAGTGGATTGTTTCTTCCTAAGTGTGTGATGTGTTTGTGTATGATGGCTTGTGCTTTGGAGTTTTCGTTGTAGCATTTAGAAAACACATAAGTGTTCCTACCTTTCAAGCCGGTCGCGCGGACAACAATCCGTATGGATGGCAGTCCGTGCGGACAATGGTAATCCGTGCGGACAGTCTGTGCGCGCGGGCAGAGACAATCCGTCCGGATAGCCTGTCCGTGCGTACGACTTGGCCGTGCGGATGAACATTGTTTGAATTTTATTTTAAGGCCTTAGTATCTCATGGTCCGAAGAGTAATCCATTCAGAGGTCGTCCGTCCGGGTTGCTCATTCGTCGATACTCAAACCTTGTTTGGAAAGTGGGTCCCAAGGGTAGCTCGTCCGGGTGACAATCCGTCCGGATGACCTGTGCGTGCGGACAGCTAGTCCGTACGGACAGTCTCTGGTCTGATTTGTCCGTTCGTCTATTCTTGGTTTCTGTTGTCGTTTATCGAGACGTTCTGATTTCGTGGCAACCACTTGGAGTTGTATTCTCACCCGCACGACTAGACCGGTCAGGAACCACCCTAACTTGGCCTGTCGGCGACTCAGAACGGTAGTTCCGGTTGACCCCGAAATCAGGTGTCTGATGGGTAGAATCCAGATCTAGGACTAGTGCATCACTATTAACGAGTAGAGACTAGAACCGATCAGATTCGTACCGATCTTAAGGGTAAAAGAAGGAGAGAACTTAGGTTTATTTCTTTCAACTCTTTTATCCTTAGAAAAGTTTAGATTTAGGTGAAGTTCTTGTGAAATCTTATGGAAATCGTTCAGATCTGAGATGTTCTTGGTGGAATGAGGTCAAGCTTGAAGTTCATAAGAACTTCATGATGACGTCACTCAAGAATACCTCAAATCCGGATGTTTTCTTGTTTAGAAGTGAAGATTTGAAAGATGGAAATGTGTAGAATTGTGTAGTGATCAAGAACGTACAAGAATTAGTGCAAGATCTTACCTGGATTGAGAGAAATCTGAGAAAAAGTGAAGAATGCGTGCGGTTCGGACGTCACTTGCCAAAAGTGGAAAAGTTGGAGAGTGACCAGTGTATTTATAGGATGCCAAAAAGGGAAAGGATGAGCCGTGCGCGTGGCACGTACCCGGATTGGCAATCCGTGCGGATGGCAATCCGTGCGGATGGCAATCCGTGCGGATTGGCCATCCGTGCGGATGCCGCCTGCTTTGGTGTGTTCGGTGCGATGTTGCTTCGGTTTCGATTTGCGAGCGATTCGATAGGGTTTCCTAGTCAAATTACTTTCAGTCCCAACTACTTCCTATACGGTTCGACTCGGAATTCGGGTTCGGGTTCGCTTACATTCGAGTTAGACTTCGAGTTCGATTGAGTTCGCTTGATTATTACCACGTAACATAAAATAAACATCACAGGTAACACGTAAGGCACACACACACGTAGAATCAACAAGTAAAGTACACAGTTCGAGTTCGATTCGATGTCGATTTGATTAGCATAGCTTGATTAACTCTATCGCATTGTTACTTCCTATCATTCACAGTCGTAGGTCGATTGAAATACGATTAACACGAGTCGATTATTGCAATGTACGACACTTACTCCACATAATATAAATAAAATAAAAACATTTCTACAAGTCAAGTCGCGCGAAATCGGTCGTTGACTTTGACCTTGACTTTGACTTTCACTCGTGAAAACACGGGGTGTTACATAAAGTCTAATAGTTAAACCAGTTTTCATAACTAAATCTAATGTTCCCACGGCCTCGACTACTAGCGGCTTTCCATTTCCCAACTTAAGCGTTCTTTGGTTTCTTTCCAGCTTCCGGATTGTATAGAATCCCTGTAAGGAATTGGTTACATGAACCATAGAACCAGAATCAAACCACCAAGTATTAGACGGAACATTTAAATGAAAGGACTCATGTATCACGAAAAGATTATCACCTTTCTTGGCTAGCCACTCCTTAAAGTCCGGGCAGTCCTTCTGCTTATGTCCCACCTTACGGCAGAACTTGCAGTGAATCTTCCCTTTGGAGTCATTAGAGCCAGAAACACTTGCACCTGCATCCCGCTTTTGGACCTTTACATTAGGCTTCTTATTGTAGTTCCCCTTCCTTTTCTTCAAGTCAGCAGTCATTAGGTAAGCAACATCGGCTTTCTCCAGTTTCAGACGTTCTTCTTCTTGCACGCATATAGCAATCAACTCGTTCATCTTCCATTGGTCCTTCTGCAAGTTATAGTTGACTTTGAATGCTTCATAAGATGCGGGTAGAGACGTCATGACAAAATGAACCAGAAAGCCATCACTAATCTCCATGCTTAACCCCTTGAGCTTTTGGGCCATGTCATTCATTTTCAGGATGTGCTCACGAATACCGCTAATCCCATCATACTTTGTAGTCACCAATTTCAGAATGAGGGTGTTGGCTTGCGCCTTAGACGTCCCTTGGAATTGAGCCTCCACATTAGTCAGATATTCCTTAGCTGTAGCAGCGTCAGGAATGGCTCCCCTGATAGCAGGACTTATTGAGTTTTTCATGAAGATATGTGACAAGCGATTAGCTCTCTCCCACTTTTGATGGAGTAGTTTTTCAGCTTCAGTACTCTTATCAGTAAGAGCAAGAGGAGCGTTTTCAGTTAGCGCACAGTCAAACTCCATGAGTGCGAGAGTAAGGTTAAGAGAATCCTTCCACGAAGCATAGTTCGCACCAGTCAAAGTATCAATAGCCATAACAGGAGCTGATAGTGGATTAAAATGAGAAGAATAAGATACATTGCAAAAGAAGAAGTCAGCGTGACTTATGGGTAACCTAAAACTAAGGCAGGCGGAAATCAAGACCATTATACTAAGGAAGCTGTGATAACGTTATTTATACACACCAAATTTAAATAAGGTTCTACTTGAATGACGGTTTTCGCTTTGGCTATGGCCAATCATACAAGTATTATGAACAATCAGACTGTGCATATTAGGTGTAACACATCACCTTTGGACAGAAGTTGAAACACCATAATTTTAGGCACACATCAAAGTTTGCGAGACATGAGTGTAACACATCACCTTTGGGCAGAAAATGAAACACTCATGCATCTTAGACAGAAGTCATGTGTATATCATATGAACAAATGTAATAAGGCAAGTGTTACACTATGCTTGTTCATATAATAAGGATATACACCTAAGTGACTATGCTTAAGTTCACTAAATAACGCCACAAGTAAACACATCACATTTGGACAGAAGTGAGAACTTGAAAAAAATGTTATTTTAGTTAAGCAAATTTTTAAATCAATCAAAAGAATTAGTTGAATGATTATTTAAAAGTTAAGTTTATAAAACATAATAGAGTAAGGTTTTATAAAACAAAAGTTAACGCACAAAAATGACTTAAGGTACATCGCGTAGCGATTGTATTTTCAATGTGCGATTTAATTCTTCAACATGAGATATGTAAAAATAAATACAACATGCGAAAATTATACATGCAATTTCAATAACACATATGCTATTTCATGAACTATAACATGCATATTAAAACAATATCATGCGAATAGATGTTGTGCACTGACAATAACATACATATGCAATTTGAACAATGATGACGGGGGTAGCCCAAGACTAAATAAAATGACTAAATATGTAAACGCTCAAAGGGTTAAATGGTTCAATGGTTGAAAAGCTGAGGAGATAAAGTAAAGCAATACGGGAACAGTAAATAAGTAACATCTCCGGACAGCTCCACCAACTCGCCAGCCGCAAAAGCAACGCAGGTCTGCAGAGGACACGCTATTATCCAGGGTTCAAAAGGCTTTAACCCCCGAAAGGGCAAGCCCCTCACTGCAAGCAAGGTCACTAGTCAAAGGCATTCTTCTTTGGGAGATGTCTTCTCCTATAAATTGACACTTCATTTACTTCAGGAGACATTCTTGGCCAGGCCTGTTTCCTTAAACTCTGGTCATTCATATCGAGTACTTGCTTTATGCGAGTTACTCACTTTCACATCCAACACACACATTCCGTTTGCTCCCACATCCGAATCTGAATATACTTCAGAGGAGGATCTTCAGCAAACAACAACAATAAACTAGTGAACCTCCTTCCACGTCTTGCAAACGTGGGGGGACCCCACGATCTGCGTTAGGCAAAGTTGAACCCTTCAACCCTTTTGCCTAACCAGTCCAGCTACTATCTTTGGTCTCTTATTTGTTGCATCAACAAGTTGGCGCCCACCGTGGGGCTACGCCGCTATTTCTCCTTAAAAAGACCTAGTAGTGTAGCTCTCTTCACTCAAAATCACCATGTCTGAAAGTGGATCCCCGGGTGAAGTGAATCAGATTCCAAACACCTCAACCCCGGGAAGTAGCCAAGTTCATGTGGCTATACCAACTTATTTCTCAACTCCGGGAAGCACACCCGAGTTCCTCACCTTCAACACACCAACCCCGTCCAAATCCGGAGTTCCATCTCCCAATATCGGTGTCTCTGACGCCCCAGCGTGTGTTGAACTTACCCCCGAGGGGGTTGCTAACAATTTCCTTGAGTTGAGGTCCCTTCTCAACCAACATGTGAGTAAAGAAAGAGAAAAGGGAGTGAGGATTCGTTTAGACTATGATGAGCCTGAACCAACGCTGTCTCCCGGGCCTCCCATTCCACCTTTTACTACTAGGAATGAGGCTGGTCCCAGTAATCCTCTAAACCCTAATCCGTATTTGTCCACAATGACGAATCCCACAGTGCATCCCATCTTCTCTTCCCAACCAATTACAAGTGGTGCTCCTTTGGGACATGAGATAACCCTTGACCAGCTCCTACAGTCCCTAGTAACAAGCTTTCCAGCATCTACAACAACCTCGTGGGAGCAAGCTCTGTCAGTGCTCCCTCTGACACGAAGCGCTGTTATGAGCACTCCCTTTGGAGTAAGCTGCTCAGTTGCACCTGGAAGCCTTCAAGGCTTCAACCTCATGCCCTCATTGATGACCCAGATGATGGCCAACTTCCCGTGGTAACACTTTATTAATCAGGTGCTAGCCACCCAGGGAAACAACGGTAATGTCAACAATGTGGGTGCAAGGGCTGAAGAAGACTTGGCCAAACCATATAAGCCAAACAACCTTTCATGCTTTTCACAACAAATAGCCGATTATGATTTTCAAGCAAAGATCAAGATGCCTCCTCACATCAAAACGTACGATGGGACTGAGGACCCAGAGGACCATCTTCAGATCTTCACTGGTGCAGCAAGGATTGAGAAATGGTCAAATGTTGTTTAATGTTCATGCAAACTCTTGTCGGATCAGCCAGGAGCTGGTTCAATGATTTGCCCGCCCGGAGCATTCGAAGCTTCGACGACCTCAGCAAGGGTTTTTTGGCCAACTTCTCTCAACAAAGGCGATATGTCAAAGATGCAACCATGATCTTTCAAATAAAACAGCGTGACGATGAAAGTCTCCGCGAGTTCATTGAACGATACAAGAAGGAAGGTCTCAAATATGTAGGGGCAGATGAGAAAATGAGGGTAGCCGGCTTCATGAACTCTATCACCTCAAAATATCTCACAAGAGATTTCAATAAATCCCTGCCCAAGACCATGGAGGAAGCTCTAGAAAGGGCAAAAGCCCATATCCGGGGAGATGAGGCAGTTGATATCAAAGAACAAAGGAAAAGAGGGTCCAGTTGGCGGGCCAACAGCCCAGCCAGAAAAAGAGGGAACTTTAACTCCTATGACAGGCATCAAAAGGGTTCAGACCATCGAAGGCCCGAAGGTCGGAACCCCCCAACCAGAGAGAAAGGCATGAGTTTCACACTCCTCACAAAAACTCCTCAAGAGATCCTTGCAGCGGAAGAAGTCAAGCAAAACTTTCGGCCTCCTAGGCCTCTCCCCAAAAGCAGAAAAAATGAGAACTCCACACAATATTGTGAGTTTCATGAAGAAAAAAGTCACCACACCAATGATTGCTTCCAGCTCAAGAAAAGAATTGAAGAAGCTGTTAAGTCCGGAGAACTCGCTCATTTGGTAAAGGGAGTCCGGGACAAAATGGCTGAAGGAAAAGGCAAGGAAGTCAATATGGTGGATTTTGATGGAAGGGTTCCTCATAAAAGACAACGGTTGGAAGCTTGGGAGCTTCAGTGTGTCTGCTTCCCCCCAACGGAGAAAGACCCTCTTTCTAGCCCTCTTGTGGTAGAAGCTACTGTGGGAACGTTGCAGACATATAGGGCATACATAGACACTGGGGCAGCCACTGAAATCATGTTCGAGAAATTCTTTAACCGTTTGAGTAATGAAGAACGTTCAAGGCTTCAACCCTCTGGAACCTCCATAAAAGGTATTGCCGATACACCCCTCAAGCCTTTAGGGCAACTGACACTTAATGTTCGTTTCAGTGAAGGGCAGAAGGAGATAATTCAACCGCTCACCTTTGTGGTTATCAACACCCCCTCAAACTATGATGTGATCATTGGAAGACCAGGGCTGTGTGCATTCTACATGGTCGTGTCTGTTGGCCATGGCACAGTCAAATTTCCTACCGAGAGGGGTATAGCAACCCTTCAACCCTCTCAAGAAGCCTACCTGGTTGAGGGTGAAAGCTCTAGAAGTGAAGAAGACAAGCAAAGGCTAATCATAAATCCTAAGTACCCGGAACAGAAAATAAGGGTCAATCCAAGCCTTTCACAAGAAACCCTCTCATATCTAGAAAAGTTACTAACACATTACAGCGATGTCTTCGGTTGGTGTCCATAGGATATGACGGGGATCCCCTGGAACATTGTTGAGCATGAGTTAAGAATACCACCGGATGTCAAACCTGTGGTCCAAAAGAAAAGAAGTTTAGCACCTGAGAGAAGCCTGGCTGCTTGCCAGGAGGTCGAAAAGCTCATGTCAGCTGGCATACTTCGAGAAGTCAAGTACCAACCATGGGTTGCAAACTCGGTTATGGTCAAGAAACCAGATAACTCTTGGAGGATGTGCATAGATTTCAAAGATCTTAACAAGGCTTGTCCTAAGGATTGTTATCCACTACCGGAAATTGATCTCAAGGTTGACTCCCTCACTGGTTACTCGTTCAAATGCTTTCTTGATGCAAACAAAGGTTACCACCAAATCCTAATGAAGGAAGAGGATGAGGAAAAAACAGCCTTTCACACGGACAAAGGGATCTTTTGTTATCAAAAGATGCCTTTTGGCCTCAAAAATGTCGGTGCAACCTACCAACGACTCGTTGACAAAGCCTTTGCAAGCCAAATCGGTAAAAACATGGAGGCATATGTCGATGACTTGGTGATCAAAAGCAAGACGGAGTATCAAATGCTTGACGACATTCAAGAAACTTTCAATAATCTCAAAAAGGTTAACATGAAAATCAACCCTGAAAAATGCTCATTTGGGTTTGAGGAAGGAAAGTTCTTGGGCCATATTGTGGGGAAACAAAGCATCAAGGCTAACCCAAACAAAGTGAAAGCTGTCCTTGAAACCAAACCACCAAAAACCAAGAAGGAGGTTGAAAGCTTAAACGGGAAGCTTGCAGCCTTGAAGCGTTTTACCTCAAAGTTGGCCGAAAGATCTCTGCCCTTCTACAAAACGCTCAAGAACTGCTCAAATAAGAAGGATTTCAAATGGACTGAGGAAGCTGAAGAAGCTTTCAACCAGATGAAGCAACATCTAGCTTCCCTACCAGATATTGCGGCACCTGAAACTGGGGAGTTAATATCGGTGTACCTCTCAGTTGCTGACGAGGCCATCAGTGCAGTCCTCACCATTGAGCGAGACAAGGCCCAGGTACCCGTTTATTTTTTCAGCAAAACTTTAAAATTGGCTGAAACGAAATATCTTCCCCTTGAAAAACTTGCCCTAGCCCTAGTTCAAACAGCTAGAAGGCTTCGAAGGTATTTCCAAGCACACCCTATACAAGTGGTCACCGACCAACCTATTAAGAGTATGCTTGAAAAACCTGAAAACTCGGGACGATTAGCCAAATGGGCCATAGAACTAGGTGAGCATAACATCACCTATGTCCCAAGAAAAGCTATCAGGGCCCAAGTCTTGGCTAATTTTATTGTGGAAGTCCCAAACCAAGCAATCACTGAAGTAAACACTACCACCACTGAACCTTCCAACCCTGAAGCCTGGAAGCTTTTTACCGACGAGGCTTCAAGCGTTGAAGGATCAGGGGCTGGGCTAATTTTGATCAACCTAGAAGGTTTGGAATTCACATATGCTCTCCGTTTTGATTTTTAGACCACCAATAACGAGGCTGAATATGAGGCACTAATAGCTGGCTTAAGGCTGGCTAAAGAAATGAAGGTTGAAAAGCTTGAAGTGTTCACAGATTCGTTGCTGGTCTCAAGCCAAGTAAATGATAGCTACATAGCTAAAGAGCCCAACATGAAAAAATACAGAGAAAAATCCAAGGAGCTGATGAGTACCTTCCAAGCATGCAACATCAAACAGATCCCCAGATCTCAAAACAAAAAGGCCGATGCCCTAAGTAAGCTTGCATCTCTCACTTTCGCCCACCTTACCAAGAAGGTGCTGGTAGAAGTGTTGAAGGCTCCATCAATTGACGAATTGGAAGTTCAAGATGTAGTTACCGAGGAAGAGCCAAACTGGATGACTCCCATCAAAAAGTTCCTTAAAAATGGTGAATTACCCAATGATCAAGTAGAAGCTAAAAGGGTTGAAATCAAGGCAAGGCAATACGTACTACAAGGAGAAACCCTTTACAAAAAGGGTTACCTTGCTCCCTTACTAAGATGTGTCGGTCCTGAGCAAAGTAAATATTTGATCAAAGAAATTCACGAAGGTATATGCGGAGCTCACTTTGGAGCTAGGTCGGTGGTTGCAAAGCTCATGAACCTTGGATATTTCTGGCCCTCAATGCATCATGATACAGCTGAAGAATTGAAGAAATGTGACGCTTGCCAGATTCATGCACCAATACCAAAAAATCCCAAGCATGACCTTGTCCCAATAACCTCGGCATGGTCATTCCATAAATGGGGAATGGATATTGTTGGCCCATTTCCCCCAAGCAGATGAGGAGTAAAATTCTTGCTAGTGGCAATAGATTACTTCACCAAGTGGCCCGAGGTTAAACCACTTGCAAAGATCACGGGTAAATAGGTCATCGACTTCGTTTGGGAAAACATTATCTGCCGTTATGGATTGTCGGGAGTAATTGTCACTGACAATGGAAAGCAATTTGCTGAGAAGCCTTTCAGCGTGTGGTGTAAAGAATACAGAATCAACCAGGTCTTCAGCTTAATGGCTTACCCGCAATCAAACGGTCAGGTCGAAAGAACGAATCGGAGCATAGTGGAAGGTATCAAGACAAGATTGGGAAGATACGAAAGCAACTAGCTTGAAGAATTGCCTAGTGTCCTATGGGCAATTAGAACAACCGAAAAAACAAGCCATAAGAAAACACCTTATAGCTTGGTATTTGGATCCGAGGTTGTGATCCCCGCTGAGATAGGAGTTGTAACCCAGCGAATCGTCAACATGGATCCCGAAACAAACCAAAAAGATACCATGTTAAATTTACAACTCCTAGAGGAAGCACGAGATCAAGCTGCAATCCAAGAGGCCAAATACAAGCAACAAATGGAAGCCTACTACAACAAGAAAGTCAAGAATGAACGATTCAAGCCAGGGGACCTGGTCCTCAGAAACAATGAAGCTAGCAAAAAAGAAAATCAAGGAAAGCTTGGCCCAAAATGGGAGGGTCCATATACCATCCTCGAAGCATACAAGGGTGGATCCTACAAGCTAGCAGATTCAGAGGGCAAGAGGCTTCCAAGGCATTGTAATGGCAAAACCATGAAAAGGTTCCATGTTTAGACAGGAAAGTTTGGTTTGTATCAAAATGTATTTCAAACAACACTACGAATATCTTTTGTAAAAAGCAAGTATTGCTTGAATGAATGAAGTTATTTTATCAAACTTGTCTTTCTATCCTAAGATCAGGTTGAGAACCTAGCAAAAAACTCCATGGCAAGGGCCATGTAAGGGGATGAGCTCCCAGGCCACATCGCTCAATAGGTTCAAGGGTTGAATGAACCTATATAAGGGGTGAGTTCCTAAATCAATACAACTCCATGAGACTTATTAAGTTAAAACAAAATTGTCTCATAGACAGGTCTGAACAACCTACACCAAATGTTCCTTAAGCCTTAGAAATATAACCAACAAACAGGCTTATGAAGTCAAATGAAAAACAAAGAAATAATAAAAAGGATAGGTGCTATGTCTTCTTGTTAAAAATGCCAAGGCTAAGTGTCTGCAGCACTGAACCCTTTAAGGTGTAAAAAACATAAAGGCAACACAAACTCGACAAAGACAAAGTTACAAGAAAACAAAAATAATCTAAAGGACAACAACTTGAACAAAAAGTTAAAGATACAAGCCAAATCAAGTCACGAAACTAAAAAGCCTTCAAGGCTTCAAGCCACTTACATGACAACGCGAAATACCAAAGGCCCCAACCCACCTACGAATAGCCAAAAAAGCTTGAAAGGGTAAAGCCAACCAAACTGCCTTAACAAAACAGGCATAAGTATAAAAACATAACACAAAGAAAATAGTTAAACATCATACCATACCAAAGAAAGCCCTGAAAGACTTTCAAACAAGGGTTAAGGCAAGTCCTAGTAACTTGCAAGTTTAGCTATTGTTCATACGGCCATACAGGCCTAAAATACCACCAATAGGAACCTTAAGGGTTCCTAAAAACCTAACATTGTTTAAAGGTTACAAACCATAAATTGTTTTAAGAGTGCTAAGAAAGCTACGAATTCATGCATTAGTAGAAGGCTTAGAAGCCCCAGAACTGCTACCTTTGGCCTTCTTAGTCTTCTTAGCCTTTTTAGCTTTTGGACCCAGATCCTCAACAGCCGAACCCTCCAAGCTGGCATCCTTCGGAGCATCAGATTCCCCAGGAAAAGTATCTTCACTATCTCCCGAATAGGAACGTTTCCTTGAAAGGGAGCTAAGCATTTCAGCACATAACTTTTCATTCAACCCATCCGGCTTCAGTCCCTGCAAAACGGAGAGAGGCTTACCATAACAAGAAGCAACCTGACTCACATACGGGTACGACAACCTCTCCATTTGCTCAACGGAACTCTTAAAAACATCGGAAGCCTCAGGACGGTACATGGGAGATTTGTCTAAGGGATGGCCAGACTCGTGAAGCTTATAACCTGCAATAAGACCTTGGTGATTTCCCAGATTGAGCAGTTTAGTGTAAACATCACCAAGAGCGGAGTTAAACTCTTTAGAATGCAAGAGATAGGTAACCACCTGGTGAAAACCCTGCTCAATGAGCCATTGGTTATCTCCAGTAGCCTGGGCAACCAAAGTCTTCAAACCGTCTTTCTCCTTATCAAAAGCCTTCTGTTGCACAGCCAAGGCCTCCCGGTCAGCTTTCAGCTTCATTAGGCTAGCTTCAAAGCTCTTCTTGAGATCACCCATCTCAATTTCGTGCCTCTTTGTTAACTCCTCCTCTTTCTTGGTCCAAGCCAATTCTTTCTCAGAAAAGATCTCGATTTCCCTCTTCATGGCAACAATTGAAGCTTTCATTTTCTCCTTCTTTTTGGAAGCCTCCTCATATTCCTGCATCCCTTTAGCAAAGCGAGTAACACCTTCAGCCAAAAAGGCAGAAGGGTTGCAGGAGCTGAGCATCATCCTAGAAATAAGATGATCAGCCTCCATCTCAGATATGGCACTTCGAACACCGGGAGGAGCAAAATGAGCCAAAGCTTCGGCACAAACAACCATATCCTTAAAATTATCACCAACCTTAACCCCCCAGTTAGGCACATAAATATCCTAACCCTCTGAACCTTCGAAGCTTTCAACACTTTTGGCTGATGAACCTTGAATAACAGGAGGGGTACCTTTCTTAATCAATTTCTTCTTCTTGCTGGAAACAATTAACTCATTTTCCTTACCCTTGCCAACATCCACAGCCTGATCCCCTGATGCCTCAATATTATCACTAACATCGATGGGCTCTGAACCAGAAGGCTGATCAACACCCTTCAGATGACGTTGGGAACGACGGGTAGAATCTTTGGAAGCAGTAACCTTAGTAAAGCCTTTAACATTCGGAACATTGACATAACCAGAACTCTCAAACCTGTAATCAGAACCTTTAACAACCGCATTCTCGCCGGGAGTAGCAACAACATCATCAAAGGCAACATCAGAGGTGTCATCGCTTTTAATAAAATCAAGGGCAGACATAACTGCAACACAAATATAAAAAGCACATAAGCAAACAAAGAAAAAGGAACAAAAAAGCAAGAAAAGAATAAATGCATACCCTTCCCATCTCTAATAAGCACCGGATCCCGGTTAGCCTTTTCCCACAGTTTACTTATACCCAACAACACCAACAAATGCTCAGGAAAGGGACGAAGCCTCGAAGGGCACTCCCTAAGAATTTCTAAAAAACGAGTGTTTGTCTCAGAATCAGAGGGCTCCGGCTCGTTCAGAACAGCATCCGGGTGTCTCCAAACAAGTTTGAAATGAACAATTTCCTCCGACACCCAGAAAAAACCGATCTTTCCAAACCCCAAGTGTAGAAACCATGGAGGAAATTAAACAAGTGTCAACTTGACTAGTTTCAAAGGTGAACCAATCACCATTCTTAGCAAGCCGGAAAAAGCGACGGAATGCTAAAAGAGTGGGATCATACCCGCAGGCCCGACACAGAATCTCAAAATGTAAAACCCTAGCCATGCCAAGGGGGTGAATCTGACCAAAAGACACTCGATAATATTCCAAAATATTCAAGACAAAGTTTGAAAACGGATAACGAAGATTGGAAAACTCAAAATGACGACAATACAAGGCGATCATACCAGAAGGACAGTCATTGATAGATTTATCGCAAGCCGGTGCAACCGGTTTATACTTTGTCCCTATACCCCATTCCATACAAAATAAATCGACTTCCTCTTGGGTCAGTCGAGAAAAGGATTTTGCCATATCCTTACGAGCACCCATGACAATGAACAATTAAAGAGAAAATAAGAAAAACGGAACTGACCTGATTTTGAAAAAGAGGGATACTTGAGAGAAATAAAGAGCAAGTTATGTTCTTCAAAAAGAAAATGTGTAAATAAATGAGATTAGGGATAATTATCAACAGGCAGAATTTAAAACCACCGCCTGACAAACTGCCACGGTTCTTGTCAACTGTCTTGTCAAATTCCGAAATTCAAAAACCGTTTCAACCTTCCAACCCTTAAACCCTCGAAGCCTTTGGACAGAAAAACATACGTATAAAAGTCAGAAGTCTTTGAGCTCATTTCCCAAAAACCTCTGACTTGGGGGGCTGATGACGGGGGTAGCCCAAGACTAAATAAAATGACTAAATATGTAAACGCTCAAAGGGTTAAATGGTTCAATGGTTGAAAAGCTGAGGAGATGAAGTAAAGCAATACGGGAACAGTAAATAAGTCACACCTCCGGACAGCTCCACCAACTCGCCAGCCGCAAAAGCAACGCAGGTCTGCAGAGGACACGCTATTATCCAGGGTCAAAAGGCTTTAACCCCCGAAAGGGCAAGCCCCTCACTGCAAGCAAGGTCACTAGTCAAAGGCATTCTTCTTTGGGAGATGTCTTCTCCTATAAATTGACACTTCATTACTTCAGGAGACATTCTTGGCCAGGCCTGTTTCCTTAAACTCTGGTCATTCATATCAAGTACTTGCTTTATGCGAGTTACTCACTTTCACATCCAACACACACATTCCGTTTGCTCCCACATCTGAATCTGAATATACTTCAGAGGAGGAGCTTCAGCAAACAACAACAATAAACTAGTGAACCTCCTTCCACGTCTTGCAAACGTGGGGGGACCCCACGACCTGCGTTAGGCAAAGTTGAACCCTTTAACCCTTTTTCCTAACCAGCCCAGCTACTATCTTTGGTCTCTTATTTGTTGCATCAACAAACAATAATATGCACATTACAACATGCGAATTTGTAAATAATTAAATTACTGTAAACACTAATTAATTAAATATACACATTAAAATAACATGTGAATTCCAAAAGACTAACATTCATAATTGGGAATTTATTATCATACAATCATACGAATTATTCCTTGGAGAAAAAAGAAAAGTTGCATCTTTTGAACAGATGCTAATTAAGGTCATGCTAATCACACACGGTCAAAATTATTTTCACATCCCAAAGCGCCGCGCTATGGCCAAAGCGCGGCGCTATGCTCGACAAAAGTGCTTCGATTGACATTTGAGACATTCCCTACTGTTTGACAGACATAAAGCTGATTATGATGTTTTGTCGTTAACCCTAAGCGCCGCGCTTTGGCCATAGCGCGGCGCTTCGACCCCAAATTTGTCACACCCCGATTTCCACGTGTCACCGGTGGGCCCGGTGGGGGAGTATCGTGACGTGGTTGGCAACTTAATAGTCAAACAACACAATATAATAATGCACAGCGGAAGCAATTTAAAAATAAGATACAACCGAATTTATTTATTGTAATCAAAGTCACAATATCCGGTGTTTATCCACAGAACGGATCGAAACAAAATAACATTTATAGTTCAACAGACTTCTGGCATCCTAAGCTTGCGAGACTTTTATTGATGCTTAAGAGATAATCCAGCCAAATTTTCGTTTAGTACCTGCATTCAGTCTTTTTGGGAAAATACGTCAGTTTACACTAGTAAATACATTCAACTGACTCATTTTGGAAAATGATTGAAAATTTGTTTGGATGCACGTGGCATAAATCATTTTATTTAACTTGGGAGAATTATTTAATATTATAATCTTGTGAACGAATTACATGTTACTTATGCGTTCAGTAGCCCGGAACGTATCCGGGTTAAAGATCAATAGACACACCACTTTAAGTGAGTTATACACGGGAGTACGCCTACACCCCGTGCTCAGGTCGTGGCCATCTCGTAATATGATGCCAGGGATATCCGGGACATGGTCATTAACCCCCCAAAGGCTGTAAAGTAAACAAATCTATTTAAAACGAGCCGATCAAATTATTCAACTATCCACTAAGTGTGGAGATTTGATGCCCGATCAAGCGGTACGCTATGTACCGTAACCCAAACCCGTATAGGGAAAATAAGTTAAAAGTATTTACCTGATGCAAGTATAAATCACAATAAGCAGAATGGCAAGTATCTTTTACTGGTTCTCCTAATCTGGAACGAAGGTTAAATATAACCTATTAGAATCCTAGCGGTTCTTTAATTAAGCTTAAGCTTAGACCGACTAGTTTCTAAGATACGGTTCGTACGCACTATTAAGCGAAGACCGGATAGAATGTGATTTAGACCCGACAAGGCTGAAGACTTGTTTAATATGGGTTTACTATTCACATTCTGGATTTTGAGATAAAACCGATAAGGTTTGACCCGTTTCGGCTAATTTATGTAAACTTGTTACATAAACCGAGCCGAACGCGTAATATGCGTAACGGGTATCCGTAAGAGCCATATACAGGTTTCCTAAGTTAATATGCTTCAAATATGTTGTAACATCAGTAGGATGTCTTTCGTTATGCCCCTAACTAATTTAAACACAAACTATGCCCCGTAGGGGTAGTTTGATCATTTTAAGGTTTGTAAAAGAGTTTAAATGTTTAACTGAGTTACAGGTCTGATGTAAACAGCAAACATACTCAATTTGATGAGTTATAACAGTAGGCTAAAGTATATATGTGAAATTTATCATCTTTAACCAAACTAGGCCCCGTAGGGGTATTTTGGTAATTTCACATAAGCCGAAAAGCTCAAAATTGAAGTCTAAGTTTATCAACCTTTGCTTACTGTTAAAATATGATAATTTTCCTCTTATATCAGTAGGTATCAACCCGGGTATGTCCAATATGATTTTAAAACATACTATGCGCTAAAAACGCTAATTAAGGCGATTAAAGGCCATTACCGGGTTCGATACTTAAATCTGATATTTTTATAGTTCCAGAAGGATTAAAATAATTTATTTATCATGACTAATCAGTGGCAAAAGGTTTGGGGTCGTTTAGATATGTAAAACTCATTTTATGGCTCGTAAGGGCAAAACCGACAATTACCGAATTAAGCCTACGACTATGAGTTATGCTCATCCTAAAATTAATTAAAAATCTTTAAAAATCCCAAAATAATATATTACATCAGTGGGTAAAAGATTTGATACCAAAAAGTATGTTTAACTAAGCTATATGCTAATTACGCCATTTTATTAACATAAAACATTAGTTTAGCGATAATGAGCATAACTCTTAATCTATAAGTCAAACTGATGTCAAACTTTGCATGCAAGTCTATATATCAGTAACAAAGGTTTCTACACTTTTACATTTTCATAATTCATGTTTTAAGGTAATAAGGGCATAACGGTCAACGTATGAGCAATTAACGGAAATATGCATATTAATTGGATAACTAGTGAACCAAGGTGTATAATCACAGAGAGTTGTTCTAACATGTATCCTAATCCAATTAAAGCTCTGAGGCATTTCTAATACATGCCCAAACGGGTCAGAACTGAAAGTCAACGTGAAAGTCAAACTATGTGACTTTCGGTTCCGAACCGGGTCTAAACAGGAAATAGTCGGGTTGAACAGGTTTGGACATGTTATTATACTAATTACTAAGTTATAACAATGATCAAACAGGTTATATAGGTTCTAGATAGCTAATTATGCATAAATGATACTTTAAGCATTACGTTGACTTTTTAAGTAAAGGTTTGACCCGACATTTGACCTGGTTAGGATGGTGATCAGGGGAAACCCTTTTGGGGTTTTATTACCCATATAAATACCATCCTATAACTACTTCTACTTCGAGATATGACTGAGCCATTAGTGACTAATCTCGAAGTCAAACCGTAATTACGACGGTTTGACTTTTAGCTAATTAACTAAGCTAAAAGCAATTAGGGAAAGATTTGAATACTTACTGAAGTTCTATGCACGAGATATGATCACCAGGAAGCAAGCTTGAGCTCCAGAATCAATTCAACAATGCAGAGAATGGTGTGAGAATGATTGTTGCATAAGGTGGCCTTATATAGCACTTTGATCCACCATAACATGTTGACAAGTAACTCTAGGATCAACCACAACCATCCAACACATGTCCCTAGTGTTTTAGCACAGTTAGGGGTCGCCCACCATGTTGCAAATGCGATTAAAAGTCGAATTTCCGCGAATACATGCGACTGTCTTCGTTTTCTGCATCTGGGCCTGGGTCGCGGCCCACGTCCCATTTCTCCGAAGCCTAGGCGGGCCGCCTGGGCCGGCGAGATCTGATTTTTGATTTCCTTTGCTTTCCAACTTGACCCTTGGTTAATTTGAAAGGGTAATTAAGCTTTAACTTGGAATTTGACCCCTTGGAAAATACCCACAAGGACTTTAGGACTTATACCCACTTTGACAAGTCCCTGAACACTTCCGGTTAACCCGAAAAGTCTTAACTTTCAACGTTAACACCTTAACCCTTCGCATACGAATTTGGTCATAACTTTCTCATACGATAACGAAACTTTATGAAATTTTTATGGTGCATTCTCATGAGTATAATTAATATTTACAAAGCTTCAGTTTGTCAAAAAGTCACTCAGAGGTATAAATTAAACATGTTGACACATTTGGTCCCCGTAGTTTGAAATCGCTCACTTTTCGCTTCGTATGATCCATGATTTATTCGTTTGAAGGTACGAGCATCGTGTAGGGTTAATGTACATTATATTTATTCACAGTTGACACTTAGAATACGTATATTTACATACTTTCCATGTTTGTCAACTTTAGTCCTTCTATAATATTTCTTTCACACGTTTAAACTTTATGACACGTGTCAACACATTATAGGACGTGAATTTTCGAGGTGTTACATCCTCACCCCCTTAAAATAAATCTCGACCCGAGATTTACTGAAATAAGTAAGGGTACTTTTCTTTCATCGTGGATTCAACCTCCCACGTGTATTCGGGACCTCTACGGGCAACCCATTTGACCTTTTCAAAAGGTATATGCTTCCTTCGAAGCTTCCTTACCTGTCGATCTTCAATCGACAAAGGTTTTTCAACAAATTTTAAGCTCGCGTCTATATGCACATCTGTATGTGGCATGACATGTGATTCGTCAGCGGAACACTTCTTTAGATTGCAGATGTGGAACACATTGTGAATTCCACTGAGCTCTTCTGGTAAGTTCAAATTATAGGCAACTGACCCGACACGTTCGATAACCTCGAAAGGTCCTATGTATCTCGGGCTTAGCTTGCCTTTCTTACCAAATCGCATCACCCCCTTCCAGGGCGAGACTTTAAGTAGGACTTTTTCACCCACTTCGAAATGAAAATCCTTACGATTTGGGTCAGCGTAACTCTTCTGCCTATTCCGGGCAGCTTGGAGATTGTTACGAATCTGGACAATCTTGTCCGTTGTTTCGAACACGATCTCTGGTCCTGATAACTGGACTTCTCCAACTTCCGCCCAACAAACAGGCGATCTACACTTTCTACCGTATAATGCCTCAAAAGGCGCAGCCTTTATGCTGGTATGGTAGCTATTGTTGTAGGAGAATTCGATCAACGGTAGGTTCTTATCCCAACTACCTCCCAAATCGATCGCACATTCACGCAGCATGTCTTCCAACGTTTGAATAGTACGCTCACTCTGACCGTCAGTCTGAGGATGGTAAGCCGTACTAAAGTTCAAACGTGTGCCCAAAGATTGCTGGAAGCTCCTCCAAAAATGTGACGTGTACCTAGTATCTCTATCAGAGATAATAGCTACAGGTATGCCATGTAAGGCTACAATCTTATCAACGTATAACTGGGCTAACATATCGGAGCTATAAGTCTCCTTGATGGGTAAGAAATGAGCTGACTTAGTCAGTCTGTCAACTATAACCCATATTGTATCATTGCCTTTCCTCGTCTTGGGTAACTTGGTAATAAAATCCATAGTTACCATTTCCCACTTCCACGTTGGAAGTTCAGGCTGTTGTAGCAAACCTGACGGTTTCTGATGCTCGGCTTTGACTTGCGCACATGTCAAGCATTTTGCTACATGGGCGGCTACAGACTTTTTCAAGCCTATCCACCAATAATTTGCCTTTAAATCCTGGTACATCTTATCGGCTCCAGGATGAACGTAGTATCTGGAACTATGGGATTCTTGGAGGATGACATCACGAAGTCCCCCAAAAATTGGAACCCATATTCGTCCATTTAATCGAAGAATTCCGTCTTTGCTAAGAGTTAACTGCTCCTCAGTTACTCCTAACTTTTCATTAGGATAGTTAGCTTCCAACACAGCTTCCTTCTGTGCAGCTAACACCCTTTCTATCAAACTGTTCTTTATTTCCATGCGCTTGGCATTGATTCGAATGGGTTTAACCCTTTCCTTTCTGCTCAAGGCGTCAGCGACTACATTCGCTTTGCCGGGATGATACTTGATTTCACAATCATAGTCATTCAAGGTTTCCATCCAACGGTGTTGCCTCATGTTTAATTCCTTCTGATTAAACAGATGTTGGAGGCTCTTGTGATCAGAATAAATCACACATTTGATACCATAGAGATAGTGCCTCCAAAGCTTTAGTGCGAATACAACGGCACCCAACTCCAAGTCATGGGTGGTGTAATTCTTTTCATGCACTTTCAGTTGTCTTGATGCGTAGGCAATCACCTTGCCTTTCTGCATAAGCACACACCCCATGCCAGTGTGCGAAGCATCACAATAAACCACAAAGTCTTCAATTCCATCTGGCAGTGTCAGCACCGGGGCGTTGCTCAATTTTTGCTTCAGAATGTCAAAGGATTCTTGCTGCTTAGGGCCCCAAATAAACTTAACCTTCTTCTTAGTTAAGGAGGTTAGGGGTGCAGCAATCCTTGAAAAGTTTTCAATGAAACGCCTGTAATATCCTGCCAATCCCAGGAAGCTACGAATCTCCGTAGGCGTCTTTGGCTCTTGCCAATTTATAACAGCTTCAACTTTAGCGGGATCCACCTGGATACCACGCTCACTAACCACGTGTCCAAGAAATTGGACTTCTCGTAGCCAAAATTCACACTTAGAGAATTTGGCGTAGAGCTTCTCCTGACGTAGGAGTTTGAGAATACAACGAAGGTGTTTCTCGTGGTCAGCTTGATTCCTAGAGTAAATAAGGATGTCATCGATGAAGACGATAACAAATTTATCTAAGTAAGGCTTGCAGACGCGATTCATGAGATCCATGAACGCGGCTGGTGCATTAGTGAGCTCAAAAGGCATCACTAGGAACTCGTAGTGACCATAACGAGTCCTAAATGCAGTTTTGTGAACGTCTTCATCCTTAACCTTCAACTGATGGTAGCCTGACCTCAGATCAATCTTTGAGAAGTAACTTGCCCCTTGAAGCTGATCGAACAAATCGTCGATCCTGGGCAATGGATATCTATTCTTGATCGTGACTTTATTAAGCTCGCGATAGTCGATGCACAGACGCATCGACCCATCCTTCTTCTTGACAAACAGGATTGGCGCTCCCCAAGGAGATGAACTAGGTCGAATGAAACCCTTAGCCAGCAATTCATCTAGCTGCGTTCGCAACTCCTTCATTTCTGTGGGTGCCAATCTGTATGGTGCCCTTGCAACTGGTGCCGCTCCGGGGATGATATCTATCCTGAATTCAACTTGTCTATCTGGTGGCAAACCAGGTAGATCTTCAGGAAACACTTCTGGGTATTCAGAAATAACAGGGATGTCTTCTAACTTCGGTTTGGGCTCATCAATAATCACCTGTGCCATGTAGATGACACACCCCTTCTTCAAACACTTGGAAGCCTTGAGCATAGTCACGTGCTCAGGTAGTCCATACTGGGTATCTCCCCGAATGGTAAGTGACTCACCAGACGGAGTCTTTATCACTACTTGTTTCATGTTACAGACGATTTGGGCCTGGTTATGAGATAACCAGTCCATACCCAGAACTATGTCAAAACCGGCTAACTTAAACGGAATTAGAGACAGAGGAAAAGAATGGTTCTTAATGGATATAACACATCCATCTAACACAGTAGAGACGGTTTCTATGGTACCATCTGCTAACTCTACCTCATAGTTTGCGTTTAAGGTTTTGACAGGTAAATTCAACAATTTACAAAACTTATGATCTACGAAAGACTTATCTGCGCCTGAATCAAAAAGTACTCTTGCAAAGACATCATTTACAAGGAAAGTACCTGTTATGACATTATCGTCCTGCACAGCTTCTTTCGCGTCCATTCTGAAGACTCTGGCATTAGTCTTCTTAGCCTCCTCAGGCTTCTTGTTGTATTTTGGGCAGTTGGTCTTGATGTGCCCCTTCTCATTGCAACGGTAGCACGTTGCGTCTTTCATCTTTTTGCAATCCAGGGTTTTATGGTCCGTGGACTTGCAAATTCCACAAGCAAATGATTTTGACTAAGTCTGAGAGCTTGACTCCAGTCTGCACTTTCCATAGTTCTGCTTCTTGCACATTTTACACCTGGGCTTCTCATCGGACTTATGCCCATCCTTCCTCGACTCAGATCCCTTTTTGTTATCACCGTTCCCACGGTGTTTCTTATTCGACCTTCGCGAACCATCATCTTCACTCTTCCTCTTCTCGGCCGCCTTATTCCTCTGTGATCTCTGCCGGACCGCATCCAGAGTGAGGGATAAGGAAATGTCAGTTACAGACCTGAAGGTAACTGGCCGAGAAGCTTTTACACTAGACTTGATCTTGGGTTCTAACCCACCAATGAAGCGAGCGATTCTTTTTGGCTCCGGGGTTACCAGGTAGGGAACCAACCGAGACAGCGTATTGAAGCTTGTCAGGAAAGCTTGACAGTCGAGGTTCTTCATCACCAACGATAGGAAGTCAGATTCTATCTTCTCCACCTCATGCTGAGGGCAGAAGTTTTCCTTGATCAGGGCAATGAATTGATCCCACGACATGCTATACAACGGGATCTTTCCGGAGGCCTCCATTAGAGATCTCCACCATGCCAATGCTTCACCCTTGAAGGACTGTGACACAAACTTAACTATATCCCCTTCAGCGCACCCGCTGATATCCACCACCGTGTCCATTTCATCCAGCCATGTCATACAGTCTACGGCCCCTTTTTCCCCAGTAAAATCCCTGGGTTTACAAGACACGAAGTACTTATAAGTGCAACCCTTGTTACGGGGTCCTTGATGCAGTACTATATGATGCGATGGGACACTTTGATTGTTGGTGGACTGACGGTCATCACCGTCTTTCTTGGGTCCATTCTTCTTGGGAGGAGGCTTGTTATGAGCCTCAGAATGTGTCCTGGGCTTTGAATGTGATGCAGAGTGGGTCCTACTTCAAGTATCACTGTATTCCTCATACTGTCTATTCAAAGCCTGGGTGATAGCGCCATCTATGATTGCTTTTAGTTCAGCACCCGTTAACGTAATCTGGGCGTTCTCATTCGGCTCCACAGGATGGCTATTTATTTCATTTGAGTCAGCCATTTGAATTGAGCTGTTGCAGAAAACAAGAACAATATTTTATTTGGGAGTTTATTATGGAATTACCCCTTAGGGAAATTCGTTAACCATGGTAAACAGAGACCATATTTGGTTAACTTATTAATCGCGTTAATTTAGGATTTTAATTAAAATTTATCCTAAACACAAACAATAACGATATATATTAGCACATAAGGCTTGGTCACATGGACAATTTAAATTATAAGCTATGATTTCAGAGAATCAAGGCTTTTAAGGTTTAAATATATTTTATTACCTTTTTCAGACAGTGAGTCAAAGCTACAACTGTCTTTTGACTCATGTAGAAATGAGCAAAGCCCATAGGCATTATATTACCAACGTATGGTAAAATATGATCATCTTACTTGATGATCTTAACCCATGATTCAGAGATCATATGATTGGGTTTGGAATCTTCTAAAGAATCCTTATACTTATGAAATGACATATGATTGTAACGAATCACTTCTGCCAGGAGTGTTAACATGTTTTAAGATGTTAACTGGGATTTGAATCTTTTTAAACAGGTCTTACCATTTTGGCCCGGTCTTATAACTGACACGAAGCTAGGTTTCACACTTTAAGATCCTTAATTAAATAATTACATAGGCAGATTAATTTAAAATGAATGATTTTAATTTATTTATTTCATTTTTAATTATTTATGCACAAACAGGCAATCATGATAATCATAGAAATAACATTCCATTAATTTATTCAAAGCATTACACACTTGCCCTAAACGGGTCTTTCAAATTACCAACTTACCCACGTAGGGGTTAGATAACACACATGCCCTCGTAGGGGCTAAATATCATACATGTCCACGTAGGGACTCACACTAACAATACACCCACATAGGGTTTCATACAATAAGCATGCCCACGCAGGGGCTCAAAGCAACATACCAAAATACACCCACGAAGGGGTTCAGCAATAAATACAGGAGAAAATAACTGTGGAAAGATTCAACGATCCTTCTTGTTCTTTCCCTTGATCAAACTAACCAACCCTTGGAAGAACGTCTGTCTTTCCCTACGATCCTCGTGAGCTTCTCGCTCAACTTGCTGCAACCTATGAAGAATTTCCTCCCTTTCTGGGGGAGAAAACCGTGGTGGCTGCGATTGAGCCCTGATGATGGGTCTAGGAGGTATCGAGTATCCCTGAGTCGGGTAACTTACCCCCCATGGATCTCCATAGGGTCCTTGGTTGTTGTAGTTCGCTGCTACCATGTATGGATCAGCCTCCGCGTACCCATAGTCGTGATGCGTTGGAGGTTCAAACGGGTTGTAAGCCATGCCACTAGTATATGCCGGGATTGGGTTTTCAAATCCCATCGGCGGTGGCTGTAGTACAGCAGGGTTGGAGGGTCCACCCATTTGTGGGTCCTCCTGGTATGGCGGGTAGTGACTAGCACTTGACTGTTGTGGGGAACTGAAATTGAAGCCCCCCGGTCGTACTGATATGCGTGCACCGGTTCTCCTACGCCTTGGCGGTTGAGGAGGTGCCGGTTGAACTGGTGGCGGTGGAGGTGGTGGCGTAACTGCCACAAATCGGTGATCCTCAGATGAATCTTGATGATGCGGCTGTGGCTGTGGCTCCTGTTGCTGATGAGACTGCTGCTGCTGATGCTGCCCATGAGACGACGAGTGGTGCGATGGTGTATAATACCACTGGTGTTGATCGAACAGGGCTTGGAAACTGTCCGGACCACCATAGGGTGATCCGTGGAAGGACGATCCGTCGGAGATTTCGATCGGATGGTTTGGAGTACCACTTGCCGGCATGACGGGGTCCGTATCCTCGTCCATATCGTCGGCGTGATCTCCTGAAAAGTGGTCCTCCGGACCCAGTGGGTTAAAACCCACGGGCTCTGGTATGAACCCAACTGGGTTAAACTGTCCCCTAAAAACAGGTGTAGGGTCTCCATATGAATGATGAGATAGGGATCTCTGAAGTGGTATGTAGGATGATTGAGGGTTATTGGGTTCATAAGGATTTAGAGCAGGAGGTGTGGAAGTATGCGAAATCGATCGTCTGGCCGGCTCGTACTGGTTTCTTCGGTTTTCCCGAGGGTCGTCACTCTCGGTGTTGGATGGAGGTCGCCTTCGTGAAGGTCCAGCTTCATGATCGTTGGGGGCGGTAACTGGCCCCTTTCCACGTCCTCGTGTTCGGAAGAATCTAGGAGGCATCTTTGTTATACCTGTCAATAAAGCATGAGATAACAATAACAAAAATATAAAATTTAAAGGACAAAACAAAACCCGAATAAGGTGGAATTTGTCCGAGGTTATAAGTCTAGACTCGAAGGTTTAGATATGTGCAATTGTGTAACTGAGATTAAACACAAAAGGCTAGTGTTTAATTCACTCAGAGTTGGCTCTGATACCAACCTGTCACACCCCGATTTCCACGTGTCACCGGTGGGCCCGGTGGGGGAGTATCGTGACGTGGTTGGCAACTTAATAGTCAAACAACACAATATAATAATGCACAGCGGAAGCAATTTAAAAATAAGATACAACCGAATTTATGTATTGTAATCAAAGTCACAATATCCGGTGTTTATCCACAGAACGGATCGAAACAAAATAACATTTATAGTTCAACAGACTTCTGGCATCCTAAGCTTGCGAGACTTTTATTGATGCTTAAGAGATAATCCAGCCAAATTTTCGTTTAGTACCTGCATTCAGTCTTTTTGGGAAAATACGTCAGTTTACACTGGTAAATACATTCAACTGACTCATTTTGGAAAATGATTGAAAATTTGTTTGGATGCACGTGGCATAAATCATTTTATTTAACTTGGGAGAATTATTTAATATTATAATCTTGTGAACGAATTACATGTTACTTATGCGTTCAGTAGCCCGGAACGTATCTGGGTTAAAGATCAATAGACACACCACTTTAAGTGAGTTATACACGGAAGTACGCCTACACCCCGTGCTCAGGTCGTGGCCATCTCGTAAGATGATGCCAGGGATATCCGGGACATGGTCATTAACCCCCCAAAGGCTGTAAAGTAAACAAATCTGTTTAAAACGAGCCGATCAAATTATTCAACTACCCACTAAGTGTGGAGATTTGATGCCCGATCAAGTGGTACGCTATGTACCGTAACCCAAGCCCGTATAGGGAAAATAAGTTAAAAGTATTTACCTGATGCAAGTATAAATCACAATAAGCAGAATGGCAAGTATCTTTTACTGGTTCTCCTAATCTGGAACGAAGGTTAAATATAACCTATTAGAATCCTAGCGGTTCTTTAATTAAGCTTAAGCTTAGACCGACTAGTTTCTAAGATACGGTTCGTACGCACTATTAAGCGAAGACCGGATAGAATGTGATTTAGACCCGACAAGTCTGAAGACTTGTTTAATATGGGTTTACTATTCACATTCTGGATTTTGAGATAAAACCGATAAGGTTTGACCCGTTTCGGCTAATTTATGTAAACTTGTTACATAAACCGAGCCGAACGCGTAATATGCGTAACGGGTATCCGTAAGAGCCATATACAGGTTTCCTAAGTTAATATGCTTCAAATATGTTGTAACATCAGTAGGATGTCTTTCGTTATGCCCCTAACTAATTTAAACACAAACTATGCCCCGTAGGGGTAGTTTGGTCATTTTAAGGTTTGTAAAAGAGTTTAAATGTTTAACTGAGTTACAGGTCTGATGTAAACAGCAAACATACTCAATTTGATGAGTTATAACAGTAGGCTAAAGTATATATGTGAAATTTATCATCTTTAACCAAACTAGGCCCCGTAGGGGTATTTTGGTAATTTCACATAAGCCGAAAAGCTCAAAACTGAAGTCTGAGTTTATCAACCTTTGCTTACTGTTAAAATATGATAATTTTCCTCTTATATCAGTAGGTATCAACCCGGGTATGTCCAATATGATTTTAAAACATACTGTGCGCTAAAAACGCTAATTAAGGCGATTAAAGGCCATTACCGGGTTCGATACTTAAATCTGATATTTTTATAGTTCCAAAAGGCTTAAAATAATTTATTTATCATGACTAATCAGTGGCAAAAGGTTTGGGGTCGTTTAGATATGTAAAACTCATTTTATGGCTCGTAAGGGCAAAACCGACAATTACCGAATTAAGCCTACGACTATGAGTTATGCTCATCCTAAAATTAATTAAAAATCTTTAAAAATCCCAAAATAATATATTACATCAGTGGGTAAAAGATTTGATACCAAAAAGTATGTTTAACTAAGCTATATGCTAATTACGCCATTTTATTAACATAAAGCATTAGTTTAGCAATAATGAGCATAACTCTTAATCTATAAGTCAAACTGATGTCAAACTTTGCATGCAAGTCTATATATCAGTAACAAAGGTTTCTACACTTTTACATTTTCATAATTCATGTTTTAAGGTAATAAGGGCATAACGGTCAACGTATGAGCAATTAACGGAAATATGCATATTAATTGGATAACTAGTGAACCAAGGTGTATAATCACATAGAGTTGTTCTAACATGTATCCTAATCCAATTAAAGCTCTGAGGCATTTCTAATACATGCCCAAACGGGTCAGAACTGAAAGTCAACGTGAAAGTCAAACTATGTGACTTTCGGTTCCGAACCGGGTCTAAACAGGAAATAGTCGGGTTGAACAGGTTTGGACATGTTATTATACTAATTACTAAGTTATAACAATGATCAAACAGGTTATATAGGTTCTAGATAGCTAATTATGCATAAATGATACTTTAAGCATTACGTTGACTTTTTAAGTAAAGGTTTGACCCGACATTTGACCTGGTTAGGATGGTGATCAGGGGAAACCCTTTTGGGGTTTTATTACCCACATAAATACCATCCTATAACTACTTATACTTCGAGATATGACTGAGCCATTAGTGACTAATCTCGAAGTCAAACCGTAATTACGACGGTTTGACTTTTAGCTAATTAACTAAGCTAAAAGCAATTAGGGAAAGATTTGAATACTTACTGAAGTTCTATGCACGAGATATGATCACCAGGAAGCAAGCTTGAGCTCCAGAATCAATTCAACAATGCAGAGAATGGTGTGAGAATGATTTTTGCATAAGGTGGCCTTATATAGCACTTTGATCCACCATAACATGTTGACAAGTAACTCTAGGATCAACCACAACCATCCAACACATGTCCCTAGTGTTTTAGCACAGTTAGGGGTCGCCCACCATGTTGCAAATGCGATTAAAAGTCGAATTTCCGCGAATACAGGCGACTGTCTTCATTTTCTGCATCTGGGACTGGGTCGCGGCCCGCGTCCCATTTCTCCGAAGCCTAGGCGGGCCGCCTGGGCCGGCGAGATCTGATTTTTGATTTCCGTTGCTTTCCAACTTGACCCTTGGTTAATTTGAAAGGGTAATTAAGCTTTAACTTGCAATTTGACCCCTTGGAAAATACCCACAAGGACTTTAGGACTTATAACCACTTTGACAAGTCCCTGAACACTTCCGGTTAACCCGAAAAGTCTTAACTTTCAACGTTAACACCTTAACCCTTCGCACACGAATTTGGTCATAACTTTCTCATACGATAACGAAACTTTATGAAATTTTTATGGTGCATTCTCATGAGCATAATTAATATTTACAAAGCTTCGGTTTGTCAAAAAGTCACTCAGAGGTATAAATTAAACATGTTGACACATTTGGTCCCCGTAGTTTGAAATCGCTCACTTTTCGCTTCGTATGATCCATGATTTATTCGTTTGAAGGTACGAGCATCGTGTAGGGTTAATGTACATTATATTTATTCACAGTTGACACTTAGAATACGTATATTTACATACTTTCCATGTTTGTCAACTTTAGTCCTTCTATAATATTTCTTTCACACGTTTAAACTTTATGACACGTGTCAACACATTTTACCTTTTAAAAGCAACCTCAGACAGACACTTCGACCATATACATTTTCATTTACAGACACTTCGATATACATTCACCCATCCGTTGTGTTTCTTCAAAATAATGCGCGGTTTTGCTGTATTAGTTACATCTCTTGAAAAAAACGATGTCGTGGTTAAACAACTATATTTTCGGTCAATATTCTGACGAGACAATTGTTCCTGATTCTTACGATGGGACCGCTATTTCTGACTCGTATGAGAAACCGGTCTCGTCCAACTTGAGGGAGGCAAAGGTTGTATCTGGCATTCGTTATCGTGATAACACGGTGACGCTGGATTTGAATACCCCTGTGGAGGACCCTTACGCGCAACAAGGTTATTCGAATTTCGGTTACGGTGGCGAGTACAGCTTTGTACAGCAGGAGTGTGGTCCAAAAGACAGTTACGGTTGTCAACATAGCTTACAAGGTTATTCGAATTTCGGTTACGGTGGCGAGCACAACTTTGCACAGCAGGAGTGTGGTCCAAACGACAGTTACGGTTGTCAACAGAGCTTACAAGGTTATTCGAATTTCGGTTACGATGGCGAGCACAACTTTGAACATCAAGTATATTCGGACCTCGGTGACGATGGTGAGCCGGGGGATGTGTCTGTTGACGAGGAAGGCTGTTACCCGGTTACGTTTTCGTTTGATACAACGCAGACCTTTTCGTCACGTAAAGAGTTGGTGCGTTGGGTACAAGACACGACAAAAGACAACGGTTACCTCATTGTGACTAAGAGGTCGAATAAAAGAGGAGAGAATTACAAGATTTGGTTTCAATGTACTTTTGGTGGGGAGCATAAGAGTATAGCTACACAGAGGAAAACGGGTAGCAAGAAAATAGGCTGCCCGTTCGAGATGATCGGGTTTTCGGAATCATCCGGAAGTGTTTGGAGGATCGAGGTGACGAAGGCGAAGCATAACCACACTCCTATTGAAAACTTAGAGGGTCACGCGGATGCGAGAAGGCTTTCTTCGGAGGATACAAAACTGGTTAAGGAGCTGGCAGAGCAAGACATTCCCAACCAAAGTATCTGGCGAACGCTGACAAAAAACAATCCGGCTAGAAAGCTTATTCCGAAAGATATACACAACGCTGTTCAGAAGATCAACGCCGAAAAAAATGTCGGTAAGTCTCCGATGCAAAAACTTGAAAGCATTCTTCTCGAAAAAAATTACACTTATTACATGCGCACGAATGAGATATCAAACGAAGTTGAAGATGTCTTCTTTGTTCACGAAAGATCATTCAATATGTGGTGTGCCTTCCCGCATGTGCTAATGATTGACGCCACCTACAAAACGAACATGTACAACCTGCCATTTGTTCAAGTCGTAGGCATGACGTCGACAAACAAATCGTTTACGGCTGCTTGTGTGGTAATTTCCGCTGAGAAGTCAGAGAACTACCTATGGGTGTTGCAGAGGATCAAGTCTATGCTAGTAGGATGTATGGAACCGCGCGTGATTTTACAGACAGGGATTTTGCGCTAATGAACGCGTGTGAACAAGTTTTTCCAAAAGCGCATAAGTATCTTTGTCTGTTCCATATTCAACAAAATATTAATAAGAACAGCAAGAAGAAATTCTCTGACAAGGAATGGAAAGAATTCGTACGTAGATTTTGGTTATTGTGCGAGTCTACGACCGAGGAAATATACAGGTATAACTTGGAAAACCTTGAAGCACAGCTGAAAGAAGATGACCGTGAACGTAGGTATTTCTTACATAATTATGTTCAAATTTTATATAATAACAAAAACTGACTATTTACGTTTTTTTTAATTTTAGAGGTTTTTGATTATTTGAAGAAATCATGGTTGGATCCGTACTGATGTGTGTAAAATGCAACATATAAATTACATCAAATGAGGCATAAAACTAACCCTTTTTTAGTACTAATATTGGAAAAAGAGTGTTTTTGTCTTCCTTTTGTATTTTCAGGATTAAATGAGCTCAAAAACGCAAAAGAAGCAAAAAGACAGCTAAATCCAACATAAATACAAGAAAAGGAACATTAGTGGGTTGCCCGAACCCTCAACGGCACCTTCCAAAGCAAAATAGAGAAAACAGAAGGCTGAACACGCCCCGTGCTCAGCCAGCACGGGGCCGTGCCCAAGAAGCAGCAGAAAAGACAAACCTATAGAAGCTTCTATTGCCCACCACGGGCCGTGCTCAGCGGACACGGGGGGCGTGCCGAAAGTACTGCAGGCGCATTAATTGTAATTGCGAATTACAATTAATGAAGAGAGAGAGTGTCAGACGGGCACGGGGCCGTGCCCAGCGGACACGGGGCCGTGCCCAGGCTTCTGTTCAGCCTATAAATAGGAGTGCTTGGTTTCATTGCAACTCATCCCTTGGCACCACCTCTCTCACACTTCATCCACCACCCACCACCATCACAACACCATCATCCACCACCATCATCCATTGTCCATCATAGAGTGTGTGAGTCGTCTCGGGATCCAAGATTGATCGTAAGAGTTCTTGACAATCAAGGCCATGTTTGCCTAAGTCTCTTACATCACTTGGTGAAGACAAAGTGTCTAGTATAATACTTTTTATTTCTAATATTTTGCACTTTTTATTTGGTTTTGTATTAATGACTTTAATAACTAGTTACTTATGTTGAAGGTGATCTTTCCTTATCGTTTGTCCGTGGTGTCTTGGCATTATTTTACTGTCTATATAAAATAAAGGATTTTCACCATTCATATCTCCACGGTCTATATGGAGGTATGTTGGCTACCTGGTAGGGGGTTAAGGGAACGGTTTGGTAAAGGTCTTGTCACACCCCCAAAATCCACCATGCGGGGTATCACCGCTTGGAGGCGTGACGTGACCAGGATCGAGCCACCAATCATATTGAACAACACAATTAAGTAAATAAAACCAAACATAATACGATTGGTGACCAAAGCTAGTTAACCTTGTTTGGTTTAAACAGCGGAAGCATAAACGTGAGTTCAAAAGCATAAGTCCATAGTTCATAAGTTAAAGTTTCAAAACGCTAGTTTAGTAAGTTCATAAGGATTTAAACATTAAGCACGGAACATAATAGTCCGTACACCACAACGACTCCTTCAAGTGCAAGCTCCAAGCATTTAGCGACCTGTAAGGCATGTAACAACGAGTCAACAACAAAGTTGAGTGAGTTCACGTTTGGTTGTTTAGTTTTAAGTTGTTTCTGAAAACGTGGTTTGACTTTCGTTGGCTTATTTGTCGTGGGGGTTACCCCGTAGTTGAAAGTATGTTTAACCATTTCTCTTTTTCTTTACCCAATCCATAACCATGATCAGTGGGGGTTTTCCCCGTTTGAACTACTAGACGGAATGATATCGACTGCTACGCAAATAAGTTGTGCCCTATATCAGTGTCTATCATCACTGACAGTCTGCCATAGTCCATTAGTACACGCCCGTCCGACTGGCACGGTGTGAGGTTTGTTAAACCTAATAGCGCTATTAACTAATGACCCGCTCGCCATTGGCCTCGGCGATTAAGTCGATATAAATTGAGGGACTTCATGATAGAGTTTTGTCTAGCTAGTTTTAAGGTTGTTGTCCTGCACCAGGAGGACGAACGTACGTATTCTGCACCAGGAGAATTCGTAGGATTAATAATGGCATCCGCTCTATGGAGGATGGCCGTACATATCCTACCCAAGGAGGATATGTAGATTTAGTTTTAATTCTTTAACCCATTCCCAAACCACCGGGAATCCCATGCCTTAGAAAGTGTGTGAACTCACCTCGGTTTGCTCGGTTAGATTCTCAATATAGCTAACAGTCAAGGTCGGTCAATCACGTCCTAGTATGATTTACCAGTTAGTCATTTAGTGGCTTTCAAATAGAACACAAAGTTCCTACACGTATCTATCACATAACATGCAACACTGTAACGGTTTATGCCCATCTAAGTTTCCCGTCCATTCCCCACTCAAAATCAAACATACGATAATGCACATAACATATATAACATGTCAAATCATTCACAGATAGCATACTCGACATTTAGACACGCAAATCACTACTTATGTCGTTTCAGCTTTTATACTCGAAACTGGGCTGTTTTCGGGGATTTTAATAAAATAGTTAACATGTTCCAAAGATTCCCAAATTTTTACAGAATGTCTTAAACATTCCATATTTTATTGTGTAAAAATATCGGGGTCCGGTTCATTACCCACATTTTATAAAAATTCATATTCGGGACTGAACTCAGATTTATGTATTTCTGACTACAGTCCACGAAACAATTTATTAAAAATTCATCGAGTGTCCGATTTACTAAATTCCAGTGGGGTAATTACAAATACATAGGTTGTTATCTACCGTACAAATTTCATGGTCCGATTCATCACAAAACTCAGGTTACGACTGAAAGTAAGACACCCATTTATTGCTGTCAAAATTCAGCTTAAGTTGCTGTTACAAATTAATACTTTAAAAATAGTAAACGGAGTCCAAAAATTACGATTCCGGTGCCATTAGAACCGTATTTCATAATAACATATTTTAGATTCAAAATATTGATTTTTCGTTGAGTTTAAGACCTGTTTACAGCCAACTGAAGTTGGCTGTAAAAGTGGGACAGATTCTGATTTTTAGTGTTTAACCTTCTAAATCATGTTCGATCTATTTCGTTATCAAGTTAATTAATCACAACAACATTAACCATCAATATAAATCAGCAAAACATCAGATAATCATCCAATAATCATAATCACACAAGATCTACATGATTTAAACTAATATTCATCCATTAACCACCTTGTTCATCACTTTAGTAAACTTTTAGACTTTGATCTTATATGTTCATAATTTTTAACCGACGAAACTCTTATTAACCACTCTAGACAAGATCAAGAAGATGTTTAGAGCAACTTACTACTAGCTCGAGGCTAGGGAAGATTCTAGTCGATAATCGAGTGGATAAAAGCAATAGGGTGAGGTCCTTCGCGTTCCGAATGCACCAAGCCTCCTTATACGTGATCCTTAACGCTTGTATGAGCTTGGAATGTGAAGATCAAGGCTCGAAAAATTGATGGGTGCAAGAGGGTGTTCGGCCGTGAGTTTCTTGAGGGAGAGATAGGGTTGTTTTGAGTGGTGAAAAGTGATGAATGATCATGTGTACAAAGCTTGTTACTTATAGGCAATTATCAAGGTTATGATCCAAGAGTCCATATGTCTACTAGATATGGAACAAGTTGATTAAAATAATCACAAGAAGGACAAAGGGTGTCCCCCTCTTGGGGACGGTTTGGTTAGGGGGGGGGGGGTATCCGGTTCCAAATCAACCATTTAGTTAGCATGTAGTTTGGTTAGTTTAATTAGTTTAGGGATTAACCCGGTTACTAGTGTGTTGTGCCTTACAGTGGATGTTAGGGTATTCAGGGACCCTAACTGGCTCAGAAAAAGATAAACAATGTTATTGGCAATATTTTTATGTTCCGGGTAAAGTCCGGTTGTTTGGTTTGACACTGCTCCGTTAAAGCGCTTAATTAATCCGTAAAGTGTCCTATTTATATATTTTTGCAACGTTCTTACTTTCTAACACTTAGGAAAATATAACGGACTATTTAGTGAACTTTCTGTACACTATTAGTATATTAACAAATACGTGTAAGCATAACACAGATATCAGAAAGCAGTTAAGTAATTCCACGCAGTCGTCAGACACTTTAATTATCATTAATAATTTGTACGGAATACATGGGATTTTGAGGGTTGTCACATTCTCCCCCTGTTAAGAGAATTTTGTCCCGAAATTTAGCGCGTGGTTACTGAGGAAGCTAGTTAAGTTGCGTTGTTTTCCAGATTTTCCTGGGGTGTCACATCATCCCCCCGTTGATTTAGAATTTCGTCCCGAAATTCTGCAGTAGCTTCAGCCTCAGTAGTGGTTGCGTTTTTCTTAAACAGCTGGGGATACTTGAGTTTCATTTGGGCTTCGCGTTCCCAGGTATACTCTGGGCCGCGACGAGCATTCCAACGAACTCGGACCAGAGGTATCCTGGTGTGCTTGAGGATCTTAACATCTCGATCAGTAATCTCTACAGGTTCCTCGACGAATCGCATCTGGTCGTCGATTGTGAGTTCCTTGAGGGGAACTATGAGGGTCTCATCTGACAGGCACTTTTTCAGATTCGACACATGGAAAACATTGTGAACTCCGCTGAGTTCTTCAGGTAGATTCAACCTGTAGACGCCTTTGCCAATTTTCTCGGTGACTTCGAATGGTCCGACATAACACGGATTGAGTTTGTCTCGTTTGCCAAAGCGGACTACACCTTTCCAAGGTGAGACTTTGAGTAGCACTCGATCCCCAACCTGGAGCTCGAGTGGTTTTCTTCCTTTATCAGCATAGCTTTTCTGACGGTCACGAGCTGCCGCCATTCGCTGTCGTATCTGAGCAATTTTCTCGGTGGTGTCTACCACAAGTTCTGGGCCAGTGATTTGAGTGTAACCAACTTCTGCCCAACAGAGAGGTGATCGGCATTTGCGTCCGTACAATGCCTCAAACGGAGCGGCTTGGATGCTGGTGTGGTAGCTGTTATTGTATGAAAACTCCACTAGCGGGAGGTGCTTTTCCCAGCCATTACCAAAATCGATTACACATGCCCTAAGCATGTCTTCAAGGGTTTGGATGGTGCGTTCAAATTGCCCATCTGTCTGTGGGTGATAAGCGGTGCTCATATCTAAACGTGAGCCAAAAGACTTGTGCATTGCTTGCCACGGTTCTGAAGTAAAACGCGCGTCACGATCAGAAATGATAGAGGTTGGCACTCCGTGCCTTGATACCACTTCCTTTAGGTAAATGTCTGCAAGAGTAGAAAACTTATCCGTTTATTTGATTGCTAGAAAATGTGCAGACTTGGTCAGTCGATCTACGATCACCCAAATGGTATCGTTTCCGCGTTGAGATCTGGGCAGGCCGGTAACGAAATCCATGGAAATTTGCTCCCATTTCCATTTCAGGATCTCCGGTTGTTGAAGTAGGCCTGATGGTTTCTGATATTCAGACTTAACTCTCGCACAAGTCAAGCACTTACTGACGTAGGTTGCTATGTGGGCTTTCATGCCAGGCCACCAATACGTAGTCTTGAGGTCGTGGTACATTTTATCCGAACCAGGGTGTACCGAATAACGAGACTTGTGCGCTTCGTCCATCACAAGCTCGCGTAAGTTTCCATAAAATGGAACCCAGATGCGTCCGTTTACATAGTAAGCGCCGTCTTCCTTTTGTTCTAGCCGCTGCCTCGATCCTCGTAGGGACTCAGCCCTGATGTTCTCTGCTTTCAATGCTTCGGCCTGGGCATCTCGAATCTGAGCGGGAAGGTTGGATTGGATGGTAAGCTGTAATGCTCGTACACGCTTAGGTAAAGTATCCTTTCGACTGAGGGCGTCAGCCACAACATTGGCTTTGCCCGGATGATACTTGATAGCGCATTCGTAATCATTCAAGAGTTCGACCCATCGGCGTTGTCGCATGTTTAACTCTTTTTGCTTGAAGATATGTTCGAGACTCCTGTGGTCGGTGTAAATGGTGCACTTGGTACCGTACAGGTAATGTCTCCATATCTTAAGCGCGAATACAACTGCTCCCAGCTCCAGATCGTGAGTAGTGTAGTTTCTTTCGTGAACTTTAAGTTGGCGCGATGCGTAGGCAATGACCTTGTCACGTTGCATCAATACGCAACCAAGTCCTTGGATGGAAGCGTCGCAATAAACCATGAAATCATCGGTGCCTTCTGGCAATGAGAGGATAGGCGCGCTACAAAGTCTATCCTTTAGATGTTGAAACGCGGACTCCTGTGCATCACCCCAACGATAGATGATGCCCTTCTGAGTCAGTGAAGTGAGAGGTTGCGCAATCTTGGAGAAATCTTTTATAAACCTTCTGTAATATCCGGCCAAACCCAAGAATTGGCGGATTTCTGTTGGTGTGCGGGGTGCAGGCCAGTTCTTGATCGATTCAACCTTAGATGGATCCACATGAATTCCATCCTTGTTTACCACATGGCCTAGAAAGTGGACTTCGCGAAGCCAGAAGTCACATTTCGAAAACTTGGCATACAACTGCTCTTTTCGAAGAAGTTCCAGCATAAGTCGTAGATGCTGCTCGTGTTCCTCCTGACTCTTAGAATAGATCAGGATATCGTCGATGAACACAATAACGAACTTATCCAGATAAGGTTTACACACTCGGTTCATGGGATCCATGAAGACTGCTGGTGCATTCGTCAGCCCGAATGGCATAACCAGAAACTCGTAATGGCCGTAACGAGTTCTGAATGCTGTTTTTGAGACGTCCTCATCTCGGACTCTCAGCTGATGGTATCCCGATCTCAAATCAATCTTGGAGTAATAGCTCGACCCTTGCAACTGGTCGAAGAAGTCGTCAATACGTGGAAGAGGATAACGATTCTTCACAATCACCTTGTTAAGTTCGCGATAGTCAATACACATCCTGAAGGTACCGTCTTTCTTCTTCACGAACAAGACTGGAGCTCCCCAGGGCGAAGAGCTAGGACGTATAAAACCCTTTTCCAAGAGTTCTTGTAGTTGTGTGGACATTTCTTCGAGTTCTGATGGAGCTAGACGATATGGTGCTCGAGCTACTGGCGCTGCTCCAGGAGCTAGCTCGATTTGAAACTCAACTTGGCGGTGAGGCGGAAGACCAGGTAATTCCTCAGGAAATACCTCGGGAAAGTCACGTACAACAGGGATGTCATCAATTCTCTTCTCTTCCGTTGATGTGTCAGTAACGAGTGCTAAAATGGCAGTGTGGCCCTTTCGCAAACACTTCTGGGCCTTTAGGAAAGAGATGATGCCCACGACCGCACCACTCTTGTCGTCTTGAATCACGGGAGGTTCTTCACCAGAACGAGGGATGCGGACAATCTTGTCGTTGCAAAGAATTTCCGCTGGCTGATGAGATGACCAATCCATCCTAATCGCAACGTCGTTCACTGATAGGAGTGTTACATCGATATGGTTGGCACAACCAGAACTAGCTGAAGGAGGATGACCGTCGTACAGGTTTGTAGTGTTAAGGTTCACTGAAATTCCATCAAAGTTGTCGGGCTCCCCACATGCGAAGGGGAAATAATTCACCTTGATCGATGAACTTAGATGAGTTTGCAGTTTATCGAGTCGGTAAGCAACCAAATTTAGAGGAGTTTCCTTAGGTCGTGCGAATGAATCCAAAATACGTCTGCGTAGTCATAAGGTTCCAAAGATAAGAATCGAAAACATGTTCAAGAGATTATGATCGTATCAACAATACATCACCATTCTCAAGGTTTCGAGGAGGGGTCACCAATGATCGGGAGTCGAGCCTTCCAACTTAAACCAGAGGGTGTTCGTTTCGGTGCCTCAGCATGGAGAACCGAGGACGTAATGTTACTGTGGTAACAGAGTGATGGTTTGGTCTAAGCCAATGGTAGAAACTGGACATATCATTAATCAACAATCATGTGTCGGTGCAAAAGCTAGCGCAAGGATTCTGCCTATTAAAGAAGACTATCATGGAATTTAAAATATGACTCTTATATTGTAAGAGGGGTAGGGTAGATGTATAGGTCATCGTGTTCGCCTGTAGGTTATGTGATCCGTAACTCCGTCCTCGAATGTCCTGAAGGCAATCCCATCAGTAAAGGCATCCATTCGTTAAGTGGGGTATACGAGGGAGCTAATCAAGTAGAATAAGAATAAACCATTCAACAGGGTAATAAGGTAGTCTTGTGATTGGTGAAAATCGTGGTATGGTTGTTGGTGTTTCATTAAATCGGTTGTCAATCGAAGCGATAGGGAATTAATGAGGTTCATGCGAAGAATAGAGTGAAGACAGGGGTCCAACAATGACCGAAGGATTTGACCAGCTAATCTGTTGTCTAGAAGTAACCTCTAGTAGTGGTGCGGGGCAGCATGGCACAAAAGGGAAGTTCGTTGCATCGCGGTCGCGCGAGTGTATCACTCGTCCAAAACAGGGCAAGGTTTCGTGTTGCATAACGACAAACGCGTGTAACTGTAACTGTGACTGCTTCACTTCTGGCGACGATGACAGGTGAAGGTGATAAAGTTCGTCAACCGGGATGCGTGGGTTTTGTTCTCCTAAGCCCGAGTTCGTGCAAGCCAAGTCTGGTCTTCGCGGATGTTGACGTACGAACCGGCTGTACGGAGGGTCAGATGGCGACGTCATGTTGAGGTAAACGTGCGAGTAGATAGAATACATAAACAGTCGTCGTAGCGGGGTGACAAGAAATCAAGAAAGAATTTGACCACCGCTTGTCAAATTTCAAGTAAACAATTGCATATCATAAAGAATGCAGTAGGGCTAATAGACAACATGCTACTACCCTAAATAAACACACCATAAACACCATACCGGACAAAAGTAATCTAGCAAGTAAGAAATATAAACTTAAATCATACCACCTAGTGTGTTGAGTCTTGCACGTGGAGCGAAGCGTCGTTGTGGATCGTTGAGTACTGTACCGGTTATAGTCTGGTTTTATCAAAAACTTTTCCCTTTTTAAAACCAAGTTCACTATAACCAATGGCTCTGATACCAATCTGTCACACCCCCAAAATCCACCATGCGGGGTATCACCGCTTGGAGGCGTGACGTGACCAGGATCGAGCCACCAATCATATTGAACAACACAATTAAGTAAATAAAACCAAACATAATACGATTGGTGACCAAAGCTAGTTAACCTTGTTTGGTTTAAACAGCGGAAGCATAAACGTGAGTTCAAAAGCATAAGTCCATAGTTCATAAGTTAAAGTTTCAAAACGCTAGTTTAGTAAGTTCATAAGGATTTAAACATTAAGCACGGAACATAATAGTCCGTACACCACAACGACTCCTTCAAGTGCAAGCTCCAAGCATTTAGCGACCTGTAAGGCATGTAACAACGAGTCAACAACAAAGTTGAGTGAGTTCACGTTTGGTTGTTTAGTTTTAAGTTGTTTCTGAAAACGTGGTTTGACTTTCGTTGGCTTATTTGCCGTGGGGGTTACCCCGTAGTTGAAAGTATGTTTAACCATTTCTCTTTTTCTTTACCCAATCCATAACCATGATCAGTGGGGGTTTTCCCCGTTTGAACTACTAGACGGAATGATATCGACTGCTACGCAAATAAGTTGTGCCCTATATCAGTGTCTATCATCACTGACAGTCTGCCATAGTCCATTAGTACACGCCCGTCCGACTGGCACGGTGTGAGGTTTGTTAAACCTAATAGCGCTATTAACTAATGACCCGCTCGCCATTGGCCTCGGCGATTAAGTCGATATAAATTGAGGGACTTCATGATAGAGTTTTGTCTAGCTAGTTTTAAGGTTGTTGTCCTGCACCAGGAGGACGAACGTACGTATTCTGCACCAGGAGAATTCGTAGGATTAATAATGGCATCCGCTCTATGGAGGATGGCCGTACATATCCTACCCAAGGAGGATATGTAGATTTAGTTTTAATTCTTTAACCCATTCCCAAACCACCGGGAATCCCATGCCTTAGAAAGTGTGTGAACTCACCTCGGTTTGCTCGGTTAGATTCTCAATATAGCTAACAGTCAAGGTCGGTCAATCACGTCCTAGTATGATTTACCAGTTAGTCATTTAGTGGCTTTCAAATAGAACACAAAGTTCCTACACGTATCTATCACATAACATGCATCACTGTAACGGTTTATGCCCATCTAAGTTTCCCGTCCATTCCCCACTCAAAATCAAACATACGATAATGCACATAACATATATAACATGTCAAATCATTCACAGATAGCATACTCGACATTTAGACACGCAAATCACTACTTATGTCGTTTCAGCTTTTATACTCGAAACTGGGCTGTTTTCGGGGATTTTAATAAAATAGTTAACATGTTCCAAAGATTCCCAAATTTTTACAGAATGTCTTAAACATTCCATATTTTATTGTGTAAAAATATCGGGGTCCGGTTCATTACCCACATTTTATAAAAATTCATATTCGGGACTGAACTCAGATTTATGTATTTCTGACTACAGTCCACGAAACAATTTATTAAAAATTCATCGAGTGTCCGATTTACGAAATTCCAGTGGGGTAATTACAAATACATAGGTTGTTATCTACCGTACAAATTTCATGGTCCGATTCATCACAAAACTCAGGTTACGACTGAAAGTAAGACACCCATTTATTGCTGTCAAAATTCAGCTTAAGTTGCTGTTACAAATTAATACTTTAAAAATAGTAAACGGAGTCCAAAAATTACGATTCCGGTGCCATTAGAACCGTATTTCATAATAACATATTTTAGATTCAAAATATCGATTTTTCGTTGAGTTTAAGACCTGTTTACAGCCAACTGAAGTTGGCTGTAAAAGTGGGACAGATTCTGATTTTTAGTGTTTAACCTTCTAAATCATGTTCGATCTATTTCGTTATCAAGTTAATTAATCACAACAACATTAACCATCAATATAAATCAGCAAAACATCAGATAATCATCCAATAATCATAATCACACAAGATCTACATGATTTAAACTAATATTCATCCATTAACCACCTTGTTCATCACTTTAGTAAACTTTTAGACTTTGATCTTATATGTTCATAATTTTTAACCGACGAAACTCTTATTAACCACTCTAGACAAGATCAAGAAGATGTTTAGAGCAACTTACTACTAGCTCGAGGCTAGGGAAGATTCTAGTCGATAATCGAGTGGATAAAAGCAATAGGGTGAGGTCCTTCGCGTTCCGAATGCATCAAGCCTCCTTATACGTGATCCTTAACGCTTGTATGAGCTTGGAATGTGAAGATCAAGGCTCGAAAAATTGATGGGTGCAAGAGGGTGTTCGGCCGTGAGTTTCTTGAGGGAGAGATAGGGTTGTTTTGAGTGGTGAAAAGTGATGAATGATCATGTGTACAAAGCTTGTTACTTATAGGCAATTATCAAGGTTATGATCCAAGAGTCCATATGTCTACTAGATATGGAACAAGTTGATTAAAATAATCACAAGAAGGACAAAGGGTGTCCCCCTCTTGGGGACGGTTTGGTTAGGGGGGGGGGGGGGTATCCGGTTCCAAATCAACCATTTAGTTAGCATGTAGTTTGGTTAGTTTAATTAGTTTAGGGATTAACCCGGTTACTAGTGTGTTGTGCCTTACAGTGGATGTTAGGGTATTCAGGGACCCTAACTGGCTCAGAAAAAGATAAACAATGTTATTGGCAATATTTTTATGTTCCGGGTAAAGTCCGGTTGTTTGGTTTGACACTGCTCCGTTAAAGCGCTTAATTAATCCGTAAAGTGTCCTATTTATATATTTTTGCAACGTTCTTACTTTCTAACATTTAGGAAAATATAACGGACTATTTAGTGAACTTTCTGTACACTATTAGTATATTAACAAATACGTGTAAGCATAACACAGATATCAGAAAGCAGTTAAGTAATTCCACGCAGTCGTCAGACACTTTAATTATCATTAATAATTTGTACGGAATACATGGGATTTTGAGGGTTGTCACAGGTCTTGCCATTGTTCAGCGTTTAGAGGTCCTGCAATGGACCTGGGTCAAATTTAGTAGGACCTCCTTCAATACTTCACGGTATTGGATGGCGGGGGTCCAAACTCTTTGATCCCCTCATAAGTTAACTACTATTAATACTATAACCCGGCTATTTAGGACTGTATCCCTGCTGACTCAGACTACTTAGTCGAGGGTAACGTCACCGCCAAAAGCGGGGCCTACCACAATACTGCATTAATAACTTAATTCATTATCTTCCAATAATCCACCCCCTTAGGATTGTATCCCTGCTGACTCAAACTACTGGGGTGAGGGTAACGTCACCTTCAAAAGAGGGGCCTACTACAATAACTAAGATAATCTCTTAATTATGTGCAAAAGTGTGGAAATAATCAAAGGTTATACTAGATACGAGTCGGAACCAAGTGATTCATCTTGTCTATCTGTTTTTATTTTTATTTTTATTTTCAGCATTTTAGTTAGTTTTTATTTTTATTAGTTTAAAACATTTTTCTAAACTTTTATTTTGGTTAGACGTTGAGGATAAACCGGTATTAAAAGCTCTTGTGTCCTTGGACGACCTCGGTATCTTACCAACGCTATACTACACTCAACGATGGGTGCACTTGCCCATATGTGTGTTTAGTGTTAGTGAAATATCGTGTTTTATAAATTTAAAACTTGGCTAAAATAAGTGTTAAAAAGGGCTTAAAATATACACCTAAAATATACGACACTTCACACGCATCAAGTTTTTGGCGCCGTTGCCGGGGACACAAGGATTTTAAGAAAGTTAGGAATCAACGGCCTAATCATCTTTTATTTTTCTTTTTTATTTTTTAGGATTTTCTTAGTTTTTCAGCCTCTGCAGAGCTCAGCACGGGCCGTGCCCGCTGAACACGCCCACGTGCTCAATCATTGGAACTGGCAATCCTGTTTTACATCAGACAGTAAGCTGAACACGGGGCCGTGTCCACTCAACACGCCCCCGTGCCCAAGTTTCAGTTACTGAAAACAGAACCGTTAGATCCCGACGGTTGGTAATTTCTGACATAAACATGAGTGATAGTAATTATTTTTACTTTCGGCACTCTTATGGTACGTGGTGTCAATTATGTGGTGGCGAACATGAAGAAGTAAAATGCTACTTCCTAAATTATAGGCCCCACTACATGGACCCACGATCTTTTCACAACCTTAAGAGGGGCGAAAGTAAAAATAAGCACTATTTCTCCCTCGAATGCGCCCAGCCAGATATTCTAGGGGAAATGTTCCTTAGCGAATTATTTCAACTAGAAGAGCTAATTCTGAAATGGATAGAAGAGCTTAGGAAGGATTTTATTGATCCGCCCCAAGACGATACCCATGAAGAAATGTTGGAACCGCATTCCGACAACCTCGTTGCTCCCGAAAATACCTTCTTACCTAGCAAAGACTTGGACGATAGTCGTCCCTGTGTCGATTGTGCCATGAAGGACTCTCCATCGACTTCGTTCGGTGCATACATAGACCTGAGCGATTCGGCATATACCTTCTTTAACAAGAGCCCGGAAAAGGGTTGGACTTGTCCACCTAGAATGAAAATAGGAATTACCCTCACCGACAACCTCTTGCGTTCTCGCCTTAGTCTAGGACAATTAAGGTATATTAGGCACTTTGGGGTTGTTCTAACCAGTCATGAACCACCCGATACAAACAAGTTCCTTAACAAAATAGACAACTTCATAAAACAGTCCGTAGACACGGGGCCGTGCCCAGCCAACACGCCCCCGTGTCCATCGAAAGATTCCTTTCTGATCAGTACGTCAGAATACGGACAAACTGTGTCAGAACTCCACCTGCACACGGGGCCGTGTCCACTGAACACGGGGCCGTGTCCAGGTTGCTGTCATTTTCTATAAATGCAGCCAAGAATTCTGCACATTTGGACCAACTTGGGACAGAGATTTGCAGGAATCTTCTCTCAAACTATCCTAGGTAAGTCTAAAAGAAGGTTCCAACAACCCATCTTGTCCCTTCCTCTTTTAGTAATTTCCTTCTTCTTCATCTTTCTCCAAGAACTACCATTGAAAGTTTGGAATTCCTCCAACTCTATGGTAGAGATAAATGAGTTTTGTTCAAAGAATCTTGGTAAAAACATGTTATGAAACATGGTTTTAAGTTATTAGTAGCCAAAAAGGGCCTACAACATTCAGAAAATAACTTAAAAATACAAGTTTCCTTGTTCCAAAACTCTGCAGAAAGATGGACACGGGGCCGTGCTCAGTGAGCACGGGGCCGTGTCCGGTTACTGTTTCATTAAATAAGCTATTTTTAGTTTATTTTTCGTAGGATGTCGAGTGAAAACAGCGATACATCTTCTGTGCATTCGTCAAACAACCGAAGAGGAAGAAGACCCTCCATTGAAGCTACACTTGTTCACTATGTGATAGCATTAAGGGAGGCTCTCGACGAAATGACTTCAGTAGAGGAGGTCCTTATCGACCGTATTAACGATCTTACGATGGGACTCGAAAGCAGCTTCCAAGAAATTAACCTCTTGCACCAGAGGTTAAATATTCTTGTAGCACCTCCAATGGAACCAGTCCTTCCTCAACAGGATTGGAACCTGGCTCTCGGAATCAACAACCCTACCGGGTGGGAAGACTTTCCGGCGGAACCTCCCATGGAACACCAACAAGAGATCCCGGTGGAAGTTGAAACTCCTCAAACTAATGCCCACGAGCCTTCTTTTCTCCTTCCAAGGGAGATAGAAGAATGGCTCGCCGACATTTGAGGAGAACCGCACTCGGAAGAAGGAGTTCACTAAGGCCTTGTTTAACCAAGATTGAGTATTTCTTGGAAATTTTGCTAAATTAAAATAAAGTAAAGGCTAGGACTCCATGGTTTGTTATTTCTTTTATCTAGTTTAATTTAGGATTATGTAAGTTCTCTCTATGATGAAATGAAATGATGGTTTTAATGTTTGGATGGTTTGTAATGAATAAAACACACTCATGGTGGTAAAGGATGAAAAGGGGAACGAGAAAAATGATCCCATGCACAAGAACGAGGCAACCCGACAATTTTCTCCCTTTCAGAAGGTTCAACACGGGCCGTGCCCAACCAACATGGCCCCGTGTCGAACCACCTGCAGAAAACGCCCAGTACAGGTAACTGGACACGGGCCGTGTTCACCCAACACGCCCCCGTGTCCAGACTTCTGTTTCTCTTATTTCAATTTTGTTACTGGCACTTGAACACGGGGCCGTGCCCGGATAACACGGGGCCGTGTTCAGTGCCCAGTAACACAAATTTTTGCTTTTTAAACACTATTTTACACATCTAATCAACCTAAAAATTTATTTTTGGGACACATTGAGGACAATGTGTAATTTAAGTGTGGGGGGGGGGGGGGGGATGCTAAAACCTTGAATTTTGCAAGTCCTAAATACAAGCCTTACACAAAACTCTATTGGAACCGCTAATCACCCCAAATTTTTTCAAAAAATTCATTTTTACTTGTCTAGGTTTAACTCGGGAAATTCAAGCTCTCAAAAAGGTTATATTTTTACAAATTTACAACCGATAGCGTAGTGATAAAAAGAACCAACATAAGAAAATTATGAAAAGGCATGACAAACTTATTTAAAATTTGATTATATATACTTGATCACATAAAAACCCATTCCCACAAAAGTGAGTTTTGAGCCTTTATTGAGCACACAATTCCATATCATTTGACTAAATGCTCATTTTTCGTTTCTTGTGTGAATAGCCGCTTGGTTCTTACGACTCTAGAACTTGCCATAACAATACATTCCCGGTCCTTATCAACTTAAACCCGAGTAAGTAAATGATGGAGGCATTAGGACTAACATTTTTTTTCTACACCATTATTTTTCTTTTTCTTTTACCACCTACCCAAAAATCCTCCTAGTTAGCCCCTTTGAGCCTAAACCTTTTCGTTTCATCACCCAAAACAAAAAACCCTTTCACCCACCAAAACCTTTTTCATTTTTAACCCTTTATTTTAGTAACAAGTTCGGTTCTTCGTGAAAAAAAAATGAAGCAAAAAGAAAATAAACAAACAAAGTAATCAAAAATAACTTTGTTTGAATAAAAGCTTCATCAAAAATAAAAAGTTGCAAAAATACGAAAACCGACACTTGTTACCCTTTTTCTACTAACCACTAACCCAACCACCTACCTTTAACCCTAGCCAACCCTTAACCCACAAAGTCCTCTTGATATCTACAAAGGTATAAAAGTTAAAAAGGAGGAGGATTGATTTTTTGGCAAGCCTATGGTAGGAATAAGTTCCGTGCCGCTCTCGAGTGATTCACTAAAAATACACCTTCGGCCGAGTGTGAGTGATTTCCCCGCGAGGTATGTGAACTTGTATATAAATAGAATTTTAAAAAGGCATGTTATGCCCAAATAAGTAATTTCTTTTATGAACAGTTCTAATTAAATCATTACGAATAGGAGTGTAAATAAATAAAAATAAAACCCCAAAAAGATCTTGGAAATCCCGACACTCTATGACAAGCCCAAAACCTTCTCTTCTACCTATTCCATTTGGGAGTGTAAGCCAAATATTAAAGAGTTTTGCTTGAGGACAAGCAAAAGTTCAAGTGTGGGGGTATTTGATGTGTGTAAAATGCAACATATAAATTACATCAAATGAGGCATAAAACTAACCCTTTTTTAGTACTAATATTGGAAAAAGAGTGTTTTTGTCTTCCTTTTGTATTTTCAGGATTAAATGAGCTCAAAAACGCAAAAGAAGCAAAAAGACAGCTAAATCCAACATAAATACAAGAAAAGGAACATTAGTGGATTGCCCGAACCCTCAACGGCACCTTCCAAAGCAAAATAGAGAAAACAGAAGGCTGAACACGCCCCGTGCTCAGCCAGCACGGGGCCGTGCCCAAGAAGCAGCAGAAAAGACAAACCTATAGAAGCTTCTATTGCCCACCACGGGCCGTGCTCAGCGGACACGGGGGGCGTGCCGAAAGTACTGCAGGCGCATTAATTGTAATTGCGAATTACAATTAATGAAGAGAGAGAGTGTCAGACGGGCACGGGGCCGTGCCCAGCGGACACGGGGCCGTGCCCAGGCTTCTGTTCAGCCTATAAATAGGAGTGCTTGGTTTCATTGCAACTCATCCCTTGGCACCACCTCTCTCACACTTCATCCACCACCCACCACCATCACAACACCATCATCCACCACCATCATCCATTGTCCATCATAGAGTGTGTGAGTCGTCTCGGGATCCAAGATTGATCGTAAGAGTTCTTGACAATCAAGGCCATGTTTGCCTAAGTCTCTTACATCACTTGGTGAAGACAAAGTGTCTAGTATAATACTTTTTATTTCTAATCTTTTGCACTTTTTATTTGGTTTTGTATTAATGACTTTAATAACTAGTTACTTATGTTGAAGGTGATCTTTCCTTATCGTTTGTCCGTGGTGTCTTGGCATTATTTTACTGTCTATATAAAATAAAGGATTTTCACCATTCATATCTCCACGGTCTATATGGAGGTATGTTGGCTACCTGGTAGGGGGTTAAGGGAACGGTTTGGTAAAGGTCTTGCCATTGTTCAGCGTTTAGAGGTCCTGCAATGGACCTGGGTCAAATTTAGTAGGACCTCCTTCAATACTTCACGGTATTGGATGGCGGGGGTCCAAACTCTTTGATCCCCTCATAAGTTAACTACTATTAATACTATAACCCGGCTATTTAGGACTGTATCCCTGCTGACTCAGACTACTTAGTCGAGGGTAACGTCACCGCCAAAAGCGGGGCCTACCACAATACTGCATTAATAACTTAATTCATTATCTTCCAATAATCCACCCCCTTAGGATTGTATCCCTGCTGACTCAAACTACTGGGGTGAGGGTAACGTCACCTTCAAAAGAGGGGCCTACTACAATAACTAAGATAATCTCTTAATTATGTGCAAAAGTGCGGAAATAATCAAAGGTTATACTAGATACGAGTCGGAACCAAGTGATTCATCTTGTCTATCTGTTTTTATTTTTATTTTTATTTTCAGCATTTTAGTTAGTTTTTATTTTTATTAGTTTAAAACATTTTTCTAAACTTTTATTTTGGTTAGACGTTGAGGATAAACCGGTATTAAAAGCTCTTGTGTCCTTGGACGACCTCGGTATCTTACCAACGCTATACTACACTCAACGATGGGTGCACTTGCCCATATGTGTGTTTAGTGTTAGTGAAATATCGTGTTTTATAAATTTAAAACTTGGCTAAAATAAGTGTTAAAAAGGGCTTAAAATATACACCTAAAATATACGACACTTCACACGCATCAAGTTTTTGGCGCCGTTGCCGGGGACACAAGGATTTTAAGAAAGTTAGGAATCAACGGCCTAATCATCTTTTATTTTTCTTTTTTATTTTTTAGGATTTTCTTAGTTTTTCAGCCTCTGCAGAGCTCAGCACGGGCCGTGCCCGCTGAACACGCCCACGTGCTCAATCATTGGAACTGGCAATCCTGTTTTACATCAGACAGTAAGCTGAACACGGGGCCGTGTCCACTCAACACGCCCCCGTGCCCAAGTTTCAGTTACTGAAAACAGAACCGTTAGATCCCGACGGTTGGTAATTTCTGACATAAACATGAGTGATAGTAATTATTTTTACTTTCGGCACTCTTATGGTACGTGGTGTCAATTATGTGGTGGCGAACATGAAGAAGTAAAATGCTACTTCCTAAATTATAGGCCCCACTACATGGACCCACGATCTTTTCACAACCTTAAGAGGGGCGAAAGTAAAAATAAGCACTATTTCTCCCTCGAATGCGCCCAGCCAGATATTCTAGGGGAAATGTTCCTTAGCGAATTATTTCAACTAGAAGAGCTAATTCTGAAATGGATAGAAGAGCTTAGGAAGGATTTTATTGATCCGCCCCAAGACGATACCCATGAAGAAATGTTGGAACCGCATTCCGACAACCTCGTTGCTCCCGAAAATACCTTCTTACCTAGCAAAGACTTGGACGATAGTCGTCCCTGTGTCGATTGTGCCATGAAGGACTCTCCATCGACTTCGTTCGGTGCATACATAGACCTGAGCGATTCGGCATATACCTTCTTTAACAAGAGCCCGGAAAAGGGTTGGACTTGTCCACCTAGAATGAAAATAGGAATTACCCTCACCGACAACCTCTTGCGTTCTCGCCTTAGTCTAGGACAATTAAGGTATATTAGGCACTTTGGGGTTGTTCCAACCAGTCATGAACCACCCGATACAAACAAGTTCCTTAACAAAATAGACAACTTCATAAAACAGTCCGTAGACACGGGGCCGTGCCCAGCCAACACGCCCCCGTGTCCATCGAAAGATTCCTTTCTGATCAGTACGTCAGAATACGGACAAACTGTGTCAGAACTCCACCTGCACACGGGGCCGTGTCCACTGAACACGGGGCCGTGTCTAGGTTGCTGTCATTTTCTATAAATGCAGCCAAGAATTCTGCACATTTGGACCAACTTGGGACAGAGATTTGCAGGAATCTTCTCTCAAACTATCCTAGGTAAGTCTAAAAGAAGGTTCCAACAACCCATCTTGTCCCTTCCTCTTTTAGTAATTTCCTTCTTCTTCATCTTTCTCCAAGAACTACCATTGAAAGTTTGGAATTCCTCCAACTCTATGGTAGAGATAAATGAGTTTTGTTCAAAGAATCTTGGTAAAAACATGTTATGAAACATGGTTTTAAGTTATTAGTAGCCAAAAAGGGCCTACAACATTCAGAAAATAACTTAAAAATACAAGTTTCCTTGTTCCAAAACTCTGCAGAAAGATGGACACGGGGCCGTGCTCAGTGAGCACGGGGCCGTGTCCGGTTACTGTTTCATTAAATAAGCTATTTTTAGTTTATTTTTCGTAGGATGTCGAGTGAAAACAGCGATACATCTTCTGTGCATTCGTCAAACAACCGAAGAGGAAGAAGACCCTCCATTGAAGCTACACTTGTTCACTATGTGATAGCATTAAGGGAGGCTCTCGACGAAATGACTTCAGTAGAGGAGGTCCTTATCGACCGTATTAACGATCTTACGATGGGACTCGAAAGCAGCTTCCAAGAAATTAACCTCTTGCACCAGAGGTTAAATATTCTTGTAGCACCTCCAATGGAACCAGTCCTTCCTCAACAGGATTGGAACCTGGCTCTCGGAATCAACAACCCTACCGGGTGGGAAGACTTTCCGGCGGAACCTCCCATGGAACACCAACAAGAGATCCCGGTGGAAGTTGAAACTCCTCAAACTAATGCCCACGAGCCTTCTTTTCTCCTTCCAAGGGAGATAGAAGAATGGCTCGCCGACATTTGAGGAGAACCGCACTTGGAAGAAGGAGTTCACTAAGGCCTTGTTTAACCAAGATTGAGTATTTCTTGGAAATTTTGCTAAATTAAAATAAAGTAAAGGCTAGGACTCCATGGTTTGTTATTTCTTTTATCTAGTTTAATTTAGGATTATGTAAGTTCTCTCTATGATGAAATGAAATGATGGTTTTAATGTTTGGATGGTTTGTAATGAATAAAACACACTCATGGTGGTAAAGGATGAAAAGGGGAACGAGAAAAATGATCCCATGCACAAGAACGAGGCAACCCGACAATTTTCTCCCTTTCAGAAGGTTCAACACGGGCCGTGCCCAACCAACATGGCCCCGTGTCGAACCACCTGCAGAAAACGCCCAGTACAGGTAACTGGACACGGGCCGTGTTCACCCAACACGCCCCCGTGTCCAGACTTCTGTTTCTCTTATTTCAATTTTGTTACTGGCACTTGAACACGGGGCCGTGCCCGGATAACACGGGGCCGTGTTCAGTGCCCAGTAACACAAATTTTTGCTTTTTAAACACTATTTTACACATCTAATCAACCTAAAAATTTATTTTTGGGACACATTGAGGACAATGTGTAATTTAAGTGTGGGGGGGGGGGGGGGATGCTAAAACCTTGAATTTTGCAAGTCCTAAATACAAGCCTTACACAAAACTCTATTGGAACCGCTAATCACCCCAAATTTTTTCAAAAAATTCATTTTTACTTGTCTAGGTTTAACTCGGGAAATTCAAGCTCTCAAAAAGGTTATATTTTTACAAATTTACAACCGATAGCGTAGTGATAAAAAGAACCAACATAAGAAAATTATGAAAAGGCATGACAAACTTATTTAAAATTTGATTATATATACTTGATCACATAAAAACCCATTCCCACAAAAGTGAGTTTTGAGCCTTTATTGAGCACACAATTCCATATCATTTGACTAAATGCTCATTTTTCGTTTCTTGTGTGAATAGCCGCTTGGTTCTTACGACTCTAGAACTTGCCATAACAATACATTCCCGGTCCTTATCAACTTAAACCCGAGTAAGTAAATGATGGAGGCATTAGGACTAACATTTTTTTTCTACACCATTATTTTTCTTTTTCTTTTACCACCTACCCAAAAATCCTCCTAGTTAGCCCCTTTGAGCCTAAACCTTTTCGTTTCATCACCCAAAACAAAAAACCCTTTCACCCACCAAAACCTTTTTCATTTTTAACCCTTTATTTTAGTAACAAGTTCGGTTCTTCGTGAAAAAAAAATGAAGCAAAAAGAAAATAAACAAACAAAGTAATCAAAAATAACTTTGTTTGAATAAAAGCTTCATCAAAAATAAAAAGTTGCAAAAATACGAAAACCGACACTTGTTACCCTTTTTCTACTAACCACTAACCCAACCACCTACCTTTAACCCTAGCCAACCCTTAACCCACAAAGTCCTCTTGATATCTACAAAGGTATAAAAGTTAAAAAGGAGGAGGATTGATTTTTTGGCAAGCCTATGGTAGGAATAAGTTCCGTGCCGCTCTCGAGTGATTCACTAAAAATACACCTTCGGCCGAGTGTGAGTGATTTCCCCGCGAGGTATGTGAACTTGTATATAAATAGAATTTTAAAAAGGCATGTTATGCCCAAATAAGTAATTTCTTTTATGAACAGTTCTAATTAAATCATTACGAATAGGAGTGTAAATAAATAAAAATAAAACCCCAAAAAGATCTTGGAAATCCCGACACTCTATGACAAGCCCAAAACCTTCTCTTCTACCTATTCCATTTGGGAGTGTAAGCCAAATATTAAAGAGTTTTGCTTGAGGACAAGCAAAAGTTCAAGTGTGGGGGTATTTGATGTGTGTAAAATGCAACATATAAATTACATCAAATGAGGCATAAAACTAACCCTTTTTTAGTACTAATATTGGAAAAAGAGTGTTTTTGTCTTCCTTTTGTATTTTCAGGATTAAATGAGCTCAAAAACGCAAAAGAAGCAAAAAGACAGCTAAATCCAACATAAATACAAGAAAAGGAACATTAGTGGATTGCCCGAACCCTCAACGGCACCTTCCAAAGCAAAATAGAGAAAACAGAAGGCTGAACACGCCCCGTGCTCAGCCAGCACGGGGCCGTGCCCAAGAAGCAGCAGAAAAGACAAACCTATAGAAGCTTCTATTGCCCACCACGGGCCGTGCTCAGCGGACACGGGGGGCGTGCCGAAAGTACTGCAGGCGCATTAATTGTAATTGCGAATTACAATTAATGAAGAGAGAGAGTGTCAGACGGGCACGGGGCCGTGCCCAGCGGACACGGGGCCGTGCCCAGGCTTCTGTTCAGCCTATAAATAGGAGTGCTTGGTTTCATTGCAACTCATCCCTTGGCACCACCTCTCTCACACTTCATCCACCACCCACCACCATCACAACACCATCATCCACCACCATCATCCATTGTCCATCATAGAGTGTGTGAGTCGTCTCGGGATCCAAGATTGATCGTAAGAGTTCTTGACAATCAAGGCCATGTTTGCCTAAGTCTCTTACATCACTTGGTGAAGACAAAGTGTCTAGTATAATACTTTTTATTTCTAATCTTTTGCACTTTTTATTTGGTTTTGTATTAATGACTTTAATAACTAGTTACTTATGTTGAAGGTGATCTTTCCTTATCGTTTGTCCGTGGTGTCTTGGCATTATTTTACTGTCTATATAAAATAAAGGATTTTCACCATTCATATCTCCACGGTCTATATGGAGGTATGTTGGCTACCTGGTAGGGGGTTAAGGGAACGGTTTGGTAAAGGTCTTGCCATTGTTCAGCGTTTAGAGGTCCTGCAATGGACCTGGGTCAAATTTAGTAGGACCTCCTTCAATACTTCACGGTATTGGATGGCGGGGGTCCAAACTCTTTGATCCCCTCATAAGTTAACTACTATTAATACTATAACCCGGCTATTTAGGACTGTATCCCTGCTGACTCAGACTACTTAGTCGAGGGTAACGTCACCGCCAAAAGCGGGGCCTACCACAATACTGCATTAATAACTTAATTCATTATCTTCCAATAATCCACCCCCTTAGGATTGTATCCCTGCTGACTCAAACTACTGGGGTGAGGGTAACGTCACCTTCAAAAGAGGGGCCTACTACAATAACTAAGATAATCTCTTAATTATGTGCAAAAGTGCGGAAATAATCAAAGGTTATACTAGATACGAGTCGGAACCAAGTGATTCATCTTGTCTATCTGTTTTTATTTTTATTTTTATTTTCAGCATTTTAGTTAGTTTTTATTTTTATTAGTTTAAAACATTTTTCTAAACTTTTATTTTGGTTAGACGTTGAGGATAAACCGGTATTAAAAGCTCTTGTGTCCTTGGACGACCTCGGTATCTTACCAACGCTATACTACACTCAACGATGGGTGCACTTGCCCATATGTGTGTTTAGTGTTAGTGAAATATCGTGTTTTATAAATTTAAAACTTGGCTAAAATAAGTGTTAAAAAGGGCTTAAAATATACACCTAAAATATACGACACTTCACACGCATCACGTACCGTGAAAAGTTTGTATCATGCTGGATTAACAAAACTATCAACTTTCACCAAACTACGACCAACAGGGTTGAGGGCATGCATGCAACACTAAAAAGTCACTTTCCAAGTCATCGCAACACACTGGATAAACTTGTACTGTATGTTGATCATGTTGTTGATAGGCAATACACCGAGATTAGTACAAGCTTTGAAACAAGCCTCCGAAAAGTGATGACGCACCACAAGAAGCAGCCCATGCTTGCATATATTCTCAGAAAGGTTTCAATATATGCGATTGATCTTTTGAGTAGGGAACTAAAACGTAAGGAAGACGGGTTGAGAGCCTACGGTGCAAGCTGTGGTTGCCAACTTTTTACCAGCTGTGGTTTGCCATGTGCCTGTCGTTTGGAAAAGTTGGAAAATAAAGGTAATTAATATCTTTGACCTTTCTCGTTATGATTCTGCCACCTAATTTGTTTTCATCCACAGGTCAGCAACTCTGGATCACACACATAGACGTGTTCTGGAAGAAGCTTAACTTCAAGCCTGCAAAGGAAAAACATAGAGGATATCGATGTAGACGCGGAATTTGAAAAATTGAAACAAAAGATCGATCCAACACCCCCTCAGGTGAAAAGGAGCTTCTTTGAAAAGTTTCAGCAAATCCTCAATCCAGGGAACAATAACAAAAAACCTCCTGCTGTTCTGAAGAAAACTCGTGGTCGCCCAACATTGAAAACGCAGGAAGAAAGAAAGGTTGAAGCCGCTAGAAAAAGCGCGTACATTCCGTCGGAAGAAACTTGGGTCGAGGCCTCAGACGATCTTCCCCGTCACAGCTCGTACATATCACCGTCACAGCCTCAGACGATCAACCTACACCCTGATTTCCCGATGATCAAGCTCGGTCCTAAGACGGATATATCGATCCGCAGCTACGCATCTCAGATTCCCGAAGTGATCCATCCATACATCGTTAGAATAAAGGACGTGAAACCAGATGGTCATTGTGGGTTTCGATCGGTGGCTGTTGGGTTAGGAGTGAAACAAAATTCATATTTGATGATCCGGAAACAACTTATAAAGGAGTTACGTACGAAAGAATCGCTTTGGAGGCAGTTTTTCGATCCGGAAAACATAGGACATTATGATGCGCTGCTTAGATGGATCGATTTCAAGGGGGTGGGACGAGCAGATATCGAAAATTACATGACGATGCCTGAGACGGGGTTTCTTGTTGCCCAACGATACGGTGTGATTGTTCACACCTTCGACATGCGTGGGAGCTGTACAATTTTCCCTCTGCTGGGCGGGCCAAACGAAGCTGAGGAACCTCACCAGGTGGTTGCGGTTGTGTTCGTTGACCATGGGCATTTCATACATGTAGAACTTGGAGGTTGTTATCCAATGCCTCCCCCAAATCCACTCTGGACAGCACACAGAACAGAGCGCGCAGCAGCCTGGCATACATTATACAGGGATCAGATCAACACGTACGAAATGCTTACGTATCGTGCCCCTGACCTTAATGTAACCCCATATGTTCACGATGTATGTTAAATGTGTTTAATAATAATCACGTTAAAAACCGAATGTCACCGACACGACCCAATCAGATTCAATAAGCACTTGTACGACCCAAAATGACCTTATACATCATAATACTACAATTAATGAAAAAACACGTCATGTTCATGTGCGGTAGGCGGTTGATACACGTAACACCTCTTACAGGAGTACTTGTGCTTTCAAACCAAAATGATACGATATAACGGAATAAGACATGACACGTAACCGATTTGATCCGGAACTTGCAGTATAGTCCATATATAATAAAAAATGATGTATAATGGAAAAAATGTAAAATTTAGACTATTATCGACGCGTTTGTGAATTAAAAACAATTTTAAAAAATTTAAAAAAGGCCCAAAGCGCCCCGCTATGTCCAAAGCGGAGCGCTTTTTCCTTAAATAAGAACAGAAGCACCCCGCTTTGGCCATAGCGGGGCACTTTGGTCCCTCGTTATACCTGAAGCGAGGCAGCTTCTTCTCCATTTCAACACAAAACACACACAAAAGGTGCGATTACACACACTGATCTCCGGATATCTTCGTTTTCAATCTTTCGACCACTAAAAGGTAAGATCGAACACCCTTAATCGTTTTGGTTAAATGTAGATGTTTGATATTGTTTTGATTGGGCCGGATTTGATCGATTGCTGGATCTGTTCTTCAAAATGAAGAACCAAAACGCCGCGCCAAGGCCAAAGCGCGGCGCTTTGGTTCAAGTTTTTTTTTTATTATTTGTTTAATAATATTTGTTTAATAATATTTGTTTAATATAAATTGTTTAAATAATATTATTTGTTTATTATTTAAATTATATTTAATATTATTTGTTTATTATTTAAATTATATTTAATATTATTTGTTTATTATTTTATATTTAATATTATTTGTTTATTATTTAAATTGTTTAAATAATATTATTTGTTTATTATTTTATATTTAATATTATCTTATCAACGTGCAGAGATGGATTCCTCCGATCACGAGATTGAGCATATGGAGGCTGAGGGAGATGAGGGAGAGCAGGAAGGGCCGACATGTCCGTACCTGCAGTTTCCGCCGGGGTCACGGGCGAGAGGGAGATGCGCGAGGTTGCGCGCCATCCCCATTGGGGAGCATGTAGGGATAGACTGGGGCCTGCTGGAGACCGTGGGAGAGGCCGCGCGGGCGCGTGAGATAGTTGGACTAGATACTCCTTGGTCGCGCCTATTTGAGTTAGCGATGGAGGACTCGTACCCTGAGCTTACGTGGGAGTTTCTTTCCACGTTTACATACGCGCCGCATCCGGCGGATTACGTGGAGGTCCCGGATTTTCCAGTCCACGAGGTTACATTCCGTCTCGCCGGTCAGGAGTTTCAGATGAGTGTGCGGCAGTTTGTTGTCCATACAGGTTTGTTTAAATAATATTATTTATTATTTTATATTTAATATCATTTGTTTATTTAATGTTATTTGTTTATTTAATGTTATTTGTTTATTATTATTATTTGTTTATTTAATGTTATTTGTTTATTTAATGTTATTTGTTTATTTAATATTATTTGTTTATTTAATATTATTTGTTTATACAGGTTTGTACACAGAGGCCGAGCTTGATACTGATTTATATACGCAGGCGGTTAGGATGATGGACAGGCAGACGCTTATCAGTTTCTAGAGGTCCATTTCCAGGGTTCCCTTTGGGAAATCCTGGCAAAAGGCCACCACCATTAGAGACCCCTTGTTCCGATACCTGCAGCATGTTATCGCGGCAACTATCGTGCCGCGGGGTGCCAGCTGGGAGAAGGTCAACCTCAGTGACCTTTTCTTTCTATACTGCCTACTGCGCCGTCAGCCCTGCGATCTAGCAGCCTGCCTGGCAGATTACTTTGCCACAGCATACCACCGGCAGCTCCGCGGGTGGGTGCACACTGGCTCATTCATCACCGCCATCGCACGCTCGCTCGGACTCGTGCCCGAGCATGATCCAGAGCTGTCCGATCCGGTCCCGTCTACCAGGTTGGGCCGCGCGTCAGTATCTTCCATGCAGATTACCCGTACCTTTGATGTTGGTCTGAGGTTTCGGGGACGTGACGGGCTGATTTGGCAGCCGGTGCCGGAGGTCATCCCGGTTGTTATTGAGGTGAGGCCTGGAGTGTTGGCCCCTCCTGATGTTCAGGCGGTCGCTCGGCAGGCTCAGCTACAGGATCTGGGACTCGATCAGTTCCCGGGCCAGCCTCAGGCTAAGGCTCAGGCTCAGGCTCAGCCTCAGGCTCAGCCTCAGGCTCAGCCTCAGGCTCAGCCTGTATTAGAGGATCCGGCTCAGGAGGAGCATATCGAGGAGATCCCGGTACCACCAGTTCAGCCAGCTCCTGAGCCGCCACAGTACCCGCAGCACGTTTACGCTGACCTGCCTCCGGTAGCGCGTGAGGTGGCTCGGGACTTCGACCGGCGCCTCAGACGCCAGGCCGCACGCCAGGACTGGATCATCGAGACGCTCGTTTCTCTACGAGAGCTCGCTGGGTTGCCTCCACTTCCCCTCCCACCGTCCCCACCGCACGAGGATTAGTACCTTAGTTTGTTTGTATAGTGTTTTGTTATGTATTATGCAGTCAGTTGTACCTTTTTGTTTTGTATGTACAAACTGATATATATATATATAGGGGATCGCTAGAATGAGAACCACCACGAGTTATGAGAACCACGAGAACCGCGCCCCGCGGGTGGCCGTCGGCGACGAAATTTTTTTTACACCTAGATCCGTATATTTTAGTGGGGGGTTTAAATTTTCGGTTCAAACGGCGCGCCCGAGGGGGTAGTTTTTTACGCCCAAAGTTTGGGTTTTTTTAATTTTTTTAATTTTTCTTTTTTTTTTTAAAGAATCTTAATTGTTGTAGGATCGTGTTTGCGACCTAAACGAGTCGGTTTAGAGGAATTCTATCAAATACAGGTGCGGAAAACAAGTATTTGACTGTAAAACAGCTGAATCTTCACTGTATAGTCAGTTGTACCTTTTTGTTTTGTATTTGATCGGTTCCCGTTTAGGATGAGCAGTTAGGATGGAGAGGGATGATCACAGATTGTAATGAGGGGGGCCGTAAACTTTATGGTGTGTTTTTAGGGTTCTCAATAACCTGTATTTATATGCTTCACCCAAGGGGAAACCCTAATTAACTAGTACGGGCCCTTATGTCCATCAAATAAAACCCAGTTAATTTTATAGGGATATTAAGGTAAATATTGATCTTGTTTATTAGATAAATGATCAAAAGGGCACCATAAATTATTTATTAAAATAATTTACGCTAACAGTTATAACTAAGTCGATCTACAACCCGCACGTTATGTTAAACCTGTCAAACGGGAAAAAATAGACGATGTAAAAACGTTCACCCACACACCCACGCTGTGTCATGTTACTCGCAAAATTTAGAACGAAACGTAAAAACGTTAAATTAAAGACGCACGTTGTGATGTGTTAAGTCACAAAATTTAGAACCAAGCATAAAGCGAAAAATTTGCTGAAAATGAAAACTATAAATGACCAAAGTTGAAAGTAAAAAAAAGTTGTGAGGATAGATTGCAAAAGATAAAAAGTTTTGGGACAAAACTAAAAAAACAAATAGTTTTGGGTTAAAAGTAATTTATGAAATACGTTTGGGTGAAATCTAAAAAAAAAATCTTTTTTTTTTGGAAAGCCCCCAAAGCCAAGGTTACAACAACCATATGCATAACCATTTTTTTCTTTAAGAAACCCCCAAAGCCCCCAACGCCACACAACCGTCATCGACCACCAACACCGAGTCGACCTAGGATCTACGTGTTGCGACGAACCTGTCAAACATGAAAAAATAGAGGTAAAAACGTTGAACCACACATGCACGTTGCGCCGTGTTAACTTGCAAAATTTGAAACAATACATAAAAAAGTAGAACCACAGTCATATGTTACGTCGTATTAGCTCGAAAAATTTAGAACTATACGTAAAACGAAAATTTGAGAAAGATTAAAAGTATAAGTGATAAAAGTTGTGAAGTTAAATTGTAAATAATGAAAAGTTTTAGGTTAAAGTTAAAAAACAAATTATGTAAGGTTAAAATTGCAAAAAGTAAAAACCTTTAGATAAAAAGTAAAAAATCAAAAAAAAAAATTTTTAAAAATCGCAAAACACAAGTTACAACTTGTATTGCATATTTTTGTTGCTCATTTATAGTAATAAAATAAAATGTGACACTAACAATAAGTTATACCATATTTGGCAACTATTGCCTAGTTAATCATTGTGTCTACCCACTTTAAAAACCTAAAAGAACTCTAATTTTTTTTGAAGGTGACTTTCTATGTACAGGACTAGTGGTCACCGGTTTCATGTCGAAGACAATCCCCCGTCAGCCCCGCACTCTCGGACGCGATGTTCGATCGGGCCCCGGCCGCCGCGCAAGCTGACTTCCGCCCGGAAACCATACTGCCCCCACACGAGAGACTCGCTGGGGTAACAGCTGGGTAAAACCGGGTTGCCCTCAAGACCGCACCATGCCTCGGTAGGATACGATCCATCATTGGGACGTCCCACCCCCTGTTTGCACCTCCCGGGAGTCGAACCGGCGACCTTCGAAGAGGAAGCCGGCCCAACCCAAACCACATGGGAATTGCCGGTTGGGCTAGGGGGCGGGATAAAAGAACTCTAATTCATAGTTTATAAACAAGTTTCAGAAACTGAATATATCCCAAATATTTAATGACAATGATAACATAAAAGACACATGGTCACCTTAAAAGTGCCACGAAAGTCGGCAATAAAGAGTGCATACATACATCCCTGATTCCCTTCTATGATGAAAGGCTTTCTATGTGTCAATACTCTCTAATCTTTATTTATCTTATTTTCTTTGATTTCACGTTCTATGTGATTTAAAACCGGCACTCTTGATCATATATGGATGATGTGTTAAGAAGTTTCATTTTAAAAGTGAGATTATGCTGGTAATCATTTAGATAAAACACATGTAACATTTATTTTCTTGAATTATTTTGTTTTTTTATGTCTATTAACTTAATTAAAGATTATCAATGTAAAATTTATCTTCTTTTACATTATCAATGAAGTAGTGAAGTTGGTACACAAGTTTGTTTCTTCTCATAATCCTTACTTTGTGTCATAATGTATAATTATATTGTGTCACTTGAATGTTGGATACGTATATAATAAATAAAAAAGTTACAAGTGTCAATCGGTTGTTGATGGGCCCGCCTTGGTCGTAGTAAGCTTTTAAAGGTGTTTTAGGCAATTATTATTGTAGTAAGCTTTTAAAGGTGTTTTAGGCAATTACTAAAATGTTTAACTGTTTATACTAAAAAAAGAGTTTTGAGTAAGTTTCGAAATTTGAACTATCATACTCACAAATAATCAAATAGGCATAAGCAGTATATCTGTTTATAGGGCTCTAAACGAATCGAACGAACACGAACAAGGCCATGTTCCTGTTCGTTCGTTAAGGAAATTAACATGTTCGCGAACTGTTCACGAACGCATACCGAACATAAGTTTATGTTCGTGTTCGTTCGTTAAGGAAATCCAATTGTTCACGAACTGTTCGTGAACACTGGTCACGAACACAAACGAACGCAAGTAAATAAAAATGAACGCAAACGAAAATTTAACTTGAAAATAAAAAAATAAAAATATTGTTATCATTAAACATTGGATATAAGTAGTTAAATACAACCATCAAATGATAAATCAAAACACAAGAAGTTTACCACACCATCAAACGATGAATAAAGTTTAACTAACTTAGACATAATTATCCCCAAATTTTAGCTAACCTAGAAAAAATAGGGTTTTAAGTTTTCAATATGTTTAGATAAAAGTTTATTATTTATTCTTTTTTAATATAATCAAACGAACATATTACCGAACGTTCACGAACGCAGTCGAACGAACGAGAACTGTGTTCGTGTTCGTTCGCTAAGCTAACCGAACAAAATTTTTTGTTCTTGTTCGTTCGGTAAGCTAATCGAACGAACATAAACGAACTTCCCGCCGAACGGTTCACGAACGGTTCGCTGAACGTTCGGTTCGTTTACAACCCTATCTGTTTATACTAAAATAAGAGTTTTAAAAATGTATTTAGAATTTTTACTAAAATAATAATAGATAAAATGTTTGAACGTGACAATCATGGCATAGCAGGAGACATTATTGATGGGGGTATAGTGGTTTGGGTAGTCCTTTTGAGACTATTCGTTATGTAGGCGTCACGTCAGTATGGATGGAAGACCATCCTCTTGGGGACTACTTAAGGGTGTGGAGGATAGTCATCCCCTTTTTTTTATTAGTTAAATAATTAAAACGAAGTAAATAAAAATAAAAAGTTACATTTAAATAAAACCCTAAAGTTTCATTTAAAAAAACTAAACTTTAAAAAAAGGGTTATTGGATGTTAATAATCCTAAGTTTCACCAGTTGGCCGATAATAATCTCAACTTTAAAAATTCCCCACAATGATCCAAACTTGTAAGAATTTGGCATCCATTGATCTTTTTCCAACATAGGTGCACTTAAATCTTTTAAAAAGTGTACATGTGTGTCACACCCCCAAAATCCACATGCGGAGTATCACCGCTTGGAGGCGTGACTGACCAGGATCAAGCCACCAATCATATTGAACATAACAAGTAATAAGTAAAATGAGTTAATTGCCATTTTAGTCCCTGTGGTTTGGGCCATTTTGCCAGTTTAGTCCAAAGGTTTCATTTTTAACATCTGGATCCAAAAAGGTTTCATCGTTGCCATTTTGGTCCAACTGACTTAACTCCATCCATATCTGTTTAGTCTGCCAAGGGAATTTTTGTCATTTCATTTAAAAGAAAACGCAATAAAGAAAAAAGGGTTAATAAAAAGAAAAGTGAAATGACAAAAATGCCCTTGGCAGACTTAACATATATGGATGGAGTTAAGTCAGTTGGACCAAAATGGCAACGATGAAACCTTTTTGGATCCAAATGTTAAAAATGAAACCTTTGGACTAAACTGGCAAAATGACCCAAACCACAGGAACTAAAATGGCAATTAACTCTAAGTAAAATTCAACCACACAATATGAAAGGTGTTTCAAATCATAAACGTAGTTAAGTGTTTAGCGGAAGCATAATTGTAAAAACCCATTGTAAGTATTAAGTACGAAATAAAGTAATGTTTTTAGCATGGCACACACTGCCATGTCCCACAACGACCACGCCTCCCTGTGCAAGCTCCATGAGTACCTAACGACCTGCAAGGCATGTAGCAACGAATCAACAACAAAGTTGAGCGAGTTCACAGTTGGTTGTTTAGTTATAGTATTCGTTTCGTAAATCATATGTTCGTTTTGTAAACCATGTATCGTATTAATTCGTGTCGCGGTCTCCCAGACATGTTTGCGAAGATTAGTGGGGGCTTCCCATGTGTTACTAGACCGTGCGTATCGACTACTACGAAAATATAAGTGGTGCCCTAAGTCAATGTCTATCAGCATTGACCCTTTGCCCATAGTCCATTAGTACACGCCCGTCCGACTGGCACGGTGTGAGGTTTGTTAAACCTAATAGCGCTATTAACTAATGGCCCGCTCGCCATAGGCCTCGGCGATTACGTCGATATAAATGAGGGACTTCATGATAGAGGTTTGGTCCAGTGTGAAATCTTGGCATCCTACCTACGGAGGATGGCCGTACGTATCCTACCCAAGGAGAATACGCGAGGTTGTAGTTACCGTTTAATTCATTAACCCATTCCCAACCCTTGGGAATCCCATGCCTTGGAGAAAGTGTGAACTCACCTTGGTTTGCTCGGTATGCTAAACTATGTGCTCACAAGTAATCAGTCAAATCCTATAGTAATACACGTATACTCAACCAGTTAAGTTCGTATAGATTCACATGCCATCTATGTCACAAAGTGTGCTTAGGCAATCATTATCAAGTAGCACATAACAGTTATTTCATGTTCGTACAATTCGTGTTTCACGTAATTGAGTTTTCAGTCTATTCTAACATGGATTATCAATTAACAGGTTTAACAGAATTAACATACAACAGAATTAACGTATCAACAGAGTTACCATTCTAACAGAGTTAACATGCTAACAGGGGTGACATACTAACATAGTTAATAAACTTTACAGAGTTAATGACTTAACAGAGTTAATGTCCAGAACACTCGACAAAATCACCAGTGGCGAAATCACCTAGTGTCGAAAACCCTTCAGGTGATGAAATCCCTTGGGCGACGAAATCCCTTAGGATTTCGTCGAGATGTATTTTCGTCTGGGTGGGGGTTTTCGTCGGGTACATCATCATCAATATCAGTTACACAAAACCCTAATGATCAGTAACAGCCATTTCGTACTATCATCGATTATCATACAACACGGCAATCATCATCCAATCACATCATGACTCATACAACCCTAGCGTACCTTTATCAGTTTAAGTTTCATAGATAAACAATAGGACATCATCCCAAATCAACAATATGCATAGCAACATACATGATCATCATTCGACATCAGCAAGTATTCGACATATGTTTTAACATAAACCCTAATCTGCCAGTCATCTATTGTTGTATCATCGACATATCAAGATCATTCACCTCGGATCATCATCATCATCATGCTAAATACATCGACAAATATTTTAATAACAACCAATCATTCAAATCATTCATGAAATCAAAGCAGCAATACAAGACCCTATTCAACATCTAAGAACATGAAATGCAATTCACATAACATCACCAACTCAGGTTCTGAATAAAATACACACATGTAACTCACAACAGTGCACTAACCGAGTTAGGTAGAATAATGGGTTGATGCTATTGAGGGTTTGATGATCCTGATGATGCCGTCACACAGAAGCAAGGAGAGCGAGAGAGACTTTAGGGTTTGCCGATTGAAAAGAACTTCTCGTAAAAGTTGAGAGCCACCACTTAAAACTAATCGCTACTGGGCCAAAGCCCATTCATTTTCGTCAAGCAGTAGTGGACGAAAACACTAAGGTGTTTTCGCCACAGGGGTGTTTTCGGGTGGGGATGATTTCGTGGGTGGGGGTTTTCGGCTAGAGGGTGTTCGGTCAAAGTTCCACTTTTAATTACACATAACACAATATTAACATGAAACATATTATTAACATACACTCAAATGTAATGCACAATATATATATATATATATATATATATATATCACACTTTGCCAATAAGTACAAGGTTAAGTCAAATAGAGACCTTGAAAACTCGAGTTGTCACATTATCCCCAACTTGAAAGAAATTTTGTCCCGCAATTTAGCACGTGGTTACTGAGGAAGCTAGTTGTGTTGTGTAGTTTACTGGTTTTCCTGGGTTGTCACATCATCCCCCCGTTGAATTGGAATTTCGTCCCGAAATTCTGTAGTAGCTTCAGCCTCAGTAGTGGTTGCACTGTTTCCGAATAACTGGGGATACTTGAGTTTCATTTGATCTTCTCGTTCCTAGGTAAACTCTGGGCCACGATGGGAGTTCGAACGAACTCGAACAAGATGTATTCTGGTGTGCTTGAGGACCTTAACGTCCCGGTCCGTGATTTCAACTGGTTCCTCGATGAATCGCAACTGATCGTCGATAGTGAGCTCCTTCAAAGGAACTATGAGGGTCTCGTCTGACAGACACTTCTTCAGATTTGACATGTGAAAAACGTTGTGAACTGCACTGAGTTCTGCTGGCAGGTTCAGTTTGTAGGCCACTTTGCCTATTTTCTCTGTGATTTCGAACGGTCCGACATATCGCGGATTGAGCTTGCCTCGTTTGCCAAAACAGACTACACCCTTCCAAGGTGAGACTTTGAGTAGCACTCGATCCCCAACCTGGAACTCGGGTGGTTTCCTGCGCTTATCAGCGTAGCTTTTCTGACGGTCACGAGCAGCCTCCATTCATTTTCGTATCTGAGCAATTCTTTCGGTAGTATCAACTACGAGTTCTGGGCCAGTGATTTGGTTGTCGCCAACTTCTGGCCAACAGAGAGGTGATCGGCACTTACGCCCGTACATTGCCTCAAATGGGGCAGCTTGAATACTAGTGCAGTAGCTGTTATTATACGAAAACTCCACTAGAGGGAGATGTTTTTCCCAGCCGTTGCCAAAATCGATTACACATGCACGAAGCATGTCTTCAAGAGTTTGGATGGTGCGTTCAGACTACCCATCCGTTTGCGGGTGATAAGTTGTGCTCATGTCTAATCGAGAGCCAAAAGATTTGTGCATCGCTTGCCACAGTTCTGAAGTAAAACGTGCATCACGATCGGAAATAATGGAGGTTGGCACCCCGTGCCTCGAAACCACTTCCTTAAGATAAACGTCTGCTAGAGTAGAGAACTTGTCTGTTTCTTTGATAGCCAAGAAGTGTGCAGACTTTGTGAGTCGATCCACGATCACCCAAATGGTATCATTCTCACCTTGAGATCTAGGCAGGCCAGTAACAAAATCCATGGAAATTTCCTCCCATTTCCATTGTGGTATCTTTGGTTGCTGGAGTAGGCCCGGTGGTTTCTGGTATTCGGTCTTGACTCTCGCACAGGTCAAGCACTTGCTAACGTAAGTTGCTATATGGGCCTTCATGCTAGGCCACCAGTATGTAGTCTTTAAATGATGGTACATCTTATCCGAACCAGGATGTACCGAGTAACGGGACTTATGTGCTTCATCCATTACAAGTTCTCGTAAGTTGCCAAAGAGTGGGACCCAAATGCCTCCTGCTACGTAGTAGGCGCCGTCTGCCTTTTGTTCTAACTGTTGCCTTGAGCCGCGTAGGGCTTCAGCCCTGACGTTTTCTGGTTTCAATGCTTCTACCTGAGCATCTCGTATCTGTGCAGGAAGACTAGATTGGATAGTGAGTTGTAAAGCTCGCACGCGTCTAGGTGTAGTATCCTTTCGACTGAGGGCGTCGGCCACAACATTGGCTTTGCCCGGATGGTACTTGATGGCACATTCGTAATCATTCAGTAGCTCGACCCATCGACGTTGTCGCATGTTCAACTCCTTTTGCTTGAATATATGCTCGAGACTCCTGTGATCGGTGTAGATGGTGCATTTGGTACCGTACAGATAATGTCTCAAATCTTAAGTGCGAAAACAACAGCTCCCAGCTCCAAATCATGTGTAGTGTAATTCCTTTCGTGAACCTTAAGATGACGTGACGCATAAGCAATAACCTTGTCACGTTGCATCAACACACACCCAAGACCCTGAATGGATGCGTCACAATAAACTACAAAGTCGTATGTGCCTTCAGGCAATGAGAGAATAGGGGCGCTACAAAGTCTACCCTTTAGGTGCTGAAATGCAGATTCTTGTGGCTCACCCCAACGGTAGGTGACTCCTTTCTGAGTTAGTAAAGTGAGAGGTTGCGCAATCTTGGAAAAAATCCTTGATGAACCTCCTGTAGTAACCTGCCAAACCCAAGAATTGGCGAATTTCCGTTGGTGTGCGAGGTGCAGGCCAGTTCTTAATCGAGTCTACCTTGGATGGATCAACAAGAATCCCATCCTTGTTTACCACGTGACCTAGGAAATGGACTTCACGAAGCCAGAAGTCACATTTCGAGAACTTTGCATAGAGTTGCTCTGTACGTAGAAGTTCCAAGATAAGTCGCAAATGCTGCTCGTGTTCCTCCTGACTCTTGGAGTAGATCAAAATGTCGTCGATGAATACAATAACAAACTTGTCCAAGTAAGGCTTGCACACTCTGTTCATAAGATCCATGAAGATTGCAGGCGCGTTTGTTAACCCGAATGGCATGACCAGAAACTCGTAGTGGCCGTAGCGAGTTCTGAATGCTGTTTTGGAGACGTCCTTGTCCCGGACTCTCAGTTGATGGTAGCCTGACCTCAGATCAATATTTGAATAGTAGCTCGACCCTTGCAGCTGATCGAACAAGTCGTCAATGCGTGGAAGAGGATAGCGATTCTTTACGGTCACCTTGTTTAGTTCGCGGTAGTCTATGCACATACGGAAGGTACCGTCTTTCTTCTTCACAAATAATACCGGAGCTCCCCAGGGCGAAGAGCTAGGACGAATGAAACCCTTATCCAAGAGTTCTTGCAATTGTTTGGACAGTTCTTCAAGTTCGGTTGGAGCTAAGCGATAAGGTGCTCGAGCTATGGGTGCTGCTCCAGGAGCTAGCTCAATATGAAATTTGACCTGGCGATGAGGCGGTAGCCCAGGTAAATCTTCAGGAAACACTTGAGGAAATTCGCGTACTACTGGGATATCCTCTATTCTCTTCTCTCTCGTTGATGCGTCAGTAACAAGTGCTAAGATAGCGGTGTGGCCCTTTCGCAAACACTTCATGGCCTTAAGGAAGGAGATGATGCCCACTACAGCACCACTCTTGTCGCCTTGAATTTCGAGAGGTTCCTTGCCAGAACAGGGAATACGAACAATCTTCTCTTTGCATAGGATCTCTGCTTGCTGTTGGGATAACCAATCCATCCCTATGACGATGTCGAAGCTACCCAAGACTATAGGAATAAGGTTGATGGAGAATGTCTGACCAACTAAGACGAGGTTACAACCCTTGACTATGTGAGTGGCCTCTACACTTTTACCATTTGCTAACTCTATGACGTGTTTGGTGTTTAAGGGAGTTGGTGTGCGTTTAAGCATTTGACTAACTTTTAGAGACACATAACTGGTATCATCACCCGAATCAAATAAGACAGTAACATAAAAGTCGTCGAGAAGAAACTTACCCGTCACCACGTTAGGATCATTCCTTGCGTCACCCTGACCGATCACGAACACTCGACCCCTGGCGCCGTTGGCATCGTTGTTTCCCCCATTGTTGTTCCCATTGCCCTGATTATTGTTGTTTTTGTTGTTCGGATTTTGATTTAACTGGGGGCAGTCCCGCTTGAAGTGGCCTTCAGCACCACACTGAAAGCATCCCCCGTTACCTCGCTGTCGCTGCTGGTTCTGTGGAGCTGTTGGTTGTTGTTGTTGGTTCTGATTCGCAGGTCATGAGCTCCTGCAATCCTTGGCTTCATGCCCCATCTTGAGACACCTCTGACAACGACCCTTGTTGCACTGACCACTGTGGTGTCTGTTGCATCTATTGCACTTTGGGTGATTTCCTCGATATCCACCCTGCCCTTGACTACCAGAAGATTGCTGACCAGGACTCTGGTAGTCATCGATCTTTCGGTGCTGTGCCTGGGACTGAACCGTAGTCGAACCCTTGCTAGAGGTTCCATCCCAATTTCGCTTGTTATCACTGGGAATAGCAGAAATAGTAGTAGTAGTAGCACCAATACGCTTAGGCAGCTTGTTCTGTTCCACTGCCTGGTCTGTGAGACGGTGAGCAAGACGGGTAACATCCTGGATGGTAGCAAGGTTAGCAGCAGTCACATGGCTTTGAATCTCTGGTACTAAGCCATTGAGGTACAGCTCAATGCGCTTGATGGGAGGATCCACCATAGTTGAACACAACACTGCAAGTTCGTTGGATCCTTTCGTGTACGCTTCTATCTCTGACCCCGTCATCTTCAGGTTAAAGAACTCCACTTCCAGCTTGTGGATGTCATCACGACTACAGTATTCACGTTTGATCAGTTCCTTAAAATCATTCCATGGGGTGGCATTAGCAGCCGCCAGCCCCAGCATCTGAACTTGCGCGTTCCACCAAGTTAGCGCAGTGCCTTCGAGAGTACCAGTGGCGTACTTCACCCTACGAGCCTCAGGGCATTCACACATCTCGAAGACAGACTCGAGCTTTTCAAACCAATGGAGGAGTCCAACGGCCCCTTCAGTGCCACTGAAAGTACTAGGACGACAGTCCCTAAAAGTCTTGAATGTGCATACAGGTGGCTGAGCGTTCAGACCTGTTGTGTATATAAGAACAGGACAAGGTTAAACACAAGAGTTGGTTTAGGAGTGTAGGATCTAAAGATCCTAGAGTGAGTTGCAACTGCAGGATATACCTCCTGCTTGGGCGGCTGCAAGCGCTGCAGTAACTTGTTCAGTGATCAAAGCCGTCAACTGGGCTTGAGTTAGGTTAACACGTCCACTCATGATCTTCATATCAAAGGAAACATGAGTGAGAAAGGTTCGCGTAAGTGCGATGACAGAAAAGAGTAAGCACACATGGGTTTTCAAACAATAATTGCTACGTTTATCTAAGCATACCATGAGCAATGTTCTATGTAACTAACAAGTAGGCAATAAAATCATAAACCATATCACCTAGAATGTTGAGTCTTGCACGTGGAGCGAAGCGTCGTTGTGGATCGTTGAGCAATGTACAGGTTATAGTCTGGTTTTAACAAAAACTTTTTCCCTTTATTAAAACCAAGTTCACTATAACCAATGGCTCTGATACCAATCTGTCACACCCCCAAAATCCACATGCGGAGTATCACCGCTTGGAGGCGTGACTGACCAGGATCAAGCCACCAATCATATTGAACATAACAAGTAATAAGTAAAATTCAACCACACAATATGAAAGGTGTTTCAAATCACAAACGTAGTTAAGTGTTTAGCGGAAGCATAATTGTAAAAACCCATTGTAAGTATTAAGTACGAAATAAAGTAATGTTTTTAGCATGGCACACACTGCCATGTCCCACAACGACCGCGCCTCCCTGTGCAAGCTCCATGAGTACCTAACGACCTGCAAGGCATGTACCAACGAATCAACAACAAAGTTGAGCGAGTTCACAGTTGGTTGTTTAGTTATAGTATTCGTTTCGTAAATCATATGTTCGTTTTGTAAACCATGTATCGTATTAATTCGTATCGCGGTCTCCCAGACATGTTTGCAAAGATTAGTGGGGGCTTCCCATGGGTTACTAGACCGTGCGTATCGACTACTACGAAATATAAGTGGTGCCCTAAGTCAATGTCTATCAGCATTGACCCTTTGCCCATAGTCCATTAGTACACGCCTGTCCGACTGGCACGGTGTGAGGTTTGTTAAACCTAATAGCGCTATTAACTAATGACCCGCTCGCCATAGGCCTCGGCGATTACGTCGATATAAATGAGGGACTTCATGATAGAGGTTTGGTCCAGTGTGAAATCTTGGCATCCTACCTACGGAGGATGGCCGTACGTATCCTACCCAAGGAGAATACACGAGGTTGTAGTTACCGTTTAATTCATTAACCCATTCCCAACCCTTGGGAATCCCATGCCTTGGAGAAAGTGTGAACTCACCCTGGTTTGCTCGGTATGCTAAACTATGTGCTCACAAGTAATCAGTCAAATCCTATAGTAATACACGTATACTCAATCAGTTAAGTTCGTATAGATTCACATGCCATATATGTCACAAAGTGTGCTTAGGCAATCATTATCAAGTAGCACATAACAGTTATTTCATGTTCGTACAATTCGTGTTTCACATAATTGAGTTTTCAGTCTATTCTAACATGGATTATCAATTAACAGGTTTAACAGAATTAACATACAACAGAATTAACGTATCAACAGAGTTATCATTCTAACAGAGTTAACATGCTAACAGGGGTGACATACTAACATAGTTAATAAACTTTACAGAGTTAACAGAGTTAATGTCCAGAACACTCGAAGAAATCACCAGTGGCGAAATCACCTAGTGTCGAAAACCCTTCAGGTGACGAAATCCCTTGGGATTTCGTCGAGATGTATTTTCGTCTGGGTGGGGGTTTTCGTCGGGTACATCATCATCAATATCAGTTACACAAAACCCTAATGATCAGTAACAGCCGTTTCGTACTATCATCGATTATCATACAACACGGGAATCATCATCCAATCACTAAATCATCATCCAATCACATCATGACTCATACAACCCTAGCGTACCTTTATCAGTTTAAGTTTCATAGATAAACAATAGGACATCATCCCAAATCAACAATATGCATAGCAACATACATGATCATCATTCGACATCAGCAAGTATTCGACATATGTTTTAACATAAACCCTAATCTGCCAGTCATCTATTGTTGTATCATCAACATATCAAGATCATTCACCTCGGATCATCATCATCATCATGCTAAATACATCGACAAATATTTTAATAACAACCAATCATTCAAATCATTAATGAAATCAAAGTAACAATACAAGACCCTAATCAACATCTAAGAACATGAAATGCAATTCACATAACATCACCAACTCAGGTTCTGAATAAAATAAACACATGTAACTCACAACAGTGCACTAACCGAGTTAGGTAGAATAATGGGTTGATGCTATTGAGGGTTTGATGATCCTGATGATGCCGTCACACAGAAGCAAGGAGAGCGAGAGAGACTTTAGGGTTTGCCGATTGAAAAGAACTTCTCGTAAAAGTTGAGAGCCACCACTTAAAACTAATCGCTACTAGGCCAAAGCCCATTCATTTTCGTCAAGTAGTAGTGGACGAAAACACTAAGGCGTTTTCGCCACAGGGGTGTTTTCGGGTGGGGATGATTTCGTGGGTGGGGGTTTTCGGCTAGAGGGTGTTTGGTCAAAGTTCCACTTTTAATTACACATAACACAATATTAACATGAAACATATTATTAACATACACTCAAATGTAATGCACAATATATATATATATATATATAGGATAAGGATCATTTAAAACTAGTAAGCTATTTGAGAAACTTGAGAAGCATTCTGGACCACACATTTTCCCTAAGCAAAAAAATGCAAAAAAATGTAAAAAAAAATGCAATTTTTTTTTTGAAAAATCGCCGCTTTTTCTTTAAGTATTTAATTTTTTAATTTTTTTTTGGGAATTATACACATGTGTATATTGTTAATCTTCTAACTATAAATATATGTATATTGTCAATTATACATATATGTATATACATGTTTAAAATTGAAAAATAAGTGTTATTTAGGGTTTAGCATTAATATTTAGGGTTTAGCTTTATGGTTTAGGGTTTAGCTGTTTAGCATTAGGGTTTAGTAATAGTATTTAGGGTTTAGTATTAGGGTTTAGCATTAGAGTTTAGCTTTTGGGTTTAGCATTAGGGTTTAACTTTAACTTTTGGGTTTAGCTTTATCTTTAGGGTTTGCATTAGGGTTTAGCATTAAGGGTTTAGCTTTAGGGTTTAGTTTTAGCTTTAGGGTTTAGCATTAGGGTTTAGCTTTAGGGTTTAGAATTAGGGTTTAGCATTAGGGTTTAGAATTATGGTTTAGCTTTAGGGTTTAGGGTTTAGCATTAAGGTTTAACTTTAGTGTTTATGGTATAAGGTTTAGGATTTATAACACATATTTTTTCAATTTTAAACATGTATATACATATATGTATAATTGACAATATACATATATGTATAGTTAAAAGATTAACAATATACACATGTGTATAAATCCCAAAAAAAAAAAAAAAAATTTAAATAAATAATTTAATCCTTGAAGAAAAAGCTGTGATTTTTCAAAAAAAAAATTGCATTTTTTTCACCATTTTTTGCTTAGGGAAAATGTGTGGTCCAGATTGTTTCTCAAGTTTCTCAAATAAGGTGGACTTCTCTTAGGATCCCTACCCTATATATATATGTAGTGTAAGTATTTATGGAAACCCCATTTAATCTAGAAAACTTGGGAAACTTGTTATGTGTGGCAAGATTAATCCACCTCACTTTCTATATTCAAATGTCTAAAGGGCAATTTCGTCATTTGATAAACCTATCCATATCAAATCACTTTTTTTGTACTTTACCTACCTTTTCCACTCCCCATGTCATCTTGATTCCCACCCCACCAACTTCACCTTTCTCTCTCGATTCCCACCCCACCTTACTTTCTATAGTTCAAGAGATCGTCATCTTCCATCCATTGATCATTCTCATCTCTTTCTCTCTCACACACAAACTCAAACTCAAACACAATTCTAGTTTTTTATCGGTGTTTCATGGGTGACCCACATGACTTTGTGAATGATCTTAGTGCGTACTCTCCTAGACGTGTATTCCGTAACAACTTCATCGGTGATCGAAGCCCCCATTAAAGCTCTCAAAGAAAAGGAAGCTCGGTGTCATTTTAATCACATCTTTGTTTCTGTTTTTTAGAGAGAGAAAGCTAATGCTTTGGAAGGAGAAACAACATTTTTCATCTTGTTCACCTAGACACCAAGAACACACACACAAGTGTGTGAGAGAGAAACATTTTTAAAGATCTTACTTTTGTTATTTATGTAATTTGTTTAGATTTATACTTTGTATAATGTTTGGTATATTTAAAATCAGAGCTAGTTTGTTTATTTTATTTTTTTAAATCAAGATCTAGAAGAAATTTTTGTATGTTGTATTTCTCTCTTCAAAGTGTATTGATATTTTTTATGAAGATTAATGTTAAATTTCTAAATTGTTTGTCCAGCGATTTTGAGTTAATGATTGCTTTTAGTTGGATTTTTTTGTGTGTGTGGGGGGGTGTGGGTGAGCTGGGTTTTTTTAGGGTTTATAAATTGGATTTGGTTTAATTTGTTTTCTGGTTTTGTTTAAATTCAGCATCACCATTGATGGTAGATAATTAGTTTGAAAATCCATAATTTTTACGATGTATGTTTCAAATTTCTTTGTTGTTTAGTTGTTTTTTGAATAAATTCACTCTGATATTACATTTTCATTACCTTTAGAAAGTCCATAATTTAATCGGATATCAGGTTTGTTTTACAAATAGAAATTCGTGTTTTTTACGGGCATAATTTGCTACATATGTTACATTTCTATCAGCTACATTTATGTGAAGAGTATATTGATATTTTTTACGAAGATTAATGTTGACTTTCTAAATTGTTTGTACAGAGTATATTGATATTTTTACGAAGATTAATGCTAAAATCTCTAAACTGTTTGTCATATATGTTGTAACACGTGTTACACTGAGGGTTACATATGTTGCATACAGGGTGTTACATGTGTTACACCCAGTGGGCTAGACATGTATACACATGTTACATGTTGATGTTACCTGCGTCTAACACAGGGTGTTACATGTGTTACATATGTTGCATACAGGGTGTTACATGTGTTACATATATAGCCTCTTGTCTAACACATGAGTATACACTTGTTAATGTAATTAGGTTTTGTGGTTTTTTATTTACCAATTCAATATCTAACATATACAAGAAACATGTTTGTTAGCACATATGTTCTTTTTATTAAGTTTCATGAGAATGACAAGTGTTTATATGCAAATATAATATAACATGATGTAATATGACGTGTACCTATTTATCCCTTTAATTTGTTACACTAGTCTCATATACTGCTAGTTACATATATTACTTATTTATCAATTGATGTGACATTTTGGATGATGTAATGTTGTTACATATGTAATTTTACAAAGTTTAAACTAACACTGACGGAGCTGCACATATGTAACATATGTTACGCTAGAGGATAACACATGTATAGCCACATTACGCATGTTACATATGGTTTTTACATGTGTTACACAAGTGGTTTTGACATGGTTTTTACACGTGTTTTTACATGTTTTTGTTAGTTTGGTTGCTTGTTTGGGGCTTTTGATCTGAATACTAACTGTTTTTTTGTGTTATACTAGGCGGTAATACATGTATAGGCATGTTACATGTGTTACAACAAAAAGTTTACACATGTGTAACATGTAATAGTAAAGATATCTTTTTTCATTGTTACTTGAAAAGATATCTTTTTTCATTGTTACTTGAAAAGATATCTTGTTTTGAAGTAACAGTAAAGATATTTTTTTTCATTGTTACTTGAAAAGAATAGGTAGTTGTAACATGTGTTACACATTTTAAAATTGTCTATCTTTTTCAAATAACAACAGGCATTGTGACATGTATCTGGATAATGTAAAGGGTTCGAATGAGACTATGCATTTTATTTGGAGTTCTGACACTTGTTACATGTGTTACCCCCGACATGTAACATGATTTTGTGCTAACCGCCTACCCTCTTTTTTCCCAGGTACAACATGATTGGTGAAGCTCAGTATGTTCTTCGTTACTTAGTTTAACGTATGTACGTTTCATGTGAAACATAAACAATATCCCGCTCGTGTTTCAACATGTATTTTGGTTGTAATTTGACAGTGGCATGGTTGCCCTTAACTTGTTTTACTAGATGTGTATATTCTTGTGTATGGTACCACTTTTATATGTTACCTTTACCACTTTTTATGTTTAACGACCTATTTTTGTTGTTTAAAAGGGTGCACCTATGTAACCAATTCGGTAACCAATCAAACCATCATGTGATTACTTTTATGTGATTACTTCGATTATATAGATGAAAATGATTCCCATGTGTTGCATTTACTTTTGTAACGTGTGTTACAAATCACATGTACTAGCATGTTTGGATGTATACATGTTACATATACTAAGTGTTTTATAGGGGAAGGATGTATAGAAAACTCATTTTAATTTAGAAAACTCGGGAAACTCAAAGCTCCCGATGTTTTTTTTTTTGAAAAAATGTATACATGTTATATACATGTTTTTAAGGGTTTTGGGCAAAAAAAATCAAAAAAACGCCGAGTAGATATTTAAAAAAAAATAAACAAGTTTTGGTGTAACACGTGTTACATTCATCTGACATATTTGTAACACGTGTTACACCAAAACTTGTTTATTTTTTTTTAAATATCTACTCGGCGCTTTTTTGATTTTTTTTTTTTTGCCCAAAACCCTTAAAAACATGTATATAACATGTGTATATTTTTTTTTAAATTCAGGAGGTTAGAGTTTCCCAAGTTTTCTAAATAAAAGTGGGTTTTCTATAGATACTTACATGTGTTTTATATATACCAAGTGTGTTTCATACACACATGTAACATGCGTATGCCTTTGTGGTGCATATACTCATGTTACATGTATACGTATGTTATTCACTACATCGTATGTAACACATGTTACTCATGTTACATGTATATGTATGTTATTCACTATATATGTGCCTTGTTTTTATTCACTACATCGTATGTAACACATGTTACTTACATGTTCCACCATGTACTGCATTTACTTACGTAAGATGTGTAACATATGTTACAATTGCTTATTGTTTCCAAGTAACATTAAAGGTATGTACCTTGTTTTCTACTTCATCCTGTGTAACACATGTTACACTTGTTAATTAGTATCAAAGGTTACAATTGAAACAATATGTTGACCACCCAATGCTCGTCTACTACTTTTCTTACAATTGGTAATGAATAAAACATGTTAACTAATAACACATGTAACTGATAACTGGTAACCAAATACATTTCCCACCATAACTATTTAACATCCAGACACCAACATATTACAGAGAAGACCAGAATGGTCATATTGTATTTTGGGTTATGGCCATAATTTAAAATAAACAAAATTTGTGGTGACTACGATAGTTACAAAAACCACCACGCATATATCACTAGCCAGTTGACTTGTTATAAACAAAAGTTGTGGTACCCAAGATAACTACAAAAACCACCATAGATGTTCCCACAAAAACTGTAGAAAAGACAACACTACCACACTCAGCGCCCTCCCATAAATGAGGCAGCTTCTATCTTGCCTTTCAAAGTGTTAGAGGGCGACAACAGAATATTATGAGTGGCATACTTCGTCCGCAACTTTCTCACCTCCTTCATTTTCCTGCTCCCATTTGTTAAAGGGCGACAACAGGATATGAGTGTCGTTCAAAGTGTTAGAGGGCGACAACAGAATATGAGTGGCATACTTCGTCTGCAACTTTCCTACGCATGACCTCCCCTTCAGCTTCTTCTCTTTCTTCATCCCATTCATCGTCCGTTTCTTCGTCTACCAGTTTGCGATCTTGTTACTCTCTTTGTTGCTGCAAATAAAACAGGTTTAACACATGTTACTTAATTTCATTAAAATAAAACAGGTTACCTAATATGTTTTTGATAAAATAAAGTCAGGTTTAACATATGTTACCTATTTTTATAAAAATAAGACAAGTTTAACACTTGTTACATAACATGGAAAAAATATGAGAGCTTAACACATGTTAACTAATCTGATAAAAATAATACAGGTTTAACACATGTTACATAATTTGATAAAAATAAGACAGGTGTAACACATGTTACACTAACATGTTTACCTAATAGGAGAGGTTTAACACATGGTAATAAGACAGGTTTAACACACGTTTACATCATTTGATAAAAATGAGACAGGTTTAACACATGTTACACTAATATGTTTACCTAATCACAGAGGTTTAACACATGGTACCCTAATAAGAAGGTTTAACATATGTTACGCTAATATGTTTATATGCTTTTTAGTCCGTTGACTTGTACCCTAATATCAGACAGGTTTAACACATGTTACGCTAATATATTTATATGCTTTTGAGCCCTTAGACTTGTACCCTAATATCAGAGATTTACCTAATTTGTTTTTGACAGAAAACAAGGCAGGTCTAACACATGTTACCTAATATGTTTTTGATAAAAAATATAAGACATGTTTAACACAAGTTTTTGACAGTAAACAAGACGGGTTTAACACATGTTACAAATCAATAGTTTTAACGTGCAGTTGGCAAGTTGGCAATCAAAAAAGAATAATAATAAATAACCCGATATTGTTTCTACTCAAAATAACTAACACTTCCTAGTCGCATTCAAAACAAAAATCACCATCGATCGGACCAAAAAACACCTACCGATTGGAAAAAAAACATAAAAACCAACATTAACACTTTCTAGTCTCATTCAAAACAAAAATCACCACCGATCAAATCACACACCGATCGGACCAAAACACCTACCGATCGGAAAAAACAGAAAACCCAACATTTATCCGATCAAAACACCTACCGATCGGAGAAAAGAAAAAATCATCACCGATCAAAACACCTACTGATAAAAAAATCGAACCAAACTTACTTGCTTCTGCACTTAGTTCTTGCTTTCTTCCATTTCCGACAACTTTTACCGGTCAGATCATCTTCTCTGGTGCCCCTTTTCTTCTCCGGTCAGATCATCTTCTCTGGTGCCCCTTTTCTTCTCCGGTGGGTTTTGGGAAGATCGATTGTTTGAGAGAGAAAGAGATGAATTTGGGTTAAGTATTTTGAAATGTTTGAAATGAGGTTGGGGTATTTAATTAGTTCTTATAGATATTCGTGCACCTCCTTTAATGCATGTCAAATCACATAATATTATAATATATATAATGTACTACAATTATGGTTGATTTTACCCATATGCCCTTGAAGTACCTTTATTGACTTTATCACTCTATTTAATTTAATTCAAAAAGGCTTCAAATTTTATGAGCCATTGGATGATCTTGATCAATGGTCATAGATTGGGTTTCCTAGGTTTTCTTAGTACAAATAAGTTTTCTATACATCCATGCCCTATATATATATATATATATATATATATATATATATATATATATATATATATATATATATATATATATATATATATATCACACTTTGCCAATAAGTAAAAGGTTAAGTCAAATAGAGACCTTGAAAACTCGAGTTGTCATATATATATATATATATATATATATATATATATCACACTTTGCCAATAAGTACAAGGTTAAGTCAAATAGAGACCTTGAAAACTCGAGTTGTCACAATGTGCACTTGAGTATATTGAGGATGTCAAATTCTTATATGTTAGAAAATGTTTAATGAGGACCAAATTCTTACAAGTTGGGATAGTTTGAGATAATTTTTTAAGTTGGGATTATTATCAGCCAACAGGTGAAACTTAGGATTATTAAAATCCGATAACTCTTAAAAAAAACTAAACATTAAATAAAATATAACACAATTAAAAAAACCTAATGTTACATTTAAAAAAAACTACACTACGCACTCCATTTTTTCCCTTCATTTTTTCTAAGATGTGACGGTCTTCCTCAGGATAATTTTTTTAAGGTTGAGGGAGATTGGTTTATAAAAATAGAGAGAAGGTTGAGGTTGTACATAAAAAATGGTGGTTAAGGTTAAATATATAGTGGTATTGGGTAGTTTTTTTTTTATAAAAGTGAAGGGGCCCACATTTGAAAAATTCAGCTCGTCTCAAACGTCCTGGTTTTGCCGTTTGTGAGGCGACGAGGGGGAGGGGGCGGTTTAGTCCACTGTGTTAACTTCTTCCATTTTTTCTATAACCAGAAGGGCAATTCGGTCATTTTATATGTAATCCTGTTAACTAAAAAGACAATTCGGTCATATAAAATGACCGAATTACCATTCTGGTTAACAGAAAAAATGGATGAAATTAATCCAATGGACTAAAATGGCAACAATGAAACCTTTTTGGAACAACAAGAGAAAAATGAAACCTTTAGACTAAACTGATAAAATGACCCAAACACAAGGACAAAAATGACATTTAACTAAAATATATATATATATATATATATAGAGGGAGGTTAACATACAAAAGGGCTTATCCTACAAAACGTACGCGACGCCGTGAACCATCAGATCTGGATGTAATCACGCATGGGAGCCCTAATCACGCATGGGATCAGATTTTGAAAGATAATCACGCATGGGAACATTATTACGCAAGTTCAGTTGATCAAAAGTTGGTTATAATCACGCATGGAAGATAATCACGCAAGTTCTATTTTTGGTCGCGTATGATAATGTATGATAAGCAGTATTGTACATTATACTTTCTCTCTCTCTCTCTCTATATATATATATATATATATATATATATAGGGAGAAGATCATGCGAGAACCACCTCTTATTGTGAGAACTGCGAGAACCAATGTGAACACACCAAAAATGCCTAAAAATAGCTAAAAATCACACAAATTTTTTTTTTTGATTTTTTTAATATTTTTTAGGTTAAAATCGCTACTTTTCGAACTCAAAAAAAAAATTAATTTTTTTAAATTTTTTTTTTTTTACTTCGAAAAGTAGCGATTTTAACCTAAAAATATTAAAAAATTCAAAAAAAAATTTTGGATTTTTTTTTTATTTTTTTAAGGTTTTTTGGGGTTTAGTTTTTAGCATTTTAGCTTGGGGGGGGGGGGGGGGGGGGGGTTGTTTAGGTTTTTTTTTTTTTTTGGGGGGGGGGGGGGGGTTAGGTTTTTTTTGGGGGTGGGGGTTAGGTTTTTTTAGCTATTTTAGGTTGTGTTCACATTGGTTCTCAAGGTTCTCACAATAAGGGTGGTTATCGCATGAGCCCCTCCCTATATATATAGCTCTGCGGAGACATCCTGATGGAGATTTGAATTTTAGATACTTTTATGAGGTTTGGATTTTAAATACTTTTATAAGCAAAACTGTTTACGATAACAATTATCCTCTTTGTCTTGGTTGTCATACCATATTGATGAAAAACAAAAATAATTGCTCCAAAACAAATAATTAATAGAAATCTTTTTATTTGGTCACTAGTGATAAATAGATGTTTTATAAACAAAGGCTTCGAATCTTTTTAAACGTAAGATATTTTTTAAATTTAATGAGTTTGAAGTACTTGTAAATCATTCATAGCACATAAGAGATGAAATAACTAGAAATATGGTTGCACATAAAGGATGTAAATATGGGAAAAATACTTATATGGTGCCTTGCCAACTTTGGATTGCTGTAAAAAGTGGTTTTTAAAATATAAGTAGTATAAAAAGTGGTTTGAGTGGAGGAGGGAGAAAATGTTACTGTTCATCTGTATATTTGGGGGGACACTGTTCACCCCCTATACTTTTTTAATATATATTGAAAGTGGTTGTGAGTGGAGGAGAGAGAAAATGTAATATATATTGAAAAGGAAAGAAAAAATATTTGTTTTTAGTGAAAATATATTGATATAGGAGTTGTTTTTTAGTGGAATGTATGTATATTTTTAGTGGATTGGATGTGAATGCTCTAAAACCTCATTTCGTGCAGGAAAAGGCAAGTATGATATATCGGGAATGACCTTCATCGTTGTGACGAAGGTCAGATAATTTTTAAGTTTTATTGTTAGTACCAATCCCATGTTTTGAACTTTGTTCTAGTTTTGATATCACAATGTGCAACATTCTTTTAGGATGTATTACAATCATCATGTAAGCAAACACATGTTTACAACTTTTGGTCAAAACCAACACATTGATAATTTATTTCCTTTTTCAAGAAATTACAAAGTCTAAATAAGCAAGTAACTATGTTCTAAAATGGGAAAATCTTGCCCATCATTACCATCTACTCTATCCACTATCCCAAATCAACCATTTGTGCTTTCAACAACTTGCTCCTTCGCCCATACAAAATTAGTATCCATTTTGCCCTTCAACTTGTGTCTCATACTCATGTATCAACAACTTGTGGCCAAATGCAACTTCATGATTTGCAAATAGATGCTTTGAATCGGCCCAAATACGCTCATCGTCGTCCACATGTGTTGATGATACGTACTTTGTGCTTAAATAGTAGTACAAAAGTACGTTCCACGTGATGTTTTAAGAGTTCCTACATCTGAAAGGCGCTTCTATGTGTAGACACACGTCTTGTGACGCGAGAGTTGATAGTTGTAGCGTTGTGACGGAGGCCTTGAGGGGTAAAATTGTCATTTTAAAACAGGTCTACTAAATTTTAATAATTTTTTTACATCGAAAAGGGCTTCGTGTCGTACATAAACATGTCTTGAAACGGTGAGAGTTGATAATCGTTATAATACTGCGTTTGCGGGGTAAAATCGTCATTCTGAAACGGGTCTACATAACTAAATGGGAAATCATTCCCATTCGGGTCACTTTGGACCTCTTGTTCGGGACTTGAATCTGTATGTAACGTCGGAACTGATTCCGATGTTTCAAAATGAAATACATCTTTCATGACATGATGGGCTACAGCCGATGATGGCGGATGTACCGCCTGCGTAGCTGCATTTTGTGTAATATTTGGTTTTGTTTCGGTTTCCATGTCGAAACCATGATCATCGGTCACATGGTGCTTCTCAAGCGTACCTTTCTTGTTATAAATTCGACATAACACCCAATCATCTAACTGCAAAATTCAAATAAAATACTGAGTTAATACTTAGCACTTAACTTCTTCATTGTCTCAATATCATCAACATCTTGAAATTAAATTGTGTAATGATCAAAAATTCATACCCTAAGATTGTTGTTCCGTTTGCCAGCTGATCGATCGACGTTAGCAAGGCGGTATTCGTGCATTATCCAATTCGTTTTCACCCCCCGCGGAGCTTTCCCCGCGTAAAACACCAATGCCTTCTTGATTCCAACCGCTTTCGGTTTTCCGATAGGTTTATCGGCACCAGTAGCCTTCCAATAACCAGTTCCGGCAGCTCTGTTCGGTCGTGATCCGTTCGGATATTTCCTGTCTCTAGGTGAGAAGAAGTACCACTCCTTTTCTCCATATAACGCCATATCTGTCAAAATCAATTCACACATAAAATCAATTCTCATTAGATCCAAATCGGTTAAACAATGGCGATGCTCTAATAATCGGTGCAAAAACAAGTTCAGATAGTGAAATTAGGGAAAAACGAATCGAGCAGCTGAAACTAGGTCAAACGGAATTGAGAAACGTGAAATCAGTACAAAAACGAACTAAGATAGTGCAATCAGTGCAAAAAACGAATTGAGAGACGTGAAATGAGTACAAAAACGAACTGAGAATCGTAAAATTAGGGCAAAAAATGAATCGAACTGCTAAAATCAGTGCAAAAGCGAATTAAGATAGTCAAATTAGTGCCAAAAACGAATTGAAGTGGTGAAATTAGGGGAAAAACGAACTGAGATCATGAAATGAGGGCAAAAAATGAGTAAAATTAGTTCAAAAACGAATTGACATCGTAATATTAGTGCAAAAACAAATCGAGATCGTGAAACTAGTGCAAAAAAACGAATCGAGATGGTGAAATCAGTACAAAACGAATCGAGATAGTGAAATCAGTGCAAATACGAGTTAAGATAATGAAATTAGGTTAAAAGAATTCAAAATTACCAGGAAGCTGCCATGGATCGAACTTATAAAGATCAATTTCAGCAATAATCGGAACAGCAATACTCTGAGACGCACATTTCCGGCACAAGTAATGCATAACCAGCTCATCATCCGTCGGATGAAACCGGAACCCCGGCGGCAACTCCAAACCGCCACACGTCATCACAAAACCTCAATCAAACTCCAAATCCGTACGGTTAATATCCAAATCCAGATCTCGTTCTTCCGCACAAAGCTAGGGTTTCCGTCAGTGTTTCAAAGAAGAAGATCCAGAAGTATATATAACAACAACAGAAACAGTGAAGGTCGCACGTGTAGGATTGAGTTGAAACGTAGCTTCGAGGAACGAGCAAGAGAGAGAATGGTGCAGTTGCTTGGAGAAGAAGGCTGGCTGGCTGCTTATGGCGGTTATTGATTTGTGATAAAAGGTGAAGGGGCGAATGAGGGGGTGACACGTGGGGAGGATGGTGTCACTGCGTTCGTCATGTTGTTTGGACGGTTGTGGTGATGGATATTAGAGGAATAGGTGGTACTTTGACCGGTGTCTCGTGTTCTTCATCAACTGAGGAGGGTGCATTCGAATACAAGTGGTAATTGATAGTGATGCATCAATAGGCTAATTAGTAATTTCTAGTAAGGATATGGGCAAATGATATTTGGGTATCGGGTATAAATTTACTGAACCGGTTATATTTTTGGTACTGATTTGGTATCGACTTTTGACATTTTCGGTACCGGTCCGATACGGTATCAGTTCGGTACCGGTTTTACATTAAAATACCGGTACAGAATCGTACCGTACCGGATATATTCGGTACCGGTACCCATGTTTTGGGATTTTCGGTACCGAACGGCTACCATGCTCATCCCTAATTTCTAGGACCTCAAAGAGAACGTTTGTTCGTTTAAGCTTAAGGGACTGATTGTTTACCTCTTAATGAGGCTTTTAATGGTTCAGCACTTAAGTTGAATTCAGCTTGTTTAGAAGTCTGGTTCGTTTAAATTTTACAAAGTTGAATTCGGTTTGTTTAGAAGTCTGGTTCGTTTAAATTTAAAATAGTTGAATTCGGCTTGTTGTTTTGAGGGGTTTCTTTTACGAAGCTCGACACTGAGACCGAACGGTGTGGGGATCGTCCCCCACCGTCGCCGGGTCGTCTGGCTCGTCCCACACCGCTCCCTTCGGGGTCGTCGCGTCGCAGGCGTCATCTGCAAGACGGAGGCGACGAGCATGCTGGTTGGCTGAGTTGCAAGGATGGTGGGACTCTCTCTCTCTCTCCTTTAATATATTGGTTTTTTATTAGACCAAGCGTATTTGGGCGTGTTCCCACCTGATACCGCCCGAAAATGCCGGAAAACGCCCGGCCTCCCGCTACGCTAGGCGTTTTGGGGCTTTTTTTTCGAAAAAAAATGGATCTGGCGTTTTATTTAAAACGCTTCAAGGGTGTTTGAATGACCAATCAAATGAGGACATGTGGGTTTAGAGAGAAAGATGGAATGTGGGGTTTGATTTGGCCGGATTTTTTGCCGGAATTTCAAATGGGTTTGCAGGTCATATGCACGAAGAAGAAGGGCTTTGTTTTAAAACTTTGATATTGACACTTAGGCCCCTATAGTTTTAAACTTTATTATTTTCTGTTTTCACACATTAGGCCCCAAAGTAATTTTTTAGTATTGTATTTTTTTAATTTAAGAGTTAACTGCCATTTTCGTCCCTGTGGTTTGGTCACTTTGGCCATTTCAGTCCATTTTTCAAAAATGCGCCATTTTCGTCCCCCACGTTCTGGAAAGGTGCCATTTCAGTCCAAAAATCATAACCCAGTTAAGTCAGTTTGTAAATAAGGACTGATTGTGTAAATTTGTAACATAAAGGACTGATTGTGTAAATTTGAAAAATGGACTGAAATGGCAGTTATCACCACCACCACTAGCCCTGCCACCACCACCACTCCGCTGCCACCACCACCACCACCCCCACCACAGCCCTGCCACCACCACCACTCCGCTGCCACCACCACTGCCACCACCTCTATCAAACAGCAAGAGTTTTCACTAAGAAATCATCATACGAACTCGAAGCGGATGGTAACAACACTTTTGTGATGGTAAACCTTCATTTTTCTCCTTTTGTTTATAATGGAATTGATTTATCTTCTTCCAAATTCGATGTTTTGGTTTCTAGGTACACTTTGTTATCTGATTTTAATGTTGGAAACTCGACTGTGATCAAAGAGTTCATAATTGTAACACCCCGAAAATGTAAATCTTTGTATTAGAAATTTAAGAATTTCATATACAAGAATTGATCATCTAGAAATTTTAACCTAGTTAAAATTTCAAGACTAGAAATAACTAACACTAGGTTAAAAACACTAGTACTTAAAGTTAGATGATAAATGAGGGACTAAACTTGCCAAAACTGAAAGTTAAATGCTGAATTATAACAAAACTCACCAAACACACCATTTTAGGTGTGTCTGGTCGATCAAGTGAAGCAGGGGGCGATCCCCACTTCTCCAAAACCCTAAAATCTCATTAATCTTGCAAATTGAAGGATTAATCCAAGTAGAAATCGAGAATTGAGCCTAGAATCGTAATCCTCATCACAAGAGGATTGTAAGGTATGTAAAATCTAATGAAATCTCTTAACTTGAATTTCTCATGATTTTGGAAAATCTGAAAATTGATGTTGCATGTGTGTTATTTGGTTTGATTAGAATTGATAAGGTGTTTAGAAGTGAAACCTAGCTAATTTCATCTGAAATCATGACCAAATTCAGGAAAATTCCATGAACACCTTGAAAGTGGGTTGTGGGTTTTACAAGATAATGATGAACATTAGGGTTTAGAATGATTATCCTAGTGTAATTTGATTGTAGAAAGTAATTCCAGAAAGATATGATGTTTAAATACTATATGAGGGCTTTATTGTGGTCAAGTTAGCTAATTAGCAAGCTATGAAGTTGAATACTAAAGATATAAAAATTCTGCCTATGAAATGTTTGTTGAAATGCCTCAAAGAAGGCTTGAAACTAGAATTTTGTAGTTAAAACACCTAATTGTGATGTTTTGACTATTATGCGAAATGTGATTTCAAAGAGTTCTAAATATGATAAAAATTGAACTCTATAGGAAAGGATACCGGAACGTCAAGTGGACACGCCGGTGGCGATTCGCGGTTGAAGGGCGTACAATAAGGTATGTGAAGGGGTATGGTCCCAAATCTTGCGTCAACACGACCGCGAATGACCATTACCCTCATCAAAAACCTCCAACAGCAATAGACTCTCCAATGTCCGCATGGGCACATGCGAACACTGCGGTCCAATCTGTCCATTGATGAGAAGACTTACCTTAAGGACGGAAACTAATGTTACACATAGCGATGCGGCCCTGCACCGCATCCTATGGACATTTTCGTCACGACAAGGGATCTGGATAACAGTAACAATCACTCAGCAGGTAATGCGGCATAACACCGCATCCCGCGTAAATCATGGATGGAACAACCAAAGCGGGAACAACATCAAAGACCGCAAGCAGCGATGCGGCTTGGCACCGCATCCTGCCTACAAGGCAGGTGGGTCTGACACCAAAGTGCAAGTGGCACTGGGAACGGTCGCCTACCGGCCCACGTGTATACAACAGTCTGACACCACAGCAGGACGTGGCATCACCACAGTATCCGACAGGTCTGACACACCTGCAAATAGCTGTGCGATGTCAGGCTAGCTACTCAACTACCCTCCTCCACTCCTCGGCTATAAATACTAACCCCAAACCAGGTTTGAGGTATCACTTCTCAACTCTCTCAATATTACTACTATCACACTTTGCTTCCCAAGCAAACTACTGATTCTCACGCCGGAGAGTGGTAACAAGGAGCACCCCGCACCCCATCCTCCTTGTTGCGAGTCACGGTTTGTTTCCTTGTGCAGGAAACCCACCACCAGAAGATCCAGCCGGCGATCCTCGGAAAGAAGGGATTAACCCTCTTGACGAGACTAGTGAGTTAACCTACCCGGTTAACCATTATTTCATCATTGGCGCCCACCGCTACTCTTAGCACTTTTTTCTGATCATCCCTTTCTCTCCAAAGATCATGTCTGATCGTCAAAACAATACTACCGGGGATAACCAAAACCCCACAAACCAAGGGCCTGCAGGAACCAATCCCCCGGGCCCAAATGCTGAACACATTGGCCCATCAACGCAAGGGGGCGCATCCCTTACGTTTGGGCACGATTTATCACAATACGCTCATGTGATACCTGCAGGCATGAACCTTCATGCCTGGTACGACCAACAAGCAGCTATGTTGGCTGCAACATATAACAGAGCTTGCGCAGAAGCGCAGGTATCTGTGGGACCCACCCCAGCACCACACACCCCTGCAGGTCGTACTTTACAGTACGAAGGCAGGGCCCCATCACATCCAGCCTCCAGAAGCAGGCACGAAGATCGCGGTTCCTCTTACTGCGATGTCCGCACACTTCATGGGGACGACTCCACATATGGGTCCCGCCACAGGAGCCATATACAGAGTCGCCTAGGGCCACACGGCGAAACTAGGCGACAGTCTACAGCCCACCACGGTCTAGGCATTCACAGCCGATTGGGACCCCAGTCCTACCGTGAAGGACAAGGCTATACCGACCCGGACGATGGTACATACCGCGCGGAATCCTATGCCACCAGCAGCAGACCGGGAGGACGAAACTATGTTCCTCCCACCTATCCACGCACTACGTACCTCCGCGCTGCAAAGCAGCACCGCGGACAACCCTACAGGCCGAAATCAGCGACCGAAAACTCCAAGTTCGTCCCAGAAATCGCCCACGCCGATGTCACCACCACAAAATTCCCATTAAATATTGGGAAGTACAACGGTTCGACCGACCCAGATGATCACAACAACATCTTCGTCGGCGCCGGATGCAACGGTAGGTGGGATGAACCCACCTTGTGCCATTTTTTCCCCCAGACCCTAATAGGTCTGGCCAGGGCCTGGTTCGATTCTCTACCACCAGGGTCATTAACCTTATTCGAGGACTTGCAAGAAAAGTTCCTCGCACACTTCAGCCAACAACGACGCCATGAACGTGATTCCATGGACGTCATGAACATCTGGCGCAGGGATAACAAGTCGCTTGACGCGTTCGTTGTCCGTTACAATAAAGAATGCCTAGAGATAGGCGATGTTGCCGATCAAATGGCGCGTAACCATTTCATTATCGCCGTTAAAGACGAGCAGATGGTTATGAATATCTCTGGCAAAGATGGGTTGCCTAAGAAGTGAGAAGATGTCATGGCTGCGTTCAAGACATACGCCCAGACTCAGCGGTCCCTAAAACCGCACATGTCAAAGGCACAACCTCAGGCGGAAGGCCAGTCTTCCCGCCAAGAGCCGAAGCGCAGCAACAAGCGCAACCGGGACACATGGAATCGTGGCAGCGATTCCAGACCATACGTCCCACGAAGAAACCAGCCCGATGCAAGGGCTACAATCAACGCCCAACGTGAAAATCGGGCGTCAAAAATGGAGTCTCGGGACCGCAGCTGGACCGAGATTAACCAGTCGCCAAGCGACGTTCTTCTCACGGACGCACAATTCCTGCGACCGGCCCAACCGATGAAGTCCAAAAAGAACCAGGATCTCGCACTATACTGCGAGTATCACAAGGACAACGGCCACACAACAAACAGCTGCATCAGTCTCCGACTGGAGATTGAGCGAGCCCTAAAAGAGGGAAAACTGCAACATCTGTTGACAGGCGCACAAAAAGCCACCAAGCGCATCACTCCCCACAATGAGGGCACCTCCACGGGGAAGAGGACCATGCACGTAGCCTCTACCCATATGATTAACGGAGGAAAAGGAAGGCCGCGCAAGGCAGGAAGAAGACCGGAGAATGACTGGAAGGACGAGAAAGTCGTTTTTCCAAAAGTCCGAGGCGGCCCGCGCGATAGACGCGCCGTGGTTATCACAGGCCACTTAGCTCACTACTGTACTGAGCGATTGTTCATCGACCCAGGCAGTACATCCGATATTATATACGAGCAATGCTTCAACCAGTTCGATCAGGAAGACAAAGATCGACTGCAACCAGCGGATTACCCGTTGGCCGGGTTTGCAGGGGAAACCGTATTCCCCCTGGGTCAGATTACTTTTCCTGTGCGCCTCACCAGCGGGAGGCACACAAGAACAGATGAGGTAAACTTCATGGTTTTACCGCACACCTCCAAATACGACGTACATCTCGGGAGAGAATCCCAGGGTGATTTTAACATGATCACATCCGTCCCTCACTCTGCTATCGGTTTCCCAACCGAGACGGGGGTCGCGATAATATACGCCAGAAGGGAAGTTTTGTCTACGGACGACCTGCGTCCAGCCAAGGTAGCAAGGCCCACCCCCAACACGCAACCAGAAAAATGGGTTCTTAACGCAAGACACCCAGAGCAAACGGTCACGTTGGGCCATGCCTTGACACCTACCATCAGAGCGCGCCTGAAGCAATTACTCTTCAGGAACCAAGACATTTTTGCGTGGACACCCGCAGACATGACGGGGGTACCGCGCGACATAGCGCAACACTTTTTGAATACCATGCCAGGTATCAAGCCGGTGATCCAAGGCCAACGCCACCTTGGATCAGCAAATAACGCGGCGATGGAAGAGCAGGTACAGGAGCTGCTCTCCGCAGGTATCCTACGGGAAGTAAAATACCAGACTTGGTTATCTAACCCAGTCATGGTCGAAAAACCAAGCGGGGGCTGGCGCATGTGCGTCGATTACAAAGACCTCAATAAGGCCTGCCCCAAGGATTGTTACGCACTTCCGGAGATCAACGAGAAGGTCGATAACCTCGCACCATTTCGATGGAAGTGCTTCCTCGATTGTTACAAAGGCTACCACCAAGTATAGATGGCAATCGAGGATGAAGATAAAACGGCATTCCGCACCCCTACCGGGAACTACTGTTACACCAAAATGCCGTTCGGGTTACGCAACGCCGGCGCAACCTATTAAAAGTTGATGAACGACACTATTCGCGGTCAAATCAGCAAAAGTGTCGAAATCTATATGGACGACCTGGTCGTCATGAGCATGGAGGAGGACACCATGCTCAACGATATCGAAAGAACATTCCAGACTCTGCGAAGCGTCAACATGAAGCTTAATCCAGGAAAATGCTCGTTTGGAATGGAAGAAGGCAAATTCCTCGGATTCATCGTAACCAAAGATGGATTCAAGGTAAACCCGGAAAAGGTTCAGGTGATCGAACGCATGCCATCGCCCTCAACGATGAAAGAAATGCAACGACTAGCCGGCAGGTTTGCCGCACTAAACAGATTCTTAGCCAACCACGTGGCTAAGTCATACCCTTTCATCAAGACCCTGCGGAGCTGCCTTAAAAAGGAACAATTCCAATGGACCGCAGAGGCCGAAAAAGCTTTCCAGGAGATGAAAGAGTGTTTGATCCAGCTCCCAACTTTAGCCGCACCACGAAAAGATGAACCACTTATTCTATACCTGTCTGCCGCAGACAGCGCGGTAGGCGCGATACTCATAGTGGAGCGGGAAGGAGTTCAAACACCCATCTACTACATCAGCAAAATGCTCAACGACCCAGAGACAAGGTATTCCATCATGGAAAAGTTAGTACTCGCACTGGTGCACGCGTCAAGACGCCTACGACGCTACTTCGCCAACCACGTCATCACAGTACTAACCAACTACAGGATCAGCCCGATCCTATCTAAACCCGACATCTCTGGGAGGTTAGCAAAATGGGCAATTGAACTGGGCGCACTTTCACTGAATTATAAGCCGCGCCCCGCAATCAAAGGCCAGATCTTGGCTAATTTCGCTGCTGAAGTACCAGCAAACCGCATTCAAGAATGCGAAGAAGAACAAAACCCGCCATCACCACCATCTTCCATAGAAACCTGGGCACTATATACAGATGGTGCATCCAACGAAGATGGTGCTGGTGCAGGTCTGCGACTCGTCAGCCCCGATGGCCAAGAGCTAACCTATGCAATCCGCCTTGATTTCAAAAGCACGAATAATGAAGCGGAGTACGAGGCTCTACTGGCAGGGCTGCGTTTGGCGGTCAAACTCGACGTCAAACATTTGGAAGCACATGTCGACTCACTACTGGTTGCAGGGCAGATACGCGAGGATTATGCCGCAAAAGGGGACATCATGATCCTCTACCTCGAACAAGCCTTGCAACTGAAATCACGGTTCACCTCCTTCAATATTCGCCATATCAACAGGAGTGACAACAAACCTGCGGATGCACTATCAAAACTTTCATCCACCAGCTTCCAACACCTGGCAAAAGAGGTACGCATCGAGATTCTGCAAAATCCTTCAGTACCCCTGCACCAAGTCAACGTCATCCAGTACGGAACAACATCCTGGATGACACCGATAATTGCATACTTACAATCAGGTGTTACTCCCGAAAGCAAGGCAGAAGCACGCAAGCTACAATACAAAGCGTGTCATTACCAAATGGGAGACGGTATCTTATACCGTAAATCATACCTGGGGCCACTCCTACGTTGCGTAAACCCCGAAGATGCCATATACCTTATCAAAGAAATTCACGAGGGAATATGTGGCATACACGCAGGCCCACGCATGATTGTGACCAAAATCATGAACGCCGGGTACTATTGGCCCGGCATGCACCTAGACGCGGTCAAAGTCCTACGCAAGTGTATCAATTGTCAGCGACACGCTCCCAAGACCTTGCGCCCCAAGAACAACCTGATCCCTGTCACCACCGCATGGCCATTCCAAAAATGGGCAATCGATGTGGTGGGACCATTTCCAGACGCACCCGATGCAGTGAAATTTATCATAGTGGCGGTTGATTACTTTACAAAATGGGTAGAGGCAAAGCCACTTGCATCAACCACCGCTATGATAACAAGGAAATTCTTGTAGGAACATATCATCTGCCGTTTCGGTCTACCAATGTGCATCGTCACCGATAACGGCACCAACTTCGCCGCAGATGACTTTCAAAAATGGCTAAAAGAGCTAAACATTGAACACATATTCTCCTCAGTGGCGCATCTGCAAGGGAACGGCCAAGTCGAGAGTATCAATAAAAGCTTAGTGGAAGGCATCAAAGCACGGTTGGGAACAGCCAGACGCGGTTGGGTCGATGAACTCCCAAGTATTCTATGGGCTCACAGGACAAGCCCAAAAACAAGCAACGGTGAGACACCCTTCAGCCTGGTCTATGGCACTGAAGCGATGATTGACGTGATGTCGTGGTCACAATCAAATTTAATCCAAATACTACTAATAGATAGCGGTAAGTGGGTATCGAACACAGGGAGTTTGTGGAATATGTGTTATTTAAAATATTATCTAACTAGACTAAAATTACTCTAATTGCAAATATAATAAAATTAAAGAGTTGATTTGATTGATTTGATTTTAAAACTAAGATTACTAATGTAATTGCAAAAATGTAAGTTTGGTTTGTAAACAATTTAGAGACAAATGACTATCTTAAGTTTCCGGTTTGCTTCGACATTCATGCTAAAATTCAACTAGAAAGAATCACATAGACATGATTCATGTATGATTACTTGTTGTGATGAAAGGGAACTAAGTACTCGGATTCCTAGACCGCGAGGTTGTTACCCGATGACCAATTAATCAATAGCCAATCCTAATTCTACCTATGATATCTCGATTGCCAACGGCACCAAGAACGTATAGTTTCAAACAAGATTAGCATACTAATTAACAATTTACAAACAAGAAATCAAACACCATAACAAACAAATCATAAAGACGAGTTCATTATTCTAGAAATATGAAATCAAAGCTCAAAGTCTTACACAAACCTTCAACCCAAGATAGTCATCAAAAGTTTAGCCACACATGGCTTTGACAATCATCTTCACAATTAATTCAATGTTCATATGGATTAAAAACACTAACAAGATGTTTAGAAATTGTTTCAAACCCTCCAGAAGACCCAAAATTCGTCCACCAATGTTATGTAACCGAAAACCCATGATAGGAGAGCATAAAAAATCATCAAGTGGCCCATTAATGCATGAGTTACAATTTTAGAACAGTCGGCGCCGTAAGCTACGGTCCTGGCCGTAGCTTACGGCAGGCTTCAACATGAAAACTTGTTTTCAGCATAACTTTTTCGTTTCAACTCCGTTTTCTTCACCGTTTTCGCCTACGTTCTCGTAATTTCATCCTCTATCATGCTATCCCCTTAATTATTCAATTCCAAAAATTGTTTTTTTCATTGATGCTCCAAATTACTTCCCTTTTAAGCTCCATTTGCACCTACACGTCCAAACAACTAGTAGTTACCAAGTTCAAACAATTAAACGTGTAAAGCATGGGATTTTAATCTTTTTAAGGCACTTAAGGGTTGTCCTACGGACCACCCGTCAATGATCCCCGCGGAAGTAGGTCTCCCATCACCTAGAATGTTGGCTATCAACAAGATAGACAACAATGAGGAACGCAGGGTTGATTTAGACCTCTTAGAAGAAAGGCGTGAAAACGCAGCCATCAATGAGGCCAAATACAAAACAAAACTTGAAAAGTACTACAATGCACGCGTTCACATTTGTACCTTCAACCCGGGAGACTACGTCCTTCGTGACAATGAAGCATCTAACGCGGAACGCCCAGGGAAACTTGCCCCCAAGTGGGAAGGACCCTACCTCATCCAAGAGGTCTTGGGCAAAGGCGCGTATAAACTTCAAACATTGGAAGGCGAAACTATCGCACGCACATGGAATGCACAACAGCTTCGACGCTGTTATATGTAAGCCATGGTTTGTTTTTACATTTACCATGTAACCTATCAGGCCACGAGCCATTTGCAAATAAATAAATAGACGATTCAATGCAATATTGTTTATTTATTTATATTATAAATGCGTGTTCCACTCTGAGGTATATACAAAAACAGATTGGCAAAATCTTCATTCGTGATACCCACACAGAGTGGTAAACACACGCAACTATTATAATAGGCCAGCAATGGCAACACTGTTTGTCTGACCAAAGACAAGCCTTCATACTTGCATATCATCTAGATATGCAAAAGGCAATTACAGGTTTAGTGTTACTCATAGTAACATTAAAACTTACGAATTCAAATATGCAAGTAGTGACAACACTTGTACAAATTGAACAGAACAATTCTATATATTCAAAAAATTCCTACACCTGCGCGGTGCACAGAGAATTTACATCAAGTTTTAAACAAATATGAAAAAGGCACGCAGGCCAACCTAATCTTTCTTCGTGCCGCTGGAACCTTCACCATCCTTGCTGGCCACAAAAGGTTTTTCCTCATCTTCTTCATCAGCGTATAACACTCGCAAGCGGTCTACATAGTCCTCCGCTTCTAAACACTTTTCAAGTTCCTCGAGATCAGAAATGGTTGTTTCGTTATACATCTCAACCGCAGCATCAAGAAGCGCTTCAGTATCCACGCCGTGAAACCCGGATCGCTCATCAGTATGTCCGCCACGAGCTGCAACATTCAAATGACTAATACAGCGGTTATAGCCAGCTTTAAAACCAGCATCCCGGGCACGCTCCTTGATCTCGTTAACACCTGATACAGTCTCAGGTGCATCAAGGATGGATGAAACAATCTGCGATACAAAAAACAGATTATCAAAGGCAAACATATAACAAAAATGACAAAAGCAACGAACGCTTACATGCCCGATCCCGTGCATACGCATCCATTCATGGTCGGCCTTGAGGAACTTAAGTGACGAATCAAGACTCTCTCTAGCCTCCTCAGCCTCTCTGGCCCGCGCTTCAACCTCCTCAAGGCGGGCAGAAATCTCCTGAATAGTGGCCCCCCGGGTCCGCAATTCAGCCTGGTAACAAAACAAAAACAAGTATACAAAAATAAACACTTGTCAAATGTACAAAGTCAAATGCAAGAAACGTATACCTGGAGGCCCAAGATAGTATTGCTTCAAGTGGTGCGGTCAGCATTCGCCCCTTCAAGTGCCTTTGCAGTGCGGACCTCCGCCTCCTTGGCCTCTTCTAGAGCCTTGGTGAGGCGCGCTTCCGCCTCTTTGGCCTCCTGGGCAGCCTCAACAGCTGCCATTTTCTCCTTAGCCAGCGCAGCATTTGCTGCCTTAGCATTGACAAGCTCCTGGCGAACACGAAAGAGAGTTTCATTCTGTTTGGCCCAAGAGTCTTTCCAAGCCTTGCGCTCATTAGAAAGTGTCTCACGCTCGTTAGAAAGAGATTCTTTCCAGCTCCGGCGCTCAATGGAAAGCAGTTTGGCAAGGGTACGAACCTGTTTAAGCTCAGAAGTTGCAGCCCACTCTTCAGTCTGCTTATGCTTTTCAAACGCAGCCCTATCCCTTTCAAGCTGCTCCGCACCCTCACGTGCAGCCTTCACCAACTCCTCAGCCTCGGCACGCAAGCGCACACTCTCCTCCTCCCTGCGCGCCAAACCCTTATAATTTTCCATAATGGTGTTTGCCATTAAGGAACTCCCAACAAGCAGGAAGGAGAGTTGGTTAATCTGGGCTTCAGTTGGTAAGGCACGGGCCCAGTTGACTTCAAATGGGGTGCCCAGACCACCCAAAATCTCCCTACACGCGGAGGGATCAACAGAAATGTCATCCCCTTGCATCACAGACCATGGAGGGCGGTGATAAGACATGGCCCAATCTTCCGTATAGCTGCGGTAATAATACTCCAATTCAGACTCTTCAGGCTGAATGGGAGTCTCTACAAAACCCGCACCTCCGGAACCGGAACCAGAAGCCTTCTCAGCAGCAGGAGACTTTGGTTTTTCAGTATAAGCAAACTTCAGATTCAGACCCTCAGCATCCTCTGGGGTAATAACATTATCATGGGAATCCATAGTATCATGAATCTGGGACGCAGGTCCCTTCCCAGTATCCTCCTCCCGCACAGAGGGCTCAGGCGTCACAACCTTATGAACCCCCGCATCCGCAGCAGTGTCAGACGGGGGAGGAGGAGGAGGAGGAGCATCAAAGATGGAGAACCCTTCATCTTGGGGTTCTGCAAGCAAAGCAAAAACACTTTAAACCACAAGTACAAATACAAAATATTTGACAAAGTAATGCATCACGTACCAGGAACAACCGCAGGCTTCGTTCGTCCCACAAAAGCCCTGCGTCTGGTCTGAATCTTCGGCTTCTTTCCCTCACCAGCATCAACAGCTTTCCCCGCTTTCCTCTTCTTCTCATCAGCAGCCTTTGAACCCGTAGTGGTTCCACCTGTGGCCGCACCAGCACCTGGAACACCCAAGCCCTCAAGGGTGTCAGATACTACCACATAATCGGTATATCTGCGGAAGTGAGATCGAGAGATACCTGCTGCTTGCAGAACCAAAGGCGGAACCGCAGGAGCTTCATTTTTCTTCTTGCCGCGACCCTGCACGGGTTTATCAACTTGCTTCTTCTCTGCATGCTTTCTGGGAGCACCCCTTGACTCAAACTTTCCAAGGGCCCCAAGAGTACCTGCAGGTAGACTATCAGCAGCATAAAAAGTACAAGGCATGAAAAGAAAGCTATGAATTATACCTTTGCCCTGCGGCAGGGGTGCTTTCAGTGCCTCGCGTGTAGGAACGCGGAAGTTATGAAGAATCGTCAAATTAAACCCTGCACCTTCAGCAGTCTGGACAATATCAACCTTGCCAGTGAAACTTGGATCAAATACCTTCCACAGCTCAACAACTTCTTCTGATAGTACAAGTTCAAATTAATAAGCAAACAAGGGAATAATAAAACCGCGCAAGAGTAAAAACACTTACCACTAGTTTTCTCCCGCACAACGGGCCTTGAATGCTTATCGGCCCTAGTCAATAACATCCGCAGCATCCACAACTCGGTGTTCTTCAACAACCTATGCTCTATAGTCTTCAACCGAGAGAACCATTCCGCATTCTCCGAATTAGGAATGGCAATGTCCTACGCAGGGATAGGCTCATTAACATTCCGCAAAGGTATGTTGACAACAACCGCGCAAGCTTTAACATAAAAGAACTTGCTCTTCCACTTGGTAATACCCTTGGGAGGGGTCATCAACTTGACACTTCCATACCGTTCTCGGAAGGAGAAGAAACCTGTGTTCACCGTCAACTGATAAAACCCCCGGAAATTATCAACGGTGACTGGTAAACCAAGGGCACGAAAAGTAGATTCAAAATGTCTAATACGAATAAACCCAAACGGGCTCATCTGAGAAATATGAACCCCGTAATGCTCCAAGCACTCGGCAACAAAAACGGTCAATGGTAACCGAAGATTACCATCGATGAAAGAATCGGCCCACAGGGTCACGTAACCGGCTGGAGCACAAGCACCGGTGTCACCGTCTTGGGGATGAACAGCCCCAAACTCGGAGGGCATTTGTATACTGATCATCAGTTGGTCGAACGATGCTTTCGACCACTTCAAAGGTGGCAAGCCACCACCAGGGGCGCTACCACCATCATCATCTTCTTCTCCGGCCATCGGAGAAGAGGTTTCAGGGTTTTCACCCTCCACATTGTGTGGGTTGGATGGTTCAGCCATCAGATAAGGAAGAGAGAGGTAGAGTATTACAAGAAAAACTCAGAAGATGACCGGAAATACAAGCGGATTGATCGGAGAAGATGAAGAGTATTCTCTTTCACACCAGAGAAATTTTTTGAATTTTGAACAACGTGAGGAGAAACCAAACGGTTTCCCCTTATATACTCATCGCAATTAATGCGATGGAGTAACCGACTTACAAAGTTCAAAAAGGACCACTTACGTTTCGCCACGTGTTCAGCAACCTTTCAGCTGACGGTTATCACGCGCGCGTGGCCGCCCACCCGCCTGACAGAATTGACCTTTATACTACTTGCTACAGTGCAGTTATGACCTCGGTCAATGCACCAGTCCTTTCAGAACATCACATGTCAGAATTCTACTGACTTTCAACAACCAACACGTGCTATCAGCCACGTGGATAATACAAAAGCGACAAACTTATCCAAACTTAAGCGGCATGCGGTTTCTCTGGTTTACCGCACCATAACCCATACCGCATGTCGTTTTTTACATACCCCTCAAAAAAAGGCAAAAATATATATATCCAAATTATATAAGGGGGTATAACGATAAACCACACATACCCACGAGCACACGTGGAATATGCGGAGATAACACACAAAACCCCGCCCGGGTGTGTCAGATACTAAGAACCAGCATGGCTCTTTGGACTGCGAAAACCGCTTCTCATGATGCGGTTAACCGCACTCCAGGAAAGCTTCTTCAGGCCTCAAATCCCTCGTATCCGGTTCACAACCACGGAGGGAACGCAAACAGCTTCTCCTTAAGGAAAAGGACAAGTATGCTGAGCAAACCGCACATCAACAACCCTGTCTCCTGAACCTTCAAGAGCTGCATTCAGGCTACAAGACTTCTAGAAGCGAGTTCTTTGACGCAAACCGCAATCACTCGTGAGTGGCTACTACAAACCGCAACTATGCGAACGGTAGCTACGGAAGAGCCACAACTAAACCTCCACACGGTGGAGCAAAGCTACTTCAAAGAACTGCTTTTCAACAAAGCATGAAGGAAAGTGGCTACAAAACGAATGCGGAAGAGTTTCAACCAACTTCCCAAGCATATAAGTTGGTCTCCTCTGGCAACACTACTTAAAGAAACGCTACCTTCCACAAAAGCGTGAAGGAAAGTAGCTCCAGAACAATGGTAACAAGTCTGCTTATGACTAGTTCCCCACCTATGGACCGCATAGAATAAACAATGGTGGGCACAACCCTGCCTATGACCATGTTTATCTGCCCATAGTCCAGATTCACATTGTTCGACCAAACACGGCCAACAATGGCGCAACTACCCCACGTTCCTCAAACGAACATGGCCAACAAAGTACGGCAACGAGGTAACCGCAAAGAACATGCGGTTACTAGAGAGCTAAGCCTCAGAGGAAGTGCGGTTACTTGAGAGATAAACCGCAGAGGACGTGCGGTTACTAGAAAACTAAACTGGAGAACATGAATACCCCACAAGAGAGGGTTCATCATTGCATGTCCAGTTGCTAAACATAGAGCTTGAGCAAACTACTTACAACTTTGCACTAGCTGACGCAGAGCTTCCAACTAGACTGAAGAAGACACATCTTCAGTCACGATCTCAAAGGTTGGTTCGAACTCTGCTAACACCTTCAGTCACCGTCTCAAAGGTTGGTTCGAAACACCAACAGGTGGCTGATGACATCAACAAAAGGTAGACTAAGAGTCAAGTCCGTGGCTGAGAATTCCGCATCAGACGGAACTTGCTCACCACGCACCCTTCTCAAAGGAAGAAACAATCCACTAGAAAGGCCTACTACTTAAAGGCCCATACTTAACCTTCTAGACAACATAGTCCAGTATCCCTCCCACATGCAACTCGCATACGGAAGGAACACTAGACTGGGGGGACTTGAAGGGGTATGGTCCCAAATCTCGCGTCAACACAACCGCGAATGACCATTACCCTCATCAAAAACCTCCAACAGCAATAGACTCTCCAGTGTCCGCATGGGCACATGCGAACACTGCGGTCCAATCTGTCCATTGATGAGAAGACTTACCTTAAGGACGGAAACTAATGTTACACATAGCGATGCGGCCCTGCACCGCATCCTATGGACATTTTCATCACGACAAGGGATCTGGATAACAGTAACAATCACTCAGCAGGTAATGCGGCATAACACCGCATCCCGCGTAAATCATGGATGGATCAACCAAAGCGGGAACAACATCAAAGACCGCAAGCAGCGATGCGGCTTGGCACCGCATCCTGCCTACAAGGCAGGTGGGTCTGACACCACAGTGCAAGTGGCACTGGGAACGGTCGCCTACCGGCCCACGTGTATACAACAGTCTGACACCACAGCAGGACGTGGCATCACCACAGTATCTGACAGGTCTGACACACCTGCAAATAGCTGTGCGATGTCAGGCTAGCTACTCAACTACCCTCCTCCACTCCTCGACTATAAATACTAACCCCAAACCAGGTTTGAGGTATCACTTCTCAACTCTCTCAATATTACTACTATCACACTTTGCTTCCCAAGCAAACTACTGATTCTCACGCCGGAGAGTGGTAACAAGGAGCACCCCCCACCCCATCCTCCTTGTTGCGAGTCACGGTTTGTTTCCTTGTGCAGGAAACCCACCACCAGACGATCCAGCCGGCGATCCTCGGAAAGAAGGGATTAACCATCTTGACGAGACCAGTGAGTTAACCTACCCGGTTAACCATTGTTTCATCAGTATGTAACTTGACCCGTTACATTTAGTAGATTTTGATGATTGTATAATATGTATTCAAATTATAGAACAAGAATGGTTTGAATTAAGTAGAGATGTCGCTATATTGAAGGATTGGTCAAACTCGGTAGGAACTCGTTGGTAGTCGTCATATGGGAGGATTCCTTAGACGAGCCAACGGGTTGAATAATCGAGTAAAGCATGGTTGATGTTTTGAGTATGATGAATTGTTCTTTGATATTGGATTAATGTATAACATGTTAGAAACATGAGGATTTAATGTAATGGTTTGTTAGAAGAGCAAAATCCAAAAATTGATTTAGTATAAAGAAAATGGACAACAAAACATGAATTCCCCGCGACTACCGTAAGTTACGGTAGTACCGTAACTTACGGTAGAGAACAGATGATTTACGGCAGTTCTTTCCTGGTTTACGGTGACCAGATGAATCCAGGACCCACCGTAACTTACGGTGATACCGTAAGTTATGGTGAAACAGAAAAACTTATTTTTTTTTATTTTATTATTACAAAGTTAAATGTTGGACCTTGTGTTATAATGATATATAAAAATGTCAAAACTAATGTTTTAACGGTTTTGACCATAGATGATGAAGTGGATCTTACGAATGGCGATCAAGTGAATGAAGAAGAACCGAACACTACCTTTTTCAAGCTTCCGCAATGTTTTTATCATACTTAGATTTTGTTCATGGGTTGTAAACAATTAATTAAACAAAAGTTGAAATTTCCAACCTAGTCATTAGATGACTAAGGTTTATGTTACTTATGAAACTTATGTTAATCTATTATCTTTTGGTATAAATTAGTGATTAATTCAAGTATAAATTTAAGGGTGTTACAAGTTGGTAATCAGAACTCAAGGTTGTCAATAAGTGTTCGGTTCAAGCTTGATCGATCGTCCGGTAAGAACTAACTTATTTTGTTAATAAATTATGTACTACGTAGAAAATGAGAAATGAACAAATATGCATGAAAAGAGTGTGTAAGCTCACTCAAAAACAAGAAATGCATGAAACAAGAATGATTAAATCAAGTTACGAACTTGATTGAATTGAAACAAGAATGATTAAATCAAGTTACGAACTTGATTGAATTGAAACAAGAATGATTAAATCGAGTTATGAACTTGATTAAATCAAAACAAGTAAAGCATGTGTTATAAATGGAATGTTTAACAACTTATGTAAACATTTCAGAAATAGAGATGGCTGATAAAGGTAACGATGATGCGGTGCCAAGAGTCACCGAACAAGTGAGGGAAGTGATTGCCAAAGAGGTTGGAAAGGCGATCGAAAACAGTTTGTCGGGCTTTATTGATAAAATTCAAAACACAGTGTTATCAATAGTAGAAGATAGAATCAAGAAACTGGAAGATGATTCAAATGTAGCAAAGGAAAAGCATGGTGGACGAAAGCCTTGTTCATACAAGGAATTCATGGCCTGTAAACCACCAATATATAATGGGGAGGTTGATCCAATTGTGTGCCAACGATGGCTAAGTGATATCGAAGGAGTATTCGAGAGAACTCATTGTGATGAAAATGACTACGTAGCTTATGGTACGGGTCAATTAAGAGGTCAAGCGAAAGACTGGTGGGATAACAAAAAGAAGGAGATTGGAAGTGAAACGGCTAAGGCCATGACATGGGAGGAGTTTAAGACGCCGTTTCTTAAACACCATAGTCCCAAAGCGGTCATAAATAGAATCAAGGAAGAGTTCATGCAACTCAGACACAAGGGTGAATCCATAGACAAGATCACGGGGATGTTTATGGACAAGATAAAGTTCTGTGATGATTTGGTGACAAATGAAGAACAAAAGGTCTATTACTACCATAACATGCTAAGTGCGGAGTATAGAGAGTTCATAACCCCTAAAAATATGAGACCCTTACCGAGATTGTTAATGCTGCTCGGGAAAGGGAGATCGAACTAAAAAAGAGCATAGAACGGGGTGAACAAAGGGCACAAGATGTGAATCCAAGCCCTACTAAGAAGGCACGAACAAACGAAAGCGCAAAGAAATCTGATACTAAAGGCGGGTCGCCAAGTTGCAGAATCTGCGGGAAGGGTCATAAAGGCGAATGCCGTTACAAGGATAAGCCTTGTCCCATATGCAAGAAAACGGGACATATGGCTATATCATGCCCGGAGAAAGTGACGGTTTGTTACAATTGTTATCGAACGGGTCACAAGAAGTCGGAATGCCCGGAGCTGGTTGGAAAGAAGGATGGGCAGGAACCGAAAGGTGAAGCCCCGAAAGCAAAGGCAAGATCTTTTCAACTAACCGCCGCAGAAGCAAAAGTGGAACCTGACGTGGTCTCAGGTATATTTGCTGTAAATTTAATTCCTGCACATGTGTTATTTGATACGGGTGCGAATAAATCCTTTGTTTCATATGGACTTATTCGACATCCTTCGTTTGTTCTAACAAAATTACCTGTGCCTTTAGAAGTAGAGATAGGTAATAACAAGAGCTTTATTGTTTGTGATGTATGTGAAAATTGTAAACTGAGCATCGACGATGAAGAATATTTGATAAATCTAATCCCGATGTCGATGGGAGAATTTCAAGTAGTCGTTGGGATGGATTGGCTATCTCGACACCATGCAAAGGTCGTGTGCTTCCGTAAAGAGATAAAACTAACGTCTCCGAGCGGGAAACACGTCACCATTTATGGCGAAAAAGGAGGCAACCCCATAGTATGCTCAATGTTGAAAGCTCACAAGCTAATGAAGCGAGGATGCAAGGCATTCATGATATACGCTAATGAGCCCGAGAAAGAATCATGAAAGATTGGAGATGTACCGGTAGTACGAGATTATAAAGATGTTTTTCCGGAAGATTTACCGGGGATACCGCCTGAACGGGAAATAGAGTTCGGGATCGAATTGATTTTGGGCGCGAAACCCGTAGCAAAAGCCCCGTACCGACTTGCACCGTCGGAATTTCAAGAGTTGATGTCCCAAATTCAAGACGTGCTTGACAAGGGATTCATAAGGCCGAGTGTGTCTCCTTCGGGCGCACCGGTGTTGTTCGTGAGAAAGAAAGACGGGAGCATGCGCATGTGTATCGATTACCGGGAGTTAAACAAACTCACGGTAAAGAACCGATACCCGCTCCCGAGGATAGATGATTTATTCGACCAACTACAAGGTGCGAACTGGTTTTCAAAAATTGACCTTAGATCGGGGTATCACCAACTAAAGGTCAAAGAAGAAGATGTGCCGAAGACGGCTTTCCGCACGAGATACGGACATTACGAATTCCTCGTGATGTCATTTGGGCTAACAAACGCACCCGCGGCTTTCATGGACCTCATGAACCGGGTTTGCAAGCCAATGCTGGATAAGTCGGTCATCGTGTTTATCGATGATATATTGGTGTATTCGAAAAGTGAAGCTGAACACGCACATCACTTACAAGAAGTGTTAGAGACCCTTAGACGAGAGAAGCTATATGCAAAATTCTCTAAATGTGCCTTTTGGTTACGAGAGGTACAATTTCTTGGCCATGTCATAAGTGCCGACGGAGTATTGGTGGATCCGTCAAAGATAGAGGCTGTGTCAAAATGGAATCCTCCAAAGAACCCTTCCGAAATTAGAAGCTTTTTGGGACTTGCGGGATACTATAGGAGATTCATCCAAGATTTCTCCAAGATTGCGTCACCACTAACAAAGCTAACACAGAAGAAAGAAAGGTTCATTTGGGGTGTTGATCAAGAGAAAGCGTTTCAAATGCTAAAAGAAAAGTTAACTCAAGCTCCGGTATTGACATTGCCGTACGGAGTCGAAGACATGGAGGTTTATTCGGATGCTTCACTATCGGGACTCGGTTGCGTGTTGATGCAACGGGGCAAGGTAATAGCCTATGCCTCAAGGCAATTGAAGATACACGAGAAGAAATATCCCACACACGATCTCGAGTTGGCGGCGGTAGTGTTTGCATTAAAAATATGGAGGCACTACTTGTATGGGGTAAAGTGCACCATATTCACCGACCACAAGAGTTTGAAATACTTCTTCGATCAGAAGGAGTTAAATATGCGACAAAGGCGATGGCTGGAAACGGTGAAAGACTACGATTGCGAAATACGTTATCACCCAGGAAAGGCTAATGCGGTGGCGGATGCTTTGAGCAGAAAAACGGATTATGTCCCGATACGAGTAAGATCGATGCAACTCGTGGTAACCTCGGGTATACTTGAACGTATTCGAGAGGCGCAATTAGAAGCAGTAAAAGAAGAGAATTGGAAGAAAGAAAGAATAATTGGTCAGTTGAAAGATTTGTCGGATGGGAATCACGGGTTAAAGACTCGATCTGGAAGGATATGGGTCCCACATACCTGTGGAGTGAAGGCGCTTCTACTTAATGAAGCTCATAAATCCCGTTATTCAATTCATCCGGGTGCGACCAAGATGTACAATGATTTGAAACAAAATTATTGGTGGCCCGGAATGAAGAGGGATGTGGCGAAGTATGTGGAAAAATGCTTGACATGTTTACAAGTCAAGGCGGAGCATCAGAAACCATACGGCAAACTCCAACCGCTAGAAATTCCGGTTTGGAAATGGGAACATATCACAATGGACCTACTAACCAAGTTGCCTAAAACGAATCGTGGTTTCGATGCCATATGGGTAGTGGTGGATAGATTGACGAAAAGTGCTCACTTCATTCCGATTCGTGAGACTTATACGTCAGAAAAGATGTCAGAAGTTTATACCAATGAAATCATAGCACGTCATGGGGTACCGGTGTCCATCGTGTCGGATAGGGATACCCGGTTTACTTCGAATTTCTGGCGAGATTTCCAAGAGCAAATGGGGACCAAATTATTCATTAGCATTGCGTACCATCCTCAAACGGATGGACAAACTGAAAGAACGATACAAACATTGGGGGATATGCTACGGGCGTGTATAATCGACTTTAGAGGCAGTTGGGATGTTCACCTACCGTTAGTCGAGTTTTCATATAACAACAGTTACCAATCTAGTATTAAGATGGCACCATACGAAATGCTTTACGGTAGGAAGTGTCGAACCCCGGTATGTTGGGGTGAAGTGGGTCCACGTGAACTCGCCCACCAAGATATAGTACGAGCCACGAATGAAAAGATCGATATAGTTCGGGCACACTTGAAAGCGGCTCAAGACAGGCAAAAGGCGTATGCTGATAAAAGGAAAAAGCCAATTGAATTCCAAGTTGGTGACATGGTCATTGATGTGTGTAAAATGCAACATATAAATTACATCAAATGAGGCATAAAACTAACCCTTTTTTAGTACTAATATTGGAAAAAGAGTGTTTTTGTCTTCCTTTTGTATTTTCAGGATTAAATGAGCTCAAAAACGCAAAAGAAGCAAAAAGACAGCTAAATCCAACATAAATACAAGAAAAGGAACATTAGTGGATTGCCCGAACCCTCAACGGCACCTTCCAAAGCAAAATAGAGAAAACAGAAGGCTGAACACGCCCCGTGCTCAGCCAGCACGGGGCCGTGCCCAAGAAGCAGCAGAAAAGACAAACCTATAGAAGCTTCTATTGCCCACCACGGGCCGTGCTCAGCGGACACGGGGGGCGTGCCGAAAGTACTGCAGGCGCATTAATTGTAATTGCGAATTACAATTAATGAAGAGAGAGAGTGTCAGACGGGCACGGGGCCGTGCCCAGCGAACACGGGGCCGTGCCCAGGCTTCTGTTCAGCCTATAAATAGGAGTGCTTGGTTTCATTGCAACTCATCCCTTGGCACCACCTCTCTCACACTTCATCCACCACCCACCACCATCACAACACCATCATCCACCACCATCATCCATTGTCCATCATAGAGTGTGTGAGTTGTCTCGGGATCCAAGATTGATCGTAAGAGTTCTTGACAATCAAGGCCATGTTTGCCTAAGTCTCTTACATCACTTGGTGAAGACAAAGTGTCTAGTATAATACTTTTTATTTCTAATCTTTTGCACTTTTTATTTGGTTTTGTATTAATGACTTTAATAACTAGTTACTTATGTTGAAGGTGATCTTTCCTTATCGTTTGTCCGTGGTGTCTTGGCATTATTTTACTGTCTATATAAAATAAAGGATTTTCACCATTCATATCTCCACGGTCTATATGGAGGTATGTTGGCTACCTGGTAGGGGGTTAAGGGAACGGTTTGGTAAAGGTCTTGCCATTGTTCAGCGTTTAGAGGTCCTGCAATGGACCTGGGTCAAATTTAGTAGGACCTCCTTCAATACTTCACGGTATTGGATGGCGGGGGTCCAAACTCTTTGATCCCCTCATAAGTTAACTACTATTAATACTATAACCCGGCTATTTAGGACTGTATCCCTGCTGACTCAGACTACTTAGTCGAGGGTAACGTCACCGCCAAAAGCGGGGCCTACCACAATACTGCATTAATAACTTAATTCATTATCTTCCAATAATCCACCCCTTTAGGATTGTATCCCTGCTGACTCAAACTACTGGGGTGAGGGTAACGTCACCTTCAAAAGAGGGGCCTACTACAATAACTAAGATAATCTCTTAATTATGTGCAAAAGTGCGGAAATAATCAAAGGTTATACTAGATACGAGTCGGAACCAAGTGATTCATCTTGTCTATCTGTTTTTATTTTATTTTTATTTTCAGCATTTTAGTTAGTTTTTATTTTTATTAGTTTAAAACATTTTTCTAAACTTTTATTTTGGTTAGACGTTGAGGATAAACCGGTATTAAAAGCTCTTGTGTCCTTGGACGACCTCGGTATCTTACCAACGCTATACTACACTCAACGATGGGTGCACTTGCCCATATGTGTGTTTAGTGTTAGTGAAATATCGTGTTTTATAAATTTAAAACTTGGCTAAAATAAGTGTTAAAAAGGGCTTAAAATATACACCTAAAATATACGACACTTCACACGCATCAAGTTTTTGGCGCCGTTGCCGGGGACACAAGGATTTTAAGAAAGCTTAAAATCGACGGCCTAATCAGTTTTTTTTCAAAACCTTTTTAAACGCGCGCACATTTTTCTGCATTTAGTTTAGTTTTGCATTTACAGTATCCTGTACACGGGGCCGTGTTCACTGAACACGGGGCCGTGCTGCAGATTTTTCATAAACGCCCAGTAACAGTAGCTTGAACACGGGCCGTGCTCACTGAACACGCCCCGTGCTCAACTAGATCAGTCAATTTAATTAAAACGCCCAGATACAGATTCTGAACACGGGGCCGTGTCCACTCAACACGGGGCCGTGTCCAGCCTCTGTTTCCGTTTTTATTTTTGTTTTCTTATCTCGAGACTCGGTTGTGGTCTGCTGAGTGATTCTTATGGATCAATACTCAGGAGGTTACAACTACACCTATGATGAGGATGATTATAGGGGTAATTATTGCACAAATTGTCGTAATACACGTTCAATTCAAGATAATCACTCGTACCAACCATCCAATTCATACACTTACTATGAGGAGCCCAGGTACGAACCATCAACTTCATACACATCCTATGAAGACCAAAGGTATGAACCTCCTCCCTCATACTCATATTTTGATGAACCAAGGTATGAGCCTTCTTACTCATACTTTGAGGAACCAAGGTATGAGCCACCACCTTCATATGCTTATTATGAGGAACCTTGGCGTGAACAACCCACCTCATATGAGTATTATGAAGAACAAAATTACGAACCTTATCCATCATATGCTTACAATGAAGGGCAATGGTGTGAACCATCAACTTCATATGGGTATTATGAGGAACGAAGGGTCGAACAACCGGATTCAAGCTTAGAAAATAATGATTCTTTTTCTATAACCGAAGTGACCGATAGGATATTAGAACACATTAGAGTTATCGATCGGTGTATAAAAGAAGCTCGCGCAAGGGAAGAGGAGTCCCGCGCAAGAGAAGAATTAAAAAAGGAAGAGATAACTAAAAATGAAAAATGGAAGAACAAATAAGTGAAAAACCGACACATGAGTTAAACAACGAAAAAGGTGAGTCCGACAACGTTAAAATCCAAGAAGAGTCTAATTTTGAAGAAATTCATCTCTTATCACCTTCTTTAGAAAATCATTGTTTAGTACCCACTCATGCTAAGTTTCTAAAAGAGTTAAACACCAACACTAAGGTGTTGTTTGTTTTTTGTTAAAAGAGCTTCAGGACCTCTTTTGTCTTCACCAAGCAGACCACGCGCAGACATAGGGCTCTGAAGCTTGTTTGTTTTTCTGAAGACAATTCATTAAAAAACCACTTCACAACCTCTTCCTCGGGCAGATGTTGATTCACCTCTTCACATGTATGTTCATCCTCTTCCAAACACACATCTCTCAAAACCCTATCCCTTCTCCATTCAAGTCGACCTCCCCTGCTCCTCCACCTCACGCCGCCGACCTCCCCTGCTCCTCCACCTCACGCCGACCTCCCCTGCTCCTCCACCTCACGCCGAGCACCACCGAGCCGAGCACCACCGCACGCCGACCTCCCCTGCTGCTCCACCTCCGGCTCCTCCTCCGGCTCCGCCTCCGGCTCCACCTCCGGCGCCGCCTCAACCCTCGACGTCGCACCCCATCCCCCCACAACGCCGCCTCAGCCCCTCGAAGGTCAATCACTGCAAAAAAGCCCTTTAATTTCTCCCCTTTTGATCTCCACACTCAAGAACAACAAAGGTACACTCTAGTTTTACTTTTACTCTTTTATTAATTAAACTTCATCTTTGTGATTTTAGAAAAATTCACTGTTACTTACGTTGTTAGGTTTTAAGAGTGTTTGATATTTGAACTTAATTTGCTGTAAATTTTTGTTAGGTTTTAAGAATTCACTTGGTTAGACCGATAACCCAAGAAACCTGTTGTTGGCAAACGTTGTTTTATCATCATTATCATCTTCCTAGTAGTTTCTCATATCATGATATAATAATTCCTAAAAAACTTCTTTGGTTTGGTTTCATTAAAATAAGATTTAATTATACAGTTTGTAAATTTTTGTTAGGTTTACAGAATTCACTGTTACAGAATTCAATTTAGATATAAATTCATTGCTGTGATTTTTATGCTTATTTATATTTCAGTTTATTTCAGCAGTTTGCAGACATTTTGCAGAAGTAAAAAAACAAACAGTCTTCTTCTTGCATACTGCAGACATTTGGTCCAGCACTTCTGCTACAGATGTCTGCAGATGTGGTCCGCAGACTGCAGACGTTTTACCTCAGAAAAAACAAACAGCACCTAAAATTGACGAAACGGTAAGTGTTAAGTTAACTAATGATCAAACTTCACTAATAAAAGAAGACCCATTTGAAATTAACATCACACTGGTTCCATGTTTCTTTCAAAATTCGTTTATTAGTAATGTCACAATCGATAAAGATCTTTGTGTTAACATAATGCCTAACTACCTTTTCGAAAAATTAAGTATTAGTGATTTTTCTCCACTTCAAATACCCATTTTTCTATCCAATCGGAAAGTAATAAAATCAATCGGTATAGTTGAAGATGTCTTGGTTCAAACAAATCAAATGGTAATTCCAACCGACTTTGTCATCCTCGATGACGCTCCTCTAGTGTTGGGACGACCATTTGTAAAAACTTACGAAGCTTTGAAAAACCGGAAGTTCAATAATCTACCTCTTCAATTAGGGGCATTTAAAAGAAGTGTCGATCTCGAACGATCAATGAAATATCCATTCGGCAATAATGACCCCCTAATTGAAGATGAAGATGAGCCACCCGATACAAGTGAAGAGACTGACCACTTTGTTGAAGAAGAGGTCGCCATAGAACAAACTTTTAAAGTTCTTGATCGAAACGAGCAACCAAATAAGGAGTCTCCTAAAGACCCACCACTTGAGCTCAAAGAACTTCCAAAAGGTTTGGAATATGCTTTTCTAGACAAAGATGGTAAATTACCTGTAATTATTTCGTCTAAATTAGATAACCTAGAAAAAGAAAAACTAGTTAGTCTTTTGAAAAAATACAAAAATGCAATAGCTTGGAAACTTGTTGACATAAAAGGAATTAGTCCTTCTATGTGCACACACAAAATTTTGATGAATGATGACTACAAATCTGTCATACAACCACAACGTCGAGTAAATCCAAATGTTCAAGAGGTGGTTAAAAATGAAGTCATCAAATTACTTGACGCAGGACTTATCTATCCTATTTCTGATAGTCCTTGGGTAAGTCCCGTCCAAGTAGTTCCAAAGAAAGGAGGTATGACGGTGATTACTAACGAAAAAAATGAATTAATACCAACAAGAACCGTCACAGGATGGAGAGTATGTATAGATTATAGACGATTAAATGAAGCAACAAGAAATGATCATTTTCCTTTACCCTTCATTGATCAGATGTTAGAAAGATTATCCGGTCATAAATTTTACTGTTTCTTGGATGGTTTTTCAGGTTACTTTCAAATCCCGATAGCACCCGAAGACCAAGAAAAAACAACGTTCACATGTCCCTATGGAACTTTTGCCTATCGACGCATGCCGTTTGGTCTATGTAATGCCCCCGCAACATTCCAACGTTGCATGGTAGCCATTTTCCATGACATGATAGAAAAGACAATGGAAGTCTTCATGGACGACTTTTCTATCTTTGGGGATTCATACGACCAATGCCTCGATAACCTTGAACGAATGCTATCCCGATGTGAGGAAACTAACCTCGCCCTTAATTGGGAAAAATGTCATTTCATGGTAACGGAGGGAATAGTACTCGGTCACAAGATCTCAAGCGAAGGAATGGAGGTGGATCGAGCCAAAATAGATACCATTTCTAGGTTACCTCCTCCATCCTCCGTAAGAGCTATTAGAAGTTTCCTAGGGCATGCCGGATTTTATAGGAGGTTTATCAAAGACTTTTCAAAAATCTCAAGACCTCTAACAAAGTTACTTGAAAAAGATGCTCCTTTCATCTTTGACAAGGATTGCAATGAAGCATTTCTAACCCTAAAGGAAATGTTAGTCAATGCACCTATCATGATAGCACCTGATTGGAAATTTCCTTTCGAAATCATGTGCGATGCTAGTGACTTTGCAGTTGGAGCTGTCTTGGGACAGAGAAAAGAAAAGCATTTCCACCCAATATATTATGCTAGTAAAACACTTAACGATGCACAAGAAAATTACACAACAACTGAAAAAGAGTTACTAGCTGTGGTATTTGCTTTTGATAAATTTCGCTCTTATCTTGTTCTTTCTAAAACTATAGTCTACACAGACCATGCAGCCATTCGATATCTCTTTAAGAAGCAAGACGCAAAACCACGTTTGATTAGGTGGATTCTACTCCTCCAAGAATTCGACATTGAAATCAAAGACAAAAGAGGAGCAGAAAATACCGCAGCAGATCATCTTTCGCGCTTAGAAGACCCAGCTTTGGAGGCAACCAGGGGCGAGCAAATCAACGAAAAATTCCCAACTGAATCCCTGGAAATGGTGGAATTTAAGGAAGAACCATGGTATGCCGACTTTGCCAACTACTTAGCTAGTGGAATAGTCGCAAAATGATGGCCACATCATCAAAGAAAAAAATTCTTTGCCAATGTGAAACACTATTTTTGGGAAGATCCATATCTTTTCAAAATGTGTGCCGACCAACTCGTCAGACGATGCGTACATGGTAGTGAAGCCCGAAGAATTCTTCGCCATTGTCACGAAGGTCCATACGGAGGACATCATGGTGCTGCCAGTACCGCACGAAAGGTATTTGATTCAGGATTTTATTGGCCAACCATTTACAAAGATGCCCAAAATCTTGTAAAGACATGTGATGCTTGCCAAAGAACAGGTAATATTTCTTCCAAAAACGAAATGCCACAAAATGGCATTCTTGTTTGTGAAATTTTTGATGTGTGGGGACTCGACTTTATGGGACCTTTTCCACCATCGAAAGGAAACAAATACATACTTGTGGCAGTAGATTACCTGTCTAAATGGGCCGAGGCCGAAGCACTTCCAACAAATGATGGAAGAGTAGTGGTAAGATTTCTGAAAAAATTATTCTCTCGTTTTGGCACACCCAAAGCTTTAATAAGTGATAGAGGTACCCATTTTTGTAATCATCAACTTGAAAATTTTTTAACAAGATATGGGGTCTATCACCGGGTTTCGACAGCTTATCACCCTCAAACAAACGGACAAGCCGAAGTGACCAATAGAGGGCTAAAACGAATACTTGAAAAAACCGTAGGGTTAAATAGAAAGGAATGGGCTGATAAATTAGATGATGCTTTATGGGCTTTTCGAACTGCTTATAAAACAACGATAGGTACAACCCCATATAAGCTAGTCTATGGAAAAAGTTGCCACTTGCCAGTAGAAATTGCACACAAAGCCTACTGGGCAATCAAAAATGTAAACTTAGATCTAGAATTTGCTGGTAAAAATCGATTTTGTCAAATAAATGAATTAGACGAACTTAGGAATTATGCATACTCAAACTCTGAGATTTATAAGGAAAGAATGAAGGATTGGCATGACAAACATATTAAACCTAATGAATTTCGGGTAGGAGATTTAGTTCTTTTGTTTAATTCACGACTTCGATTGTTTCCTGGTAAATTAAAGTCTAGGTGGTCAGGACCTTTTTCCGTCACCCATATTTTTCCACACGGTGCAGTGGAAATTAAACCTCGAAATGGGTCACCATTTAAAGTCAATGGCCAACGGCTGAAACTCTATCAAGGATTTATTGAGGATGAGGAAGAAGAGATCTCGCTTCAAACCGTGGAAGAATAAAAACATCATGCCTGGTAAGTTATGAATGATTGAGGCGGCAAAATAAAGCGGTAAGTTTTCTAAACCATAGCTTATAGGAGAAAGGGGCACTCACACGCGCACTAAAAAAAAAAAGAGGCTCGGCACGAGGCCGTGTCCGCTGGACACGGGGCCGTGTTCGCGCTGCAGACGGGATAAAACCCTTTTTCAAAACAGTTTCTTCATTCCACACGCCCCGTTTCCCCACAAAAGCTCTGGTTCCAGCCGATTTTTCGCGAAATTCCAACGTCTCTTACCGATCTAACAGCGTCAAGGTATGATTCTGTCACTCGTAGTAGTTAGATTAGTCACTTGCATGTAGTTAATACACCACAAATTTGGGGAAAAATCTAGGGTTCTTGATGTTCTTCCGGATCGAACCTAAAATTTTTGCCTAAATCTGTTTGCATTTAGTTAGATTAGTGTTAAGGGAAGTAAATACACTTGTATTGTTCATAGATTCACCCGATTTCTTACAAAAACCCCAAACCCTTGTTCTTGAACCGAAAAAGATAAAATTGATAGGGTAAACGGGTTATTTTGGGAAAAACGGCACTTAGGGTTTCATTTTCGGGGGAAACCGCACCTATTGGTTCAAAAATTTTCAAGTTTTCGAAACCGGGTCGAAAAATGGGATTTTTTTTTGAGTAACAGACCCCTGAACACGGGGCCGTGTCCGCTGGGCACGGGGTCGTGTCCAGCCCGCTGTTTGCAGTTTTGTCCGAAAATATTTCTGTTTCATGCTAACTTTTGGTGTATTAGTGCAGATGGCCAGGAAGTTTACCAGATTCAACGCCAATGAGCTAGATGCAAGAGCTCGATACGAGCTTCTTCAAACAAGGCCGGAGGAATACCCGAGGCAGGCGTGCACAGAACTACTAACCATGGTGAATCAAATTGACCGTTTCAACAACATTGTCACGGGACCACTCAGAGTCGCACTAACAACCCGACTCCGTTCTGTTCATGAATGTACCTTGGAATTCTACAGCACCTTTGCATTCAATTCAAGGTGCGACCCGTTCGATAATGAAGGGGTGTCATTCAGGTGTGGCGGAACGAGGTATTCGATCTCCATGGCACAATTCGGGTCGATTATCGGGTTGTATGCGGAGGAGGATGCGGGAGACGAAGACAATACCGGGGGGTTGAGAGAGATCGAAGACAACGAGCGCCAAGCCATGTGGGCCCAGATTGGGGAAGGGTTCTATAATCCAAGCAGCACTAAGAGTACCAAGCTGAGGGATCCGCTTTACAGATACATTCATAGGCTCCTCGGCTACTCTCTTAGCCAAAGGCATGGCAGTGGTGGCGTCGTTGGGTTAAGAGATTTGCTTGTCCTCCATTGCATTCACAACCGCAGACCGCTCGATGTTCCGTTCCTCATGCTCCGAAACATGCATCACAACCGCCTTGCTAGTGCACCAACTCCTATTTTCTTCGGGGGGTGGGTGCACCGTCTCTTCAGGCACTTCGCCCACATTCCGAGGGCATTTGAGAGGAGCCCATGGTCGGGTACGGTGGATATTCACATATGCCGCTCAATGAACCTGGTTTATGAGGCAGAAGACGGGACGGTAACCTTTCAAAGGATGCAAGGTCATGCATGGAACCCGCAAGAAGCACTTGTCCTCCCAGCACCGCAACATCATCAGTACCAATACCCACCCCACGGTGATCCGGGCAAATCATCCTCCTCCGGAGGCAGTTTTCCTAATTTTCAAAGTTTGCATGATTTGTTGCAGGAAAACCTCATGTGTACTCGGAACACCTATAACATGGCGAGCAACACCTACCACCGGGTCGGAGCTATCGAGAGAAACCTATCCGAGATACAAGAAGACGTCGGATACATACGAGACCACATTGCACGCCATGGAGGGGGTGACGATGATGATGATGATGATGATGATGATGATGCCATGGAGTAGGCGGAAGGAGCATAGGAGGAAGCGGTTGATTGATGACTCCCCAGGTTAACCCTTTGCAATCTTGAACAATTGATGGCCTGCGTGCCAAGTGTTAGACAATTTACTTTTCCTAACTATTTTCTGCATTTTATTTTTTTTCTTTTACTTTATGCTTGGAACAATTAACTTTGGTAATGTAGGATGATTGTATTGCTTGGTGTGGTATTAAGTGTTGAAACAGGTACAAACCAAGGCTTAGGGTGTTAAGCCTCAGCACTCATAGGGCTAGAATGGAAAAACCGGAGAAGGAAACCTGTTTTTCAGGCTTCCAGACTGTCCACACGGGGACGTGTCCAGCCAACACGCCCCCGTGCTCACCTCCCTGACCTGCTGTTTGGCTTCTGTTCGGCAGAATTTTGTCAGACACGTGGCCGTGTTCAGTGGACACGGGGCCGTGTCCACCTTCTGTAAGTTCTTGTTACTGACACCTGAACACGGGGTCGTGCCCACTCTACACGGGGCCGTGTTCAGTGCCCAGTAACACAAATTTTTGCTTTTTAAACACTATTTTACACATCTAATCAACCTAAAAATTTATTTTTGGGACACATTGAGGACAATGTGTAATTTAAGTGTGGGGGGGATGCTAAAACCTTGAATTTTGCAAGTCCTAAATACAAGCCTTACACAAAACTCTATTGGAACCGCTAATCACCCCAATTTTTTTCAAAAATTTCATTTTTACTTGTCTAGGTTTAACTCGGGAAATTCAAGCTCTCAAAAAGGTTATATTTTTACAAATTTACAACCGATAGCGTAGTGATAAAAAGAACCAACATAAGAAAATTATGAAAAGGCATGACAAACTTATTTAAAATTTGATTATATATACTTGATCACATAAAAACCCATTCCCACAAAAGTGAGTTTTGAGCCTTTATTGAGCACACAATTCCATATCATTTGACTAAATGCTCATTTTTCGTTTCTTGTGTGAATAGCCGCTTGGTTCTTACGACTCTAGAACTTGCCATAACAATACATTCCCGGTCCTTATCAACTTAAACCCGAGTAAGTAAATGATGGAGGCATTAGGACTAACATTTTTTTTTCTACACCATTATTTTTCTTTTTCTTTTACCACCTACCCAAAAATCCTCCTAGTTAGCCCCTTTGAGCCTAAACCTTTTCGTTTCATCACCCAAAACAAAAAACCCTTTCACCCACCAAAACCTTTTTCATTTTTAACCCTTTATTTTAGTAACAAGTTCGGTTCTTCGTGAAAAAAAAAATGAAGCAAAAAGAAAATAAACAAACAAAGTAATCAAAAATAACTTTGTTTGAATAAAAGCTTCATCAAAAATAAAAAGTTGCAAAAATACGAAAACCGACACTTGTTACGCTTTTTAGCCCTTTTTCTACTAACCACTAACCCAACCACCTACCTTTAACCCTAGCCAACCCTTAACCCACAAAGTCCTCTTGATATCTACAAAGGTATAAAAGTTAAAAAGGAGGAGGATTGATTTTTTGGCAAGCCTATGGTAGGAATAAGTTCCGTGCCGCTCTCGAGTGATTCACTAAAAATACACCTTCGGCCGAGTGTGAGTGATTTCCCCGCGAGGTATGTGAACTTGTATATAAATAGAATTTTAAAAAGGCATGTTATGCCCAAATAAGTAATTTCTTTTATGAACAGTTCTAATTAAATCATTACGAATAGGAGTGTAAATAAATAAAAATAAAACCCCAAAAAGATCTTGGAAATCCCGACACTCTATGACAAGCCCAAAACCTTCTCTTCTACCTATTCCATTTGGGAGTGTAAGCCAAATATTAAAGAGTTTTGCTTGAGGACAAGCAAAAGTTCAAGTGTGGGGGTATTTGATGTGTGTAAAATGCAACATATAAATTACATCAAATGAGGCATAAAACTAACCCTTTTTTAGTACTAATATTGGAAAAAGAGTGTTTTTGTCTTCCTTTTGTATTTTCAGGATTAAATGAGCTCAAAAACGCAAAAGAAGCAAAAAGACAGCTAAATCCAACATAAATACAAGAAAAGGAACATTAGTGGATTGCCCGAACCCTCAACGGCACCTTCCAAAGCAAAATAGAGAAAACAGAAGGCTGAACACGCCCCGTGCTCAGCCAGCACGGGGCCGTGCCCAAGAAGCAGCAGAAAAGACAAACCTATAGAAGCTTCTATTGCCCACCACGGGCCGTGCTCAGCGGACACGGGGGGCGTGCCGAAAGTACTGCAGGCGCATTAATTGTAATTGCGAATTACAATTAATGAAGAGAGAGAGTGTCAGACGGGCACGGGGCCGTGCCCAGCGAACACGGGGCCGTGCCCAGGCTTTTGTTCAGCCTATAAATAGGAGTGCTTGGTTTCATTGCAACTCATCCCTTGGCACCACCTCTCTCACACTTCATCCACCACCCACCACCATCACAACACCATCATCCACCACCATCATCCATTGTCCATCATAGAGTGTGTGAGTCGTCTCGGGATCCAAGATTGATCGTAAGAGTTCTTGACAATCAAGGCCATGTTTGCCTAAGTCTCTTACATCACTTGGTGAAGACAAAGTGTCTAGTATAATACTTTTTATTTCTAATCTTTTGCACTTTTTATTTGGTTTTGTATTAATGACTTTAATAACTAGTTACTTATGTTGAAGGTGATCTTTCCTTATCGTTTGTCCGTGGTGTCTTGGCATTATTTTACTGTCTATATAAAATAAAGGATTTTCACCATTCATATCTCCACGGTCTATATGGAGGTATGTTGGCTACCTGGTAGGGGGTTAAGGGAACGGTTTGGTAAAGGTCTTGCCATTGTTCAGCGTTTAGAGGTCCTGCAATGGACCTGGGTCAAATTTAGTAGGACCTCCTTCAATACTTCACGGTATTGGATGGCGGGGGTCCAAACTCTTTGATCCCCTCATAAGTTAACTACTATTAATACTATAACCCGGCTATTTAGGACTGTATCCCTGCTGACTCAGACTACTTAGTCGAGGGTAACGTCACCGCCAAAAGCGGGGCCTACCACAATACTGCATTAATAACTTAATTCATTATCTTCCAATAATCCACCCCTTTAGGATTGTATCCCTGCTGACTCAAACTACTGGGGTGAGGGTAACGTCACCTTCAAAAGAGGGGCCTACTACAATAACTAAGATAATCTCTTAATTATGTGCAAAAGTGCGGAAATAATCAAAGGTTATACTAGATACAAGTCGGAACCAAGTGATTCATCTTGTCTATCTGTTTTTATTTTATTTTTATTTTCAGCATTTTAGTTAGTTTTTATTTTTATTAGTTTAAAACATTTTTCTAAACTTTTATTTTGGTTAGACGTTGAGGATAAACCGGTATTAAAAGCTCTTGTGTCCTTGGACGACCTCGGTATCTTACCAACGCTATACTACACTCAACGATGGGTGCACTTGCCCATATGTGTGTTTAGTGTTAGTGAAATATCGTGTTTTATAAATTTAAAACTTGGCTAAAATAAGTGTTAAAAAGGGCTTAAAATATACACCTAAAATATACGACACTTCACACGCATCAGTCATGCTAAAAGTTTCCCCATGGAAGGGCGTTATTAGATTCAGAAAAAGGGGGAAACTAAGCCCAAGGTTTATTGGGCCATTTAAAATTATCGGGAGAGTTGGCAAGGTAGCTTACCGCCTTGAATTACCGGAGGAGCTAAGTGGAATCCATGGCACGATCCACGTGTCACAATTAAGAAAGTGTCTAGCAGACGAAACGACCTATATCCATTACGATGACATCGAAGTGGATAATACTCTGAATTATGCGGTAAGAACGGTGAAGATTTTAGACCGGAAGGTCAAACTTTTACGAAATAAACAAATTGACCAAGTTAAAGTCAAATGGGAGCATAGGAAAGGTTCGGACACTACATGGGAGTCCGAAGAGGAGATGCGACGTCTTCACCCTACTTTATTGGTACGTAATTAGGTTTCGGGGACGAAACCATTTTTAAGGGGGGTGGACTTGTAACACCCCGAAAATGTAAATCTTTGTATTAGAAATTTAAGAATTTCATATACAAGAATTGATCATCAAGAAATTTTAACCTAGTTAAAATTTCAAGACTAGAAATAACTAACACTAGGTTAAAAACACTAGTACTTAAAGTTAGATGATAAATGAGGGACTAAACTTGCCAAAACTGAAAGTTAAATGCTGAATTATAACAAAACACACCATTTTAGGTGTGTCTGGTCGATCAAGTGAAGCAGGGGGCGATCCCCACTTCTCCAAAACCCTAAAATCTCATTAATCTTGCAAATTGAAGGATTAATCCAAGTAGAAATCGAGAATTGAGCCTAGAATCGTAATCCTCATCACAAGAGGATTGTAAGGTATGTAAAATCTAATGAAATCTCTTAACTTGAATTTCTCATGATTTTGGAAAATCTGAAAATTGATGTTGCATGTGTGTTATTTGGTTTGATTAGAATTGATAAGGTGTTTAGAAGTGAAACCTAGCTAATTTCATGTGAAATCATGACCAAATTCAGGAAAATTCCATGAACACCTTGAAGGTGGGTTGTGGGTTTTACAAGATAATGATGAACATTAGGGTTTAGAATGATTATCCTAGTGTAATTTGATTGTAGAAAGTAATTCCAGAAAGATATGATGTTTAAATACTATATGAGGGCTTTATTGTGGTCAAGTTAGCTAATTAGCAAGCTATGAAGTTGAATACTAAAGATATAAAAATTCTGCCTATGAAGTGTTTGTTGAAATGCCTCAAAGAAGGCTTGAAACTAGAATTTTGTAGTTAAAACACCTAATTGTGATGTTTTGACTATTATGCGAAATGTGATTTCAAAGAGTTCTAAATATGATAAAAATTGAACTCTATAGGAAAGGATACCGGAACGTCAAGTGGACACGCCGGTGGCGATTCGCGGTTGAAGGGCGTACAATAAGGTATGTAACTTGACCCGTTACATTTAGTAGATTTTGATGATTGTATAATATGTATTCAAATTATAGAACAAGAATGGTTTGAATTAAGTAGAGATGTCGCTATATTGAAGGATTGGTCAAACTCGGTAGGAACTCGTTGGTAGTCGTCATATGGGAGGATTCCTTAGACGAGCCAACGGGTCGAATAATCGAGTAAAGCATGGTTGATGTTTTGAGTATGATGAATTCTTCTTTGATATTGGATTAATGTATAACATGTTAGAAACATGAGGATTTAATGTAATGGTTTGTTAGAAGAGCAAAATCCAAAAATTGATTTAGTATAAAGAAAATGGACAACAAAACATGAATTCCCAGCGACTACCGTAAGTTACGGTAGTACCGTAACTTACGGTAGAGAACAGATGATTTACGACAGTTCTTTCCTGGTTTACGGTGACCAGATGAATCCAGGACCCACCGTAACTTACGGTGATACCGTAAGTTACGGTGAAACATAAAAACTTATTTTTTTTATTTTATTATTACAAAGTTAAATGTTGGACCTTGTGTTATAATGATATATAAAAATGTCAAAACTAATGTTTTAACGGTTTTGACCATAGATGATGAAGTGGATCTTACGAATGGCGATCAAGTGAATGAAGAAGAACCGAACACTACCTTTTTCAAGCTTCCGCAATGTTTTTATCATACTTAGATTTTGTTCATGGGTTGTAAACAATTAATTAAACAAAAGTTGAAATTTCCAACCTAGTCATTAGATGACTAAGGTTTATGTTACTTATGAAACTTATGTTAATCTATTATCTTTTGGTATAAATTAGTGATTAATTCAAGTATAAATTTAAGGGTGTTACAATAATCCCAATTGGATTAGAACGAAAGTTCAGAATTCAATTCACACCCTCCAGTGGTTCATCCCTTGCTTTTGTTAACGCAATTGAAGCTTTCACAACACCATCTGAACTGTTCCAGCATGGTGTCCTTTCATCTCATATATCATCAGTAGGAAAGATTGGTGATATGGATATCATATCATCATCATCTTATGCTTTCAACCCGGTTTATAGAATTAACGTTGGTGGTGACAATATAGACGTAGATCACGACATTTTAAGAAGAAACTGGACACCAGATGATCCGTTCATTGTCGAACCACACGAAGCGGAAAACAAAACATTCACAGGCACGCCTAACTATCAGGAGCCTTTTGCTGCCAGATATGATGCTCCTGATGATGTATACAAAACAGCCAAATGGTTGAACCCGAATTCGTCGGTGCATAATGTCACATGGAATTTTGGGGTTAAGAAGAATGCTATGTACTTTGTTAGAGCCCATTTCTGTGACATTGTAAGCCCAGCCCTCTATAGTTCTGATGATGCATTCAATTTCTTCATTTACAACAATTATAAGGAGGTGATTAAACCAGGTGATAAGGTAAGCGCGCTGCAAGTTCCATTTTATTATGATTTTGTGGTGGATTCGGTTGAGTCAGGGTTTGTGAATGTCAGTATTGGAGCAATTCCTCGTACCAGCGGTGGTGGCGGTGGTGGTGGCAGCGGAGTGGTGGTGGTGGCAGCGGAGTGGTGGTGGTGGCAGGGCGGTGGTGGCGGTGGTGGTGGTGGTGGCAGCGGAGTGGTGGTGGTGGCAGGGCTAGTGGTGGTGGTGTTAACTGCCATTTCAGTCCATTTTTCAAATTTACACAATCAGTCCTTTATGTTACAAATTTACACAATCAGTCCTTATTTACAAACTGACTTAACTAGGTTATGATTTTTGGACTGAAATGGCACCTTTCCAGAACGTGGGGGATGAAAATGGCGCATTTTTGAAAAATGGACTGAAATGGCCAAAGTGACCAAACCACAGGGACGGAAATGGCAGTTAACTCTTAATTTAATGAATTATTTTAAGTTTTTTTCGGTTTTTTTTATTTTCGGTTTTTTTATTTTATGTTTATTTTCGGTTTTTTTTTATTTCAAGTATTGTATTTTTTTTAATTTAATGAATTAATTGTAGGGGCTTCATGAACTTATGGCCAACGGCTTCTTTGGTAGCATTCTCGAACTTCGTCTCTGACCATTCCCCGATTTTCTTGTCTACTGTCCCCACAGATTATGGTCCTATTCCATGTAGGGTTTTTAACTCTTGGTTGGAATTGTCGGGCTTATTAGACTATCTCATGGGCATTTGCCCAAGATTCAGATTCGACGGTCCGCCGGATTTACGGGTTGCAACTAAGCTGAAATGGTTGAAGTTCAGGGCAAAGGAGTGGGTTTCTAAACATAAGGCAGGGTGCAATGGGTTGTATGCAAGTAAAGTGAAGATGTTAGATGACTTGGAGATTCTCGCAGAATCAAGAACACTTACGGCTGATGAGCTTGACATTAGAGCCGAGTGTAGGAGTGTCATTAAAGAGTTCGATAGGTTGAAAACGCTGGATTTGAAACAGAAGTCGAGAACAAGGTGGGCGATCGATGGGGACGAGAATACATCGTATTTTCATGGGATAATCAATGCTAATACGAGCAGTAATAGGATAAATGGGTTGGAAATTGACGGAGTGTGGACGACGGCTCCTCCCTTGGTAAAAGATTATGTTTTTTCATTCTTTTCTGAAAAGTTTAAAGAGCCGGTGGGAAGTCGACCGACTCTAAGCTGCCCTAATCTCACTGTGTTATCGGGTCTGGAAGCTGAAGATTTAGTGAGACCGTTTACACTTTCGGAAGTCAAGGACGCGGTGTGGGGTTGTGATGGGGACAAGGCGCCGGGGCCGGATGGCATAAACTTCCGGTTCCTCCGGCGATGCTGGAATGGGATAGAAGCTGATTTCATGAAAATGTTTGAAGAATTTTATCACAACCCGTTTTTTAATCAAGGGAGCATGTCGGCATTCATCGCACTAATTCCAATGGTTAGTGACCCCGCGGGTCTTTCCGACTTTCGTCCTATTAGCTTGGTGGGGTGTATAAACAAAGTTATCTCAAAAGTTTTATCGAACCGGCTAAAGGGGGTCATTCACCGGCTCATCTCGGAAGAGCAAACGGCCTTCCTTGCACATAGGAGTATATTAGATGGTCCGCTTATGTTGAATGAAATTGTGGCATGGTTGAAAAGGACCAAGAAGGAGGGTATGTTATTTAAAGTGGATTTGGAAAAGGCGTATGACTCCTTGAATTGGGGCTTTCTTGACTCAATATTGGAGCAAATGAACTTCCATCCTAGGTGGAGATCTTGGATTATGGCGATAGTATCCTCGACAAGGGCTTCAGTTCTAGTAAATGGGTCCCATACCCAAGAGTTCCAATGTGGGAGGGGCCTTAGACAAGGGGATCCTATATCTCCACTCCTCTTTATTATAGCCATGGAGGCCTTGTCCGGGGTAATCAAGAAAGCTTGTGTCGTTGGGCTTTTTAAAGGTCTTACTTGCGGTTCACACGGTCCGACTTTGTCTCACTTCTTGTACGCGGACGACGTTGTGTTCTTGGGGGAGTGGTCGGAAGAAAATGCCCGTAACCTAAACCGGATCATGAGGTGTTTCTATCTTGCGCCTGGTTTACGGGTGAACCTTGCGAAGAGTAGCTTGTATGGGGTCGGGGTGAATGGTCATCAAGTCCTTGAGTTGGCGGGGATTCTAAGATGTCGGGTAGGATCATTTCCATTCAGATATTTGGGGCTCCAAGTCGGAGCAAATATGAATTTAGTAAAGCATTGGAAGCCTGTGATTGATACTTTCAAGAAACGGTTATCGGTTTGGAAAGCAACCACCTTATCCTACGGCGGCCGGATTACACTAATCAAGTTCGTATTAAGTTCGCTTCCAACCTATTATTTCTCGATCTACAAAGCGCCGGTCCAAGTAATTAAGGAATTAGAACGACTGAGACGTGATTTCTTATGGGGTGGAACCGACGAGGCGGCTAAGATGAGCTGGGTGGCTTGGGATGATATTATGGCTCCAAGAGATTTAGGGGGCGTGGGGATTCATGCGCTTCGTGAAACCAATATCGCCATGCTCGCCAAATGGTGGTGGAGGTTTAAAGAGGATCGCAATGGACTTTGGAGGAAAGTTATATGGGGATTTCACAACAATCGCAGAACGTGGAGTTTTATTCCGGGTAAGCTATCGCTCCCGGGTATATGGAAACAGGTGGCAAAGTTAAATCACGACCTTTCGATCCTTAATATTAATCTCCCCGGTTTGTTTCGGGGATTACCCGGGAATGGGTCGGACATATCTTTCTGGCATGACAGATGGGTTTTGGATGTCCCTTTGGAGCAAAAATTCCCTGCTTTATACGCGCTGGAATCCAGTCGTCACGTGTGTATCGCGGGTAGGATTAGCGTCGAAAACGGGTTCGTGGTACTGAATTTCCATTGGAAGCGAATGTTTAATACGACTGAGGAATTTAATGAATCAGGGGAACTAGTGGGGATTCTGAATTCGGTATCTCTGAACGTTGGACCGGATCGTTGGGCCTGGTCCTTAGATGACGCTGGCTCTTTTTCGGTAAAGAGCTTTAGGCGACTGATGCAGGAAAAGAAGTACGCAGAACCGGGGCAACGGTATGTATGGAACAACTGGTCACCGCTCAAGGTAAATTTCCTACTATGGAGAGTTTTTTTGGGCAGACTTCCAACCCTCGTGGAGCTCAAAAAACATAACGTTCATGTCCCTAGTGTTAACTATCCAATCTGTGGGAATGATGAAGAAACAATTGAGCATCTTTTTATCGCATGTCCGTTTACGCAGAAACTGTGGGACGAGGTTAGCGGATGGGTCAAGATAAGTTCCATGTTCTTATTAGAAAGGAGTGACCTGGTATATCTTCATAGTTATGTTCGAGGATCTGATAGGTGGAAAAAAAGCGATATATTTGGTCATGCAAGCAGTTGTTTGGTGCACATGGCGGGCTCGTAACGAACTTGTTTTTAATCAGAAGCAGCCGAGGATCGGGAGGGTGATCGAGGAAATCAAGGCGATAAGTTTCTTATGGGTTAAGAACCGAGCAAGAATGGTGGCGCTAACATGGGAACAATGGTGTGGGTTTAGTGCAAATTGTATGGGACTCTAGTTTTGGTGTGGCTGGGAATTTTCTTGTTCCTCTGTATGTTTCTTTTCTTTCTGTTGTGTGCTTTGGTGACTGGGGTTAATAGTGTTAATCCAGTTCTTATCTAATAAAATGCGTTTGTTGGCCGTTCAAAAAAAAATGAATTAATTTAAAAAAATAATAATTGAGAAATGATTGCATGGGCGTTATTGGAATAATGCCCCACTACACCACTTTATGCTATAATGCCCCATGCTGACTGTGTTGGTGCACTTGTGTCTGTCCTTTGTCTGTATTTCGTCATGATACAAAACGATGTCTTTAATGTAAGGTTGATGTAAGTTTGACCAAGTCAACCATCCTCCTGGTTTGACTTGACCAAACAGTTAGAAAAATGTTGTAAGCTGGTTATGTCGAAGGATGTGTCATCGAAGGATTGTTTTATATACTTCGATGAGCTCGAAAGATGGACCTCGATAGATGAGTTCGAAACATAACCTTCGATGGATGAACTCGAAGGATAGACCACGAAGGATATCATCCTTCGTGGTGTATGTGATCTTTCGATGGGCTTTCTGGTCGACAGATGATCTTTCGATCACTCTGTCTGATCCTTCGACCAGACGATCTGTGTCGGGTATAAATACCCGTGTGTTGTGTTCACTTCTGTAGAGGAGACACAAGAGGAAGACAGAGAGAGACAGGAGCACACACACACACTTTGAGAGTTTATAGAATACTTCTGTAAACATTGAGCTTGTAACCGGACCCTTCATTCGTATTAATACAAGTGGTGTTAATCGGTGAATCTTGCGTGTTGTGTTTGTGCTTGTTCTCGTATAAAGTCTCGGTTGCATGCTAGCTTGGATTCCGCACTCGCTAGTGTGTTTGATATAACAGGGATAAGGTTTTATCTCATTCTCGAGAGGGACCTACAAGTGGTATCAGAGCTTTGGCTCTTCTCCTTGTTAAAACCGAGGTGTTCTTACTGTTTTTCGGGTTTTTAAAAGTTATATTTTTCTGAAAAACATTGTTAACCGGGTCTCGGAAGTTTGTAGTTTTACCGGAAAACCCATTGTGTTCATAATATCTTCAAGGGTTCTTCAAAGTCTACATCCTTTGATCTTGTTTTGTTATTTTCGAAAGTTGTTGGTGTATTGGAAAAGGGAACTGATTAAAATAATCATACAAAATCTGTTTTTGCAGAAAATGATGGTCTGAACCATACTTTCTGCCGAAAGATTTACCAACCCATCACCTTTTTCACCAACCTGTCACCCGTTGTCAACTGTGTCAGAACCGATCGAAAGATATCCTTCGAAGTCGAAAGATCATCTTTCGACCAAAGGAGGTTCGACAGATAGTCATCATTCGAGCATCCTTCGAAGTGTGAGACTTATCTTTCGTTCCAAGGAATATTTTCGAAACATACATCTTTCGGTCTTCTGCTCATTTTCGAAAGACTAGGATCCTTCGATTGGGGAGTCTTTCGAAGTCATCTTTCGTGTTCATCTTTCGGTCTACAGTCCTTTTTCGAAAGATAAGGATCCTTCGTTTGGAGAATCTTTCGAAAAACATTGTTCGACACTCAACAGTGATCTTTCGAACACTGTTGATCTTTCGAACAGGTGTTGATCTTTCGATCCTTGTCTGTTTAAGTTTAACAGTTTGTGTTTTTCAGGTCTTTCGATCAAGGATCTTTCGGCTGGTGTTATCATTTGAAATTAACATAGTTTGTGAAAATTAAATTTTTAAATAGAAAACTTGTTTTCATTTTTAAATCAATTTTCACTTAATATATTAATTTTCATAAAATGGGAACAAACGGTCAGTGGGATCCAACCGCGTGGACTCAAATAACTTCGACTCCACAATCATCAGCTATGCAATCTACGCAATCTACGCAATCTACGTCAGATTTCGACAAAACTGCATGGATGCGAGCTATTGCCCCACCTCAAGCTGCAATGATAACTGCAAATCAATGGGCTTTGGTCACAAATCAAAGCAACAGCATTCAATCTATGATGCAGAACGACAGTGAAACTGGTACAAGCACAAAACCGCCAAAGTTAAATCACATCAATGACTGGGGATGGTGGAAAGAAAGGCTGAGAACTTATGTTCAGGGACAAGGTCAAGATCTATGGATGTGCTTCTTCACAGCTTTTGAAAATGAGTTGGAAGTTGCAGCATCTAATCCACAAACTTACAGCACTTTGTCTGAAGAAGATAAAAAGAAGTTTGAGTTAGAAAAGAAGGCATTCATGATTCTCACACAAGCTCTCCATAAAGACATTTACCATCAGTTTGTTTACTGCACGACTACTAAAAGCTTGTGGGATATGCTCACGTTACGGTGTGAAGGAAATGCTCAATCTAGAAAGATCAAGCAAGAATTACTGAAGAAAGAGTTTGAAGGATTCACGTGTTTGGAGAATGAGACTTTGGCAGACTTATCTACAAGGTTCCATCACTTGTTGAGCGAGATGTTTGCTTTTAAAGTCACTGCCACTCCACAAGAATTGGTGAAGAGATTCGCTGATAGCTTACCAGCAAAGTGGAGCAGTTATCTTGAAATTCTCAAAGAAAATGGTGTTTTAGAAACAATCACCGTTTATGAATTAATTCAAAGATTGGAGAATAAGGATGTAGAAGAAAAGCTGAAGGCAAAAAGAACACAAACTCCTCAAAATCCAGAAATGTACTTTGGGATTGCAGGAGGTATCAGTGGAGAAAAACCAGCTTCTCAACACGCGAAGCTTCAAACAGCTTTCATCTCAAGCACCGGACCTTCGACAACAGATCAGTTTGATCCTTCAGCATACACGATGATGTATTCAGGACCGAATGTGCAACCGACAGCTCAGCAGCAACAACCACAACAGCAAGGGTTTTATGGAAACTCATCAAACTTTCAAGCCACTTCCAATCCTAACACAGTCAGATTAGACACTTCCAACTTTTCCAAAGTCAGTGTCGAAGTAGCCAAGGAGCATATGGAGATGTTGAATACCTTGGTTAGTGCTTATAGTGGATTGATCGCAGGTCAGATTGGGAATATCAATCTAACCAATGAAGATTATCAGCAAGTGGATAAAGAAGAGTTTGAAATGATGGATATCAAATGGGCTCTTGCTAGTGCAATTCGAAGAGCAAAGGAGTTTATGGAAAGGACGGGAAGAACCAACTTGGAAAACAAGAAAGACACCAAGTATGGGTTCGACAAGAAAGCTGTCAAGTGCTTTAACTGTGGCGAACGGGGTCATTTCAAAAGGGAATGCACAAGACCAGCTCAGCATGGAAATCAAAATCCGTTCAGAAATCAAGGCAACCAGCAGAACCAGAACGGGAACAATGTTCGTACGTTGATACCTGTCAACAACCAAGGTCAAGCAGGGTCATCAAATGCCAACCGGGGGCTGGTGGTTCAAATAGATGAGGGTTGTGATTGGTCGCTTCAGCTTGGAGAAGGAGGAAATGGTGGAACAGCATGTTTTGCTGAAGTCGTAAAGGATTTAAAGCACGCCAGTGGTGGAGAATCTTCCACCAATGGTGTTGCATCTTCTGGAGATGAAGACAGTTCTGGTTATAGTGGAAGCTCAGATGAAGAATCCTCCACTTCAGGAAATGATCATGTGGATGAGACATCAAGTGCGTCAGTCGATGCAGATATTGATGAGCTTTTGGAAGAAGCTGCAGCAGGAACTGAAAGAAGATCTAATTTGATGGATCAAGCTGCTTACTCTTCGTCTTCTCTCCATTCAGCCTTTATGGCTAATGTCGACAGTTCATCAGGTCAGGTATGTGTCGATGAACCCACTGTAGTTAGCTGTGAAAAGTGTGATAGTTTAAATGTTAAATATGCTGAACAGGAAAGTCAGATTGAAATCCTATCCAAACACAATCAAGAATTGATTGTAGATCTTTCTAAAGCAGCTGAAGCTAACGTGTTTTTAACCAGAAATGAAAAGGAATTTAAAACAACAATTGCGTCATTAAGACATGATGTTTCAGAATTACAAAAAGCTGTTTTGCGAAAACAACATGCTAACAATGATCTTATAGACACAATTGAAAAGCAGATGGTAGAATTGGCAACCGCTCGATGTGAATGTGAAACAATCAAGCAGAAATTGGAAAGTTATTCCAATTCCCGCTATGTATTGGATCACATTATTGATGTTCAAAAGAAAAAGGGGGATAAGAAGTGTATGGGATTCAAATCATGTCCTCCCCCAATTAATCACAATTACTCCAAATTGCCTGATGACGAGGATATGCCCCGTTTTGAACCTACTGTGCCACTCGGTCTAGATGACTTTGCAGCAGGCCTCGGTTTCACAACTGGTACATCATCCTCGGGCCAATCTGAAACTGAATCTGAATCTGAGAATGTGACAGATTCATCATGTGTTAAGGAACAGAGTCCTCCCACTGTTGAGGATGCTGATTCTTCGGATGATGAATCTGAAGTAATTGTGAAACAACAGTCTAACTCGGTTACAACAGATATTCCAATCGAGAATCACATCCTGTGTGATCCACCAGTGAAACCGAGTAAGACTGATATGTCAAAACCAATGGAGTCCCTTGTATCTAGCAGTGAAGAGAATAACTTGTTGTACACGCTCAAAGGAGATAGCAAAATCTACTCTAACAAAGATTTTCCAATTAAAAATGTAAATCAAGATTTAATTGAGCAAATTTTTGAAGGATGCACTGATAAGTTTTTGGGGAACAAAAGTGGCAAAGTTACTGTCACTCAATGTGATCCAATTCCGTGTGAACAAATTAGAAAACAGTACGGAAACCAAAAACTACAAGTTGAGCGAAAACAACAAGTCAATTCCGGAAAAGGTAAGGTACAGGGAAAGAAGGCTCAGAACAAGAATTTTCAAGCACCTAAGGTTCAACAACAATGGGTGCAAAACAAAAGAGCTCCTGTTAAGAAAAGAGAACCGAAAGTGAACTTTGTTGGATCCACGAGTTCAGACAAACTTGAAACATTTCAGGATAAATCTAACCTTGATTTTATAAAACAAGTTAGAATTTTAAAACGAAATGATCAGAATAATTACACCCAACACACCAACGGATGTGATTTAGGTCCAAGCACGTCTAGATCACAAAGTTCATTGTCTGGTTCTCAGTCTGGTCATCAACGTGTTTCTCCGAGGTTTGTAGAGCGGAGAATGTGCTTTGAGTGTGGCACAATTGGGCATATTGTAAGATACTGCCCATACCTGCAAAAGTTGAAAGCAAAAACGAGTGCTCCCCAAGAAACCAATTACCAAAAACGATCACTTTCCCCGAAACAAGACCCACGTGTCTTGAAAGAAAGGGAAAAGAAGTTAAAACAAAAGAATCAAAAGGTAATTGAAAAGGCCTTAAAATCAGAGGTCAAAGAAGAAAAACCTGTTCAAGCAAAACCTAAAACTGTAAAACCAGTAAATGCTAAAACAATTAATGCAAATACTGGTAAAGAACAAACAGCTTGGAAACAAAAACAGGTAATTCAGTCAGGGGGAGCACCACAGGTTCTTTTTCCTAATCATCAAGTGATTGAAATCACTTTTCTTGATGATCAAGGACGACCCAAGTCCACAAAGGCTTGGGTCCCTCTCTCCAACTAATTTTTGAGTGAGTGTGTAGGATATTCCAGGAGGAACTTTCGATAGTCGTAAGATTGTTGATAGTGGAGCATCCTTGCACAAGATAGGCGACAGAAGAAATTGTTGCCTTTGATGGAGAGGAAGAGAAAAGGGAAAAAGAAATGTCTGATGAAAGAAATTGGAAGCTTCGACAAAATGAAAATCATTTCAAAAATGTGAATGTTCAAGGCTTTGATCGGGTCCCCGGGATAGATTCAAATCAAAATGTACGCACCTGCAGCACGTCTGAAGTTCAACAATCTACAAGATGAACGTGCAGTGTACATTTCTTCGTGGTGTGATTGAAGAAAATGTGTTTGTTGAACAAACCATCCAGGTGTGCGGATGCCTTGGCATGGATTGAACAACCGCACACTACTTCTGAAAGAGAAAGACAAAGACCTTCGCTGGTGCAATGTGGAAGACCAGCCGGACCCGGAGGTTTATGATCTTGTTGCTGTGAAGGGATTTCAGTAGCTACAAATCGACCTTGAAATCCACACCGGGTGGATGTCCAGTTTGGGAGAGCACTCAGATTCCTTGCAATGCGCGAAGCAGTTGCAGGATACGGTTTTAAATTTCTAATCTCTCCTATACTTGTCGATATTTAAGCTGCTTTGTGAATTATTATCTCGTTCAGCACTCTTTGGCCAGACAATGCTGTCATGGTCCGCACCGCTTACCGACATGTCAACTGATTTTTTCGAAATTTGTTCAAAATTAATTTTGGTAAACGGCATTGAGGTAAAACATGAGTTAACCAACATCGGAAAATCTTTTTTTGTAAATACCTTTGTATTTTAAATTTGTCTTAGTTTATTGATTTTAGGGGGAGTAAATTATTTGAAAATTTTGAAAATCCAAAAACATTGAAAAATTTCAAAAACACAAAAACAATAGAAAAGCAAAAATGAGTTTCCTGGCGAGCAAAAGAGAATATGATAGTACATCAGTGGTCTGTCTAAACCTCTTTAAACCTTAAATGAAAAACGATAAGCAGCTCTATATAAGATGTATCGGTAGGCTCACAATCATTTTAAAGTGTGCAGGGTGATATAAACTTAAATTGACTGAAGACTGGGTGGGAACCATTCATTGGCATATGGTCTTAGTACCGAAATTTCGTTTGAGAGATTGCCGAGGTTCTGAGATATTCGGTCTTTATGCTGCTTATCATCTGGGTATCATGGTTGTATCTTTTACCGAAAAAAATAACGGGGACGCAAGTCTAGATCTTCCATGATACCATACATACGTGTACATACTGCATACGACCTCAATAAGTGATCAACAATCACATGTCCAAATCAAATAAGTGATAATATATCACAAATTCTTTCCGGGAGTCAAGTTCGTCTCTCTGCTGTACGAAAGTACTGACCTGTTCACGGACTTGCTCCTGTGCCCTCATGCATCGAAAATCAAGTTCCTCATCAATAAGTGATTATATCACATAGGGCTTGTTTTCAATCAAAATAAGTGAGAATCTCACATCATATACGGTCAAACAGATGATAATCGGTATACTCACCGGTAAGATGAACCCTCGTGCATACCTTGATACGGGAATGTGTCGTGATGTGGATGAACACCGGTCGGTAAGTATAAATTATACCTTAACGTATCCCTTCGCCATGATTACAAATGATAAGTTGAGCTTATGTGGACAACAATACCGATAATCGTTATAGGATGCTTATCTTAATGTTAACTAAAAGAACAACAAGAGCGTTTTGGCATGACCGTACACTGATATGATTCTCTTACCCTCGAAACTCGCAAAAAGAATGTCTGTAAATATTTATTTAATGTTTCCTGTTTATGTATCTTGGTATATATTTATTTATTGCTTTCCGTCTTTACATTTGAAAAATGAAAATTTCAAAAAGATTTTAGGTGTGTTTTAATTTAAACTTTATAAAATCCTAAAAGATTTTTCTTCAAGTTTATTTTTGATTGACCGATGTTGGAACTCGAGTCTATCCTACCCAAAATCCTGATCGTAAGCTGGAAAACAATTGCAATCTTCATAAACAGTCGAAGTTAACGAGTTTTGAAAGTTAAAGGATTAAAATGAATATTTTTCTAAACTTTCAAACTGTTGTCGGTTGGTGTTTGATTGAGATTTGATCTCATAAGTGTCATTAGTTTAAATTTTAACTATATTCCAAGCGGTTGTTCTCATTATGCGTTTAGCTTTCTTGCATGTGCAGATGCTAAAGGCGAGGAGAACATGTTCGATGAAAAGCTTTGGAATGAAGACACGAAGTGGAGGCACTCAAAGGATAAAATGATCGAGTTGCCGCTGTCCCTTCATCAACACCACAAGGATCTGAAGAATTGACAAGTCAAAGGATTCACGAGCATGACTCAATGGAGAGTTCAATCTAAGGGGGAGTTTATTGACACACTACCTAAGTTAAATGGGGAGTTTGTTGATACACTTTCTACTTACGACGCGTGAAGACTTTGAAGATCCTCCGACATGAAAGTCACAGAAGACGAACCATCACGAGTAGCGTCCAAGGGGGAGTTTGTTGATGCATTTTGTGTGGACGCGACTCAGCTCGGTTCGACTCGACCTTAGAGATTTGAAGACACGAAGATCGAGACAAAGCTACAGCCAAGGGGGAGTTTGTTGGTGCACTTGTGTCTGTCCTTTGTCTGTATTTCGTCATGATACAAAACGATGTCTTTAATGTAAGGTTGATGTAAGTTTGACCAAGTCAACCATCCTCCTGGTTTGACTTGACCAAACAGTTAGAAAAATGTTGTAAGCTGGTTATGTCGAAGGATGTGTCATCGAAGGATTGTTTTATATCCTTCGATGAGCTCGAAAGATGGACCTCGATAGATGAGTTCGAAACATAACCTTCGATGGATGAACTCGAAGGATAGACCACGAAGGATATCATCCTTCGTGGTGTATGTGATCTTTCGATGGGCTTTCTGGTCGACAGATGATCTTTCGATCACTCTGTCTGATCCTTCGACCAGACGATCTGTGTCGGGTATAAATACCCGTGTGTTGTGTTCACTTCTGTAGAGGAGACACAAGAGGAAGACAGAGAGAGACAGGAGCACACACACACACTTTGAGAGTTTATAGAATACTTCTGTAAACATTGAGCTTGTAACCGGACCCTTCATTCGTATTAATACAAGTGGTGTTAATCGGTGAATCTTGCGTGTTGTGTTTGTGCTTGTTCTCGTATAAAGTCTCGGTTGCATGCTAGCTTGGATTCCGCACTCGCTAGTGTGTTTGATATAACAGGGATAAGGTTTTATCTCATTCTCGAGAGGGACCTACAGACTGAGATGACACGTGTCGAATAATGCCCCATGGTGGGGGCATTATAACAATTTACCACTACACATAGTCCTATGTTGAGTAGTCCTCCACACCCTTGATTAGTCCCCAAGGGGATGGTCATCTACCCTTGGTGAGGTGACGCCTATATGCCGGGTGGTCCCTTTGGAGACTAACCTCACCATACCCTATCATACCCTATGGTCTGACTCGTTAGTGATCTGACTCATTTGTTAATTTGTTAGTTCTACAATTATCCTTTTAGCTATATTTATTACTTTTGTTATTTAACTCGTATAAAACATAGATATGTATTATATATTTTAAGCAAATTTAGATGTGATGTTAGTTATTATGTAGATATATATGTAATGGATTAAATAAATATTAAAAAATAATATGCTCGTTTAAGCTTGTAAGACTACTAAAACTTGGTATGTAAAGCTCGAGCTCATTTATAAAAAAAAGCTCCGCTATAAGTTCGACCCAGTTCAAATTTTTAGTGATTCACTCTCAAGTAACTCAACCTCTTTAAACTATTAATGGAGCTTGAAGTTTTAAAATGATTTTTAATTTTAATGGATGTACCCATAGGCCATAGCAACCAACTGAGAGCTATGTAAAAGTTGATGAACCAAGATGAATAGCCAAAGTGAGTATCACGAGGATAAACTTAATGAGAAAGCATTATTGGAAAATGGAACCAACTATGGGATACGAACAACATGTGAGAAATTAATGGAGATTGAGATTTTAAATTACATGTTAATGAGTTTTTAACAAAGCGGCTTAGTTTTGTATGATTTCGCATCTAAGTTAGATTAATAACAATCTCATATTTTCCCTATATTTGAATTAAGGTAAAGGCATTTGCGAAACATCATGGGAAGCTGGTTGAGTTAAGTTTTGTCAAACAATCCTAAAGTGTATTAAAATAAAAGGGATGTTAACAACTTGTGTGATAGGCATCGTGAATATGTGTAGACGAAGCTTTATTGGGGTCGGGGTCATCCTTGCTTCCACCGATTTTTTATTTGTAGTGTTAATTTTACCGAAAATTTTCGAAAACCTTTTTTGTAACGTAAATATTGGATTTTTAAGAGTCATATCCCCACCGATTTGGATTTTGAGAGTCTGGCCTACATCAAGTTTTCGTTTAAACTTGGTCACTATGTATATAGATTAAAGCCAAGAAAATTAAATTTATGAATAGTCAATAGGAAATTGAAAAAGAACATCAAATAACTTTTAGTTATTTTTTTTCCTTAAATTAGAGACTTGCCAGAAGCCATTGCAAATAATTAGAAAGAGAAATCCCTTTGATTCGCCATCCACTTTTGTGAACAAATCAACTCGATCATTGTTAAATCCACAGACTTGTCCTGCTTGTTTTCTTTAATTATAAACTTTTAAATACTATAAACGATACGGTATGGTGGCGTGGAAGAGGCGTGAAGGTCTTAATCAAGTCACTACACCACCCTTTCGATGGCGTAGGGGAGGGGGTGGCAAGAACTTGCCATACATGGAGGTTATAGTGTTGATGACGTGGCAGCGATGAATTGATGCTTTCTTATAGCCGTTGTATGGCTCGAAATAAAATAAAAACTATATAATAAATATTTTAATCTAAATTTTTCAATAAAAAACACACACAACATATTCAACACATTTCTCTCTACCCATATATTTTTCCACTTCCAATTTTAACATATTTAAAAAATTGGAAGACTTAAGGTCGTCATTGTCTTCGCTGAAATCCGGCGATTGCGACGCAACGGGGGAGGGGGGGCTACACGGTATGGAGGTTAGTCCTCCACCGTCCTGGACCGGCGACGAACCAAACACCACGCCCCCCCCCCCCCCCCCCCCCGCGTCCTCATCCTGAGCGTCCTCTGCTCAACGTTGGGGACGATCACAAGAAGACAAAATTTATTCCCCCCTCTCACACACCCCTATACATACAATATATACATATACATTTTAGGTCCATCATCCCATTTCCACATCTCCATCCTCTTTGTCCCATCCTCATGCCCATCCTACGCAGGGGCGGGCCTATTCACAAAGAACGGGTTCCCAGGAACCCATTCGGTTTTTAATTTTTAGTGTAAATATATATAACAAACTGAAAAGAAACCCATAAGTAAAATATAAAGGGAACCCATAAACAAAAAGGCTTTTGTTCTCCACTGGTTATGTCCGTGTTATTCTTCCCAAGACACCCGGGTTCGAATCCCTTGTGAGTCACATTTGACACTTTTTGTTTTGTTTCTCTTTTTTTTCTTTAATGAAAACCCATTTAGGGTTATAACAAAACAACGTGAAGCTCCTCGCCTCCACCAGTGCAGTCAGAGAAGAGAACAAGTGATGAAGTATTGAAGTGAACGGTGAACCACATCAGCTGCAGTCGCAAAGGCGCCTCCACCTCCACCTCCGCCGATTGCCGGCCGTCCTCCTCCGCGGCTCCGCCGACAGCCTTCAGCTTGTTACACGATTATCAACAGACATCAGCGATTAAGGTTTATACGATTTTCACCATTTCATTTGTTCGGTTAATCACTTAATCTGTTGAGTGTTTATGTTAATTGATTATAATGTTGGTTTGGTTTGGTTGTGGGTTGGTGAATAGACCAAAACAAACCAATCTATCTGTATATTATACATAATTGATTAACAAATTATCAAGTAGTGAGGATACTAGTAAGATCCTTTGTTTTTTCTTCTAGCCTAATAATGTTCTTTTTTTTTTTTAGATTACAAGTGCAACTTTGATTACTAAATAAGTAAATATAGATATGTCAATGAATTAAATTTTATTGACCACTGTTGTTATGTCACTGTATGAGGCTATAATGGCTGAAGGGAAGCAACATAATATGCTTGATTTGATTCATGTCAAAGTAAAAGAAATAGTTCAATTTTTGTGCCCAAAACAACCATTTACCAATAGAAGCAACAGGTCCATGTAGCAACTCAACAGGTCAGTGCTTCAGCTTTGCCACCAACACCCAATCCAAAGGCTAACCAAATCAAGCATCCTCATGTCGGGTCGGCAGGTACGTTACCTAAAACCGGTTACTTAGATAACTATGAATTCAAACCTGCTGATTGCCAATCAGCATGTTTGTATCGTACTTTTATTATGTGATGAACCTTGCCCGATCCGAACTGTCGAACCAACCCGAAATTTTTTATGTTCAGTCATATGAAAAAAGTGAACCCAGTGAAAAAAATTCCTGGATCCGCCACTGATCCTACGTGTCGCTTACGTGACGGACCATCTTCCAAGGGAGGACCATCACTATACCGTGTATACTAACTATGTTAAATTTTATAACAATCAAATCAAATGGGATTTGCGAACATGTGGAGATGACGTAATTGCATACCAAATATTGTACTTTTAACGATCCATAATTCCATACGCACATGAACGATGACGAATTGTGTTTGATTTGTCACTATTTGTTATTATATCAAATTTATTATTTGAATTTGAATGAATAATATATTGCAATTATAATTAAAAATATTTAAGAAAGTTATTAGTTCGTTTTCAGCGAGATTGTTTTATGTATACTTTGATTTGCATCTACGAATGACCTTGTCGCTGTTTAGGCTGCTTATTTCAACGGTTGTCATTTATAGTTATTTTGTTAATCTTTTTCCGAAATATTTTGTTAATTTAATGTTTTTATCAATTATCATATGTTATAGTTTTTTCACTGATTTTAAAAATCTTTAATATAGTTTAATTTAAATATTGATCATATATATTTGTTTCTTTTATCGTATTCAATACTAAAGTCATACCGAATACTACAAAACTTGACTAGTTATTCAATAGTTTTTCAATTATCTGACTTAGATTATGACGATACCTTTATCCGATCATCAAATATTTCACAATTTCATTGTTCTTATCATTGTTATATCCTACTCTTGACTTTTTTTTATCAGCTTGATGTAAAAAGTACATCTTTAAATGGTGATTGTTCGAAGAGGTTAAGTGAAAATACGCCTGACCCACCATTCTTCCTTAGTCTATAACTAGATTAGTCCATCTATACCAAATTTCGTAGCTTGGGTGTCTTAAATTTTGTTGACTTACTTTTGGTAAATGAATCTTAGGGTGTAGGGAGTGGTTAAACACTTTGAGTGGCAAACCAAAAAACCGACCAATCAGAGCGCGCCAGGTCAATCAGTCAAAAGTGTTTAAACTTTGGTGAAAAGTGGTGGCAATGGTTTAGACACTTGGTGAAGTGGTAAACTATTTAAAAAAAAAAGAAAAATGTGTGATTGGTTGAGATTGGAATGGACCCCACCCACAATACCCTCCCTCTCTCTTCCCCGAATCGGTAATGCATCACCGATTTTGTACACATTTTCGGCAAATGGTGTTCGGCAATATGTGGGCGGTGGGTTGGTAAGCGGTGCCGGGTGGGTTTACCGCCCCCACACCGGAGACCCTTATATTGATGATGACCATTTCTTTTGGTCTAATGACGTCCGTGCACTCTATTGAGTTCTATTTCTCTAGATCTACTTAAGTGTATACTTAGAGTGGTCAAAATTCCTAACCTTTTAGGTAGGGCTGTTCAAATTGCTCGGTGTTCGACGCTCGTTCGATGCTCGCTCGAAAAATGCTCGGAATTTGCTCGTTCGATTCAGCTCGATTGAAAAAATGCTCGGTTCGGATCGGTTCGGTTTGGAAATGAACCGAGCACGAGCAAAGGTCCGCTCAGCTCGGTTCGGCTCTGTTGGCTCGATTTGCTTTTAATATATCTATTTCTATTATATATAATAAACAAGAAAAATATGGGACACTTGGCACAATATTAGAGCTTCTCAGGATGCATTTTGGCGGGAAAATGAGATGGATTCTTTTAATTCTCGCGGATCCTTTTTCACCTACCCGACCCATTGATTTGGACCCTATATATTTATCTATCTAAATTCTAAATCCTTTTATCCTTTCATTCAACAACACACCTCTGTCACCATTTTCGAAACCCTAGCGCCGCATACCCATATTCTTCAAAAATCCTTTGTTCCCTGCATCATCCCTTCATCTTCTTCGGTTTATCTGGCTTGATTTCTTAGGGCTTTCTCGGTTATACATCTTATTTCTGAATCCCGTTTCTAATTTTGTTATTGATTGTTTTTTTCATCCAGGCAAAAAACGCTTGAAACTCATCAGATCCGGTGACGATTCTCACCGTTCGGCCAAAGCGCACGCGGTTTTCCGACGAGGTTTCCGCTGGTGGTGAAATATCAGACGAAGAGGCTGTTTTCGTTCAGCTTTCTCGGTTATACATCTGATTTCTGAATCCCGTTTCTAATTTTGTTATTGATTGTTTTTTTTCATCCAGGCAAAAAACGCTTGAAACTCATCAGATCTGGTGACGATTCTCACCGTCCGGCCAAAGCGCACGCGGTTTTCCGACGAGGTTTCCGCTGGTGGTGAAATATCAGACGAAGAGGCTGTTTTCGTTCAGTTGCTTGAACAAGAGCTTGAGAAGTTCACTTCCTTCTTCGTTGAGAAGGAGGAAGAGTATATTATTAAATTGAAGGTATTACAATATCAGATCTAGATTTGTTTCACATTTTTGTGATATTTGTTTGTGTTTAGATTGTTTGCGAATGAATTTTAGGCAGAATGTTCTAATTAGGTCATTGAATTTAGGTTTTTGATGCGTAGTGTGCTTATAATGTTATAACGTTATGCTGAGTTTGTTGAATTAGATTACTTGCTGCTATTCATCTTTAGGTTATGATTCTGTTAGTGTGTTTTCGATTGGAATTGCATCTGCTGGATTTCCGATTGATAATTTTAAAATGTGTTCGCAGTGTGGGTGTGAGATGGATTGTGATGGTGTTTCTGGTAGAGATCGAGGTAAGGGGGTACTGGAAAATAGATGAAATGGTTTTAGTATATGCAATTCGAATAATCCTTATAGGTTTTTGAAACTTTATATGTTTGGAATGCCACTGCAAATATTCTCAATGAATCATGCTTTAAATTGGTAATTAGTTATAAATAATGATTGTTCTGTTGATCTGTTATGATGTTGGTTACTTTTGATGTCAATTCAACAAATGATTTAAACTATATAACTCATGGCATGTGTTTTTAAATTTGTTCTTGAATGTAGATCACAATATTTGTTGCATCCGAAAGAACTTCAAGTTTTTACTATTATTCTTGAATCCACTCATGTATTTTTTTCGTGTTATTATCTGTTTAGCCCATTTAACGGACTGTATTTTAGCATAGTGCGACTTAGGAACACTTACTTGACTTTTGATTCATTTAGCCCATTTAACAATTTTGTGTTTAAGTATTTGGGTATAGGAGACAGAGAGTAATATTTAAGAATGCTAGGGTGGTTCAGAAGAAGAAAATGTGAAGATTACACCCTAAACTTCTTCTAGAAGAAGAAAAAATAATGGTTGCAGCCTGAAGGTATGGTACGTGATATGACATGTATTGTTTATTTATTTTTTAACTTTTTTCTTTTCAACTAAACAAGGTGATACATGCTAAGGAACGCCAAACCAATCAATAAAAAAAGTTAACCAGGAAATGTGGTCTGGTTTGGTCATACGCTTTATTTGCGATTAATTGAACAAAATTGTTTATACTTATATGCTTTTTGAAGTATAAAGCATCATATTATCCTTGTATGCTTTAATGATATACCATACACAAGATTTATGTATTGATGTCCGTGGTTATATTTTTGCAGTGATTTTTCATTTCGGCATTCATCCGAAAGCAAGTGCCAATGTTGGAAGTTATTTAGGCATGTTATTTTGTAACCAATGCTAAAGGGATTTTTATTAATTGATTATTGTTTATCTAAACATGTTTTTATTAGAAGGTTATGTGTGGGTTGATGAATAGATTTGTGATTGAATAGGTGATCCATGGGTGGAAGAAGCGTATTTTACTTGGGTCACTCCTGAAATAGCGATTTGAACGATAAACTCTATATCCAACTAAGAAGTGAATTACTTGTGTCAGAAGTCCACGGTTGAAGATGCATGTATTACTGGTGTTGGTCCTCAAGCAGTGGTTTGGATCAAAACTACTATAAAAGATCAAAGAGTTGAATCACCAATTCATGTTCTTGAAAAAGAATCAATTAAGATATATGGTGATACGCAGGTAACAGCTAGGGCGGGTTGGTAGCGGGTCAAAACGATTAGGTTGAAACATGTTTTTCCACAGGTCAAACAAGTCAGTCGGGGTTGACCCGCATACATTTTCTTTGCTATTGTATTATATAAATAGTTAATGCTTTATAAACATGTTTAAAAAGATCAAGTAATTGCAACTAATAATCTAATTTGTTGATGTTTTCTCAGGATCAAAAGGGAATTGGTGGATGCAATTTAGGATGATTATGTGTTGGGCTACTAGCCATCATTCTTCTTTTTCGTATTTGTCCAACAGTACTTCGATGATTGAATGGAGAGGCGAGGTGGTTAACTTAGAGCCCCTCGGGCAACATAATGGGCAGCGGGCGATTCTAGAAGATACATTTGGAAAAGCTAGCTATTTTAGAAACATTCAAGTTGACAAAGAAAACAATCTTAAATCTCCTAATAGAGCAATCCAATTGTTGTTATGATGTTTATACTGGATGAATAGTGATGTTATGTAATTTTATTAAAACATATATGTACAAAGATATTAGTTATATAGTTGTCATAATTGGCAAAGAGCTTTTCACCATGGTTTGATTTTTTTACGTCCATATTGATATTCAATTAATGCAATGCGTATTTATTCAATGTTGAAAACTGGCTTTACTGCATAATGCATCTATGAGGTTGTCCGCAGGGCACTTGGTATTTCAAAAACATCTTCCAAAAACAACAAAAATGTTGATAAATAATGAAAATGTTGGTGGTAGGATCGAAGGTATTGAACCCATTGAAGAAATAACTAAACTAGATTGTGCCCCGCCCGCGTTGCGGGGCACTAAGCCGAATATTTCTCTCTCATAACATGTCCGTCTGTGTTTCGATTACTTGTACATACTACTCATAACACGATCTAAAAAAAATTATATTGTTTCAACCAATTAAAGTAAAACACTATCATACTTTTGCTTAAGAAAAACAAAAACGACAAAAAAACAATAATTTTAAGCTCGAGGAAAAATAAAAATTATACCGAGTCAAACAATTAAAACAAAGCACTACTATAGTTTTGTAAAAAAAAACTAAAATGATGGCATGATTGTAATTTTACACTGGGGTAAAAATCGTAATTTGACTGGGAAAGCAAAGGAAAACGATGGCAAAAAATGTAAATTTAGATTGAGGCAAAATTGTAATTTGGCTGGGTGGGGAAAAGACAAAACTAATTGCAAAACTGTAAATTTAAACAGGTCAAAATCGTAATTTTGAATCGAGGGCAAAATGATAATTTTTAGTTGGGGGCGAAAGCATAATTTTATTTTGAACTGGGGTAAAAACGTATTTTTGAAATGATGGCAAAATCGTAATTTTAAAGCGGGGATAAAATCGTAAATTGGTTGGGCCAATGGGGGAGTGTCAGGCAGCTTCCTGACACTATTCCCCTATCTGTGTCTGTAGTTATACACTGGGGGCAAAATCGTAATTTTACTGGGAAAGCAAACAAAAACGATAACAAAAATGTAAATTTAAATTGAGGGGAAATGGTAATTTAGCTGGGCGTAACAAAACAAAACTAACGGTGCAACTGTAATTTAAAGGGGGCAAAATCGTAATTTTGAACCGAGGGCAAAATCGTAATTTTTAACTGGGGCAAAAGCATAATTTTATTTTGAATTAGAAGTAAAAACATAATTTTAAACTGATAGAAAAATTGTAATTTTAAAGCGGGGACAAAATCATAATTTGATTTGGCCTAAAGCATGTGAACTATTCTCTTAACCAAATTTCATAAATGTTTTAGAGTTAATGAAATCAATTAAGTAATAAAATAATGAAAAATAAAAAGTATAAATAATATTATAATATAAGTTTATAATATAATAATATTAGTGTACTGTTCATGGGGAGTTAGTTTTAATATGTATAATTTTATTTTGAATTAGAAGTAAAAACATAATTTTAAACTGATAGAAAAATTGTAATTTTAAAGTGGGGACAAAATCATAATTTGATTTGGCCTAAAGCATGTGAACTATTCTCTTAACCAAATTTCATAAATGTTCTAGAGTTAATGAAATCAATTAAGTAATAAAATAATGAAAAATAAAAAGTATAAATAATATTATAATATAATAATATTAGTGTACTGTTCATGGGGAGTTAGTTTTAAACTGATAGAAAAATTGTAATTTTAAAGTGGGGACAAAATCATAATTTGATTTGGCCTAAAGCATGTGAACTATTCTCTTAACCAAATTTCATAAATGTTCTAGAGTTAATGAAATCAATTAAGTAATAAAATAATGAAAAATAAAAAGTATAAACAATATTATAATATAATAATATTAGTGTACTGTTCATGGGGAGTTAGTTTTAATATGTATAATGTTGCAAATATTGGTAACATGTAATTTTGCTTATTTTAAAGATATGAATTATATAAGTTAAGTTATCTTAAAGATATGAATTATATAATTTAAGTTGTTCAATTTGTGTATTTATTCTAATTATATTTTTTTTATTTTATTCAACATTCCATTTAGTTTTATTTAAAACATTTACAAAATTTATTAGTTTAGTATCCTGGATTTTTTAATCCTATTTTAGTTTAATGAAAATTGGCCCTTTAATGTTATAAAAGTGTTGGGCCGTATATGACTTTAATCTATTATATAGTATTTGATGATTAGTTTAAGTATTAAAACTTTTGGCACCTAAAAAATCGTAATTACCAATATTAATGCTCACAACTGGTAGTTATTTGTTTGGTTTAAGTATTTCAACTTTTTTGTCATAAATTTTAATGAAATAAAATGTTACATTTCTATAAAAACACAAGTTTTTTAACTAATAAAATTAAACTACCCGGGAAGCAGTCCCGGGTGATAACCTAGTATATATATATATTTGTGTGTATATCATTTTTAATGAAATGACTAGAGACCAACATCAACAATGTTTGGTTAAGATCTAAATAGAACTCATTTAAGTAATTTGAATTGAAATCCAATATCAATAGTCCATTGTCCAATACTTAAATGTCCATTTGAGTAATCGAGTCAAAACTTCAAATACTAAAATTTGAAGCGTCGATCAATACTCAAGTCTCAAACCACCATTCGATTAAGAAGTACAAGACCCTAATTAAAACCCCCCATTGGCCATCGTTATTCAATTTCTCCATCGCCACTCGCCAAGACGGCAACTCGCCGGGGTTTTGCTCCAATCAGTTCATTCAAGTTCAAACTTCCGATAAAACAAGTGTATGTTTCAATCGGTCGACAATTTATCTTCTCGTTTAGATAATCTTGATAGAACTAGTTGAATGTTTTTGTATTCCTTGTTATTTGTTAAATTATTACTTGTGTTCTATGGGACGAAACATCATAAAACTGCACTTCATTATAATAACTAGCACTCCCATCGTCTCCTTGTTTGTTCTGCGACGCTCGATACTCGCTTGACGTTCGTTCGAAAAATGCTCGGATCGAAAGACGCTCGCTCGACTTTGGCTCGGTTGAAAAAACGCTCGGTTCGGTTCGGATCGGTTTGTAAACGAACCGAGCACGAGCAAAGGTTTGATTGGTTCGGTTCGGCTCGTGTACAACCCTACTTCTAGGGTTGTTTTATATATTTCTACTATTGTATACATTTGGTATTTGGATCCTTATTGTATAACATTTAAACATGTTTAAAACGTTGTCCGGCTTATGTTTTTTTTATATCTATTATGATTGTCTATATGTTTTGACAAAACGCTAACACTTGGTGTTGTTGAACACCAAAATAACAAAAATGTTCAAACTGGTTTAGATTTTGTTAGCAAACGAGTTATCTTCGGGAATGTCCAATTGTTACATGTTTCACGAGCACATCAATTTATCGCCATTTGTACTATAGATTTATTCTCTTAACCTCTTCTTCCAATGTATCTATAATACAGAACATGTATTTTTCAATTTTGGATGCATCATGTTGTGTATTTTAACAATAACTTTTGACCATACCCATACTTTAGTAATAAAGTCAAGAATGCTCAAACAGTCCATGTTGCATTTCTCATTTTATAATGTTAGTAACAAATTAATGGTCAAATAGGCAGACTGACTAACTAACAACCGTCACTAAATCATTGTTTAGAGCTCCCTTAAAAGTATTTGATGCGTTGGATAAGATCCGAAGGGTTTTCTTTTGGGGTGGGTCAGAAGAAAAAGCAAAAATGAACTGGGTGGCGTGGGAAAAAACAATTGCTCCTGAAGAATATGGGGGTCTGGGGTTTGGCTCGCTCAGGGATTCAAACTTAGCTATGTTAGCTAAGTGGTGGTGGAGGTTCAAAACAGAAAAAGAAGGATTGTGGCGAAGGGTTATATGGGCAATTCATCACAATTCAAGGGCTTGGAACGATATCCCAGTTAAAGTTACGGTAGTTGGACCATGGAAGCATATTCATAGTATACGGCAGCCGCTCTTAGTCGCTGATATTGACTTATCTCGTGCGTTCACAGCAGTCGTGGGTAACGGAAGGAACACGTTTTTCTGGTTAGACAGTTGGATAGATTCGGTACCGCTATATCTCAAGTTTCCTGAGTTTTTCAAAATCGAAGTGTTCAAAGAATGTTTAGTCGCAGATCGCTGGGCCATTACATCATCTGGTCATGTCTTTAATTGGGCCTGGGCCTCGCCTGACATCGGTACAGTAGCAGCGGACCAATTGCACCATTTGATGAGTATAATTAATGGCTCTTTGGTGTCGATAGGGCCTGATATGTGGAAATGGAGCTATGAAGAGAGTGGTTGTTTCAGTGTAGCCAATATTAAAAAGACTCTTAGTTCTGCGGGTCGTGTCAGATCGGGCAGGGTATTTGAATGGAACAACTGGGTTCCGAAGAAGGTCGGCATAGTGGCTTGGAGGGCAGAGATGGAAAGACTTCCGACCAGAAGTGCGTTGGCAAGACGGAACGTACCGGTTCAGAACCAAATGTGTGTGTTTTGCGGTGAATATGAGGAGTCTTGCGATCATATTTTTGTGTCGTGTCATTTCGCACAAACGGTTTGGCAAAATCTGGCAGCGTGGTGCAACATTCCGCCTATTATTGCGTTTGGCATAAATGATTTACTGGCAATACATGTTTCAACATCGGGATCGAGAAGGAGGAAAGTAATTCATGCAATAGTTCTGGTGACTTTTTGGAGTATATGGAAGCTAAGGAACGAAGTCGTATTCAGGCAGGTGACCCCAAACTTTACGAGAGCTTTAGATGAGATTAAGTCAATGGCGTTCCTATGGATCAAAAATCGGTCAAAAGTGGCTACATTATCTTGGGAGGATTGGAGTCGCTTTAATATAGGTGCCATGTTATGATGTAGTTATGAAATAATTTGGTGTATTTGTGTTTCTGTTTGGTGTAAACGTTGTATATTTTGGGGTGTAGCACCTTGCTACTTTGAATAATATGTTTTTGTCGGCCGTTAAAAAAAAAAAAACAACCGTCACTAAAAGTGAAAAAGTGCAATTAAAAAGAAAAAAAAAAGCAAGAAATGGCGTGAACTTCCAAAGTAGGTGCAAGTAGCATCCAAATAGATTCATTGCATTTAATTTCAAAGTCAAGAATGCCCACTTAAATATGGCAATCTTCATCCATACATCAAAAGATACTCCTACATATGAATATATAACATCTACTAAATTTATGAAGTGATTCAATCTATTTAAAGATTGAAGTAAAATCTTAATTTCGAATTTAATTTACAAATCTTTTTTTTAGGATAATCATGTTTTTTTTTTGTCATTTTTTATATAACATACAAATTATCATTACACATATATAGACTCTAGAAATAAAATCAATTTATAAATGTGATAAAATTTCGTACATGTGTAATCAACTTTTCATAATACATCCAAATTTTGTAAAAATTTTCTCACTAAAACAGAGTTATCTCATAAAAATGGACGCACTTTTATATAATATATAATCTTAGTGTATACAGGGCGGATCTATGCTTCAGCCATGGGTATCGTAGGATACCCCTCAACTTTCTTGGCTAAGTGTACTTTTTTCTTTTTTCTTCGTTTTATGTACAAAATACCCCTAAGCATACATTAGGATACACCTGACTTATTAGAATAAATATGAGTGAAAAATCAAATGAAAAATTTTCCGGCAAGCAACACTATGTTTCACTTCTGGTTTTGAGTTTAAACAAGGAAGACGATGACAATAAGGTTTTTAAATAATGAATTGGATCTTGTGTTTCTAATTAAAAGGAAGTGTAAGGTGTACCAATACTCATAACCCTAGCCCATAAGGTCCTATGTCTATCAAGTTGCCCACTATCAAAATATTAAATTTAAGGGTAAATTACTTTTTGAGTCTCTTTGTTTTATGGGTTTTAACTAGTTGAGTCCAAAAGCAAAAAGTTTAACTACATGAGTCCCTATAAGCATTTTCTTTAACAATTTGACTCTAAATTTCTAACACTGTTAGAATTTTTTGGTTAAATGTTGTTAAATGACCAAAATACCCTTATAGTTAAAAAATAAAATAATATAGGGGCATTTATTATTTTATTTTTTTAATATAGGGGCATTTATTATTTTATTAATATAGGGTATTTATTTTTCTATTTTCTAATATAGGGGCATTTATTATTTTATTTTTTAACTATAAGGGTATTTTGGTCATTTAACAATATTTAACCAAAAAATTCTAACAGTGTTAGAAATTTGGACTCAAATGGTTAAAGAAAATGCTTATGGGGACTCAGGTCGTTAAACTTTTTGCTTTTGGACCCAACTAGTTAAAACCCATAAAACACAGGGACTCAAAAAGTAATTTACCCTAAATTTAATACTAAAATAATAGTTTCTTTTTATTTACATACTCCGAATTTATAACATTTGCGTGCATAGAGATATGTATCTCACAATTTGGGAGGTTTTAAAAAGAAATTTGATTTTTTTAATGTTAACCCAAAACTATTTTTCTTAGTTATAACACCAAAACTTTCATCTTTTATAATTTAACCTCAGTTGTATTTTCAACTTTGGTCCCCTTCACTATTTATCTTACGTAAATTTTTCGTTTTACTTTCCATTTAAGTTTTGCGAGTAAATACGGCGCAATGTGTATGTGGTTCAACGTTTTTACGTCGTCTATTTTTCCCGTTTGACAAGTTCGTCGCAACGCGTGAGTCCTAGATCAACTTAGTTATTATTCTTTTCTATGTTTTACGTTTCAGTCTAAGTTATTCGCATTAACACACCACAAGTTGATTGTTGATAGCCCCGCAGCAACACGAGAGGTGCTTAATACTAGTTACTTTATAATTAACAACAAGAAAAGAAAACAAAAAGTAATAACTTATTTATTCGATTATTCTTTTAGGTTTCTTGTACTTAATTTTTTTTCTTTTCAAGTTCATTTAGGTAATCGTATATTCTTTTTTTCTATTATAATATATATAATATATAATATTTTGATTGTTATTATTTTATTTATTTTTCACAAGAGAATGTAAATTTTGATTTTATTTTCTTTATTTTTCACGTTTACATCCAAGAGAATGTAACTTTTTTTAAGTTGGATTGACTTGATTATTTAAAATGTCCAAAATTTCTCTAATTTTTTAACATCATTTTTTACCACAATTAAAAATTTTAAAGTTTCATTAAATCAATAAATTTCTCTAATTGGTTATATGATTAGATTAATATTTAAAGTATATAGTTTGATTAATATTTAAATTATACGCTTAGATATCACTTATGTTTGATCTAGCCTACTTTAGAATAACATTAGCTAATATCGTTACAAATTTTAACACCCTCAATATAGCCCACGAGTCAAATTCTACCACTAATCAAATTTAAAACCAAACAAAAAGTAGTAAAAAATAGATTTTTTTTCATATTCAGGGCTCATAAAATTGTCTTATTATGGTTCTTTTTATAAATTAGTTTGTAAGGGCCAATTTTTTCTACTTGCACAAGGCCCTCGAGGGCACCCGAGTTTTTAGAGACAATCCTGGGCATTTGTTTAACTTTATTTACTATCGAGTTTTTTTCGTTATAATTGTATGGATGTACGACAAAAAAAAAAAAAAAATTGGGATACCCCTGAATTTTTATTCTAGATCCGCCACTGAGTGTGTATATATATTTAGGGGAAAGTTATTGTACAAATAAACTTAACGTAAAAAACATACGAATTGCATGAAAAGGAAAAAGTAGGACGTGATATTTTTGTAATTATCAGTAACTATCAAAGTTACTCTACAAATGTACCTGTAGAGTAATTTTGAAAAATGGTATTGTAGAGTAATTTTGTTCTTATAAGGTAATTATCAAAATTACTCTACAATTGATACTATAGAGTAATTTTGATCTTTTGTAGAGTAATTTGTAAAATTTTCATGTAGAGTAATTTTGGTGTTGTAGGGTAATTATGAAAATTACACTAACCCACCCCCTTTCCTCCACCCCCAAAAGCCTAAAAAAAAACCTACCCCCCCCCCCCTCTCAAACTAAAAGCTAAAAACTAAACCATAAAGCTAAACCCCATAATTAATTGCTAACAAAATTACTCTACAAGATTAAAATTACTCTACAGTTTTTTTTGGGGTAGTGTAATTTTGATAATTACCCTACAAGACCAAAATTACTCTACAGTTTTTTGATAAACTTGCAGGGTAATTTTGATTCGAGTGAATTGCAAGGATTGTTCTTTATCTTTATACCCATTTGCAGGCGCTGTCCTTTATGTTTAAAATTTACGAGTTTTGTACTTTATGTTTTCAAATCATACACGTTTTGTCCTTTACCCTAACCCAGTTAGATTTTTCTGTCAAATCTGGTCATGTGCAATGCACATGAGGGTAAAATTGTCTTTTCATCCTATTATTTAAAAATACATATAAAAGAAAAAAAATATTATATATAATTTATCTCACTCTTTTCTTTAAACAAAACCCAGTCTTCTTTCCACCATCATCTCCTTCATTCGAGATAAGCAATCTCAAAGACCAAGCATACACCTAATACCTATGTACCAAATCATAACAACTAATTTGTAACATACTCATAGAAACTAGTGATTTTCATTACCTACATAACAAAACCAAAACAGATTCACATTATATGCATGATACAACAACCAGTAACAATAAATCACCAACAAATTAACGAACCATTCCAGTCTTCAGATTCGACTCAATCTCTTTCACCATATAATGTCTAGCGGAAGCTGCAATCAAAGCGGAAATCGTCCACACAACTCTCGTCTTCAAACCGCCACCACCGCCGAGATCCACCTCTCCTACGCCGCCGCACCGGAACCCTAGGATCACACACCGCTTCAACTATTCTCCAACGGTACGGTTTCCCCCTTCATAACCTCCTCCACCACCCACCCCTTACAACCAGCCACCACCACCACCACCGCCACCTGACCATCGCAACCCCCCCTCTCTCTCAATTCCTCCGGCGACACCATCAACCATCGCAACCCCTTCTCTTTCTCAATCCCTCCGGCGAGACCAACAATCGACACCATCAAGAACCACCACTGTCTCCATCGCACCACTGCTCCACCTACCGCCATCAAAGTAGACGCACCAACCACCATCATCTCCGGCGAACAAAAACAAGCAGTCGGGTTTTTTTTTTCAATTTGCAGATTGGTTTGAAGGCTTGAATCGGAAGTTAATTTGGGTTTTATTTGTGAGGCTGTAAATTGATGATGGTTTTTTCAATTTGTATATTTGTGCAATGAAGGAGATGAAGGAGATAATGATTTTCAAGAAGAAATGGGTGGTTGTTTAAAGAAAAGAAGAGATAAATGATATATATTATCTTTTTCTTTTATATTTATTTTTAAAGAATATGATGAAAAACCAATTTTACCCTCATGTGCATTGCACATGAACAGATTTGATAGAAAAATCTAACTGTGTTAGGGCTAAAGGACAAAATGTGTATGATTTGAAAACATAAAGTACAAAACTCGTCAATTTTAAACATAAAGGACAACGCCTGCAAATGAGTATAAAAATAAAGGACAATCCTTTCACTTGTAAAAGTAATTTTGATGCAGAGTAATTTTACAAAATCTATATATATAATATATGAACAAAGTGTGGGACACGTGTCAATTTGTGGTGCAACCTCAATAGGTTTTTGGCGGGAAAAAGTGGGAAACATGTTATTTCTGCACGGGATCCGAATGGAAATAACCATACCCGCAAATATGACCCGGAGTATAAATCATGTAATAATCCATCATCCTTTCACCCTATGTTTCAGAAACCCTAATCTCCTTCGCCTCCATCGTTCGTTCTTACATCATTGGTCATCGATATCAAATCACCATTCTTTTGTAAACCCTAACCTTCCTTCCCCTTCATCATGAATCATCATTCTCTTCTCCAATGGTTAAACAAACCAGGTACCACTTCCGATTACAATAGCAATCTAAATGGTATCACTTTTGCTCCTAACAACAATTGGAACATCATTGGGTCTTTCGATTTGTAGGGGATATTGGTGTAATCCAGTCAGGTTTATCTTTCGATCCTGATTTCTAAGTGTATTTTGTGTTAGTGAATATGTAGATAGGGTTTCCATTTCCTCATCGCAATCCGATTTCAAATCTCAGAAACCCTATGCAATCTGAAGATATCTTTAGGTGCTTTCCTTTTGTGAAATTTATACTTTCATTGTAATATGATTCTTCATTCTATTATTTTTTATTTGATTAATTTAGGGTGTGATTAGGGTTTCGCGGTACACAATCATCCATCCTTGATGACAGTTTATTATTTACATTTATATTATTTTGATGTTTTTTTCTTTGTATGATCTGTATAGGATTGTTTTCGAAGCCCTAGATATCGCATACATCGTCCTTCTCGATGAAGCCTCTTAAATCTAAACATTCAAGCATCAGGTATACTCTTTCATTTTCTGTTCTCGCTTTCATATGTTGTAGTTGTTGCAATAAGGGTTTATAAGAATTCAAGATACCTTTGTTGTTTTGTAGTCTAGGGTTTCGGTGGTAGAACTCAAGCAGATCGGTGGAAATAAAGACGAGTTCCCAGGTGTAGATGGTGGTTGAGGTAGGTCCCGACAAACAGAGGTATTTCCGACGACCTTCTTTTGATTTTATTAGGTCATGCGCTTTAGTTCTTGAATCCGATTTTTGTTGCTCTAAAGTTGCAGATCTAGGGTTTAACTTTCATGTGTGGATTTTTTAACTCTAAAGTTACTTTTGAGGTTTGTTTCTAGCTTTTTTTCATTTGAGAAATTTATTTAGGTTTGTTGTTGTTAGGTAGCTGGATGCCCATTCGTTGAACTTTTGGCGAGTTGGGTCACTGGTTTAAACTTATCATTTAAGTAAAAGAGTGGTCCACTTGACCACGGAATTAGGGCACTTACTATCAGACAAAGGAATAGAAGTTTGTGATTATTAAAAAACCGCCGCTAAAGTGTTATAGAGATTATAGAATAGTAGAGTTCTCATGTGTAATGTTTTGAGTGTTGTGTGGTGTACATGGGGGTCTATAATGACAATATGTTCATTTTTAAGTAATTCTACTATGGATTTCAGGGGATCCATCTGCAATTTCTTCCATTTGTTGTGATGCCCCTGCCCTTTAGTATCCTGCAGGTATGCTCGATATAATATTTTCCGTTAGTTTAGTTGATATATTATTAGATCATGTTTAAAAATAGAAGTTATCTTAGCATTAGTGTTGGAATCAATGGAATTTTGTTTGAAGTCGTGTGGTTCTAAAGCGAGTGCATTGGAAGAGTTATCAAAGGCTATAAAATTGGCCCCTACAAGAAGGGACTTTATTGAAAGTGGTCGTTTGTTATTGGCGCAACTTTTATCTCCAACGGGTCATATGGGGTTAAGCTGGTCAAAAGTGCAAAAAGGTGCCCTGGTTTTTTCATATACTTAAAACCTTCTAAATTACTCATTATAAAAGCTTAACTACTCTTTTAACAATATAGTTTTATGAACCATATGTAAAACCTTCTAAATTACTCATTATAAAAGCTTAACTACTCTTTTAACAATATAGTTTTATGAACCATATGTAAAATTAGTGAGTGGAGAAAAAGGGTAGTGTGGGATAGTGTATTTCAAATTTAAAGTCTAGAAGTGGTAGATTCGTTATCAGAACTCAAGACACCTAATAGCCTTTTCTCTTAATTTCAAAATGTACTGAATAAAGTTCATGCTGTGTTGGCAGGTAACAAGTGTTAGTCGTCATCGAAAAGATTAACTGTATGATAATCTCACCAGTGGATGGATCAGTACACATTTGGAAAGCTTGAGCATTAAAAACCTGCAATTGCAAAGCCTGAGCATTATATGTTTCTGATGATTTTTTTTACAGTTTGCGATTACAGCAGCAATCATCACTGTGTGCACGATGGGCACTGTTTCAGTACAGTGATAAAACATTGGTGTTTGTCTATTATTCTATCTGTTTGGGCTCAGTGGCATAATGCTATCGTCCCTGATCTCTACTTTCTTCACACGAGAAAAATCGGCTATGGCAGTTGGAACTCTTGCTTTTCTTGGAGCCTTTTTTCCTTATTATATGGTCAATGACGAAGCTGTTTCTATGTAAGTTACTGATATATAATATTAATCAATGAATGATGCAGTTATGTTTTATGATGATAATGGGCATTTGCAAGTAAGCGTGGAGATTTTGTATTCAATTTTTGAAGTTTAAGTTGTTAATTAAGTTCTGTTTGGTGTAAGTTGTTATTGTTGATTAGTGTGGGAGATCACTTGTGAGGTTATCTTGAAGGGAACTGTTAAGATTTGATTATTGTTCACTATTTAATTTTTTGGACCTTCTTCTTCCCTTTTTTTGTTTTGACTTTGACAAATAGACAAGAAAATAACCAGTGCCAAACTGTCACTATGGTCGGAAATAGCTCCAGTAATACCGCCAGCAAGCCTATCCGTTAGTAAGTTTCTGAACCTCAAGTTAATCAATTCGGTTTATTCGGTTTAAAGTTTTTTTTTTCTGTCAAGACGGGAAAATAAACTGAACAAATTTCAGAAACTGAATTTATATTCATTTTGGTATTCAGTTTTCCATGTTATAAATAAACTGAATAAATTATTTTTAATTTATTTATTTTTAATGTTTTATACTGGTGTTTGTTATTGGATTGGGTTGGGTTGGACTAGATAAGAATAGGATAAGCTTGTAACTGCAAGTTAAATGAAAAAAAAAACTAAAATAAGCACCATTTGATATTCAGTTATATTATAGATTTAAAAACGATAGAAAAATTACATAAGAATGGCAGGTAAACTGGCAACAAGCTGCGCTGCAACCCTTTTGAATAGCACTATTTGATATTCAGTTTATTCGGTTTAATCAGTTTGAAACCAAATAATGAACACTTGTAGTTGTTGGCAATGACAGCTGCGATTGTTCGGAAACCAGGGGAGCCGCTTGTGATACTACTACTATTCTATGCATTTATCTAACATAAAAAGTATACTTTTACCAGGCGTAATTCATTAACAGCTAATTTATATCATCTTAAGCCCTTCGTGAATTCATCTAAAGCAAGAAACAAAAAGCTCACCATACTTTTCAACAATCCTGACTTTGTTTATCTTCTTTGTTTGAAGATAACATTTGCAAGAGTATAATCTTTGCCTGTGCTACATGTAGAAGACAACTTCAAATGCAAGTTTGTGCTACAAAAGTGAGAGAAACTGCCACTTTTATTGCAGGTACCGACATTCCTTTGAAATATTGTTTAGATGTTCAAATTTCTCTAGACTAGACCTAGGTTTCTCTGTTTCTGTTTTCATACAGAGTCAGGGGTGGCTAATGGGTGAAAAGGGTAATTTAATAGTATGGTTGAAACGAGCGAGTCAGTTAGATCAGGCTTGGCTTACTTTCTAACAGCTTTTTAAATGCTAAAAATAAGTAATGTGTAAATGATGGTTACAAAAACTATCATTACAAAGTTAATTTTAATGTTCTCTTACAAAAATTCTGCGTTCCTATATAGAAATTTTAAGATTCCAAGCTGTGGCAAAGCTTGAGATTTCCGACCGGGGAGGCGGAAGTCACTGGACCTAAAAATTTCTATAAAACCGAGGGTCGTAAACGTATATACTAAAAAAATTCTATACGAAAACTAAATACTCTCCACTACTGAGCGAAATGTTCTGGGGTCGGCTGCCCCCTCCCGCCCCTTAAAAGCTTCGCCCATGATTCCAAGATCGACTTCATGCTCATGCTTACATTCACAAAGCAGCCACTGGAGCTATAAGGTGAAGCTTCTGGGGTCATCTTTTGAAAAAAGAAGTCAAAATAGTTAACGATAATGCCAGTTCATTAATTTGACATGTTACCAAGTCAGATTACCTTAAATCTAAAATTTTGAAAGGTAGTTGCCTTAAGTCATTTTCTAAAAGAAAACTTCGATGATTTTTCACTGCCTGGTTACCAATGGGTTACCTTTTCAAAAAATTAACCTATCTAAATCATATTCTGTTTTGTTGACATGGAAATCTTTGGTTTTTAAGAAATAGGTATTTGTGTCCATAAATATTTGATATTTTGTATCTAAAATGTTAACTTTGTTTAATTTTTTGTGATCCAGTTTGCGAAATCAAGTTTCTTATTTAATAAATAAATTAGTATTATACTTTTGTGTAGACAGTTATTATAATATAAAAGGTTTGATCAAATAAAAGGTTTACAGGTAACATTTATTTGTAAATATGGATATGAAAAAAAAACTTAAATGATCTGATCATATGCAGATATAAAAAATGAAACTTTCTAATCTGAAGTCATACATCAAGAATAGGAAGATTTCAAGTCTACAGTTATTTATGTCCCACATTGCTCACATTACTAAACATCATATATTTCCTTCTTTATTAAAGGCATGATAGCTGCACTCAAATAAATAAACCATGATTTACATGTTTGTTCCTTTGACTATAGTAATTTGGGGACACTTGTCAAATGGGTCAGAATTATCACTTCCACAAAAACATTAGCATCCAAGACATATCCATACAAATGCAGGAATGTCCCGATGGAGCACATGGAAAGTAGATGGAGATTTGGATCTTGATATCCACATGGATGTAAACGAGTCGAACATGATTTTGTTTGACCTAAGAGAGTTTGAGCTTAATGTCTACTTGTTTAGTGCTCTAGGTTCTATGCGCTCTCAATGACTTGGTGTAATCTATTCCTAATATCATATATTTGTGGATCATATGTATAAGTAGAAAAGTAGTTACAAAATAGGGTGTAGATGAGCTTAGCCGACCCGCTTTCATGCCATATAATTTAGGGTTGTGATAAATATACCCAAGATAAAGATTAATATACCCAAAAGTCAAATTTAGTAATGATTTAGTAATGATTAACTACTTTATTATATTATTTTATTATAAAGTTAACAGTAATAATTATGTTTTATTATAAAGTCAAAAGTAATAATTATGTTTTTTATCTTATTTTATTTTAGAGTAAACTGCAATTTTACACCATGTGGTTAGGGGTGATTGGCACCCTTACCCCCTCTAAGGAAATAATTGCAATTCTACCCCCCACTGTTTGCTGTTATGTTGCAACCTTACCCCCCGGCCTCAAATTTGTTGACTAATCTGTTGACTATAACTTGAAATGACTATAATGCCCTTTCATATTACCCCCTGTGTTTTGTGCACTATGTGATATTACCCCCTGCCACCACTACAACCGCCATTCACCACCACAACCACCACTGCCACCTCCAGCCACCACCACAACTTAATATCCCTTTCATATATAACACCACCACTACTTCCGTCACCGGAAACCTGCAACTCCGGTCATCTTCTCCAACGACTGCCACCACTGCCACCTCTGCCACCTCCAGCCACCACCACAACTACCACTGCCATCTCCAGCCACCACCGCAACCACCACTGCCACCGCCATTCACCACCACAACCACAGTTCCGAGTCCGAGGGAACCACAGAGTGCAAACCGTCGCCGAAAACCTGCAACTCCAGGGACCGCAAACGATACCGGCAGTATATGAATTAGGACAGAGTTCCATCAATATCACTCGAATAAAATAAATGTATGCTTTTATTTTCTTTCCTTACAATTAATTCTTTTCTCTAAGTGGATCTCTGGAACACAGCGACCCCCTTTTCTTTTTGGCTTTCCTTTCGTCCAAATTGCATGTATTATTCAATAACAAGAAGAGATTTGAAAACCCAAATCCATAATTGCATGTATTATTCAATAATAACAGGAAGGAAGAGATTTCAAAAATCCAAATCCATATCCATATCCATATTTGAGAAATGGGTGTGAATAATGGAAGAGGAGTTGTTTTGGTAATAATTGGGTTTGTTGTTTTCGCATCATCATCATCATCATCTGGCAATGTGGTGTTGGAGGTTCACCATAAATTTGTTGGTAGAGAAACCACATTAAAAGAAGTCATATCTCACGATGCCAACCGCCACCGGAGAATTCTCTCTGCCGCCGACCTCCCTCTCGGTGGCGACAGCCGCCCCACCGCCGCAGCGTTAGTCTATGCACTTTTCTTATTGTTCTTTTGGTTTCTTAAGTGAAATTTTGTTGATAGATGTGTTTGTTGCTTGATCGCCCGCCCCGCCCACATATACTGAAACCAGAATCATCCATCACCTTAATTATTAGTTAAATCTTACTTTACGTGTTGTTTTGAGGGAAAAACCAAACGGATATTGATAAACATGCATGCTGCCTGCTGATATGTTTGTTAAATATATGAGAGATATACCCTCGGACTCGGAACTGTGGTTGTGGTGGTGAATGGCGGTGGCAGTGGCAGTGGCTGGAGGTGGCAGTGGTGGTGGGGCCAAAACGATCAAATGCATCAACAAAAAATAATAACATGGTTAGTGTTAGGGGCCAAAACCGTTATAAAATGCAATTTTAGGGTCTTATATGTTAAAATATTTTTTTGGACTGAAAGAGTTAAACCGATTAAAACACAGGGGCCAAAATAGTAATTTACTCTTTCAACAATTTGGTAATTAAGAAAATAAAAATGCTCTATCAAAAAGTTTACTATTAGAATCATAAGATCAATTGAACCATCCACAACTAAATGAATAAGCGTCTCAAATGAAGACGATTCAAGAATACTCAACAAAACCGATTGTATATATCGTTTCTCATCTTAGCCGGCTTCAAAAATATTGCTTAATCTCAAATTAATTACTATTAAACACATAATTACTCTAATTAATACACCAAATGATCTAATTAAAAAACATCTTCATTTACTAAAAAGACTTTCTTTATGAATTAGGATCATCAAGTCCAAAAATAAAATCACATTTAAATTTTGAACCCCTGATTTTTTTCTTTTTACTTTGATTCATAGAGTTCTTTTTTTTCTCATTTTTATTAAAAAAAATATTATGATTTATAAAATTAAAGTTTTGGATATTTTTTTATATTCAATTGATAATTAATGCTTTGGGTAATTAATGTCAGCCATTTTCTCTCTCCTACCCACCTTTCTCTCTCCTGAAAGTTTGACTTTTGGCTATATTTAACAACACCCATAATTTAAGATGTCCCGAGCTAGACTCATTTAGAGCTTCATTTTTAAAGCTCAAGTTTGATTTGTAATATAATATAATATTTTTTTCAAATTTGAGTTTGAAGTGGACTAGATTTGTTTATTATTTATTAATATTTAGAATTATTATATTTAAATGCATATGTTATTACTTTTACGTATGTTTAGAATTATAAGTAGGTTAAAACTCGTGTATTATTAAAAGTTGCCAGTGTACATATTAGTCATATTATTTTCACGTGTTATCCATCCTCTTAGAGAATAGATTGTCTTTTCACTCTTATCTATCAAAAAACAAAACCATAAAGCAGACGCACCCGCCACAACGCGCTTTCATTCTCACTAGCAAGTGAGATATCTTTTTATTTGAAGTTTGATTTATTTTAATTATATGTATGCAGCTTTTACACTTCCTTTCAATGTTAACTGAAAGCCTAATACTTGGTTTGTTCCACATTTACATCTTCCATTGTGTGTAACCAGAATCCCATTCAACATGCTGAATTCAATATGATCAAATTAGGTGAAGCAAGAGACGAGAAGCCAAAGAAAGCGCAATATGAACTTGTATTAGTCTCTGCTCTTCAATGGGTAATTTATTAATCACATCTCTGAACCTGTATCATTTTTTTAGTAATTCAAACTAACAGGCGGGTTGACGGGTTTGGGTTAACAGATAATCTATGAACCCGAAGACAGCAGATTTATTACTCGAACACTCTTAACATCAAGTAACCAGAAAACTACACGTGTGTGACCCATTTATCTAATCGAGTAAAACGGGTTGGCAAGTTCTAAACTGGTGGTAATGAAGTTGTAAATGTGTTGGGGGCTTGCCTTATAATATGTATTTTTTATATTCTAAATTTAAACGGGTTGATGGGTAGCCGTGTTTAATTGTACGCTTAAACACGTCAACCCGACATCCCATGTTTAATAAAAGGGTTAAATGTATCAACGAAACACAACTTTTTTATCTAACATGTTAGACATGACAACCCAAAAGCTAATAAGTTTTGTGTCTTATTAGTATCATGTTTCGGGTCATCCTTAAATTTATGTAATCAAAGGCGAATGCCTGATGTGCCTAGGGGCTTAGGCGAGGCGAGGGTTGGCGCCTTGACTAGACACAAGGCGACCTTTGTGATCAGGCGCAAGTGATGAGAGCACCTTGGTCTAGGGACAATACAGGTGGGGCGAGCACCATGGTTCTATACTTCTGTCTAGGCGCATTACATGCCAAAATTAAACCAATCCCATAAAAAATTGAACTAGACCAACCTCATGTAGTTAGCCATAGATAATAGACATACCAATTCTAAGCTACTCGACTCTTTCTAATTATTGGTTGATTTTTTTGTTCAAAACTTATTTCTCCACATAATTACCAACGTTTTTCTTATGTGATTTATAAAGTTCAAAGGAGTGATAATACTAAAGATATGATTAAATTAATTAGAAGTGGATAAAGTTCTAAGTATCTTTGTTAATGTTGTGATCATGCTGTGATGGTATGATTTTGAGGTTGTAATTATGACCTGTTTAATTATGGTTGGGTAGATTTGGGTTTATACATTTTTTAGGGAAAATAAAAAGATTTACGCACCTGAAGGAAAATGTGTCAAATTGGGGGTTTAGTGCTTATAATTCTACAAGTTCTTTTACATGTGATGCTCATTAAACAACTTAGTTTTATAATTTTGTGATTATGATAAAGTTTGAGTTCATATATAGTTATTTATTTCAGATTCTAAGGTGAAATATGTTGTTGAGTTACACAATTGGTGTGATCCAAAAAAATTATGGGTAATAGGCCCCTTTGGCTATTCATCCACCATGGCGTGTCTTCTTAGGCATTTGGCAAAGGCGTTTTTGAGAATTCACGTACCCTGTTCGAGCTTGAAGAAACGTGCCCTTCCGTAATGTTTTATTATTTTTTTAAATCAAATTATTATCGGGCTTAATAAACCTGATGCCAAGTGAGCTAAATTCTAAACCATGATAAACTATTTGTACATGGACCTATATTGGAATTGTTATGTGTTTATTGTTTTAAAAAAATATTAACATATACATATATCAGATTTTTTTTACAAATCATGTGCCCCTCGAAATCATGGGCCTTGTGCGAAGGTCCTCCCCGCACACCATCAAAGCCACCACTGGTGTATGGGTTGCGAAAACATTTTTATACAGAGATCTCATTATGAATTAAAAAGGAATTAGTTTTACATGAAAACTTTGAATACATATGGAGGCAAAGTTGGAATACTGATGAAACCGAACAAAAATTTTGTGGTGGGAAGGGAAACAAGAAACTTAAGAGGTTCAAAATGTTGTTTATGTACCTTTTATTATTGAAAACTAAATTTTCCTAACCCGGGATGTTCCCGGGTGATAGCCTAGTTACTCTACAAAAGATCAAAATTACTCTACAAGAGTAATTTTGATAGTTACTCATAATTACAAAAATGACACCGTGCTTTTTTATCTTTTCCTTCAGTTCGTATGTTTAGTACGTTTAGTTTATTTGTATTTGATCTTTATCCTATATATTTATAGAATTATATAGATATGTGTTGTATCGTATAATGTTTTTATGTTCAGAATGAGAGTAAGGTTTGATTACTCCTTTATAGTCAACTAGTAGGAATACTCGTGCTACGCTGTGGGGTTTCGGTCGATATCTATTTTGGTCAATATACCAACCGAAAGAAATATGCTCAAAAGAATATCGACACATATTTTACACCGATCGAAAACCTTAAAAATAAATTTAATTTGGACAACAGGAAGAATTGATTTTAAATTAATTGTAAATGGAAACGTAAATGTTATCTTACATATAACTTTAATGAAAAAAAAACATAAAACTAAAACACTAGACATAAAGAAAACTAAAAAAAATAAAAATAATAAAACACTAAACATAAAGAAAACTAAAAAATAAAAATAATAAAGTCCAGAAAAAAAATCAAGAAAGAAACAACAAAGTTAATAGGATAAAAACACTATCCACATAACTTGCTAATTGTAATTTGCGTTGAAGCGTAGACCAACTGAAAACATACATAAAAATAAGTATGAAAACGAATTATATTTCACTCATATTTCCGAAGAAAATTTATGTCGAATCGTAAACCAACTTAAATTTATACCGACGCGTGCACAAAAATAAGCATGTAAGAAAATAGTTACGGCGTGTTTGGCAGTGTCGAAACGTAAAGTGACTCGAATTTATAGCGTTTAATGAAAACGTATTATATTTTACTCAACGTGTTTCCGAACAAAATTTACGTCAAAATGTAGACCATTTGAACACGTACATAAAAATAAGCATGAAACCGTATTATATTTTACCCTGCTCATCTATTGAAAAAAAAATTACATCAAAACATAGACCAACAGAAAATATACATAATAATAAACATAAGGAATATATTATACTAGATTATAAACTCGTGTATTACACGGGTTGAATAAATAAATTTTATATAATAAATAATAAAACAATATATCTTTAAAAACTTTTTTTATTGCACGGGTTGAATAAATATAATTTTATATATTAAATAAGAAAATGTTATATCTATAAGAACGATATGTATTGTACGAGTTGAATAAATGTAATTTTATATACCAAATAATAAAAAATGTTATATTTTTAAAACAACGTGTATTACACGGGTTAAATTAATGTAGTATTGTTTACCAAATAATAAAAAAATTATATTTTAAAAAACCCTCGTGTATTACTCGGGTTGAATAAATATGATTTTATATACCAAATAATAAGAAAAATATATATAAAAACCTAATGGATATACTCGGTACGTGATAGATATGGTGATTGCGCAGATGAATATTGAAAAGAAGATACAGTGACCATACATGTTATTCAAGAAGCAAATAAGCAGTCATTTAAGTGATAAAATATAAATTATATTTAAAAAACTCATAATAAATCTAATTTTATATATAAAGTAATATTGAAAGTTATATACAATTTGTTTAAAAAGTATGTAATACAATCGATATAATAATTTTTAATAATGAAAAAAAAATATATTAATACAAAGTTTGATTTTGATGATAAATAATTTGATTCGGTTTTATCTTTAGCATTATATATGCTATGGTAAAAGTTTAGAGTTTATTATAGAAAATTACATCATCGAAAAAATTAAGAGTAAATTTGTATATTAAACCATTATAAAGAAGCAAGATTTTTGTGCATCATCAGTTGTAGTTGTACATGGTGCTTGGGGAGTGTTTCAAAAAAAAAAAACTCTTCATCTTCCCTTTTATCCACGACGTGTCCCACTCTCTCTCCCCAACATTGCATTCAGAATTTAGAGAGAGAAAGTCAAGGTTTGAGAGAGCATCTTCTCCCAGATCCACGTTTTCCTGCCTCTACATCTCCCTCAGCTGGCTATGACGGATGTCATCACTCAATGAAAGTGGTGGAGGAGATCGATGGTTGCGACGGTACCCATGTTTCAACTGTAGTGCGCTGCAAGCCGTCACCGATGGCTCCAAGGTTTGTCACCACAAACCCTAAAAAATGTGTTTGCTTTGATTCCTTTTTTTTTGTCCAATCTGATGCCTAAATCTCTTAAAGAAATGTGTAATGGGGAAATTGCCGGCGACGAAAGATGACGCACACTCTATTTGTTTTTATATTTCCTATATCACCTAATTTGACTTAGGTTTTCGTTGTGTTTAATTTGATATAGATTAAAGATCTGTACGTCGTCTTTGCTGTCTTCGCTCCCATATTTCAGGCATTAGACTTATACGAATCACTTTGATTGAATGGTTGTTGTTATTATTTGGCGTTGAGATTAGATTATGTTAGTATTGCTATTTGAAAGCTCAATTTACGAATTTAGATGTCTGATTAGTTGGATTTTTTATGCTTATATTGTTGACTGAATCTGAAAGTTCTTCTAATTCCATGGATTAGATGTGTTGAAAACTTTAGTAACTACATGTTGGCTGCTATATGTTTATGGATTTAATAATCGGATAAACAATTTCAATAAGCAATTCAATGACTGGCGACTGCTCACCTAAAGTTGTTTATTTGTCTTAAATCTTAATAGATAAATAATGACAATTTATTAATCACTTTCATTAAAACTACAGTTTGTATATGGATGTCAAAGTTAGATTCATGCTTTTGGAGCAAACTTTTTGAACATTTATAGTCAGCAAACTACTTATGATTTGAAGTACAAAAGCCTAACAACTTTTTGAACATTAATAGTTAGTAAACAATTTATATATTCGTATTCAATTAATTACCCTAACATTAATGTTTTCGCTTCATTCTGTTGACTGCTTCATATCTATTTGTTGAACAAATACTTTGCACTCAAATAGACGTGAATCGCTGTTAAAGTTGATGAAAGTATGATTGACGCGTACATAGTGGATCTGATTCTTTTTTTGGGCTGCGTGATTTATAAGTTTTTGTTGTTGAATCTATCGGTTTCGTTTGTTTTACTCAATAAGCGTTATAATTTGTATGTGTTTAGTGTTTCTGCAGAGTTTGAGATTGGGAGCTTGGTGTTGAACGTGTAGAAGGCATACCTGCATATGAGATTCAACCACTAGCTTTGAGATTGGGAGGTTAGTGTTTCTGCGTATATCAATGTTGAGATCCAAGCGACAGCTTCTTTGCTCACCCTTGCTGATGCACCTGAAGTTTTACACATTTCTGTCAAACTTGGCATAGAAGGCATTGGGGATGTTTTAAAAAGGCCAATTTCGGCTGAATGCAAGGGGTTCTAAATTCTTAAATGTTGGTTTTCCAACTCTCAGAAGTTGACCAGGATAACCCTTCAGTCAAAAGACTTGCTTGCTTTTATGTAAAATGAGCATAAGGTATTAGTTGAAAATTTTCTGAGACTTTTTAAGTCTATTAGGTAGATCAGTTGAAAATTTTCTAAAAGACTTTTTAAGTCTATTAGGTAGATAGAAGTGTAGCTACAAAGCAAGGTGTTTGCTTTGTTTGTGATGACGGGTCAAGAAGCATATTCCGTAAGCATATTCCGTTTACAAGTATGCACCATCTTTATGTTTATGCATTGTTAGATTCTCTTATTTAGATAAAAATATAATTTTAGAAGGTTACATGGGACAGGATCAGTCGGAGAAACGGTTAGAATCTACATAGAATAATTTGAACCTGACTTCTCAAAACAAGTGACACTGAAACCTTTGATAGGTTTGTTTACAAAATGGTTACTGATTATGTTTGATTGTCTTGATTTCGTTGGTTCACTGATGTACATTGTTATGCTATCAGATCTCGCACTAATGTCTCAAAGCTAAAGGAGATCACTGGAATGGAAAAACCTACAGTAATTATCTAAAGATTCTGTTTTCCACATAACAGACTACTTAAAAGTGGCATTGTAGCAAGTGTTCTTCCACTTTGCCTTAAATTGTAAGCCCCCGGCCGCAACGTGGCGGGCGTTCCACCTAGTTATAAATAAAAAATGACAAGTATACATTAAAGTTAAACTAAACTAGAATTACCACCCGCCGCAATGCGGCGGGGATTCGTTAGTTATATATCATATTAGATGAAAGAAAAATGTTTCTTACATGACCGCGAACCCGTGTGTAAACCATACAAAAAAATAACTGAACCGATCTATGACACGCGCATTGCGACAAACCTATCAAACGGAGAAAAATAGACGATTTGTGACGGGCCTGTCAAACAGGATAAAGTAGATGAAAAATCAAATTAATCAAAGGGGTTAAATTACCAAAGATCAAAACTTTAAACTTAAATTGTCAAACATTGATACTTTAGGGTTAAAAAGAAAAATTCCAATTTTTTTTTGAAAAACTCATGAAGCTAAAAGTACAACACATGTAAGCATAAGTAAGTTGCTAATTTATAGGTTATAATAATCTATACTATATAATAAAAGAAACCATGTTTGGGACACTTGTCATTATATTAGGCCATCTACTCTATGGATAATTATCATTTAGTTTAATATTTTATAATTAGTTATAGATAATCTCCAACGAAATATTATTTAATTTAATCTCTTCTACCTAATTATAGATAACTATTATTTATATCTATACAAATAATAATTAAAATAAAAGTATTATACTACTTGAGAATACCATTGAACCGATATGTGATCACAAATTTGAAAATAAGAAATTCAAATTGAAATAATTATGTAGAAAAATGATTAATTAACTTAACATCTATCTACTATAATAAAAGAAACCAATAAGTGATACGTGTCATTCATTGAAGGCGTCTACATTTGTAATATCCTGTTTTTCATACTTATCTTATATCAATTAATTAAATAATAAACAATCAATTAATATTAAATCTTATCTTACTTTGAATGTCGGATAGAATCATTCTATTTTTTCTAATAATATATTATCTTCAAATTTAAGTTATAAATTAAAGATATTTTTTAAATAATAACACAAAACAATAATCTTAAACTTAAAAAACAATAATACGCTCATATAAATTTTTTTAAGTACAAACAAAATATACAAAATAACTTATTAGACATTAGATAAAACTTAAAAAAAAAACACTAATTAGGAAGAGAAGCTAATAATTTAATTCTGTTTTTTATTTTTTAAATTGGGGTTCTAATTAATTCGAATTAAACTTAACCAAGTTTGTGATTTGATTCGAATTAAACGGAACCAAATTTATGATTTTTTTAAACGAATCAAATAACATATTATTTACTATACAAAATTACATTTATTTAACCCGTGTAATATATGGTGTTTTTAAAGATATAATTTTTTTTATTATTTAGTATATATTCGCCACGCTTGCGGTATACAAGGTTACAAAATTACATTTATTTAACCCGTGTAATACACAGTGTTTTTAAAGATATAATATTTTTTATTTAGTATATATAATTAGATTTATTCAACCCGTACAATATACGGATTTTTATTATTTGGTATATAAAATTACATTTATTCAGTACAATACATGGGGTTCGTAGAGATATATTTTTTTATTATTAATATATAAAATTACATTTGTTCAACTCGTGTAATAAATGAGATTTTTAATGAATAACTGTTTTAATTTAGTATATAAAATTACATTCATTCAACCCGTGTAATACACTGGGTTCTAACCTAGTAGTTATCTATAATTAAGTAGAAAAGATGAGTTAAGTGCCATTTACGTCACGTCCCTATGGTTTGTTCACTTTTGCCATTTCAGGTCAAATTTCAAAATTGCACAATTTTCCTCCCTGGCATTTTGAAAACGTGTCATTTCAGTCCAAAAAAATAACCACATTTAAAAAATTCAATTAGCCTAGGGGTAAAATTCGTTTGTTTCTAAGCAGCTGGTCACGGGTTTGATCCCGACCAAGCTGCAATTTTGACTGTGGTTACCCCTAAGCTACCTGAATTTTTAACTGTGATTATTTTTTTGGACTGAAATAGCACGTTTCCAAAATGTTAGGGAGGAAAATGGTGCAATTTTAAAATTTGGTCTGAAATATCAAAAGTGAACGAACCACAGGGACGTAAATGACACTTAACTCAGAAAAGATTAAATAAAATAATATTTAGTAGGAGAGTTATCTATAATTAATTAGAAGAGATTAAACTAAATGCTAATTATCCATAAGAGATTAAACTAAATAATATTTAGTAGGAGAGTTATCTATAATTAATTACAAAAAAATTAAACTAAATAATAAGAAAATTAATAGATACATAGCCTAATATGATGACAAGTGTCCCAAATATGGTTTCTTTTATTATATAGTATAGATTTGACCCAACTTATTAACGGGAAAAATTTACATCTAAACGTAAATTAATCTAAATTTATAGAAACACGTACATAAAAATAAACACATAAAGCTTGATTACAATTTTTTTAGAAAGTTAAATGTATATAGGATAAGTGGATTAGATGGTATTTTTTAGACTTGTATCTATCTGAAAACATGATTGATAATAGGACTTTGTTAATACGTAAAATTAAGGTTAAAAACTGTTAGAGTAGGTTGATATTAATTTAGTCTTATCTTAGACTAAAGGGTATGGGGCCGGCTAGGCCCAGCTAGGACCGGCGCTGGTCCCCCACACCGCCCCCCTGAGGGTCGGCTCGGCCCAAACGGCTCCCCACAGCCGAATGAGACGGGGCCCCACTTTGAATATTATATTTCCTTTTTCAATTTAAATACCTTCTCTCTCACCCTTTTTCAATTTAAATACCCTCTATCTCATCCATTTTCAATTTAAACACTTAGAAAATTATAAAATAATGAGGTGGGGTAGCCCCATTCTCCATCCCCCTCAAATGTGAAGGAGGCCCATCCCCCACGAGCCGCCTACGTGGCGCCTACGTGTCGGCTCATCCCCTCCAAGCCTATCCTCTCCATACCCTTTATTCTTAGGATTCACCTTTACCTGTTCTTTTTGTAGTCTTTGCATCTTACCTTTATATAGTTTCCTTGTCTCTATGATGTTTTATTAGTACTATATATTTTGTATTTTATTTGTTTGCTTTTTGGAGGTTACTAATACTATATTTTTTATTTTTAGTTCTGTTTGTTCCTTTTTCTTTCCTGCAATTTATATTTCACATGAACTTTATGTTTCTGAATTGTTTTTTTTATGTCTCATTTGAAAGCATCATCAAAGATAGAGCTATGATTCGTCTACAAACCCCCATCAACTCATATCCGATCTATTGTCATTCTGCCGTAATCTATTGTCATCCTACAGTCTATCCTAGGATAAAAGATCAAGTTATAAGACCATTGGGTATGGGTTTCGGCTCAGGGCCGTCCCCCCCCCCCCCCCCCCCCCCTAGCCACGTCGCACACCGGCCCCCTTAGGGGCGTCGAGTCACTTCCGTCACAATTGTGACGATGGAGACTGGCCAAGAACTTTGAATGGGGTGGGCCCCCCAAACGGTAACCTGCATACTTTAAAAAAAAAAATCACCCCACCACTATAAATTAAACCCCTTTTCACCCCATTTTTTTTACCAAAATACTTTCACTTTTTTCCCATTTTTATAAAAAAACCTCTCCCAACCCCTTTTCTCCCATTTTTATAAAAAAACATCTCCCAACCTTAAAAAAATTATGGATCCCTACAACCCAAATAATCCCAACTCAAGTTCACACCCGTTTTCGTCATCCGGCTACACACCCGTAATGGACAACGCTTTTGCGGGTTACCAACAAATGCCAAACGCTTTCAACCAATACCCGTTCAACCCAATGCAAATGCAAATGCAACAACCCAACATGCCGTTCAACCCATATCAAATGCAACAACCCAACATGTCGTTCAACCCATATCAAATGCAACAACCCAACATGCCACAAGCACCTCGAACACAAATTGAGGAACAAGATGATGAGGTAGAGGTTGTACCAGAAACACAACCTGAACCTTCAAAAAAGAAAAATAAAAAGGGAAAGGGTAAAAAGGAAGACGCAGCGGCCAAACAACAACAACAATGGACAAAAATTGAGGAAGAGGCGTTGGCGAAAGCATATATTAACTCTTCAACGTCTCCTATAATCGGTAAAATATTATTATTGTTATATTATTATTGTTATTAAATATTATTTGTACATTATATTATTATTGTTGTTATTAAATATTTATTTGTACACTATATTTTTCAATCAAAATATTATTATTATTGTTACTAACTTGTAGGTAACAATCAACTAAGCGATTCGTTTTGGCAAGAAACCCTTGATATATTCCACGGGCTTATGGAACAAGGCGAGTACAGAACCATTGATTCTATCAACTCGAAGTGGCGCAAGATGAATACGTGATCCAACGCTTTTGTGGGTTTTATAACACAACGCTCGCCAACAAACCGAGTGGGTGGAACCACGAAAATGTTTTCAATGAAGCGGTGCGTTTATACGAAAATGAGAGCAAATCTCCCTTCCCACATGTCCGTGCTTGGCTAGTTGTAAAGGATCAACCAAAATGGAAGGGATGTCAAAATGAGGTTGCACACGCGAAACAAGCAACGAAACGGTCTAAAACTTCCGAGTCAGGAAATTATAGCGTTGGAGGCTCAACCGGTCGTTGCCAAATAAATATCAACAACGAGCCCGAATATGAGGAGGAGCCGATTGAAGATGGAGAACGTCCCCAGGAAGGGACAAAAGTAAAAAAATAGCGGCTGAAAAAAGGAAACAAGCCGCATCAGGAAGTGGTGGTGGTTCGAGGTTGGAATGTGTTATGGCCGAGTTGAAATCATTCAAGGAAATCTTTAACGACACGCAAACCGAGAAGGTAAAGATGAAAAAAAACTATCTGAGGAGAAGCTAAAGAAGCAACAAGAAGCGCAGGAGTTTGAGGAATGGAAAATAATGACCACCGACCTTAGCGAATATCCACCGGAAGACCGTCCCATTTTACAAATGATGAAGGAAAAAATTAGGAAAAAATGGAGTGGGAGAGTGTAGTTTTTTTTAAATGTAACTTTAGGTTTTTTTTAAGTGTTATTTTTTTATTTAAATGTAACTTTAGGTTTTTTTTAGGTGTGTTTTTTTTATTTAAATGTAACTTTAGGTTGTTTTTTTTAGGTTTTATTTAAATGTAATTTTTTTATTTTTATTTACTTTGTTTTCATTAATTAATTAAATCAAATAAATAATAATAAAAAAATGGAGAAGGAGCATCCACCACACCCTTAGATAGTCTCCAAGGGGAGGGTCCTCCTCCTATGCTTACGTGACGCTTATGTGGAGGATAGTCCATTTGGAGACTATCCTCCCATACCCAATGGTAACTTATAAGCATATTTGTTGTTATTTCCTTAGACCATATGTAATGGGGCTTTATAAGGGCATGAAAGATTTTCATAATGCCCTTACACCATTCCTCATGGGCATTATAGGGGCATGAAGAGTGAGGGTCATTTCTAGAATAATGCCCAATAAGGAGGAAAAACAAGGAAAGTAATAAATGAAATGAAATGGGCATTATGAAGTTTTAACAATTACATGAAGAATTATGATTGTGATGTGACAAAAAATGCCCCTTAAAGGGCATTAACCATTACTCATGTTCTTATATGTTCATCTGTTAAATTCCAATCATTGTATGCTATATTAAACTCCAAAAAAAAAAAAAAAACAAATACGTGTACAACGATTGCAACATCACTATTAACTTTGCGAATAAAATTATCTTCATATCTCGGTTTCATTGTGCTAAACAAAATTCATTATCAGTTATTACCAATGTTTTAAAAACCGGTATTTTAATCGTACCGGATTTGACTTAAAAATGGTTTAACCGGTTGAACCGGGTTGTACCGGGTGGTTCAACCGGGTTAACTAGTTAACTGTATAATTTCATAAATTGCAACTTCAACTCATAAAAATAATCCAAAGTGCATGATAATCCATAACAAAAAAACATGATTCAAAAGTATTCAGTTTTCTAATAAAGTTTAAGCCATTGGAGTGTTGAATGCATCAAGTTCCCGGTCGCTTAAAAGATGAAATTCACTATCGTCACCAATGTTTTAAAAACCGGTTCGTACCGGCCGGTAATACCGGTAATACCGGAATCCGGATCTTCACCCGGTACGAAACAGGCCGGTAATTACATGAAACGGCATTGGATTTATACCGCCGGTAAGTAGCGAAATACCGGTATGTACCGGTGTACCGGACCGGCCCATTGTAACTTTTGGGTTTTTTTTACAATTTTATCAGGCCCGTTATTTTTCACTCCATAATATTAACCTAAGCCTTTCTATCTTCTTTGGTATACTCCTTCATCAATTCATTAGTTCATCAGTCGATCAAAAATTCAAACCACCATTCATCAGTTCATCCCTTCAGGATTCGTCTTCTTCCACTTTCAGCACTTACCTTCTAGTTCCTTTCCCTCTTTTGACCAAGTAATTATTACAATTGCTTTCAAACGTGTAGGTTTTAATGTGATTTATTCTTTCGAACGTGGTTTAATGTATGAGATGTAATTGATGGAATATTGAGTTTTTTATACATACACCATGGCAAATCGTGAACAATTCTTTCACTTTAATGTTTAGGTTTTAAGATGTTTATGACTTTTTTATCTTCCATACATAATTATGCTCTAGTTGATGAGGATGGTGACGATAGTGAATTTCATCTTTTAAGCGACCGGGAACTTGATGCATTCAACACTCCAATGGCTTAAACTTTATTAGAAAACTGAATACTTTTGAATCATGTTTTTTTGTTATGGATTATCATGCACTTTGGATTATTTTTATGAGTTGAAGTTGCATTTTATGAAATTATACAGTTAACTAGTTAACCCGGTTGAACCACCCGGTACAACCCGGTTCAACCGGTTAAACCATTTTTAAGTCAAATCCGGTACGATTAAAATACCGGTTTTTAAAACATTGATCGTCACCATCCTCATCAACTAGAGCATAATTATGTATGGAAGATAAAAAAGTCATAAACATCTTAAAACCTAAACATTAAAGTGAAAGAATTGTTCACGATTTGCCATGGTGTATGTATAAAAAACTCAATATTCCATCAATTACATCTCATACATTAAACCACGTTCGAAAGAATAAATCACATTAAAACCTACACGTTTGAAAGCAATTGTAATAATTACTTGGTCAAAAGAGGGAAAGGAACTAGAAGGTAAGTGCTGAAAGTGGAAGAAGACGAATCCTGAAGGGATGAACTGATGAATGGTGGTTTGAATTTTTGATCGACTGATGAACTAATGAATTGATGAAGGAGTATACCAAAGAAGATAGAAAGGCTTAGGTTAATATTATGGAGTGAAAAATAACGGGCCTGATAAAATTGTAAAAAAAAACCCAAAAGTTACAATGGGCCGGTCCGGTACACCGGTACATACCGGTATTTCGCTACTTACCGGCGGTATAAATCCAATGCCGTTTCATGTAATTACCGGCCTGTTTCGTACCGGGTGAAGATCCGGATTCCGGTATTACCGGCCGGTACGAACCGGTTTTTAAAACATTGGTTATTACTCACTAGATATCTAACATATTACTTTTTAAGTTCAAGATTTATATGCAGGGCAAGTACTATTAAAAAACTAGGGTGGAGATACAATAGGAAGTTTATTTCGCTAGGAAGGATAGGAAGCAATCATAACCGTCCAATTGCACAATCTACGGTCAAGATCAAAATCAAATTAAAAACTGTCATTTAAACACGCTCTCCGGAGTTTCAAGGGTATTATCGTCAAATTTCAAAATAACCGCCGTTGATTATACACAGAAACGCTTCGAAAAAAAGTGCATTACGTTTTACACTTCCATTGAACGATCAAACACATACAGAAATTTGAGAAAATCATACTCCATTGAAGTTCATGGCGTCGTCGAGAGATAATTTGAAGGTTTACATTCGAGTTACTCAAAACAAATCAGTCTCTGAAAACCCTAAATCATCAAAGAAGCGAAAAACATCAACAGCTGAAGAGAACATAGATGAACAAGAAAATATTAGCCGAAAATCAACAATCAAACAACAAAGAACTAGAAAACGCAAAGATATTTCAGACAATGGTTTATTTATCTATTTTTGCTCTTTAACTGAATTCAAGTTACGTTTTATGAAGTACAATAGACCTAATATATCATATCCGTTCCGAAAAATAGTTAATGAGTTATATCATCCCCTATCTTAACATTTTTGTTACTAGAGACTATATTGCGTTTTATGTTAAAACTATGATCTAAGATGCTAATGCTTCTTATGGGATTTGTATATTGTGAATTAATGCGTTTTACCTTAATAAATTTGCAGAAACAATGAGATTATTATTATGATAATGATAATTGTAATCGAATTTTAGAACATTGCGTTTTATCTTTGAATTTGCTGAGATACATGTGTTGTTAACTATTGTGTTTTATATTAATATATAATAAAAAAACAAAATGAGATTATGTAATGTTAATTTGGTGTGTTAAATAATATGATGTAAAGTATTGCGTTTTATCTTAAACCTGTGAATTACTGCTTTTTATCTTTATAGTGTTAGCTAATGCGTTTTATCATAAATTTCTTAATTGACATTGTTGACTAATGCGTTTTACATTAATAAATCATAAAAAAACAAAATGAGATTATGTAATGTTAATTTGGTGTGTTAAATAATATGATGTAAAGTATTGCGTTTTATCTTAAACCTGTGAATCACTGCTTTTTATCTTTATGGTGTTAGCTAATGCGTTTTATCATAAATTTGTTAATTGATATTGTTTCATTATTCTATTTAAAGTTAAAAAACAAGAGGAAAAACAACAAGAGGAAAAACAAAAAAGGCGAAGAAAGAAAGTGGTGATAGAATCATCAGAAGATACAGTTTCTGATTCAAAGGATGAAAAATCTAGTCGAGCTATCATTCTGCATACTTCCAAACAACAACAAGTAAATTCAGGTAACATAAAACGCATTTAACATATTTCATGAAAAAAATATATGTTTTTAACACAATTCAATGTATCAGATGATGATTTTGTTGATCCACAACCAAGAGTTAACCTGACAAAAAATCAAAAGAAGGAAAAGGCAGAATCAAAACCAAAGAGATCACAGAGGAAAGATAAAACAAAAGAACAGCCAGAACAACAACCATATTATGATTACGACGGAACAAAAATAAACATAAGATGTGCAGTCAATAATCTAAAAGATTATATTGAAGGTTTGTCAAAAGAGCAAAGGAATGTTGTTAGAGAAATAGGGTTTGAGAGCATACTAAAATTCAAGCTGCATTCAGTTCCACGCAAATTCGGATATTGGCTGGTAAAAAACTTTGATGCTGAAAATGATGAGATAAATATTGGAGATGAAAAGATTAAGATCACAGCTGAATTTATCCAAAAGGTATTTCAAATACCAAATGGAAAAACAGAGATTGTGGAAAAACTGAGACCAAAAGACACTGATCTTATAATTAAATTCTGGCGCGGTCAATTCACCAAAGATATTTTTGAAGAGAATGTATGCGCACAACTTGATTAGTTATTTAAAATCAAGAAATGAGCTTGGAAGATTGTTCAAACTGAATTTCTTGGTTATATTTTTTACGATCATGGCGGAGGCAATGCAGAGTAGTAATGTTAATCAAAGATTCTTGCCATCAATGAAAAGTGACAAAAAAATCCAGGATTTTAATTGGTGTGAATATATGCTGACCGTTTTAAGGCGTACAAGAAGACAATGGCCTGGAAATGAGAAGCTCTTCAATGGACCTATTGCATTGTTAGCGGTATGAAATCTGATCTTTCATTATTGCTACATATTTGCTGAATGCTTGTTTAGGCTGCTTGTTTATATTATTTGTTTGTTTAAAACTATACTTTATAAAACGCAATGTATATTTTAAAACGCAATTATCTTTCATTTTTGTTTATTTATATTCTTTGTTTGTTTAAAACTATTCTTTGCTTGTGTAAGACGCAATGTTTTTGTAAAACGCAATATATTTAAAGTTACAAAACAATAGTTTTGTAAGTTGTTTACAATGATTTATATTTTAAAACGCAACAAAATTTGAATTGATTATTTATATAAAACGCAATGAATCATACAGATACTATATGCATACAAAAAACAAGGATTTGACGATGCTGAAAACACTGAAGAGTTCTCACTTGATAAAATTGATTCTACAACATTACAAGAATTTGAAGATGAATTAGAAATTGCTGCGCAAAATGAGGGCAGATGTCTTGTAAAGGATAAAGAGAAAAAAGTCAGAAAGACTAAACAAAAAAAGAAAGATGAAAAGGATGAATTTTATGTTTATCCAAGTGAATCCGAGAATGAAAACGAAGAAATTTTTGAAGATGAATCTGAAGAAAAACATGAAGACGATGCTGAAGAACAACCAATCACCTTACTTAAAGCTGCAACAGACTGGATTGATCAAGAGAATCAAGAGAATGTTCAAAACAGCCAAATTATAACCAATGAAACTGAGAAAACACATACAGAAAGTGGAGGATCATGGGGGCAATTCTTCATTAAACCATCAATAGGAAATAAAGATAAAATGTGGGTAGACAGTCAAAGCCGACTGCGTAATTTCATGCCATCACAAAATCAAAGTGAAGGTCTTTCTGACATTCATTCAACAAAAAGTGGCGATGAAAATATGAAGAACATTAAAGATAAAAAATCACATGAAGAATATCTTGTGACTGCTTTGGATGATCATTTTAAAGGATTTGAAGAAATTTTCGAAAACATCCAATCACGCATAGATGAGATTGTGGAAGAATATCCAAACAGTGAAGCTCTTCATAACAAAGTAAACGAATGGGTGTCATTGATTGAAAAATTCAACCATCATGCAAAAAAGCACATGAAAGTTAATATTGATTCAACTTTGATGGAAACACCATCAAGATTTCTAAATTTGAGCCAAAATGAAGACACTGAAAATCAAATCATTTCAACACCATTGATTGTAAAACGCAATGATGATGATACAAAACGCAATGAGGATAGCTCACCTGTAGTTCAGTCATCCAATCCAGAAAAAATCAGTGAGAATGAACCTGCATCTGTTCTGCAAACACACATTGAAGAACCTTCAATGGTACAATCATCATTTAGCGAAGAAACTCCATCATTAATGTTGGAGATTATAAAAAAGACAGATGAAGAAGAAAAAAAAATCAAATCAAAAGAAAATTCATGACGATGAGGTACCATCCTTTGATTTGAAAATTTCTCAGTTGTCTTCAAATGTTGATGAAAATGAAGTTAAAGTTGATGCTACTCGCCACGGTGCACAAACCGAAATTCAAGCGGAATCTGAAAATAAAACAATCGAACAAGATGTTCAAATTACTGGAATACAAACAATGTTGGATAGAATTGAAGAACAGGATACTGAAAAGGAAATCAGTGATCTACTTCAAAACACATCATTCCTAAACCCACAAGAAGATCCGTATAAAACACCTGCAAAATCAGTTCATCAAGAACAACCAACAAGTGATATAAGCAAAACAGAAGAAATAATCACAAAGATGGTACGACCAGATCGAGAGAAAAATATACCAGAAGTATTTTGTTCACCATACTATCTAAGACAGGTAGCAATGAAGGAAGCTAGAACGGCACACGAAAACAACATATCGGGATATGCTTTCCATGCAGAAGGAGAAATGATGTAAATTTTCATTTATATACAATAAAACAAAAAATCAAAAATCAAAATATTATAATTTAATTATTATTATTTTTTTTTTTTGCAGTGACACTCTCTTTGAAATTAAAGATCATGTATTTCTTTATAGATATGTTGCTGAAACAATGAGGCCAGGATTGGAAATCACCGGGGAAGTAATCAATTCTTGGTCATATATTTTGAATGAAGAAGAAAAAAGAAGATCAAAAGACAACAAAACTCCAAGATTTTTCTGTACTATTCGAATGCTGGTATGATATATAAAACGCAATTTTTCTGTATTCGTATAATGAAGTATTTTGAAGTTTGATTGAATGAAGTTTTATAAAACCTAATTGCATTTTTATTTCTTTAATAAAACGCAATGCTTACTTTGTTTGAATGAAGTTTTATAAAACGCAGCTGTATGTTTTATTACCTTCATAAAACGCAGCTGTATGTTTATTTACCTTCATAAAACGCAATAATATGTTAATTTCTTTAATTTTATGCAGGCTTTACCACATAGTGAAAAGGAAGAAACTGAAAATAAAGAAAAGATGATAGAAGCATTCACAATGAACATAGAAAAAATTCTTCAAGGTGCAAAGCTTAAAAGCATAAAGGATTTTAAAATTATCCTTGTCCCGATTCTCTATATACAGCATTTCTTTATTATATCCTTCAATCTTGAAGAGAAACAAATATTCATCATTGACAACAGTGCGAAAAAAGAAACAAATGTAGCTAAATATGGGAAGGTGCCTGAAAATACAGTAAGTATTCTTACTTATGCTTTTAAAACACAAATATAAACCACCTAATCTTTTTGTTTTTTTTTTTTTTTTTTTCTGTAGAGGGATGCTTTGGCAGCTTACCTTAAATTTGTTGGACATGAAAAAGCAGATGATATAAAGGGAATAACCCCTGTTAGAATGCAGATGAAATGTAGGACACAACATAATGGCATTGATTGTGGTATATTCACTATGCATCATATGGAATGTTATCATGGAGAACCGGTCGAAAAATGGGATTGTGGGTTTAACGTGGAATATGAAGAACCTGCAATTATCAAGAAGGTTAAAAACAAAAAACCAGTCAACAAGCAGACCGCACAACTTGAAGATTTAAGAAGAAAGTTCATCGCGAAGATATTATTCCACGAAATCAACGAACAAAGAGATTATGTTATTGAGGACTCAAAGAAGTTTCGAGACCTCAGTGCGAAACTTAAAAAACAATCTTATGACACTAGTTTAGATAGGATTAAAGACAGGCTTGCTCTTGCTGGTTTACTTTGATTTTGAAATGATACTTATTATAAAACACAATGTTTTTTCATTTAGCTTGGTTTTTATATAAATCATTATTTTCTTGATCTTGCTAGTTACTTTGAGTTAAAAATGCTACTTACTATAAAACGCAATGTTTTTTCTTTTAAAATGCACTTATTTGTTTGTTATCTTAAAACGCAATATGTATCATTTAAAATTATTTTGAAAAAAATTTATACAATTTATATAAAATTTATAAAACGCAACATTTTAATATATGCTATTGTCTATTTAAATTATTACAATGTATTGAAATGCTACATATTATAAAACGCAATATTTTTTCTAATTATTCATTTCCAAACATATAACGCAATATATTTATAACGCAATGAATTTTTTTTTTTACAATTTTATAACACAAAAAACAAATTAAAAACATAATTACAATAAAGACAAAACAAAAAAAATAAACTGATATCTTAATGACAAGAAATTGATTAGACCAAAAGCCTTAAAAAGCCTTAAAAAGCCTTTTAGATTCCTGATATAAAATACTGTATGTATGATTGAAAAATCAATTCAAAGAAAAAAAAAATAATCATATATTATTATTAAGACAGTTGATTCAAATTCCTCTACCAATCGATTATATAAGAACAGAAACCCTAAACTATTTTCACATTGCTCTCATCATACACCAAAAAACACCAAATACCCAACACACACAAACCCTAAAATGGATAATCAACAACTATCAGTTTGGTGGGTTAAAAGAGGCAATTTCTTTCTTCAATTCCTTGATGGAAAAAAATAAAATACCATTCCGTTGCTTCTGTTCTTCAAAACTGCAATGAAAATGTTTTGAAAAGGATGAACGAAATAGGTATACCACCTTCTTGTTACACAGATCAAACAGCCGCACTGTTCAGAATTCTACACAAAAGATTTGGTAATCCGAATCAAACTGCAACTGAAGATGCCCAGGTTACATCTTGGGAGTTCATTGAGGAAACTTTCAAAGTTTCAGTGACTTGGGACGATGGTGATGTGGAGATGTATGACCCAAAGGAGATATCTACCAGTGAGGATCTAAATTTTTTGAAGCAGTTATCTGAAATACCAATCATCAACAACTCTGCTAGCAAATTTGCAGAGAAGCTTCAAAACGCAGTAGTCTCACAGGTTGAACTTTGGGTTGAATCTGAAAGTGATGAGGAAATCCCTGATGGAAGCTTAGGGTTCTCATCCGATGAAGAAACAAACTTTGATCCATGAAGCTGATCATGCTAGTAATTTTTATTTCAATTTGTGGTTTGAAAACATTATCTTTGTTTAAAACTATCATTATCTATATAACGCAATGTTTATTATATCCACTTGCATTTCTTGTTTAATTTTATGTATGATCTGTGTGATAATAAAACACAATAATCAAAAAATACCATTTAAAGTATATTGTTCTATGTATATAATGGAATAGCAATATACTGTTATCATAAAACGCAATTAACCAAAAAAAAGCTGATAAGTGATTTGGAAATCCCTAATGGAAGCTTAGGGTTGTCATCATTTCTTGTTTAATTTGATCTATGATATGTGTTACAATAAAACGCAATAATCAAAAAAATACATATTAAAGTATATTGTTCTATCTATAAAACGCAATAACAATATATTGTTGTTAACTATGAAGGATATCATAAAACGCAATTAACCAAAACATACTGATAACTATGAAGGATATCATAAAACTCAGTAACAAAATGAGATGAAACATATACATCATAAAACGCAATGACAATTTTTTTTTTACTTATTGATATCTGATTTTGTCAGAATTTGTATACATAATTACATTGCATTGCTAGAACCTATAGCATTATAAGAAACCTTATCTTTACATGTGCGACTGTTATGTCCTTTTTCACCACATACGCGGCACGATTTCTGGATCTTTGATGATTTCTGAATTGCAATCTCACGATTTGACTTGATCCTTTTTTGTACACCGCATCCTTTGGTCCTTATTTTGATCGGGACACGAATAATAGAATCTGATTTTTCTATGTTCCCTCCAATATCAGCAAATCTTTCTTTGCGACTAGGAGGCGGCGCAGCAACCATAACCTCATCCGCTTTATCAATATAACTTTTAATATGATCCCTGTAACGACACAGCTCATCTAAATTGCCAACCAGCCTATTAACCACATACTCATTTGCAACAACGATTTCTCTATAAACTTTATCAATTTCACTATTCCTACCAATTTCATCAAACCGAATATTTGAATGATTTGATCCAACAGAAACCACATCTTTCATCCATCTTTTATGAACATATCTTCTAGGAAACTCAGTTATATCATCATACCGTAATACGTAAAATATATGCCGGCATAATATACCAAATTGTTCAAACCGTTTGCAAGAACAACTTATAGTTAAACCATCTTCTTGTTTGTTGTATTGCACCTGTAAATAAGATTAAAAAGCTATATAAAATTAGTGAAATGAAATATAAAACGCAATGAATATTAAATATAATACAGATAAAACTTTATGATCATATAATGATAAAACACAATGAAAGATGGAAAAATAAAACGCAATAGATATTTAAAACTCTATAAATTTAAAAAATACCTTGAAAAAAGATGTGCATGGCTGTCTGAAATCCTTTATTTCAAAATATTGAACATCACCCACAATATCAAGAGACTTTGACATACACTTTGTAATGGCAGCATCAATTTCAATCTGAATATCCTTAAAAATTGTTTTGGTATATATTTCTGATGCTTGTTTCTCCTATACAAAGTCACTCCAGGGCTTAGACTCAATATACCTTGTATCATGATCATTCCTCCTATGCTCATACCTTTGAATATCCATTGCAGTCTCAAAATGAGTGAAAAATTCAACAAGTGTACATCTTGGATTGCAAATCTGACCAAAGAAGTAATTCTCGCTTTCACATCTCGACGTAGTACGCATAAGACCAGCCAAATCCTCTCCATGGTAATAAGCAGGAATCCAGTCAAATTGAAGATCGTACATATCTTTTAACCACTCATGATTTTCCAATCCAAAAGTAGACATTATTGAATGCCACTCAGTTTCAAAATCTTCTGGAATAATAGTATCATTCCAAACAACATGAGTCATTCTTGTATTAAAATCAGTGTTTGCTGACAAAACAGGACCAACCTGAATAAAAAAGTAATAATATTATTAAACATAAAACACAATAATTTAAAAACAATATATTGAAAATGATAAACATATTGCATTGATGGTAAAACATAATTGTTTTGTAATTCTATTGATAAAAATATTTGGGGATCTTATTGTATAATACATAAAACGCAATAATAAAACAATTTAAAATTGCAGTTTGTTGTATCATAAAACGAAGTTAATACCTTTGTCTTCAATTTCTCCCATATATGCCACATACATAACCTATGCCTACTTCTTGAAAGTACATCCTTAATAGCTCTCTTCATTGCAGCATCTTGATCAGTAACAACAACTTTAGGCTCACTTCCAAAAGCATTAACAAAACACCTTAAAAGCCATCTATAAGAATCTGCAGTCTCCGAACCAAGTAATGCACCACCAAATGTGACATTCCTAAAATGATTATCAATACCAGTAAATGGTACAAAAACCAAATCATACCTGCATAAAAAACAAATAAAAAAAGCATTAGAAAATTAGAACAACATATATAACGCAATAGAATATATAACGCAATAAATGAAAAAAACTTACTTGTTTGATTTATAAGTAGCATCAAAACCAAATATGTCACCAAACACTGTATAATTTGTTTTTGATTGCTCATCAGCCCAGAAAAGCCCTTTCAATCTTCTATCTTCACCAATAACATAATCACATGTGAAACCAGGACAACATTCTTTCTTCCTAATAAGACGCCTAACTACCATTTCTGCATCATACTCTCCGATATAAAGATTCAAATCCCTTCTATAATTCTTACAATCAACTTTACTAGCACCAACTTCACCAAAACCACCATACATTGTTTTCATAATATTGAATGCTTTAACAGGTCCAATATTGATTGCAGACAATCCAGATATAAAACTTTCTTTCACATAATCGATACTTCGGGCAGCCGCCAAGAAATGAACATCTTCATCTTCCACAAAGATATGATTATGTTCTTCTTCAAAGTAGTAGATTTTATACATATTATTGTTCTCTAATATTAATTTCACATGAGCATTGCATCCAACTCTTTTTGAACCTCTATTACGTCTAACAATCTTTTTACTATTCTCAACTGAACCAGAATCTATTTCTTTGCTAACATGAAATCCTTCTTTTGAACAGACAATATATCTTATTTTCACTAAACCACCACCATTTTTCCAAGAGGTATTTTTTCTTGCAGAAAAACCTGCAGCAAGTGCATAACTCTGATAAAACGCAAAAGCCTCATCAAATGACTTAAAAACATTCCAACAGCAGGTGTAATGGATCCACTGACTTTAGGTTTGAAAAACTTTCTTCCACTGTTTATGCATACACGTTCCTCCCACTTGGAAATGTTATCTGAAACAATTAAAAAAACTATAAAACGCAATACATCTTACATAATAATGTTTTTATTGATAAACCAAAAAATATGTTAATAAAAATTTAAAAATACAAACCTTTAAAGTTTATATATACACTAATATGGATAAAAGCATAAAAAGCAATACGTTTAGTAAAACGCATCATATGATCTGAAACACTTAACAAATAATCATAAAACGCAATACATCCTATATAATAATGTGTTTAGTGTTAAATCACAAAATATGTTAATAATAATTTAGAAATACAGACCTTTAAGGTTTGTATATGAACTATTATGTATAAAATCATAAAACGCAATACATTCAGTAAAACGCATCAAATGATGAAAAAACAAAACATTGTACAACAATAACAGTTATAGACAGTTATAGCTTTATATTACATAAAACTAAAAGTTTTATATGCATATAATTTAATTAATATCATAAAACGCAACTCTTCACTAAAACGCAATAAATGATGAAGAAAAAAAACAAACAAATTATGTTAAATTATACAACAATAACAATTAAACTTATGAAAAATCAAATATTACTTACAGAACCACGAATTATAAAACGTAAAACAATGAAATTCGGAAAAAATAACAAAAATTTACTCCGAATTGAAGCTAAACATACCAGCAGAGTCTGGAGAAGACATTGAAGTTATCGAATTGACGAACGATACAAGATTAATGTTTGAAAAGAGGTGAATTTGCGATCGACGGCGATTTAGGGTTACAGAATCTTCAATTATGTTATGAGAGTGATGAACTAAGAAAAGAGGTAACAGAATCTATAATTGAATTAGAACGAAGATATGATAATGTAAAAAGACGAAAATGCCACCGCGTCCAAAAATTTAAAAAAAGATGATGAACGGCTAAGATTGCTTCCTATACTTCCTAGCCAAAATAAACTTACTATTTGATCTTTTCCCTAAAAAACTAATATATATTTCTTTATTATGTATCAAAAAGTTATTAATCGAGTTTTATTATACTAAAGACTTTCGACATGTTTAAGATGTATATGTATTTATAAAACCAACGATACCTTGGGTTTCAAATAGGGCTGCAAACGAACCAAACAAACACGAACAAGACCTTATTCGTGTTCGTTTGTTAAGAAATATATGTGTTCGTGAACCATTCACGAACACTTATCGAACGAGATTTTATGTTTGTGTTCGTTTGTTAAGGAAATGAACTTGTTCGTGTTCGTTTGTTAATTTTAGGCAACGAACGTTGACGAACACAAATGAGCACAAACTAATGTTCATGAACAAAAAGGGAAACAAACGAACACAAACAATCGTTCATGAACATAATATATAATACATCGACACTTATTAGATATTTAATTTGTCGGAATTTTGAAGTATTTAAATAAATATAAAAACTAAAAACACAAATGAAGTATTGAACACAAACGAACACGTTACCGAACGTTCACGAACATAAACGAACGAACACGACCTCTGTTCATGTTTGTTCATTTAACTAAACAAACGGAATTTTTTGTTCGTGTTCGTTTGTTTAGTAAACAAACGAACACAAACAAACTTCCCGCCGAACGGTTCATGAACTGTTCGCCGAACGTTTGGTTCATTTGCAGCCCTAGTTTCAAACATATTCATTCATATTGTTATTTGTCTACGTAGTAATCGTTTTTTGTCGATGTGATTGTCATGTGAAGTCTTTTACTGACGTGAAAAACTGAATAAGGTTTAGATACAGATTCATACTATCATATAAACGGGAGCCAAGTTACTAATTTTACAAAAAAAGAAAAGAAAATAGTAATAAAACATTTTTAATAATAATAAAAGTTTGTTAACGTGATCCATGGGCCTTGATGATGGTTAAGTTGGTATAAGCCAAACTCCAAGCACCTTTCTATATTGGGCCATGTGGTAAAAGGCCCATGAGGAATAAGGATAAAGTTACAAGAGTATTCATCATTTTTATCTTTATAATTACACTAAAAACAATTATTTTTTATTTCTTTTCTAATTAAATAATACTATTTATACCTTTATATTATAACTAAAAACAACTATTTTTTTTATTTATTTTCTAATTAAATAATACTATTTATACCTTTATATTATATTTTCTCTTTCCTCGACTCACAATCACTTTCTAAAAATATAAAAAAAATTTATAGGGATAGACAGTGTTTTTTCATATTTACAAATGAACAATAACATTTTTTTTTCCTCCAGTCACAACTCCTTATAACCACTATCTATAATATGAAGGAGCCTCTCAGAATTTGATGAACAAGGTGCGAATTCTCTAAGAAGATATAGTTTAGAGTAAAATGCCAAAATCGTCTCTAAGGTTTGGTTATATTTTGTTCCAGCCAAAATAATTTTTTTTGTGCATTTCAGTTCTTCAGGTTTGCGTTTTATTGCCATTACTCTCTAAATCATTAAGTTTATTTTTTCTGTTAAAGTGAAGGACATTTATGTGCTTTTTGATGGAACAAGCAAATTGAAACCTATCGCCGATTTTGGTATTTTACTCTTACATTTTTATGACTTATTTCCTATTTATATGGCTTAATATTTATTATTTTAATAAGTTCTTCGATATATATGTTTCACTAAATACATTTTAATAAAAAAAACTAATATTATTTATCAAAATACATTAAAATACTCATTAAAATGTTATACGACCCGACCCGACTCAAAGCGGACCAAAAAATATAATTACATTGCGATATACAAACAACACCTAAAAATTTCCGCTTCTGTGTCTGCCATTGGTGATATTTGCATGAACATCTTTAATGCCATAGTTTTTAGTCATGTGTAAAAAAAAACTGTGACTGAAGAGAAAAATCATACTAACTATGACACTAAAGTTGTCCATCCAGATATCACCAGTGGCAGACCCTAGAGCGGAAATTTTAGGTGTCGTTTGTCTATCGCTATGTAACAATTGTTTTTGGTCGGGTACGAGTCGAGTCGGGTCGTATAAAATTTTCATGGGCATTTCAATGGATTTTGATTGAACAGTTGAACAAATTAAGAAATTCAATCAAACAGTTGCAATAAATACATCAATCTAACATAACTGAATTTGGGAATGATTGCAAAATGATTTCATTTTGAATTCAATTGATGGAATATAATCACAAGGTATAGAAATGTACTCATCCTCACCAAGTGCACGTCTATCACTAAGTTCTTATGCTCAAAGGCTCTTAATGTTACCATTACATTGAATACAATGAGCTATATATACGAGGAGAGAAATGCTGGTTATGTCACCATGAAAGCGACCTCTAACAACTCTTTAAATGATATAACTGTCAGCAGTTAGGAAAACTGCTGGATAGTTACACTGTTACATTGAACTACTGCTTCTAATGTGTGATAGAGAGAACTGTTGGATTTCATAGAACTGCTAGTTGAGAACTAGCACTTCTGGGACTACAAAACTTCTGGTCTTTGACTTGTTGATTCGATCTTCTAGTCTTCAACCTTGACTTTAGTTGTCTTGACTGTTGACTTGTTGACCAGCACTTTGTTCTTCTATTATTTATTCTTGAAGGCAGCAATTGTATGCAACAGTAGTTTGGGCAGTTGTTTTGGGAAGCCTTCAAGGGGGGAAAATTCTGATCTTGAGATTGTATCTTAACTTTATTCCATCAGGCATGGAAGTGGTTCCCTTGAGTTTTGCCTTTCATTATTAGCAGATCTTACATAACCCGTGTCACGACCCCCGACCCGGTTTTACCCGTTTCAGGAGCCGCAGGACAGAAAATCCCGTGGTATATATATAATTGAGTTTAACAGCGGAAGATTTCATCAGGATCTTTTAAAAAACTAAATTTCCTGATTATTTTATTTCACCACTCGGGATAAAACCCCTGTAATTTACAATCATATGATTTCACAGAGAAATCTTTATTTTACAAAACATGTTTCTTTATTTTATATTGAGCTACTTCCTTAAGCTTGTAGTGCTTCGCGGCACTTTTCTTGGATCACAACAGATCACCTGAAACATGTTTGAAAAATGTTTTGTCAGCGGGAAATACTGGTGAATCATTCTATTTACTAAAATGACACGTTTGTTATAATTTACAGTATTAAGAGAGATTACAATGTTTCCAGATATCAACCAACTACCCACAGTATTTGTCACTCGACTCGTTTCTGTGACTATGGTCAGATCACCCATTGGCTAACTCGATGTCCAATGGTGATGGGAAATAAGTAATGTATACAAAACCCCACACACTGGTTGTAATTTGGTGATTACATAAACTTAATCACTGTAATTATAACCTTTAAATTAAACATACTTTTGTAAATATATTTGATAAAAAGAGAATGACTCACATTGCAAATTTAATTTGAGTAGAGCCTAGCCTACTGATTAGCCGTTTGACCTAAATTTAATAATATGCACACGAACTTGGTTAGTAACTAATACAGCATTTACGATAACTCACGAGATTAAAACCTTCACAACGAATGACAAAGTGCAATACTTAAACATCCATCGAATTAACGACGAATGACAAAGCATAAACCCTAATGTGGGCTGTGACAACTCGAATTTCCGACATTCTTTATTCGCATTTAATGCACGTTAACTTTGACTTTATGGTTGTGTTATGATAAAACCTAGTGTGTTTGCATGGTTATGTGTGATTGTATAACATGTGTACTGATCTGTAGAACTTAAACTGTTAAGAACCCGACGAAACACAAGAGTGTTTCGCCATAACCAGTTCCGACGAAACAGAACTTGTTACGCCATCTACATCTCGACGAAACAGTGTGTTTCGCCGAGCCCAGATTCGCCGAAGCCCATTACGGGCCCAGAACGTTAAATCGTGTTTATTAGCATGTAGCGACCTTAGTTTCACATCTTTGGCAAAAGTTGAAACCCTAGAACCTCCTCTGTGCGTGTCGGCAGCTCTGAATATTCCCGAACGATCAAAACCATCTTTAACATCATCTCGGTTAGTAGATTTGTGTGCTTTGATTGATCATTCATCCGTGTACGTGTTTATGTGTCATGTGATTCTGCCTTGATGATGTATATCTGAAACTGATACATGTTTAATATTAGGGCTCTTGTTATGATGATAATGATATGGACTTCGATATGTATGTTGTAGTTGGATACAAATCATTCTATACGAAACTTAGTACAATCGAATGCTCGGTTCTGGATATTGTTATTATGTTCTGATTATAAATACAAGTTAGTATCTTGATAGGGTGCAATGATATGATGTTGTATGTTGATGTGTTATACACGTAAACTAGGGTTTATGCTAGACAATGACTCTTGGATGATTGATTTGTGATGATTCGACATGCACCTTAATCTTCGTATGATTTCTATTATTGTTGACGGCTGCTAGAATGATTAGGGTTATGTGTTGTTCGCATCTGCTGTAACTGATGTCTGCGAAACAGACATCCGACGAAACAGGAATCTCGGCGAAACAGAATGTGTTTCGCCAAGAGTCTTCGACGAATTAGAATCCTGTTTCGCCAAGGGACACCTCGACGAAACATATGTGTTTCGTCAAATATGTGTTTCGCCAACTCACTTGTTTCGCCAACTTATGTGTTTCGCCATACATGTGTTTCGCCGAAATCTGCACAGTAACTTGAGTTAATTCTGTTAAGTGTAACCGTCTTGTATATGATTGTGATTACGTGCTACATGTTTATACGTGAACAACTTGAACACAAACTGATTTCACATACATGCATACTTTAGGACGTGATTGATTACTTGCGAGCATACACTTAGCGTACCGAGCAAACCAAGGTGAGTTCACACAGCCAAGGCATGGGATTCCCAGGATGGGAATGGGTTGGATTATTTATTCGTTCAGTTTATGGAACTTAGATATATGATTCCCGGTAGAGGAAGGATTATGGATAAGAACAGACTAGACTGGTTATACTAATTTAAACGATCTTCGCACACACGCCAAGGGGTTGGCCGCGATATTATGACAATCTTCGCACACATGCCTAGGAAGGGCCGCGAACTATATACTCTAATCTTCGCACACATGCCTAGGAAGGGCCGCGAACTATATACTCTAATCTTCGCACACATGCCAGGAAGGGCCGCGATACTACTATACCTAGTCTAGCAAACATGGGAAATCCCCACTATACTTCGCAAACATGCCTAGAGGGCTGCGATACGATACATACGATACATGATTACTAAATGAACATACGAACTACATTATGAACACTGTAACTAAACAAACTCACTGTGAACTCGCTCAACTAGTTGTTGACTCTCTGTTACATGCCTTGCAGGACCTTAGGTACTTATGGAGCTTGCACGGGAGGCACGGTCGTTGTGGGCGCAGTTTGTGGATGTTATGAACAACATTTAAACATTTGAATTGCTACTTAAGATTGGGTTTATTTATGCTTCCGCTAAACGTTGAATTTATACATACGTTTGAACACCTTTCATATTGGTTTGATTGCTTTACATTTAATACTTACTATGTTCAATATGATTGGTGGCTTGATCCTGGTCAGTCACGCCTCCAAGCGGTGATACTCCGCGTGTGGATTTTGGGGGTGTGACAGATTGGTATCAGAGCCATTGGTTATAGAGAACTCGGTTTTAATAAGGGAAAACGATTTTATTGAAACCAGACTATAACCAGTACAGTGCTCAACGATCCACAACGACGCCTCGCTCCACGTGCAAGACTCAACATCCTAGGTAATAAGGTTTATGATTATTGCCTACTTGCTAGAATTACATAGAACTTTGCTCGTGGTATGCTTAGATTACATTGATTACTATTCGTTACTGCTTGAGAACGCTTATATGCTCACACTCTTCTGTCATCGCACGATTCGCGATCCTCTCTGACTTATGCTATCTTTACTATGAAGATCATGTCTGGACGTATCAACATGACACAAGCCCAATTGACGGCTCTCATCGCTGAACAAGTTACTGCGGCAGTTGCAGCCGCACAAGCAGGAGGTATACCCTGCAGTCGAAACTCACACTAGGGTCCTTAGATCCTACATTCCTAAACCAACTCTTGTGCTAAAATTTTGTTTACTCTTACGCACACAACAGGTCAAGCACCTGTTTGCACTTTCAAAACGTTCATGGACTGTCGTCCCAGTACTTTCAGCGGCACGGAGGGAGCAGTCGGACTCCTCCACTGGTTTGAAAAGATCGAGACTGTATTCGAAATGTGTGAATGCCCTGAGGCACGCAGGGTGAAGTATGCCACCGGTACCCTAGAGGGTTTAGCTCTCACATGGTGGAAAGCTCAGGTGCAAATGCTGGGGTTGGTTGCTGCTAACGCTACCCCATGGAACAACTTTAAGGAAATGATCAAAGAGGAATATTGCAGCAGGGATGATATTCATAAGCTGGAGGTCGAGTTTTTCAATCTCAAGATGAAGGGGTCAGAGATTGAGGCATACACCAAAAGATCTAATGAACTTGCTCTATTGTGTCCTACGATGGTGGACCCTCCAATCAAGCGAATCGAACTGTTCCTCAAGGGTCTAGTGCCAGAGATCCAGAGTCACGTCACTTCAGCAAATCTCGCCACTTATCAGCAGGTTGTACAGCTGGCTCACCGTCTCACGGATCAGGCGGTGGAGCAGAACAAGTTGCCTGAACGCATCAGCACTACTACTACCGCTACTACTCCGGTCACTCCTGCTACTCTCAGTGACAACAAGCGGAAATGGGATGGAGATTCCAGCAAAGGTTCAGCCATAGTTCAGTCCCAGGCTCAGCAACGCAAGACTAATGACTACCAGAGCCCAAGTCAGCAAACTTCTGGTGGGCAGAGACAGAGTGGTTATCGGGGAAATCATCCACTGTGTAACAGGTGCTACAAACATCACAGTGGGCAGTGTCGCAAGGCCTACTGTCAGAGATGTCTCAAAAACGGGCACGAAGCTAAAGATTGCAGGAGTTCGCGACCTGCAAATCAGAACCAGAAACAACAACCACCTGCTCCACGAAACCAGCCACAGCAGCAGCAGCATGGAAATAGGGGATGCTACCAGTGTGGGGCTAAAGGTCATTACAAGCGGGATTGCCCTCAGTTAAACCAGAACCAGAACAATAATAACAACAACAATCAGGGTAATGGGAACAACAACAACGGTGGGAACAATAACAACAATGGTGCTAGAGGCCGTATGTTTGTGATCGGGCAGGGTGATGCCAGGAATGATCCCAACGTGGTTATGGGTAAGTTTCTTCTTGACGACTTTTATGTTACTGTACTATTTGATTCTGGTGCGGATACAAGTTACATGTCTCTAAAAGCTAGTGAAATGTTAAAACGTGCACCAACTCCCTTAAACACCAAACATGTTGTAGAGTTAGCTAACGGTAAAAGTCTAGAGGCCACACACATAGTAAAAGGGTGTAATCTTATCCTCGCTGGTCAGACTTTCTCCATTGATCTCATTCCTATACCTTTGGGTAGCTTTGACGTCGTCATTGGTATGGATTGGTTATCTCAACAACAAGCGGAGATTTTATGCAAAGAAAAAGTTATTCGTATTCCTCGGTCGGGCAAGGAACCTCTCGAAGTTCAAGGCGATAAGACTGGTGTCGTGAGTGGCATCATTTCTTTCTTGAAGGCTCAGAAGTGTCTGCGCAAGGGTCACACAGCTGTTCTAGCTCTCGTCACTGATACCTCGAAGAAAGAGAAAAAGATTGAAGATATTCCTGTAGTACGCGACTTTCCTCAAGTGTTTCCTGAGGAATTACCTGGGTTACCGCCTCATCGTCAAGTCGAATTTCAGATCGAGCTCGCTCCAGGAGCAGCACCCATAGCTCGAGCACCTTATCGTCTAGCTCCAACTGAATTAGAAGAACTGTCAAAGCAGCTACAAGAACTCTTGGAAAAGGGTTTTATACGTCCTAGCTCTTCGCCTTGGGGAGCCCCAGTGTTATTCGTAAAGAAGAAAGACAGTACGTTCAGGATGTGTATAGACTACCGCGAACTCAACAAGGTGACGATCAAGAATCGTTATCCTCTTCCGCGCATAGATGATTTATTCGACCAGCTGCAAGGGTCGAGTTACTACTCCAAAATAGACTTGAGGTCAGGATATCACCAGCTGAGAGTCCGGGATGAGGACGTCTCTAAAACGGCATTTAGAACTCGCTACGGCCACTACGAGTTTATGGTCATGCCATTCGGGCTAACGAACGCGCCTGCCGTATTTATGGATCTTATGAACAGGGTGTGCAAACCCTATCTCGACAAGTTCGTCATTGTTTTCATCGACGACATCCTGATTTATTCGAAGAGTCAGGAGGAGCACGAGCATCATTTACGACTTATACTGGAACTTCTACGAACGGAACAGCTATACGCTAAGTTTTCCAAATGTGACTTCTGGCTTCGTGAAGTCCACTTCTTAGGCCACGTGGTGAACAAGGATGGGATTCATGTAGATCCATCCAAGGTAGATTCGATTAAGAACTGGCCTGCGCCTCGTACACCAACATAAATACGCCAATTCTTGGGTTTGGCGGGTTATTACAGACGGTTCATCACAGACTTCTCAAAGATTGCTCAGCCGCTTACACTATTGACGCAGAAAGGTGTTGTTTACCGTTGGGGTAATGCACAGGAAACAGCGTTCCAACACTTAAAGGATAGACTCTGTAGCGCACCTATCCTCTCATTGCCTGAAGGCACGGATGATTTCGTAGTCTACTGCGACGCATCTATCCAAGGTCTTGGATGTGTATTGATGCAGAGGGATAAAGTTATTGCTTATGCTTCGCGCCAACTTAAGATTCACGAACGGAATTATACGACACACGACCTAGAACTGGGAGCGGTTGTCTTTGCACTTAAGATATGGCGACACTACTTGTACGGCACTAAATGTGCTATCTACACTGACCACAGAAGCCTCGAACATATCTTCAAACAGAAAGAGCTGAATATGCGACAGCGACGATGGGTCGAACTGCTAAACGACTACGAATGCTCAATCAGGTACCATCCAGGCAAAGCCAATGTTGTGGCTGACGCTCTCAGTCGAAAAGACACTGCGCCTAAGCGCGTGCGAGCCTTACAACTCACCATACAGTCTAGCCTTCCTTCCCAGATACGAGATGCTCAGATAGAAGCATTGAAACCAGAAAACGTCAGGGCTGAAGCCCTACGCGGTTCAAGGCAACGATTAGAACAAAGGGCAGACGGCGCTTACTACGTCACAGGACGCATTTGGGTCCCACTGTACGGCAATTTACGCGAGCTGGTAATGGATGAAGCTCACAAGTCTCGCTACTCGGTACACCCTGGTTCGGATAAAATGTACCACGATATTAAGACTACATACTGGTGGCCTAGCATGAAGGCCCACATAGCCACATACGTTAGTAAATGCTTGACTTGTGCGAGAGTCAAGGCAGAATATCAGAAACCGTCAGGTCCACTCCAACAACCTGAGATACCACAATGGAAATGGGAGCAAATTTCCATGGATTTTGTTACTGGCCTACCTAAATCGCAACGCGGAAATGATACTATTTGGGTGATCGTGGATCGACTCACAAAGTCTGCTCACTTCTTGGCCATCAAAGAAACAGACAAGTTCTCTACACTAGCAGACATCTACTTGAAAGAAGTGGTCTCCAGGCACGGTGTGCCAACCTCTATCATCTCTGATCGAGACGCACGTTTTACTTCAGAACTATGGCAAGCAATGCACAAATCTTTTGGCTCTCGATTAGACATGAGCACAGCTTATCACCCTCAGACAGATGGGCAGTCTGAGCGCACTATACAAACTCTAGAAGACATGCTTCGGGCGTGCGTAATAGACTTTGGCAATGGTTGGGAAAAACATTTGCCACTTGTGGAATTTTCATACAATAACAGCTACCACACAAGCATTAAAGCTGCACCATTCGAGGCATTGTACGGCCGTAAGTGCCGGTCACCTCTCTGTTGGGCAGAGGTGGGGGAAAGTCAAATCATGGGTCCAGAAATGGTAGTCGATACTACAGAAAAGATTGCACAAATACGACAACGCATGGCGGCAGCACGCGACCGTCAGAAAGCATACGCTGATCTAGACAGAAAACTACTCGAATTCCAGGTTGGGGATCGAGCGCTACTTAAAGTTTCACCCTGGAAGGGTGTGGTTCGTTTTGGCAAACGCGGCAAACTAAATCCACGATATGTTGGACCTTTCGAAGTTATTGAGAAAATAGGCAAAGTGGCCTACAGACTGAACTTACCACCTGAACTCAGTGCAGTTCACAACGTCTTTCACGTGTCGAATCTAAAGAAATGTACGTCAGACGAGACCCATGTAGTTCCCTTGAAGGAACTCACTATCGACGAGCGGTTGAACTTCGTCGAGGAACCTGTTGAAATCACGGACCGGGATGTTAAGGTCCTCAAGAACACGAGAATCCCTCTTGTACGAGTTCGTTGGAACTCCCGCCGCGGCCCAGAGTTCACCTGGGAGCGCGAAGATCAAATGGAACTCAAATATCCCCAGTTATTCGGAACCAATGCAACTACTACTGAGGCTGAAGCTACCAATGCAGAATTTCGGGACGAAATTCCAAATCAACGGGGGGATAATGTGACACCCCAAGAAAACCAGTAATCTTCGCAAACATGCTCAGGGGAGCCGCGATACAATTCAGGTAAACAACGTCACACCATTAGCTTTTCTCAGTAACTGCATGCTAAATTTCGGGACGAAATTTCTTTCAAGTTGGGGATAATGTGACAACTCGAATTTCCGACATTCTTTATTCGCATTTAATGCACGTTAACTTTGACTTTATGGTTGTGTTATGATAAAACCTAGTGTGTTTGCATGGTTATGTGTGATTGTATAACATGTGTACTGATCTGTAGAACTTAAACTGTTAAGAACCCGACGAAACACAAGAGTGTTTCGCCATAACCAGTTCCGACGAAACAGAACTTGTTTCGCCATCTACATCTCGACGAAACAGTGTGTTTCGCCGAGCCCAGATTCGCCGAAGCCCATTACGGGCCCAGAACGTTAAATCGTGTTTATTAGCGTGTAGCGACCTTAGTTTCACATCTTTGGCAAAAGTTGAAACCCTAGAACCTCCTCTGTGCGTGTCGGCAGCTCTGAATATTCCCGAACGATCAAAACCATCTTTAACATCATCTCGGTTAGTAGATTTGTGTGCTTTGATTGATCATTCATCCGTGTACGTGTTTATGTGTCATGTGATTCTGCCTTGATGATGTATATCTGAAACTGATACATGTTTAATATTAGGGCTCTTGTTATGATGATAATGATATGGACTTCGATATGTATGTTGTAGTTGGATACAAATCATTCTATACGAAACTTAGTACAATCGAATGCTCGGTTCTGGATATTGTTATTATGTTCTGATTATAAATACAAGTTAGTATCTTGATAGGGTGCAATGATATGATGTTTTATGTTGATGTGTTATACACGTAAACTAGGGTTTATGCTAGACAATGACTCTTGGATGATTGATTTGTGATGATTCGACATGCACCTTAATCTTCGTATGATTTCTATTATTGTTGACGGCTGCTAGAATGATTAGGGTTATGTGTTGTTCGCATCTGCTGTAACTGATGTCTGCGAAACAGACATCCGACGAAACAGGAATCTCGGCGAAACAGAATGTGTTTCGCCAAGAGTCTTCGACGAATTAGAATCCTGTTTCGCCAAGGGACACCTCGACGAAACATATGTGTTTCGTCAAATATGTGTTTCGCCAACTCACTTGTTTCGCCAACTTATGTGTTTCGCCATACATGTGTTTCGCCGAAATCTGCACAGTAACTTGAGTTAATTCTGTTAAGTGTAACCGTCTTGTATATGATTGTGATTACGTGCTACATGTTTATACGTGAACAACTTGAACACAAACTGATTTCACATACATGCATACTTTAGGACGTGATTGATTACTTGCGAGCATACACTTAGCGTACCGAGCAAACCAAGGTGAGTTCACACAGCCAAGGCATGGGATTCCCAGGATGGGAATGGGTTGGATTATTTATTCGTTCAGTTTATGGAACTTAGATATATGATTCCCGGTAGAGGAAGGATTATGGATAAGAACAGACTAGACTGGTTATACTAATTTAAACGATCTTCGCACACACGCCAAGGGGTTGGCCGCGATATTATGACAATCTTCGCACACATGCCTAGGAAGGGCCGCGAACTATATACTCTAATCTTCGCACACATGCCTAGGAAGGGCCGCGAACTATATACTCTAATCTTCGCACACATGCCAGGAAGGGCCGCGATACTACTATACCTAGTCTAGCAAACATGGGAAATCCCCACTATACTTCGCAAACATGCCTAGAGGGCCGCGATACGATACATACGATACATGATTACTAAATGAACATACGAACTACATTATGAACACTGTAACTAAACAAACTCACTGTGAACTCGCTCAACTAGTTGTTGACTCTCTGTTACATGCCTTGCAGGACCTTAGGTACTTATGGAGCTTGCACGGGAGGCACGGTCGTTGTGGGCGCAGTTTGTGGATGTTATGAACAACATTTAAACATTTGAATTGCTACTTAAGATTGGGTTTATTTATGCTTCCGCTAAACGTTGAATTTATACATACGTTTGAACACCTTTCATATTGGTTTGATTGCTTTACATTTAATACTTACTATGTTCAATATGATTGGTGGCTTGATCCTGGTCAGTCACGCCTCCAAGCGGTGATACTCCGCGTGTGGATTTTGGGGGTGTGACATGGGCAGCACTTAAACATCCATTGGATAGTTTAATCGATCGGACATTGAATCATAGCAACGATCGAGTTAATACCCGGTATCGGAGCAGCGCCTCACTAACAATATATGAAATTTCGACTTCAGAGTAATATTAATTTGTTTTTGAAAGTTTTGATCGACACCAGTGGACTGTGCAAGTGACGGGCTATTTATGGCTAAAATTAGGGCCTGTCGCGGCCCGCGTAAACCCTTAGCCCCATCTTACGCGGCCCGCGTGGCCGCCCAGTCTACGAGTAGGGTTGACTAGTCATACGTAGGTGTACCAGATGGACGACATGTGGCACGGTTACGCTTATCCGGTCAAACCATATTTGACGCGACCCGCGTAAGACATACCTTGTCTTTTACGCGGCCCGCCTGAGACCCAATAATTTGTTTTTCTTAGTTTTTAATATAGTTTAGGGTTTCAGGGGTCCGGGTTTATACTTACGAGTATTTTTAGGAAAATTTTGAGAGTCCTTATAACCCGACAGGGCTAACATGACCCGTTTAAAAAAAGGGTGGGATTCGGGTTAACACGTTAACCTGTTTAACTATTTAGAAAAAACCTTATATATTTTTTTATGTTTTTTCGTTTCTATTTTACATGGTTAGTCATAATAATGTTAGTTTTGACACAATATATTATTTACTTGTTGTTAGGGGAGGATTTTCCAATGCTAAGGATCACGGATCCTCAATACGTGTTGCAGGACCAGGATTCAGGATCCTTATTGTTATCCTTATACTAACGATTGTCTTCATTGTACGTAAGCTTGTTTTGCAGGAGCAAAGGCATGGACCAAGTCTTATCGAAATTCCTGGAGCATATTCCCTCAATATTCCGCACGTGCTTGGTTCTTGTGGACGTTATGGAGATCGTGGGGAGCTTGCACAATTTGCGGATAGTTTGTTAGTTTAGTTATTTCTAATTTAAAATGGGGATAACAAGCTTGAGTTAGAACACTTGGCTAATTTTAGCAAACACACACACTCTCGTAACAGCTCTCAATCAGCTCTCAAACACAACTTGGCGATTTCATACATTTTTGCACATTACACACTAGTGATCCTTGTAACAAGCTTGTTATCATCCCGAGTTGTAAACTTCTTTTGATTAATCTTAGTTGGTGATCGGTAGTTTCCATCACCCGATGTTTTTTTATGCCGGAGATCATCTCTTGATCAAGGGCTTTTTCCTCGTATAAATCATTGTGTCATTTGTTCATTACATTTCTGAGTTATCCTTCATATTGTTCATTGATTCAAGCATCATTCCTCACAACAAAGATTTGGTTACATTATCTTAGCCTGATTTTTGACCAAAACAGTTTGGCGCCCACCGTGGGGCAATTGGTGCTTCATTCCTAAGAAATTCTTGTTTTTGTGATCATTTCGGTTCATTACAACCAAGCAGATGGCTTCCTCAGCGAAGAACACTTCAAGTTCAATGCCGGTAATCACTTCTTCGTAGGGCGTTCCACCTTTGCCTCCACCACCTTCTGGATCCCAGAAGAATGCTGAAAATGCTGCAAAGAGACAAAGCCCCATTTTTCCAAAACCACCAACTTCTGTTGTTTCTTCTAATCCTACTACTAGTGATCTTTTTAATTTGATTTTGCAGATGAGAGATCACATACAAGAGCAGGGCAAGACTAACGAAAGGATCCTCCGGGAGATTGGTGACATCAAGAAACAGAAGAAATCAGTGGAGGATCACTCCCCTCTGATACCTAGATCACTGGATTTTGACACTCCAGCTATAACTGCCCAGCAATCTGCAGCTCCAGACATCCAGTACCAGAGTGGACCATTGGAAAGACGTTATGGAACAACAACTATGCGTCAGGCTTTTGGGTCTCACTTCCAGCCTCAAGGATCCTGTTCTCAGCCTTCGGGATCCTCTTTTCAGCATCAGGGATCCTTCGTCAGCTCAGGAGGATATATGGGAATGCACACAGTCCAAGGATCCTCTCAGGTTCAAGGATCCTCTAGGGTCCAAGGATCCTCCATGGTTCAAGGATCCTCTCAGGTTCAAGGATCCTTATTTCAGGTTCAAGGATCCTCTCAGCCTCAGGGATCCTTTCAGGTTCAAGGATCCTCTCAACATCAAGGATCCAACGTCTTTCAGGATCAAGGATTCTTAAGAAGTGTACAACCCCCAAGCACAGATGTTCATCAAGGAGACTTCATTCCAATGCATACCATTGCCTCTTCGGGTCCTTCAATCATACCAGAATCCCGTCAATATGGATTCACATCTGCAATTACTAACTTGAATCCTCCGGGAGGTAACACTTTCAATAATTCTTATAACACTAACCATGGCTCTATGCAGGATACATGTATCAATCAAGCTATGGCTAGGGAATTACAGAAGCTGAAGGATATGACATCCAGCGTTCCAGGAGTGGTTAAGCCCATCCCTGAAATTGCAGATGGGAGCCATAGGATATCTCGTTTTGCACCACCTATTTGTGATGCTGAGATACCCAAAAGGTTCCAAATACCAACTATGAAGCTGTATGATGGTTCAACAGATCCAGAAGAACATGTAGCTCAATATAGAGAAAGGATGGAGATCAACCCCATCCCAGAGAGGTTAAAAGAAGCATGTCTATGCAAGGGTTTCGAATCCACACTCACAGGATCAACTCTTAAATGACTGCTAAGTCTTCCCCCTTACTCTATTACTTCATTTGCTAATCTAGTTAATCTGTTTAATAGTCAGTTCTCATGTAGCAGAAAATTTGAACGTTTAACTAGTGATCTATATAGGGTAACACAAGGTCAAAATGAATCACTTAGAGATTACATCACTAAGTTTAGTAAAGAATCCTTAGATATCCCTAATCTGGATATAGCCACGGCTGTGGAAGCCTTTAAAATGGGTTTGCTTAGGGATTCATTATTCTATGATGATCTTGTTATGACCCCATGCAGGAATCTTGATGAAGTGAGAACCAGGGCCCTTAGATTCATCCGATTAGAGGATGATAAAAGGATCCAGGAGAGATTGGCAGGATCCTCAAAACAGGAAAAGCAAGGATCCTACTTAAAAAACTAACAAGTTCAAGTCCTACAACAAGTCTGATAACCAGAATATGCACGCAGTAGAACAAGAAGAGGATGATGAGGATTATCCTCCAATTTTTGAATATTGTTTTTCTGTTGATAGTAATGAACTAATTCTTGCAATGCAGAATCTAGGTGAGAAAGCAAGATGGCCAAGGAAAAGTGATAAACCAGCTGCTACAAAGGACAAGTCCAAATGGTGTGCATCTCACTGAAGAGTGTATTGCACTTAGAAAAGAAATTGGTTACTTGTTAAGCAAGGGGCACTTGAAAGAGCTTTTGGGAAGAAAAAAGTCAAGGATCCAGGATCCTGAAAAGGTTCCAGAAAGAGCTCCTGCTCCTCCAGCAGATGCACAAGTTATAAACTTCATTTCGGGTGGATCAGACATTTGTGGTACTTCATTTTCAGCAGCCAAGGGACTTGCTAAGGAAACCAAGATGGATAACGGGGATAGACCCATTCGAACCTCTACTGTTACAAAGGAGAAAGTTATAACCTTTGATGAGGATGATCGTGTTGATGTTCAGGATCCTCATCATGATGGTCTTGTTATTACTCTGTTTATTTCTAACCACTTTGTTCGCAGGATCCTGATAGACGGAGGAGGCTCAGTAAACATCATTCAACTTGATGTCCTCAAGAAGATGAACATCCCTGAATCAGACATTGTCCCAAGATCCTCAGTTCTTGTGGGATTCAGTGGAGAAACCAATAACACATTGGGGGACATCAAACTCCCCATCTATATCGAAGGACTCCATTCTTATAAAAAATTTTGTGTTATAGATTGCTTATCCTGTTGTAATGTTATCCTTGGCAGGCCATGGATACATGACATGAAGGCAGTCCCATCTACCTATCATCAATGCGTGAAGCTTCCTAGTCCATGGGGGGTGGTGAAAATTGAGAGTGATCAACAAGAAGCTAAGAATTGCTACACGTCGTCAATGAAGCCAACCTCAAGACCAAGGGAGCAATAGCAATTAAAGCATCCTCCAAGAGATGTCTTGGAGGCAAGAGAGCAGGATGTGGAAGAAATCCTTATGGATCCCCATGATCCTGAATCCATAGTCTTCATAGGATCAGGGATCCTCAGCAACATTGAACAGGATCTAGTATCCTTCCTTAAAAGGAGAAAAACTACCTTTGCCTGGAAGCATGAGGACATGACAGGTATATCTAAAGATATAATTACTCATAAACTTGGCATTGACAGGTCATTCAAGCCAATTCATCAAAAAAGGAGGAAGTTTGCACCTGAAAGGAATGCTATTATCCAGGAAGAAGTGGATAAACTGCTCCGAGCAGGTATGATAAGAGAGGTTAAGTATCCAAGGTGGTTAGCCAATGTGGTTGTTGTTCAAAAGAAAAATGGAAAGTGGAGGGTATGTGTCGATTTTACTGATTTAAACAAGGCATGTCCCAAGGATCCTTTCCCATTACCCACATTGACTCCATGGTGGATGCTACCGCGGGTCATGAGTTGTTGACTTTTATGGATGCTTCATCTGGATTCCAACAAATTCAGATGGAACCATCTGATCAAGAGGATACAGCCTTTATGACCCCAACTGGTATATATTGTTATATTGCTATGCCATTTGGACTAAGGAATGCAGGTGCTACTTATCAAAGGCTAGTCAATATGATGTTCAAGGAACAAATTGGACACACTATGGAAGTCTATATAGATGACATGGTGGTTAAGTCCAAGAAAGCTGAGGATCACCTTAGAGACTTGGAGGAAGCATTCAATATCCTTGATGAATTTAATATGAAACTAAATCCTTCCAAGTGTCACTTTGGTGTTAAAGCAGGCAAATTCCTAGGCTATATGGTGACAAAAAGAGGCATTGAAGCAAGTCCACGGCAAATTAAGGCTATTGTGAATATCAAATCTCCTTCCAATGCCAAGGATGTGCAAAGGTTGACAGGCAAGATCGCAGCCTTGAACAGGTTCATATCCAAATCCTCAGAAAAATGCAAGGAATTCTATGATATTTTGAGGAAGAAAAAGAAATTTGAGTGGACTGAAAAGCATGAAAATGCTCTCAAAGCACTTAAGGATTACATATCCTCAGCTCCTGCCTTAATGAAACCAGAAAAAGGGGATATATTATCCTTATATCTGGCGGTATCCTCTAAAGCAGTAAGTGCAGTCCTTGTTAAGGATCACCAAGGAAATCTGAAATGTCAGGAAGGATGGCTAAGTGGGCAGTGAAGCTTAGTGCTTATGATATAAGATATGAACCAAGGACTGCCATCAAATCCCAAGCCTTAGCTGACTTTGTGGCAGATTTTAGTAGTGACTTGCAAAAGGAAACTGAGTTAGAAGTCCAACAGCTAGAAGAAACTAAGGATCCTTGGATACTCTTTACTGATGGAGCCTCTAATGTCAAAGGAACATGACTTGGAATACTACTAAAATCGCCACAGGGGGACATAATACCCCACTCCATAGCTTGTGAGTTTCAAACTACTAATAATGAGGCTGAATATGAAGCCTTGATAGCTGGTTTGCAAATTGCCAAGCATATGAGGATCAGGTATCTTGAGGTACATGTAGATTCATTATTAATTACTAATCACTTCAATGGATCCTATGCTGTTAAAGGTGAAAAGCTAATCAAATATTTAGAGATAGTCAAAGAATTGGCACTCTCTTTTGCTTCCTTTAGTTTGACACAGGTACCAAGGGAAGAGAATGCAGAAGCTGATGCATTGGCCAATCTAGGATCATCCTTGAAGATTCCAAAGGATATCAGAATCCCTATTATCCACATCCTAACTCCCGCTATTGAGGATCATGTAGCCATGGAGATAGGAGAAGATTCTGCAATCATCCCTAGTGATGATACACAGTCTTATTCAGGATCATGGATCCTCCTAATCATGAGATATATCCAACATGGAAAGATTCCCACAGGAGAAAACCCCAGTGCTTTCAAAATTAAGGTATCTCAGTTTACAATATTGAATAACATGCTATATAAACGATCTCTTGCAGGACCATATCTAAGATGCATTGAGGATCCTGAAATTCAAGAAGTCCTAAAGGATTTTCATGAAGGAGATTGTGGAAACCACACTGGGGGCAGGGCATTATTCTCAAGGATCCTAAGGACATGATACTATTGGCCTACTATAAAGAAGGATGCTGTGGAATACGCCAAGAAGTGTGATCCTTGTCAGAGACATAGTAATATCCTTCATCAACCAGCAGAGCTCTTGCATCCTATACCCTCTTCTTGGCCATTTATGAAATGGGGAATGGATATAGTTGGTAAGCTTCCTAAGGCACCTGGTGGAAAAGTATTCATTCTTGCTATGACTGATTACTTCTCCAAGTGGATAGAGGCTGAAGCCTTTGCTCAAGTCAGAGAAAAGGAAGTGATATCCTTTATTAAAAGAAACATTATTACTAGATTTGGTATTCCTTCTGAAATTGTTTGTGATAATGGATCCCAATTTATTGGGAGTAGAACTACTAACTTTTGTGACAGCTGGGGGATTAAGATGATAACATCAACACCAGTCCACCCACAAGCTAATGGTCAGGCAGAATCATCCAACAAGATCATCATCAACAATTTGAAGAAGAAGTTTGGATCCAAGAAAGGAAAGTGGGTTGAAGAACTACCTTATGTATTATGGGCTGATAGGACAACTCCCAAGAATGCTACTAGTCAAACTCCATTTTCTTTGGTATTTGGAGCAGAATCAGTGATCCCTACAGAAATGGTGGTTCCTACTGCAAGAACAAGCATCCGTGATCCTGAAGAGAATGCTGAAAACTTGGTTCAAGACTTGGATACTATAGAAGAACTCAGGGACTTTGCAAGGATAAGGATAGCTAGTTATCAACAAAGGATGGCTGGAGCCTACAATAAGAATGTCAGGATCAGGAAGTTCCAAGTTGGTGATATGGTATTAAGGAAAGCATTTCAGAATACCACAAATCCTGCTGATGGAAAATTGGCACCAAAGTGGAAGGCCCCTACCTGATTGAAGCTGAGGCTGGAAAGGGGGCATATCGATTGCTAACAATGGAGGGTGATTTGCTACCAAGAGCTTGGAATGCTGTCCACTTGAAGAAATACTTCATGTAATACGGATTCATGATCCTTAGCAATATTCATGATCCACATCCTTGAAGGATCCTTAGAGGATGGATAATCCTCATTTTGGTAATGATCTAATCTCAAACTATTTCATTCTTTAATTATCCTATATACAAGGATAAGGATCCTGGATCCTTTATCCTCCTTTCACTTGATTCTGAGTTTTGCAAAAGGTTTAGGTATCCTTAACAAAGGATTGTGTATCCACAGAAGTATCCAGTTATTTGGGCTTGACCCTAGTTATTTGGGCTTGACCCCAGTTTTTTGGGCTTGTCCCCAGTTTTTGGGCCTGTCCCCAGTATCGCCAGTAGCGCACGATGATCCTGGTACAGTTCATGGCAATGGGACCAGTACTCGCTTTAGGGGCTGACAATTTCATTGTACTGGCTGTATCCGGGATCCTACGTATAATGGTAGACGTACCATACATCCGTTCCTAAGGTTTCTAACGTTTTCACGTTAGCTTAGGTTTTGGCATCTTCATGTCACTAAGTTTGGATAGTCGCCAGTGAGGGCCATATTCCAGTTTACACAAGATCCTTTGGGCTTGTCCCTAGTTTTTTTGGGCTTGTCCCCAGTATATTGGGCTTGTCCCCAGAATTGTTGGGCTTGTCCCCAGTTGCTAACTCTTCTCTTATATTGGCTTAGTCCCAAGTTATGTTCCATTTCAGGTTTTTGAAGTGAAACAGCTAAGGATCCTTGATCCTTACCTTCTACTAAGGTTTGTCTTTTGGTTATCCTGATTGTAAATGTTAAAGGTTTAGAATCCTAACTTGGATTCTCAGGTATGATCCTTAATTACTTTAATCTTATTCATCATTTATATAAGTGACCCTTATCCTTTGACAACAGGATTTATGATCCTTAGACTATACTACTTTTTTGAATTTATCGATTATAGGATATTTGATCCTTGGTCATATCCTAAAACTTTTTGACATGATTTATTGAACTTGTATTCTCTACTTATGAATTCAAATAAAGTATATAATAACAGTTGAAAAATGAAGAATTAACAAGGATAACAACACAAGAAATAGCCAAAAGATTAAAGTTTTATTTATTCACCAAAAGTTAAACCCTTAAAGGTTGTCAAAATTGCTAACCCAAGCTTCTACCAGCAAACCGTGGCCCGTCCACTTGGGTTGGCAAAGGGTGTCCATTGTTAACAGGTCTTGAAAGTGCAGGAAATAAAAGATGGCAGGATAACAAGTGGTTTCATCCACCAAACAGAGGATCCCTCCACCACCTATTATCCTACCTATTGTCTAAGGATCCATGATCCACAACCCTAAAAACTATTGTTCAAAGTACAACCCAACATTGTTTCAAAACAACACAACCAAAAAACTTTCAAATCCTAAAAAAATGGGCTCCGGCTGCGTCTAGAAATGTCCATCATCGCCCATTCCTGCAGCTTACACCTTTGCTGCATCACCATCACCTTCGCTAGCACCTCCAGCTCCGGCATCACCAGCCTGATCCTTTACCCCACTGCTGCCAGCCTCGATTGCTAGGACCTCACCAGCCTCTTCTTTGTCATCCAGCTCAGCCAACCTATCCTTCCAGCCCTCTAGGTCCCAGTTGGTCTTGTCAAAGCCAGGATCCTGAGCTTCTTGAGCCATCTGCAGCTTGGTCTTGTACATAGCGATGGCAGCAGAGACCTTAGCATCATCCACGATTTCAGCCTTCTCCTGATCAGCTATGACATGAGCCAGGACCAACTCCTTTTTCACTAGCTTGACATCGTTTTCGAGGGAGGCAATCTTCTGATCCTTGGCCAGGAGGATCTTTTGGAGGTCCAAACACTTTAGTTCAGCCTCTTCAACACTCCCTACATACTCTTGGATTTCAGCAAATTTATGCAAAAGAAAGGATACAATTCAGGATCCCTTACCCTCAGTATGGAAGGATAATGTTCAAGAATCACATTTAAGGATCAGTTATCCTTACCTCAGCAACGTATTCCTCGAACTGATGCTGGATCAGGGGCAGACCTTCAAGGGTATCAGCAGTCTTCCTTTTCTTTCCGCCCTTGCCCTTGGAAGTGGCTGGCTTGGGGACTGTGACAGATGGACTAGCAGCAAGTTTCTTCTTTCCGGATCGGACAACATCGAGGTCAGTGACACTGAATCTGGAGGCTGACCTTGAGGATTTTCCAGCACCTATCAATCCAAAACAACATATAAGTATTCTTGTTTTATTTGCATTTCAGCATTTAACCATATATAAACTTGGATACTTACTTGACATTGTAACAGAGCCTGATGATACTTCTTGAGAATCCTTGTTGTTTGCTTGAAATGACCTTACTACAGGATCAAGATTCCAGAAAGCGGTGATCCTCTCTTTGGTTGCAGGTGATGAAATGATATGTTAAACAGAAATAACTGCAAAATAGAAACAAAGGGGTTAGTGATCCTCAGCAGAAACAGGGTATCCTATGATCCTTCTATAAGGATCCTCTATCCTACCATGAGTGGTCCATTTTAAGGGGAGATCCTTCCCATCCGGGATAGAATCCCTCCTAACGAAGAAGAAACGTTTCTTCCAGTTGGTGTCATTCTTGGTGGTTTTCAGGATTGGATGAGGTTCACCGGGTTTGTGTTTGAATAAAAAGCGGTGTGAACCATGGCTCACAAGGTTGTACAGTTCAGCAAATTCCGACATTCCCAAATCTATATCCTCCAGCTCAATGATTCTCTCAAGGGTATATAAAACCCTCCACATCATTGGCATAGCCTGGATATAGGATATGCCGGTAAGGGAGAAGAAAGACTGGGTAAAAGCAAGGAAAGGATAGGAGTATCCTATCAGAAATGGGGTGGCAGGAAAAGCAACCCAAGTTGCAGAAACGAAGTCACTCAAGGCGGTAGGATCGAAAGGTTTAAAAACAGTGTTCGCCGGAAAGCAATGACGAATCCTGTCGATATCAGGATCAGTAAAGCAGCAGCGTTCCTTCGGAGAATCTTTGATGATTCCTTGGCTCTTTGGAGGGCTATCCTTTTGGTGATCCTTAGCCGGTGAAGATCTTAACATCATCTTGGTAACGGACGTCGATAAAGAAAGAAGGAACAGAGTAAGAAGGAGAAGAGATAAAGGAGAGAGAAGTACCTGCTTGATCTTCGAATGAGGATTTAAAGGGTGTAACGCACGAATTTAAATGCTTCCTAATCCTTATCTCTAACTTGAATTTATAATGATGATTCTGCAGGGATGTCGCTTCAATGACATATGATTGCAACGGCTAGTCAGATTGTAACGGCTATATATCCGTTAGCTTATTGCAGATAATATCAAGAAAATATAACTCGTTAATTTACACTTTACTCCTTATATTTTGGGGGCAATTGTTAGGGGAGGATTTTCCAATCCTAAGGATCACGGATCCTTAAATGCTGACAGGATCATGGATCCTCAATTCTGTTTGAATTAAGGATCCTAAATAGGTGTTGCAGGATTAGGATTCAGGATCCTTATTGTTATCCTTATACTAACGATTGTCTTCATTGTACGTAAGCTTGTTTTGCAGGAGCAAAGGCATGGACCAAGTCTTATCGAAATTCCTGGAGCATATTCCCTCAATATTCCGCACGTGCTTGGTTCTTGTGGACGTTATGGAGATCGTGGGGAGCTTGCACAATTTGCGGATAGTTTGTTAGTTTAGTTATTTCTAATTTAAAATAGGGATAACAAGCTTGAGTTAGAACACTTGGCTAATTTTAGCATACACACACACTCTCGTAACAGCTCTCAATCAGCTCTCAAACACTACTTGGCGATTTCATACATTTTTGCACATTGCACACTAGTGATCCTTGTAACAAGCTTCATCCCGAGTTGTAAACTTCTTTTGATTAATCTTAGTTAGTGATCGGTAGTTTCCATCACCCGAGGCTTTTTATGCCAGAGATCATCTCTTTATCAAGGGTTTTTTCCTCGTATAAATCATTGTGTCATTTGTTCATTACATTTCTGAGTTATCCTTCATATTGTTCATTGATTCAAGCATCATTCCTCATAACAAAGATTTGGTTACATTATCTTAGCCTGCTTTTTGACCAAAACACTTGCCATACTCATATTCATCATTAAACATGTTATTGATAACTCGCTTAAAACCCAACAACTTGTTAATAAATCGTCAACTTGTATGACTCATTTAAAAATACGGGTTAAGCAGGTCAAGTTAGGGTTAATCTGAATTTATATGTGTGCGGGTTGAACATTTCAACCCACCAACTCGCAACCCGTCAACCTACCAAGCCATCAACCCGACACGATTAAGATAGCTTTTATGACATTTAAGAAATTAGTATAATATAGTCGGAAATGATTTTGTAATGGTTAATAATATTAATGTTTCAAATAATTATCTATATATTAAAGTTCATGGGCCATGAATAGTAACAAAATTTCATGTTATTTTATTTATTTTACTATTATATTATTTTATGCATATGTTATTTTTCTTTTATAACTTTTAAAGTACGATGTTCGGGAAAATTTCAAATATGTCGTTGCGGGAAAATTTTGAATATGTCGTTGTAATGTGCTTATTTTATCTGCATCTTGATATAAATTTAACTCAAAATTGAGTTGTGAATAGCAATGTACAAGTGAGCAAAACAACATATATGTCATCAAAGTTATCTCAACTCTCATGCATTAGTTTTTTTATATAAAGTAATGTCGTTTAGCATTTAGTTATTTAAATAATATGATATAATGCTTCGTAAAACTTCAAATTTACCGGTGCGACAATCTTACTCTTATCGATGTTTCGATCAGAGTTTTATTTGTCAAATATAATCAATTTTTTTTTTGTTATCTACCGTAAGTAACCTTACCCATATAACATGGGTACCGGTACCGCCATTTGTTTTTTTTTTCCGCTTATTTTATTGACATAAAACAAGTGTTACTATCTTTCTGGACATATGTCTTTCGGTTATTGATGTGTGCAAAATGCAACATATAAATTACATCAATTGTGGCATAAAACTAACCTTTTTTTAGTACTAATGTTGGAAAAAGTGTGCTTTTGCCTTCCTTTTGTATTTTCAGGATTAAATGAGCTCAAATTAACAAAAGAAGCAAAAAGACAGCTAAATCTAACATAAATACAAGAAAAGGAATAAACGTGGCATGCCCGACCTCCCCGAAAGCATCTTCCCAAGCAAAACAAGAAAACAGAAGGCTGAACACGCCCCGTACTCAGTGAGCACGGGGGCGTGCCCAAGTGTCAACATAAAAGACAAAGCTGTAGAAGCTTCCATCGCCCACCACGGGGCCGTGCTCAGCGGACACGGGGCCGTGGTCAACTATAAGATTCGTAGAATCCAGGCAAATCTTGATAGTACAGATATGCTTCTGCACACGGGGTCGTGCCCAGCAGACACGGGGCCATGGTCAACTAATACAGACAAGAGCAATTAATGAAGACAGAGAAGGAGGATGGACACGGGGCCGTGCCCGAGCTTCTGTTCAGGCTATAAATAGGGGTGCTTGGCTCATTTGCAAACCATCCCTTGGCACACCACCTCTCTCACACTTCACCCACCACCCACCACCATCATCCATTGTCCATCATAGAGTGTGTGAGTCATCTCGGGATCCAAGATTGATCGTAAGAGTTCTTGACAATCAAAGGCCATGTTTGCCTAAGTCTCTTACATCACTTGGTGAAGACAAGTGTCTAGTGTAATACTTTTTATTTTTAATCTTTTCGCACTTTTTTACTTGGTTATGTATTAATGACTTTAATAACGAGTTTCTTATGTTGGAAGGTGATTCTTCCTTATCGTTTGTCCGTGGTGTCTTGGCATTATTTTACTGTTTATATAAAATAAAAGATTTTCACCATTCATATCTCCACGGTCTATATGGAGGTATGTTGGCTACCTGGTTGGGGGTTAAGGGAACAGTTTGGTAAGAGTCTTGCCTTGTTCAGTGTATAGATCCTGCAAGGACCTGGGTCAAATTTAGTAGGACCTCCTTCAATACCCACCGGTATTGGATGGCGGGGGTCCAAACTCTTTGATCCCCTCATATGTAAGCTACTATTAATACTTTAATCCGGCTACTTAGGACTGTATCCCTGCTGACTCAGACTACTTAGCCGAGGGTAACGTCACCTTCAAAAGAGGGGCCTACCATAATATGCATTAATAACTTAATTAATTATCTTTCAATAATCCGACCCTTTAGGATTGTATCATTGCTGACTCAAACTACTGGGTTGAGGGCAACGTCACCTTCAAAAGAGGGGCCTACTACAATAACTAAGATAATCTCTTAAATAGTGCAAAAGTGCGGAAATAATCAAAGGTTACACTAAACACGAGTCGGAGCCAAGTGATTCATCTTGTCTATCTGTTTTTATTTTATTTTTCAGCATTTTAGTTAGTTTTTATTTTTCTAGTTTAAAACCTTTTTCTAAACTTTTTGATTTGATTAGACGTTGAGGATAAACCGGTACTAAAAGCTCTTGTGTCCTTGGACGACCTCGATATCTTGCCAACACTATACTACGCTCACGATGGGTGCACTTGCCCATATGTGTGTTTGGTGTTAGTAAAATATCGTGTTTTATAAATTTAAAACTTGGCTAAAAAGTGTTAAAAAGGGCTTAACATATACATTAAAAACTAATAACACTCACGCACATCAGATATCGAGTGCCGATATCATACATATACTATAATGAACTGAACTGATACTGACCGAATATCCGATGCAACGCTCGGAAATATCCACTAGTTTATATTATAGAAGGACCAACTATAATAGTGGAGTTTGCCGCATATGAAACGCCAAAACCTTGTGACAATTGTGCTTTGTAAACGATATACGATGTAAAACACTATCAATTATCAATGAAACGATGTGTTTTGGTCTCAATATTTGTGTATTTGTGTTTGACGATTTTACGTTTTGATTCTAGTTTGATTTCAAGCTTTAATTCGCTTTCAAGAAAGTTATACGCAAACTGATGCGTAAACGTAATCAGTCTAATGCGAAAAACACTTCAGAATAGTGACATAGGCTTAACATACCTTAAATAACCTTTACATAACTTAGAAATAAGTTTTGAAGAGTTTGGTGTGTCAAAAACAAGTTTATTCGATCACAGGGACTATTTGCGACAAACTGCAAAAGTCAGCCGATTTGTATAGCAACGAACATTCCAGAACATGATCATAAGCTAAACATACCCTAAATATCCTTTACATAGCTTAGAAATAGGATTTGAGGGGTTCGGTATGCGAAAATGCGCTTATTTGATTTATAGGGACTAAAAGCGTCAAAAACTGCATAAGTTTGCATTTACGCGCATATCTTACGTTATGAACATATTCGGACATCCAAAAAATTTTGTAATCACTAGAATATTTTATTTTAGTGATAGGAATGCAAAAATACCATTCGTCGCGCAATTTAGGTCGTTTACGCGTTCGTTACGATTCCGTCGTAATTAACCGAAAACCGCAACTGTACGGCCAAACGAACCGACATCCGTATCATTTTTTTTATCATAATTCAAGTTAAATATACTTTAAATTCATCATAGAGCTTGAAAATGGGCTTGACGGGTGTTAGAAGTGCCAAAACGCGACAAACCAAGCTCAGGGACTAAAACTGCCAAACTGTGAAAGTGGCTTGTCTGCAAGGTCCATACGGACCGTATGGACCAATTCTTACGGTCCGTAAGCTAGTGCCAGCTCCACAAAAATCCGAATCTTCTATTTCATCTTCTGTCCTGGTTTTCATCCCTGGTTTCTTCATGTTGTAGGCTGGTTTGTGTGTTTAGCAAATTGCCCAATCATTGTTTAACAAGTGTAAGGTCAAGATCAAGCCTAAAAACACATGGAATGATCTTATGGCTTCTTGATTTCTATAAATAGCCATGGGTTTCAACCTTCATTCCTTGCTCATTTGCTCTTTATCACAAATCTGCTCTAAGTTAAAGCTCTCAGACTTGTTGAAGGCTTCATACCTGAGTTTTCTTTGTTTTCTTCCAAGCTTGGACCCTTTGTAAGTGATCTTTCATGCTTGGTTATGTATTCAAGAAAGAAATTCAAACAGTGTTTGACTTTCTGCTTTGACCATGAATTGGTCAAGATAAAGTTCGTTTGAACTTTGCAATATGAGCGTAATCACGATGGTTATAGTCCCTTGTTACTATACCTACTGATTACCACGTTGATTAGTCGAAGTGACGAGTCAAAGTTTCAGTCAAAATGCACGATTATGTGCATTTTACGATGAAACTATTTTCGGGTATCAAGACACTTTGTTTTGATATCAAACCTGTTTTCTAACTTAGTTAAACATGTTTTAACATTTTAACTCGTCACTTTTAGTCTAGTGCTTGTATAGGGTCGTAAGTCAAGCGGACTTGACAACCTCTTAGACTTTCGAACCCGACCTGTTTGGTTGATCATTAGGATCCGACCAAACATATTTTGTGACCATAGTTGTATAGGGAATAACCTTCCTAGGTTATACCTTATGGTCACATAGTTTAATTAGTTATATGATAGGTAGTTTATATGCCTTAGGAAAATGACTGATGTGCGTGTCGTGTTATATAATTTTATGTATATTTTTAGCCCTTTTTAACACTTTAGTCAAGTTTTAAATTTATAAAACACGATATTCTACTAACACTAAACACACATATGGGCAAGTGCACCCATCGTGAGCGTAGTATAGCGTTGGTAAGATACCGAGGTCGTCCAAGGACACAAGAGCTTTTAGTACCGGTTTATCCTCAACGTCTAATTAAATAAAAATTTTAGAAAAAGGTTTAAACATGAAAAAACTAAAAATGCTGAAAATAAAAATAAAAACAAGAACAGATAGACAAGATGAATCACTTGGATCCGACTCGCCTTTAGTGTAACCTTTGATATTTTCCGCACTTTTGCACCTTTTAAGAGATTATCTTAGTTATAGTAGTAGGCTCTCTTTTGAAGGTGATGTTACCCTCAACCCAGTAGTTTGAGTCAGCAAGGATACAATCCTAAAGGATTGGATTATTGAAAGATAATTAATTAAGTTATTAATGCGTAATGTGGTAGGCCCCTCTTTTGAAGGTGACGTTACCCTCGGCTAAGTGGTTTGAGTCAGCAGGGATACAATCCCAAGTAGCTGGGTTAATGTATTAATAGTAGTTTACATATGAGGGGATCAAACCAGTGGGTATTGAAGGAGGTCCTAGTAAGTTTGACCCAGGTCCTTGTAGGATCTATACACTGAACAAGGAAAGAACCTTACCAAACCATTCCCTTAACCCCGACCAGGTAGCCAACATATCTCTATATAGACCGTAGAGATATCATCATCATCATCATCATCATCATCATACTCAGTAAATCCCACCAATAGCAAAGCAAAGCAAAGGTAGGGTCTGAGGAGGGTAAGATGTAGACATCCTTACATCTACCCCTTAGGAATAGAGAGGCTGCTTCCAGTGAGACCCCCGGCTCAATAGTAGTTTTGCATCAAGCCTTGGACATAAGGCACATAACACTCAGCAGTCGGGACAAAGACCGATTAGTGCATGTACCTGTTGGTGCAGTTGTCTGTCGACTTCATCTTCGTTCGAGTCTTAGATTAGTATTAACAGATCTGGGCATGAAAAACGAGAAATGGGATTTTAGGTAATTCCGTTTGAAATGACACAGAGTCATTTCAAATGAAATCAAGTTGGTTATTCAAACGAAATCAAGCAGTAAATTCCGTTTGAATGTAATTCCGCTTGAGCATGTTCAAGCGGAATCACATGCCTATAAATACCATTCATGCGAAATTAGTTGTAACCTTCTTGTTTCCGACAGCGAAGCTCTGTCGAAGTGTCTACGTGCTGTAAATTATTACCAGATCAATAAACAAGACAGTTAATAGTGATTCTAGTGTTATACAAGCTAAACGAAGACCGAATCAATGAATTCCGCCTCTGATTCTGTCTGAGTACTCTTCTGATCGACTCGTTTGGGTTCGAAAACGATCCTACATGTGGTATCAGAGCTCAGGAGGAAGAGTTCTTACTGTTTAGCTCATTTTCGCTGGAAAATTCTGATTTCTACACCTTCTTTTCAAAATTAATCAAGTTTTCACGGTTACAATGGACTGATCTTTTGATATAATGTGTAAAATACTGTTTTAACAAACCCTTGAAAGAATCAGACCTAAATTCAAACTAAAAGTGACAAAAATTGGCAAAAAGGTTAATTCCGTTTGAACGAGCCAACTGATTCCGTTTGAAAAATTGATGTAATTTCAAACGAAATTACTTATTTTGTTTGAAAAGGTAATTCCGTTTGGCTGATTTCGCTTGAAAACAGGTATTTGGTTAATTCCGTTTGAAATTACACCTAATTCCGCTTGAAATACCTGATTCCATTTCAGGGTGTAATTCGGTTTGAGAAGGTTCAAACGAAATTAGTAATTTCGCTTCAAACTGAAATTCCGCTTGAGTTGATATTCCGTTTGAAGATGGCGTGCAGGTAAGTTCGCTTGAAGGATCTAATTTTGTTTAAAAGTATCCGTTATCAAAGCATGGAATCTGCTGAAGATATAATGTTGTATTACTATATATCTCAACAAGAGAGCTATTTTAAGATTGAAGAAGAACCAGTTCGGAAAGAATCAATTTCAATAGAACCAGTTTCAATAAAAGAGGATTCAAAAACTGTTTTAGATAAAATTGAAAAGGGTTTAGAAGTTGATCCAGAAAAAGTTGAAATCAATTCAGAAGTTGGTTTCCAGTGTTTGATAACTCATCAGATGAAGAGAGTGATGATGAGTAGAAAAAGGTTTGGAGTCGTTTAGATGTGTAAAACTCATTTTATGGCCCGTAAGGGCAAAACCGAAAACTTCCGAATTAAGCTTACGACTATGAGTTATAACAATGTTCAAACAGGTTACAAATGTTCTAGATAGCTAATTATGCATAATTGACATTTTAAGCAATATGTTGACTTTTTAAGTAAATGTTTGACCCGACATTTGACCTGCTTAGGATGGTGATCAGGGGAAACCCTTTTGGGGTTTTATTACCCACATAAATACCATTCTAAAACTACTTTTAATTCGAGATAAGACTGAGTCATTAGTGACTAATCTCGAAGTCAAACCGTAATTACGACGGTTTTGACTTTTAGCTAATTAACTAAGCTAAACACAACCAAATAAGAACTAGCAGACTTACAATAGTCCAATGCACGACTTATGATCAGAAGGGAGAGTTCCTATGCTCCAGGATGCTCCAAAGATCAAATGCAAGTGTGAAGAATGTTGTGACCTTGAGGTTCCTTTTATAGTGTAATGGCTCACCACAATTGGTTGACAACTAACTCTAGAGCTGACCACAATCATCCAACAAGTGTCCTAGTGCTCTAGGGTCGTTTAGGGGTATTTAAATAATGATAAAAACCAGTTAAATCGGTCATAATCGCGAGAAACAGCCAACAGCAGGTTTCTGGTCGCTGGGCACCTCTAGCGCACCGTTACGCTACACATGTAGCGGTGCGCTAGCCCGCTATAATGGGCCGGTTGACTTAACATGGTAGCGCACCGTTACGCCACACTTGTAGTGGTGCGCTAGCCCCTTCTGAGACAGAATTTGTTGTTGTTTGTTGAAGTTTCGTAAAGGTAACCAATTATTTCGATCTTGGGTCCTATACCAACACTTATGGACCTCCCAAAATGGTCTTGCACAGTATCAAACCCCACCAAAATGATATGTTTTGTTTTGGATTCAAAAGCAAGACCCGTATACATCGGTTTACCATTCAATTTACTTGTGGGATCAAATCATGCTTTTCAATTCTATTATTAACAAGAATTCTCTGCATTGAGGGTAATAAAGATGGGTATAACATTTAATCGGGTCTTGGGATTTATAATTGAGGTCGTTCAGAGGTAACAATTTAACATGACGCCACTTTAATCCTATCGAAACATCTTTATTAAATCCGGGTTTTCAACGCGTTTTGTCTGACATGACACGTGTCGTTTTATTATTGAACCCGAAATTTTCGAGGTGTTACATCCTAACCCCCTTAAAATAAATCTCGACCCGAGATTTACTGAAACAAGTACGGGTACTTTTCTTTCATCGTGGATTCAACCTCCCACGTGAAATCGGGACCTCTACGGGCATCCCATTTGACCTTCACAAAAGGTATATGCTTCCTTCGAAGCTTCCTTACCTGTCGATCTTCAATCGACAAAGGTTTTTCAACAAATTTTAAGCTTGCGTCAATATGCACATCTGTATGTGGCATGACGTGTGTGTCGTCAGCGGAACACTTCTTTAAATTGCAGATGTGGAACACGTTGTGAATTCCACTGAGCTCTTCTGGTAAGTTCAACTTATAGGCAACCGACCCGACACGTTCGATAACCTCGAAAGGTCCTATGTATCTCGAGCTTAGTTTGCCTTTCTTACCAACTCGCATCACGCCTTTCCAGGGTGACACCTTAAGTAGGACTTTGTCACCTACTTCAAAGTGAAAATCCTTACGACTTGGATCCGCGTAACTCTTCTGCCTATTCCAGGCAGCTTGGAGATTGTTACGAATCTGGACAATCTTGTCCGTCGTTTCAAACACGATCTCTGGTCCTGATAACTGGACTTCTCCAACTTCCGCCCAACAAACTGGCGATCTACACTTTCTACCGTATAATGCCTCAAAAGGCGCAGCCTTTATGCTGGTATGGTAGCTATTGTTGTAGGAGAATTCGATTAATGGTAGGTTCTTATCCCAGCTACCTTCCAATTCGATCGCACATGCACGTAGCATGTCTTCCAACGTTTGAATAGTACTCTCACTCTGACCGTCAGTCTGAGGATGGTAAGCCGTACTAAAGTTCAAACGTGTGCCCAAAGATTGCTGGAAGCTCTTCCAAAAATGTGACGTGTACCTAGTATCTCGGTTAGAGATAATAGCTACAGGTATGCCATGTAAGGCTACAATCTTATCAACATATAACTGGGCTAACATATCGGAGCTATACGTCTCCTTGATGGGTAAGAAATGAGCTGACTTAGTCAGTCGGTCAACTATAACCCATATCGTATCATTTCCTTTCCTTGTCTTGGGTAACTTGGTAATAAAATCCATAGTTACCATTTCCCACTTCCACGTAGGAAGTTCAGGCTGTTGTAGCAAACCTGACGGTTTCTGATGCTCGGCTTTGACTTGCGCACATGTCAAGCATTTTGCTACATGGGCGGCTACAGACTTTTTCAAGCCTATCCACCAATAATTTGCCTTTAAATCCTGGTACATCTTATCAGCTCCAGGATGTACGGAGTATTTGGAACTATGGGCTTCTTGGAGGATGACATCACGAAGTCCTCCAATAATTGGGACCCATATTCGTCCGTTTAACCGTAAAATTCTGTCCTTGCTAAGAGTTAACTGCTCCTCAGTCACTCCTAACTTTTCATTAGGATAGTTAGCTTCCAACACAGCTTCCTTCTGTGCAGCTAACACCCTTTCTATCAAACTGTTCTTTATCTCCATACGCTTGGCGTTAATTCGGATGGGTTTAACCCTTTCCTTTCTGCTCAAGGCGTCAGCGACTACATTCGCTTTGCCGGGATGGTATTTGATTTCACAATCATAATCATTTAAAGTTTCCATCCAACGGCGTTGCCTCATGTTTAATTCTTTCTGGTTAAACAGATGCTGGAGGCTCTTGTGATCAGAAAAGATCACAAACTTGATTCCATAAAGATAATGCCTCCACAGTTTTAGTGCGAACACAACGGCACCCAATTCCAAGTCATGGGTGGTGTAATTCTTTTCGTGCACCTTCAACTGTCGTGATGCATAGGCAATCACCTTGCCTTTCTGCATAAGCACACACCCCATGCCAGTGTGTGATGCATCACAATAAACTACAAATTCTTCAGCGCCTTCAGGTAAGGTAAGTACAGGAGCGTTGCTCAACTTTTGTCTCAAAATATCAAAGGATTCTTGCTGCTTAGGGCCCCAAACAAACTTAACCTTTTTCTTAGTTAAGGAGGTTAGGGGTGCAGCAATCCTTGAAAAATTTTCAATAAAACGCCTGTAATATCCTGCCAACCCCAGGAAGCTACGAATTTCCGTAGGCGTCTTTGGCTCCTGCCAATTCATAACAGCTTCAACTTTAGCGGGATCCACTTGGATACCACGCTCACTGACCACGTGTCCAAGAAATTGGACTTCTCGTAGCCAAAATTCACACTTAGAGAATTTGGCGTAGAGCTTCTCCTGACGTAGAAGTTTGAGAATACATCGAAGGTGTTTCTCATGGTCAGCTTGGTTCTTAGAATAAATAAGGATGTCATCAATGAAGACGATAACAAATTTATCTAAGTAAGGTTTGCAGACGCGATTCATGAGATCCATGAACGCGGCTGGTGCATTAGTGAGCCCAAAAGGCATCACTAGGAACTCGTAGTGACCGTATCGAGTCCTAAATGCAGTCTTGTGAACGTCTTCATCTTTAACCTTCAACTGATGGTAGCCTGACCTCAGATCAATCTTTGAGAAGTAACTTGCCCCTTGAAGCTGATCGAACAAATCGTCGATCCTGGGCAATGGATATCTGTTATTGATCGTGACTTTATTAAGCTCGCGATAGTCGATGCACAGACGCATCGACCCATCCTTCTTCTTGACAAACAGGATTGGCGCTCCCCAAGGAGATGAACTAGGTCGAATGAAACCCTTAGCCATCAATTCATCTAGCTGCGTCCGCAACTCCTTCATTTCCGTGGGTGCCAATCTGTATGGTGCTCTAGCAACTGGTGCCGCTCCGGGAATGACATCGATCCTGAACTCGACTTGTCTATCTGGTGGTAGGCCAGGTAGATCTTCAGGAAACACTTCTGAGTATTCTGAGATGATAGGGATATCTTCCAACTTCGGTTTAGGTTCTTCCATAATCACTTGCGCCATGTAAATGACACATCCCTTCTTCAAACACTTGGAAGCCTTGAGCATAGTCACTTGCTCAGGTAGTCCATACTGGGTATCTCCCCGAATGGTAAGTGATTCACCAGACGGAGTCTTTATTACTACTTGCTTCTGGTTACAGACGATTTGGGCCTGGTTATGAGATAACCAGTCCATACCCAGAACTATGTCAAAACCAGCTAATTTAAACGGAAGTAGAGACAGAGGAAAAGAATGGTTCTTAATGGATATAACACATCCATCTAACACAGTAGAGACGGTTTCAATGGTACCATCTGCTAACTCTACCTCATAATTTACTTTTAGGGTTTTGACAGGTAATTTCAATAATTCACAAAATTTATGATCTACGAAGGACTTATCTGCGCCTGAATCAAAAAGTACTCTTGCAAAGACATCATTTACAAGGAAAGTACCTGTTATGACGTTATCATCCTGCACAGCCTCCTTCGCATCCATCCTGAAGACTCTGGCATTGGTCTTCTTAGCCTCTTCAGGCTTCTTGTTGTTCTTGGGGCAGTTAGTCTTTATGTGGCCCTTTTCATTGCAACGGTAGCACGTTGCATCTTTCATCTTTCTGCAATCCAAGGTTTTGTGTTCCTTGGACTTGCACAAACCACAAGCAAAAGACCTTGACTCGTTATTCGAGTTTGATTCGAGTCTGCACTTTCCAAAGTGCTGTTTCTTGCAAGTTTTGCATGTGGGCTTCTCTCCAGAACGATGCCCATCCTTCTTCGAATCTGATCCCTTCTTGTGATCACCGCTCCCACGGTGCTTCTTGTTCGACCTACGCGAACCATCATCTTCGTGCTTCCTCTTCTCGGCCGCCTTATTCCTCTGCGATCTCTGCCGGACCGCATCAAGAGTGAGGGATAAGGATAGGTCAGTTACAGACCTGAAGGTAACTGGCCGAGAGGCTTTTACACTGGACTTGATCTCGGGTTCCAAACCACCAATAAAGCGAGCGATTCTTTTGGGCTCTGGGGTTACCAGGTAGGGAACCAGCCGAGACAGTGTGTTGAAGCTTGTCAGATAAGCTTGACAATCGAGGTTCTTCATAACCAGTGATAGGAAGTCATATTCTATTTTTTCCACCTCGTGTTGGGGGCAGAAATTATCTTTGATCAGGGCAATGAATTGATCCCACGTCATACTATACAACGGGATCTTTCCGGAGGCCTCCATCAGAGATCTCCACCATGCCAACGCCTCACCTTTGAAGGACTGTGAGACAAATTTAACCACATCACCTTCAGCGCATCCGCTGATGTCCACGACCGTGTCCATTTCATCCAGCCACGTCATGCAGTCTACGGCTCCTTTCTCCCCCGTAAAATCCCTGGGTTTACAAGACACAAAGTACTTATATGTGCAACCCTTGTTACGGTGTCCCTGATGCAGTACTAACTGCTGAGATGGATTACTTTGGTGGTTGGTGGACTGGCGATCATCATCGTTTTTCTTTGGTCCATCCTTTTTGGGAGGAGGCTTGTTATGAGCCTCAGAATGTGTCCTTGGCTTTGACTGTGACACAGAGTGGGTCCTACTCCGAGTACCACTGTATTCATCATATTGTCTATCCAAAGCTTGTGTGATGGCTCCGTCTATGATTGCTTTTAGTTCAGCACCCGTTAATGTAATCTGGGCGTTCTCATTCGGCTCCACAGGATGGCTGTTTACTTCATTGGAGTCAGCCATTTGTATTGAACTGTTGCAGAAAACAAGGTCAATATTTTTATTTAGGATTTTATTATGGAATTACCCCTTAGGGTAATTCGTTAACCATGGTAAACAGAGACCATATTTGGTTAACTTATTAATCGCACTAATTTAGGATTTTAATTAAAATTTATCCTAAACATAAACAATAACAATATATATTAGCACATAGGGCTTGGTCACATGGACAATTTCATAAACCATGATTTCAGAGAATCAGGACTTTTAAGGTTTGAACCTAGTTCATTACCTTTATTAGACAGGGAGTCATAGCTACCACTGTCTTTTGGCTCATGTAGAAATGAGCAAGGCCCGTAGGCATTATATTACCACGTATGGTTAAATATGATCATCTTAATTGATGATGTAAATCCAGGATTCAGAGATCATTAAACTGGATTAGGAATCTTCTAAAGAATCCTTATTCATTTAAGAATGACATGTGATTTTTAACGAATCACTTCTGCCGGAGTGTTAACATGTTTTAAGATGTTAACAGGAATTTGAATCTTTTAAACCGGTCTTACCATTTTGGCCCGGTCTTATATTTGACACGAGGCTAGGTTTCACACTTAAAGATTCTTAATTAAATAATTACTTAGGCAGGTTAAAAGGAATGATTTTAATTTATTTATTTCATTTATAAGTTATTTATGCACAAATGGCAAACATGAAATTTATAAAAATAACACTCCATTAATTTATCACTATATTACATATCGCCCTAAACGGGTCTTTTACACATGAAATTTGCCCACGCAGGAGCTAAAACATACTAACATGCCCACACAGGGGTCTTACAGGAGACATGCCCACGTAGGGGTCTTACAGAAAGACACAAGTCCTCGTAGGGACTAACACACCAACAATTGTCCACGTAGGGACTTAAACAAACATAAGTCCACGCAGGGACTAAACATACAACATACCCTCGTAGGGGTTTATGGAAAGATAGACCTACGTAGGGGTCAATACACACAACAAACAAACATACCCACGTAGGGGCTTAACAACAAGACATGCCCACGCAGGGGCTCAACAACAGCTGGGAGGATTTAATAATCCTTCTTGTTCTTTCCCTTGAGCAGTCCTATCAATCCCTGGAAGAAGGTCTGCTTCTCTTGGCGGTCGCGGCGAGCTTCCCGCTCAACCTGATTCAATCTATGTAGAATTTCATCCCGTTCTGGGGGAGAAAATCGTGGCGGCTGCGACTGCGTTCTAATGATAGGCCTGGGAGGTATTGGGTACCCCTGATTCGGGTGGCTTACCCCCCATGGATCTCCGTAGGGTCCTTGGGCATTGGGGGCGTTATAATTTGCTGCTTCCATATAAGGATCTGCCTCAGCGTATCCGTAGTTGTGGTAAGCTGGTGGCTCAAACGGGTTGTAAGTACTCGGACCCGTGTACACTGGGATTGGGTTATCAAAACCCATGTGCGGTGGCTGTTGAAAAGCTGGCTGCGAAGGCCCACCCACTTGTGGGTCCTCATAGTGCGGTGGGTAGTGACTAGCACTAGACTGACGTGGGGAATCGAAAGTGAAACCCCCTGGTCGCACCGACATACGGGCACCGGTTCTCCTACGCCTTGGCGGTTGCGGAGGTGGCGGTTGAACTGGTGGCGGTGGAGGTGGTGGCGTAACTGCCACAAAGCGGTGATCCTCTGAAGAATCTTGATGATGCGGCTGTGGCTGTGGCTCCTGGTGCTGCTGAGAATGCTGCTGCTGATGTTGCCCATGAGATGACGAGTGGTGAGATGGTGTATAATACCATGGGTGTTGATTAAAGAAGGCTTGGAAGCTGTCTGGACCACCATAGGGTGATCCGTGAAACGAAGATCCGTCCGAGATCTCTATCGGGTGGTTCGGAGTGCCACTAGCAGGCATGACGGGGTCCGTATCCTCGTCCATGTCGTCAGCTTGATCACCAGAGAAGTGGTCGTCTGGCCCTAGTGGGTTGAAACCCACGGGTTCTTGTAGGTAATCGGCTGGATTAAACTGGCCTCTAAAGATCGGTGTGGGGTCCCCATAGGAATGATGGGACAAAGACCTCTGAAGTGGTATGTATGAGGGCAAAGGGTTATTAGGCTCGTCTTCCGATTGAGGTCCATATGAATTTCGGACCGGAGGGGTAGAGCTATGCGAAACAGATCGTCTCGCTGGTTCGAACAGGCTTCTCCTGTTCCGTCTAGGATTCTCACTTTCTGCCGCAGTTGGGGCTCGTGTATTGGACGGCCCTGCTTCATGGTCGTTGGGGGCGGCTACCGACCCCTTTCCGCGTCCTCGCGTACGCAAGAATCTTAGAGGCATCTTTGTTATTCCTGTCAATAAAGCATGAGATGACAATAACAAAAATATAAAAATTAAAGGACAAAACAAAAACCGAAAAGTGGAGTTTGTCCTATGTTATAAGTCTAGACTCAAAAGTTTAGATATGTGCAATTGTGTAACTGAGATTAAACACAAAAGACTAGTGTTTAATTCACTCAGTGTTGGCTCTGATACCAACCTGTCACACCCCGACTTCCACGTGTCACCGGTAGGCCCGGTGGGGGAGTATCGTGACGTGGTTGGCAACGTAATAGTCAAACAACACAATATAATAATGCACAGCGGAAGCAAATTTAAAATAAGATACAACCGAATTTATTTATTGTAAACAAAGTCACAATTATCCGGTGTTTATCCACAGTAGGATCGAATAAAGAAAACATTGTTTATGGTTCAACAGACTTCGGCATCTTTAAGTTTGCGAGACTTCTAATGGTGCTTAGGAGAATCCCAGCCTATTTCGCCTAGTACCTGCATTTAATCTTTTTGGGAAAATACGTCAGTTTACACTGGTAAATACATTCAACTGACTCATTTTATAAAATGATTGAAAATTGGTTTGGATGCACATGGCATAAACATTTTTATTAACTTGGGAGAATTATTTAATATTAGAATCTTGTGAACGATTTACATGTTACTTATGCGTTCAGTAGCCCGGAACGTATCCGGGTTAAAGATCAATAGACACACCACGTTAAGTGAGTTATACACGGGAGTACGCCTACACCCCGTGCTCAGGTCGTGGCTATCTCGTAAGATAATGCCGAGGATATCCGGGACATGGTCATTAACCCCCCAAAGGCTGTAAAGTAAACACATCTGTTTAAAACGAGCCGATCAAATTATTCAATTAACCACCCAACGATGGAAGATTTGATGCCCGATCAAGCGGTACGCTATGTACCGTAACCCAAGCCCGTATAGGGAAAATAAGTTAAAAGTATTTACCTTGATGCAAAGTATAGTCACAATAATCAAATAGCAGGTAGCTTTTACTGTTTCTCCTAATCTGGAACGAAGGTTAAATATAACCTATTAGAATCCTAGCGGGTCTTTAATTATGCTTAAGCTTAGACCGGCTAGTTTCATAGATACGGTTCGTACGCACTATTAAGCGAAGACCGGATAGAATGTGATTCAGACCCGACAAGTTTAAAGACTTGTTTAATATGGGTCTATTATTCACATTCTGGATTTTGAGATAAAACCGATAAGGTTTGACCCGTTTCGGCTAATTTATGTAAACTTGTTACATAAACCGAGCCGAACGCGTAAAATGCGTAACGGGGATCCGTAAGAGCCATATACAGGTTTCCTAAGTTAATATGCTTCAAATATGTTGTAACATCAGTAGGATGTCTTTCGTTATGCCCCGAACTAATTTAAACACAAACTATGCCCCGTAGGGGTAGTTTGGTCATTTTAAAGTTTGTAAAAGAGTTTAATTGTTTAACTGAGTTACAGGTCTGATGTAAACAGCAAACATACTCATTTTGATGGGTTATAACAGTAGGCTAAGGCATATATGTGAAATTTATCATATTTAACCAAACTATGCCCCGTAGGGGTATTTTGGTAATTTCACATAAGCCGAAAAGCTCAAAAACGAAGTCCGAGTTTATTAACCTTTGCTTACTGTTAAAATATTATAATTTGCCTCATATATCAGTAGGTATCAACCCGGGTATGTCCAATATGATTCTAAGACATACTATGCGTTAAAAACGCTAATTATGGCGATTAAAGGCCATTACCGGGTTTGATACTTAAATATGGTATTTTTATATTTCCAGAAGGCTTAAAATAATTTATTTATCATAACCAATCAGTAGAAAAAGGTTTGGAGTCGTTTAGATGTGTAAAACTCATTTTATGGCCCGTAAGGGCAAAACCGAAAACTTCCGAATTAAGCTTACGACTATGAGTTATAACAATGTTCAAACAGGTTACAAATGTTCTAGATAGCTAATTATGCATAATTGACATTTTAAGCAATATGTTGACTTTTTAAGTAAATGTTTGACCCGACATTTGACCTGCTTAGGATGGTGATCAGGGGAAACCCTTTTGGGGTTTTATTACCCACATAAATACCATTCTAAAACTACTTTTAATTCGAGATAAGACTGAGTCATTAGTGACTAATCTCGAAGTCAAACCGTAATTACGACGGTTTTGACTTTTAGCTAATTAACTAAGCTAAACACAACCAAATAAGAACTAGCAGACTTACAATAGTCCAATGCACGACTTATGATCAGAAGGGAGAGTTCCTATGCTCCAGGATGCTCCAAAGATCAAATGCAAGTGTGAAGAATGTTGTGACCTTGAGGTTCCTTTTATAGTGTAATGGCTCACCACAATTGGTTGACAACTAACTCTAGAGCTGACCACAATCATCCAACAAGTGTCCTAGTGCTCTAGGGTCATTTAGGGGTCTTTAAATAATGATAAAAACCAGTTAAATCGGTCATAATCGCGAGAAACAGCCAACAGCAGGTTTCTGGTCGCTGGGCACCTCTAGCGCACCGTTACGCTACACATGTAGCGGTGCGCTAGCCCGCTATAATGGGCCGGTTGACTTAACATGGTAGCGCACCGTTACGCCACACTTGTAGTGGTGCGCTAACCCCTTCTGAGACAGAATTTGTTGTTGTTTGTTGAAGTTTCGTAAAGGTAACCAATTATTTCGATCTTGGGTCCTATACCAACACTTATGGACCTCCCAAAATGGTCTTGCACAGTATCAAACCCCACCAAAATGATATGTTTTGTTTTGGATTCAAAAGCAAGACCCGTATACATCGGTTTACCATTCAATTTACTTGTGGGATCAAATCATGCTTTTCAATTCTATTATTAACAAGAATTCTCTGCATTGAGGGTAATAAAGATGGGTATAACATTTAATCGGGTCTTGGGATTTATAATTGAGGTCGTTCAGAGGTAACAATTTAACGTGACGCCACTTTAATCCTATCGAAACATCTTTATTAAATCCGGGTTTTCAACGCGTTTTTTCTGACATGACACGTGTCGTTTTATTATTGAACCCGAAATTTTCGAGGTGTTACACACAGGTTGATGAAGTAAAAATTGAAGAAAGTGTTCTTGTGGAGAAGAAACAATTTGAAAAAAATTCAGCTTTGATGGTTGAAAAGAATGAAGATGATGACAAAAAGATGCCTGGGAAATGCTCTAATTGTGACAAATCAAGATCAGAAAATGTCAAACTCTTAAAAGATGTGGAGAGTTTGACATTAGAAAACAAAATTTTGAAAGAAAAAGTTTTTGAAAATAAAATAAAATCTTAAGAAGATGAAGATTTTTGGATAAAATTGGAAAATAAAAATTTAAAAGAAAAAGAATCAAAATTTCAAGAACAAATAAAAGTCTTAGAAAACGAAAAATCTGTTCTTGAAACGAATAAAATTGAAGATGAAAAGGTTATCAAGTCTCATCTTGAGAAAATCTCTCAGCTTGAAAAAGAAGCTGAGAGAGCAAAAAATAAAATTGATGAGCTTGAAAAGAAATTGAAAGGTTTTGTGAACTCATCAGTATCAGATTATATTTGTCCAAAACCGATCAATTCTGTCCCAATAAGTGACAATGTCACAAATTTTGACAAAGTCAAAATTGAAGATTGTGATGAGAAAATTGATGATGAAATTGAGAAAAGAAAAATATATTTGAAATTAAAAGAAAAATTTCAAGAAACTGTTCTGCATTCTACTGAGAAAGGTGAATGCTCAACGCAAAAACCTGTAAAGAAGAATGTGGAACAGAAACAAAAGGATAAAAAGATGAAAAATCTTCAAAAAGAAAATAAAAGCTCATCAGTTCAATCATCCAATCGTGATAAAAAATCACAAAAAGTTGAAAATCAAAACTCAAAAACTGTTGGTAATAAGTGGTGCAGGTTTGACCACAGTGCTCAAATGCCAAATCCAGCTTACAAGAATAGTGATGATTACCACAAGGCCAAACAATGTCATGATCTAAGTGTTTGGTATGAAAGTGGTGAATGGTACGATAACAGAATGTGCTACAACTGTGGTGTTCAAGGACACATTGCCGTTAACTGCCAAAGTTGGAGTTTTGAGACGAGAAGATGCTTTGAATGTCATATTAAAGGCCACATTGCAAGAGATTGCCCAATGAGATCAAAGGGAAGATCGAGAGCTGAATCTCAGAAAATGGCAAAGAAACCAGTCAATGTCAAAGAAAAGCCCAAAGAACAGAAAGTTCTAGAAAAGAAAGTAAAGCTTTCGCAGGGGCAAAAAGACAGACTGAGGAAGAAGAGGAAGAAAGCGAGAGAATATCTCGAAAGGATTTTGTCCTCGGATACAGCTGTCAAAGAGAATAACAGTTCTGATAAATCGTTTTGCTCTCCTAAGACTGATCAGTCAAACAAAACAAATTCATCAGATACAAATCTGAGGATGAAAGAGGGAATGAAGAAAGATAAAGGGGTTAATCAAGAGATTAACAAACAAAAGAAAGTGAAATCTTCACTTCCTGGTGATGAATTTGTTTCTCCGGAAACAAAGGAGCCAGTTGTTGGAAATGAATCTGACTCATCAAAGCCAGACAAGCCACGTTCAGGCGATGAATCCGATGTGATAAAGCCAGAAGAGTCATGTGTTGAGGTAAAAAGTGGTGATTCTGGTTTGACAATGAATGATGCAAATTTTCCATCATTATCAAACGGAATTTCAAAAGCACCCAAGGACTGTCAGGCTTGGGTGAATCTGTTTAAATGAAAAACCTGACTTGCCGGAGCTCCTAGGTTGGTAATCATGGAGCAGGAATCGGCATCTATATTGAGAAATTCACTTCAATGATGTTTCAACTTACTTGTGGTTAATCAGTGACATTAAGTTGTACTTGGTTTCCTACATGTGATTGTGTTAAGAAAATCAGGAAATGTTAAATTTTTACAAGTGGTTGAAGAAAACAAGGTGATGAATGATCTCCATGTTTGAGAAATGACTCACAAAACTAATTTTCCGGAAAAACCATTTTGATTAAAACAAACTTAAGTGTTTTGAAATCACTATGGGAAAATGTTTTGTTGTTAGGGGGAGTTCTGATTGTTTAAGCCAAGTGAATGGAGAATTGAAGTAATTCTCATCATGTTGTCATTTTACGTTGTACAGTTTATTTTCAAATTTTCCCAGAAAATCAAAATTGAGATATATTTTGATTTTAGGGGGAGTAAAAATTTTTAAAAAAATTTGAAAATTTGAAAATTCCAAAAACATTGAAAAATGCAAAAATGAGTTTTGTTGTGAAATAGAGGAAATGATTGTAGATCAGTTGAACTATCACAGCATGCTAAAGAAATGGAAAGATAAAATGTGATAAACGGTCTCCCTAAAGATGTGACGGTAGGCTCAGCTAGACTAGTAGATTTGCAATAACGATACAAACTTAAATGAAAAAGCCTAGTTCTAGTGGGAAACATGGTTGAAAGCATAGTACTTAGTTCTGTCCTTCTTGATTGTGTGCCTACTCAGTAATCGCTGAATGCTAAAAGAGCATAAAAACTGGTTAAGTCTGTGAACTTTCACAACTTGCTGAAAAAGTCGCTGTGATTGTGCATTTTATTTTGCAAAGATTTAAACTTGTTTTATTTCTTTATTTTGTTTAAGCATTGGACATCCTCTGCGTATACGTGAGTATCGAACTGGATGTTAGTGCCTAAACGTTCTGCTTTATTTTCTTTGGTGTTTCGTTTAAGCTTTGGATCACCTCTGCGTATACGGAAGTATCGACCTGGTGGTTAAAGCCTAAACAATTTCAACTTGTTTTATTTTTCTTATTTTGTTTAAACATTGGACTTTCTCTGCGTATACGGAAGTATCGACCTGATTGTTAATGTTTAAACATTCTGTTTTGTTTTCGCACAAATCACAGTTGATAAAAGTTTAAAGGCATTACTTGAGTCATTATATTGCATGATGAGGGGATATGCTGAGATCGTGGGGTCCATAAGAATTTAGTGCAATATTAATCTACCTTAACGTATCGTTAAGCATTTCGAAAGTTTTTAGATTGAGTTTAAGTGGACAACAATATCGTCAATCTATGTGAATCGTTTAGAACTGAAGATGTTTAAAGCTTAACGGTGCTAGTGGTTGGTCACATACACTGATATGATCCTCTTACACAAACTCGCAAAAATATTGTTTGTAAATATTTTTTATTGCATTTCTATATTGTTCTTTCTAAAAGTTTAGTCTTTATTTGAAAATTCAAAAAGATTTTCGACAACTGGTGTTGAAGAGCCGAATTTCAAGATTTCAAGTGCTAAACATGAAGAACAAATGGATTGAGAAAGAATGTGTTGAAATTGTGAAGATTTTAAAATGAATAAATGGTTCATTAACTTGAGATTAAAGTTGAATGATAACCTACAAGAAATCTTCAGAGTTAAACAATGTTATATATGTTTTTCTTATAAGTGGTTGAGAATTGTGTAGGTGATGAGCTGAACAGAGCTAAAGCCAGGGTTTGATCTCAAGGTGATAGCTAATTCCAGACAGCGATCCCAGCATGATGAAAGGGGGAGTCTGACGAGGTTAAAGCCAAAGAGAAAATCCTGGTACATGCTAAGACAGAAAGGAGACCGATCAAGATTGAAGAGTCGTCATGATGAAGACATTCACTGAAGATTCCGTCAACATTCAAGGGGGAGTCTGTTGGTGCAGTTGTCTGTCGACTTCATCTTCATTCGAGTCTTAGATTAGTATTAACAGATCTGGGCACAAAAAACGAGAAATGGGATTTTAGGTAATTCCGTTTGAAATGACACAGAGTCATTTCAAACGAAATCAAGTTGGTAATTCAAACGAAATCAAGCAGTTAATTCTGTTTGAATGTAATTCCGCTTGATATGTAATTCCGCTTGAGCATGTTCAAGCGGAATCACATGCCTATAAATACCATTCATGCGAAATTAGTTGTAACCTTCTTGTTTCCGACGGCGAAGCTCTGTCGAAGTGTCTACGTGCTGTAAATTGTTACCAGATCAATAAACAAGACAGTTAATAGTGATTCTAGTGTTATACAAGCTAAACGAAGACCGAATCAATGAATTCCACCTCTGATTCTGTCTGAGTACTCTTCTGATCGACTCGTTTGGGTCCGAAAACGATCCTACAATACCCTTTTGTCTTTCGACTATCAACGCCACCACATGATGCATGATTAACCATCCTCAGCTTTTAACGTTATTTTCACGAGATTAGTAAAATAACGTTAAAATAAGTGCACTTTCACTTTTGCCCCCGATGACCCACACATATATACATTATATGCGCATGCCGCAAGCGGGGCATAGACCGTAGAGATATGAATGGTGTAAATCTTTTATTTTATATAGATAGTAAAATAACGCCAAGACACCATGGACAAATGATAAGGAAGTTTCACCTTCAACATAAGAAACTAGTTATTAAAGTCATTAATACAAAACCAAATAAAAAGTGCGAAAAGGTTAAAAAACAAAAGTATTACACTAAATGCTTGTCTTCACCAAGTGATGTAAGAGACTTAGGCAAACATGGCCTTTGATTGTTAAGAACTCTTACTATCAATCTTGGATCCCGAGACTACTACACACACTCTATGATGGATGATGGTGGTGGATGTGGGTGTTGTGATGGTGGTGGAGTGTGGGTGAAGTGGGAGAGAGGTGGTTTGCCAAGGTATGCTTTTGAAGTGAACCAAGCACCTCTATTTATAGCCTGCACAGAAGCCTGGACACGGCCCCGTGTCCATCAACTTTCTCTTTCTTCATTAAATGTAGTTTGTCTGCATTAGTTGACCACACCCCCGTGTCCGCTGGGCACGACCCCTTGTGCAGAAGCGTATCTGTACTATCAAGATTTGCTTGGATTATGCGAATCTTAGCGTTGCCCACGGCCATGTGGAGCTGGGCACGCCCCCGTGTTGGGAAATAGAAACTTCTACAACTTTGTCTTTTCTGCAGACACTTGGGCACGCCCCCGTGTCCGCTGGGCACGGGGCGTGTTCAACCTTCTGATGTCTTGTTTTTGCTTGGGAAGATGCTGTCGAGGGGTCGGGCATGCCACATTTATTCCTTTTGTTCATTTGCGCTCATTTAATCCTGAAAATACAAAAGGAAGACAAAAGCACACTTTTCCAACATTAGTACTAAAAAAAGGTTAGTTTTATGCCTCATTTGATGTAATTTATATGTTGCATTTTACACACATCAAATACCTCCACACTTGAATCTTTGCTTGTCCTCAAGCAAAACTCTTTATAATCTGGCTTACACGCCCAAATGAAATGGGTAGAAGAGAAGTTTTGGGGTTGTCTTGAGTGTCGGGATTCCAAGATCTTTATTAGGCTTTATTTTTATGTTATTTACAATCATATTCGTTATGATTTATTTAGAACTTTACATAAGATACATTACTTATTTGGGCATAACATGCCTCTTTAAAATTCCACATATATACAAGTTCACATACCACACGCGGATTACTACTGCGAGGCGTGTGACTGACCAGGATCCAGCCACCAATTATTTCGAACCGAATAGTTATCATTATAAACATTAGTATAATTAGTGACCAAAATTTAAATTTTTCAAAACATAGTTTAAGTTCACAGCGGAAAAGGGAAGAAAACGCATCGTAATTGAAAACCACAAGTTTGTTATCATGATACATATGCACCACGCACTCCATCCGATTGCAACGTCCATCCAGAGCTGTATCGAGCAACCTGCAAAACATGCAGTAGAGTGTCAACATGACGTTGGCGAGTTCACGTGTTTACAGTTTTCCAGTTTTAATTTCCAAAAACTTTTTCAATAGTTAATTTACTCATTTATACATGCCATGGGGAGCTACCCCAAAAGTAAGCTACTAAACTGTTTACAATACCGAATACTATGCGACCGTACGTTTCCGTAGAGTGCCCCGTTTGTCAATGTCCTATCATCATTGACGGTTTGCCAGAGTCTATTAGTTCACTCCCGATCCCATACGCGGGCACGTTGTGAGGCTGGTGAGACCTAAATAGCGCTATCAACTAATAACCCGTTCGCCAGGCCCCGGAGACTAATCGGTATTAAGTAGTAGGGACTTGAGTGATAGAGTTTCGTTTAGTTTTGCTTGTTGCATCCAGTATAAATAGTAATTAACTAAGGGTCCCGCATAAGGGGAGAAAAGTAGGTTTGTATCCCTCACAAGGGGATAGCGTTGGTAACCATATCCCACACCAGGAGATAGAAATACCGTATCCCGCAAAAGGAGATAGTAAGCAATCCCAAACCAGGAAAAGTGTTTCGTTCCGTTTCCCAACCACCGGGAACGCATATTTTAAGTTAAAAAGTAGTGAACTCACCTTTGCTTTGCTCGGTTGACAATTTACTTGTGTTATGTTGGTTAACCATACCCTATTATGGTTTATAGATGTTTATTAGGTTCGTGTTTTGGTCAAAAATTACCGAAGTAATTAAGTGATCAAATTAGTTAAGTGAGGTAGTGTGCTAGAAGTAAATGTCAAAAATGTGTTAATAAAATTACTTGCAAAAACAGTTTAAGGATACGGCTCGGGATATTGAGCTGTATCGACGATCAAACAATGAGCAATTAATGAGCAAAAAGTAAAGGAAGTGACACGAGATGTACGAGGAAAGCCCTTGATCAATCTAGATCGCCGGCATAAAACCTCGGGAGCTGACAATCGCAGCTGCCTTGTTCTTCAATTGCTTCAAAAATCAGGATATAGTGCAGGATGTGGTACGGATCGACTAAGTGTTACAACGAAAATGAAATACAAGTGTGGTGTTTGCAACTAGCTAGAATGTGATTGTGTTCGAGAGTGTAAGTGTGAAATGATGTGTTCTAAGTTGATCCGACCTCATCTATTTATAGTAAAGATAAGATAACTAACTACCCTAAACTCGCGGGATTCACCGAATATTCCTTCTTGGAACGTTGCAGACCTGGTCTTTCGGGCTCAACGTCTCTTTCTCAACAAATTCGTCCTAGTCTTGAGGAGAAGAAGTCCTTGTGACCGTTAGCAAGCCTCTGCCCTTAACCTGCACGTGGTTAATTCAATAAGCTTCAGGATATCGCCCAAGATGTCAGCAATATCCTCTTCCAGCATCCTGATTACAAATAACCAAACAAAGGCAGGATATTGGTCAGGATACATATGTTAAGAAAATGACCCCTAACAATTGTCCCCAAATATATCAGTTGGGATACCAATCCAACGGATATATTTCAAAACTTTACTTCATAATTTAAGGCAATTAATATGAGTAGACTCTTGAAATGACAGCAGTGCTATTTCCAAGACATTATTTACTTTTTACCCCCTTATATTCATCCTATATTAACCAAGGGACTCCTTGTCTCGGTCATCCTTATCTTCAAGCAAGCATCAGGTAACTTTTCTTCTAATTTCCTCTCTTTAATTTTTCATAATTTGCTCAATGGCACCACGAACGAAATCCCGCTCAGTCCGGTCCGCCTCAACCCTGATAAGTCAAAACCTTATCACTGATCCAGCAAAGGAGATTTGCTGTTTCAATAATGCTGATATTGCTGCTCTCAAAGACTCCGGTGCCTTTCCCACCGGAACGGTCTTTCGCCCGTTTGACAAGGAAGCCCGATCGGATGCATCATCCGACGAGTGGGTTTGTTTTTTTCGCTTATCCTTTCTCCCTTGGACTCCGGTATCCATTTTCACCCTTTATCTCCAGTTTTTTCGACCTCACCGGCCTTAGTTATGCCCAAGTTATGCCAATGGTCTGGCGAATCTTGATAGTGTTGGATCAAATCAAATCTCGTCATTACCCCAACCTTTTTGTTGAGGACCTTCCCGTAGCATACCGATTAAGATCCCACGGCAACCACCGTTATCTTCTATTCTCCATCAAGAGTCCTTTGGTCCTTAAAGCCACCAAGAACGAGGATCGATGGCGACGAAAATTCTTTTTCGTCAAAAGAGACTCCATTGATAAGGGTTTCGATCTACCGGTTAAATGGTTAACCAAGGGTAGGATTTAGGGTTTTAGGAATATCCCCATTCATATTTTCAAACTGTATCCTGGACTTATATTCTGATGTTTTTATGCAGCGAATTTCAGAGATTTAGTGCCTCCTAGCGCGGAATCCGAATCCAAGATCAAGGAAATCTACCGTCTTCCTGCCAGCGAAAGAAGTTTTTCCCTGTCTCTCACAGATCCTCATCAAAAATCAAACTCAGAAATGTCTGGTAAGCACATTTTCATATGTTAATTATTTTCAAAAATATGATGAGTTTTGAGAGTATCTCCCCTTATGTAGCACCAGTCGTCAACCTTGATGCTTTCGAACTCGATGAACTGGATTGCTATTCCAGCCTTGACCCCGCCAAACAAGAATCCAAGCCAAAGTCGTCTGCTACACCAAAGCCTACCTCCTCGAAAGCTGTTTCTGCTCCCAAAGGCCCTCCGGCATCCAGGACCAGGGCATCCAGTTCTCGGAAGAGAAAGGAGACTGACTCCCCAGCTGTTTCCGAAACATTCTCTCTTGAGAATCATGGGTTCAATGACGCCATCTCATTTCTCAAACAGGTAGAATTTTCTTTCCGATATCCTGTACAAGTATGTTAGTCTTTATCCTGCTTATTATTCACATTAATACCTGTATTTTTATCTATAGGGTCTGGATCGCCTCATGCATTTATACGAAGATGCTAGCGGTCTTAACAAGATGTTGCAGATTCAGCTGGAGAAAGCTCAAGCCACCATAGCTGATCAAGGAACCATTGCAGCTGCCAAATCCCAGCATTATGAGGACAAATACAAGGCAATGACTCAGGAACATCAAGTCGCTCTTCACAAAGCTAATGAGGATGCTCAAGCCAAGCTGGATGCCGCCCTTCTCCAATATCAGCAGAATATGAGCTCATACCGGGATAGCCTAAAAACTTCGGTGGTCGTCTCTCTTCTCCAAGCCAGGATAAGGATGGCTTATGAAGCCATGGATCTGGGTTTTGAATGCCCTTCCTGGAATGTAAAGGCTTGGGAGGAGAAACTACAGGGCCTCGGAGGTCATCCCGTTGCTCATCCTGCAAAACACACTGATGAAGAGCCTTCTAAGGCAGCAAAGGAGGTGGCCAATGCTGATGATGGTGCTGAGAAGAATCCTGAGGGTGATGCTGGGGCGAATGCTGGCAAGGAGGTTGCTGTTCAAGAAGGTGCTGCCCCTTAGGCAGCAGAGTGGGCGATGATGGATATACGTGCCAAGGCCGGAGCCCACTTTTTAATTTCATGGTTGTGGTTGCATAAACAATTTACTTTTCCTGTCCTTGAACAATTTACTTTTCCTGCACTAGAACAATGTGATGACCAAAGGTGGATGGGTCCTAGGTTTTAGGACGAAGCCCTTGGTCATCAGTTAGTATAACTTGTTTTGAACATAGTAACGGTTGTAGGTGAACGGGTCTTGTTTTGAGACAAATCCTGCAACCGTTACAAAATTATGGTAACAACTAATTGTGCTTTTGACGGGTGGGCCTTACCAAAAGCACAACTTTTGACTTGTTAATAATATAACTATCTTTTGACTTATTTTTTGTTACTTTGCATTGTTTAGTGTAAGTTTTAGCTTTGTAAAAATTTCATACTGTTATTTCACAAAATATCTTGACCAGTATGCTTAGAAACATACTGCAGAAGCCTTTTAAATGGATCTTCCATACGTTCTTTCAATTTTGTAAAAATTTCTTTAGAAAGTAAAAAATAGTTTATCTTTTTAAAACCAAGTTTTGATGATGATCAGAGTTTCAAGCCAATGCTAGTTTCAAACATCCCAGTCAAATATCCTTAAAAGGACTTTGAGGATATGTGTCAAGATACTTAACATGATGTTATTAAAAATTTAAATGAGGCTTGCAAAGGAAAGATCATACCAGACATAGGATATAAACCTATTACCAAACTTCAATCCCTTTGCAATTCTTCCAATGAAGATGTCCCCAGTGCAAGGTACTTAATGCATTAGTCGCAAACTTCATTCTTTTAACTTTACACCACCATCTTGGCAGGGATGTCCCCTGCGTACAATGTCTTCAAGTATCTTAGAAATCTATTTAATGTCAGTTTCCATGGCATAAGCAATTTTTCTCGTTCCGAGGGTATAACCCAAGGATGTACTGGAGATAAATCCTTTGTATCCTGGGGGAAATCCCAATTTTTCATGCGCTACAGGAGGGAGTGTATAAACTCCAAGACTTAGAAAGGTGAAAACCTTTAAACCTTAGAGAGTATGAAAATACCCTTTCGTGAGAGAGGGTGATCAATCCTCATATACCGTTAGGATTCAGGATATAGCCAATGGTAACGAAATTGTCAGCCACTTTTACATGGACTGGTCCCGCCACCTTGAACTATCCCTGAATAACTTGCGCTCCAGGTGGGGTGTTTAAACCCAATTCGGAAGAAAGGTGAATACCTTTAAACCTGTGAAGGGATCAGTATCCCTTAAACGTGAGAGAGGGGGCCAATCCTCTAATCTTCTGAGTTATCCCGAGTGCATATTCTGGAGCTATATCCTGAAACATATCTTGCAAAACAAATGTAAACTAAGGTGGGTGTTAGCTTGGCTAACACCCCTCCGATGCTTAAGTCAGTATCAGGTTATAAAGAACAAATTACACCAAACACATTTAAAAGAAGTAAGAATTCATACCATCTCGAGTTAGAAATTAAATTCTAGACTCACTTGAAACAGAGCTTAAGGTGTATAGCATTCCAAGATCTCGGTAGCATATCTCCCTCCATATTCTTGAGTCTATACGCTCCTTTCCCTGCTTCTGATTCAACTTCATATGGTCCTTCCCATTTTGGAGCTAACTTGCCATCGGCAGGATTAGTAGTATTTTGGAAGGCCTTTCTTAATACCCAATCTCCAACCTTAAATCTTCTGGTTCTAATATTCTTGTTATATGCCCTGGATATTCTCTGTTGATATGCTGCCATCCTTAGCCTTGCCGCATCTCTCTTTTCATCTATAGTGTCTAAATCCTGACTCAAGGCTTCAGGATTCTTCTCAGGATCACTTAAGATAGATCTTGCAGTAGGTATTGTCATCTCCGTTGGAATCACTGCTTCTGCTCCAAACACCAACGAAAATGGGGTTTGACCTGTTGCATTCTTTATCGTTGTCCTGTCAGCCCATAAAACAAAGGGTAATTCTTCTGCCCATCTTCCTTTTTTGGCTCCAAGCCTTTTCTTTAAGTTGTTGACAATTATCTTGTTAGAGGATTCTGCTTGTCCATTTGCTTGAGGATGTACCGGAGTTGATGTGATCATTTTGATTCCCCAACTCTTGCAAAAGTCAGTAGTCCTCTTACTTATGAACTGAGAGCCATTGTCACAGATTATCTCAGCTGGTACTCCGAATCTGGTCAGGATATTCCTCTTGATGAAGGATACTACTTCTTGGTCTCTTACTTGAACAAATGCTTCAGCTTCAACCCACTTAGAGAAATAATCCGTCATTGCTAGCATAAAGACTTTTCCTCCCGGAGCTTTCGGTAATTTTCCCACTATATCCATACCCCACTTCATAAATGGCCAAGGGGAAACAATAGGATATAATGGTTCAGCCAGTTGATGCAGTATGTTACTATGTCTTTGACATGAATCACATCTTCGAGCATATTCTGCGGCATCTTTTCTCATTGTTGGCCAATAATATCCTGTTCTTAATATTTTTGAGAATAACGATCTGCCCCCAGCATGGTTACCACAATCCCCTTCATGTATATCCTGAAGGACTTCTTTGGCTTCAAGATCTTCCAAGCATCTCAAATACGGTCCTGCAAGAGATTTCTTGTATAAAATATTATCTATAATAGTGAATCGTGATACCTTCATCCTAAATGCCTTAGGATTTTCATCTCCAGGAATGTGTCCTTCTTTGAGATATTTCATGATTGGAGCCGTCCAGGTTCTAGGATCCTCTTCAGGATATTCCGCCCCAGGATCCTGAATACCAGCTACTTCTTTATCCCGAGGATTCGTTGCAGGATATAATACATGTACTATTGGTATTTGTGTCCCTTCAGGTATCCTGACCGACGATCCCAGATTTGCTAAGGCGTCTGCTTCAGCATTATCTTCCCTTGGTACCTGTTCAAGTATAAAAACATCGAAATATCCTGCTAATTTTTTGAGAATATCGAGATATTCGATTAATTTCTCTCCCTTAACTGCATATGATCCATTAAAATGGTTAGTAATTAACAGAGAGTCAACATATACTTGCAAATTTTTGATACTCATGCTCTTAGCCAACTCTAATCCTGCAATTAAAGCCTCATACTCTGCTTCATTATTAGTAGCAGGAAATTCACACCTAATAGCCTGGGGTAATATGTCCCCCTGTGGCGATTTTAGTAGTATTCCTAATCCTACTCCTCTTACATTAGATGCACCATCAGTATATAATGTCCAGGATCCTGAGGATCCTCCTAGTTGTTGAACTTCTAGATCTACCTCATCCTGAATGTCACTACTAAAGTCAGCCACAAAGTCAGCTAAAGCCTGAGACTTTATGGCATTCCTAGGTTCATATACTAAATCATAAGCACTCAACTTTACTGACCACTTGGCCATCCTGCCTGACATCTCTGGTTTCCTAAGCACATTTTTAATAGGATAGTTTGTTTTAACATGAATCCTATGTGTCTCGAAATAATGCCTAAGTTTCGTTGATGCCATAATTAATGCTAGTATCAATTTTTCTAAATGAGAATACCTAGTTTCAGCATCTAACAAACTTTTACTAACATAATAAACAGGGTACTGCTGACCTTCATGGTCTTTTATAAGAACGGCACTTACAGCATTCCCTGATACAGCAAGGTACAGGGATAGTGGTTCACCATTTTCCGGCTTCATCAATAGAGGTGCGGTTGAGAGATACCGTTTCAAATCCTGTAGGGCTGCTTCATGCCTTTCCCCCATTCGAATCTTTTGTTCTTCTTTAGGATATCATAGAAGTCTTTGCATTTCTTCGAGGATCTTGAGATAAATCTGTTTAGAGCTGTTACTCGGCCTATTAATCTTTGTACATCCTTCATATTCGAGGGTGATTTTATATCCAGGATAGCTTTAATCTGCTCCGGGCTTGCCTCTATCCCCCTTTTCGTCACCATATACCCAAGAAACTTTCCTGCCCCCACTCCGAAATGGCACTTAGCAGGATTCAGCTTCATATTATACTGATCCAGGATATCAAATGCTCCTTTAATATCCTGGAGGTGATCTTGAGCTTTCTTTGACTTTACTACCATATCGTCAATGTATACTTCCATGGTGTCCCCCAGTTTGTCTTTGAACATCATGTTTACCAATCTTTGGTATGTTGCACCTGCATTTTTTAAACCAAAAGGCATAGCTGTATAACAATAAATACCTGTTGGCGTCATGAAGGCGGTATCCTCCTGGTCAGAAGGCTCCATTTGTATCTGTTGAAATCCTGAGGATGCGTCCATGAAAGTCAGCATTTCATGCCCAGCAGTGGCATCTACCATTGCATCAATATGGGGGAGAGGAAATGGGTCTTTAGGACAAGCTTTGTTCAAGTCTGTGTAGTCTACACAAACTCTCCATTTCCCATTCTTCTTCTGTACTACAACCACGTTTGCTAGCCACCTTGGGAACTTAACCTCTCTGATCATTCTTGACTTTAATAATCTCTCAACTTCCTCTTGGATAATCGTGTTCCGCTCAGGAGCAAACTTCCTTCTTTTTTGTTGCACAGGCTTGAACGAGTTATCAATTCCAAGCTTGTGAGTGATGATATCTTTGGATATGCCAGTCATATCCTCATGTTTCCATGCAAACGTAGACATCCTGCATTTCAAAAAGTTAATTAATTGTTCCTCAATACCCTGAGGGATATTGGTCCCTACGAGCACCGAAATATCGGGGTTATCCTGGTCCAGGATAACTTTCTTCACATCCTACTCCGGATCCTCCACGATATCCTGGGCCCGCGTCTTTAATTGCTATGCTGCACTAGTTCTGGCTGAGGATTTCATCGAGGAGGAGTAGCATTCTTTCGCCTCCTGTTGATCGCTATCAACTTTAACAACTCCCCAAGGGGTAGGTATCTTGATGCATTGGTGATATGTTGATGGCACGGCCTTCATATCGTGAATCCATGGTCTTCCTAGTATGATGTTATAGCAGGATAGAGAGTCCATCACACAGAAACGTTGTATCGAGTTGACTCCTTCAACGTACACCGGCAACTTTATCTCTCCCACTGTGTTTCTGGCTTCTCCGCTGAATCCAACAAGCACAGTGGACTTCGAAGTTATATCCATTGGAGACACATTCATTCTTTTAAGTGTCTCTAGCTGGATTATGTTGACGGAGCTGCCATTATCAACCAATATCCTGCGTACAAAATGGTTAGCCACATATAACGTTATTACCAGAGCATCATGGTGAGGATCCTAGACAGTATCCCTGTCATCAGCATCAAATGTGATCACTTTGTCAGTTGTGAGTGTAGCCATCCTGACAGGTTTGTCTCCCCTTTCGGCTTTGGCTTCCTTTGCGTGTCTCTTTGCTGCCGAATACGAAGTTCCACAAATGTCGGATCCCCCCGAAATGAAGTTGATTATCTTGGCATCTGCGGGAGGTGATGCAGCTCGCTCAGGATCCTTCTCAGTATCCTGACCCTTATTCTTCTTCTTTCCTAAGAGATCTTTCAGATATCCCTTGCTTAGAAGATAGCTTATTTCTTTCCTTAAAGCAATGCAATCCTCAGTCATATGTCCGAAATCTTCATGGAAAGCACACCATTTCGACTTATCTTTCCAGTCAGCCTTTTGTTGATTCTTTCGAGGCCATCTAGCCTTGTCTCCTAGACCCTGCATAGCATACATCAATTCAGGAATATTAACAGAAAAGCAATATTCAGACAACTCAGGATACTCTTCAGGATCCTCATCTTCGACAGCATTCACTCTCTTGTTTTCATTTCTACCATATGGCTTAGGCCGATATGGCTTAGGCCGATATGGCTTAAATGAGGATTCTGACTTCCTGTTAGTCGATTCATAAGTGTTGGATGAGTTCATCCTTTCTTGCATCTTCTTGTCATCTTCCAGACGGATATATCTCAAGGCCCTGTTACGAGCTTCATCGAGATTCCTGCAGGGATTCATTACAAGATCCTGATAAAACTGAGAATCCTTTTGTAATCCCATCTTAAAAGCTTGCACAGCTGTTGCAACATCAAGATGTGGGATATCCAAGGATTCTCGACTAAATTTGTTCACATAATCCCTCAAGGATTCTTGAGGCCCTTGAGTTATCCTGTAAAGATCACTGGTTAGTTTCTCAAAACTCCGACTACAAGAAAATTGACTGCTAAATAAATTAACCAAATGAGCAAATGAAGTAATTGAGTGGGGAGGAACGTTCAACAGCCATTTCAAGGCTGATCCTGTTAGAGTAGAACCAAATCCCTTGCACAAGCACGCTTCCTTGAGCTCCGGAGGGATAGGGTTAATCTCCATTCTTTCCCTATACTGGGCAATATGCTCCTCAGGATCCGTAGTCCCGTCATAAAGCTTCATGTTGGGAGTTTGGGATCTCAGCATCACATATAGGGTATGCAAAACGAGATATCTTGTGGCTATCTTGAGATACTTCCGGGATCGGCTGGACCAGCCCAGGTACACTAGATATCATGTCTTTCAACTTCTGAAGTTCCCTGGTAAGTGCTGATGTTACACCTGTATCCTGCAAGGATCCACCACTGTTAATAGCATGAGTATTATTATTATTAGACACGTTACCAGTTGGAGGATTCTGCCCATATCCTGAAGCATATCCTGAGCTCCTTATAGTTGACATCCGGGCCAAGGAGGGTATTTCAGGAGTATGATTCTGAGGAAGACTGGGCACGATACTCCCCCTATTATCCTCGGTGTACACAGCTGAGCTAAAGTTCAACGCTCTGGGGTGTAACGGGGTGACATTGTCCTCCGCAGATCTGCTCGAGCCAGCCTTCAGGAGTTGTATCTCCCTCAAAAGCATTTGGTTTGTTTCCTGTTGCTGCCTCATTTGTTCCTGCACACTTCCAAATAAGGTTAAAATTTCATCATTAGAAGCTAAAACGGGAGCAGATCCCTGGACACTCCGAGTTGGGATAACATCTTGAGATTGTGTAGAGGCTGGCATCCTTGGAGGAGGTGGTGGAAGCACCGAACCGGTAGTGGCAGAAGTCATAGCAGACACAGTAGAGGAACTCATGTTTGATCTTGAGGCCATTATAGATAATGTGGCAAAAAGTTTTGAAAATAGAAAACCGATTAGCGATTTTACAAAAAGTTTTAGTAAAAAGAGCACCACTTGCCCCACGGTGGGCGCCAAATTGTTTTGGTCAAAAATTACCGAACTAATTAAGTGATCAAATTAGTTAAGTGAGGTAGTGTGCTAGAAGTAAATGTCAAAAATGTGTTAATAAAATTACTTGCAAAAACAGTTTAAGGATACGGCTCGGGATATTGAGCTGTATCGAGGATCAAACAATGAGCAATTAATGAGCAAAAAGTAAAGGAAGTGACACGAGATGTACGAGGAAAGCCCTTGATCAATCTAGATCGCCGGCATAAAACCTCGGGAGCTGACAATCGCAGCTGCCTTGTTCTTCAATTGCTTCAAAAATCAGGATACAGTGCAGGATGTGGTACGGATCGACTAAGTGTTACAACGAAAATGAAATACAAGTGTGGTGTTTGCAACTAGCTAGAATGTGATTGTGTTCGAGAGTGTAAGTGTGAAATGATGTGTTCTAAGTTGATCCGACCTCATCTATTTATAGTAAAGATAAGATAACTAACTACCCTAAACTCGCGGGATTCACCGAATATTCCTTCTTGGAACGTTGCAGACCTGGTCTTTTGGGCTCAACGTCTCTTTCTCAACAAATTCGTCCGAGTCTTGAGGAGAAGAAGTCCTTGTGACCGTTAGCAAGCCTCTGCCCTTAACCTGCACGTGGTTAATTCAATAAGCTTCAAGATATCGCCCAAGATGTCAGCAATATCCTCTTCCAGCATCCTGATTACAAATAACCAAACAAAGGCAGGATATTGGTCAGGATACATATGTTAAGAAAATGACCCCTAACAGTTCGTATGCATGTAATGTCACGTATAATCCTACACGTATCTAACACATAGCATGCATGTCTTACAAGCATATACGGTATTGGGCCTATCCTAGCATGTGAACAATTAAAACAGTAACAAATAAACAATATAAGGAACACACGGCCCAAAACATATCTTCACATAGTGCGGCCCAAAAATGAATTTAAGTAGTCCATTCGAAACCGGGTAGTCTCGACTCGAGATTTTGAGGTCTCGAGTCGCAACCATGAGATTCTAAGTCGCAATAGCTAGTTTCGAGTTGTGAACATTTGAGTCGCAACCTTTGAGGTCTCGAGTCAGGTCTCGAGTCGAGAACAGGAGATCTCGAGTCGTAACCAAGCTGGTCTCGACTCTTGGAGCGTGTTGTCTGGTTTCGAGTTGTCCATCAATGGTCTCGAGTAGCAACCATAAGGTCTCGACTCGCAACTTATGCAGATGCTTCTAGAATTCTCAGATCAGTACTATCCAATCAAATTTCATTAACATGTACTATCCAATCATATTTCATTAACATGATTCCTATACCGTACATTCCTAAATTTAGATCAAATGCACCTTTATCCAAATATTCTTAACACATTCAACCAGTTCATCAGATTCATCATTCATAAAAAATGGATCTAATACTATAACTTTCCGCCAAAACATATCAACATGCTCACAACATCACCGTAACACATATCATAAATATCATCGAATCATCACTATTTCATTCCAAACATCCACTCATTATGCCTAACCACATTTCATCAGTTATACATGGTTTGTCCATTAACAAAATAACCAGATCTATCATTGTATTATCATCCTAACTATCATTTTCAAATTCAACAATTTCGTTAACAGTTACCATCATACATTAATCAATGGATTTCCTACTAATCACTGTTTTCCACTAAAGAGCTACAAAAGGAATGTTAAATATAATAGGGTAAATTGACACTAAGCAACCACACACGTACATTCACTTCCAAATCAAAATCACAAAAAGGCACAGACGACACAACAAAACCTTAACAGATTTTTATATAAACTTACATAGGTCGTAAGGAGTCTGTACGGCTGCCGCTACCGCTACTGTTCATGAGTCGGTGCTCCAAAACTGCACCGGGTATGAATCGGACTCGAGTAACCTGGTTAACCACCATTGTCGCCGGTATAACAGCCATCACTTCAGTCGCCGTCACAGCCATCGGCGCCACCATCTTGCCGTCCTCCGACCGGAATGCATCAACATCTGCACCTCGGCTCCGGTTGCTGTTTTGACGGCTCCTCCTTTGCTGCCATCGTTAGTCTGCTTCTCGGGACACCGAAAAACGCGCTGGTCGCCGGTGTGTGGTTGTTCGAACAGGGGGGGGGGGGGTCGGAGCTGAGTGTGTAGAAGAAGGAGGTTTTTAAGGAGGGTGGGGAAGTGTTTGTTGGAGGAGGACCAGTCGCCGGCCGCCGGTAAACGGCCACACCGACCGGAGAGTTCATCGGAGAGAAAGAGAGGGCAAGGATTGGGGGTGTGTGTCGGCTGCAATTAAAAAGTGGGGATTTAGGGTTTAATATGAATATATATGTAGAGGGTTTATGTGTAGGGGACTTGTGTTGGGCTCGGCCCGTGTAAGAACCCGTTAATTGTTTTCGTCTACGAGAATTGCCCGTAAATTGTATGACGGTAAATAGTGTGTTTCCCTCATCGTGCGTTATCATTATTGAAGGGGTAAGGTCCCAAAAACCTCATAATAAATACTTGGGACCATACCACAACCTTGCTTTTCAACCTTTTAACCTTGCGCGGCCGCGCACTGGTCTTACAAAAGAAAAGCTTAAGAAACAAGCAACAGTCAATACTTGCGCCAAAAGGAAATCATAAGTCCTTGCACTTTCTCCCATGAGTAAAGGATGAAAATCCTAAATTAAGCACTTCCGCTCAATACCCAGACTTGGGATTTATTTATTTAGCTGATTCCACACGATAAGGAGTCACACCAGATTACAGCAGTAATCTTCTAGAAGGAACTCAATCGTGCACCACTAAGACGGTTATAACCGTCTTGACACGTGTCGCCATCTCAGGCCTCCCTGAAATCACAACGATGGCATGTAATTGGAGAGAAAACTCCACTTAATCACTTTCCACGTGGCAAATCCCCAGCCATAGATCTAATTAGCGATCCGTGTGCACTCACGTCGGATCAAGAAGCTTGACGGAAGGAGATGTAACCGCTTACGGGGTTAGCATCTTCCGTTAACTTTTCACTAACAAGTTTTCCTGCCCAAAGACTCCCGGCTATAAATATGAGAAACAACCCAGGTATGAATTCAAGTTACACACACTTCTCAAATACATCTTCTTCTTCATAACCCATACTTATTCTCACACCGGAGTCGGGTCAAGGAGAGAACCCTTTTCTCCCCTTGGCGAGGCTAACGGTGCTTCTTTTTTGCAGAGTTATCGAAGAAGGAGATCAGTTGTAATCGAATCAAACGAGAGGAAACTTACCTTTTTATGCGGATTCAAACCCCCTAGATAATTGATTCCGATCGATTAATCTAGTGTTTCTTCAATTATTTAATAACAACCAAAGATAATAATGATAATAATAATATTAATAATAATGAATATGAGTATTAATAAAATGCTCGTCTCTCGACGATTAGGATCAAGGGTTCGAGTTGTCACATTCTCCCCATGTTACAGGAATTTCGTCCTCGAAATTTAAGCAAAAGTTATACACTACGCTCTATATGTATACATAGACTCCACTACCACATGTAGATTACAAGCAGTTTCACGAAAGTCCACAGAACGAACATGTAAGCCACATAGCACATACAATCACATAGCACGTAAAAACTCATAGCATTAGATTCACAGAGTTTGCAACTAATTCACAGAGGACAGAATTCCACGAATTTAATTATAACAACAAAGAAACGTACAGGAAAACCCGAAATGTCACATTATCCCCAAGTTTAAGAAATTTCGTCTCGAAATTTTAGCGCGCAGCCACTGACAAGCTAGTGTGATTAAACGTTTTCGTGGGGCGTCACATCATCCCCTTGTTGGCTTGAAATTTCTTCCCGAAATTCAGTTGTAGCCTCAGTGCTGGAAGTATAGTTTGCAAACAACTGGGGATACTTGTGCATCGTCTGGTTTTCCCATTCCCAGGTAAACTCTGGGCCATGGCGTGAGTTCCAACGAACTCGGTCTGTTGGTTACACTACGCTCGAGGGTTTTGATTTCTTGATCCTAGATCCCAACCGGTTCCTCAACAAAGCATAGTTTGTTGTTGATCATGAGTTCCTAAAAGAACAACGAATGTTTCATCGAATAGATACTTCTTCATATTAGGCACATCAGCTTTTCAGGCAGGTTTAGTCTGCAAAGCTACCTTACCGATCCTTTCGGTAACTTCGAATGGTCCAACACATCGCAGATTAAGCTCATCCCGATAGCCAAAACGTACCACACCCTTCCAGGGTGAAACTTTAAGTAGAACCCAGTCTCCGAATAGGAATTCTAGAGGTTTCCTACGCTTATCCGCGTAGCCTTTCTGATTGTCTAGAGCTGCCGCCACGCGTTGTCTGTTCTTGGCAATCCTACCTGTTGTGTCTAGTGTAAGTTCTGGGCCGGTAATTTAGCTTCCGCCCAACACAGAGGTGACCGGCATCTGCGTCTGTGCAATGCCTCAAGTGGTGCTGCCTGAATGCTAGTGTGGTGGCAGTTGTTGGAAGAGAATTCTACAAAAAGGGAAGTGTCACTCATATCCAAGGTCGATACACATGTTCTTGGCATGCCTTTGGGTGTTTGGATGGTGCGTTTGGCCTGACCATCAGTTTGCACAGCATGCGACGAATCGGATGCAAAACGTGGGTTTCAATCAAAAGTGATAGAAGTTGGCACTCTTTGCCCCGCATCTACTTCTATCAAGTAGACGGTTGCAAATTCGAAAACTTGTTGGTTTCTTTGGCCGCGTGCCGTTACTAGTAGACATTTCATCAATGCCTTGGACGAGATAGAATAAGATAGAAGCACCTCGTAGATTTTCTTCCAATAGCTGGAGTTGCGGATTATTGAGCATCTCTCCAATGCTAGGTGATGTTCTTTCGAGTTTAAACCGTGAGGGGTTGCATATACGGTCGAGAAATGTGGGCTTTGCAACATCAAAAGTCGTGCGTTGAAACCTTAGCGCAAGGCGGTTGGAGTCGTAGAAGTACCATGATAAAGCGGAAGAGTCGTTTAGACTACCTCGGGTTTTCAGAGTAGGTTCAGATGTCGTCGAAAGAAGCAAGCGTTAAACTTTGACGGGATGGAATAATTTTGAGTATCGTAACTAGGTGTCAATCATATCGAGTTTGAAGAACGGTGCTTGCGATGCCTTTACCTCTGGGGTATCCTTGGCTCGTTGCTCCAACGAGTAACATTCGTAAAAAGTAATTCGTCCAAATGGAGATTTGTGCAGAGTAGAGTAGGATAAGAATCAGGAAATTCATAACACGAATAGCGAGATAGTGTAAGAAGGGCAGTCAAAATTGGTGTGTTCAACTTGAAACAAAACACAAAAGGCTTTAAGGTCGGCAATAAGGATTTTCTGGCGTCGATGAGGTAGCTGGGCGTACACAAGCCGTGGGCGGTTAGGATAAAGAACGTCGCTGGCCGATAGGGGATGTTACGTCGATGGGGTTAGCACAAAAAGTAGTTAGAGAGGGATGGTCGTCGTGCGGGTCGGTAGGTTTTAAGGTCTACTGAGACGTCTGGCAGGATGTGATTTCTCAGATTGGTAGGAAATCAAGTTCGAGTGGATTAGTCTGAGTCGTGCGAATGAGTTTAAAGTAGCGCTTGCGTCGTCGGGGGAGGGGGGCTTTGATGTGAAACTGCTGAAACAGGCTTTCGAAAAAGCACGATTGGGGTAAACGTTGCCAAATTTCAAGGTTTATGAAGTTTGTCGACTAAAGATTGATCTTGCTGAATTCATTAATCTGGAGAGAAATCTGGTTAAAGTTCCCGTATGAAGAAACGTGGATATCGTGATAAAGAAACGGTAGAAGCGGGGATACCATCTTGAGCAATAAATGCGGACTCGTACGAAAGCTAGCGAAAGGATTCATCGAATCAGAAAAGTCGTCAAGAATAACAGTTCTGGCGAATGAAGGATAAGGTAAGCATCTAGGTCACCGTACTCGTCGGTGGGTTGACTGGGTCGTATCTTCTACTTGCCACGCCTTCAAATACGCTGGTTTGTAAGAAAGATATCACCTTGCTGGGTTTTGGGGCGTGCTAAGGTATAAGGTTGAACTTGAATAAGGATTAACCATGTAACGAGGAATTAGGGGAAATAACTTCGTGGTAGATGGAAAGGTGATACGGTTGCTGGCACTGCAATGGGAAGCATACACCACACATGCTTTTCGTGTTCGAGACGTGCAAACAGAAACCCGAAAAGTGTAGACTTACTAGAATGCTTCAAGAATCGAGGTGATCAGTCGGGTGGGGGAACAAGTCTCACCACTTAAGTCGGGAACAGAAATACGCAGGTAAAAAGGATGCGAATGGCGTCGTCGTTCCTTCTGGTATCCCGTGATATAGGGGCGGCTCCCCTTCGTCGATTCGTTCTCGTAACTTATCTATGTGGTCCGTAGCAGTTCTTACTTGAGCAGGTCTATCGAGTAAATGTCCTTCGCGTCGATTCGCAGTCCAGGGATGATATCAGGTAATACGTGGACAAGGGCTCGGAATAACTGGTTCATGGCCCTTAGTGTATCGTGGTTTCGAATCAGGTTTAGGAGGACTCGCTCCTATTTTAACGCGCATCACGGTCGTATGATTCACATAGTTGGATGCTAAATATACACACACGTACTAACACATATATGTTAAACATACACATATACACATAAGTTATGCACAACTAAATGCTGATAGCCTACCACTACCAGATGAGCATTTGAGGCTGACGAACCTTGCAATCCGGAGTGTAGTGTTGTTGTGGTTTTCGTTAAAGAATGGTTATAGTCTGGTTTTCATAAAAAATATTTTATGTCCAAAAAATTTTATATTTTAAACCTAGTTCACTATAACCAATGGCTCTGATACCAATCTGTCACACCCTCAAAATCCACACGCGGATTACTACCGCGAGGCGTGTGACTGACCAGGATCCAGCCACCAATTATTTCGAACCGAATAGTTATCATTATAAACATTAGTATAATTAGTGACAAAAATTTAAATTTTTCAAAACATAGTTTAAGTTCACAGCGAAAAAGGGAAGAAAACGTATCGTAATTGAAAACCACAAGTTTGTTATCATGATACTTACGCACCACGCACTCCATCCGATTGCAACGTCCGTCCAGAGCTGTATCGAGCAACCTGCAAAGCATGCAGTAGAGTGTCAACATGACGTTGGCGAGTTCACGTGTTTACAGTTTTCCAGTTTTAATTTCCAAAAACTTGTTTCAACAGTTAATTTACTCATTTATACATGCCATGGGGAGCTACCCCATAAGTAAGCTACTAAACTGTTTACAATACCGAATACTATGCGACCGTACGTTTCCGTAGAGTGCCCCGTTTATCAATGTCCTATCATCATTGACGGTTTGCCAGAGTCGATTAGTTCACTCCCGATCCCATACGCGGGCACGGTGTGAGGCTGGTGAGACCTAAATAGCGCTATCAACTAATAACCCGCTCGCCAGGCCCCGACGACTAATCGGTATTAAGTAGTAGGGACTTGAGTGATAGAGTTTCGTTTAGTTTTGCTTGTTGCATCCAGTATAAATAGTAATTAACTAAGGGTCCCGCATAAGGGGAGAAAAGTAGGTTTGTATCCCTCACAAGGGGATAGCGTTGTTACCCGTATCCCACACCAGGAGATAGAAATAACGTATCCCGCACAAGGAGATAGTAAGCAATCCCAAACCAGGAAAAGTGTTTCGTTCCATTTCCCAACCACCAGGAACGCATGCTTTAAGTTAAAAAGTAGTGAACTCACCTTTGCTTTACTCGGTTGACAATTTACTTGTGTTATGTTGGTCAACCATACCCTATTATGGTTTATAGATGTTTATTAGGTTCGTATGCAAGTAACGTCACGTATAATCCTACACGTATCTAACACATAGCATGCATGTCTTACAAGCATATACGGTATTGGGCCTATCCTAGCATGTGAAAAATTTAAACAGTAACAATTAAACAATATAAGGAACACACGGCCCAAAACATATCATCACATAGTGCGGCCCAAAAATGAATTTAAGTAGTCCAGTCGAAACCGGATAGTCTCGACTCGAGATTTTGAGGTCTCGAGTCGCAACCACGAGATTCTAAGTCGCAACAGCTAGTTTCGAGTTGTGCACATTTGAGTCGCAACCTTTGAGGTCTCGAGTCAGGTCTCGAGTCGAGAACAGGAGATCACGAGTCGTAACCATAAGGTCTCGACTCACAACTTATGCAGATGCTTCTAGAATTCTCAAATCAGTACTATCCAATCAAATTTCATTAACATGTACTATCCAATCAGATTTCATTAACATGATTCCTATACCGTACATTCCTAAATTTAGATCAAATGCACCTTTATCCAAATATTCTTAACACATTTAACCAGTTCATCAGATTCATCATTCATAAAAAATGGATCTAATACTATAACTTTCTGCCAAAACATATCAACATGCTCACAACATCACCGTAACGCATATCATAAATATCATCGAATCATCACTATTTCATTCCAAACATCCACTCATTATGCCTAACCACATTTCATCAGTTATACATGGTTTGTCCATTAACAAAATAATCAGATCTATCATTGTATTATCATCCTAATTATCATTTTCAAATTCAACAATTTCTTTAACAGTTACCATCATACATTAATCAATGGACTGTTAAATATAATAGGGTAAATTGACACTGAGCAACCACACACGTACATTCACTTCCAAATCAAAATCACAACAAGGCACAAACGACACAACAAAACCTTAACAAATTTTTATATAAAATTACACAGGTCGTAAGGAGTCTGTACGGCTGCCGCTACTGCTACTGTTCATGAGTCGCTGCTCCAAAACTGCAGCGGGTATGAATCGGACTCGAGTAACCCGGTTAACCACCATTGTCGCCGGTATAACAACTATCACTTCAGTCGCCGTCACAGCCATCGGCGCCAACATCTCACCGTCCTCCCACCGGAATGCATCAACATCTGCACCTCGGCTCCGGTTGCTGTTTTGACGGCTCCTCCTTTGCTGCCATCGTTAGTCTGCTTCTCGGGACACCGGAAAACGACGCTGGTCGCCGGTGTGTGGTTTTTCGAACAGGGGGGTTGGAGCTGAGTGTGTAGAAGAAGGAGGTTTTTAAGGAGGGTGGGGAAGTGTTTGTTGGAGGAGGACCAGTCGCCGGACGCCGGTAAACGGCCACACCAACCGGAGAGTTCATTGGAGAGAAAGAGAGGGCAAGGATTGGGGGTGTGTGTCGGCTGCAATTAAAAAGTGGGATTTAGGGTTTAATTTGAATATATATGTAGAGGGTTTATGTGTAGGGGACTTGTGTTGGGCTCGGCCCGTGTAAGAACCCGTTAATTGTTTTCGTCTACGAGAATTGCCCGTAAATTGTATTACGGTAAATAGTGTGTTTCCCTCGTCGTGCGTTATCATTATTTAATAACAACCAAAGATAATAATGATAATAATAATAATAATGAATATGAGCATTAATAAAATGCTTGTCTCTCGACGATCAGGATCAAGGGTTCGAGTTGTTACAGATGATGTATTTTTGTGAAACATTCGAGACCGGCATGGAACTTACTTCTACCATATGCTTGCCAAGCAATCAATCCTCCTCCTTTTTAACTATAAACCTTTGTAAATATCAAGAGGACTTGGGGAAGGGTTAGGCTTGGGTTAAAGGTAGGTGGTGGTTTTGGGTTAGTGGTTAGTAGAAAAGGGCGAAAAGGCGTAAAAAGCGTCGGTTTTCGTAAAACTTTTTGTTTTTGTGACTTTTTATTCCAATGAAGCATTTTTCAAACAAAGTTTCTTTTAATGAACTTGTTTGTTTATTGCTAGACTTCATCAATTTTTTTTATAAGGAATGTCACATGAATACCGAGCTTTGTACTAAAATAAAGGGTTTAAAATGAAAAAGGGTTTTTGGTGGGTAAAGGGTGTTTGTTTTGTGGGTTAAGAAATGAAAAGGTTTAGGCTCAAAGGGGTTAACTAGGAGGATTTTTGGGTAGGTGGTAAAAAACAAAGAAAAATAATGGTGTTGAAAGAAAAAAAGGGTTAGTCCTAATGCCTCCATCATTTACTTACTTGGGTTTAAGTTGGTAAGGACCGGGAATGTATCATTATGGCAAGTTTTAGAGTCGTAAGAAACCAAGCGACTATTCACACAAGAAACGAAAGATGAGCATTTAGTTTAAAGATGTGTATTTATATGCTCAATAAAGGCTCAAAACTCACTTTTTTGTGGGAATGGGTTTTTAATGTGATCAAGTATATATAATCAAATGAAGGTAAAAATCGATTTTGCCAATTAAATGAATTAGACGAATTAAGGAATTATGCATACTCTAACTCCGAAATTTATAAGGAAAGAATGAAAATTTTGCATGATAAACACATTAAACCTAATGAATTTCAGGCAGGAGATCAAGATCTATTGTTTAATTCACGACTTCGATTATTTCCTGGTAAATTAAAGTCTAGGTGGTCAGGACCTTTTTCCATCACCCATATTTTCCCACATGGTGCAGTCGAAATTAAATCTCGGAATGGAATTCCATTCAAAGTCAATGGCCAACGGCTAAAGCTTTATCAAGGATTCATTGAGGATGAAGAGGAAGAAATCTTGCTTCAAACGGTCGAAGAATGAAACAAAGGTTCAAGCATCAACATCTTACCTTGTAAGTTACGAACATGGGGAAAACATCTAAATCGGTAAGATTTTTAAAACCAAGATTCAGGAAACAGGGCACTCACACGAGCACTTAAAAAAATTAAAAAAAAATTGCCCGCCCACGAGGTCGTGTCCAGCGGATACGAGGCCGTGTCCGCGCGACTGTCCGGATAAAACCCCCTTTTTTCATTCACTTTCTTCATTCCACACACCCCGTTTCCCCAAAAACTCTCTGGATCCGGCAAAAATTTCTGCAGATTTCTACGTTCCCCTGACTTCTAACAACGTTAAGGTATGATTCTACCACCCTAATTAGTTAGATTAAGTACTTGCATGTAGTTTAACATCAAAATTTGGGGAAAAATCTAGGGTTCTTCAACTTGAACCGGATCAAACCCCAAATTTTTGCATTAGATCTGTTAGTATTAGTATAGATACATGTTATAGGAAGTAAATCAACTTGTATTGTTTGTAGATTTGCCCGATTTCTCACAAAAACCCCAAATCCTTGTTTTTGAACCGAAAAAGATGAAATTGAAGGGGTGAACGGTTTGTTTTGAGAAAAACGGCACTTGTGGTTTCATTTTCGGGGAAAACCGCCCCTACTGGACCAAAAATTTTCCAGTTTTCGAGACCGGGTCGAAAATGGGAATTTTGGGAAACAGGCGTCTGGACACGGGGTCGTGCTCAGCGAGCACGGGGGCGTGTCCAGCTAATTTCAGGCGAACATGGGGCGTGTCCGCTAAACACGGGGTCGTGTTCAGCTGACTGTTTTCAGTTTTCTTCAAAAATTTCACTGTTTCGTGCTAATTGTTTGGTGTTTTCTTTCAGATGGCCAAGAGATTTACCAGATTCAACGTAAGTGAGTTGGCTGCTCAGGCGCGGTATGATGTGTTAAGAACTAGGCCCGAGGAAAATCCCCGACAGGTGTGCATGGACACTCTTGAAGCAGTGAACCAAATAGACCGCTTCAACAACATTGTCACCGGTCCACTACGAGCTGCCCTTTGCACTCGGCTTCACTCCGTGCATGAATATAAAAATGGAATTTTACACCACGTTCGTCTTCAAGACAAGAGCGGATCCGTTTGAAAATGAAGGGGTAGAATTCCGTTGTGGAGGGACCATGTACAGGATCTCAATCGCACAATTTGGGGCAATGGTCGGGTTGTACTCGGAAGAGGATGCTGGAGAGGAAGAGAACATCGGAGGTCTCCGCGAGATTCCAGAGAATCAACGCCAAGCTGATTGGGCTCAAATCGGGGAGGACAACTATAACCCGAGCCGAACTAAGAGCACAATGTTGAGGGACCCTCTCTACCGCTACATCCACAGGGTCCTCAGCTACTCGCTCTGCCAGAGACACGACAGTGGTGGTGTTGTACGGTTGCATGATCTTCTAGTCCTCCATTGCATTCACAACCGTGTCAACCTCGATGTTTCATACCTGCTACTCCGTAACATGCACTTGAACCAACTTGCTACTCCCCAGACTCCTATCCTGTTTGGAGGGTGGATTTACCACCTTTTCAAACACTTTGTGCCAAGGATTCCGTGGTCCTTTCAAAAGGGACCGTGGTCGGGAAAAGTGGACATGGTCATATGCCGCTCCATGAACTTGATCTATGAAGCGGATGACGGGACGGTCAGTTTTCAAACAGTTCAAGGGAATGCATGGAACCCTCAAGAAGCTCTTGTCCTACACGCTCCACACATCCGTCCTCCTCCCCAGTACCACTACCAGCCCTAAGGTGATCCGGGTCAATCCTCCTCTCAAGGAGGTGGTTTTACTAACTTTCAGAGCTTACATGATTTATTGCAGGAAAATCTTATGTGCACCAGGAACACCTACAACATGGCCAGCAACACATACGCCCGGGTCTGGGTGATAGAAAGAAATATCTCCGACATGCAGGATGATATTGGAAACATCCGGGAGTATATGGTGGGGCACGGAGGGGATGATGATGATGAAGAAGAGGACATGGATTGAGCGGGAGGAGTTGGAGGTAGCATCACACGGTTGAAGGTCTCACAGGTTAATCCTTTTATCTCATGAACAATTGTGTGGCCTGCGTGCCATTTGTTGAACAATTTACTTCCCTTAACACTTTTCAATTTTCTTCATTTCTTTTCTTTTTAACTTGTGATGTGGATGATGAAACTTTGGTAAATTAGGATGTTTGTTATTGTTTGGTGTGGTATTTATTAGTAAAACAGGTACCTACAAGGCTTAAAGCACTAAACATTAGTGCTACTAAAGCCGAGGCAGCAGAACCGAAAGCAGAAACCTATTTTAAATGATTGCAGATTGTCCACACGGGGTCGTGCCCAGCCGACACGCCCCCGTGCCCACCGCCCAGCCCTGCTGTTTGTCTAAATTATGCAGACTTTTGCCCAACACGGGGTCGTGTTCACCATAGAATCTGATAAATCCCGTTATCGGACTATCGCCATGGTTATGTATGGGGATAATGTGGGTAATGACTGAACCTGATGATTGTTAACTTACCCTTTGGTGGTTTGTTAATACGAGTTATACGATGGACGAGTCACACATGTTTGAATGTATTCAACGAGATGACCAAAAGTTAGTTTTCACAATTAAAACATGAACGATTTGGACGATGTGAACGATTTGAATGATTTGAACGATTGAACGATGGTTTATAACACAAAGGAGTTGAACGATTTGAACGATTGGTTTTTGGTATGTGATTAGATAACGGGACGGGTGTAACATAATAAAAGCATGGTAGATACACCGCTGGTACTTCTTATATATAAGTGTTTTTATCATATTACATTCTGTGGCGTTATTTAGTTCACTTGGATGAACGATTTTAAATGACGATACGCAACGATGTTTACTAAATAATATAAACCATACGAGCCTCATTACGAGAACGATTTACAATTTGGTTTACAAAGGCAAATGTTTTAGTCTAGATTCATGGCAACGAGGTTTTATAAACTATAACCAACTTGTTTTGAGTTGGTTAAATCATATTGCAATACTAAACACTTTTCAAAACAAAGTTTTCAATCATCGACTCTTGTAGTCGTACAAGGTATTGCAACACTATACAAGCCATGAATCTGACACACTCACAAAACCTATGTGCTCGCCGGCATTTCTTTGCTGACTTTATTTTCACATATATTTCAAGTGGTGTTTGATGATGTTGATGTTGATGATGACTAGGATGCATGCTTACATAGGACCGGACAATGCCTTAGTGACTTAATAACAATGATAGACGATATGTTTGTGTTTATGTTTCACATTTAAAGACAATGTAATAACTTAATTTTAAATAAAACGAAACTTCGATCCATGTGTTGTGAAACAATAATTCTGTCACTCCACTTCCCGACGTTTCCGCCGCGGTTTTGTTGTTTTAACGCGGTCGGAGTGTGACAAACCTATTAATCGTATATTTGGTAATAACACATAAAAAGTAAAAAAAATTATAAACGTATAACCTATTGGTAAATTTTCTTTTGACAATTATACATTATACATTATATTATATTATACATATATTATACATATATTAAAAACAAAACGTAATGAATAGTGTTTTATTATATAATAATAGTACTATATAGTTTTTTAAATACTTTTATTATTTTACTATTATAACAATAATTACTTTCTTACTTTTTAAATTAAATACATTTTCATATTTTTCTTAACTCTAAATATTTTTTTATTACGGGTTGGGATAAGTTTAGTGTCAACCGATATCGAAAATACCACAACGGTCATGTCCGGTATTTGTACATGATGGTAAAAACTGACACCAACCTGGTACAAAAAACGCCAAAAGTTGGTAACGAATTGATATTAAAAATCTTTTAGTTCGGGAAATTCGGAACTGCTACGCGGTACCATTTGCTCATCCCTGATCACGGGTAACGTACAAACAACGGTATCGTACAGCTTTTTTGTTGATTTTCTTCAACTTTTTATAATTTTTTTTTCAATGGTAGGGATGAGCTCGGTGCCAACCGATACCGAATCGGTACTGATACCGAAAATACCGGTTACGGTACCAGTATATGAAGGTAAAAACAGTAGCGAACCGGTACCAAGAACACCAAAAAACGGTACCGAATTGGTACTTAAGATCTTTTGGTTCGGAAAATTCGGTGCCGGTACCCAGTACCATTTGCTCATCTCTGACCACAGGTTTCATACGAACAACATCGTTACCATACAATTTTTTTGATTGATTTTCTTTCGGTTATCTTTTAGTGTTTTTTTTTTTCTACATTTTCTTTTTATTCTTGCCAGTGGTTCCGTTCGCAACGCGGCGAATTTGTTTAAACCCGGTTTAAGTTTATTCACATTCTTCTCACACTAAACTCTCTTCTGAAATAAACATTGCCTTGTATATTGATCAAATAACGCTTTTAGGGGTGTTAAAGGTTACAAACGGATTAAGTCGAAAATGAAAATCCTATATAGCTAACTATTTGTTCAAATTTCTCAAAAAATGACATAAAATGGCTAAATAAATATTTCCTTATAAGAATATGAAGAATACTGATTCCATTATGACTTCAATATTTTATTACAAAATAATTGTTTAAAGTTTTGTTATTTCAAACCAATATTTATATAACCTCAGGACATATGAATACATAATAATCAGATGTATTAGACTATTGTGACACAAATAGTTCAAAACACAATCATTCATAACAAACCTATGCAGATTCTACTTGACTAACCCGTGGCGAAGGACAAAACGTTATCAAATAGTCATCCGAAAGACAATTAACCAACGGTGGGGGATTGTCATAGGCGTAACTGTAATAAGCCGGGCAGGCATCCTTAAAAATCTTCGAATACACAGTCGGCTTGCATTTACTAGGCGTCCCATACGCGTTCCTACAACAAAACTTGTCATTGTCAAAAGCCAAACACGCGCTTTTGCAAGCAACGACTTCCCCCTTATCGTTCAAAACCTCGAGTTCTTGAGGACAACAATCATTAATATCCCTTTTGCACCCTCCAATATGACATTTGGATGAGTAAGGTATAGTAGTTACTGAAACCGGGACATTATAACCGTCAACTAGACTAACGTCGTAAAAACTAGGTTTACTTTTGTCCGGTTGTAATGCAATTTGGACCAATGTCGCGGGTGGGGCCCCGATTAGCCCATTGCAGCATAATTTCCCACCACAATCACCTGTTTCACACGCGGGGACTTTATCTGAACCGAATTTGCAACCTGTTCTAGCCCATATCCGCCCTACCCAATCAGCCGGAGCTTGAATTTTCCGTTGTTCACCTGGTGGAAGGTAGAAACCGCCGGAGGCTAACACCGGGTGGCCATCGTTTGCCGCGTTTGCCGGCCATATTGGATATGGACATTTGTTGATCATGTGGAAGTTACATGCTTCAACTATAGTGTTTCCTGTTGATATTTATGACTTCACATAATTAGGTGTTATGTTTTATACAACTTATCATTTTTTCCCATATTATTAAATATAAAAAAAAAAACTAAAATATTTGAAAGTTAAAAGAATATATAAACTACCCTTACAAATCTAGAAAAAGTATATCGTACAATATGCCTTAACGTACATTGCGTACGCGACGGTAAAATCGCACGTTATGTTACCAAAAATTGAAAATCGCATGTTGCTAAAAACCATGAAATCGCATGTGTATAAGAAGAAAGTGAAGTCGCGTGTTAAAAATTAACCCAAAATCGCATGTGCAGGAAGAAAATTATGTGAGAGGGGAAAATGAAAGTCGCATGTTAGTTACCAATTTCGTATGTTGATAATGTCTCGCGTACGCAATATACGTTAAGTCATTTTGTACGTTAACCGGCCTCTAAAAATCTATGTGAATGTTTACCCCCACTACAAATAATAGCTGGTTTTCAGAACTAGGTTGGCAATGCAATTGAGACGGTTTACTAACATATTACCAACGGATTATTTACGAAATAATGACTTTATGTGAACCTCTACCGACGAATTTTTCTTGGTTAGCCAGTTTTGATTTTTTTTAAATAAATATATATACACACTTAAATCTCTTAGAAAATAAAAATATATTATAAATGTGTAACAGGGAGAAAATTATTTTTTGCCAAAGTAATAGTGGCGGAAACAGAAAATTTCACATGCAACATCATAATAAAAATGTGTTTCTACACATACTATAACTACTCTATCAACGAGAATTTATTTAGGACGTCAAAATACAAGAAAACGATTGTATTTATAATATATTTAATTGAAAATTTAGCCGATAACACAAGAAGTTCGCTGACTCAAAGTGTAATACGGGAAATTACCTGACAAGAAGAAGAGAATGGAAAGAAGAAATAAGCTGGTTGCCTTCATACTTTTTTAGTTGGAATGATTTAATTTTAAATCCTGTAATATATTTATAGAATGTTTTTAGTGGCTAAATTGTTACCTAAGTATTTGAATTTTTGGCATAACCTCCTTTAAAAGACAAGCAAATCCCATAACTTAAGGGATAAGGTGGTTCACACATATATTGAATATTATTTTATAGTAGTACTTGGTAATGTAAGTTCTTGATCTTTGTTATGTGTATAACCGCAGATAATCCAACTATAACTATAATCAGTTTTCAGTCTTCCAATGGATTGCACACTTGAGTCTCATATTAACTTTTTGAATGTGACGTCTCATATAATTTGTGCTTTACCTAGTCACATTATCATCGTGTTAAGAATGGAGTCTACACAAATAACGCATTATGAAAATGGTAAAACGATACGAGCCACATTGGGATCATTCTCATCGTACAATGCGGTGCCCATGGACATCTGTGGGAATCAAACTCAGGACCTATGTGTCCCAAAATCTTATCCCACCACAAAGATGCCACTAGGCTATAAAGCCATGGACGGTAAAAGTAATTGATGACGTAAATACACTTGCGAAAAGCTATATTTCCATTCAGAAGGGGGTAGCGGCGCAGCTTGTTGCCCGTCTGCCTGTCATTAGTTTGTAATCGTATCATATTATATATATTCAAATATGTTTTGTAATATTTCTACTATAATCATCTAAAACTTTATTAGTATAATGAACTAATACGATTTATTTATCTGGAACATTTTAGATAACGTTCAACCTTGTTTGATCCAACTCTTTTTCAATAAAATATTTTTCGCTTAACTCGTTTGATTCATTAGAGATAAACGAACCTAAATCAGCCCATCTTTTTGGTCATTTGACAATAGTTAACAGAATATTTCTAACAGAGTTAAAAAATTGGACTCAAATGATTAAGAAAAGTGGCTATAAGGACTCAGGGCGTTAAATATTTTGATTTTAGCCTCAAGTAGTTAAAATCACTAAAACACAGGGACTCAAAAATTAATTTACCCATACTTAGAGCATTCACATCCTAACCATCAAATTATGTGAGGAGGGGTTTTTATATTATAAAGGGTATAAAAAGTGGTTGTGAGTAGAGGAGAGAGAAAATGTTACTGTTCATCTGTATATTTGGGGGGACACTGTTCACCCGTTATAATTTTTTAATATATTTTGAAAGTGGTTGTGAGTGGAAGTGAGAGAAAAATGTAATGATAATATTATTTAATTGAAATGAGAGAGAAAAAGTATTTGTTTTTAGTGGAAATATATTGATATAGGAGTTGTTTTTTAATGGAATGTATGTATAATTTGATGGATTGGATGTGAATACAAAGACAAATTAACTCATTTTGTTATATACATTCTTCAAATCTAAAAAATTGCATTAATTTAAGCTCATTGATAGATAAAATATATGATGTCATGCTGACCTATTATTCATTTTGACACAACCATCCAATCTCACTCATTTTCATTGCATTGCCTTTCACACAAAGCACCTTGTTGGTATTTTGAATCTTCATAACAAATAAACACCAGTACACAACTTTTGATGCAGGAAGTACAAGTCATTGTAACATTATTATTATTATTATTATTTTGTTTTTGGAGTTGATCTATGGAGAGGAGCCAAGCACATGATATATATAGAGAGAGAGAGAGTATTATTTTCATGTCATTGTTAAGGGTGAATGAAGAGATCATGCATGCAATATGTTCATTAGGGAACCAATATCTACATGCTTTTGTTGCCTTAGCACTTGTTAAATGTACCCTCAACTCCCCTCCATTATATGAATGCTTCTCATCACCACCATCCCATCTACAGTGTGTGATTTACGACACTAATCGATGGGAAGACGACCTCCATGTTGTGATAAATCACACGTCAAGAAAGGCCCGTGGACAGCTGAAGAAGACGCAAAGATTCTCGCACATGTTGCTAGTCATGGCATTGGTAACTGGACATTAGTACCGCAAAAAGCAGGTTGTTTTATTCTCCCGTCTTACTAATCATCATTGAAGTTTTTTTATAATGACCAGCAGCCTGTGTCGTATGTGTGTATGCTTTAACAGGTCTTAACAGATGCGGAAAGAGTTGTAGACTAAGATGGACAAATTATCTAAGACCCGATCTCAAGCATGAAAGTTTCACCCCTCTTGAAGAAGAGCTCATTTTGAGGTACCATCGGGCCGTGGGTAGTCGGTAAGTTTACTAACTACTTTGTATTTCAACACTTTAATACGGAAATTAGTCGATTTTTTTGTTTAATTTCAAATCTATCCGGGCAAAGGGTTGAAACGGTTGAATCTTCAGGTGGTCGTTGATTGCAAAGAAACTCTCCGGGAGAACAGACAACGATGTGAAGAACCACTGGAACACAAAACTAAAGAAGAAGCTGCTTAAAATGGGAATCGACCCGATCACCCATAAGCCGTTAAGTCAGCTTCTTTCTGATTACGGAAACATCAGCGACGCCATCCCACAAAACACGAGACCTTCAGATCAAAGACACCACGACTCGCCCTTGGATTTCTCCCGGGCCGACAGTTCATTAACAACAATGGACCCGTTTCAAGACCAGCCCACTCCAATGAATTCGGTAACTGCTTATTTCCCAGTTATTAATGAAGCAGCTTCATCTTCTACATCATCACCTGCATCTAAAGTTCAAGCGAATTTACCATCTTCTCCCTCTATTTGGAGTGATTATCTTGTTGGAGACCAAGAACAAGAGTGTACCAACGAACCCAATTTCGGGTTTTTACCCACAGATGGTGAATGCCCGAATAGTTACAATGGGTTCAGGTTAGATCACACAAAGAACAGCTTAGAGGTTGATACTGCTTCTGTTTCTTTTGTTGAGTCCATTTTAAACCGTGATCGAGAAATGCAGTTGGACTTCCCTCAGCTTTTGGATGGATATTCCGAGTTCTGAACAACAAGCCTTAGATCTTTTAGAACGGGTGTAACGGGTGATTCTCTAGCACACGGTTCTAGATCGACCTATGTTCTAGTTTTTAGTTATATGCTAGTATGCTACTCTCTAAATTCCTGGTCTCTGTTGCTAATGTTTATTTTATATTTTAAATGGTAAAATTAGAATTTATAATGAGTGTGAGACAAGTTGGGTAACGGGTCACCGGTCACTTTTTGGTTGGCTTCTTATTAAGAAAATTTACAATAATTATAATAAAAACGTTTGAATAAAGCCATGTAGAATTGTAGGTACTAAAATAGACATCCCGAATGGGACATCGTTGTGGTTAAGCGATGTACTCCAAAACCAAAAGGATGAGAGTTCGAATCCTACAGCATGCAAGTATTAGTGTTACGTATCCTGAAAATCTAATTTGTTCAAAAAACAGCTACAATAGACGTCAGCAGCCTTTCAACCCTTTTGACCCGTCTCCATTTCAACTAACTGGATTTATTTGACCCATTTAAAATAAAATACAACTTTGATACAGTAAAAGGATTCCAAAAAGTGCACTATGATAAGATTTATGTATTGTATTATTTTTTTTTTTTTACTGGTCCACATGCTGAAAAAAATTCTACTATAATGTTAAAATGATTATAATTTTTTTTAACGGATGAAAGTGTCGTTTTGGATTTCATAAGAGTTTAAGGCTGTACACTCGGGAAGGTATTCTATTACTCAATGTTATTTCAAACAGATGTGTGTATTGGAAAAAAAACAAGAAAACAGTTTATGAACTTTGAATTTCAAGTTTATGAAAATGAAGGGTACTTGAATTTAGAACCCGAGTTGGTTATAATTTTTGTAGTTGATCTCTTTCAATTGAACGCAGCATAAAATACATTCTGGCAACTCTTCAGCTTTGGTGCCCTGTATCAATAACAACAAACTTCATTTTAGGCCACTATTGTAAAATCCGAGAGGATAGTGTATGTGTGTATGTGCGTCTGTTTCTGAACCTGGATAGTGAGGCCGAAATCGAGGATACAAAGTTTTAGTCTCTCTCGAAAAGCATCGAAACCTTTTCTAGAGATGTAACTGAATCTGTGCATGTTCAAATCAATTTCAAAGTAGTTTTCTCCCTGCAAGATTTTAAATATTAGAGTAGGTTTTTATCGATGAATTGCACAAAAGGGGCATTTGGGTGTGTGTTTTGGGTAAAGAGATTATGTTTATGATTATATGGATATTTAGCGGTCAAATAATCAGCTGCAAGAGAACTGGTTATTGTAAGGGGAAGGTAATGTTACTTATTTACCTACTTTTTTATCATTTCTTATCTATTACCACCTTAAAAGACTAACTATTGGTGAACAAGAAAGCCTTAAAAGTAGCCTTAAAAGTATTACATCATCAAATAACAAAATCACAACTAGAGTTCCGGACACTATCTCATAAAGCAGGATTATCTTATATTTAATTATTAAGTTTCATTTTCATATAATACTTTTTTTTCAAATTTCAAAAAGCACATCTAAATATGCCTAATTTTTAGATACCATGACAGCCCACTTAAAATTAAATAGTATTGAGACGATACAAATGCAAATAATGCAACCAAAGAGAGATTGGTATCTTTTAAACACCTCAAAAAGAAAAAAAGAAAAAAAACTAAACATTTTGTAGGTTTTTTAGAGGTTACACTTGGTATCCACCTACTTGTAAATGGGTAGATGGTGAAATGGGTCAAACTAAAAAGATTACCTAAAAGAAAAATATATCAAATGGGTCAAACAGGTTTTATTAAAAGACTTAAATTAAAGCCATTATTGCAATAATATTATTTTTTGGTGAAGATAAAAGAGATGTGTTTATGAGATCATAAATATATTCTATATTACCGAGTGGCGAGTAAATGTATATATCATATAGACTATGAACCAAGAACTCTAACAGGCTTAGATATTGAGCCTACGGCTAACCCTTATGTGTATATATTTTAACAATACTTATAATCAACACATTATCCCCAAAAAATATAAAACTTGACTAAGTGTATACAGGTCAACCCAAGCTGACCCGACCCATTTCAACATTACTTAAACGTTTGACCCTTACAACCTGACCCCGTTTTGACCCGTAACCCAGCCAATCCTCGTGCCGTATTACCACATGTACAATTCTTTGTGTTGCTCAAAATGGGGTCTTAACTCTTAAGTATTAATAATAATAATAAAAAAACGCTTAATATACGTCAAAAAGTACCATGAGGTAAAAAACATGTGGAATAAATATATTTACCAAGAAAAATTCATGTTGGGGACGTGAGAGAACGGGCTTCTCGTTATAAGCACTCATAAGCTTCCTTTCAGCGGAACTCAACTGAAGATCCTCTAAGTTTGTGAGCCGGCCCAAGATCTTCAATCTTTCCCTGCAGGGTGCAATGGTATCTACCGGGAAACCTCTAACCCTTTCCACCTCATCATCAATTATTTTCTATCAAAATTATAAAACACATAAATACTCGAAATAAAATGTTTATCATAACCATATGAAAGCTTGAACGATGAGAAGATGAGACATGACCAATTGACCATCTTACCCTCATATTTTCTTTAAAATGAAGCGGAAGTTCCTCATAATTATCAGATAACTTGAAGTACAAAACATAACTCATTCCTTCTCCGTCATATTCATTTTGAAATAGTGTAGGGGGGTATAAAGGTATCTAATTTATAGACATAAAAAATCTGGTTAAGTAGAAAAGTAAACGATGAACTCATCTAAAAATACATAGCATCGAAATTTGACCTTATGATTTTATTATGTACGAGATGAAATAAAAAATTAATGGTTAGAAGGGACATACTTGAAGATTTACAACAAGCAAATGAGGGATTTTTCCAGATGATTCAACTTTTGGGAGTTCAAGAAGGCGTGCAATATGATCAATCTTACGGGGAGATAAGAATACGTCAACACCAATAGGGTAATAAGCAGCTTGATTTGAAGCACATTCTTTCTTTTTATCTCTGTAAAACAGAAGGAACCACATGCCACTTTGGTAAGACAAATGCAAACCCCTTATAAATTAGAGGAAAAAAATAAAGACATAGTTTAATGTCAAGCTTATTTTACTTTAAATAATTATGTCCCCGCACTTTAAAGGTACTTGGATCAAGTGGTGACCAAGAATCTGACATTTTCTTCTCTATCGGACAATACGGAACTTGAGAGCCTGCCATTGGTCTTTGCAAAATAGCTCTTGGAGACACTGAAACAGATCAAATATATGCAAAATTATAACCATGACATGATAAGATATATCATACAGCCTAGAGGTCACAAAATGGGCAGGTTGACCCCAAACACTTACTTTTAGTCTGAGTAAAATGTCATTTTCGTGCCTGAGGTTTGGCCAGTTTTGCGACTTTCGTCCAAAGGTTTATTTTTCCCCATCTGGATCCAAAAGGTTTGAAATCTTGACATTTTCATCGGGCTCGTTAACTCCATCCATTTTTCTTCATTAAGTCAGATGTATTTCCGTCTTTTTTGCAAACTTAAAGGACAATTCGGTCTTTTAAACTTTATGTAAAAAGACCGAATACCCCTGTAAAGACCGAATTTCCCTTTAAGTTAACAAAAAAGACGGAAATACCCCTGACTTAGCAAATCATCATGAAAATGGCAAGATTTCAAATTTTTTGGATCCAGATGAGGAAAAAAAACCTTTGGACGAAAGTCGCAAAACTGGCCAAATCTCAGAGACGAAAATGAATTACCCCTTTTAGTTTTTTTAAAAGATAATTCGTGGGTTAAACATGATTATAAGAGCTATATTAATATAAACTTATAATAGTGATATAACTTTTTGAATAGAATGCTGTAAGAAGTCGTTTGCATTAAGAATATATGTGGGAAACTTTCGATCCATTTAACCTGTTCCACCCATTTGACCCGTTCGCTTTTAAGCTGATTTTTTTTTAATAGCCTGTTTAAACAATCAACTGCCACCTCTAATTCAGCCCATATGAAAGAGAAAATGTGTAGCAAGCACGAGTCTTACATATGGAAACACTAGATTGCCCTTCCCTCCATTTAAAGGAAAGCCTTGAAGTAATTTTCTTCTTTGCACTTGGAGGGCTTGAACATGATGATTTGCTCTTTATATCCGCAGAGGTAGTGCAGGTAAGACAAGGCAGACAATTGTTTAAGTCGTATACAACAGAGGTTCCATGTGTGGCGACAGGTGGCAGTTGTTCATTGGGTTTCATTTGTGACTCGGATGCAGAAAAGGAAGAACCAGGGACATGATCAGAAGCTCTTGGAGTTACTGATGCACTCACCGAACTGCTTTGAGATATAACATCTGTAAAATTTCCATCAAAAATCAGTGAATGTCAATGGTATAACGAGTTAAAACAGGCTCGGGTTTTGGTTCATAATATAATACTATTAGTTAGGTTTTGGTTCACAACAACAAAATAAAAGGAAACCGGAATCATAAATTTTCTTCCCATAAAACACACAGAAACTTCTTACCATCCTGAATGCTGTAAAACTCGTCATCGCCATCAGAGTCGATCCCTGTTGCAGTATCAAACCACTCTGTACTTCCTGAAAAAAATCAAATAGTGTAAACCGATAGAACCAAAATAATTAGAAAATATAACACATGATAAAGAGGACTCCTAATAATGCATAAATTTCAACCAGATATTTCCCAAATACAAACATAAGTCAACGTTTTAGTCTTTTAGCTCCACAATTTTTTATAACTTCATATAGTTTAAAGTACTTAATTACTCTATTCTTCAGAACTGGTGTTTGGATAAATATCTAATGTGATTAAGACGATTATAGTTTTTCTGCATGTATGTGAAGAAAACTAATGATTGGGATAAATGTTATTACGAACTGAATGCTAACACCTATACTAAATCATCAAATTGTAACAATCCGTTTGAAAATGAACATCCAAACTCCCCGGAAGACCACTTTTATCAATTTCAAGGGGTGTTTAGATGTGCAATTTAAAGAGTCGGACATATAATCAATCCTTTATTAGAATTTAGAGCTAGTGATACTTGGGACATGTAACTTAAAATTCTCACAATCATCAATTTTTTTCGGCAAATATAATCATGATCCAAGTCTCGCTATTTGAGCTCAAATTAATTAGATAATTATAATCATAATCTCAATCTACTTAGACAAGGAAAACTGATGATAATTATTGATTTCAATTTACCTTGAAATGTAGGGTTACGATACGACCGATCCATCGAATTACAAACATCACCAGAAGGATCAACTTTACTCCGAGACGGATAACGAATCGCACCGGAATTTGCCTTCTTCCTCCCCAATCTTCTCCTTCTTCTTCCATGAACTCTCGGTGCCGCTTCTCCATCTGCTCTATCCCCATGCTTCTTCTTCTTCCTAGAACCTATTCCGACTCGCACGCATCCTTGCTCCTTCGATCCACACACTCCCATTCCACCTGATTCCTCTCCCTCCCTACCTCTCTCTCACACACCACACCTAAACACACAGTACAGCAGACAAATAAATCACCAACAATTTATCCTGATCAATTTGACCTAATTATTGATGATTGATTACAGAAGCTGAATCAAATCAATTAATCAAGCCAAATCTATAGATACAACAACATATGCTTCAATTGAAACCCTAACTGGTTGAAATTCGGTTCAATCTACAACTCGCGATCCACACACTCTCATTCCACCAGATTCCTCTCTCCCTCTCTCTCTCTCACACACACCACACCTAAACACACAGTGCAGCACACAAACAGCTTCAATTTGACCTAATTATTAATAATTAATCACAAAAGCTGAATCAAATCGATTAATCAAGACAAAAACTGTAGACACAAGAACATGTGTTTCAACATTTTGACCTAATTTATCGGCGAAAAGAAACGAATTGAAACCCTAACTGGATGCAATCAGGTTCAAATTCAACAGAATCGATGAAGAAGAGTGTAGAAACAGGAGCAAATTGAACGAGTGATGATTTGAATTGGATATCTGAGAGAATGGTAGGTGAGTTGGGGGATAATCAATACTCCACCATTATTGTTGTTGTTCTAGGGTTTCTTGATTATTGTGGAGAAGATGGATTCATTGTCCCCCAACTTTTTTTCAATGTAAAAACGACTTTGGAGCTACTTTTATTATGAAAAATTTTGGATTTATTGATTTTGGTTTTAACTGCTAAAATATCTCAAATCGTGTATTTACCGTTGCTTACCTGTATTTTAAATTTAGGACAAAATCGGTTTTAAAAAGTTCACTTTCTTACGCTATCGACACTCGGTATTGCAACCGCAGAACATGAAAATGAATGTTCGTATTGATACTGATATTGTTATCGACGCATATTTTATGTTAATTGAGAACCTTTATAAGAATGATACTGGTGACGGTTTCGATAACACCTATCGGCACTAGTTATATGTTACGATACAAAAAATAATATATTCCGGATACGACTCCCTTTTCAACAAATTAAACACAACCGCATATTAATTTCTTTTTAAGATAACCAGTGGCGGATCTTGCCCGTTGAAGGTGTCAGAGCCGAAAGACATGGGCACTAAAAAAAACTCGGGCAAGCCCGGGCCAAACATAGTATATATAAAAAATTTCGATCGAAATGCAGAAAATTAACACTACGGCCGAAAAACTTGCCCGGACCGCGGCCCTACCAAACTCCATCTAAGAACCGCCCATGAAGATAACGAATGAAAATTATCAAAGAAAAAGCAAATTAGAAACTAAGCGGGTTAAATGCATATATTATATATACCATAAGGGGTGAAATTTTAAGTTGTAAAATTGAAAGTCAAACCATGCATGTACCTAATGCATCAAAACTTGTACATACAAAAAGGAATACTGAAATGTGAAAGAGATCCATTTTAATAATTAACATATAAATTGTATTTTTTCAGATAATTTTATGAAATAGTGTAGGAAATTTATCTTTACTATCCTCACGTTATATCATCCATCATTTTCATATCATTATTTTCTCATCTCATCTTCAAGCCTACTAGATCCATCCTCAACGTATTTTTTTATATCGAATAAAAAGAGAGAAAGAGAAGAGAAGAGAGAGATATAGAAGAGGAAAGAGACAGAGAATGGTCAGCATGACAGCCCGACTTTTTATCCTCAACCTCGGTACCGAATACTAGATGAATACGGTATTGGGGCCCCACTACTCCACATCATCATCCCCATCCGGTCTCGTGAGTGTTTCCTTCCCTTAATGAGAGGGAGAAGGAAAGCCCTTTAAAAACTAGTTTTATGTATAACATATAGAACAATATGTACAACGGTTTATTTTAACAAACATTACACATAAGTTATGTGTAATTTACTTGAATCTTTTATATGTTTTTCATGCACTTTGATTTGATACAAGTAAAAGAGAGAAACCTTATAAGTCTAAAGAAATATAATATTTATAAAAAGAATTTATAGAAAATTATAATTAAATAAGTGTTTATAAAAGTGAAATTGATGATGGTTTGATTATAGAATATAGATACTCAGAAACTTTGAATGGCGTTTGAGCATTTTGCAGAATTAGTATGGCTGTTGGCTTACATGAATAATCAAAGAAAACAGTTTAGTTTTTGGCAATTAGTTATGTTTTTTTTATATGTGTTCTGATACCCAAATCTCCTTCAACAATATGACAATTGTTTTTTTTTCAAGAATTTTACATTGCTTTTGTGATTACCCTATATTTGAGATGAATAAGTTAATTTTAATTTATGACTACTTCTGAAAAATCTTTGTTTTTTTAATAAAATACTACTTATAAATATCATCATGGTTGCAAGACAACTCAGTTGGGATAACCTTGTGTTAACCCCATCGATCGCCATTCTCTAACAATCTCTTGTGTAGTAGAGAAAAAAATTACACCTGCTTGGACATGCTCATCCCAAAGGTCGAAACGGTTGTGATTCTTCTGAAACAACCTTTCAGCAGAGGAGAGTGACAATGAATAAAATTCATGGCAATTATCAAGGTCGTCCATCCTGGAGCCTTGTGTCAAACCCCAACGGGGGATATGAGGGAGATTATCACAAGACGGATTGTGATCCAGCCACGATCCACCACCTTGCACCTTCTTGAATTCCGGACCATGACGGCTACCAGAAGGCCACCACCTCCAGGAGTGGAAGGCCCGCGCCGGGTATATATTGTTTCTTGAGAAGTGGCCTCGCTTGATTCCCAATCCGTTTCAGCTCCTTCAACGCGAGGGTCACCTTCTTGAATTACCACCCCGGGAGCAACATTCGGTACCACCTTTTCCGCAGCATCCCCTTCAGCCACGCCCTCCTTACCCTTTCCCTTGGGATATGGGCAAGGAGGCGATACATCAAATGGAACCGGGGGGGGGGGGGGGGGGAGGAGATGTAGGTGGAGTAATAGCATAAATATCGACCTTGGCACCAGAACGGGTGGACTTGGCAGATGCTGCAACAAAGAACAAAGGTTTATCCTCAAAGAGGAAGAAAAGATATCCAAAAACTAACCATAAGAAACGGAGAACCATACCTCGAGGCGCAGAAGATGCCTTAAATATTTTCTCAAGAAGGTTGCCAGACTTCTTGCTGAAAACCCCAAGATCAACTTCAGATTCAGAGGGTGCAACAGTCTCACCCATCACCTTCAATTTCTTCTCGGAAAAAGCAAGAGCAGCCTGCTCATCTAACTCATGTTTCTTATCTGCAAGAATTTTCTGTTTCTTGGCCACCAACTCAGTCAAGGTGACATCATCATCTGGGTCAGGAGCAGACCGTTTGACCCATGCGTCTAAACCAGACAATGAGTCAGAAACAACAACATAGTCCAATAGTTTGACGTTAGAAGAGCGCTTACGAGTCGGTGCACTAGCCGTTTCTTCAGCAGTCTTCTTTTCCTTCGTCTTCTTCTCTTCTCGCTTCATCCTCCTAGCTTCTTTTTGTTCAGCAACAGCAGCAGCGGGATCCACAACAGGTGGGGTAGACACACCTTCAGCAGCAGGCTCTTGAACAGGTTTTGTTTCCCCTTGTCGTTCTTTTTCCCAATTGTATAAACAGCCACCGTTGTATGGTGCGGGGAGTAAAATAGCAAGGCTACTTGTTTGTAGCAGCGACAACTGAAACCGAATCTAGGGTTTTGTATTAGCTTGGGTTTGCAGTGGCGGAGGCTAGGGTTACAAAGTAGGGATCACCTATTCTCTTCTCATAATCCTTGCCAGTGATAATCACTCTGTCTTTTCACTAACAAAATGATATGATTAGTAATTACAGGTCAAACAATTTTGTTAGGGTGATCACTCGTAAATTTAAACCCAAGTGTTTAAATGAATACTACATGAAAATATGAAATGCGTTTAAAAGTTTCGCTGACTAAAAATGTCTTAAAATTCACGAGTATGAGTGTGCAAGATTTTAGGCTAAATTTGATTTTTTTAACCGACATTAGGCCAAAGTTGATGAAAGTGCTTGCTTACATACAACTAGTGGAATTCCTCCGCGCGCTGTAGCGGGAATTTGATTCGGCTAATTACGGTATCGAAATGACAATGGCACTAGTATAGCAATCAAAAAGAAAGTCTTGATATGCCTAAAAGGACATCGAAACTTATATACATAGACGGGAAACTATATTAGTAATGGTTCCGAAAGTATCGATATCGATGTTGTCGATTAGAATCGTGTTCTACTTATATTGTTGGAATGGGTATCGGTTCGATTCATCGCGGTACCGGTACAGTATCAACACACGCTATAGCTTACGATACCAAAAAAATGGGAAACTATAAAAAGGGATATCAATAATGGTTCTGTTAGTACCGGTACCGATGTCGATCGGAATCGGTGTTGTACTGATATTGTTGGGTGGTATCGGTTCGATTCATCACGAAACCAGTATGGTATTAATAGTCTCTATAGCTTACAATACAAAAAAAAGATACTCTTGTGAATACAAATTGGTTTTCAAAAAAAATATTTCGGCAACCATAAAAATGAATAATGGTACCGCTAGCAAAGTTTTTCGAACAGAATCAGTTCGATTCGTCACGGTACAGAACAAATATTAGTTGTATTTCACCCGTTCGACTTTGAACAAAAATTTTGTCGGAAAATCATCACAGCATATGCCATATGGTACACATCATCAAAGAAAGCACAAACATGGCTAATCTATATAACAAATATTATTTATTTTAATAAAGATAAACTACGCTAAAGAAAATCAAATACCATAAGTTTTCAAATACCATAAGTTTCCATGTAATTCTTATTATAATTATTTTTATCATTTTTTATTAAGATAAATTGATGTGTATGATATGAAGACACATTAAATAATCAAAGGTAACTTCAATGATAATAACATAACTTGTCGAGTCTTTCATGGAAAATAAAAGTAAAACAAAACAAAAACTCAACACTTTTGTGGTTAAAAATAAGACAAAATGTGTTTAGTTTGTTTATAGAAAAACCTATAAATTGGATTTAAATAATTTCATTTTTTTAACTGGTAATAATCTAACTGAGAATATTCTTATTTTTTTGTTGACACATCAGCGAAAAACTATACACGTCACTGCGTCAGCAAAGAACTTTGTTAAGTTTTTTTTAATGGGGGTCCAACGAAAAAAATAGTTAGAAAGTATGGACTGGTGGTAAGAATATTCTCAGTTGCAATTATTATTGGCCAACTGAGAGCGTGGGATCATTATAATACAACTTGTCATAATTTAGAAAACTTGTTGTAGTTATCACTTTAAATCCATCACTTGTAGTCTAGTGGTAAGGAGACTTTGGTTCTCCAATGGAAACCCAAGTTCAATTACAACTTGTGTCATTTTGGTGGATTAGGCAATGATGGATAGAGCCTAACCTCCTTGCAGAGGTGTAAGGTTATATGCCGATCTCACCTGGGTTTTCGTCCTACTGTGTGTTACGCCAAAGAGTGTTCAGCTCTTGTGGTGGCACAACGACTGTCAAGTGGTAGTCGACGATACGGTTTCTCGGAGGAATGCCCAAGCCAAACTCTGAAGCCAACGTGGGCTAATACATCATAGTCTGACCAAAGTGGGGCAACAAGGCTCTCCAATTTTGGGTGTGTAGTAGCCTAGTACAAGAAAGTCAACGTTCTAAAAAAAACTTTTAACTTTTAATTTTAATTTATATGCTCATTAGCATTCAGATCTCTTTCATCGTTTCTACCCAATAATTACACTAAAAAACACTATATTTTATCTCTTCTTTCAATTAAATAATATTTTTATACATTTATCATTTACTTGTTCTTTCTCCTCTACTCACAACCACTTTCAAAACATATTAAAAAATTATAGAGGGTGAATAGTGTTCCCTCAAATATACATTTTCTCTGTTATTCATTCACAACAACTTTTTTATAATATTAAAACTCTCTCATATAATTTGGTGAAAAGGATTGTAATGCTCTTAAGTCAAGCTTCTATAAACTTAAACCTTTAATAAACGTGATAAAAGATGTTTTATAAATATAAGTTAAATAAAAAAACATTTTTTTCTAAATTATATTAAGCCCAATTTAAACATACATTATTTATTATCGAACTGATTTGCCTTGAATACCCAAGGATATTTAAGCTTGTTGTTTGCTTGAGAAATTGAAATTAAATTTTTTTGACTTGCTCATACATGCTACTATCGATTTGACCATCGACTATGGTTCTTTTGTTATTGTTCTTCAAAAGTGATCAAGACAAAATGTGGTTTTGACGTGCACCTTAGATGGTTGATACACGGCTCAACAGTAGTATTGACTGTTAAACTTCTCTCTAGTTAATTCTTGAATAATTTACTTTAATATGTTTATTTTTTACATTCTTATTGATAATTGAATAATGTATTATATGAATAAATATATTTAACTTTTTTATTACATGTTCAAATTTGCATCCATCTAAATAAGGTGTACACCTTTGTATGCATTCACAATTTTGTTTCAATGGGGAAAACATGTTGACGGGAAAATCCATTAGCATCGTTTAGGTCTGCTTTCTAATGGGCTAGCGGGGTCGTCGTGAGGGGGTACTTATGTGTTGTCCCTTAACCGTGCAAACTTATTTGTTTGAGGTGCGGATGAGGTGTTTAACCATATTTTCAAGGGGTGCGGTCGGGTTTTTTGTTTAAAATATAGACTAATTTTTTTTTTCCAAGTGGTGCGGCTGCCTACCTTGGCCAAAGGGTGGGTCCGCCCCTGGAACCCCCATGAACCCTGGTCCCTGCATATTGTTAAGACTATGGGGCGGGGGTTGGGGTTGGGGCGTGGTTGGCCACAAACGCCCAAGTCACCACCCCGGGTGGGCTTGGGTTTCGGCGTGGCTCCTTGGGCGGGGGATTCAGCCCGGGCGTTGGGCGGGTCTATCAAGATGACATGGCGGGAGCTGATTGGCCAAGACAACTAGCCATTTGGGCTAGCCGTTGGCCAACGACTATGTTTAAAAAAAATGATTTTTTCACTATAAAAACTCATTTCTATTCATATTTTTTTACCACAACTACTTCCCATCTTCTATAATCATCTCTATTTTATTTTAAAAAAAAATTCTTATCCATCCACAATACGAAAAATGAATCCCCATAATCGTGGTTTTGACCCGAACAACCCGTGGGCATTAAAAGAAAATCCTAGCCCACCACCCAATTGTCCAATTCCTCCATTTTTAATACACTCCACTATGCCAGATATGGCGGGTTACGCATCGATTCTCTCAAATCGTGTGTATACTAACTTCCCTCACACCGACGATTCTATACCTAGTCCGATTCCACAAACGCCCATCAACCTTTCACAAACATCCATCAACCTTTCCCAACCCGACACAAAGACGAGATGACATGAAATTTCTAGCCCAGTCCATCGATCACCTATCAGGTGAAGAGTTGGAACTAATGTTGGAGACGAGAGAAGAGATAAAGAAAAAATATTACAAGCACTAGGAATTTTTTTATGTAATTTTCTTTATTTAAAAAACATTATTAAAAAAATTAAATTTGTTTTAAATTTAAATATGTAGTTTGGGCTGGCCACATTATATTGTGTCACTCTTATCACTTTCTTGGTATGTGCGACTTCTTATTTCTGTATTCTTTCTATATTCTTTGACTTGGTGTGTTGGTTTGCTGTTCGTTTTCGAGCCGAGGGTCTCTCTGGAAGCAGCCTCTCTATCCCTATGGATAGAGGCAAGGTCTGTCTACATCCCACCCTCCCCAGACCCTATAAATAGCTCTACTATTTGTGGGATTTACTGGGTATGGTTGTTGTTGTTGTAGTAGTTTGGGCTGGCCACGCCCCAAACCCCCGCCCCACCATACCGTCTTCAATGTGGGTCAACCTAGCTAAACCTACCTAAGCCACGTGTCAACCTATACCCCAAACCCCCTCCCCATCATATCCCACGTTCTAAGTTCAGAATCATTAGCTTATACGAACGTGGTTTCATCAAATTCTGCCAGTCTGATGTAAAGCTTAATTTCACAATATTTAATTATATCAAAAATCAACAACGATGTGTTTGTATAGGATGATTCTAGGCTTAACATAGTTTTTTTCGAGAACATAAAAAACAAAATAACCCAATAATTTTTCCATTCTTAAATATTCAATGATTTTTCATCACACTTGAATATATGTGTGTAAACTTATTTGAATAATGTTCATATATTTATTGAACCTTAAACAATGTAGGTTTCCTCTCGCAATAATATAGTGTTTTAAAACCCAAACATGTGTGTGTTTATGAGCCACATCACTGAACTAATTTTAACAGATTTGCAACTATCTATGACCGAATGGGTTCATACGTGAATGTGGCAAGGTGATATTATAAGAGAGTCATGGTTAAAACGAGTAGGGTCGAAATGGATGACAATTGTTCCAATCAAGAGGGGTACGTACACACACAACTAGATAAAATGGCTTTATTTGAAGATCAACTTTTTCGGTTTAAGAACAGCCATCACTGGGTTACCCACGATCAATGCTCTTTCTAGTTTATGTGTCGAATCTGACAATAATATTTTAGCCTCTTGTTCCTTCGCTTGGCAAATATGGTTCGTTATCTTCTCCCGATGTAAATTGTTGACTACCTATTGCAATTCAAATGAACCACTTGGGGTGTCCCAGTGGCTAGCCTCACCCACCTCTTCCCAGAGGACCCGGGTTCGAATCCTGGCAGGTGCAAAAACTACAGGCTTTCGCTCCCGGTGGGTATTAACCGCCAGGCAGCTATGGGGCTACGAATAATTTACAATCTTAGCAATTGGGTTGTATATATATATATTTTTTTTATGGATTTAAGACTATTTTTTTTTTCATTCATACTTGTCAAGTTACATCAAAACAGAACGTAGACGGACAAGTAATGGTTTAATCTTCTAACGGTAAATATGTCTCCTCATCCAAGCTTGTCAAGGAAATTAAGGTTAGTTCCTAGATAAAAAAAACAAAACAAAAACAAATAGGGTATTCTTCAGGGTAGTCCTCGTAGTATTCTTTGAATTGATGGATGTATGTTTGATGGTTGTTTGGCTCTAGCTCCTTGTTGGGGCATTTCTTAATAAAAACTCGCATTTAAAATAACAAAGAAAAGGGCGATGAGAGAATAATATATTGAACTTAAGCCAACAACAAAAAGGTGGACCATCTAATTAAAGGTACTTCACTAATGTTTTCAATCACATACACCTAGGGTATTCGTTGTCGTAAAATATCTCATCTTAATAATACACATGTAGATAAATCTTTCTAGTTACATCTAACAAATATATACATTAAATTAAATCTTATCCTTATATTATTTATTATGGGTTTGTGATCAAATATAAAGGCTCCTAAAAATAAAAATTGTATAAAGGCTCTTAAAAATAAACTCACTACAAAAAAAAACCTAAACACCCATCACCACCCAAAAACCTAACCCCCCCCTCCCCCCTTAGGCAATTTTTTTTTTTGGGGGGGGGGGGGGGTGGGGATAGGTTTTTCGGGGTTGGGGGTTTAGGTTTTTTGAGGGTTTTTTTTTGGTGAGGTATAGGTTTTTTTTTTGGGTGGGGGGGATTGTATAACAACCCTCCTAGAACCTTTAACGTGACCCTAAACGTCTTAAATATACCCGTATACGAGAAACGGGCCTAGTATACCTTAATATTGTATAACAACCCCCTTAGCCGCATCTGTCGCGGGCCGCGACTAACCTGGATTGCCGGACAAGGCATTGCGCCACGTGTCCTAACATGTGTCGAGGCTAGTATGATGACCGGACAAGGCTAGAGCCTAACTTACCTGTCTCGCGGGCCGCGAAAGAGACAAGGGTGTGCTTCGCGGGCCGCGAGCCGCCCTTCGTCAGGCCTATAAATAGGGGCTCAGGCCTCATTTGTTCCTCGTTCAAATTCTGAAATCTCTTAAATTCTCTAGGCAATTATAATACTCGGGATATAATACCCCTATAAAGCGAAGCTCTGCCTCGTTGTAAGTATTATAACCCTGCTTGTTACCTTGCACGATCGATCTAGGGCTCCGTAACACATGTCAAGGCTCTGCCTGACTCAGTCGTTGGAGTTCTGTCTCGTGTTACACCCGATTGATCTAGGACTCCGTAATGCATGTCAAGGCTTCGCCTGACTCAGCCATTGGAGTTCTGTCTCGAGTTGTGTTAGGATCGGTTTTCGACTCCGTAACGATTGCGTATGACACGTGTGACGTGCGGAATCCGTACACGTGCGTGGACCGAAGACGAGAACCGTACTAAATTTGTGATTCGATTGAATGATGTGAAAAGTACAAAGAAACTTGAATCACCTTTTACCTTTCTCTCTCTAGCTCCAAGCTCTCCAATGTAGCAAAATGGCAAAAGTTCTAAATCTAAACTAAGTTTCTCTATTTATAGGCCAAGGCTTATAAGGAAATTCTCCTTATTTACAATAATGCCACCTTGCTTATTTCCTATATATTTTACAATATTAGAGCTTGACATGTTCAGTTTTCTGCTACGATCTGAATTGACGAAGGCGATAGACATAAATGCACTAACAGACTCCCCCTTGGATATTGCCGCAGTCAATCTCGTAGCGTCTTGTCTTTCTCTCTCTCTCTGAGTCTTCTTGAAAGTTTGACGTCTTTAGCAAACCCAGACTCCCTCTTTCTCGATCAGAATCCCCGTGGATCTGTCTTCAGCTTCTCTCCCTTTCGGTAGACACTTTCTTCAGGCTCCCCCTTTAGTCAAGCTTCCGTGCTTTTGGGATCGACACCTGGCTTTCCGGATACAAGCTCCCCCTTGCGTCGAGCTCGTCTTCAGACTCCCCCTTAGACTCGGCTATCGGGATCGTAGTCTGGAACTTTCATCTGCATTTTCTCAAACATTTATAAGTAAAAACGTTTTGAGCATCCAGGATTGAAAACCTGGCTCTCAGCATAAGCTGAAATATTTCGACAATGAAAGCTTTTTCAATTGTCCAGGAATCGTGACCTGGCTATTAAAAACTTTTAATCAAGAACTTGGCTCTAAAATATAATAATATGAATATTTCCAGGATCACTTGATTCTCTCCCCCTATCAACAATCTTCAAAGATTTGGCAGTATTAGGTATTCAAGATCGAAAGTTCTTTACAGCAAATTTTTACAATTTAAGAATCCAAATCCCTCACAGTTAATCATCCAAGTCCAACTTAATGACCTTGGAGATTTCACAAATTATTTTGATTTTTGGTAAAAAACTTCAAGTTTCAAATTAATGAACTTGTTTATTTCATAAACACGATCAGCATACTTAGATTTTGAAACTCAGCTCTCAGACATCGGTTGTCGAAAATAAAGTAGAAATCAAAATCTTTTTGTATTTTTCTGAAACATAAAGCAGTAAAAAAAATTTACAAACATATTTACAGACAATATTTTTGTTTGAGTTTGCGTCAGAGGATCATATCAGTTTATGACAAATCACTAGTACCGTTGAGCTTTAAACACTTTAAGTTCTAAACGATTCACTTAGATTGTCTGTATACTGATCCTCTTAAATTTTCACACAAAGTTCAATTGATTCGAGATACGGATTTAATGTTTTAATGACTTAAACTTATTCGCGTGTCCAACCTCAGAATATACTCCCGTATCAAAATTCCCTAGATTCAGTCTTACAGGTGAGTATACCAATCTGATATCTGTATTCTGGGTTAGTGCGAGACCTTGAGAGCTCAGGTATGAACTTCCGTTCAGTCAAAGAGATGAAGGCTCGACTTGAGGTGTGTTCCCTTTAGGGAATCTTTTCTTCAACTGCAATTAATTCATATCTTTCGATATTTTTCAATTTTTATGCAGAGGGTAAGCTTTTTAAAGCACGTAAAGTATTATACGAGGTCTAGGCCATTGCTTCCGCAATATCAGAAGACCAGGTATAATACCCCAGATATCAAACAGTATAAAGACCTAGTATCTCAGAATCAGGAAATCTCTCAAACAAGATTTCGGGGGTTACCCATATATCCGAGAGATGTTCCCCACGAGATAAGTAAGTATTTGATATTTAGGTTTATATCTCGAATTCAATCTACTAAGCGTGTAAAATCCTACTGGCATATCATCAGTGAGACCGTTTATCACATTTGGCTTTCCATTTCTTTAACGTACTGTGATTGTCTACTGATGTACTATCATTTTCTCTTTTTACATAAAAACTCTTTTTGAATTTTATCATGTTTTTGGCTTTTTCAAATTTTCAAATGTTTTTGGATTTTCTGAAATTTTTACTCCCCCTAAAATTCAAAACATTTAAAGAAAATTTGACAAACCGATGTAGATAGCTTTGTCTCGCCATCCATTTTTTGCTTTACATGATCTGTTTTGCAGAAAATATACCCCCATGATATACAACACATTGATATTTTACAGTTTAAAAACCGTTTTTCAATCTTGTGAAATTAATCATGTTTGTTCCGCCGTGAGGGTTTCTGCATATTCACTCAACATATTTTTGAAATTTTTGACAAATTTAAAAACAAACATAATTTTGATTTTTCACTTTTTGACAAAATAAAAACATATTTTTGGTTTTAAATTTTTAGGGTTTTGAAATATTATTTATTTATGTACAAAATCAAACAAACTCCCTGTTTCAGTTGCAGGGATCAGCAGCCTCTTCCTCTCGTGCCAGACTGCTTCCTCTGTTGGTTTGACTTTCATCCTCTTTATGAAGCACCTGCACATTCAAATTACTCAATTACTTGAACAAGTTAGCCCAGGTCTGCTTGACCTTAGGCATTTCAACACAATATGTTTCAATCAACTTCGGAAAATCTTTATCATTTTTTACAAATGTATTTTCATTCCGATTATCACTCACAGAAACCTTTTGTTTCTTTTCCACCCAAGTTTGTCCTTTAGAAGCACTTATTTTGTAAAAATGTGATTCATTTTGAACATTCTGATCTTGAACAACAACTTTTGGTTTCCAAAACTGGTTTGGTTTTGTTGCATCAACAGTTGTTTTCCAACTTTGTGTTGTTCTAAGTCTGGGCGTCACTGGTTTCCATGTTTGTTGTGAGTCAGCCTTTGACATTTTCGGCTTCCAAGTTTGCTTTGAATCAAACTTGGTTGACTTCTGATTCACAACATCAGACTTCTTTTTCGTCTCAACACCAACAGGTTTAAGATTTTGACACTTGCGTGCAAGATGTTCTTTTTGATCACATTTGAAACATGTTCTCTTTGAAACATCTTTTACTTGTTGTTGTTGCCTTTTCTTTTGAGCAAAGAACTCTTCATTAGACTATCGTCTAAATTGGAGTTCTTTCTCTTCTTCTGAACTTGTTCCGTGAACAAAATTCATCTTTGTCTGATAATTTGGTGTTTCATTTCTTTTCCAATTTTGTTTCTTTTTATAACCCAACCCAGCCTTCATGTTTTTCTTTTTGTAACCAGGTTTGTTATAAAAAGTTTTGTGACTCTTTCCAGCGAATTTTGAAATCTCAGATTTTTCAATTTCAATCATTTTGAAAACTTTATCAATCTTTTCTGAAATCACATTCTGAATCGGGACTTCAAGATCTGAGAATAATTTGTCCGATCCAATCATGGTATAAACCAATCCTTTTGAATCATCATTCGCCTTTTTTTTCAGATTTTGAGTTTTTCAGATAACCTTCATGAAAACTACCTTCATTTTCATCCTGTGATTCAGTTTTACCTGTTTCAACCGACTCTTCTTTCAAAACACTTTCAACGACCTTACCTACCACCTCTGAATCACTAGAATCATCAGATTTGGAATAGGTTACGTCAGTATTGTCTGGCAATTGATCAACCAAGTTGAAAGCTTTTTCCACCTTCTCGTCATCAGAGAATGTGAATTTTTCCTCAAACGGTGGTGGAACTTGATGATACTCTGAGTCAATTCCTTTCTTGTTTTGCTCAGAATCTTTACCATACGGTTTTAGATTGAAAATGCGTTCAAGAACATATGATGAAGCATGATAACTGTGTAACTTGTTGTTATCTTGTTCTAAATCAGCTATTTTACGCTTTAACTTAGCAACATCCTCAATGTAAGAGTTTACAACTTGTTGCTTTATTGAATACTGACGCTTAAGCGTATCAGATGTTTCAGAACAATATTTCAATCTCAATTGAGCAAGTTTCATTTGACTCTTCACGTCTTCATATGATTCTTTTGTGATATGGTAAGCAAGTTTTATTGAATCGTACTCATTTTTCATTTCTTGAAAAGAATTTTCTTTTTGAAAACATTCTTCTGTCATTATTGAAACCTTTTCTTTCAAAATTTCATTTTCTTTTTCTAAACTCTTGCATTTTTGTTTGAGCTTCTCATCATTATCTTTCAAAATCTTTTCGTTTTCAAACATTTCTTTGCATTTTTCTTTGAATTTTTTTTCGATTTTAGTGAATTCTATGTCTCTTGTTCTGAATTTTTCATCTTTTGCAGTACAAGCACTGCACGTTTCCATGCATTTCTTGCATTGTTCAACAGTTTTATTTAAGATTTCAGAATCATTTGAAGTATTTACCTCAATGATTGACACTTCGGCTTTCTCTTCCGTCTGTGTCTGATCAGCTTCTTTCTTCTGCTGTACCTCACCAACACCAGCACTATCCACTTCAACTGATCTTTCCTGCTTCTCATCAGCTTCTTTCTTCTGCTGATCCTTTTCATTCTGCTGTTTTTCAGTAACAACTTCTTTTTCTTCCTCAGCTACCTTCTTCAACTCATCAACCAACTCTTCAACATTCTTTTTCATTCTTTCTTCATCCCTCTTTTTCAAACTCGCTGTCATCACATCACGAATTATCTTGTCCAGCCTTTTCAGATAAGTTTTATCTTTTACATTTGAGTAATATTCGACAGACAGAGGAATTACTGCAAGAACATCATCAAAAACAACTTCTTTTCGATGAATGACGGGATCACCATTTTTGTTGATGTAGAAATCTCTCTTCTTGTCATATCTTCCATAGTATTTTGCTTCCTCATACTCTTCATGCATTTTCTCAATTCGACAACCCGGAAAGAATGTTTCTCTTTCAGTCTTTTCTTTCAGAATTTCTTCTCGACTTCTCTCCTTTATCTCAGCAACAAATGTACGATGTTTGTTATTTGATACAGTTCTGCCATGTGCTGTGAACCGATCATCAACAAGATCATCTTCTGGAAGAAATTCGCTCCAGTAAAGCCCTTCATCATCTTGAATCACAACACAAGCTCTTGATTTCTCCTTTTCAGGATTATCTTTAATTTGTTTCAACCTTGGTGATTCCTCTCTGTTCTTGTGATAGATCGCTTTTTGATAATAATCTTCTTTAAACGGATTAGCGGCCTCTTCAACAACAGAGTTTCTTCATTATCTTTTGAAATGACCCTTTTGCTTGCATTTAAAGCAGGTCACTTTTGATTTGTCGAATCTCAGCTTTGTTGATGGTCCACAGATTGATTGTCTGCCAGTAATATCCATGAACCGTTGAGCTCGTCAAATGCAGCTTGCCAAACACCATCTCAGATCAATGAGTTCCATCTCTTCTGGATCGATCTGGTCGTAATCTTCCTTTGTCAGTTCGGAATTTCCAATTTTCCCAGCTACTAGATCTTCGTAAGATTCCAGAATTGATCCCAAAAGACTCATTTGCTGTTTAGCAGCGTTGATGTTCATTGACGGAGAATTCTTTAGCTTTAATGCGATGTTGCAGAGAATCTCTTTAGGTTCTTCAGAGTTTGATGTTGTTGATGATGAATGATATCCTGTATTGTAGCTTGATGAGCTTTCCTGTGAGTCCTTCATCTTTTCAACACTATATGCAGTCTTTATCGGTTCACTAACTGTCACCGAAGGTACACTGCCCTTGTAGTAAAGACCGACATTCTGTTGATGCGAAGAACTACTCATCTTGTTCTGTTTCTGCAATTCAAGCTCATGAGTTTCAATTTTTTCAATCAACACATCGAGAGTAATTGTTTCAAACAACACATCATTTTTCAAAATAAAAACAAACGTTTGCCACTGATCAGCTCGTGGTAACGCTTCAATGATTTTTTCTATGATTTCCTCACGTGTTTTTACAATTCCAAACCTATCAAGCTCAATTTTTAGATGACAAAATCTCTCAATCATTTGTCTCACCGACTCTCCTTTTAAACTATCAAACAAATCAAACTCCTTTTTTAATAAAGCAATTTTGTTCTTTTTAATTTGTTTACCACCCTCAGCTTTAACCCTCAAAGCTTCCCAGACAGATTTTGATGAACCATCATGTACTAACAAAGAGAAAATATCATTTCTGATAGATTGCTGAATCAATACAATCATTTTCTGCTCGTATGAAAAATTTCGTTTGTCTTCATCGGAAAGATCATTGAGATGAATCTCTTCATTCTTATCGTTTATCAGTCGGCTATATCCAAACTCCAAACAGAACCAGCTCTCGTGAGCATATGCCTTTGTCCAGTTCAGAAACCTCTCTTTCCACCATGTGTAATCTTCTATGTTGTCAAGTTTAGGTGGTTTCGAATAAGTCCCATAGAAGTTATCATGTTTTATATTATCATTGATTGCTTTTGTTATGATTTTTGGTGTAACGGTTGAAGTTTCCGAAGATTCTGATGTGAAAGCTTTGTAAAAGGTGTTATAGAATTCTTCAGCCGTTCCTCGTTTTTCACCTTGAATCACCTGCAAATTCACAAACAAACGGTCAGTGTAAAAATATCAAACAGTTGATCGGATGAGTAACCGATCGAACGGGGTCAACAAAAGTCAATCGGATCACTTGAATCAGATCACTTGGATCGGATCACTTGGATCGGATATGTATGTTATGCAATGAATCTTTTTTGGATCAGATGATGAATCGAACGAAGTGTCACTCGATAGTTGAACCTTGAATCAAGTCAAATGTTTAATGGATGCAAGGTGTCGGATAGTGAATCGATCGGATATCTATCCGACGATTTGACCTCAACTCACAAAAACCAAGCTTGTAGTGGTTCGGATGGCGATCCGTACGGATTGCCGTTCGACGATTGGACCAAAAATCCCGTGGATCAGATGGTGATCCGACGAAGTGCTATCCGACACTTGGACATGTGAAACAAACAAATAAAGTGTTTAGTATCGGATGGCAATCCGTTCGGATTACCGTTCGATGATTTGCAACACAATTTAAATGTGAAAGGATGAAGAGGATCGGATGGTGATCCGACACTTTGCAACTAAATGCTTTGGATCGGATTGTGATCCGAACGAATTGCTACTCGACGATTGATATCACTTCTTCAAAATTCAAACTACCATGGCCGACAATACTTAATGGTACTGATATCACTTATTTTTTTAATATAATCATGCTTACTTACAGATCACATGCAACAATGTTACAAACTGTTATTCAATAGGACCTTTAATTGAAATTGGCCGACTGATGAGGATATGTCCTTGGTCGGACCGAATGTCTAGCGAACACAAAACCGAACCGAAAGCTTAAAGGAACGGTCGCATCTAGTGCCATAGACGGAGCGATCCAACTCCCTGATCCGACGTAACTAACTAGGGCCCACAGCCTTAACCGCCATGACAATGACTGGTCCGACCCTAACTAACTCGCCACGTCAGCATTCCCCAAAAGTATAAATACCCCACCAAGACTCCACACCAAGGGTAATCGCTACTTTCTCTCTCTAAACTCTCCCCTCTCTTCCCGACCTTTTCACTCCTCACAAATACTTATTCTCATGCCCGAGCTTGGTCACATAGAGGCCCCCCTCCCTGTGATGAGGCTAATGGTGTGTTTCTTCCTTGTGATCGTGCAGGTTCTTTCCAGGTCATCTGAAGCTCTGCTCAGACCAGGTCGGACCAACTGGTTTTGAGTCTTCAGTGGCGCCATCCCCTCGAATTCACACAATTTACTTTGTTAATTCTGTTCACTCGAAATTATGGAATCCACAACAGCTGCCTCCACAAACACTTTCCCGTCGAATAACGACATTTGGGAAGGAAATGTTGCACCTATGACAACTATTCCTACAGCAGTTGCCACTGCAGCGGTCCTAGCACGATCGGCGACAATACCTCCACCTACAAGTTCTGTAATCGCGAGCTCTATCACCATACTCTCAGTTACTGCTCCAGTCGCCACGCCTTTGCCTAGTTTCGACAACGCTTTCCTCCTGCGGAATGCTGACTTACTACGGCAACTATAGCAGCAACAGCAACGAGAAGAAATGTTGCAGTGTCTTCGCACGAACTTGTTCAACAGCGCTTGTCCAGGGGCTAATCCCATCTCCGTCGGAGCTTTCACCTCTGGATCTATGGTAAGTTCTACAATCTCCACTCCCATAACATGTGTTTCACAAGTTTCCTCACTTACGAGTGCTCCAATAAATAACGTACTTTACGGCCTGTTTCGCCAGGGATCTATGGGTTTAAACCCTCAAGATCAAGAGTTAATCATGGCATACCATCCTACGTCTATGACTTCTCAGTCGAAGTTCATGTTAAGGATCGTTAATGTGCCACTCCTGGCAAAGTTGAAGATGTCCCCGACGCTAAAATTTTACGATGGTACGTCCGACCCGGACGATCACATGTTCGCTTTCGCCGGAGCGGCTAAGGTCAAACAATGGCCCATGCCGGCATGGTGTCACATGTTTGCTCAGACTCTCACCGGGTCGGCAAGGGTGTGGTTCGATGGATTGCCAGAAGGATCGATCGATCACTTTGAAGATTTCCGGCGTATATTTTTGCAAAATTTCTGTCAGCAGCGACGCTGCAAGAAAGACATTACTGAGGTTCACCACATAAAACGCCGCGACGGAGAGTCCGTAGAAGATTTCATCGATCGTTTCAATCGAGAGAGCATGCAGATAAGCAGGGCAGTCGATCAGCTCCGTGTTTCCGGATTCTGTCATGGAGTTCGAAACAATCAGCTCGTAGAAAAGCTCCACGAAGATCTCCCAAAAACCATGGAGATACTTATGGAACGAGCCCGAGCGTTTGTCCAAGGAAAGAGTGCCTGCGGTCAACCGAATGAAACAGCAGCAAGGAATGCCAAGGCTCGAACCGCATCATGGAGACGAAACGCGTCACCACCAAAAGATAGAGGCAGCAATTGGAGCAGAAGTCGTGGCCCGTATCAAAATTCTGATCGAAACAGCTTCTGAACTGGTAACGTATGATTCAACACTTTCTCCGAACTAACTAAGTCGCCGAGCGAGATCCTTAGTACGGAGACTACCCGTTTTCCCACACCATCGAAGCAGCGGCCTATATCAGATAAGCACTCCAAAAAGTACTGTGAGTACCACCGAGACAAAGGGCATACGACTGACGATTGTTGGGAACTAAAACAAGAGATCGAGAAGGCCGTACGATCCGGAAAACTCTCCCATCTCGTAAAAGAAGTAAAAGATGGGAATAAATCCGCAGCAACGATTGACAATCCGAATACCGAGGCTGGGATCAATATGATTCGATCTACCGAACCAAGGGGGATAAAGTGGCCGAACCAGCATATGGCAGCTTGGATACAACAACCAACATACTTTCCTCCGATCGATCCGGAAGATGCTCGAGACGGACCGATCACAATATCGGCCGTAATTGCAGGACATTTGGTCCGACGAATTTACGTAGACGGAGGAAGCGCCTTTGAGATAATGTACTTGCAATGCTTTCAGCAGCTGAACCCCCAAACAAGAAAGAGATTAATCAAGGTGTTTACCCCTCTAAGAAGTTTTTCGGGAGAGGTAGTTCGTCCGATAGGGCAAATTACCCTTCCGACCACGTTCAAAGATAATGACAGAAGCAGAACTGTTCAACTAACCTTTCTGGTTGTTGGTACTCATTCGTCGCATAACGTAATACTCGGGCGACCCGGGTTACGAGCTCTCGGAGCATTCAGCTCAACAATACACGGTGCCATAAAATTCCCCACCGAAGCAGGGATCGCAACTATCCTTTCGGAATCAAATTCATTCGTTGCAGAGGTAAGACACGCAGCAGAAACAAGCTTCAAAAAATCCGAAGTACCTACAGAGCTTTGGGCGATTAACCCAGAATTCCCGGAACATCAAGTGGCTATTGATGTGTGCAAAATGCAACATATAAATTACATCAATTGTGGCATAAAACTAACATTTTTAGTACTAATGTTGGAAAAAGTGTGCTTTTGTCTTCCTTTTGTATTTTCAGGATTAAATGAGCTCAAATTAACAAAAGAAGCAAAAAGACAGCAAAATATAACATAAATACAAGAAAAGGAACAAACGTGACATGCCCGACCCCACGACAGCATCTTCCCAAGCAAAACAAGAAGACAGAAGACTGAACACGCCCCGTGCTCAGCCAGCACGGGGGCGTGCCCAAGTGTCAGCAGAAAAGACAAAGTGGTAGAAGCTTCTATTGCCCACCACGGGGCCGTGCTCAGCGGGCACGGGGCCGTGGTCAACTATAAGATTCACAGAATCTAGGCAAATCTTCATAGTACAGATATGCTTCTGCACACGGGGTCGTGCTCAGCGGACACGGGGGCGTGGTCAACTAATAAAGACAAGCTGCAATAAATGAAGAAAGAGAAGGATGTGGACACGGGGCCGTGCCCACTGGACATGGGGCCATGCCCGAGCTTCTGTTCAGCCTATAAATAGGAGTGCTTGGCTTGAGCTCAAACCATCCCTTGGCACACCACCTCTCTCACACTTGACCCACCACCCACCACCACCACCACCATAACACCATCATCCACCACCATCATCCATTGTCCATCATAGAGTGTGTGAGTCGTCTCGGGATCCATGATTGATCGTAAGAGTTCTTGACAATCAAGGCCATGGTTGCCTAAGTCTCTTACATCACTTGGTGAAGACAAGTGTCTAGTGTAATACTTTTTATTTTTAATCTTTTCGCACTTTTTAATTGGTTTTGTATTAATGACTTTAATAACTAGTTTCTTATGTTGAAGGTGATTCTTCCTTATCGTTTGTCCGTGGTGTATTGGCATTATTTTACTGTCTATATAAAATAAAAGATTTTCACCATTCATATCTCCACGGTCTATATGGAGGTATGTTGGCTACCTGGTCGGGGGTTAAGGGAACGGTTTGGTAAGAGTCTTGCCGTTGTTCAGCGTTTAGAGATCATGCAAGGGACCTGGGTCAAATTTAGTAGGACCTCCTTCAATACTTAACGGTATTGGATGGCGGGGGTCCAAACTCTTTGATCCCCTCATAAGTTAACTACTATTAATACTATAACCCGGCTATTTAGGACTGTATCCTTGCTGACTCAGACTACTTAGTCGAGGGTAACGTCGCCTTCAAAAGAGGGGCCTACCATAATTTGCATTAATAACTTAATTCATTATCTTTCAATAATCCGACCCTTTAGGATTGTATCCTTGCTGACTCAAACTATTGGGTTGAGGGTAACGTCGCCTTCAAAAGAGGGGCCTACTACAATAACTAAGATAATCTCTTAAATAAGTGCAAAAGTGCGGAAATAATCAAAGGTTACACTATACACGAGTCAGAGCCAAGTGATTCATCTTGTCTATCTGTTTTTCTTTTATTTTTATTTTTCAGCATTTTAGTTAGTTTTTATTTTTTTTCTTAGTTTAAAACATTTTTCTAAACTTTTTGATTTGATTAGACGTTGAGGATAAACCGGTACTAAGAGCTCTTGTGTCCTTGGACGACCTCGGTATCTTATCAACACTATACTACGCTCACGATGGGTGCACTTGCCCATATGTGTGTTTAGTGTTAGTAAATATCGTGTTTTATAAATTTAGAACTTGGCTAAAAAGTGTTAAAAAGGGCTTAATAAATACATTAAAAACTAACGACACTTCACACGCATCAAGTTTTTGGCGCCGTTGCCGGGGACACAAGGATTTTAAGAAAGTTAGGAATCAGCGGCCTAATCGTTTTTCTTATTTTTCTATTTTTTTAGGATTTTTCTTAATTTTTCAACTTCTGCAGAGCTCAGCACGGGCCATGCCTGGTCGGACACGGGCCGTGTCCAGCCTTGTTACTGACACTTTTTATTTTCCGAGTTATAGAGAGCTGAACACGGGGCCGTGCCCAACTCCCAGTAACAGGGATCCGGAAAACAATCACTGTACCTCCGACCACGGGCCGTGTTCACTGAACACGGGGCCATGGTGAACCTTCAGACCAACGTTCTTTTCTGTTTTTGTTGCAGGACTTGGAACCCAGGCGCCACATTTGAACTTCCTACCTAGTGCATGAGCTCCAGTTCTAGTAGAGACATAAAAGAACCTTTAGAAGAACCCGAACGCTTTCTCAAAAAAAGACTTAAAGCCAAAAACCAAGAGAAAGTTTCGGGGGACCCACTTCCAATGGCGGACCAACGTACCCTTATGGATTACCTACGACCCACTGTAGGTAATCTCGGCGCCGCTATCAATGCACCGAATGTCGAAGCCAATAACTTCGAACTTCGGCCGCATTTGATACAAATGCTTCAAAACTCCGCAACCTTCCATGGGCTTGCGGACGAGGATCCCCATCTACATATTACTAATTTCTTAGAAATATGTGATACCTTTCGGATTAATGGAGCATCAACCAACGCCATTCGCCTTCGGATGTTTCCATTTTCACTAAAAGACCGAGCTAAGGCTTGGCTTAACACCCTCCCAGTTGGCTCGGTAAACACCTGGGATGAACTAGCCCAAAAGTTTCTATATAAGTATTTCCCTCCTGCTAAAACGGCTAAATTAATGACTGAAATTAATACATATTCACAAGAGGATGGGGAATCCTTATATGAAACTTGGGAAAGGTTCAAGGAGCTACTAAGAAAGTGTCCTCATCATGGTCTTGCGGTATGGCAACAAGTATCCACTTTCTACAATGGGTTGTTGCCACACACAAGACAAACACTTGATTCTAGCTCCGGGGGACTCTTAGGTAATCGTCGCCCAAATGAAATATATAATCAAATTGAGGAAATTGCTCAAACCAATTTTCAATGGCACACTCCCCGAGGCAATAAATGTATTGCCCCGGGCGCCTATAAGGTTGATGAAAGCACTTCTTTACAAGCCCAAATCGAAGCCCTTTCTTCAAAAATAAAAAAAATTAGAAATGACAAAAATGGTCTCGGTTATGGCTTGTGAAAGGTGTGGTGGGCCACATGAAAATTGGAGTTGTATGAAAGAATTAGATGAACAAACGGAAACAGTAACTACATTGATAACAGACCTAGGCCGTCGGGTCCTCCAACGGGTACCTACAACCAAGGATGGCGTAACCACCCAAACCTTGGTTGGAGAGATCCCGGCAATAGTACTAACCAATAAAACCAACGAACTAACTTTCAACAACCACAAAACTTTTCTCAACAACAAGGTGGACGAGAAAGGCTTGAGGATACTACATCTCGCCTCATCTCCGACACCGAAAAGAAAAACTCGGATCGATTTCAGCAATTGGAATCGAATTTTAGAAATCAACAAGCTAGTATTCAAAACATTGAAAAACAATTGAATCAAGTAGCTCAAAATTTCTCCGAGAGACCACAAGGCGCGTTACCGAGCAATACCGAAACCAACCCAAAAGCGCAAGTACATCTCATCACGTTGAGAAACCGAACCGTGGGTCCCGAGGAGGCTCCATTACCGACAGTTGAAAGAAGCCAACCTACGACTTCACCCGCACCCCAACTAGAAAAGGCTTCTTCACCAATTCAAGAGCCCACCAAGACTCCTCCGGTTCCATACCCCGGTCGGTTAAATCGTCAAAAGACCGATGAGCAATTCGCAAAGTTCGAAAATTTTCTAAAACAATTGCATGTTAATATTCCTTTTATTGAAGTCCTTACCCAAATGCCTAAATATGCAAAATTTACGAGGGACTTCCTCACTCATAAAAGGAAAATTGAATCATTGCAATTAGTTAATTTAGGCGAAGAATGCTCCGCCTTAGTACTCAACAAACTCCCACAAAAGAAAATTGATCCCGGAAGCTTCACGATTCCTTGCTCGATTGGGGAATCCCCCGTTCGTAATGCATTAGCCGATCTTGGGGCTAGCATTAACCTCATGCCCACATCAATGTTCAAACGACTCGGCCTAGGAACAACGAGCCCTACAAAGATGAGCATACAACTAGCCGACAGATCCATCAAATTTCCACAAGGTGTCGCTGAAAATCTATTGGTCAAAGTTGACATTTTCGTTTTCCCAACTGACTTTGTCATCCTAGACATGGAAGAAGACGCCGATGTTCCTCTCATCCTCGGGAAGCCATTTCTAGCCACCGCCCAAGCAGTGGTTGATATGAATGACGGAACACTAACATTGAAGTTTGGGGACGAGGAAGTGAAGTTTGGAGTGGGAAAGAGAGTAGAAGACGAAGACCCGGTCGACTACATTAAGGTCATAGACTCAAGCTTGGATGACGCTCTCTGACGGTGTAACATGGGATGCGAAACATCCCACTTGAGTAACATATGACCAGGCTTTGGGTCTAGCCAAGGACCCTTATAAACGTGGCGCACCACGGAGGCATTCCTCGGAACTATCCCTAGTTTAATTTAGATTAGTTTTTATGTTTTCTAGTTTAGTTTTAATTTTCAGGAATAAAACACACTTGAGATGGCAAAGGATACAAGGGAAAACTTGAACCAGCACCCCATGTAGGAAAACATAACCGTCCGACGATTTTCTTCGTTTCACGGGCCGTGTCCACCCAACACGGCCCCGTGCTGCACAGTCTGCAGAAAAAGACCCAGTTCAGGTAACTGGACACGGGCCGTGTCCACCCAACACGCCCCCGTGTCCAGACTTATGTTTCTTTTGTTTAATTTTTGTTACTGGCACTTGAACACGGGGCCGTGCCCGGACAACACGGGGCCGTGTTCAGCGCCCAGTAACCCAAAAGTTTTGCTTAATTCACACCTTTTACACATTCAATCAACCTAAAAACTTATTTTTGGGACACATTGAGGACAATGTGTAATTTAAGTGTGGGGGGATGCTAAAACCTTGAATCTTGCAAGTCCTAATAACAAGCCTTACACAAAACTCTATTGGAACCGCTTATCAAAAAAAAAAAAAAAATTCATTTTTTTACTTGTCTAGGTTTAATTTGGGAATTTCAAAATTCTAAAAAAGGTTATATTTTTACGAATTTACAACCGATAGCGTCGTGATAAAAAGAACCAACATAAGAAAATTATGAAAAGGCATGACAAGCTTAGTTAAAATTTAATTATATATACTTGATCACATAAAAATCCATTCCCACAAAAGTGAGTTTTGAGCCTTTAATGAGCATACAAATACATATCTTTAAACTAAATGCTCATTTTTCGTTTCTTATGTGAATAGCCGCTTGGTTCTTACGACTCTAGAACTTGCCATGACGATACATTCCCGGTCCTTACCAACTTAAACCCGAGTAAGTAAATGATGGAGGCATTAGGACTAACCCTTTTTATTTCTACACCATTATTTTTCTTTTTTTTACCACCTACCCAAAATCCCCCTAGTTAACTCCTTTGAGCCAAAACCTTTTCATTTCTTAACCCAAACCAAAAACCCTTTCACCCACCAAAACCTTTTTATTTTTAACCCTTTGTTTTAGTAATAAGTTCGGTTTTTTGTATGACTTAAAAAAAAAATTTTGTGATAATGATGAAGCAAAAGAAATAAACAAACAAGTTCATCAAAAATAACTTTGTTTGGAATAATGGCTTCATCAAAATAAAAAGTTGAAAAAAAAATATAGAAAGTCTTACGAAAACCGATACTTTTTACGCTTTTTTACCCTTTTCTACTAACCACTAACCCAACCACCTACCTTTAACCCAAGCCTAACCCTTCACCCAAAAAGTCCTCTTGATATTTACAAAGGTATATAGTTAAAAAGGAGGAGGATTGATTGCTTGGCAAGCTTATGGTAGGAATAAGTTCCATGCCGCTCTCGAGTGATTCACTAAAATACATCTTCGGCCGAGTGTTGAGTGATCCCCCGTGAGGTATGTGAACTTGTATATAAATAAAATTTAAAAAAAAGGCATGTTATGCTCTAATAAGTAATTTATCTTATGAAAAGTTTTAAATAAATCATGACGAATAGGATTGTAAATAAATAAAAATAAAACTAAATAAAGAATCTTGGAAATCCCGACACTCTATGACAAGCCCAAAAACCTTCTTTTCTACCCATTCCATTTGAGAGTGTAAAGCCACATTATAAAAGAGTTTTGCTTGAGGACAAGCAAAGATTCAAGTGTGGGGGTGTTTGATGTGTGCAAAATGCAACATATAAATTACATCAATTGTGGCATAAAACTAACATTTTTTTAGTACTAATGTTGGAAAAAGTGTGCTTTTGTCTTCCTTTTGTATTTTCAGGATTAAATGAGCTCAAATTAACAAAAGAAGCAAAAAGACAGCAAAATCTAACATAAATACAAGAAAAGGAACAAACGTGACATGCCCGACCCCACGACAGCATCTTCCCAAGCAAAACAAGAAGACAGAAGACTGAACACGCCCCGTGCTCAGCCAGCACGGGGCGTGCCCAAGTGTCAGCAGAAAAGACAAAGTGGTAGAAGCTTCTATTGCCCACCACGGGGCCGTGCTCAGCGGGCACGGGGCCGTGGTCAACTATAAGATTCGCAGAATCTAGGCAAATCTTCATAGTACAGATATGCTTCTGCACACGGGGTCGTGCTCAACGGACACGGGGGCGTGGTCAACTAATAAAGATAAGCTGCAATAAATGAAGAAAGAGAAGGATGTGGACACGGGGCCGTGCCCGAGCTTCTGTTCAGCCTATAAATATGAGTGATTGGCTTGAGCTCAAACCATCCCTTGGCACACCACCTCTCTCACACTTCACCTACCACCCACCACCACCACCATAACACCATCATCCACCACCATCATCCATTGTCCATCATAGAGTGTGTGAGTCGTCTCGGGATCCAAGATTGATCGTAAGAGTTCTTGACAATCAAGGCCATGGTTGCCTAAGTCTCTTACATCACTTGGTGAAGACAAGTGTCTAGTGTAATACTTTTTATTTTTAATCTTTTCACACTTTTTAATCGGTTTTGTATTAATGACTTTAATAACTAGTTTCTTATGTTGAAGGTGATTCTTCCTTATCGTTTGTCCGTGGTGTCTTGGCATTATTTTACTGTCTATATAAAATAAAAGATTTTCACCATTCATATCTCCACGGTCTATATGGAGGTATGTTGGCTACCAGGTCGGGGGTTAAGGGAACAGTTTGGTAAGAGTCTTGCCATTGTTCAGCGTTTAGAGATCATGCAAGGGACCTGGGTCAAATTTAGTAGGACCTCCTTCAATACTTAACGGTATTGGATGGCGGGGGTCCAAACTCTTTGATCCCCTCATAAGTTAACTACTATTAATACGATAACCCGGCTATTTAGGACTGTATCCTTGCTGACTCAGACTACTTAGTCGAGGGTAACGTCGCCTTCAAAAGAGGGGCCTACCATAATTTGCATTAATAACTTAATTCATTATCTTTCAATAATCCAACCCTTTAGGATTGTATCCTTGCTGACTCAAACTATTGGGTTGAGGGTAACGTCTCCTTCAAAAGAGGGGCCTACTACAATAACTAAGATAATCTCTTAAATAAGTGCAAAAGTGCGGAAATAATCAAAGGTTACACTATACACGAGTCGGAGCCAAGTGATTCATCTTGTCTGTCTGTTTTTCTTTTATTTTTATTTTTCAGCATTTTAGTTAGTTTTTATTTTTTTTCTTAGTTTAAAACATTTTTCTAAACTTTTTGATTTGATTAGACGTTGAGGATAAACCGGTACTAAGAGCTCTTGTGTCCTTGGACGACCTCGGTATCTTGCCAACACTATACTACGCTCACGATGGGTGCACTTGCCCATATGTGTGTTTAGTGTTAGTAAATATCGTGTTTTATAAATTTAAAACTTGGCTAAAAAGTATTAAAAAGGGTTAATAAATACATTAAAAACTAACGACACTTCACACGCATCAGCTATCGGTGCTCAGCTCCCAAAACAAACAAAGAAGCTCCTATGGGAACTGTTGAGTAACTCAATTGATGTTTTTGCATGGAAGCATTCCGATATGCAAGGGGTTCCTAGGACCATGGCACAGCACCATCTGAACGTAAAAGAATCAATCAAGCCAATAGCGCAAAGGAAAAGACACATGGCACCGGATCGAGCCAAGGCAATTGCCAAAGACGTAAAAAGTCTCTAAGATGCCGGGATCATTCAAGAAGTCCAGTATCAAACCTGGGTGTCGAACCCAGTTATGGTACGAAAGAAGGACAACTCGTGGAGAATGTGTATCGATTTCACCGATTTGAATGATGCATGCCCGAAAGATTGTTTTCCATTACCGGAGATCGATGAAAAGATTGACTCCGTCGCCACGTTCAGGCTGAAATGTTTCTTAGAAGCTTATAAGGGGTACCATCAGATACAAATGGCAGTCGAAGATGAGAACAAGACAGCCTTTGTTACTAATGAAGGAGTTTACTGCTTTACCAAGATGCCTTTCGGTTTGAAAAACGCCGGTGCTACGTACCAGCGTTTAATGAACAAAGCTTTCAAAGACCAGATTGAGCGAAATTTAGAAGTATATGTCGATGATATCGTAATCAAGAGTCACGACGAAGCGGCCATGCTGAAAGACATACTTGAAACGTTCACCCGACTCCGAAGCATCAATATGAAGTTAAACCCTAAAAAATGTACGTTTGGGGTAGAAGAAGGGAAATTCTTGGGAGTCATGGTCGGATCAAAGGGTTTACGAGCCAACCCTGACAAGATTGATGCTGTTCTCACCATGAAGCCTCCAACGTCGGTTAAAGAAATCCAGTCCTTAAATGGGCGATTGGCCACTCTCCACCGTTTCTTGTCGAAAGCATTAGACAGATCTCTCCCATTCATGGACGTACTTAGAAAAAGTTTCAGATCGGAGTTTAAATGGACCGAAGAAGCTGCGCGAGCCTTCGAAGAACTTAAAATCTATCTGGGCACATTACCAACCCTCACCGTACCGGAAGAAGACGAGGTACTAACGGTTTACTTGGCTGCATCACGCGGTGCCATCAGCGCGGTGTTAGTCGCCCACCGAATCGGAGCACAAATCCCTATCTACTACGTAAGCCGAACGTTGAAAGATTATGAAACAAGATATCCAAATTTAGAAAAGCTAGCTCTGGCATTGGTCCATGCTTCAAGAAGGCTTCACCGGTATTTTCAAGCCCATCCGATTGAGGTCCGAACTGATCAAAGAATCCAGCACGTTCTCCGACGACCCGAAGTATCAGGTCGCATGGCAAAATGGGCGATCGAGCTGGGTGCTTTCAACATCACCTTCAAAACCAAAGGTCCGCTAAAAGGATAGGTGATAGCTGATTTCCTGGTCAAAATGCCGGAAGACAAAGAAACGGAAGGAACAGAGCAAACTTCAAACAAACCTTGGTCGTTATATACGGATGGGGCTTCGAGCTTCGAAGGCGCAGGAGCAGGTTTGATTCTCATCGATCCCGATGGCATAGATATGACATATGCACTCCGTTTAGAATTCAAGAGCTCCAATAACGAAACCGAATATGAGGCATTATTGGCTGGCTTACGTTTAGCAGCCAAAGTCGGAGCGAAAAATGTCATAGCTCATGTTGATTCATTACTCGTAGCAAATCAAATGAACGGGGAGTACGAGGCAAGAGAAACCAACATGATCGAGTACTTAGAGCAAGTGAAACAGGCAATGGCATCGTTCGACTCGTGCAAGATCGAGCACATTCCCCGCAGCAAGAACAAAAAGGCTGATGCTTTGAGCAAGCTAGCATCTGTATCTTTTAGCCACCTTGCCAAGGAGGTACGGGTCGAAGTGTTAGCCGCTCCCTCAATTGCCGTTCCATAGGTTATGCAAGTAGAAGCTCCGCCGCAGACATGGATGACACCAATAGTCAACTACTTGGTGCACGATGTCCTGCCAATTGATAAAGCGGAGGCCAGAAAAATCCAGATCAACTCACTTCAATATCAGATGCAGGAAGGGGGTTTGTATCGAAAGACCTTCCTCGGGCCTCTGCTAAAATGCCTTGATCCCGAGCAGGCTAGCTATATCATTAGAGAAATACATTACGGCATCTGCGGAATCCATGCCGGGCCAAAAATGATCGTAACGAAAGTTAAAAATGCCGGATATTATTGGCCCGGGATGCATGAGAGTGCAGTTAAAGAGCTCCAGCAATGCGATGAATGCTAGAAGCACGCACCAATAAGCCTCCGAGCGAAGAACGAAAGGATTCCGGTAACTGCCGCATGGCCCTTTCAGAAATGGGGGGTTGATATAGTCGGACCTCTCCCGCGATCGAGCGGAAGCGCTCAATATCTGCTAGTGGCGGTGGATTATTTCACCAAGTGGGTGGAAGCTCGGCCATTCACAGTTATCTCTGGCTATAATGTAACAAGATTCTTTTGGGAGCAGATCGTGTGTCGCTTTGGCCTTCCGCTCTACATAGTGAGCGATAATGGAAAACAATTCGCGGAGAATCCATTCAAGCGCTGGTGCGAAAGTTTGAAGATTAACCAAGTCTTCTCCTCGGTTTCTCATCCCCAGGGGAACGGGCAGGTCGAGCAGATAAACCGACGGATCGTAGATGGAATAAAAAGAAGACTTGGCTACAAAGGCAAAGGATGGGCAGACGAATTGCCGAACGTATTGTGGGCTCACCGAACTTTGCACAAGACTAGTAATGGAGAAACACCGTTCAGTCTTACATACGGCACCGAGGCCGTGATCCCCGTAGAAATCGGGCTCCCTAATCAAAGGTGTAAAAACTGGGAAGAAAACGAACAGGAGCTCCGATCGAATCTCATTCTATTGGAAGAACGTCGGAACGTGGCCGCAATTAAAGAAGCACGGTACAAAAAGAAGATCGAGAAATACTACAATGCCCGTGCCAAACTTTACAAATTTAAAGTTGGAGACTTTGTGCTCCGAAGCAACGATGCAAGCCGCGTCGAAGCTCCTGGGAAGTTGACCCCAAAGTGGGAGGGGTCGTACCGCATAAAAGAGGCAAGCGATAAATGTTCCTACGTGCTTGAGAAAATCGACGGAACCCCCGTCCCTAGAACATGGAATGGGGTTCATCTAAAGAAGTGCTTCATGTAGACGCTGGTCCGTTACGGGCTAAAAAGATCGCTATCTTTTATTTTTTAAAGTATTTCCTCTTTCCATGTAAAAGTCGGGAGGGTGATGCCCCGAACATATTTCTATTTCCTGGTAAACTGGGAGGGTCTGCCCCGGAACCACAATTAGTGAAATAATAAATAAAGCGATCTGCATCTTTTGCAAATACAAAACATAGCATATCTGTCACACCCCGATATTTCCACGTATTACCGGTGGGCCCGGTGGGGAGTATCGTGACGTAGTTGATATCATCATAGTCAAACAACACAATTTAAAATGCACAGCGGAAGTCTTGAAATATAAAATATTATTACAAACACAAATGTCTGATAATATAGAAGTATTCCGTACAGACTAGCTTGTAATAATCCACAAGCGGATAAAAAATAACAAAAGAAGTTATCAGACTAATGGCTTATGTGAAGGAGTTGCAAAGTCCTCAACTAACAAGTCCTGGGCAGCTTCCAGCCTATTACGTACTTGTACCTGTTACTTAGACTTTGGAAAATACGTCAGTTTTCACTGGTAAATACACTCAACCGACTCATTTGAAAATGTTTATGAAAATTGGTTTAGGTGCACAAGGCACAAAAATATTTTGACACTTTGATTAAAATGCACAAGGCAAAATTAATCTTTTATACTTGGGACAAACTATATCTCATGTTATCAGTTTTACATAACTTGCTCTACATACGGGGCCCGGTTCTATGCCGGTTCAAGATTAACCGACACACCACTTATTCCCTTATTGGGAATCCCATATTGGGTAAAATTAATTAATAAGCATATTGCATCTGTCAGGTGTATGCCTACACCCCGTGCTTAGGTCGTGGCCATTGCAATTAATGAGTCAAGGATATCCTGGACATGGTCGCATTAATCCCCAATGTTTCAGTCAAGCAATACGAATTAAAACAGGTTATTTGGATTTCCCGACTTATTGGTCTTTGAATTCCATACCTGACCATGCGGTATTTATATTACCGTATACCAAGCCTGTATAAGGGAAAATAGGTTAAGAGTATTTACCTGAGCTAGCTCCTGTCTTAAATAGCAAGAATTATAATAACTCAGCCGTATTCACTTAAGTAAGCGTAGGTACAATTTACCGGAAGGCTCTAGTCTGGAATGATGGTATAAATAACCAATTAGAATACTAACGGGTCTCAATTATGTCATAGACTTAGACCAGCTAGTTTTTCAACAGAACAACGGTACGACACGCTAGATTAAGCGGAGGCCGGATTAGAATGTGATTTAGACCCAACAAGTATGAAGACTTGTATAAAATGGGTAACTAATTACATTCTGGATTTTGAAATGAAAATGATAAGGTTCGACCCGTTCCGGTTAATTTATGTAAACTAGTTACATAAACCGTACCGGGCGCGTATACGCGTAACGGGTAACCGAATGAGTCATACACAAGTTCCATAAGTTAATATATTTTAAATATGTTGTGGTATCAGTAGGATACCTTCCATTATGCCCAAAACGAGTTTAATCTCAATTTAAGCCCCGTAGGGGTATTTTGGTCATTTAAAAGATTATAAAAGAGATTAATTTTAATTCTGAGACTCGGGTCTGAAATAATCAGTAAAACAACTTAATTTAATAGGTTATATCAGTTGGTGATAAGTCTTATATGCCAAAATGGTTTTAAACCCATACTAGGTGTTTAATACGCGTAAAAAGCCGTTTTAAGCGATTTCCGGGTTATACAGGAAATCTGAGTTTTCTGATCAGGTTATAAAGTTCAAAATACTTCATTTATTATATAAATCTGTAGCAATTGGATTGGTGTCAAAATACTATGTAAAACTTATTTTATACACAAAAAGGGTATAATCGGTATTTACCGAATCAAGGCCATAACCTTAGGTTATGATCAGGTTAAAAATAATTAAAAATCTTCAAAAATCTCAAAATATTATATTACATCAGTGGGTAAAAGGTTTCGTGTCAAAAATTGGGTTTAGATAGGCTTTACGCTAATTATGCCTTTTAATTAACAAAAAGCTTTCAATTTACGCTATTGAGCATAACTCCTAATCTAGACCTCCAACTGATGTGAAATTTTAGGGACATGTTTATAAATCAGTAATAAAGATTATTGTCCATTCACATTTCCAAAATTCTCGTTTTATGGTCAAAAGGGCATTATGGTCAACATTAAGCAATTAACGGAAATGTGTAAACGGATCGGACAATCAACGATCCAACCACAGAGGGTTATACTATCATGTAACCTGGTCCTAAGGAAGCTCTAAGGCATTTCCAAACCCATCTAAATCGGGTCAGAACTGAAGTCATAGCGAAAGTAAAAGTTTTGCGACTTTCGGTTCCGAACCGAGCCTAAACAGAAAATTGTCGGATCAAACAAGCTTAGACCAGTTCTTATACTTATTACCAAGTTATATGAGTGATCAAATAGGTTACACGTCTTCTACATTGCTAATTACGCGTTAATTCAAAAATTAGGATCCTGTTGACTTTTTATAATAAACTTTGACCCGACAATTGATCTAGTTAGAGTGGGAATCAGAGGGTGCCCTTTTAAGGGTGTAATGCCCACATAATTACCAACTTATAACAACTTTCAATTTGACTAAACATCAGACCATTAATGATTAATCGATAAGTCAAACCTTAATTACGACGGTTTGACTTTTAAGCTAATAACTAAGTAAAACACGATTAAGGAAGATCAAAGATACTTACCAAGGTCTAATGCACGATTAGAGATTCTTAGGGAAGGTCCTTGTGCTCCAGAAATGATCAGAAGATGAGTTGTGAGTGAATGATCAAAGTTGCAACAAAGTGGGCTTTATATAGTGCTTTTGATTGCTCAAGATCATGACAAACAACTCTAGCATTGGTCCCTGATCATTAACAAGTGTCCCTAATGCCTAAGAACTTGTTTAGCCAGCCCTTGGTGGTGAAAAGGGCAATATATGTCGTTTACATGGGCTGAACAGCCACCTGACGAGTTTCTGCATCTGGGAGTCTCTTACGGACCGTAAGGGTCCTAGCATACGGTCCGTAAGGACCATGTCAGCATGACATAACTTTCAAAAGTTGACAGTTTGGCCCCTGAACTTCCAAACTTGATTTTTACATGGTTTCTTGCACATGTAACCCCCAAACTTGACTTTTAAGGACTCCAAGTCATAAACCAACTTTGTTAGGTCCCCGGTTATTCATACGATCACCGAAAAGTCTTAAATTTCGACGTTGACGCTTTTAACCCCTCGTATACGAATTTTATCATAACTTTCTCATACGATAACGAAAATTGGTGAAATTTTTATCATACATTCTAATGAGCATAATTAATCGTTACAAAGCTTCAGGTTTGCTAAAAGGTCACTCAGAGGTATACTTTAAACACGTCGACACATTTAACCCCTGTAGTTTGTAATCTCTCACTTTCTTTCACAATTAGCTTCGTATGATCCATGATTTATTTGTTTAAGGGTATAAACATCATGTAGGGTTATTGTAAAGTATATTTATCCATTGTTGACATTCTGAACCCTTATATTTACACACTTTCCTTGTTTGTCAACTCTAGTCCTTCTAAGGAAATCCTTTACACGTTTAAAGTTTATGACACGTGTCAATACTTTATTGGACATGAATTTTCGAGGTGTTACATCCTCACCCCCTTAAAAGAAATCTCGATCTCGAGATTTGCTAAAATGTGGGAAGTACTTTTTGTCGCATAATGGACTTAACTTCTATAACATATCTGGAGTCTTTCCAAGCTCCCAAAGTGACCCCTATATTAGGTACATGTATCCTTTTGGAGCTTCTTAACCTGTCGATCCTTAATCGATACGGTTTCTCGTCCAATCATAAAGTTTCATTAACCTGCTTATCATTACATGATAATGTGCTTCGACTTATTGGCGAAGCTTATCCTTAAATCATCAGTGTGGGTCGCATTGCGAGCTCCACTAAGCTCCTTATATAGGTTTTAGCTTATAGGCTATTGACCTTTGTTGTATTCGATTTCCGAATGCTCCTATATATCCAGGTCTTAACTTACCCTGCGAAATTTAAAATTTAGCATACCCTTCTTAGGGCGATACCTTTGATTGAACCTTATTCCTTATTAAGGACTTAAGAAGGTTGCGACTTTTCTCAATCCTCAATTTTCTGCCGTTTACTGGCAAATTTAAGGTGATTACGAATTCGAATGATCTTACTTGTTGTTTCCAATTCAACTTTCAGATCCTGGTTAGGGCTGTAAACGAACCGAACGAACACGAACAAGGCTATGTTCGTGTTCGTTCGTTAAGGAAATTTGGATGTTCGTGAACTGTTCACGAACACATGACGAACAGAAGTTTGTGTTCATGTTCGTTTGTTAAGGAATTTTGGTTGTTCGCGAACAGTTCGTGAACACTAACCACGAACGCAAACGAACACAAATGAAATTTAATTTTGAAAATTAAAAAAGGCACCGTTAATCTTAAACATTGTACACAACGAAAGTAGGTAAATATAACCATTTAAAGATTGAAGGGATGGATAATATTGGGTTCAATCGATTGGAGATAAGCTGAATGAAGGAGCGTGATATCAAAAGAGGAAGAGGGCCAGAGAGAGGGAAATAATACATATGGGGAAAGTAAAAAATTAATAAAACATTAAAAACTTTTAGAAAAATAAACATAAAACACCGAACACGAACAGATGTAAACGAATGAACATAAACGAACATATTACCAAACGTTCACGAACACAGTCGAACGAACGAGACCTTTGTTCGTGTTCGTTTGTTAAGCTTATCGAACGAATTTTTTTGTTCGGGTTCGTTCGTTAAGCTTATCGAACGAACATAAACGAACTTCCCACCGAACGGTTCACGAACTGTTCGCTGAACGTTCAGTTCGTTTACAGCCCTAATCCTGGTAATTGAACTTACCAATCTATTGTTCTAATAATAGATGTTTAACATTCCATCTATACAAGGTCTCTAAAGGAATAGCCTTGATACTTACATAATAATTGCTATAGAAAAGCTTATTTTATGGTGAGATGGTTATTCCACCCACTGCTTTAAGCTAATCTCAAAGAATAGCTAATCCTTACAGCTAGTCGAACAATTCGACGATCCTGGGCAGCTAATGGCGATTCTTAATTGTTGCCTAAATAGGGTTGTGGTAATTAATGCATAAGCAAGATGAACCGTCTTTCTTATTTACTAAAAATCGGAGTTCTTAGAACTTTGAATTTTTGGCTTTATGAAACCTTCTCTAAAAACTTATCGATTTGGCTCTTAGCTCTTCCTATTCGTTGGTACTAACAGATATAAGGCTTTTACAATAACTGCAGCCCTAAGCGGGATGTTTGTCCTAACATCCACTTGCCTCTCAGGAGGTAAACATGGTAATTCTTATAAAGAAGATAATCATGACACACAGAGATGTCAGAGATGTCCGTATTCTCAGGCTTTGGTCCATCTATCAATGTCGGTGTCAGATAAATGACACATTCTCTTTACAAATGCAAGGATGCCCTAAGTAGAGATACTTATAAGGACATTTTTATATTGGATATCTTCTTTGAATACTACTAGTCGACTTTAGTACAATATGACCATTGGGATATCTCAGGGGTTCCATGCATTAAACCTCCATACTGATCAGGCATGGAAGCAATCTATGGGACACACTAGGATACGCCACTCCTCATATGGCACTTTTATCAAACATAGTTTGGCATTCGCAGACGATAGAAAACAATGAGAAAAATAATAAAATAAAATAAAGTAATATATATTGTCGTACTCTTTTTGGGGAAGAGTACTCCAGATTCTTATGAAAGGATTATCTTTGAGGAAGGGAGAGATGGTCATTATAGATTTCCATTGGTAAGTTATACCTTATATTTAATATCTGGAGCTCTTATGAATGTAATCAAAAGTTTGCTAAGCTTATGGTTTACAAAAGGTTTATTATCCCTTGCATTAACGTAAGATACTTAGCAGACAGTATCAATGCTAAAAGGTAAGGACGTACCTAATGCTATTTTTGATATGCACTGTCTCTGGCATTCAACCGGTAGTTCAGGCGTTTCCTTTCTTATCCTTCCCAGACTTAGCTGCTCCTTCCTTGGCAGCCTTAGGGCAATTAGTACTGATGTGGCCCTTTTCGCCACAGCTGAAACATTTTGCATTCTTTATGTCCCTACATTCGTGGGACTGGTGGCCAGTTCTTTAACAGATGCCACATTGCTTTATCTTTTGGTTTGATCGACACTGTCCCCAGTGTCTTCTTTTGCAGGTTTTGCATGTAGGCTTTTTGTTGGAATCCTGTTGGTTATTGTTGAACTCGGATTTGCTCTTCTTAGGATTCTGGGAGTTATCCTCCTCCCTTTGTCTTTTCTCATTAGTTTCATTCTTGATTGACTTTTGTCTCACTATATCTAGAGTGAGAGACAAGGATAAATCTACAGCTGATCTGAAGGTGATTGGCCTTGAAGCCTTAACATTCCCTTTTATTTCGGGTGCCAAACCACCGATGAAACGCGCAATGCGTTTTGGTTCCGGGGTAATTAAATAGGGTACCAATCTAGATAGGGAGTTGAAGTCGGTAACATATTGCTTAGGTTCTTCATTGTGAGAGTCAGAAAATCTGCCTCCACCTTTTCCACTTCGTGTTGTGGACAGTAGTTCTCTTTGATAAGGTCCACAAAATTGGACCATCCCATATTGTATAGGGGAATTTTCCCCGTGGACTGCATCATGGCCCTCCACCATGCAAGAGCCTCGCCCTTGAAAGATTGTGAAACAAATTTTACTACGTCCTTATCAGCACAATTGCTGATGTCCACAACAATTTCCATTTCCTCAAGCCATTCCATAGCATCAATTGCTCCTTTTTCGCCAATGAAATCTCTGGGTTTGCATGAGATGAAGTATTTGTAGGTGCACCCGTCTTCAGTTGAACAAGGCTTATCATAGAGTACTAACTTCTGAGGTTCGCTCTTTTCATCTGAAGAGTGAACGGAGCTCTCCTTACGAGCTGATGTATGTGTTTTCGTATGGACCTTTGAGTGAGTGTCACTCGGTTCCTTTTTGTTCTCAAGGATCTTATCCACAACTTCACTAATTGCTGCGTCAATCAAGGCCTGAAGAGCAGTGCCATTAACATTTATATTTGCATCCTTGTTTCTAGCCGCAGTACTGCTGTGTGCTTCATCGGAATCCACCATTCCGGGGCTTTGGAACTAAACACCAATAATAACATATGCTTAGCCACAAACTATTATGGAATCATCGTAATGGATGATTTATAAGCCATGGTATTATTAAACCCTTATGGCTGTTAGGTTTTTAACTTCATTATAGCATGCTACCAGAAAGTATGTCAATTATATTTAGCCTAGGTCAAAAAGGACCATCAATTGTGTTTAAGGTTTGGACCAAGTCCATTACCTTTTTACAGGGAATCACAATGTCACAACTGTCCTTGTCATAACAACAATCTTTAGATAGTTGGAAGGCTTGTCACGAAGGACATTAATAGTCACAGGCACGAAGGCCTTGTCACAAAGGACATATAAGTTATGGCACTTAAGGCATTAATATATCAGCCGCAATCTTCTTGGATCAGAGATCTTAAGGTTCGAACATAGTTCTTTACCTTTGGACAGAGAGTCAAAGACTACAGCCGTCATTTCTTTGGAAGATAATTTATTTTGCTACAAAGGCTAGTCAATGGACATCATTCTGACTAACTGGATGATTGTGAGCTTCAGAGGAGTCAGCCGTGGTGAAGCTTTGAAGGCTACTAACCAAGCAGTAATAATTTGTTTAATTATATAGCGAATTGTCGAACTTGACGATTAATTAGCCATGGTGTAACTCAACCATATAGACCATCTTTGGTGTTTAAACGGAATATAATCCTTCATATTTATTAGACAGGGGACATAAGTCACGACTGTCAATGTCGTACCGACATTTTATATAGCGTAAGTGCTTGTCCCAAGGACTTTTTGATGGCACAGAGGCCTTGTCACTAGGGAAATTTAAAACATAATCAATGATTCCTTTGGATAGGAAAATTTCATAATTCATTGTCTTGACAAGAAGTTATGAAATAAAACTATCTTTTCATGTATACATCTTTTCCTGTAGGTATACATTCCAATGGATGTTTTGATGTGTTTATCATGTTCGACGTTTATTAGCCATGATTCCTCTTGATCATTTATGCTAAAAAAATAAGGGGTTTGGAAAATTCCTAATATAAAGATGACAAGTGTGATTTTATTGCATCACCTTTGTCAGGAGTGTTAACATGTTTTCAGATGTTAACAAAGATCTGAATCTCTTTTAAACAGGTTTTACCATCGTAGCCAGGTCTTTAATGACATTCAAGCTAGGTTATACCTTTTAAGATTCTCTTTTAACATGTATACTGGCAGGAAAGGAATGATACTTATTTTATTCAGGATTTCATTATAATTATCCTAAATTTAATTAAAATATAACTATGGCACAAAAGGCCAAGTCACTAGGGCAACTTTAAATTATAGACCATGATTTTGTAGAATCAAGGTATTTAGGCTTTGAACGTTGTTCGTTGCCTTTTCTTGGCAGGGAGTTGTAGGCTACGACTGTCTCTTGTCTTATATGACAATGGATATGGCCCGTAAGCATTATATCCGTAATGGATGTTTAAATCACAAAATAAGAAAAGATTTCGGGAGAATCCAGTATGAGGATGATTTATGCGATTTTATCAAACCACGTCTGCCAGGAATGTTAACATGTTACAGATGTTAACAAGGATTTGAATCTTTTGAATAGGTTCTATCATCTTGGCCTTGTCATACAGACTAGGTTTACCTTTAAGATTCTTTTAATATTTAACGCAGAACAATCCTAAATTGAGATGTTAATATGGATCTGAATCTAATTATGGAACTACCATCTTGGCCCGGTATTAAAAGGACACGTGGCTAGGTCTTGTCCTTTTTAGATTTTGCCATTTTATTATAATGGTAGATCTTATAAAAGGAATGTTATTTTTCATTTATTTCATATTTCATGTTTAGGATGAAAATTTAAATTTAGTCATTCCACTATAAAATTAAAAAGTTCAGGTTTGCCCTAAACGGGGTTTGAAAGGAATAATGTTGTCCTTGAAGGGACTGAAAGATAAATATGTCCTTATAAGGACTATTAAGGAAACGATCTTCAGCAAAAGGAGTTTCTTCTTTATTTTATGTCTGACTGCTTTCTCCTTGGTTGCACGTTTCATCCTGGCCGCGGTACGAAGCTCAACATTTCAAAGCTCCGGGTGTGGAGAATTCCTATTACGGCCTCTTCGCTTGGCGACACATCCAATATATATAAAAATTGGAAGCAAAAATTTTCAGATTAGGATTGAGAATATTCCTATGTTAAGTCTAGACTCAGAAGGTCAAGGAATGTGCTAATGTGTCATTGAGATTAAACACAAAAAGGCTAGTGTTTAATTCACTCAATGTTGGCTCTGATACCAACCTGTCACACCCCGATATTTCCACGTATTACCGGTGGGCCCGGTGGGGAGTATCGTGACGTAGTTGATATCATCATAGTCAAACAACAAAATTTAAAATGCACATCGGAAGTATTGAAATATAAAATATTATTACAAACACAAATGTCTGATAATATAGAAGTATTCCGTACAGACTAGCTTGTAATAATCCACAGGCGGATAGAAAATAACAAAAGAAGTTATCAGACTAATGGCTTATGTGAAGGAGTTGCAAAGTCCTCAACTAACAAGTCCTGAGCAGCTTCCAGCCTATTACGTACTTGTACCTGTCACTTAGACTTTGGAAAATACGTCAGTTTTCAGTGGTAAATACACTCAACCGACTCATTTGAAAATGTTTATGAAAATTGGTTTAGGTGCACAAGGCACGAAAATATTTTGACACTTTGATTAAAATGCACAAGGCAAAATTAATCTTTTATACTTGGGACAAACTATATCTCATGTTATCAGTTTTACATAACTTGCTCTACATACGGGGCCCGGTTCTATGCCGGTTCAAGATTAACCGACACACCACTTATTCCCTTATTGGGAATCCCATATTGGGTAAAATTAATTAATAAGCATATTGCATCTGTCAGGTGTATGCCTACACCCCGTGCTTAGGTCGTGGCCATTGCAATTAATGAGTCAAGGATATCCCGGACACAGTCGCATTAATCCCCAATGTTTCAGTCAAGCAATACGAATTAAAATAGGTTATTTGGATTTCCCGACTTATTGGTCTTTGAATCCCATACCTGACCATGCGGTATTTATATTACCGTATCCCAAGCCCATATAAGGGAAAATAGGTTAAGAGTATTTACCTGAGCTAGCTCCTGTCTTAAATAGCAAGAATTATAATAACTCAGCCGTATTCACTTAAGTAAGCGTAGGTACAATTTACCGGAAGGCTCTAGTCTAGAATGATGGTATAAATAACCAATTAGAATACTAACGGGTCTCAATTATGTCATAGACTTAGACCGGCTAGTTTTTCAACAGAACAACGGTACGACACGCTAGATTAAGCGGAGGCCGGATTAGAATGTGATTTAGACCCAATAAGTATGAAGACTTGTATAAAATGGGTAACTAATTACATTCTGGATTTTGAAATGAAAATGATAAGGTTCGACCCGTTCCGGTTAATTTATGTAAACTAGTTACATAAACCGTACCGGGCGCGTATATGCGTAACGGGTAACCGAATGAGTCATACACAAGTTCCATAAGTTAATATGCTTTACATATGTTGTGATATCAGTATGATACCTTCCATTATGCCCAAAACGAGTTTAATCTCAATTTAAGCCCCGTAGGGGTATTTTGGTCATTTAAAAGATTATAAAAGAGATTAATTTTAATTCTGAGACTCGGGTCTGAAATAATTAGTAAAACAACTTAATTTAATAGGTTATATCAGTTGGTGATAAGTCTTATACGCCAAAATGGTTTTAAACCCTTACTAGGTGTTTAATACGCGTAAAAAGCCGTTTTAAGCGATTTCCGGGTTATACAGGAAATCTGAGTTTTCTGATCAGGTTATAAAGTTCAAAATACTTCATTTATTATATAAATCAGTAGCAATTGGAATGGTGTAAAAATACTATGTAAAACTTATTTTATACACAAAAAGGGTATAATCGGTATTTACCGAATCAAGGCCATAACCTTAGGTTATGATCAGGTTAAAAATAATTAAAAATCTTCAAAAATCTCAAAATATTATATTACATCAGTGGGTAAAAGGTTTTGTGTCAAAAATTGGGTTTAGATAGGCTTTACGCTAATTATGCCTTTTAATTAACAAAAAGCTTTCAATTTACGCTATTAAGCATAACTCCTAATCTAGACCTCCAACTGATGTGAAATTTCAGGGACATGTTTATAAATCAGTAATAAATATTATTGTCCTTTCACATTTCCAAAATTCTCGTTTTATGGTCAAAAGGGCATTATGGTCAACATTAAGCAATTAACGGAAACGTGTAAACGGACCGGACAATCAACGATCCAACCACAGAGGGTTATACTATCATGTAACCTGGTCCTAAGGAAGCTCTAAGGCATTTCCAAACCCATCTAAATCGGGTCAGAACTGAAGTCAAAGCAAAAGTCAAAGTTTTGCGATTTTCGGTTCCGAACCGAGCCTAAACAGAAAATTGTCGGATCAAACAAGCTTAGACCAGTTCTTATACTTATTACCAAGTTATATGAGTGATGAAACAGGTTACACGCCTTCTACATTGCTAATTACGCGTTAATTCAAAAATTAGGATCCTGTTGACTTTTTATAATAAACTTTGACCCGACAATTGATCTAGTTAGAGTGGGAATCAGAGGGTGCCCTTTTAAGGCTGTAATGCCCACATAATTACCAACTTATAACAACTTTCAATTTGACTAAACATCAGACCATTAATGATTAATCGATAAGTCAAACCTTAATTACGACGGTTTGACTTTTAAGCTAATAACTAAGTAAAACACGATTAAGGAAGATCAAGGATACTTACCAAGGTCTAATGCACGATTAGAGATGCTTAGGGAAGGTCGTTGTGCTCCAGAAATGATCAGAAGATGAGTTGTGAGTGAATGATCAAAGTTGCAACAAAGTGGGCTTTATATAGTGCTTTTGATTGCTCAAGATCATGACAAACAACTCTAGCATTGGTCCCTGATCATTAACAAGTGTCCCTAATGCCTAAGAACTTGTTTAGGCAGCCCTTGGTGGTGAAAAAGGGCAATATATGTCGTTTACATGGGCTGAACAGCCACCTGACAAGTTTCTGCATCTAGGAGTCTCTTACGGACCGTAAGGGTCCTAGCATACGGTCCGTAAGGACCAGGTCAGCATGACATAACTTTCAAAAGTTGACAGTTTGGCCCCTGAACTTCCAAACTTGATTTTTACATGGTTTCTTGCACATGTAACCCCCAAACTTGACTTTTAAGGACTCCAAGTCATAAACCAACTTTGTTAGGTCCCCGGTTATTCATACGATCACCGAAAAGTCTTAAATTTCGACGTTGATGCTTTTAACCCCTCGTATACGAATTTTATCATAACTTTCTCATACGATAACGAAACTTGGTGAAATTTTTATCATACATTATAATGAGCATAATTAATCGTTACAAAGCTTCAGGTTTGCTAAAAGGTCACTCAGAGGTATACTTTAAACACGTCGACACATTTAACCCCTGTAGTTTGTAATCTCTCACTTTCTTTCACAATTAGCTTCGTATGATCCATGATTTATTTGTTTAAGGGTATAAACATCATGTAGGGTTATTGTAAAGTATATTTATCCATTGTTGACATTCTGAACCCTTATATTTACACACTTTCCTTGTTTGTCAACTCTAGTCCTTCTAAGGAAATCCTTTACACGTTTAAAGTTTATGACACGTGTCAATACTTTATTGGACATGAATTTTCGAGGTGCTACAATATCTCTGTACTAAGTTCGAACGATATAAAATGTGCACAAACGGGCCTTGACCCATGCCTCGTGCCGATCGAGAAGGCTTAAATAGTTTTAAAATATAAAAAAAAATCTATTAAGCAAGAGGATCGAATAAAAAAAGATCCGACCAATTAAAAAACACATGTGTTTAAAGTAAGAAAACAGCAAAGCTCATAAAAGCTTTTTGCTACGATCCGGTCACCTAGATGATCCGACAAAGATTCGATCATAAAGTTAAAGTTTGGACGCAAACTAAAACTAAGAGGCCAAAGCGTTAAATATCGTGACCAAAAGTACGATACTATAAAAGCAAACGGAGTATGTTCAGCAGGTCATAAACATAAATTAAAATTGTACGGTTACATGCCATAATGAAAGTAAAATATTGTACGATTACAAAACCAAGCATCAAGCTTCGTAATCCTTCTTCACAATGGGAAGTTCGCTCCTCAGTTTGATAACGGACAAAGGTTTGCCCACTAAATCTGCAACCTTGCCAAGAACAGAAATATGGAAATCGTCGAAGGCTTTTATCGCAGCATCCAGTGCGTCCTTGGCCCCCTCATCATACCCGGAGACCTCCTCAACAGAGCGAGCTGAACTCTTGGCAGCCTGGAAACCTTGCTTAATCCCCTCGTTCACTCCAACCGCGTTAACGCTGTTCACCAAATCAGCGACCACTTTCTCCAACTCGGGGCTTTGGTGAACCAACTTAACCACCCAGGCAACCCCATCAGTTAAGAACCACTGTTTGGTAAGCATAAGCTCCGATACAAGGGCGTACAACTCGACCATCTCACTATCACAGCGAACTAACATACCCATCGCTTCGTCAATCGTTGACTGATGAGACTTGATGGCCTTGTTACGAGCCCTCTCAAGCTCAGCTTTATCTGACAAGAGAAACAAAGGATTTAAAAAGGAGTAGAAAAAAAGAAAACAGTGAAGAACATTTTACGAACGTACCATTAATCAGGCGATGATGATTGGCCAGAAGTTGGTCGTAAGAAGATCGCATCTCCTTCAGCTCCGCTTTGCTTCTCCCCTCGACATCAGACAGTTTTTTCTCCAGGTTACCAAACTTCAACTTGAGATCCTCCAAATCTTGAAGAGCCTTGTCCCGAGCCTCATGGGCAGCTGCAGCCGAAGCCTGCGAAGATTTATTAACCTCTCTTGCTTCCGAGACCTGCTCCTTCAGACGATCCACCTGAGATCGAAGAGATGAGAGCTCCTGCTTGGTTTTAGAGCGGGTGCTATCCTCACTCTTCAAAGAGGCAACCTCGCGCTCAAACCTGCGGCAATTTGACTCTGCTTCAACCCAACGTTTATAGGTCTCAACCACCAGAGAGTTAGACTGAGCTTGATTTAGCATCAGAGCATTCCCAAGCTCCGGACCACTCATCTTTCGATGATACACATGCTCAGCAGGGGTTCCAAGATGAAATAGCGATATCTTCGCAGAAATAGCATCCACAATCCTGTCTTTATTAGCCAACGACCAATCAGGGACAAACTTCTCGAAAGCCTTAGCTGCATCCACATCCATCTCCTCGCCCGAACCTAATTCTCGACAGAGGAAAACAACTTCAGTCTCGTACCATAAAGGAGATGAGGAGGCGCTATCCCCACCATCAATCGGTTGAGGGCTTGGCCTCTACACATTAGAAGCGACCCCCGTTGTGGGCTTACCCGAAGGAGAAGGTTCAATTTTCTTGAAGGACAAAGGATCAGGCATGTGAATGTCTTCAATAACTTTGGTGGTCGGCCCCCCAAAAGATATCGGGCTCGTTGGAAGATTGATCGGTTGATCCCTTGGAGTCTTGCCGCCATGAAGATGAGCATCTAAGTTATCCAACAAGCCTCCGGCAGTAGAAAACCCGGTTATCTGATCGGCTTCGTTGTCATCCAACGTGATTGTTTTAAAATCCAACTTTTTCTTTTTTAGTGTTTTTGGATTCGGATCAGCCTTGGAGGAAGTAGTCCGTCCTCTTTTTAAACTAACCTGAGGAGGCTCCTCAGCACCGTCATCATCTCCCTCTTCTTCCTCTTCAACATTCACCCCTTCGTCCTCAATGGAGAGGTGCTCCAAACCATACAAAACAACTTTAGAGCCAGACCCCTTCGTTCCGCTCGAACCTGTATTCTTTCCTTTATCACCACCAGCCGCCGCTGCCACTTGAGCCAAAGCTAAGTTCACCGTCCGAGCAGAAGGAGCTGAGCCCGAACCCCCTTGGCCATCCGAACCTCCCTGATCAACCGGGGCCGTTGGCTCTCGAATTGGATAAAGATTTTCTTACACGATACTCAGATACGGCGGACTGCCCTTCGGAGTCTTCGTGGCTAGGACATCTAGCTCGGTAGAATCAAAGGATTATAGCCTCAAAGCGTCCTTCAAACCCATAGCTGCACAAGACAAACAAATGGTAACATTCATGGACTCACACGATCAAAGCATACAGTATATACATATATATATATATATAAAATAAATAATAATAATAATAAATAATAGCAATAATAATAATAAGTAGCACGGGAAACGCTATCTCCAGTTTTGAAAACATAACTAACCCTCTCCGTTCCATTTGAGGGTAGGGTACCATGCCGGTTCGGACCAGATCGTGCTTATCCGTCCCATGACTAAAATGTGTTCCGGGTATTTTTGAACACGCCCGACCTCCCTAATCAAAGACGCGTATAAATTCCTATCGAACTCAAAGTCTTCGGGTAAAGGAGCTGGAAGACGGGATTTTTACAATCTCCATGTCATTTCGGGCGGAACGCACCAGTAGTCCATTAGGAAGAAACGGTCCTTCCAGTCTTTTAAACTGGTAGTAATCCACGAATAGCAGCAGGCGTTCTTCTTCCTAACCTCAAAGGTATACCAATTACCGGACCGATTCAGCTTGTAGAAAGCCCGGAACACATTCAAATCCGGGTCGGAGTCCAAGCCACGACAAGCCAGCTCGAAATGACACACCTTGGCAAGGCCAAAGGGGTTCATTTGAGAAAGATGAACCTCATGAAACAGAAGGACTTCAACCAAGAACTTCGTCAAAGGAAGACGATAGTTGCAGTAGTCGAACATACGAGTGTAAACCCCTATCTTCCCCGGAACAAAAGGATAAATGGGCATATCCTTTTCGGGAAGAACAGGATGTAAGGAAGCAGGGATAGCGTATTGCTCCACATACCACTTAAAGCCATTTTTATTTAGAATATTAAAGCAACCGGACAGATTGCTCTTGTTCACCATAATAAAAAGGAGACACTGACCTGATCAGATTCTCTGGTTTTTTAAAAAAGAAAAGAAGAGGGGAAGAAGAAGATAAAACAAGTGAAAGTAAAAAAGAAAAAGTAAATTTTCCTCTATAAATAAAGGGTTCCTCCACCGCCATAAGGCCTCCAATGAGGAGTTGACACGTCATAATAACTGACGCAAGTCAAACGTCACGTCAAGTAAGGGGAATATAAAACGACCGTCAGTTACATAACAAAGCTCACCGCCAAAAATTTAAAATTCAAAATCAGCGAAATTCACGACAAATCAAGGCTCAAACTCGCCAAAAATCCGCCATTGGAGTTCGAAGCTTTTCCTAAACAAACACTACGAACTAGGGGGACTTGATGAGGATACGTCCTTGGTCGGACCGAATGTCTAGCGAACACAAAACCGAAAGCTTAAAGGAACGGTCGCATCTAGTGCCATAGACGGAGCGATCCAACTCCCTGATCTGACGTAACTAACTAGGGGCCCACAGCCTTAACCGCCATGACAATGACTGGTCCGACCCTAACTAACTCGCCACGTCAGCATTCCCCAAAAGTATAAATACCCCGCCAAGACTCCATACCAAGGGTAATCGCTACTTTCTCTCTCTAAACTCTCCTCTCTCTTCCTGACCTTTTCACTCCTCACAAATACTTATTCTCACGCCTGAGCTTGGTCACAGAGAGGCCCCCCTCCCTGTGACGAGGCTAACGGTGTGTTTCTTCCTTGTGATCTTGCAGGTTCTTGCCAGGTCATCTGAAGCTCTGCTCAGACCAGGTCGGACCAACTGGTTTTGAGTCTTCACCGACCAAACTTCACTTAATATGAATGTGATTGGACCAAATAGTCTGAGTGATTAATATGTTGGGCCGTGAGAATTAAATGGATCTGATCACTAACATGGGCTGCAGTCAACTTATGCTCTCATTGGACCTCCAATATTGAAAGAACTTTCAATGTACTGAGATTATCAGATCACATGCAATATTCATTCAATTCACGTGACTATCAAAATTCAAAATGGCCGAAAACTATATGACTACTAAATTCTCATTGGGCCGCAAGCTTTAATTTTGGGCTGATTCAATCTAAAGATACTGACAACTCACGTGGTGTTTAAGATGGCCTTATGAACGAAGAATAATTGGATCTGATGAGATTGTGTGGATCGGATAGCTATCCGACGATTGACACACTTGAAATTGGATCAGATAGTGATCCGACAGTCAGCAAGCAAGGTGTCGGATGGTGATCCGAGACCTCACACCATGCTAAGTAACAATGTATGTTAGAGGATCGGATGGCAATCCGTATGGATTGCCACTCGAGAGTTGGACCTTTCAATTATTTATGCACATGTATCCACTGACCTGACAATATTCAAGTTAAACAAATCTGATTGGACCGATGCTTCACATGCAAATGGAATCTACTCAATTAATTTGTTCACGTGATGACTAATAGGCCATAAATTCTGACAACACATTTCACTTATGCATGAAAGGTAATAGGCTGTTGCAACTTTGATCAAACAATAAAAGAGCTTAGGATCGGATGGTCATCCGATCGGATGGCCATCCGATCGGTGGACATCAATAACAACAACAACTAACATCATGAACGAATACGGACAGAAAAATCTCGATTTCTCACAAACCACTTGGAATTAAGTTCTAAAAATTTGAAGGCTTATAGATCAACTGTTTTCGCACATATTATCCAAAAATCAGCGTTTTTTAACCGTAAAATCTCGTTTAATTTTGCGTTTTTCAGTCAAGAACGTGAAGAAAAAGAGTAGAGTGAGAAATTTGACAAATCTGATGTGATTTAGACTCTGAATCTGATGAAATCTTGTGCGATTTTGTGTGTTTGATCCGTGCAATCGAGCTCCTGCTCTGATACCACTTGTTAGGTTCGGTTTTCGACTTCGTAACAATTGTGTATGACACGTGTGACGTGCAGAATCCGTACACGTGCGTGGACCGAACACGAGAACCGTACTAAATCTGTGATTTGATTGAATGATGTGAAAAGTACAAAGAAACTTGAATCACCTTTTGCCTTTCTCTCTCTACTTTCTTTCTCTAGCTCCAAGCTCTCCAATGTAGCAAAATGGCAAAAGTTCTAAATCTAAACTAAGTCTCTCTATTTATAGGCCAAGGCTTATAAGGAAGTTCTCCTTATTTACAATAATGCCACCTAGCCTATTTCCTACATATTTTACAATATTAGAGCTTGACTTGTTCAGTTTTCTGCTACGATCTGAATTGACGAAGGCGATAGACATAAATGCACTAACAAGTTGTACGGTTAATGTGATTTGGGTTATTTTACTAACACATGGCATTGTTTAATTTTAATAGATAATAACCAGGAGAATCACCAGGAAGCTTTAGACTTACCTAAGTAAACAATGTGAGTACATTCTCTGTTTGTAAACCATTTCTGCGAGTCTAAATATTTTACCAAAACTTCAAATGTTTTAAATTAAACTTAATAGTAATTGAGTATTTGTAATTCTACAATTGCTGCCGGTAGGTTGGGGTTTTGTATACAAAATGTGAAATACGTTACCATTGGACAATGAGATAGCCAATGAGTAATATGACTCACAAGTCAGGTGTTGACAGTACTGAATGAGTAATTGAGTAGATATAAACAAATATAATTGCGGATGCCCTCAATACTCTAAAGTTGTAAAACCGTTTTGATTAAACTGGGATGCACTCGCCAGTATTTCTTGCTGATAAAACTTTTTAAAACGTGTTTCAGGTAACAAAATGTGAAAGGCAATAGAAGCCAGCTGGAGAGCACTGAAGGCTTGGAAAAGTGGCTATAAAAGTTACCTAAATAAAAATGAGTTTTGTCTTTCGATAAACTAGGGTCTATCCCTATAAATATATTGTAATGAAAACTTGGGTTTTATCCCATTTGTTTATTATACAAAGTTTGGTGTTTTAACTCTGATAAAATATTTCCTAACTACGGTCATGATGAAGGTTTTCCACTGCATAATTAATAAACACCGATACCACCAGCTCTGCGCGCTGCTGCGGCGCCCGCCTCCCGGGCAGGGGGTCGGGTGCTGCGGCAGAAAGTGGTATCAGAGCTACAGCTACTGGTTTAAGCGAATGAAGTGTTCTGCTGACACTTAAAATTCTGTGTTAGGAAATAATTTATGTGATTATTGTTTTGTGTTATTTGACTATTTATTAGTTTACAGTATGAGTGAGCAAGGTACGTCAGACGCTTATCGTCATATAGCTAGTTCATCAAAAGATGAAGGAATCTCATCTCAGCCAAATCCCTCAGGATATTCAGCTGATACTGAGGAAGGAATATTTATTTTTAAGGCACAGTCTGAGGAAACTTTTACTTCTAAAAAGAGAGGATGGTTTAATAGGGGAGCACATTGACGTGACCGTGTCGTCCAGATCAGTCAAAAACCCAATTAAGCCTAGGTAGCTAGGGTAAGTCGGGTATCGTATCCACGAAGAGCATGTGGTTAGTATCGCATGACCCGTTCAATTAGCCAGACTATTTACAAACAATGTACAACGTGATTATGAAGTTTGCTAATTTTATTTGTTCAATTGATTTGAAAATAAATCGGAGTGAACCGACAATGGGTATTATCTAAAACACTTGTGATTAACTAAAATTGCAACTAAAATACTAACTAGAAAGTTGAAACAAGAAATGAGAATACGGATCACACCCAGTTCGATAATTTCAAGACCTAGGGTTCCTACATGTTTTAACTTGATTCAATTGCATATAGTGATTAACGGATTACTATCACGAAGATTAGGTGCCAATTGCTATCAACGTCATAGACAACAGACCGTAATGCACTTCGTTGCCTCGGACATGTAAATCCTAACCTACGATAAGGCATAAGTGCACAAATTCATTTCGCAAAGTCAAATTTTATAATCATTCGACAATTCACAAATTCAATTCAAATGTATGACAATTATCATAAGTTTCAAATACTAAACAATTTGTCACAAAATCAAATCCAAATACAAATGCATAAACCCTATAAAATCTTACAACAATCTACACCGGGGTGAAACTGACGAGACTAGTCATTCATAGTCGAAGAAGCACGATCACCGGAGGATGAACACGAACCCCGAACCATAATCTTCAAGTCTTGAGGAGAGGTGGAAGTTAGGGTTTGAAGGTGAAGGTGGAAGAGGATGATGGTGATGATGGAATGATGGGGATTTGGTTAGGGTTAAAGGTTAGAGATGAAGAATATGATGTTAGGGATAGGTTGGAATCATTGCGAATGAGTTAGATGATGTTTTAGATGATTCAAGATGGTGTTTTATTCCTCTACAACTCGAAACCCCCGAAAATTGGTCAAACGAAACCTTGCAACCCGTCCCCAAACATTAAAACATAAATTTCATGACACAATAATCGGGAGGGCGTCACCGACGACCATTTAGGGCGTCCTCGACGCCCCCTGTAAATGCGGATTTCCTGATTTCTTGTTTTCTTCATAACTTCTTCGTTATAGCTCCGTTTTACTCACCGTTTTCGCCCACGTACTCTTAATTCAGCCCTCTATCATGGCATCTTCCAATATACTCATTTTAAATCCATTAAAATTCCCTAAAACACATCCAATCTTCATGATTAACCCGGTTTTGTTCATTTCACATCCCCGGTTGATCCCGTTCGCTCCCAGTGCTCCGTAAAGCTCCCAAATAGCTCCTTAAACTCCGTAAGACCTGCAAAACACAAATCCCAATAAAAGTAGGCTATTTGAGAATAAAAGTTAAGCAAATACATGAACTTAAACATTAACGAACACCGGTTTTCGACCACGTATCACACATGAGAGAAGAAAGAGGATGAAGAAATTACAACAACAAAGAGCGATAGTAAAATCCAATAGGGAAGTAAATGTCCAAACTCAGGAAGCAGTCAATAGGCCACCGTGGGAAGAAGAAGTAGATAGACAGTTGGCAAATTTCCATATGCTAGCCACTACAGCAGTAGTCTCTAACCTAAACCAAATAGCTGAACCACCACTGTTACCCTTATTCCCAGACTAACAAATGCTAGAACCAAACCAGGATAACCAATTCCCGATACCTGCATTCGACCCTAACGAATTACCTAGAATCCCAACCCCAATCTCTTCAGAATATGATCCATGGTTAGATGACAATAGATCGTACGCAACCCTATATACTCCCGAAGAACCATTGCCAGAACCACCATTAAACCAACCAATGAGTCGAGAATGTGTGCAAGAACTCCGTCAGTATAGCAAAATTTTAGTGAATGAAGGAAATAGAATCCGACAGATAGGGGAGAAACTAGTTTGGAAATATGATGAGAATGAGATGCAATACTGGATGAATGGTACCTAGAATAATACCTATATATATATGTGTAATTTTGTATTTTGATAAAAAAAACTAAGATAGATAGACTAAAATAGATACCGATGCATAACTATTAGCGTGTTTAATTTTCCAGTTGTAGTTTGTAATCGACACATATATATGAAAAGAGTAAAAGTCGCAATGTTCAACGTCTTTGATCAATCTGTTTGTGTGATGTGTATAAATATTTGTACTAAATTTTATTCTATGATAATTAATACCTGATAAATGTTCACAATTCAGATGGACAACGAAATAAATCAGGAAAACCAGAATAATGAGAATAACGGAAACCAAATAGATAACAATGCCATCCAACACATAGTAGCACAAGGAATTATAGATGCTATGCCTTATATTATCAAGACTGTTAAAGAAGCAGAAAATAAATCTGAAAATGGAAGTAAACGCCAACACATGGAACCAAGTCACAGTGTGAACGATAATAACGAACCTATAATCCAAGCTCCAATTCCTAAAAGAAGAAGACCGCCTCTAACGGTTGTTCTTATAAAGAATTCTTGGCCTGCAAACCAATAGAATTCTCAGGAAATGAAGGAGCCATTTCAGCCTTGCGCTGGATAGAAAAGACAGAAGCAGCCATAAAAATAAGTAAATGTGCAGATGAAGATAAGATTATGTGTGCTTCTAATCTTTTAAAAAATGCAGCCTTAGAATGGTGGAATACTATTCTCCAGCCTCGGGGAAGTGACAGAGTTTATAGAATGGAATGGACTAATTTTAAAGAAATAGTTAAAAGAAAATTATGTCCTCCTCATGAAAAGGAACAAATCGCCAATAAGTTCCTAAATCATAAAATGACTGGAATAGACTACAAAGGTTACACTACCATATTCTTCGAATATGCTAGAATAGTGCCAACCTTAGCCTTACCTGAGCCAGTATTAATCTCCCGTTACGTTTGGGGACTAATTAGCAAGATTAGACACGTAGTCAAGGTAGCTAGGCCGCAAACCATAGAAGAAGCAGTAGAACTAGCCAACACCTTGACTGATGAATTATTACGCACACAAGAAGAAAACCAGAGAAAGAACATAGCTCAGAAACTTACCCAAGAATTTCATTACCGTGGAAAAGGTACATGTTCTTCCTCTACACCTTACTATAAGTATTGCAAAAGGAAGCACTCTGGAAAGGTGCTCCATATATTGCAACTTTTTCAAAATGTTTGGACACAAGGAAGAAAACTATAGGAAGAAACCTAGCAATAGGATATGCTACAATTGTGGAGAAACTGGGCACATCAGACCGAACTGTCCGAAACTAGCTCTAGTAACAACTAACAAAGCTAAGACAGCTGAAGGACCCAAGAAGAATGCCAGAGCATTCGTTCTGACAGCTGAAGAAGCCAAAATGATTCCAAATGTGATTGCCGGTACGTTTTTAGTTAATGACATTTTTGCCAAAGTATTATTTGACTCTAGTGCAAACCAAAGTTTGATCAATACTTCTTTCTACAAACTTCTCAACCAACCCTTAGCTAAACTTCGACAAAATTGTCTGGTGGAAACGACAAATGGAGAATCCATCAAGATTAGTGAAATCTTGTAGGAAGCAAGAATAGAAATCCTGAACCATCATTTCTTTGCTAACCTTTACCCAATGAATCTAGTCAGATTCGATGTTGTATTAGGAATGGATTGGTTGGTAGCCAATCGTGCCAGTATTTTATGTGATCAAAAGTTAGTGCAAGTAAGTACACCAACTGGTGAAAAGATCACAATAAAAGGAGATAAGCCAACCGGGTCGACAATATTCATCTCTGTGATGATAGCTGCAAGTTATGCAAGGAAAGGAGCAATAGTGTATTTGATTTCCCTGATCATTAACAGTAAAGGAAAAGAATTAAAAGATATTCCCATAATATCTAAATTTTCAGACGTTTTTTTCAGAAGAGTTACCTGGATTACCGCTGATAGAGAGGTTGAATTTAGAATTCACCTAATACCAGGGACTACACCGATAGCCAAAGCACCATATCGATTAGCACCGACGGAGATGCAGGAACTGAAGAAACAATTGGAAGAACTTCTTGACAAAGGTTTTATACAACCAAGTTCATCGCCATGGGGAGCGCCGGTGTTGTTTGTTAAGAGAAAGACACATCAATGCGTATGTGCATTGATTACCGAGAATTGAACAAGGTTACGATTAAGAATCGGTACCCACTACCGAGAATCGATGATCTGTTCGATCAACTTCAAGGAGCTCGATTCTTTTCAAAGATCGATTTACATCAATTGAAAGTACAGGAAGAGGCCATTCCTAAAACTGCTTTCAGAACAAGGTACGGTCATTATGAATTTATCGTCATGCCATTTGGTTTAACCAATGCCCCATCCGCATTTATGGTCATGATGAATAGGATATGTAAACCATACCTGGACAAATTCATAATTGTCTTTATAGATGATATTTTAATTTACTCTAAGAGTAAAGAGGAACATGCAGCGCATCTGCATACACTTCTGACATTATTGAGAAAAGAGAAGCTTTATGCTAAATTCTCAAAATGTGAATTCTGGTTACAAGAAGTGCAATTCCATGGACATCTGGCTAATCATGAAGGAATTCATGTGGATCCCACAAAGATCGAGGCGATTACCAAATGGAAAGTCCTTGAGTCGCCAACATAAGTACGGAGTTTTCTTGGATTGGCAGGATATTATAGACGATTTATCCAAGATTTCTCTAGGATAGCCATTTCATTAACCAAACTGACCTGCAGATCAGTTAAGTTTTAATGGGGACCAAAACAGGAAGAAGCCTTTAAGATTCTTAAGCAAAGGTTGACTAACGCACCCATACTCGCATTACCAGAAGGAACTGAAGACTTTATAGTCTATTGTGATGCGTCTAAGTTAGGATATGGATGTGTGTTGATGCAACGTCAAAAGGTTATAGCTTATGCCTCTAGACAACTTAAGAAACATGAAGAGAATTACACAACCCATGATCTAGAGTTAGGAGCCATAGTTTTTGCCCTTAAGATTTGGAGACACTATTTATATGGAAATAAATTTGTTGTCTTCACCGATCATAAGAGTTTAAGATATATTTTTGGGAAAAAAAGAATTAAATATGAGACAAAGACGATGGATGGAAATTCTTAGTGATTATGATTGTGACATCTAGTATCATGCTGGAAAGGCTAATGTAGTAGCTGATGCTTTAAGTCAAAAGTATCATGAAAAGCCAAAACGAGTACGTTCTCTTAAATTAAATTTGCAAATAGATTTAAATGAACAAATTAGAGAGGTACATGAAACGACATTCAAGGACAATGCTGAAGGTTTAAAAGGAATGATTGAGGAATTAGAACAAGGATCAGATGGAATTTGGAAGTTCCATAAGAAAATGATGTTGATACCTAAACAAGGAAACCTACGCCACAAAATTCTAGAAAAAGTTCATAAGTCTAAATATACAATACATCCTGGAAGTGATAAAATGTATTAAGATTTAAGAAAGAATTTCTGGTGGATATGAATGAAAAAGGATATAGCAAATTATGTTGCTAAATGTCTGACCTATTCACAAGTTAAAGCTAAACATCAGAAACCTTCAGGGTTATTACAACAACTAGAAATGCCAATATGGAAATGGGAATTGATAACAATGGACTTTGTTACCAAATTACCCAAGACACGAAAATAAAATGATACAATCTGGGTGATTGTTGACAGATTAACCAAATCTGCTCATTTCTTACCAATGAAGGAAACTTTCAGTATGGAATAGTTAGCCAAGCTATATGTAAATGAAATAGTTTCTTTACATGGAATTCCTTTATCTATTGTATCTGATAGAGGTAACTGTTTTACTTCTCATTTTTGGACAAGCTTCCAAAAAGCAATGGGAACCAGGTTAAATCACAACTTATCATCCACAAACGGATGGACAAAGCGAAAGGACAATACAAACAATGGAAGATATGCTTAGAGCCTGTGTAATTGATTTCGGAGGAAATTGGGATGATCATTTACCATTAATAGAATTTTCCTACAATAACAGCTATCATACTAGCATTAATGCTGCACCTTTTGAAGCACTTTATGGACGAAAGTGCCGAACTCCAGTCTGTTGGGCATAAATTGGAGAAAAGCAACTATCGGGACTAGAGATAGTGCAAGAAACAACGAACAAGATTATTCAAGTCAAGCAAAGACTAAAAGCAGCATGAGATCGTCAAAAGAGTTACGCAAATAACAGACGAAAACCCTTGGAATTTCAAGTAGGAGATAAGATATTATTAAAAGTTTCTCCATGGAAAGGAGTAGTTAGATTCGTTAAAAGAGGAAAGCTAAGCCCCAGGTATGTTTGACCTTTTGAGATTACTAGAGGGATAGGACCCGTAGCCTATCAGCTACAACTGCAAGAGGAAATGGCAGGAATACATGACGTGTTTCATGTATGTAATCTCAACAAGTGCTTAGCAGACGAATCTTTAGTGATACCTCTTAAGGACATTAAGGTAAATGAGAAACTTAAGTTTGTAGAGGAACCTATTCAGATTGAAGATAGAAAGATCAAGAATCTCAAACACACGAGACTAGTTCTGGCCAAAGTGAAATGGGATTCCAAGAGAGGACCAGAATACAGTTGGGAGCTCGAGTCAGAGATGCAGAAGAAATACCCACACCTGTTCTAGTAGACCTCGAGGACGAGATCTAAAACAAGGTGGGGAGGATATAACAACCCTCCTAGAACCTTTAACGTGACCCTAAACGTCTTAAATATACCCCGTATGCGAGAAACGGGCCTAGTATACCTTAATATTTATAAAAAAACAATTAAAAACAAAATTTGAGAGTCGCTCGTGGGGCGCGACCCCCTTAGCCGCATCTGTCGCGGCTGCGACTAACCTGGATTGCCAGACAAGGCATTGAGCCACATGTCCTAACATGTGTCGAGGCTAGTATGATGACCGGACAAGGCTAGAGCCTAACCTACCTATCTCGCGGGCCGCGAAAGAGACAGGGGTGTGCTTCGCGGGTCGCGAGCCACCCTTCGTCAGGCCTATAAATAGGGGCTCATGCCTCATTTGTTCCTCGTTCAAATTCTGAAATCTCTCAAATTCTCTAGGCAATTATAATACTCAGGATATAATACCCCTATAAAGCGAAGCTCTACCTCGTTGTAAGTATTATAACCCTGCTTGTTACCTTACACGATCGATCTAGGGCTCCGTAACGCATGTCAAGGCTCTTCCAGACTCAGTCGTTGGAGTTCTGTCTCGTGTTACACCCGATTGATCTAGGACTCTGTAATGCATGTCAAGGCTCCACCTAACTCAGTCATTGGAGTTCTGTCTCGAGTTGTACGGTTAATGTAATTTGGGTTATTCTACTAACACGTGTGCATTGTTTAATTTTAATAGATAATAACCAGGAGAATCACCATGTCGCAACCCCCGACCCCTTGCCCCGAGGGGCGGGCGGCCGCGAGATGCACATAGTTGGTGGTATCGGTGTTTATTAATTTGGTAGTGGAAATTAACATCAGGACCGTAGTTAGGAAATAGTCTATCAGAGTTAAAACACCACACTTTTTATAAATAACAAATACATGGGAAAACACAAGTTTCCATTACAATATGTTTATAGGGATAAACCCTAATTTATTGAAATAAAACTTCTTTCTTATTTAGGTAACTTTTATAGCCACTTTTCCAAGCCTTCAGTGCGCTCCCGCTCGCTTCTATTAGCTTCACATTAAGTTACTTGAAACGCATTTTAAAAACATTTTATCAGCAAGAAATACTGGCGAGTGCATTCCAATTTAATCAAAACAAGCTTTTACCATTTTACAGTATTGAGGGCGATTACAATGTTTATATCTACCCAATTACCACCCACGGTACTGTCAATTCTGACTTGTGGTCATGCTACTATTCACAATATAGTAACAAGTAATGTATACAAAACCCCAACATACCGACAGTAATTGTAGAATACATAGACTCAATCATTGTTATCATAATTTAAAACAATTGAGGTTTTGTTAAAACAGTTTGGTAGAAAAAGAGAATGACTCACTTTGCTGACTTAGATAATACTACTGCTTTCTGGTGACTTCCTGGTTATAATCTACTAAAATTAAACAATGCACACGTGTTAGTAAGATAACCTAATTCACAATAGCCATACCCCCGAGACAGAACTCCAACGACTGAGTCAGGCAGAGCCTTGCCATGCGTTACGGAGCCCTAGATCAATCGGGTAGAGTAACTAATATGTAACCGGGGGTTATAATACTTACAATGAGGCAGAGCTTCTCTTTTTAGGGGTATTATATAGAGCAACACTATTGCTATTATAGGGGCTTTGAGAGAGAAAAGAATTTGAATGAGATTTACTGAGGCTGGAGGCCTCCTTATATAGGTCTGATCAGGGTTCTCTCGCACCCCGCGAGAGTTACAAGGCTAGGCCTTCGCGGCCTGCGAGACCACTAAGGTAGGCCCTAGCTTGGTCGACTCACACCGTAGATCTCACACGAGGGGGGACATGTGGCGCAATGTGGTACCGCCTGGTGCCACCCTGTCGCGCCCCGCGACAGACCCAGGGGAATGGGTCGCACCCTGCGAGCAGCCTTAAATAATTGTTGTATTTGATTTTTATAAATATAAAGGTATTTTAAACTTGTTTTTCGTATACGGGGTATATTTTAAGACGTGTAGGGGTGTGTTTTAGGATTTTTAGGAGAGTTGGTATATCCTCCCCACCTTGTTTTAGATCTCGTCCTCGAGGTCTACTGGAACAGGTGTGGATATTTCCTTTGCATCTTTGACTCGTGCTCCCAAGTGTATTCTGGTCCTCTCTTGGAATCCCATTTCACTTTGACCAGAACTAATCTCTTGTGTTTGAGATTCTTGATCTTTCTATCTTCAATTTGTAGTGGTTTCTCTACAAACTTAAGTTTCTCATTTACCTCTATGTCCTTAAGTGGTACCATTAATGATTCATCTGCTAAACATTTCTTGAGATTACATTCTTGCCATTTCCTCTGGCAGTTGTAGCTGGTAAGCTACTGGTCCTATTTTTCTAATAATCTCAAAAGGTCCAACATACCTGGGGCTTAGCTTTCCCCTTTTAATGAATCTGACCACTCCGTTCCATGGAGAAACTTTTAATAATACCTTATCTCCTACTTGAAATTCCAATGGTTTTCGTCTGTTATCAACATAACTCTTTTGACGATCCCATGCTGCTTTCAGTCTTTCCTTGACTTGAATAATCTTGTCCGTTGTTTCTTGTACTAACTCTGGTCCAGACAGTTGCTATTCTCCAATTTCTGCCTGACAGATTGGAGTTCGGCACTTTCGTCCATAAAGTGCTTCAAATGGTGCAGCATTGATACTGGTATGATAGTTGTTATTGTAGGAAAATTCTATTAATGGTAGATGATCACCCCAATTTCCTCCAAAATCAATTACACAAGCTCTAAGCATATCTTCCATTGTTTGAATTGTCCTTTTGCTTTGTCCGTCCGTTTGGGGATGATAAGCTATGCTTAGTTTTAACTTGGTTCCCATTGCTTTCTGGAAACTGGTCCAAAAATGAGAAGTAAAACGGCTATCTCTATCAGAAACAATAGATAAAGAAATTCCATGTAATGAAACTATTTAATTTACATATAACTTGGCTAATTGTTCCATACTGAAAGTTTCCTTCATAGGTAAGAAATGAGCAGATTTGGTTAATCTGTCTACAATCACCCAGATTGCATCATTACCTTTTCGTGTCTTGGATAATTTAGTAACAAAGTCCATTGTTATCAATTCCCATTTCCATATAGGCATTTCTAGTTGCTGCAATAAACCTGAGGGTTTATGATGTTCAGCTTTAACCTGTGAACATGTTAGATACTTAGCAACATAGGTTGCTATATCCTTTTTCATTCCTATCCACCAAAAATTCTTTCTTAAGTCTTGATACATTTTGTCATTACCAGGATTTATCGTATACTTAGACTTATGGGCTTCTTCTAAAATTTGGTTGCGTAGGTTTCCTTGTTTAGGTATCCAGATTCTTTTCTTATGGAATCTCCAAATTCTATCTGTTCCTTGTTCTAATTCCTTAATCATTCTTTTTAACTTCTCAGTATCGTCCTTGATTACTGTTTCCTGTATTTCTCTAATTTGCTCATTTAAATCTATCTACAGATTTAGCTTGAGAGAACGTGCTCGTCTTGGCTTCTCATGATACTTTCGACTTAAAGCATCGGCTACTACATTAGCCTTTCCTGCATGATACTGGATATCACAATCATAATCACTAAGAATCTCCATCCAGCGTCTATGTCTCATATTTAACTCATGTTGCCCAAAAACATATCTTAGACTCTTATGATCGGTGAAACAGTAAACTTGCTAACATAAAGATAGTGTCTCCAAACTTTAAGGGCAAAAATTATAGCTCCTAACTCTAGATCATGGGTTGTATAATTCTCTTCATGATTCTTAAGTTGTCTAGAGGCATAAGCTATAACCTTTTGACGCTGCATTAACACACATCCATGACCTAATTTAGAAGCGTCACAATAGACTACCAGGTCTTCAGTTCCTTCTGGTAACGCTAGTATGGGTGCATTGGTTAACTTTTACTTTAGAATCCTAAAAGCTTCTTCCTGTTTTAGTCCCCATTCAAATTTAACTGATTTGCAGGTCAATTTCGTTAAGGGAATAGCTATTCTACAAAAATCTTGAATAAAACGTCTATAATAACCTGCTAGTCCAAGAAAACTTCTCACCTCCGTCGGTGATTCAGGGACTTTCCACTTAGTAATCGCCTCGATTTTTGTGGGATCTACATGAATTCCTGCATGATTAACCAGGTGTCCAAGGAATTGTACTTCCTTTAACCAAAATTCGTATTTTGAAAATTTAGCGTAAAGCTTTTCTTTTCTCAGGAAATTCAGAAATATAAACAAATGCTCTGCATGATCCTCTTTACTTTTAGAGTAAATGAGAATATCATCTATAAAGACAATTATGAATATATCCAGATATGGTTTACATATTCTGTTCATCATGTCCATAAATGCGGTTGGGGCATTGGTTAGACCAAATGGCATGACGGTAAATTCATAATGACCGTACCTTGTTCTGAAATCAGTTTTAGGAATGTCCTATTCCTGTACTTTTAATTGATGATATCATGAGCGTAAATCGATCTTAGAAGAGAATCGAGCTCCTTGAAGTTGATCAAACAGATCATCGACTCTCGGTAGTGGGTACCGATTGTGACACTTGTACTCCGTAAACACACACAATGTAGGACACTATCTTTTATCAAAGAAACAATGTATTTTGGTCTCAAATTTTTTTTATTTGTGTTTTACAATTTCACGTTTTGATTCTAGTTCATTTTCAAGCTTTAAATCACTTTCTGGAAAGTTATACGCGAACTGATGCGTAAACGTAATTAGTTTAATGCAGAAAACACTCCGTAACAGTGACATAGGCTTAACATACCTAAAATAACTTTTATATAACTTAGAAATAGGTTTTGAAAGCTTTAGTGTGTCAAAAACAAGTTTATTCACTCTCAGGGACTATTTGCGTCAAACTGCGAAAGTCTGCTGATTCGTATAGTAACGAACATTACGGAACTTGATCATAAGCTAAACGAACCCTAAATATCCTTTACATAGCTTAGAAATAGGCTGTGAGGGGTTCGTTATGCGAAAATATGCTTACTTGATCAATAGGGACTAAAAGAGGCAAAAACTGTGTAAGTTTGCATTTATGCGCATAACTTACGTTCTGAATATATCCGATCATCCAAAAATTTTTGTAATCATTAAAATATTTTATTTTAGTGTTTGGAATGTTAGAATTTCACTCGTCGCATAATTTGGATCGATTTCGCGTTCGTTACGACTTCCGTCGTAATTAACCGAACAACGCGATCGTACGACCAAACGAACCGACATCCGAGATGTTTTTGAGCATATTTTAAGTTCCCTGTACTTTAACTTCCTTTTAGAGCCTTGAAATGGGGTAAACAGGGCTTAAACGTGTCAAAAATGCATCGAAAATCAAGTTCTGCACTTGCAGGGGCCAATTTTGACATTCAGCCAAACTTGCCCTCGCGGGGCGCGTAAGCCAGGTATGGCTATTACGCGAGGCACGATAGAATCCAGTACAGAAACATTTAATCTGGCTTTGTTCATGCTTTTTCAATACCATTTGATGGATTTTGACGGTTTTTATATTCCCATTGTATTATAAAACCCTGTGCCCAAATGTAAGGCCTAGATTGAAGCTCAATTATCGAGAAACGATCTTAACGATTCTTCGAAATCCATATATACCCAAGCCTTTCATTCATTTCAGCTCACACTTGATCTTAATTGCTCTAAGTTGACGTTCAAAACTTCATACCTAAGTATTTTGGTTCAAGATCTTCCTTGCTTGGACCCTTTGTAAGTTTCTTTCGTGCTTTTATGCGTTTTTAAGCGTAAAAGTCAAACAGTGTTTGACTTTCTGCTTTGACCACGAATTGGTCAACACGAAGTTCGTTTGAACTTCGCAACGTGAGCGTAATCACGATGGTTATAGTCCCTTGTGACTATACCTACTGATTACCACGTTGATTAGGTGTAGTGACGAGTCATAGTTTCGGTCAAAATGCGAATTTATGTGTATTTTGCAACCAAACTATTCTTGGGTATCAAAACCCTTTGTTTTGATATCAAAACCTATTTTCTAACTTAGTTAAACATGTTTTAACATGTTTAACTCGTCACTTTTAGTTTAGTGCTTGTATAGGCTCGTAAGATAAGTGGTCTAAACAACCGCTTAGACTTCCGAACCCGACCCGTTTGGTCAATCATTAGGATCCGACCAAACATATATTGTGACCATAGTTGTATAGGGAATAACCTTCCAAGGTTATACCTTATGGTCACTTCGTTTAGTTAGTTGTACGATAGGTAGTTTATATGCCTTAGGAAAATAACCTTTTTGCACATAATTTCATTTTAAACATATGTAACACATGTTTTTGACATCTAAACCGATTATATAACATAATTAGATATGTTAAGGAATATAATACTTTTCAATGGACTAGTTAGGCGTCTCGAACGCGCTTTCACGCGAACGACGCGTTAAAGTAGCATAAGCTACCTTAATGAGTCGTATTGGGTCGTAAGCACTTCGGATAGGTTCCGATTTAGAATGTAGGCTTTGTTAAACCATATCACATGAGTTCCAATAATCGTTTGGTTTACAAGACCTCATTCTACCTGATCTTCCGATTTAGGTTTCGATTCGCTAACATAGTATCCGTTACCCTAGGAACCGCTTCAACACTTGAACTCTTGGTCTTTTGAGCTTTGTTATACCCTTTGAACCGGAACTATACGCAATCCCAGGCGAGTACATAGTTCCCCTCTTTTACCGTTTTCAAATGTTTTGGGGTGATTCATATGTGTAATCGATTTGTTTTCGAAATGTATGGCATGTATGTGTTTACTAAGTGATTTGAGGTGTCTTATTCCGATTATGCAAACACAGTGATTATCTAGAATCCTTATAGCATCTATCTATCTTCATAGAATGATTCTTATAGGATGTTTGAAGTATAGTCTTAGCTCTTCATATCTTCATAGTAAGGTTTTAAGAAGTACTTTACGACTCGATGGTTGGTTGTGTGTAGATTGTTGGTCATTTAGATAGCGAAACTAGATAATACAATAAGCACATGGTGGATACGCTGCTGGTACTTCCTATATATAAGTGTGCTTATTGTATTACCCTTCGTGGCGTTATCCCGAATCACCATTAGGATTTAGGATGTTGTGATACAGTGATTCGATGTGACAAGAACCTGATCCCTGAAGTATCCATCTATCTTCATAGCTAGATATACTTGTTGGATGTTTAGAGTACTAATATTGGAGCCCCTGTTTGGATTCATTGTGTACTTTAATGCATGTTAGATTAGACGAGCTAACGACAACCTGATCCCTGTAGTATCTATCTATCTATCTTCATAGCTAGACCTATATGGGGTGTTTAGAGTACTAATATTGGAGCCCCTGTTTGGATTCATTGTGTACTTTAATGCATGTTTACGAGATGGAACAAGTTGACGATTATGTGTTTATGTGGTAGTTGTGATTTAGATAACGAAACAGGTGTTATAAAATAAGAACATGGTGGATACGCCACTGGTACTTCCTATATATAAGTGTTCTTATTTTATTATTCTTGTAGCGTTATCTGGATCACTTTAGGATTTTGTGTATGATTGTTTCAATGCTTGAGTATCGAAATCTTCCTAGAATTTCCCATATTGTTATATGTTAGATTCTTAGAAAGATACATGAAGTATTATCATGACTCATTGATTTGATTTATATAATACTTACATTAGTTTTGATTTATTTCAAAACAATTATTATTAATCCTCGATTGGATTTCTAATAACATATTAACGAGTTTTTACGATGGTTTAAACAAGATTACAATGTAAGGCATAAAAATGACTTAGTAATAATCATATTGCCATATACAAACCTATTTTGTCACGAGTTTTCACAATTAATATTATGTATTGCAAATGCTAAATTTTTTCCATTCTTTGGCTTCAAGATTTATTTTCAATTGACAGCTCTCGTAGCTATTAAAGTATTGCAATACCAAATGTTTTGCCATTTATTTGGCTAATAAAACCTATGTATTCGCCGGCATTTTTATGCTGACTGTTTTTCACATATGTTTCAGGTTTTCGACTGTTCAAGCATGCAACGCATAGGACTGCATACGGGCCTTAGACTTCTAAAATAAAAGAACAATTACATGTATTCTTTGTTTGTAAAACAATGTTAATGATATTGAAACAATTTAGTACCAGTAGTTGTGAGCAATTTGTAACGTGACTCCCCGATATTTCCGCCGCATGTTGTTGTATTACGCGATTGGGTTGTTACACCGATTTTTAATCTTAACCTTGTTCAATTATCGGTAATCAATGCACATACGCATTGATCCATCCTTCTTCTTGACAAACAAGATTGGTGCTCCCCATGGTGATGAACTAGGCTGTATGAAATTTTTCTCCAGAAGTTCGTCTAACTGTTTCTTCAGTTCTTGCATCTCTGCTGGTGCTAAACGGTAAGGTGCCTTGGCAATCGGTGCTGTCCCTGGTATTAGGTGAATTATGAATTCAACCTCTGTATTTGGCGGTAATCCAGGTAACTCTTCTGGGAAAACATCTGAGAATTTAGATACTATGGGAATATCTTTCAATTCTTTTCCTTTAGTGTTAGTGATTATGGAAATCATATACACTAGTGATCCTTTCCTTACATAGCTTGATGTTATGGTCTAGGGTTTGAGCTGGGATGAGTTATAATTGGACCAGTGCTTTGACTCATGCATTCCCTAGCAAAATGACCTAGCCTATTGCACTTATAACACTTGATTTTTGACTTATCTAACTGCATTTTTAAATTCCCATGTAACCCTGGGAACTTTCTCCCTGTTCTTTTATAGAATTTGCTTGTTCTCACACTAAGCAAAGCCAATTGATGCAAAATGTCCATTTCTTCTAAGTCAGTGGGATCAAAGTGCTGCAAATCATTGAGTTCAAAACACAATTTGTCAGAGTTCTGGCTTTCTCCATTTGCTGTGAAAGCAAAGTTAGATGAGTGAGGATCAGAGTTGAAATTACCTCAGCAGTTATGTCAATAAAATGATCATAACTCTGATCCTTACTGCTGCCAGACTCTTCTTGACCCAGAAGAGCTGTGTTGCCAAATGAATAATCATCTGTAACTTTGCCAGACTCTTGCAACTTCTTTTTCTGGTTTAACTCCCTTTCATAGGTCAGGAGTCTACCATGAAGTTGGGTCAGTGTTAGGTCTTTGAACTCAACATAATTTCTAGTCACAAAGGCAATTGTATCCCATTTTTCAGGTAGTGATCTAAGAAACCTGCTATTTTGTGTAGATTTAGGAAATTCAACCTTAACAAGTCTTAGCTCACTAATGAGACAACTGAATCTCTCAAACTGTTGAGTCAATGACTCACCCTTAATGTGACAGAAGGTTTCATACTGCTGATTCAGAATTTCCCTATTATTTTCAATTACTTCTTCAGTTCCCCCGAATTGTTCCTTAAGTGCATCCCATAGCTCTTTGGCACTATTACAATGTAACAGCCCAGCATAGATTTCGTTGGGTAATGCAGATGCAATGATGCTGAATGCTTTGGCATCCAGTTCGAACTTTTGAAAGTCAGTTTCAGTATAGTTTTCATATTTTTTAGGTTCGAACTTCTTTGGTTCCTCAGAACTCGGCACCATAGGAACATGGGGCCCAAAAAAACTGATCTCCAACATCCAGTGTTCTGTTGAGCAAGGATGTGACCCATCCTTCTCTCCCAGATGTTGTATTCATTACGTTTATGCATGGGTGGTTTGAAAAGTGAGCCGATGTTATTCTGATCATCTTGTGATTGTGACGTCATCCTGATTGTTTTACAGGTACTGATTAATCAACTTTGATCGTGATTAAACCTTAGTCTGTTTTTCAACAAAACGAACAACTATCAGTATCAACGATTGTGAGCTGAACTATTTATGTCAAAATGACAGTTAAATCAAATTTGACTGTCCGAGCTCTGATACCAATTGTTAGGATCTGAGTTTGGATTGATTGTGTTTTATGTTTGAATTAGGATGAACAATGAACAAGTAATGCAGCGCAATATATATGGAATTAAACTTTGCACACAATCAAACAGGAGAATTGTTTTTAACACACATTTTCACATAGAACCAAATGATTGAATTTATTTCAACTACGATTACAATGCATGCATGTAACAAACTCCCCCTCAGCCTGAGCTCACAGTGTTTGTTCGTACAGGATGAAAAGTGGTGAAGAGCTAATAGAACAGTACAGGGTACTGTTCTATTTATAGGCACGAGCAAACCACTGTGGCATCTTTGCTGACGTCACCATGAAAGTGACATCTAACCTCTTAACAAACTCTAACAACTGATCTATACAAGCACTGCTTATGCTAACTACTGATTACAATATATTACATATGAAGAACTAAACTACTGCTTTATCCTTCCACTGTTGTGACTCCAGCAGTACTTGATATCTTCAGCAGTACTTGACCCATAACAGTAGATTGATCAACAAGGCTTTAGTCTTCATCAGTTCTTGACTTGATCAACAGTTGTTGTAAGGATCAGTGGATGGAGGTCATCAGATGTTGAAACCACTTTCAAGGGGAGAGAATGAAAACATAACATCTGCTTATTTTTGATCCACTGCTCTGATCTAGTTTTGGCTTTAATCAACTGTTCCTTTGGTAGGGTTCAATCCCAACAGGCTTCAAGATTTATTTTCAATTGACAGCTCTCGTAGCTATTAAAGTATTGCAATACCAAATGTTTTGCCATTTATTTGGCTAATAAAACCTATGTATTCGCCGACATTTTTATGCTGACTGATTTTCACATATGTTTCAGGTTTTCGACTGTTCAAGCATGCAACGCATAGGACTGTATACGGGCCTTAGACTTCTAAAATAAAAGAACAATTACATGTATTCTTTGTTTGTAAAACAATGTTAATGATATTGAAACAATTTAGTACCAGTAGTTGTGAGCAATTTGTAACGTGACTCCCCGATATTTCCGCCGCGTGTTGTTGTATTATGCGATTGGGGTGTTACAGATTGGTATCAGAGCACTGGTTATAGGGAATTAGGTTATTAGCATGCCTTAAACCTAGTTTATAACCTTCCTAGGACCCAAACGTGAGTAGACTTAGGAACTCTTTCCTAAATCCTCATCCTTATTCGTGCCATAACTACTCTATCATTTACAAATCATCTAGCCTTAGATGATTTATCCTAAACCTTAGGCTTTATGCCTTGGGGTATTCCTCAAAATGTTTTCTCAAAACATTTTCATTCAAATATTTTTCAAAATGTTTTCTTAAATGTTTTTGTCAAAATATTTCACAACATGTTTTATCTCAAACGATTTGTATCAAAAGATTTCTTAAATGTTTTCCTCAAATGTTTTTCATCGAAATCTTGGGTTTTAATAATGTGAATACATGCAATCTGGAAGGGTGGATGCCTGTACCCCGAGTTTTCTGTCTAAGGCTAGAGTGTTCGTACAAATCCGCATTATCGGACCAGACACTCTTACTTGGGAACTCTTAGGGTGAGTGTCCACTTATAGGCTAAAGCATGTCTTCTTGAAGCATTATAAAAACCTATCCATCTTGACCCTACCGAACGATTTCTAAACGACCTTTGTAACACTACTCATTCATATTACCCTCGGTAATATGTTTGCTCTTCACGACAATCGAAACAACTTTCCTTTCCCAATACTATTTCATCATATTACCTTCGGTGATATGTTTGATTCGATACAGTTGAAATGAATTTCATTTCATTTCACGACACCACGAGATCCTATTTCATTTTCAAAACACTACCCTTGTCTTTCAAAATTTCAAATTTTTACCATTTGGATGAGAATTTTCAAAATTTCAAACACAAAGTTTCTTTATTTTAAAATTTTAATTTAAAAGCTGTCACACCCCTAAAATCCACAAGCAGAGAATCACCGCATGGAGGTGTGACTGACCAGGATCCAGCCACCAATCATATTGAACAATGCAATTAAGTAAATAAAACCAAACCCAATATAATTGGTGTTCAAAAGAAACCATACATGTTTAAGTAATCAGCGGAAGCATAGTAATGTTTAAATAACCAAAACATAGTTTAAAGTTCAAATGTTAAGCACAGGACATAACAGTCCATATCCCACAACGACCTCTCCTCCTCGTGTAAGCTCCATAAGTACCTAACGACCTGCAAGGCATGTAACAAGGAGTCAACAACAAAGTTGAGTGAGTTCACAGTTGGTTGTTTAGTTTTAAAAGCTTGTTTTGAAAACCATAAGTTGTTTCGTAAACCACGAGTTAACCAGTATCTTTGTTTCCCAAACCATATTCATAATCAGTGGGGCTTCCCCATGTGAACCACTAGACCGTTACCATATCGACAACTGATGAAAATAAGTTGTGCCCTAAGTCAATGTCTATCATCATTGACTGAGTGCCCAGATCCATTAGTACACGCCCGTCCTACCGGCACGGTGTGAGGCTTGTCAACCCTAATAGCGCTATTACCTAATGACCCGCTCGCCATTGGCCCGGCGATTAAGTCGATATAAAAATGAGGGACTTAAATGATAGAGTTTTGTCTAGTAAGTTTAAGGTTGTTGTCCTACCCAAGGAGGACGAACGTACGTATTCTACCCAAGGAGAATACGCATGATTAATATTGGCATCCTACCCATGGAGGATGGAGGTACATATCCTACCCAAGGAGGATATGTAGGTTCCGTTTTAGTTTTTAACCCATTCCCAACCTTAATAAGAGTGTGAACTCACCCCGGTTTGCTCGGTATGCTTAACTACTTGCACAAACAATTCAGTCAAAGCCTATAGTATGCACGTATACACAATCAATTTATGTTTGTAATGATTCACATGCAAACTAACATCACAAGGTGTGCTTGAGCAACTATTATCCAGTAACACATAAACAGTTAATCAACCCGTACAAGATTCAAAGTTTACATGTATGTTCCATAACCATTATCATCAGTTAAGTGTATAGGGTGTAAGAATCAAATTATGTCATCCACTTATAAGCAACATCATTAACAGTGGATAACAAAATCAATTTCTAACATGCACGTAGTATACATGAACAAATTAACCTACTGTTCCCTATAGGCTTCACGACGAAAACATTAGATTTCGTCGACACAGGGTCACGACGAAAACACCACGACAAACATTAGATTTCGTCGACCAGGATCACGACGAAAATTAGATTTCGTCGACCAGGATTTCGTCGACAGAGAGTTCGTCGAGTAAGGGTTTTCGTCGGCATATGGTTTTCGTCGGGTAAAGCATGATCATCATCAACAGTTACGCATTCCAGAAACCCTAATGATCATCTAACAGTTATGTCGACTTTATCAATCAACCGCCCAAACATATCAATTCATACCATCACGTAATTTACTCAATTAACAGTTTGCATCATCTACATCACAGGAAGAATCAACCTAAACAAATTCTTGGATCCACACTGTCATTCAATCAGTTTCATTTATGACAAACAGTTCATCATCACCACCACTATAGATTATTAAATATCGTGCACACAACATCCCTAAAAGCCATTCCTCCCATGTTTCTAAATTAGATCAGCAACAACTTTCTTAGTGTACAGTTTTATAGCACAAACATTATTGCAAACAAACCCTACTTCATGTGGATCTAACACTATCAACCTATGACAGAAAGATCAAGCATCAGCACATATCGACCGATAACTTACGGGTATTAACAAGACACTAACCGTATCAAATGTTTTGAACGAATGAGATCTCGAGCGCTGGCAAGTCTGTCGTCAGGTTTCAAAGGAGAGAGAGAGAGAGAGAAGATGAGAGGTAATTAGGGTTTGCCGGTTATAATTTGCACGTAAAGGTTGTGAATCAAAACGCTATAACTGATCGCTACTTGGCCAAAGGCCCATTCAAGGTTTTCGCCGGCCTGCTAGTTGACAAAAACTCCCATGTTTTCGTCAGGGGGTGTTTTCGCTAGGGGGGTGTTTTCGTCGGGTGGGAAGTGAGAATGATAAGTCTCCTCTAAATTAAAAGGTTCACTACTCTTATTACTAACACAAAACATATATCACATAAACAACTTATAAACAAATCATAGTGCACAGTTTCAATGCAACGAACCACAAAACACAGTATGCAACAAGTAACGTATAGAGGAGAAACCTTGGAAACTCGAGTTGTCACAAAAACATTTTATCTTAAAAAAATAAATTTTCTTTAACAGGTAAAGAATTTTATAATACAAACCATTAACTCAGTTTGTATTCTCTCATCCAAAAATATTACAAAAGTTTATTTTCAAACAACTCATGTCTCAAAACAAGATCCACAACACCATATATTCTAAGTACAAGAACGAGACCAATGAACAAGATTCTTCTAGCTATACTTTCAAGATGCCTCCTCGCCGTGACGCCACTTAGAACGCTGAATTAGTAGCAATGGATTGAAAGCATAGAAAGCACATTCCGCCATGTTCAGTGTCCCAATGAGCGCAAGGTAGATTTCGCTTCGAGTGTCTTTCAAAGGAGGGCACTCACTTGGTGGAATGGTATTATGAGAGACCGAGGTGCCGATGTAGCAATGGAACTGACGTGGGAAGAATTTAAGGATCTTATGAAGAAGGAATTCTGCCCACGAAGTGAAATAAGGGCACTTGAAAACGAGTTCTATCATCTAAAACAGGATAGTGGGGAAAACCGTGCCTACACTGACCGATTTGAATAGTTAAGCCTACTTTTCCCCACTATGGTCACACCTTTGGATCGGGCCACTGAGAAATACATCGATGGTTTACCTGACCCTGTCCAAGACATTGTCACTGGCAGCCAACCTGCAACGCTTAGGGAAGCCAAGGAGTTAGCCGCTATCTTAACCGACTCCCAGGTTAGAAAAGGTAAACTGTTTCGAAGAGGAGATAAGAAACAAAACACTGAATCTGTTAACGAGAATTCGAAAAGATCAGAGGCCGAATCTTCTAAAAGTTCTTGGAAGCACAAGGCTTCAAAGAATTTTGCAATTCCTGCACCTGTTCCACTGAACTCAGTACCCTTTAAGGGATTTTATCATGGGAAGCAACCTCGGTGCAATCTTTGCAACTATCATCATGCATCAAATTCCCCTTGCCGCCAGTGTACAATTTGTGGTTTATTTGGACATCTAGCTGTGACCTGTTGTATCCAGAACCGAGCAGCCCCTACTCAGACTCGCCCGAGAGCATGTTTCAAATGTGGTGACTTAAATCATTTCAAGCGAAACTGCCCCAAGCTTGCCAATGCTAATGGACGAGTATTCAATGTCAACGAGGCTCAATCTAATGATCATCTGAACCTCTAAATTTCCTGTTTATTTTCAAGAACAATGTACATATTTCAACTATGTTTGTAATGACAGTACGAATTTCAAGAAGTTTATTTTATTTTTGTTAATCATTTTTCCAGTTTCAAACTCTAATGTGATTACACTATGAGTAATTATAATTACATGCTGATTTTGAGGATTCCGTTCTTTAGGAACTAAGTCTTATAATTTAGCATAATATGATTGCACTCTGGTACATTCGTACGAACTTGGTAACACGATCGATACGAATACTATGAACAAGTTAGTACCATTTTATGATCATAGCATTATATATATGATTTGTTTATCTAATATGTATAATACATGATTATAAATACAATTTGCTTCGTATGTTGATTTAACGTACTTAGTTTGTTAACTTAGCATACCTAGCGCATGATTTGAAAACATTTTCTTGATATGCTTACATTATGATGATAATGTATGATTAGTATATGTTGCATTCTACCTGTTTGGTTAATATGAAACATATAGAACACCTACTACTAATTTGGTTGTATTCAAAATAAGTAGTGTTATCATTGCTAGTATAAAATACGATTTGATTTGACAGGTATTATGTTGTGACGATGTTTATTTGATTTACACGATAGTTCGACCTTATTATTTGTTACCGTCACTTAACAAGAGGAGCTATGTGGACCATGCGACGAAACGAGTAATTATGGGTGCACACTTAATTATGAGATTCGACGCATGAGAATCATAGTAAGCCTTGTTAAGTATGGTGGCATAAAATCTAGATTGATTAAGGTAACGGGAGAAGTATGATGCGATAAGAACACGGTGGATACGCCGATGGTACTTCCTATATATAAGTGTTCTTATTGTGTTATTCTTCAGAACGTTTCTAAGATCACTTGGTGATTTTATGTTATCTTGGACCATTAGGTGATTATGTGCTTAATTGTTATTTGTGTGGTTATTTCCGATGGACAACAACGAGTACATTCATTAACTCAAATTGAGCCGACCGGGAGTATAATATGGTGTTAAAGGTGACGATCTTGATGCCATAGATATGTTGACCCGTCTCCTATGCATGGGATGCTCATGGTGCATTGGATGTACCTCGTGAGGCGTTAGAAACCGTGTACGTGAAGGGCTTGAATGTACACCCCTTTGTTTGCTAGGGATTACACTAGGAGCTTAGTATAACATAGTGCCATACTTAAATGATTTTTGAACACAAGTCGACTTTCACAAGTTTCAAAGGGTTAAATACCTTAAGATACTTTGAATATCCCAAATCACATTTTGAATCCCCTGAAATTTCCAACACCAAATGATGCTCCGCATCTTTGGGATCTAGCAATCTGCTTATCCATCAGTTGTTTCAATTCCACTCTAGTGTCTCCTTCGAATAAATTTCGGGACGAAATTTCCTGAAGTAGGGGAGACTGTGACACTTGTGCTCCGTAAACACACACGATGTAGGACACCCTCTTTTATCAAAGAAACAATGTATTTTGGTCTCAAACTTTGTTTATTTGTGTTTTACAATTTCACATTTTGATTCTAGTTCATTTTCAAGCTTTAAATCACTTTCTTGAAAGTTATACATGAACTGATGCGTAAACGTAATCAGTTTAATGCGGAAAACACTCCGGAACAGTGACATAGGCTTAACATACCTTAAATAACTTTTATATAACTTAGAAATAGGTTTTGAAAGCTTTGGTGTGTCAAGTTTATTCACTCTCAGGGACTATTTGCGTCAAACTGTGAAAGTCTGCTGATTCGTATAGTAACGAACATTCCGGAACTTGATCATAAGCTAAAAGAACCCTAAATATCCTTTACATAGCTTAGAAATAGGCTTTGAGCGGTTCGTTATGCGAAAATATGCTTACTTGATCAATAGGGACTAAAAGCGTCAAAAAATGCGTAAGTTTGCATTTACGCGCATAACTTACGTTCTGAATATATCCGGACATCCAAAAATTTTTGCAATCATTAAAATATTTTATTTTAGTGTTTGGAATGTTAGAATTTCACTCGTCGCGTAATTTGGAGCGATTTCGTGTTCGTTACGACTTCCGTCGTAATTAACCGAACAACGCGATCATACGACCAAACGAACTGACATCCGAGATGTTTTTGAGCATATTTTAAGTTCCCTATACTTTAACTTCATTTTAGAGCCTTGAAATGGGGTTAACGGGGCTTAAACGTGTAAAAAATGCATCGAAAATCAAGTTCTGCACTTGCAGGGGCCAATTTTGACATTCTGCAAAACTTGCCCTCGCGGGGCGCGTAAGCCAGGTATGGCTATCACGCTGGGCATGACAGACTCCAGTACAGAAACATTGAATCTGGCTTTCTAGCCTGTTTTTGATGGTTTTGTTCATGGTTTTTCAATACCATTTGATGGATTTTGATGGTTTTTATATTCCCATTGTATTATAAAACCATGTGCCCAAATGTAAGGCCTAGATTGAAGCTCAATTATCGAGAAACAATCTTAACGGTTCTTCAAAATCCATATATACCCAAGCCTTTCATTCATTTCTGCTCACACTTGATCTTAATTGCTCTAAGTTGAAGTTCAAAACTTCATACCTGAGTATTTTGGATCAAGATCTTCCTAGCTTGGACCCTTTGTAAGTTTCTTTTTTTGCTTTTATGCGTTTTTAAGCGTAAAAGTCAAACAGTGTTTGACTTTCTGCTTTGACCACGAATTGGTCAACACGAAGTTCGTTTGAACTTCGCAACGTGAGCGTAATCACGATGGTTACAGTCCCTTGTGACTATACCTACTGATTACCACGTTGATTAGGTGTAGTGACGAGTCATAGTTTCGGTCAAAATGTGTATTTATGCGTATTTTGCAACCAAACTATTCTTGGTATCAAAACCCTTTGTTTTGATATCAAAACCTGTTTTCTAACTTAGTTAAACATGTTTTAACATGTTTAACTCGTCAGTTTTAGTTTAGTGCTTGTATAGGCTCGTAAGATAAGCGGTCTAAACAACCGCTTAGACTTCCGAACCCGACCCGTTTGGTCGATCATTAGGATCCGACAAAACATATATTGTGACCATAGTTGTATAGGGAATAACCTTCCAAGGTTATACCTTATGGTCACTTCGTTTAGTTAGTTGTATGATAGGGGTTTATATGCCATAGGAAAATGACCAAAATACCCTTTTTGCACATAATTTCATTTTAAGCATATGTACACATGTTTTGACATCTAAACTGATTATATAACATAATTAGATATGTTAAGGCATATAATACTTGTCATAGGACTAGTTAGGCGTCTCGAACGCGCTTTCGCGCGAACGACGCGTTAAGGTAGCATAAGCTACCTTAATGAGTCGTAATGGGTCGTAAGCACTTAGGATAGGTTCCGATTTAGAATGTAGGCTTTGTTAAACCATATCACATGAGTTCCAATATTCGTTTGGTTTACAAGACCTCATTCTACCCGATCTTCCGATTTAGGTGTCGATTCGCTAACATAGTTACCGTTACCCTAAGGACCGCTTCAACACTTGAACTCTTTGTCTTTTGAGCTTTGTTATACCCTTTGAACCGGAACTACACGCAATCCCAAGCGAGTACATATTTCCCCTCTTTTACCGTTTTCAAATGTTTTGGGGTGATTCATATGTGTAATCGATTTGTTTTCGAAATGTATGGCATGTATGTGTTTACTAAGTGATTTGAGGTGTCTTATTCCGATTATGCAAACACAGTGATTATCTAGAATCCTTATAGCATCTATCTATCTTCATAGAATGATTCTTATAGGATGTTTGAAGTATAGTCTTAGATCTTCCTATCTTCATAGTAAGGTTTTAAGAAGTACTTTACGACGATGGTTGGTTGTGTGTAGATTGTTGGTGATTTAGATAACGAAACTAGATAATACAATAAGCACATGGTGGATACGCCACTGGTACTTCCTATATATAAGTGTGCTTATTGTATTACCCTTCGTGGCGTTATCCCGAATCACCATTAGGATTTAGGATGTTGTGATACAGTGATTCGATGTGACAAGAACCTGATCCCTGAAGTATCCATCTATCTTCATAGCTAGATATACTTGTAGGATGTTTAGAGTACTAATATTGGAGCCCCCGTTTGGATTCATTGTGTACTTTAATGCATGTTAGATTAGACGAGCTAACGACAACCTGATCCCTGTAGTATCTATCTATCTTCATAGCTAGACCTATATGGGATGTTTAGAGTACTAATATTGGAGCCCTTGTTTGGATTCATTGTGTACTTTAATGCATTTTTACGAGATGGAACAAGTTGACGGTTATGTGTTTATGTGGTAGTTGTGATTTAGATAACGAAACAGGTGTAATAAAATAAGAACATGGTGGATACGCCGCTGGTACTTCCTATATATAAGTGTTCTTATTTTATTATTCTTGTAGTGTTATCTGGATCACTTTAGGATTTTGTGTATGATTGTTTCAATGCTTGAGTATCGAAATCTTCCTAGAATTTCCCATATTTTTATATGTTAGATTCTTAGAAAGATATATGAAGTATTATCATGACTCATTGATTTGATTTATATAATACTTACATTAGTTTTGATTTATTTCAACACAGTTATTATTAATCCTCGATTAGATTTCTAATAACATATTAAGGAGTTTTTACGATGGTTTAAACAAGATTACAATGTAAGGCATAAAAATGACTTAGTAATAATCATATTGCCATATACAAACCTATTTTGTCACGAGTTTTCACAATTAAGATTATGTATTGCAAATGCTAAATTTTGCCATTCTTTGACTTCAAGATTTATTTTCAATTGACAACTCTCGTAGCTGTTAAAGTATTGCAATACCAAATGTTTTGCCATTTATTTGGCTAATAAAACCTATGTATTCGCCGACATTTTTATGTTGACTGTTTTTCACATATGTTTCAGGTTTTCGACTGTTCAAGCATGCAACACATAGGACTGCATACGGGCCTTAGACTTCTAAAATAAAAGAACAATTACATGTATTCTTTGTTTGTAAAACAATGTTAATGATATTGAAACAATTTAGTACCAGTAGTTGTGAGCAATTTGTAACGTGACTCCCCGATATTTCCGCCGCGTGTTTTTGTATTACGTGATTGGGGTGTTACACCGATTTTTAATCTTAACCTTGTTCAATTCTCGGTAATCAATGCACATACGCATTGATCCATCCTTCTTCTTGACAAACAAGATTGGTGCTCCCCATGGTGATGAACTAGGCTGTATGAAATTTTTCTCCAGAAGTTCGTCTAACTGTTTCTTCAGTTCTTGCATCTCTGCTGGTGCTAAACGGTAAGGTACCGTGGCAATCGGTGCTGTCCTTGGTATTAGGTGAATTCTGAATTCAACCTCTGTATTTGGCGGTAATCCAGGTAACTCTTCTAGGAAAACATCTGAGAATTTAGATACTACGGGAATATCTTTCAATTCTTTTCCTTTAGTGTTAATGATTATGGAAATCATATACACTAGTGATCCTTTCCTTGCATAGCTTGCTGTTTTCATCACAGAGATGAATTTTGTGGACTTAGTTGGCTTATCTCCTTTAATTGTGATCTTTTCTCCTTTTGGTGAATTTACTTGTACTGACTTTTGATCACATAGAATGCTGGCGTGATTGGCTACCAACCAATCCATTCCTAATACGATATCAAATCCAGCCAGATTCATTGGATAATGGTTAGCAATAAAATTATGGTTTAAAATTTCTATTCTTGCTCCCTGCAAGATTTCAGTAATCTTAATGGATTCTCAATTTGCTGTTTCTACCAGACAATCTTGTTGAAGTTTAGTTAATGGTTGATTGAGAAGTTTGCAATACGAAGTATTAATAAAACTTTGGTTTTCACCAGAGTCAAATAATACTTTAGCAAAAATATCATTAACAAAAAATGTACCGGCAATCACATCCAGAATCATCTTGGCTTCTTCAGCTGTTAGAACAAATGCTCGGGCATTCTTGGTAGTTTTGTTGTTTGTTGCTAGAGCTAGTTTCGGACAGTTCGGTTTGATATGCCCAGTCTCTCCACAGTTGAAGCATAGTTTATTGCTGGGTTTCTTCCTGCAGTCTTCTTCCTTGTGTCCAGACATTTTGCAAAACTTGCAGTATATTGAACATCTTCCTGGATGCTTCTTTTTGCAGTACTTACAGTAAGGTGCAGAGGTAGAACCTGTACTTTTCCCACGGTAGGTATTTCCATGACGAAATTATTGGGTAAGTCTTTGGGCTAGGTTCTTTCTTTGGTTTTCTTCTTGCATACGTACCAATTCATCAGTCAAAGTATTGGCTAGTTCTACTTCTTCTTCTATGGTTTGTGGTCTAGCTGCCTTGACTACATGTCTGATCTCACTAATTAATCCCTAGATGTAATGGGAGATTAATACTGGTTCTGGTGAAGCTAGGGTTGGCACTATTCTAGCATATTCGAAGAATATGGTAATGTAACCTTTGCAGTCTATTCCAGTCATTTTAAGATTTAAGAACTTATTAGCGATTTGTTCTTTTTCATAATGGTATTCCACCACTCTAGAGCTGCATTCTTAAAAGAATAGAAGCAAACATAATCTTATCTTCATCTGCACATTTGCTTATTTTTAAGACTGCTTTTGTCTTTTCTATCCAACGTAAAGCTGCAATGGCTCCTTCATTGCCAGAGAATTCTATTGGTTTTCAAGACCAGAATTCTTTGTAAGAATAACCATATGACATGGTTCTTCTTCTTTTTGGAATAGGTAATTGGAGTAGCGGTCCATTACCGTGACTGGGTTCAGTAGGTGGTCGTTTACTTCCACTTATAGGTTTATTATTTTCCGCTTCTTTAACAGTCTTGATAATATACGGCATGGTGTCTATAATTCCTTGTGCTACTATATGTTGGACGGCACTATTATCTACTTGGTTTCCACTATTATCGTTATTCTGGTTTTCCTGATTTACTTCGTTGTCCATCTGGATTATAAACATTTATCAGGTATTAAAATCACAGAATAAGATTTAATGTAAACAATCATACAAACAAATTGATCAAAAATGTCGAACATTGCGACTTTTACTCTTTTCATATATATATATATATATATATATATTACAACCTACAACTTAAATTTAAACACAATACTAGTTATGCATCGATAGAATATTAGGTTATCTATTTTAGTTGATTTTTTTTCAAACTACACACACACATACATATATATATATATATATATATATATATATATTAGGGGTTATTCATCCAGAACTGCATTTCTCGCCCGTCATACTTCCACATGAGCTTTTCTCATATTTGTCTTATCCTCTCTCCTTTTTCTATCAGTTCTTCACCATATGTGCGGAGTTCCTGCACATTCTCTTCACTCATGGGTGGTCGTGGTGCGGGTACTGGGTCAGGGTATTGAGGTGTAGGTTCTCCATATGGGTACGGGTTTCTTAACACATCCTGAATATACCGATCGTCATTCCAATACGGATCTAAAGTATTAAGGTCGGTATACTGTGCTATTGGATTTGGTATCGGTTCTTCCTGAGGATAGAGCTCCTGATATTCCCTATGGTCATCTTCCCATGGATCATAAGCTAGAGCATTAGGTGCTGGGATTCTAGGTATCTCGTTAGGGTCAAATGCTGGTATGATTTTCTTGGTTAAGTTCTATTTCCATTGGTTGGGTTGGAAATAATGGCAATGGTTGTGGTGCAACTATCTGATCAAGGTTTGGATCTGCTGCAGTGGTGGCTAGCATATGAAAGTTTGCCAACTGTCTATTAACTGCCTCCTGAGTTTGGGCATTCACTTCCCTATTGGCTTTCGCTAATGCTCTCTGTTGTTGTAACTTTTTCATCCTCTTTCTCCTCTCATGTGCTCCCCTACTAAACCATCCTCTCTTTTTTGGAGGGAATGGTTCTTCGGATTGCACCTTAAAGATGAAAATTCCCTCTTCAGTATCAGCGGAATACCCTGAAGGAGTAGGCTGTGATGAAGTCCCTTCAGTCTTTGGGGAACTAGCTAGGTGACGGTGAGTGTCAGATGTACCTTGCTCACTCATACTATAAACTAACAGATTGTCAAATAACACAAAACAATAATATACATATTTACACATAATCACATAGATTATTTCCTAACATAACTGATAAAAATTTTGGTGTCAGCAGAACACTTCTGTAGCTTAAATCAGTGGCTGTAGCTCTGATACCACCTCCTGTCGCAACCCCCGACCCCTTGCCCCGAGGGGCGGGCGGCCGCGAGATGCACAAAGCTGGTGGTATTGGTGTTTATTAATTTGGCAGCGGAAATTAACATCAGGACCGTAGTTAGGAAATAGTTTATCAGAGTTAAAACACCACACTTTTTATAAATAATTAATACATGGGAAAACCTAAGTTTCCATTACAGTATGTTTATAGGGATAAACCCTAATTTATTGAAATAAAACTTCTTTCTTATTTAGGTAACTTTTATAGCCACTTTTCCAAGACTTCAGTGCACTCCCGCTGGCTTCTATTAGCTTCACATTAAATTACCTGAAACGCGTTTCATAAACATTTTATCAGCAATAAATACTTGCGAGTGCATTCCAATTTAATCAAAACAAGCTTTTACCATTTTACAGTATTGAGGGCGATTACAATGTTTATATCTACCCAACTACCACCCACGGTACTGTCAATCCTGACTTGTGGTCATGCTACTATTCACAATATAGTAACAAGTAATGTATGCAAAACCCCAACTTACCAACAGTAATTGTAGAATACATAGGGCTCAATCACTGTTATCATAATTTAAAAAAATTGAGGTTTTGTTAAAGCAGTTTGGTAGAAAAAGAGAATGACTCACTTTGCTGACTTAGATAATACTACTGCTTTCTGGTGACTTCCTGGTTATAATCTATTAAAATTAAACAATGCACACGTGTTAGTAAGATAACCCAATTTACATTAGCCATACCCCCGAGACAGAACTTCAACGACTGAGTCAGGAAAAGCCTTGACATCCGTTACGGAGCCCTAGATCTATCGGGTAGAGTAACTAATACGTAACCAGGGGTTATAATACTTACAATGAGGCAGAGCTTCGCTTTTTAGGGGTATTATATCGAGCAACACTATTGCTATTATAGGGGCTTTGAGAGAGAAAAGAATTTGAACGAGATTTACTGAGGCTGGAGGCCTCCTTATACAGGTCTGATCAGGGTTCTCTCGCGCCCCGCGAGAGTTACAAGGCTTGGCCTTCGCGTCCTGCGAGACCACTAGGGTAGGCCCTAGCTTGGTCGACTCACACCGTAGATATCACACGAGGGGGGACACGTGGCGCAATGTGGTGCCGCCTGGTGCCACCTTGTCGTGCCCCGTAACAGACCCAAAGGAATGGGTCGCGTCCCGCGAGCGGCCTTAAATATATGTTTTATTTGATTTTTATAAATATAAAGGTATTTTAAACTTGTTTTTCGTATACGTGGTATATTTTAAGACGTGTAGGGGTGTGTTTTAGGGTTTTTAGGAGAGTTGTTATACACCAGGAAGCTTTAGACTAACCTAAGTAAACAATGTGAGTACATTCTCTTTTTGTAAACCGTTTCTGTGAGTCTAAATATTTTACCAAACCTCAAATGTTTTAAATTAAACTCAACAGTAATTGAGTATTTGTAATTCTACAATTGCTGCCGGTATGTTGGGGTTTTGTATACAAAATGTGAAAGACGTTACCATTGGACAATGAGATAGCCAATGAGTAATATGACTCACAAGTCAGGTGTTGATAGTACTGAATGAGTAATTGAGTAGATATAAACAAATGTAATTGGGGATGCCCTTAATACTGTAAATTTCTTAAACCGTTTTGATTAAACTGGGATGCACTCGCCAGTATTTTTTGCTGATAAAACTTTTTAAACCGCGTTTCAGGTAACAAAATGTGAAAGCCTCTAGAAGTTAGCTGGAGAGCACTGAAGGCTTGGAAAAGTGGCTATAAAAGTTTTCTAAATAAAAAGGAGTTTTGTCTTTCGATAAACTAGGGTTTATCCCTATAAATATATTGTAATGAAAACTTGGGTTTCATCCCATTTGTCTATTATACAAAGTTTGGTGTTTTAACTCTGATAAAATATTTCCTAACTACGGTCCTGATGAAAGTTTTCCGCTGCATAATTAATAAACACCGATACCACCAGCTCTACGCGCTGTCGCGGCGCCCGTCTTTCGTGGCAGGGGGTCGGGGGCTGCGACAGATTGGGGGGGGGGGGGGTTTAGGTTTTCGGGTGGTGGTGGGGTGGGGTAGGGGTGGGTGTTTAGGTTTTGGGTGGTGGTGTAGTGGGTTTAGGTTTTATGTTCTTTGACACTTGTCACTCTATAATGTCTTCTTACACTTTTTAATTTTAGGAGCCTTTTGAACACTTGTCACTCTATGATGTCTTTTTTACTTTTAGGAGACTTTGTAGAATAACTTAACCCATTATTTATGTATTTAACACTAAGTACAAAATATCTAATTTTTCTGAATAACACATATATTTTAAAACATAGATAGATAATATCTCGCTAGTTACATCTAACAAATTTACAAGTAATTAAATCTTAGCCTTATATTATTTATGTATTTAACACTAAGTACATTCCTAAAAGGACATATTTCTTTTATGTACACAAAAGTCATACAAGGCAAACCGAATACATTTTGTTGGAATTTCTTTCAAAAGTCACATTACAAATAGACTTATATAGATTTGTATAGACTTTTAAGCTTTAAAGAAAAAGAAAGAGTAAAATGTACAGATAGTCCCTGTGGTTTTGGAAAATAACATCTATAGTCCCTAACTTTTGTAAATTACACCGGTGCTCCCTATGGTTTGACAGTTTGTTACTCGATAGTCCCTGGAGTGGATGACAGTTAGTTTTCTCTGTTAAGTGGATGTGAAATGAAAAATTTACCCATCATCTTCTTCACTCTATAAAAACAAAACAACCTTGCCCCAACCCCACCCACCCCCCACCTTTCTCTCTGTTTCCGCCCACCAGCCATCACCCACCTCTCACCTACATCACAAGTAACCACCTTCATGGTGAATGAGCCCGTTTGGATTTGAAAGACATACACACAGAAACCTATCAAGAAGATTGGATGAAACAAATAGTAACTTTTGAGCATGAAATTTGTGAAAAGTGTAACACCTCGTAAAATCATGTTCAATAACGTGTTCACACATGTCCCTATTCCTACTTATGCCTAATGTTGGCTAGGAGGGACTATTTTTGCCTAACGATGAAAATATGAACATGGAGGGACTAAAAGTGTCAACATGCTTAAAATATGCCTCTAAGTGAGCTTTTACATTGTTTGTATTCTCAAACGAGCCACTTGTTGGACGAACGAAACCGTTTGTGATTCTATTGAAAGTTTGATAACTTGGAGGGTTAAAGGCGTCAACATGTTAATTTATACCTCTGAATGACCATTTAACGAACCGGGAGCTTTATGATGTTCGGTCATACTCTCGAGTATGCCTAATATTGGTCTTGAGGGGTTAAGAGTTTGAAGGTTAAGGGGTTGAAAGTGACAAATTTTGAAAGATATTGAGGGTGTCGCCCCGTGGCGAGATATGGCGATGGCCGTCACATAGCGCGACAACATGTAAATGATAGAAAGTTGTGTCCAGCTTCGAATTTTTACTTGGAGGCCACACATACAACCAAAAGACCTCAAATTCGAAACCATGGACTTGTTTCTGGTTTATGCCACGTTTTAGGACACTTGTAGGCACCTCAAGACCCCCCATTACAATTGTTAACACCTCCTCAATCCCTCAACAAGTATAAATAGGTGCCAAGATCCTTCACAAAGACTTGCACCTTCTTTTTTATCACTTCTCACTCTTTCTAGAGATTTCCAGCTGAAGAGAGCCCCCTTTTGAGTTCATTTTCGTGCTAGGACCACTCGTAAGTGCTCCTACCTCCTGCATTTCCATTTTGTAGGCTTTTAAAGCCAAAACTCAAGCATTTTTGATAAATGTTTTGACTTTTGATTTAGACCTTAATGGTCCAGCCATTGTTCGAGATGAACATGGCTACGTGATCGTAATTAGGTAGGTGTTAATCCCTCAAAAGGGCACCTCCTAAAAATCATATTTGCTTGGTCAATTGACAGGTCAAAGTTAGTAATATTAAAAAGTGAACCGGGTCAGTTTTTGAAATAATCATAATCTGAGTTTAGAGGTGTTCTAGACTATGTTTTAACACTTAAATAACTTGGTAATAATTATTAGAACATGTGAAAACATGTTCGGCTCGTCAATTCCAGTCTTAGGGCCGGTTCACAACTGAAAGTCGCAAAGTTTGACTTCTGCTTTGACTTTCGATTCTGACCCGATTTAGAATAGTTTGCTACTGATTTAAGGTTCCATTATGATCCTAATATAATGTAGCACAACCCTCTGAGGTTATATTACATTGTCATAATAGTAATCTGAGTTTTATGCAAGTTTCCGTTATTATGCCATACTTTGACTATTTTGCTCATTTTATCAAAAACAATGTTTTAATCACCAATGAACTTGCAAATGACTTATGTATTGATATGTTAACATGATTAACATATTTTGATGTTATTAAACTGGTCATAAACTGAGTTTTCATATAATATTGTAAATTATGTTTTTAATTGACCAAAATGCCCTTTCGGCACTTAAAATGCTTTTAAACATAATTTATCTTATCAAACTCATTACTTACTGATGTAATATCATAATTTGAATATTTTGGGATATCAAGTCAGTTTATAATTTGAGTTTAAGTACAAGTTCTTGTATTATGTCCTTAACTGAAGAAAATGTCTTTTTTGCACATAATGAGGTTTTAAATCATTATTTTTATACAAAACCTTTTACCAATAGTTATGTTATATTAAATAGCATATTTTAACAGTATAAACCTGGTCATAAAATTAGTTTTGATAAAAGATCACAAACAACATCATTTAACGACTTAAACGCTCTTTTGGCGCATAATATGGGTTTAAACCATATTTATCAACCAAGACTTGTTACCTACTAAATTTATAACTTATTTAGAATATTTTTACAGTAGGTACATGTTATAAATTCAGGATCCCAAATAAGCTTTCAAACTATGTGTGAAATGACCAAAATGCCCTTACGGTGCATAGTTTGGTCTTAAACTATAAACCACACATATGTTTGATATCCTACTGATATTATATAAAAAATTAAGTATTTTTCCAGAATGATTATGTTTATAACATCAGTTTATATGCAAGTTCCTTTTATACGTCACTAAATGACCAAAACGCCCTTATGAGGCATAGTTTGATTTAAAAACCTTAACGGGCATACAAGTTGATATCCTACTGATATTATAACTTGTTTAATGTATATTGGCATATAGAAATTGTTCATGACTCATCTGGTTACCCGTACGCGTACGTTTAGGCTTATGTAACTAGTTTACATAAGTTTACCGAAACGGGCCGTTTTATCTCAATTTCCAGAATGTTATTAGTTTACCCATATTATACAAGTCTTGGTGCTTGTTGGGTTTAAACTACATTCTATTCCGGTCATCGCTTAATCGAGTGTATTGTACCATTTTTGATACTTTAAGCTAGCCGGTCTAAGTCTATGACTTGAATAAGACCTGTTAGCATTCTAATTGGTTATTTATACCATCATTCCAGATTAGAGCCTTCCAGTAAATTGTTACCTACACTTATTTAATTGAATATGGCTGAGTTATTATAAACCTTGCATTTGTATCAAGTATTAGCTCAGGTAAATAATCTTAACCTATTTTCCCTATACGGGCTTGGGATACGGTAAATTATTACCGATTGGTCGGGCATGGGATCATAGGCCGGATTGTGGCTATAAAATCTTCATAACCTGTTTTAATGCGTTTTGTTTGATAACTTAAACATTGGGGGTTAACGCAACCATGTCCTGGATATCCACGGCTCATTAAATTAATAATGGCCACGACTGAGCACCGGGTGTAGGCATACACCCGTCAGATGCTAACGCGCTTATAAAAATGTTTTCTTACCCGTTGATCAGGGGATACCCTTTGTGGGTTTAAGTGGTGTGTCGGTTAACCATGTCTCGGTGTTTTGTACTGGGCCCCATATGTATTGACAGGCATGTAAAACTGTATACAAGATCATTTTGAATTGTCCCAAGTTATTTATAAAACATGTGCCTTATGCACTTAAATCAATTTTGAAAATGTTTTCAAAATGAGTCTGTTGATTGTATTTACCAGTGAAAACTGACGTATTTTCAAAAGACTAAGTCACAGGTATAAATATGTAAATAGGCTGGAAGCTGCTCGGTAATGCTAGAAGAGGAATTTGCAACTCCTTTGCATATGCTTATTAGTCTGTTGATCTCCCTTTTGTACTTTTATTTGATCCGCCTATGGATTCTATTATAAACAAGTTTGTATATTTATTTTTGAACTTTGAACACTTATGTTTGTAATTATATTTTATACTCCAAGACTTCCGTTGTGCTATCTGTGAATATTTGACTATGACGATACCAATTTTACGTCACGATACTCCCCACCCCGGCCCACGGGGATTTGTGTGGAAATTCGGGGTGTGACAAAGGGGATGAAAGTTGAAGATTATTCACCTTTGGTGGTAATGGCAGAAATTTGAGTCTTGTTCCAAGTTCCATCTTTTCTTATTAATGGATAAGATCCAAAGCAAATCGTTAAGCATATTAATGTACTCATGAAGGTTTCTATCGGTAGCTTTGAGCTTTTCCCGACTCATGTCCTGCTGCGGCAGATCGAAACATTTTACCATCTGATCTTTGCACCTCAGTTCATTTGGAATTCCAACCATTTCTTTGCAAGTTTTATGAAGAGAAAACAGGAAATCAAAGCTAATGTCACAAGATTGGTAGATGAGCGGTAGCGATGGAAATCGAAATTTACTATTGTTATGGGTGGTTTTCTGAACCCATATCCTGGAATCATATCCCGTCTTTATTATTTCTGATTATGACCAAGATACCAGATCAGGATATTGGTAACAACCAGATGCAGTATCCTGCAGTTACTAATTATTCACGTGCAGGTCATGGCTATAGGCTCATAACGTTCATGTGGACTATTCTCCTGAGGACTCGCTCTAATCAGTTGGAAGAGGGACGTTGAAGCCGGAAGAAGAGGTCTCTAACGTTCAAAAGGGAATATTCTGGAGTATCCCTAGTTTATAGGATAGTTAGTTCAATATTTGTTACCATAAATAGAAGGCCAGATCGATAGGAACACACACTTTACACTCTCTACTCTCGAACTCACATTTCTTTTTGCTGTTTCGCACTAACACTTAACACTTGTAACCATTGTACCACTTAGCATCGATCTGAGCCATATCCTGCATTGTATCCTGAATATTGAAGTAATAAGAAGAACAAGGCAGCCGACGATTCTCAGCTCCCGAGGTTTTATACCGGAGATCTGAATTGATCAAGGGCTTTCCTCGTATATCCTGTGTCCATTTTCACTTTTTCAGCTCATTGTTTGATTGTTGATATAGTTTCATATCCTGAGACTATATCCTGAAACTGTTTTTGCAAACTAACAAACCAACTCATTTTTCACAAGCATTGCTAGCACACTACCTCACAAACTAATTTGATCACTTAATTGCTTCGGTAAGGTTTTTATGCTGGCAATGACATTTTATTTCTCCAAGTGGGTCGAAGCCGAGGCCTTTGTGCAAGTCAGGGATCAAGAAGTGGTATCCTTCATAAAGTGGAATATCCTGACCAGATTTGGGGTACCAGCTGAGATAATTTGTGATAATGGCTCTCAGTTCATTAGTAAGAGGACTACTAATTTTTGCAAAAGTTGGGGAATCAAGATGATCACATCAACTCCAGTTCATCCTCAAGCAAACGGACAAGCAGAATCCTCAAACATGATAATTGTCAACAACTTAAAGAAGAGGTTAGGTGCTAAAAAAGGAAGACGGGCAGAAGAATTACCATTTGTCCTATGGGCTGATAGGACGACTGTGAAAAATGCAACTGGGCAAACCCCGTTTTCTTTGGTGTTTGGGGCAGAAGTAGTGATCTCGACAGAGATGGTGATACCTATGGCTAGATCGAGCCTCAGGGATCCTGAAACAAATCCTGAAGCCTTATGTCAAGAGTTGGATATTGTTGATGAAACAAGAGATGCAGCAAAGATAAGGATGGCAGCATATCAGCAGAGGATATCCAAATAGTATAACAAGAATTTAAGGACTAGAAGGTTTCAAGTTGGAGAATGGGTGTTGAGAAAAGCTTTCCAGAATACAACCAACCCTGCCGATGGAAAGTTAGCTCCAAATTGGGAAGGACCCTACGAAATAGAGTCAGAATCTTGAAAGGGAGCATACCGACTCAAGAATATGGAAGGGGATGTACTACCAAGATCCTGGAATGCTATACACCTTAAAGCCTACCTCAAGTGAGTTTAGAATTTAATTTCTAACTCAGGATGGAATGAATTCTAATTCCTTTTAATATGATTATTCAATTTATTGTTTGTTGAAACCCAATACTGACTTAAGCATCGGAGGGGTGTTAGCCAGGCTAACACTCACCTTAGTTTAACAGTCTTTTGCAGAATATGCTTCGGGATGTTACTCCAGGATATATACTCAAGGTAGATCAAAAGATTAGAGATTTGGCCCCCTCTCTCACTGACGGGTGGTCCATAGGACAACCCTTAAAAGGTTTAATATGATGCACATTCCATGCTTATTAAGGTTAATTACTTGAACATGGTAACCACTAGATGATTTGATGTTGCATGTGTTAAAGTACTTAAGATGCGGGATTTAGGAAGCTTGGATGGATGTGGGAAGATGGCATCATCAAGATGTGAAAGAATCAAGTTTTGATGAAGAAACAAAGGAACCAACAACACTCAGCGCCGTAACCTACGGCTGCTGCCGTAGGTTACGGTACCCCCACATGTGCCAACTCCATCACCGTAAGACAGATTCAAGGGGCCGTAAGGATGTACTGCTCGCCGTAAGCTACGGTGAGCGCCGTAGCTTACGGCGCTATGTTGACTGGCTGTTGACTATTCATCGCCGTAAGCTACGGCAGGTGCCGTAGCTTACGGCACCGACTGATCCCAAATAGTAACTTATGCATTTAATGTCCCTTTCAAGATGTTTTTATGGTGTCTTATCATATGTTTCGGTTACACACTAATTAGCAACGAATTTTGGAGAACTTTTGGAGACTTTGAGCTTGAAGAACACTTGTTGCTCTTGGTTTTTATGTTTGGTGATTCCTATGAACATTAAGACTTTTGTTATGATGTTGATTCAAGCCATGAGTGTCTAAGCACTTTGTGATTATCTTTGGTGGAAGGTTATGTAAGACTTTATGCTTGAATTCCTTTTTTTCTAGAATAACAATCTCTTTCGTTATTGAATTTCTTGTTATGGTGTGTGATTGTTTGTTAGTAAATTGTTAATCCTTATGTTGAACTAATTAGAAACCATACGTTCTTGGTGCCGTTGGCAATCGAGATATCATGGGTATAGTTAGACTTGGGTAAGGGTTGATTGATCATCGGGTAACAACCTCACGTTCTAGGAATCTGAGTACTTAGTTCCCTTTCATCACTGCAATTAATCACACATGAACTATGTCTATGTAGTTCTTTCTAGTGGAATGATAGCATGAATGTCAAGCAAACCGGAAACTGAAGATAATCATTTGTCTCTAATTTGTTTACAACCAAAACTTCCATTTTCGCATTTACATTAGTAATCTTAGTTTTTCAAAGCAAATCAATCAATCCAACTTTTGAACTTTACTTTTATTACAATTAGTTTAATTTAGTTAATTTAGATAAACTCCTAAATAACATACATTCCACAAACTCCCTGTGTTCGATACCCACTTACCGCTATCTATTAGTAGTATTTGGATTAAATTTGATTGTGACCACAACATCCCGTCAAATTTTGGCGCCGTTTCCGGGGAGTAGTGCCCAACGTGTGTTATTTTTTTTTATCTCTTTTAGTTTGTAATTTTTCTGGTTTACGCTGGGTGTGTTAGTGTGCAGGTATTTACAGGTGCATGCGTACTAGAAGCTCTCACAAGCTATCACCATTGGCATTTGATCCGGAAATTGAGCGAACATTAAGAGGAAACATAATTTTGCTAAGAGAAAACAGAATCAGCACTTCACCAACAACACCAATCACACCACTTCGATACATGGATCCACCACCACCACCACCCACTACGAGTGAACTTATACCACCTTTTATACCATCATCCACTCAACCTTCACCAAACACTACCATGCCAAACACTACTACCAACCCTATTTCCCCTCATGATGTAACACCAACTAACACCACCCAACCCATTACCACTCAAGAAGAACCTACACTCACTGTTAATCCTTCTACTACAATTCCACCATTTTCCCATTTCTTTCCAGGTGCGGGTCAATCATCTTCAACTTACTCAATAGCACCAAACTCAACTATTGTCCATGCTACTTCTACATTTGGACCATCGAACCAGTCGGGTTTTCAATATTCGACTCTTCCATTTGGGCAATCTTCGGGTATAGGGGGAGATGGATATGAAGATTTTGAGGGATATGAGGAAGAAGGATATGCATATGGGGGTGATGGGGAACAAGGAGAACTTACTTACGTGCAAGGGCAAACTCAAAGAATGCCAAGTGTTTGTGGGTTTCAACAACAACAAATTATACCCCAACATATTCGGCCAAGGCTACAAGGGCCACAAGTGCAACGTCCTATACCATTGCAACAAGTTCGTCGACAAAACGTACAACATCAATTGCAAAGGCCGATTCAACACCCACTGATGCGACAACAACAATTTCAACCCCATGTACCACAAGGGCCTATGCAAAGGCCAATGGGTCCTATTCGTCCAAGGGGTCGGTTGGGTGTACCAAGAAGACATCTTAGAGAACATGCGAGGGGCATTGAAGCACATTTTAGGCCGATAATTACTCACAATCCTTCACCGGTAATTATTCCTCACAATAATCATGGGAGGACGTTCGAAGTGAGAACCAATTCATTGCAAAGTTTGCCGAAGTATAAGGGTCTAGCAACGGAGGAGCCTTATTTTCACTTGGAAGCTTATGACTCGATTTGCAACACTCTTGGGAGTCAAGGATTTTCGGCCGACGATGTCAAATTGGTTTTATTCAAATTTTTGCTAGAAGACAAGGAAAAGAAGTGGTTTTACACTCTACCTTTGGCATCTATCTACACTTGGGCGGAGATGCAACAAATATTTTTAGATGAATTTTACACCGCTCAAAAGACCAATGATGCTAGGAAGGGGTTGAGGAGTTTTCAACAACAACAAGGTGAAATGTTTCATGAAGCCTTTGAGCGTTTCAACATGATGATCAAAAATTGTCCTCACCATGGGATTGAACTTTGGGAATTGATGAACGCTTTCCATGAGGGGTTGAGTGCCGAAGATGCTCGCGATTTAATGTCTATTACCAATGGCTCTTTTGGTACGAACTACGAGCAAGACGATTGGGAGTTTTTGGAGCAAATGGCAATTACATCAAAAAGAAAAGCTCAAGCATCAGGGAGAGCACGACCGGCCATTACCCGAACCCAAGTACATGCGGTAGACGATAGTAATACTCAAACCTCTAACCAAATTTATGATGTTTGTGCTATTTGCAATGAAATAGGACATGCAGTTGAAAATTGCCAAGGAGGTGAAGGGCAATATGAAGAGGTACATGCGGTGCAAGGTCAAGGAGGGGGTGGTAGAAACTTCAATATGAATTCTAACACTTACCACCCCGGGTTGAGAAACCACCCAAATTTTTGATACGGGAATCCCTCAAATCAAGCCAACCCGAATTTTCAAGGAAGTCAAGGTAACTTTGATTCGCGCCAACCTTATAACAATCAAAGTAGATATCGTGGTGGGAACAATCAAGGGTACCAAAAGCAATATCAAATGGGTCAAGAACAAGGGGGGTCTTCGGGTGGAAACGAGATGATGGAAATGTTAAAGAGCATGCAAGCGGAGATGCAAAAGAGAAATCAAATGGATGATGCGCGGATACAAAAGGATGAAGCCCGTGACAAAGCAATTCAAACTTTGACCACCCAAATGGGTCAACTCGCAACCGAAGTGGCGGACTTGAAGAAAACTAAACGTCAATTACCAAGCGACACTTAGGTAAACCCGTCTCATAATACTTCTAGAGGTAACAATGTTAATATTCATCATGTAAGTGTTTTGAGAAGTGGGAAAGAGTACAAAACCAATCCTTCACCGGATTTGGTTGATGGGGTGGTTGAAGACATAACGGGTCAAGAAAGTAAGGAAGAAAATGAAACACCTATTATTTCCTCTAAAAAAACCAATTTTTAAAAACCGGTTATTAATAAAGAAGTAGAAAATAAAAATGAGGAAGGGGGATTTAGTCAAGTACCATTTCCCTTGGCTTTATTAGATCCGGGTAAGAAAAAATTTATTTCAAAACGGGGTCCTCAAAAGGAAGAAATGTGGGAGGTGTTTAAACAAGTCAAAATTAATCTTCCTTTACTTGAAGCAATAAAACAGGTACCCGCTTACGCCAAGTTTTTAAAAGAATTATGTACTCAAAAGAGGCAACAAAAAGTGCCTAAATTGGTTGACTTGACGGAGCGGGTAAGCGCGGTTTTAAAAGGAGATCTTCCTCCTAAGCTACAAGATCTGGGAACGCCTCTGATAAATATTCAAGTAGGAAATTTTCAAACCGCAAGGGCGTTACTAGATCTTGGGGCCGGAGTAAGTATCTTACCAGGGGGGTTATATGACCAATACGACTTTGGTCCATTGAAACGGGTTGAGACAACAGTGGTATTAGCCGATTTGTCTCATAAACTTCCTCGGGGTATTGTACGGGATGTGATAGTTAAAGTTGATGAGTTTTATTATCCCGTGGATTTTCTTGTGTTGGATTACTCATCCGCGGACCCAATTCAACAACAAAATGTTATTTTGGGTCGGCCGTTTTTGAACGCCGCACATGCCGTTATTGATTGTCGATATGGTACGGTCGACATGACATTCGGTAATAGAAAGATGAGATTAAATGTTTTTACTAACGGTGCTAACATTTATGGTGATGAGTGTTTTCTAGCAGATTTCATAGATTGATACGACCTAAAGGAGTTCGAATAAGAGGTTTTGGGTTCGTGTGTTTGTGATATGTCTTTGCAGGTTCATGCATGTCAGTTAGAAATGGAAGAGAAGGAGCAAGAGGCTCTTTCGGTGAAAGAAGGAAGGCCGCCATGGACCCACCAAACGGAAACTTTACCGGTGGGAATCGATTCGGGTACAAAACCTTCGTTGGAGTGTCCACCAAGCGTGGAATTGAAAGAGCTACCGAAACATTTAAAGTATGCATTCTTGGGGGAGAATGACACCTTACCGGCGATCATTGCTTCTAATTTGGTGGAAGCTCAAGAAGAGGATTTGATACGGGTTTTGAAGGCTAATAAGGCGGCAATTGGATGGACGATAGCCGACTTGAAAAGTATTAGTCCTTCCATTGTAATGCATAAAATCATTACAAGTGAAGATGTGAAGCCAACCCGTGAAACACAAAGAAGGTTGAACCCGAATTTAAGAGAAGTGGTCAAGAAAGAAGTGATCAAATGGTTAGACGCGGGGATCATTTACCCCATTTCGGACAGTGCGTGGGTAAGTCTGACTCAGGTAGTACCTAAAAAATCCGGCATTCAGGTAATAAAAGATGAACAAGGTGAGCAAATTGCCACCCTCTCGGTCACCAGGTGGCGAGTTTGCATTGATTATAGAAAATTAAATGCCGCTACCTCCAAAGACCATTTTCCGTTACCCTTCATTGACCAAATAATTGAAAAACTTTCGGGTAAAAAATACTATTGTTTTTTGGATGGGTACTCGGGTTATAACCAAATTGCTATTCACCCGAACGACCAACACAAAACCACGTTTACATGTCCATATGGTACATTTGCTTTTCGGCGAATGCCATTTGGACTATGTAACGCCCCGACCACATTTCAAAGATGTATGATGAGTATATTTTCAGACATGGTCGGGGAATCTCTTGAAGTGTTTATGGATGATTTTTCCATCTTTGGCCCAAGTTTCGATTCTTGTCTTGACGAATTAGAAAAATTTTAAAAAGGTGTGTTGAGACAAACTTGGTGCTAAGTTGGCAAAAGAGCCATTTTATGGTTCAAGAGGGTATTGTGTTGGGACACGTAATATCGGACCGGGGAATGGAGGTAGACAAAGCAAAAATTCGGGTAATTTCATCTCTACCCCCACCAAAGAATGTTAAGGGGGTGAGATCATTTTTGGGACATGCGGGGTTCTATAGAAGATTTATTAAAGGTTTTAGTGTAATAACAAAATCTTTATGTAACTTATTATTGAAAGATGTCCCATTTGATTTTACTGACGAATGTTTGCAAGCGCTTCGTGTTTTTAAGGAACAGTTGGTGAAAGCTCCTATCTTGCAACCACCGGATTGGTCGAAACCGTTTGAGATTATGTGTGATGCTAGTAACACGACCATTGGAGCGGTTTTGGGTCAAAGAGTTGACAAGAAGCCGGTGGTAATTTATTATGCAAGTAAAATTTTGTCCGAGGCGCAACTGAATTACACCACGACTGAGAAAGAATTATTAGCGGTGGTGTATGCCTTGGACAAGTTTAGATCATACATTTGGGGGAGCAAGGTGATCGTGTATTCGAATCATAGCGCAGTCCGATATTTAATGGAAAAGAAGGATGCAAAGCCCCGGTTGATTCGTTGGGTGCTTTTATTGCAAGAGTTCGATCTAGAGATTCGGGACAAAAAGGGGTGTGAAAATGTTGTTGCGGATCATTTGTCCCGGATCCCATTGGAAGGTGTTGTTGACCCAAGTGAAATTAATGAACGGTTTCCCGATGAGCAATTGTTAGCCGTTTCTACTTTTGTTGCACCTTGGTATGCTCACTACGTGAATTATTTGGCCAAGGGTGCAATTCCGAATCATTGGACGAAGAAGAGACGGTAACAATTTTTGAGTCAAGTTAAACAATATATTTGGGATGAACCGGATTTGTTCAAAATTGGACCCGATCAAGTGATAAGAAGGTGTCTTCCCGAAACTGAAGTATTAGAGATTTTGACCCATGCTCATTCATCGGCATGTGGAGGAAATTTTAGTGGGAACAAGACTGGTTACCGGGTGTTATCATGTGGGTTTTATTGGCCCACAATTTTCAAAGATTCTTGTGAGTTCGCCCGAAATTGTATCAATTGTCAAAAAGTTGGAAGCATATCGAAGCGGGATGAAATGCCTTTACAACCAATTTTGGTGGTTGAGGTGTTTGATGTGTGGGGAATATATTTCATGGGTCCGTTTCCTAACTCGAATGGGTTCTTGTACATTTTGGTTGCGGTAGATTATGTGACGAAGTGGATAGAAGCCATCGCTACAAGGACTAATGATCATTCTGTTGTATGTAAGTTTGTGCAATCCAAGATCTTCGCTCGATTCGGTGTGCCAAGGGTGATAATAAGTGATGGCGGTTCACATTTCAAGAACTTTAATTTCGGGAAATTGTTAAAAAGATACAATGTGAACCACCGCGTGGCTACACCGTACCATCCGCAAAAAAAGTGGACAAGTTGAAGTGTCCAACCGTCAAATTAAAGAGATTCTCATGAAGACGGTAAGAACGGATAGAAAGGATTGGTCAAGTAAACTTGACGATGCGTTGTGGGCATACCGGACGACCTACAAGACTCCAATTGGTACTACCCCTTATCGGATGGTGTATGGGAAGGGGTGCCATCTACCAATGGAGTTAGCACATCGAGCGCATTGGGCCATCAAAACTGTTAATGCGGATTATGGCGAAGCGGGTCGAGTACGGAAGTTGCAATTGAATGAGATTGAGGAAATTAGATATGAAGCTTACGAATGTGCATCCGCATACAAACACAAGCTAAAGAAAGTTCACGATGCAAAGTTAAGGAAGAAGAACTTCGAAGTGGGTCAAAAGGTGTGGTTGTACAATTCGCGGTTGAAAATGTTCGCGGGGAAACTTAAGAGTAAATGGATGGGTCCTTACGTCATCCAAAGAGTGGGAAGATTTGGTGATGTCGATATACAAGACGAACAAACCAATAAGCAACAAACGGTGAACGGGCATCAGCTCAAACCGTATTTGGAAGGCAACGACATCAACAATCTTGAGCTCGACAAAGTGGGTTACATTCTACGCCCATTGGATGACGAGGAAACTTGAAAGAGGCCCAAGTTTGATGTTTTGTATATATTTAGTTTAGTTTGTTTTGGTTTGAATAAAGTCCCATTTGAAACTTGTGTTTGAAACAAGTGTGGGGAAATTCGTACGAATTTCCCAAACATAGTGTTTAGGACAACACGGGTTTTTAACGGGGGGTAGGGTTAATTTTCGTGTTTCTCAAAAAAAATATAATAACAATAAAAAGCATAAAATTTATAAAAGCTAAAAAAAATAAATAAATTAAATAAAACATAAAAAATTGGTAAAATCAAGGTTTTGGCCTCCCCCCTTTTGCCCAGTACCCGCCGTAAGCTACGGTGGGGGGTGCGGCTCCCAATAAAAAAAGAACCCTACGCCGTTAAGGGTCTGTCTTATGGCGGATCTTTTATGCCCAGTTCTTGCCGTAATCTACGGCAAGTGCCGTAGGCTACGGCACCGTGCTGAAATGTGGGAGGTGTTTGGTCGGCGGTTTATATATAAAAAAAACGAAAATCATTAATAATAATAATAATAATAATAATAATAATAATAATAATAATAATAATAATAATAAAACAATTAATAAAAATCCTTAACTCTCTCCCAGCCACACATCGTTCATTCGATCCCTATCCACACATCTAATTTCTTTCTTCTTCTTCATCTACTTCACATAAACCCTAGTTTTTCATTACCTTCAAAACTCCATATCTCTCTCAAATCTTGTCCGAATCCAGTGATTTTTTAGTCCATCTTGGGTGAAATTTCACAAGGAATCTAGATTTACACTCATATTTCAAAGATTCCGTCGTTTAGGGGTCGGATTTAAGCATAGGGGAGCCGAAATTTTGGGGGTTTTTGTGTGAACTTGAAGAGTTTGTTATTCTCATCTTCTACAACATCAAGGTATGCAATTTCACGTTATTTGTTGATTTACATTGCGGTTTGTAAGTTTCCCTTATTATTTTTGCTTACACACTTGCTTGTATATGATAGATGATAGGATTTTGTGAAACATGGGATGTTTGGGTATAAATGTATTTGATGTTTAGTGAAAATTTTTAGAAAAATTCTGATTTATAGAGACATCATGCCGAATTTTTGTTTGAAAGGATAAATTTTTGGTTTTTGTGCATTTATACCCATAACATAAAGCAAGTGTGGGGAAGATTTTGGAGTTGAACTAACTTGAATTGTTGTGTGTGGTTTATAAATGTGTGTAGGTATGGTGAGAACGAAGGATAAAGCGGGATCAAGTTCGTCTAAACAACCTCAAGTGGAAGAGGAACAACCAAAGAGGAGGAGATTGACACGGGTTGGTGACCCGAATTCGGAGGAGGATGCACCTCCAAGGGGTCCAAAGCCGGATTGGACATCCGGTTCATTACTAGACCAACCTGCAGAATGGAGAGAGGACTTGTTTCACGAGCAAATGAACAAGTTGAAGCAAAGGGCTGAGGCATTTATTTGTGAAAAGGAGATCCGAGAAGCTGATTTTGGGTCGTTCTGGATATCGGCAAAGTTTAAAGAATTGAGTTGGGGGCAGCTTTCAAGTGTTACGATAACGAGGTGAAAAAGATGTATGATGCTCAGATTCAAGAGTGGATGGCTACACTCGAATGTCCCCCATTTAAGGCCCCACAAAAGATGAAATTGGTTGGAACATGTAACGGGGTAAAGGTCGAGATATCCTATGATTCATTGCGCTGAATAGCGAAGTTTGATGACCAACCATCCAATCAATACATCTTCCCAAGCCTTAAGTATCTCTACTTCGAGCCCGACAAACATCCTCAATGGCAACAAATATTGGATTATCTCTTTCCTCCGGGTACGACACATGGGAAATTGTTTAGACGAAACTTGAGAATGGAGGCGAAGTTGTTGCTGGTATTGTGTACATACAATGTCATCCCGCGGTCGGGCGATAAGATGGAGGTTCGGTTTCAAGAGGTGCCGATCTTGTATATGTTGATGCATGGTTCTCCCAAGGTTCCCTTCCGATTTCTAGTGTTGAATAACATTTGGTTGAGCCGGAATAGCGGGGAAAGAAAAATTATACCCCATTACCGATTGATCATGACATTGTTAAAGAAATATGGGGCAATTGAAGGCAATGAAAAAGGTTCTTATAAGAGGTTTAAGCCGTTTGACTTAAAGAATTTGGGACCAGGATGGGAGTACAAGGAAACAGAAAGGTATCACAAGTTGAAAACCGATGGGCGAAGGTGCAGAGTGTTGAAAGCGGATGCGAGACCGTTACGGCCGGGCGAGGCTGATGAGCCCGAAACGACTGATGAAGAAGTTAGTGGTGACGATGACTACCGTGAAGACACGTTCATGGTCGATGCTCAGATAGGGGGCGCTGGCCCAGGTGGAGTTCAGGGAGCAGGTGTACAGTCAGGATATGTGGGTAGTGCATTCGACTATGCACAACAGACCTATGATCCCTATTGGGCTCATTCGGGGAATATGGGACAGATTATTGAACAAAGGCAACCACCCACTTTTGGCGAATGGACTGAATCGAATCAAATACTCTTTGATCAACAAACTTTTATGGGGGCTAGTATGGAGAGAGCTCTTAAGCAGAGCTATGACAGAAATGAGCAATGGAATCGTGCTCATATGTATGCCCGCGAAGAAGAGATGAATAATCGTTACTCAGACGACCGCCAGAGACGCTTGCATGATCAGTGGCATGCGGGCCAACCACTCAAAGCGGACCCGCCAGTTGTGGATTATACCACATTGCCACCATATGATGGTAGTGTGTCATATCCCACCCGACCATTACATCATTCTCAATGGGTGGATCCACATGCTATGAGTTATCAGCAGGCGGGTCAAAGTGGCGATCAAGGAAGCAGCAGCAGTAGCGGAGCGTTTGGGTTTGGAGAGTGGAACGACATGATGACATCCATCTTCAGGCCTCCACAGCCAAAGTACTATTAGCCAGGTCGTATCTTGCTCCTTTGTATATTTGTGTATATTTTTATCTCATATGTGTATGTTTATGGTTGGGAGGTAGGGTGGTGTTTTGATGTTGATGTGATTTTCGGGATGTGTTAGTGGTGGTGTGTTTGAAATTTCAAAAAACAATAAATAAATAAATAAATAAATTACAAAAAGAAAGTTGGGATTTGAGAGTATTAGCGAAAGCTAATGTTGTTGGTAAAAGCGATCTTTCCCTCAAAACCATACATTGGGACAACGTATCCCAAGTGTGGGGATGGGGGGAATTTTTGAGAATTTAAAATTTTTTTTGTAAAGCCAAGCGAAAATTGTCAAAATTTGAAAACTTGATATTGGTCCACTTGACACACCGACACCCATTCCTAGTCTTTTCTTGGTGAGAATTTGAGCCACATATGGTTATTATATATATTTCTTTGTTTGAGTGGCGGTGTGTGTCTTGTGTTAATAGAACTTGTGTATGAATTCTTGTTAAATCCTAGAGTTAGTATGCTTTTTAAAATGATAAGGGACTTTTAGGAAGCCTCGTCTAGATGTGTGAGAGTGCGGGATTGGTGGGTTGGACCTCATACTTTACATATATGAGCTTGGTATTGTGAGGGGTGGGGGTTTGGTCTTTATAAAGCCATGTTTGAGCCTTAAACCATTCGGTTGTGACCCAAACCTACTTCCTACAAAACTTTATCTATTGAGATGACCCGGTTTAGGAGTTTAGTTTGTGATTGTTGATGTTCTTGTATATATTGTTGAGTTTTATGTCTTATGTTAAAAAAAATGAGAAAAATACAAAAAGAAGGATGAAGTTGTGTATATAGTTGGTGTTTGTTTTGTTAGCAATAGAAATAAAAACCGGGTCAAATCAATTAGCTCTTTCATATGTATTTCACCATTTTCCTACCTTTGCACCTAGCCCCGTTACAACCCGTAAGTCCGTTTGATTCATAAGCATTCTAGGTATTTGATAGGAGGAGACTTGATTCTTATACAAGCTTATTGTCGTACAAACACACACACGCGTTGAGTGGTTTAGCTTTATGTGCTAATATTTCTTGTCACCGAGAGTTTTTTGTGAGGGGTGTGTCTTGTGGTATGATTGAAAGTTAGTAGAAGGACGGCACATTTTAGCTTGGTTTACATGATTGATCGCTTGATGTTTGAAATGGTTTTTGAATGAGTTACTTGGGACAAGCAACGGGTAAGTGTGGGGATGTGACGGGTGGTCCGTAGGACAACCCTTAAAAGGTTTAATATGATGCACATTCCATGCTTATTAAGGTTAATTACTTGAACATGGTAACCACTAGATGATTTGATGTTGTAGGTGTTAAAGTGCTTAAGATGCGGGATTTAGGAAGCTTGAATGGATGTGGGAAGATGGCATCATCAAGATGTGAAAGAATCAAGTTTTGATGAAGAAACAAAGGAACCAACAACACTCAGCGCCGTAACCTACGGCTGCTGCCGTAGGTTACGGTACCCCCACATGTGCCAACTCCATCACCGTAAGACAGATTCAAGGGGCCGTAAGGATGTACTGCTCGCCGTAAGCTACCGTGAGCGCCGTAGCTTACGGCACTATGTTGACTGGCTGTTGACTATTCACCGCCGTAAGCTACGGCAGGTGCCGTAGCTTACGGCACCGACTGATCCCAAATAGTAACTTATGCATTTAATGTCCCTTTCAAGATGTTTTTATGGTGTCTTATCATATGTTTCGGTTACACACTGATTAGCAAGGAATTTTGGAGAACTTTTGGAGACTTTGAGCTTGAAGAACACTTGTTGCTCTCGGTTTTTATGTTTGGTGATTCCTATGAACATTAAGACTTTTGTTATGATGTTGATTCAAGCCATGAGTGGCTAAGCACTTTGTGATTATCTTTGGTGGAAGGTTATGTAAGACTTTATGCTTGAATTCCTTTTTTTGGTAGAATAACAATCTCTTTCGTTATTGAATTGCTTGTTATGGTGTGTGATTGTTTGTTAGTAAACTGTTAATCCTTATGTTGAACTAATTAGAAACCATACGTTCTTGGTGCCGTTGGCAATCGAGATATCATGGGTATAGTTAGACTTGGGTAAGGGTTGATTGATCATCGGGTAACAACCTCACGTTCTAGGAATCTGAGTACTTAGTTCCCTTTCATCACTGCAATTAATCACACATGAACTATGTCTATGTAGTTCTTTCTAGTGGAATGATAGCATGAATGTCAAGCAAACCGGAAACTGAAGATAATCATTTGTCTCTAATTTGTTTACAACCAAAACTTCCATTTTCGCATTTACATTAGTAATATTAGTTTTTCAAAGCAAACCAATCAATCCAACTTTTGAACTTTACTTTTATTACAATTAGTTTAATTTAGTTAATTTTGATAAACTCCTAAATAACATACATTCCACAAACTCCCTGTGTTCGATACCCACTTACCGCTATCTATTAGTAGTATTTGGATTAAATTTGATTATGAGCACGACATCACGTCACTCATGCTTAAAGGATCCTTATCCTTTTAAAGGTTTAAAGGTATTCACCTTTCTCTTGAATTGTGTTTAAACACCCCGCCTGGAGCGCAAGTTATCCAGGAATAGTTCAAGATAGCGGGACCAGTTCATGTAAAAGCGGCTGACAATTTCGTTATTATTAGCTATATCCTGGATCCTAAAGGTATATGAGGATTGATCACCCTCTCTCACGAAAGGGTATTTTCATACTCTCTAAGGTTTAAAGGTGTTCACCTTTCTAAGTGTTGGAGTTTATACACTCCCGCCTGTAGTGCACGAAAACATGGGTTTATCCCCAAGATACTCAGGGTTTATCCCCAGAATGTTAAGGATCTATCTCCAGGATACTTAGGGTTTATTACTAGTAATACTAAAGTTGCATACAAATGTGACATCAATTATGATTGTGTTTACACACATTCTTCTCTAAGTCAAGAAGTTACTAAGTATTCAAATATATTGTGCACTGATACACAGGGGACATCCATCTTGATACATTGTGAATGGTTCGAGGAATGAAAGTGAAGTCAATTTCCAAAATGTTCCTCACAGGGGACATTCATGTTGGAAGTATTACAAAGAGTTCAAAGGTTGGAAGTTGGAATTCATTCCCTAAGTGTCTCTGGTATGGTCTCTCTTTTTCATTTTTTTGAAAAAAGGCTTTATCTGAATAACCTAAGTTTCTAGAATTGTGTTTGACAAAGTTTTATTGGAATGTTCTAATTAAGGTGCTGAGCATAATAGCAGTATACTGACCGGGATATTTGGCCATGATATTCAAAGTATGGTACTCAGAATAAGAAAGAACAATTTATAAAAGTTTGGGTTAAATACATGCAATATAACTTTCAAAAGTAAATAACAACAATGGATAAAGCTAGAAAGTTAGTTTATTATTAACATTGCAAAAGGTTGTACTATTGGCTTCATCTCAAAACAAGACTCATCCACCAAAAGTACAACTAGTTTTTAAACATATTTACGTAAACAGTTGAAGGCTTCGTCCTAAAAACACAAGATCCCTCCACCTTTAACTGTTGATTGTTCAAAAAGCATACTAACGCTTGATGGCCAAGGGCTTCATCCTGAAACTCAGGATCCCTCCACCTTTGGCCATCATAATATCTAAGTGCAGGAAAGTAAAATTGTTCAACAGACGGAAAGGTAAATTGTTCAAAGAATACAAACCATCAAATTTGAAAAAGTGGGCTCCGGCCTAGTCATCAATATTCATCATCGCCCACTTCGCTGCCTTTAAGCGGCAACAACCTCTTCAACCATCGCTTCCTCATCAGCACCCGGTCCAGGATCAGCCCCAGCATCCTTCTCAGCATCGCCACCAGCATCAACCGCCATTTCAGCCGCCTTGGAAGACTCTTCAACCACGGGTTTGGCAGGATGTTCTACAGGATTTCCACCAAGATCCTTTAATTTCGCCTCCCAAGCATTGGCATTCCAAGAAAGGCATTTAAAGCCCATGGCCCTGGCTTCATAAGCCATTTTCAGCCTGGCTTGGAGGAGGGAAATTACAACGGATCCTTTGAGGCCCTCTCGGTAGGAGTTAATATCCTATTCGTATTGGAGTTGGGCAGCATCCAGCTTGGCTTGAGCATCCTGGTTGGGCTTTTTGATGGCATTCTGGGCTTCTTGAGTCACGGCTTTGAATTTATCCTCATAGTGTTGTGACTTGGCGGCGGCGATCATCCCCTGGTCAGCGATGGTGACCTCAGCCTTCTTCAACTTGGACTCCAACATCTTGTTGAGCCCGTAGGATTCCTCGTATAAGTGCATTAAACGCTCTAGGCCCTACAACAAAAAACACAGGTATCAGCATATATAAACTAGTCAGGATATTAGTTCAACATATATGTGCAAGATACAGGATAGGGATTTTTACCTGGTTGAGGAATGAAGTCATGAACCCACTGGCTTCATTGAATCCACGGTTCTCGTAAGGAAAGGTCTCGGGGGTAGCAGGAGAGTCCGTTTCCTTCCTCTTCCGGGCACTGGAAGCACGAGTTTTGGTAGCCGGAGAAGGCTTTGGGATAGCAGTGGCCTTAGAGCTGGTGGGCTTGGACAAAGTGGCTGGTTTGGTACTTGGCTCCTTCTTGACTTGAACAGGACCAGAATAACTGTCCAATTCTTCAAGGTCAAAGACTTCAGGGATCTTGGCTGGTGCTACATAAAAGGGAAAATTCTAAACTGTTGAATACTTTTATATCATAATTAGTTTAATGTGTACAAAAATAACTTGCATAAATGTACTTACCAGACATGTCGGAACTTGATTTACGGCTTGAACTTGCGAAGGACAGGGAAAAGGTTCTTTCACTCTCTGGGAGTCGGTAGATGTCTTTGATTCTTTGCTCTGATTCTGCACTCGGAGGAGCTAGCTCTTTAAAGTTTGCTGCACAGAAAATAAAGATATCAGTCTAGATATAGTTTCAAGATACATTTGGGGATTGTTAGGGGAGGATTTTCCAATCCTAAGTATCATGGATCCTCAAGTACTGCCAGGATCACGGATCCTTAATTCTGTTTGAATTCAGGATCCTCAGAATGTGTTGCAGGACCAGGATTCAGGATCCTCATTATTATCCTTACACTAACGGTTGTCTACCTTGTATGTGAGCTTGTTTTGCAGGAGTATGTGCATGGACTTGGTCTTGCCGATATTCGTGGAGCATATTCCTTCAATATTCCGCACGTGCTTGGCCCTTGTGAACGTTATGGAGATCGTGGGAGACTTGCACAATTAGTGGACAGTTAGTTAGTTTAGTTATTTCTAATTTTAAATAGGGGATAACAAGCCTGACTTAGAACACTTGGCTAATTTAGCAAACACACACACTCTCGAACAGCTCTCGACAGTTCACTTGGCGATTTCATACACTTTAACACTTTTTCACACTAGTGATCCTTGTAACAAGCTTGTTATCATCCCGAGTTGTAACCATTTTTCTGTTTAATCTTAGTTGGTGATCGGTAGTTTCCATCACCCGAGGTTTTTTATGCCGGAGATCAACTCTTGATCAAGGGCTTTTTCCTCGTATAAATCCTTGTGTCACCTCTTTATTTGATTTGCAAGTTGTTCATACAATTGTTCATAGATTCAAGCATCACACCTCACAACAAAAGATTTGGTTGCATTATCCTTGCTTGATTTTTGACCAAAACAGTTTGGCGCCCACCGTGGGGCAATTGGTGCTTCATTCCTAAGAAGTTTTTGTTTTTGTGATCATTTCGGTTCGTTACAACCAAGCAGATGGCTTCTTCAGCAAAGAATACTTCAAGTTCAATGCCGGCAATCAGTTCTTCACAAGGCGTTCCACATTTGGCTCCACCACCTTCTGGATCCCAGAAGAATGCTGAAAATGCTGCAAAGAGACAAAGCCCCATTTTTCCAAAACCACCAACTTCTTCTGTTTCTTCTAACCCTACTACTAGTGATCTTTTTTCTTTGATTTTGCAGATGAGGGATCACATACAAGAGCAGGACAAAACCAACGAAAGGATCCTCCGGGAAATTGGTGACATCAAGAAACAGAAGAGATCGGTGGAGGATCACTCTCCTCTGATACCAAGGTCACTGGATTTCCACGCTCCAGCTACGACTGCCCAGCAATCTGCAGCTCCGGATATCCAGTATCAGAATGGATCATGGGGAAGGCGTTATGGAACAACAACTATGAGTCAGGCTTTTGGGTCTCACTTTCAGCCTTCGGGATCCTCTTTCCAGCATCCGGGATCCTTCATCAGCTCAGGAGGATATATGGGGACGCACACAGTTCAAAGATCCTCTCAGGTTCAAGGATCCTCTCAAGTTCAAGGATCCTCCTTCTAGGTTCAAGGATCCAACATCTTTCAGGATCAAGGATTCTTAAGAAGTGTACAACCCCCAAGCACAGATGTTCATCAAGGAGACTTCATTCCAATGCAGACCATTGCCTCTTCTGGTCCTTCAATCATACCAGAATCCCGTCAATAGGGATTCACATCTGCAATTCCAAACTTGAATCCTCCGGGAGGTAACACTTTCAATAATTCTTATAACACTAACCATGGCTCTATGCAGGATACAGGTATCAACCAAGCTATGGCTAGGGAATTACAGAAGCTGAAGGATATGATATCCAGTGTTCCAGGAGTGGTTAAGCCCATCCCTGAAATTGCAGATGGGAGCCATAGGATATCTCATTTTGCACCACCCATTTGTGATGCTGAGATACCCAAAAGGTTCCAGTTACCAACTATGAAGCTGTATGATGGTTCAACGGACCCAGAAGAACATGTAGCTCAATATAGAGAAAGGATGGAGATCAATCCAATTCCTGAGAGGTTAAAAGAAGCACGTCTATGCAAGGGTTTTGGATCCACACTCACAGGATCAGCTCTTAAATGGCTGCTAAGTCTTCCCCCTTACTCTATTACTTCATTTGCTAATCTAGTTAACCTGTTTAATAGCCAATTCTCATGTAGCAGAAAATTTGAATGTTTAACTAGTGATCTATATAGGGTAACACAAGGTCAAAATGAATCACTTAGAGATTACATTACTAAGTTTAGTAAAGAATCCTTAGACATCCCTAACCTGGATATAGCTACGGCAGTGGAAGCCTTTAAAATGGGTTTGCTTAGGGATTCATTATTCTATGATGATCTTGTCATGACCCCATGCATGAATCTTGATGAAGTGAGAACTAGGGCCTTTAGATTCATCCGATTAGAGGATGATAAAAGGATCCATGAGAGATTGGCAGGATCCTCGAAACAGGAAAAGAAAGGATCCTACTTCAAGAATAACAAGTTCAAGGCCTACAACAAGTCTGATAACCAGAATAATCTAGGTGAGAAAGCAAGATGGCCAAGGAAAAGTGATAAACCAGTCGCAACATAGGACAAGTCCAAGTGGTGTGCATATCACGAGGATTTCGGGCATCTCACTGAAGAGTGTATTGCACTTAGAAAAGAAATTGGTTACTTGTTAAGCAAGGGGCACTTGAAGGAGCTTTTGAGAAGAAAGAAGTCAAGGACCCAGGATCCTGAGAGGATCCCAGAAAGAGCTCCTGCTCCTCCAGCAGATGCACAAGTTATAAACTTTATATCCGGTGGATCAGATATTTGTGGTACTTCGTTTTCAGCAGCCAAAAGACATGCCAAGGAGACCAAGATGGATAATGGAGATAGACCCATCCGGACCTCTACTATTACACAGGAGAAAGTCATAACCTTTGATGAGGATGATCGTGTTGATGTGCAGGATCCTCATCATGATGGTCTTGTTTTTACTTTGTTTATATCTAACCACTTTGTTCGCAGGATCCTGATAGACGGAGGAAGCTCAGTAAACATCATTCAGCTTGATGTCCTCAAGAAGATGAACATCCCTGAATCGGATATTGTACCAAGATCCTCAGTTCTTGTGGGATTCAGTGGAGAAACCAAGAACACATTGGGGGACATCAAACTCCCCATCTATATTGAAGGACTTCATTCTTATCAAAAATTTTGTGTTATAGATTGCTTATCCTGTTGCAATGTTATCCTTAGCAGGCCATGGATACATGACATGAAGGTAGTTCCATCTACCTATCATCAATGTGTAAAGCTTCCTAGCCCATGGGGGGTGGTGAAAATTGAGAGTGATCAACAAGAAGCTAAGAATTGCTACACGTCATCAATGAAGCCAGCCTCAAGACCAATGGAGCAATAGCAATTAAAGCATCCTCCAAGAGATGTCTTGGAGGCAAGAGAGCAGGACGTGAAAGAAATCCTTATGGATCCTCATGATCCTGAATCCAAAGTCTTCATAGGATCAGGGTTCCTCAATAACATTGAACAGGATCTAGTATCCTTCCTCAAAAGGAGAAAAACTACCTTTGCCTGGAAGCATGAGGACATGACAGGTGTTAGGGGAGGATTTTCTAACAATTAGTGATCCTTACTTGTTATCCTAATTAATAATCCTTACCTCTGTGACAGATAGTGATCCTCAGAAGAGCTTCAGGATCAGGATCATGGATCACTTTAAGGATCCTCATGCTGACGATTGTTTGTTTGTGTTTTGTATTACTTCGCAGGAGTAACCAGCTTGACTTGGTCTTGGCAACGTTACTATGGAATATTCCATGAGTATTTCGCACACGTTTGACTGGAAATGGACGTTGTGGAGAACGTGGGAGCTTGGCACGAAAGTCGGATAGTTAGTTATTGTAGTTAACTTCTATTTTTAAAGGGGTGACGAGCTAGAATTAGAACACTTAGCCATTTTCAGCTACACACACACTCTCATACAATCGCACTCTTGAAGCTCTCGACGAACACTTATTAGTTTTCACTCACTTTTACACATTTCACCATAGTGATCCTTGTACCTAGCTCGTTACTATCCGAAGTTGTAGACATTTATTGATCTATTTGAGCTTGGTGATCGGTAGTTTCCATCACCCGGGGATTTTTGTGCCGGAGATCAACTCTTGATCAAGGGCTTTTTCCCCGTATAAATCCTTGTTTCATTTGTGCAATATACATTGAAGTGATCCTTGTCATTGTTCTACATTATAAGCATCATACCCCGTAACAGAGAGTTTGGTTGCATTATCCTCATCAGATTTTTTGACCAAAACAGTTTCGCGCCCACCGTGGGGCAATTGGTGCTTCACTCTTAGAAAAATTCGTATTTCTGTGCTCATTTCGGTTCACTACAACCAAGCAAATGGCTTCCTCAGCGAAGAATGCTTCAAATTTGATGCCCTCATTCACTTCTTCACAAGGGGTTCCCCCTTTGCCTCCACCACCTTCTGGATCCCAGAAGAATGCTGAGAATGCTGCGAAGAAACCAACTCCCATTTTCTCAAAACCTCCAACTTCTTCTGCTTCTTACACTCCCACTACTAGTGACATGTTTACTTTGATTTTGCAGATGAAGGATCATATACAGCAATAGGATAAGACCAATGAAAGGATTCTCAAAGAAATCGGAGATCTCAAGAAACAAAAGAAAACGGCAGAGGATCATTCCCCACTGGTGCCAAAATCTTTGAATTTTGATACTCCGGTGATTACTTCTCAGCCATCAGTGGTTCCAGAGGTTCAATATGTGGGTGGACCGAAAGGAGTGCACCACGGAACAACAACAGTAACCCAGGCATCAGGTTCATATTTCCAGCCAACGGGATCCTATCCTCAGCATATGGGACCCTTCATGACTTCGGGAGGATATTCAGGAGCGCAGCAGATTCAAGGATCTTCCTTTGTTCCAGGATTATTCCAGGTTTAAGGATCCTCCTTTGTTCCAGGATCATCCCAGGTTCAAGGATCCTCCCTTGTTCCAGGATCATCCCAGGTTCAAGGATCCTCCCTTGTTCCAGGATCATCCCAGGTGCAAGGATCCTCCTTTGTTCCAAGATCATCCCAGGTTCAAGGATCTTCCTTTGTTCCAGGATCATCCCAGGTTCAAGGATCCTCCTTTCTTCCAGGATCATCCCAGGTTCAAGGATCCTCCTTTGTTCCAGGATCGTCCCAGTTTCAGGGATCCTTCCAGATGCCAGGATCCTTTAGGAGTTTGCAAACAGGAAGTTCAGATGTCCATCAGGGAGATTTCATTCCAATGCAGACCAATGCTTCTACTGGTCCATCGATCATTCCAGAACCCCAACAATATGGATTAACATCCATTCTTCCTAATTTGAATCCAATGGGAGGTAACACTTTTAATAATTCTTATACTACTAACCATGGTCTTATGCAGGATCCAGGTATCAATCATGCCATGGCCAGAGAATTGCAAAAGCTAAAGGATATGATATCAAGTGTTCCAGGAGTGGTCAAACCTATCCCAGAGATTGCAGATGGGAGCCACAAGATATCTCGTTTTGCACCACCAATCTGTGATGCTGAGATACCCAAGAGGTTCCATGTGCCAACAATGAAGCTGTATGATGGTTCGACGGATCCTGAAGAACACATAGCACAATACAGGGAGAGGATGGAGATCAATCCAATCCCAGAAAGGTTAAAGGAAGCATGCCTGTGCAAGGGATTCAGATCCACTCTTACTGGATCAGCTCTCAAATGGCTGCTAAGTCTTCCTCCTTACTCTATTACCTCATTTGCTAATCTAGTTAACCTATTTAATAATCAGTTTTCTTGTAGTAGAAAATTCGAACGATTAACTAGTGACTTATATAGGATAACCCAGGGTCAAAATGAATCATTAAGGGAGTACATTACCAGATTCAGTAAAGAATCCTTAGACATTCCCAACTTAGATATAGCCACGGCTGTTGAGGCCTTTAAAATGGGATTGCTTAGGTCTTCGTCGTTCTATGATGATCTTGTTATGACACCATGCAGGAACTTAGATGAGGTAAGAACCCGAGCACTTAGGTTCATTCGGCTAGAGGATGACAAGAGGATCCAGGAGAGGTTAGCAGGATCCTCAAAGCAGGATAAACAAGGATCCTCATTCAGGAACAACAAGTTCAGATCCTACAACAGATCTGATAACCAGAACGTGCATGCCGTTGATCAAGAAGAGGATGATGAGGATTATCCTCCAATTTCTGAATATTGTTTTTCTGTAGATAACAATGAACTAATCCTTGCGATGCAGAATCTAGGTGATAAAGCTAGATGGCCCAGAAAAAATGATAGGCCAGCTGCAACTAAGGATAAATCAAAGTGGTGTGCATACCATGAAGATTTTGGGCATCTAACAGAAGAATGCATTGCACTAAGAAAGGAAATTGGATACTTGTTGAGCAAGGGGCATCTAAAGGAATTGTTGGGAAGAAAAAAGTCAAGGACTCAGGATCCTGAAAGGATCCCTGAGAAGGCTCCAGCCCCTCCAGCAGATGCACAAGTAATAAACTTTATTTCTGGAGGATCAGACATTTGTGGCACATCCTTCTCAGCAGCTAAAAGGCATGCAAAGGAAACTAAAATGGATAATGGAGAAATACCCGTTCGAACATCAAGTGTCTCCGAAGGAAAAGTCATAACCTTTGATGAGGATGATCGTGTTGATATCCAGGATCCTCATCACAATGGTTTGGTTATTACTCTTTTCATTTCTAACCATTTTGTCCGCAGGATCCTTATAGACGGAGGAAGCTCAGTGAACATTATCCAGCTTGATGTCCTAAAGAAGATGGGTATTCCTGAATCCGACATCATACCAAGATCCTTCGTGCTCGTGGGATTCAATGGCGAAACTAAGAATACCCTGGGGGACATTAAACTCCCAATATATATTGAAGGCCTACACTCTTATCAAAATTTTTGTGTTATTGACTGTCTATCTTGTTGTAATGTTATCCTTGGCAGGCCCTGGATACACGATATGAAGGCAGTCCCATCTACCTACCATCAATGTGTGAAGCTCCCTAGTCCTTGGGGAATAGTGAAGATTGATAGTGATCAACAAGAGGCTAAGAATTGCTATACTTCATCGATGAAACCAGCCTCGAAGTCAAGGGAGCAATAGCAATCAAAGTATCCTCAAAGGGATGTCTTGGAGGCAAGAGAGCAGGATGTGGTAGAAATCCTCATGGATCCTGATGATCCTGAATCCAAAATCTATATCGGATCAGGGATCCTTGGCGAAATGAAAGAAGACCTTGTATCCTTCCTCAAAAGGAGAAAGACTACCTTTGCATGGAAACACGAAGACATGACTGGTATATCTAAAGATGTAATCACCCACAAACTTGGCATTGATAGGTCCTTCAAACCAATCCATCAAAGGAGAAGAAAGTTTGCACCGGAAAGGAATGCCATTATCCAAGAAGAGGTAGAGAAGTTGCTCCGGGCAGGTATGATTAGAGAGGTCAAATATCCAAGATGGTTGGCCAATGTGGTTGTTGTTCAAAAGAAAAACGAAAAGTGGAGGGTATGTGTCGATTTTACTGATTTAAATAAGGCATGTCCCAAGGATCCTTTCCCATTACCCCACATTGACTCCATGGTGGATGCAACTGCGGGTCATGAACTGTTAACTTTTATGGATGCTTCATCTGGATTTCAACAAATCCAAATGGAACCATCCGACCAAGAGGATACAGCCTTCATGACTCCAACTGGTATATACTGCTATATTGCTATGTCGTTCGGACTAAGAAATGCAGGTGCAACATATCAAAGGCTGGTGAATATGATGTTCAAGGATCAGATAGGACAAACTATGGAGGTTTACATAGATGATATGGTGGTAAAATCCATAAAAGCTGAGGATTACCTAAGGGACTTGAAGGAAGCATTCGATATCCTTGACAAATATAACATGAAACTTAATCCTTCAAAATGTCACTTTGGTGTTAAAGCAGGTAAATTCTTAGGATATATGGTGACAAAGAGAGGCATTGAAGCTAGCCCGGAACAAATCAAAGCAATAGTGAACATCAAATCTCCGGCCAATGCTAAGGATGTTCAAAGGCTAACAGGCAGGATAGCAGCTTTGAACAGATTTATATCCAAATCCTCGGAGAAGTGCAAAGAATTCTATGATATCCTAAGGAAGAACAAGAAATTTGAGTGGACTGTGAAGCATGAAAATGCTTTAAGAGCCCTCAAAGATTACCTATCCTCAGCCTCGGCCTTGATGAAACCAGAAAAAGGTGATGTGCTATCCTTGTATCTTGCAGTATCCTCAAAAGCAGTAAGTGCGGTCCTTGTTAAGGATCATGAAGGTACACAACATCCTATCTATTATGTAAGTAAAAGTTTACTTGATGCCGAATCCAGGTATTCACACCTTGAAAAGCTTATTCTTGCATTAATTATGGCATCTACTAAGTTGAGACATTATTTTGAAACTCATGTTATCGTTGTTAAAACTAATTTTCCAATTAAGAATGTCCTCAGGAAACCAGAAATGTCAGGAAGGATGGCTAAGTGGGCAGTGAAGCTGAGTGCATATGACATAAGATATGAGCCTAGGACAGCCATCAAATCCCAAGCATTAGCCGACTTTGTGGCTGATTTCAGTAGTGATTTACAAAAGGGAGCTGAGTTAGAAGTCCAGCAACTAGAGGAGACCAAGGATCCTTGGATACTCTATACTGATGGATCCTCAAATGTCAAAGGCACAGGGCTTGGAATACTACTAAAATCGCGACAGGGGGACATAATACCCCACTCTATAGCTTGTGAGTTCCAGACCACTAACAATGAGGCTGAATATGAAGCCTTAATTTGTGGTTTGCAAATTGCAAAGCATATGGGGATCAGGTATCTTGAGGTACATGTAGATTCATTGTTAATTACAAACCACTTTAATGGATCCTATGCTGTTAAAGGTGAAAAGCTAACCAAGTATTTAGAGATAGTCAAAGAATTGGCACTCTCTTTTGTTTCCTTTAGTTTGACGCAGGTACCAAGGGAAGAAAATACAGAAGCTGATGCATTGGCTAACTTAGGATCATCTTTGAAGATCCCGGAGGATATCAAGATCCCTATTATCCACATCCTGACCCCGACTATCGAGGATCATGCGGCCATGGAGATAGGGCAAGATTCTGCAATTATCCCTAGTGAGGATACTCAATCCCATTCAGGATCAGGATCAGGATCAGGATCATGGATCTCACCAATCATGAGATACCTACAACATGGAGAGATTCCTACAGGAGAAAACCCTAGGGCTTTCAAAATTAAGGTATCTCAATTCACAATTTTAAATAATATATTGTATAGACGATCTCTTGCAGGACCATACTTGAGATGCATTGATGATCCTGAAATCCAAGAAGTTTTAAAAGACTTCCATGAAGGAGATTGTGGAAACCACACTGGGGGCAGGGCATTATTCTCAAGGATCTTGAGGACAGGATACTACTGGCCAACCATGAAAAGAGATGCTGTGGACTATGCTAAGAGATGTGATCCTTGTCAGAGACACAGCAATATCCTTCATCAACCAGCTGAATTATTGCATCCTATATCCTCCTCTTGGCCATTTATGAGATGGGGTATGGATATAGTTGGTAAGCTCCCTAAGGCACCTGGTGGAAAACTATTCATGCTTGCTATGACTGATTACTTCTCCAAGTGGATAGAGGCTGAAGCTTTTGCACAAGTCAGAGAAAAGGAAGTTATATCCTTCATTAAAAGAAATATTATAACTAGATTTGGAATTCCTTCTGAAATTATATGTGATAATGGTTCCCAATTTATTGGGGGCAGAACCACTAACTTTTGTGACAGCTGGGGGATTAAGATGATAACATCAACACCAGTCCACCCACAAGCCAATGGTCAAGCAGAATCATCCAACAAGATCATCATCAATAATTTGAAGAAGAAGCTTGGATCCAAGAAAGGGAAATGGGCAGAAGAACTGCCTTATGTGCTTTGGGCTGATAGGACAACCCCTTAGAATGCAACTGCTCAAACACCATTCTCTTTAATGTTTGGGGCAGAATCAGTAATCCCAACAGAAATGGTGGTTCCAACTGCTAGAACAAGTACTCGTGATCCTGAGGAGAATGATGAGAACTTGGCTCAAGACCTGGATACTATTGAAGAAATCAGGGATCTCGCTAGGATAAGGATGGCCAGTTATCAACAAAGAATGGCTGGTGCCTATAACAAAAATGTCAGGATCAGGAAGTTTCAAGTTGGAGATATGCTGATATGGTATTGAGGAAAGCATTTCAGAATACCACCAATCCTGCTGATGGAAAATTGGCTCCAAAATGGGAAGGCCCTTATTTGATTGAAGCTGAAGCAGGAAAGGGGGCATATAGATTGCTAACCATGGAAGGTGATTTGCTACCAAGAGCTTGGAATGCTGTCCACTTGAAGAAATATTTCATGTGAGCAGGATCCTCATGGCACAGATGATCCTTACGACAGGAGTATCCTTAAAGGATCCTTAAAGTATCGATGATCCTTACTTTGGTAATATCCTAATCTTGAACTATTTCACTTCTTTATTTTCTCATATAAGGATAAGGATCATGTATCCTTCATCCATCTCTCACGTGATTTTAAGTTTTGAAAGATCTGGAATCCTTAGCAAAGTATCGGTTATCTGCAGAAGCAATCCGTCCTTTGGGTTTAACCCCAGTTATTTGGGCTTGACCCTAGTTCCGCCTGTAGCGCATGATGATCCTGGTATAGTTCAAGGCAGTGGGACCAATACTCATTTTAGGGGCTGATAATTCCATTGTACTGGCTATGCCTAGGATCCTACGTATAATGGTAGACGTACCATACATCCGTTCCTAAGGTTTCTAACGTTTTCACGTTAGCTAAGGTTTCTAACGTTTTCACGTTAGCTAAGGTTTTGGCATTTTCATGTCACTAAGTTTGGATAGTCGCCAGTTAGGGCCATACTCCAGTTTACATACGATCCTTGGGCTTGTCCTCAGTTATCCTTGGGCTTGTCCCCTGTTATCCTTGGGCTTGTCCCCAGTTATCCTTGGGCTTGTCCCCAGTTGCTAACTCTTTTCTCATATTGGCTTAGTCCCAAGTTATGCTCTATTTCAGGTCCTTAAAGATAGGCAACTAGGGATCCTTGATCCTTACTTCTCTCTAAGGTTTATCTTATAGTTATCCTTATTATGGTTAGGATCCTAACTTGGATCCTCAGGTATGATCCTTAACTATTTTTAATGCTATTCATTATTTATTTGAATAACCCTGAAAATTTAACAACTAGACTTGTGATCCTTAAAATATATTGCTTTTTGGGATTCTTTAACTATAGGATATTTGATCGTGGATCATGTCCTAAACATTTTCAATCTGACTTGTTCAAAATTGTTTATTCAATAAATGTGCATCAAAACAAAGGAGAATCAAAGAAACAAAAGGATAACAACACAAGATAAGCGACAAAAGGTTGAGATTTTATTTATTAACAAAAGACTAACCCTTAAAAGGTTGTCAAAATTACCTACCCCGAGCATCTACCAGCAAAACGTGGCCCATCCGCTGGGGTAGGTAAAGGGTGTCCATTGTTTTGGTCAAAAAATCATATGAGGATATTGCAACCAAACTCTAGATTACGGGGTATGATGCTTAAAATGTGTAACAATGATGAGGATCACTTTAGTGAAAAATTGCACAAACAACACAAGGGTTTATACGGGGAAAAAGCCCTTGATCAAGAGTTGATCTCCGGCACAAAAAACCCCGGGTGATGGAAACTACCGATCACCAAGCTCAAATAAATGAATTAATGTTTACAACTTCGGATAGTAACGAGCTAGGTACAAGGATCACTACGGTGAAATGTGTAGAAAGTGTATGAAATTGCTAAGTGTTTGCACGAGAGCTTGTATGAGCGTTTGTACGAGTGTGTGTAACTGCAAAAATGACTAAGTGTTTTCTACTAGCTCGTTACTCCCTTTTAAAATAGAAATAACCACCTAAACTAACTATCCGACTTTCGTGCCAAGCCTCCACGTTCTCCACAACGTCTATTTTTGGTCAAGCACGTGCAGAATAGCTTAGGAATATTCTCCAGGAATGTCGCCAAGACCTGGTCAAGCTCGTCATACCTGCGAGATAGTATAATACATAAGTAAACAATCGTCAGTACGAGGATCCTTAAAGTGATCCATGATCCTGATCCTGAAGCTCTTCTGAGGATCACCACCTGTCACAGATGTAAGGATCACTAGTTAGGATAACGAATAAGGATCACTAATTGTTAGAAAATCCTCCCCTAACAATTGCCCCCAAAATATAAGGAGTGAAATTGTAAAATTAGCGAGTTATGTTTTCTTGATCTTATCTGCAACAAACTAACGGATATATAGCCGTTAAAATAGAACTAGCCGTTGCGATGATGATGTCACGGAAGTGACAATCCTGCAGAATCATAATTATAAATAGAGATATAGATAGGATCATTATGCATTCGAATTCGAAAGAAACTCCCTTTAAATTCTCAGTCGACGATCAATCAGGTATTTCTTCCTCCTCTTTCTTCCTCTCTTACTCTGTTTTTCTTTCTTTATCTCCATCACTTCGAAAATGTTGCTCCGAAGTTCCCCGGCCAAGGATCACAAAAAGGATAGCCCTTTGAAGGGTCAAAAGATCATCAAAGACTCAGTGAACGAAAGGTGTTGCTTTAACGATGCACAAGTAGATAACATCCGTCATCGTTTTCCGGCGAATGCCTTTTTCAGACCTTTCGATCCAACTGCCCTGAGCGACTATGTTTTAGAAACATGGGTTGCCTTTCCAGTTACTCCATTTGCCATAGGATACACCTATCCTTTCCCGGAATTCACACAATCCTTCTTTTCCTTGACCGGCATATCTTACATTCAAGCCATGCCGATGATTTGGAGGGTTTTATATACCCTGGAGAGGATCATCGAGCAGGAAGGCGTTGATTTAGGAATGTCAGAACTGGCGGAACTGTATGATCTTACTACCTTCGGTTCCCACCGTTATTTGTTCAAACGAAAACCCGATGCAAATCATCCTCTTCTCAAAGTCACCAAAAACGACAAAGATTGGAAAGGTCGCTTCTTCTTTGTAAGAAGGGATACCATTTCAGATGGAGAGCATTTACCAAGAACATGGTCCACCCATGGTAGGCCGGAGGATCCTGAGAAGGATCACCAAGTAGTCTAGTTTTTATAAGGATTACTGACCCCTTTTTGTCTTGTGTCCTGCAGCTATCTCTGTTTCACATCTCATCACAACACCCGCAACCAGGGAAAGACTTGCTGCTTTCTGGGGACTCGATCCTGAAACTAGAACTTTCAAAACAACAACCCAAGATTCTCAGGAGGTATCCTCAGGCTCTGTCACAATGTCAAGTAAGTATCCTTGTTCAAAATTTAAATAAATAGTAAAACGTAAATTAAGAAGAGATACTTATCTTGTTTTGGCTGTGTAGGTGCTGGAAAATCTACCAAAGCTGCTTCAAGGTTTAGTGTCACCGATCTCACCACCGTCAAATCCTCCAAAAGAAAGGTTCCTACCAGCCCGACGGCTTCAATCCCCAAGGCACCCCTCAAAGGAAAGGGAATCAAAAAGAGAAAGGTCTCCGAGGCTGAGGATTTGCAGGGTTTGCCTCTAATCCGCCACCAATTCCTTGAGTACTTCAATGAAGTAAGGATCACTGTCTCTGCTTGTATATCCTGTTGACATACCCTGATGATTTGAAGATCACTTAACCCTGACCTTAACCTTTTCTTTTGCAGAAATTTGCTGAGATTGAGGATTATGTGGGCCACGTTGAGGATCAAGATAAAAAGATTGCCGATCTCCAGCAGGTTGCTGTGCTCATGGATCTTGCACTCGCTGATCTTCAGAAGGAACTCCAGGATACCAAACAGAAAATGGCTAAGGTGCTGGTTAATTTTGACTATGAAAGGCAGGAGATCACAGATGATGCCAAAGTCTCTGCCGCCATAGCAATGTACAAAACCAAGCTTCAAATGGCCCTGGAGGCTCAGGATCCTGCCTTTGACAAAAGTAGCTGGGAAATTGAAGAATGGAGGGCAAGGCTGGCTGAATTGGGTGATGAAGAGGAGGCTGGAGAGATCTTGACAATCGAGGCTGGAAGCAAGGATGAAGCTGGTGAGGTAAGTGGAGCTGGAGGTGACAATGCAGCGAAGGCTTAGGCTGCATGATTGGGCGATTATGGAAACTTCTTGACATAGCTGGAGCCCAATTTTTTAGTTTGGTGGTAGTTTTTTGTGGTTGTGATGTTTAAAACAATGATGGTTTGTACTGAACAATAGGTGTTAGGATTTAGGATCATGTATGATCCTTTGAACAATAGGCAGGATTGCAATTGGTGGAGGGATCCTCTGTTTGGGGGATGAAGCCATTGTGATCCTGCCGCCTTTATATTCTTGTACTATCTTTGAACTCATTATCATGGACACCCTTTACCTACCCCAGCGGACGGGCCACGTTTTGCTGGTAGATGCTCGGGTAGGTAATTTTGACAACCTTTAAAGGGTTAGCCTTATGTTAATAAATAAAAACTTAACCTTTTGTCGCTTATCTTGTGTTGTTATACTTTTTAATATCTTCCTTTCCAACTGTTGTAATGTTCATTTTGTTTATAATTATCAAGCCTTGAAAATTATTCAAAAAGCTTAGGATATGATCAGGATCACATATCCTATAACCGATAAGTTCTAAAAAGTGATACAATTTAAAAATCATAAGTTCAGTTGTCAAGTATAGGGGTTATTTAAAAGAATAATAAATAAGATCAAAAGAGTTAAGGATCATACCTGAGGATCCAAGTTAGAATCCTAACCATTATAAGGATAACTATAAAATAAACCTTAGAGTGAAGTAAGGATCAAGGATCCTTAGCTGCCTATCTTCAAGGACCTGAAATAGAGCATAACTTGGGACTAAGCCAATATAAGAAAAGAGTTAGCAACTGGGGACAAGCCCAAGGATAACTGGGGACAAGCCCAAGGATCGTATGCAAACTGGAGTATGGCCCTAACTGGCGACTATCCAAACTTAGTGACATGAAGATGCCAAAACCTTTGCTAACGTGAAAACGTTAGAAACCTTAGCTAACGTGAAAACGTTAGAAACCTTATGAACGGATGTATGGTACGTCTACCATTATACGTAGGATCCTAAGCATAGCCAGAACAATGGGATTATCAGCCCCTAGAACGAGTATTGGTCCCAAAGCCTTGAACTACACCAGGATCATCGTGCGCTACAGGCGGAATCTGGGGACAAGCCCGAATAACTGGGGTTAAACCCAAAAGACGGATCGCTTCTGTGGATAACCAACGTTATGCTAAGGATACCCGAACTTTCAAAACTTAAACTCACGTGAGAGATGGATAAAGGATACATGATCCTTATCCTTATAAGAGAAAATAATTGTAAGGACCGTGTTCGCGACCTAAATGAGTCGGTTCAGAGGAATTCCATCAAATACAGGTGCGGAAAACAAGTATTTGATCTATAAACAGCTGAATCTTCACTTTAACACTGATTTGTATTGATATGAAAGCAATTACAATCAGTTCTCACACCGGCAGCACCTCGGTATGGAAATCTCACAAAAACAACTTATGATTTCGCTTGACCTTGATCTCCTATATATAGAGATTGAGATTTCGCTTCAGCATGACTCAAGCGAAATCTTAACATGTTGATTTCGCTTGAGTAGCTTCAAGCGAAATCTCTTCAATCATCTAAATGTTCAAGCGAAATCTCACTAACTCTATCACATTTTCTCATTCTACGTGCCCTGATCTATTCTAACTAGTCTAAGACTCGATACAAGACGAAGTCAACAGATGTAGTGCACCAACAGACTCCCCCTCAGATGTTGACGAGTCGACTATCGAGTCACACCAATACTGTGTCTTCACATCTTCATTCTTGATCAGTCTCTGGGCTTTTCTCTCTCTATCTTCTTTTCCAGAATCACCTGGCTCTATCAGACTCCCCCTCACGATTTGCTGGTATTCATTTGTTCTTCAGCAACATCTGTTTTAGGATCGATGTCTGACTCAAATGTTGTTTACAAGATCATTGCCTGAATCTCATCTAATTCTCTTGATCAGATCTCTTGATTCCTTAAGTTCATCAGCATCAGCAGCTAGCAAACTTTTAGATTCATAATCAGAGTCTGACTTTTGTAAACTTTGAATGAATTAATCTGGCTCACCTGTAACAATCTTAACCCAGAAATAAATTTTCTAAATTTAACAATTTAAATGCACCAACAATCTGATATAATCAGATAATTCTCTCTCATAACACAAATCAATGATGAACCAAATGTAGGTTTTTTTTAAAAAAATACCAATTGTAGGATTTTAACAAACCTTTTTACATTTTAAAATTCACTCCCCCTCACAACCAAGTCATCATGTTTAGCACTTGAAATTTTGACAATCAGCTTTCCAATATCAGTTGTCGAAAATCTTTTTGGATATTTTTCAAAATTTATGCTAAAACACACTAAAAATCTTTTTGTAATTTTTTGATTGTAAAGGAATGCAATACAGAAATATTTACAAACACTATTTTTGTGAGTTTGTGCAAGAGGATCATATCAGTTTATGAAACAGATCACTAACACTGTTAAGCTTCATTACATATTAAGTTCTAAACAATTTACCTAGATTGTCAGTATATTTGTCCACTTAAATTCTCACACAAAGTTCAATTGATCCGAGATATGTTATTAATGTTTTAAGCAACTTAAACTTATCTGTGTGTCCCACTACTTGAATATACTCCCGTATCCAGATCCCAATATTCAGTCTTACAGGTGAGTATACCACAGATGATATCTGTCAGGGGAATAAATTATAGTACGAGGGCCGTGAGAGCTCAGGTCGATACTCCCGTATACGCAGAGAGATGACGGCTTCGACTTTCGGTGTGTCCCCTTTAGAGGATCTTTTGTTTCAACAGCCATGATTAGCATTTTTCAATGTTTCATCATTTTTTAGCTGAGGGTGAGCTATATTTCAAGCAAATGTAAAGTATTCTCCGGGGACTAGGCCATTGCTTCCGCAAAATCAGAAGTCCCGGGATAATACCCCAGATATCACTGAGCATAAAGACCTAGTATCTCAGAATAAGGGACCTTTCAAACAAGATTTCAGGGGTTACCTATATATCCAAGTTTGTGTTAACCCACAGAACAAGCAAGTTTGATATTTAGGTTTATATCTCGTCACAATCTACTAAATGTGCAAAAACCTACTGACATATCCACAGTAAGATTGTTTATCACATTTTTTCTTTTCATTTCTTTAGCATGTTGTGATAGTCCACTGATGTACTATCATTTCCTCTATATGCAACAAAAACTCATTTTTGAATTTTATCATGTTTTTGTCTTTTTCAAATTTTCAAATGTTTTTGGATTTTCTGAAAAATTTTTACTCTCCCTAAAATGCAAACACATTTTAGGAAATTTGAAAATAAATTGTACAATAAAGTGACAACTGATATCGAATTGCATCAAATCTCCATTCACTTGGCATAAACAATCAGAACTCCCTCTATCACAAAACTATTTTCTCATTTAGATTTCAAAACACTTAAGTTTGTTTTAATCAAAATGATTTTTCCAGAAAATAAGTTTTTATGATATAATCATTTGTAGATTCGGGGTGTGGTTCATCACCTTGTCTATTCTTAACCACTTGTAGCAGATCAAGTACAAATTAATGTCCTTGATTTACCACTTGCAAGTATGCACCATCTATATCAATTGTAAAAATTACCACATGTAGAACACAATATCACTTGTAGGAATGTTACGTCTACATCACCATTTTACCAATCAAAATGCCGATTCCTGCTTCACACTTACTAACCTGGAAGCTCCGGCGTAGTCATACAACCTGTAAACATCCAAACACTATCAAAAACTTTCAAACAAAAACTTCAAACATTAGAAAAATGCCGATTCCTGATCCACGATATAAACTTGGGATCTCCGGCATAGTCCTTAGACTATCATGGAAAACAAACTTCCACCCAAGTCTTATTTGACTTGGTGGCTTCCAATTCCTGAGCAGTAGGGTTGTAGGTTGCCTTTTTAGTTGCATAAAAATCTTTAACCCCCTTTACTTTCCCATCAATCATTTTCTTGAAAATTTTCTTAACATTTTCATTAAATGTTTTTTCAATATCAAAATCTGAGCTTTCTACTTTATCAACCATTTGTTTAATCTCTTCCACACTCAGTGATTTAATGTCAACATCATTCATCAAATCTTTGATCTCATCTTGTGACTCCTCTGATTTTGTGGAATCAGATTCATCGCCAGATTGTACATCTGATTTTTTAACAATCCATTTTTGATTGTCTTTTGCACTCTTTTTGTACAATCTTTTAGAATTTTCACCAACTTCATTTTTTGAATTTTCAAAATTTTTGAAATTTGTAGTTGGTGAATCATTCTTTTCAACCATTTTTTCTTTAAGTTTTTCAGATACTCCCTGTTTTCTATTGACTTTGTTTGGACAATTGTGAGCGATGTGTCCAACCACTTGACATTGAAAACAAGTTCTTGTGTCTTTTGGTTGAAAAACTCCAATTGAATGAAAAACTCCAGTTCCTGTTCTTTTTCTTTCAGCAAGAAACTCTTGATTTGATAAGCTATTTGACTCCTCTTCATAGCTTTTCCTGCAACATATGTCATTTTTGATTTAAAATCTCTAACATATTTTTCATTTTTACGATTTTCAGGTGGAGTAAAACCAAGACCTTTCTTTTTGTAACTACAATTTTGATTTGTTTTCTTTTGAAAACTAGAATCAGAATTGTAATTCTTTTTTCCTTTTTTCTTGTTTAACCTTTGTTGAACTCTAGATGTATATTTTTTAGATTTTTCAATAGATTTTAGATCCTTAATTTCCGAAAAAATAATTTCCGTCATTCTGAAAACCTTTTTAATCATGTCAAAACGAACACTTCTAATCGGAAACTCTTTGTCAGAGTATAATTTGTCCGAATCATTTAAAGTATATGCAACTTCAAATGTTTCATCATCCAAATTTGCCTTTGATAGCAAAAATTCTTTACTGTAAGACCGTTTTTCCGACAACTTTGAACTGTTGACTGACGAACTTGAACCCCCAGACTCAAACTTTGACTCAGACACCTCCTCAGTATCCAACACCTGATCGACCACCTTTTTGATTAACTCAGACTCATGATCAGTATCAGACGAGGTAAACGTGATATCAATGTTATCTGGTAAAACGTCAGTTGTCTCGGATTTTAACTTTATATTGACTGCTTTTTCGACTTGCTCCTCATTTGGTTTTCTAGGAAAATACCCTTCCCAGATAGGAGGCGGACACTTGTTGTATTTAACAGTCGATTTCTTACCAGTCTCATTCTTTTGCTTCTCATCCTGAAATGCTTCAAAACCTGCAACAGTAGGATAAACTCGATCAATAACATAATCAGAACAAGAATAACTCAGTAATAACCTTCTGATCCTTTCATTCTCAATCTTTTCTTTCTCCAACTCTTGCTTTAGATTAGCATTTTCTTCGATGTAATGATTAATTGCCTTTTGCTTTGCCATCAACGTAGAATTTGTCATCGTTAAAGCTTTTTCTCTTTCAGAGTTTGTTGTTTGAAGACCTGTCACAGTTCTGTTCAACACACTATACGATTCTTTCACATAGCTGATGTCAGATAGTAGCTTTTCTATCAATCTTTCTCTATCAAACAGAGTCACATCTTTTTCTTCACAACTCTTGCAAATTTCCAAACATTTCTTACAAGGCTTTTCAACTTCAACAATCTTCTCAATCTCAATTGTTTTTACCACTTCAATTACTTTTTCTTCATCCACACTTTTAACTTCTTCAGTTTGAACAACAGTTTCAACCTTCTCATCTTGTTGTTGTTCTTTTGCAGCTTGTTTCTCCTTCAGTTTCTTCATGCGATCTGCAAAATAGAAATGAAAACTTTCAGGAGAAAGATGTTTTTTAGCAATATTAATATGTTTCTCTTCCTCATTATCACTGTTACTCTCCATTGGTGTTTGATCAAACTCTACGGATTTTTCAGAATCAGCATCTGAAATACCATAATCAGATGGTGTTTGATCAAAAACAACTTCTTTTTCTGAAGTATCCTCATTTTGCACACTCTCATCTGTACTTAATGATTCAGAATCAGCACTTTCTGAACTTTCTTCAGATGTAATCGATTGATCTTTCACTTTTTCACCAATTGAACTCATCCAAGTAGCAAACAAATCTGGTTCTCTAACAATCTTTGCAATGAAAGCTTTGAAATCCCCCTTTTCATCAACAAACATATCCCAGCTGAATCCTTCAGGTAGTTGTTCATCATTTTGGTCCACTAAACATGCTGTGCTGTTAGAAGAAATGTAGTTGCTCCAGTTGAAATCTACCAAACATCCTTTCTTTGAATCTTCAATCTTTCTACCATGAGCCGTCTGTAATTCTTGTGTCTGACCAACTTGCTGATAAATGGCTTTCCGGTAGTAGTCATCTTTTCCAAATGGATTCTGAGCACCACTAACTTCTCTGTTTTTGCACTCCCGCTTAAAATGACCTTTTTCCCTGCACCTGAAACAAGTAACTTTAGATTTATCAAAACCTAAAGTAGAAACACAAGCATCAAGAAAATCATTTCTCCCGATAATTGTCTTGAACTTTTCAGCACGTCTAAGAACACTTGCAAGACACCATTTGATATCCATTAGTTCCATCTATTCTGCATCTATTTGGTCGTAATCCTCTTTGGTAAGCATAGGATTTCCAATTCGACCAGCCACTAAACCTTCATATGAGATAAGCACGGAACCAAGTAATGCCATATGATCTTTCGTAATGTCTTCAGAAAAACTTTGACCTTCTGGAAGATTTAGAGCTATGTTGCATTGAATCACACAACCATTTCCCATCTTTGTGCTTTGAGACTGAAAACTTTCTGATGAAGTCTTTGGATTGACACTTGGATAAGATGGGAATCCACTGCTGCTTTTGTTTGAGCTTTGATCAATCTTTACTGTAGTATCCCCAACACTGTATGCAGTCTGTATTTTCGGACTTTTCTCATCTTCTGAAATAGGAACACTACCCTTGTAGTACATCTTTACATCTTGTTGACCACTTGGATTATTCATCCTTGCAATCTTTTGCTGTTCCAAATCCTGACTTTCAATCTTTTCAATGAACTGAGAGATCGACAACCTATCATAAACTCCAGTATTCTTCAGTATCATCAAATAAGTTCCCCACTCTTTCTGAGGTAATGCATCAGCAAGTTTATCCACCCATTCCTCATTTTCTTTTGTAATGTTCATCATCGACATTGTTCGTACTAAGTGACAGTATCGTTCAATAAGTTTCTTCGTATCTTCTCCGGGCAAACTTGTGAACAAATCAAACTCTTTTTTAATCAATGCCTTCTTGCTTTTAATCATACTTGTACTGCCTTCAACCTTGATTTTTAAAGCATCCCATATTGATTGTGATGTTTTGTCATGTTGAAGTAGTATGAAGATGTCTTCTTTGATAGCCTGTTGAAGCAAACTGATCATCATCTTTTCAGCTCGGTATATTTCCCGTTCTTCCTTACTAAAATCTGAAAGCTGTTTTTCAGTCTGCATTTCAGTTCGTGGTAGAGCATACTTTGTCAGAATACATTCCCATGATCTTAGATGATTTGCTTGTACCCAGTTTTCGAATCTATCTTTCCACCCATAATATTCTTCAATTCCCATAAGCTTCGGGGGTTTCTGAGTCGTCCCAGTTTCGTTTTCTGAATTCATGTTCTGAGTAATGGAAGATGAACTAGATGATGTTGCAAATGCGTTGTGAAAATCGTTATCCATGTTTCAATAGCACGATTTTTAATAACAGATTCTTTCAAGCGAAATAGTCAATTTGTAGCTTTCAAGCGAACTGGTCAACTGAACTTTCTTCAAGCGAAATAATCTGTCAAACTGATTGAAGCGAGACTAATCAATTCTTTGAAGCGAAATCGTTCAAGCGAAACTGTCTGAAATGAGAATCCTGAAGCGAAAACCTTGAAGCGAAACACTGAAGCGAAAACGTTGAAGCGAAATGTTAAGTGTCGCTTTGAAAGTTCAAGCGAAATCGTTCAATGAAGCTTTGTTCTTCAAGCGAAATCCATTCGAAGGTCGATTTTGATCACTTTTAGGTCGAATTTGGCTGTGAAACTTTCAAGGGTTTGTTATCTTGTACTTTTAAACAATCCGTAAGAAATTGAATAGTTTTTTACCATGAAAAATTTCTGAACTGATGAAAGAAGGTGTAGAAGTAAAAGATTTTGAACTGTTTCAGCTGAATTTTGCAGAAATCCTCCTCCAAGCTCTGATACCAATTGTAAGGACCGTGTTCGCGACCTAAATGAGTCGGTTCAGAGGAATTCCATCAAATACAGGTGCGGAAAACAAGTATTTGATCTATAAACAGCTGAATCTTCACTTTAACACTGATTTGTATTGATATGAAAGCAATTACAATCAGTTCTCACACCGGCAGCACCTCGGTATGGAAATCTCACAAAAACAACTTATGATTTCGCTTGACCTTGATCTCCTATATATAGAGATTGAGATTTCGCTTCAGCATGACTCAAGCGAAATCTTAACATGTTGATTTCGCTTGAGTAGCTTCAAGCGAAATCTCTTCAATCATCTAAATGTTCAAGCGAAATCTCACTAACTCTATCACATTTTCTCGTTCTACGTGCCCTGATCTATTCTAACTAGTCTAAGACTCGATACAAGACGAAGTCAACAGATGTAGTGCACCAACAATAATGAAATGAAATAGCTCAAGTTTAGGATATTACCTAAGTAAGGATCACCGATACTTTGAGGATCCTTTAAGGATATCCCTATTATGAGGATCATCTATGCCATGAGGATCCTACTCACATGAAATATTTCTTCAAATGGACAGCATTCCAAGCTCTTGGTAGCAAATCACCTTCCATGGTTAGCAATCTATATGCCCCCTTTCCTGCTTCAGCTTCAATCAAATAAGGGCCTTCCCATTTTGGAGCCAACTTTCGATCCGCAGGATTGGTGGTATTCTGAAATGCTTTCCTTAATACCATATCTCCAACTTGAAACCTTCTGATCCTGACATTTTTGTTGTAAGCACCAGCCATTCTTTGTTGATAACTGGCCATCCTTATCCTGGCCATATCCCTAATTTCTTCAATAGTATCCAGGTCTTGAGCCAAGTTTTCATCATTTTCCTCAGGATCACGGGTACTTGTTCTCGCAGTTGGAACCACCATTTCTGTTGGGATCACTGATTCTGCCCCAAATACCAAAGAGAATGGTGTTTGACCAGTAGCATTCTTGGGGGTTGTCCTATCAGCCCAAAGCACATAAGGTAGTTCTTCTGCCCATTTCCCTTTCTTGGATCCAAGCTTTTTCTTTAAATTGTTGATGATGATCTTGTTGGATGATTCTGCCTGACCATTAGCTTGTGGGTGGACTGGTGTTGATGTTATCATCCTAATCTCCCAGCTGTCACAAAAGTTAGTGGTTCTGCCCCTAATAAATTGGGAACCATTATCACATATAATCTCAGAAGGAATTCCAAATCTAGTTATAATATTTCTTTTAATGAAGGATATAACTTCCTTTTCTCTGACTTGGGCAAAAGCTTCGGCCTCTATCCACTTGGAGAAGTAATCAGTCATAGCAAGCATGAATACTTTTCCACCAGGTGCCTTAGGGAGCTTACCAACTATATCCATGCCCCATCTCATAAATGGCCAAGAGGAGGATATAGGATGTAACAATTCAGCTGGTTGATGAAGGATATTGTTGTGTCTCTGACAAGGATCACATCTTTTAGCATACTCCACAGCATCTCTTTTCATGGTTGGCCAGTAGTACCCTGTCCTCAGGATCCTTGAGAATAATGCCCTGCCCCCAGTGTGGTTTCCACAATCTCCTTCATGGAAGTCTTTTAAAACTTCTTGGACTTCAGGATCCTCAATGCATCTCAAGTATGGTCCTGCAAGAGATCGTCTATACAACATACTATTTATAATTGTAAATTGAGATACCTTAGATTTGAAAGTCCTAGGGTTTTCTCCTGTAGGAATCTCTCCATGTTGTAAGTATCTCATAATTGGTGAGATCCATGATCTTGATCCTGAATGAGATTGAGTATCCTCACTAGGGATAACCGCAGAATCATTTCCTATCTCCATAGCCACGTGATCCTCAATAGCCGGGATCAGGATATGTATAATAGGGATCTTGATATCCTCCGGGATCTTCAAGGAAGATCCTAAGTTAGCCAATGCATCAGCCTCTGTATTTTCTTCCCTTGGTACCTGTGTCAAACTGAAGGAAACAAAGGAGAGTGCCAAATTTTTTACTATCTCTAAATATTTGGTTAGTTTTTCACCTTTAACAGCGTAGGATCCATTAAAGTGGTTTGTAATTAACAATGAATCTACATGTACCTCAAGATACCTGATCCCCATATGCTTTGCAATTTGCAAACCAGCAATTAAGGCTTCATATTCAGCCTCATTATTAGTGGTTTGGAACTCACAAGCTATAGAGTGGGGTATTATGTCCCCCTGTGGCGATTTTAGTAGTATTCCAAGCCCTGTGCCTTTGACATTTGAGGATCCATCAGTGTGGAGTATCCAAGGATCTTTGGTCTCCTCTAGCTGCTGGACTTCTAACTCAGCTTCTTCTTGTAAATCACTACTGAAATCAGCCACAAAGTCAGCTAATGCTTGGGATTTGATGGCTGTCCTAGGCTCATATCTTATATCATACGCACTCAGCTTCACTGCCCACTTAGCCATCCTTCCTGACATCTCTGGTTTCCTGAGGACATTCTTAATTGGAAAATTAGTTTTAACGATAATAATATGAGTCTCAAAATAGTGTCTTAGCTTAGTAGATGCCATTATTAATGCAAGAATAAGTTTTTCAAGGTGTGAATACCTGAATTCGGCATCAAGTAAACTTTTACTTACATAATAGACAGGATGTTGTGTACCTTCATGATCCTTAACAAGGACCGCACTTACTGCTTTTGAGGATACTGCAAGATACAAGGATAGCACATCGCCTTTTTCTGGCTTCATCAAGGCTGGGGCTGAGGATAGGTAATCTTTGAGGGCTCTTAAAGCATTTTCATGCTTCTCAGTCCACTCAAATTTCTTGTTCTTCCTTAGGATATCATAGAATTCTTTGCACTTCTCTGAGGATTTGGATATAAATCTGTTCAAAGCTGCTATCCTGCCTGTTAGCCTTTGAACATCCTTAGCATTGGCCGGAGATTTGATGTTCACTATTGCTTTGATTTGTTTCGGGCTAGCTTCAATGCCTCTTTTAGTCACCATGTATCCTAAGAATTTACCTGCTTTAACACCAAAATGACATTTTGAAGGATTAAGCTTCATATTATATTTGTCAAGGATATCAAATGCTTCCTCCAAATCATTTAGGTGATCCCCAGCTCTTATGGATTTTACCACCATATCATCTATGTAAACCTCCATAGTTTGTCCGATCTGTTCCTTGAACATCATATTCACCAGCCTTTGATACGTTGCACCTGCATTCCTCAATCCGAACGGCATAGCAATATAGCAATATATACCAGTTGGAGTCATGAAGGCTGTATCCTCTTGGTCAGATGGTTCCATTTGGATTTGTTGAAATCCAGATGAAGCATCCATAAAAGTTAACAGTTCATGACCCGTGGTTGCATCCACCATGGAGTCAATGTGGGGTAAAGGGAAAGGATCCTTGGGACATGCCTTATTTAGATCGGTAAAATCGACACATACCCTCCACTTTCCGTTTTTCTTTTGAACAACAACCACATTGGCCAACCATCTTGGATACTTGACCTCTCTAATCATACCTGCCCGGAGCAATTTCTCTACTTCTTCCTAGATAATGGCATTCCTTTCCGGTGCAAACTTTCTTCTCCTTTGATGGATTGGTCTGAAGGATCTGTCGATGCCGAGTTTGTGAGTGATAACATCTTTGGATATACCAGTCATGTCTTCGTGTTTCCATGCAAAGGTGGTCTTTCTCCTTTTGAGGAAGGATACGAGGTCTTCTTTCATTTCGCTAAGGATCCCTGATCCGATATAGATTTTGGATTCAGGATCATCAGGATCCATGAGGATTTCTACCACATCCTGCTCTCTTACCTCCAAGACATCCCTTGGAGGATACTTTGATTGCTATTGCTCCCTTGACTTCGAGGCTGGTTTCATCGATGAAGTGTAGCAATTCTTAGCCTCCTGCTGATCACTATCAATCTTCACTATTCCCCAAGGACTAGGGAGCTTCACACATTGATGGTAAGTGGATGGGACTGCTTTCATATCGTGTATCCAGTGCCTGCCAAGGATAACATTACAACAAGATAACCAGTCAATAACACAAAATTTTTTATAAGAATGTAGGCCTTCAATGTATATTGGGAGTTTAATGTCCCCCAGGGTATTCTTAGTTTCTCCACTAAATCCCACGAGCACAGAGGATCTTGGTATGATCTCTGATTCAGGAATACCCATCTTCTTTAGGACATCAAGCTGGATAATATTTACTGAACTTCCTCCGTCTATAAGGATCCTGCGGACAAAATGGTTAGATATGAAAAGAGTAATAACTAAACCATCGTGATGAGGATCCTGGATATCAACACGATCCTCTTCATCAAAGGTTATGACTTTCCCTTCCAAGACACTTGATGTTCGAACAGGTCTTTCTCCGTTATCCATTTTAGTTTCCTTTGCATGCCTTTTAGCTGCTGAGAAGGATGTGCCACAAATGTCTGATCCTCCAGAAATGAAGTTTATCACTTGTGCATCCGCTGGAGGGGCTGGAGCCTTTTCAAGGATCCTTTCAGGATCCTGAGTTCTTGACTTTTTTCTTCCCAACAATTCTTTTAGATGCCCCTTGCTCAACAAGTATCCAATTTCCTTTCTTAGTGCAATGCACTCTTCTGTGAGGTGCCCAAAATCTTCATGGTATGCACACCACTTTGATGTATCCTTAGTTGCAGCTGGCCTATCATTTTTCCTGGGCCATCTAGCTTTATCACCTAGACTCTGCATCGCAAGGATTAGTTCATTATTATCAACACTAAAACAATATTCAGAAATTGGAGGATAATCCTCATCATCCTCCTCTTGATCAATAAAATGCACGTTCTGGTTATCAGATCTATTGTAGGATCTGAACTTGTTGTTCCTGAATGAGGATCCTTGCTTATCCTGCTTTGAGGATCCTGCTAACCTCTCCTGGATCCTCTTGTCGTCCTCTAGCCGGATGTACCTAAGGGCCCGGGTTCTTACCTCATCTAGGTTCCTGCATAGTGTCATAACAAGATCATCATAAAATAACGAATCCCTAAGCAACCCCATTTTAAAGGCCTCAACAGCCGTGGCTATATCTAAGTTGGGAATGTCTAAGGATTCTTTACTGAATTTGGTAATGTAATCCCTTAATGATTCATTATGACCCTGGGTTATCCTATATAAATCACTAGTTAATCGTTCAAATTTTCTACTACAGGAAAACTGATTATTAAACAAGTTAACTAGGTTAGCAAATGAGGTAATAGAATAGGGAGGAAGACTTAGCAGCCATTTGAGAGCTGATCCAGTAAGAGTGGATCCGAATCCTTTGCACAGGCATGCTTCCTTTAACCTTTCTGGGATTGGATTAATCTCCATCCTCTCCCTGTATTGTGCTATGTGTTCTTCAGGATCTGTTGAGCCATCATACAGTTTCATTGTAGGCACATGGAACCTCTTGGGTATCTCTGCATCACAGATTGGTGGTGCAAAACGAGATATCTTATGGCTCCCATCTGCAATCTCTGGGATAGGTTTGACTACTCCCGGGACACTTGATATCATATCCTTTAGCTTTTGCAATTCTCTAGCCATGGCATGATTGATACCTGGACCCTGCATAAGACCTTGGTTAGTAGTATAAGAATTGTTAAAAGTGTTACCTCCCATTGGATTCAAGTTAGGAAGAATGGATGTTAATCCATATTGTTGAGGCTCTGGAATGATCGAGGGACCAGCAGAAGCATTAGTCTGCATTGGAATAAAATCTCCCTGATGGACATCTGAACTTCCTGTTTGCACACTCCTTAAGGATCCTGGCATCTAGAAGGGTCCCTGGAACTGGGATGATCCTGGAATGAAGGAGGATCCCTGAACCTGGGATGATCCTGGAACGAAGGAGGATCCTTGAACCTGGGATGATCCTGGAACGAAGGAGGATCCTTGAACCTGGGATGATCCTGGAACGAAGGAGGATCCTTGGACCTGGGATGATCCTGGAACGAAGGAGGATCCTTGAACCTGGGATGATCCTGGAACGAAGGAGGATCCTTGAAAATGCTGCATCCCTGAATATCCTCCTGAATTCGTGAGGGATCCCATATGCTGAGGATAGGATCCCGCTGGCTGGAAATATAAACCTGATGCCTGGGTTGTTGTTGTTGTTCCGTAGTGCACTCCTTTTGGTCCACCCACATATTGAATGTCTGGAGCCGCTGATGGCTGAGAAGTAATCACTGGAGTATCGAAATTCAAGGATTTCGGCACCAGTGGGGAATGATCCTCTGCCGATCTCTTTTGTTTCTTGATGTCTCCGATTTCTCTAAGGATTTTTTCATTGGTCTTGTCCTGCTGCTGTTATGGGCTAATTTCTGAGCTCATATCCTGAGAAATATCTTGGCTTTTATCTTGATTAAATAATATCTGTTCATATCCGGGGTGCAGATTCAGGGTATTGGTAATATCCTGAATGGTATCCTCAGGATCACTAACGGATTACGTGCAGGTACGTGGGATGGAGGCTAGCAACGTTCACAAAGACTTGTTCTGCGGAAGACTCGGTCCAAACCGTTCAAAGAAAGACGTTGAAGCCTTATTACTCGGTCTACAACGTTCGTGATGGAATATTCGGAGCATCCCATATTTATAGGGATATTTGTTTGTATTTCGTTACTATAAATAGGAGGAACACCAGATCGAATAGGACACAACATTTTCACTGCAATCACACTCACTACACACCAACACTTACTCTCTCGCAAATTGTACTTGTTTTGGTCAAAAAATCTGTTGAGAATATTATAACCAAACTCTAGATTACGGGGTATGATGCTCAAAATGTGTAACAACAATGAGGATCACTTCAATGTGAAATGCACAAACAACACAAGGATTTATACGGGGAAAAAGCCCTTGATCAAGAGTTGATCTCCGGCACAAAAAACCCCGGGTGATGGAAACTACCGATCACCAAGCTCAAATAAATGAATGAATGTTTACAACTTCGGATAGTAACGAGCTAGATACAAGGATCACTACGGTGAAGTGTGTAAAAAGTGTATGAAATCGCTAAGTGTTTGAACGAGAGCTTGTATGAGCGCTTTTGCGAGTGTGTGTAACTGCCAAAAATGACTAAGTGTCACTCACCCCTAACTTAGCTCGTTACTCCCTTTAAAATAAGAAAATATCTAGCTAACAAACTCTCCGACTATCGGGCCAAGCCTCCACGTTCTCCATAACGTCTAGTTTTGATCTAGCACGTGCAGAATACTTCGGGAATATTCTCCAAGAATGTCGCTGAAACTTGGTCAAGCTTGTTATACCTGCGAGATGTTATAAAACATAAGTAAACAATTGTCAGTATGAGGATCCTTGAAGTGATCCATGATCCTGATCCTAAAGCCCTTCTGAGGATCACCACCTGTCACAGAAGTAAGGATCATTAGTTAGGATAATGAATAAGGATCACTAATTGTTAGAAAATCCTCCCCTAACAATTGCCCCCAAAATATAAGGAGTGAAATTGTAAAATTAGCGACTTATGTTTTCTTAATCTTATCCGTAACAAATTAACGGATATATAGCCGTTAATTTTGAACTAGCCGTTGCGATGATGATGTCACGGAAGTGACAACCTGCAAGATCATGATTATAAATAGAGATATAGATAGGATCAAATGCATTCAAATTTCCAGAGAAACTCCCTTTATAATCCACATTCTGAAGACGTTCAGGTATTCTCTCTCTCTATCCTCTTCCCTCTCTTGCTCTGTTTTTATCTTTCCATCAAAGATGTTGCTCCGAAGTTCTCCGGGCAAAGATCACAAGAAGGATAGCCCTTTGAAAAGTCAGAAAATCATCAAGGACTCATCGAATGAAAAGTGTTGTTTTAACGACGCACAGATAGACAAAATCCGTTGCTGTTTTCCGGCGAATGCCTTTTTCAGACCCTTTGATCCTTCTACCCTTAGCGACTATGTTTCAGAAACATGGGTTGCATTTCCAGCCACTCCATCCACCATAGGATACACCTATCCTTTCCCAGAGTTTACACAATCCTTCTTTTCCCTTACCGGCATCTCTTATATCCAAGCCATGCCGATGATTTGGAGGGTCTTGTATACCCTAGAGAGGATCATCGAACAGGAAGGCATTGCTTTGAGCATGTCAGAGTTGGCGGAACTGTATGATCTTACTACTTTTGGTTCCCATCGTTATTTACTTAAGCGAAAACCCGGTGCAGATCATCCTCTTCTGAAAGTCACCAAGAATGACAAAGACTGGAAACGTCGCTTTTTCTTTGTCAAGAGGAATTCCATTCTAAACGGTCAAGATCTCCCTAAGGCATGGTCCACCCATGGTAGGCTGGAGGATCATAAGAAGGATCACCAGGCAATCTTGTTTTCGTATAAGGATTACTGACCCCTTTCTGTCTTATGTTATGCAGCTATCTCTGTCTCACATATCCGCACATCACCTGAAACCAAGGACAGGCTCGCTGCTTTTTGGAAGCTTGATCCTGAAACAAGGACATTCAAGATAGACACCCAAGACTCACAAGAAGTATCCTCAGGTTCCATTACCATGTCGAGTAAGTATCCTATCTTTTGCATAGTTTAAATATTAAAATAAATAGATAAATTGAAATAGGATAAGGATACTCATCTTGCTTTGAATGTGTAGGCGCTGGAAAACCTGTCAAGCCTGTTTCCCAATTCAACACAGCTGACCTTGATCTCGTACGACCCAGGTGTCACACCCCGACCACGTGGAACATACAAAACGTGGCGGAAACATCGGGGAGTGTTGTAACAGAATTAATTGTCTCAAATCCATGGCGATTGAAGTTTTGTTTTATTGATTGAAAGTGCTACAATGTCTAAATAAACAAAGAAGTACAACACAATTAACTAGTCTTGCATCTTTTAATGTCACTAAGGTACAGGTCCGCCTAAGTATGTCTTGATAAGTCCTATGCTTCATCTCCTGAAAACACATGTGAAAATAGGTACGTCAGCATAAAAATGCCTGTGAGATACATAGGTTTTGTGAAAACAGAATTCATGACTTATGTTTGAGAAAATGTTTAGTCATGAACCTTGTAATTTGCTTTGTCTTGTAAATCATTTGAAAAACGATAAGATAAGATGATATGTATAGATAAGTGAATAATGTATGGTTAAAGGAATAACCATATAAAAATGAGTTTGTATAAGATAAGTTGTTTGTAAATCAATGTCTTGTGAAAAGTATGTTACTTGTATAAAATGTTCTATGTCTCAAACTGAAATGATTCAATTAACGCTACGATATGTAATACCATACAAACACTTATATATAGGAAGTACCAGCGGCGTATCCACCATGTTTGTGTCATATTACACATGCATCGTTACTTAATCACTTAATCAAACCAAACCACCAAAGTAATGTTTAACAATTGTAGAAATGTTTATGTATTGTAAGTAATGTAAAGTTAAACGAATAACCTTATAGTAGCATAGCAAAAGTATACTTTGGATTTGTAAGTAACATATTAAACTATGTTTTGGTTTCATAAGTAACATATCAAAATATGCTTTGGATGTGATAAATAACATATTAAACTATGTTTTGGTTTTGTAAATAACATATTAAAATATGCTTTAGATGTTTAACAAAATATATGTTGGTTTGTACAATACCACACATGAGAGTATATAAAAATATACTTTAATAGTGTGATTTAAGAATTCATTCAGACCTGGTGCATCAAAATACACCTTTGAGACTATAGAAATACCACAAAGGCAATCCCTATTTGGATGGAGCAACAAATTGGTTTCAGACATTCCATGACAACAGGAATGGGGTGTCAAATCCTATAGCGCTATATCATACTAACAATCGGTCTGGTGAACATAAAATAAGTACAATTCAACAGTTTATTTTATGTTCTTTGAGAAATTAATGTTTAAACCATAGATAGTCATTTAGTTTGTCAAAAGATAGATAATAACTTGTATGATCAAATGTCAAAAGGTAAGTATGTGATGAAAACAGATGTACTAAGTAATGCACACAATGGGCACACGTAGCATGAAATGTAATGTAAAACGATGTACTAAGTACGCACTCAATGGGCATACATAGCATAAACTGAAATGAAATCATGTACTATAATGTACTAATGAACATAACCGATATATGATGTGAAAACAGGAAAGCATGAAAGTAACAAGTAGGCACATGTGTTCCACCCCAAAACAGTTTGGAAAACAGTAAAAGAGGGGTCTATGTACTCACTTGAGATTGCTCAGAAGTCCTAGGATAACCACCAAGCAATGCTAGAGATCACGGAAATCAAACGGCACCTAATATAGGTAACTATGTTAAATAACCGGACCTAAATCGGAAGACTGGGTAGTATTAGGGTTTGTAAACCAAACGAGTGTGGAGACTCGTGTGATATGGTTTAACAAAGCCTACATACTATTTGAAACTTAACCTAAGTGTCTACGACCCATTACGACCCGTTTAGGTAGCTTATGCTACTTTAACGCGTCGTTCGCGTGAAACGCGTTCGGACCGCCTAACTAGTCCTATGACAAGTATTATATGCCTAAACATGTTACATAATCAGTTACGTGACAAAAGTTTAGGTTACATATGCTAAATTACCAATTATGTATGAAAAGGGTATTCTGGTAATTTACCTAAGGCATATAAACTACCTATCATACAACTACTTAAACGCCGTGACCATAAGGTATAACCTCGGAAGGTTATACCCTACACTATGGTCACCTAATGTATTTGGTCGGATCCTAATGATCGACCAAACTGGGTCGGGTTCGAGGTATAAGCGATTTATTAGATCGCTTACCCTACGACCCTAGACAACGTGGTAATCAGTAGGCATAGTCCCAAGGGACTATGACCATCGTGATTACAATCACGTTGCGAAGTTCAAACGAACTTCGCATTGACCATTACTGGTCAACGCTGAAAGTCAAACAAAGTTTGACTTTCTGACTCGAAAAGCAGTAAAATAAGGAAAAGAACGAAAGAATACTTACGAAGGGTCCCCGAATGCTAACCCAGATCAAAATAGCTCAGGTATGAAACGAAGGTTCCAACTTAGAGCTTTCTTAATCAGATTTGTGGGTTTTTAAGCCAAAGGGGGGTGGGTATTTATAGATAAAGTAGAGCCGCTAGGATCGTTTCTTGTAAAACGTGCCATGATCCAAGGCGTACACTTGTCGGAACCTTATGGTGGCTGAAATTAGGTTCTTATCCGCTGACTAGACGATTGAGAATGTGCGGTTGAGAATCGAACAGCTGGGACCCGCGTTTAAAACATTGAATCTGGTCTGGTTAGGCAGTCGCGTAGCGCTAGTGCAAAGGCACTATGCAGTCGCGCTACGCTAGCACCCCCATGTTTCAGAAATGTTTCAAAAGTGGCAGAAATGGTCCCTGCACGTGTTTAAGGCCTTTTTCGATGCGTTTGAACCCCGTTAACCTCATTTCAAGGCTCTAAAATGAAGTTAAAGTATAGGGAACTCAAAAAATGCTCAAAAATATGTCGGATGTCGGTTCGTTTGGTCGTACGATCGCGATGTTCGCTTAATTACGACGGAATGCGCATAAGCGCGAAAAACGATCCAAATGACGCGACGAATGGATTTTTCTCAAGGCGAACACTAAAATATAATGTAGTCATGCTTACATAAATTTTTGGATGTCCAGATGTATTCAGAACGTAAGTTATGCGCGAAAATGCAAACTTGTGCACTTTTTGACACTTTTAGTCCCTGAATGTCCCAAAAGTTTATTTTAGCACACTAAACCCCTCAAAGCCTATTTCTAAGCTATGTAAAGGATATTTAAGGTGTGTTTAACTTATGGTCATGTTCCGGAATGTTCGTTACAGTTCAAATTGACATACTTTCGCAGTTTGTCATATTTAGTCCCTGTAAGCGAATTAACTTGTTTTTGCCATACCAAAGCCTTTAAAACTTATTTCTAAGTTATGTAAAGGTTATTTAAGGTATGTTAAGCCTATTTCACTATTCCGGAGTGTTTGTTGGATTAAACTGGTTATATTTACGCATCAGAGCGCGTATAACCCTCCAGAAAGCGATTTAAACCTTAAAATCGAACAAGAGTTGATATGTGCAAATGATACACATATTTTTTTTTTTTACAAATCCCAAGTATGAAATACAATATTTCATTGGTTTGGTCTTTGTTTGATGGTTGAAATGACACAGGTGTTACACCAGGAAGAAGAGGTCCACTACCAGTCCTAGCATCTCCATTCCAAGGGCACCCACTAAAGGAAAGGGTGTGAAGAAGAGGAAAACTTCTGATGCTGAGGATCTTCAAGGGCTGCCACTGATCCGCCACCAATTCCTTGAATACTTCAATGAGGTAAGGATCCTTAACTTTGCCTAGGTATCCTGCTCTTATGAGGATCACTTGACCTTGAACTGCGTTATCTTCTTTCTGCAGAAATTTGCTGAGATCGAGGATTACGTGGGCAATATTGAGGAGTTGGACAAGAAAATAGCTTATCTCCAACAGGTTGCCGTGCTCAAAGATCTTGCACTTGCTGATGCTCGAAAGGAACTCCAGGATACCAAGCAGGAAATGGCCAAGGTGCTGGTTAACTTTGATTATGAAAAGCATGACCTCATCGAAAATACCAAGCTCTCTGCTGCCATCACAATGTATCAGACTAAGTTGAAGATGGCCCAGGAGGCTCAAGACCCTGCTTTTGACAAAGACAGCTGGGATGTTGAAGGCTGGAAGGCAAGGTTGGCTGAACTTGAGGATGATGAGGAGGAGGCAGCTGATGTCCTGGCAATTGAGGCAAGTGGCAGTGGGAAGGATCAGGCTGGTGGTGATGATGCTGGTGGTGATGCAGCCAAGGTGTGAGCTGCACAATTGGGCGATGATGGATATATGTGCCAAGGCCGGAGCCCAATTTTTTAGTTTGATGGTTGCTTTTTGTGGTTGTGATGTTTAAGACAATTTCATGGGTTGTACTTTGAACAATAGGTTTTAGGATTAAGGATCATGTATGATCCTTTGGACAATAGGCAGGATTGCAATTGGTGGAGGGATCCTCTGTTTGGGGGATGAAGCCATTGTGATCCTGCCGCCTTTATATTCCTGCACTATCTTTGAACTCATTATCATGGACACCCTTTACCTACCCCAACGGACGGGCCACGTTTTGCTGGTAGATGTTCGGGTAGGTAATTTTGACAACCTTTAAAGGGTTAGTCTTATGTTAATAAATAAAAACTTAACCTTTTGTCGCTTATCTTGTGTTGTAATCCTTTTTAGTATGTTATTTTCCAACTGTTATAATGTTCAATTTGTTTATACTTATCAAGCCTTGAAAAACTAGAAAAGATATCCAAAAAGTTTAAGATATGAACAAGGATCACATATCCTATAACCGTTAAGTTTAAAAAATGGTATAGTTTAAGAAACACGAGTTCAGTTGTCAAGTATAAGGGTTATTTAAATGAATAATGAATAAAACCAAAAAAGTTAAGGATCATACCTGAGGATCCAAGTTAGAATCCTAACCATAATAAGGATAACTATAAGATAAACCTTAGAGTGAAATAAGGATCAAGGATCCCTAGCTGCCTATCTTCAAGGACCTGAAATAGAGCATAACTTGGGACTAAGCCGATATAAGAAAAGAGTTAGCAACTGGGGACAAGCCCAAGGATAACTGGGGACAAGCCCAAGGATAACTGGGGACAAGCCCAAGGATAACTGGGGACAAGCCCAAGGATCGTGTGTAAACTGGAGTATGGCCCTAACTGGCGACTATCCAAACTTAGTGACATGAAGATGCCAAAACCTTAGCTAACGTGAAAACGTTAGAAACCTTAGCTAACGTGAAAACGTTAGAAACCTTATGAACGGATGTATGGTACGTCTACCATTGTACGTAGGATCCTAAGCATAGCCAGAACAATGGAATTATCAGCCCCTAGAATGAGTACTGGTCCCAAAGCCTTGAACTATACCAGGATCATCGTGCGCTACAGGCGGAATCTGGGGACAAGCCCAAATAACTGGGGTTAAACCCAAAGACGGATGGCTTCTGTGGATAACCAACGTTGTGCTAAAGATACCTGAACTTTCAAAACTTGAACTCACGTGAGAAATGGATAAAGGATACATGATCCTTATCCTTATATGAGAAAATAAAGAAATGAAATAGTTCAAGATTAGGATATTACCTGAATAAGGATCACCAATACTTTGAGGATCCTTTAAGGATATCCCTATCGTGAGGATCACCTATGCCATAAGGATCCTGCTTACATGAAATATTTCTTCAAGTGGACAGCATTCCAAGCTCTTGGTAGCAAATCACCTTCCATGGTTAGCAATCTATATGCCCCCTTTCCTGCTTCAGCTTCAATCAAATAAGGGCCTTCCCATTTTGGAGCCAATTTTCCATCAGCAGGATTGGTGGTATTCTGAAATGCTTTCCTTAACACCATATCTCCAACTTGAAACCTCCTGATCCTGACATTTTTATTGTAAGCACCAGCCATTCTTTGTTGATAACTGGCCATCCTGATCTTAGCCATATTCCTGATTTCTTCAATAGTATCCAGGTCTTGAGCCAAGTTTTCATCATTTTCCTCAGGATCACGGGTACTTGTTCTAGCAGTAGGAACCACCATTTCTGTTGGGATCACTGATTCTGCTCCAAACACCAAAGAGAATGGTGTTTGACCAGTAGCATTCTTAGGGGTTGTCCTGTCAGCCCAGAGCACATAGGGTAGTTCTTCTGCCCATTTTCCTTTCTTGGATCCAAGCTTCTTCTTCAAGTTGTTGATGATGATCTTGTTGGATGATTCTGCTTGGCCATTAGCTTGTGGGTGGACTGGTGTTGATGTTATCATCCTAATCCCCCAGCTGTCACAAAAGTTAGTGGTTCTGCCCCCAATAAATTGGGAACCATTATCACATATAATCTCAGAGGGAATTCCAAATCTAGTTATAATATTTCTTTTAATGAAGGATATAACTTCCTTTTCTCTAACTTGAGCAAAAGCTTCAGCCTCTATCCACTTGGAGAAGTAATCAGTCATAGCTAGCATGAATACTTTCCCACCAGGTGCCTTAGGGAGCTTTCCAACTATATCCATACCCCATCTCATAAATGGCCAAGAGGAGGATATAGGATGCAATAATTCGGCTGGTTGATGAAGGATATTGCTGTGTCTCTGGCAAGGATCACATCTTCTGGCATACTCCACAGCATCCTTCTTCATGGTTGGCCAGTAGTATCATGTCCTCAGGATCCTTGAAAATAAAGCCCTGCCCCCAGTGTGGTTTCCACAATCTCCTTCATGGAAGTCTTTTAAAACTTCTTGAATTTCAGGATCCTCAATGCATCTCAAGTATGGTCCTGCAAGAGATCGCCTATACAACATATTATTCATAATTGTGAATTGAGATACCTTAGATTTAAAAGCCCTAGGGTTTTCTCCTGTAGGAATCTCTCCATGTTGTAAGTATCTCATAATTGGTGAGATCCATGATCCTGATCCTGGAGGGGATTGAGTATCCTCACTAGGGATCATTGCAGAATCATTTCCTATCTCCATAGTCTGGTGATCCTCGATAGCCGGGGTCAGGATATGGATAATAGGAATCTTGATATCCTCTGGGATCTTCAAAGATGATCCTAAGTTAGCCAATGCATCAGCTTCTGTATTTTCTTCCCTTGGTACCTGTGACAAACTAAAGGAAACAAAAGAGAGTGCCAAACTTTTGACTATCTCCAAATATTTGGTTAGCTTTTCACCTTTAACAGCATATGATCCATTAAAGTGATTTGTAATTAACAAAGAATCTACGTGTACCTCAAGATACCTGATCCCCATATGCTTTGCGATTTGCAAACCAGCAATTAAGGCTTCGTATTCAGCCTCATTATTAGTGGTTTGGAACTCACAAGCTATAGAATGGGGTATTATGTCCCCCTGTGGCGATTTTAGTAGTATTCCGAGCCCTGTGCCTTTGACATTTGAGGATCCATCAGTATGAAGTATCCAAGGATCCTTGGTCTCTTCTAGCTGTTGGACTTCTAACTCAGCTTCTTCTTGTAAATCACTACTGAAATCAGCCACAAAGTCAGCTAATGCTTGAGATTTGATGGCTGTCCTAGGCTCATATCTTATATCATATGCACTCAGCTTCACTGCCCACTTAGCCATCCTTCCTGACATCTCTGGTTTCCTGAGGACATTCTTAATTGGAAAATTAGTTTTAACAATGATAGCATGAGTTTCAAAATAATGTCTTAACTTGGTAGATGCCATTATTAAAGCAAGAATAAGTTTTTCAAGGTGTGAGTACCTGGATTCGGCATCAAGTAAACTTTTACTTACATAATAGACAGGATGTTGTGTACCTTGATGATCCTTAACAAGGACCGCACTTACCGCTTTTGAGGATACTGCAAGATACAAGGATAACACATCACCTTTTTCTGGTTTCATCAAAGCCGGGGCCGAGGATAGGTAATCTTTGAGGGCTTTTAAAGCATTTTCATGCTTCTCCGTCCACTCAAATTTCTTGTTCTTCCTTAGGATATCATAGAATTCTTTACACTTCTCGGAGGACTTGGATATGAATCTGTTCAAGGCTGCTATCCTTCCTGTTAACCTTTGAACATCCTTAGCATTGGCCGGAGATTTGATGTTCACTATTGCTTTGATTTGTTCCGGGCTAGCTTCGATGCCTCTCTTAGTCACCATGTATCCTAAGAATTTACCTGCTTTAACACCAAAGTGACATTTTGAAGGATTAAGCTTCATGTTATATTTGTCAAGGATATCGAATGCTTCCTCCAAGTCTCTTAGGTGATCCTCAGCTTTTAAGGATTTCACCACCATATCATCTATGTAAACCTCCATAGTTTGTCCAATCTGATCCTTGAACATCATATTCACCAGCCTTTGGTACGTTGCACCTGCATTTCTCAATCCGAATGGCACAGCAATATAGCAATATATACCAGTTGGAGTCATGAAGGCTGTATCCTCTTGGTCGGATGGTTCCATTTGGATTTGTTGAAATCCAGATGAAGCATCCATAAAAGTTAACAGTTCATGACCCGCAGTTGCATCCACCATGGAGTCAATGTGGGGTAAAGGGAAAGGATCCTTGGCACATGCCTTATTTAAATCGGTAAAATCGACACATACCCTCCACTTTCCGTTTTTCTTTTGAACAACAACCACATTGGCCAACCATCTTGGATACTTGACCTCTCTAATCATACCTGCCCGGAGCAATTTTTCTACCTCTTCCTGGATAATGGCATTCCTTTCTGGTGCAAATTTCCTTCTTTTTTGATGGATTGGTTTGAAGGATCTGTCGATGCCGAGCTTGTGAGTGATAACATCTTTGGATATACCAGTCATGTCTTCGTGTTTCCATGCAAAGGTAGTCTTTCTCCTTTTGAGGAAGGATATGAGGTCTTCTTTCATTTCGCCAAGGATCCCTGACCCGATATAGATTTTGGATTCAGGATCATCAGGATCCATGAGGATTTCTACCACATCCTGCTCTCTGGCCTCCAAGACATTCCTTGGAGGATACCTTGATTGCTATTGCTCCCTTGACTTCGAGGCTGGTTTCATTGATGAAGTATAGCAATTCTTAGCCTCCTGCTGATCACTATCAATCTTTACTATTCCCCAAGGACTAGGGAGCTTCACACATTGATGGTAAGTAGACGGGACTGCTTTCATATCGTGTATCCAGGGCCTGCCAAGGATAACATTACAACAAGATAAACAGTCAATAACACAAAATTTTTGATAAGAGTGTAAGCCTTCAATATATATTGGGAGTTTAATGTCCCCCAGGGTGTTCTTAGTTTCGCCACTAAATCCCACGAGCACGGAGGATCTTGGTATGATCTCTGATTCAGGGATACCCATCTTCTTTAGAACATCAAGCTGGATAATGTTCACTGAACTTCCTTCGTCTATTAGGATCATGCGGACAAAACAGTTAGATATAAAAAGAGTAATAACTAAACCATCGTGATGAGGATCCTGGATATCAGTACGATCCTCTTCATCAAAGGTTATGACTTTTCCTTCGGAGACACTTGATGTTCGAACTGGTCTTTCTCCATTATCCATTTTAGTTTCCTTTGCATGCCTCTTAGCTGCTGAGAAGGATGTGCCACAAATGTCGGATCCCCCAGAAATAAAGTTTATCACTTGTGCATCTGCTGGAGGGGCTGGAGCCTTCTCAGGGATCCTTTCAGGATCCTGAGTCCTTGACTTTTTTCTACCCAACAACTCTTTTAGATGCCCTTTGCTCAACAAATATCCAATTTCCTTTCTTAATGCAATGCATTCTTCTGTAAGGTGTCCAAAATCTTCATGATATGCACACCACTTTGATTTATCCTTAGTTGCAGCCGGCCTGTCATTCTTTCTTGGCCATCTAGCTTTATCACCTAGGTTCTGCATGGCAAGGATTAGTTCATTGTTATCAACACTAAAGCAATATTCAGAAATTGGAGGATAATCCTCATCATCCTCTTCTTGATCAATAGAATGCACGTTCTGATTATCAGATTTCTTGTAGGATCTGAACTTGTTGTTTCTGAATGAGGATCCTTGCTTATCCTGCTTTGAGGATCCTGTTATCCTCTCCTGAATCCTCTTGTCATCCTCTAACCGAATGAACCTGAGGGCCCGGGTTCTTACCTCATCTAGGTTCCTGCATGGTGTCATAACAAGATCATCATAAAATAACGAATCCCTGAGCAGTCCCATTTTGAAGGCTTCAACAGCCGTAGCTATATCTAAGTTGGGAATGTCCAAGGATTCTTTACTAAATTTGGTAATGTAATCCCTTAATGATTCATTATGACCCTGGGTTATCCTATATAAATCACTAGTTAATCGTTCAAATTTTCTACTACAAGAAAACTGAGTATTAAACAAGTTAACTAGGTTTGCAAATGAGGTAATAGAATAGGGAGGAAGACTTAGCAGCCATTTGAGAGCTGATCCAGTAAGAGTGGATCCGAATCCTTTGCATAGGCATGCTTCCTTTAACTTTTCTGGGATTGGATTGATCTCCATCCTCTCCTTGTATTGTGCTATGTGTTCTTCAGGATCCGTCGAACCATCATACAGTTTCATTGTAGGCACATGGAACCTCTTGGGTATCTCAGCATCACAGATTGGTGGTGCAAAGCGAGATATCTTGTGGCTCCCATCTGCAATCTCTGGAATAGGTTTGACTACTCCCGGAACACTCGAGATCATATCCTTTAGCTTTTGCAATTCTCTGGCCATGGCATGATTGATACCTGGATCCTGCATAAAACCATGGTTAATAGTATGAGAATTATTAAAAGTGTTACCTCCCATTGGATTCAAGTTAGGAAGAATGGAGGTCAATCCATATTGTTGAGACTCCGGAATGGTTGAGGGGCCAGTAGAGGCATTGGTCTGCATTGGAATAAAATCTCCTTGATGGACATCTGCACTTCCTGTTTGCAAACTCCTCAAGGATCCTGGCATCTGGAAGGATCCCTGAAACTGGGATGATCCTGGAACAAAGGAGGATCCTTGAACCTGGGATGATCCTGGAACGAAGGAGGATCCTTGAACCTGGGATGATCCTGGAACGAAGGAGGATCCTTGAACCTGGGATGATCCTGGAACGAAGGAGGATCCTTGAACCTGGGATGATCCTGGAACGAAGGAGGATCCTTGAACCTGGGATGATCCTGGAACAAAGGAGGATCCTTGAACCAGCTGCATTACTGAATATCCTCCTGTACTCGTGAGGGATCCCATATGCTGGGGATAGGATCCTGCTGGCTGGAAATATGAACCTAGTGCCTGGGTCATAGCTGTTGTTCCGTAGTGCACTCCTTTTGGTCCACCCGCATATTGAATGTTTGGAACAACTGACGGCTGAGAAGTAACCACCAGAGTGTCAAAATTTAACGATCTGGGAATCAGTGGGGAATGATCCTCTGCCGTTTTCTTCTGTTTCTTAATTTCGTCAATCTCCCGGAGGATCCTTTCGTTGGTCTTATCCTGCTCTTGTGCACGATCCCTCATCTGCAAAATCAAAGCATAGAGATCAGTAGTAGTAGGATTAGTTGAAACAGAAGAAGTAGGTGGTTTTGAGAAAATGGGAGTCGGTTTCTTCGCAGCATTCTCAGTGTTCTTCTGGGATCCAGAAGGTGGTGGAGGCAAAGGAGGGACGCCTTGTGAAGAAGTGAATGAAGGCATCAAGTTTGAAGTATTCTTCGCCGAGGAACCCATTTGCTTGGTTGTAGTGAACCGGAATGAGCACAGAAATGCGAATTCTTCTAAGACAAAGCACCAATTGCCCCACGGTGGGCGCCAAACTGTTTTGGTCAAAAAATCTGTTGAGAATATTATAACCAAACTCTAGATTACGGGGTATGATGCTCAAAATGTGTAACAACAATGAGGATCACTTCAATGTGAAATGCACAAACAACACAAGGATTTATACGGGGAAAAAGCCCTTGATCAAGAGTTGATCTCCGGCACAAAAAACCCCGGGTGATGGAAACTACCGATCACCAAGCTCAAATAAATGAATGAATGTTTACAACTTCGGATAGTAACGAGCTAGATACAAGGATCACTACGGTGAAGTGTGTAAAAAGTGTATGAAATCGCTAAGTGTTTAAACGAGAGCTTGTATGAGCGCTTTTGCGAGTGTGTGTAACTACCAAAAATGACTAAGTGTCACTCACCCCTAACTTAGCTCGTTACTCCCTTTAAAATAAGAAAATATCTAGCTAACAAACTCTCCGACTATCGGGCCAAGCCTCCACGTTCTCCATAACGTCTAGTTTTGATCTAGCACGTGCAGAATACTTCGGGAATATTCTCCAAGAATGTCGCTGAAACTTGGTCAAGCTTGTTATACCTGCGAGATGTTATAAAACATAAGTAAACAATTGTCAGTATGAGGATCCTTGAAGTGATCCATGATCCTGATCCTAAAGCCCTTCTGAGGATCACCACCTGTCACAGAAGTAAGGATCATTAGTTAGGATAATGAATAAGGATCACTAATTGTTAGAAAATCCTCCCCTAACAGTACTCTCTCACGAATTCATTGTAACACTTAGAGATCTGGTTGATATCCTGCACTGTATCCTGAAGTTAAAAGCAATAAGAAGAACAAGGCAGCTGCGATTGTCAGCTCCCGAGGTTTTATGCCGGCGATCTAGATTGATCAAGGGCTTTCCTCATATATCTCGTGTCGTTTCCTTTACTTTTTGCTTATTATTTGCTCACTGTTTGATCGCAGATACAGCTCAATATCCTGAGCCGTATCCTGAATACTGGTTTTCTAAATAACTCAACAAGCATATTTTCCACAAACTTTTTAGCACACTACCTCACATTACTAATTTGATCACTAAATTGCTTCGGTAATTTTTGACCAAAACAATTTGGCGCCCACCGTGGGGCAAGTGGTGCTATCTTTACTAAAAATTTTTGTTAAATCGCTAATCGGTTTTTTATTTTCAAAACTTTTTGCCACATTGTCCACAATGGCCTCACGATCAAACATGAGTTCCTCTACTATGTCTGCTACGACTTCTGCTACTATAGGTTCGGTGCTTCCACCACCTCCTCCAAGAATGCCAGCCTCTACACGACCTCAGGATATTATCCCTACTCGCACTGTTCAAGAATCTGCCCCTGTTTTAGCATCTAACGACGAAATTTTAACCCTGTTTGGAAGTGTGCAGGAACAAATGAGGCAGCAGCAGGAAACAAACCAAATGCTTTTAAGGGAAATACAACTCCTGAAGTCTGGCTCGAGCAGATCCACTGAGGATATTGTCACTCCATTACAACCCAGGGCTTTGAACTTCAGTTCAGCCATGTATACAGAGGATAACAGGGGGAATATTGTGCCCAGCCTTCCTCAGAATCATACTCCTGAAATACCCTCCTCGGTCAGGATATCGACCATAAGGAGCTCAGGATATGCTTCAGGATATGGGCAGAATCCTCCAACGAGTAACATATTAAATAATAATAATAATACTCATGCTACTAACAATAGTGGATCCTTGCAGGATACAGGTGTGACGTCAGCACTTACCAGGGAACTTCAAAAGTTGAAGGAAATGATATCAAGTGTACCCGGGGTGGTCCAGCCAATCCCGGAAGTGTCTCAAGATAGCCATAAGATATCTCGCTTTGCATATCCTATCTGTGATGCTGAGATTCCAAAGAGGTTCCAAACCCCCAACATGAAGCTTTACGACGGAACGACGGATCCTGAGGAGCATATTGCTCAGTATAGGGAGAGGATGGAGATCAACCCTATCCCTCCGGATCTCAAAGAAGCATGCTTGTGCAAGGATGAACTCATCCAACACTTATGAGTCAACTAACAGGAAGTCAGAATCCTCATTCAAGTCGTATCGGCCTAAGCCATATGGCAGAAATGAGAATAAGAGAGTGAATGTTGTCGAAGATGAGGATCCTGAAGAGTATCCTGAATTATCAGAATATTGCTTTTCTGTTAACATTCCTGAATTGATGTATGCCATGCAGGGTCTAGGCGACAAGGCAAGATGGCCTCGGAAGAATCAACAAAAAGCGGATTGGAAAGACAAATCAAAATGGTGTGCTTTCCACGAAGATTTCGGACATATGACCGAGGATTGCATTGCTTTGAGGAAAGAGATAAGCTATCTTCTAAGCAAGGGATATTTGAAAGATCTCTTGGGAAGAAAGAAGAATAAGGGTCAGGATACTGAGAAGGATCCTGAGCGAGCAGCCTCACCTCCCGCGGATGCCAAGATAATCAACTTCATTTCGGGAGGATCCGACATTTGTGGGACTTCGTATTCGGCAGCAAAGAGACATGCAAAAGAAGCTAAGGCCGAAAGGGGAGACAAACCTGTCAGGATGACTACACTCACAACTGACAAAGTGATCACATTTGATGCCGATGACAGGGATACTGTCCAGAATCCTCACCATGATGCTCTGGTAATAACGTTATATGTGGCTAACCATTTTGTACGCAGGATATTGGTTGATAATGGCAGCTCCGTCAACATAATCCAACTAGAGACGCTTAAAAGAATGAACGTATCTCCAATGGATATCACTTCGAAGTCCACCGTGCTTGTTGGGTTCAGTGGAGAGGCCAGAAACACAGTAGGGGAGATAAAGTTGCCGGTGTACGTTGAAGGAGTCAACTCGATACAACGTTTCTGTGTAATGGACTCTCTATCCTGCTATAACATTATATTGGGAAGACCGTGGATTCACGATATGAAAGCCATGCCATCAACATATCACCAATGCATCAAGATACCTACCCCCTGGGGAGTTGTTAAAGTTGATAGCGACCAGCAGGAGGCGAAAGAATGCTACTCATCCTCAATGAAATCCTCAACCAAACCTAGTGCAGCATAGCAATTAAAGATGCGGGCCCAGGATATCGTGGAGGATCCGGAGCAGGATGTGAAGAAAATTGTCCTGGACCAGGATAATCCCGATATTTCGGTGCTCGTGGGGACCAATATCCCTCAGGATATTGAAGAACAATTAATTAACTTTTTAAAATGCAGGATGTCGACGTTTGCATGGAAGCATGAGGATATGACAGGCATATCCAAAGATATTATTACTCACAAGCTTGGAATTGATAAGACATTCAAGCCCGTGCAACAAAAAAGAAGAAAGTTTGCTCCTGAACGCAATACCATTATTCAAGAAGAAGTCGAAAGATTGTTGAAGTCCAAAATGATTAGAGAAGTCAAATTCCCAAGGTGGCTAGCAAACGTGGTAGTGGTACAGAAGAAGAACGGAAAATGGAGAGTCTGTGTGGATTACACAGACTTGAATAAAGCTTGTCCTAAAGATCCATTTCCTCTTCCCCATATTGATGCGATGGTAGATGCCACTGCTGGGCATGAAATGCTGACTTTCATGGATGCATCCTCAGGATTTCAACAGATCCAAATGGAGCCTTCTGACCAGGAGGATACTGCCTTCATGACGCCAACAGGTATTTATTGTTACACAGCTATGCCTTTTGGTTTGAAAAATGCAGGTGCAACATACCAAAGATTGGTAAACATGATGTTCAAAGACAAACTGGGGGACACCATGGAAGTATACATTGACGATATGGTAGTAAAGTCAAAGAAAGCTCAGGATCACCTCCAGGATATTAAAGGAGCGTTTGATATCCTGGATCAGTATAATATGAAGCTGAATCCTGCTAAGTGCCATTTCGGAGTGGGGGCAGGAAAATTTCTAGGATATATGGTGACCAAAAGAGGAATAGAAGCAAGCCCGGAGCAGATCAAAGCCATCTTGGATATTAAATCACCCTCAAATATGAAAGATGTTCAACGATTAACAGGGCGAGTGGTAGCATTAAACAGATTTATCTCAAGATCCTCAGAGAAATGCAAAGATTTTTATGATATCCTGAAGAAGAACAAAAAATTCGAGTGGGGTGAGAAGCACGAAGCGGCCCTACGGGAGTTAAAGCAATATCTTTCAACCGCACCTCTACTAATGAAGCCTGAGAATGGTGAACCATTATCCCTATACCTCGCGGTATCGGGGAACGCTGTAAGTGCCGTCCTTGTAAAGGACCATGAAGGTCAGCAATATCCTGTTTATTATGTTAGCAAAAGTTTGTTAGATGCCGAAACTAGGTATTCTCACTTAGAAAAATTAATACTAGCATTAGTCATGGCATCAACAAAACTTAGACATTATTTTGAAACTCATAGGATTCATGTTAAAACAAATTATCCTGTCAAGAATGTGCTTAGAAAACCAGAGATGTCAGGCAGGATGGCTAAGTGGTCGGTAAAGCTAAGTGCCTATGATTTAGTATATGAACCTAGGAATGCCATAAAATCTCAGGCTTTAGCTGACTTTGTGGCTGATTTTAGTAGTGACATTCAGGATGAGGCAGACCTAGAAGTTCAACAATTAGGAGAATCCTCAGGATCCTGGACATTATATACTGATGGTGCATCTAATATAAGAGGAGTAGGATTGGGAATACTACTAAAATCGCCACAGGGGGACATATTACCCCAGGCTATTAGGTGTGAATTTCCTGCTACCAATAATGAGGCAGAATATGAAGCTTTAATTGCAGGATTAGAGCTGGCTAAAAGTATGAATATCAAGAATTTGCAAGTATATGTTGACTCCTTGTTAATTACTAATCATTTTAATGGATCCTATGCAGTTAAGGGTGAGAAGTTAGTCGAATACCTCGATATTCTCAAAAAATTAGCAGGATATTTCGATGTTTTTACACTTGAACAGGTACCAAGAGAGGATAATGCTGAAGCGGATGCCTTAGCAAATCTGGGATCATCAGTCAGGATACCGGAAGGGACCCCAAATATCAATAATACATGTTTTATATCCTGCAACGAATCCTCAAGATAAAGAAGTAGCGGATATTCGGGATCCTGGAGTGGAATGTCCTGAACAGTATCCTGAATCCTGGACAACTCCAATTCTGAAATATCTTAAAGATGGACACATCCCCGAAAATGAAAATCCTAAGGCATTTAGGATGAAGGTATCACGATTCACTATTATAAATAACATTCTATACAAGAAATCTCTTGCAGGACCATATTTAAGGTGCTTGGAGGATCATGAAGCCAAAGAAGTACTTCAGGATATACATGAAGGGAACTGTGGTAATCACACTGGGGGCAGATCATTATTCTCGAAAGTATTGAGGACAGGATACTTTTGGCCAACAATGAGAAAAGATGCTGCAGAATATGCTCGAAGATGTGATGCATGTCAAAGGCATAGTAACATACTACATCAACCAGCTGAACCACTATATCCTGTAGTTTCCCCTTGGCCATTCATGAAGTGGGGGATGGATATAGTAGGGAAGTTACCAAAGGCTCCGGGAGGAAAAGTATTTATGTTAGCAATGACGGATTATTTCTCTAAGTGGGTCGAGGCTGAAGCATTCGTTCAAGTAAGAGACCAAGAAGTAGTATCCTTCATAAAGAGGAATATCCTGACTAGGTTTGGAGTACCAGCTGAGATCATTTGTGATAATGGGTCCCAGTTTATAAGCAAAGGGACTACTGACTTTTGCAAAAGTTGGGGAATCAAAATGATCACATCTACTCCGGTACATCCTCAAGCGAATGGACAAGCCGAATCCTCGAACAAGATAATAGTCAATAACTTAAAGAAGAGACTTGGAGCCAAGAAAGGAAGATGGGCGGAAGAGTTACCCTTTGTTTTGTGGGCTGATAGGACAACGGTGAAGAATGCAACTGGCCAAACCCCGTTTTCCTTGGTATTTGGAGCAGAGGCAATGATTCCAACGGAAATGACGATACCTACTGCAAGATCTATGCTACAGGATCCTGAACAGAATCCTGAAGTCTTATGTCAGGATCTGGATACTATAGATGAAAAAAGAGATGCAGCAAGGCTGAGGATAGCAGCATATCAACAAAGAATATCCAGGGCATACAATAAGAACATAAGGACTAGAAGATTTCGAGTTGGTGATTGGGTGCTGAGAAAGGCTTTTCAAAACACCACTAATCCTGCCGATGGCAAGCTAGCTCCGAAATGGGAAGGACCTTATGAAGTTGAGTCAGAAGCAGGGAAAGGAGCATATCGACTCAGGAATGTGGAAGGGGATATGCTACCAAGATCCTGGAATGCAATACATTTGAAGCTCTATTTCAAGTAAGAGTAGAATTTGTTTTCTATCTCGGAATGGTATGTGTTCTATCTCTTTAAAATATATTTGTTTATTATCTTGAACCCAATACTGACTTAAGCATCGGAGGGGTGTTAGCCAAGCTAACACCCACCTTAGTTTAGAACTGTTTTGCAGGATATGTTTCAGGATATAGCTCCAGGATATATACTCAGGATAAGTCGAAAGATTAGAGGATTGGCCCCCTCTCTCACGTTTAAGGGATCCTGATCCCTTCACAGGTTTAAAGGTATTCACCTTTCTTTCGAATTGGGTTTAAACACCTCGCCTGGAGCGCAAGTTATCTAGGTGTAGTTCAAGGTAGCGGGACCAGTTCATGTAAAAGTGGCTGACAATTTCGTTACTGTTGGCTATATCCTGGATTCTAAAGGTATATGAGGATTGATCACCCTCTCTCACGAAAGAGTATTTTCATACTCTCAAAGGTTTAAAGGTTTTCACCTTTCTAAGTCTAGGAGTTTATACACTCTCGCCTGTAGCGCATGAAATTCAGGGTTTATCCCCAGATATCAGGGTTTATCCCCAATATGCTAAGGATTCTTCTCAGGATATCGGGGGTCCTGCCCTTGGGCATTCGGAATTCATTCAAGCCAAAAGGTAAACACATTTGTGTCTTTGTCAAACGCAGGGGACACACATTATTCTAATCCGAAGGATGGATCCAAGTTTATAAGTATGCACTGGGGACAAATTTATGATAAAGGATTGATTCTCTAAGAATCTCTGGTATGATCTCTCCTTTTTATTTGGACAATTTATGGGTTATATTTCAATATCCTTTTCAAGATATCTTTCAGGATATCCCCCAGGATACATTTATGATATATGTTCAAAACAAACAATTTTCACAAGTAAAATTCGTATGTTAATGACAACAACAATAAAGTCAAAAGAAAGTAGTTATATTATTAACATACCAAAAGATGTGCTCTTAGTTTCACCTCAAAACAAGGCCCATCCACTAAGAGCACTAGTAGTTCATAATCATATTCACCCAACAGTTGAGGGCTTCATCTCAAACCGAGACCCATCCACCTTCAACTGTTGTATTGTTCAAAAAGCATGCAGGAAATGTAAATTGTTCAGGTACGGAAAAGTAAAGTGCGGAAAAGTAAATTGTTTGTGGGACTACAGACCAACATTCAAATTCAAAAAGGTGGGCTCTGGCCTTGGCACGTATATCCGTCATCGCCCACCTAAATGCCCTCACACAGCGGCATCGCCTCCAACCTTCTCAGACTTCTCTGCTCCAGCATTTTTACCAGCATCCTGCGCAGTATCCTGACCAATGTCCATCTCAGCATCACCTCCAGCATCCTTCTTCTCTCTAGCTTGGACCACTAGCTCCGTTGACTTGGAAGACTCACCGGCTTCAGCAGGAAGTGGCACAACTTTGCCTCCGAGCTCCTTCAACTTGGCCACCCAGGATTCAACTGGCCAAGATGGACAAACAAGGCCTGTCTCCATGGCCTCGTAGGCCATCTTGATGCGTGCTTGTAGCAGGGAGACGATAGCAGAAGCCTTGACTCCCTCTCGAAAGCTGATTAAGGCCTGGTCATGGTCCATTTGAACACTGGCAAGTTTGACCTCAGCATCTTGGGTGACCTTCTTTAGCAAGCTTTCATAATGCCGGCTCTTTGCTTCGGCGATAGCACCTTGGTCGGCAACGGTGCTCTCAAGCTGCTTGATCCTGGCTTCATGAAGTGCCACAGTACCACAAGCGTCATTGTACAAGTGGAGCAAATGCTGAAGGCCCTGCACATTGATCACAGGTATGGGGTTAGAATGTATGCTGACTAAGGTATCCTACCAGGATATCCTGTTAGGATATATGTGCAGGATATATGTGCAGGATATACATGAAGGATATGCATCAGGATATTACCTTGTTGAGGAAGGATGTCATTGGCTCTAAGGAGTCGGAGAAGCTGAGTTCATCATAGGAGAACCCTTCTGAGCCTGGAGTACTGACCTCAAGGCCCTTTCTCTTTTTTGCTGCGGAAGCACGGGTTCTTGGATTGGTCTTAGGAGCCGGGAGTGGCTTGGAGCTGGTGGTAGCAGGAGTTTCCTTCTTGACTATGGCTGGAGTTGGGTAACTGTCAAGTTCATCCAGGTCTAGATAAACTGGGACTTTGCTGGAATCTGCACACAGGGAGTAAATTCTAAATCCCTCCTACAAATAACAGATAAGAAGCATATGTGTGCAGGATATCTTGCAGGATCCTTACCAGACATGTTGGCACTTGAAAGAGGACTTGGAGTTGGTGGAGAAGGGTTGAAACTTCTTTCTGCCTCTGGGAGAAGTCTAATGGCGTCTATTCTTTCTTGAGAATTGGCAAGAGGAGGAGCAATCTTCCTGAAATCAGCTGCACAATAAAGAAGATAAGTTAGTTCAGGATATGGAACAGGATGAGCGGCAGGATCATTCTTAAACCCTAAATCCTACCCTTTCTCAACCATTGTACCGGATATTCCGTCCCACCAGGGATTGAGTCCCTTTTTACAAAGAAAAACTTGGATTGCCAACCATCCTCGTTCCTGGTGGCACGAAGTATCAATGGGTCACCGGAAGTAGAATAAAACAGAAATCTACATGATCTGTGGCATCTAAGCTTGTAAGCCAGGGGGAGATCATGGATGGAAAGATCAGGAATGTGGTTTCTCTTGATCTGGTCAAGAACAGTTAAGACACGCCAGAGCATTGGCATTGTTTGGCTAAAAGAGATTTTTGTGATATTAAAGAACTCGGTGATGAAATCCGGAAAGGGGAATCGAAGCCCTAGGGTAAAAGGGAAAGCACTAAAGCAAATCCACTCGTTGGAGACCATATCTGACCGGATTTCACGGTCAAACGGTCTAAATATGGTTCCTTCCGGGAAGATACCGGAGGATTTTAAGGCAGACAGGTGGGCACTATCAAAGGTACAGGCTTCCTTCTCCGGTTCTTGGAGAAGGTTTTGTTGGTAGAACGTAGGGGCCGAGTCACCTGAACTGGATCTTGTTTGGCGCGGCATTTGATCGATTGAATTTTTCGCCGGAGAGAAAGATGAAGATAAGTATGGAAGATAGAGAGAAAATGTACCTTTTTCCTTGACGATTATGATTAAAAAAGGCATGAGGGTGAGAAGATATAGGGCATGATGAGTAGATATAGGCTGGGTAGTTGCAGACGGTCACATCACAGGTCTTATCTCTTAATTGCCTCGGTTTGCGTAAAAAATGTAACCGTTAGTAATGAGGATACTAAACGGTAACATTTTTGGGGACAATTGTTATGGGCTAATTTCTGAGCTCATATCCTGAGAAATATCTTGGCTTTTATCTTGATTAAATAATATCTGTTCATATCCGGGGTGCAGATTCAGGGTATTGGTAATATCCTGAATGGTATCCTCAGGATCACTAACGGATTACGTGCAGGTACGTGGGATGGAGGCTAGCAACGTTCACAAAGACTTGTTCTGCGGAAGACTCGGTCCAAACCGTTCAAAGAAAGACGTTGAAGCCTTATTACTCGGTCTACAACGTTCGTGATGGAATATTCGGAGCATCCCATATTTATAGGGATATTTGTTTGTATTTCGTTACTATAAATAGGAGGAACACCAGATCGAATAGGACACAACATTTTCACTGCAATCACACTCACTACACACCAACACTTACTCTCTCGCAAATTGTACTCTCTCACGAATTCATTGTAACACTTAGAGATCTGGTTGATATCCTGCACTGTATCCTGAAGTTAAAAGCAATAAGAAGAACAAGGCAGCTGCGATTGTCAGCTCCCGAGGTTTTATGCCGGCGATCTAGATTGATCAAGGGCTTTCCTCGTATATCTCGTGTCGTTTCCTTTACTTTTTTCTTATTATTTGCTCACTGTTTGATCGCAGATACAGCTCAATATCCTGAGCCGTATCCTGAATACTGGTTTTCTAAATAACTCAACAAGCATATTTTCCACAAACTTTTTAGCACACTACCTCACATTACTAATTTGATCACTAAATTGCTTCGGTAATTTTTGACCAAAACAGCTGCTGGATATGGTCCTTCATCTGCAAAATCAGAGTAAACAAGTCACTAGTAGTAGGAGTGTAAGAAGAAGAAGAAGTTTGAGGTTTTGAGAAAATGGGAGTTGGTTTCTTCGCAGCATTCTCAGTATTCTTCTGGGATCCAGAAGGTGGTGGAGGCAAAGGAGGGATGCCTTGTGAAGAAGTGAATGAGGGCATCAAGTTTGAAGCACTCTTCGCTGAAGAAGCCATTTGCTTGGTTGTAATGAACCGGAATGAGCACAGAAATGCGTATTCTTCTAAGGACAAAGCACCAACAGCCCCACGGTGGGCGCCAAACTGTTTTGGTCAAAAAATCAGATGAGGATATTGCAACCAAACTCTAGATTACGGGGTATGATGCTTAAAATGTGTAACAATGATGAGGATCACTTTAGTGAAAAATTGCACAAACAACACAAGGGTTTATACGGGGAAAAAGCCCTTGATCAAGAGTTGATCTCCGGCACAAAAAACCCCGGGTGATGGAAACTACCGATCACCAAGCTCAAATAAATGAATTAATGTTTACAACTTCGGATAGTAACGAGATAGGTACAAGGATCACTACGGTGAAATGTGTAGAAAGTGTATGAAATTGCTAAGTGTTTGAACGAGAGCTTGTATGAGCGTTTGTACGAGTGTGTGTAACTGCAAAAATGACTAAGTGTTTTCTACTAGCTCGTTACTCCCTTTTAAAATAGAAATAACCACCTAAACTAACTATCCGACTTTCGTGCCAAGCCTCCACGTTCTCCACAACGTCTATTTTTGGTCAAGCACGTGCAAAATAGCTTAGGAATATTCTCCAGGAATGTCGCCAAGACCTGGTCAAGCTCGTCATACCTGCGAGATAGTATAATACATAAGTAAACAATCGTCAGTACGAGGATCCTTAAAGTGATCCATGATCCTGATCCTGAAGCTCTTCTGAGGATCACCACCTGTCACAGATGTAAGGATCACTAGTTAGGATAACGAATAAGGATCACTAATTGTTAGAAAATCCTCCCCTAACAATTGCCCCCAAAATATAAGGAGTGAAATTGTAAAATTAGCGAGTTATGTTTTCTTGATCTTATCCGCAACAAACTAACGGATATATAGCCGTTAAAATAGAACTAGCCGTTGCGATGATGATGTCACGGAAGTGACAATCCTGCAGAATCATAATTATAAATAGAGATATATATAGGATCATTATGCATTCGAATTCGAAAGAAACTCCCTTTAAATTCTCAGTCGACGATCAATCAGGTATTTCTTCCTCCTCTTTCTTCCTCTCTTACTCTGTTTTTCTTTCTTTATCTCCATCACTTCGAAAATGTTGCTCCGAAGTTCCCCGGCCAAGGATCACAAAAAGGATAGCCCTTTGAGGGTCAAAAGATCATCAAAGACTCAGTGAACGAAAGGTGTTGCTTTAACGATGCACAAGTAGATAACATCCGTCATCGTTTTCCGGCGAATGCCTTTTTCAGACCTTTCGATCCAACTGCCCTGAGCGACTATGTTTTAGAAACATGGGTTGCCTTTCCAGTTACTCCATTTGCCATAGGATACACCTATCCTTTCCCGGAATTCACACAATCCTTCTTTTCCTTGACCGGCATATCTTACATTCAAGCCATGCCGATGATTTGGAGGGTTTTATATACCCTGGAGAGGATCATCAAGCAGGAAGGCGTTGATTTAGGAATGTCAGAACTGGCGGAACTGTATGATCTTACTACCTTCGGTTCCCACCGTTATTTGTTCAAACGAAAACCCGATGCAGATCATCCTCTTCTCAAAGTCACCAAAAACGACAAAGATTGGAAAGGTCGCTTCTTCTTTGTAAGAAGGGATACCATTTCAGATGGAGAGAATTTACCAAGAACATGGTCCACCCATGGTAGGCCGGAGGATCCTGAGAAGGATCACCAAGTAGTCTAGTTTTTATAAGGATTACTGACCCCTTTTTGTCTTGTGTCCTGCAGCTATCTCTGTTTCACATCTCATCACAACACCCGCAACCAGGGAAAGACTTGCTGCTTTCTGGGGACTCGATCCTGAAACTAGAACTTTCAAAACAACAACCCAAGATTCTCAGGAGGTATCCTCAGGCTCTGTCACAATGTCAAGTAAGTATCCTTGTTCAAAATTTAAATAAATAGTAAAACGTAAATTAAGAAGAGATACTTATCTTGTTTTGGCTGTGTAGGTGCTGGAAAATCTACCAAAGCTGCTTCAAGGTTTAGTGTCACCGATCTCACCACCGTCAAATCCTCCAAAAGAAAGGTTCCTACCAGCCCGACGGCTTCAATCCCCAAGGCACCCCTCAAAGGAAAGGGAATCAAGAAGAGAAAGGTCTCCGAGGCTGAGGATTTGCAGGGTTTGCCTCTAATCCGCCACCAATTCCTTGAGTACTTCAATGAAGTAAGGATCACTGTCTCTGCTTGTATATCCTGTTGACATACCCTGATGATTTGAAGATCACTTAACCCTGACCTTAACCTTTTCTTTTGCAGAAATTTGCTGAGATTGAGGATTATGTGGGCCACGTTGAGGATCAAGATAAAAAGATTGCCGATCTCCAGCAGGTTGCTGTGCTCAAGGATCTTGCACTCGCTGATCTTCAGAAGGAACTCCAGGATACCAAACAGAAAATGGCTAAGGTGCTGGTTAATTTTGACTATGAAAGGCAGGAGATCACAGATGATGCCAAAGTCTCTGCCGCCATAGCAATGTACAAAACCAAGCTTCAAATGGCCCTGGAGGCTCAGGATCCTGCCTTTGACAAAAGTAGCTGGGAAATTGAAGAATGGAGGGCAAGGCTGGCTGAATTGGGTGATGAAGAGGAGGCTGGAGAGATCTTGACAATCGAGGCAGGAAGCAAGGATGAAGCTGGTGAGGCAAGTGGAGCTGGAGGTGACAATGCAGCGAAGGCTTAGGCTGCATGATTGGGCGATGATGGAAACTTCTAGACATAGCCGGAGCCCAATTTTTTAGTTTGGTGGTAGTTTTTTGTGGTTGTGATGTTTAAAACAATGATGGTCTGTACTGAACAATAGGTGTTAGGATTAAGGATCATGTATGATCCTTTGAACAATAGGCAGGATTGCAATTGGTGGAGGGATCCTCTGTTTGGGGGATGAAGCCATTGTGATCCTGCCGCCTTTATATTCCTGCACTATCTTTGAACTCATTATCATGGACACCCTTTACCTACCCCAGCGGACGGGCCACGTTTTGCTGGTAGATGCTCGGGTAGGTAATTTTGACAACCTTTAAAGGGTTAGCCTTATGTTAATAAATAAAAACTTAACCTTTTGTCGCTTATCTTGTGTTGTTATACTTTTTAATATCTTCCTTTCCAACTGTTGTAATGTTCATTCTGTTTATAATTATCAAGCCTTGAAAATTATTCAAAAAGCTTAGGATATGATCAGGATCACATATCCCATAACCGATAAGTTCTAAAAAGTGATACAATTTAAAAATCATAAGTTCGGTTGTCAAGTATAGGGGTTATTTAAAAGAATAATAAATAAGATCAAAAGAGTTAAGGATCATACCTGAGGATCCAAGTTAGAATCCTAACCATTATAAGGATAACTATAAAATAAACCTTAGAGTGAAGTAAGGATCAAGGATCCTTAGCTGCCTATCTTCAAGGACCTGAAATAGAGCATAACTTGGGACTAAGCCAATATAAGAAAAGAGTTAGCAACTGGGGACAAGCCCAAGGATAACTGGGGACAAGCCCAAGGATCGTATGCAAACTGGAGTATGGCCCTAACTGGCGACTATCCAAACTTAGTGACATGAAGATGCCAAAACCTTTGCTAACGTGAAAACGTTAGAAACCTTAGCTAACGTGAAAACGTTAGAAACCTTATAAACGGATGTATGGTACGTCTACCATTATACGTAGGATCCTAAGCATAGCCAGAACAATGGGATTATCAGCTCCTAGAACGAGTACTGGTCCCAAAGCCTTGAATTACACCAGGATCATCGTGTGCTACAGGCGGAATCTGGGGACAAGCCCGAATAACTGGGGTTAAACCCAAAAAACGGATCGCTTCTGTGGATAACCAACGTTATGCTAAGGATACCTGAACTTTCAAAACTTAAACTCACGTGAGAGATGGATAAAGGATACATGATCCTTATCCTTATAAGAGAAAATAATGAAATGAAATAGCTCAAGTTTAGGATATTACCTAAGTAAGGATCACCGATACTTTGAGGATCCTTTAAGGATATCCCTATTATGAGGATCATCTATGCCATGAGGATCCTACTCACATGAAATATTTCTTCAAATGGACAGCATTCCAAGCTCTTAGTAGCAAATCACCTTCCATGGTTAGCAATCTATATGCCCCCTTTCCTGCTTCAGCTTCAATCAAATAAGGGCCTTCCCATTTTGGAGCCAACTTTCCATCCGCAGGATTGGTGGTATTCTGAAATGCTTTCCTTAATACCATATCTCCAACTTGAAACCTTCTGATCCTGACATTTTTGTTGTAAGCACCAGCCATTCTTTGTTGATAACTGGCCATCCTTATCCTGGCCATATCCCTGATTTCTTCAATAGTATCCAGGTCTTGAGCCAAGTTTTCATCATTTTCCTCAGGATCACGGGTACTTGTTCTCGCAGTTGGAACCACCATTTCTGTTGGGATCACTGATTCTGCCCCAAATACCAAAGAGAATGGTGTTTGACCAGTAGCATTCTTGGGGGTTGTCCTATCAGCCCAAAGCACATAAGGTAGTTCTTCTGCCCATTTCCCTTTCTTGGATCCAAGCTTTTTCTTTAAATTGTTGATGATGATCTTGTTGGATGATTCTGCCTGACCATTAGCTTGTGGGTGGACTGGTGTTGATGTTATCATCCTAATCCCCCAGCTGTCACAAAAGTTAGTGGTTCTGCCCCTAATAAATTGGGAACCATTATCACATATAATCTCAGAAGGAATTCCAAATCTAGTTATAATATTTCTTTTAATGAAGGATATAACTTCCTTTTCTCTGACTTGGGCAAAAGCTTCGGCCTCTATCCACTTGGAGAAGTAATCAGTCATGGCAAGTGGATATGTATAATTGGTGTTATACATATCCACTTGCCATGACTTATTACTTCTCTAAGTGAATAGAGGCTGAAGCCTTTGCTCAAGTCTGAGAAAAGGAAGTGATATCCTTTATTAAAAGAAACATTATTACTAGATTTGGTATCCCTTCTGAAATTGTTTGTGATAATGGATCCCAATTTATTGGGAGTAGAACTACTAACTTTTGTGACAGCTAGGGGATTAAGATGATAACATCAACACCAGTCCACCCACAAGCTAATGGTCAGGCAGAATCATCCAATAAGATCATCATCAACAATTTGAAGAAGAAGCTTGGATCCAAAAAAGGAAAGTGGGCAGAAGAACTACCTTATGTATTATTGGCTGATAGGACAACTCCCAAGAATTCTACTGGTCAAACTCCATTTTCTTTGGTATTTGGAGCAGAATCAGTGATCCCTACAGAAATGGTGGTTCCTACTGCAAGAACAAGCATCCATGATCCTGAAGAGAATGCTGAAAACTTGGTTCAAGACTTGGATACTATAGAAGAACTCAGGGATTTGGCAAGGATAAGTATGGCTAGTTATCAACAAAGGATGGCTGGAGCCTACGATAAGAATGTCAGGATCAAGAAGTTCCAAGTTGGTGATATGGTATTAAGGAAAGCATTTCAGAATACCACAAATCCTGCTGATGGAAAATTTGCACCAAAGTGGGAAGGCCCCTACCTGATTGAAGCTGAGGCTGGAAAGGGGGCATATCGATTGTTAACAATGGAAGGTGATTTGCTACCAAGAGCTTGGAATGTTGTCCACCTGAAGAAATACTTCATGTGATAAGGATTTGTGATCCTTAGTGATATTCATGATCCACATCCTTGAAGGATCCTTAGAGGATGGATAATCCTCATTTTGGTAATGATCTAATCTCAAACTATTTCATTCTTTAATTATCCTATATACAAGGAAAAGGATCCTGGATCCTTTATCCTCCTTTCACTTGATTCTGAGTTTTGCAGAAGGTTCATGTATCCTTAACGAAGGATTGAGTATCCACAGAAGTCTCCAGTTATTTGGGCTTGACCCCAGTTATTTGGGCTTGACCCCAGTTTTTGGGCTAGTCCCCAGTTGTTTGGGCCTGTCCCCAGTATCGCCAGTAGCGCACGATGATCCTGGTACAGTTCATGGCAATGGGACCAGTACTCGCTTTAGGGGCTGACAATTTCATTGTACTGGCTGTATCAGGGATCCTACGTATAATGGTAGACGTACCATACATCCGTTCCTAAGGTTTCTAACATTTTCACGTTAGCTAAGGTTTTGGCATCTTCATGTCACTAAGTTTGGATAGTCGCCAGTGAGGGCCATACTCCAGTTTACACAAGATCCTTTGGGCTTGTCCCCAGTTTTTTGGGCTTGTCCCCAGTTTTAGGGCTTGTCCCCAGTTTTTTTGGGCTTGTCCCCAGTTTTTTGGGCTTGTCCCCAGTTTTTTGGGCTTGTCCCCAGTATATTAGGCTTGTCCCCAGAATTGTTGGGCTTGTCCCCAGTTGCTAACTCTTCTCTTATATTGCCTTAGTCTCAAGTTATGTTCCATTTCAGGTTTTTGAAGTGAAACAGCTAAGGATCCTTGATCCTTACCTTCTACTAAGGTTTGTCTTTTGGTTATCCTGATTGTAAATGTTAAAGGTTTAGGATCCTAACTTGGATTCTCATGTATGATCCTTAATTACTTTAATTTTATTCATTATTTATATAAGTGACCCTTATCCTTTGACAACAGGATTTATGATCCTTAAACTATACTACTTTTTTGAATTTATCGATTATAGGATATTTGATCCTTGATCATATCCTAAAACTTTTTGACATGATTTATTAAACCTTTATTCTCTACTTATGAATTCAAAGAAAGTGTATAACAACAGTTGAAAAATGAGGAATTCACAAGAATAACAACACAAGAAATAGCCAAAAGATTAAAATTTTATTTATTCACAAAATGTTAAACCCTCAAAGGTTGTCAAAATTGCCAACCCAAGCTTCTACCAGCAAACCGTGGCCTGTCCACTTGGGTTGGCAAAGGGTGTCCATTGTTAACAGGTCTTAAAAGTGCAGGAAATAAAAGATGGCAGGATAACAAGTGGTTTCATCCCCCAAACAGAGGATCCCTCCACCACCTATTATCCTACCTATTGTTCAAAGGATCCATGATCCTCAACCCTAATAGCTATTGTTTAGTTATTACAAACCATCATTGTTTAAAAACATCATAACCAAAAAAAAGGGCTCCGGCCGCGTCTAGAAATATCCATCATCGCCCATTTCTGCAGCTCACACCTTGGCTGCATCACCACCAGCATCAGCACCACCAGCTTGATCCTTCCCGCTGCCACTTGCCTCAATCACCAAGACCTCAGTAGCTTCATCCTCATCATCTAGCTCAGCCAGCTTCGCCTTCCAGCCCTCCTTGTCCCAAATGGTTCTGTCGAAGTCAGGATCCTCAGCCTCCGGGGCCATTTGCAGCTTGATCTTGTACATGGTGATGGCGGCAGAGACTTTAGCATCCTCCAGCACATCATGCTTCTCATGATCAGCGTTTATCTGGGCCATGACCACCTGCTGTTTTGCCAGAGCGAGATCCTTCTCAAGGCGAGAGATAGTCTCATCCTTAGCCAGGAAGAATTTCTGGAACTCCAAATGCTTCTGCTCAGCCTCTTCAACATAAGAATCAAAAAGCATTTCGATCTCGGTGAATTCCTGCAAAAAAGACAAGGTAAAGTTCAGGATCCGTGATCCTCAAGTGGGCAGGATAATAAAGCAAGGTTGGTGATCCTTACATCGGCAAAGTATTCCTGAAACTGGTGACGAATGAGGGGCAGGCCTTCAAGATTATCAGCTTCAGTAGCCTTCCTCTTCTTTCCCCCTTTGGAGGTGACAGGCTTGGGGACTGCAGTACTTGGGCTAGCAGCAGTTTTCTTCTTCCCAGACCGGGGAGCCACAGTGCTGAGATCACTAACACTAAAGCGGGAGGCTGACCTTGAGGATTTTCCAGTGCCTACCAATCCACAACAACAGATAAGTATTCTTGTTTTATTTTCATTTAAGCAGTTAATTATATACAAACTCGGATACTTACTTGACATTGTGACTGAGCCTGAGGATACTTCTTGAGAATCCTTGGTGGTTGCTTGAAATGATCTTGCTGCAGGATCAAGATTCCAGAAAGCCTCAATCCTTTCCTTGGTTGCAGGTGATGGAATGATATGGGAAACAGAGATAGCTGCAAAATAGAAACAAAAGGAGTCAGTTATCCTCACAAGAACTGGGTTATCCTATGATCCTTCTATAAGGATCCTCTATCCTACCATGAGTGGTCCACTTTAAGGGGAGATCCTTCCCATGCGGGATAGAATCCCTCCGAACGAAGAAAAAACGCTTCTTCCAGTTGGTGTCATTTTTGGTGGTCTTGAGGATTGGGTGTTCTTCACCGGGTTTGTGTTTGAATAAAAAGCGGTGTGAACCATGGCTCACAAGGTTGTACAGTTCAGCAAGTTCCGACATCCCTAATTCTATGCCTTCTTGCTCGATGATTCTCTCTAAGGTATACAAAACCCTCCACATCATAGGCATTGCCTGATCATAGCATATGCCGGTGAGAGAGAAGAAGGATTCGGTGAAAGCAGGAAAAGGATAGGAGTATCCTATAAGAAATGGGGTGGCAGGAAAAGCAACCCAAGTTGCAGAAACGAAGTCACTCAAGGCGGTAGGGTCGAAAGGTTTAAAAACAGTGTTCGCCGGAAAGCAATGACAAATCCTGTCGATCTCAGGATCAGTAAAGCAGCAGCGTTCCTTCGGAGAATCTTTGATGATTCCTTGGCTCTTTGGAGGGCTATCCTTTTGGTGATCCTTAGCCGGTGAAGATCTTAACATCATCTTGGTCATGGATGATGGTAAAGAAAGAAGGAACAAAGTAAGAAGGTGAAGAGAGAAAGGAGAGAGAAGTACCTGTTTGATCTTCGAATGAGGATTTAAAGGGAGTATTGCTCGAATTTAAATGCACATTAGTCTTTATCTCTAACCTATATATATAAGACAAAATTGCAGAAAACAACCTTTATGTATACCCCAAACTGCACTTTATACCTTTCACTATGAAATCCGCCAAAACCAACCTTTACGTTCATGTTTTGTTACACATCACAACCTTTACACCAAACCTAGTCAAAAAAGTCAGTTAAGTTGCCCCATGTGCGATGCATGTGAGGGCATATATGTCTTTTCCTTTGACCCCTTTTATTTCTAAATTAAATTAAAATTAATGTATCCCCATCATCTCCATCAATATTTATCATCTTCTGCATCCATACATCCCAAAACCCAATTGCCCTAATTAAAACGACCCTGCAATCACCGCCACCACCGCCATGGCTTCCGGCCAGCCGGCGCTACACACCACCGACAACCACCCATTTCAACAACACATACAAATCAAAACTCTCACCTGCTTCAATTGGCCACACCGCTTAGACAACACAACAATCTGATCATTCAACGTCTTTCACGCACGATTCTCGAAGCAAAGTTGTAGAATATCAATCGCTGCTTTCTTCATTCTGGCGACATCACTGTTGAGTCTCATTTGCTTCTCCACATTCAACAATGACTCTATTTGAGCATCCAAACTACCAGAACCTTCCTGAAAAAACAAACACATAAACAGAGGATTCAACAAACACATAAACAGAAGATTCAATTAGCATTAACGATTTTTGTGAACCCTAGGCGTGGCTTGGTGAAAATTGAAGGTCTACAGAGGTAGGGGTGGCCTGGTAAACAGAGGATTAAACAAACACATAAACAAAGGATTTTTCCACTCTCACCGCCGGCATTCAGCCACCGTCTCCGGCCAAAATTGGACACAATTTGGGGATTTTTATGAACCCTATGAAGCTTCAGAAGGTCTACAGAGGCTACCGCACCCGTCGTCTGTTGGCAGATTCCGTTGTTGTTGCTGAAGAACTGTTTTTGTGTAATTGAGTTGACTGGAAAAGTCAGTGATGATTTTGTGTTGAAGGTCATCTCTAATTCTATACACATATACGTATACTTTACTTGTATCTATCTATATATATGATGAATTTCGAAATTCTGTTTAAAGGGTTTTGGTCGTCTTGAAAAGTTACACAATTTGCACCCAAGACCTGCTTGATTTCATTAAGATTTAAAGGAGACATGGTGTCTTGAAATTCTAGGGGTTATAAGACTTTTTATGAGGAAGTTGATGTTGATCAAGATATGGGTTTCAGATGATGATGTTCTTGATGATGATGTTTTTGAAGGAAATAAATAAAAAGGTTTAAATATAATATTCATTGTAAAAGGGGTCAAAGGAAAAGACATATATGCCCTCACATGCATCGCACATGGGGCAACTTAACTGACTTTTTTGACTAGGTTTGGTGTAAAGGTTGTGATGTGTAACAAAACATGAACGTAAAGGTTGGTTTTGGCGGATTTCATAGTGAAAGGTATAAAGTGCAGTTTGGGGTATACATAAAGGTTGTTTTCTGCAATTTTGTCTATATATAATGATGATTCTGCAGGGACGTCGCTTCAATGACGTGTGATTTGCAACGGATAGTTAGATTGTAACAGCTATATATCCGTTAGTTAGTTGCAGATAAGATCAAAAAATATAACTCGCTAATTTACACTTTACTCCTTATATTTTGGGGGCAATTGTTATGGGAGGATTTTCCAATCCTAAGGATCATGGATCCTCAAGTACTGCCAGGATCACGGATCCTTAATTTTGTTTGAATTCAGGATCCTCAGAATGTGTTGCAGGACCAGGATTCAGGATCCTCATTATTATCCTTACACTAACGATTGTCTAACTTGTATGTGAGCTTGTTTTGCATGAGTATGTACATGGATTTGGTCTTGCCGATATTCGTGGAGCATATTCCTTCAATATGCCGCACGTGCTTGGCCCTTGTGAACGTTATGGAGATCGTGGGAGACTTGCACAATTAGCGGACAGTTAGTTAGTTTAGTTATTTCTAATTTTAAATAGGGGATAACAAGCTTGAGTTAGAACACTTGGCTAATTTAGCAAACACACACACTCTCGAACAGCTCTCGACAGTTCACTTGGTGATTTCATACACTTTAACACTTTTGCACACTAGTGATCCTTGTAACAAGCTTGTTATCATCCCGAGTTGTAACCATTTTTCTGTTTAATCTTAGTTGGTGATCGGTAGTTTCCATCACCCGAGGTTTTTTATGCCGGAGATCAACTCTTGATCAAGGGCTTTTTCCTCGTATAAATCCTTATGTCACCTCTTTATTGGATTTGCAAGTTATTCATACAATTGTTCATAGATTCAAGCATCACACCTCACAACAAAAGATTTGGTTGCATTATCCTTGCTTGATTTTTGACCAAAACAGGGATATTCCTATAACCCTAAATCCTACCAGAGGTCAACCACTTCACTGGAAGGTCAACACCCTTGACGATGGAATCCCTTTTTACAAAGAACTTTCATTTCCACTCATCCTCATTATTAGAGGCCTTGAGGATGAGGGGGTTTTTGGAAGTTGAAAAAAGAAGGAAACAGTTGTTGCCATGAGATCGGAGACGGTATGCAATAGGAAGATACTCAATGCTGAGATCAGGAATGTGACGAGATTTGATTTGGTCCTACATAACCAAGACTCGCCAAACCATAGGCATGGTCTGGCCGAAGCTGAGACCGGTAAGTTCAAAGAAACGGGAAATGAAATCTGGAAAAGGATACTAGAGCCCTATGGAAAAAAGGTAGGCCAAGAAACACACCCATTCATCGGAAGACACGTCCGATCGAATTTCCCACTCGAAGGGCCGTATGATCGCTCCAGCGGGAAAGGCACCGGAGGCTTTTAGGGCGGCGATATCAGCATTGTCAAAGGAACATACTTCTTTTTCAGGTTCCTTGAGAAGATGCTGGTCTTCAAAGGTTGGAATAGAGTCGGTCGTGTGTGATCTTGTTCGACTAGCCATAAGGGAACAATGAGATGTTACAGAGAAAAACAGAGAAGAAAAGTGAGAGAAAATACCTGAATGTTCTCGGAATATAGTGATGAATATGCAAAGAAGTTGAGAAGATATAGGCCAAAGATAGGGGTTGATGAGTGATTTTTCTTGGGAAGTTGCACATTGTCACATCCACCGTCTTATCGTCTTAATTGCCTCGATTGATGTGAAGGGTATAAAATATATTCGTTTGAATTTAGGAATTCTAACAGATATATTTTGGGGACAATTGTTATGGGTGGTTTTCTGAACCCATATCCTGGAATCATATCCTGGAATCATATCCTGTCTTTATTATTTCTGATTATGACCAAGATACCGGATCAATATATTGGTAACATCCTGATGTAGTATCCTGGCAGTTACTAATTATTCACGTGCAGGTCATGGTTGTAGGCTCATAACGTTCATGTGGACCTATTCTCCTGAGGACTCGCTCTAATCAGTTGGAAAAGGGACGTTGAAGCCGGAAGAAGAGGTCTCTAACGTTCAAAAGGGAATATTCCGGAGTATCTCTAGTTTATAGGAGAGTTAGTTCAATATTTGTAACTATAAATAGAAGGCCAGATCGATAGGAACACACACTTTACACTCTCTGCTCTCGAACTCACATTTCTTTTTGCTGTTACGCACTAACACTCAACACTTGTAACCATTGTACCACTTAGCATCAATCTGAGCCATATCCTGCACTGTATCCTGAATATTGAAGTAATAAAAAGAACAAGGCAGTCGACGATTGTCAGCTCCTGAGGTTTTATGTCAGAGATCTAAATTGATCAAGGGCTTTCCTCGTATATCCTGTGTCCATTTTTACTTTTTCAACTCATTATTTGATTGTTGATATAGTTTCATATCCTGAGACTATATCCTGAAACTGTTTTTGCAAACTAACAAACCAACTCATGTTTCACAAGCATTGCTAGCACACTACCTCACAAACTAATTTGATCACTTAATTGCTTCGGTAATTTTTGACCAAAATAACTATGAAAGGGTGTTGATTCAATCTCATATGGAAATATAAATGTGGTTTTAAATTCTTTTAACCCAAACCCTAATCCTCAACTACATATACATCACTTCCACAACTCTTCCACACTTTAAACTCTCAAAACTCTCTCAAGACACTCTCAAGGTGCAAGAAAATTATGTCTTGGGCAGAATACTATCTTGTGTTCAAAGTGAGTTCTAACTCACTTCTTATTCTTTTTCTTATTGTTTTCTTGCATCAATCTACTTGGATGACCTTCAAGGATGTAACCCAAGGTTCGCCAAGGTGTAACAAGGTGGTACATCACTTGTGTAAGGCTCCAAAGTCAGATTTGAATTTTGATTTAGAAAAAACTTTTACAAACATGTCTCATGTCATTTTTCATCCCTTGGAATCTTGTACCAACCTTGTTCCTAATCAAACTCATGGTTGCATTGCTTCTGTATATTTAATTTCCAGAGGATTGGAGGCTCAAAAACCTCAAGAACCTACTGCCCTAAGGGTTTCTAAACAACCTACAAGGGTTGAAACCAACCAAGTCTCACAACCTTCAATGTTGTGAGGCTTGTGTTTTGGTAAAGTGCGAACAATGGAGCCTTGGCTTTCCAACTATGATTACACTACCTCGCTTAGTTAGTTAATCTGTTTACTTTAACCTAGATCATCAAGTAAACTATCTGGTAACAAAGTGTCCAAACTACACCAAGTCTCCAAACACTTGCTATGATTGGAATGAACTAGTCTAGTTTGAGTTTCAGTTAGTTACTTGATGATTTAGATGATACACTTTCATTTTTCCTATTCATGACCAACCGAAATCATCAACTAAGTTGATGATTTTGTGCTTTGTTGAATCCATACAATGAGTTTAAATAGATGGAATGCATCCTACCTCCATGCTTCCATCCATGACATTATATGACTTGAACTAATTACTTATATATATATATATATGTGTGTGTGTGTGTGTGTGTTTGTGTGTGTGTGTGTGTGTGTGTGTGTGTGTGTGTGTGTGTGTGTGTGTATAGGGAAGAAGTTAGCTACAAAGTCATATTTTTCTACAAAGTGTAGGAAGTGATATGGTTATAACATGTGACATCTAGATAATTTTAACAAAAGGGTACGATGGTAATTCACAAAATAAGTTATTTTTTGAAAACATAATTCGAAAACAATAAAGTCAGACTTTCAAGGAAACCATATATCTTATTCATGGAATTGTATCAATTATGTAGAAATCAAACACGCGTCATTCTTGTATCATTCTGATGATTTTTTTTTTGCATATTACTAATAAAAAATATCCATGTCAATGCAATGATTGATTGTGGTTATGGTAAATGCATCCTGTTTTAGTTGTTCGACATGCAAGTATTTGATAAAGCTATCATTTTTGCATGTACATGTATTCTTAACGTTGTGATTTATTTGTTTTATGGCTTCGTCACACGTAACACACTAGTTTATTGTTCTTGAACAATTTTTTGACATTGTGTTTTATCAATTATAGGTTTACTCAAAATGTGTTATAGCAGTTTATATTTCATGAAGGACATGTTTTTGTATTTATCGACACTATTGTTTTATCAGGTTTTGGTTTCCTCACAACGTGTTTTATCGGTATGTTTTTATTCATTGTTTCTTCACAGTGCGTGTTTTGTCACAATGTGTTTTTCTTTACAGTGTGTTTTTCTTCACAATTTCGTCACAATGTGTTTTATGTGTTTTCTTCATAGTTTCTTCGCTGTGCTTCACATGTTTCTTCACAATGTGCTTATCAGTTTCTGGTTTCATTAAATTTGTATTCATAGTTTATTCACAATGTATTTTATCACCAATATAAAACACAATACTTGATAAAAAAAACAAAATTGAACTCCCATTCTCGTCCCTAGATAAAAAAAAACAAACAAATCGAACTCCAATTTAGTAGATTTTAGCTTTTAAACACAACCAAATCTTTTATCTTCAACTTCACCCATGATTTTAGGGATTTTGTTTAATAAGAATAGAGAATGTGGGGATAGTTATGCAAGAAAGAAGGAATGATGGTTGTTTCTTTTTTTAAAACATGTTCAATTACCAAAATGCCCTCCATCGATTAAATCAATCATTAATTAAAATACACATATTACAAAAATGCCACTCATATAATCTCAATCATTAAAATCACTTATCTAATGCCCCAAAACACTTCCTACACTTTGTAGGAAAAACACACTTTGTAGAGCAACCTCACCCTATATATATATATATACATACATTACGGCTTAACGTACATCACGTACGACAACGTGCGTGATTATGTGTATAACGTGCATGATTAATGTTTTCATCATGCGTGATTAATGTTTTCCAACATGCGTGATTTGGGTTTTTTAGTTTATAACGTGCGTGATTTTCAAATGAACGTGCGTAATTATCTGTCGTACGTGATGTACGTTAAGCCGTATTGTACGTTAACTGGCCTATATATATATATATATATATATATATATATATATAATATAGGGTCAGGATTTAGAGAAAACGCCTAAAAGTGTGAGAACGGAGAGAACGCTTATGGATCGTCAGATCAAAACAATCTACGGACTAGATGACGCGGTGGCGTTTTCGTAAATAACATCACTTTTATTAATCTAGCGCGCTTCATTAAGGGTAAAATGGTCTTTTGACTTCTCTACACAAAATGCCAAACTCACGAATAAAACGCTATTAAAATCCCGCCTTAACACACATAGCACACTTCATCATAATATAAACGCCATTAGATATAAAACGCCAAACTTTGTTTTTAACTGATAAAGCTGAACAAACAGTATTGAAATGACGGAACTTAATTACTAGCATTTACTGTAATAAAAATCGCGCTTAAAATATGCGCCAAAAACTTTCTATATAAACAAACTCTCAGAACTACTAAAATCCACACCAAAACCCCATAACCTATATTTTCCTCTATACCATTCATCTTAGAAACGCCAAAAAAACCCAAATATCAAAGATTCCAATCCATGTTTCTTTGATATACACTATTTTCTCAGTAAACTTTCGCTCTATGTAATGAGCAAGATCCTCAATATAAACGCCAAAACATACAAAAACCACAAAAATTAAAAAACGCCATTTCATGGAGATTCAGTTTTTGTTCTCAATAAAGATTAGCTAAACGGGATGGATAACATTGTTAGACATCTTTCTTGACTAAGTATTAACAATGTTATCCATCTTGTTCAGTAAAACATTATTGAGTTTAGCATGACCAAAATTAGAAGTTTATGGTAGTTTTATTTAGTGGCGTTGTTGGTTTTTTTTTTGGCGTTTGATTTGCTTGTCCGATCTTATATCGTTTGTTATGTAACTTCGAAGTAGCATGTTATGAACAAATAGGTCGAAAAAAAAGATGGAAAAAATGATGTAAAACGCCAAACTGAGATCTGTCTGTGTTCTATAGGATTGAAATATACAAAACGCCAAAATACTCTACACTGGCTCTTGAAGACCATCTGTGCGTGTTCTGTAAGAATGAAAAATACAAAACGCCAAACTACTCTTCACTAGCTATCGAAGACCTTGTCGATCTTCTTTTAATTACACCCTGTTCGCATGTCGATGCGTAGTGTCCATAGCCTTTGCAGTTCTGACACTGTCTTTCTTTGGCCCGGGGTTTCGACTTTGATTTCTTTTTGTCGATTGTTATCTCCTGTTTAGATTTAAGGCGCTTCCGAGAACCAGAACCTTTGGATTTATACCCGACAGGGACTCTTATCGGATTCTTGTCGTTTTTATATTGACCGGTTATCTCGGCAAATCTATCCCTAGTACTAGCGGGAGAAGCAACAATCTGCATATCTTGAACCTTCTTCATATAAGATTGAACATGATCCTTGTATAAGGATAACTCCTCTTTATTACCAGATAAACGGTTCAAAGTATATTCCGTTGAGAAAATAATATCTCGCATCATACTTTGCACATCAGGATCAAACTCAGTCATATATTCACGACTAATTGAGTATTTAGGAGAGCAGTTTGGGGAAGCCTCTTTGCGCCATCTATTCAGAATATATTGTTTTGGAAATTCCCTAATGTCCATAATTCTCAAAACATAGAATATATGTCTACATAGCAAACCAAACTGTTCAAAACGCCTGCATGAGCAACTGCATGTGCAATCAGACTTACGGAACATTACCTGAAAAACGCCAAAAACAATATCTCTATAACGCCATGCAGAGAATGTTTGTCTAAAAAAAATTAAAAAAACACATTGCATATGATAAAACTCCATTAAAAGAAAACGCCATAAAAAACAAAACGCCATTGTTTACCTTAAATAAGGATGTACAAGGCTGTTGAAAGTCATTTATGTAAAACTTAACAAACCCATCGGCTGATCTTCGTAACGTTGATTTATGCAATCCGCAACTCCAATAAGCTCAGCTTGAACGTCACAAAAAATACTTTTTGTGTATATGTCAACAGCTTGCCCTTCCAACAATTGGTAATTACTCTTCAACTGGGGTCATTTGTATCGAGATTCATGATCATTTTTCCGGTGTGTGTGACGTTGTGCTTCTATTGCAGTCTCGTAATGAGTCATGAACTCAACAAGAGTAGCTTTCGAATTGCACACTTGACCAAAAAAATGATTCTCACTCTCCGACCTCGATGTCGTTCGCATAAGACCAGATATCTCCTCTATTCTATAGTATGCAGGGATCCAAGATTCTCTGAGTGCAAAAATATCAGATAGCCAGTCATGATCTGCTAAATTGAACTTTGCGATAACCGCTTCCCATTCTGATTCAAACTCTTCAGGTGTGAGAATATCCATCCACACAACACCACAAATACGTTCTTTAAAATTGGTGGAATTGCATAGCCTAACACCAACCTATGTATAACACGAAAACGCCATGCATAAAAAAAACATATAAGTTACACAAAGACAAAACTTAATTAAAAAAACAGTAACAAGGTAAAGAACGCCATGTATTTTAAAACGCAGTGTATCCTAAAACGCCAAAGGTAAAAAAAAGCATAACAACCTTCAGAGAAAGTTTATGCATCACATGCCACATACATAACCGATGCCTCATGTCAACAAATACAACAGAAATAGCCTTCTTCATTGCTGGATTTTGGTCAGTGACAACAACTTTTGGTTGAGAACCAACAGCTTTTAGAAAAACTCTCAACAACCAAATATACGTATCAGCAGTTTCCGGCGCCAATAATGTTGCACCAAATGTAACATTGCAGTGATGATTGTCTATACCAGTGAACGGTACAAACACCATAGAGTATCTGTATATGAAAACGCCATGAGAACTGAAACAATAATAAAATGCCATTGCATATAAACTAATAAAACGCCATTGCATGTAAACTAATAAAATGCCATTACATGTAAACTAATAAAACGCCATTGCATTTTGTGACAACCCTCGTAATTACATGTATCCGTACGATTAATTAATATTAAATTATGCTTAATGATTGTGCAGAAAATTGACTAAATGGTCCTGAATGTTTTCCTAAGTGTTGGGAATAATAGTATCATAAAAGGTTACATAAAAGACACTATACGGAACAACTTTGCACTTTAACGAACCGGTATCTAACCGGACATTACCCGGGACACTAAAATTTTGCCAGAAACATTGTTGTATTATTTTTGGACTAGTTATGGTCCCCGAATACCCCAACACATTATATAATGTACCATACAAAAAATACACTAGATATTACACTTAACACCCTAGCCAATTACCCACTTACCATTCAAAGTTACACATAACCCCCCCCCCCCATTGTGATTTACGGTCACAAGATAGTGGCCCCACCAAATATTTGCTAAATCCTACAATATCCCCTTTAGATTTATTTTGATTTTACCTTGGATTCATTTAGATTGCAAAAGATCTTAGAAGATTGGATTTGATTGATGAACTAACTATATGGTAAAAAAAATTACACATGGACCCCCTCCCCCTCTTGATATTTACGGCCCATGTGATGTGATGGCCCCCACCAAATATTTCCCCTTGATTCACTTAGATCTCCACGAATCCTTACTAGATCTTTACTTGATCTTCATAGATCTTATATGATTTTACTTGGATCTTGTCACATGTATTATGTGACAACTCGTAATTTAGAACCCTTCTTTGTATCTCGATGTAACACGTTTGAACGTTATGTAACTAGTTGACATGTTGGTTTAATTAATGATATAAGTGAATATTATGTGAGCATGTACTGTGCTTATATGTATGCGTGTATTTATGTGACCCGAGACACAAGGACTCGACTCAAGACCACTCGGTCTCGAGTAAACAGTAACAGTTGGGCCGGTTGGGCCATGCACCTCCTTTAGTCCACCCGGAAGCCCATTAGGGTGCACCATTTGATATAAAACCATGCCATCATCCACATTTCCCCTCCTACACTCTCCCTCTCTCTCTCTCTCTCTCACTAAAACCCTAAGTCTCAACATCCTTCTTCCCTCATTCTCTTGGATCAATCGGCAACAACAAGGAGACTCGGTCAAGCTCATCATCATCACTCGGACACTCCATTTTATTCATCTTCTTTACTATCTCGGTGCCTTTCCACAACCGGTTAGTGTTTTTAGATGCCCACTAAGTGTTTATGTGAATAATGGTGTTACTTTCTTTGATGAATAGCATGATGAATGTGTTATGAATGTTGTTCGAGTCTAATAAAGGCATTTGTTTGGTTAGTGGTGCTCATGTCCATGTTTGATATGCATGTCTCTATATGATTAGGACGGTTGAAGTGATTTGATAATTGTGACACTAGTTGATAGTAGGATGTGCATTAAATAGCATGAAAATGGATGAATGTTAATGATAAATCTTGTGTAAGCATGCTAGTATTGATTGTATATGCTAGATTCAGGAGCCGATGATGATATTGACTTGAGTTCATGCTAGGAGGGATTGTTGATAAATCATGATTGCAAAATGATGAAAACCCTAGATGAAGAACTTGTTGAATGTGATATGAATATTTAAAAATTGCTATGTTTGATCCAATTGATTAAGGTTTTAGACAAGAAAACATGTTGATGCATTTTGGTTGGATAGTACACAAAATCATGAAATGATAATCCTATTGGTTAGTACAATTCTGGGCAGATGTCTAGAAACAGCAGGTGTGCGAGTCGAAACCTCCGGTTGCGACTCGAGACCATCGAGTGATAACTCGAGACCACGAATCGACGACTCGAGAGCATAACAGCAGACAACAAGGACTCGAGACCAGCAAAGTCTCGACTAGAGATCTTGTGATTTCGACTCGAGACCTCAGAGGTTACGAATCATGTACGCACTACTCGAGACCAGATGTCCATGACTCGAGACCTCCCGTTGCGACTCGAGACCGCGTGATCTCGAGTAGAGACCCCCCCTGTCTCGACTGGGCTGCTTATCTTTGTTATTGGGCCGAAGTGTATGGATTACTCGTGCTTGTTACTGTTTAAGTGGGATATGTGTTAACTGTTACTGTTTAAGAACTTGGACAGGCCCAATAACGAAGAGAATAAATATATGTCATGTATGCTATGTGCTAGATACGTGTAGGATATACGTGACTTCTTTACACCCAAACCTGACCTATATTGGTAACCATATTAGGACGTGGTGACCAGCATACTTAACCAAGTAAACTAAACTGCCGAGCAACCCAAGGTGAGTTCACACTTTCTACAAAGCATGGGATTCCCAGGGGTTGGGAATGGGGTTAAGGAACATGGATTCCTCGTCCTTTATTGGGTAGGACAGTGCTGGTTCAGGAATATAATTCCTCGTCCTCTTGGACAGATAACTTTCACTAGACCAAAACTCTATCACGAAGTCCCTCCTTCTTTTATATCGACTTAATCGTCGGGCCAATGGCGAGCGGGTCATTAGTTAGATAGCGCTATTTAGGTTTGACAAACCTCACACCGTGCCGCAGAGGACGGGCGTGAACTAATGGATCTGGGCACGTCAATGATGATAGACATTGACAGTTCAGGGCACATAAACATGACTACAGTCAGCAGTCGATATGGTAACGAGTCTAGTAATAAACATGGGGTAGCCCCCACGGCCGTAGAGCCAGATAACTGAACATGGGGTAGCCCCCACAGCTGGATTGCCAAAGTAAATGGGTTAAACGAATCACGTTTTCAATTATGGGGTAACCCCCACGGCAGGACGCCAGATAAAGGAAACTGCTTTCGAAACAACTTAAAACGAACACCCAACTGTGAACTCGCTCAACATTATTGTTGACTCGTTACTACATGCTTTGCAGGTCAATAGGTACTTAGCTGGAGCTTGCATGGAGAAGAGTTGTTGTGGGACATGGACAACTGTGTGCCATGTTAAACTTTGAACAACTAAACTTATGTCTTGGTTTTAAACGTTATGCTTCCGCTTGCAACTTAAACTATGTTTTGTTTGGACACCAATTATATTGATTGGATTTTTATAATCACTTACATGCTTGTTCAATATGATTGGTGGCTGGATCCTGGTCAGTCACGCCTCCAAGCGGTGGTATTCTGCAGGTGGATTTTGGGGGTGTGATAGATTGGTATCAGAGCCATTGGTTATAGTGAACTCGGTTTTAATAAGGGGAAAAGGTTATATTAAAATCAGACTATAACCTGTACAGTGCTCTACGATCCACAACGACGCTTCACTCCACATGTAAGGCTCGACAATCTAGGTGATATGGTTTATGTTTTGTTACCTACTTGCTAGATTTCATAGAACTATGCTCATGGTATGCTTAGATAAACGTAGCAACTATAGAATGAGAACACATGTGTGCTTACTCTCTTCCGTCATCGCACTTTCACGAACCTATCTCACTCATGTTCCTCTTGATATGAAGATCATGAGTGGACGCGTTAACATGACTCAAGCCCAGTTAACGGCTCTGATTAACGAACAAGTTGTTGCGGCGCTTGCAGCTGCACACGCAGGAGGTATATCCTGCAGTCCAAACTCATTCTAGGATCTTTAGATCCTACTCTCGTGAACCAACCTTTGTGTTAAACTCTGTCCTTTCTTACACCCACGACAGGTCAACATGCTCAGCCACCTGTGTGCACCTTTAAAACTTTTATGGACTGCCGACCCACTACTTTTAGCGGCACTGAAGGAGCTGTAGGTCTCCTCCACTGGTTTGAGAAGCTCGAGTCAGTCTTCGAAATGTGTGAATGCCCTGAGGCTCGCAGGGTGAAGTATGCTACCGGTACTCTCGAGGGTTTAGCGCTGTTGGGATTGAACCCTACCAGAGGAACAGATAATGTAAAGCCAAAACCAGGTCACAACAGTGGATTCATAATAAGCAGCAGTTTACATTAAGCTTTCCCCTTGAAAGTGATTTATAACAACTGATGGTCTCTATTTGCTGTTCATATTCAACTGCTGCTGTCCTTTCAACTGCTGATGAAAACCCTGAAGTATCCAACACTGTTGGTCCTATCTACTGATGATAAAGCACTGCCCAGTCAAGGACTGATCAACCTTGAGGAAAGCACTGACATAAAGAGAAAGCAGCTGTTTAGTGAAATATCTGTTTTATGTATAGTCAGTGGTTAGGTTAGCAGTGTTTGTGTAAGGACAGTAGATACAGGTTGTTAGGTTGTTAGACGTCGCTTTCATGGTGACGTCAGCCGAGATCCTCAGTGGTTTGGTTTGCCTATAAATGTAACAGTACCCTGTACTGTTACATTTGATTGACTGAGCGAGTTATTCTCCTCATGTCTAATCCTTTCATCTTGTGTGCAACCAACCTTGGGGCATCAGGCTGAGGGGGAGTATAGTTTGTAAGCATGACTGTAATCTTTTGCTTTGATTTGTAATCTTTTGACTCTATGTGAAGCAATTGTTTATCAAACTATTTTCTCCTTTGATTGTGTTTACAAAGTTTGTTTTCATTTCCGCTGCACCTAACATGTTTTCATATTCATTGATCATTCATTTTAAACAAACAAACACTATCATGAGAGCCTCCGATCCTAACAATTGGTATCAGAGCCTGGACAGTCAAATTCGATCTAACAATCAATTTGACATAACAGTTCGGCTCAAAATTTTCATTGATACTAAGGTTGGTTGTATTTTTGTTGAAAAACAGAGTACCGAATAAATCATGTTTAAAGTGGTTAATCAAAAACTCTGTAAATCAACCAAGATGTCATATGACACACAAATTTCACACAACAAGTGATATCATGCAAAAGTCACCCATAGCTTTCAGATCTGTAAACATATCTGTTAAATTATGGGATTGTTTTATATTTTTCAATATTGATTTCAACTGTTGTTTTGATATTTGTGATGTTTTCATTAAATACTAAAGTATGAACCTCAGATTAACAAAACCTATGATTCATAAAACATTGATGTTTTGCTAACATAAAAAGAGGGAAATTAAAACTTCAGTTATCCGGATCTTATGTGTTGAAAACAGGTTGAGTTCCTCAAAAGGACAAAATCAACTATGTTAAAATACATTAAGAAAATTCACAAAAACTCCGAAGTGTGTTCATCTCAAAACTTCTGAAGTCGGAAGAAAAGAGTATAAACATAAAACACTGAAGAGTCAAAGTGTAGGGTAATAATGGTCATTAAGCAACTATGTGCATTCACCTATTCAGAAAAGGGTTTTTGATTCCAGTGAATGAATTACAAAGAAGATTATGTTTGTAATCAACTGACAAAGAAAATGGTACCAAACAGTGGTCAAAATGTGTTCAAAGTTTTCCTACCACTATTGTCAAAACCACTGACCATTTTCAAAAACTTGAGAATGATATGATTATGTATTTTATTGGAATTATACCAGATCCTTTTTGATGTTGTTCTCAGAAAGTCCTTTAACCATTTTTTTAAGAGGATTTTCTCGAATAACCAGGATATATTGTTCATTTTTTTGGAATAATATATTTGGAACTTTTGTTTGTTTTTGTTCAGCAATAGTTTCAGCTCCTGTCAGGATGTAATACCTTATTTTTTTGGTATTAGTGTCCTCATAAATGGGTCAAAAGGAAATGGTACATATGTCATGATCATGTCATACTCAGGTTTGCTCCTAAATTTTTATCAAAGGTTGATTGCAAACTGTGCTTAAATTACTAAGGTACTCATGTGTTAATTGAATATTAAACGAAAATGAGTTGCCTTAGTAAAAAGTTTTCATCATCTGGGGTACTAAACCACTGTCTTTCAAAATTGACATGTGGCAAAACCTTGAATGAAAATCTTCAAAACTGTTGCTGAAACACCTGTCCTTCAGAATTGTACTATTTACCTTAACCACTGTTTTGATCCAACGTCTGATCTCTAAACATTCTCCACTGCTGAAAGTTAACCACTGATCCCTCATTTTCTTGAAAAGCACTGATGCTCAAAATCAGTGTCTTATCCACTGATATGCTATCCACTGATAGTAAAAATCATCCACTGCCCATAATTTTTACCGTTGTAACCACTGATGCTTGATACGTCAGTGGCCCTTAAAACAACTATTATCCATACTTCATCCACTTCATCAGTGTTTGACACGTGGTCAGTTTTTAGCCCTCAGATCTTAATAACCGCTGCCACATCAGCGATCATTTTTTTAAAATAAAACCCTGCCCTAAACCCCAAACAGGGTTTTACACTGTCGAATTGAATTCCAAAATTCTCTTCTCATAGCAGTTTCCAACCCTTCTTCTCAAAATCTCCAAAATCCTCCTTCGTTCTTCTCCGCAAAAATGACAAAATCAAAATCAAAACCTAAATCACCATCACCTTCCAAAGAGGTCGCTCAAACAGCCGAAGAACCCATCGAAATACCATTCAAACAACCTCACAACTATCTGGGTTTACTCACAAAACCTACTGATAATCACACCTTTGACACCATCATTGATACATTATCTGCATCAAAGTAGAAAACTTTGTTGACAGCAAATGCTCCCATCTATCTGCAAACCCAGAGAGAGTTTTGGAAAAAGGCGTCGCTTGAAAAACAAGACGGAAAAGTCATAGCCATTAACTCCTCAATACAGAGTAAAGCAGTTCAAATAACCCCACAGTCGATCTCAGAAGTCTTTAATCTCAACGATCAGGAAGGTAAACTCTCTTTTGAGAAAGCCGAGATGAAAACTGATTTCGTAAAAAGGGGGTATGCAGAACAATCAAAGGTTGATACCTTACAAAAAGGTTATTTTCCTTCTGCTCCAAGATTTTTATTTCACACACTTTTGATGTGTGTTTCAAATAAAACAACATCATTTAATGAAATACCATTGAAGATTCAATGCCTGGGGTATGCCATTTTGAATAACAAAGATTACAACTATTCCCAGGAAATCTTCAATGACTTAGTGAAAAATGTTGACAACAAAGCATTTTTACTTTTTCCAAGATTTTTGAGTTATTACTTTAAACAAAAATTTGTAAAGGAAAATGAAAATTTTCCAAAACAAGGTGTTCATTGTCAAATAAAAAGCTTAACAAAAGAAACATTTTCAAGGATGATGGCACCAATAAAAACAAAAGCAGGGGTACCTGAGCAGATTTTAGCGGTTACAACTACTCCTCAGGTATCAGCTGCTGAGCCCACTGCTCCAGGTGATCAGAGCAGCACAACCACTGCTCTGAAACCCACACCTGATATTACCAAAAAGCCAAAAAGAAAAACATCCAGAAAACCCACCAAACCCAAAACAAAGGCAACTCTGGAAGATGAGATCCCAGAGGAAATGCCTGTGACAACACAAAAGTCACCACACACCACTGTTGCTACTTCCTCACAGCAGTTGGTAGAAAGATCTCCACCTTTGCCTAAAACTCCTCCTGCATCCTCACAAAAGGATCAGGTTGTAAGCACAGGGACACCACAATATGAAGCTCTGAATCCACTTGGATCCATCTTCCTCAGTCCTGATCCCAAGGACATGTCTCTTTCAACTCCCATCCCCTCACCAATCATAATGCCACAATCCATGCTACCCTTGTTGCATGCAGCTGCTATAGCTCAGACACAAACCAGTTCCTCTCTATCACCTATCACTGAAAGCATACATCCACAAGTGACTGGGTCTGATGCTACTACTCCTGCTATCCCAGCAACAATTGAGGAGGTTACACCCCCTGAGTTACAAGTAACTCTCGGTGGTAGTTCAAGTGGAGCAGCAACTACAACTGGTGGACCAACAGGTCTCCAGTTGGCCAGTTGTTTCATAAATCATACTCCCTTGAAGGCAATTTCTTCCATGGCAGCTTCGATAACCACCAGTGAGTTGGATCTAACCACTGGCACCATCAAAGGTTTATCAAGTGCTGAAGAAAGAAGTCCCCAGTACCAAGAACAAGGGGCATCAATGGGTGATTTTTGGGACTCTGTTCCTAAGACACACATTGATATAACCACTGCTGGTGGGGATTCAGATGATCCTACTAAAGTAGGTGATGATTCAAAATATCAGGAATTGACGGGCAGAGTGGAAAAACTTGAAGAATCAGTTTCTGAAATAAAAGAGATGGTGCAAGAGATTTTAAAAGCTCAGAAAGCACAATCCAATGCTGTTCCTGCTCAAGCACCTGCTGCAAATGAGCTTTGGAATACTTTTCAACCCATGCTTGAAGCACAGCAACTTATGGCTGACAAAAAGCATGCTATTCAAGTACAAATGCTGACCAACATGGTTGAATCAAGATTTAAAGACACTCAAGCAGATATCAAGGCTATAAAGGCTAGCATTCAAAGTGCCTCTGGCAAAGTTCCTTCTTCCATACCATTTCTTGTAAACCCCCCTTCAGATAATGCCAAAAAGGGGGAGAATAACAAGTTGTTGGGAAAAATGAATAGGATGGGAATAGAACAAGGCCTTCATATTGTGCCTGAAAAAGAAAAAGAAAAACAGGTCTCAAAACCTGTTAGCCAAACAGCTGATACAGCAGCAGTTACAAAAACTGCTGTCAGTAGCCAAACAGCTGCCATGTCATCAACACATACACTTTCAACACACACCACTATACCACACACCACCACAACTACTGCTCTACCACCATCATCCACAATTACACCATCATTACTGCCTCCTGCCATAAAGCAGAAGACAGCAGATGTTACAACATCTGCTGTAATGACAACAGTGATTGAAACACCAGTTGTTTCAACCACTGTCAGTCAATCATTGTCACAAACCACTGATCCACCCAAAACATCATCTGCTCCTTCTTCATTAAAAAGGAGAATGAATCTCATATCAGATGATGATTCACCACCACCATCACCACCATCAAAAACTACCTCACCACTTCCATCCCCTGCTCAAAAGCAGAAGACAACTGCTGACATATCAGCAGTTGTAATGACAGCAGATGTTGAGACACCAGTTGTCTCAACAGCTGTTTGTCAGTCATCCACCACTGTTCTCATCTCTCTTACATCACAACCAAAGCTCTTCAATAGAAAAAGAAGACCAATTCCTGTCGAATAGGGTATACATGATCCTAATGCTGCACAACATCCACTGGAACTTGAAGCTATCAAAAATGAGATGAGGCAATTCTATACAGAAGAAGATCCTTCAAAAAGAAGATTCTCCTCACTCATAGGCTACATGCCACCAGAGGATATGGATGATTACCTCAAACTCAAGGCAAGGCAGGCTAAAGTAAAAGCCAAGGTTGACAGTGAAAAAGATAAGTTAAGCGAAGATGGTATAGCTAAAAGACTGGAGTTCTACTTCACAAAAGTAAAGCAGATAGAAGGGTTTGCACAAGACCTAAACAAAGAAAAGGCTGATCAAAAGAAAGAATTAAGAAAACAATATCTAGCCTACATCATGAAAGAGAAATTCTATCCTGCTGAAGAACAACAGTTCAGAGAATGGCCAGTAGTAGCTCTTAAGCGTGAGGCAGAAAGGATTGAAAAGATTAAGAATGATCCTACGAAGAAGAAGAATGCTCCTAACTGGAGAAAATATGAAAAGCTCATTGCTGACTTAACTGCTGAATATAAGAGAAAGAAAAGGGAGCTGGTGGATGCGAAAATGGATACTGCTGAAGCCATATCAAAATGGTCAAAACAGCAGACCGATGAAGCCTATGAAAGGCTAAAGAAAAGAAAGATAACTGTTTCAAGCACCTCAAAGAAGCGAGAACATATGATGAAGCTTGAACAGAAAATTGAAAACCTCATAACAATGTTAAAATCAGCAGACAGTTCTACTCTTGTGTCAAACCAAGTTGAAGACAAACAACTGACTGAAGAAGAGGTAATAGAAAAAGAAGCAGAGTATCTCAAGGGAGCCATCTTAAAAATGGGTCTGAATGAAGACAGCTCATCAAAGCTTCAAAACCTTTTTAAGAAGGTATTAAACAAACCTGCGTCTCCAAACACTGCAAAAGACAAGACAGAAGTTGAAAGACAAGAGCTTATTGAACAAGAAACTGCAGAAGACATAGCTGCAGCAGACAAAGTCATTGAAGAAGCTTTCAAAAGAATGTCTGAAAGTCTGCAGATGTTTTCAAGGCCATTATCCCTCAACTCATCGGCAAATAAATCTCTCCCAAGAAACCCACTTGGCTTAAAAATACTAAAGTGGATGTCTGATCAAAAGACTCACGTATTGACCCTGGTCAGAGCCAATGGCGATGTGAAGTACATATCAAGGAAAGAAGCACTAGGCCTTAGTGTTCAAGAATTGCAGGATCTCCTTGAACTTTCACTGTGTAGGGATGAGGATGACCAGAGTGCAAAGGAATTTGAAGCTGAATTCAAAGAACAAGCTAAGGCACTCTTGATGAGGAATAAAGATCCAGAATAATGACAGGTTTTGGCATTATCTGTTCCAGGGGGAGATTGTTGGGATTGAACCCTACCAAAGGAACAGATAATGTAAAGCCAAAACCAGGTCACAATAGTGGATTCATAATAAGCAGCAGTTTACATTAAGCTTTCCCCTTGAAAGTGATTTATAACAACTGATGGTCTCTATTTGCTGTTCATATTCAACTGCTGCTGTCCTTTCAACTGCTGATGAAAACCCTGAAGTATCCAACACTGCTGGTCCTATCTACTGATGATAAAGCACTGCCCAGTCAAGGACTGATCAACCTTGAGGAAAGCACTGACATAAAGAGAAAGCAGCTGTTTAGTGAAATATCTGTTTTATGTATAGTCAGTGGTTAGGTTAGCAGTGTTTGTGTAAGGACAGTAGATACAGGTTGTTAGGTTGTTAGACGTCGCTTTCATGGTGACGTCAGCCGAGATCCTCAGTGGTTTGGTTTGCCTATAAATGTAACAGTACCCTGTACTGTTACATTTGATTGACTGAGCGAGTTATTCTCCTCATGTCTAATCCTTTCATCTTGTGTGCAACCAACCTTGGGGCATCAGGCTGAGGGGGAGTATAGTTTGTAAGCATGACTGTAATCTTTTGCTTTGATTTGTAATCTTTTGACTCTATGTGAAGCAATTGTTTATCAAACTATTTTCTCCTTTGATTGTGTTTACAAAGTTTGTTTTCATTTCCGCTGCACCTAACATGTTTTCATATTCATTGATCATTCATTTTAAACAAACAAACACTATCATGAGAGCCTCCGATCCTAACAAGCGCTCACGTGGTGGAACGCTCAGGTTAAAATGTTGGGGTTAGTCGCTGCTAACGCCACCCCATGGAACAACTTTAAGGAAATGATCAAAGAGGAGTATTGCAATCGTGATGACATTCACAAGTTGGAGTTAGAGTTCTACAACCTCAAGATGACGGGGTCAGAAATCGAAGCGTACACGAAAAGATCGAATGAGTTGGCCATTATGTGTCCTACTATGGTGGATCCTCCCATCAAACGCATCGAACTATTTCTCAAGGGCTTAGTGCCAGAAATCCAAAGTCATGTGACTTCAGCTAACCTCGCCACCATCCAGCAAGTTGTTCAACTGGCTCACCGTCTCACGGATCAGGCGGTGGAGCAGAACAGGTTACCAAAGCGCATAGGTGCTGCAACTACTTCAGATGTCCCTAGTGACAACAAACGGAAATGGGATGGAGCTTCAAGTAAGGGTTCGACTTCTGTTCAGTCTCAGTCTCAGCAGAGAAAGACTGATGACTACAAGAGCCCCGGTCAGCAATCATCTGGTGGTCAAAGTCATGGTGGGTACAAGGGGAATCACCCCAAATGCAATCGCTGCAACCTACACCACAGTGGGCCATGCACCAGGGGTAACTGTCATCGGTGCAACAAGCCAGGTCACGCTGCCAAGGACTGCAGAAGCTTATACCCCGCAAACCAGAATCGTCAACAACAAGCCCCACAGAACCAGCGACAGCAGCAGCAAGGAATCAACAAAGGGTGCTTTCAGTGTGGAGCTGAAGGCTATTTCAAGAGAGATTGCCCCCAACTGAACAGGAACCAGAACAACAACAACAACAACAATAACAATAATCATGGGAATGGTAACAATGGGAACAACAACAATAACAATGGTGCCAGGGGGCGGGTGTTCGTGATTGGTCAAGGTGAAGCAAGGAATGACCCCAATGTTGTGACGGGTAAGTTCCTTCTCGACGACTTTTATGTTACAGTTTTATTTGATTCGGGTGCCGATACTAGCTACGTGTCACTAGAAGTTAGTCAAATGCTTAAGCGTATTCCAACACCTTTAAACAACAAGCACACCGTAGAGCTAGCGAATGGTAAGAGTTTAGAGGCCACACACGTAGTCAAGGGTTGTAAACTTGTTCTTGCTAACCAGACCTTCTCTATCGACCTTATTCCTATCGTATTGGGTAGTTTCGACGTTGTCATTGGGATGGATTGGTTATCCCAACACCGAGCAGAGATTCTTTGCAACGAGAAGATTGTTCGTATTCCTGGTTCCGGTAGTGAACCTCTCATGATTCGTGGCGACAAGAGGGGTGCTGTTGAGAACATCATCTCTTTCCTTAAGGCCCAGAAGTGCTTGCGAAAGGGCCACACTGCCATTTTGGCTCTCGTTACTGACACCTCGGAGAAAGAGAAGAAGATAGAAGACTTTCCAATTGTACGCGACTATCCTGAGGTATTTCCTGAGGAATTACATGGCCTTCCGCCTCATCGCCAGGTCGAGTTTCAGATTGAACTAGCTCCTGGAGCTGCGCCTATAGCTCGTGCACCTTATCGTTTAGCTCCATCAGAGTTGGAAGAACTCTCTACGCAACTACAAGAACTCTTGGATAAGGGTTTTATTCATCCTAGCTCATCGCCCTGGGGAGCTCCAGTGCTATTTGTGAAGAAGAAAGACGGTACCTTTAGAATGTGTATCGACTATCATGAACTCAACAAGGTGACCGTGAAGAATCGTTATCCTCTACCACGTATTGACGGCTTGTTCGACCAGCTGCAAGGGTCGAGCTACTATTCAAAGATTGATTTGAGATCGGGATATCACCAGCTGAGAGTCCGAGAAGGGGACGTCTCCAAAACAGCCTTTAGAACTCGTTATGGACACTACGAGTTTTTGGTCATGCCTTTTGGGCTGACAAACGCACCTGCGATTTTCATGGACTTGATGAATCGAGTGTGCAAGCCTTACCTAGACAAGTTCGTTATAGTCTTCATCGACGACATCCTGATCTATTCTAAGAGTCAGGAGGAACACGAGCAGCATCTACGACTTATTTTGGAACTCCTTCGAACGGAACAGCTTTACGCAAAGTTCTCGAAATGCAACTTCTGGCTTCGTGAAGTCCATTTCCTACGCCACGTGGTAAACAAGGATGGGATTCACGTTGATCCATCCAAGGTAGACTCGATTAAGAACTGGCCTGCACCTCGTACACCAACGGAAATTCGCCAATTCTTGGGTTTGGCAGGTTACTACAGGAGGTTCATTAAGGATTTTTCCAAGATTGCACAGCCTCTCACCTCACTAACGCAGAAAGGGGTTGCTTATCAATGGGGGAATGCACAGGAATTAGCATTTCAGCATCTAAAGGATAGACTTTGCAGCGCACCTATCCTTTCATTGCCAGAGGGCACAGACGATTTTGTGGTTTACTGCGACACATCAATTCAGGGTCTTGGTTGTGTATTGATGCAACGAGATAAAGTTATAGCCTACGCCTCACGCCAACTTAAAGTTCATGAAAGGAACTACACTATGCATGATTTAGAGCTGGGAGCTGTTGTTTTTGCACTTAAGATATGGAGACACTACCTATACGGTACAAAGTGCGCCATTTACACCGACCACAGGAGTCTCGAGCACATCTTCAAACAGAAGGAACTGAATATGCGACAACGACGATGGGTCGAGCTACTGAATGACTACGAATGCACGATCAGGTATCACCCAGGCAAAGCCAATGTTGTGGCTGACGCCCTCAGTCGAAAGGACACCGCGCCTAAGCGCGTGCGAGCTTTACAACTCACTATACAGTCTAGTCTTCCTCCCCAGATACGAGATGCTCAGGTGGAGGCATTGAAACCAGAAAACGTCAGGGCTGAAGCCCTACGCGGCTCAAGGCAATGATTAGAACAAAAGGAAGACGGTGCTTACTACGTAACGGGACGCATTTGGGTCCCACTCTATGGCAACTTACGAGAGCTTGTGATGGATGAAGCACACAAGTCTCGCTACTCGGTACATCCTGGCTCGGATAAGATGTACCACGATATCAAAACTACGTATTGGTGGCCTAGCATGAAGGCCCACATAGCAACTTACGTCAGCAAGTGTTTGACTTGTGTGAGAGTCAAGACTGAATACCAGAAACCCTCAGGCCTACTCCAACAACCAGAGATACCACAATGGAAATGGGAGCAAATTTCCATGGATTTCGTTACTGGCCTGCCTAGATCTCAGCGCGGAAATGATACTATTTGGGTGATCGTGGATCGACTCACAAAGTCTGCACACTTCTTAGCTATCAAGGAAACGGATAAGTTCTCCACTCTAGCAGAAGTATATCTCAAGGAAGTTTTCTCGAGGCACGGGGTGCCCACCTCCATTATCTCGGATCGTGATGCACGTTTTACTTCAGAACTGTGGCAAGCAATGCACAAATCCTTTGGCTCACGATTAGACATGAGCACAGCGTATCACCCTCAGACGGACGGGCAGTCTGAGCGCACTATTCAAACCTTAGAAGACATGCTTCGTGCATGTGTAATCGACTTTGGCAACCGCTGGGAAAAGCATCTGCCACTTGTGGAATTCTAGTACAATAACAGCTACCACACCAGCATTAAAGCTGCTCCGTTTGAGGCATTGTATGGGCGTAAATGTCGGTCACCTCTTTGTTAGGCAGAGGTGGGGGATAGTCAGATCACTGGTCCAGAACTTGTGGTAGAAACAACCGAGCGAATTGCTCAAATACGACAACGCATGGCGGCAGCTCGTGACTGTCAGAAAAGTTACGCCGATAAGGACTGGAAACCACTTGAGCTCCAGGTTGGGGAGCGTGTACAACTCAAAGTTTCACCCTGGAAGGGTGTGGTTCGTTTTGGCAAACGAGGCAAACTTAACCCACGATACGTCGTACCTTTTGAAATCATCGAGAAAATGGGCAAGGTGGCCTACAAACTGAACTTACCAGCAGAACTCTGTGCAGTTCACAACGTTTTCCATGTGTCGAATCTGAAGAAGTGCCTGTCAGATGAGACCCTCGTAGTTCCTTTGAAGGAGCTCACCATCGACGAGCAGTTACGATTCGTCGAGGAACCAGTTGAAATCACGGACCGGGATGTTAAGGTCCTCAAGAACACTAGAATACCTCTCGTTCGAGTTCGATGGAACTCACGTCGCGGCCCAGAGTTCACCTGGGAACGCGAAGACCAGATGAAACAAAAGTATCCCCAACTATTCGCAAACAGTACAACCACGACAGAGGCTGAAGCTACGGAATTTCGAGACGAAATTCCAGATCAACGGGGGGAGGATGTGACACCCCAGGAAAACCAGGAAAACCATACAACTTAACTAGCTTCCTCAGTGAGTACTTACCAAATTTCGGGACGAAATTTCTTTCAACTTGGGGATAATGTGACAACTCGTAATTTAGAACCCTTCTTTGTATCTCGATGTAACACGTTTGAACGTTATGTAACTAGTTGACATGTTGGTTTAATTAATGATATAAGTGAATATTATGTGAACATGTATTGTGCTTATATGTATGCGTGTATTTATGTGACCCGAGACACAAGGACTCGACTCGAGACCACTCGGTCTCGAGTAAACAGTAACAGTTGGGCCGATTAGGCCATGCACCTCCTTTAGTCCACCCAGAAGCCCATTAGGGTGCACCATTTGATATAAAACCATGCCATCATCCACATTTCCCCTCCTACACTCTCCCTCTCTCTCTCACTAAAACCCTAAGTCTTAACATCCTTCTTCCCTCATTCTCTTGGATCAATCGGCAACAACAAGGAGACTCGGTCAAGCTCATCATCATCACTCGGACACTCCATTTAATTCATCTTCTTTACTATCTCGGTGCCTTTCCACAACCGGTTAGTGTTTTTAGATGCCCACTAAGTGTTTATGTGAATAATGGTGTTACTTGCTTTGATGAATAGCATGATGAATGTGTTATGAATGTTGTTCGAGTCTAATAAAGGCATTTGTTTGGTTAGTGGTGCTCATGTCCATGTTTGATATGCATGTCTCTATATGATTAGGACGGTTGAAGTGATTTGATAATTGTGACACTAGTTGATAGTAGGATGTGCATTAAATAGCATGAAAATGGATGAATGTTAATGATAAATCTTGTGTAAGCATGCTAGTATTGATTGTATATGCTAGATTCAGGAGCCGATGATGATATTGACTTGAGTTCATGCTAGGAGGGATTGTTGATAAATCATGATTGCAAAATGATGAAAACCCTAGATGAAGAACTTGTTGAATGTGATATGAATATTTAAAAATTGCTATGTTTGATCCAATTGATTAAGGTTTTAGACAAGAAAACATGTTGATGCATTTTGGTTGGATAGTACACAAAATCATGAAATGATAATCCTATTGGTTAGTACAATTCTGGGCAGATGTCTAGAAACAGCAGGTGTGCGAGTCGAAACCTCCGGTTGCGACTCGAGACCATCGAGTGATAACTCGAGACCACGAATCGACGACTCGAGAGCATAACAGCAGACATCAGGGACTCTAGACCAGCAAAGTCTCGACTAGAGATCTTGTGATTTCGACTCGAGACTGGACTCGAGACCTCAGAGGTTACAACTCATGTACGCACTACTCGAGACCAGATGTCCATGACTCGAGACCTCCCGTTGCGACTCGAGACCGCGTGATCTCGAGTAGAGACCCCCCTGTCTCGACTGGGCTGCTTGTCTTTGTTATTGGGCCGAAGTGTATGGATTACTCGTGCTTGTTACTGTTTAAGTGGGATATGTGTTAACTGTTACTGTTTAAGAACTTGGACAGGCCCAATAACGAAGAGAATAAATATATGTCATGTATGCTATGTGCTAGATACGTGTAGGATATACGTGACTTCTTTACACCCAAACCTGACCTATACTGGTAACCATATTAGGACGTGGTGACCAGCATACTTAACCAAGTAAACTAAACTGCCGAGCAACCCAAGGCGAGTTCACACTTTCTACAAAGCATGGGATTCCCAGGGGTTGGGAATGGGGTTAAGGAACATGGATTCCTCGTCCTTTATTGGGTAGGACAGTGCTGGTTCAGGAATATAATTCCTCGTCCTCTTGGACAGATAACTTTCACTAGACCAAAACTCTATCACGAAGTCCCTCCATCTTTTATATCGACTTAATCGCCGGGCCAATGGCGAGCGGGTCCTTAGTTAGATAGCGCTATTTAGGTTTGACAAACCTCACACCGTGCCGCAGAGGACGGGCGTGAACTAATGGATCTGGGCACGTCAATGATGATAGACATTGACAGTTCAAGGCACATAAACATGACTACAATCAGCAGTCGATATGGTAACGAGTCTAGTAATAAACATGGGGTAGCCCCCACGGCCGTAGAGCCAGATAACTAAACATGGGGTAGCCCCCATGGCTGGATTGCCAGAGTAAATGGGTTAAACGAATCACGTTTTCAATTATGGGGTAACCCCCACGGCAGGACGCCAGATAAAGGAAACTGCTTTCGAAACAACTTAAAACGAACACCCAACTGTGAACTCGCTCAACATTATTGTTGACTCGTTACTACATGCTTTGCAGGTCAATAGGTACTTAGCTGGAGCTTGCATGGAGAAGAGTTGTTGTGGGACATGGACAACTGTGTGCCATGTTAAACTTTGAACAATTAAACTTATGTCTTGGTTTTAAACGTTATGCTTCCGCTTGCAACTTAAACTATGTTTTGTTTGGACACCAATTGTATTGGTTGGATTTTTATAATCACTTACATGCTTGTTCAATATGATTGGTAGCTGGATCCTGGTCAGTCACGCCTCCAAGCGGTGGTATTCCGCAGGTGGATTTTGGGGGTGTGACATATTAAGTATCACCTCTCACTTCACCATCTACACCACTTCACTTCTCCCTCTCCATAAGCTACAGCCGTGAACCCCCTTACCACCACCACCGTTTTCAATCAAGCTCCATCCAAACCAAGCTTCATATAAGGTGCTAGAAGGTGAATTAGGAAGTTGGAAGCTTGTGGATCTTCAAGGAACTTCTTCGTTTGCTTTTATCCAACCATTTTGTCATCTTTAAGTTCTAGTATTCTTCCCTAGCTTGAAGCTAGTGGTAAGGCTCTCTTGATCTTGTTTACTTCATATTTTTTAGTGGTTAAAAGATGTAGTATGATGAGACAACAAGAACACTAAACTACTTGAATCTTGAATCATGAGATGAAATATGATGATACATGATAAATCTGAGTTAAATAAACGATAACCTGCTGTAAATGACTTATGATCTGATGTTAATCGTTGTTAGAAGGTGTTGTGATCATATGTGCGTGTTTTAGTAACATTTAAGCGATTAACAGCATGCTGAGTAACATTTACAGCCAACTTCAGTTGGCTGTAAACGGACCGTTATAAATCGAAAAATTGATTTTCTGAAGTCTAAATTATGTATTTTCGAAAAACGCTTCAAATGGCACTGGAATCATATTTTTTTGAGGTCGTTTACTACTTTTAAAGGTACGTTTTGTACAGCAGCAAAAGCTGCGTTTTTACTGCAAAAAATGTGTGTGATGTTTTTCATCATAACTTGAAATATGTGTAGAATTAGCTCATGAAATTTATACTGTAGATGACCACTGATGTCGTTGTAATGCTCCAACTGGAATTTCATCAATCGGACTTACGATGAATTTTAAATGAATTATTCCGTGGACTGCAGTCAGAAAGTGACAAATCTGATTGCAGTCCGGTAAATGATTTTTTTTATAAAATATTGGTAATGAATTGGATCCAGATATTTTTACACAGTAATATTTGGATTGTTTAAAACATTCTGTAAAAGCTTGGTAATTTTTGGAGTAAGTTAACTATTTTATTAAAATACCCGAAAACAGTCCAGTTTTGGATGTTCAAGCTGAAACAATATAACTAGTGATTTGCATGTCTAAATGTCGGCTATGTTATCCGATAATGATCTAACGTGTTATATGTCAATGAAAGTGTTATGTGCAATATCGTATGCTTGCTCTTGAGTAGCTATAAGTGGAATGTTTATATGGGCGTGAACTATTAAAGTGAGTGCATGTTATGTGGTAGATGTGTGTAGGAACTTCGTGCTTATTTGAAGTCACTAATAAACTAAGTGGTAATCATACTAGGACGTGATTGACCAACACCGATTGTTAGCTATTTTATAGAGTCAAACCGAGCAACCAAATGTGAGTTCACACCCTTAAGGCATGGGATTCCAGGTGGGTTGGGAATGGGATTAAATAGCTAAGACGGAACTTGTACTTTCACCACTACTAGACTACTTACCTCCGTCCTCGGATTGGGAAGGACTCCAGCGCTAAACCGACGTATTCACTACGTACCACTGTCCTCGGATTGGGAAGGGCACCAGCGCTAAACCAACGTATTCTTATGCGTACCTCTGTCCTCGGATTGGGAAGGGCACCAGCGCTAAACCTACGTATTCTTATACGTACCTCTGTCCTCGGATTGGGAAGGGCACCAGCGCTAAACCTACGTATTTAATATGTACCTCTGTCCTCGGATTGGGAAGGACACCTATATATACATCTAGTCTAGTGGTTTACAACATGGGGTAGCCTCCCACCGTTTATGGTTTGGAAAACAAGGAAAGCTGATTTAACTGGTAGTTGCAAACACACTCTTAGTTCTTGAAAAACTACTTTATAATGAACACCTACTGTGAACTCGCTCAACTTTGTTGTTGACTCCTTGTTACATGCCTTGCAGGTCATTAGATGCTTATGGAGCTTGCACGAGGAGGAGAGGTTGTTGTGGGATATGGACTGTTATGTCTCGTGCTTAACATTTGAACTTTAAACTATGTTTTGGTTATTTTAACATTACTATGCTTCCGCTGATTACTTAAACATGTTTGGTTTCTTTTGAACACCAATTATATTGGGTTTGGTTTTATTTACTTAATTGCATTGTTCAATATGATTGGTGGCTGGATCCTGGTCAGTCACGCCTCCATGCAGTGATACTCCGCTTGTGGATTTTGGGGGTGTGACAGATTGGTATCAGAGCCATTGGTTATAGTGAACTTGGTTTTAAAAAGGGAAAAGCTTTTTGACAAAACCAGACTATAACCTGTACAGTGCTCAACGATCCACAACGACGCTTCGCTCCACGTGCAAGGCTCAACACTTTAGGTGGTATGATTTAAGTTTATATTGCCTACTTGCTAGATTACGTTTGCATGGTGTGATGTATATGGTATATTTATTTAGGGTAATAGCATGTTGTCTACTAGCCCTACTGCGTTCTTTATGACACCCAACTGTTTACTTGAAACTTGACGCGTAGTGATCAAATGTTTTTCCTGTTTTCTCGTCACCCCGCAATGATAACCATTATATGCGTTCCACCTATTCGGTTTGCACGTAAACATTCATGAAGACCCGACCTGACTCAAACGAACCCGGATTTAGGAGGACTAAATACCCACGCGTTCATGCTGACGAACCCCATCATCTCCACTAGTCGTCGTCACAAGAAGCGATGTAGTCACAGTTACACGCATTTGGTGTTGTACCACTCGAAACCCTATCATCCAAACTCTATTTTGGACCAATGATATTCTCACGTGACCATGATGCAACGAACCTTCCTTTCGTGTCGTGCTTCCATCTAACATTATTGGAACTGTCTCTGGAGAACGGAATAGTCGGCAAAAATTCTTCGGTTATTTGTTGGATTTTTTAGTTTCGCTCAATTCTTCGTATGAATGTCACCAACCTCATGTTTCTTCGATCCGTAACTGATGTAACGAAACGCTAACAACCATACCACGATTTCCACCGATCACAAGATCACCCTTACCCCCCCCCCCCCCAGTACCCTGTTGGGTGGTTAATTATTATTTACTTTGATTTACACCTTTGTATACCCAACTTAGCAAGCGGATGCCTCCTAATGATGTGATAGTCTTCGGGACATTCGAGAACGGCGATATGGATTACTCAACCTACAGACGGACACGATGAACTACACATTCACCTCACCCCTTTCCCCAGTGTGGTGCTGAAGGTCACTTCAAGAGAAACTGCCCCCAGTTGAACCAGAAACAGAACAACAACAATAATCAGGGGTAACAATGATGGCAATGGTGCCAGTGGACGTGTTTTCATGCTGGGTCAGGGTGATGCAAGGAACGATCCCAACGTGGTGATGGGTAAGTTTCTTCTGGATGGTTTCTTTGTTACTGTTTTATTCGATTCGGGTGCCGATACTAGTTATGTGTCCTTAAAAGTTAGTCAAATGCTTAAGCGCACTCCAACACTTTTGACCACCAAACACATGGTAGAGCTAGCAAACGGTAAAAGTTTAGAGGCGACACACATAGTTAAAGGTTGTAACCTTGTTCTTGCTGATCAGACCTTTTCTATCGACCTCATTCCTATCGTTTTGGGTCGTTTCGACGTTGTTATTGGGATGGATTGGTTATCTCATCAGTAAGCGGAAATTCTTTGCAACGAGAAGATTGTCCGCATCCCTCGTTCTGGTGAAGAACCCCTCGTGATCCATGGCGACAAGAGTGGTGCTGTTGTGGGCATCATCTCTTTCCTTAAGGCCCAGAAGTGGTTGCGAAAGGGCCACACTGCCATTCTAGATCTCGTTACTGACGCATCAATGGAAGAGAAGAGAATTGAATACATTCCTATTGTGCGCGATTTTCCTGAGGTATTCCCAGAGGAATTACCTGGTCTTCCACCTCATCGACAAGTCGAGTTTCAAATCGAGCTAGCTCCTGGAGCAGCACCCATAGCTCGAGCACCTTATCGTCTAGCTCCATCAGAACTTGAAGAACTGTCCACGTAACTACAAGAACTCTTGGAAAAGGGTTTCATACGTCCTAGCTCTTCGCCTTGGGGAGCTCCAGTGTTATTCGTGACGAAGAAAGACGGTACCTTCAGAATGTGTATTGACTACCGCAAACTCAACAAGGTGACTGTGAAGAATCGTTATCCCCTCCCACGTATTGATGACCTATTCGACCAGCTGCAAGGGTCGAGCTTCTACTCTAAGATTGACTTAAGATCAGGCTATCATCAGCTGAGAGTCCGAGATGAGGACATCTCCAAGACAGCATTCAGAACTCGTTACGGCTATTACGAGTTTCTGGTCATGCCTTTCGGGTTGACAAACGCACCTGCGGTCTTCATGGATCTCATGAACCGAGTGTGCAAACCATATCTGGATAAGTTTGTTATTGTTTTCATCGACGACATCCTGATCTATTCAAAGACTCAGGAGGAACACGAGCAGCATCTACGACTTATTCTGGAACTTCTTCGAGCAGAGCAGCTTTACGCCAAGTTTTCGAAATGCGATTTTTGGCTTCGTGAAGTACATTTCCTAGGCCACGTGGTAAATAAGGATGGGATTCATGTGGATCCATCCAAGGTCGACTCGATCAAGAACTGGCCTGCACCCCGTACACCAACAAAAATCCGCCAATTTTTTTGGGTTTGGAAGGATATTACAAAAGGTTTATCAAGGATTTCTCTAAGATTGCGCAACCTCTCACCTCGCTAACTCAGAAGGGTGTCACCTATCGTTGGGGTGATGCACAGGAATCTGCTTTTCAGTACTTAAAGGATAGACTTTGTAGCACGCCTATCCTCTCGTTACCTGAAGGCACAGATGATTTTGTGGTTTATTGCGACGCTTCCAACCAAGGACTTGGTTGCGTGTTGATGCAATGTGACAAGGTCATTTCCTACGCAACGCGCCAACTTAAAGTTCACGAAAGGAACTACACTACGTATGACTTGGAATTAGGAGCAGTTGTTTTCGCACTTAAGATATGGAGACATTACCTGTATGGTACCAAGTGCACCATTTACACCGATCACATGAGTCTCGAGCATATCTTCAAGCAAAAGGAGTTGAACATGCGACAACGCCGATGGGTCGAGCTCTTGAATGATTACGAATGCGCGATCAAGTACCATCCAGGCAAAGCCAATGTTGTTGCCGACGCCCTCAGTCGAAAGGATACTACACCTAAACGTGTGCGAGCATTACAACTTACCATCCAATCTAGTCTTCAAACCCAGATTCGTGATGCTCAGGTCGATGCATTGAAAGTAGAAAACATCAGGGCTGAGTCCTTACGAGGATCGAGGAAGCGGTTAGAACAAAAAGAAAACGGCGCTTACTACGTAACAGGGTGCATCTGGGTACCACTTTACGGAAACTTACACGAGCTTGTGACGAATGAAGCGCACAAGTATCGTTACTCAGTACATCCTGGTTCGGATAAGATGTACCACGACTTAAAGACTACATACTGGTGGCCTAGCATGAAAGCCAACATAGCAACCTACGTCAGTAAATGTTTGACTTGTGCGAGAGTCAAGATTGAATATCAGAAACCATCAAGCCTACTCCAACAACTAGAGATCCCGACATGGAAATGGGAGCAAATTTCCATGGATGTCGTTACTGGCCTGCCTAGATCTCAACACGAAAATGACACTATTTGGGTGATAGTGGATCGATTGACTAAGTCTGCACACTTCTTGGCTATCAAGGAAACCGAGAAGTTTTCTACCCTAGCAGACGTCTATCTAAAGGAAGTAGTATCAAGGCACGGAGTACCAACCTCCATCATTTCTGATCGTGACTCACGTTTTATATCTGAATTGTGGCAGGCTATGCACAAGTCTTTTGGCTCATGTTTAGATATGAGCACCGCTTATCATCCACAGACGGATGGGCAGTCTGAACGTACCATTCAAACCCTTGAAGACATGCTTAGGGCATGTGTGATTGATTTTGGTAACGGCTGGGAGCGACATCTACCTCTAGTAGAATTTTCGTATAATAACAGCTACCACACCAGTATCCAGGCCGCTCCATTTGAGGCATTGTACGGACATAAATGCCGATCACCTCTTTGTTGGGCAGAAGTTGGTGACAGCCAAATCACAGGACCAGAACTTGTGGTAGACATAACCAAGAAGATTGCTCAGATACGACAACGAAGGGCGGCAGCTCGTGACTGTCAAAAAAGCTACGCTGATAAGCGCAGGAAACCACTCGAGTTCTAGGTTGGGGATCGAATGCTACTCAAAGTCTCACCTTGGAAAGGTGTAGTTCGTTTTGGCAAACGAGGCAAACTCAATCCGCGTTATGTCGGACCGTTCAAAATCATTGATAAAATTGGTAAAGTCACTTACAAGTTGAATCTACCTAAAGAACTCAGCGGAGTTCACAACGTATTCCATGTGTCAAATCTGAAAAAGTGTTTGTCAGATGAGACCCTCATAGTTCCTCTCAAGGAGCTCACTATAGACGATCAGCTACGATTCGTCGAGGAACCAGTAGAGATTACTGATCGAGACGTTAAGATTCTCAAGAATACCAGAATACCTCTTGTTCGAGTTCGTTGGAACTCCCGTCGTGGCCCAGAGTATACCTGGGAACGAGAAGACCAAATGAAACTCAAGTATCCCCGGTTGTTTAAGAAAAGTGGAACCACTACTGAGGCTGAAGCTACTACAGAATTTCGGGACAAAATTCCAAACCAACAGGGGAAGGATGTGACACCCCAGGAAAACCAGGAAACCACGCAACCTAACTAGCTTCCTCAGTAACCACGTGCTAAATTTCGGGATGAAATTTTCTTAACAAGAGGAGAATGTGACAACCCTCGTAATTACATGTATCCGTACGATTAATTATTATTAAATTGTGCTTAATGATTGTGCAGAAAATTGACTAAATGGTCCTGAATGTTTTCCTAAGTGTTGGGAATTAATAGTATCATAAAAGGTTACATAAAAGACACTATACGGAACAACTTAGCACTTTAACGAACCGGTATCTAACCGAACAACCGGACATTACCCGGGACACTAAAATTTTGCCAGAAACATTGTTGTATTATTTTTGGACTAGTTATGGTCCCCGAATACCCCAACACATTATATAATGTACCATACAAATAATACACTAGATATTACACTTAACACCCTATCCAATTACCCACTTACCATTCAAAGTTACACATAACCCCCCCCCCCCATTGTGATTTACGGTCACAAGATAGTGGCCCCACCAAATATTTGCTAAATCCTAGAATATCCCCTTTAGATTTATTTTGATTTTACCTTGAATTCATTTAGATTGCAAAAGATCTTGGAAGATTGGATTTGATTGATGAACTAACTATATGGTAAAAAAATTTACACATGGACCCCCTCCCCCTCTTGATATTTACGGCCCATGTGATGTGATGGCCCCCACCAAATATTTCCCCTTGATTCACTTAGATCTCCATGAATCCTTACTAGATCTTTACTTAATCTTCATAGATCTTATATGATTTTACTTAGATCTTGTCACATGTATTAAGTATCACCTCTCACTTCACCATCTACACCACTTCACTTCTTCCTCCCTCTCCATAACCTACGGCCATGAACCCCCTTACCACCACCACCGTTTTCAATCAAGCTCCATCCAAACCAAGCTTCATATAAGGTGCTAGAAGGTGAATTAGGAAGTTGGAAGCTTGTGGATCTTCAAGGAACTTCTTTGTTTGCTTTTATCCAACCATTTTGTCATCTTCAAGTTCTAGTATTCTTCCCTAGCTTGAAGCTAGTGGTAAGGCTCTCTTGATCTTGTTTACTTCATATTTTTTTAATGGTTAAAAGATGTAGTATGATGAGACAACAAGAACACTAAAATACTTGAATCTTGAATCATGAGATGAAATATGATGATACATGATAAATCTGTGTTAAATAAACGATAACCTGCTGTAAATGACTTATGATCTGATGTTAATCGTTGTTAGAAGGTGTTGTGATCATATGTGCGTGTTTTAGTAACATTTAAGCGATTAACAGCATGCTGAGTAACATTTACAGCCAACTTCAGTTGGCTATAAACGGACCGTTATAAATCGAAAAATTGATTTTCTGAAGTCTAAATTTTGTATTTTCGAAAAACGCTTCAAATGGAACTGGAATCATAGTTTTTTGAGGTCGTTATTTTTAAACGTACGTTTTGTACAGCAGCAAAAGCTGCGTTTTTACTGCAGAAAATGTGTGTGATGTTTTTCATCATAACTTGAAATCTGTGTAGAATTAGCTCATGAAATTTATACTGTAGATGACCACTGATATCGTTGTAATGTTCCAACTGGAATTTCATCAATCGGACTTACGATGAATTTTAAATGAATTATTCCGTGGACTGTAGTCAGAAAGTGACAAATCTGATTACAGTCCGGTAAATGATTTTTTTACAAAATATTGGTAATGAATTGGATCCCGATATTTTCATACAGTAATATTTGGATTGTTTAAAACATTCTGTAAAAGTTTGGTAATTTTTGGAGTAAGTTAACTATTTTATTAAAATACCCAAAAACATTCCAGTTTTGGATGTTCAAGCTGAAACAATATAACTAGTGATTTGCATGTCTAAATGTCGGTTATGTTATCCGATAATGATCTAACGTGCTATATGTCAATGAAAGTGTTATGTGCAATATCGTATGCTTGCTCTTGAGTAGCTATAAGTGGAATGTTTATATGGGCGTGAACTATTAAAGTGAGTGCATGTTATGTGGTAGATGTGTGTAGGAACTTCGTGCTTATTTGAAGTCACTAATAAACTAAGTGGTAATCATACTAGGACGTGATTGACCAACACCGATTGTTAGCTATTTTATAGAGTCAAACCGAGCAACCAAAGGTGAGTTCACACCCTTAAGGCATGGGATTCCCGGTGGGTTGGGAATGGGATTAAATAGCTAAGACGGAACTTGTACTTTCACCACTACTAGACTACTTACCTCCGTCCTTGGATTGGGAAGGACGCCAGCGCTAAACCTACGTATTCACTACGTACCTCTGTCCTCGGATTTGGAAGGGCACCAGCGCTAAACCTACGTATTCTTATACGTACCTCTGTCCTCGGATTGGGAAGGGCACCAGCGCTAAACCTACGTATTCTTATACGTACCTCTGTCCTCGGATTGGGAAGGGCACCAGCGCTAAACCTACGTATTTAATATGTACCTATGTCCTCAGATTGGGAAGGACACCTATATATACATCTAGTCTAGTGGTTTACAACATGAGGTAGCCCCCCACCGTTTATGGTTTGGAAAACAAGGAAAGCTGATTTAACTGGTAGTTGCAAACACACTCATAGTTCTTGAAAAACTACTTTATAACGAACACCTACTGTGAACTCGCTCAACTTTGTTGTTGAATCCTTGTTACATGCCTTGCAGGTCGTTAGATGCTTATGGAGCTTGCACGAGGAGGAGAGGTTGTTGTGGGATATGGACTGTTATGTCCCGTGCTTAACATTTGAACTTTAAACTATGTTTTGGTTATTTTAACATTACTATGCTTCCGCTGATTACTTAAACATGTTTGGTTTCTTTTGAACACCAATTATATTGGGTTTGGTTTTATTTACTTAATTGCATTGTTCAATATGATTGGTGGCTGGATCCTGGTCATTCACGCCTCCATGCGGTGATACTCTGCTTGTGGATTTTGGGGGTGTGACACATTTAAACTAATAAAATGCCAAAAAAAAAAGTTGAATTATAAAATATTACTTGTTGGAACGATACGTGGCGTCAAACGAAATCACATCTCCAAACACGTGGTAATTACGTTTGGCTTGATCGTCACACCAAAAAAGTCCCTTCAAACGATTCTCTTCGTCTGTGAAGTAATCAAACAAGAAATTAAGCTAGGAATGTTTTTTTAATTCAAATGTCTCACAACCATATCAGCGTCATATTCCCCTATAAACAAGTTAATTTGCCTCTTATAGTTCTTAAATTCAACTTTACTTGCACCCACGTCTTCAAAACCACCAAAACAAGTCTTCATAACATTAAACGCCTTGACGGGACCCAAGTTCAGCTTAGACATGTTGTGTATAACATGCTTCTGAAGCTAAGTGAGGTGTCGTTCAATTGGAAGAAAATGCTTATCAGGACGTTCAACAAGATCATGATTGTGCTCCTCGACAAACTTATACACCTTCCATGATCCAGCCTCAAAAAGTACACATAACAGTGCACCACAATCAGTCCTCTTTGAAAAGTTGGATCACACTAATCGCTCCTTTCGATTGGGGTCCAACGTATCAACCTTCTTGTCCTTGTATAACCCAGATCTCGTACATAAGTAATACTTAATACGTAAGACACATTTAGAGTTTGTCTTTGTAGTCCCTTTCCTGACTAAAAACCCATACTCCTTGGCATACTTAACATACATTGAATAACAATCATCGAGGCTTGAGAATACCATGTCCATTATGGGCTGTATTTCTTCACTGACGTCAGGAATGATAAATGGTAATCCAGTTTTGGGGCAAAGCCTTTGACTCGAGGAAGCAACTTCATCTGAGAAAACACAGTGAGGAACAGAAAAATCAGAAAAACACCATTAAAAATAGAAAATGTCTCATAATAACATTATATATTAAAACGTCATTAATTGAATAATAAACAAGACATATTAAACACATAATTTAAAAACGACATGATAAAAACGCCATAAGATGAATAATTAAAAACACTAAACAACATAAATAATTAACAAAATATAACATCATAATGAAAATGCCATAATTAACAAAACTGATGTTTACACAAATTAACAAAATAGTAATAACTGATGTTCACAAATACTACTAAATAAAATTCAAAACTAATCAAATAGATGTAAAACGCCAATGATCGTAAAAACTTAAGAAATATACTAGATCGTAAACGACAATTAAAATTAATATTGAAAACTCCAATTATCAGTTCAGTAATTGTCTAAATACCAATTAAAATGCGATTAAATTGCATAATTGAATAACGCTATTGAAAATCATACAACACATTATAAAAATACTAATATAAAAAAACAATGATAAAAGAACAAAACGCCATATCTGTTGCATGATTTGCTGGAACAAAAATAGAAAACGCCAACGAATTTTACTTTGTCGAACAGAATCCACGTTAGACGCCAAAGATCTGAGAAATCTTGCAAATGAGGTAACAGCTAACAAGAAATCTTTGGAGTTTTAATTTGAAAGAGATTTATAACGCGAATAAGGAGGAAACGTATAAAAGGACAATCATACCCCCGCATAACAATTAGCGCCCCCTACCACGTGTTGGGCCAGGATCCATTCTCATACTTTTCACCGTTCTGTCCTGAACCCGTTTCTCTCTCTCATATATATATATATATAGGGTCAGGATTTAGAAAAAACGCACAAAAGTGTGAGAACGGTGAGAACGCTTATGGGTCGTCCGATCAAAACAATCCATGGACTAGATTGCGCGGTGGCATTTTCATAAATAACATCAAATTTATTATGTGGGACGTGCTTCATTAAGGGTAAAAGGGTCTTTTACCGCTCATATTCAAAACGCCATTAAATGATAAAACGCCATTCAAAAAAATAAAACGCCATTAAAAACAAAACGCCAAAAAATAGTGATAAAACGCATTGGATATTACAGGAAGATGAAACAACACAGTAACTGAATTTCAGTTATTAACATATATTAGAAGAAATTCCATCCTAAATTACGCGCCAAAAACATCATTATATAAACAAAGGAAAACATAGCTTCCATAATCACTTCAATATATCCATTTCTGCCAAAACATCTTTAACCAAAACCGCCAACTTAACCAAAACGCCAAAAATGGCAACAATCGTTTCATGGAGATACACTCTGGGAATCAGGCGATACGTCCTGAAATTTGACAACAGAAGGTGGGTGTATGTTAAGACGGTTAGGGCAATTCTGAAGATGGAAGAAGAGATACAGAGGCGAATCTTATCCATTGGCATCGCTCTAGACAACGAATGACATGAAACACATATGCTTATGAAAGCATTAACCAGGAAATTTGGACCAATCAAAGCAGATGTGAAGCCGGACCCTGTCATGACATCATGGCGTTTTGATGATGAAACAGACATGGTGACCGTTACATACGACAGCGGAGAGCAGGAAGTCTACTGGCTAGAAAACATCATGACAAAGCAGCGTCTGGGTTTCATGGAAGAATTACATAACGCCACTTGTACCAACACAGAAATAGACTCAAAATTGGAGTTAATGCAAGACATGTTCAAGTGGAGGCTTCAGAATATTCAGGAACAAGAAGCTGATGAAGGTGAAGGTGATGACATGGATGAAGATCCAGATGAAGACTCCGAGGAGGAAGAAGAAGATGCAAGTGATGGATACTATTCGGATAAAGTACCTTCTAACGAAGGCTTTTAATTTTTTTCCTCTTTTTTTTCTTCTGTGTAATCTTCTTTTTGTTTTTTTAAGATAATTAAATGATATATTTCTCCCTTTATTAGCAAAACGCCATAAAATACTAAAAATAGTTATTCCTTACAAAACTACAAAAATAACAAAAAAAAAATCCTGCTCAATATTTTATTTACTCCGTTATTGTATTTTGTCATCTTGGTCTGCATAACGCCATAAAAAACGCCAAACTTAGAAGATGGGACGTCTATCACCTGTAAAACTGATAAAAATCTGATCAACACAGTAAATACAAAAACAGTAACTGAAAAGACAGTTCCTTTATTACTATCATTTATTACAATAAAAAAAAGTTCCGCCTAAACTATGTGCCAAAAAACACCTATAAGAGAGGGGTCTGTACACAATGAAATTGATCACACCCAGAAAACACAAACGCCATATCCTCTAGAAACCAATTACTTTAAAACGCCAAAAAATGTTAGTTAAAAAAACCACAGATGGCAAAGCTTTCACTGAAATGGATTCTTCTTCTGAAGGGGTTATCTCAATAATACTTTGCTGAATAAGATGGACAAATATTCAAGAAAAAGAGACTGATGACAGTGATATGTCATCATGTGAGCTTTGTTCTTGATGAATATCGGCAGAGAATAAAGGGATCAACACAAGTGTAAAATGTTATTTTGGACTCCATTATTATAAATAGCATCAAGCAAGAGTTGACCTTCAATGACATGCCACCAAACAAGAATATCACACCAAAAAACAGGTTGCTACTAAGCAGCTTCGACTGAAAAAGGCGGGGTTTATGTAGGAAAGTTGGAATCTAGCTAAAGAATTCAAAAAAGGTTCAAAACGCTAAAACAAATTAAAGAAGAAAGAGGCTGATGACAGTGAAGATTCGGAAGAGAAAATTAGATTACCATTTTTTATTTTTTTTATTTTCATTTTATATTGTTTTGATATCAAGTTATATGTTGTTTTGTTATCTAATTCTCTATAAATAAAATACATTATTATATAAAACGCCAAAAACTTCAAACACCAAAACGCTAGTAGTATGAAAACTGTGAGAACGGGTGCTGACAAAGCACCTTGAAAAATGTATTAAACGCCAAAACATTCACTAAACGCCAAAAAAAAATTGGTCTTACTGTAATCATATGCAAATATTAATGACTCGAAATGAATTATTATACAAAACAACACAAAACGCCAAAAAAAATTGACCAGAAAACGATATAACGCCAAAAAATTATCTATGTGACACAAAAACAATTAATTCAACGCCAAAAAGTTTAATAAATACAATTAACGCCAAAAAAACTTAAACGCCAGAAAATATTATACCGCGTTGGGAAAATAAAAGAAGATTGAAAAGACAAAAAAAACCCTGGGACCCTGATCATGTCCCGCGCCACGTGTTTGGCCAGGATGCGTTCTCACCGTTCTCACACTTTTGAGCGTTTTCTCCTAATCCCGTTTCTCTATACACACACACTAGAACCGAATCATAACACCAACCAAATGGTTGAATATTCGTTATGCATTGTGGTCATTTTCGTCTTGATCTAAGTTCCTCAACTATGGATTCTAATGGGTGAATCAGTACCGATGAAAACATGACCAAAACAATGTCCACATGAGTGCTTTTAGACAAGATGTATTTTCTTGCAATATACATACTTTCATACTACCTTGAACCCTAGTCTAACTAAATTCCGAACTCCATAACTCACACGCCTCGTTCATCCTTGTAGGATAACCTCGGCGTTCCCAAATTCGCAAGACTCGTCACTCACGTTTTTGGAAGCTTTTGCAAAACTGTGAGTATACATGACCCCTTTTCTTTTAAACGCACTTTGGGTGTAACATGCGTAAGCTATCAAAATTCACACTTATACATGCAATCACACTATTCAATCAACCAATCCAATTATACATGCTATTATGATATGCTTAGGATACATACATGCTAGAAGCCATTCTTGCACTATACTTGTCATTAACTTCACGAGCCTACCTGAATATGTATAGTGCTATAGGAGTAGCACACCACCTGTTTGTTGGATCATTGTTAAGTATTCAATCGTTTAACGATCTTGTTCATTGTGATGGCAAGATTACGCTAGCGGACACTTTGGGTTAACTTGTATTTGTTGCATGCTAGCCTTGTATTTTTATGCCTTAGTATACATTGTATGCCATGTTTTGATTGAAACAATCTTTTATGTATGCTAGTATCAAACTTGTATGCTCGCCAACGCTTTATGTGTTGACCGTTACTTTAACACATGTTGCGGTATTTTGATGATGAGACGTTTCAAGAAATCAACTAGGATGGACTTAGAAACGCACCATTTTAATTTTATGTATATCCTTTTGTGTCGTTATGATCAAACTTGCTAGATGTTGTATTTTTACCTTTCAAAACAATGTAATTCGCTTGGAATGAAATGAAAGGACAAGTTCAAGAGAGAACTTGATGGTATTCAGGTGGAGTTGCAAGCAACCGATGCTAGTGAGATGGGGCTTGATGTCATTAAAAGTCGAGTAAACTGAAGTATAAAAGTCAATATTCTTCATAGAATATTTGTCATATCTGTTAAATGTTTATAGATTAGTGATGAATGACCGGAGATGTTACTTTCCCAAGTGAAGGCTTGCTTTCACCCAGAACTAATGTGGTTTCAGGTAAAGAATTGTGTGGTGTTTGTGTAATCCGATACAAAAGTTATAAGAATTTGTTTGCGTGTTGCTGATGTGATCATTGATCGGTGGAAGTGAATTCTAAATTGGGAATCGTAATAAAAGATGCGACAGCAGGTGGCGGACTTCCAGCAGCCGCCTCGACGGAGGTTCTCAGTTTGGATCTGGGTGCTTCTTGGAATTAAATTGAGTAATGACACAATCGGTCATTGGAATTAAAAATAGAGTAATGACATAAATGTTTCTTTTCAAATGGAAGGGTATTTAAGTCATTTTACTGAAATTCATCACAAGTATTAACTAACTTTGGTGTTAATACCCAAAAATGTTACAAAATTAAAACCATTAAAACATGAACCTATTAAAAAAAGTTAGTAATAAAAGACAAAACTAGCAATAAATCACATGGTCTATCTGTGTAATTATCTCTTTTCTTTATTTGTCAAATTACTTAAATAGGTCATAAATTATTGGTTTACATATATAATACATTATAATTCAATGCTATGTGTCTTAAATTAATTAAAAAAAGACATTACATTGCTTCAACTTCTTTTTAAGCTTACAAAAAAGACATCATACCCGCAACCCATGACCGGTAAATTATTATTTATCTTTTTTTAGTTTTTTTTTTGAACGGCGATATTTCTACAACAGGCGATAGAGATCGCACCTACCCTATAACTCGGGTAGGCCCCTCCGCCCCACTCCGGCATCCAAGGCTATGTTGTCTTAACCGGGCCCACGCTTGGTGCATCAGAGTTTGGCTAAGGCGTTCCCCGAGAAAATTTCCAGCCCACTGCCCACCCGATTAACCGGGAGCGTGTAGTTGCACCCTCCACAAGAGTCGGGGACTCTCTGGAGTAAATGCACTGTAATAGAAAACTCGGGGTGGCTCCCGGGTTTCGAACCAACTGGCCCTCCACCCGTTCATTGCCATTCCCCCAAATGTGATGGGAGTGGGGATCGAACTTGGCCATCCAAGGAAAACCAAAACCTTTCCACCACTCCACCACAAGTGGAGGACTTATCTTTTTTTAGTTATAAAAAGAAAAACCCAAATGAGTGGTCAATGGTAGAAGGTTGACCAAATTCACATAAGAGTTAACGTACGCCACGTCCAGAAATATCGTATCCACGTTCCTACAGCCTTTGTGTAAATTGACATTCACATTCGTGGAGCGTGTGCTTTACGTACAGTTTGATGCTCCATTCAGTTCGTAAGATTGATTGATAAAGCACCGTGAGATTCAAACGCTACAAAACACGTGGAACTCAAAAATCCCGAGTTGTCTCCGTCAACTTCACGAGGTTGTTTAAGTGACGGCATATTGCATCAGCATATTAATACCCTATCCAAATGTAAAAATATATCCACAATTTAGTTAAAAGATAGTAAATTAAATATATACTTTTTACATATTATTATTTATTAATATTAATTAATTAATATCCTACCATGTAAACTATTTTCTGTTGGACTCGTACATCTCGTATGTGAATGTCCGTCGCGAAGTACTTTACCATTAAAAAAATTTCTCATGACAATTTTGTACAATGAACCACCCAAACACTTGCTTTGAGCCACCATCTGAATAGGGTCCTAAATTAAAAAAAAAAAAAAAAAGTAATAAAGATTTTCATATATGCATAAAGTTATACTTTGTATATTTTGAACCAAATTCTAGTTAGATCTTTCTATTGTTACATATAAGATTGCTGTTTGAATCCTATTAGTATCTTTGAGCTGACATTAATTTATTTTAATAAGTTTTTTGTGTCATTATTTCATATTAATTGTTGTTTGTAACTTAAGTTACTAAATTGAGAAAAAAATGATTGATTTGTCCAAAAAAAAATTGTGATGCTTGATTAGGTTTTAATCATTTAATACCTCTTTAAAGCAGTTTTGTAAAACCTATTTAAACGTCTGGTAAACAAGAAAAATAAAAGAATCAAAAATCCAAAACTAAATGGCCTCGGATTTTTGTTTTGTTTTGGGTCTCTAAAATGGTTGAGGCGGCCCTGCATTCATGGGAGTGACGTTCGTGAGAGCTGAAGACCATGTTGCAAGTGGTCTTATAGCGATCATACCAAGGTGTAAATGGTTGACGAGAAATCACATATATATACATATAAATGTCATAAAATTTACTAAAAATAAACCATGACTATTCTAGTTTATTGTGTAAATATTGATCATGAAAAACCAATGGCCATTGAGACTATTGGTGGCGGCGTCAACATTGACACCAAATGATGGTCGAAGTAGTAGCGGTGGCGGTGTTTGACAATTGTGGCGGGGGTCGAGGCAACAATGACGGTGATGATCGTATATGTCACGATGGTAGTGGTGGCGGCGAGGAAGTGAGAGATTTCAACTTTTTTTCATTGAATTTCTTAACAATTTTGAAGAAACGCTAAATTAACTTACATGTAAGAATTTGTGGAATATTTCCAGACACACATGTTATCGCTTGTTCTAACGCGTATAGGTATGGAATGAAACATTAAATTCTAACAAACCAACCACCATTATAAAAGTTGCTTCAAGGTTACGAAATTTGTTAGAATGGCAGACTTGGGTACACAGCATTTGGGTCCACTTAAATGAAACGATGTTAGAATGGGCCGATTTAAATTAAATAACATGTTATAATGGATCGTTTTAAAACATTTGCTTAAAATAATTTCAAATGAACGAGTAACATTTAGAGATGGGCATAAAAAACCGGTTCCTACCCGATTCCAGTGGACCCGACCCGGACCCGGTTCCGGTTCCTACCCGATGCTCAGAGGAACATGTCCCAGGTTTAAAAAACCCGACGGGTATTACCCGGTTCCCATATTCTGTAAAAAAAACTACCCGTACCCGGTTCCTTACCCGTACCCGGTTCCTACCCGTACCCGGTTCCTGCGTACCCGGTTCCTATCTGTACCCGGTATACATTACCGTTGGAACCGATTCCAAATGACCGTTGGAACCGATTCCAAGTGACCGTTGGAACCGAATCTTGAGTATCAAAACACATTTAATGCAAATAAGACCGTTGGAACCGATTCCTTTATGACTGTTGGAACCGATGACACTATAAATATGTTGTATTTTTCCCATTTTTTATTCACAAATCCTCTTCTTCTTCTATCTATTTCTTCTCATTCTTTACATATTTTTAATGGCTTCAAAAGAACTCTAAAACCACAAACTCCTCATCCGTCAATAATGTTCCACAAGGTTCAAATGCTCCATTTGTAGTTGGAACATTATCGCATAACCGCAATATGGATGTTTGGTGCAATTGGGATTTAGTCGAGATGAGCGATGGTTCGCAAAAGGCCCAATGCAAGCATTGTGGCTCCTTGTTAAGCAAGGACTCTAATTCCACTTTAACGAAGCATGCCAAAAAGTATTGCAAAGCTCTAAAAGATTTGACACCCGGTCAAGTTCAACTTTCAAAAGATGGTGCGATTTTCCGCTACGGACAAAAGATAACTCGTGATAGGATGGCGAAGTTGGTCATCAAAAAAGCGTTGCCTTTTGGATACTTTGACGACCCCGATCTCACTAAGCTAATTAGGGAGACACTTCAACCTCGCTACAAACATGTAAGTCGTCGAACTTTAAAACATCATTGTTTAAATATATGGGAAAATGCAAGAAAAGATTTAATTGCATTTTTCAAAATTTAAAGACTTGTGTAAATTTAACTAGTGATGTGTGGTCGGCTCCACACGGTTTACCCGAATCATACATTTGTGTCACCGCTCATTGGGTTGATCCCAATACATGGCAAATGATGAAGCGTACGATCGCATTTGAAGAGTTTCCTTCTCCTCATACAGGAGAAAATATTTATAAAATTATGAATGCCACAATTATAAAATATTGTTTAGAGGATAAAATATTTTCAATATCTTTCGATAACGCCTCAAACAACTCAAATGCGATCGAAAAACTAAAGTTGAAGTACAAACCAATTTGTGATGGTGTTTTTTTCCACACAAGATGTGTTGCTCATATTATTAATTTAGTCGTGCAAGACGGTTTAAAAAATAAATTTGTAGCGGATTTTATTATAGCTTTTAGAGCTATGCTTCAAGATGTTTTTAAAAGTGGTAAAGAAAGATATCAAGATTATAAAAAACTTTGTAAAGAAGTTAACCAAAAATTAATTGGTCCTAATTGGGATATCCCAACTCGTTGGAATTCAACTTGTTATATGTTTGAAATGGCGTTAAAACAAATGGGCACTTTAAAAGCATTTCATACAACTTTAAATGATGACTACCAAGTCGACCTTTTTCCCGACACGGCTTGGACTAACATTCAAACACTAAGTAATTTTTTAAAAGTTTTCAAAAAATCAACAACTTTAATTTCCGGTGTTTATTATCCCACTAGTTCTCGAGTTATTTCCGAATTGTATTTGATAACAACTAATTTTAAAAAGTTTGAAAACTCAAGTGACATGTTGAGGAACATGTTGAAACCAATGATCAATAAATTTAAAAAATATTTTTTCTCTTAGTGGTAGGGTATTGTCGATTAGAAGAACATGATTAACCCCGAAGTCGCTAGAGATGGCAATTTGCCTAAAAGATCATTTGGACGGCGTTGATCGTGTTCAACATAAGTCGAGTCTCGAAGACGAGGTGGAGTTGGAGCACAAGATTATTGAAGAAGAGGAGGAAGAGGAAGACGAGGTAGAGACCAATGATTCCGAAGACGATTGTACCGAAGTGCCCGCACCAAAGCGTAGCGCAAGTGAAAGTGCCGCACCGTCCTCAAGCAAACGAGCAAAGAAATAAATTTGAGGAACCGATTATGATCAGTCCCGAAGGAACCGATTTTGTTATATTTATTTGTACTACTTAAACGATTATAAATGCGAATGTTTTTTTTTTTGAACTTGTTACTAAAACAAAACAAACTTTTATTTCACAAACGAAACTGTTACATTGATCATAAAGTTAAACCAACAAACATCACACATAAAACATAACACATCAAACATAAGTAAACAAACGGATCCACCAAACTACACATTAGAAGAACCGGATCCTTCGCCATTTTCTTCCTTTTTTGCCTTTGTCACCGGGCAATGTTTGTCGGTATGCTTCTTGAGGGTGGAGTTGGCGGCCGCCTTCATGAACTTCCCACAATTCTTGCACCTAGCCATCTCATGGCTATCCGTCATCAAACACAAATCAAAATATTTCCAAATTGCGGGGTTACGTTTGGTTTCTAAAACCATAACAACTCCTTCTTCCGATGCCATAGGTTCTTGTTCTTTCAATGAGTTTAGAGAAGAAGATGGATTGAATGAAATGAGCCGAAACCGATTTTTATATTTAATAGTCGGTTCCTAACGGTACTATACCCGTTGGAACCGGTTCCGGACAGTAGAAAAGTTAAAAAGTCAGCTTTTATCGAGTGAATACAGAAGGAATCGGTTTCAAACAGTATGTAGACAGCTTTTTATTGAAAAACTCAAAATAACCGGTTCCAAACAGTACCCGTACCCGGTTCCATTGAACCCGTAACCGGTTACGCCAGTTCTATATTTATTAACGTGTACCCGGGTTGTACCCGGACCCGGTTCCACCGAGAACCCGGTTCCACTCAGTTGTATCCATACCCGGTTCCGGGTTTTAAGAATACCCGATTTTGCCCATCTCTAGTAACATTTAGGGCCATTCTTGACACCACCTATCGTCGTCGCCTCCACTACCTATCGCCTGTGGCCACCCACCATCACCCTAGCCACCGCCATTGTCGGCGGCACCATCACCACCGCAACCACAACTGAAACCACTGCAGCGACCCAACCTTCTATGTCGCCATTGCATCCGTTGCCGTCTTCTCCGACCCTACCGCTTCGGTCACCACCACCATCGCTGTTGTCTACAACCCATTAATGATAAAATTACAATATCAACTAGGGAGGTACAGACGATCTCAAGAGGTGGTCTAGAGGAGATCTAAAGTTGAAGGACAAAAAAATTAAAATAATAATTATTGTTTGAATTATCCTAAGTATTAGTTTTATTTGGTTTCTAACTGTTTAGGGATAAATATAAGTAAAAGTATGACTTCTAGTAGCTAGTAGTAGATTTTTTTAGTATTTATATTCCTTACGTCATGTATTTTATTCATTCAAAAAACTAATAGAAGGAATTAGTGAATCTCGTTTGTATTTACCTCGCTGATCTCGTACATAGATTTAACAATTACTACCACCTCCTCCGCTAGGTTCTCCACCGCTATGCCCAATACCCGTCACCACTAGCTGTCATATGAATAAATATAGTGGGGAACCTATTTTAAAACTTTCTTTTCTCTAAAACAACTTGTTTTAGCCCAAACTAATTTAGCCCAATCAATTTTGACATGAACCATACTTGTGCTTTTTAAACCGGCCCGTTCTTACCCAAACTCATTATGACTCGAACATGTCTTGACCTGACACCCAAACCGACCCGACGCATAGAACAAAACCAGTGATTATATAACTCTTTGATTAAACCAGATTCATCCAAAATGTAAGATACTAATTTAGGAGATGAACATATTTTGCCCCCCAATGAGTAAAATAATCAGGGGCGGAACCAGAGGGGGGTCAAGAGGGTCCGTTGACCCTCCGGTCACCGGAACTTTTTGAATTTTTATATATATTTTTTGAGTTTTTGAAGAAAAAAAATTAGAGATGGACCCCCTAATTTGAACCAGTATAGAATATAAGCTTATGATAACCCCCTAACTAAATCGTTCTGGTTCCGCCACTGAAAATAATAATTATGCATTCAAAGTTCCACATCCAGCATTCCAGCCACTTTGTTTGAAAATGTTCCTTTTATTAAGATCCACAACTAAGAATCTGGGATTCTATCTTATATCCAGGGTGACATAGTGTCAATCCAATATATATTCAGACAAAATTGTACTAGATCCAGATTTACTTTAATTTTTATCAATCGGGTCCATCAAGTTTTTTTTTTTTTTTGGTTTCTTTTAGGGGGGCGCACCCTCTTCTTTGTCTGATAAAGATTAAAGAGACTTGTGTTCTGTACTTATTTTCACTATGTTTTATGCAAGACTGCAACTATCATTCAAATATATATATATATATTTTTTTTTTGTGATGCTCGTACTCAACTAGTTATTTTTCAGCAAATTTTACTATTGGAAAAGCCGATGGTAAATTAAATTTTATGCAAGTCGGTCACTAAATTTAGTGAACGACTTATGTAAAATTAAACATATCAATGTCACGAAATTTGTGAGTGTTTCGTTTCGGTCATAAATCAGTCCTAAATACAAATTATGATTAGTAATTCTAACTATAAATAACACAACACAACAGTAATAAACTTAAACTATAAATAATATATTATATTATATTAAAAAGATAAAAATAAGTGAATCTCAAAAGTGTGTTTTATATAAAAAAAACGTAAAAAAAATGTCACATTTGACTCTGCTCGATTTAGAAAAATATTTGTATAAATGCGTAGCTAAAAATAAGTAACTCGCAACAGTGTATTGTGCTATAACTGTATAAAATATAAAAAAGAAAAAGAAACGTTAAAAATATTACAAGTTAAACAAAAGAAAAATATAAGACGTGTGTCAAGTGATGTTTGGTGATGTAATATACAAAACATAGAAAAATAAAGATAAAAAAATATAAAAAAAAATAGAAAGAACATACGTCAAGTGTTGCGTGATATAGGACATAGATCGTCACTTAAGAAACAACCACAAACCACAAATGGATCGTTAATATGCTATCACTATAATGTTCTTTTCTTCTAGTAGTGTAAGTTAATGATCATTCCTTGGTTTATAAATCTTCTTCTTGTTCAGAAACTTATATTGTGTATCAGGTTGTTCCTGTTTATGTTGTGACTGCAATCTCACTGGTTTCTTATATAACTAAATTCCCACAAAATCCCAACTTCCATTCCAAACACCTGCAGTTAAATATAGGAAGATATCATGGGTCCCACTTGATCCTACGGCTGCATGGCAAAGTTCTTCGGTGGGCCCAACCTAAATCTAAAGAAAAAACACTTACCAAAGTTATATAATGTTATTTGCAACTTTTTATTTTATAAAAATAAACTCCTTGCAGTATTCCATCTATATAAAGATAAGTGGCACTCTCACTTCACAAGTTACAAAACCACACATTCCTTCCTCAAATCTCCTTTGCAAACCCCCCCCCCCCCCCCCCCCAAAAAAAAACACACACACACATACCAAAAAAAATCATTGTTTGTGAATTCGGAAACGAATATGGTCGTTACAAGTTCATGTTCATCCTAAGTGTGATGGAGAGAAACAGTTTCAGGGCGGTGTTGTTTGTGGGATTTTGCTGGTTTTTGTTGTTTGCGGTTTTGAAGTCACGAGGCGCAACGAGGCAAGATGGTTTAGTTGTCAACTATGTGAGCAAGAGACGAGTGCCAAATGGCCCTGATCCAATCCACAACAGGTAAGTAACAATATTACTAGAAGTACTCGTTTAAGTACATTTTGACAGGCAGTTACATGTTTAAAATGTATGTACTTTTTGTGTGGTATTTATATGGGGTATGTATATATGTTTCCAGGAGAACAAGAAACACGAGGCAACCTCCTGATCGCGCCTAGGCAAAGGACATGTCGGTTTCCTTTCAATTCTAGAGATCGATACGCGGTTATATTGCTTGTTTTGTTGTGTAGAATTTACATGAAGAAAGGTAGTTTAATGGATGTTAAGTTTTTTGAAAAGTTTTGCATGAATTAATCCAAATCTTGTATTAATGTTTATTATTAGTAGTATCACAGAAGCCAAGAATTGAACATGCATTATATCTTTATAAGGGTCCCCTTTTCATACATTTTTTGTAGGTGGTATGCAAAGATGCATTGTTAAAGGGTTATGGTCTTTGCTTTAGCTTTGAGCTTTGAACTTTAAGAGGGTTGGCTTTATTCCTCTTGTTAAGTGGGTTGTGTTCCCTAAAAAAGCATTTTCAATCTGTTAAAGCTTCTCTTCTTTCAAACATATCTTTTCTTTTTTGAATGAAAGAAAGAATAAGAGAGATGATGACCAACTTCTTTTGAATGTGTATATGTATGGTCTTCATTCAAAGCCATCACTATGCTTTACATCAACATTATGCCATAGGACACATATTGGTAATTCAGGTCCCATACACAAGTAGAATAGCGTTTCTCGTACTCACCAGGTAGGCGTTTGCCTTTAGGCCGTTACTCATTATTTATCAGGTTCGTGGGAACTCATTGGCATCAGGTTTAGTCGTTTGTAATCTTATGTGAATACAAATTATCGCTAATATGAAATAAAAAGAAAATCCAAAAATTTTCCTATATACTAATGAATGAAAATCTCTTATGGACACACATCACTTTTTGGCGTTTTCAGATCTTATTTTTCTATGTATCTCTTATATTAAATACTAATATCTCTTATATTAAATAATAATAATAATAATAATGTTAGACATAAATATTTTACTATTGAAAATACCGTTGAACCGATATGTGATCACAAGTTTGAAAATAAGAAATTCAAACTGAAATAATTATGTAGACAAATGATTAATTAACTTAATATATAAAAAGTAATAAATGAAAAAAAAATCTAAAACTGAATGAAATAAATAAATCTTCCTATACAATGAATTTTTTTTTTCTGGACACGCGTCACTTACTAGTGCTTTGTCATCGTATTTTTCTATTTATCTCTTATATTAGATAATAATAATAATAATAATAATAATAATAATTTTAAACAAAATTAGATAAGAATAAATATTTGTTTTTCTATAAATAATTTTAAACAAATATTTAGATAAGAATAAACGTTTGTTTTTTTATATAATTATAAAGTTACATCCCGAGTTTTTTTGAAAGTCCAACAGATATGATTTGCAAATCATATCCAAACTAGTTGATTTCTCCCGCGCTACGCGACGGGAACTCATTTGATATCGGTTCGGTTCGTTTCCATACCAGGATTCGATATAACAACTAAAAGAGAACTGAAAAAATAAATTTATGATATACCCAAAAGGATGTCGACACATACGTTAAATCAATCGCAAATAAAAACGAATATCAATTCCGAGACTACCAATCGGTACAGATGTTATTCAATCGAAATCAGTTTGGTTCGTCACGGTACAGGTATGGGGACGATACCCGTATAGTTTATGATAAAAAAATACGTTTTTTAATACAACTTCCTTTTTTTAATAAAATTGTTTCCGGCACTCGTATAGTACACGATAAAAAATACGTTATTTTGAATATAACTCCGTTTTTAATAAAATTCAAGAAAATTTATACCAAAATTATGTACAACTACTCATTAGAAAAGTCAAGGAAGACAAGATATTAACGAAAAATCAAATTAAATTATACGTAAATTAATATTAAAAATAAAAACCTAATTCAAAGTCACTACTACCCTTTTTAAACCAAAAATCAAATTAAACTATAAAAATCAAAAAATTAAAAGCTCATTCAAAGTAGTTGTTTGATGATCTATGTTTGAAAAATTAATCTTAAGTACCTATGAATTTAAACTAAATAATAGAATATCAAATAAAAAAAATCCTAGCTACTGTTTATCACCACTTCGTTTTAATATGTATAATGAGTAGAAAACAGTATATATATATATATATATATATATATATATATTTTTCAAATGGATAGAACCTTTTTTTTATATTTAAAGATTTAGATCACAAATAATATTTTAAACGTAATTAGCATGTCAACGAAATGGATAAAAATATACCCGACTACCCGAGATTAGAGGTGCACAAACCGGTTAATTTTAATAACCGGTTCGGTTAACCAGTTATACCGGTTAATTTGACTTTTTGACTTTAACCGGTTATTTTTTTAACTGGTCCGGTTAATTACTTTAACCGGTTCGGTTAATTAACCGGTTATTTTCGGTTATTAACCGGTTTTTTTTGCCTTTTTTTTGAATTTTTCGGTTATTTTTTCGGTTAACCAGTCTATCGGTTAAAAAACCGGTTTAAAAAAACCGGTTATTATACTAAACGCTTATAACCGGTTACTAACCTACGGTTAAAAATAACCATTAACCGGTTATTCCTAAATCGGTTATTAACCGGTTATTTTGTGCACCTCTACCCGAGATAGTCATGGGGTGGCAGAACCATGTGGCAACTGAAGTCCGTTTACTTTGAGGCCTCTTAGACTACCTGTAGTGGAGTGTTTTTGGACCTTTTTCCCCTAACCTCCCCCCCCCCCCCCCCCCCCCCCTCTTAATATTTAAGTAATTGATCAAATATAAGTAATTGATCAAATTTATATGGTTTTTATATTTATTATAGAGTAAAATGCACGGATAGTCCCTGTGGTTTTGCAAAGTTTCACCTATAGTCCCCAGATTTTGGAAATTACACTCCTAGTCCCTGTGGTTTGACAGTTTGTTACGCTGATAGTCCCTGGAGTGGATGTGGGTTAGTTTTCTCAGTTAAGTCCATCTGAAATTACTTATTTACCCTTCCCTTAGAAAAAAACAAATCTGGATTACTAAAAGTGTGAGGCCACCTTATCAACCGGCCACCCACCTCCACTGCCACCCACACCCACCATCACCATAGCCACCCACGGCTGGACAAACACCCACCCGGTTGATAAGGTGGCCTCACACTTTAATTTCTTGGTGGCTATGGTGATGGTGGGTGTGGGTGGCAGTGGAGGTGGGTGGCCGGTTGATAAGATGGTCTCACACTTTTAGTAATCCAGATTTGTTTTTTTCTAAGGGAAGGGTAAATAAGTAATTTCAGATGGACTTAACTGAGAAAACTAACCCACATCCACTCCAGGGACTATCAGCGTAACAAACTGTCAAACCACAGGGACTAGGAGTGTAATTTCCAAAATCTGGGGACTATAGGTGAAACTTTGCAAAACCACAGGGACTATCCGTGCATTTTACTCTTTATTATATAAAAACCCATTTAAAAGAAAGATAAAATAATTTACTATTTAGTCATTTTTATGTTCTTTTTACAAAAAAGAAAGTTATAAAAACTTTATAATAGATCTTGTCGTTACATATCAAATAATAGATCATGTATGTATTAGGGGTGAGCAAGTTTAGGTCCGGACCGAAAATAACCGAGAACCGAACCGATAATATACCCAACCCGACCCGAACCCAAGTACCTAGGTATTTAGATCGGTTCCAATTTTTCATATAAAATCGGGTCGGGTCGGGTCGGTTCTCGGTTCTTTTCATGGTGAAACCCGACTTTTACCTATGGACCGGGACCGACCCTATATTTAGGGTAGTGAATCGGTTCTGTATTTTATGTTTGATCGGTTCTCGGGTCGGGTAATGGTCGGGTCGGGTCGGGTTTTTCCTTTTGCTCACCCCTAGTATGTATGTATAGTAAATCAAATTATATTAACTCCCTGCTCTTGAAATTCAAAAAGCGTATAGATAACACAATTCTAACTTAGAATTTGTTTTGAGTAATTTATACATAGATTTAATTTATGCATGATCATATATTTTAAAATTATGACATATTTAAGTAGATGGTATAAAATTCCTAACCATACATTGAAAGTTAATAACTTATTTAAGACTAATTGCGGCATAAAAATATATGTTTTTTTAACGGCAAAGATTACATAATCAGTACTCCTAAATTACACCAAGTTTACCCTATATTAGGAATTATAAAAACAAGTATTTTATAGTTGGATTATATACAACCAAGAGAAATTAATTATGAAACTTAATGAAGAATTAAAGTATGGTCTAGTTTTTAGACTCGTTTCATGCCTCCAAATTTTTTCTTCTAGTTATTTTTATTTTTGAACGCCAAACACACCCCTTATACTACTAAAATTCATCTGATACTTATTTTGTAGAACTCGAATCCACATCACTTTTGTAGGATAAACACCTGATGTTAATAGACCAATACGTCATTGACATTCTCATAATCATCATTAGAGTTTTGTGGATAAGTTCAGTGGCGGACCCATGATTTTTTTTCCACTGGGGTCCCATTTTCGCTGTTTAGAATTTTTACAACTAAACGTTAGAATTTTCGGGTCAATTGTTGGCCTGGGCAGGGCGAGAAACATAATAAAGTACAATATTAGATAAAACTATATGATCCTTACTCATTAGAAAACACACGGTAAACAAAAGGTGTCATTGAAATGGAAGAAAAAAAAAACATCACAAATATTTTAAGTTGTTCCTACGAACAAACGGATCTAACTCAGCCAAACTTATCTTTTAAATATTAGACGCACTAAAATTATCATCCAAACTCAAGTTACTACACGTAAGTAATTCGATTGTTACCTCACCAAAATGTCCACTAAACTCTTGTACTTGCATATTTCAATCACATTAAAAGGATTAAATAATATTGGCATGATGTTCCTAGTAATGATAGCCATGATGGCAGCAATTAATCCTCTTAGAATTATTCAAAAATGCCAAACCATGTAAAGTGGGTTGCTAAAAAAGAACCCAAACACGCTAAAGAGAAGGGTCGAACTTGAGACCTATTTGTTTGGGGAGAAGGGATTTACCAGCACACCAAGTTTATTTTTAATGCTATGGGGTCCAACGAATTATTTTTATGGGGTCCATAAAAAAATTAACATATCGGTTCTACTAATTTTTTAGAAAACGTTGGGGTCCGTGGACCCTGATCCATCGTATGTGGGTCCGCCCCTGGATAAGTTGGTTTTGAGCATGGGGGTCTTAACAATATGCATCACTTTGGTAGTCATGTTATCACTTAAAACATAAAGGGAATTGGGAAATGCATGCATCACTTTGGTATTCATCTTCATTACTACCATTCTACTGAGATATTTATATTAGGAATAATCTCTCTCAAAAAACAATGTGTATGATGTTGTTTTATTATTATTAACAACTTCCAGGATCGATAATCATACACATAAATCATAATATGTATATGTTTGTATGATGCATAACCCGTCCCTAATTTAATTTTACAATATTACTATCTTCTTTCCTAGCACTCTACATCACTCCTATAATATAGTTCTGTTTTATCATTTGGTTTTCTTTCCCATCTTATCCTTTCTTGTTTTTATTATTTGGGATTTTACTTTTTGAGAATTTGATTTTTCACATTTCAAGAAATATTATTCTCTATTTCTTAAAGTAAACAAGATTCAAATTTTAAAGGTGCCTTTTGTTTTTTGAGTTTGCATGCATGAGTAGTACACATACAAAATAAAACTTACTTTCATCTTCATTTCCTTTCTCACGAGTCATGTGCTTCACCACTTTTTACTTTTTGATCATCATCAAAACAACAATACATACAATTGCATTCTTCATTTTACTTTCAAAATTTTAAAACACAAAGAACCCCAATTGGGAATTTATATATATACTAAATGCATATCACAAAAACCAAATAACTAAACCATAACCGATTTAACCGGAAAAAAAAAACACATGAAATTAATCTCTCTCACATACATAAACATTGATTAACTAATACATTAAAAGAAAAGATGCTAATCTAACTAAACAACACACCTATTTAACCAACACAAGTTTAAAAAAACTGAACCACCTTTTGAAAACCGTTAACCGAATTAACTAAAACTGATTGGTTATGGCTTTATGATAACCAAAGTGTTTGGTTATGGTTCAGTTTAAGGTAATAGCCTAACCGACACCGTGAAGTAGCTCAGCTCAATTCTACAGTACATATTCACACATACATATAGGTTAAGAAAGAACTTAGAGGTTAAGGAAATCAACTTTTATTTAGTAAATTCACTAGGGGAAAGTAGAAAATCATCTTTTTTGGGAGTTTATCTTTTTTGACTTCTTTTGAGAGTAGCCTTTATCATGAACTTTAGGACTCAAGCACTACCTAATATACCTTCATAAGCATGCTGAGGCTAACTTTATGTACCCAAAACACTACTAGTGTTTGACCGTTGACCAACTTCAGGGTCCTAATTATATGATACCAGGAGAAATAATGAAATATGCATGAGACTATACACTTATATTTAACAAATATTAAATGTACCCGACAGCCAGCAAGAATAAGGAGTACATAAATTACAACAAACATACCTCACAATAAGATAACACAAAGCTTTTCGAGGTTGGGTTTGACCATGTGGTCAAAACTTCTTCACAAATCTTCATCACCACGGATCAAACAGTCTCATCCAAATCATTTAAGTTGAAAAGAAGTGGAAACTCATCATAATGTTGTGAGACACCTGGTTCTTTTGCCATGCTAGTCAGTGCTTCAGAAACCCGATACATTGACCATCTTGACCGCGGTTGAACGGCCACACAATTACCTGCAATTCGAAGAACTTGAATAATTTCGTCATCATGACCCGTACCATACAGATTCCTATCGATGGCATCTTCAATTCTTCCCGAGCTGGAGAGTTGGTTTACCCAATCTACTAAATTACCCTTATACCCTTCTCCAGCAGCAGTTGGTTTAAGGGGATTCTCCCCAGTTGCTAATTCCATGAGCACTACACCAAAACCATATGTATCACCTTTTGCAGAACACTCACCCAAATCGCCTTTAGCAAAACTAATCTCATTTGGTTGATCAGAAGAGGAAGTCAAAAGTCTAGCCAATCCAAAGTCAACTATCCTTGCATTGTAATCCTCGTCTAGAAATATAGCATCAGAACTAACATCTTGAAGTAATATCGCAGGGCGACAACCATGGTGAAGCCAAGCAAGCCCTCGAGCTGCACTCAGCGCAATCCTGAGCCTAGTGGGCCAATCTAACAACTTCCCATTTTTATGCAAAACCGACGATAAAGTCCCATTAGACATGTACTTATAAACCAACAGTTTTTCCTCTTCCGCTATGCAATAACCCAACAAAGGAGTCAAATTAGGATGTCTAAGCTGACCTAACTGGTTCATTTCCACTCGAAACTGTCGCTCATGAATCTTACAACTGTTAAGCCGCTTAATCGCAAGCGTAGAGCCATCAGACAAATCAGCTCTATAAGTCGTTCCTGTTCTGGTCGACACTATAACATTACCTCTACTAAAATTATTCGTTGCTATCATCAAATCCACAAGCTTAACCTTAACCAACGGTTTCTGAAACAACGAAACTTGAACAAGCTTATACGGTCTCAACCTATCCGCCCAACTACTACTCTCATCATCTCTATCAACACCATTTCTTTTCATCCTATTTCCCCTAACACACCACCACAATCCGAACCCTAACAACAATGATCCCACAGCCCCAAACACACCAGCAGCAACAATAACTATCAAACTCTTGTTACTCAAACCACCACACGTCCCAACCGGCTTCCCGCAAAGTCCACTATTTCCATCGAAACTCGATGAATCAAAATGCGACAAACTCGAAGGAATCGAACCGGATAGATCATTATCCGCAACCGAAAACTTATTCAACCTACCTAACTTAGAGAACTGTTCCGGAATCCTACCGGACAACTTATTTCCCGAAAGAACTATCGAATTCAAAAAAGAACAATTACCTAGGGTTTCCGGAATCTCCCCAGTGAATTCATTATTCGATAGATCTAGGTTAACTAAATACGGCAACCAGCTACAAATTTCACGAGGAATCGAACCGGTGAGATTATTACCTGACAGATCTAGGTTCTGTAAGCTCGCACAGAACTGTAACTCCGACGAAATCGTTCCGGCGAGTCCAAAATCACGAAGTGTGAGCGAAATTAAGCGGTTTTCCTGATCGTTCCAGCAGGATGCTCCGGTGAAGCTGCAGATGGATCCTCGAGTGTTGTTCGAGAAGTTCCAGTTCGATAACTCCGATCGTGAATCACTGATCGATCGATAAACACCTCGTAAACACTGCATATCGTCCTCCGCGGCGGTTAACGGTGGATCGGTGGTTAATAACAGCAGAGTCGTGATGAATAAGACGGTGAGATGAGTGAATTTGATCGGATTCATGGAGTTATGGAGGTACGGAGCTAGGGTTTTGATCGGAATTTGGGGGTTTTTCCGACGGTTGACTTTTTTTGGGTGTGATTTTGACTTTATGGTGATTCGATTGGCGGGTTTTAATTTATTTAAGCAGGAATTAGGGAGTAATTAAGAGTTTAAATTCCACGCGCTATGAATGTGGGTCCGTGGAATGATTAAGCCACTTGTAGAGTTGGTGTAGTTTGCAATTGTAACCTATTATAATATAATTGCTTTTGATGATGATATACGTGGCTGTTTAGTCTTTTAATGGTTCAGACTTTAGACTATTTGTTTCATAAGCAGATGTCTGAATGGTTCAGACATTTATCTCTGAATGGTTAAAATTTATGCAAAGTATGAATGGTTAAGACCTCTAATTTGAATTGGTCAGACATTTACCTCTGAACGGTTAAGCATTATACAGGCTCTTAATGGTTTAGACCTCTTACTGGTTCAGCACTTAATGAATCAGACCTCTTACTGGTTCAACACTTAACCATTCAGATGTTGTCAAATAGCCCCTACTTCTTAAACGTGTGATTAATAAATATTTTGGGTTGGTTAGTAATGATTTGCGCTTAATAAATTGGGCACTGAGCTTCTTTTTGGAACATGGAGGAGCCTTTGTGTTCTCAATAAGAGCCATTCCTATAATCCCATGACCTTTAGTGTTTAATACCGTGTTTAAATAGCGATTTATTTTAATAACACTTAATTTAGTAATTCATGCTTTTTTCTTGTTGAATATGGTCCAATCCTTTGATTAAAGTATTTGTCACTTTCTTATCATGATGTTTCTTTCATTCTAGTTAATTCTTTTTCCTTAAACACAAGCATATATGTAGAACGGACTAGGGTGTCACCACCACTAAGTTTGTCTCACTACATCTTTATAACCAATGCAATAACTATTGACAAGATCAAGTGTTCAACCAACTTATCCGTTTTGCTTACTGCCAAGTTTTACTACTGTAATAAAAGGAAAAATTACACGTTTTGTCCTTTATCTTGATACTCCTTTTCAGGTGATGTCATTTTCAACGAATTTTGACAGGTTTCGCCCTTTATAGGGAATTTTGTTGCACATTTTGTCCTTTGACCCTAACCAAGCTAGATTTTTTTGTTAAGTCTGGTTACCCAAGGTATTTTAGTCTTTTTACCCTTTTATTTAATATTATATGAAAAATAAAACAAAACATTTTTAAAAATAAAACCACGATCATTCTCTCTACCACTCTCTCTCTCTCACACACAACCAACTTAGACCCACAACCTCCCACCACCACCATCAACCCACCACAAATTAGCCAACGCCTCCACCAAAACACATCATTTACTTATTCATTCATATATTGAGAAAAAGTAAACTCTACAAAGATCCAACTGACACCACCACTATTAACCAATCGCCACCGTTCACCACCGTCACCATGGATCCCACCACCACCATCACCACTCCCTCCACAACCTCCCCAATCTCCACTCATGCCTCTCCACCATTCACCACATCCTCTCCACTTCCCTCACCACCAACACCATCATCTCCACCTTGGTTTTAAATAGCGCGATGCGCTCTGATGCGTTTCCATCCAAAAATCTGATGCACGGTGCGCAATGCGTGATGCACACGCATCACGTATACAAGCTATTTCTTGTTATAAAAATACTAAAAAAATACGTTCACGTATAAAATCATACTTAGTCTTAAACAACACACTTAAAAAACATACTCAGTCTTAAACAACACACTTATAAAACATACTTAGTCTTAAACATAACAACATACTTAAAAGCTAAACATACTCATACATACTACTAGTCTCTAATTATATTTATCATATCATCATCACAATGCCTAGGTTCATCTCCTTCACCATCATACTCTCCAATATCTTCCTCAATCTAATCTTCATCATACAAAGCATGTCGTTTTCCTTTATCCCTTGATGGCCTGGGCCGATCATCCCTTGCTCTAACATTTGATGCTCGAGTATTACGAATTGGCTCATTTGCTCCCGTAGTTCTACGTACTTCGCTCCATCTCAAATCTTCACCTTAAAAAACTAGACCATTTTCATAATTAGCATCTTGAGTATCATCTTCCATTTTCCCTATCAACCGCTCGTTGCAATCATCAATGTCTCCAATTCGATAGGATCGGAGGTTCCTTCACTTCTATGCCGACGTTCCAAAGCACGGTTGAATTTCACATAGACCATGTTATTCAGTTTTTCTTGTGCTAATATATTTCTCTTCTTGGTGTGAAGGTGTTGGAAAAAGCCCAAATTTCTTTCGCAACTTGTAGCACTACAAGTGAGGCTAAGTACTCATATAGAAAATCGTCGTAAATTAGGAGCCGATTATCCAAATAGTGTCCACCACTCCGCTAAAAGTTAACGATTTTTTTCCAAGTGAGTATGTAATGCATAGTATTATATAAAAATATATCAGATAACAATATTTGTGTTTGTAGTTACCAGGAGCTTTGGTCTTCCTTTGCTTGATAGCCATTTTATTATAAAAAAGTCCTTTGGCATTTTGATATCGAGTAAGCTCAGCAGTGATCTTTTGTTGTTCTTCTTCTCCTCAATGAGACAACTTTTTAGTGCATTCAAATAAACCATCCATAACTTCTACATTCTCCATAATATCCTCTTTATTCTCATAGTAGATTGACGGGTTTAAGTAGTGTCCCGCGGCATGCAATGGTTTGTGAAGTTGACAATCCCATCTTTTATCTACAATATCAAAAGCTCTATCATAGAGTTCATTTTTATCGTTAAAACTCGTTTTAATAGTTGCTTTTGCACTTGCCATGGCCTCGTAGATGTAACCCATTGCCGGTTTTCTTTCACCATCAACCAACCTAAGGACACTAACAAGGGGACTTGTTAACTTTAGGGTATATAATATATCCCTCCAAAACATATCAGATAAAAGGATATTTCCAACTTTTGAGCCCTTTGGATCATTTGCCCACTTGGAATTCAACCATTCTTGAGAAGTGACCATTTTTCTCAAACTATTTCTTTGCTTGTGAAATTGGAGAAAAGTGACAAATGGTGTGGAAAATCGTGTGATTGCGTGCCTATGCAAGTTCCTTTGGTTTGTGAACTTCCTCATCAAGTTTACAAGACCAACAAAGTTGTATATGTATCCATTTATGAACATTGCACTCTTTAGGCAACTCATCACCCTCGGTATTTGTTTCCCTATGTCCTCCAACATAAGGTCTATGCAATGCGCTGCACATGGAGTCCAATAAAGATCTTTCCACTTATATTCTAGCATTGTACCCGCTAGTTTGTAAGCCGCGACATTATCCGTTACAACTTGGATAACATTTTTCTCCCCAACTTCCTCCACCATTGCATCAAGAATCTTAAACAATAAAGATGCATCCTTGGAGATTGTGGAGACATCCATTGATCTTATAAACACAGACCCCTTTGGAGAATTGATCACGAAATTATTAATATCCTTTTGGACCACCGAGTCTCACCACCCATCAGATAGAATTGAACACCCTATACTTTCCCACTTTTTCTTGTGCTCATCAACTTCTTTCACTTCCTTAAGAAGGAAAGGAACACTCAACTCATATATACTTGGTGGTTTCATCCCGGGACCAAATTGTCCACTCGATTCAATCATTATGTTGAAACTACCATAGATGGCTGCATTGAAAGGTATACCTGCATCATAAAACCACTTTGCTATATCTCTACATACTTCCTCCTTTAGCTCCTTGTTACAAAATTCATTAATAGTATGTTGCCTCCCGCTCCCACTCCCACCAATTACATCCTTAAATCGTTTAAAAAGTAACTCCACGGCTCCTTTTTGTCACACCTCAACCGATGACCAAAACATCGGAGTGAGACGAAAACAAGATTGCTCGAGACTTCATAACACTAAATGTGACAAGTATTTAATAAACAATTTTATTTCATTGCTAACATCAAGTACATTGTTTGAAATAGAAATGCAACAATTTGGAAACAAAATAAATTACAATACAACAAGTATTAAAGTTTAAAGTGCGTTTCTAGGCATCTTACTAGATTCTGTGCGTCGTCGTCATCATCAAAATCCTGCAAAATGTTTTAAAGTATAGTTCAATACAAAAGTATTGACGAGTATACAAGTTTGAGTACTAGCATATATATATATATATATATATATATATATATATATAAGTTTGAACAATCCACGTGACAAAAATAGTTAACTGGATTAATGTAAACATGGCATTCAATTTAACAAGTCAATCCTCTGATTACCGCTGGCGTTATCTCATCGTAGCAACGATAAGACCATTTTATATGACTTGAATTAACATGACCTCAAGAATACGGGCGGTGCGTTACTCCTATAGCGCTATACATGTTAAGGAGAGGCTTTAAACAAAGTTAATGACAAGTAAATCACATAAGAATGTTCCAAGAATACAAATCAAGTGTCACATATTTAAGCATGTATGATTGGATTGTTTGTGTTTGCATAAAGTATAAATGATTGCATGTGTTTAATAGCATAAACGTATTGCACCCAAAGTGTAAAAGAAAAAAAGGGTCATGTATAATCACAATTTTGCAACGCTTTCCGATTATCCGTGAATTACGAGTGGTTGATAATGGGGAAACAAAGGTGCATGGTCATACGGAGTTTATGGAGTGGTTGGATTCGGGATTCAAGAACAAAAGTATGTATACAAGAAAATATATCTCGTCTAAGTACTCGTTTTGACACTAAGTTGTATGTCATTTCATGGGTCCTAGTTTGTCCATTAGAATCAAGAACGAGAGACTTGGAACATTAGATAAAGTAGCCCTAGTTCATGACACATAATCATAACCCGATCATCATCATGAATTCGGCTATGTATGTATATATATATAGTTATATAGTAATCCTAAGCTAAGTCCATCAAGAGTATCATAGATTGTTATGTAAAGGATTATCCTCATTGTATGATTTACCAATGCACAAATCATCACAAGGATGATTCGGATGGTCATGAATGAAAAGAAAATATACAGAATGAAATGGATCATTCAATTCCATGGTCTTGTTTGGTTACCATGTGGGAATGGAATGAATCGTTACCTTGTAGCGTTTGGTGGGCAGGAACAGAAGAAGGAATAAAATTGGCGATGGGTGGTGGTAGTCGATGGCGGCGGTGGTGGCAGTGGCGGTGGTAGGTTGTGGCGGCAGTGATGCTGGTGTTCGGTGGCGGAGGGTGGCGATGGTCAGAAGTGGTGCTGATGTTGTGGCGGCGGGTGGGCGGTGTTAGTGGTGGTGGCCGGTGGTGGCGCCGGTGTTCGGTGGCGGAGGGTGGCGATGGTGGTGGGTTGTGGTGGCGGTGGTCGGTGGTGTTTGGTGGTTGATGGTGGCGTTGGTGCCAATGTTCGGTGGCGGAGAGGGTGGTTGTGGCGACGGGTGGTGGCGGTGGTCGGCGGTGGCACGATGGGTGGAGACGATGGCGGCACCGGTGGTCGACTGCATAAAGTGGCGGCAGCGGGTGGTGGTGGCATTTGTGGGTGGCTAGTGGTGGGAGGTGTTGGTGATGAAGATGGGAAAGGGAATGAAATGGAAAAAAGAAAAAAAAAAAAAAAAAAAAAAAAAGAGGGTGTGGATAGAATGAATTTGAAGGAATGGAATGTCATATGTAATCAATGATTCCATTAGCTTGACCAACCAAATACATTTTTTTTCATTCCCTCGTAATAGTCCATTCTATTACTTCTCTCATTCCTACATACCACAACTACCTAAGGGTCTGTTTGGTATGGGGTAATGGAATGGACGAAGGAATGGAATGGACGAGGTAATGGAATGGACTAGGGAATGCAATGTATCATTACCATTCCATCTCTTGTTTGGTTACCATGTGTGAATGGAATGAATTATTATTATATATTGTTCGGTAGGCAAGAAAAACGGAGTAATAAAATTAGCGGTGAGTGGTGGTGGTGGTCGGTGGTAGTGATTGCGGTTGGTTATAGGTGGCGGTGGTGGGTTTCGGTGGCGGCGATGGGTGGTGGTGGCGGCGACGAGTGGCGGTGCGACAGTGACAACGAGTGGTGGAGGCGGCAAGGTGGCCGTTGGTGGCAGCAGAGGTGGCGGTGGGCGGCGACGGCGGTTGGTGGTGTCGGTGGTGGTGGTGGCTGTGGTGGTGGCGTCGACGATGGTGGTGGGCGGCGGTGACGAGTGGCGTTGGCGGTTGGTCGCGACTGTGGGTGATAACGGTGGCGAGTGGGTGGCAGCGGCGACGGTGGTTGTCGGGGTGAGGTGGTGGCGGGTGGCGGCGATGGCGTCGGTGGTGGGTGTGGTGGGTGGTGGTGGTGGTGGGTGGTGGTGGGTTGTGGCGAAGGTGGTGGGTTGTGGTGTTGATGAATGGTGTAAGAGGGATGGAATGAAAAAAAAACATGGGGTGTGGAAGGAATGATTTTGAAGGAATGGAATACCTTTTGGAATAGGTGATTCCATTCCATTGACCAACCAAACACCCTTTTCTTCATTCCCTCGTAATCATCCATTCAATTCCACCTCTCATTCCTTCATACCAAACACTACCTAAATGTTTTCTTCATTGCTGTTGTATGTGATTTTATTTTTATCAGCATACATATGTTAATTTATCAACGGTCTAACGCACAGGTTGGCTGGTTTTGAATGTTATCGACGTCACGTTTTGATGTGCAAGGCTGAAACGTTTGAATGTTCGAAACTAAAAATTTAAGTTCCCACAACAAAATATCATCAAAGCTCTCAAAATCCAAAGCTACATACTGATGATCACCACTAGTTTTAACAAAATCAACTTACACTAATAACATAAATCTCATCAAAACTTCCCAAATAAACAAGCCAAAAAGAAAGATTAACGGTAACATCATTCCAAAAAAAAAGATCTAATCTTGACCATCCTGACTCTCATCTTTGGCTAGTTTGATCATGTCATCAATTCGAAGAATCGTTATAGCTGCTTCCGTTGCAAACTGTGATACATAAAACAGTTGTATTTACCTCGTAAAATTAAATACAAATTTATGTACATAAGAGAGTAGATTTATCACTTACTTGTAGTATCTTGACTTTGCTCATTGCAGGTTCAATTACACCGGCTTCTAAGTTGTTGCGAACCGTACCGTTTATCAGGTCCAACCCCATACTGCGAATCAAAATCAATTAAAGCAAAATCCAAATGGAAATTAGCAAATTACGTAAGATTAAAAAACAAAAAGTATAATCCAAGATTTAAGAATCTTTCTTAGATGTACGTTAATATATTTAACCTTTTTAATTAATATTGTTCACATCAACCTAACCTTCTAATCTATTTTTATGTTTATCCAAGGTTTTTATTAAGACGTTTTCTTTTACTATACTTTTTTTAATCAAAATAGATATTTGTTTCATTCCAATCAACGGAGCAAATTACTTTGAAAATCATTTAATTTTTTGTTAAACCAAACCATAAATTTAGGTTCGGATTTTTATGCGGTTCGGTTTTTTCGGTTTTCTGCTCACCCCTAACTACAGTTAACTGGTAGGTATGAATTAAAAATAAACATACCTTGATAAATGTTTCTTATCTGCTTTAGTTTGCGCGGTGTGGTGATACGCACGCAATTTGGCTACCAAATCAGTTGCATCCTTCGCAGCATTGACAGCAAGAACCTTTCATAAAATAGTATTATAATCAGTAACATTGGGAATAAATCAATTTGAATAACTTGATCTTTGACTACACAAAAGTCAACACCTTTGGAATGATCAGCAACGATTCAGCAAACTCCGCAATTGCCAGCTGTTCACGAGATCCTAACGTTGTAGCAAGGTACTCTAAATACACTGACAACGCCGCCTCGACCGCGCCACCGCCAGCCACCACCTGATTAAACATTCCAACGCTCATCAATATATGTATATATGAATGTATGTATATTGTTTTATATCAATACAAATCAAATGGGGCATTACGGAATTAGATTCCAAGGTCCTCTTGACTATGCATAAAGCATCATGTAAAGCTCTATCCATTTCATCAAGCATGAAGTCATTAGCACCTCGAAGAATGACAGAAACCTGTTGGAATAATCACAAATATAAATATTAAAATTATTATGTTGTGGATGGAAACGATTTTAAAAAAAAATATAAACAAGTTGAAATGTTGAATAACGTACTGCACTTGATGTTTTGGTTCCTTTGATCAGTATGACGTCATCGTCTGCAATGCGTTCCTCCACTACTTCATCTGCGGATCCGAGGAATGACGAATCGAAAGTTTCTTCTCCTTCCATGTCAGCAAATGTTGACACCTGTACATGGTAATAAACTTACTTTTAATATAAACTAGTATTTTGACTCGTTGTTGAGAAAAAATTACGTCAAAACATAAACCACCAGAGATTTATACGGAAACATATCTAAAAAAAGCACGTAAGAAAATAGTATCTTTTAAGTTAAGGAGCGGTACCGCGTGTTGGGAAGGTGTTGAAACGTAAAGTAAATCAAACTTATATACCGCCTAGTGAAAACGTATTATGTTTGACCAGACTTGTTTTCGAACAAAATTTATGACAAAAAGTAGACCATTTATGTCAAAACGCAAACCAACTTGGATCTATATCGAAATGTACTTAAAAAGCACGTAAGAAAATAGTATTTTTTTTTAAATAGTACCACGCATGGCGGAATTTGAAACGTAAAGTAACTGGAATCAATACCGCCTAGTGAAAACGTATTATATATGACAAAACGTAAACCAACTAAAAACATACATAAAAATAAGCAGGAAAACAAATTGATAAAATGTAGACCAACCTAAAACATACATAAAAATAAGCACGAAAATGTATTATATTTGACCCACATACATATGAATTAGCACGTAAAACTTAAGAAGGTCAAAAAGACATTTTACAAAGTTTTTATAAAGCTAAGGGGTGTAAATGACAATGCTGAATGTTGAGGGTACAAAAAGAAAAAAAAAACCAAAAAAAGTTGGAATTTTTTTTAAAAACCTTGCTTTGATTGTTGCTACAGTGAAACACTTTTCCACAAATTGTAATACTTTTAATGTGTTCATTGAAAAAAAAACTATAATTTATAAATACATATGTGCATATTACCGCAGTTGCGCCTGTTGCTTTGGCAACATGGCGTAAATCTTCTTTTCGAACTCGCCTCACAGCAATGGCACCAGCTTCCACAAAATACTGAGTTGATACAATAAAAATTGTTAGAATTAAAGGAAATATACATTTATAATGTTATATAATCAAAAAAATTAAGCAAATTTACCTTGAGTGCCATGTCATCAATCCCCTTGGTCGTTAAAACAACATTAGCACCAGCTTTTAGAATCTTTTCGATACGCTCTTTTGTCATATCAGCTTCTCTGTAAGTTTATACATCATACCCATATCAATACTTTAATTTAATAGAAACACAAAACACGTAAATGCATGAAATAATAGATTTTATTACCTTTGACGAATTTTCTCCAACTCGCGTGGGTCGGTGACTAAAACCTGAACACCTAATTGCATTTTCGTCTTTTGGAGATTAAAGTCGAGGCATGCGATTCTTGCGGGAGAAACTTTCATCGGCATTCCTTGTGCTGCGCGCCCGGTATTAAGAGCGTAACCTTTTAACAAGTAGCTCTCTTTAGCGCTTTTTCCATGAGCTTTAAGGATGTTAATTCCCTAACGATATTAAAAGTGTTTCAGACATTTTCAGGCGTGAGTTATCGAAAATACGGTACTGATATACATCAAGGACAAAGTAATGACATTATTATGAACAAAGTCACGAACCTTGATTGGATACTTGATCTCACCACGTGCATTGGTCATTTTAACAGCTTGCACTGCATCGACCACCTGATGATGTGTAACCCGTGATTGTTATTTTATTCAATTTAGATAAAGTAAAAAACAAAACTGAAAACTTTTAGAAAAATAATAAAAGCGTACCAGATTTGCGAAAAAGTCAGAGTCACCGGATAACAATTTAGAAGACATGCTTGTCTTTGCACAATTCACAAGAGAATCCTTTCCAAGCTTGTCAACCTAAAGAAAAACAAAAGAACACTTAAAGTTAGGGGCGAGCAGAAAACCAAAAAAAACCGATCCAAAAAACAGAATTGCACAAGAAAGCGAAAAAACCAAAACAAAATTTATGGTTCAGTTACAGTTTTACATTTTTTTAAACCGAAAAAATCATTTTTAATGGTTGTTATATATTGGTTATAAGAATTATTAGTTTCAATCTTGAATGTTGAGTATTTATAATAATAACATTAACATGTTTATCTATCTTTGAAATGATTTATCCATTGCTTAAAAAATAACAAAATTTAAGATATAACTAAAATGATTTTCAAAGTATTATAAAAGAAAATGTCTTAATAAAAACTTTGGAGAAACATAAAAATAGATTAGAAGGTTAGGTTTATGTGAACAATATTAATTAACAATTAAAAAGGTTAGATACAATAACTTAAATGTAAACATCTAAGAAAGATTCTTGAATCTTGGATTATACTTTTTTTGAATCTTACGAAATTTTGTTCCAAAAACCGGAAAACTGAACCGTTGCTAAAACCGAAAAAACCGAAACCGAACGGTTTTCAATAACTGAAAACCAAAAATTTCAGTTGCGGTTTTAGTTTTACCATAAAACCGAACCGTTACTAGAACCAAAAAAAACCAAAACCGAACGGTTTTCAATAACCAAAAACCAAACATTTTGGTTGTGGTTTTGGTTTTACCATAAAACCGAGCCGTGCACACCCCTACTTAAGATAATCAAAAGATAATATAGCTTCTTCAACATAAACGTAAGAAAATCCAATTCTTGTAGACGTACTTTTGCCATTTTCACATATTACTCTATAATAGTATTACCTTAATCGCGAGCTTCTCTTCAATATATTTGCATGCTTCTCTCATTGCAAGCTGCGAGCATAAAAACAAAAAAAAAGTATACATAACATGCCCATGAGCAAGAATTAACAAAACAATATTATATAGAAGACGAAGAATTGATTAACACTCACTCTGTATCCACTAATTACAGATGTTGGGTGAATCTTGTTTTTCACAAGATCATTTGCTCTCTGCAAAATTATCATAAGAATATATTAATAAAATTTTTACAACAGGGGTCGAATTCTTTTATGAAAAATAGTAAATACAAAGATGTATTTACTAGAATATGTATATTAATACCTTGAGTAATTCAGCTGCTACAATGACGACAGAAGTAGTGCCATCTCCTACTTCTCTATCTTGAAGCTCGGCCAGTTCAACAAGAACCTATATTATATAAATAACCATAAGTTGCAAAAAAAAATGACATATTGAACAGACAAATAGCAAGAAAATTAAAAAAAAAACTACAAAAGACTAAAAAGATAAACTTTTTTTTTCTAACCTTGGCAGCTGGATGCTCAACGTCTAACATCTTGAGAATTGTAGCACCATCATTTGTGATGGTTACATCCCCAATGTCATCGACCAACATCTGAAACATGAGCTTACATTAGTTACACTCACAAGGTTTGATTTAATCGGAAAATAATAGAAGCATAAAAACAAAACAGAATAGAGAAGCAATTACAATTGCCAAAGTACTATAATGAGTTATAAGAAGCGAAACTGGATGCTATGTACAATACAAGAGAAAAAGGTTTATTGTCTCCTTTACTTCAACTTAATCCATCACTAATTCGTAAGCAAAAGGTTTACTGTTTCCCAAGGTTTAAAAAAAACGGAAACGAGTTTCGAGGCGTTTTCCCTTCGCCTCACAAGGCGTAAGTATCGAAGCGAGACGGAAGGCCGAGGCGGTATTAATAAATAGAGTAAATTGCGGTTTTGGTCCTTGTGGTTTATAGCCAATTGCTATATCTCACAAAATTTAAAAGTCTTGCAATTTTCATACAAAGGTTTCTAGTTTATTGCAGTTTTACTCCACTATACTAACTCCATCCACTTTCTAGTTAAAACCTGATCACATGAGAGGCATGTGATGGGCTAAATCGTAACAAAAAACAACTTTCTAACGTCATTTTTCTCCAGGATGTTGTATGCGATCTCCACCTAGGGTTTCCCAATGTCTGACCAAAATCTCCATTCTTCTTCTTCTTCTTCAAACAAAGTTATGTGGTTTTCTTTTTAAAACTCGTAATTGGGTTGTGTTATCGACCCTATATAGTATGTATTTTCAACACCTTTAAACTACCAGTTTTCACATATATCTTTTACTGGGATTTAGTTCTTGTTTCATGCATGTGTTATTATATAATCCACAGATGAGAATAGTACTAAAATTACAAGAGAGTAACTATTGACTACAAAATAATGTCTAGCTCTTTTGAAGCTTTGCGCTTGGCTCATTTGGAATATAAAAACTGTATAGTAATCACTTTGAATTTGAAACAATGAAAAAAGTATACAGTAACTTCCTTATTCAGAAAGGTTTATTTGTTTTATTAACAGGGGTAGACTGTGTATAATAATCAAACCAATACACCCCATAAATGATTATATTAATGTATGAATATAAACAGCAACGCGAAGAAAAATAAAAAGATGATTTGATATAAGATTCAGTTTATAAAAAAATGATTTGATATATGTAAAACACTTAAGACTGCTGCTGCTGAATCTGTTAACACACAACAGCGGCAGCATCAGTTTAACAAGTCGATTAACTATTTCATCCTTAAATCAAACGGCCATATCGGGTCATCATCTATCTACTCATACCCAATTGCATTTGGCATGTGTGAGTCCCACCAATATAAAGGTTCTTGAATTTATACGCAACACCAGTTTAACAACAGTTAACAACAGCATGTTTCAAACACTTAGACAACTCGCTTTTGACCCGATACGCAACGCACCATTTTAACAACTGGAATTTTCCAGTTTAACTGTTTCATCCATTTTTAACGCAGATCAGTTACCTACACCAGTTTAACAGGTACAATGTTCCAGTTTAACAAATGGCGTGCAGCCGCTCCTGCTGCCGTTTGAAGAAGAATGGAGATTTTGGTCAGATGTTGGGAAACCCTAGGTAAAGATTACATATCCTGGAGAAAAATGACGGCAGCAAGTTGTTTTTTGTTCTTTTCATTTCCTTCATTTAGATGGCTAGTTACGATTTAGCCCATCACATGCCTCTCATGTAATCAGGTTTTAACTAGAAGGGGTGGATGGAGTTAGTATTGTGGAGTGAAATTGCAATAAAATAGAATCCTTTGTATGAAAATTGCAAGACTTTTAGATTTTGTAAGATATAGCAATGAGCTATAAACCACAGAGACCAAAACCGCAATTTACTCTAATAAATAAATATAACATCAAAAAAAGAGTTTTCTCATCAAATTTCATTAGATTCAATAGTTAAAACATGAAAAAGATTCAACACATTTAAACAGATTATCATACACATTTAACAGCACATTCTGTACAGAATCAATAGCAGCAGCAATAATCGGAATCAGATTAAAACAAGAACCGCAAGAATAATCGGAATCAATAGCAGCAGCAATAATCAGAATCATTAACATCAGAATCAGATTAAAACAAGAACGGCAAGAATAATCGGAATCATTAACATCAGAATTAGATTAAAACAAGAACAGCAGCAATAATCGGAATCATTAACATCAGAATCAGATTAAAACAAGACCAGCAGCAATAATCGAAATCATTAACATCAGAATCAGATTAAAACAAGAACAGCAGTAATAATCGGAAGTTCGGAATCATTAACAGCAGCAAGTATTATTAACAGCAGAAAAAAACATTAACAGCAGCAATATTTATTCATGATTGATTAAACAAAGCATTGAGAATGAATTAACAATCATCAAAAGCAGCCATAACAGAATCAATTAACAGCAGCAAGTATCATTAAAATCAGCCATAAATCAATTAACAATCATCATCAATTATTAAGAATGATCGATTAAACAAAGCATTAAAGAAAACTTACCTGTATTGAAGATTGAAGAAGAATCACGATTTCAAGATTGAAGATGGGATTTTGTGTTTTTGGATGTAGATACTGATTAACCCTATAAAGATATTTAAAGAAACAAAAAAAAAAGTCGCGCTAGTTTTATTATTGCCACCAATAAGTTTGGCAGTTCCACCTCGAAACGTGCGCCTCACACCACTGAGGCGTACGTATAATACGTGTCCTTGAGGCGCCGCCTCATATACGATTTTGCTCCGTTCCGCCTCGAGGCGCACCTCAGTACGGACGCCTCGGCCGTTTTTTTAAACCATGCTGTTTCCTATGCACTGACTTTGTAGTCTGTAGCATAACATTTTATAAACGCAATAGCAACGACAAACGCTACTAAACCGCATTCACAAAACATACTCATACTTTGAAACATCTACAAGAGCTCAGCCTACTAAAACAGACGATTAAACTATAAAAATCCCGACAGAAACCACAAGATCACAGACTTGCCTGTCCTCAAACTTTATCACAAACTATTAACTATATATTCTACCAACAATTCATCATATCTTTTAAACTTTGACAATGTCACCACCATATTGTCATCTACCACCCTTAACTTTGGTAGGCAAATCACATATCTTGAGTTAGGGTTTGTAAAAACTTTGTGCATACTCAAATCTATCCAATTTTTACAGCACAAACATAATACGGTATACAAAACCCTAAAAAACTAAATCTGTTATAACAACACAACAAATACCTTGTCGAGTCCAACGGGACCAAGTGAAGTCTTGACGATATTCGAAACAGATTGACAAGCAGTAACTGCACCAAAACATTAAGGATCAATTGAGTGAAGAAATTAGGGTTTTAAAAGATGAACACAAACACTTACTGTTTTGAGTGCGAACATCTTGACCAGATTGACGATCTCCGAGAATATCAAGCGGCTGTGAACCAAGCGCCATTGTTGATTGAGGGATGTGAAGCTTAAAATGATAGTTTTGGAAGAACCCTAATTAATACTGTGAGTGAGTGTGTGAGCCCTTGATGTCGTCTGCTTGTTGTTATGGAGGGAGGGTTTTCTAACTCCGGCTTATTTATTAACCGCCGATTGGGTTTTTGAACTGGGCCGAGTTGGACCGTTCCTTTAATAATCCCAGTTTTATTATTATTTAATTAATTTGTCGCAACGCTTCAGGTATGTATTGATAATCTAATAAGGAAACATTTTATTTGGTCAAGTAGTGGTAAATTAGAACTAAACAAAAAGTTGAAACCACAAAGAAAAAAAAAAAAAAGTGTCAAATGAGATAGTGGTTGGGAAAAAAGTTAGTGTTTTTTTTTACCTTGGTTCGACTCCTACTCTTTTTATTATTTTTTGCGGCATCCAGATGAAGGGCGAATACGGGTGGCGCCGGTTCGTCTTTGATGGGAGGCGAGGTTTTACTGATTATTCCATTGTCGTGCCTTCGGACGGGTGAAGGTCGAGGGGCGGACCCACTTAGAGTGGTCGGGGTCCCTGGACCCCAATGTTTTTAAAAAAATTAGTAGATCCGGTATATTAAATTTTATAAAGATCCTATAAATACAGTTAGGTGGACACCATAGAAAGAAAAGAAAAGAAAAGCTGGTGTAGTGGTAAACCTCGCTCTAACCCGACCCGAACGAGGACCGACCGGAATTTTAACGTTTAGTTATGAAAATTTTGAACACCGGAAAAAATGGACCCCAGTGGAATAAAAAATCCTGGATTTGCCACTGTGGAGGTCGGGTTTCCACGCATCTGGGAGAGCCAAGGGGCTGGGGGCGGTCGAATAATCGACTTTGACCACAGCGCCTGGTGTCATGATAGTTCCCACGTCATGACGTTCAAATAAAATAAAAAAAGAGGTTGATGAATGTTACATGTGGAGCTATTAAGTATATTTATAAAAAAAGTTGGTGAACGTTACATGTGGAGCTATTACAACCACTACTGTATTTATGGAGAAGATGTATACATCAGTTATTACCGACACATTAGCCTAAAGAACGACACTTGTGTATTGATTTAGCTTTTTATGATTAGTTAACTATTAATTAAGTTCTCATAATAATTATCGATTGATTATTATTGTTAGTAGATTGTAGAAACTTCATTGGGCGTTCTTTAATTCTAATGGGTGAGATCGGCGGTAACGATTACAATTATCCATTATCTGTGGGACAACCCATTGATGAGATCGAACCAATTGTTCCTCTTGTTATTGATGCCATCATCTCAACGATTAACGTAAGACACTACTCAAATCTTATAAACCATGTTTTAAACAATTAACAATATAATATATGTTAGGTATAATGGATTTTAATAATCGTAACTATTAGCCATTGGCTGACAACGGTCCCAACTTCAAAAATCACCAGTGGTGGTCCCACCTTTTCATATATTGTAAAACAATGAACCTTTACTAAACCGAAAAAAGAAAAGGGGACAAAAACAAATTAAGGTTATGTTAGTAAAGGTCCATTAGTTTACAATATGTGAAAAGATGGGACAACCACTGGTTATTTTTGAAGTTGGGATCGTTGCCGACCAACGACTAATAGTTTGGATTATTAAAATCCATTATTCCTATATATTACCACTACCAATTTTTTTGTCACACTCTTAAACAATACATTAATGAAAATTAATATTTCCTCTAGACATCAGCTGAACTAGAGGAGTTTGTTGACCATCCAACTTAATTTTTTTTTAGCAAAGATATACAACACTGTTGATTTCTTTTACTTTGACACCTCATAATTATTAGCGATTAAGTAGTTGATGTGAATGTATGAATAACTAATATTGCGAACATAGTTTGAAAAGTTCTAATTTTGTCATCATCTTTTGTAGTGTATGCTTAAATTTGCATCGGCCTGAATTTAACCATTTTATGTATAGGAGTTGATTGTGATGGGCGCTCGAACTCTGGTTGTTCCAAGAAACTTTCCACTTGGATGCTTACCTAGGATTTTGACAATATATGGGTCTGATAACGGAGAGTATGATCCTATAACCGGTTGTATGACCAAGTTTAATAAGTTTGCTGAATATCACAATAAGATGTTGCAAACAAAATTAAATCATATTCGAGAGCTTAATCCTAACGTCACCGTTATCTATGCGGACTACTACAACGCCCTCATGCAAATTTATCGTTCTCCTTATGAATATGGTATGTAACGTGTTATAAGCTCAAAAGAATATGATGCAAGTAAATTCTACTTTTGTAAACGGGTCTTATTGCAGGATTCACAAACGACAAGATTTTAAAGGCGTGCTGTGGATGTGGAGGGCCGTTTAATTTCAACGTTTCAATGCTTTGTGGAGAATTATGTAAAACCGTGTGTGATGAACCAGATACTTATCTTAGTTGGGATGGAATACACTTAACCGAAATAGCATACAAACTAATTTTCAAGAGTTTATTTCAGGGGCCATATACTATTCCAGAATTTTCTCCCCTATGTCCCGCATCATCACAAGCTGAGGTTGGATTATCGAGTTATATATAAGCAGTGCAAGCTTCAATATTTTTTTCTTTTTGTTTATGATTCGTCGTAGCCATATAGCTTGCTATAATGCGTGAAAGAACATGATGCCTACAGAATAAGGAGTTTGGGCATCAAGCCAAACAAAAACGTTTATTATATCAAAAGAATGGTTGTGTGATATATAAATTGCATGCATGAAAAAAGAAATATTTATGTATATTGCATTGGCATAGTCGAGCCTCATTCGAGCGATGGCATAGTCGGCTAGGTTATGTTTCTTTTAATGTCATTTCTTTGTTAAATAAACTTGGTCGTTTATGTGTTACTTCCTTGTCACCAAAACCTAACATTTGTTCCTCGTGTCAATTATCTAAGAGCCATCGTTTACCTTTTAATAAAAATCACATACGTACTACAAATGTTTTAGATTTAATTTACTGTGATTTATGGGGACCGGCTCCCATACCATCAACCGATGGTTACTTGTATTATGTGGCTTTTATTGACGATTTCTCCCGATTCACGTGGTTTTACCTCCTTAAAGCTAAATCGGAATTTTATAATGTTTTAATGACTTTTTAACCGTTTGTTCATACTTAATTTGCACGAAAAGTAAAAATAATTCAAAGTGACGGGGGAATCGAATTCACAAATAATCAGGTACAAAACTTGTTTCAACAACACGGTATTCATCACCGTCTCTCATGCCCTTATACGTCTCCTCAAAACGGGCGTGCCAAGCGTAAACATAGGAACATCACCGAGACGGGTCTTCCAATCATGTTCAACTCCCATGCACCCGCAACTTTTTGGGTAGACGCATTCACCTCGGCCACATATATTATTAACTGTCTACCGACACCCGTGCTTCACAACAAAGCTTCCTTTGAGCTTCCCTATGCACAAGTCCAATCGTATACTACTCTACGGGTTTTTGGGTGCCGAGTTTTTCCTTATCTTAGAGATTATACCCGACACAAACTCTTGCCCCAAAGTGCATCTTGTATCTTCATTGGGTATAGCTCAAAGACAAAGGATATCGTTGCCTAGATTCTTCAACTAAACGCAATTACACTACACCTCACGCGTTATTTGATGAGGATGTTTTTCCGTTTAGTGGTAATGTTTCTCCACCAAATGAAGGTACACTAATTTTCTCAGAATTTTGTGACACCACAATTAAATCCCACGCACAAATTAATTCCTAACATACCCAACTGACATCTATATTCTCACCTCAAAATCCACACCCATGTGCACAATGAAAGTATAGATGAACATAAAACCGGTTAACCGCATTGGTTTTTAAAAACCCGAACCGGTTCGGAACCTAAATCACATGAATCGCTTAGGTTCGATATCCAAACCGGTGGTTCCATACCAAACAATTAACGGTTCGTCTATATTGCCATTTTAGTCCCTGAGTAAATTGCCATTTTAGTCCCTGAGTTTGTGTCCAAATTGTCATTTTAGTCTAAATAGTTTTTTTTTTCTCCTCTGGGTCCCTGACTTTTTCTTTTTCTTGCCATTTTGATCACATTATTTAACTTAGTCTAAAAACCAGGTTATAATCAGGGGTATTTTTGCCATTAAATTATTATAATGTTTATAAATTATGTTGTAAACTACTCATAGTTATCACCCAACAATTATGCCAAAAATACCCCTGGTTTTAACCAGACTTTTAGACTGAGTTAGACAATTTGGACCAAAACTCAGGGACTAAAATGGCAATTTGCTCTTTTCCCTTTCACAAAAATAAATTAAAATAAGAGAATAGTGGTTTGTGTCATGACCACACCCTTAGGGTAGTGGTTTTGGATGATTGATTAGAAGTGGGTAACATGACGCTGATGTTGAAGGTCATGATGACCATAAGGATCGTGATCACACCGTATAGCCTAAATGATCGGTTTGGTTACCAATTCGTACTAATTAACTGTTAGTTAGCTTCATGTTCTTAATCCAAACCTTTTTTCAATACATGATAAGTTCATAAAAAATAAAAAAAGTAACAAATCATATATTATTAAAAAAAACGTAATTTTATATAAAAATAAATGAAAGACTTGATTTGTGATTGCATTTCTAGCAAGTCAATAAGAAGAGGAAAACTCATTCTTTTACTTTCACGTGCACATCACACATTCCTAAGTAGCCAATAAGAAGGTTCTATATATTTTTTTTTTTGAACGGCAAACACACTTTATATATATATATAAAGAGCCAGCAAGAAGCTGAAAAAACGAAACAAGAAACAGAAAAAAACCGCAAAAACAGAAACAAGGACTACAGCATAATAGAAATATCAAAATCTAGCCACGTATCCCAACTCGGCACCGGAAGCTTAGAGCGAGTACTAATCCAAAAGAAAGCGTCCTCTTTAATCAACTCCACCGTTTTGTAAACCGGGATGAAACGACCTTCAAAAACCATTTCGTTTCTAGCTTTCCAAACCCTCCAAAAAGTGGCCAAAAGAACCGTATAAACAACACTCTTCCACTGTTTCCCGCCCGGTTGGTTTTGGATAAAAGAAAGCAAATCCCCCATACTAGAGATATCAAGAGGGTAGCTAATTCTCATCCAAACTAACAAGTTCCACCAAATGCTTTTTGACCACAGACAATTAACAAAGATATGATCCGGATCCTCTTCTTGGAGACCGCACCGAGGACATAAGCTATCTGCTAGAGGAACGCCCCTACGGATCAATCCAACCTTCGAAGCAACCTTTCCAATCAACGCCCTCCACAATCCATCACATGGATTAAGATCGTACGGTTGTCCACAATCCAATCCAACGGCTTAAAAATACTCACTAAAAGCACAAAACATAAAGCCACAATTATATAAACAAAAAAAAACCCACACAACAGTTGGTTCCTAGAGAGAGAAAATGTCTGGAAGAGGAAAATAAGGCAAATGATTGGGAAAATGAGGGGCAAAACGACACCGTAAGGTTCTTCCGGACAACATTCAGGGAATTACGAAGCCGGCAATCCGCCGGCTTGCACGACGTGGTGACGTGAAGCTTTAATACGGTCTGATTTATGAAGAGACACGTGTTGTGTTGAAGATATTCTTGGAGAATGTGATAAGAGACGCGGTTACGTACACGGACCATGCAAGGAGGAAGACTGTTACTGCCATGGATGTTTATGCGTTGAAAAGGCAGGGGCATACGCTATATGTTTCGGTGGTTAGGGTTTGGAATAGTTGGGGTTTTTTTTTGTTGGTAAAAGGGGCCTGGCAAACACTAAATAGTTGGTTAGGTTGTGTAGAGGTTTGTTAGTGGTGGTTGTGTAATTGAAGTTTGTTTGGGAATCAAGTGATTTTGAATGGATTTTGCTTTAGTTTGGTTTTATAATTAATTGGAACTTCTGTTGATGTTCATATTTTTTATGAACTTCTGTTGATGTTAATAAAAAGCTTTTGTGGGACGGTAAAAAAAGAGTAGACTTTTTTTCTTTATTTTGTCATAAATTTGTCACAAACCATACTCAGTTTCGTCGAAAAAACCGTTACAAACAATACTCAGTTTCCTCATAAATTTGTAACAACACTTCTAATTTATTTGTCGGAATTCACAAAAAATACTCAGTTTCCTCGGAAATTTGTAACAACAATTCTTATTTATTTGTCGAAATTGGGTCACAAAAATACTTAGTTTTACAAAATTCTGTGATTTTTATTTTAAATTTTTGTTTTTTGTGTCGGAAATTTGTAACAACACTTTTAATTTATTTGTCGGAAATGGGTCACAAATAATGTTGTATTAAAATTTGTTTTTTTTTTTTTTTTGTAGGAAATGTGTAGCTAAAAAAATAAATCCTAAAAGATAATAATTAAATATATTGTAGGAGATTCGTAGCAATTTGCGACGTAGTAGTTTTGTAGGAAATGTGTAGAAAGTTGCGTAGAAAATGCGTTAAAAACGGGTTTCCTATGAGGTGTTTTCCTACATCAGGTGTTTGTCATAAATGCGTAGGAAAGCCTGTTTTTTGACGCATTTCCTACGAAAACTGGTGTAAGAAGTTTCAGATTTTCTAGTAGTGTATTCTCACCTCAAAATCCACACCCATGTGCACAATTAAACCCCGCACACAAATTAATTCCCAACATTCCCAACCGTCATCTATTCCCAACTCAAATTCCATCCCAAAATCCCTACCCATGTGTACCTTATGTCCTACTGTTCCCCATGCAACAAACATACAAAACAATCACCTTCCCATGCAAAACTCCTAATCGTCTACGCCGCCAACACCGAACCACCCCACCCCATGGTTACCTCCGCTACAATCATCCCCACCCAACCCACAATCCTCTACTAATCATCAACCCCATACGGCTCCTCTCTCTACATCTCATCCGCCCCCTACGGGCGGTCACTCGATGACCACTCGGTCGAAAAATGGGATCTTTAAACCCAAACATCAGGTTGATATAGCTATTTTTAGCTCTAGCAAGTTACATCAAGAATTACTTGCTGCTAAAGATCCTAGGGGTTACAAGCTAGCATCTGAAAAATCTCATTGGGTTACTGCTATGGAAGATGAAATCCATGCTTTAAAACAAAGTCAAACTTGGGAACTTATACCACGCCCCAAAGATTCCAATGCCATCGGGTTGAAATGGGTATATCGAACGAAATACAAATCTGACGGTTTGGTTGATCGCTACAAAGTGTGTCTTGTAACGCAAGGGTTTACACAAGTTCCCGGGTTAGACTACTCGCTCACATTTAGCCCCGTTGTCAAAGCCTCGACAGTTCGGGTCGTTCTTTCTCTCGCCACAATCCACCATTCGGATTTGCGCCAACTTGATAAAAAGAATGCATTTTTAAACGACATTCTAACTGAAACGGTGTACATGGAGCACCCACCAGGTTTCGTAAACTCTCAAGTCCCAAATCATGTGTGTCGGTTAAAAAAGGCGCTCTACGGTCTTAAGTAAGCTCTGAGGGCTTGGTTCAAACGTTTAAGTACGTTTCTTGTCCATCTTAGTTTTCATTGTATTCGAGCTGACACATCACTTTTTGTGTACAAACAACATTTTGTTATCATCTACTTGCTTATCTATGTAGATGATATTATCTTAACCGGTAATAATGACTCCATTATTCAAAAGTTTGTTACTCTTCTACATCATGAATTTGCTCTCAAGGATTTGGGACGTTTAAACTACTTTTTGGGTCTTGAAGTTACCCATACGCACACTGGCTTATTCTTAAACCAAGCAAAATATGCGTGTGATATTCTTGCAAAAGTCGGTCTACTTGACACTAAACCTGTTGGTACACCTCTAGCTACTACCGATGTTTTTGAGTCCCATGGTACACTGTTTCATGACCCGACCTTATACCGGTCTCTTGTAGGTGCCCTGCAATATCTTACAATCATACGGTCGGACATCTCATATGCCATAAATTAGGCTAGTCAATTTCTTCATTGACCTACCACATCTTATTTTCAATCCATTAAACGCATCCTTCGTTATGTTAAAGGGACTCTTGCTTTTGGTCTTACCTTTGATAAACCCTCCAAAACACAGTTGGTTGGATATTTGGATGTGGATTGGGCACGGTGTGTTGAGACTCGCCGATTCACCTATGGTTATTCCATTTACTTAGGTGGAAATCTTGTGTCATAGAGCTCAAAGAAACAACCAGCGATTTCTCGCTCAAGATGCGAATCCCAGTATCAGGCTACGACAAACACGGCGGCGGAAATTATATGGCTAACACACTTATTACGCGAACTTCATGCTCTTCCAGACGATCGCCCGACTCTTTTATGTGACAATCGAAGTGCATTGTCTTTTAGCCAAATCCCATCTCCATAAACGAGCAAAACATATAGATATTGACTACCACTTTGTTCGGGAAGTTGTTGCCTCCGGTCGTCATACACAGTTTGTTCCTACCAAGCTGCAAGTAGCGGACATCTTCACTAAGAGCCTTCCAAGACCTCTTTTTGAACAATTTCGTGTTCTCTTCGTGTTGGTCCGCCACATATCCGCTTGAAGGGGTGTTGATACATATTAAGTGGACGCGACTCGGTTCGGTGCGACTCGGTTAGGTTCGGCTCAAGCCCGACGTCACGACATTCCTCCGTCGTGCGCCACAGAGATCGACACGCGAAGCACGAAGAGCCGCGAACATTCCCGACGCCACATCACCATGACATCACCATGATGATGTCATGATGATGTCATGAGAAGACTTATAATTCCATGTGCACATGAAATGAACGTGAATTCAAGTTATTATTGTCATTAAATGTTTCTGTTATAAATATATTGTTGTTTAGAAATTGACGAACACCCTCTAAGTACCATGCATGACGAAGGTTTACATATGACGAAGTCTCTTTCAAGGCCCAAGCCCAACATCATGCGACGAAGACCAAGCCCAGGCCCATCAAAGTGACGAAATCACTTTGATTTCGTCAAAGACAAATGTGATTCACTACTAGAAAATACACATATCTTGACACGCGAACAATGACATACGCTCATTTTATGACATTCGAAAGCTTGTGTTATGAAAAAAATGTCATGGTTTACAAACTTCAATAAGTTTATGACATTCTTTTTTGTGTGTCATCTTTTTTGTGTCGTAAAGAAAAACAATATCTATCTTGACACGCAAACAATGACACACACTTATTTTATGACATTCGAAAGCGTGTGTCAAGAAAAAAAAAAGTTATGGTTTTACAAAAATCAATAATTTTATGATACTCTTTTTTGTGTGTAATCTTTTTAGCGTCATAAAAAATATTATGACACTCTTTTTTGTCATCTTTAAAGCAATGTCATGTAATATTTTCTACATTAAATTCCTCAATTAATTTAATTGGTAAATATAAATCTGATTAAATTCCACAAATTTCTAAATTAATATCATAATGTCGAGGAAAAAAATATAATTGTATGCACATATTTTTTAGAGTTAGCAAACACAGTTTATTAGAAAAAAAAATTACATACACTAAATGGGCTAAAGACGTGAATTATGTATACTATAACAAAAAAAGACAATTAAGATCTTATTAATGCACGACCGTCAAAGATTAATGAACACATGTTGGTACTGCTGCCGAAGTTGTTCGAATGATATCGGCTTAGGTCGTGAGGTATAAATTTAAATTATTAATAATATTTGACCAATTCTATTTTGAACAAAACTTTTGTAAAAATGTACATAGTAATATTTTGAACAAAACTTTTGTAAAAATGTATATAGTAATACCGGAAGAGGGTGCAATGATAACGATTTCGGTAAAACACCCGGTTGATGGGTAAGGAATTAAACGCATGCGTAGACTGAGAAACAGGAACGCGAAATAAAAAGTCAAAAGACTCGGAATATGAGTCATGACTAAAAGATGACAAGACTTTTCGCAAACATAAATTTTGGTAATTACGTTCAACCATTTCAAAGTTGGACGGGTCAAATAAAGGATGAAGTTTGACATTCATAAGTGATGAAAATTCACCCAAAATGAGTCAAACGAGTCAATTAAGGAATAACGCTTAATATAATAGGAAAACGCAAACCGGTGAAACCGGAAAGCTAAAAACAATAAGATAGAAGGACCCGGGTAATGGGTGGTAAAGGAGTATAAGTATGAACCGGGTAACAGTAAGCGTAGGACAAACTGACGTGTAAATGACGTTAGAAGTCGTAAAGTCGGAAAGATAGTCCGAAAGTAAACAAATGAAACCTTAGACTACGGTCAAAGTTAACTAAAGCTCAAAAGCAAAATTAAATGATTCCAAACATAACAAAGGATGCCTTAAAGCTATATATGTATAGATAGACAATTGAATAAAGACTAGAGTAAAAGATGATCTACGGGATCATCATAACCTACGGGATATTAATTAGTGTAAAGGTCTACGGGGCCAAAATGACCCACGGGTCATGAATTGAAGCAAAGGGATCATAAGGGCCTCGTCTTAAAGAGATGAAAGCTTAAGGAAATAGCCTACGAGGTTAAGTGAAGGAACCTACGGGTCAATAGTGTAAGGTGAGGGAACTAGTTACGATTCCCCGCGTAAAACGAGAACGGAAAACAATAAATTATGAGTTGTCAATTTCCTTAATATGAGTAATTGACATAGTTAAAGAGAAAAACGTTAGACTAAAATTCAGTTTTAGTAAGAAATAACATTTTTACAAATATAAATTCTGATAGGAATTTGAATAGTAAGCATGAAAGATTCAAGTTTTAACACTAATAGGCGCAAGACGATATATTCGAAAAGTGATGTTTTCGAAAATGAAAGGTTGATATAAATTAAACATGAAGTGACACGATCACGGTTAGGAAATGTAATGTGAAGTAAAATCACATTATAACCAAGCGAGCGGTAAAAAGTAACTGGGCTAATAAGTCTAGTTAGTGAGACCGGTTAAGGTCAGCAATTCAAATCAAGAAAATTTGGTTTGCTTGTAAGCGGTGGATTCGGTATAACTGAATCGAATAAATAAATTTGAAAACAAAAGAAATTGTTGCTAAAAGTGAAAGATTTCACTAAAGACCTTTAAACGGGTCAAAGTAACGGATTCATAAAGAATTCGATAGTATATGAAAGCGATGGATATCGCTAAGTTAACTAAACTAGTGGAAGTAACGAGATTACGTTATTTCAGGTCGCACTGTGTCGTATGAGTTATGTAGACAATTAGTAACCAAAAAGATGTTACCATACTTTTCTGGTAATATTAACTATTGGATAAAAATATAATTAATGTTTAAAGGATTTCTCGGATCGAATATATGGAGTTAAATTCGATAAATTATGTAAGAAAAGGTTTCGGGGACGAAACCTCTTTAAGGGGGTAGACTTGTAACACCCCAAAAACGGGTTTGGTAATCAAACCACGTTAAATTTTACTGACGGGTAAAATACCGTTAGTGGTAAAAAAATTTACCCGGTAAATATTATGATTTAAACAATTAATCCTAATAATAAATAAAAAGTGAATAAAAGATTTTAAGAAATAAAATGATAGAAGGCCCGAGTTAACGGGACCTAAAATAAACTTAGTCATAAATATTCCCGAACCCGCTAAGCTAACTAGGAATGTTTGACCCGGTTAATAAGAGGGAATATGAATTGTAAATAAGTAGCATATAACCTACTTAATAATTAACGAAACATGAGGGACCAAAAGTAGATATTTGGAAAAGTTTAGTTATTAAAAAAAAAAAAAAAAAAACACCACACATAGTGTGTGCGTGAGATCGACCAGGAGCAAGCTCCATGGAGCCAAGCCCTAAACACAACAAATTCTTCAAATTGGAGGGGCAATTGAAGGCCAAATTCGGAATTGAATACATAGAAACGATCACCAAGTCAAGGGGATCGTAAGGTATGTCGAATTTCTAACATTCGCGAAGTTGTAAAATTTTGATAATCATCCTAATCGCGAATTAGGCATGAATTTGAGAGGCTATGGCTAGATTAGTGATGTATACTTGCTTAGGAAAGAAATCCTAAGTGAAAATCATACATAACATGCTATAGATTGATGAATTTGGTGAAATAACACACTTAGATAAGTGGGTTTTGATGTTATGATGAAATAGATGATATAGTTATGCTTAGAATCATCATGCATGATAAGTAATCAGGAAATACTTAAACAATTTGCAAGTTTGAGTATTTGATCATAAGTGATAGTGGTGAATTTTGATGTTAATCTTGGCAAAAATAACTAGTTATGAACTAGTTGTAAATGTGTAAAAATGTAAGCACATTAGGTGTTTGTTAAAATGCCTAAATGAAAACTAAAGTGTTGAAATTAGAGTGAAAATGTGCATTTGAATGATATGACAATTAGGTGTGATATGAAGTGATAAGGGTCCTAAATACTATGTTGAATTAGATTAATGTTGTAAACCATGTGATTGAAAGTAGTTAACTTTGATAAACTAAGTTAACTGAGCATGAAGTTGAACAGTAGCTTCGACATAGAAAATAAGTGAGGCGGAATAGTCGTGATTGTTAATGACTAATTTAACCGCCTTGTAAATGATTGACAATAGTTTGACGCGTAACAAGCTAGATGAAAGCTTGGAGGAGGGAGCGGGTCAAACGGAGCAAGTACGGAAAGAAAAGTGTGCCGTGGATGCGAGGTAAGTGTAATTTACACACTTATGTAGAATACCCGTTTATTCGATACGTTGTAAACGTGATAACGATAATATTGGAAATATGGAAATTTGTCAAGTGTCGACTAATGTAAATCAAGGTTAAAAGGATACCCATGGCGTAAGCCGAAATGGGTTGAATTTGTAAGAAAAGAGTGTAAAAGAAAAAGGGTATGGTTATAAAATCCGGGATAGGATGGATGTATGAATTGGAAATCAAAAACGATGTTTTTGATAAAATAGATAATGTTGGGCATATAGTCCAAACGGGTCGAATGGTGATGATAACACCATTTGGCAATATCGACTAATGTGGTTGTCAAGTCTTATGTTAACAGGACCGATTAGCAAATCGGATAATTGCGTCACCATTGATGGTGTTATAATGAAAACGAGGTATAAATCGGGTCTACTTGTTGATCCGGGCCAGGTATGCATAATTATGTTGTAGTTAAAAGTGTTATTTTGGTCGAATAATTTGAGAGAGAGTCCTTCGTCATAAAAGGACTAAAATCGACCAAAACGCCCTTGTAGGCTAAATGGAACAAACGACCCTTAAAGGTTGTTTGGAAACGAGTTTTATGACTAGGTAAATACTTAGAATAAGTATAGAAACCGAAAGAGGTATTATATTAGCCAAATGGCACTATTTGAGTTTTTGCCGTAAAATAATGATTCGAGAGGTAAAATTTGGTTTATATTGATCACCACATTAAACCTACCTTAAATATAATTGTGGTGGGAGATTATAGGATAAGAAATGTGGTAACGGAATGCTAGAAGCAATCGAAAGCTATTTTAGGCTCGAAAGTGCTTAAATAACCTTAACGGGTCAAAATAAGCATACGAGCGAAAATCGGTTTAAATTGTGTAATAAACCTGTGATTAGAACCTAATATGGTATATAACATTTATTTGAAGAAGTGTAAGTGATGTAGGAATCAAACAAATATGTTTGTTTGATAAAATGCATAAACGGGTAAAATTTGATAAAAAGGTAACGAGTCAAAGGCTTGAAAGTCTCAAAATTTATTTATGTTGGATGTTGGATTTTAACTCCATATGATGGAGAATTAAATTACGGACGCGTAGGAAAAAGAATCGGGTAAAACAGATCAATAACGAAGAAGTTATGGCCATTTCCGTGAAATCGGGTTGAGCTGGGTATGTACAGCAACTGATTAAGCATCAGTCTGTGAAAAAGGGGGCCTAGCGTCACGCGAGGCCCCTTGGCGTCACGCGAGGCCCTCTAACTCCGGAAAAAAATTTGTTTTTTTGTTGTTTGACCCATGATACTTGTTTAAACTTAATATTTGACTATCAAAACTAACTTTTAAGTTGGTTTTGATCTTAGGTGAGTGTCAAGTGTGCCCGGATGAAGATCAAGCTCGATGAGGAACCGAACACGATAACGATTTAACACTCGAGATTAAAGCTTCCGCACGGCGTTACGTCATCACTTTTAAACGACGAACTTATTTATATTATGTTGAAAACTTTTAAGTTGTTAAAGTTTTAGATTACTCGTATTTTCTAAGGATACTTAATCGTAATTACATGTTGGTTTTCGTTATTTATACGAAAACCTTTAAAATAATAACAAGGGTGTTACAGTGATGATGGATTTCGTCGAAGACATTTGAGTTCGTCGTCCTGTTTTCGTCGGCTTCTTGATTTCGTCGATGTGTTTCAGTATATATACACATACAACAGACAGAACACAGTTATGAGTCTGTATAGACTTTGAGAGCGAACACACAGTAAACACACACACACTGAGATTTTATGAGAGCATCTTGTAAACATTGATTTGTAACCGTTTCATACGCATTAATACAATGGAGTGTTAATCGTTGAATCTTTGTGTCTTACGTGTTCGTAACTTGGTTTAACTTACCCGTTTGGATTCCGCACTCACGGGTTTGTCGGAAAACAGGGAATAGAGGTTACTCGATCCACCGGGTGGACCTACAATTGGTATCAGAGCTTTGGCTCGATTCCTTGTTAAAACCAAGTTGTTTTTCTTGTGGTTTTGAAAGATTTTTAAGTGTTTTTTTTTCTGAATTTTAGAATTTGGAGTTCATACTTTTTTGGAAAAACGTGGTTAAAATCTTGGAAATCTCTTTGTTTTGCTACTAGTTTTTATAAAACCATTGTTAAAATACATGTATACATGCTAAGGTTTGGTTTTAAGTAAACTTTTGTGCAAAAACTTGTGTTCGGAAAGCTTATCGGTTACCGGAAAAATCATAACTTCATCGAGTTCATCAAGATATTCAAGTTGTTCTTGTTTTGTTCTTGATAATATTTGAGTTTGATCCTATGTTGTTTGAATCAAAGTGTTTATAATTAAAATAGTATTCTTTTGAAAATTGTGGCAGACAAAGTATGGTGGGTCTTGAAAGTTGGTAAAAGGAACGTATGGGAGTATGTGAAAGTAAGGTGATGTTTTGAAAATTAAGATTTGATAAAAGGATAAAATATTATTTGTTGGATAATATCTAATTTGTCTTCACCTTTATCAACGAAATCCAGCTAATTTCCATTTTGTCTTCACCTTTGGATAATATCTATTTGTTGGACAAAATCACCTAATTGTCCAGTCAACGAAATCAACAATTGTCCAGTCAACGAAATCCCATTAGTAAAAAATATCAAGCTGGACGAAATCACCCTCTTTTCTTTGTTGGACGAAATCAATTTTTGTGTGTACACATAGGACGAAATCACCCATCTTCATCAACATTTCAGCGACGAAAACACATCCAAATTCATTCTGGACGAAATCACCTCTATTTTCGTCAAACATCCTGGACGAAAACCAACTGATTTCGTCTAACAATTTCAGCAACGAAAACACTCATTTTCGTCACATAGTTCATCAACGAAATCACATCCAATTTCGTCATCAACCATCAGCATTGAAATTAGAAGTGTTAATCAAGCACTTCAGCGACGAAAACCCTTTGATTTCGTCACATATCTTTTCATATTATTCACATAAGTTTTTTTTTAAACATTCTTAACTGTTTGATTTGTGTGATTCAATCAGGTATTCGTCATTAAACATCCAAAATGAATCCGAATTGGTGGGGTACTCCGTCAACTGCAGAGAGCAAGTATACAAACACACGTTTATCTCCCTCATGGGCCGAATCTCCCGCACCTGCATCTAATACAGAAAGCAAGTATACAAACACACGTTTGTCGCCGTCATGGGCTGAATCTCCCGCACCCGCATCTTCGCAAGCGAATCCAATGTCGACAGGTCAATGGGCGTTTGTTTCAAATCAAACTCCAAGTATTCAAAGTATACTCCTAAGCAAAAGCGAGACCGGAAGTCTAAATCGCCCACCGAAACTGATGCACATAAACGAATATCCTGGATGGGTAGATAGATTCCATACATATGTCAATGGGCAAAACACGGAATTGTGGTTACGTTTTACTACAGATTTTGATCAAGCTCTTGAGGTTGCCGCTTCAACTGCCGCTACATTTGCAGATCTTACTGAAGACGAGAAAAAGGCATATGATCTAGAAAAGAAAGCATATGCTATTCTGACTCAGGCAATGAGAAAGGAAATATATCATCAATTCGTCAGCTTCAAGACGTCAAAACGATTATGGGATGCATTGAAGACAAGGGGTCTAGGAAATGAAAAGTCACGCCAATTGTGACATGATTTACTCAAGAAGGAGTTTGATGGTTTCACATGTATGGAAAGTGAATCTTTGGGAGATATGACAAGTCGATTCTATCACCTGCTGACTGAATTGAGTAATTATGGGGTAGTAACAACTCCAGCAGAGGTAGTCACAAAGTTAGCCGATGCATTGCCACCTCAATGGAATAGTTTCTTGGAAATCCTGAAGTACAATGGCGCATTGGCTATGACAAACATCAATGACTTCGTTCAGCTCTTGGAGAACAAAGATCAGGAAGAAACCCTAAAGGCGAAAAGGGTTCCAGTGCAACAAAATCCTGATATGTATTATGGAACTTCTAGCACTTCTGCAAGACCAGTTTCACATGCTCCACTTCAAACGGCATTTGTCACAAGCACAGATTTATATGGCAATCCGATACAAGTTCCTGTAAAGCCAGCTCCAACCACAGACTTGTATGGAAATCCACTACAACCAGCTCCACAACAGCAAAGCTATCGGCCATCTACCGTAGCAACTGATTTGTATGGGAATCCACTTCCTCCTCAACAACAAGCTTGTTATGGAAGCACATCATCTGCTGGTCAGCCATCAAAGTCAAATACAGTACGACTTGACACGCCAAACTTCTCCAAAGTTAGCGTTGAAGTAGCTAAAGATCATATGGAGATACTAAACACATTGGTGAGCTCGTATTGTGGGTTGATTGCAGGGCAGATCGGAAACATCAATCTAACTCAAGAAGATTATCAGCAGATAGATAAAGAGGAGATGGAAATGATGGACATAAAGTGGGCTTTTGCCTGTGCTGTAAGGCGAGCAAATGACTTCATGGAAAGGACTGGTCAAACCAGCTTGGAAAGCAAGAAAGACACTAAGTATGGGTTCGATAAGCAGTCTGTTAGGTGCTTTAATTGTGGTGAACGTGGCCATTTCAAGCGTGAATGTACGAAGCCATCTTAACATCTCTGACCCCCTCCCAGGGAAATATCGCACTTTGACCCCCCAACTAATGAGAAACCTTGCAAAATTACCCCCTGCTTTTAAAAAGTGTTTAAAGTCAACCTAACTTATAAACGGTCAAAGGGTATTATTGTCATTTCCACTTGGTTTTTATGGCTTACTCAATAAAACACCCTATATATTATGTTATTAAACATCTTACCCCCAAAGCTAAGCACTCCCACCATTTCCCACACCTTCCACCACCGGCGATCAGACTCCCCACACATTCCACCACCACCGGCGATCAGACTCAGGCGACCTTCCTTCCACCACCGGCGATTAGACTCAGGCAACCTTCCTTCCACCACCGGTGAACAACTCAGCTCAGCTCCAGCAAAATGCCGATCACATCCACCATCAGAGAAGTCTTATCGCACATGTCAGGTAAAATCGAACAAGTAAACAAGGGTTATTGAAAATAGGGGAAAGGGGAATCACTGTTGTCACACCCCCAAAATCCACAAGCGGAGTATCACCGCAGGAGGCGTGACTGACCAGGATCTAGCCACTAATCATATTGAACTCATAGGTATATTTGAATAAAACTTTCATTTATTAACATTAAGCATTACAACATTACAACTAAATTACTGTGTACAGCGGAAGCATAATTCATTCGTTAAGTGTTTATAAACCACAAGTAAAATCCATTAGTCTTGTGTTGCGATTCCATGTATCTTGACCCATGACCACTCCAGCTTCCCAGATAGCAAGTTCCAACAATATGCACCTAGAGGCCTGCAAGGCATGTAACAACGAATCAACAACAAAGTTGAGCGAGTTCACAGTTGGGTGTTCGTTTTAAGTTGTTTCCGAAAACATAGTTTGTCTTTAGCTGGTTTACTAGCTGTGGGGGTTACCCCATAGTTGAAAATATGATTAACCAGTTCCTTCTTTCCCAAACCATAACCATAATCAGTGGGGGCTTCCTCATGTGAACCACTAAACCCGTTTACCATATCGACCACTGACTAAAGTAAGTTGGTGCCCTGACGTCAATGTCTATCATCATTGACTAGTACCCAGATCCATTAGTTCACACCCGTCCTCTGCGGCACGATGTGAGGCTTTTCAAACCTAAATAGCGCTATCTAACTAATGACCCGCTCGCCATTGGCCCGGCGATTAAGTAGGCTACACGCAAACGATACCGTGACGAGTCTTCTAACAAGAATCACGAACGTGAGAGACAGAAGATCTTACCGGTGTTCGGCGGAGGCTGAACTTGCCGGAGAAGAAGGTGGTGGTGGCCGGTTCGTCGTAGGGTCTCGAGTGAGAGGGGACGACAGTGAGGGGGGGTCCTGTTCTGCCGTAGGGTTTTGGGTAATAAGCGATGATGAGCATTACTAGCATATATAAATATGTCACCAACGTGACTTTGTGGCTGATCAAGGGAGGCGGTGGACAATTTGGGGTGTGGGCCGAGATAAGGCAAGGTGGGCTGGGGAGGTTTGGGGTTACGTACAGTTGGTTCCACAACACCCACATAAGTCAATTATTTGAAATTAGCCCATACTGTCACGTAATGTGATATCACTTGCATATATTCATTTATTTATTAATAATATTATTATTATTATTAGTATTAGTATTAGTATTATTATCATACAATTAATCCAATTAATCCACAAGTTGTTGGATTATTATACAATTAATCCAACAAATATATATAATTACAATGGATTAGCAATGTCGTGCATAGTATCCACGCTATGTTTTGACCCTCGGGGGTTTCGGGTTGCGCGAGTAGGTTGGGTCGACTAACGGGGCATGACTTTGGTTTAACAGCTCAAGTCAATTTAACGCGACATGGATAAGTATAATTAGTTCGTCAAATAAAACAAATACAGGATTCGATTTATAAAAGCGAAACAAACGGTTTGTACCTTGAAGTTACGGGTTGTCACATCATCCCCAAGTTGAAAGAAATTTCGTCCCGAAATTTAGCACGTAGTTACTGAGGAAGCTAGATAGGTTGCGTGGTTTCCTGGGGTGTCACATCATCCCCCCGTTGGTTTGGAATTTCGTCCCGAAATTCCACAGTAGCTTCAGCCTCAGCAGTGGTTGCACTTTTCTCGAACAAATGGGGATACTTGTGTTTCATTTGCTCTTCTCGTTCCCAGGTGAACTCTGGGCCACGACAGGAGTTTCAACGAACTCGAACAAGAGGTATTCTGGTACGCTTGAGAATCTTAACATCTCAGTCTGTGATCTCTACAGGTTCTTCGACGAATCGCAGCTGATCGTTGATAACGAGCTCCTTAAGAGGAACTATAAGGGCCTCATCTGACAGACACTTCTTCAGATTTGACACATGGATTACGTTGTGAACTCCGCTGAGTTCTGCAGGTAGATTCAGCTTGTAGGCTACCTTGCCAATTTTCTCAATGATTTCAAAAGGTCCAACGTAGCGTGGATTCAGCTTGCCCCGCTTACCAAAGCGAACTACGCCCTTCCACAGTGAGACTTTAAGTAGCACTCGATCCCCAACCTGGAACTCGAGTGGTTTCCTGTGCTTATCAGCGTAGCTTTTCTGACGGTCACGAGCTGCCGCCATTCGTTGTCGTATTAGAGCAATCTTCTCTGTTGAGTCTACGACGAGTTCTAGGCCAGTGATTTGGCAGTCGCCAATCCTCTGCCCAACAAAGAGGTGTTCAGCACTCCCGTCCGTACAATTACTCAAACGGAGCAGGCTGGATGCTGGTGTGGTAACTGTTGTTATACGAAAACTCCCCTAAAGGGGGGTGTCTTTCTCAGCCGTTGCCAAAGTCGATTACACATGCTCGAAGCAAGAGGAGTATACTCCTGTCTATACGTAAGCCAAGAGGGTTGTGAGATATCTGTCATAAATCAGGTATAGATCAAAATCGGAGATAACAGGAGTTGGCACCTCGTGCCTAAAAGCCGCCTCTCCCAGAGGGATATTCACAACTTGTGAAGGCACGACAGTTTCCTTGATTGCACAAGAGTATGTTGGTTGCGTGAGACGATCAACGATCATCCAGGTGATATTGTTTCCGTTTCAAGTTCTAGGTAGCCCAGTGACAAAGTCCATGGTAGTCTGTTCTTATTTCCTTAAGAATGTTTCTCGGTGTCCCACATTATTCACATACCTAGTTAGGTTGGCTTTCATACCCGATTGCCAGTAATAGGTTTATAAATCCTAATGTCTCTCACCAAAAATCCAGACGACTAGAATATCGAGGCCGGTGCGGTTTGCTCAACATAAATTTCCTACAGTTTCTGCATAATGAGATCCACACTCGTTCCATGAGGTAGCGAATATCGTCTGACCTGCCAAGGTTGCTTCTCTATTCCCCACATGAGTTCAGCTCGAAATTACTCTTCCTTCAGTTGTCCAGTTTGAACAGGGCGAGTCAGATCAGGTAAGTTAGAGTCGATAGCGAGCTGCAGAGCTCGTGTACGTTCAGGTTTCGCAGTCGTACTCATCCAGAAGTTCCATCCAGCGATGTCATTATATGCTTTAGCTCTTTCGAACATCGGTACATGGGAGGCCCTTGTGATCGGTCTAAATAACTTATTTGGTACCGTCCAAGTGATGCCTCCATCCAAAATCCCAAAGCCACGGTCTTCACCGCCAGTCGTGTGTGTGTCGCGCAGTTCCTCTTTGTAACTCCGTCATGTATGCCATCACTCTCTCGTGTTGCGTCGATGTGCAGCTGGGACTCTGATTCAGACCATAAGGATAAAACACTGAATCACCCGCATCCCCGGCTAAAACGATGCTTAGAGCATCGCAGATTCGGGATTCGAAAGCTGAAAGGACGTCCTCCTGTTCTGTCCTTCACGAACACAGCGCCCTGCTGTGCTAGAGAGATTTAGGCTGCGCGACCTTCGAAAATCCTATGATTTATCTACGATAGAATCAAGCGAGACCAAGAAATTGCTATATCCACGAAGGACTCTTTGGTGTCGATCAGTTTCCAACCAAAACGGATTTTAGCGAGATCCACGTGCATTCCCACTTTGCTGATTATATGACCAAAAGGTACCTCTCGAACCCATAAATTACATTTAACAAGACTTTGAGCGGAGTGGCTCCTCCCTCAGGAGTTCTAAAATAAGATACAAATGCCACCCATGGCGTTCCTTTCTCCTAGTCATGATTCAGAACGTCAACAACAATTTCAGTCGATTCATGTGATCCTTGAAGCTGCTGGTGTGTTGGTCAACTCAATGATCATGGTGTATAACGTTGAAATGGCTGCAATACATTCGACATGTTGTTCTAAGAGCATTCTCCCCCTTGGACTTCCATCTGACGATAGTTCGCTCACTAGAAAATCTTGGAATGGAAGTTTGTTCCTCGCAACTGGTCGACGGGTTGTCAATACGTGGTCGAGGCAAACGGTTCTTGACTGTCACCTTGTTGAGTTCTCGATAATCAGTACACATACGAAAAGGCTTCTCTTCTTGGGTATAGCGAGGGCTTCCTTAAAGCGAAAACTCCTGTCCGACAGTCCCTGTAGTTGGTTAAACAGCTCCTGCAACCTTCCTGGTGCAAAACGGTAAGGGGTACGAGTAGTTAGAACTGCCACCGACGTGAGGTCAAACTGAGTTCCTACCTAACAGTTGTAGAGATGATCCTGGAAGTTCCTCGGGCAGCACATGGAGGATAATCACGAGCAGCTGGTGGATCCTCGATCCTCACGTCTATAACAGTTCCCACATAGCGGGGTAACCCCTTCGTAGACACTCCTGGCTCTCATTGCTGACATACCACTAACCATTGCGCCACCCTGACGCGTTGGAACAGATAACAATCCTCCACGAAGGAGAGGGATACGTAGAATTGTCCCCTCATGGGGTACATCTATCAAGGATAACAGAAGAAAGGTCGATGTCGAACACTTGTCCCACAAGGTCGTGCTTGCATCCCAACGATCATATGAGGTTTCCATTGTCTAGCCATTAGCCGATTCCACAACAGATTCAAACTCTCGGGAGCATCAGGGTCAAACGGAACAGAGACGAAGCGGATTGCTACTCATACTAGCTACCATGTCGTTAAAGTCCTAACGTCGCCCACGCCAATTCTAAATGCCCTTCCAAGAGCATCATTTCTGGTGTTGCTGTTTTCATTACAAGGATTCCAAGTACTGTCGTTGTTCCTTTGACCGTTGTCCTCTTAACTTAACCGCGGCCAATCCATGTTGTAGGCACTTTTATTTCCTTACTGTAGGCTAGGGTTACGAATACCTTGTTGTCGCTGCGACTGCTGCTCCCAATGTCGTTGCTCGAAACGAAGCCCTATGATACTTCACCATCAGAGTCCATCTTTTCACATTCTGCCACGTCCTAACGCGTTACTCACTGTGCTGGTAGTTACACATACCACACTAAGGTAAATTATCATCACTTATGCCTCGATTGCTTCGTAAGAGTTGACTCCCATGGAGCGCTGACAAGGGTTAAAGATTCGTTTGAAGCCAATTCGCTGGTGCTCATTGCCGGTAATCAGGGTCGTCAAAGTACTGAGGTCGGTAAAGTGCTACGCTCATCCTCCTGTCCATCGATGTTGCAAGTGGTTCGAGTAATACTCAGTATGTTGCGGGAGTGTTGCAGAAGTGATCGCACTTCAGAATCTGAGGCGTCAATATGTTAAGTTCCAGCAAGCGAAGAAAGGTGAGAAGGATATTGACCAATCATTCGACGCTGCGACATCCAACACATGCACGTTCGTATAAGCAACTAACATTCTACACGGTTCGCTGAGTTTAGATGGGTGTTCAGGTAATACTCGATAGCATCGAGATTCGAAGGGATCTAGAGATGAATGAAAAGTTCACGTTCGAGTAGGGGACAATCACTGCTATGACCACTATAGGTTTGTTATGTTTCACATCGACCAAATGACGGAACGGAACCCCTTTTCCACTTGTTAAGCCTCACTGGGACTCACATGCACCCCACATTATTATTATGTGTGCACCCACAATAATATTGTGATTTGCATGCTCATCTCAGCTCCTCTTAACTCATGTCAAATGGTGCCTCAAACTCGAGTAACAAACAAAGAGTATCATGAAACGTAAGTCCTGAAGGTTTAGGGAAATACCACCCTATCAGTCACATAACACATGCAAGTGTACATGAATTCATAATGTTGTGCTAAACGTGCAATCACATGCAATATTATATGTAGGTGTTCACCAGTTATGCAGTACAATGAGTATACGAGAGGCGAACCTTGCAATCTGGAGCTGAGTGTCATGGTCGTATTCACGTCTTCAGAACTGTTCGGTTATAGTCTGGTTTTACAAAAACGCTTTTCCCTTTTTAAATAAAACCAAGTTCACTATAACCAATGGCTCTGACACCAATCTGTCACACCCCCAAAATCCATAAGCGGAGTATCACCGCAGGAGGCGTGACTGACCAGGATCTAGCCACCAATCATATTGAACTCATAGGTATATTTGAATAAAACTTTCATTTATTAACATTAAGTATTACAACATTACAACTAAATTACAGTGTACAGCGGAAGCATAATTCATTCGTTAAGTGTTTATAAACCATAAGTAAAATCCATTAGTCTTGTGTTGCGATTCCATGTATCTCGACCCATGACCACTCCAGCTTCCTAGATAGTAAGTTCCAACAATATGCACCTAGAGGCCTGCAAGGCATGTAACAACGAATCAACAACAAAGTTGAGCGAGTTCACAGTTGGGTGTTCGTTTTAAGTTGTTTCCGAAAACATAGTTTGTCTTTAGCTGGTTTACTAGCCGTGGGGGTTACCCCATAGTTGAAAATATGATTAACCAGTTCCTTCTTTCCCAAACCATAACCATAATCAGTGGGGGCTTCCCCATGTGAACCACTAGACCCATTTACCATATCGACCACTGACTAAAGTAAGTTGGTGCCCTGACGTCAATGTCTATCATCATTGACTAGTGCCCAGATCCATTAGTTCACGCCCGTCCTCTGCGGCACGATGTGAGGCTTGTCAAACCTAAATAGCGCTATCTAACTAATGACCCGCTCGCCATTGGCCCGGCGATTAAGTCGATATAAAAGTGAGGGACTTCATGATAGAGTTTTTGGTCTAGTATCCGTGTTGTCACCCTTCAATAAAGAGGGTGTGTACGTAATCTCCAAACCAGGAGATTACGCAGGTTCCGATTAAATCCTTATCACATGTTGTCACCCTTCAATAAAGAGGGTGTGTACGTGTTCCAAACCAGGAGATCACGCAGTTTCAGTTTCAATCCTTTACCCATTCCCAACCCTTGGGAATCCCATGCCTTGTGGAAAGTGTGAACTCACCTTGGTTTGCTCGGCAGATAGTTTACTTGTTAAAACTCTATAGTCAATCACGTCCTATTATAATTACCACATCTTAATTAAATTAAATTCGTACATAAATATTTCACGTATTTGTACATGTCACAAGTCAAGTAGCATACAATATCATGTTCCACATGTATACCCATTTACACACATACGGTTTCATAAACAGTTTCATAATCACACCTAGCGTTATTGTATGGCACACCATAAGTTAATGATAATCACATAATAAGATGGCACGACATCCAGCTAATCCCACATTAGGTTTGCACTCATGGTTTTAACGTTCAATATACGCCACCATTAGTACTCTACTGTTGTAATAGTTTTCATAACAAGCCCATTCTGTTTACCCAAACCGAACCCATAGCAATTGGCCCAAAGGTTGTCAGCCCAATTAATTACATCTCTAGTTTACCATTTAGTCCCACCCGTGGCCCGCCTTTATTACCCGGTCCAGCTGTACGTCAATCTTACCCATCCCGATCCCTCTGCAACAACACATAATCACATATGTTGTGGGTTTGAGTCCATGTATGTATTTTAAGGTCTCGGCCCACTATCACATATGCAGTTCAACTCATGTTTTCAATACACAGACAATTTCTAAAGAATCATAAATCACGCATTCCTAGTTTACAACTAACATATTCAACATCACACCCTAGCATGCTTCTAACACCCCTCTACTACATGCCAAGCTCGCAATCGACACAACTGATCATAACCACCATACATGATCAAGAACCACCAATCAAGAAAGCATAACCATAAGTTAATTCTCATATAATACGACATACCCCTAAACTGAAGTCATAATATCCACAAAAGTCAAGAACAAAATTATATATATATATATATATATATATATATACACTAACAGAAGGTAAGACACAATTGAATGAGAAGCTTCACGAGGGAGGGGGAAGGGTGTTGCCGTCGCAATGCATGGGTGGGATGGTGGCTGCTTAAGGTTAAATGCAATCTTATACAATCTTCACGGAAACAATACCAACTCATCAATAATACTCCAGCAGTAACTTTCATATGTTCATGCATACTATTTAGGCACATAATCTCACATAGTTTTACGACCAAACGCATATATGTATATACATGTATTGGTTCATTATGTCTTCAAACATAAAGGTCGCGTAAGTAGGCTACACGCAAACGATACCGTGACGAGTCTTCTAACAAGAATCACGAACGTGAGAGACAGAAAATCTTACCGGTGTTCGGCGGAGGCTGAACTTGCCGGAGAAGAAGGTGGTGGTGGCCGGTTCATCGTAGGGTCTCGAGTGAGAGGGGACGAAGGTGAGGGGGGTCCTGTTCTGCCGTAGGGTTTTGGGTAATAAGCGATTATGAGCATTACTAGCATATATAAATATGTCACCAACGTGACTTTGTGGCTGATCAAGGGAGGCGGTGGACAATTTGGGGTGTGGGCCGAGATAAGGCAAGGTGGGCTGGGGAGGTTTGGGGTTACGTACAGTTGGTTCCATAACACCCACATAAGTCAATTATTTGAAATTAGCCCATACTGTCACGTAATGTGATATCACTTGCATATATTCATTTATTTATTAATAATATTATTATTATTATTAGTATTAGTATTAGTATTATTATCATACAATTAATCCAATTAATCCACAAGTTGTTGGATTATTATACAATTAATCCAACAAATATATATAATTACAATGGATTAGCAATGTCGTGCATAGTATCCACGCTATGTTTTGACCCTCGGGGGTTTCGGGTTGCGCGAGTAGGTTGGGTCGACTAACGGGGCATGACTTTGGTTTAACAGCTCAAGTCAATTTAACGCGACATGGATAAGTATAATTAGTTCGTCAAATAAAACAAATACAGGATTCGATTTATAAAAGCGAAACAAACGGTTTGTACCTTGAAGTTACGGGTTGTCACAACTGTGTAGAAATGTGGTTGTAATTGTATTTTGGAACATTCAGCACAGACAGTTTTAATGATGATTCAAAAAGAGGATATGATGCTACTGCTTAGTATGTGTTTCTTTCGTGTATGGAACATTGAGCACAGACTGGTTTGGAGTTGATCATTTTCATGTTTGTGTTTCTTTCTGTGTTTGCAGTGGACATGAGGATGAGTGTTACACTACGATCGATTGTGTTCTCGATGGTGGTGAAAATGCAAGGCCGCCCTTTCCTGCACTTCCAGTTTCCCCCTCAGCAGGAAATGGTTGCCTAGTTGAACTCTAATATATAATCTATTTATGTAGTCTGACTTTAGGATTTTTTGGTTTAATGTGTATGATAACTGTATATATATGGTTGCTGTAGGTTAACGGTATAATGGTATGATAACTCTAATGGTATAATGGAATGATAACTCTAATGGTATAATGTTTGATAACTGATAACTGCATGTTTGGTATAATGATAATATGTATGATAAATGCAGCCTACATTAATTGGATAATTGGATCATTCGATGATTTGCATGTTTGGTATCATTGGATACCAAAAGGATCATTAGCCTGTTGGGATCATTGCATTTCTTTCTGTGTTTGCAGCAGGTTTGCATGTTTAGAAAGGTAGAAACTGATGCTTGTTTAGAAATTAATGTTTGCAGCAGGTTTGCATTGCATCAGTTTGCAGGTTTGCATTGCATCAGTTTGCATCAGTTTAGAAAGGTAGAAACTGATGCTTGTTTAGAAATCGATGTTTATAAAGGTAGAAACTGATAGAAACTGATCATTTGGTGAGATGATGATTGTCATGTCTAGTTAATCTATTGTTGTTGGTGATTAGTGTTTTCATATATGTGTTTTGCAGCAGGTTACTTTGATATATGTGTTTTCATATATGTGTTTTGCAGCAGGTTTTTAGGCAGGAAAAGGTTTTGTTTCCTGCAGGGGGTAATGTTTTGCAACAATCTATAACACTGGGGGAGTAATATTGCAGAATACAGAAAACCATAGGGGGTTAGAAAAAAAGGTAATATAGTCATTTTACATAGGGGGTAATATTGCAGAGTAGAACAAATTATAGGGGATAATAAGAAAGGGTAACATAGTCATTTTACATACCATTTAACATAATTGTTAAGTTCTTTTACGGCAGGGAGTAATTTTGCAAGGTTTCTTATTAGTTTGGGGGGGGGGGGGGTCAGAGTACGATATTTCCCTGGGAGGGGGTCAGAGTGCCAATTGGCTCTAACCCCAGGGGTAAAATTTCAGTTTACTCTTTATTTTATTTACCTTTAAAATAAAATAATAAATTAATCATAATATATATACATATACAAATGCATTTATAATTATATATATATATATACACACATTAGCGAAACTTTATTGGGGCCAAGGGTAGCCCGACCCCACCAATTTTTCGCTCGTAGTGATAATTTTACCGAAAAACTTGATTTGTTTTTGTAGTATAAAATATTGGATTTTTTTAGTGTGTAAATATATAAGGCAAATTGGATTTAAATAATCCCAACTCACTGTTATTGGCCAATAATAATCCTAACTTATTTAATCACCAATAATAATCCGAACTATTCACTTTTGTTTGTAAAATACTCCCAGTTAAAAAAACACTAACTAGGTTAAAAAATTGCTGATGTGGCCCTTTTAGCTGATGTGTCATTCGACGTGGCAGTTGATGTGGCATTTTTTGATGACGTGGCAGCTGATGTGGCAGTCTACGTGGCATTTTTTGATGACGTGGCAGCTGATGTGGCAGTCTACGTGGCAGTTTTCGATTACGTGGCAACTGATGTGGCAGGTGACGTGGCAAGCCACATCAGCAAATTTTTAACCTAGTTAGTGTTTTTTTAACTGGGAGTATTTTACAAACAAAAGTGAATAGTTCGGATTATTATTGGTGATTAAATGAGTTGGGATTATTATTGGCCAATAACAGTGAGTTGGGATTATTTAAATCCAATTTGCCAATATATAAAGGTGTGTGTATATAATGTGCACATGTATATATAAGGGCAAGATCCGGAGAAACTGCCTAAAAGTGTGAAAACGGTGAAACGATTTTGGTGTTGACATGTGGCGTTGATGCTAACTTACACTAAGGGTAATACTGTCAAAAAGCTCTTCCATACGTCACTCACATGCCAAAGACCATGCACATGCAAGTCACATTCATTTTCCACCATCTTTTTTAAACTCTCGTAACTTTTCTATACGTGATTATTTTTAAAAAATACACAATAAAATCGGGTGTTGTATTATCTTTCCAACGAGTATACTATTGCTATACTTTTAAATTAAAAAAATGACATGAACTGAGTGTTCAATAAAAACGTCATAAAAACACCAAGTTCAGAAAAACGGCATGAAAAATACCCAGTTGAAAACGCCATAAAATACCAAGTTCAGAAAAACGACATGAAAATACCCAATTGAAAACGTCATAAAACACCCAGTTTAGAAAAACACAATGAAAAGTTCAGTTGAAAACGCCATAAAAACACCCAGTTTAGAAAAACACATTGAAAAACTTAGTTGAAAACGCCATAAAAACATCCAGTTTAGAAAAACGCCATAAAAACACCCTGTGCAGAAAAAACGCCGTAAAAACACCTAATTCAGAAAAACACTATAAAACTATGTGAAAACGCCAAAAAAACACAAAGTTGAAAATGCCATAAAAAACTCAGTTCATTTTTTTCGAAAAGTATATCGATAGTATACTCGTTGGAAATTTAAAAAAATGCTGAGTTTTATGGTGCAATTTTTTTATAAAAATAATACGTATAAAAAAGTTATTGGCGTATAAATATGATGGAGGGGGGGGGGGGGGATGACATGTGATTAGCATGTGCACCTTTGTTTGGATCTTCCAATTTTACCCCTCTGGTAGTTCTAAGGTTCCCATTATTTACAAAAATATCACCGCATCATCTTAGCCACAAATCACAAAGATTTTGTGTCTGGAAATCGTTCTCACCGTTTTCACACTTCAAATCGTTTTCTCCTGAACCCATTTCTATATATATATATATATATATATATATATATAAGTGTCCGCTAAAATGAGAACCACCTCGAGTTGTAAGAACCGTGAGAACTACTTGATCCGGGGCGAGGTGGACCAAATTTTTTTTCATAAACGTAGATGCATGTATTATAACAACATTTGTAAAAAACAATTCAAAAAAAAATGTCGTGTGTGTAGTTTTGAGCACCACAAGTTTGTGTTTACGGGTACCGTAAATTTTTCGGTAGTTTTGAGCACCACAACTCTATATATATATAGGGTAGGGTTCTAGAGTGAACAACCTCCCAAGAGTGAAATGCGTGAACTGATCTGGACCCTTGATTATTATGATCTTTGGATTTTAATAGAGTGGCATGATTGTAATTAGTTGCTTAGGTTTTACTATTTAATTAAATAGAAAAGGGTAAAAGTGTAATTCTAATTTAATTATCTACGTTTGAAATCCCCCAAATATTCTTCAATTGCCTAAAATCCCCCAAATATCTAAATTTTAGTTTATGAATCCCCTTAATCACCTCTTTATTCCACAACAATATCATATTTCTCTCTCACAATAATTGGCGACGACAAAAAGAAACCGAGCGGCAGATCGTTTAAGCAATAAATTCGCTGGAAAAGTCATCTTATTTTCAACATTACCCCTTTATTCACAACGAATATCCTCTTTCTCTCTCACATTCATCGGCGACGGCAAAAAGAAACCCAACGGCAGATCGTCGGAACAATCAAATCGCCGGAAAAGTCATATGATTTTCAACCATTAAAGGTACACAATGTAAAGTCATAATGTTTATATGTTTCAGAAATTACTTGCATGTTGTTTTTGTTTTATAAATTAACTAAGAACATCAAATCGGAATTAGGGCTTGAATATTGTGTTCTGAAAGTTGTTTAGTCACAATGTTTTGGTACAATGGTGTGTTTTTTTAGGAGTAGTTATTCGAGTACATGTTTAATTCCTTTGAAGGATATGGTTGATTCAACAAATTAGAGGATGTTGCTCTGTTGTTATTCAAGTTTAGGTATGCTTGTTTGGTTTAGATAACCTAAAATCGTCTATGTACATCTGTGTACATTGTGATTAATTAGGTTGAGATTTCGAAAAATTGTTTATATACACCTGTGTACAACGTGATTAATAAGGCTGAGACTTTGTAAAACCGTTTGGTGTCTTTGTTTATTTTTTTGAATATTAAGGTTGATTTAACAGAATAGTGGATTGTGCTCTGTTTTTTAGGGTATTTGAGGCTGGTTGTTTGGTTGGTTGTTTGGGTGAGTTGTAAAGTCGTTGTTGTACACATGTGTATTTGATGTTAAGCTGATTTGAACTAGATATGTTCAGTAGACTGCACTTTTTTTTGAACCATATGTTAGTTTTGTCCGGTGTACACATGTGTACTCATATGTGACATGTTGTTTATACTCGGTTTTTAGGCATTATAATATGTTTTTAGGCATTAGACTCTGTTTTTAGGAAGGTTCATTATAGTCCGTTGTACACAGGTGTATTTTTTCGTGATACACATGTGTATGATACTGTTATACATATATGTATGTACACAGTGAACACATTTTCTAATGTAGTTGATATAGCTAATACTTTATTGAGCAGACAATTTGTGTTCGAAACCGCATCTGGTGTTGGGCTGTATTATTTTCCAAATGAGGGATTTGCAACCAAGTAACTGGATTAATGTTGGAGTCGCGATTGTTTTGCCATACTGAATATGGTCATTTTTACTTGGTTTGCTTTGATCAACGATGACGATTTTTTCAATAAGACCACGCCGTACAAAGTGGTAATCGACATATGAATACATATGGTTTTATTCCTAAGTGGACATACTATAACTGATTATGACATGATCTTTGATTTCAGAAGAATGTTTTCACAAAGTATATGAAGCTGGTTAATCATCCAAAGTATCGACAGACTGAAAATGCAGTGCCACAAAGGTTGGATTTTGAATGGAAGACGTTCGGCAACATGGTTGATTGCGGGGTCTTTGTTGTGCGTCATATGGAAACTTGGTTTGGCGTATAGTTGATAAATGGGATAGTGGCTTCCCACTTGAGCCGAGCCCCAATGTAACACCCCGTGTTTTCACGAGTGAAAGTCAAAGTCAAGGTCAAAGTCAACGACCGATTTCACGCGACTTGAATCGTAGAAATGTTTTTATTTTAATTATATTATGTGGAGCAAGTGTTGTTACTCACAATAATCGAATCGTGTTAATCGTATTTAAATCGACCTACGACTGTGAATCATAGGCAGTAACAATGCGATAAAGTTAATCAACTAATGATCAAGCAATGCTAATCGAATCGACATCGAACCGCAACTCGAACTGTGTATTTTACTTATTGTTTATACGTGTGTGTGTGCCTTACGTGTTACCTGTGCATGTTATTTTTGTTATGTGGTGATAATCAAGCGAACTCAATCGAAACTCGAAGTCTAACTCGAAAACAATCGAACTCGAACCCGAACTCCAAATCGAACCATGTCGTAAACGAAGTAGTTGGGACTAAAAGTAATCTGACTAGGAAACCCTATCTAATCGCTCGAAAATCGAAGCCGAAGCGTCGTCGCACCGAACGCACCAAATCAGGCGACATCCGAACGGATGGTCAATCCGCACGGATTGCCAATCCGCACGGATTGCCAATCCGGACGGATTGCCAATCCGGACGGATGACCAATCCGGACGGATAGCCTATCCGGGTTACGTGCCATCCGCACGGCTCACCCTTTCCCCTTTTAGCATCCTATAAATACACGGGTCACTCTCCAACCTTTCCACTTTTGGCAAGTGACGTCCGAACCGCACGCATTCTTCACCTTTTCTCAGATTTCTCTCAATCCAGGTAAGATCTTGCTCCAATCCTTGTACATTCTTGATCACTACACGATTCTACACCTTTCTATCTTTCAAATCTCAACTTTTAACCGTGAAATCATCAAGATTTGAGGTATTCTCGGGTGACGTCATCATGAAGTTCTCATGAACTTCAAGCTTGACTTCATTCCACAAAGGATAACTCAGATCTGAACGGTTTCCACAAGATTTCACAACAACTTCACCTAAATCTAAACTTTCTAAGGATAAAAGAGATAAACCCAAGTTCTCTCCTTCTTTTACCCTTAAAATCGGTACGAATCTGATCGGTTCTAGTCTCTACTAGATAATAGTGATGCACTAGTCCTAGATCCGGAATCCTACCCACCAGACACCTGATTTCGGGGTCAACCGGAATGACCATTCTGAGTCGCCGACAGGCCAAGTTAGGGTGGTTCCTGACCGGTCTAGTCATGCGGGTGAGAATACGATTCCAAGTGGTTGCCACGTAATCAGAACGTCTCGATAAAACGATAACAGCAACCAAGAGTAGACGAAGGGAACAACCAGAACGAGAGGCTGTCCGCACGAACAAGCTGTCCGCACGGACGAGCTGTCCGCACGGACAGGCTATCCGGACGGGTTGTCACCCGGACGAGCTACCCTTGGGACCCACTTTCCAAACAAGGTTTGAGTATCGACGAATGAGCAATCCGGACATACGACCTCTGAATGGATTACTCTTCGGATCATGGGATACTAAAGCCTTAAAACAAATTCCAACATGTTCATCCGCACGGACAGGTTGCCCGTACGGACAGACTATCCGGACGGATTGTCACTGTCCGCACGAGTAAGCTATCCGGACGGATTGTCACTATCCGCACGGGTTACCATCCAGGCGGATTACCTAATTCACTTAGTGACTCAGCCTTAAAGACGTTGTCCGCACGGACTGCCATCCGGACGGATTGTTGTCCGCGCGACCGGCTTGAAGGGTAGAGGTACTTAGGTGTTTTCTAAATGCTACAACGAAAACTCCAAAGCACAAGCCATCATACACAAACACATCCTTAGGAAGAAACAATCCACTCGAACGTTTATCCGCACGAACAACTTGTCCGTACGGATAAGCAATCCGCACGGATTACCATCCGCACGGACAGCTCACTCGCACGGATAGTTTATCCGGATGGGTCACCATCCGCACGGATTACCATCCGCACGGATAGTTCACTCGCACGGATAACTTCCTCTCACAGATAGTTGATCCGCACGATCAGTTATCCTACCCACTCTCACTTTGTACTGTTTTACGCGCCACTTATCATTACGTTATCGAATCTATTCAGGCTAACCGTACTCGCTGAAAAGCGCTCCCTTCAATCCATAATCGCTGTGAGTATACTCGAACCCTTTTTGCTTTAGCACTTTTGGGTGTTACATACGTTACGAATATTCAAACTACAATTATCACACAACTCAAGCTATTTTAACTCTAACCATCAATGCATGTTATACGTGGCTCATGAATGCTTGTTTGTTATGTTTACACATGGAATGCTGTCTACCTGCCTTAGCAACGATAGTACTATAGTTTGAACTCAGCACTCGTTCACACGGGGGTTGTTAAGGATCTTTTACTTGCATGGATTACGGTGGTAATCATGTATTGCGAACTGCCTCGGGCAGTTAACCAGCAGTCATTGGTATCGATGGATCTATGTCGATAACTAACGTGCTTCATTTCACTATGTGTACGTGCTGGTTATGCGTAAACGAATTCGAACTCTATACGCTATTATCAAACTTGTATGCTCACCTTTACATTATATGTATTGACTTTATTTTAACGTATGTGACAGGTGCTTAGGTTGCTTTTATGCTCTTTGTGCTGTGATGAACTTGAAGCTAGGAACTGGAGTCCTAGAAACCAACGAATAAATTTGTTATGTTCAAATTTGAGTTGTCGGAACAGAATATTTGTCTTGATGCTTTGCCTGTAATAACTATTTAACTGTTTAAGTTACGGTATGGGACGTGATATTTAATTAAATGGTAATGATAGTTGTTATGGAAACTTCTGGACAATCTGTTTCGCTCAGTGCCACGCCCCGATGATTCCGCCATCGGTTGGGGTGTGACAGATTGGTATCAGAGCCATAACTATAGGGAATTAGGCAAGACTCGACCTAGTCCGGGTCGAAGTCTTAGATACCTAGTCTATAGTTAAGAACCAACAGACCAACTTGTGCATACCAGTAGGGCTATGTACAAGCTTATCACTCGCTCTCTTCGCTTATTCTACACTACCACTGCACTCGAATTTTCAACTTACGAACAGGTAATGAGGCCGAGAATAGGTGTGAAAACCGCAAACTCTCGACTAAAGTCGCCTATTCAGCTTGCATTTTAGCTACAAACGAGGAGAATCATACCAAATTAGGAGTGAAATCCATATTTTGATGAATAATCTCCTCAAATTTTATTAAGAACAAGGACGAAGTTGTAAGATAGGGGTGAAACCCTAACCTTGACGACTTGTCCTGCTTTTATACAAAACTCCCACCAAAGTTTCGACGGACTCCAACGATCTAAAGACACAATATAACCAAAGGGAATTGCGCCAAAGCCCAAGAATCGAGGCAAAGGCATAGTCCTGAAGGTAATTGTGCACACAGGATCCTTGTGAATAGTCGAACCACTTTGGTTAGTCGAAGTCTAAATAGCCGCAGACAATCCATTCTCGATTTTATGTGTTTCAAGTTTTCGTCGCTTTTATGTGAGATACATGTTTTGTGCTTATTTATTGACGTTTTGAGGTACTACCGGTTTCAATGTAATGTTTTTGGCCTTAGCTACTCACACAACACATCATTAACGAAGCGCTCGCACTCCACTACTTTCGAACACTCGCAAACTCTGAATACTAGGTTTCTGTTTTCTGACTTCCCCTAGTGACTAAGGTATATGTGTTTCTTGCTATTGTGCTTACGTGTTTAGGAGTGTTGTGATTATGTGCTCTATGTGTTTACGTGATTCGTGTAATTAGGTGAATTTGTGACTATCTGCGTTTACATGGTACGTGTTACTGAGCTTTAGTAGTAGTAGACGTGAGAGGTGAGATTCGAATACATGTGTTGAGTTCCGTGGAGATGTCAATTGCAGACAATGTCGTCTGGATCTCATCATACACTCACTCGTCAGGAAAAGAGGGACAGACGTCTTGCCTCTATTATCGCGAAAAGTGTGGCAAAAGCTGTGAGTGATGCCTACGAGAACGCCAGCAAATCATCCGAGGAATCGAGGACTGAAGGTCCTAAAGCTGCAACGAGACCTTTCAGTTTCAAGCAATTCAAGTCGTGTGGGCCGAAAGAATTCACTGGCGAAGGAGGTCCGACTGCATTATTTCACTGGTTTGACTCTATCGAGGTTACTCTACGACAGAGCGGTTGCCCTGATGACCTCCGAACTCTAAACGCTACCGGCGTCTTTCAGTCCCGTGCTCTAGACTGGTGGACGGCCGAGAGAAACAAGAGAGGGAACGATGCAGCCTACGGTCTGTCGTGGGACGAACTCAAAGAAGTCATGCTGGAAGAATTCTGCCCTCCTCACGAGCGTCAAAAGCTGGAAGATGAATTTTGGCACATACAGCAGAAGGATGGAGACAATGCTGGTCTCACTGCTCGTTTTAAACAGCTCAGCATTATCTGTCCCGACCAGGTCAAGACCCTGGAGATCACCATCAAGAAGTACATCCGAGCTTTGCCCGACTGCGTCGCTGATTTCGTACAAGCGGCTAAGACTACCACGATTGAGGAAACCTAGCTGTTGGCCGCTGAAATCAATGACAAAAGGGTTAAAGCTGGTGTCTGGGATAAGCCCTCCAAGCATCTGCATCAAGCTACCAATACCGCACCGACTGTTGAACCGACCTCGTCAAGCAACAAGAAGAAGAATAAGAGAAAGAACAGCTCCACCAACAAGAACTGTACGATCACTGCTGCACCAGTTCAAACCGTACCTGCCCAACAACGTCAAGTGGCAGCGTCTGTGGCCAATGCACCGCCTGCAAAACGTGCATACACTGGGCCACATCCGCTCTGCCCTACTTGCACCTATCATCACCCGACTGCTATTCAATGCCGCTTCTGTGCTCACTGCAACGTATACGGTCATTTCACTGTCAACTGCCGTATCCGTCAAGCTCCTGCCAATCAAGCTCTACTCGCTGCCCCACAGGGTCAACAAGCTCCTCCGGCACCCGCAGTCAAGGCCAGAGTCTGCTTCACGTGTGGCGACCCGAATCGTTTCGCCAACATGTGCCCGAACAGGGTGGTGAAACAAGAACCGCAACAGCAGCAGCCACAACAACAACAACAACAGCAACAGCAACAACAGGCCGCACGTGCCAGAACTTTCAACCTCAACATGCGTCAAGCTCAGGCTGACAACAACGTGGTCAATGGTACGTTCCTTGTGAATGGTATTTATGCTTCATGTTTGTTTGATACCGGAGCCGATAATTGCTTTGTGTCGCTCGAATTTGAGAAACTCCTTAGTCGAAAACGTTCCCAACTCTCCTCTGCATTTGATGTTGAAGTCGCCACCGGAAGAACCGTCGCTGTTAATTCCGTTATCCGTGATTGTACCCTTGAACTCAACAATCACATCTTCTCGATCGACCTTATTCCGATGCAACTCGGAAGTTTCGACGTCATAATAGGCATGGATTTTCTTCGCGAAAACCATGCCGAAGTTGTGTGCTTCGACAAGATGATTCGTTTTTCGCTCGCAAATGGTGACTCGTTATGTGTTTACGGTGATACTACTTCAAAGGGTCTCAAGCTTATGTCGTGTCTCCAAGCTAGCAAGTATCTCCGCAAGGAATACAGAGTTTTCTTGGCTAACATTGTAGCAGTGGAGAAGGAAAAGAAAGAGAAGAAGGAAGTGAAAGACGTTCCTGTGGTTCGAGAATTTCCTCGTGTTTTTCCAGAGGACCTTCCCGGACTACCTCCAAAACGCGATATTGATTTTCGCATTGATCTCATTCCTGGAGCTAATCCTACCGCCAGAGCTCCTTATCGACTCGCGCCGTCCGAAATGCGCGAACTCTCAACCCAACTCCAGGAATTACTTGAGAAAGGCTTCATTCGCCCGAGCACCTCTCCTTGGGGAGCGCCAGTCCTTTTCGTCAAAAAGAAGGACGGGTCGTTCCGGATGTGCATCGACTATCGGGAATTGAATAAGCTAACTATCAAGAACCGCTATCCTTTAACCCGCATCGACGATTTGTTTGACCAACTACAAGGCGCTACGTGTTTCTCGAAGATCGATCTACGTTCAGGATATCATCAGCTGCGTATACAAGAGGAGGATATACCCAAAACCGCGTTTCGAACTCGTTACGGCCATTATGAATTCGTTGTCATGCCTTTTGGCCTAACAAACGCACCAGCAGTTTTCATGGATCTGATGAATCGCGTGTGTAAACCATATCTCGACCGTTTCGTCATTGTATTCATCGACGATGTCTTGATCTATTCCAAGTCGAGAGCCGAACACGCGCAACATCTACGTTTGGTCCTCGAGTTACTCCAGGGGAACCAACTCTAAGCCAAATTCTCCAAGTGCGAATTTTGGTTGGGGGAGGTTCAGTTTCTGGGTCACATTGTAAATAGTCAGGGTATTCACGTCGATCCTGCGAAGATTGAAGCTGTCAAGAGCTGGGTTATGCCTAAGAATCCGTCTGAAGTCTGTTCCTTTCTCGGACTAGCGGGCTATTATCGACGATTCATCCAAGGATTTTCGAAGATTGCTGTACCACTTACCTCTCTTACTCATAAGGACCAGCCTTTTGTTTGGGGAACCAAGCAAGAGTCTGCCTTTCAGACCCTCAAATACATGCTTTGCAATGCACCTGTTCTCACACTACCCGACGGAAACAATGATTTCATTGTCTACTGTGATGCTTCCAACCTTGGTCTTGGTTGTGTCCTTATGCAACGAGACAAGGTCATAGCTTACGCATCTCGTCAGCTCAAAATCCACGAGAAGAACTATACAACTCATGATCTCGAGCTAGGCGCGGTTGTTTTTGCATTAAAGATTTGGCGACACTACCTGTACGGTACAAAGTGTACGATCTTCACCGATCATAGGAGCTTACAACACATCTTTAAACAGAGGGAACTAAATATGCGTCAACGCCGATGGGTAGAACTTCTCAACGATTATGACTGTGAGATTCGTTATCACCCAGGCAAAGCAAATGTTGTAGCCGATGCACTTAGCAGACGGAGCTATCTGCTTAGCACTCGTAATGTTCAAGCCCAGCACAACCTCGAAACTCTCATCCGCGACGCCCAGCATGCATGTTTCAACGAACGCACCTTGAAGAAAGAAAGAATCTACCACGATGGAGCCCAACTTGTGAGCAAATCGAACGGGATATTCCACTTTTTAGACCGAATTTGGATTCCCAAGCGAACCAGTTTACGACAGATTATCATGGACGAAGCCCACAAATCCCGGTACTCTATCCATCCCGGTGCTGACAAAATGTACCATGATCTTCGCTATAGGTACTGGTGGCCGGGTATGAAACGGGATATCGCTCTCTACGTCGGAAAATGTCTAACCTGTGCTAGGATCAAGGCTGAACATCAAAGACCCTCTGGCTTGCTCGAACAACCACCAATTCCAATGTGGAAATGGGAGAGCATAGCCATGGATTTCGTAACCAAGCTTCCAACCACGTCATCAGGTCACGACAGCATTTGGGTTGTTGTTGACCGTTTGACTAAATCAGCTCACTTCCTGCCAATACGAGAAGACTACAAGGTGGAACGATTAGCCCGAATCTACACCGACGAGATCATCTGTAGACATGGGACTCCTCGTGACATCATCTCTGATCGTGATGCTCGGTTTACCTCACGATTGTGGGAAACGTTTCAAGCGGCACTCGGTACAACGCTTAATCTAAGTACCGCTTTCCACCCACAAACCGACAGTCAGACTGAAAGAACGATTCGTACTCTTGAAGACATGCTCCGTTCGTGTGTTTTAGACTTCGGTGGTAATTGGGATAAACACCTGCCGTTAGTCGAATTCTCGTATAACAACAGCTACCAGGCCAGCATTCAGATGGCACCTTTCGAGGCGTTATATGGAAGAAGATGTCGATCGCCTATTGTATGGCACGAGATCGGTCACTCGCAACTAACCGGTCCGGAGCTGCTACAAGAAACGACAGACAAAATTTTCCAAATTCGAGACAACTTAGCGAAAGCTCGGGATAGACAGAAAGTTTACGCCGATAAAAAGCGCAAGCCCCGGGAATTTGTCGTTGGTGACTACGTACTCCTAAAGGTATCACCTTGGAAGGGTGTAGTCCGATTCGGCAAAAAGGGAAAACTCGTGCCTCGATATGTTGGACCTTTTAAGATTCTGGAAAGGATCGGAAAAGTCGCCTACAAACTCGAATTACCGGAGGAACTTAGCAATGTCCACCCGAATTTCCACGTGTCAAACCTTCGGAAGTGCATCGCCGACCACGACTTACATGTCTCTTTAGATGATCTACAAGTGAACGAAACATTACACTTCATGGAAAAGCCTGGCGAAATCATGGATCGCCAAACCAAAGAACTCAGGCGCTCACGCATTCCTATTGTGAAAGTCCGATGGGAAGGCAAGCGAGGCGCGGAGTTTACTTGGGAACTCGAAAGCGACATGAAGGCCAAGTACCCGCAGTTGTTTAATTAGAGAGATAATCTTAGAGAGAGAAAGTCTAGAGAGAGAAAGTCTCTCACGTGGTTCTCGGTGCTTGTATACGTCATCATAATCAATAGAATCACGGTTATTGTACATTCTTGTGATCGGTCACACACGTTCGCGGACTCCGCACGTCGAACGTGTTGTTACGCAATTGAATCGGAGATGAATCCGGACCTACAAAAATCAGAGTTCTCACAAATGGCTATGAATTAAGATCTAAAACTTTATAGGCTTTTAGATCAATATATTTCGCACAACATATCCAAATTTTAGCAATTTTTATCCGTAAAAAGTTGTTTAATTTGGTGATTTTCAGTTAGAAACGTGAAAGGATAAAAGAAGTAAAGAGAATTTGACAAATCTGAGTGTGTTTGATCATCGCAATCGAGCACCTGCTCAGATACCACATATAGGCCCCGATTCGACTCCGTTGCGATTATGTTTGGTCACGATCGTGCACGGATTCCGCACGTTACAAGTCAAAATCGGTCCAAACGAAGAACCCTCACACGTGATTCACGACCTTCTTATAGCTTTCAGCTTAATTTCGGGACGAAATTCCCTAAACAAGGGGAGGCTGTAACACCCCGTGTTTTCACGAGTGAAAGTCAAAGTCAAGGTCAAAGTCAACGACCGATTTCACGCGACTTGAATCGTAGAAATGTTTTTATTTTAATTATATTATGTGGAGTAAGTGTTGTTACTCACAATAATCGAATCGTGTTAATCGTATTTAAATCGACCTACGACTGTGAATCATAGGCAGTAACAATGCGATAAAGTTAATCAACTAATGATCAAGCAATGCTAATCGAATCGACATCGAACCGCAACTCGAACTGTGTATTTTACTTATTGTTTATACGTGTGTGTGTGTGCCTTACGTGTTACCTGTGCATGTTATTTTTGTTATGTGGTGATAATCAAGCGAACTCAATCGAAACTCGAAGTCTAACTCGAATACAATCGAACTCGAACCCGAACTCCAAATCGAACCATGTCGTAAACGAAGTAGTTGGGACTAAAAGTAATCTGACTAGGAAACCCTATCTATTCGCTCGAAAATCGAAGCCGAAGCGTCGTCGCACTGAACGCACCAAATCAGGCGACATCCGAACGGATGGTCAATCCGCACGGATTGCCAATCCGCACGGATTGCCAATCCGGACGGATGACCAATCCGGACGGATAGCCTATCCGGGTTACGTGCCATCCGCACGGCTCACCCTTTCCCCTTTTAGCATCCTATAAATACACGGGTCACTCTCCAACCTTTCCACTTTTGGCAAGTGACGTCCGAACCGCACGCATTCTTCACCTTTTCTCAGATTTCTCTCGATCCAGGTAAGATCTTGCTCCAATCCTTGTACATTCTTGATCACTACACGATTCTACACCTTTCTATCTTTCAAATCTCAACTTTTAACCGTGAAATCATCAAGATTTGAGGTATTCTCGGGTGACGTCATCATGAAGTTCTCATGAACTTCAAGCTTGACTTCATTCCACAAAGGATAACTCAGATCTGAACGGTTTCCACAAGATTTCACAACAACTTCACCTAAATCTAAACTTTCTAAGGTTAAAAGAGATAAACCCAAGTTCTCTCCTTCTTTTACCCTTAAAATCGGTACGAATCTGATCGGTTCTAGTCTCTACTAGATAATAGTGATGCACTAGTCCTAGATCCGGAATCCTACCCACCAGACACCTGATTTCGGGGTCAACCGGAATGACCATTCTGAGTCGCCGACAGGCCAAGTTAGGGTGGTTCCTGACCGGTCTAGTCATGCGGGTGAGAATACGATTCCAAGTGGTTGCCACGTAATCAGAACGTCTCGATAAAACGATAACAGCAACCAAGAGTAGACGAAGGGAACAACCAGAACGAGAGGCTGTCCGCACGAACAAGCTGTCCGCACGGACGAGCTGTCCGCACGGACGAGCTGTCCGCACGGACAGGCTATCCGGACGGGTTGTCACCCGGACGAGCTACCCTTGGGACCCACTTTCCAAACAAGGTTTGAGTATCGACGAATGAGCAATCCGGACAGACGACCTCTGAATGGATTACTCTTCGGATCATGGGATACTAAAGCCTTAAAACAAATTCCAACATGTTCATCCGCACGGACAGGTTGCCCGTACGGACAGACTATCCGGACGGATTGTCACTGTCCGCACGAGTAAGCTATCCGGACGGATTGTCACTATCCGCACGGGTTACCATCCAGGCGGATTACCTAATTCACTTAGTGACTCAGCCTTAAAGACGTTGTCCGCACGGACTGCCATCCGGACGGATTGTTGTCCGCGCGACCGGCTTGAAGGGTAGAGGTACTTAGGTGTTTTCTAAATGCTACAACGAAAACTCCAAAGCACAAGCCATCATACACAAACACATCCTTAGGAAGAAACAATCCACTCGAACGTTTATCCGCACGAACAACTTGTCCGTACGGATAAGCAATCCGCACGGATTACCATCCGCACGGACAGCTCACTCGCACGGATAGTTTATCCGGATGGGTCACCATCCGCACGGATTACCATCCGCACTGATAGTTCACTCGCACGGATAACTTCCTCTCACAGATAGTTGATCCGCACGATCAGTTATCCTACCCACTCTCACTTTGTACTGTTTTACGCGCCACTTATCATTACGTTATCGAATCTATTCAGGCTAACCGTACTCGCTGAAAAGCGCTCCCTTCAATCCATAATCGCTGTGAGTATACTCGAACCCTTTTTGCTTTAGCACTTTTGGGTGTTACATACGTTACGAATATTCAAACTACAATTATCACACAACTCAAGCTATTTTAACTCTAACCATCAATGCATGTTATACGTGGCTCATGAATGCTTGTTTGTTATGTTTACACATGGAATGCTGTCTACCTGCCTTAGCAACGATAGTACTATAGTTTGAACTCAGCACTCGTTCACACGGGGGTTGTTAAGGATCTTTTACTTGCATGGATTACGGTGGTAATCATGTATTGCGAACTGCCTCGGGCAGTTAACCAGCAGTCATTGGTATCGATGGATCTATGTCGATAACTAACGTGCTTCATTTCACTATGTGTACGTGCTGGTTATGCGTAAACGAATTCGAACTCTATACGCTATTATCAAACTTGTATGCTCACCTTTACATTATATGTATTGACTTTATTTTAACGTATGTGACAGGTGCTTAGGTTGCTTTTATGCTCTTTGTGCTGTGATGAACTTGAAGCTAGGAACTGGAGTCCTAGAAACCAACGAATAAATTTGTTATGTTCAAATTTGAGTTGTCGGAACAGAATATTTGTCTTGATGCTTTGCCTGTAATAACTATTTAACTGTTTAAGTTACGGTATGGGACGTGATATTTAATTAAATGGTAATGATAGTTGTTATGGAAACTTCTGGACAATCTGTTTCGCTCAGTGCCACGCCCCGATGATTCCGCCATCGGTTGGGGTGTGACAGATTGGTATCAGAGCCATAACTATAGGGAATTAGGCAAGACTCGACCTAGTCCGGGTCGAAGTCTTAGATACCTAGTCTATAGTTAAGAACCAACAGACCAACTTGTGCATACCAGTAGGGCTATGTACAAGCTTATCACTCGCTCTCTTCGCTTATTCTACACTACCACTGCACTCGAATTTTCAACTTACGAACAGGTAATGAGGCCGAGAATAGGTGTGAAAACCGCAAACTCTCGACTAAAGTCGCCTATTCAGCTTGCATTTTAGCTACAAACGAGGAGAATCATACCAAATTAGGAGTGAAATCCATATTTTGATGAATAATCTCCTCAAATTTTATTAAGAACAAGGACGAAGTTGTAAGATAGGGGTGAAACCCTAACCTTGACGACTTGTCCTGCTTTTATACAAAACTCCCACCAAAGTTTCGACGGACTCCAACGATCTAAAGACACAATATAACCAAAGGGAATTGCGCCAAAGCCCAAGAATCGAGGCAAAGGCATAGTCCTGAAGGTAATTGTGCACACAGGATCCTTGTGAATAGTCGAACCACTTTGGTTAGTCGAAGTCTAAATAGCCGCAGACAATCCATTCTCGATTTTATGTGTTTCAAGTTTTCGTCGCTTTTATGTGAGATACATGTTTTGTGCTTATTTATTGACGTTTTGAGGTACTACCGGTTTCAATGTAATGTTTTTGGCCTTAGCTACTCACACAACACATCATTAACGAAGCGCTCGCACTCCACTACTTTCGAACACTCGCAAACTCTGAATACTAGGTTTCTGTTTTCTGACTTCCCCTAGTGACTAAGGTATATGTGTTTCTTGCTATTGTGCTTATGTGTTTAGGAGTGTTGTGATTATGTGCTCTATGTGTTTACGTGATTCGTGTAATTAGGTGAATTTGTGACTATCTGCGTTTACATGGTACGTGTTACTGAGCTTTAGTAGTAGTAGACGTGAGAGGTGAGATTCGGATCATGGGATACTAAAGCCTTAAAACAAATTCCAACATGTTCATCCGCACGGACAGGTTGCCCGTACGGACAGACTATCCGGACGGATTGTCACTGTCCGCACGAGTAAGCTATCCGGACGGATTGTCACTATCCGCACGGGTTACCATCCGGGCGGATTACCTAATTCACTTAGTGACTCAGCCTTAAAGACGTTGTCCGCACGGACTGCCATCCGGACGGATTGTTGTCTGCGCGACCGGCTTGAAGGGTAGAGGTACTTAGGTGTTTTCTAAATGCTACAACGAAAACTCCAAAGCACAAGCCATCATACACAAACACATCCTTAGGAAGAAACAATCCACTCGAACGTTTATCCGCACGAACAACTTGTCCGTACGGATAAGCAATCCGCACGGATTACCATCCGCACGGACAGCTCACTCGCACGGATAGTTTATCCGGATGGGTCACCATCCGCACGGATTACCATCCGCACGGATAGTTCACTCGCACGGATAACTTCCTCTCACAGATAGTTGATCCGCACGATCAGTTATCCTACCCACTCTCACTTTGTACTGTTTTACGCGCCACTTATCATTACGTTATCGAATCTATTTAGGCTAACCAGATGTCCTGAAGATCCACTTGGAACAGTTTTTGCTGCCAGCTGTACCTGCGGACCCGGCTGCCTATATTACAGTACCTCCCCCCAGTGGAGGAGGTAACGTTGTGGCCATAGAAAAGAAACCGGTCAGGGTGAAGATTACAGGGAGGAAATACATGGCCGCTGGGGCGGGTGCTTCCTCGGTTAGCGTGACCGCGCCCGCTGGGAGTGCTGCTGAGCTGGCAAGTCCAACCCATGTGTCAAAAAAGCGCAAGACTGTTACTCTACCTGCCCTGATTGCTTTCGAGGCGATGCAAGCCGTGTATGCCCTGCCTCTTGGTAAGTAATTTTGTGTGTAGATGTTATGGTGGACTATGTGTTCCATATTGCTGAATGTCTGATTCAATACAGTTACTACCACTGGGATGCGGGTTGAGAATGTGACCCCCGCCCCAGTGGCATCTGTGGGAATTATGCCTTCCGCTGCTGGCGAAACTAGTCTTTAAGAGTTGATATTTCAGGCGAGTGTTACCGCTGCTGTTAATAATACTATGCCGCCACCCATGCCTACAACTGTTGTGACTGTAACAACTAGTCCAGTATCTACACCACTACCTTCAAATGTCACCCCTCCTCCTTGTTCGATTCTCCTCTCAGCATATTCTCTGCCACCGAGAAGGAAATGCCTACAGTGTCCGCATCTCATGAGGCAACTAGTGCCGGAGGTACCGCTGCTAGCGATGTTGGAGGGTCCGGCAGTGGAATTGCTGATGATGGGGGCCGCTTGGGTGATGATCTCTATTTACCTACCATCAACTGGGATCCCAATATGCAGGATAAATGCTACCAACCCTGGTGGAAGATTGCTGAGTCTTCCAGGCTGATTTTTCCCCCAGTGATTCAGCACTGGGTTGAGCGGGCATACCCCACGGCTGAGTCAGCATATGTGGAGGGGTTGAACAATGAAAATTTGATGAATTCTACTATGGTAGACTCCGTTAGTCAGCCCCGGAGGCTTGCAGGGATCCGACGTAGGTGGATGCATGATAACAATGAGCTCCACCAAGCGCGGGCTGTTATTCAAGAGCTGAAAGATGAAAAGTACCGCTTGGAGAGCCAGCTCCAAGCCGCTGGATTGAGGGAAAGCAGGTTTTTATCAGAGAAAACAAAGCAGAAGATGACCTGAAACGGGTGACCGCCAACCTTGTTGAGGAAAGGATAATATGGGCTCGTGACATAGCGGAGAAGGACCGGGTCCTTGTGCATGCTAAAAGTGTGCAGGGGGAGCTGGAGCATAGGCCATTACTGAAGCCCAAAAGGTGAGATCTGAAATGTCTGCTCAGGTGGAAAAATCCCGAATTGACACTGACTTTGTGTCTCAGGTGCAGGAGCGATACCAAGCTTTGACTATTGAGGTAGAAACATCTAATGCCAAGGCTCAAGCAAAACAAGCTGAGTTAGAGGAGCGGGAAGATCAACTTAGGAAACTTGAGCAACAATGTGATTCCCTTGTCTCTGAAAAGAACAAGCTTGCTCATTCTTCCGCCGCCCATCAGGCACGCCTTAAGGAGGCGGAAAGTGCCTTGGATCGCCTCTCTTCCGCGGCTTATCAGTCCGGTCATCATGATGGTGTTTACAAAGGCTACCATGAGTGCCAACAATCAGGGAGGATTACTCCCGAGTTCCACGCAACGAGGGGCAAACTTCAGGGAGATATGGCGGATGCCCTGGGGGCGGCGAGTAACGACCCACTACCCGCGTATGATGATTTAACGAAGCACGTTGCTGAAGACAGCGTGGATGCCCTACGCCTAATGCTGGAGCCAATGGAGGAGTCGAAGGAGGAATGAGTGTTTTTATTTTGTTTATTATGTACACTGTTCCTCAGATATTTTGTATGAACACTGTTTTACTTGGTTTTTGCGCCAATACTTGATTTGTTTGTCAGACATTTAATGCTAATGTCATGATTGATGATGCCGTCATTCATCTGAAATGTGGCGATTTGACGTGTGATGATTATTTTTCATTAATTCTGCCAACGTCATCACTATCAACCTGTTTATCCTTCTATAAATTAAGTTTCCTTTTCCAAATTTGGTAATTCGAAAAGATGAGCCGAAGGAGCTATAAACAGAGACTTTCCGACATTTTTCGACGCTTAGATGCAGCTGATGGCTTGGTTCGTCTCAAAATTCCGGTGACGGAGGAGATGATCAGGGGAGAAAGAGTGCCTCCTGATGATGTCTTACCCCGGGTTAGCCGGTCCTGTAAGAGCATCATATATGAGGAGCCTTCCCATACTGAGGCAAGTGCAGCTGCTCTATCAGCTGATACTTTGATAAGAGTCGTTCCACCCGATCATATTCAACGATGTGGATTAGTGTATGAAAGACGTCGTGGTGGCCGTTCCGGCAAGACCCCGGTTGATGATCAAGAGATGATGGCTTCTCCGGTGGATGAGGGAAATGTCGATGACCTGATCATTGATCCTCATCTGTTGGAGCATTATGGTGAAGTGTTGCATACCCCTGCAGAGGTGATGGCAACCCTTTCCAAGGAGTAGGTGTTAGAACATGTTCGTTTTTGTTTCCCGTATGTTGGTATTTAGCAACAGGGACAGGTACTTGGTTTTTTGTAAGATAGTTGCATGTCTTTATTACCAAACTACCTATCTTTTTGTAGTGATTAATGTATCTATTACCAAGATACCCACTCTTAGCGCTGTATATTTTGACCCTTTGACTTATATATATATATGAAAAATATTTCGTGTCAAGGATACTTTTTTACCGTTATGTGCAGTTTAGATGCGATGGTAATTGTTTGTACCATACAGTGCAATATAAATGCGATGGTAAATTTTATTTTATATGTAAGTAATGAAGAAACATAAAAAGAAATAACTTTTATTAACTCAAAACTTAAAAAAGGAAAAAGACATCGCTATAGATGAATTACACTTGTTTGCAAAAAAGGAAAAATAATCGCACCTGCCGTTAGGGGCAAGGCACTACATATAACATTTTTTTAACTGATCCGCGTTCCAGCTACGTGGAACCGCAGTGCCATCTAGCCTGGATAGGCGATAGGCCCCTTTTCCTAGGTCTTCTTGGATGACGTAGGGGCCTTCCCAGTTGGGTCCCAATTTGCCTGAGGGTTCCGCTCTACTAGCTTCATTATCACGCATGACATACTCGCCTTCTGTGAAAGTATGTTGGGTCACGCGTTGGTTATAGTATTTTTCTAGGGTCTTCTTGTATTTTACCTCGCTCATGGCGGCTACCTCACGCCTTTCTTCGAGTAGATCCAGGCCTTCCCTTAGGAGTCTGTCATTGTCATCATTAGTAGTGAGACGGCATAGCGAGGGCAATCCAACTTCTGCAGGTATCATTGCTTCCGCGCCATAGGTTAGGCTAAAGGGGGTTTCATTATTACTTGTCTTAGGCACTGTTCGGTGTGCCCAGAGGACATTCGGCAGTTCTTCCACCCAAGAGCTTCCTTTGTAACCTAACCTTCTTTTTATGCCATCCAGCAAACTCCTATTTGCCCGCTCTACCTGGCCGTTTCCTTGGGGATGTGCCACCGATGTGATGATTTGCTGAATCTGAAGTTCTACACACCATTCTTGCAAGACCCTATCGGTGAACTGCGTTCCATTGTCCCTTACCAACTATATCGGCAATCCAAATTGACATACTATGTGTTCCCAAAGGAACTTTTTGGCGTTTTCAGCGGTGATTTTAGCCAAGGGCTTGGCTTCAACCCACTTGGTAAAATAGTCAATTGCGGCAATAAGGTACTTTAGCTTTCTGAGGGCCAGCGGGAATGGTCCCACGATGTCAACCTCCCATTTCTGGAAAGGCTAAGCCGCTGTAACTGGGATTAAGTTGTTCTTTGGACGGAGTGTTTGGGGAGCAAATTTTTGGCAACTACGGCATCTTCTGAGTTCCTCTATCGCGTCTTCATGCATCCCGGGCCAATAATACCCAGCGCTGTGGATTTTGGCCACAACTGCCCACGGTCCAGCGTGAATGCCACATATGCCAGAGTGTATTTCTTGGATTAGATACTTCTCCTCTGCTGGGGATACACACCGTAATAGCGGTCCCAAATATGACTTCCGGTACAGGACGCCATAGTTCACTTCATACTGCAATGCTTTAGTTTGTATCTTTTGAGCTTCGCCTCTAGCGGAGGGTAATTCCCCTTTTGTAAGGAACCTTAGTATGGGAGTGTACCAACAGGGTTCTTCCGCCGTGACGGCGGAGACTTCCCGAGGTTCAATGGAGGGCATTTGCAAAGTTTCTACTTTTACTTCTCTTTCCAATCCCGAAGTAGCAAGTTTGCTCAAGGCGTCTGCTATTTGGTTTTTCCTCTGTGGACGTGATTAAGCGTGACATTGTCGAAGGAAGCTATGAGCTCCTTCGTTTTAGCCAAATATTTCACCATTGATTCGTCCTTGGCCTCGTAAGTTTCATTTACTTGGTTGTTGACCAGCAGAGAGTCGACATACGCGTCAACTCTTGTTGCTCCCATAGATTGGGCCATCCTCAAACCCGCAAGTAGCGCCTCGTATTCTGCCTCATTATTGGAGCATTCGAAATTAAAACGTAAGGCGTACATCAACCTTATCTCATCTTGGCTTATCAGCATTAGACCTGCCCCGGAACCTTTCCCGCTGGACGATCCGTCGGTGTAAAGTTTCCAGGTTTGTCTGGCGGTGCTGGATTCTGGGATATCTTGGATAGCGGGATCCTCTATTGTTTCACCCTCAGGAACTTCAGCCAAGAAATCGGCGATCACCTGTCCCTTGATTGCTGTTCGCTTTCGATATTCGATGTCCACGGCTCCTAACTCGATCGCCCATTTAGCCAATCTTCCAGAGATTTTGGGCTTGTGCAAAATTTGCTGTAGCGGGTAGTTTGTCAAGATCTACACGCGATGCCCTTGAAAATATCTTCGGAGTCGCCGAGTGGCGTGGACTAACGCCAGCACCAATTTTTCAAGTGTCGGATACCGCGTTTCGGGTCCTGCTAGAACTCGACTGATATAATATATTGGCGTTTGTGTTCCATTCTTTTCCACCATGAGTACCGCGCTTACCGCGTTATGGGTAGCTGCCAGGTACATTTTTAATACTTCTTCCGGGTGTGGTGTTGTCAACGTTGGTAGTTTTTCAATGAAACGCTTCATGTCTTGCAAAGCTTCTTCAGCCTCGCTGGTCCACTTGAAGTTCTTCTTGTTGAGGCAATCTTTTAACGTCTTTATGAACGGCAAGGATCGTTCGGTGTGTCTTGCCAAGAACCTGTTAACGCCACTAGACATCCATTCAATGCTTGTGCATCTTTTAAAGTTCTGGGGGAGGGCATTCGCGTTATAGCTGCAACTTTTTCCGGATTGGCTTTAAAGCCATCCCGGGTAACCACCACCCCCAAGAATTTACCTTCTTCCAGCCCAAACGAACACTTTTTGGGGTTGAGCTTGATGTTGTATTCTCTGAGCTTTTGGAAAGTTTCTTCGATGTCTTCAAGCATTCGTTTCTCTTCCTAGCTCTTGATTACCAAATCATCGACGTACATTTCTAAGTTTCTGCCGATTTGTTTTTCAAAAACTTTATCCATTAGCCGCTGATAGGTGGCCCCGACGTTTCGTAGGCCAAAAGGCATTTTGGTATAACAAAAAATGCCTACATCAGTATGAAACGCTGTTTTTTCTTCATCTTCTCTGGACATCTTGATCTGATGGTAACCCTTATAAGCGTCTAAGAAACACTTGTACCTAAAAGGGACCAGAGAGTCGACCTTGAAGTCCATCTCGGGCAGCGGATAAGCATCTTTGGGGCATGCCTTGTTCAGGTCTTTGAAGTCGATGCACGTCCGCCACGTGCCATCTGGCTTTTTAACCATAATGGGGTTTGATACCCATGTATCATACTTGGTTTCCCTAAGTATCCCAGCCTCAACCAGTTTTCATACTTCTTTGACCACCGCTGCCTTCCGATCTGGAGCCATGCTGCGTTTACCCTGTGCCACGGGCTTAATGCCCAGGAGAGTTGTTAGCTTGTGTCCTGCCTTATCCCGGGGTATCCCGGTCATGTCAGAATGCTCAAAAGCAAAGATGTTGGCGTTTCTTCTCAGCAGCTATTGCAGGTTGTTTTTTACCTCATGGGAGAGACTGTCCCCTATTGTTACTGTTTGGTCTGGTTGGCGTGTGCTCAATACCCATCTTTCCGGGCCGATGGCGCCGGTGGGTCCTTGACGACATCTTTTGGTGTCCAATACTTCTCCTACCTTGTCTCGAAATACTGTTGCAATACCCTGCGGGGTGGGAAACTTCATAAACCCGCACGCCGTAGAGACTATGGCATCCAGTTTTCCCAGGGTAAATCTCCCGATGATCACATTGTGATAAGACTCGGCGCGTACCACTAGGAATGTGATGAGTATGGTTCTTTCCCGTGGGGCTTGCCCGAATGTAACTGGGAAAGTAATTTGGCCAATTGGATCACCCTTCTCTCCAGTGAACCCTTTAATAGGGGCGTGTACTGACTCAAGCAGTCTTCTATCTTCTGGTTGCATTCTATTGAAGCAATGCTCATAGATGATATCTTCAGAGCTCCCGGTATTACCAGGATTCTCCTCATGTTATAGTCACCTACTGTAGCGGATATGATTAGCGCGTCGGTGGTTAGGTGTAAATCTTCCACGCGAGGCTCTATGGTCATGGTTGCCAGCATCCAGGGTTCGAGCGTGGAGAAACTCCGTTTGGCTCCTTTCCCCTTATTAGCGTATATCATATTTAGCTCTCGCGGCCTCTTTCCCGATGCTTTGTCGTTTTCTTCTTTGACGGGAAGCGGGCCCTGCTTGATGTCTCACACCAGGGGGGCTAATTTACCCGCCTTTACGAAATACTCGATCTGTTTCTTTAATTGAAAACAGTCATTAGTATCATGGCTGCTCCCTTTGTGGTATTCACAATATTTGTTTGTGTCTTTATTGGGGTTGTCCTTTAGTGGCTTAGGAGGGTTGAATTTGAGGTTTTCAGAAGCTAAGATTTCTGATGGCGTCTTACTCAAATTGGGATAATCGGACCGCGGCTTAGAGGAGGAGTCATTCCTTGAGTAGGTGTTTCTAGACCTATCATACCGCGAGTCCGTTCTATCGCTTTTCTGGTAGCGGTCTCCTCTACCTTTAGAGTTCCGTTGTTCTCTGTCCTCCTGGTTTTTCTGAGCCTCTTTCTTTCTGTTGGCCGCGTGACTAGCAGCAACAGCTTTCTCTTGTGTACCGTATACCTTGGCTGTCCTCAAGATTTCTTCTATAGTGGGAGGTACACCATCCCTCCCGTGGAGTGTTCTTAGTAACTCATCATCGTTTACCCCTTGCAGGAAGGCACCACATGCTAGGTCGTTCGTGACACCCGGGATTGCCAGGCTTTCTTTATTAAACCTCACGATGAAACTTTCCACTGTCTAGTTGTCTCTCCGACGAATGTGGAGGAGTTCATTTCGATCCTTTGTGTGCCTTCTCTGTTGGCTGAATTGCAATATGAACTTGGCCTCTAGATATTCAAAACTGTCAATTTCCCCGATGGGTAAACTATCCCACCAGACCCGGGCTGCGCCCACCAGTGTTTGGACAAACATCTTGCACCATAGGGGCATGGGCCAACAGGCTACTTCCCCCGCGCTTTTAAACACGTTAAGATGGTTATCAGGGTCGCCTAGACCGTCGTACTTGCCCACAGTTTGAGGCATTTTGGGCCTCTCCTTAATAGGAGCTTCTGCTATCCTTCTGGTGAACTTGGACTTAAATGTTGCATCCACCGGTTTGTACGGTCTGGTAAGATCGTCTTCTTCTACATTGATGGATTGTGTTTCCTCTGTCATACGCGGGTTTCGCTGTCGGCGGGGTCTGGCTGTAAACAGGCTGGGATGTTGGAAAAGTCCACCAAGGCGGCATATAAGCCGCGTATGGCGACTGCTGAACATAGCCTTGCGCTGCCCCCTGAGGAGTGTAAGTTGGAGTGTTGTATGGGGGTAAATATCCATATGGGGGTGCATAATAGTACCCTGGGAAGTAAGCTTGATTTCCTGGCGTAACCGGGGCATTCATGACTCCAGCGGGCATAACTACTGGTTGATGTGGTGGAGTAGATAACGCCGCTGTTAGTGCTGTCGAGTATAGAGGTGGCATGGTGTATGTTACCGCTGGCTGGTAGTATTGAGGCATGCTCACTTGTGGTATGACAGTGCTTGGACTTGCGGATGTGATAACCGGCACAGTGCTATGACGTATAATCTATGCACTCGTGGTTAACGCTGGAGTGTAGACATTGACGTTTGTCACAGTTGGTTCCACCGACCGGAACTGTAATGAAGTATATGAGAAAAGGTCTGTGGCCGTCGTTCCAGAAGAGACGGCAGAAGTGCCTGTAAAACCTGGTGGTGGTCCTTCAGCTTCGAATTCCAAGTCAAGAGACCTGGTCACAGCAGGCGAAACTGGCATGGTGGTAACAGGGTACATCTCCAGCAATGGGTTGCTAGTTATCATCGCCTGACTCGGTGTTACTGTCGTGTTCTGATCGCTTGCCATCGGGTTCAGTCTTGTTGTTGTTACCGAAAGGTCCCACGGATGGCGCCAATGTAGAAACACTAACCTTCGCGGTGGTATCCGACTAAGACTTCAACTCTTGGCGATCCGAACTGCTAGCTGCAAAACAGAACACCGTTAGGACTCGTTACAGGAATGGGGTTATTCCTGTAACCACCCTCCGGCGTGAGAATAAGTCTCGGTTTTGGGAGCAGAAGAATATATGTAGAGAAGAGAGTAAACGAGAGCAAGATGGATCATACCTTAGATGCTTACCTCTATTTATAGTTTACCATTAGGGTTTCCCTTAACTTAGGATGGGCTCCGATAAGTTAGGGATTTGCATGATCTTCCCCAAAGAATGGGGATTCGGTTACGTGATTTATCCATGCAGAATAGAACATTCTAGAATAAATGCTTATGATTAATTATTTGTGATAAAATAATAGGTAATGATTGGGTCGGATTAGCCGATCCGGGTCATTCCTCGTCATTATGTATTTTGAAAGACATTTTACAAGTCATACCGTACTAAATCTAGCTTTCACAAACTGTTTGAATCCGGGGGGACAACTGGTGTCTAGTACCTAGTCCCATTGGGAGTTTCATACACGTTACTCGCAACCGACTCTGCACAATTACATTAAAAAGGTTGGTAAAAAAAGGACAACAATGCTGAGGGTTTTCAAAGGCTCATTAACTAAAATTATGCTATTTACATGCAGCTACCGTGTATTATACACATGTGCACTATAGTGTTGGCATGTATAAAAGAAGCAGTACACATGTGTACCTCGGACCTACATATTATACACAAAAAAATGACTAAAACTCAAGTTCAAATATTGTTGTAATTTTGTAAGACCATGTGTTAATACAAATCTGATCATTCATCTTTCTTCTCCAAATCAAATACCAAATAATACCAATACAATATTAATTCTTTCAAGTAATCTATAATAATCAATAATCAATTAATCTGTAGTTTTGCGTTAAAATGTGACAATAGCGACTCTAAGGTTAATCTGCGGCATTTCGTTGAACAGCTTCCAGACGTTCATGTTCAAGTTCACGAACGCTACTAACTTCACCATCGATTCGATCACCACCCTTATGATACGAATTCAACTGCGGCCCGATAATCTGTTTCCTTTGAGAAGCAGCTTCATTTAGCTTATTCTTTTGAAGCCTTTTTCTCTGAGCTCTTGTGAGCTTTTCAAACCCTAATTCACCCTCCCCCCTCACTCCTTTCTTCTTCTTCCTCCAATTCATCTATATCTGTACAATAATGAAAAAACCAGACAAACATTAATCTATACATCGATACCATCATCATAATGAAAACACAAAGAAAACAAAATCAATCGATGGAAGTCAACTGCCTTTTCCGATTAAATGTTCGCCGGAATCAAATCCGTCTCCGATTAATGTTCGTCGGAATCTTATGCCGTCTCCGATTAATGTTCGCCGGAATAGTCGAGCTTCTGATGAAAAATATGAACGTGATGAACTGGGTTTATGAAGTTTACGTTCTATTGAATGATAAAAGTTGAATTCGAAATCTGGTGAATGGATTGAAAATATGGTTGTTTGTTAAACAATTAAGATGATAATCTTCCAAAATTTTAAAATATAGAAACAATCTGGTTGTTTGGTAACTGATTTCAATTATGAAATTAATGATTTAAAGTTAATTTTTTATATAATTACTATCCTAACCTTATCAACTCTAAAGGAAATCAAGGGCCAAGATCAGTTCATACAGTTCACAAATGAGGGGGGTGTTCACAATTGAACCTAACCATATATATATATATATATATATATATATATATATATATATATATATATAGGGGACCGCTAAAATGAGAATCACCTCCAGTTGTAAGAACCGTAAGAACTTTTTGATCCGGGGCGAGTTGGACCAATTTTTTTTTCATAAACGTAGATGCTTGTATTATAAACACATTTGTAAAAAAAAATCAAAAAAAAAAATGTCGTGTGTGTAGTTTTGAACACCACAAGTTTGTGTTTACGGGTACCGTAAATTTTAAATAAAATTTACGTGTCCCGTAAACGCAAACTTTGGGTGCTCAAAACTACACACCCGACATTTTTTTTTTTGAATTTTTTTTTTTACAAATGTGTTTATAATACATGCATCTACGTTTTTGAAAAAAAAAATTGGACGCCAATCACATTCGACGCCACAGGTTGTTTCTGACCAAATCGAGCATTGTTCCTACGCTTCATTTGGGTCTGATGTCCAATACATGTTGCTTCTCGTGCTTGACTGTAATGTCTACAATTCCCTGCATATACAAAATTTATGTCCATTTAAATTTAAGTGCATGCACATATAACTATATAAGGGTGATGGTCAAAATCTCTATACGCAGGGCATCAAGCCGGCATATGCGTAGGGCATCAAGGAACCTTTTATGGCCATTTATCCCTAGAAACAAAAACCGAAAATATGTTAGAACTCGTAGTTGAATTCTACAGACTCCAATCTACGGACTCCAATTGCCTCGAAAGGGACTGAAACGTGTCTGTTTGCAATCAGATTAGCATCACTCTTTGAGGATTTTTATCAAACACCTGTTGTGCGTTATACACGAGTAATGCCTAAATTGCAAACATCATCCAAAAAAAGGTAATGCTGACTAAGTTAATCTTTAAAAAAGTCAAACCTTATTCAAATTTGAGGTGCTTACACATATAGGGCTAATGGTCAAAATCTCTCAATGACTCTCTGACCACATATATGCACATCATCAAAGAAGTTGTAATGGACATTTCCCCCTAGAAATAACAAACACCAGATGGGAATCAACTCAAAAAAATAACTTAAAACCACACTACCATCTTTAATTACCTTGCACTTTGATAAACACAGCAACCACAAAAGTGGGTGGAGACATTCCCAAAAATTCAACGAACTGGAAGAAAATGTTATTTTTTTAAATTGATGTAAATCGATTGGACAGGTAATGAAGAACGAATCGTGTTGTAGCTTGAACGATTTACGTAATCATACTTATATCTCCTCGATCGACAAATTAAATGGGGAAATCAAAATTTATGGGTTTCAGTTGAGGTACGATACTTGATGTAGGTTAGATTTCAAGGAATAAGGATTTATAATCAAAACTACGTAGTTTTGATGTTTTCACATGTAATGTTGGGTGCTTAACAGCTGCATATTCACTTTTCCCATACTATATATATATTATTTATAATTATTTACGTTTATTGTTTATTTAACGATAAAAATAAAATTAAAAAAAAACTAAAATATAAAGAATAAATGGGAAAGTGTCAAAACCGTCCCTAAGGTTTGAGAATTGTCAAAATCGTCTATGGGAGTTAATGGCACATTTTAACTTAGTTGACATTTGGATGGAAATGACAACAAAAATGAAACCTCAAGGACCCAGATACAAAAGGTTTATTTTTGGACTGAAGTGACAAAAGTAACGTAAACTCATGAACCATTTTGGCATTTTACACTATTAAAAAATAAAAAAGAGCCGATTGGTTAACGTTGAGTATATCATGCATTGAGTGACTGAATGGTAATAATGTGTCACTGAGGTGACGAATGATTAATGAAGACTATAACAAATAGTCTTACATTGTTAATCTTTTGATGCATCTCCCTCGCTGGCCCTTGGATTGAATTGTGAACTTTAGAATTCTATTAAAAATCAAGGAGTGGCGCCCCACACCCTCCAGCCTAAGGTACTCAACTACTCAAAGGAACCCCCACATGCTAGTTTTGTATCACATGTTCTATTGGACCTTTGTTGCCAAGGTGTTGAAGCTAGCAAATAAAATAACAAATGAAACCTAAGATAACTCGTAAATACTAGCATGAATCAAAGTTTAATTCTTGTCCTCAGATATGGAACTAAATAGAAGTATACCAAAACATTTAATAGTGATGCTTGTTACTAAAGTAATATTTATTTGTTTATTATTATTTTTTTTTGGGGGGGGGGGGGGGGGGGGGTTAACTTTAATAATAAAGAAAACAAAATAAACAATTAAGATGAATTTAATAGATTTTAATTCAAACTAATAAACTCTACAATAATTAACCATTACGGTACAATAATCATTTTTATTATATAATTTGTATTAACACTAGATATCAAGTTGTTCTGACATCCATTCCATTTAATGTCTAATCAAATGCACTTCGTTCATTCAAGCCAACCCGTTACCTGTTACTCTAAGCTCGAGCAATTATGATCTTAATGTGGATTGCAATGATGAAAGTATCAATTATAATTAAACAAACGCACTGTTCAGAATGTGTAATCATATAATTTTGTAATGGAAATGGGTTAATGGACAAATGCAAAACATTGTTTGTTCCCAAGTCAATAAACGAAACATAAAACTAAAGACTTGTGAAAAAACAATTCTTTCAAAAATCACAACCCCCAATTGCTATTCACTAATCCTATAACGCCATTGGGTGTAGTATAACATTTGGGGTGTTAACGGGGTGTTAAGAGATTGAATTAATTATTCTTTTCTTTTTTAAACAAAAAATCACTAAAAAATAGGGTTAGATGAAGTTAACGGGATTAAGCCATTTCCTGAGGCAGAGTGGCCATTTCCTGAGGCAGAGTGAAATGTGGAAGAAAGGTTAACATGTCACTTAGGTAGGGTTAAGATGGATTAAAGTTAGGGGTGCAAACGAGCCGAGCTACTCGCGAGCTACTCGAGCTCGGCTCGAAAAAAAGCTCGAACGAGCCGAGCTTAAACGAGCCCGAGCCCGAGCCTAAAAACAAGCTCATTAGTAAACGAGCCCGAGCTTCGCTTATCGAGCTCGAGCTTTCTGTTTATATATTTTTTATTAATATATTAAACATATATTTATATAATAATAATTATCATTTATATAAATAAAAAAAAATAACTAAATTATATGTATAATAATAATTATAATTAATATAAATTAATTAATAAATACTAAACGAGTCGAGCCCGAGCCGAGCTCAAGCTTGAAAAATTACCTTCGAGTCGAGCTCGAGGTTTAGAAATAAAGCTCAAATCGAGCGGAGCTCGAGCTCGAGCTTACATATTTTAAACTCGAGCTCGAGCCTTGTCGAGCTCGGGCTCGGCTCGGCTCGTTTGCACCCCTAGTTAAAGTATACCAAAAGCCTAACCTCGTTATCAGACGAATTGCCGACGGACAAATTGCCGGCGGTCTCAACGTCAAGTCCATAAGTTTTGGTGTGTAGCCCACTTTCCTCAGCCCAATATTTTTTTTTCTATTTTTGTTCCAATCAAAGGCCCAAACTTAAAAGGATGGTCAACCAAATTAATTAATTTTTGATGCAAGTTAATTTAATTGGATTTTCACTTGGTAGTATATTAAAAATATTACACATATCCACCCCAAAACAATCACCATGTATTTTCTTTTCAAAATTCTAAACCGGGCATCACTTGACTTGAAGACCTTGATCGTCATTTTTATGGCATTTTTTGACTTCATTGTGAACTGTAACGCCCAAGTTTTCTATTTCGAAAAGTTAATATTATCATACTATTATTTAACAAAATTCGGGCATGACCCGTTCGTATTATGAACAATTCCCTGTATGACCAACTTGTAAGAACCTAAATACGACACAGGGGAAAATATGAGCCCAAAAATTTCGTTCTTGATTAGACATAATACTTACATGAAGGTTCAACTACAAAAATTCATACATTCATTAAAAAGGATTTACCACGTTCCATTATATTAATACTTCAAGACCTATATTTGTCAAACTATGTGACCGATTCCTTCTCGTACAACCCTTGCTCTTGACTCGATCTTCAATCCTTCTATTCTTCATGACGAAGCTAAGTCCGTGCAACCTGCATTCACCACATACATGTGCATCGATACTAAACATACGTAATCAATGACCAGTCCGCGTTCCTTCTTCCCATACTAATCCTAACGTATATGCTTTCCGTGTACATTCGTTCATTCCAATTCCTTAACCTTGATAAGGACATTAATAGAGTACCTGCATTCTCAATTCATACTCAAGACACCAAATTAGTAACTTAATACTCAACTTATTTAAGCTATACAAACACATACACAAGATTCCGTTCATCCATGCACAATAAATCCTACTTCATGTATAAGTACCTACCCGCATATGTTTATACACATCTCATACCCACATACATACCTGCAAACATACTTACGTACATATATACTTACATAAATACATAAATACATTCATACATACATACTAACTCTTACATACCACTTACATAATTCCCTACGAATTAATGACGTATCCTAATTACAAACCTCCATGTAATAAGACATGTACGAACAAACTTATATACATACTCACTCTTATTCATGATTATTATAAGTTTAAGCCTATTGGAATGAAGTTAAATCTATACATACATACCCACATATTTAATTCATTACCCCGCATACTCGCTCACACATCATAAACGCTTTTTAAATGTCTTTCGTGTATGTTTCGGATCTTAAGAATGAGTTCCGTACTCACCCGTAACTTACCAAGCCATTTGGTAGGGTTGAGGAACATTATAAAAACTTAACGAGGCTTGGAATGGGTTCACGGGGTTCGAATTCGAAGAAAAACGAAGAATTGCATAAACTTTTTATTTTGTATCTGACCTCCACCGTAAGCTACGGTAGCTACCGTAGCTTACGGTGGCCATGAAATCCTTACGGTGACAACCTACTGCCTTACGGTGGAAAAATGGCTTCAGAGCCTACCGTAACTTATGTTGGCTACCGTAAGTTATGCTAGCGCCCAGATCAGCTTTCCATTTTAATACCAAAACTCGCATAACTTGCTCGTTTTGCATCCGTTTCACTTGAAACTTGTTTCTAATTGTTCATAAAACATTTCCCTACCTAATTAACTAAAAATCCTTACCTTGAGGTCCTTAAACTTTATAAATTACATTACCGTTACATAATTCATGCATATATGTTCGACCCGTTTGATTTCGCCATGCACTTTTCGTTACCTTGTGAACTATTAACAACTTATTACGACTTTCCTTTCCATTTACTTACCTTCTCAATCATTCCTACAAGACTCCTAACCTTCATAAATAGACTTTAATTATATACTAAGAAGTGAGGTTCGGAACTCACTTACTACCTAATTCCGACGCCATCTCTTTACTTCAATTCTCACTTACTTTAAAAGTAGCGTTCCGAATTCAACATTATCCAATTCTACTCATTCTACTCATTAGACCCATAACCTTAATACAATCTTTACATGAGATTCATGATATTAACGAAATATAAAACTAGAGAATTAAATATCGTTCACATTATATGCTTCTAAATTCGTAAGCGTGAAAACTTACCTTTGTTGCTATTTGCTTGCGATCCGGAATGATTTGAACCTTCTTCTTTTATTCCTACAATTCTCAAAATCAACTTACTTTAAACCTCATGTCACAATTACATTCGTTTTTCTTGGTTTAAAAGCACTATCATTCAAAGTTTCTAAATTCTAACATGGTGGTGTTGTGTAACATGAGTTTCACTTCATTCAAGCATTTTAACAAACACTTGGCATGCATACAACTAACTAAGCATAATGTACAAGCATCATAAAAATAATATAACTATTACATATCAACACCATCATGAACACCAAATTTCATAAATTTTCTATGTAACTTTCATTTTAAATTGTTTCTAACTACAATCCCTTGTCATGAACCCTATCATACTTGATCATTAAACTAATTAACATAGAACTTCTACATAATTCTTCTCATCATCACACTTTCAAGTGGGTTTTCATATTCACTATTAATTTAGTCAAATTCAAGCATCAATCATGTTCTATTGATGTTTTCTAATCCTTATTCATACTAATTTCACAAAAGTTTATGGATTTATGAACACCCATCACATTCAAAGTCATCAAACACTAAAATTCTACTTACCTTGTGTTCAAGAATGCATAGATGATCCAAAATCGAGACATGCATGGACTCAAGATCACATCTAGGGCTTTAATTTGCTGAATTTATGATGATTAGGGGTTTTCCCCTTTTCTTCTTCCTGATCCACGCGACACACACACCTACCAGTGTGTGTGTTTGTGTTTTAACCCCATTTAACCATTCAAGTTTCATTTTTAACATGTTTGCCCCCTAAGGATTCATTCCTTTATTATTTTTGGCTAGTTTCTTTTCCTTTTTAATTTAAACCTTACTTATAGATATTAGCCAAGATAGTAATTTTATTTATCTTTCAAATATTAGTTAAACCTACACAAATTCTTGCTATTACATAAATACACACGCACACATATATAAGGATTATATGTGTTATAACTTTCTTGTAATAAATTTTATGTTAAACTACATTCGATTTCGCATTTTGGGATGTTACAAATCTACCCCCCTTAAAGGAGGTTTCGTCCCCGAAACCTTTCTCATTCTTATTAGGCCAATTTTATTCTTACTCTTGATTCAATTCATTCAAAACGTTTACTATATCCCGAAAGCACTTGTGACTTGTGTAAGAGGTAACATCTACTCACCATCATAAGCGTATATCTTGTTTCCTGCCTTCTTAATTAATCATTGGACTTTCATATACTTACTATCCAATGTCGGTCATTCTATTTCAATCTCAGGTGTATTAAAGAGGATATTACATTCTAACATTAGCCTCACGAATACTTTGGGCCATTTACCTATCCAATTTTACTAACATTCATTTTGAATTCAAACGTTACCACTGGATAATTATTATTTCATTCCGCTTTCTCTTAGAGCAAATCATCACATTCTATTACTAACGTTGTCCTTAATTTCTATCACGTCCCCATGTGAGGTGAGTATATAATAGTACGCATTACCTTAAAAACTCAGGTATTAACATGCTAACATAACTACCAATTTCATATCTCATTATCCGTACTTGTCATGAGGATTAAACATTAATCTACATTTCTATCACCACTTGATCTACTTACAACCTTATGTCTAACCTTATATTTAGTCTTTCACATTACTTCATTATACTAACCAGGCATGTCGTGCAAGAGCACCATAAGAGCATTTATCAACTAGTCCCAGATTTTCGTTCAAGGTCCTTAAATCTTCCTCTTAATAACATAAATATTTTCTAAGGTTGACCATTACAAGTAAATCATTTCATACCATACCATATTTATCCTACCATTCAATTCATTCATATGTACAATTAATTTTATAAATTCTTACTTATTAATCTAGAATTAAACATTCTACTAACCCCGCCTTCATCGCATAGATCAGTGATCCGTGAGCCAGATAGATTCGCTTCTTTGCTGGTACCTTTCGTACCAGATTCGGTCTCATTCATTCGCGAAACATGCTCCCACTCGTGAGCATCCTTCCATCAGCTTCATTACCATCAACTTACTGAGATTTTCCTCAATTCTTATCTGTTAAAATTATCAATTAGCACATATCATTTATTATTTGCATTCTACATAGTGTTTGTTCGCCTAAGACTCTTTTACAAATTTCTCACATACATGCTTAAAACATTACACATTCCATTTTTCACATACTGTTTCTTGCTACTACAATAGCTTTCATTGCTCTTCCCTACTTAGCGGATCAAATTCTTCATACTATTTTACTAATACTTGTTTAATAACTATCAACTTACTTTGTTTGACTTTTCAGAAGTCCATTTGTAAATACATTCTGACCTATGCTTACCAATTACCCAGTCCTGACACATCCTTCTCTAGCCGAGCTATAAGCTCTTATTAAAAAGACATAATCTTTATACATACCAATGCAAGTCAAATCCATTGACTCGTTATCTATACCTTGCGTTGGTTATTTCTTTCCAATTTGTGGTATTGGAAGATCATGCATCATGCCCACCTACGAATATAAGACTTGAACAATCAAATCATTAAATACCGGGTTCAAATGGCAATCACCATTTGACCCGTGTGACTCATTTGTCCCTCTTAACCATATTGCATACAACGCATTTACATAAATATATTTATATATATAGTAAAAAGTTTCAAACATAACTTGGTTAATATCTGCTTTAAAAATATTTACTTCTTCGGTCCGCATTTACTTACGAATTCAGACTTTTCGTTCCTCCTTCCATTCCTTTCCATGTTTTGAATCCGTCTCGCGGATTCTAACATATCATTCATACTTTCTCATTCCTTCTATGTTTCGAATCCATCTCGTGGATTCTAACATATCATTCATACTTTCTCATTCCTTTTATGTTTCGAATCCGTCTCGCGGATTCTAACATATAATTCATACTTTCTCATTCCTTCCATGTTTCGAATCCGTCTTGCGGATTCGAACATATCATTCATACTTCTCTTTCGTATTTGGTACTTTCAATTTCTTGAGAGTCTTACATTTCCCTTCACCCTCATGTCCACCTACTCCCTAATTCTAACGGACATACCTGTAAAAATTATCACGGTCTCACGAACGTCATATGTTTCTTGTGTACTGGCCAGGTACACAATCCACATACTAGTTTCGTGTCTTCGTGTAAACATCACCTTATGTCCGAAGAATTAGTTTTCAGCACGTGAAACATTTTCAAAACTTCATTACTATTCCATCATTATTTTTCATTTAAAATCCTCCTTCTATTAATAGGTTTTACCATTATATGTACTTACATATAGTAAATCTACGTACCTGGGGCCAATTTATCTTATTATGTGCCTTGGATGTCGGTCCTAGACCACACTCGCGGATCATCCTCTCCAAACAACTATGCTTACCCTTCACATAATATACTGTTAGTTTTTCTTCATATACATACTTAAATACACACTTACATTCGCTTCTACCTTTAGATCTTGACCGAGTCTTGGATTGTACGGGTTCCTGGTCACAAGAGCACGCAGGTTTGAGTTCAAGTATTTATCTCCTCATACTTGATCTCCCTCAAACCAGGGCTCTGATACCAACTTGTAACGCCCAAATTTCCTATTTCGAAAAGTTAATATTATCATACTATTATTTAACAAAATTCGGGCATAACCCGTTCATATTATGAACAATTCCCTGTATGACCAACTTGTAAGAACCTAAATACGACACAACGGAAAATATGAGCCCAAAAATTTCGTTCTTGATTAGACATAATACTTACATGAAGGTTCAACTACAAAAATTCATACATTCATTAAAAAGGATTTACCACGTTCCATTATATTAATGCTTCAAGACCTATATTTGTCAAACTATGTGACCGATTCCTTCCCGTACAACCCTTGCTCTTGACTCGATCTTCAATCCTTCTATTCTTCATGACGAAGCTAAGTCCGTGCAACCTGCATTCACCACATACATGTGCATCGATTAGATTTGGTGACGTCATTCCTAAACTAAACATACGTAATCAATGACCAGTCCGCGTTCCTTCTTCCCATACTAATCCTAACGTATATGCTTTCCGTGTACATTCGTCCATTCCAATTCCTTAACCTTGATAAGGACATTAATAGAGTACCTGCATTCTCAATTCATACTCAAGACACCAATTTAGTAACTTAATACTCAACTTATTTAAGCTATACAAACACATTCACAAGATTCCGTTCATTCATGCACAATAAATCCTACTTCATGTATAAGTACCTACCCGCGTATGTTTATACACATCTCATACCCACATACATACCCGCAAACATACTTACGTACATATATACTTACATAAATACATTCATACATACATACTAACTCTTACATACCACTTACATAATTCCTTACGAATTACTGACGTATCCTAATTACAAACCTCCATGTAATAAGACATGTACGAACAAACTTATATACATACTCACTCTTATTCATGATTATTATAAGTTTAAGCCTATTGGAATGAAGTTAAATCTATACATACATACCCACATATTTAATTCATTACCCCGCATACTCGCTCACACATCATAAACGCTTTTTAAATGTCTTTCGTGTATGTTTCGGATCTTAAGAATGAGTTCCGTACTCACCCGTAACTTACCAAGCCATTTGGTAGGGTTGAGGAACATTATAAAAACTTAACGAGGCTTGGAATGGGTTCACGGGGTCCGAATTCGAAGAAAAACGAAGAATTGCATAAACTTTTTATTTTGTATCTGACCTCCACCGTAAGCTACGGTAGCTACCGTAGCTTACGGTGGCCAGGAAATCCTTACGGTGACAACCTACTGCCTTACGGTGGAAAAATGGCTTCAGAGCTTACCGTAACTTATGTTGGCTACCGTAAGTTATGCTAGCGCCCAGATCAGCTTTCCATTTTAATACCAAAACTCGCATAACTTGCTCGTTTTGCATCCGTTTCACTTGAAACTTGTTTCTAATTGTTCATAAAACATTTCCATACCTAATTAACTAAAAATCCTTACCTTGAGGTCCTTAAACTTTATAAATTAAATTACCGTTACACGATTCATGCATATATGTTCGACCCGTTTGATTTCGCCATGCACTTTTCGTTCCTTTGTGAACTATTAACAACTTATTACGACTTTCCTTTCCATTTACTTACCTTCTCAATCATTCCTACAAGACTCCTAACCTTCATAAATAGACTTTAATTATATACTAAGAAGTGAGGTTCGGAACTCACTTACTACCTAATTCCGACGCCATCTCTTTACTTCAATTCTCACTTACTTTAAAAGTAGTGTTCCGAATTCAACATTATCCAATTCTACTCATTCTACTCATTCGACCCATAACCATAATACAATCTTTACATGAGATTCATGATATTAACGAAATATAAAACTAGAGAATTAAATATCGTTCACATTATACGCTTATAAATTCGTAAGCGTGAAAACTTACCTTTGTTGCTATTTGCTTGCGATCCGGAATGATTTGAACCTTCTTCTTTTATTCCTACAATTCTCAAAATCAACTTACTTTAAACCTCATGTCACAATTACATTCGTTTTTCTTGGTTTAAAAGCACTATCATTCAAAGTTTCTAAATTCTAACATGGTGGTGTTGTCTAACATGAGTTTCACTTCATTCAAGCATTTTAACAAACACTTGGCATGCATACAACTAACTAAGCATAATGTACAAGCATCATAAAAATAATATAACTATTACATATCAACACCATCATGAACACCAAATTTCATAAATTTTCTATGTAACTTTCATTTTAAATTGTTTCTAACTACAATCCCTTGTCATGAATCCTATCATACTTGATCATTAAACTAATTAACATAGAACTTCTACATAATTCTTCTCATCATCACACTTTCAAGTGGGTTTTCATATTCACTATTAATTTAGTCAAATTCAAGCATCAATCATGTTCTATTGGTGTTTTCTAATCCTTATTCATACTAATTTTACAAAAGTTTATGGATTTATGAACACCTATCACATTCAAAGTCATCAAACTCCAAAATTCTACTTACCTTGTGTTCAAGAATGCATAGATGATCCAAAATCGAGACATGCATGGACTCAAGATCACATCTAGGGCTTTAATTTGCTGAATTTATGATGATTAGGGGTTTTCCCCTTTTCTTCTTCCTGTTCCACGTGTTTGTGTTTTAACCCCATTTAACCATTCAAGTTTCATTTTTAACATGTTTGCCCCCTAAGGATTCATTCCTTTATTATTTTTGGCTAGTTTCTTTTCCTTTTTAATTTAAACCTTACTTATAGATATTAGCCAAGATAGTAATTTTATTTATCTTTCAAATATTAGTTAAACCTACACAAATTCTTGCTATTACATAAATACACACGCACACATATATAAGGATTATATGTGTTATAACTTTTTTGTAATAAATTTTATGTTAAACTACATTCGATTTCGCATTTTGGGATGTTACATGAACTTTTTGGTTTAGGCTCGTTCTCGTTAGCAAACTTAATAGTAGTTTTAGCTCGCTTCTTTTGTCGTACTTGTTTGTCTTTAGTTTCTTTATCATCATGAAAGCTTCCAAATCTCTCGGTTTTCCTCCACTATCACTTTGTAGTTACGAAACAAATAAAAACGATCAAAAGTAGACTTCGTTCCACCAATTCAAATGTGGTGCAAACTAATCGAATTTACGGATGATAAATGCTATCTGATAAAGTATTACAACACCTGCATAAAAGTACAAATATGTATTAAACAATTACATGATCCTCGTTTATCTATTATATTTTAAACTGCAGCAGAAAGCACTCATTCAGTTTTAATTATAACATAAAAACATTTTTTTTAAATTGTGAAAATAAACAGGTTTGAATGCGAACTCACAAACCCACCAAGTTGACTGATCTGACGTGTTTGGCGAAACACATTCACAAGTTCAACTGAAAACTGGTCAGAACTCGTTTAAACTAAGGAAAACAACGAATTTCATGTTAGCTTCAATTTTATCTGAAATTCACACTTGGTACTAATTTCTTGTTTTTTTACCCCTGGTGCTACGTACAGAAAGCAAACATGACTCATTCTTTTGAGATTGACCATTCACATCCCTACAACGTTCTAGCGTTTTTTTTTTTTTATGATTAAATCTAAACATAACAATCCCCGTGCCTTACAACTGCTAATATTTCTTCTGATATTAGAATACAAAATATAACATGTTCAACATTAACAATAAGAACAAGCTCAGATTTCATGTTGCTAAGCATTAATCTTAACGTATCTGCCTCGTACAATACGAATAACTTAAAAAAAATTAATACTAAACTATAACTAGCCTCGTACAATACGAATAACTCTTTTTAAAGAAAAATTAATACTAAACTATAAATAGTTTGTAACTAATTCAACAACTTTACTTTACACGTACAATGAATATATATATCTATCTATACTATTATAAAAAGAAGAAGTGATGTACGAAGATGTAATTTTACATTGCGTCCAACTTTTAAAGAAATACGTACAACTAATGAAAGCTTGTTTTAAGAGGGTAAAATTGTAAAGAAATCAACATTTTAAGACACTATAAGGGTATAATAGTAAATTACAGCTACACTCGTACATAATTAATATCATTTCCTCCTCTGCCCTGAAGAGGAAACCTAATCGGCAGTCGACCGATCGACATCCTCAAAATCAAAACATTCAATTAAGAATTCCAAACTTCTTCCTCTTTATTTTTCTCTTCTTAAAACCACCCATTGCCATCTATCTCAGTTGCGTTTGAATCCAAATCAGAGACCTACAATCGGCACATGACTCCTCTTCGTGAATTTTTGGCTGAGGGCATGTTTGGCTAAGCTTTTCAAAACAACTTATTGGCTTATTGACTTATCAAAAAGCCAATAAGTTGTTTTTGTGTTTGGCTAAGCCAAAAGTCCTTTTAGAAATGACTTTTTGCAAAGAAGAAAAATGAGGTTTCAAGAAGTCACAATATTGTGACTTCTTGGCCAGCTTTTAACTTTTCAAACTACAAATTACCAATATACCCCTTCTTTACCCCCTTATATCTAAAAGAATGCCTATTTTTGTCATTTTACATCAATAAGCTAATCCAAACACTTTTTTTAAAAACTCCTTTTCAAAAAGTCCTTTTCCCAAAAATCCTTTTCCAAAAGTCCTTTTAACTGTAACAAGCTTAGCCAAACATGCCCTGAATCACATAATTCGTTTTCTACAAATGGTTGCTGAGTTTTTGGATCTGGTTATCAAGTCGTAATATGTATTGTACGGTTAATCGATTGGTTTTGCAGGTTGCTTCGTTTTCACGGAATTTGGTTACCTAATCACTATTGTTGCTAGTGTTGTTGGGTGGATCTGTATTCATTGTGTCGTTGCTCGATGGGTCTGTGGCGGTTGTTCTCTTGATCAAAGCTATGTCGTCGGTCAGTTTTCCTAAACCCTAAATTTTCAATTTTTTGTTCTAATCTAAGTGACCCTATATCCTAAGTAAATCGAAATTTGTATCTAAGTTCTCTAATTGGTGTTCTGATGTTTGAAATTTCATCCATTTATATCCAGTTTCATCAGATTGTTATAAAGGAGAGTGAGGTGTGAGGGTTTCCCTTCACCACCATTGCCGTCAGCTTCTAGGGAAAAAGTAAGGAATTTTTCATGATCATGATATTTGATACATGAGATACATACTTGATGTAGGAGTAGTTTTCTTTTAGTAATTGTGCTAAGGGCAGTTTTTTTATCTACAACCTTGGTTTGCAGGTATATTTTCTTTGGATTAAGTGACAATGAAGTGGAAGCTACAAGGGTCTTGTAATTCTTTAATTACATAATCTTTGAAACTTAATGTGTTTAATGATATTTCAGATCATCATTTAACAATGTAATGGCTATGACCAACTTTGAGTCGAGCATATATGGGGAAAATAGAAATTTGGAAGCCATGAATCAATCAAGGTATACTTAAGTTGTTTTGTCATTCTGTTCTGTTGATCTCTGGTTCACATTCCTTGTTTGCAGGGATTGGTGTTAATCTTGATCTCAACTTCTGTTTTTTCTGCTGATGACAGTTCAAAGGGGAACGGCAATGTTCAAAAGGTGGATGTGTGCTTTAAAATTTATGAGTTACCTTCAGAGAAATAACTTAAGAAGGGGAAGAACTTGTATTTTTTCTTTCCTGCCCTTACTCTTCCCTTGTCTCTCCTCTGTTCTTTGCTTGATTTTGCATTTAATAGATGATTTTTAGTGCTTTAGAAGCTTGGCATGATCTGATCGTTGATTCAAAGAGGAATAGAACTATGTTCTTTAAAATGCCTCGCCAGGGGAATTCACCGCGGAGCTAGCTTGGTCGGGTAGCGGCTCCCGGAGTGGGATCACTCCGGCGGTTGGGAGGACCGTGCACTATCCCCCCCCCCCCAGATTATGATTCTGCCATCACAGGAATGTAAGTTAGCTGTTTTTAGTATATTTATTTAAAAAATATCTAATTTGTTTATAAATATTTTGATAGTTTTGTTATCGTGCTGCTGTACAAGGCCTGTAACTGGCCCTTTACACTGTAGTTGAAGGCCCCAAGTAGGGAGATAGAAGTAGAAAGATAAGCGAGTTTATGTAAGGTTCTCGCAAGAAAGAAAGAAGCTGATTTAGGTCAGCAAAGAAAGAAGAAATATAGTTGCAACCTGCGTGAGAAAGAAGAAAGAAGAAAGAAGAAAGTCAGGTGCCGTGAGAAAAAAAAAGAAAAAAAAACGCAGGTGCACCGTGCACCTCACAAAGAAAAATCAGTAAGAAAGTAGCAAGTTTAGCAAGTGGAATAGATAAGAACTTTGTGTTCTTAAAGTAATTAGCAAGATCGGATCTTTGTGATCATGGTTTAAAAAGGCGTTTTGAGGCGCGCCTCGAGGCGAACGCCTCAGGTGAGGCGGTCAAAAATCGCAATCAAGGCTTAGCCTCACAGGGGGGAACTGAAACCTAAGCCTCAGCCATACGAGGCGGTTCGAGGCGCTGAGGCGGTGAGGCGAGGCGGTGAGGCTCCAGACTTGTGCAAATTGATCAGTTTTTTGTTTTCTGGACTTTTTTTTTCAGCCCATTTAGTTTTTTGCGCACGCTTTTAGGACTTTAAGAGCAAAATTAGTGCTGATGATGAGACTAATGAAGATAAAGATGATGGTCTGCCCATAAAAATGGAGCTGGGAGATGAAGAAGAGTTACCTGCGAGTAGTTATGGAGGAAGACGACCTTTGCCATGGAGAGAAGACGTGACGGCTGTTTATGTTTTAGGGTTTTTTTTTTTGAACGGCATATGTTTTAGGGTTTTAATTGATACATCTTTATATCTCCTTAATTTCTTTTTTAAGTAAACTACATTTTCATCCCAATATTACAGTTTTGGTCAAATTTAACCCTAAACTTTCTATTGGTCAAATTTAACCTTAAACTTTCTATTTTGTTTATTTTTTTTCTTGAGTTTTATCTAGTTGTACATATAGCTTGGTTAGTTATACATTGGGTGTGTTATATAGTTTTTGTGCTTTTCTATGTTATAAATATAGGTTTTTTGGGGTACTTGATGATAGAAATTTATAAAAAAGTATTAATAAATACCGTGCGCTTCGGGTACGAAAAGCGGTGCGCTTTTGCGCTTGGCGCTTTGCGCCTCGGTTTTTGACCTTGTCGCTTTTGTGCGCTTCTCGCTTTTTAAAACCAAGGTGGGGATGAAGATGGCATTGGTGTAGTTGACGGGTCAAATGAGGAAGAAGGTGATGATGATGCGGAGTGGAACGAGTTCTATGATATTTAGATGTCATAACATTACTAGTTTAAGTTGTTTGAACTATTTTATGATGTTTGTTTTATGTTTAAACCTTGTTTGTTGAAATATTTTCTATTTATGATGTTTGTTTTATGCTAATTTGTGATTTTTATGAGACATCTATATATTTTTTTAATTTTTTTTAATAATGTTTTGAGGCTTACGCCTCAACCTGCCTCGAGGCTTACGCCTCGTGAGGCTAAGGGAAAACGCCTCGATACCCGTTTTAGCCTTTTTAAACAATCGGATAGCAAGAACAGAGAACAAATGCGACCAAGAAACGCGCAAGGACGAAAACCGATTAAGGGGTGATTGTTGGGTTAATCGGTTTGTTTCCGGGTCAGTTCGGGTCGAGTACGGGTCGATTAATTAAAAGGGTCAATTGGGTTTTATTTTAGGCACATGTCTTTTTGCTTTGCATCGAATATTATTCTCTGCAACTATTTCTTTTCTCAGTTTACATACAAATCTGAATCAAGTGTAGTGTTTTGTTCTTAATTTTGAAGGCTTGATATCCAACATTCTAGGCTGCTGGTCTACACAAGAAGGCTGGGGCATGCTGTCTGTAGGCACTGGTAAAGATCCATGGACATGCTGTTGATGGTATATAGATCACCTTGTTTCTATAGTAGTTTTAAAATTAAAGATATGGCAATAACAAAAATAAGAGTGTTAATTTATCCTTTTAGAAGTTAGACATATTTCGCTATATAGTTTCTTTTGAAAAGGATGGCTTATATAGTGTCGAAAATGGGTGGGGCAGCTATGTTGTGTAACAAGTTAAAAAGGATTATTTGGTTAGAATTTTAAAGTTTTCGACCAATTTTATTGTTGACTGTTGTGTAGATACAAAAAGAAAATGGGGCTCCTATGTATTGATAGATAAGATCTCAAACCCAAGAAATGTAAATTCTTTTGGTAGCCATGTATATATGCAGACCAAATGGCAGTAAATATGCAGTCCACTAACCAAATATGCAGCCATGTAAGTTATTTTCCATAATTCCATCCATTATTTTAGTCCTATATAGCCCACTAAATCACAACCCTTGTTTAATCACTTTTGCAGCCCATTAAAGACCACCGAATTTGTCGTTGATGATAATGATTTGTTATGGTTATTTAAAAAGGGGGTTGATGCTAGCAGTGAAGAGAGTAATATTCGTCTGGAACAGGAAGAGTGATTGTTATGATAAACGGCTTGGTTGTCATGATATTCGTCTGGAACAGGAAGAGTCTGATTGTTATGATAAACGGCTTGGTTGTGAAATCTTGAAGATGTTTCTTTATTGAGTAAATTGTCATTTTAGTCCCTGAGTTTTGTCCAAATTTGCCATTTTAGTCCAAATAGTTTTTTTTTTTGCCTCTGGGTCCCTGACTTTTACATTTTGTTGCTATTTTGATCATTTTGTCTAACTCCATCCAAAAACCCAGTTTGTAACAGGGGTATTTTGGGGATTTCCTTAAAAAATGTTTTCAGTTGCCATTTTGATCCAATTCCAAAAAATCAAAAAAAATCCAAAAAATCAAAAAAATTCCAAAAAATTCTAAAAAATCATAAAAATTCTAAAAAATCAAAACAATTCTAAAAAATCCAAAAATCATTAAATGTTTCGGCACGAACCGTTTCGACCCGTACCGTTTCGAACCGAACCGTTTCGACCCGTACCGTATCGAACCAAACCGTTTCGACGCGAACCGTTTCGAGCCCGTACCGTTTCGACGCGAACCGTTTCGAGCCCGTACCGTTTCGACACGAACCGTTTCGACCCGTACCGTTTCGACACGAACGGTTCAACACAATTCAGCAAAATCCCTACAAATTTTGTTTCTATAAATAATCCCCGTAACGCTTTCTTATGGTTGACATCATCATCAGCGTCAGATGATTCGTGGAAACCCTCATTTTTTGTTTCAGCCGGTTTGTAATCTGCGCCAAAAGCTCGATTTGTTGCTCGTCGGACTGAATCCATTTCTGTTCGTCCACTTGAACACCCTCTACGTAATGTTTTACTCACTTGATTGACTTCTTGTTTTATTATTCATATGCTTTTTGTTTGTTTGTTTGTTTTGGTTAATTTCGAATATATGATTTATAATTTAGGTTTGTATGTATGTGTGTGTTGGAATCTGACAAACAGATTACATCCATGAAACAACTAGTTATTGATTGTAACTTCAGTGGACTTGTGCCTTAATTGGGAAACAATTAATTAATTTGTGAATTACATCATCTGATTTGGTGTCATTGACTCATTGTTCATGACTAGGGTTGTAAAGGAACTGAACGTTCAGCCAACGGTTCGATACGGTACCGGTCGAAACGGTTCGCGTCGAAACGGTACGGGTCGAAACGCTTCGCGTCGAAACGGTTCGGCTCGAAACGGTTCGGGTTCGAAACGGTACGGGTCGAAACGGTTCGTGTCGAAACGGTTCGACTCGAAACGGTTCGCGTCGAAACATTTAATGATTTTTGGATTTTTTAGAATTTTTTTGATTTTGAGATTTTTTAGAATTTTTATGATTTTTTAGAATTTTTTGGAATTTTTTTGATTTTTTGGAATTTTTTTGATTTTTTGGAATTGGATCAAAATGGCAACTGAAAACATTTTTTTTAAGGAAATCCCCAAAATACCCCTGTTAGAAACTGGGTTTTTGGATGGAGTTAGACAAAATGATCAAAATGGCAACAAAATGTAAAAGTCAGGGACCCAGAGGCAAAAAAAAACTATTTGGACTAAAATGGCAAATTTGGACAAAACTCAGGGACTAAAATGACAATTTACTCTTCTTTATTAATTTGATTATAGTTTATAGCGATCAGGGAGTTATAGCATCCTTTAATGTCCTAAACAGGGCGGTGATTCCTTTTGGTATGTGGACCCCGACGTGTAATGTGCGGCATAAAACATAAATATCCGCGGCAACGCGCGGGCACTTTATGGCTTACGCTCTAAACGGCACTTTAAATTACCTAACAAATGCATTACACTGCCACTATGTGAGGCGGGTAATTCGACGCTATGGACTTAACCACCATTGAATTACTTAAAAAAATCATTACACGCCGCAACACGCGGTGGGTAAATTACTTCACACGTCAATATAACGAATATCCCGCTAACGCCACACACACCACGAACACCAAGAACAACTATGAGGCGACAAAATAGGTGCACCCGCCGCAACGCGCGGGCATTCCCACTAGTAATAATCAAACAACATATCGCAAACCACCTCCACTAGAAACATGTCAATGGAGATGGCTTCGTTTCTTAGTGGTAAAAAAACACACGTTTTATACATGGAAAAGAAGAACAATTAAAAGTCATCTAAGTTTCTTTTTTCAATCTTGAATAGATAAAAAAGCCAATTTCTTGTTCAACATAAATTTTGGTTCTAGTGTGTTGCTAGATCATTTTACTTAATTTTATTAACATTATACCGGCGTCAAAAAGAATGAGAAAAAAGCATTTTATTACCGGTCTAGTTTCGAGTTTTTTGCAGGAATAGGTGGTTTGACCACCAAAAGATCACATGTAGGTGGTCTTGGAAGAAAAGAGTGAAACTAGGTATAACGTGATATGAGATAGCGATATTCATGGTGGTTCTGACACAAAATCTGCCAGATATATTAATATCGCCAATTGGTATAGATATGTATATGAATATCGCTACTTGGGATGCATATATTAATCAATATCGCTATTTGGTATATATATATATATGAATATCGCCATTTGGTATATGTATATATATGAATATCGCCATTTGATATGCATGTATTGATTGAATATCGCCATTTCATATATATATATATATATATTGAATATCGCCATCTGATATGTATATATATATGAATATCGCCATTTTGTATGTATGCATTGATTGAATATCGCCATTTCATATATATATATATATATATGAATATCGCCATATCGTATATATATATACATAATAACGACAGGAGGATGGCAGGCAAGTATTTAAATACCATGCATTGTTAAGTCTTTTCACATCATTCATAGAGTCCAGTCTAATTTTATTTTTTTTAGGGTAAATAGTGTTCGTTCAGAGACATGTGGTATTTCCAATTTTTTTATGAATGCATCCACCTCACTTAAAAAATGTTATCCACTCTTGATCAGGTGTTCCTCATGGATGTTCACATGTATAACCGAGGTGAAAAATTTCGGAGACCAAATGCATGTGTCATCGAAGACGACGTGTTCCTGAGCTTTAATTCAGAAAGTTCCTTTTGATATTGTTTTTCACTTGGATTGTATTTCTCTTCTGAATTGTTCTCTCTACTTAAGCACTGATTGTAGATGAAACTTACCGGTTTAAGACCCATCTTTATCATTGCTAGGTGTTTTGATGCAAATTTCGGAAGCATAAATAGATTCATTCTTACCTTAGTATTTTTGTCCCAATATCGCACTCAGTCGGAAGTCACGGCTTGGCGTAATTATTTGAAGACGACGTACTTTAGTTGGAAGTAGCGGTTTAGCGTTTTATAGTTTAAATGTTTACTTTTCTGTTTTTACGTGTGATGCTTCTATGTAGGATTCCTATAATTTTGTAGGATTCTTTGTTGTTCTTGAATCTGTTTAATTTTAGTGCAGTGATATTTAGTGCTTAATCTTTGTGTTGTCTATTGAAGTATGAAATTGTTTAAAAAATATAGAGGAAAAAGAAAACCAAATATCTCTAATTCAAACACATATATACACCAAATATCGCTAATTCAAACACATATATAACATGTTAAAAAAATCATTTTCTAAAATTTTTTCGGCGTTTTTTCTTATAAATACAAGTAGAAACATTTTTAATAAAAAAAATCAAAAACTAAAAATATAAAAAAGAGTAAACTGCAATTTTACACCCTGAGGTTAGGGGTCATTGGCACTCCTACCCCCCCTAAGGAAATAATTGCAAAATTACACCCCACTGTTAACCCTTATGTCGCATGTTTACCCCCCGCCGTCAGTCAACAGTTAGTTGACTGTTATAGACATGGGTATTTTGGTAATCTTACCCTATATTATTATTATTTATTATTATTATTATTATTATTATTATTATTATTATTATTATTATTATTATATACAGACACCATCTTCACCTCCATTCAGATCTCATCATTACCTCCCACCTCAAGCACACCACTATCACCACCATCATCACCACCACATCACCATGGCCACCGCACCTGCACCACCACCACCACATCATCATCTCCAACAATTTCATCAACTCTAATCGAAGATCCAACAATCACCAAAATGTGGAAACCCCTCATCACATACAACTCTTCAACCGATTCATCATCATCATCATTATCTTCACTCTCAACATCATCTATCTTCACTCTCAACATCATCTTCACCATTCACTCGCTGCACCGGTCTCAACCTTTTAGTCAAATCAATCCACCAAATCACAGCCGGATCAGTCATCGGAGTCCCCTACTTTCAGAAGCGAATCATCACCAGACGACGAAGACCTCTTCACTTGGCCAAATCTCATTCTCACCACCACATCTAGATCTAAACCTAAATCGAAAGGTAAGAGACAGAGGAGGAGGATAGTTAATACTGCAATGCCATTGATTCGTAAACGACGATCGGAGAGATCTGTTTTCATTGCCGGTGAATGATTTTGTAATTGACTGTTTGATATTACAGATCTGTTCTACTGCATTAACAGATCGTTATTAGTTTATTACTACCTCATGATCAATGTAAAAATCGAGGGTTTTTGTTAAAAAACGGGCCTTTTTTACCTCGATGATGCTTTGCAATATGTAGTGCTGTCGAAATTGCTATACGCTCGATTGAAAAAATGAGTCAAGCATCAGCAAAGGTATGCAAGTGAACAGCTCTAGAAATATGTACAGATTTCATCTTACGCTATGTTTGTATTTGATTTTCCTGAGGAAATTTAATTCTATACAATTGATCAAATCCAACTTGTGAACTTCATCTGTGTAACTTCTTGTGTAACTTCACCTGCTTGTATAACTTCACCTGCAAACACACCCTCAAACATGAACTCTTAATCGATCAAATCCAACTACAATTTTGGACATTGTGAACTTCTTGTGTAATTTATTTCAGGTATGTAGTTCATCAGTAATAGTCTTGTTCATGCTTCTTTTTTCTGCTTTAATTTATTTTGACCCATGTTTGTATTTGTTATGTTTCACGAAGAGTCGAACAAATCTTACGGTACGGTAATCGGTATCCACGTTTCCTCAATTTCGGTAACGGTATTTACGGTATCGGTACCGGTATCGTACCGATCTCATCCCTAGTGTGTGCAACATAAATTGAGCTAAAAATGCACAAAACTTAGTACAATCCGCAATGACCCATAAACCAAATTGAGCTAAAAGTCAATCTAAATTTAGTAAATTTGACAAATTACTAAAGAAAATGATACTAAATGCAGGTAATAGGTGGTGTTGACTACAAAAACACACCATTTTGATGTTGAATCTGTTGTTGGTGTTGCAATAAAGATCCATAGCTTGATGATCTTTGACCCAATGACCCACTAGTCATCTGCTGTTGTTGTTGCAATAAAAACACTTCAGATTCGTCTTTGCACAATACCCACAAAAGATTAAAGGTGTAAGAGTCATCTTGAAGTGAAAAAGGTTGAATCTTTACCTCATTATTTGCAGATCTGGATCGGGTTCTTATGTTGTTGATTGAGTGTGAGAAAAACCCACAATGGGTTTGTTGTTGAATGAGATTTTAGGGGAATGGTGAAGAAGAGGATTTATTGAGCTCCACTGGTTTCCATGGTGATTTGAAATTCGCAGGGGGTAATATTGCTTCTAAACTCAAAGTATAGGGGGTAATAAGAAAGGGCATTTTAGTAATTTACCTGTGGGGGGGTAATTATGCAACATAACAGGAATGTTGGGGGGTAAAATAAAAGGGTAAAATAGTCATTTCATATTAAATCTAACAGATTAGTTACCCATTTTGACGGCGGGGGGTAAACATGCGACATAAGGGTTAACAGTGGGGTGTAATTTTGCAATTATTTCCTTAGGGGGGGTAGGAGTGCCAATGACCCCTAACCTCAGGGTGTAAAATTGCAGTTTACTCTATAAAAAAATGTTTAAAAAACAGTTATATCTTATAGAATTAACTTAACATGTTAAAAATATTTTTTTTTTAAAAAATTTTCAGCGCTTTTCTTTATAAAATGAGGAGAAATATGTCGGATAAAAAAATATTTTTTCCACGTTGGACGTTTTTTGACAAGACAAAAAAATGAGTTTTTACGACTTTCGGGCCCCCCTGAATGACCCGAAATGCTTTCCGCCGACCAGACGCCCCTAGTCCCCGGACAAATTTACCCCTCCTTATAAGTTAGAGACAAACGAACCCGGTGGTGGGAGCCACACGGGTGAGGAAACGGCCACGGAAAAGGCCACGTTGGACGTTTTTTGACAAGAGAAAAAAAATGAGTTTTTACGACTTTCGGGCCCCCCTGAATGACCCGAAATGCTTTCCGCCGACCAGACGCCCCTGGTCCCCGGACAAATTTACCCCTCCTTATAAGTTAGAGACAAACGAACCCGGTGGTGGGAGCCACACGGGTGAGGAAACGGCCACGGAAAAGGCCACGTTGGACGTTTTTTGACAAGACAAAAAAATGAGTTTTTACAAAAAAATATTTTTTAGCCTTTTTTTAATTGTTTTTTTTTTCATATTTTTCGTTTTTGATAAATAAAGTTTTGTTTTCTGGTTGAAGTTGTTTGTAATTGAAATGGCTACAACTTCACAATAAAGTTGATACTATACACAGTTGTAGGTGAGAATATTAATAGGAATAGGTTGAATAGTTTCAATAGTAGTGTTGCAGTGTAGTGTAATGTATATGAATAGTTGGTGCCAAATTCAAATATGACAAGTATGACAAGTCTTGTCAAATGCAAATATGATGATGAAACCATCTGTCGTATATATGAGTGTAAAGTAGAAGTTGCCAAGTTGGAACCATATATATATGTTGAAACCATATATACATGTTGAAACCATCGATCGTATACCACAAATTACACTAAATTTTCTTACGATTTAAACATGAGTTATCAGATTCACCCTGGTCCCCTTTACAATACAGTGTTGTTTTTGGCTGATCAACATCGTGCGAGGGAAGTTTTCAAGCGCCCCAAGGACTATCGGAAGCCAATGAGTATAAAACGTGCCGATGGTTCATTTTGGTCACCTATAAAGGATAATCCGATAGGACCACGCGTCCAAAGTATAATTCGTCAAGCGGGCTTCGGCGGTATCCTCGATAGTGGGTATCGGTACATTGACCACGCGTTAATAAACGCGTTGGTTGAGCGTTGGAGGCCCGAAACCCACACTTTTCACCTACCCTTCGGTGAAACCACAGTGACTCTACAAGACATTAATGTTTTGTGGGGTCTACCAATAAATGGGGAGGTATTTTCCGGTACGGAAATGCCGATTACATTGACCAACGGCATTATAATGTGTCAAAATTTGTTGGGGTTTACCCCTGAAAAAGAGCATTTTTGGGGGAAAAGAATAAGTTCAATCCGTATTATAGAGGAGATAACAACACCGTTAAATGAAGAAACGGCAACGGACGAAGCATGCATTATACGTGCTCGTTTAGTAATTTTTTATTTACTAGGATGTACATTATTTCCTGTAAATTCGAATAATTTGATAGCTCTTCATTATCTGCCTTTCCTAGAAGATTTGGGGCAATATTCTCAGATTAGTTGGGGAAGTGCTGTTTTAGGCTGTTTGTACAGAAATCTTTGTAACACTACAGCTCCAGATGCTGTAGGTCTTACCGGTCCTGTGTCTATTTTACAAGTATGGGCATGGGAGAGGATTCGGTGTCTTGCACCGGAGCCTAACGCGATCTTCAACTATCGCGCCCCGATAGCTGCTCGGTATGTAAAACATTTCAGAATATATATTTTATAATCTTGAAATAATTTTATGAAAACTATATATTTTTTTGAAGGTGGAAGGGGAGTCTAAACGCCGTTGATGTTCCGACATATTGCCTTAGAAGACCAGTCGCTGGCCTTACCCTGGGCGTTATTACCGCCTCAATTTTACACGCACTTACTTGAATCAAGTGCCAAACATGTCGTTAACTACGCTAACAGAAAGTTAAACCCCTTTCCATCTTTTTTCGAAGTTGATTTTGTTTATTTCCCTTTCTGTCTTGCAAACAACAAGTGGTTGCTTCTACGTGTGGATCTCCGCAGTCAGGAGCTACTGATGTATTGTATAGAACCGTTTGACGGTGAGTATTATAGGCGGGCGGTTCACCTAATAATTACGAAAATCAAAGTGTACTTCACAGGGTTATTGGTCCACATTCAGTACTGGAAAAAGTCAGGACGTACAGAGAGGTGCATGACGTTTGAAATCAACGAAGATTTTGTTAGGTCCTTCCGAGATCTGGTTGGCAACGAAGGTGTGTACGTTTGTATGTTAATGGAGCACCTAGTTACAGGAAAACCCATCAATCCAACAGGGGATTTTAACGAAGCGGTGGCAAGCGATCGTCGATTTATGGCTGAAAATTTATACTTTTGGCGTTGTTTACCGCGTCCGTAATAGGTTTACAAAGTCTTAATTTGGTTTTATTTGTGGTTTGTAATGTGATTTCGTAATGTATTGTGTTTAAACTTTAACTTTGATTGTTCCTATATATGCAAGGGCTAATATATACGAAAGTGCCTCCTTAAAATATTATAATATCGATTACAATTACTAAACAAAAAAATTAAAACAATCTCACATTTAATAACAACCAAAAGAACATAAGACTAATAGTGCACCACACAATACTGAGTTAGCGTTGGCCACAAGTCTTCCTGTTATGACCCGTAGCACCACATTTGCTGCACCTTCGCGCTTGGGGTTCGTCGTGATAGTTAATATCCATCTCATTCTGAATTCTTCTTGAACGCATCCTACCTCGATGAGTTGTAACCCTCGACGGGTCCCGCTTAATGACCCAGTCGGGTTCCGCCCATTCGTCCTTGTGCCCTAAGTTGTAAAAGTGTCCACTATACTGTTGTCGATAAGTGGTTGTATGGAACATAGAATGTGTAACGTTGTGCGGTTCCTCACCCCTCCAATAACAAACTGCAATGGCATGGGAACATGGAAATCTAAGCATTTGCCATTTCCCACATGAGCAACTCCTTTTATTGTACTCAACGGTGTAGTCATTGCCACCGCGATCGTTGGTTTCAGTCTTTGAAACCACACTATAGCGTGCATCTATGGCATCATACATGGACACCTCGTGTTGCATAGCTACAGAGTACAGTTTGTTAAACCTTGACCATATACGCGGGGGTAAAGGGGAGTTGCAACGGGCTGCAAGCTGCGTGTGCCTAACATACTCTGATACGTCTTTCGTAAACGTGAAATGAATCAACGCTTTTATAGGCAGCAGTCTTGTCTGACGTAACACATTATTCATAGACTCAGAAATGTTGGTCATTAGGTTTCCCCAACGACGATGCCTATGGTCATGCCGTAACGTCCACTTACTTTTGTCTATGTTGTTCAGGTAGTCCCATGCTTCCCCTTTATACATCCGCATTTCTCGCACAGCCCAACGATACTTTTGTGATTGGGTTGTGCTCCCAATCATCCAGCACAACTTCCTTAGGTATTTCATCGAGAATCTGCTACTAAAATTGCTTCTCACATGACGAAGACAATAACGGTGGTAGGCCCTTGGTTCCATCTAATCTTGGAGGTTTTCCATTGCATGAATGATTCCAGCATGACGGTCGGATATAACACATATTTTTCTGGTCTGGACGACATACTGTTTCAGATTTTGGAAAAACCAACACCAACTATGAACAGTCTCTTCATCAACAAGAGCATAAGCAATGGGCATTATGTAGTTGTTTGCGTTTTTGGTAACAGCAATCAACAACTTTCCTCGGTATGGCCCTTTCAAATGTGTGCCATCAACTGAGATTACTGGTTGGCAAAGATGAAAGGCACTAATATAAGGCCCGAATGCCCAGAAAACATATTTGAATGTCGGATAATCTGGATTAGAATTAGGATGATGCAACCATGTGACAACGGTACCGGGGTTCTGAGACTGTAGCTGTAGAATGTACTTGGGAACCTCGGCAAAATTGCTATCCCAACTGCCATATATTTTCTCGATGGCCTTTCTTCTACCACGCCACGCCTTTGTATACGTAATGTCCACGGAAAGCGTTTGCTTGACGTGGACCCTAATATGTTTTACCTTGAATCCAATGTCGGCACGAATCTGTGCTAGGATGTGTGAACCAATATCTTTTGATCTCAGGCACCTGTTGTTGTTTCGTACTACCGTTGAGTAGCACGTGTGGGCTGGAGCCCAGTTGGTAACTTGCCACATATGTTGGTTCATTTTTTTGGATACTGTGGCGCGCCAGTCACACAACGGAGCAGGACCCGGAAAAGGATTTTTGTAATGTTTGTTTCTCGTGTAGCATTTTACCTTGAACAACGCTGGTTTACTATCAATAACAAAAATTTCACGACCACGACGAATGTTCCATTCACGAATTGCAAAGTCTGCCTCCTGTTTGGACTTGAAGAACATACCCAAACGGATTTTTTTTGTTGCAGGATTCCATACGTCCATAGGTTCATCTTCATAATCCGGACACCTATAATCCCTTAGCTCCTCATCATCTTCAGGGTCGTCTTGGGGACTGGGAAGGAAGGCCCTAGAAACGTTATCCTATTGGGGGTTGAGATTCAGATCTAGTAGTTCGTTATCTGCAGCCTCGTCTCCGGAAGAACCTTCGAGTGAGGGGGGGGGGGCTTCTTCACTCTCTTCACCGTCTTCAGAACTGCATTCTGCTGAGTCATCAAATCCATCATTGTTCTCGTTACCAGCCAAATACTGAGATGATGACAAAAGGTTATGTTGCTGAGAGGGCATAACATTTTGCTCTTGTGTGGTTTGCCCATCACCTTCTTCATAATCATCTTCGGATAAATGAAACTGAATGGCGTTCCGTTGTGAAATACCATGCAGAAGGTTTGTAAAACTCATTTGATGGACAGTAGGCAACGCCTCCCACTGAACATAGATCTCGGCTATGAAGTTACCCGGTGACTCCCGGGCTAAATAATCCATCATTTCAACGCCCTCATCGTTGAAAATTTTTGATGTCTGAGAGATGCCCCCAAACGTGAATCCTAACAACAACGACACAGTAACCGACTCTTTCTGGAGTTGAACATGATTACAGACTGAATCTAGCAACTCGTGATACGACATCTTGTGTCGCATAATGAATGAGGTAGTCAGGATGGATTCATCATTCATAACCGCCCCGTTAACATATGAAAAAACACCACCCCAGTATAGTCTAACAAGGTATGGGCAGAAATAATCCATTAAACGAAATGAAATTGTTTGATAGAAGTTTAGTTGTTCAGTTTTTGGTTTGTGTGGAACCACTTACCAAACTACTCTATTTATAGGCATATTGTCACATGATATTTAAACCACTTTTGTCACATATATACACCAAATATCGCTAATTCAAACACATATATAACATGTTAAAAAAATCATTTTCTAAAATTTTTTCGGCGCTTTTTCTTATAAATACAAGTAGAAACATTTTTAACAAAAAAATCAAAAACTAAAAATATAAAAAAAATGTTTAAAAAACAGTTATATCTTATAGAATTAACTTAACATGTTAAAAATAATTTTTTTTAAAAAAATTTTCAGCGCTTTTCTTTATAAAATGAGGAGAAATATGTCGGATAAAAAAATATTTTTTCCACGTTGGACGTTTTTTGACAAGACAAAAAAATGAGTTTTTACGACTTTCGGGCCCCCCTGAATGACCCGAAATGCTTTCCGCCGACCAGACGCCCCTGGTCCCCGGACAAATTTACCCCTCCTTATAAGTTAGAGACAAACGAACCCGGTGGTGGGAGCCACACGGGTGAGGAAACGGCCACGGAAAAGGCCACGTTGGACTTTTTTGACAAGACAAAAAAAATGAGTTTTTACGACTTTCGGGCCCCCCTGAATGACCCGAAATGCTTTCCGCCGACCAGACGCCCCTGGTCCCCGGACAAATTTACCCCTCCTTATAAGTTAGAGACAAACGAACCCGGTGGTGGGAGCCACACGGGTGAGGAAACGGCCACGGAAAAGGCCACGTTGGACTTTTTTGACAAGACAAAAAAAACGAGTTTTTACGACTTTCGGCCCCCCCTGAATGACCCGAAATGCTTTCCGCCGACCAGACGCCCCTGGTCCCCGGACAAATTTACCCCTCCTTATAAGTTAGAGACAAACGAACCCGGTGGTGGGAGCCACACGGGTGAGGAAACGGCCACGGAAAAGGCCACGTTGGACTTTTTTGACAAGACAAAAAAAAATGAGTTTTAACGTCATTTAAATTTAGGAGAATTCACGAACACAAAACACAAAATTCACAATCTTTTACATTGACCATCACAATAATATAAACATCAAAGAACATTACACGGTTTACTTTAATTTAGGAGAATTCACGAACACAAAATACATCTACCAATACAGGAACCCCCAAGTCACTAACGACGGCATCATCTGATAACGCATTAGAGTCATGCTCTGGAATCAAAAGGATGAATTAGAATCGCTGTCAAACTTGTGATATTGTTCCCATGGATCATCACTAACGACGGCATCATCTGATAACGCATTAGAGTCACGATCACTGTCGTATTGGTGGTAGCACAAGCTATGGTAGATGCATCCAAACCTACATATCGGGGGGTATGGTTCTAAAACACTTGACGATGCAGGGTTAGGGTTAGGGTTCTGCACAATCCAAGGACGTTGAGGTCGTTGCGTAAAGGAGGTAGGATTTCGATTTTGATGTTCAACATAGGGTGGTGGGTGAGGATGTTGGTCGAGGGGTGAAGCGCCAGGACGGTTCGCCTGGTGTCCAGCGAAGAGCAAAGCACTATTGTCATTGGGAAGAGGATCACCGGAGTGACGGAGGGATTGTGGGGGGAGTGAGTTATTGTTGGGTTGTGGTACAACAGAGTTACGGTTAGGTTGTGGGTAAACATTAGCGGGGTTTGCTTCCGATTCGTGTATGTGCACATGGTTAGGTTGTGGGTAAACATTAGCGGGGTTTGCTTCCGATTCGTGTATGTGCACATGAAAGTGAAGGTGGAGTTCATTATCACGGTTTGCCATCAGCACAATGTTGGAGAATAAGATGACGTGCAAAAACACTTGTGAAGTGAAGGTATGCAAATCTATGGGTGTGATGGGGGGTATTTATGGTGTTATTATGAGTTATTTTAAAGTTTTTATATCCTGGCCCTATCTGGTACAAACTCCATTCAATACACACTCCATTCACAAGTTGGTTAACTTTATTTGTTTCCCATCATATATGTAAAACAGGCCTCTATGCTATGGCCGTGATTTATAGTTAGTAGTGTAATTTTTTATATACTATTCAATTAGTTCGCGGTTTCATTATAGCAAACAATATTAACAGGTAAATAAAAAATTCAACATATTCCCAACATATAATATAACAAACATATATATTAACTCATTCAACATTATTACACAACATTACTATAGGATCTGCTAAAAAAACTACTTCCCGTGCAAAAGCCCGTCCCTGAAAACAGGCAACCGAACGCTCCCCTCCAGGTTCTCACGATTAAACAGATACGGGATCTGTTTTGTGATTGGGGAAGGGTTGGATACGCGTGAGAGGTTACGCGTAACAAAAACAAGGTACCTGCCTGCAACATCACCCAACATTACTATAGGATCTACTTAAAACACTGTAGCTTCCAGATTACATGCGGTGGCCTGAAAGCTCAAATGTCTTATGATCCTATACAAACTTTAAAACTGAGAAAAACATCATGTTCAAACAACTCCCCGGTAATTCTCCAGCATGCAATGGGGACCGGGGTCAATCTGATAACTCATGTGATAATACTGAGACCCTATTCAAACTATTCGACCTGTTAATATTCCCACCTACAACATATAATATATATATACCGAACCTATGCATGTGATAATACTGAGACCCTATGCATGTGATGTGATAATACTGAGACCCTATGCATGTGATAATACTGAGACTAGGCATGTGAGCCTATGCAACTTTAATACTGCAAAAGAAAACATATATAAAGTATATGTATATTCCATATAGCGATATTCTTTTATATATATTTTCCATATAGTGATATTGAATGAGTTAATATATATATGAATATGATGTGGCGATATTAAAGTATATGTATACATGGGATAGCGATATTCATATATATAGGTGGTTGAGTTGGCGATATTCATATATATATGTACTTGGAATAGCGATATTCATATATATATATATATATACCAAATAGCGATATTGATTAATATATGCATCCCAAATAGCGATATTCATATACATATCTATACCAATTGGCGATATTGATATATCTGGCAGATTTTGTGTCAGAACCACCATGAATATCGCTATCTCATATCACGTTATACCTAGTTTCACTCTTTTCTTCCAAAACCACCTACATGTGATCTTTTGGTGGTCAAACCACCTATTCCTGCAAAAAACTCTCTGGTTTCCAAACCATAAATTAGAGCTCAAGTTAAGAAAAAAAAAGGAAATTAAACTCACTTCCTCTAATGTCCATCGCCCAAACACCCATTTATTGAATATATCTATCTACATATATAATCTATATCTATAATTGGATGATCGTAACTTTTGTAATAAATTTATAAAAGTCAACACATTAAATCCCTTTACCTATGCACACATTCAAACATATGAGTGTGTATTTGAATATTATATTTCATCCTTGTGTGGATTTTAGTCTTCAAAATCAGTTGTGTGAACTGAATTCACGAATCTCATTCTACGAATGTGGAAGGCACATATCAGATAACCACATTTGACTCGGTTAAGGTTGGATGGTAGATCGTACTGCTTAACTCATCATTGTCTATGAATCCATTCTCTAAACGTTGATCTATGTGCCAAGCATCGAAAGTCTTCCTTGTTTGTTGGTTTTCAGAGGAGTGTGCATAAATGTGGTAGTGCCAAACAAGGTCGGGTCTCATGTTTTTTTTTTTCTTTAGGAGTGTACCGAGCATAATGTCTACCATCTATTATATCGTTGTTTTTACGTGAAGTCTTTTTTTATACTCAAATTCTCTTTGTAAAATCCGTCGTGTAGCGTGTGGTCAAAAAACATAAATACCCACGGCAACGCACATACATTATCGCTATATTGTTTAAAATGTTTTAATCAGTATTTAGTGTTATGATGTTTATTTGTCTTTATTAAAGCTTTTATGGATAGTTTAAGAGTAATTTCTGAATGGAATTTGTTGTTCAGTTTTTATGTTAAATAAATAGATTAAATGATGTTTATTTTTTTAATGCTCAACAAGATAACAAATAATTGTTGCGTAAGTATTCACTAATGATAACTAAATTTACATTTATTTAACTAAAATTGTACGGTTTGTGTTTGATTTTTACTTGTATATGTTACAATGATTTATAACACCTCTAGTTTTTTCTCAAATGATAAGGGTGAGGGGGGCACTCCCCTAAGAGGGGAGTCCCCTCTCTTACGCATAACCAATCCTCGTGTGCCACGTCAACTCCCCTCTTAAACTCCCCTAACACCCTAAATTGATGGCGCCACTCCCCTCTTAGGTGACTTGGTTTTTTATTAGAAAAAAAAAGGAAATCAGTGATTGGTTGAAAGCGAGGCTGGCCCCACCAACAACCCTCCCCTTCTTCGGTGAACTCCCCCCGAATCCCTTCCCCGAATCGGGTCACCGCAGGGATGGCGGCGGTGTTCCCGATCGGTGGATAGGGTCACCGATGCCCTCCCCGCTGTACGCCCCGTTCACCCTAAACTAACATACTCTTAAATACTCCATGTATATACTTTGCATGATTTGAACCATCCACCTAATGATTAGAGGGAAGACACCTTGGGTTACGTGATGTGGTGGGCGAGGGCGTTTTCCGCCACGTATGCAGAGGGGGCTTTACTCCAAAACCCCCAAACCATAGGGTGGTGGGCAATGGACGTTTTTTGTTTTGTATTATTTTTCATTGTAATTCTTTAAAAAAAATAAAAACACCAATCACCATCATCCTCCGTTCAACCCACACACGCCCACACCTATGGGAATCTCCAAGCCGCTAAGGGGTCACACCAAGAAAAATGGTGGACGGGGTGGTGTAGGGGCTTGCTCCCTCTATACGCCACCGGGTAGTCTTACCACCACACTATTTCCATGAACTTTTCTTATCTAAATAAAACAATTTAATTTAGAAACCCGTTATTGATCTTTTGTGTTACAATACGGAATAATAAAAATCCTTGAGCATAGCATAATCAATACATAGTTTTTTATGTATAATAACTAGCATCATGAACATGATTATTGAACCTAAACCAGTGGCGGACCCAGAATTTTATTCAATGGGGTCCATTTTCGGGTCGGTCCTCGTTCGGGTCGAGTTAAAGTGAGGTTTGAACTAGATTTTTAAAAAAAATTAGAAAAATGGGCTTTTCAATGATTGAACCCATGACCTCTTGGTGGAAAAGAGGGAGATTTACCACTACACCAACTTTCTTTTTATTTCTATGGTGTCCACCTAATTGTATTTATGGGGTCCATATACAATTTAATATACCGAATCTACTATTTTTTTTAAAAAGATTGGGGTCCGGGGACCCCGGTGGCACCAATGTGGGTCTGCCCCTGACCTAAACACACTACTAACCACACATAACAAGAATAATTTTAACAGGTTTTTAGTAACATAGATGGCATGACATGTCACACCCCAACCGATGACGGAAACATCGGGGAATGGCACTGAGCGAAACAGATTGTCGAGAGAAATTCCATAACAACTAAATTACCGAATAGTTAATATTATGTCCCATACCATAACCCATTAAGTAATCTACTTATTACAAACATAGATATTCTCGAAACAAAAAATGTTTCGACAACTCAGATTTCAAATAAAATAAATTGTTCGTTTGTTTCTAGACTCTTCCTAACTCGGTTCCACATCACAAGCATCCTAGCAGATAGCATCCTAAACACCTGCCACATACGTTAAAATAAGGGTCAATACACATAGTGTAAAGGTGAGCATACAAGTGTGATAAATATAATAGAGTTCGAAATCGTTTAAGCATAACCAACATCTAACATGTATAAAGTGAAGGCAAGTAGGTTATCGACAGAGAAATATGCACAGACGTGACTGCGAGTTGTAGAATGCGCAACACATATCCCCACTGGGACACGTGAAGTAAAGCCCTTAACAACCCCTGCCCACGACAGGTGCTGAGTCCAAACTATAGTACTATCGTTGCTAAGGTGTCAGGCAACAATCACTGTGTTAACATAACATACAAGCATTCATCGAATAACACGTAGCATGCAATAGCGGTTAGCGTATAAATAGTGTTTGCGTTGTGTGTCGATTGTGATTTAGAAATAGTAACGTATGTAACACCCAAAAGTGCGTAAAGCAAAAAGGGATCGAGTATACTCACAGATAGCGTTTAACTTAATAAACACTGCCTTAGATTGAAGGGAGCGCTGAGAGAGATTAGCCTGAACAGTTAACGATAGCATAAACGATAAGCGGCGCGTAAAACGGTGCAAAGTGATAAGTGTCAGATGGTAATCCGCAATCCGATCGGATGGCCATTCGATTGGATTGACACCTCGCTTGGTGAAGATGTGTTTGTGTATGATGGTTTGCCTTTTGAAGTTTTCGTTGTAGCATTTTGAAAACAGAGAAGTATCTCTACCTTTCAGGTCAGTCGGTCGATCGAACGGCGGTTCGATCGAGTGACGATCCGTTCGGCGAGGTATTTCTCAGAGAACAAGTTCACAGCAGTGTTGTCACTCGATCGGATAGTCTACCGATCGGGTGGCAATCCATTGGAACTATTAATGCATTGAACATGTTGAAAATTGTTTAAGTGTTGAAGTCCCAAACGTCACATGGTCGGACGGTCGTTCGATCGGATGGCAATCCGATCGGATGGTAATCTGTTCGATGTTCAGAACTTGAAAATAAAAGTTTAAGTGTGTGGGACCAAGTGTAAGCCGATCGAGTGGCTGTCCGATCGGACGGCAATCCGTCCCGGCGGCCTGAGCGTCTTTGACACTTGAATGTTTTGGTAGTTTTGCAGTTTTGATCGAGACGATGCGATAACGCATTAAACAACAGAACCTCATCAAGACCCTAGTGACCCGATCGAACAGGAATCACCTAGATCCGACCCGTTCACTGGTTCGTGGCGGTTGTTCATGTTTAACCCGGAATCGGTTGTCTCTTTAGTAGAACCTAGATCTTGAACCAACACATCACTAAGAAGGAGTAGAAGATCAGAACAAGCTCTGATTCTATCGGTTTTGAGTGCATTAAGTGTAAAAGAGTTGAAAGAAAGTTGAAAAACCATCTTTCAATCCTTTTCACCATGAATATGTTCAGATCTATGGAAGATCTTTGTTCATTAATGTGGAAATCGTCCTGATCTAAATTGTTCTTGAAGCCAAAACATGAAGTTCATAAGAACTCCATGACGACATCATCCTAGAACACCCCAAATCCATTGATTTCACGGTTAAAAGTTAAGATTCAAAAGAGAGAATGATGTAGAAGTGTGTCTAGATCATAGAAGTACAAGATTTAGGCTGAAAACTTACAAGAATTGCGGGAAATCAGGAGAAAGAAGGGCTGAAGCGAGCTGGTCGAGTAGAGGGGCTGTCACATCAAGTGATGTGACATGTGAGGGTATTTATAGGGTTTCCCAAAAAGGAAAGTTCCTAAGGTCGAGTGGGTCACCGATCGGATGACTGTCCGATCGGTTGGCCATCCGATCGAGTAGTCACTCGGTCGAGTGGCTCCGATGATTTTGGGTTTCGACGTTTCGTTTCGTGCGTTGGGTTTTGCGATGTGTTTCGAGTGAGTTTGCGATACGATAGAATTACCCATTAGCTAATTAATCCCAACTACTATATCTAACATACAATCACTATAATTAACTTACGTTTAGCGTTTTGCGATTCGATTGCGATAGACTTGCGATTGCATTCGATTAATCACCACAATACATAAAGTAAATAAACATGCACAAGTAACACATAAATGGCACACACACATAAATCAATATCCAGAATGTATAATTCGGGTTGCGATTGCGATGCGATAAGCGATAAAGCGATAAAACATGCGATAAACATCGATTAAACCTCGATTATTAACAAGTACTCCACATAATACAACTAATGCGATAAAATAGACAAATCATCTACAAGTCAAGAAGTCAAAACAGGAGTTGAGCAAAGAGTGACAGATCGCAATTAGTAATATTTTCTTCCTTTGACTTCAATCTTGACTTTGACTTTGACTTTCGAAACACGGGGTACTACAGCCTCCCCCTCTTAAGGGAATTTCGTCCCAAAATTAGGCTTTAGCTATAACAAACAACTGCGGGTACTTCGCCTTCATGTCGCTTTCGGGTTCCCAAGTGAACTCTGCACCTCGTTTGCCTTCCCAGCGGACCTTCATAATGGGAATGCGTGAGCGCCTGAGCTGCTTGGTTTGTCGGTCCATGATCTCGACAGGCTTCTCCATGAAGTGTAATGTTTCGTTCACTTGGAGATCCTCCAGTGGTACGTGTAAATCATGCTCAGCCAGGCACTTTTTGAGGTTCGAATCGTGGAAAGTCGGGTGGACGTTGCTAAGTTCCTCCGGTAGTTCGAGTCTGTAGGCCACTTTTCCGATCCTTTCCAGAATTTTAAAGGGTCCAACATATCGAGGCGCAAGTTTCCCTTTCTTACCGAATCTGACCACACCCTTCCAAGGTGATACCTTTAGGAGTACGTAGTCGCCAACGTCAAATTCAAGGGGCTTGCATCGTCTATCAGCGTAATTTTCTGACGACTCCGAGCTTTCAGCAGATTGTCTCGAATTTGGAGGATTTTGTCAGTCGTTTCTTGCAATAGCTCAGGACCGGTTAATTGCGAGGCTCCGATCTCGTGCCACACAATAGGCGATCGACATCTTCTTCCGTATAATGCCTCAAATGGTGCCATTTGAATGCTGGAATGATAACTATTATTGTACGAGAATTCGATTAAGGGTAAGTATACGTCCCAATTACCACTGAAATCTATGACACATGAACGGAGCATGTCTTCAAGGGTACGAATCGTTCTTTCAGTCTGACCGTCTGTCTGGGGACGGAAAGCGATACTTAGATTAAGCGTAGTACCGAGAGCAGATTGAAACGTTTCCCAAAGACGCGAGGTAAACCAACCATCGCGGTCAGAGATGATGTCGCGAGGCGTCCCATGTCGACAAATGATCTCGTTGGTGTAGATTCGGGCTAATCTTTCTACCTTAAAGTCTTCTCGTATCAGCAGAAAATGAGCAGATTTAGTCAAACGGTCAACGACAACCGAGATGTTGTCATGACCTGATGGCGTGCGCGGAAGTTTTGTTATGAAGTCCATAGCTATACTCTCCCACTTCCACATGGGAATCTCGGGTTGGACGAGCAAGCCAGAGGGTCTTTGATGCTCGGCCTTGACTTTCGCGCAAGTCAGGCACTTTGAAACATAGATCCGTCGATACCAATGATTGCGGGTTGACTGCCCGAGGCAGTTCGCAATACATGATTACCACCGTAATCCATGCAAGTAAAAGATCCTTAACAACCCCCGAGTGAACGGGTGCTGAGTCCAAACTATAGTACTATCGTTGCTAAGGCAGGTAGACAACATTCCATGTGTAAACATAACAAACAAGCATTCATAAGCCACGTATAACATGCATTAACGGTTAGCGTTCAAATAGTTTGAGTAGTGTGATAGTTGTAGTTGAATATTCGTAACGTATGTAACACCCAAAAGTGCTTAAAGCAAAAAGGGATCGAGTATACTCACAGCGATTAATGGATTGAAGGGAGCGCTTAGCGAGTAAGATTAGCCTGAATAGATTCGGTAACGTAGCGATAAGTGGCACGTAAAACAATACAGGATGAGAGTGGGTAGGATAACTGGTCATTCGGATGATCATCCGTGCGAGCAGTAATCCGTGCGAGTAGCAATCCGGCTGGTTAGTCATCCGTGCGAACAGTTTTGTCCGTGCGGATGGCTATTCGAGTGGATTGTTTCTTCCTATGGGTGAGATGTGTTTGTGTATGATGGTTTGACTTTTGAAGTTTTCGTTGTAGCATTTGAAAACCTTGAAGTTTCTCTTACCCTTTCAAGTCGGTCGCGCGGACGACAATCCGTCCGGATAGTAGTCCGTGCGGACAACGACTTAATGGAGAGTCACTTGGTGTAAGCGTCATCCGGGCGGATGGGTTATCCGTTCGGGCAACGACAATCCGTCCGGATGGTAGCCCGTGCGGATGAACATGTTGGAAATTGTTTAAGGTCTTAGTATCTCATGATCCGAAGAGTAATCCATTCAGAGGGTCGTCCGTGCGGATTATTCATTCGTCGATACTTAAACTTTGTTTGAATGTGGGTCCTAAGTGTAGTCCGTCCGGATGGCAACTCGTCCGGATAGCCTGTCCGTGCGGACATCAGTCCGTCCGGACATCATCTCGTTCGGGTCGTTCCGTTCGTCTACCCTTGGTCGCTTTTGTCGTTCTATCGAGATGTTTTGATTACGTGTCGACCAATCGGAATTGTATTCTTATCCACATGACTAAGCCGGCCAGGAATCACCCTAGTTTGGTCGGTCAGCGGCTCAGAACGGTCATTCTGGTCTAACCCGAAATCAGGTGTCTCGCGGGTAGAATCCGGATTTAGGACTAGTGCATCACTAACATTGAGTAGAAGACTAGGACTGATCTGATTCTTATCGTTTTTTAGTGTAAAAGAAGGAGAAAACTTGTGTTTATTTCTTTCACTCATTTATCCTTTGAAAAAGTTCAGATTTATGCGAAGTTGTTCATGAAATCTTGTGGAAACCGTTCAGATCCGAGTTATTCTTAGTGGAATGAGGTCAAACTTGAAGTTCATAGGAACTTCATGATGACGTCATCCTAGAATACCTCAAATCATGATGATTTCACGGTTAAAAGTTAAGATTTGAAAGGTAGAAATGTGTAGAAGTGCGTATAGATCAAGAAAGTACAAGACTTAGGGCGAGATCTTACCTGGATTGAGAGAAATCGAAGAAAAGGTGAAGAGAGCGTGCTTGGTCGGACGTCACTTGCCAAAAGTGGAGAGTTTGGAGAGTGACCCGTGTATTTATAGGATGCCAAGAGAGGAAAGTGCCATCCGTCCGGATTGCACATCACCCGGATGGTCATCCGTGCGAATCAGCAATCCTGGTCGGATGCACTTAGCACTTCCCAGGCGGCTACCCATGCGGATGGTCTGTCCGTGCGGACATCAATCCGTCCGGATTGGCTCCTGGGTGGTGTGTTTGGTGCCGATCTTTTGATGTTTCGGTTCCGATTGCGAGCGATTCGATAGGGTTTCCTAGTCAAATTACTTTTAGTCCCAACTACTTCGTATCTCGCGTAATCTATTTTCCAGCATCTATCATAGTTCGGTTGTGATTCGAGTTCGAGTTCGATAGCATTCGAGTTTTGATGCGTGTGAAGTGTTATATATATTAGGTGTATATTTTAATCCCCTTTAACACTTATTTTTAGCCAAGTTTTAAATTTATAAAACACGATATTTTACTTACACTAAACACACATATGGTTAAGTGCACCCATCGTGAGCGTAGTATAGTGTTGGCAAAATACCGAGGTCATCCAAGGACACAGGAGCTTTTAGTACCGGTTTATCCTCAACGTCTAATCAAAATAAAAGGTTTAGAAAAATGTTTTAAACTAAGAAAAATAAAAATTAACTAAAAATGCTAAAAAGAAAATAAAAGAAAAAAAAACAGATAGACAAGATGAATCACTTGGTTCCGACTCGTATCTAGTGTAACCTTTGATTATTTCCGCACTTTTGCACTATTTTAAGAGATTATCTTAGTTATTGTAGTAGGGCCCTCTTTTGAAGGTGACGTTACCCTCACCCCAGTAGTTTGAGTCAGCAAGGATACAATCCTAAAAGGGTGGATTATTGGAAGATAATTAATTAAGTTATTAATGCAAATTATGGTAGGCCCCTCTTTTGGAGGTGACGTTACCCTCGACTAAGTAGTCTGAGTCAGCAGGGATACAGTCCTAAATAGCCGGGTTATAGTATTAATAGTAGTTAACTTATGAGGGGATCAAAGAGTTTGGACCCCCACCATCCAATACCGTTAAGTATTGAAGGAGGTCCTACTAAATTTGACCAAGGTCCATTGCAGGACCTCTAAACGCTGAACAATGGCAAGACCTTTACCAAACCGTTCCCTTAACCCCCGACCAGGTAGCCAACATACCTCCATATAGACCGTGGAGATATGAATGGTGAAAATCTTTTATTTTATATAGACAGTAAAATAATGCCAAGACACCACGGAGAAATGATAAGGAAAGATCACCTTCAACATAAGCAACTAGTTATTAAAGTCATTAATACAAAACCAAGTAAAAAGTGCAAAAGATTAGAAATAAAAAGTATTACACTAGACACTTTGTCTTCACCAAGTGATGTAAGAGACTTAGGCAAACATGGCCTTGATTGTCAAGAACTCTTACGATCAATCTTGTATCCCGAGACGACTCACACACTCTACGATGGACAATGGATGATGGTGTTATGGTGGTGGTGGGTGGTGGGTGAAGTGTGAGATTGGTGGTGTGCCAAGGGATGGTTTGAGCTTAAGCTAAGCACTCCTATTTATAGGCTGAACAGAAGCTCGGGCACGGCCCCGTGTCCGCGTCCTGCTTTTTGAAGAGATATCGAATGGCTGCATGATCTGTATAGACTATAGTTTTAGAAAGAACAAGATAAGAACGAAATTTATCAAAAGCAAATACCACAGCTAGTAATTCTTTTTCAGTTGTTGTGTAATTTTCTTGTGCATCGTTAAGTGTTTTACTAGCATAATAAATTGGGTGGAAATGCTTTTCTTTTCTTTGTCCCAAGACAGCTCCAACTGCAAAGTCACTGGCATCACACATGATTTCGAAATGAAATTTCCAATCAGGCGCTATCATGATAGGTGCATTGACTAACATTTCCTTTAGGGTTAGAAATGCTTGATTGCAATCCTTGTCAAAGATGAAAGGGGCATCTTTTTCAAGTAATTTTGTTAGAGGTCTTGAGATTTTTGAAAAGTCTTTGATAAACCGCCTATAAAATCCGGCATGCCCTAGGAAACTTCTGATAGCTCTAACGGAGGATGGAGGTGGTAATCTAGAAATGGTATCTATTTTGGCTCGATCCACCTCCATTCCTTCGCTTGAGATCTTGTGACCGAGTACTATTCCCTCCGTTACCATGAAATGGCATTTTTCCCAATTAAGGGCGAGGTTAGTTTCCTCACATCGGGATAGCATTCGTTCAAGGTTACCGAGGCATTGGTCGTATGAATCCCCAAAGATAGAAAAGTCGTCCATGAAGACTTCCATTATCTTTTCTATCATGTCATGGGAAATGGCTACCATGCAACGTTGGAATGTTGCGGGGGCATTACATAGACCAAATGGCATGCGTCGATAAGCAAAAGTTCCATAGGGACATGTGAAAGTTGTCTTTTCTTGGTCTTCGGGTGCTATCGGGATTTGAAAGTAACCTGAAAAACCATCCAAGAAACAATAAAATTTATGACCGGATAATCTTTCTAGCAATTGATCAATGAAGGGTAAAGGAAAGTGATATTTTCTTGTAGCTTCATTTAATCGTCTATAATCTATACATAACCTCTATCCTGTGACGGTTCTCGTTGGTATTAATTCATTCTTTTCGTTAGTTATTACCGTCATACCTCCTTTCTTTGGAACTACTTGGACGGGACTCACCCAAGGACTATCGGAGATAGGATAGATAAGTCCGGCGTCAAGTAATTTGATGACTTCGTTTTTAACCACTTCTTGAACATTTGGATTTACTCGACGTTGTGGTTGTATTACCGATTTGTAGTCATCATTCATTAAAATTTTATGTGTGCACGTGGAAGGACTAATTCCTTTTATGTCTACAAGTTTCCAAGCGATTGCGTTTTTGTGTTTTTTCAAAAGACTTATTAATTTTTCTTTTTCTAAGCTACCTAATTTAGATGAAATAATTACAGGTAAATTACCATCTTTGTCTAGAAAAGCATATTCCAAACCTTTTGGAAGTTCTTTGAGCTCAAGTGGTGGGTCTTTAGAAGACTCCTTATTTGGTTGCTCATTTCGATCAAGAACTTTAAAAGTTTGTTCTATGGCGACCTCTTCTTCAACAAAGTGGTCAATCTCTTCACTTGTATCGGGTGGTTCATCTTCATCTTCAATTAGGGGGTCATTATTGCCGAAAGGATATTTCATTGACCGTTCGAGATCGACACTTTTTTTAAATGCCCCTAATTGAAGAGGTAGATTGTTGAACTTCCGGTTTTTCAAAGCTTCGTGAGTTTTTACAAATGGTCGTCCCAACATTAGAGGAGCGTCATCGAGGATGACAAAGTCGGTCGGTATTACCATTTGATTTGTTTGAACCAATACATCTTCAACTACACCGATTGATTTTATTACTTTCTGATTGGATAGAAAAATGGGTATTTGAAGTGGAGAAAAATCACTAATACTTAATTTTTAGAAAATGTAGTTAGGCATTATGTTAACACAAAGATCTTTATCGATTGTGACATTACTAATAAACGAATTTTGAAAGAAACATGGAACCGGTGTAATGTTAATTTCAAATGGGTCTTCTTTTATTAGTGATGTTTGATCACTAGTTAACTTAATACTTACTGTTTCGTTAATTTTAGTGTTAGTGTTTAACTCTTTTAAAAACTTAGCATGAGTGGGTACTAAACAATGATTTTCAAAAGAAGGTGACAAGAGATTAATTTCTTCAAAATTAGACTCTTCTTGAATTTTAACGTTGTCGGAATCACCTATTTCGTTGTTTAACTCATGTGTCGGTTTTTCACTTATTTGTTCTTCCATTTTTACACTTTCAGTCATCTCTTCCTTTTTTAATTCTTCTCTTGCGCGGGACTCCTCTTCCCTTGCGCGAGATTCTTTTATACATCGATCGATAACTCTAATGTGCTCTAATATCCTATCGGTTACTTCGGTTATAGAAAAAGAATCAGAATTTTCTAAGCTTGAATCCGGTTGTTTGACCCTTTGTTCTTCATAATACCCATATGAAGTAGATGGTTCACACCATTGTTCTTCATTGTAAGCATATGATGGATAAGGTTCGTAATTTTGTTATTCGTAGTACTCATACAAGGTGGGTTGTTCACGCCATGGTTCCTCATAATAAGCATACGAAGGTGGTGGCTCATATCTTGGTTCCTCAAAGTATGAGTATGAGGGCTCATACCTTGGTTCATCAAAATATGAGTATGAGGGAGGAGGTTCATACCTTTGGTCTTCATAGGACGTGTATGAAGTCGATGGCTCGTACCTGGGCTCCTCATAGTAGGTGTATGAATTGGATGGTTGATATGAGTGATTATATTGAACTGAGCGTGTGTTACGACAATTAGTGCAATAGTTACCCCGATAATCATCCTCCTCATAGGTGTAGTTGTAACCTCCTGAGTATTGGTCAATAAGAATCACTCAGCAGACCACAACCGAGTCTCGAGATCAGAAAACAAAAATAAAAACGGAAACAGAGGCTGGACACGGCCCCGTGTTCAGGATCTGTATCTGGGCGTTTTAATTAAATTTACTGATTTCGTTGAGCACGGGGCGTGTTCAGTGAGCACGGCCCGTGTTCAAGCTACTGTTACTGGGTGTTTTTATGAAAATGTGCAGCACGGCCCCGTGTTCAGTGAACACGGCCCCGTGTACAGGTTACTGTAAATGCAAAACTAAACTAAAATGCAGAAAAATGTGCGCGCGTTTTAAAAAGGTTTTACAAAACTGATTAGGCCGTCGATTTTAAGCTTTCTTAAAATCCTTGTGTCCCCGGCAACGGCGCCAAAAACTTGATGCGTGTGAAGTGTTATATATATTAGGTGTATATTTTAAGCCCCTTTAACACTTATTTTTAGCCAAGTTTTAAATTTATAAAACACGATATTTTACTAACACTAAACACACATATGGGCAAGTGCACCCATCGTGAGCGTAGTATAGTGTTGGCAAGATACCGAGGTCATCCAAGGACACAAGAGCTTTTAGTACCGGTTTATCCTCAACGTCTAATCAAAATAAAAAGTTTAGAAAAATGTTTTAAACTAAGAAAAATAAAAATTAACTAAAAATGCTGAAAAGAAAATAAAAGAAAAAAAAAACAGATAGACAAGATGAATCACTTGGTTCCGACTCGTATCTAGTGTAACCTTTGATTATTTCCGCACTTTTGCACTATTTTAAGAGATTATCTTAGTTATTGTAGTAGGGCCCTCTTTTGAAGGTGACGTTACCCTCACCCCAGTAGTTTGAGTCAGCAAGGATACAATCCTAAAAGGGTGGATTATTGGAAGATAATTAATTAAGTTATTAATGCAAATTATGGTAGGCCCCTCTTTTGGAGGTGACGTTACCCTCGACTAAGTAGTCTGAGTCAGCAGGGATACAGTCCTAAATAGCCGGGTTATAGTATTAATAGTAGTTAACTTATGAGGGGATCAAAGAGTTTGGACCCCCGCCATCCAATACCGTTAAGTATTGAAGGAGGTCCTACTAAATTTGACCAAGGTCCATTGCAGGACCTCTAAACGCTGAACAATGGCAAGACCTTTACCAAACCGTTCCCTTAACCCCCGACCAGGTAGCCAACATACCTCCATATAGACCGTGGAGATATGAATGGTGAAAATCTTTTATTTTATATAGACAGTAAAATAATGCCAAGACACCACGGAGAAACGATAAGGAAAGATCACCTTCAACATAAGCAACTAGTTATTAAAGTCATTAATATAAAACCAAGTAAAAAGTGCAAAAGATTAGAAATAAAAAGTATTACACTAGACACTTTGTCTTCACCAAGTGATGTAAGAGACTTAGGCAAACATGGCCTTGATTATCAAGAACTCTTACGATCAATCTTGGATCCCGAGACGACTCACACACTCTACGATGGACAATGGATGATGGTGGTGGATGATGGTGTTATGGTGGTGGTGGGTGGTGGGTGAAGTGTGAGAGAGGTGGTGTGCCAATGGATGGTTTGAGCTTAAGCCAAGCACTCCTATTTATAGGCTGAACAGAAGCTCGGGCACGGCCCCGTGTCCAGTGGGCACGGCCCCGTGTCCACATCCTTCTTTGTCTTCATTTAATGCAGCTTTGTCTTATTAGTTGACCACGCCCCCGTGTCCGCTGAGCACGACCCCGTGTGCAGAAGAATCTTTGTACTATGAAGATTTGCCTGGATTGTGCGAATCTTATAGTTGACCACGGCCCCGTGTCCGCTGAGCACGACCCCGTGGTGGGCAATAGAAGCTTCTACCACTTTGTCTTTTCTGCTGACACTTGGGCACGCCCCCGTGCTGGCTGAGCACGGGGCGTGTTCAGCCCTCTGTTGCCTTGTTTTGCTTGGGAAGATGCTGTCGTGGGGTCGGGCATGTCACGTCTTGTTCCTTTTCTTGTATTTATGTTAGATTTTGGTGTCTTTTTGCTTCTTTTGTTAATTTGAGCTCATTTAATCCTGAAAATACAAAAGGAAGACAAAAGCACACTTTTTCCAACATTAGTACTAAAAAAGGGTTAGTTTTATGCCACAATTGATGAAATTTATATGTTGCATTTTGAACACATCAAGTTTCGATTGAGTTCGCTTGATTACACAACACAACATAAATAAACATGCACAGGTAACACGTAAGGCACACAAACACGTATGATAGCAAGTACAAATACGTAGCTCGAGTTGCGATTTGATGTCGATGCGGTTAGCATAGCTTGACTATTGATTAGTTAACTTTATCGCATTGTTACTTCCTACAGCTCACAGTCGTAGATCGATTGAATAATGATTAACACACATCAATTATTGCAATTAACAACACTTACTCCACATAATATAATTAAAAACAAGAAGTTTCTACGAGTCAAGTTGCGCGAAATCGATCGTTGACTCTGACCTTGACTTTGACTTGTGAAAACACGGGGTGTTACAGCCTCCCCTTGTTTAGGGAATTTCGTCCCGAAATTAAGCTGTTACAATGCCGTGAATCACGTGGAGAGCTTTCTCTTTCTAGACTTTCTCCTGGAACAACTGTGGGTACTTCGCCTTCATGTCGCTTTCGAGTTCCCAAGTGAACTCTGCGCCTCGTTTGCCTTCCCATCGGACTTTCACAATAGGAATGCGCGAGCGTCGGAGTTGCTTGGTTTGGCGATCCATGATTTCGACAGGCTTTTCCACGAAGTGTAACGTTTCGTTCACTTGTAGATCGTCTAGAGAGACATGTAAATCGTGGTCGCCTATGCACTTTCGGAGGTTTGACACGTGGAAAGTCGGGTAGACGTTACTAAGTTCCTCCGGTAGTTCGAGTCTGTAGGCCACTTTTCCGATCCTTTCCAGAATCTTAAAAGGTCCAACATATCGAGGCGCGAGTTTCCCTTTCTTGCCAAATCGGACTACACCCTTCCAAGGTGATACCTTTAGGAGTACGTAGTCACCAACGCCAAATTCACGGGGCTTACGCTTTTTATCGGTGTAACTTTTCTGTCGATCCCGAGCTTTCACTAGGTTGTCTCGTATTTGGAAAATTTTGTCTGTCGTTTCTTGCAGTAACTCGGGACCGGTTAGTTATGAATGACCGATCTCGTGCCACACAATAGGCGACCGACATCTTCTTCCGTATAATGCCTCAAAAGGTGCCATTTGGATGCTGGAATGGTAGCTGTTATTATACGAAAATTCGACCAATGGCAGGTATTTATCCCAATTACCACCGAAGTCTAAAACACACGATCGGAGCATGTCCTCAAGAGTACGAATCGTTCTTTCAGTCCGACCGTCGGTTTGTGGGTGGAAAGCAGTACTTAGATTAAGCATTGTACCGAGTGCCGTTTGAAACGTTTCCCACAGTCGTGAAGTAAACCGAGCATCACGATCAGAGATGATGTCACGAGGCGTCCCATGATTACAAACGATCTCGTCGGTGTAGATTCGGGCTAATCGTTCTACCTTGTAGTCTTCCCGTATGGGCAGAAAGTGGGCTGATTTAGTTAAACGGTCAACAACAACCCAAATGTTGTCGTGACCTGATGACGTGTGTGGTAGCTTGGTTACGAAATCCATAGCTATACTCTCCCACTTCCACATGGGAATTGGTGGTTGTTCGAGTAAGCCAGAGGGTCTTTGGTGTTTGGCCTTGATTCTAGCACAAGTTAGGCATTTTCCAACATAGAGGGCGATATCCCTTTTCATACCCGGCCACCAATACTTATAACGAAGATCCTGGTACATTTTGTCGGCACCTGGATGAATAGAATACCTGGATTTATGGGCTTCGTCCATCAGAATTTGCCGCAAATTGGTTCATTTGGGAATCCAAATTCGGTCTAAGAAATGAAATATCCCGTTCGATTTGCTCACAAGTTGGGCTCCATCGTGGTAGATTCTTTCTTTCTTCAAGGTTCGTTCGTTGAAACATGCATGCTGCGCGTCGCGGATGAGGGTTTCGAGATCATGTTGGGCTTTAACATTACGAGTGCTAAGCAGATAGCTCCGTCTGCTAAGTGCGTTGGCGACAACATTTGCCTTGCCTGGGTGATAACGGATCTCACAGTCGTAATCGTTGAGAAGTTCTACCCATCGGCGTTGACGCATGTTAAGTTCCTTCTGATTAAAGATATGTTGTAGGCTCCTATGATCGGTGAAGCTCATACACTTGGTACCATACAGGTAGTGTCGCCAAATCTTTAATGCAAAAACAACTGCGCCTAGCTCGAGATCATGGGTTGTCTAGTTCTTCTCGTGGATTTTGAGCTGACGAGATGCGTAAGCTATGACCTTGTCTCGTTGCATAAGAACACAACCAAGACAAAGGTTGGAAGCATCACAGTAGACAATGAAATCATTGTTTCCGTCGGGCAATGTGAGAACAAGAGCATTGCAAAGCATGTGTTTGAGGGTTCGAAAGGCAGACTCTTGTTTGGTTCCCCAGACAAAAGACTAGTCCTTATGCGTAAGAGATGTAAGCGGTACAACGATCTTTGAGAATCCTTCGATAAATCGTCGGTAATAGCCCGCTAGTCCGAGAAAAGAACGGACTTCAGACGGGTTCTTAGGCGTAACCCAGCTCTTGACAGCCTCAATCTTCGCAGGGTCGACGTGGATGCCTTAACTATTAACAATATGCCCCAGAAACTGAACTTCCTCCAACCAAAATTCTCACTTGGAGAATTTGGCATAGAGTTGGTTCCCCTGGAGTAACTCGAGAACTAAACGTAGATGTTGCGCGTGTTCAGCCTTCGATGTGGAATAAATCAAGACGTCGTCGATGAATACGATGACGAAAACGGTCGAGGTATGGTTTACACACGCGATTCATCAGATCCATGAAAACCGCTGGTGCGTTTGTTAGACCAAAAGGCATGACAACGAATTCATAGTGGCCGTATCAAGTACGAAACGCGGTTTTGGGCATATCCTCCTCTTGAATACGCAGCTGATGATATCCCGAACGTAGGTCGATCTTTGAGAAACACGTGGCGCCTTGTAGCTGATCAAACAAATCGTCGATGTGAGGCAGGGGATAGCGGTTCTTGATAGTCAACTTATTCAATTCCCGGTAGTCGATGCACATCCTGAACGACCCATCCTTCTTTTTGACGAAAAGGACTGGCGCGCCCCAAGGAGAGGTGCTCGGGCGAATGAAGCCTTTTTCAAGTAATTCCTGGAGTTGGGTTGAGAGTTCACGCATTTCGGATGGTGCGAGTCGGTAAGGAGCTTTGGCGATAGGGTTGGCTCCAGGAATGAGGTCGATACGAAAGTCGATATCGCGACTTGGCGGTAGTCCGGGAAGATCCTCTGGAAAAACATTAGGAAATTCTCGAACTACAGGAACGTCTTTCACTTCCTTCTTCTCTTTCTTTTCCTTCTCCGCTACCACAATGTTCGCCAAGAAAGCTCGGTATTCCTTGCGGAGATACTTGCTGGCTTGCACGCATGACACAAGCTTGAGACCATTCGAAGTAGTATCACCGTAAACACACAATAAGTCACCATTTGCGAGCGAAAAACGAATCATCTTGTCGAAGCACACAACTTCAGCATGGTTTTCTCGAAGAAAGTCCATGCCTATTATGACGTCGAAACTTCCGAGTTGCATCGGAATGAGGTCGATTGGAAAATGTGATTGTTGAGCTCAAGAGTACAATCACGGATAACAGAATTAACGGCGACAGTTCTTCCGGTGGCGACTTCAACATCGAATTTCGAGGAAAGTTGGGAACGTTTGCGACTAAGGAGTTTCTCAAATTCGAACGACACAAAGTAATTATCGGCTCCGGTATCAAACAAACATGAAGCATAAATACCATTCACAAGGAACGTACCATTGACCACGTTGTTGTCAGCCTGGGCTTGACGCATGTTGAGGTTGAAAGTTATGGCGCTTGCGGCCTGTTGTTGCTGTTGCTGTTGTTGTTGTTGCTGTTGTGGCTGCTGTTGCTGAGGCTCTTGTTTCACAACCCTGTTTGGGCACATGTTGGCGAAATGGTTCGGGTCGCCACATGCGAAGCAGGCTCTGGCTTTGACTGTGGGTACCGGAGGAGCTTGTTGACCCTGTGGGGCAGTGAATAGAGCTTGATTGGCAGGAGCTTGACGAATACGGTAGTTGGCAGTAAAGTGGCCGTATAGTTGCAGTGAGCACAAAAACAGCAAGGAATGGTAGTGGGGTGGTGGCAGGTGCAAGTAGGGCAGAGCGGGTGTGGCCCAGTGTATGCACGCTTTGCAGGCGGTGCATTGGCCACAGGCGCCGCTACTTGACGCTGTTGGGCAGGTACAGCTTGAATCGGTGCAGCAGTAATCGCACAGTTCTTGTTGGTGGAGCTGTTCTTTCTCTTGTTCTTTCTCTTGTTGCTTGATGAGGTGGGTTCAGCAGTTGGTGCGGTAGCGGTGGCTTGATGCAGATGCTTCGAAGTCTTATCCCATACACCAGCCTTAACCCGCTTGTCGTTGATTTCAGCGGCCAGCAGGTAAGTTTCCTCGATCGTCGTAGTCTTAGCCGCTTGCACGAAATCAGCAACGCAGTCGGGCAGGGCCCGTATGTACTTCTTGATGGTCATGTCGGGAGTCTTGACTTGGTCGGGATAGATAATGCTGAGCTGTTTGAAACGAGCGGTGAGACCAGCATTGTCACCATCCTTTTGCTGTATGTGCCAAAATTCATCTTCTAGCTTTTGACGTTCGTGAGGAGGGCAAAATTCCTCTAGCATAACTTCCTTGAGCTCGTCCCACGACAGACCGTAGGCTGCATCGTTTCCTCGCTTGTTCCTCTCGGCCATCCTCCAGTCTAGAGCACGGGACTGGAAAACGCCGGTAGCATTTAGAGTTCGGAGGTCATCAGGGCAACCACTCTGTCGCAGAGTAACCTCAATGGAATCAAACCAGTGAAATAGTGCAGTAGGACCTCCCTCGCCAGTGAATTCTTTTGGCCCACACGACTTGAATTGCTTGAAACTGAAAGGCCTTGCGGTAGCTTTGGGAGCTTCGGTTCTCGATTCCTCAGACGACTTGCTGGCGTTTTCGTAAACATCGCTCACGGCCTTTGCCACACTTTTGGCGATGATAGAAGCAAGGCGTTTGTCTCTCTTTTCTTGACGAGAGAGTGCATGACGGGATCCCGACGACATGGTCTGCAACAGACATCATCACAGGACTCATCACATTGTATTCGAATCTCACCTCACACGTCTACTACTTACTAAAGCTCAGGAACACGTATACTTACGTAAGTACTTATCACGAAATCACATAATCACATAGCTCGTAGAACACATAATCATTTAGTACCTAAGCACGTAAGCACAGAAGCAAAGAAACACATACGCATTTAACCAATAGAGGCAATCAGAATACAGAAACCTATCATTCCAGGTCTGCGATCGTTCGAAAATAGCGTAATGTAAGCTAGGGAGCTAAACTAGAGAGAGAAAGGCAAAAGGTGATTCATGTTTCTTGTACGTTTTCAGATCTATCAAAGAATCACGGTTATAATTACGTCTCGTGTGTTTGGTCTCGTTCGTGTACGGATTCCGCACGTCGCATGATCGGTTCGCAATCGTTTTGGAGTCAAAACCGGGATCTAACAAGGATCACGGTAAATTGTACATCTAGTGTGTTCGGTCACGCACGTTCACGGATTTTGCACGTCGAACGTGTCGTTACGCAATCGTTTGGAGTCAAAATAAGCACATAAATGGGAAATGACACATAAAACACATATAAAATCGGCAAACTATCTTTGAAATGCATACAAATCGAGGGGTAGATCGTCTGCGGCTAGTAGACTTCGACTACCCAAAGTGGTTCGACTATTCACAAGGATCCGTTGTGCACATTTAACCTCCAGGACTATGCCTTTGCCTCGAGTCTTGGGCGTTTGGCACACATTCCGTTGGTAATATTGTGACTTCAGGTCGTTGGAGTCCGTCGAGACTTTGGTGAGAGTTTTGTATAAAAGCGGATCAAGTCGTCAAGGTTAGGGTTTCACCCCTAGCTTAACAACTTCGTCCCTGCTCTTAATAAAATTGAGGAGATTATTCATCAAAATACGGATTTCACTCCTGATTTGGCATAATTCTCCTTGCTTGTTAAAAACGCGAGCTGAGTAAGCAACTTTAGTCGAGGGTTTGCGGTTTTCACACCTATTCTCGACCTCATTGCCCACTCATAGTTGAAAATTCAAGTGTGGTGTGAGTGTAGTATAAGCGAGAATAGTGAGAAATAGCAGGCTCATACAAAAATCGCTGACGGATATGCACAAGTCGGTCTATTGGCTCTTAACTATAGACTAGGTTTCTAAGACATCGACCCGGACTAGGTCGTGTCTTGCCTAATTCCCTATAGTTATGGCTCTGATACCAATCTGTCACACCCCAACCGATGGCGGAAATCATCGGGGCATGACACTGAGCGAAACAGATTGTCCAGAAGTTTCCATAACAACTATCATTACCATTCAATTTAAATTAACATGTCCCATACCATGTCTCAAACAGTAATCAAATTATTACAGATAAAATCTAGGCAAATATTCTGTTCCGACAACTCAGATTTAAACATAGATAATTTATTTGTTGGTTTCTAGGACCACCTTTCCTAGCTTCAATTTCATCACAGCACAAAGAGCATCCTAGACCTTTCCTAGCCTCAATTTCACAGTGAGCTAGGCATATAAGCAACCTAAACACCTGTCACATACGTTAAAATAAAGTCAATACATAAAATGTAAAGGTGAGCATACAAGTTTGGTAATAGCATATAGAGTTCGAATTCGTTTACGCATAACCAGCACGTACACATAGTGAAATGAAGCACATTAGTTATCGACATAGATCCATCGATACCAATGACTGCGGGTTGACTGCCCGAGGCAGTTCGCAATACATGATTACCACCGTAATCCATGCAAGTAAAAGATCCTTAACAACCCCCGAGTGAACGGGTGCTGAGTCCAAACTATAGTACTATCGTTGCTAAGGCAGGTAGACAACATTTCATGTGTAAACATAACAAACAAGCATTCATAAGCCACGTATAACATTCATTAACGGTTAGCGTTCAAATAGTTTGAGTAGTGTGATAGTTGTAGTTGAATATTCGTAACGTATGTAACACCCAAAAGTGCTTAAAGCAAAAAGGGATCGAGTATACTCACAGCGATTAATGAATTGAAGGGAGCGCTTAGCGAGTAAGATTAGCCTGAATATATTCGGTAACGTAGCGATAAGTGGCGCGTAAAACAATACAGGATGAGAGTGGGTAGGATAACTGGTCGTTCGGATGATCATCCGTGCGAGTAGCAATCCGACTGGTTAGTCATCCGTGCGGACAGTTTTGTCCGTGCGGATGGCTATTCGAGTGGATTGTTTCTTCTTATGGGTGAGATGTGTTTGTGTATGATGGTTTAACTTTTGAAGTTTTCGTTGTAGCATTTGAAAACCTTGAAGTTTCTCTTACCCTTTCAAGTCGGTCGCGACAATCCGTCCGGATGGTAGTCCGTGCGGACAACGACTTAATGGAGAGTCACTTGGTGTAAGCGTCATCCGGGCGGATGGGTTATTCGTTCGGGCAACGACAATCCGTCCGGATGGTAGCCCGTGCGGATGAACATGTTGGAAATTGTTTAAGGTCTTAGTATCTCATGATCCGAACAGTAATCCATTCAGAGGGTCGTCCGTGCGGATTATTCATTCGTCGATACTTAAACCTTGTTTGAATGTGGGTCCCAAGTGTAGTCAGTCCGGATGGCAACTCGTCAGGATAGCCTGTCCGTGCGGACATCAGTCCGTCCGGACATCATCTCGTTCGGGTCGTTCCGTTCGTCTCTTGGTCGCTTTTGTCATTCTATCGAGATGTTTTGATTACGTGTCGACCAATCGGAATTGTATTCTTATCCGCATGACTAAGCCGGCCAGGAATCACCCTAGTTTGGTCGGTCAGCGGCTCAGAACGGTCATTCTGGTCTAACCCGAAATCAGGTGTCTCGCGGGTAGAATCCAGATTTAGGACTAGTGCATCACTAACATTGAGTAGAAGACTAGGACTGATCCGATTCTTATCGTTTTTGAGTGTAAATGAAGGAGAAAACTTGTGTTTATTTCTTTCACTCCTTTATCCTTTGAAAAAGTTCAGATTTATGCGAAGTTGTTCATGAAATCTTGTGGAAACCGTTCAGATCCGAGTTATTCTTGGTGGAATGAGGTCAAACTTGAAGTTCATAGGAACTTCATGATGACGTCATCCTAGAATACCTCAAATCTTGATGATTTCACGGTTAAAAGTTAAGATTTGAAAGGTAGAAATGTGTAGAAGTGCGTATAGACCAAGAAAGTACAAGACTTAGGGCGAGATCTTACCTGGATTGAGAGAAATCGAAGAAAAGGTGAAGAGAGCGTGCTTGGTCGGACGTCACTTGCCAAAAGTGGAAAGTTTGGAGAGTGACCCGTGTATTTATAGGATGCCAAGAGAGGAAAGTGTCATCCGTCCGGATTGCACATCACCCGGATGGTCATCCGTGCGAATCAGCAATCCAGGTCGGATGGACTTAGCACTTCCCAGGCGGCTACCCGTGCGGATGGTCTGTCCGTGCGGACATCAGTCCATCCGGATTGGCTCCTGGGTGGTGTGTTTGGTGCGACGATCTTTTGATGTTTCGGTTCTGATTGCGAGTGATTCGATAGGGTTTCCTAGTCAAATTACTTTTAGTCCCAACTACTTCGTATCTCGCGTAATCTATTTTCCACCATCTATCATAGTTCGGTTGTGATTCGAGTTCGAGTTCGATAACATTCGAGTTTCGACTGAGTTCACTTGATTACACAACACAACATAAATAAACATGCACAGGTAACATGTAAGGCACACACACACGTATGATAGCTGTCAATACATAAAATGTAAAGGTGAGCATACAAGTTTGATAATAGCATATAGAGTTCGAATTCGTTTACGCATAACTAGCACGTACACATAGTGAAATGAAGCACGTTAGTTATCGACATAGATCCATCGATACCAATGACTGCGGGTTGACTGCCCGAGGCAGTTCGCAATACATGATTACCACCGTAATGCATGCAAGTAAAAGATCCTTAACAACCCCCGTGTGAACGGGTGCTGAGTCCAAACTATAGTACTATCGTTGCTAAGGCAGGTAGACAACATTCCATGTGTAAACATAACAAACAAGCATTCATAAGCCACGTATAACATGCATTAATGGTTTAGCGTTAAAATAGCTTGAGTAGTGTGATAGTTGTAGTTTGAATAGTCGTAACGTATGTAACACCCAAAAGTGCTAAAGCAAAAAGGGTTCGAGTATACTCACAGCGATTGTGGATTGAAGGGAGCGCTTTACAGCGAGTACGGTTAGCCTGAATAGATTCGATAACATAACGATAAGTGGCGCGTAAAACAGTACAAAGTGAGAGTGGGTAGGATGACTGATCGTGCGGATCAGCTATCCGTGAGTAGAAGTCATCCGTGCGCATGAACTATCCGTGCGGATGGTGATGCGTGCGGATGGTGACCCATCCGGATAAGCTATCCGTGCGTGCGAGCTGTCCGTGCGGATGGTGATCCGTGCGGATCAGTTGTGCGTGCGGATGACTTATCCGTACGGACAAGTTGTTTGTGTGGATAAACGTTCAAGTGGATTGTTTCTTCCTAAGTGTGAGATGTGTTTATGTATGATGGCTTGTGCTTTGGAGTTTTCGTTGTAGCATTTAGAAAACACATAAGTGTTTCTACCTTTCAAGCCGGTCGTGCGGACGACAATCCGTGCGTATGGTAGTCCGTGCGGACAATGGTGATCCGTGCGGACGGTCTGTGCGCGCGGGCGGAGACCATCCGTCCGGATAGCCTGTCCGTGCGGACGACTTGGCTGTGCGGATGAACACTGTTTGAATTTATTTTAAGGCCTTAGTATCTCATGATCCGAAGAGTAATCCATTCAGAGGTCGTCCGTCCGGTTTGCTCATTCGTTGATACTCAAACCTTGTTTGGAAAGTGGGTCCCAAGGGTAGCTCGTCCGGGTGACAACCCGTCCGTATGGCCTGTGCGTGCGGACAGCTTGTCCGTGCGGACAGCTTGTCCGTGCGGATAACTGGTCCATGCGGACAGCCTTTGGTCTGATTGTTCCGTTCGTCTACTCTGGGTTTTGTTATCGTTTATCGAGACGTTCTGATTACGTGGCAACCACTTGGAATTGTATTCTCACCCGCGTGACTAGACCGGTCAGGAACCACCCTAACTCGGCCTGTCGGCGACTCAGGACGGTCATTCCGGTTGACCCCGAAATCAGGTGTCTGTGGGTAGAATCCAGATCCAGGACTAGTGCTTCACTATTATCGAGTAGAAGACTAGAACCGATCAGATTCGTACCGATTCTAAGGGAAAAAGAAGGAGAGAACTTAGGTTTATTTCTTTCAACTCTTTTATCCTTAGAAAAGTCTAGATCTAGGTGAAGTTATTGTGAAATCTTGTAGAAATCGTTTAGATCTGAGTTATTCTTGGTGGAATGAGGTCAAGCTTGAAGTTCATAAGAACTTCATGATAACGTCACCCGAGAATACCTCAAATCCGGATGATTTTATGGTTAAAAGTGAAGATTTGAAAGATGGAAATGTGTAGAATTGTGTAGTGATCAAGAATGTACAAGAGTTAGTGCAAGATCTTACCTGGATTGAGAGAAATCTGAGAAAAAGTGAAGAATGCGTGTGGTTCGGACGTCACTTGCCAAAAGTGGAAAAGTTGGAGAGTGACCCGTGTATTTATAGGATGCCAAAAAGGGAAAGAGTGAGCCGTGCGCATGGCACGTACCCGGATAGGCTATCCGTGCGGATTGGCCATCCGTGCGGATTGGCCATCCGTGCGGATGCCGCCTGCTTTGGTGCGTTCGGTGCGATGTTGCTTCGGTTTCGATTTGCGAGCGATTCTATAGGGTTTCCTAGTCAAATTACTTTCAGTCCCAACTACTTCTTATATGGTTCGACTCGGAATTCAGGTTCGGGTTCGTTTACGTTCGAGTTAAACTTTGAGTTCGATTGAGTTCGCTTGATTATCACAACATAACATAACATAAAATAGACATGCACAGGTAACACGTATGGCACACACACACGTATAAACAACAAGTAAAATACACAGTTCGAGTTACGGTTCGGTGTCGATTTGATTAGCATAGCTTGATTAACTTTATCGCATTGTTACTTCCTATCATTCACAGTCGTAGGTCGATTGAAATGCGGTAAACACGGTTCGATTATTGTAATGAACGACACTTACTCCACATAATATAAATAAAATAGAAACATTTCTACGAGTCAAGTTGCGCGAAATCGGTCGTTGACTTTGACCTTGACGTTGACTTTCACTCGTGAAAACACGGGGTGTTACAGCCTCCCTTTGTTTAGGGAATTTTGTCCCGAAATTAAGCTGGAAGCCGTGACTAACCGTGGATCACATGTGAGAGTCCTTCGTTCGGATCATTGAAAATCGTCAAATTAAGCGGGTTTTTACGGTTAAAATTGCTGATTTTGGATATGATGTGCGAAATTATCTGATCTAATAGCCTTCAAAGTTTCAAATCTTAATTTCGAAGCTGTTTGGGAGAAATTTGAATTTTTGTTAAAAAGATGTCGAATGTTGCTGTTGATGTTCACCGTACGGACAACTAATCCGCGTTGACTATTGTTGACTCTGAATCGTGCGGAATCCGTGAACGTGCTTGACTAAACATAATCGTAACGGAGTCAAGACCGATCCTACAAGTGGTATCTGAGTAGGTGATCGATTGCGAGGATCAAACACACTCAGATTTGAGCAATTTCTTCATCTTTCTTATCTATCACGTTTTCAACAAATAATCGACAAATTAAACAAGATTTTACGGTTAAAAATTGTTAAGACTTAGATATGTTGTGCGAAAACATTTGATCTATAATCCTACGAAATTTCTTAATTAAACAACTGTGGGTACTTTGCCTTCATGTCGCTTTCGAGTTCCCAAGTGAACTCCGCGCCTCGTTTGCCTTCCCACCGGACCTTCACAATAGGAATGCGTGAGCGCCTGAGTTCTTTGGTTTGGCGATCCATGATTTCGACAGGCTTTTCCACGAAGTGTAATGTTTCGTTCACTTGTAGATCGTCTAGAGGAACATGTAGATCGTGGTCGGCGATGCACTTTTGGAGGTTTGACACGTGGAAAGTCGGATGGACATTGCTAAGTTCCTCCGGTAATTCGAGTCTGTAGGCGACTTTTCCGATCATTTCCAGGATCTTAAAAGGTCCAACATATCGAGGCGCGAGTTTCCCCTTCTTGCCGAATCGGACTACACCCTTCCAAGGTGATACCTTTAGGAGTACGTAGTCACCAACGCCATATTCTCGGGGTTTGCGCTTTTTATCGGCGTAAACTTTCTGTCGATCCCGAGCTTTCGCTAGGTTGTCTCGAATTTGGAAAATTTTGTCTGTCGTTTCTTGTAGCAGCTCCGGACTGGTTAGTTGCGAGTGACCGATCTCGTGCCACACAATAGGCGATCGACATCTTCTTCCGTATAAGGCCTCGAAAGGTGCCATCTGGATGCTAGCCTGGTAGCTGTTGTTATACGAGAATTCGACTAACGGAAGGTGTCTATCCCAATTACCACCGAAGTCAAGAACACACGAACGGAGCATGTCTTCAAGCGTACGAATCGTTCTTTCCGTCTGACCGTCGTTTGTGGGTGGAACGCAGTACTTAGATTAAGCGTTGTACCGAGTGCCGTTTGAAACGTTTCCCACAATCGTGAAGTGAACCGAGCATCACGATCAGAGATGATGTCACGAGGCGTCCCATGTCGACAAATGATCTCGTCGGTGTAGATCCGGGCTAATCGTTCTACCTTGTAGTCCTCTCGTATTGGCAGAAAATGAGCTGATTTAGTCAAACGGTCAATAACAACCCAAATGCTGTCGTGACCTGATGACGTACTCGGAAGCTTGGTTACGAAATCCATAGCTATGCTCTCCCACTTCCACATGGGAATTGGTGGTTGTTCGAGCAAGCCGGAGGGTCTTTGATGTTCAGCCTTGATTCTAGCACAGGTTAGGCATTTTCCGACGTAGAGTGCGATATCCCGTTTCATACCCGGCCACCAGTACCTATATCGAAGATCATGGTACATTTTGTCAGCACCGGGATGAATAGAGTATCGGGATTTGTGGGCTTCATCCATGATAATCTGTCGCAGGTTGGTTCGTTTGGGAATCCAAATTCGGTCTAAGAAGTGGAATATCCCGTTTGATTTGCTCACAAGCTGGGCTCCATCGTGGTAGATTCTTTCTTTCTTCAAGGTGCGTTCGTTGAAACATGCATGTTGGGCGTCGCGAATGAGAGCTTCGAGGTTGTGCTGGGCTTGAACATTTCGAGTGCTAAGCAGATAGCTCCGTCTGCTAAGTGCGTCGGCAACAACATTTGCTTTGCCTGGGTGATAACGAATCTCGCAGTCGTAATCGTTGAGAAGTTCTACCCATCGGCGTTGACGCATATTTAGTTCCCTCTGATTAAAGATGTGTTGTAGGCTCTTGTGATCGGTGAAGATCGTACACTTTGTACCATACAGGTAGTGTCGCCAAATCTTTAATGCAAAAACAACTGCGCCTAGCTCGAGATCGTGGGTTGTATAGTTCTTCTCGTGGACTTTGAGCTGACGAGATGCGTAAGCTATGACCTTGTCTCGTTGCATAAGGACACAACCGAGACCAAGGTTGGAAGCATCACAGTAGACAATGAAATTATCGTTTCCGTCGGGTAGTGTGAGAACAGGAGCATTGCAAATCATGTGTTTGAGGGTTCGAAAGGCAGACTCTTGTTTGGTTCCCCAGACAAAAGGCTGGTCCTTATGAGTGAGAGAGGTAAGTGGTACAGCAATCTTCGAGAATCCTTCGATAAATCGTCGATAATAGCCTGCTAGCCCGAGAAAGGAACGGACTTCAGACGGGTTCTTAGGCGTAACCCAGCTCTTAACTGCTTCAATCTTCGCAGGATCGACGTGGATACCCTGACTATTTACGATGTGACCCAGAAACTGAACCTCCCCCAACCAAAACTCGCACTTGGAGAATTTGGCGTAGAGTTGGTTCCCCTGGAGTAGCTCGAGAACCAAACGTAGATGTTGCGCGTGTTCGGCTCTCGTTTTGGAATAGATCAAGACATCGTCGATGAACACGAGGACGAAACGGTCGAGATATGGTTTACACACTCGATTCATCAGATCCATGAAAACTGCTGGTGCGTTTGTTAGGCCAAAAGGCATGACAACGAATTCATAATGGCCGTAACGAGTGCGAAACGCGGTTTTGGGTATATCCTCCTCTTGTATACGCAGCTGATGATATCCTGAACGTAGATCGATCTTCGAGAAACACGTAGCGCCTTGTAGTTGATCAAACAAATCGTCGATTCGAGGCAGAGGATAGCGGTTCTTGATAGTCAACTTATTCAATTCCCGGTAGTCGATGCACATCCGGAACGACCCGTCCTTCTTTTTGACGAAAAGGACTGGTGCGCCCCAAGGAGAGGTGCTCGGGCGAATAAAGCCTTTCTCAAGTAATTCCTGGAGTTGAGTTGAGAGTTCGCGCATTTCGGACGGCGCGAGTCGATAAGGAGCTCTGGCGATAGGATTAGCTCCAGGAATGAGATCAATGCGAAAATCAATATCGCGCTTTGGAGGTAGTCCGGGAAGATCCTCTGGAAAAACACTAGGAAATTCTCGAACCACAGGAACGTCTTTCACTTCCTTCTTCTCTTTCTTTTCCTTCTCCGCTGCTACAACGTTAGCCAAGAAAGCCCTGTATTCCTTGCGGAGATACTTGCTGGCTTGTAAGCATGACATAAGCTTGAGACCCTTCGAAGTAGTATCACCATAAACGCGCAATGAATCACCGTTTGCGAGCGAAAAACGAATCATCTTATCGAAGCACACAACTTCGGCATGGTTTTCGCGAAGAAAGTCCATGCCTACTATGACATCAAAGCTTCCTAGTTGCATTGGAATGAGATCGATTGAGAAGATGTGATTGTTGAGCTCGAGAGTGCAATCACGAATAACAGAATTTACAGCGACGGTTCTTCCGGTAGCGACTTCAACATCAAATGCAGAGGAGAGTCGGGAACGTTTACGACTAAGGAGTTTCTCAAATTCGAGTGACACAAAGCAATTATCGGCTCCAGTATCAAACAAACATGAAGCATAAATACCATTCACAAGGAACGTACCATTGACCACGTTGTTGTCGGCCTGGGCTTGACGCACATTGAGATTGAAAGTTCTGGCGCGTGCTGCCTGTTGTTGCTGCTGCTGCTGTTGCTGCTGTGGTTGCTGCTGTTGCGGTTCTTGTTTCACTACCCTGTTCGGGCACATGTTGGCGAAATGATTCGGGTCGCCACACGTGAAGCATGCTCTGACTTTGACTGCGGGTTCCGGAGGAGCTTGTTTACCCTGTGGGGCAGCGAGTAGAGCTTGATTGGTAGGAGCTTGGTGAATACGGCAGTTAGCAGTGAAGTGGCCGTAGACATTGCAGTGAGCACAGAAGCGGCATTGAATAGCAGTCGGGTGATGATAGGTGCAAGTAGGGCAGAGTGGGTGTGGCCCAGTATATGCACGCTTTGCAGGCGGTGCATTGGCCACAGGCGCCGCTACTTGACGCTGTTGGGCAGGTATAGCTTGGATCGGTGCAGCAGTAATCGCACAGTTCTTGTTGGTGGAGCTGTTCTTTCTCTTGTTGCTTGACGAGGTGGTTTCAGCAGTTAGTGCAGTAGTAGTGGTTTGATGCAGATGCTTGGAGGTCTTATCCCACACCCCAGCCTTAACCCTTTTGTCATTGATTTCAGCGGCCAGCAGATAGGTTTCTTCGATCGTGGCAGTCTTAGCCGCTTGCACGAAATCAGCGATGCAGTCGGGCAAAGCTCGGATGTACTTCTTGATGGTCATCTCAGGAGTCTTAACCTGGTCAGGACAGATAATGCTGAGCTGTTTGAAGCGAGCAGTGAGGCCAGCATTGTCTCCATCCTTCTGATGTATGTGCCAAAATTCATCTTCAAGCTTTTGACGCTCGTGAGGAGGGCAGAATTCCTCTAGCATGACTTCCTTGAGCTCGTCCCATGACAAACCGTAAGCTGCATCATTCCCTCTCTTGTTCCTCTCGGCCATCCACCAGTCCAAGGCACGGGACTGAAAGACGCCGGTAGCGTTCAGAGTTCGAAGGTCATCAGGGCAACCACTTTGTCGCAGAGTAACCTCGATAGAGTCAAACCAGTGGAATAGTGCAGTAGGACCTCCTTCGCCTGTGAATTCTTTCGGCCCACATGACTTGAATTGTTTGAAACTGAAAGGTCTTGCGATAGCTCTAGGACCTTCAGTCCTCGATTCCTCGGATGATTTGCTGGCATTCTCATAGGCATCGCTCACTGCCTTTGCTACAGCTTTCGCGACGATGGAAGCAAGACGTCTGTCCTTCTTTTCCTGGCGAGAGAGTGGATGACGGGATCCAGACGACATTGTCTGCAATAGACATCGCCATGGAACTCAACACATGTATTCGAATCTCACCTCACACGTCTACAACTACTAAAGCTCAGTAACACGTACCATGTATACGCATATAGTCACAAAATCACAGAATTGCACAAAATCACATAAACACATAGAGCACATAATCACAATATTCCTAAGCAGGTAAGCATATCAGCAAGAAGCACATATAACTTAATCACTAAAAGCACATACGGGCATACAAGGCATTCTGATTGCTTCTATTGTTGATTCGTTAGCGATGAGTTGTGTGGGTTTTTGTGTTTCAGCAGGAGCAATAGTGTTGGGTTGAAACCAATAGTACCTCAAAACGTTAACAAATAACAGAAAATGCATAAAATTTTCATAAAGATCGATAAATCGAAAGTAGATTGTCTGCGGCTACTAGACTTCGACTAACCAAAGTGGCTCGACTATTCGCAAGGATCCTGTGTGCACAATTACCTCCAGGACTATGCCTTTGCCTCGATTCTTGGGCGTTGGCGCAATTCCCATTGGTTATATTGTGTCTTTAGATCGTTGGAGTCCATCGAAACTTTGGTGAGAGTTTTGTAAAAAAGCAGGACGAGTCGTCAAGGTTAGGGTTTCACCCCTATCTTGCAACTTCCGTCCTCGTTTTTTATAAAAAATGAGGAGATTATTCATCAAAATAGGGGTTTCACTCCTGATTTGGTATGATTCTCCTCGTTTGTAGCTAAAACGCAAGCTGATTAGGCAACTTAAGTCGAGAGTTTGTGGTTTTCACACCTATTCTCGGCCTCATTACCTATTCACAACTTGAAAATTCGAGTGCAGTGATAGAAAAGGGTGAGCGATAGTGGTGAGTTTACGCATACGCGTGAGTTGGTTTGTTGGTTCTTAACTATAGACTAGGTCTCTAAGACTTCGACCCGGACTAGGTCAAGTCTTGCCTAATTCCCTATAGTTATGGCTCTGATACCAATCTGTCACACCCCAACCGATGGCGGAATCATCGGGGCGTGGCACTGAGCGAAACAGATTGTCCAAAAGTTTCCATAACAACTATCATTACCATTTAATTAAAGCAATACGTCCCATACCGTATCATAAATAGTCAAACAAGTTATTACAGACAACATCAAAACAAATATTCTGTTCCGACAACTCAGATTTAAATAAGTAGCAATTGTTTATCTGCTTCTAGAGACCCCTAATAAGTTATCTACAGACAACTATTTGTTGGGCTCTAAAACTTTATTCTAGCTTCCATTCCCTACCACATATGCATCCTAAGCACCTGTCACATACGTTAAAATAAAGTCAATACATAAAATGTAAAGGTGAGCATACAAGTTTGATAATAGCATATAGAGTTCGAATTCGTTTACGCATAACCAGCACGTACACATAGTGAAATGAAGCACGTTAGTTATCGACATAGATCCATCGATACCAATGACTGCGGGTTGACTGCCCGAGGCAGTTCGCAATACATGATTACCACCGTAATGCATGCAAGTAAAAGATCCTTAACAACCCCCGTGTGAACGGGTGCTGAGTCCAAACTATAGTACTATCGTTGCTAAGGCAGGTAGGCAGCATTCCATGTGTAAACATAACAAACAAGCATTCATAAGCCACGTATAACATGCATTAATGGTTTAGCGTTAAAATAGCTTGAGTAGTGTGATAGTTGTAGTTTGAATAGTCGTAACATATGTAACACCCAAAAGTGCTAAAGCAAAAAGGGTTCGAGTATACTCACAGCGATTGTGGATTGAAGGGAGCACTTTACAGCGAGTATGGTTAGCCTGAATAGATTCGATAACATAACGATAAGTGGCGCGTAAAACAGTACAAAGTGAGAGTGGGTAGGATGACTGATCGTGCGGATCAGCTATCCGTGAGTAGAAGTCATCCGTGCGCATGAACTATCCGTGCGGATGGTGACCCATCCGGATAAGCTATCCGTGCGTGCGAGCTGTCCGTGCGGATGGTGATCCGTGCGGATCAGTTGTGCGTGCGGATGACTTATCCGTACGGACAAGTTGTTTGTGTGGATAAACGTTCAAGTGGATTGTTTCTTCCTAAGTGTGAGATGTGTTTGTGTATGATGGCTTGTGCTTTGGAGTTTTCGTTGTAGCATTTAGAAAACACATAAGTGTTTCTACCTTTCAAGCCGGTCGCGCGGACGACAATCCGTGCGTATGGTAGTCCGTGCGGACAATGGTGATCCGTGCGGACGGACTGTGCGCGCGGGCGGAGACCATCCGTCCGGATAGCCTGTCCGTGTGGACGACTTGGCCGTGCGGATGAACACTGTTTGAATTTATTTTAAGGCCTTAGTATCTCATGATCCGAAGAGTAATCCATTCAGAGGTCGTCCGTCCGGTTTGCTCATTCGTCGATACTCAAACCTTGTTTGGAAAGTGGGTCCCAAGGGTAGCTCGTCCGGGTGACAACCCGTCCGTATGGCCTGTGCGTGCGGACAGCTTGTCCGTGCGGACAGCTTGTCCGTGCGGACAGCCTTTGGTCTGATTGTTCCGTTCGTCTACTCTGGGTTCTGTTATCGTTTATCGAGACGTTCTGATTACGTGGCAACCACTTGGAATTGTATTCTCACCCGCGTGACTAGACCGGTCAGGAACCACCCTAACTCGGCCTGTCGGCGACTCAGGACGGTCATTCCGGTTGACCCCGAAATCAGGTGTCTGTGGGTAGAATCCAGATCCAGGACTAGTGCTTCACTATTATCGAGTAGAAGACTAGAACCGATTAGATTCGTACCGATTCTAAGGGAAAAAGAAGGAGAGAACTTAGGTTTATTTCTTTCAACTCTTTTATCCTTAGAAAAGTCTAGATCTAGGTGAAGTTATTGTGAAATCTTGTAGAAATCGTTTAGATCTGAGTTATTCTTGGTGGAATGAGGTCAAGCTTGAAGTTCATAAGAACTTCATGATGACGTCACCCGAGAATACATCAAATCCGGATGATTTTATGGTTAAAAGTGAAGATTTGAAAGATGGAAATGTGTAGAATTGTGTAGTGATCAAGAATGTACAAGAGTTAGTGCAAGATCTTACCTGGATTGAGAGAAATCTGAGAAAAAGTGAAGAATGCGTGTGGTTCGGACGTCACTTGCCAAAAGTGGAAAAGTTGGAGAGTGACCCGTGTATTTATAGGATGCCAAAAAGGGAAAGAGTGAGCCGTGCGCATGGCACGTACCCGGATAGGCTATCCGCGCGGATAGGTCATCCGTGCGGATTGGCAATCCGTGCGGATTGGCCATCCGTGCGGATGCCGCATGCTTTGGTGCGTTCGGTGCGATGTTGCTTCAGTTTCGATTTGCGAGCGATTCGATAGGGTTTCCTAGTCAAATTACTTTCAGTCCCAACTACTTCTTATATGGTTCGACTCGGAATTCGGGTTCGGGTTCGTTTACGTTCGAGTTAAACTTCGAGTTCGATTGAGTTTGCTTGATTATCACAACATAACATAACATAAAATAGACATGCACAGGTAACACGTAAGGCACACACACACGTATAAACAACAAGTAAAATACACAGTTCGAGTTACGGTTCGGTGTCGATTTGATTAGCATAGCTTGATTAACTTTATCGCATTATTACTTCCTATCATTCACAGTCGTAGGTCGATTGAAATGCGGTAAACACGGTTCGATTATTGTAATGAACGACACTTACTCCACATAATATAAATAAAATAGAAACATTTCTACGAGTCAAGTTACGCGAAATCGGTCGTTGACTTTGACCTTGACTTTGACTTTCACTCGTGAAAACACGGGGTGTTACAATAGCAAGTACAAATACGTAGCTCGAGTTGCGATTTAATGTCGATGCGGTTAGCATAGCTTGACTATTGATTAGTTAACTTTATCGCATTGTTACTTCCTATAGCTCACAGTCATAGATCGATTGAATAACGATTAACACACATAGATTATTGCAATTAACAACACTTACTCCACATAATATAATTAAAAACAAGAAGTTTCTACGAGTCAAGTTGCGCGAAATCGGTCGTTGACTCTGACCTTGACTTTGACTTGTGAAAACACGGGGTGTTACAGCGTAAGCGATAACCTTGTCCCGTTGCATGAGTACACAACCAAGACCAAGGTTCGAGGCATCGCAATAGACTATGAAATCGTCGTTTTCGTTGGGTAAAGCAAGGACGGGAGCATTGCAAAGCATATGCTTGAGGGTTTGGAAGGCGGTCTCTTGTCCAGTTCCCCAAACAAAAGGCTTATCCTTGTGTGTGAGAGAAGTAAGCGGCACGATGATTTTAGAGAATCCTTCGATAAATCGACGATAATAGCCCGCTAGTCCGAGAAAAGAACGGACTTCAGACGGGTTCTTAGGTGTAACCCAACTTTTAACAGCTTCGATCTTCGCGGGGTCGACATGAATACCTTGACTATTGACAATGTGACCGAGGAATTGAACCTCCTCTAGCCAAAATTCACACTTAGAGAACTTGGCATAGAGTCGATTCCCCTGGAGTAACTCGAGAACCAAACGTAGATGTTGCGTGTGTTCGGTTATTATAACAACTCTCAAAATTAAACCGATACCCACGATTATTTTTCCGACACCTTAATATATTTTAAAATATCCCAATATGTCTAAAAATACACCCCATACGCGAAAACGGGCCTCAAATACATTAAATAATATTAAAAATAAATAAAAAAATTGAAACTTAAGCTGAGGCGGGCCGCGTAGACCCACCCCAATCTTTACGCGGGCCACGAGAGCCCTAAAATGTGGCGCAGCCTGGTGATGACACGTGTCATCATCGTGTCAAGTCTAGTTGGTTGTCACACCCCAACCGATGGCGGAAACATCGGAGTGAGACGAAGAAAGATTGCTCATCACACATAACGCTAATTGTGACAATAGAATTAAAGATAAATTGACTTCTTTCATAAATAAATGTTACAATACATGAAATTTGAAATACAACATGTTAAGTACAAGAAAAACAATACGACAACAAATATGACATTTATACAATGTATTTGACCTAAACGTCTATATGTGTATATAGGTATCAACGCTACTTCATTTCATGGCATCATCATCCTCAACCTGTAACATGTTTAAAATAAAGTTCAATGCAAAAGCAAAGGCGAGTATACAAGTTTGGTACATACATAGCAAAAGATAAGTTTCGAACAATTCCTCATAGCAAGCATGTGATTCAAGATAAACATTTAAATATGGCATGTGTCTAACATATCAAACCAAGGAAACGCAACATGCTCATGACATAACCACAAGTTACGGGTGGCGGGTCGTTAATCCTATAGCGCTACATATGTCACGGTTTGGCTCGTACGAAGTTAATGATAAGTTCAACACATAAGATTCACCCAAGTTTAAAGTATCAAGCCATCACGTATACAAGCATGTTAATAGGAATGTTCATGTGTTTAAGCAAAATGTTCACGTGTAAGTTGTTGATAAGTAAACATGTTACACCCCAAAAGTGGTAAAAGTAAAAAGGGGGAAATACGAGTATACTCACAAAGTTGGCATATGCTTTCCAATTATCCAATTATTGACGAGTTGATGAGGTTAAAAGATTGAATGTGTAAGGGTTAAAGTTCAAGTATGCATAGAGGCAAGATTCGGTATTTAAAACAACATAAAATAAGATATGAGAATAACATGTGAAAATAATCATCTTCAACACCTAACACTTGTATGACACTTGGTAACCACAAGGGTTATGATAATGTTTTCATGAGTTGAACACCCATAAGAATCACAACAAGGTTTAGGTCTTAGATGCTGTTCTACTACTTTAACATATAAACACAAGTTCAACATCAAAGGTTCGAATGCGTGTATATATATATCTAGGTTAAGTATTACGTATTATTTAGTCCAATAGTTCAAGTAGGAGGTAGAAGATTAGGATCTTCATTTAGGCACCTCGAGTTATCATAGATGTCATGTATGGGGTAGGAAGAACAAGCTTCCGTTTAGGAACCCCTTGAATGTTCACCGCTTCACTTGATGTAAAAAACAACCAAGGAGGGTCACGAACTAGGATTAGTATATTAATATAAACAATCTAATCTATGAGAAATCATCAAATCATGTGAGGATTGTATGTAGGACAACCCAAGTTGTTCCATAATCACTCATTTATCAAGATCTAAGCTTGACATGATTTGTGGGCTAAATACCCTATCAAAACAGAAAGTATTTGAGGTTTAATCCTCTGATTTCAAGTGTCTCAACCTTGTTTTTAAGCCTAACCAACCATAAAAGAGGTTGTAAGCATTGGGACATAGGTATGAGATGTGTTAGACACAAGTTGGATAAGTTTAAACAAGTTTTTGAAGAACATAAAACAAAACAGAAAGTTTTTGGATCATTTCAGGGCATTTCCAGGTCTGATTTCTCCACGGAGAAGTCAAGGAATCGAAGCCCATGATTATCCAAGCAAGTAGGAAGAAGAATCGAGTGATTTCGTTAAGAAATGAGCAAGTTATGCTCACTTTTGTAAAGGTGTATGAATCTATCCGAAAATGCAGATTTGCAACTGATTTGAGAGTAAATTGTGAGTTGTAGAGAGTTGTGAAAGTGTAAAAATGCTTGGAGAGGGTGTATATTTATAGTGGAAGAGTTTAGAGGTGATTGGAGGTGATTAGAGGTGGCTAAATGGTGATTGGGGAGGGTTAGAAGATGGGATTTCGTGCCATAATCGCGTACATCAGCAGCTGAAATGTTTTTCTGATCCGGGCACCCTCAAGCGGCCCGCCTGAGATATCAGGCAAGTTGAAGCGGGCCGCCCGGGCCTTCTAATCCGGGCATAAGTTTCCAAAAGTTACAATTTGGCCCCTAGAGTTGTGTATTTGATGATTTTAGGGCTTTTAAGGACCATTCTTGCCACAAAAGCATATTTTAAGATAAATCCAAGTACGAGGAGTATAGACTAAGTATAATTAAGCGTACAAACTTCGAAATCAAGTATCGTTCTCGTTCAAAACACGTTTTAGGCATAAGTTTAGATTAATTACAAGTTTCGCGCATAGTTCCCAAGAATAACGAATAAGTATCAATTGATTCACCGTTTCGAACATACGAGCATATATATAAAGTACGTATGTTATGTAATTAACAAAATACGAGTTTTATTCATGATCCAAGTCTCGGATTTTACATCGCTTTTTAATGAAAGAACGATTACAAGACTACGAAGTTTCCAAAAATAGTTTTTACAAACGATGGTTTCTAAATATAGAAGGTATGAAAACGCGGGGCGTTACATTGGTGATCCGGACAAGCTACGCTTTGACCGGGGTTTGACGCGGGCCGCGTAGCCCTTAGGCTACTGTTACGCGGGTCGCGTGAGAGTCAGTTTCAGCAACTATATAAGCAGGCTATCGGATTTCATTTCGAATTCACTCACAACGATTTCCTTTCTCAAAAAATTCTGATAGAAGGCATAATACTCGGGTATTATACCCCCCTAATTAGAGAAGTTATGCTCCGTTGTAAGTATTATAACCCCTGGATACGTATTAGATGCGCTGCCCGATTGATCTAGGGTTCCGTAATGGCTGTCGTGGTTCTGCCCGACGTAGTCATTGGAATGCCGTCTCGGGGAGGGTATTGCTAATGTTAAAATGGGTTATTAATACTAACGCGTGTACATTTGTGTAAATTATAGATTATCACCAGGAAACCCTTACGGAATATCTAAGACAACAATGTGAGTTGATCCACTTTTTGTAAATATTTTGTTAAATGTTTTTACAAAACCTTAAATACTTTTCCATGCGAATAACGGTTATTGAGTATTTGTAAGCATACAATTATGATGAGTATGTTGGGGTTTTGTATACAAAATTTGTTACCACCTGGTCAAGGAGTAACATTTCCACAAGTCGGGTTCGACAGTACCATGGATGTTAATTGTAATGTCTTGGAAACAAATATAATTGCGGGATCGCCCTCAATACTGTACACTGTGACTTTTTATTTAAACTTGATTAAACTGGGATTCACTCACCAGTATTTCCCACTGACAATGTTTTTAAAACGCGTTTCAGGTAACAAAATGTGAAAGCCAAATAGAAGCCAGCTGGACAGCACTGAAGGCTTGGAAAAGTGGCAATAAAGTTACCTAAAAATAAAATAGATATTTTTATTAAATAAATAGGATTTATTCCTATGAAAAAGAATGTACTATGAACTTGGGTTTTATCCCATTTGTTTAATGTTATGAAAATGTGGTATTTTACTCTGATAAACATTTTCTAACTACGGTCCTGATGAAAAATTCCGCTGCCAAATTAGACAACACATCGATACCACCGAAACTGGCTCGCAGCCGCCCGTTTCCGGGGAACCTGGGATCGGGGGTTGCGACAGTTTTCGACTTGGATTAGATCAGGATATCATCGATGAACACGATGACGAAGCGGTCGAGAAATGGTTTACACACGCGATTCATCAGATCCATGAAAACCGCGGGCGCGTTAGTTAGACCAAAAGGCATAACAACGAACTCATAGTGGCCGTAACGAGTGCGAAAAGCGGTTTTGGGTATATCCTCCTCTTGAATGCAAAGCTGGTGATAGCCTGAGTGTAGATCGATCTTAGAGAAACACGTAGCACCTTGTAACTGATTAAACAAATCATCGATTCGAGGCAGGGGATAGCGATTCTTGATTGTCAGCTTATTCAACTCCTTGTAGTCGATGCACATCCGGAACGACCCCTCTTTCTTTTTAACGAAGAGGACTGTTGCGCCCCACGGGGAGGTGCTAGGGCGAATAAAGCCTTTATCAAGCAATTCCTGGAGCTGACTCGAGAGTTCGCGCATTTCGGACGGAGCGAGTCGATAAGGAGCTTTAGCAACAGGGTTGGCTCCAGGAATGAGGTCGATACGAAAGTCGATATCACGACTTGGCGGTAAGCCAGGAAGATCATTAGGAAAAACGTTAGGAAATTCACAAACAACGGGGACATCTTTCACTTCTGCCTTTCCTTTCTTTTCCTTTTCCGCTACTACAATGTTAGCCAAGAAAGCTCTGTATTCCTTGCGGAGATACTTGCTAGCTTGGACACACGACATGAGTTTGAGACCTTTCGAGGGAGTTTCGCCATACACACACAGTTGATCACCATTCGCGAGCGAGAATCGAATCATCTTATCGAAGTAAACAACTTCAGCATGGTTTTCGCAAAGAAAGTCCATGCCTACAATGATGTCAAAAACTACCGAGCTGCATCGGAATAAGGTCGATAGGGAAGATGTGATTGTTGATTTCGAGAGTACAATCACGAAGAACAGAATTGACGGCGACGGTTCTTCCGGTGGTAACTTCAACATCAAACGTCGAGGGGAGATGGGAGCGCTTACGATTAAGGAGCTTTTCGAATTTGAACGATACAAAACAGTTATCGGCTCCAGTATCAAATAAACACGAAGCATAAATACCATTCACAAGGAACGTACCATTGACCACGTTGTTGTCAGCCTGAGCCTGGCACACATCGATGTTGAAATTTCGGGCATGGGTTGCTTGCTGCTGAGGCTGCTTCTGGGGCTACTGCTGTTGTGGCTCTTACTTCACAACTCGATTCGGGCACATGTTTGCGAAGTGGTTGGGATCACCACACGCAAAGCAAGCTCTAGCATGGATCGCGGGTGCAGGAGCCGCTTGCTGGCCTTGAGGAGCAGGAAGTAGAGCTTGTTGAGCAGTAGTTTGACCTTGAGCTGGAGCTGGAGCTTGGCGTGGACCTGTACGGCAGTTGGCAGTGAAATGGCATGCCGGGTGAGGACCAGTGTACGCACGCTTAGCAGGCGGTGCGTTGGTAACCGGGGCCGCTACTTGGCGGTGTTGAGTCTGCTGCTGAGCTGGTACAGCTTGGAGCGGGGCAGCGGTAGTGACAGCACAGTTCTTGTTGCTGGAGTTGCTGTTGTTCTTCCTCTTGCGACGAGAGGACTTTGAGGACTGCGGAGCGGCGGCGGTTTTAGCGGTTGCAGCGGTGGTAGCTTGATGTAGATTCTTGGTAGCTTTATCCCAATAACCAGACTTGACCCGCTTGTCATTGATCTCAGCGGCGAGCATATAAGTTTCTTCAATCGTTGTCGTCTTTGCAGCTTGAACGAAATCAGCCACGCAATCCGGAAGAGCACGGATGTATTTCTTGATGGTGATTTCTGACGTCTTAACTTGATCCGGGCAGATTATGCTAAGCTGCTTGAAGCGAGCAGTTAAAGCAGCATTGTCACCATCCTTTTGCTTAATATGCCAGAACTTGTCCTCCAACTTTTGGCGCTCGTGGGGAGGGCAGAACTCTTCCATCATGACGTCCTTCAACTCATCCCACGTCAAACCGTAAGCTGCATCATTTTCGCGTTTGTTTCTCTCGGCCGTCCACCAGTCTAAAGCGCGGGATTGGAAGACGCCGGTGGCGTTCAGAGTGCGGAGTTCATCAGGACAACCACTTTGGCACAGGGTGACCTCGATCGAATCAAACCATTGGAACAGGGCCGTAAGACCTCCTTCGCCGGTAAATTTTTTCGGGCCGCAAGCTTTGAACTGCTTGAAGCTAAAAACAGACTTTGGCGAATCAGTTCGGGATTCTTCAGAAGACTTGCTAGCATTCTCGTGTAGGTCGCTAACGATATGAGGGATGACTTTCGCTATCTGCTTTGCGACGAGAGCGGCAATGCGTTTGTCTTTCTGGTTTCGGCGAGCAGTTCGAGAGTGAAGGGATCCAGATGACGACATTGTCTGCAACAGACATCGCCACAGGACTCAAACACAATATAATCGAATCTCACCTCACACTTGACTAAAGCTCAGGAACACATCCATTCATATAATCACACAGGCACGTAGGCACGTAAACACATTAGCACATAAACATGTAGAGCATAGAAGCAAGTAAACACACTATATTTCGCACGTATTCACCTATATGTGACACTCGTGTTCCCTTATCATTCAAGAGGCAGTCAGAATACAGAAACCTATCATTCAAAGTTCGCACGCATTCAAGAATAGCGATTGCGATTAGCGGGTACACAGCGGGTAGCATATCATGCAGTTATCCACAAGTAGTAGCGATTTGTTAATGTTTGTGTGGTGTGTTGTGTGATCAGCGAAAGCAAAAGGCGTTAGATCAAAACCAATAGTATCTCAAAATGCTAACAAATAAGCATAAAACCACATAAAACACAGAAAATCCCACATAAAAACGACAAATATCAGAGTCAGCAATTGCGGGCTCAGAATCGGAATATATAAAATCAGCGATTGCGAGCTTGAAATCGAAAATAGATTGTCTAAGGCTCGATAGACGTCGACTACCCAAAGTGATTTGACTATTCACAAGGACTTTTGGTACACACTTTGACTTTCGGGACTATGCTCTCGCCTCGATTATGGGCGATCGGCACGCATCCTTCCAGTATAGTGTGACTTCAAGTCGTTGGAGTCCGTCGAGACTTTGGTGAGAGTGTCGTAAAACCAAAATATGAATCAGAACAAGTCGTTAAGGTTCGGGTTTCACCCCTATCTTAACAACTTCGTTCCTGTTTTGATGAAAATAGAGAGGAATTTATGCGTCAAAGTATGGATTTCACACCTGATTTAACGTAATTTCCCCTGTTTATAGACAAACTGTGGGTTGAACAAGCGATTTGGTCGAGAGTTTGCGGTTTTCACACCTAATCTTGACCTAACCACTCGTTCTTTTTCGAAAGTTAGAGTGCAGTGACAGTGTAGTGTAAGCGAGAATAGAGAGAAACAGCAAGTAAGCTCGCACAAAACCCCTATCGGGTATGCACAAGTCGGTCTGTTGGTACTTAACTATAGACTAGGTCGTTTCTAAGACTTCGACCCGGACTAGGTCGAGTCTTGCCTAATTCCCTATAGTTATGGCTCTGATACCAATCTGTCACACCCTAACCGATGACGGAAACATCGGGGAATGGCACTAAGCGAAACAGATTGTCGAGAGAAATTCCATAACAACTAAATTACTGAATAGTTAATATTATGTCCCATACCATAACCCATTAAGTAATCTACTTATTACAGACATAGATATTATCCAAACAAAAACATGTTTCGACAACTCAGATTTCAAATAAAATAAATTGTTCGTTTGTTTCTAGACTCTTCCTAACTCGGTTCCACATCACAAGCATCCTAGCAGATAGCATCCTAAACACCTGCCACATACATTAAAATAAGGGTCAATACACATAGTGTAAAGGTGAGCATACAAGTGTGATAGATATAATAGAGTTCGAAATTGTTTAAGCATAACCAGCATGTAACATGTATAAAGTGAAGGCAAGTAGGTTATCGACAGAGAAATATGCACAGACGTGACTGCGAGTTGTAGAATGCGCAACACATATCCCCACTGGGACACGTGAAGTAAATCCCTTAACAACCACTGTCCACGACAGGTGCTGAGTCCAAACTATAGTACCATCGTTGCTAAGGTGCCAGGAAACAATCACTGTGTTAACATAACATACAAGCATTCATCGAATAACATTTAGCATGCAATAGCGGTTAGCGTATAAATAGTGTTTGCGTTGTGTGTCGATTGTGAATTAGAAATAGTAACGTATGTAACACCCAAAAGTGCGTAAAGCAAAAAGGGATCGAGTATATTCACAGATAGCGTTTAACTTAATAAACACTGCCTTGGATTGAAGGGAGCGCTGAGAGAGATTATCCTGAACAGTTAACGATAGCATAAACGATAAGCGGCGCGTAAAACGGTGCAAAGTGAAAAGTGTCGGATGGTAATCCGCAATCCGATCGGATGGCCAGTCGATCAGGTGTCAATCCATTCGGATGGTCATCCGATCGGATGGCCATTCGATTGGATTGACACCTAGGTTGGTGAAGATGTGTTTGTGTATGATGGTTTACCTTTTGAAGTTTTCGTTGTAGCATTTTGAAAACAGAGAAGTATCTCTACCTTTCTGGTCGGTCGATCGAATGGCGGTTCGATCGAGTGACGATCCGTTCGGCAAGGTATTTCTCAGAGAACAAGTTCACAGCAGTGTTGTCATTCGATCGGATAGTCTACCGATCGGGTGGCAATCCGTTGGAACTAGTAATGCATTGAACATGTTGAAAATTGTTTAAGTGTTGAAGTCCCAAACGTCACATGGTCGGACGGTCGTTCGATCGGATGGCAATCCGATCGGACGGTAATCCGTTCAATGTTCAGAACTTGAAAATAAAAGTTTAAGTGTGTGGGACCAAGTGTAAGCCGATCGGGTGGCTGTCCGATCGGACGGCAATCCGTCCCGGCGGCCTGATCGTCTTTGACACTTGAATGTTTTGGTAGTTTTGCAGTTTTGATGGAGATGATGCGATAACGCATTAAACAACAGAACCTCGTCAAGACCCTAGTGAACCAATCGAACAGGAATCACCCAGATCCGACCCGTTCACTAGTTCATGGCGGTTGTTCATGTTTAACCCGAAATCGGTTGTCTCTTTGGTAGAACCCAGATCTTGAACCAACACATCACTAAGAAGGAGTAGAAGATCAGAACAAGGTCTGATTCTATTGGTTTTGAGTGCATTGAGTGTGAAAGAGTTGAAAGAAAGTTGAAAAAACATCTTTCAATCCTTTTCACCATGAATATGTTCAGATCTTTGCAAGATTTTTGTTCATTCATGTGGAAATTGTCCAGATCTAAGATGTTCTTGGTGGATTGAAGCCAAAACATGAAGTTCATAAGAACTCCATGATGACATCATCCTAGAACACCCCAAATCCATTGATTTCACGGTTAAAAGTTAAGATTCAAAAGAGAGAATGATGTAGAAATGTGTGTAGATCATAGAGGTACAAGATTTAGGTTGAAAACTTACAAGAATTGCGGGAAATCAGGAGAAAGAAGAGCGAGCTGGTCGAGTAGAGGGGCTGTCACATCAAGTGATGTGACATGTAAGGGTATTTATAGGGCTTCCCAAAAAGGAAAGTTCGTAAGGTCGAGTGGGTCACCGATCGGATGACTGTCCGATCGGATGGCAATCCAATCGGTTGACCATCCGATCGAGTAGTCACTCAATCGAGTGGCTCCGATGATTTTGGGTTTCGGCGTTTCGTTTCGTGCGTTGGGTTTTGCGATGCGTTTCGAGAGAGTTTGCGATACGATAGAATTACCCATTAGCTAATTAATCCCAACTACTATATCTAACATACAATAACTATAATTAACTTGCGTTTAGCGTTTTGCGATTCGATTGCGATAGATTTGCAATTGCATTCGATTAATCACCACAATACATAAAGTAAATAAACATGCACAAGTAACACATAAATGGCACACACACATAAATCAATATCCAGAACGCATAATTCGGGTTGCGAATGCGATTGCGATGCGATAAGCGATAAAGCGATAAAACATGCGATAAACATCGATTAAACCTCGATTATTAACAAGTACTCCACATATTACAACTAATGCGATAAAATAGACAAATCATCTACAAGTCAAGAAGTCAAAACAGGAGTTGAGCAAAGAGTGACAGATCGCAATTAGCAATCTTTTCTTCATTTGACTTCAATTTTGACTTTGACTTTCGAAACACGGGGTGTTACATGACACAACATATTTAACACGATTATACGTAAACAATTAAATATCATTAACAACACAATTATCAACACAACTTACTATTAGCTTAACACACTATTAGCTTAACACAGTTAAGAAACACTAAGACACACTTAACACAATAAAATAAACGTTCTCCCTAACTACATTCTATATATTTAGTTATTTATAAGACTATAAAAATACTTAGTTTAAAGAGTAAACTGCAATTTTACCCCCTGGGGTTTAGGCCAATTGGCACTCTGACCCCCTCTAACGAAATAATTGCAATTTTACCCCCCAACATTGTTGTTATGTCGCAATATTACCCCCTGCCGTCAAATAAGTTAACAGATCTGTTAACTGGAATGTGAAATGACTATAATGCCCTTTCATATTACCCCCTATGTTTTGTTCTACTCTGTAATATTACCCACTGGTTCATCAAGAACTCAAACAAATTCATTAGTGGGTTTTTAATGTATAGTTCAGATTTGTTTTTGGGTGTTATGTGTGTATTATCATCTCTGACTTGAAACCCACCTCAGATGTTCCATTTTCTTTGACTTTGTTTGTCCTCATCTTCATCTTCATCTTCATTACCTGTAATTTAATTACTTTCTCATCTCATTCTCACTCTTCTTTCATGGTGGAAAACTTCTTACATGCCCTCTTTTACACGTTTCACTACAAAATCTTGTCACTTTCTTCCCATATCATTAACCACCATTAGTCTTTACATCTCATAACTCCATCTTTTAACTCAACTTTCAACACAATTCCCCCAATTTCATGCAAATGAACAGCAACCATTAATCATTAATGTTTCACATCTGATTCACCATACTCTGTTTCATCCATAAATTTCACTATTTGGGTTCATGGGGATTCATGGGTTCTGTTGCATTGTCATTTCATGGCTTTTTTTGTTCTTACCTCAAACATGCCTATCAAGTGTTCGACAAAAAGCCAAAGTGAGCCCCGGATTCCAAGCATCCCAAATGCAATTCATAGACAACAATGGATTGTTCCTGGTATCAAACTCATCCGATTTCGGGTAATTGAAACAAACCCCCTCAAACACCATCAAAGTCCCCCTTTTCAAAATACACTAGTTCATGTAATTGAAACAAATTCATTATATCAGGTTTTATGCGGCTAAATTAGTACTCGCATTGGAATATCTTCCCAAATTAGGAATTGTATACATAAATTTTCATTTCGCAGCAGAACCCCATCACCATCGTCGCCGCCGTGCTCCGCCGCGACCCGCCGCCGCTGCGGCTCTGGTTTGTCGCCGTCGGTCGTCATTACCAGCTCACTCTTTCTTTCTCTCTGTGTCGTTTCTCCGTCTGGTCGCCGCCATCGCCGCCGTGGTGGCGGCGTTGTTGCTGCTGTTGTTCTCTTCTGCCACTGAGAGTCTCACCGGAGATGAAACCGGGTGGGAGTGGTGTAAGGGGGAGCAGGAGGTGTTGTGGGTGTGCGGTTGCCGGTGAACAGGAGGGCGGAACTAGATGAAGATGATGAATTCTGGTGTATGGATCTTGAATTTTGGGGAAAATTGAAGATGATGATGATGGATCTGGGTTATTTGAAGATGATGATGATAATTTGATTTTATAAATAATAATAATAATAATAATAATAAATATGGGGTAAGATTACCAAAATACCCCTACCTATAACAGTCAAATAACTGTTGACTGACGACAGGGGGTAAAATTGCGACAGAACATCAACGTTGGGGGTAAAATTGCAATTATTTCGTTAGAGGGGGCCAAAGTGCCAATTGGCCTAAACCCCAGGAGGTAAAATTACAGTTTACTCTAGTTTAAATAACTAGTCATAAATGTATTGTTTTTGATTTTAACCCACTTGCCACGATAAATTAAAAATGTTTATGTCTATAATAATTTACCACTAACAACATATATTATATTATATTGTATTTATCTATAAATTTAAATTTAAATTATCCTATACATTAATAATTCAACCTTACGAATGAATAGTACTTTTTATATTAAGTTGGATAAGTCGTGTCAACCGGCACTGGTATCGAAGATACTGGTACGCCCTAGTTCGGTATCATTAGTGCATTTTATATTATAATAACTTTTAAATTTGTATCACGGGTCGGGATAAACTTGGTGTCAACCGGTACTGGTATCGAAAATATCGGTACGCTCCGGTTTGATATCGGTACATGAAGGTAAAAAACTGTCACCAGCCTGGTACAGAAAACGTCGAAAGTCGGTACCGAATTGATATTGAAAATATTTTAGTTTGGAAAATTTGATACTGCTACCCGGTAACATTTGCTCATCCCAGATCACGGGCAGCGTACGAACAACAACGGTATCGTACGACTTTTTTTGTTGATTTTCTTCAACTTTTAATGATTTTTTTTTAGTTTCAAGGGTAGGGATGAGCTCGGTGCCAACCGATACTGAATTGGCACTGGTACCGAAAATACCGGTTATGGTACAGGTATATGAAGGTAAAAACCGGTAGCGAACCGGTATCAGGAACGCCAAAAGTTAGTATTGAATTTTTACTTAAGATATTTGGGTTCGGGAAATTCGGTACTGGTACCCAATACAATTTGCTCATCTCTGACTACAAGTTTCATACGAACAACATCATTACCATACAAATTTTTTTGTTGATTTTCTTTCGGTTATCTTTTGGTGTTTTTTTTTCAAGATTTTATTTTTATTCTTGTCAACGGTTGGGTTCGGGAAATTCGGTACTGGTACCCAATACCATTTGCTCATCTCTGACTACAAGTTTCATACGAACAACATCATTATCATACAAATTTTTTGATTGATTTTCTTTCGGTTATCTTTTGGTGTTTTTTTCTACATTTTATTTTTATTCTTGACAATGGTTCCGTGCGCAACGCGCTCATAGTGATTTCAAAACACAAGTAAACACAGACTAAATAATAAAAGAAGTTAGCCGCAACGCGGCGGGACGAAAAAACTAGTTGTGCTGAATTTATTTTTTTGAACGATAAATTTGGATCACTGACGGACCACTGGAGTATCATCGTGCCATTAACGGAATTACCCGATCATATGAGGAAACCTAATAAATATGAGAAAACCTCCTTGTAAGAATCGAACCCCCGGCCTAATGATCATAAACCTTATCCTACCCAAAGAAGCTGGGCATTTAACATCATGTCATTAATTTATTTACCCATTTTTAACCTAAACAAGTTAAACAAGCCCTAGACATCAACAAAATCACAGGGTAACGTTTAGAGTCCAAAAAGAGGCCCAAAACACACAAACCCACTTATCCGACCGAATATACTTCAAGCCCAAATTCTGCAGGTCGAATAGATAGATATATACACACACGAAAAATAAAAATATATAAATGGCGTCATGTATGTAAATTTTGATTAGAATTGCAACACGCACAATGCACAAATTTCTTCACCTCTTTTTCTGTTATACCTCTTCTGAAACTGATAATCTTTCTGCTACATAATAATAACTAATTATTATTGTTTCAATACTCGATCTAAACACACATCATTCACCTCAATTTCAATTTCTGCTTAGATCTGCCCTAATTTCTTCATAATTCACAGGGTTGCCTCTATTTTCTTCATCATTTTGTGCTTAATTCACGCTTATTTCTTAACAATTTGTGTTTTTTGTTGTGCAATTTCAGATATGAAACGATTACGAGATGACGTGTTTAGTAATTCGCAAATCAAGCGACCTTTTGCCTCTTCGCGTGGAGAATCGTATGCTACAGTTGTTTCATTTTGTTCAATTTTGTTTACTTTTGTGTTTTTGTTTGTTGATTTTGATTAGGTTATTATGTTATTGTTTGTTTCTTTGCTCATGCAGGTGTGTGTTTTTGATTAATTGTTTGTGAATTTGATTTTTTTTTTGCGTAGTTTAGAGGATTAGTAATAAATTAGGTTGATTGATTGAGTGGAGGAATTACATGATTAGGATTAATTTAGTTTTGAATTTTGAAATCATATGTAGCAGGAACTATGATTTGATTGTGTTATTTTGACTTTTGATCTAATTAGCTTTAAATTTGATGATTGATAAAAATATGTTCTTTTTGCCTTTTTAGGTAATTAGGGCTTATGGTTATTAGATTGTAAGTTTGATAGAAAATAACTAGTTTTTTAGGGCACTTATTGACTACTGATGGAGGAGTGGTTTGTAATCTTATTAACCGGATGTTTAGGGCATGGGATGTGATATACCTCCATTAATTTATTAAGTATTTGACTATACCCTGCAACATGTTGAATGAATGCTTCTGTGTAGGTGTTTGGATGTACGTTTTCATAATGGTTGTTGCAATTATCAGATTCTGGTTTTCAGGTTAATATAGTCAGGAACGAATGTCATAATATCAGTTTACCACTTTACATGAACACTTGAAATTAGATTAATGTGAATCAAATAATCATCATCACTTTAACTGCACATCCAAACACCCCTAACTTTATCTATGAGAGCAGGTTTACATCTGCAGCTTTCTCTGTATTTAACTTATTTGATATACAGTATTGTGATTTTTGGTCAAAGGGTCAACTTTTTCCTCTCTTCATCTTGAAGGTATGGCCCAATCCAAGTCCCTGGAGGAGCAAGCGGTGACATGGCAGGAGGTGTAGGCGGCGGTGGTGGCGGTGCTAGTAGTGCTCAGAAACTCACCACCACTGACGCTTTAACATACTTAAAGGAAGTTAAGGACATGTTCCAAGACCAGAGAGAAAAGTACGACTTGTTTCTTGATGTTATGAAGGACTTTAAAGCTCAAAGGTACATATGTTATAGTCAAACGGTTGATATAATACGTTTCCGATAGTTGTTTCCGCATTAACATGCAACTCATTTGACAATTTTCCTTACGCAGAATCGATACTACTGGGGTGATTGCAAGAGTGAAAAGTTTGTTCAAAGGACACAATAATCTTATTTTTGGGTTCAATACTTTCTTGCCCAAAGGCTATGAAATTACTGTTATTGAGGATGACGAGCCTCCACCGAAGAAAACCGTCGAATTTGATGAAGCTATAAGCTTTGTAAACAAAATAAAGGTAAAACTGATATCGATATTCTTGTTTGCAAACGGACAAATATCTTTTATATATTTATTCATTCTCTTTTCCCCTCTTCTGGTGCAGAGACGTTTTCAAAACGATGATCGTGTTTACAAATCGTTTCTAGATATCTTGAATATGTATAGAAGGGAACACAAGGGTATCAATGAAGTCTACCAAGAGGTGATATTCTATAACCGTATAAGAGAATCATGTCACATATAACTGTATATAACTAGTAAATTTCCCCGTGTGTTGCGGCGGCGTCGAAACGTAAAGTAACTCGAATTTATACCGTCTAATGAAAACGTATTATATTTGACTCGACTCGTCTCCGAACAAAATTTACGTCAAAACGTAGACCCACATAAAACGTACATAAAAATAAGCGCGAAAACGTAATATATTTGATCCGACTTATTTGCGAAAGGAAATTTATGTCGAAACGTAAACGAACTTGAATATAAATCGACATTTGTAACAAAATAATGTTTTTTAAGTTAAAGAATGGTACGGCGCGCTGCGGCGGCGCGGAAACGTAAAGTAACTCGATTTTATACCGTCAAATGAAAGCGTATTATATTTGAGCCGACTCGTTTTCGAACAATATTTATTTCAAAACATACATAAAAACAAACACGAAAACATATTATATTTTACTCGAGTCATTTCTAGAAAACATTTTACGCCAAAACGTAAATCAACTTAAATTTATACCGATAAATATATAAAAATAAGCATGTAAAACTCCATTACAAGTCTTTAGAAAGTTGTGGGGTTGTAAGTGTAAATGCTAAAATTTGAGGGATAAAAAAACACCAAAAGAAAAAAAAAACATTCATTACAAGTTACTGTAGACGTAACTTGTATTTGTAATATATAATTATATATCATATTTTTTAATTTTATATTGCATATATGAATTTATGCAGGTTGCTACTCTTTTTTATGATCATCCTGATCTTCTTGATGAGTTCACAAGATTCTTGCCAGATGCTTCTGCTGCTGCATCCGCACATCATTCTTCATTTCTCAGGCAATCGTATAATCGTTATGATGAACGGAGCTTGGCTATGGCCCCACGTAGACATACACAAATAGATAAAGTAAACAACTTGTTTTATTTTCACTATTTCTCTTTGGGCAGACTGCATAAAAAAATAACCAGCTTTCAGAAGCTCTTATAAAGAAACCTCAAAATTTTAAATTTGTGTTTTAATGTTGACCTGATTAATTGGTCAAACTGATGATGTTAGACCGGGAACTTTGACCATGTTGACTTTTTGGCGTATGGAAACCGGTTCACCTAAACTATTACTCTAAAATCTAAATGAGTATGTCGTAAAAGATTTTAGTCTTTTTGCGAGTGCAAATAAGGCGTGACACGGTGATGCCTTATGTTTATTTTTTTGCATTTTTTTTCCTATTTTAATGTTTGATTTAAGGGACTAAATATTCATATGCTATTAGCAACGAGGGCGGCGGGACCCAAGTGGTGAAGGTCTTGAAATGGACGATGATAAAACAATGATCAAGAGGAAAAAAGAGAGCAGGGATAGAAGAACTCGCGATCAGGATTTCAAAGATTCAGATATCGATCACCGTTTAGAAAAACGAAAATCAGCACGAAAAGTCGAAGATTTTGGAGTGCACTCGGGTTTGGATCCATATGATGATAAAGATGCCCTAAAAAGTGAGTAAAACTAAAATTCTTTCTTGAAAATTTCAGTTTTTTTCAAAATGAAGTTATGTCAAACTTTTGATGTTTTACTATTTGTTGATCGTAGGTTTGTACTGCCAAGAGTTTACTTTCTGTGAGAAAGTGAAAGATAGGCTACGTAATGCAGCAGATGATTATCAAGCTTTCTTGAAGTGTCTACACATTTATAGCACAGAAATAATTACAAGAAAAGAATTACAGAGCCTGGTATGTATATATACCATCAGAGTAAAATGCCATTTTCGTCCCTGAGGTTTGGCCAGTTTTGTGATCCACATCTGGTTCCAAAAGGTTTAAAATCTTACCATTTTCATCCAGCTCGTTAACTTCATCCATTTTTCTCCGTTAAGTCAAGGGTATTTATGTCTTTTTTGTTAACTCAAAGGACAATTCGGCCTTTTTCACTTTATGTACAAGCATTTAGCATAAGGTAAAAGCATTCAAAATATCCTTACTAAACAAAAAACAAAAACAAAAACAAAAACAAAAAACAAAAACAAAAACAAAAACAAAAACAAAAACAAAAAACAAAAAACAAAAACAAAAACAAAAACAAGAAGGTTGATGATCCCTATGTACCCGGAAGATGAAACTTGCCCGATATGCCGTAAAGCTTGTATGGATAAATACGGGGAGCACGCAGTGTAAAGAGCTCCTTGGGTTCAATATCGGCATGGCTGGGTGCGGGATGTTTTGTGGGACATCTTGAGAAGAGCTGGGATTTCTGCTAAGAAAGAGGCCCATGTGAATTTCTTATGGACCCTGTGGAACTCTGCGACCCGCAGATCTGCTCGTCTTTGGTTGGGCTGGGGGGAAACATGCTTGTGTGGACCTCACGGGGGTTTCTCCTTTGGTTTGTTTAAGGGAAAACGGGTTTGTAGCTGGACTAGCAACAAGAAAGGCAGAATCAAAGAAAGTGGATAAGCACGCTAAAGCTTGCGCAGAGAACCAGCATGTCTTTGTTTGCCATCATGTCTTTGTTTGCCTTTGATACATTTGGCTCCCTAGCATAGTTTTCAATAGCGGCTATAACGATCGCTATAGCTATAGCGCGCTATGTAGCAAAGCGATGAAGTGTCGCTATTTGGGTTATAGCAACTGATAGCGTAAACAGCGACAATTTTTTTTGATGTAAATAGCAATTAGATATAGCTATAAAATAGCTGGATTATAGGTTTTTGTAAAATATACATGTAAAATAGCATATATATACCAGGGTATTTTGATATAATATACATATAAAAGTTTTCCAAATTCTTTTTCTAGTGTATCGCTATTTATAAAATAGTGGTCACTACTTGTCGCTGTTTGTCGCTATTCACAATTAACAACTCCAGAAGCTATCCACTTCTTGATCAGGGTCCAACGGGTCATCCACAGCAACTATGCAGTTAATGCGGTAAAATATCGGATATCGGTAAAGGACCGATATTTGAAATATAGGTTATCTCGGTGAGATATCGGTGGGATATCGGTAATTTTAATATAATGCAGAATTTATATATATAGCAATTTAACACCAATAATTCAGTGATATATCGGTTATATCGGTCAAATATCGGTGATATATCGGTTATATCGGTCAAATATTGGTGATATATCGGTTATATCGGTCAAATATCGGTCAATATCGTCGATAATATCGGTACCGATATTTTGACCGATATTTGACACCGATATTTTACTAAGGGACCGATATGACCGATATAACCGATATATCACCGATATCTCATCGATATTAACTGCGTAGCACAGCAATTGTTCAGTCCCGGGGGGAGGGGTTTGTCTTTGGAAGGTTAGGGTTTGCAATTCAGAAAGGGGTGGCAGCGTAGCTTGTTGCCCGTCTACCTTTTGTTTTGATGCAACTTGGCAAGTTTTTTTAGTGAAATAATCAGTTTTTAATTTTTGTAAAAAAAGGAGGTTAAAAGACAAAAATACCCCTGATTTAACGGAGAAAAACGGATGGAGTTAACGAGCTGGATGAAAATGGCAAGATTTCAAACCTTTTGGATCCAGATGCGGAAAAACAAACCTTTGGACGAAAGTCACAAAACTGGTCAAATCCTCAGGGATGAAAATGGCATTTTCACTATTACCAATATATTGCCGCAGTTTGCTTAAGTCCTCGTTTTGTGAATAATCTTTTTTGCATTATTGAACTTTTTTCGTTTCAGGTTTCTGATTTACTTGGAAAGCACCCAGATCTTATGGAAGGTTTCAGTGCATTTTTGGAGCGTTGTGAAAATATAGGTGGCTTTCGGAATTCGGACAGCATCCACTGTTTCTTATATATATTGAAAACTTTTTTTTTCACTAACATGTCTTCTTTGCAGATGGATTCCTTGCCGGTGTGATGGACAAAAGTATGTCTTGTTTCTTCTTTATTTTTTATTCTTTTTCTAATTCAGTTGGTAAATTATTAAATTAATTCTGCTATGCATGGCAGAAGCTTTGTGGAACGAAGGGCACGCATCAAAGTCAACTAAAACAGAGGAAAAAGAACGGGAGCATAGACGTGAAGTTTATGCATCTAAAGAAGACATGAAAAAGGAGAAATATTGGGGGAAATCTATACAAGAACTTGATCTTTCTAATTGCCAGCGGTGCACTCCCAGTTACAGGCTTCTTCCTGATGATGTGAGTCTCTTAAGTCTTACCGAGTCAAAACAGGTCCACTTGACCTGAAGACGAAATCGATTCGAAAAATCATATTAAATATATACTATAAATATGCTATTTTGTCGCATCAACCAACTTTGGCCCCTCAACTTTGGCACTAACCAACTTTAATAATGACATGTTTAGCCTCTCAACTTTAATAATGACATGTTTAGTCCCTCAACTTTAATAATGACATGTTTAGCCCCTTAACTCAAACATCAAACAACTTTAACTCTTGCGATTTGCTTATTTTTATCTACGTTTCGACCCCGCTACGGAGCACGGTGGTAACCCACTAGTTATTACAATAATAACCTAAGCTTGGGGCAGCAATTAACCCGTTTTTGGCCCATTTGACCTGTTTTGTTTCTGTAGCTGACGGTGTGTATTTGGTGTTGTGTAGTATCCGATCCCGTCTGTCAGCCAGAGATCAGAACTTGGTTCTCAAGTGCTTAATGAAGTGTGGGTGTCTGTAACCTCTGGCAGTGAGGATTATTCTTTCAAACATATGCGTAGAAACCAGTATGAAGAAAGTTTGTTCAGATGTGAGGATGACAGGTAATATTTCCGTCTCGAAACAAAGAAAAAGAAAATAATATGTTGCCGATTTCATGACTAATAACATCTTATGCATATAGTTTCTGTACCTTTGGTAGTAGTTCAATGTTTTAAAAACTGGTTTTGAAATCGTGCCTGGTTGGGATCAGAAATGGTTCAACCGGTTGTACCGGGTTGACTAGTTAACCCTATAATCCTATAAAAATATAACTCCAACTCAAAAAATAATCCAAAACTACATGATTCCATAATCAAAAATCAATTTTCAAACAAAGGTTTTTTAGATAAACGAAATCTTGTGTTATAATTGGGTCTTTCACGGTAATTTGGATGGGCCGCTCCACTAAACTTAAATTTTTAACATGGGCCAATATGAACTAGTATTACCGGATATACCGGCTGTTCGAATACTATATCAGAACCCTATTTATAACAGGCTCAACCGTACTAGGACAATAGACGATAGCCGGTTCAACCGGTATTACCGGCCGATTTGAAGCGGTTTTTAAAACATTGTAGTAGTTAGAGGTGGCTATTTTTACCCATGTACTTATGAATGGGGCAGTTTCGTTATGTTTTTACCTCTAACGGGTAAAAATGTTAGCTTAAAAGGAAATGTGTCAAAAGTCGCCAAAGGTTTATTTTTATCGCATAAAACGTCTACAATCATTTATTCAAAAACTAATTGCGATTATATTGTTTTTGTAATCATAAATGAAAATTCATAGAAAATGTACCATGTTTCGGACAATTACTGTTTTGGATCAACTCAATCTAACTTGGTATGTTTTGATGATGCTTCTAGGTTTGAGCTGGATATGTTGTTGGAGTCAGTGAGTGCTACTGCTAAACGGGCTGAAGACTTATTAAACAACATTAATAACAAGTCAATTAGTACAGATGTTCCTATCCGTATCGAGGACCATTTCACAGGTAATTATTCATTTATTCCACTTTTATCAGCACTCTGTACTAAAATAATGTTTTCGATTTTCTAATTGTTTTCATGGTTTTTTAGCTCTTGATTTAAGGTGCATTGAACGTTTATATGGCGATCATGGTCTCGATGTGATGGATATATTACGAAGAAATCCGTCTCTCGCATTGCCCATTATATTGACCCGTTTGAAACAAAAACAAGAGGACTGGACAAAATGTCGATCAGATTTTAACAAGGTTTGGGCTGAAATTTATGCAAAGAATCATTACAAGTCACTTGACCACCGTAGCTTCTATTTTAAGCAACAAGATTCAAAGAATCTCAGCACGAAATGTAAGTCATTTCTTTTTAATGAGTAAAATGCCATTTTCGTCTCTGGTTTGGCCAGTTTTGTGACGTTCTTTCTAAGGTTTGTTTTTCCGCACCTGGATCCAAAAGGTTTGAAACATTGCCATTTTCAACCGCCTCGTTAACTCCATACATTTTTCTCCGTTCTATCAGGGGTGTTTCCGTCTTTTTTGTTAACTTAAAGGGCAATTCAGTCTTTTTCAGGGTATTCAGTCTTTTTACATAAAGTGAAAAAGACCGAATTGCCTTTTAAGTTAACAAAAAAGACTGAAATACCCATGAGTTAACTGAGAAAAATGGATGGAGTTAACGAGCCGGATGAAAATGGCAAGATTTCAAACATTTTGGATCCAGATGTGGAAAAACAAACCTTTGGACGAAAGTCACAAAACTGGCCAAACCTTAGGGACGAAAATTGTATTTTACTCCTTTTTAATAATATTTGAAAAAACGTCATATTTTGTTAAATTTAAACCTTCTTTTGGTGTCTTGATGAACAGCTTTGGTAACGGAAATCAAAGAAATAAAGGAAAAAAACCAGAAAGACAGTGATCTGCTAATGAGTATTGCTGCTGGAAGTAGACACTATGTTGTGCCAAATCTTGAATTTGAATTCACGGACAACGAGATTCACCAAGACTTATTAAAACTAATTAAATATTCATGCGAAGAGGTTTGCACGACCAAGGAACAACTGAATAAAGTTATAAGGTTATGGACAACATTCTTGGAGCCATTGTTGTATCTTCCTTCTCGTCCTCACGTTTCGGTCCTTTCGGACGGTGCTGAAGATGCTGAGACATCCACACATGCACCGGAGGTTAATGGAATTCCCATTGCTGCTGATGATGTTAAGCAATCAAAACCGGTGGTTTGCAATGGGGATCAAAACGATTTGCCAGATCAAGTCGATTCAAGCAAAAATGGTTTGGCTTATGGAGATGCGTTGACCAAGGAAGATGGGTCTAGACCTGAGAGAGACTCTAGTCCAGCCATAAGTTTGTCTGGTTTGTATTCTTGCCATCTATGAATTTCTAAACAAAATGGCTGGTCAAGCAGGTTGGGTAACACGGTAACGAGTCAAAATAGACAACTTTTTGGTACAAGTCAATGCCAGCCGGTTCAGATTGGCCCATGATCAACTTTTTGCTCATTGTATTTTTGTCTGGAGTTTTATTGAATAGGACTATACTACTAGAGTAAGTTGTCATTTTCGTCCTTGAGGTTTAGTCACTTTTAGGTTTGTTTTTCTGCATCTGGGACCTCGTGGTTTCAAAATCTTGCGACTTTTGACCCTGAGGTTTGGTAATCTATTGCGACTTTTGTCCCTCCAGTTTGGTCCCCAGGGACGAAAATGAGAAGATTTTGAAACCACGAGGATCCAGATGGGGAGAAACAAACCTTTGGATGAAAGTCGCAAAAATGGCCAAACCTCAGGGACCATATTACTACTATGGTAATCCATGTATTTTAGAAAAGCGATATAGAAGGTGGTAGCTATATGAATACACTTTGAGCGAGTTTCTTTATGTTTGGCTCTTGACGTATTTTAAAACTTGTTTGACCCATTTGACTCAAATCTATGTTATGCTAATGGAGCCTTACTTTAAAAATATGGTTTTAGGGCGTGAAGCAAGTACTTCTAGACCTAATAATGTTACCGAAGACGTTGTTGAAGCCAAGTCTAAGATCAACAAAGTTTCTTCATCACAGGTATGGCCTGGACTAAAACTATTGTTATATTCATTACTGCTTTAGTGGTGTTTAATTTTATTTACCATATATCTAATTTTTTATAAAAATTAAATTTTGTAGCATAGGGACCTCCCAAATGGTGGTCCTTCCGAGCCTTCCAAAATTGAGAAAGAAGAAGGCGAGTTATCACCTAATAATGATTTTGATGAAGTTAATTACACTGCCACAAAGCATAGTGGAGATGCTGATGATGATGACAGTGTGAATGCCTCTGAGGGTGCTGACGTGTCAGGCAGTGAGTCAGCTGCTGACGAGTGCTCTAGGGAAGATCATGAAGAAGATGGTGATCGTGATGATCTTGAAGGTAAAGCAGAAAGTGAAGGAGAGGCAGAAGGAATAGATGATGCAAATTTTATTGGTGGTGATGCGACTTCTTTGCCGCCAGCTGAGCAGTTTTTGCTGTCGGCAAAACCGTTGGCAAAACTTGTAATAAAAGATTCTCCTTTACTTGATGCTGAAAGTAAAGATTCTCATGTGTTTTATGGAAATGATAACTTTTACATCCTCTTCAGGCTTCATCAAGTAAGTATGAAATTCATCGTATATAGTTTTATTACTACTTATCATTTATCTATTTTTATTACTACTTAACGGAAAGGGGTCAAACGAGTTAAAAGCTTTTGTTAAAAAAATACTTAAAAAAAGACCGGACCTTAATTGTAACAACAGTTTTTGTAATATTATTATTAAAATTATTATATATATTAAAAGGCTATTTTTTCAATATCAAACATCTTTGGCCCCCAACTTTAATAATGATATGTTTAGCCCCTCAACTCTAATAACAACATGTTTAGCCCCTCAACTTTAAGAAGGTTTTCATTTTTTGATTTTCATTATTTACCCTTACACTTTATTATAATTACTATTTAGACCCTAAACTTTAAGTTTTTTCCTTTTACATATTTTCTGTGGTTTCTTACTCGACGTAACCCACCACACATAATTGTTTTTATGGTTATAACGAGTGTCAATAACGTAATGAACTGAACCGATAACTTTTCCGTGATTTTTTAATACTGCCGCGACGTGGTTTTTTTTCTTCACGTAGACTGCCCCATCGCGATTTGCTTATTTTATCCGCGTTTCGAACCTGGTAACTCACTAGTTAATATTAATCACTATATAAATTATGAACACAATTTAAAGAAAAAAGAATGCATTTGACAGCCATGCATTTTGTTACGTCTTGCATAGTTGCATGATTGTTATTATTTGGGTTCTTTTTCAGGTATTATACTACAGGCTGTTGTCAGCTAAACTCAGTTCTGCATCTGCTGAAATGAAGTGGAAAACTTCAAAGGATACTACCCCTCCTGATCTGTACTCAAGGTTGGTTCAATTCAAATATTTGTGTCTCGTATTCAGAGTTTTACATTTTTTTATCAATCTTTAATTCATTACTATTGTTGTTTACAGATTTATGGCTGCTTTGTATAATTTACTTGACGGTTCTGCTGATAATGCCAAGTTTGAAGACGATTGTCGGGCCATTTTAGGAAATCAGTCTTACGTGTTATTTACATTGGACAAGTTGATTTATAAGCTTGTGAAACAGGTATGATTATTGCACATACATTTGTTTTTCTGAGCTCTTATATTCTGTTTCTAATTTATAGTATTTTAATTATTCTTGATGTATCAGCTCCAAATTGTTGTGGGTGATGAGATGGACAACAAACTTCTTCAACTATACGAGTATGAAAAATCTAGGAAACCTGAGAAGTTTGTTGATTCTGTGTATTATGAAAATGCACATGTTCTTCTTCATGATGAGAATATATACAGATTCCAATGTGTATGGTTTTTTTACCCTTCTAAATGTTGGCAAATAAGCTTACGCAAACACACACATATACACACCCACATATAATAATTTCTTGCATTTTGTAGTCATCTGGTCCATCTCGGTTAACCATCCAACTGATGGATGATGGGAATGAAAAGGCTGAAGTGGTTGCAGTCTCTATGGATCCTAGTTTTGCAGCTTACGTTCATAACGAGTATCTTTCAGTATCGACTGAAAGAAAGCAATCCGGCATCTTGATGCAGAGGTTAAAATTTTTTTAATTAACGAAAAATTTACATCTTTGAAAATATTTTGAAGTAGCTTCAGAGGATAATACCGCAATTCTAATTTTTGTGCAGAAATAAACGTCGATTTTCAGACCTAGATGAATCTTCTGCCATATCGTCTGTCATGGAAGGTGTTCATATGGTGAACGGGTTGGAGTATAAGATGTCTAGTAGCTCGTCAAAGGCAATAATTTTTCAATATTTTCACTGAATTTTTATAATAATGTGAATGTCGTATTTTCTTAATATCTTATATCTAATTATCCGAGTGTCAGCAGATATCCTATGTTCTCGACACAGAAGACTACTTCTCTCGTGTGAGAAGAAAAAGAAAGTCACCAGCAGATCGATTATCATCATCCCATAATAAGGCAAAAGTAGAACAGTTTCACAGATTCCTATCTGCAGCCACAGTTTAGGGTTTTCTTCATAAACTTCAAGGTACATATATATATTTTTGGTAACTGAGTCCGGTTTGTTAAAACTCACGGGTCTGACCCAGCTAACTAGCGGGACAAGGTAAAACGCAACTTATACTTCAAGGGGTAAAGGCAGGAAACCAGTGGAAGCTGGATTCGAACTTGATACCTCTGTTACAGAGAATCGGGCACATACCCCTTGAAGGTTAAGATTGAATTATTACAAAAGAAATCACTAATTGGGATGTTGTTCTCGTTCTTTTTGTAGAAATGTAGCCTAGAATAACTGGTACCTGACTGATGGTTATGGTTTCCTAGCGGTCAAGAAACAGGAGAAAGGAAATGTAAACAAGTGTGTGAAGTTTATATAATATAGGTACAATTGATGGGGTCAGTTGTGTACATAGAGGTTGTTGTGTTTACTCAAATTAAACTGTGTCAAAATGTTGTTTTGCAACACAAAGTTAATAGTGTTTGTAACATTACAGTCTCCAATAGAAGGATGTTTAAAAGAGTATAATTGTGGTTGTAACCGATGATGTGGCTGGAAACCCGGGGACTATCCGAGATTAGACTACTATCATTCCAAATCAATGTTAAAATCCTTACTTTTTCATTTAACCTACCATTATTGATTGAATGACATTATGAGGAACATAGAACATTACCTCATAAACATTTGAATCAAATCATGTTAAGTTTTAAATCAAATTGTAAATTATGTAATCTTTGGTCATTTGGCCTCATATAAACACGAATGATCCTTCAAGACATGAATAATTTGTTGTTTCTTATCTACAAAATTGTTGCATCATTAAAATTGGATTATGTTAACTTTTATGGATGGAACAGGTGAATCTGCCCAAACCTTAGGGATGATTTTGGCATTTTACTCACTTTTATTTATTATTATTTGAATATCGTATTTGTTGGTTATCTTTTAGTTTGTTTCTTTTTATTTTTATTTTTATTTTTATGTTTTCTTCGTTAGTTATCTTCAATGTTTTAAAAATCGGATTTTATGCTATACCGTCATACCGGGTTGGGCTCAGAAACAATTCCTCGGTTGTACCGGACAATAATGCCAACCATATAATTTCATAAAACAAATACATTTTTAACTCAAAAAATAATCAAAAACTACATATTTCATAATAAAAATCAAATTTTACAACAAATTTTAATAATTAAAAGTTTGCAATAGGTTTTTGGTATTGGAGTGTAGAATGCATTAGGTTTACAATCGCTTAAAATATGAAATTCATTATCATCGCATCCTCATCTCTAAGAACATAACTATATTCGATCCATCTAATATAAAATAAGAAATTTTACTTACCAATAATCATAATATACTAAAATTACGTGAAAAGTAACACATATAACAAGTAACCTTGTGTTTAAGTAGCCGGTTCATGCTCTTACTCACCAAGCATGTTATCTATATCGTCATTGTGAAGTTTTCCTTTCGACTCCTCTTCAACCATCCAAAATTCCACATGATTAATGCTTTCACAATCAACCCAATCACATGACCTCTTAGCATATTTGAGTCTAGAAAAACATTTACCAAAAAATAACACTTGAAAATTATATTACGATGTAATAAAAAATTCAAGGTATCGTACCTATTTTGTAAACACAAGTTGTAATGAACAAACATAACCCGAGGAAGATTCGGTTTGAGTTGATATTCAAACGACAAAGATTTACATGAACATATAACCTCTACTATTCGGCTACAAAAGAAAATGGTAATCAAAATAACAAACTAACGTAGTTAATAATAACATGAAAAATATATCTTATCGGGTTGGTTAACATTACGAGAAGCAACAACACTACCCCTACCAAAACTTTCTTTAGCATCACGAAACTTGCTTAAAGTCATTGCATCTATAACATCATTACCCCGGGAAATTCTTCTCAACCATATCAAGGACACCGGCAAAAACCTCATTACTTTTAAAAGATTTTCTTTATCATCCTGAAAAGCTAGATTTAACCAATATGCTGCACAATGAATACTAGAATGCAACATCTTTTTTCCATGGAGCATCAATTATGTCCATATATGGTTTATGCAAAACTACATTTCAATAGTGCCGAATCATCCCCTAAAAACATACGACAAAGAAGCTGTTTTCATCCATGTTGTCACAGTGTTTAAACCATTTTTCCAATAAGTTTTCATTTTTCACAATTTCTCTATATCCAATTAGGGATGGCAATGGGTTGGGTTTGGGACGGGTTTAGGTAATCCCAAACCCAAACCCAAACCCAAACCCGGTTAGATAAGCTTGTCCCAAACCCGTCCTAAAACCCGTCGGGTTTCTAGCGGGTAAATACCCATCGGGTATCGGGTATACCCGTTAATTTAAAAAGATTACCCGTTGGGTATACTCATCTCAAAACCCATTGGGTATTTATCGGGTAACTACTAACCGGTTACATTTTATATTGTCATTATAAAAAATATATATCAAATAACTACAATGTATACCGAATAGAATACCTATGTGTAAAAAATGGATGCATCATATATATACATATTTAATAATATAAAAGAAATTATGTCGGGTATGCAATCGGGTAAACGGGTACACTTTATCAGGTAATTGGGTCGGGTAAACAGGTATATCACTAAATCCCAAACCCGTCCCAAACCCGCGAAAAAAATAAAAACTATTCCCAAACCCGATTAACCGACCCCAAACCCGTCCCAAATGTGTCGGGTTTCGGGTTTACCCAGCGGGTTTGGGTTTGATTGCCATCCCTATATCCAATTGCATTCCCTAGTTTCAACATTCTTTTAAGAGTAAAGTGTAATTTGCGTCCCTATGGTATGTTGGTTGCATCAACCTAAGTCCCTATTTTCAAAACATGGATACTTGAGTCCCAGTGGTATGTTTTTCACTACAGTCTACACCCTTCTCTCAAGTGCACGTTACTTCAGCCGTTTGAAAGAGGAGTATTTTCGAGCCTTCCAAAATTGAGAAAGAAGACGAGTTATCACCTAATAATGATTTTGATGGAGTTAATTATACTACCCTCAAGCATAGTGGAGATGCTGATGATGACAGTGTGAATGCCTCTGAGGGCGTTGATAGTTGACGAGTGCTCTAGGGAAGATCATGAAGGTGGTGACCGTAATGATCTTGAAGGTAAAGCAGAAAGTGAAAGAGAGGCAGAAGAACTAGATGATGTAAATTTTATTGGTAGTGACGTGGCTTCTTTGCCGCCAATAACCAATTGAACAATTTTTGGTGTCGGAAAAACTGTTGGCAAAACATGAAAGAAAAGATTCTCATGTGTTTTATTGAAATGATAACTTTTACATCCTATTCAGGATTCAAGTAAGTATGATATTCTTCATATATATATATTAATACTACTACTTATCAGTTATCAGTAGTACCATTTGTTGAACAAACTCATTAAAAAGGAAATGGGTCAAACGAGTTAAAAACTTTTGTTAAAAAAATACAGGTACGACAAAAACTGGGGTACGGGGACGATACGGGTACGGGGACGATACGGGTACGGGGAACGGCAACACTCAAAAATACAAGATACGGGTACGACCAAAAAATAAAACTAAAAATAAAAATATATTAAACAAAGTCCAAAAATATATTAAACTCGAAAAACACTATATCAACCATAGGTAATTACTTATGAATAATGAAAACGTTTTCAAATTCCGGTTCATCTAGCGAAAGATCGTCAACCTCCAAAAACCCAACATCTTCGATGAATAATGAATACTTGAGTAGCAATGATGATCAGATTTGTTGTACATGAATGTTTAGAATAGCATATATATATATGTAACACCCTGAAAACGGGTTTGGCAATCAAACCACATTAATAATAATGAACGGGTAAAATACCGTTAGTGGTGAAATTAACCCGGTAAATATTAGGATTTAAATAACTAAACCTAATATTAAATTAAAAAGGGAATAAAAACTTTAGAGGAAATAAAGTTTATAAGAGTCCCGAGTTAACAGGACTTAAAATAAAACGGGATTTTAACTCCCCGAACCCATTAAGGTAACTAGGAATATCAACCTAGTTAGTTAAATGTTGTTAAAATGCCAATGAAACTAGAATGATAATACTTGTATAACTCTACAAAAGTTGAGGGACTAAACATGGGCAAATGGAATGAAGTTTTAATTAAAACAAATTAATTAAACAAAAACACACACATACGTGTGTGTTCCTGCGATCGACCAGAGCCAGAAGAAAAAGGGTTATAAACCCTAGCTCAATAATATCTTCAATTGGAGGATCAAACGAAGGCCAAATTCAGATTGGAATATATATAAACGATCACCAAGTCAAGGGGATCGTAAGGTATGTCGAATTTTTGACATTCATGAAGTTGTGAAAATTAGTTAACTTTGCATGATGCGATCTATGTATGAATCGTAGAGGCTATGGCCGAATTAATGAAGTGTGATTGCTTAGGAACAAACCCTAAGTATAAATATGAAGTAAATTCAGATTTATTGATGCTAAATTCATGTATGAGATGTTTTTAGGGTTTTGATTGCTAAAATTAGTGTTATGATGCCAAGAACATGCTTAAATTGAAAGCTGAATTCAAACAGCTCCTGATCAGAATTTACAACCGACTTGTATTGGCTGTAACCTGAAAAAAATGTGACAAAAACATGTGTTTCTTGAGTCTAAAATGTAATTCCAGGAAATATCTTTAAAACCCCACTGGAATCGCATTTTTTCGACGAAAATTGAGCGTTTTATGAATTTTTCCGTATTAAAGGTTCAAGCTGCGTTTTCTGGCAGAATTTGCAGCCCATTACGAATGTCATAACTCAATTTAGAAATTGAGTTATGATCTCAAATTCTTACTGTAGAAATTTTTAAGTGATTAAAACAATCGCCAATTGGAATTTCGTCAATCGGATAAACGAGGAATTTTAAATAAATTTTTCCGTAAGCTGCAGTCAGAAGTGACGAATCTGATTGCAGCTTAGTAAATGAATTTTTACGAATTTTTGGTAAAGAGTTAGATCTTGAAATTTTAACACAAGGTCTAACCCTCCGAGAGGTACGCCATATAAAAAAAACATAATTTTTGAAGACTTGTAAACAGGTTAAACAAGTCACAAAAAACATCCAATTTTCAGTAATATGAAATGCCTAAATGAAATCGCGGCCTACTAGTTAGTATGTAAAATTTGATTTCGTGAAGAGTTCGGATGAAATATGCCTAAGTGAGTTCATTGAACCAAATGTGCATTTGAATATGTTGATAAGTCAATGGACTTTAAAAAGTCAAACCGACCAATGATTAGATCGAATGATAATTTTGATATGGTCGAATGATAAATTCGACATAAAACCCGTAGGATGGAATAGTCGTAAATGATTATGACTAATCTAACCGTCTTACAAATTGTGATGATGATAGTTTGACTCTAGACAAGCTAGATGAAGACTTGGGAAAGAAGCGGGTCAAACGGATCGAGTACGCGGAAAAAGAGCATAACCGGATGCAAGGTAAGTAAAGCTTACACCCTTTTTTGTAGGATATACATTTATTTATAAGTTATAAACACAACAAATGTTATATTCGAAATACGGTTCCGACACAAATTGATATGGGTCGGACCATATCAAAAGATGAAAACCATGTTTAATGGTAAAAAGGGTTGAAACGGTATTTTGGTCAAGTGATGAAATATATAAAATGAGTTTTCGAATGGCTACTTTATAAGTAAGCCTAAACGAAGTAAAAAGTGAAAACGATGATTTAGTCACGTATAAATGGATAAAAATTGAAGTATAAAACGACACCAAGTGGCATAAGCCATGTTGAGTTAAACGTGTAAGAAACGGATTTAAGAGACACAACTAAATGGTGAGAAATCCGAAATGAATTACTTAACGAATTGGTAAATAAATACCATTTACATATATAAGCTCAAAATGTTTGGTCGTTTAGACCAAATGGGTCGAATGGTAACGTTGATACCATTCGACATATAACGACTAATAAGTGTTTGTCAAGTCTTATACTCGCAGGATAAAATGGCTTGCGAATTAGCGATGCTATGAATTAGCAAATTATTGAGACAAGGTATTAAAACGGGTCAAAATGTCACCCGAGCCAGGTACGCATAAATAATATTATAGTTAGACGAGTGATTTTGGTCAAATATTTATTGAAAGTCCTTTGTCGTTAAATGAGGGACTAAAATTGACCAAAACGCCTTTGATGGGTAAATCGGAAAAAACAACCCATATGGGTTGATTAGGAAATTGCATTTTGATTGGGGAATCATTAAACACGAATACAAGTTATAGGCATAAACATTTGTGGATCAAATGCCTAAAATGAGCCAGTTGTGTAAAATGACTAACCGAAGGGTAAATTTGGGTTAATAAGTAGATATGCTAAATATACCACAAAAGTAGTCGTGGTGGAACCTAAGCATATATTTTAGATGTGGAATAACGACATGTGAAAAGAAAAGAGTTAGTTTAGACTAAATAGCTTAAATTCCCCAAACGGGTCAAAAGTGTTAAAAAGGGATTTCAAGCCGAGAGCTTGAAATCTGAATTTTTGAAGTAGTTTAATATCAGGTATTGACTCCATGGGATGTAGAATTAAATTTCGAACGTGTAGGAAAAAGAATCGGGTAAAACAGACTTGTAGATAAAAAGTTATGACACTTTAAAGTTCGATTTACGACTAAAACTATAGCTGGACAGACATGCAGGTTCCAGAGACGGACCTGCTGGAAAATGGTTTCCCCCGCGCCACGCGACGGAGGACATAGCCTGGGGCGCGACACGCGACAAATTTTGTGAATGTCGTCGCGACACGCGACGACTTATAATTTTGGAAATTGTTATTGATCTTGTTGTTGGCTTATTTTGACCCGCAAACTGGTTTGAAAATGTTTTTAAACGCCGAATGACTAACTCATTTCATGTTTTATGAAATGCAGGTATATTATCCAGCAACGGAGGGCGGTCAAGTTCGAAGAAGAGCCGAACACATGAAAAAGAAGCTTCCGCACGTTGTTTCGTCGTTAATTTTAAACGGCAAATTCATTTACATTATGTTGTATTACCTTAATGTAAAAGATTTAAATAAACCCGTATTTTTATAAGTATGTTCTATTGTATTTACACATTTAATTACCGATAATTATACGAAAATCTTAAATAAATAGACAGGGTCTTACAAGTTGGTAATCAGAGCTCATGGTTAAAGAGTAAAGTGTGTTCGGTTCGAGGCTTGATCGCAGATCCGGTAAGTACATGTATGTTAATGGTTTAACATGTTAAAGTGTTGTAAACAACACATAGGGTTATCGAGTAATACACGCTACCCCAATTAAAATGATTGATATAGTTAATGAAATTACGTGCGTTGACACGTATAGTAAAAAGCCTTGTATTACAATACGGGCGTTTATAAGTGTCGAAATTACTAACTTTTGTAAATATTTAGTTGAAGGACACTCGCATCTGAAGATGACGAGATTTGAATGAATTGTGGATATGACGATGGAACGGTACGAGGTATGACAAGCTGAGCACACTCATTGAGGACCTAAATCGCGTGATGATCGCGAACAAAGTTCACGGCAAGAGAAGCCCGTTAGGGAAAGCATTACCAAGTGCACGCTTTTAAATTTAATCGCATAAGTAGTAATATGCAACAAACACGTAGGGGATAATAGTCAAACATAATAGTCAAACAACACAATATTTAATATGCACAGCGGAAGCAAATTGTAAGATATAATTCAAGCGAATATAATGTTGTAATATCAAGTATCACAATAGTCGATTGTTCATCCACAGACGGATCGAAAATAAAATGGAAACAATAGTTCAACAGACGATAGGCATCTTAAGCTTGCGAGACTTCTATTGATGCTAAGGAGAAATCCCAGCCAATTACGCTTAGTACCTGCATTTAATCTTTTTGGGAAAATACGTCAGTTTACACTGGTAAATACAATCAACTGACTCATTTTGGAAAATGATTGAAAATTGATTTGGATGCACATGGCATAAACATTTTATAACTTGGGAGAATTATTTAAATATATAATCTTGTGAACGGATTACATGTTCCTTATGCGTTCAGTAGCCCGGATCGTGTCCGGGTTAAAGATCAATAGACACACCACATTATTCTTTTGTGCACTGATGGGTGTACGCCTACACCCCGCGCTTAAGTCGTGGCCATTTCGTAAAATGATGCCAGGGATATCCGGGACATGGTCATTAACCCCCCAAAGGCTTTTAAGTAAACAAAACTGTTTAAACGGGCCGATCAAATTATTCAATTAACCACCTAACGATGGAAGATTTGATACCCGACCAAGCGGTATTTTATATACCGTAACCCAAGCCCGTATAGGGAAAATAAGTTAAAAGTATTTACCTGAGCAAAGTAATAATCACAATAAGAAATTGCAAGTAGCTTTTACAGGTTCTCCTAATCTGGAACGAAGGTTTATAACAACCTATTAGAATCCTAACGGGTCTTTAGTTAAGCTTAAGCTTAGACCGGTTAGTTTCAAAGATACGGTTCGTACGCACGATTAAGCGAAGACCGGATAGAATGTGATTTAGACCCGACAAGTTCAGAGACTTGCTTAATATGGGTATTTCATACACAATCTGGATTTTGAGATAAAACCGATAAGGTTTGACCCGTTTCGGCTAATTTATGTAAACTTGTTACATAAGCCGAACTGAACGCGTAATAAGCGTAACGGGTATCCGTAAGATCCATATACAGGTTTCCTAAGTTAATATACTTCAAATATGTTGTGACATCAGTAATATGTCTTTTATTATGCCCGTAACGAATTTAAACACAAACTATGCCCCGTAGGGGTAGTTTGGTCATTTAAAAGGTTATAAAAGAGTTTAAGTATTTACATGAGTTACAGGTCTGATATAATCAGCAAAAATACTTAGTTTGATAAGTTATAACAGTAGGGTAAAGTATATATGTGAAATTTATCAATTATAACCAAACTATGCACCGTAGGGGCACTTTGGTAATTTCACATAAGCCGAAAAGCTCAAAACTGAAGTCTGAGTTTAACAACTTTTGCTTACTGTTAAAATATTATAATTTACCTAAAATATCAGTAGGTATCACCCTTGTATGTTTAAAGATAGTCTTTGTACATACTATGCGCTAAAAACGCTTAATAAGGCGATTAGAAGCCGTTTCCGGGTTCTATATATAAAGATGATATTTTTATCATTCCAGAAGGCCTAAAATAATTTATTTATCATTTAGGATCAGTAGCAAAAGGTTTGGAGTTGATTAGATATGTAAAACTCATTTTATGGCCCGTAAGGGCAAAACCGACAATTACCGGATTAAGCCTACGACTATGAGTTATGCTCAACCTAAAATTAATTAAAAATCTTCAAAAATCCCAAAATAATATATTACATCAGTGGGTAAAGATTTTGATATCAAAAAGTAGGCTTAACTAGGCTATACGCTAATTACGCCGTTTAATTAACATAAAACTTCTTAATTACACAAATGAGCATAACTCTCAATCTACACCTCAAATTGATATCAAATTTTGGGTGCAAGTTTATATATCAGTAATTAAAGTTTCTACTCTTTTACATTTTCAAAAATCACGTTTTAAGGTGAAAAGGGCATAATGGTCAACATATGAGCAATTAAGGAAATCATCCATATTAATTGGATAACTAATGAACCAAGGTGTATAATCACAGAGGGTTATATTAGCATGTAACCTAGTCCAATTAAAGCTCTGAGGCATTTCTAAAACATGCCTAAACGGGTCAGAACTGAAAGTCAAAGCAAAAGTCAAACTATGCGACTTTTGGTTCCGAACAAGGTCTAAACAGTAAATTGTCGGGTTGAACATGTTTAGACATGTTCTTACACTAATTACCAAGTTATATTAATGATCAAACAGGTTGTATGTGTTCTACATTGCTAATCATGCATAAATTAGAAACTAAGTATCCTGTTGACTTTTTATTAACAAGTTTGACCCGACATTTGACCTAGTTAGAGTGGGAATCAGGGGGAACCCTTTTAAGGGTTTATTACCCACATAATTACCAACTTATAACTACTTTTGATTCGACTAATCACTGGACCATTAGTGATTAATCTTAAAGTCAACCGTTAATTACGACGGCTTGACTTTTAAACTATAACTAAGCAAAAACTTAACTAAGAAAGGTTAAGCAAACGTACAAGAGTCCTATGAACGACCAGAGATCACTTGAGAGAAGTCTTGAGCTCCAGAAATGATCAGGAATGCAAGAGAAGGTGTGAAGAACTTGGTTGCAACTTAGTGGCCTTTTATAGTGATTTAATCACCATAGATTGTTGACATCTAAGTTTACCACTGACCACAATTCATCAACAAGTGTCCCTAAGTGTCTAAGACTGTTTAGGGGTCGCCCACAATGTGAAAATATCTGTTAAAGGTCAGTTTCGCGCGATAACAGGTTGCTGTCTAGTTTTTCTACATCTGGGAGATTGACGCGGCCCGCGTAAAGTCTTATTAACCTTTACGCGGCCCGCCTGAGACCTGTTGTCAGCTTTCACATTTTCAAGTTTTTGCATATTGTCCCTTGGCCTTTCGAAAGGGCAACCGAGCTTATTTTTGCATTTTGACCCCTTCTTATTTACCTACAAGGGCTTTAAGACTTGTACCCAGTTTGCCAAGTCCTCGGTTAACTTTATTGTTACCCGAAAGGTCCAAACTTTCAACGTTGACACTTTAACCCCTCACATACGAATTTGATCATAACTTTCTCATACGATTACGAAACTTTATGAAATTTATATCGTGCATTCTAGTGAGCATAATTAACCGTTACAAAGCTTCGGGTTTGTCAAAAGGTCACTCAGAGGTATAACTTAAACATGTTGACACATTTAACCCCTGTGGTTTGTAATCTCTCACTTTTAGCTTCGCATGATCCATGATTTATTCGTTTGGTGATATAAACATCATGTAGGGTTAATGTACAATATATTTATTCACTGTTGACATTTAGAACTCGTATTTTCATATACTTTTCATGTTTGTCAACTTTAGTCCTTTCATAACATTCTTTCACACGTTCAAACATATGACACGTGTCAACACTTTATAGGACGTGAATTTTCGAGGTGTTACAATTATCCAAGTGGAAAAACTCTCAATATAATGCTATTGAGAAAAGTAGCGATCACATTAACAAATGTGATTATATAATAGTTCGATAGAAAAGAAAAACATTTTATATGTTCAAATGTAAAACTAGTAAAACTAATGATTGTTGTTTTGCAATTAAATAAAGTTTTACTAAATGAAATCAGAGATATGAAATAAATAGAGGCATTACTTACATAAGGTGTGATGTGAAAGCTATAAAAAGGTCATGTGTATCATGTGCTGATCGCTTACTCTGGCCAAGTAAGTAGTGTCATATGATACCATGAACTTTTTGTAGTGGACATACTTACATCCGATGTAGTAAGGGCAAGGTGAATGGGACGAATTAAAAAAGTCACCCAAATGAGTCAAACAAGTAAGATGTTTGATAGTAAACGCAAACGTAAGTCAGAGGACGGAAGCGTATTACGTTAGGATAACGAGCCCGAGAGAAGGGACAAGGATCAAGGTAAATGAAAATACAAACCTACTAATGGGAATGCTAAGGCATAGAGATAAAAGTTTGACTGTCATAAGTGATGAACTTCACATGGATAAGTCAAACAAATTAAATAAAGAATAAAGGACACGATTGAACAAAAGCGATGGATTTCGCTAAGACGACCAAATAAGTTAAAAATGAAGTCTAAAATCATATCAGAATGATTACTTTGAAAATGACTTCGATAAGGATACCCGATAGATGGGTATGGTTTTAAGGATATGCGTAACCCAATAGACGGGAACGCGGATTAGAAAGTCAAAAGACTCGGATTACGGGTCATGACTAAAAGATGATAAGATTTTGCAAACATAAATTTTTGATAATTACGTTCAAGTATTTTAAGATGAAAGGGGTCAAATAAAGAGTGAAGTTTGACATCCATAAGTGAGGAAGTTTCACACAAATAAGTCAAACGAGACTAATAAAGAATAACGCTTGAAAATGAAAGTAAGCGCAAGCTGAATAATGAAAACGCGAAATATCAATGAACCTATGTGATAGGTCGTAAAAGAGTATAGAAAGGAAAATGCAAACCACTGAAACTGGAGTGTTAAAACATTAAGATAAAGAACACGGGTAACGGTTTGAAAGGAAATAGAGTGTTGGTGCATACGTTTGTCGACTTCGTCTTGTATCGTGTTAGGCCCTAAAGTGTGAGACTGACGCTTCAAATTAACACAACGGGTTATGGTTACGAACTGGGCCTTACCGGGTTAGTTTATATTAGGTTGTGGACCTTTATAGGTCACTTGGGCCAAGCTATAGGCCATGTGGGCCAAGCAGGCCCAAGGGAAGCCCATGTAGGGAAGTGGGCTTGTCCATGTATATAAACAAGTTTTCAACTTGTTTTTAGGTTTGAACTTCATTGTTACAACTTCTAGAGAGCTAGAGAGAGAGAGAGGCGATTTGGTGGTGAGCACTTGTACTAGACGGTTTTGCTTTTCAAGTAATAGAATCGTGTGCAAGTGTTGAAAGTGATCCGGTTTGTTCTTCGTTTTTCATACTTTTTGGTTTATCTTGAATCACATCAAGTTTGGATTCCGCACAAACTTGGTGTTGTTTGATATCATTGAAAGATCCGGATATACGGGACTTACAAGTGGTATCAGAGCCATTAGAACCTGTTTCTAGGCTCGGTGTGATATCAAATATTCAAGATTTTCGTTGTTTTTGATTTGGTGTTCATCGCGTTCTTCGTGTTCTTGGTGGCATTCATCGAAGTTTTATAAAAATCAACATATTTTGGTACTTTGATTTTTGAAAAGGTTGTTAAAAGATTAAACATAATCTTTTTACTTTTTTGAAAATATCTTGATTTTTAAAATTTACATAGTTTTCGGAGGAAAGTTGTTGACTTGATTGAAACCTTCCATATTCTATTTTAATAACTTTTGTGATTTTGATAATCTTTCGGAGTGAAAACAATCTTCTTCACGGCAGTCACCTCCATCTTCACAGTCTCGACTCAGTGATCTCGACTCCAATTTTTAGGGAAACAACTCTCGTCTTCACAACATCACACATCGGGTTCGAGTCAGCACCGTTTCGAGTTATCTTCACAGCCCCGGTTTCGACTCGACAAAGTCTCGACTCATCAACTTTAAAGGTCTCAACTCACATCATCTGTAACCAAGGTTTCGAGTTGTATTTTCTGGAGTCGCAACCATCATCATCCCCGTCTCGACTCATCTTCATCGCCGGTCTCGACTCGTCGTCATCATCACAGTCTCGACTCACATCCTCCGATTTCGAGTTACCAGTCACAATCATCTCCGAAGCTACATCATCGTCTTCAAGCTCTCGACTCACCGTTTCAGCTACATCGTTCCGACTCGCAACCTCCATCATCATAACCAGTCTGGAGTATTTGATTTCGAGTTAAACTCACTGGTCTCGAGTCATACACCAAGGTCTCGAGTGAAACTTTCACGGTTTCGAGTTCAACTTCACAAGGGTCTCGACTAATCTCTTTGAGTTTATATTTTCAAGGTTTCGACTGTACACCACATTCACTATCTCCGTCAACATCATCATCATTGTCGACACCACTGTCACCAACTCCGATCACGAGCACTAGTTATCATCGTCATCACCACAGTTATCATCTCCGGTCACCACTTTCACCATCACCATCTTCGTCGCATCATCTCCGATCACCTCCAACCTGCGATTTCCGTTCATTCATCGTCTTCCGTCACTGTAATTTATCATCGTCTGATCATCTCCACTCCTCAATCATCGTTCATCTTCTCCGACGTGACCTCCGCCACCATCACCGTGAACCATCGTTTCGAGTCATCATCGTTCTTCATCAACGTCTCCGGCCAACCTTCTTTCACGTTATCACTTTGAGAGGCTGAATTAGGATTTCGGTATTTTTTAAACGGAGAAGACGTTGAAACTTGTGATAGATTTAAGGTTTTTATTTATAATTATAATAATAATAATAATAATCAATCATTAGGTTATCATTACTCAATCATTGATTTTTATAATAATAATAATAGGTATACTTTTATAAATTATTAAAAAAAAGGGAGAAAAAGTTTGTTTGGTTGTGAAAAAATTGACAGGTTTTGTGGTGCGGTTCAGAAAGCGGGTTCATTCGTCTGTAAAGAGTTTGAGTTAGCGAGTACACAGGTTCTCGCTTTGGGCTTGTGTTGAGGAAATAGTTAAAAGATCACATTTTTGGGGGATCAAATCTTAAAAATGTCTTCTAAAAGAGAGATGCTTGAGCAGGAACTCCAAGGATTTAGATACTTTCCTGGTGAATCTATAGAAGCAGTGATTGGCCGGTTTGTTGAACTGCTCTCTGCAATGGAGAAGGCAGAGATGGTGGTGTCTACTCGCATGAGCAATAGAAAGCTTCTGGATGCTATAAAAGGGATTCCAGATCAGGCGAACTGTAGTTGGTTTAGAAATGTTAATCAGATAATATTGACAACCGACGGCCACTGTTACAAAATGAAGTCAGATGAGCTGATCTCACTAATCAAATCTTATGACAATGCTGACAAGCAGTCTACTCAAGGCAACACATCTGCTGCTGCTTGCTCATCCACACAAAATTCAACATTTATGTTTAACAAACCCCTGGCTCAAGGAATTACTAAAGAACGTGAAGAGATACTTTCTGTCTTTTGCACTCCTGAGTGTAGAGAAAGAAATGAGGCATATAGAATACACAACGCTGAGCTAATCGAAGATTATAATGACATTAAAAGGAAAAATTTCACTTTGGCTAATAATGAAAAACTTTTTAAGGAGAAAATCAAAGCTCAGCGAAAAGACATCATCCAACTCAAGGATGATGTTAGTGTAACAACAGCCCAACTCTTCATGGTTAAAGAAAAACTATGCAATGTGACTAAAGAACTGGAGGATATCAGAGATAGATATCAAATAAATGAGCTAAATATTAAAAAATTTGATTCTTCCAGCAAATTAGTCAAAAATCTGTGTAATCAACAGCTAGCATACCAGAAAAGGAAAGGGTTGGGATTGGGTTTCAATCAGGCTCCTCCTCCTTACAATGATAATTACACATATTTACCTATGACTGAGGATGAGCTGATGAATGAAAGTAAAATGACTTATGGTCCTAAAACTGATAAGTCATCAATCAACAGCAGACCTGTTGATAAACGAGCGACTCCTCCAATAAATTTTGTTGCTAAGGGTACAAATGATACTAATGCTTCGTCTTCCCTTGCAGATGAAGTAAAAGTTGAAGATGTCGTTGGAGATGAACAAGCATCAAATTCTGATGTGTGTGGCATTTTTAGCTCGTTTTTTCACTCTGTCATTAATTACAGGCCTGATGGTTTGGGCGAAAATGTTGATGCTTGTGTAACAGAGACTGAATCAGCAAACGAAACAAATGAGTCAGCTGGACCATCTGATTCCAAATGTGATTCATCTGAAGCAGCTGATTCTGAGAAATTGGAATCAGTTGATTCTAGTGGATTCAGCCCAAAGGTGTCATGTGCAGAACCGTCTTGTGCTGAAAATTCGTCAAATGTTTCAGCTGAAATTTTTGCTAAAGTTTCTGGTATTTCATCCGATAAACCTGAACTCTCCAATTCTGTCAAAGCTGATGACATGAAGAATGAAGAGAAGACTGACGTGAACAAGGCTTCAAGTGCGCAAGCTGAACAATCTGAACCTTCTGTTAGTGATGAAAAGGTTCAGATCAAGCAACAAGAGCTGAAGCAAGCAAGTAAAGGACGCGGAAAGAAGAAGCCTAAACATCAAATACAAGCAGGCTCTCCACAGTCCTCAACGGGCAGCAATAGTCCTCAAAAGGCCCGTGATGTGAAAAATGCTTTTGTTAAGCCAGTCAGTAATGGCAGATGTGAGAAATATGCATTTGACTGTGCTAACAAAGCTTTCGAAAAGACTGGTGAGATTTCTGAACAAGACTTGCAGTCTAAACAAAACAAGAAGAATCAAAAGAAATCTCCACCACAGAAGGCCCCAGCAAACGACAAGTACAGACATCCAAATTCATCCTCGTTTGTAAGAAATGTGCAACAAAAACAAGCACAGAAAGGACCAGTTCATCCTTCAAGGCCTGCAAGAGCTACACAAGCTGATCAGAATGCCTTCTACGTTAAGAGACAAACATGCTTCAATTGCGGCATTGCTGGTCACATTGCTCGGAACTGCACACATCGTCCCTACGTACCCTATTATATGCAAAATCAGAGGGTTACACCAAAGGGTAACTACCATTCCAAGCCAATGAAGGTATCTTCACCTAAGGCAATGAAGAATGTGAATCCCAAGGTTAAACCTTCTGATGGGGATTGGAACGCTGCCAAAAACAAACGGAAAGCTTCTCAGGAACAAAAATGTTTTTCTAAAACCTATAAAACTGAAACAGCTAAAGGTGCTCAACCGAAGGCAACAAACACGTTTGTTAAACCGAAACAGATTTGGAAACCCAAATCCAAGGCAGCAACGTCTCCAATCCTTGAAACGAAAGGGGACTTGTGTTTGAAAGAAGTGTCTTACTTTGATGCTTCAGGAAATCCCAGGACCACGATGGCCTGGGTACCCATGTCTTACTAATCTCCTTACCTTTCAGGAACAACCAAGGAGGAGCTGTTGACAATCTCTGGAATGTTGATAGCGGTTGTTCCAGAGATAAAACGGGTAACATTTCACTGTTGCAAAACGCTCAAATTTTTTTTCCAGATGATATGTTTCCTTTGGAGAAGATTAGAGAAGTAAGAAAAGATCAGCAAAAGGTACCGTTTAAATTCAGTACTTTGAATTGAATATTGATTAGTCTTCAATCTGATGACAGAACGGTTTAATTTTTTTTTCTCTTTCTTAGTTTATTATTTTGTATATAAAGTGTCCTTTCTCTAGTAAATGGTAAATTTGCACAAAAATACAAGATTTATGCACAAATTTAGGGGGGGAGAGGAACATATAGATAGATATAGAGTTTAGGAGGAGAAAACTCGTAAAAATACAAAAAGAGTTTGCTGTAAATATGTATTGTTTTAGGGGGAGAAAATGAGAAAAATACAAAAACATTATAAAATGAAAAAGCCAAAAAGATAAATTGCATGATATGGGAAGTGAAATAAATGTTCGTGTTAAAGGGTTTGACTAACACATGTAAGGTGCCGTAGCTGAAAAGACTAGGATCTACTGCGATATGTCGATAGGCTTGACGCTCAACATGATAAAAGATACTAAGTGATATAAACATAACGAACTATGTACCATGTGGGTAACATACCAACGGCGTATGATTTTATGGTCTTAAATCTTGCGTTGATAGATAGCCAACATCTGAGGTTTCGGGTCTTTATATTGTTGAATCATCCGGGGATATCTTGGCTGTCCTTCTGTTCAGAACTAAAATTGTACATGAATCCAGGAAAGAAAGTCACTTGGAATTAGCTCATTTCTATTTGAATGTCTGTATGTTGTCCCGATACACACAATTTTGATCTGATTCTGAAATCTTCTCTAAAAAAGTCGTGTACCTCCTCTGCTGCATCCAGATATATGCTGACCTGGAGGTGCTAGGCAACGACAGCTTCTGCTGCATCCAGATACATGCTGACCTAGCTGTACGTTGTCGCGCTATAGATCTAATACACCTGAAAGAGGCCCTCAAGTGCCCAAAAGAAACCCAAGAAACCTATATCAAACTGAGAAAAACTCATTTGATCTGTATATTATACCATCTCTGCAAAAGATCTATTCTGTTCTCTTCTCAACCTATTCCCAGTTAAGATTTCAGAAATCTGGATTGGACTTGTGAAATATGTGGTAGGGAAGATACTTGCATGATAGAGTGTGTTGTTTATATTTCCAGGATTTGATTAGTATTTATTTGGGTGTTCATTGTTACGAAATCAAAACATGATAAAACAGATTATATGCAGACCTAGACACAGTCAGGATATCTTAAAGGATGACATCAGTATACTCACTTGCTACGATGAATCGTTGTGCTTACCTTGATCGCGGGGGTATGCCTTGGAATGGGACACACGGGTATAATAGTATAATATTACCTTAAGCATATCACGAAGTTGAAAAATTGAAAGTTGAGCGTTAAAGTTTAAGTGGACAAACATATTGGCAATCGCATAGACCAGTTTGATTAGGCTCGTACTGAAAGTGTTCCTTAGTCTGCCTGAGAACGAATTTTGATCCCATTGCAATTGTAATTGTATATTATGGTAGTTGTTTATATTTTGATTTTTATTTGTTTTTAGTTCTTAAATTAAAAATAAAAAAATTGAAAAAATCAAAAATAGTGTCTTGTTTTCTATAAAACCAAAAATCCAAAAATAGAGTGTTTATTTATTTTTCTTAAAATTAAAAAATGTAACCGTTCTTGAAGATTTGACTGATCATCAAAAGTTGAAAGAATTTAAATTGTGAAATCCGAGTATAAGTACTTGGATGTACCTAGTGTTCATATGGTACTCTCCCTGTTGCATAAGAAATGTTTGCTTATGAGTTTGTGAGCATGTGCAGAACTTGATTTCAATCAAGAACAGGGGTTGATGAAGACTGAGATGCTGTTCATTGCTGAAGAAGCCTGAAGCAGCACAATAACAAGATGTACCTGAGTCAGAAGAACTGGATACGAAACGTCGTCTGACAGTGAAAGTACATTTGAAGAAGTACCATGAATCTGCTTGAAAGACAAAGATTGAAGAAGAAAAGAGCTGTTGAGAATCCTCCTCTCACATTCTTTTTGACAAGAATTTCAAGCAAATGCTGATCATGATCCTGATATGAAGCTAACCACAAGTTCTGAAGAAAGGGACCCAGTGCTGAGAGTACAGAAGTCAAGAACTTCCACAACATCTGCAGCATAGCGACAACCATAGACTTCGTTGAAGACGTTGCTGAATTCATGCTATGAAGACAATTTGATGGCATCAGTCTAGGGGGAGATTGTTAGGCCCTAAAGTGTGAGACTGACGCTTCAAATTAACACAACGGGTTATGGTTACGAACTAGGCCTTACCGGGTTAGTTTATATTAGGTTGTGGACCTTTATAGGTCACTTGGGCCAAGCTATAGGCCATGTGGGTCAAGCAGGCCCAAGGGAAGCCCATGTAGGGAAGTGGGCTTGTCCATGTATATAAACAAGTTTTCAACTTGTTTTTAGGTTTGAACTTCATTGTTACAACTTCTAGAGAGCTAGAGAGAGAGAGAGGCGATTTGGTGGTGAGCACTTGTACTAGACGGTTTTGCTTTTCAAGTAATAGAGCATTGAAACTTGATACAAGGGAAGTGGGCTTGTCCATGTATATAAACAAGTTTTCAACTTGTTTTTAGGTTTGAACTTCATTGTTACAACTTCTAGAGAGCTAGAGAGAGAGAGGCGATTTGGTGGTGAGCACTTGTACTAGACGGTTTTGCTTTTCAAGTAATAGAATCGTGTGCAAGTGTTGAAAGCGATCCGGTTTGTTCTTCGTTTTTCATACTTTTTGGTTTATCTTGAATCACATCAAGTTTGGATTCCGCACAAACTTGGTGTTGTTTGATATCATTGAAAGATCCGGTTATACGAGACTTACATATCGAGTCTTGTATTAGAATAGATAGTTTAGGGCACGTTATTCGAGGAAAATGTCTAATAGTGGTTAGAAGTTAATTTCACACGAAATTACCAAACTGGTAATTTCGCACGAAATTACTAGGTAATTTCGCATGAAGTTCTAATTTCGTGTGATATGTAATTTCGCATGAACCATTCACGCGAAATTAGCTTGCCTATAAATAGGGGTCTTGTAATTTCGTTTGAGAGAGGCATGTATGTGTGATTCCGGAGCCGAAGTGCTGCCGAAGTGTCGTTTCGCTGTAAAACTTTGTCAAATCAATCAGAAAGACATTTAAAGTGAACATCTAGCTGAATAGAACTTGATATGTCTGTTTTCGCCTTTCATATTGAGTAGAACGCCTCTGAACGACTCATTTTGGTCGGTAAAACGATCCTACATGTGGTATCAGAGCTCAGGAGGAGGAGTTCTACCGTTTTCAGCTTGATTTCATCAGATTTTCTAACTTCTACACCTTCTTTTCAAAATTGAACAAGTTTTAACGGATAAAACGGTTTGAATTTCACACATTATATGCGAAATAGTGTTTTAACAAAGCCTTGAGAGTATTAGACCTAAAATCGAGCTAAAACCTGATCAATTTGACAAAAGTTGGACCGAAATGATGACATCAGCATAATTTCGCGTGGAATAGCATCATAATTTCGCACGGAATTATATTTTCGCTTGAGATATTCCATACGAAATTACAATTTCGTTTCAAAGTTGTGATTTCGTTTGAATTTGTTTGTAATTCCATACGAAATTAAATTTCGTTTGGTCGGTTCAAACGAAATCCCTAATTTCGTTTGAAGATTCTAATTTCGTTTGTGTTGTTATTTCGCTTGAAACTGTTGTGCAGATTATTTCGTTTGTGGAGGGTATTTCGCTTGAAAGGTTTTCGTTTGAAGTTGCTAATTTTGTTTGAAAGTGTCTGATTTTGAAAATTGTTACCGAATCATGGCAGAGGAATTCTACAACGCGTTTGCTACATCCCCGATTACTCCGGCTGCCATAGCTCAAAGCATGAACATGGAAAATGAAACTGGAACTATGCAAAAACCCCCGAAGCTAATGGGAATTGAGGAGTATTATGGTTGGAAAGATTGATTTGAAAACTGGGTTCAAGCTAATCATTTGAGGTCTTGGGAATGTGTTGAGAAAAAGTATGTACTACCACGTACAGACTTGGGAGTTGAAAAGAAAATTTATGAATTTACGGATAAAGAACGAGATCTTGAACAACAAAAGATTGCAAGAATGAACAATCCAAGTGCTCAACAAGATGTTAAGATGTACTACAAAGGAAGTGTTCAGAATGTCGAAGCAAGTCCAAAAATCCAAACTGCTTTTAGTGTCGAAAACTCATCTGAATCAATCAATCAAAGTTCAAACAGCAGCAGCAGTGGATTCTCCTCATATCCGAGTGTTAATCCGAAAGCTTCAAGCTCAAGTCATCAATTTCAAAGCTCAAATAGCAACAATGGTCATGTCTTAAATTGCAACATCGCATTGCATCTTCAGAATGGTCAAAATTTTTCTGAAGAAGTTGTCAAAAGTCATATGGCATTACTTGTTACTGTGTTAGAATCATATGAAGGATTGGTTACAGGAAGGATCGGAAATCCTATGTTGACGAAAGAGGATTATGATCAGATAGATGCTGAAGAAATGGAGCTGATGGATATAAAGTGGTGTTTAGCGAGTGTGTTGAGGAGAGCTGAAAAGTTTAAAATGATTACAGGAAGAGATGATTTCTTGGATGCAAAAGTTTCTACTTTGGGTTTTGATAAATCTAATGTTACTTGTTTTCGATGCAGGGAGAAAGGTCATTTCAAGAGGGAATGTACCAATCGAGAAGCAAGTGGAGCAAAGAATCCGTTCGGAGGAAGTGATTATTATCGAAAAGCCATATATCAACAAATTGCTTATCAGCCGTATCAACAAAAAGAACCACAAACTGCACATGCTAAAATGATCGAAGATGCAAATAAGAAAGCTTATTATGGCATAATTGATCAAGATGATGAAAAAGTGGCAGAAGGTTTCAGTTGGGACAAATACATTCCACCTGATTCAAAAATAGCAGCTCTTATTGCACAGATAGTTCAAGAACCAGATTTGATGAAAGAATGGATGAAAGCGTTTGCAAATGATGAGAAGAATCAAGATGATGAATCTAGTTCTTCAGATGATAGTTCAGAACAGACACAAGTGTTTGATCAAACATCAACTGATGATAGTGATGATGAGGAAGAAATGCATATTAATATTGCAAAAATTCATTTATCTCCTGAAAGTTTTCAATTTTATTTTGCAGATAGAGTGGAAAAGCTAAAGGAGAAACGTGCAGCAAAGAATCAGAAACAAGTAAAAAGCGAAATTGTTGCACAGGAAGAGAAGTCTGAACAGAGTGAAGAGGATAAAGCTACCGAGAAAGTGGTTGAAGTTGAGAAGATAGTCGAAGTTGAAAAGATTATCGAAGTAGAGAAGATTATTGAAATCACAAAACCTTGTTTAAAGTGTTTGGAGTCATGCAAGCAGTGTGAAGAGAAAGATGAGAAATTGAGTGAACAAGACAAGATGAAAGAAAATTTATTGTTCAATCTTAACTATGTGAAAGAATCATATGACGTATTGAATAGAACAGTAACTGGTCTACAAAAGACAAATTCTGAAAGAGAAGATGCGCTGACCATGATGAATGCAGTGATGATGACAAAGCAGAAGGCTATTAACCATTACATTGAAGATGCGTTGGCAATCAAACCACGTTAATAATAATGAACAGGTAAAATACCGTTAGTGGTGAAATTAACCCGGTAAATATTAGGATTTAAATAACTAAACCTAATATTAAATTAAAAATGGAATAAAATCTTTAGAGGAAATAAAGTTTATAAGAGTCCCGAGTTAACAGGACTTAAAATAAAACGGGATTTTAACTCCCCGAACCCATTAAGGTAACTAGGAATATCAACCTAGTTAGTTAAATGTTGTCAAAATGCCAATGAAACTAGATTGATAATACTTGTATAACTCTACAAAAGTTGAGGGACTAAACATGGGCAAATGGAATGAAGTTTTAATTAAAACAAATTAATTAAACAAAAACACACACATACATGTGTTTTCCTGCGATCGACCAGAGCCAGAAGAAAAAGGGTTATAAACCCTAGCTCAACAATATCTTCAATTGGAGGATCAAACGAAGGCCAAATTCAGATTGGAATATATATAAACGATCACCAAGTCAAGGGGATCGTAAGGTATGTCGAATTTTTGACATTCATGAAGTTGTGAAAATCAGTTAACTTTGCATGATGCGATATATGTATGAATCGTAGAGGCTATGGCTGAATTAATGAAGTGTGATTGCTTAGGAACAAACCCTAAGTAGAATTATGAAGTAAATTCAGATTTGTTGATGCTAAATTCATGTATGTGATGTTTTTAGGGTTTTGATTGCTAAAATTAGTGTTATGATGTCAAGAACATGCTTAAATTGAAAGCTGAATTCACACAGCTCCTGATCAGAATTTACAGCCGACTTGTATTGGCTGTAACCTGAAAAACAAACGTGACAAAAACATGTGTTTCTTGAGTCTAAAATGTAATTCCAGGAAATATCTTTAAAACCCCACTGGGATTGCATTTTTTCGACGAAAATTGAGCGTTTTATGAATTTTTCCGTATTAAAGGTTCAAGCTGCGTTTTCTGGCAGAATTTGCAGCCCATTACGAATGTCATAACTCAATTTAGGAATTGAGTTATGATCTCAAATTCTTACTGTAGAAATTTTTAAGTGATTAAAAGAATCTCCAATTGGAATTTCATCAATCGGATAAACGAGGAATTTTAAATGAATTTTTCCGTAAGCTGCAGTCAGAAGTGACGAATCTGATTGCAGCTTAGTAAATGAATTTTTACGAATTTTTGGTAAAGAGTTAGATCTTGAAATTTTAACACAAGGTCTAAACCTCCGAGAAGTACGCCACATAAAAAAATCATAATTTTTGAAGACTTGTAAACAGGTTAAACAAGTAAAAAAAAAACAGCCCATTTTCAGTAATATGAAATGCCTAAATGAAATCGCGGCCTACTAGTTAGTATGTAAAATTTGATTTCGTTAAGAGTTCGGATGAAATATGCCTAAGTGAGTTCATTGAACCAAATGTGCATTTGAATATGTTGATAAGTCAATGGACTTTAAAAAGTCAAACCGACCAATGATTAGATCGAATGATAATTTTGATATGGTCGAATGATAAATTCGTCATAAAACCCGTGGGATGGAATAGTCGTAAATGATTATGACTAATCTAACCGTCTTACGAATTGTGATGATGATAGTTTGACTCTAGACAAGCTAGATGAAGACTTGGGAAAGAAGCGGGTTAAACGGATCGAGTACGCGGAAAAAGAGTATAACCGGATGCAAGGTAAGTAAAGCTTACACCCTTTTTGTAGGATATACATTTATTTATAAGTTATAAACACAACAAATGTTATATTCGAAATACGGTTCCGACACAAATTGATATGGGTCGGAACATATCAAAAGATGAAAACCATGTTTAATGGTAAAAATGGTTGAAACGGTATTTTGGTCAAGTGATGAAATATATAAAATGAGTTTTCGAATGGCTACTTTATAAGTAAGCCTAAACGAAGTAAAAAGTGAAAACGACGATTTAGTCACGTATAAATGGATAAAAATTGAAGTATAAAACGACACCAAGTGGCATAAGCCATGTTGAGTTAAACGTGTAAGAAACGGATTTAAGAGACACAACTAAATGGTGAGAAATCCGAAATGAATTACTTAACGAATTGGTAAATAAATACCATTTACATATATAAGCGCAAAATGTTTGGTCGTTTAGACTAAATGGGTCGAATGGTAACGTTGATACCATTCGACATATAACGACTAATAAGTGTTTGTCAAGTCTTATACTCGCAGGATAAAATGGCTTGCGAATTAGCGATGCTATGAATTAGCAAATTATTGAGACAAGGTATTAAAACGGGTCAAAATGTCGACCCGAGCCAGGTACGCATAAATAAAATTATAGTTAGACGAGTGATTTTGGTCAAATATTTATTGAAAGTCCTTTGTCGTTAAATGAGGGACTAAAATTGACCAAAACGCCTTTGATGGGTAAATCAGGAAAAACGACCCATATGGGTTGATTAGGAAATTGCATTTTGATTGGGGAATCATTAAACATGAATACAAGTTATAGGCATAAACATTTGTGGATCAAATGCCTAAAATGAGCCAGTTGCGTAAAATGACTAACCGAAGGGTAAATTTGGGTTAATAAGTAGATATGCTAAATATACCACAAAAGTAGTCGTGGTGGAACCTAAGCATATATTTTAGATGTGGAATAACAACGTGTGAAAAGAAAAGAGTTAGTTTAGACTAAATAGCTTAAATTCCCCAAACGGGTCAAAAGTGTTAAAAAGGGATTTCAAGCCGAGAGCTTGAAATCTGAATTTTTGAAGTAGTTTAATATCAGGTATTGACTCTATGGGATGGAGAATTAAATTTCGAACGTGTAGGAAAAAGAATCGGGTAAAACAGACTTGTAGATGAAAAGTTATGACACTTTAAAGTTCGATTTACGACTAAAACTATAGCTGGACAGACATGCAGGTTCCAGAGACGGACCTGCTGGAAAATGGTTTCCCCCGCGCCACGCGACGGAGGACATAGCCTGGGGCGCGACACGCGACAAATTTTGTGAATGTCGTCGCAACACGCGACGACTTATAATTTTGGAAATTGTTATTGATCTTGTTGTTGGCTTATTTTGACCCACAAACTGGTTTGAAAATGTTTTTAAACACCGAATGACTAACTCATTTCATGTTTTATTAAATGTAGGTATATTATCCAGCAACGGAGGGCGGTCAAGTTCGAAGAAGAGCCGAACACATGAAAAAGAAGCTTCCGCACGTTGTTTCGTCGTTAATTTTAAACGGCAAATTCATTTACATTATGTTGTATTACCTTAATGTAAAATATTTAAATAAACCCGTATTTTTATAAGTATGTTCTATTGTATTTACACATTTAATTACCGATAATTATACGAAAATCTTAAATAAATAGACAGGGTCTTACAAGTTGGTAATCAGAGCTCATGGTTAAAGAGTAAAGTGTGTTCGGTTCGAGGCTTGATCGCAGGTCCGGTAAGTACATGTATGTTAATGGTTTAACATGTTAAAGTGTTGTAAAGAACACATAGGGTTATCGAGTAATACACGCTACCCCAATTAAAATGATTGATATAGTTAATGAAATTACGTGCGTTGACACGTATAGTAAAAAGCCTTGTATTACAATAAGGGCGTTTATAAGTGTCGAAATTACTAACTTTTGTAAATATTTAGTTGAAGGACACTCGCATCTGAAGATGACGAGAGTTGAATGAATTGTGGATATGACGATGGAACGGTACGAGGTATGACAAGCTGAGCACACTCATTGAGGACCTAAATCGCGTGATGATCGCGAACAAAGTTCACGGCAAGAGAAGCCCGTTAGGGCAAGCATTACCAGGTGCACGCTTTTAAATTTAATCGCATAAGTAGTAATATGCAACAAACACGTAGGGGATAACGGTTGCATATATCTGATAAAACCTTAATAGGATATCTATTCAGGATAATGTTTCTAAGAGAAGTTTAATAGAAACATGCGTTATTCACGATAATGAATATCAAAACTATAATAGAAATAGTTCATATGAAAACTTGGACGGGGGGTAATTATTGTCACACCCCGGATTTCCACGTGTCACTGGTGGGCCCGGTGGGGAGTATCGTGACGTGGTTGGCAACATAATAGTCAAACAACACAATATTTAATATGCACAGCGGAAGCAAATTGTAAGATATAATTCAACCGAATATAATGTTGTAATATCAAGTATCACAATAGTCGATTGTTTATCCACAGACAGATCGAAAATAAAATGGAAACGGTAGTTCAACCGACGATAGGCATCTTAAGCTTGCGAGACTTCTATTGATGCTAAGGAGAAATCCCAGCCAATTACGCTTAGTACCTGCATTTAATCTTTTTGGAAAAATACGTCAGTTTACACTGGTAAATACAATCAACTGACTCATTTTGGAAAATGATTAAAAATTGATTTGGATGCACATGGCATAAACATTTTATAACTTGGGAGAATTATTTAAATATATAATCTTGTGAACGGATTACATGTTCCTTATGCGTTCAGTAGCCCGGATCGTGTCCGGGTTAAAGATCAATAGACACACCACATTATTCTTTTGTGCACTGACGAGTGTACGCCTACACCCCGCGCTTAAGTCGTGTCCATTTCGTAAAATGATGCCAGGGATATCCGGGACATGGTCGTTAACCCCCCAAAGGCTTTTAAGTAAACAAAACTGTTTAAACGGGCCGATCAAATTATTCAACTAACCACCTAACGATGGAAGATTTGATACCCGACCAAGCGGTATTTTATATACCGTAACCCAAACCCGTATAGGGAAAATAAGTTAAAAGTATTTACCTGAGCAAAGTAATAATCACAATAAGCAAATTGCAAGTAGCTTTTACTGGTTCTCCTAATCTGGAACGAAGGTTTATAACAACCTATTAGAATCCTAATGGGTCTTTAGTTAAGCTTAAGCTTAGACCGGTTAGTTTCAAAGATACGGTTCGTACGCACTATTAAGCGAAGACCGGATAGAATGTGATTTAGACCCGACAAGTTCAGAGACTTGCTTAATATGGGTATTTCATACACATTCTGGATTTTGAGATAAAACCGATAAGGTTTGACCCGTTTCGGCTAATTTATGTAAACTTGTTACATAAGCCGAACTGAACGCGTAATAAGCGTAACGGGTATCCGTAAGATCCATATACAGGTTTCCTAAGTTAATATGCTTCAAATATGTTGTGACATCAGTAATATGTCTTTTATTATGCCCGTAACGAATTTAAACACAAACTATGCCCCGTAGGGGTAGTTTGGTCATTTAAAAGGTTATAAAAGAGTTTAAGTATTTACCTGAGTTACAGGTCTGATATAATCAGAAAAAATACTTAGTTTGATAAGTTATAACAGCAGGGTAAAGTATATATGTGAAATTTATCAATTATAACCAAACTATGCACCGTAGGGGCACTTTGGTAATTTCACATAAGCCGAAAAGCTCAAAACTGAAGTCTGAGTTTAAAAACTTTTGCTTACTGTTAAAATATTATAATTTACCTAAAATATCAGTAGGTATCACCCTTTTATGTTTAAAGATAGTCTTTGTACATACTATGCGCTAAAAACGCTTAATAAGGCGATTAGAAGCCGTTTCCGGGTTCTATATATAAAGCTAATATTTTTATCATTCCAGAAGGCCTAAAATAATTTATTTATCATTTAGGATCAGTAGCAAAAGGTTTGGAGTTGATTAGATATGTAAAACTCATTTTATGGCCCGTAAGGGCAAAACCGACAATTACCGGATTAGGCCTACGACTATGAGTTATGCTCAGCCTAAAATTAATTAAAAATCTTCAAAAATCCCAAAATAATAAATTACATCAATGGGTAAAGATTTTTATATCAAAAAGTAGGCTTAACTAGGCTATACGCTAATTACGCCATTTAATTAACATAAAGCTTCTTAATTACGCTAATGAGCATAACTCTAAATCTACACCTCAAATTGATATCAAATTTTGGGTGCAAGTTTATATATCAGTAATTAAAGTTTCTACTCTTTTACATTTTCAAAAATCACGTTTTAAGGTGAAAAGGGCATAATGGTCAACATATGAGCAATTAACGGAATCATGCATATTAATTGGATAACTAATGAACCAAGGTGTATAATCACAGAGGGTTATACTAGCATGTAACCTAGTCCAATTAAAGCTCTGAGGCATTTCTAAAACATGCCTAAACGGGTCAGAACTGAAAGTCAAAGCAAAAGTCAAACTATGCGACTTTTGGTTCCGAACCGGGTCTAAACAGTAAATTGTCGGGTTGAACATGTTTAGACATGTTCTTACAATAATTACCAAGTTATATTAATGATCAAACAGGTTGTATGTGTTCTACATTGCTAATCATGCATAAATTAGAAACTAAGTATCCTGTTGACTTTTTATTAACAAGTTTGACCCGACATTTGACCTAGTTAGAGTGGGAATCAGGGGGAACCCTTTTAAGGGTTTATTACCTACATAATTACCAACTTATAACTACTTTTCATTCGACTAATCACTGGACCATTAGTGATTAATCTTAAAGTCAACCGTTAATTACGACGGTTTGACTTTTAAACTATAACTAAGCAAAAACTTAACTAAGAAAGGTTAAGCAAACTTACAAGAGTCCTATGAATGACCAGAGATCACTTGAGAGAAGTCTTGAGCTCCAGAAATGATCAGGAATGCAAGAGAAGGTGTGAAGAACTTGGTTGCAACTTAGTGGCCTTTTATAGTGATTTAATCACCATAGATTGTTGACATCTAAGTCTACCACTGACCACAATTCATCAACAAGTGTCCCTAAGTGTCTAAGACTGTTTAGGGGTCGCCCACAATGTGAAAATATTTGTTAAAGGTCGGTTTAGCGCGATAACAGGCTGCTGTCTAGTTTTTCTGCATCTGGGCGATTGACGCGGCCCGCGTAAAGTCTTATTAACCTTTACGCAGCCCTCCTGAGACCTGTTGTCAGCTTTCACATCTTCAAGTTTTTGCATATTGTCCCTTGGCCTTTCGAAAGGGCAACCAAGCTTATTTTTGCATTTTGACCCCTTCTTATTTACCTACAAGGGCTTTAAGACTTGTACCCACTTTGCCAAGTCCTCGGTTAACTTTATTGTTACCCGAAAGGTCCTAACTTTCAACGTTGACACTTTAACCCCTCACATACGAATTTGATCATAACTTTCTCATACGATTACGAAACTTTATGAAATTTATATCGTGCATTCTAGTGAGCATAATTAACTGTTACAAAGCTTCGGGTTTGTCAAAAGGTCACTCAGAGGTATAACTTAAACATGTTGACACATTTAACCCCTGTGGTTTGTAATCTATTACTTTTAGCTTCGTATGATCCATGATTTATTCGTTTGGTGATATAAACATCATGTAGGGTTAATGTACAATATATTTATTCACTGTTGACATTTAGAACTCGTATTTTCATATACTTTTCATGTTTGTCAACTTTAGTCCTTTCATAACATTCTTTCACACGTTCAAACATATGACACGTGTCAACACTTTATAGGACGTGAATTTTCGAGGTGTTACAATTATCCAAGTGGAAAAACTCTCAATATAATGCTATTGAGAAAAGTAGCGATCACATTAACAAATGTGATTACATCCGATGTGTCACACCCCAACCGATGGCGGAAACATCGGGATGAGACGAAGTGTGTATAGATTGCTAGAGACTTCATAACACTTTGTGACAATATTTAATTAAATTCAATTTCATTGCAAGTGCTAAATTGTCATACAACATTTAAAATGGAAATAACAACATTGTTCAAATTTCAACATAACATCAAAAGATAAATAGATTAAAGGTGTGTATCTAGTCCACCCTAAACTTGTTTCATCATTCATCCATACTTCAATAATCAACCTGCAACATGTATTAAAATAGAGTTTTAATGCAAAAGCAATGGTGAGTATACAAGTTTGTTTACATAGCATAATAGAATAAAAACTCAAATCCAACATGATTCATAATATGTGATTACTAGTATGCAATTTTTGGCGTACAATATGATCAAACCCTATAATACAACGCATAAAATAGCCTAATCCCAATAGTTTAGCGGGGTGGTAATGTTTAACTTAACAATACCCAATAGAATAGCGGGCGGGGAGTTAATCCTATAGCGCTATAATTGTTAAGGTGGGCGAGCCAAGTTAATGAGCATATAACGTTCCAAATCGTTCACATAACATACGAGAATAACAAGTAAGTCACATTAGTTTCATGCTTGATCAAGGATTGAGTATGTTTAGTTTAAAAGTTGTTTGTATAATTATACATGTTGCATCCCAAAGTGTAAAAGGGAAAAAAGGGATCGAGTATACTCACATAATTGCTAAGTCTTCCGATTATCCAAACGTTGACGAGTGTACGAGACTAGAAGGATGGAATGCCGAGGTCACCCTATATGGGCACACGAAAGTGTAAGAGGAATCGGGATTATGACGAAGGATTTGATGTGAAAACTCAAGTATATCTAGTTGATCTAAACGTGTATATATATATATGTATGCACTTTATATAGTTAAGTAATGTTTCTAAATTAATTCCTTCAAAAATATTGTTGAAGTGTTGTCAAAATAAATATACGTTTATATTCATTGTTGTAAAAATCCTTTGAACTTCGATGCGTTTTCATTAGCGATTAGCCTAAAAAGTACATATATATTTTTAACGAAAATCGGGCAGAGTTTCCTCTGTTTTTGGACGATCCCGACAATACTAGTTGTCGATAACATTGTCAAAATTCAACAATCAACGAAAAAGTACAAGTTTATACAAGTTTTATAAACACAATAAGTTTACAAGTTCGGATAATTTAATGTTCTACGATTAAAATGGTCAGTTTATCTAAATATCAATAAATAAAAAAAATATAAAAAATATATATATCGCGTCGTTAAGATCTTACCCAACCTCGTGTTTGACTAGTTGACCTGGCTTGACCGAAGGTTGGCCAAGTTTGACCCGAAACAGAAACGGGATAGATCCCGAAACCCACGTTGACTCGAACACCCAAACCAGGATCTGAGATGAACCCGAACCAACTCGAACCCGAAGTTACTCTTCGAACCGAATCTGAACCAAAGCTCATCAAACATGAACCGAACCGAAACCCGCGACTGATGTTGAGCTGAACCTGAGTCGAAACTGACTGTGAACGCGAACCGGGAGAGGATCCGAAACAAACCCGAATCAAACATAGCTGAAACCCGAATCAAGACTAAAGCAAGGCCCGAATCAAACTCGAACTGAACATAAAATCTGAGACTTGTAACTGAACCAATGTGCACCCGAATCTGAACCGACTTGAACCCGAGCTAAGACTGACCGAATCTGAATCAGGAGTGAACCCGAAACTGAGCCGTGAAAAATTCGTCGGAAACAAAGCCCCACCGCCGGTCCCTCTCCGCTCCGCCGCTGCCCGAGCCCACCGGTGGTTCCGCCGCCCTTCCGTCTATCTCTATATATATACATACGCACACATACATATGTATGCATAAGTCAATCAGGTAAGAGTTGTTCCAAAAAAGCTAAGCCAAACACGCTCGTAACAGATGGGCCGTCGGGTGTGCTGTCGGCACCGGAGAAGAACAGGGGGTTGGTGTGTGGATGTTGTGACGGTGCGACGTCGGAGGGTCTCGCCGATCAGAAAGAACAAGGGTGGAGGAGATAGATCTGTGGGTGCTGTTTGGATGATCTTAAGGTGAAGAAGAAGATGGTTAGACAGATTCCATGTCTTGTTTGGAGAAGGTGAGGATTTTGTGTGATGGGGAAAATGAGTTGCAGACAACAAATGATAGAAAAAAAACATAAGTATCGGCTGATATAAAAGAGGATTAGGGTTTGTTGCACCTTATTTTTAGGAAAGACCATACTAACCCCTAAACTTTGAAATGTTTAATCAATTACTTTAATTAACTAAGTGATGTTATAAGACTTTAAAAATAAACTAACTTTATGAATTAACTCGACTAGGTTAGTTTGTATGAACTAACTTTAAAGCTCAACGAGAATAACTCGATTAAAGTAAATACTTTTAAATTGCCAAATTAATTAATTTAATTAATTAAACTATAAATAAACAACCATGTTTGTAACGAATTAAATTAAAGAAAAAAAAAGATTTTTCGATGATTATAACGAAACGATGAATACCATGATGCAAAGTTTCCAAAAATAGGAATGTGAACAATGGTTTCTAAATATGGAAAGTTATGAAAACGCGGAGCGTTACAGTCTCCCCTCCTTTAGGAAATTTCGTCCCGAAATTTATTCAGAAGGAAGACTTGAAAGTGTTTTGGCAAACAAAAGAGGATTGTTTAAAATTGAGGCTTTGGAGTGTGAGACAACGGAGAATGATTGAGGTATAAGGGTGTACTATTGATCTAATAAACGATTACATGTAGAAGAATAACGTAAACATCGGATAGACAAAAGTAGTGTGTTAAGAATGAGGTCTCGTCGCGGATAATCGGATATAATGCGTTTGTGAGTTGTTAAGTTTACGTATTAGGTCTAAGTAGGTCTGCAAAACACTGAATTCCTCATGGCCCGTTTTACGAATTTTGGTAATATGGTGAAAACACTTATATATAGGAAGTACCAACGACGTATCCACCATGTTTTGACCATGTGACGTCCGTCTCGTATTCGGTGTCATGTTATGTTCCGTGTCTCACCACACGCAGTAGTACACTCTATGGTTCTCATACGCCCATCACTATAATCCCGTGTGCACCCGTGATTATACCGATCGTCGCATGATCCGCATAGCTTGTACTAGTTTCGTATGAATTTAAGGTATTCATAAATTCTAAAAATAAGATTGCGTATAAATAGGGATGTAGCATATAAGCATGTTTGTGTTCCAAATAGTATAAGGCCAACGTAAGCGAATCCCTAGGGTTTCGCTCGCGTACGGTGCGAATGTATGAATTTTGAGTATGAATAAAAGCATGAGCATAGTATAAGTTTAAATATCATAAACACAAAACGCACGTCAGGAGTATGAGTAAAAGTATAAGAATAACGTGTATGAAAAATGAGTATAAATGTGAGTACAAACATGAGTATAAGCATAAACACAAAGCGTATGAGTATGAATACAAGTATCAGTGTGAACATAAGATGTATGAGCATAGATGTGAACGTGAATGTAGGTGTAAAACATGAAGGTTTAAGTATGAATGAAATATGTGTATGATTATAAGTGTAAACAAAGTTGTACAAGTGCAAATGAAAACATAAAATGTCTGAATCATGAATATGAGTGTAGTATAAACATGAATGTATGTACAACGTAAATGTATAATTGTGAGTGTATGTATGAACGTACAACGTATGAATTTTGAATCATGAGTATAACAAAATGCGTAAGTGTGAACATAAGTGGAGGCATAAAATGTATAAGTATGGATGTAGGAAATAATGATTTTGTTTATAGTATATCCCGAAACTCATGAGTTCATGCGCGTAAAAGATTAAAAGTTTGGAGTATGAAAGAAACAGGGAACGAGTGACACGCGTGAGATCTGTGTGCGATATTGTCTAAAATGTGTAAAATGGTATGCATAAATAGGTGTTTGCGCAAAACGTGGAGTTAAAGTAGATTGAATTGTCATGAAATATAGACTCTAGTTTGTGAATGTAAAAAGAGTATAAAACATCTATTGGTTATGTCGAAAGTACTTTGTAAAGGAATGGAAATGCTACTGCGGTTTAAAAAAAAAGTTTACATAAGTTGAAAATTTGTCGGTTCTCATGAAGTTTTCTTGCCCACATGTTTTGAATTTAATTGACGTATCGAGTGAGGTTTTGAAAAGTTCTAGAGATTAAAAAGTCCGCATCGTCTTAAGTAACTTTGTATTAGAAAATTTTGGAACTTACAGATTCTTGTGAAAAAGTTGATCCTTTGAAAAAGGAATTTGATATATGAACTTAGTGATCGTGAAAGGTGTTTTTAATAAAGAAATATTTCGTTGATCCTGAAAAGAGTTTTGATGGCGATCGAATAATATTTGATACTTTGTATAAAAAGTTGGTTTGTTTATCAATTGAAAAACAACGATCTTTAGTATAATGATGCGAGATGAGTGCATTTTAGTAATTACGTGGAATACGGAATTTTTGTGAGCAATGGATTTATTAAACCGACTACGTTGGTGAGTAACATTTCGTGAAGTTCGGAAAGTCGAGGAACAAGCGTTTATGGAAAAGTTAAAAATTTTGTGTGTGTGAGCTATATGAAAATAGATTTTAAGATAAGAATTTCGTTTATATAAACAATACCCTTTAATTTTTTTTTGAGATTTGACTAATGTTAAACGACTTAGATATAAACATGATCATGTTTAGATAATACAGTCAATAAAAAGAAAGCATTGGTAACGATCACCTAGGTAAGGGAATCACCCCTAATCCGTTGGTGAGGTCGTTGTAAGATGAGAAAAGAAGCGGAGTCAATCGTCAAGGTAAGAAAATCACTCCTATCTCGATGATATGTCTCAATTCGTCGTCACAAAGTGTAAATAAAATTTCGTGAAATTATGCATGCTAATAATGTATAATCGTATGAAAAGTAAGAGTATGATGTGTGCGCAAAATGAAATCTCGAAAAATTATTCAAATTTGTCAAAAGATCGAAAATAACAAAGCGTAAGCTCGAATAAAACTTGGATGGTTCCAAACGGAACATTGACTAACCAAAGTGGTCGAAAGGTCTTTTGAAATTGAGAACATGCTTTGGCCTAATAGGAGAAATACTCTCGCCGACAAGTCGGTTAACGGTATTCACCCTTCCGGTTACTACATGCCCCAATTCAATCGAAGATTTGAGACTTGGCGAGATTTATAAAAATCAAGGAGTGGGACTAGTCGACGAGATGCGGGTTTCACCCCTAACTTGACGACTTCGTACCCTAAGTGTGGTTGGTACTCGTCGGGTCGAAATTTAATTTCGACATGTTGACGAGGGTCCACAAGAATTTGAAATTCAAAATCACCATTAAGATGTGGATTCCACTCCTAACTTAATGGTGTAATTTTGTGCAAAATAGAATTAAACGGAATGAGAGTCGTTTACCAATTTGTGGGTTTCACGCCTATTTTGGTAAACTCGTCTCGTTTGTATAATACGAGTGTTTTTCGAGTTTAAGAAAAATCGAGTAAAATGCCTTGGAAAAGTGCGTAAGTTAAAGGAAATAACGAACAAGTATAATCACATAAAAGACATGTCGAGAATAACACACAAAGAATAGGTCAATAAATCAAGTATCGACACATAATAAGACAAGTATTAACACATAAGAGCATTCTCATTCAAACCACCAAAATCTGTGTGGGTGGTTTTTAAAATATAAGAAGTATAAAAAGTGGTTGTGAGTGGAGGAGAGAGAAAATGTAATATATATTGAAAAGGAGAGAGAAAAAGTATTTGTTTTTTAGTGGAATGTATGTATATTTTTAGTGGATTGGATGTGAATGCTCTAAGAATAGCATGTCAAGTATTAGCACACAAGCGACATATATGTTTAAGAAAAATCAAAGCGGATAAATGGGAAACGAGTAAAGTAGCATGTAGTAGTTTCAAGCAAAACATAAAAATAAGGCTCTAAAACTATAGACTAGGTTAAAGCATTCCTACTTTTCCTAATCCCCTATAGTTATGGCTTTGATACCAATCTGTCACACCCCAACCGATGGCGGAAACATCGGGATGAGACGAAGTGTGTATAGATTGCTAGAGACTTCATAACACTATGTGACAATATTTAATTAAATTCAATTTCATTGCAAGTGCTAAATTGTCATACAACATTTAAAATGGAAATAACAACATTGTTCAAATTTCAACATAACATCAAAAGATAAATAGATTAAAGGTGTGTATCTAGTCCACCCTAAACTTGTTTCATCATTCATCCATACTTCAATAATCAACCTGCAACATGTATTAAAATAGAGTTTCAATGCAAAAGCAATGGCGAGTATACAAGTTTGTTTACATAGCATAAAAGAATAAAAACTCAAATCTAACATGATTCATAATATGTGATTACTAGTATGCAATTTTTGGCGTACAATATGATCAAACCCTAGAATACAACGCGTAAAATAGCCTAATCCCAATAGTTTAGCGGGGTGGTAATGTTTAACTTAACAATACCCAATAGAATAGCGGGCGGGGCGTTAATCCTATAGCGCTATAATTGTTAAGGTGGGCGAGCAAAGTTAATGAGCATATAACATTCCAAATCGTTCACATAACATACGAGAATAACAAGTAAGTCACATTAGTTTCATGCTTGATCAAGGATTGAGTATGTTTAGTTTAAAAGTTGTTTGTATAATTATACATGTTGCATCCCAAAGTGTAAAAGGGGAAAAAGGGATCGAGTATACTCACATAATTGCTAAGTCTTCCGATTATCCAAACGTTGACGAGTGTACGAGACTAGAAGGATGGAATGCCGAGGTCACCCTATATGGGCACACGAAAGTGTAAGAGGAATCGGGATTATGACGAAGGATTTGATGTGAAAACTCAAGTATATCTAGTTGATCTGAACGTGTATATATATATATGTATGCACTTTATATAGTTAAGTAATGTTTCTAAATTAATTCCTTCAAAAATATTGTTGAAGTGTTGTCAAAATAAATATACGTTTATATTCATTGTTGTAAAAATCCTTTGAACTTCGATGCGTTTTCATTAGCGATTAGCCTAAAAAGTACATATATATTTTTAACGAAAATCGGGCAGAGTTTCCTCTGTTTTTGGACGATCCCGACAATACTAGTTGTCGATAACATTGTCAAAATTCAACAATCAACGAAAAAGTACAAGTTTATACAAGTTTTATAAACACAATAAGTTTACAAGTTCGGATAATTTAATGTTCTACGATTAAAATGGTCAGTTTATCTAAATATCAATAAATAAAAAAAATATAAAAAATATATATATCGCGTCGTTAAGATCTTACCCAACCTCGTGTTTGACTAGTTGACCTGGCTTGACCGAAGGTTGGCCAAGTTTGACCCGAAACAGAAACGGGATAGATCCCGAAACCCACGTTGACTCGAACACCCAAACCAGGATCTGAGATGAACCCGAACCAACTCGAACCCGAAGTTACTCTTCGAACCGAATCTGAACCAAAGCTCATCAAACATGAACCGAACCGAAACCCGCGACTGATGTTGAGCTGAACCTGAGTCGAAACTGACTGTGAACGCGAACCGGGAGAGGATCCGAAACAAACCCGAATCAAACATAGCTGAAACCCGAATCAAGACTGAAGCAAGACCCGAATCAAACTCGAACTGAACATAAAATCTGAGACTTGTAACTGAACCAATGTGCACCCGAATCTGAACCGACTTAAACCCGAGCTAAGACTGGCCGAATCTGAATCAGGAGTGAACCCGAAACTGAGCCGTGAAAAATTCGTCGGAAACAAAGCCCCACCGCCGGTCCCTCTCCGCTCCGCCGCTGCCCGAACCCACCGGTGGCTCCGCCGCCCTTCCGTCTATCTCTCTATATATACATACGCACACATACATATGTATGCATAAGTCAATCAGGTAAGAGTTGTTCCAAAAAAGCTAAGCCAAACACGCTCGTAACAGATGGGCCGTCGGGTGTGTTGTCGGCACCGGAGAAGAACAGGGTGGTTGGTGTGTGGATGTTGTGACGGTGGGACGTCGGAGGGTCTCGCCGATCAGAAAGAACAAGGGTGGAGGAGATAGATCTGTGGGTGCTGTTTGGATGATCTTAAGGTGAAGAAGAAGATGGTTAGACAGATTCCATGTCTTGTTTGGAGAAGGTGAGGATTTTGTGTGATGGGGAAAATGAGTTGCAGACAACAAATGATAGAAAAAAAACATAAGTATCGGCTGATATAAAAGAGGATTAGGGTTTGTTGCACCTTATTTTTAGGAAAGACCATACTAACCCCTAAACTTTGAAATGTTTAATCAATTACTTTAATTAACTAAGTGATGTTATAAGACTTTTAAAATAAACTAACTTTATGAATTAACTCGACTAGGTTAGTTTGTATGAACTAACTTTAAAGCTAAACGAGAATAACTCGATTAAAGTAAATACTTTTAAATTGCCAAATTAATTAATTTAATTAATTAAACTATAAATAAACAACCATGTTTGTAACGAATTAAATTAAAGAAAAAAAAAAGATTTTTCGATGATTATAACGAAACGATGAATACCATGATGCAAAGTTTCCAAAAATAGGAATGTGAACAATGGTTTCTAAATATGGAAAGTTATGAAAACGCGGAGCGTTACACGATGTAGTAAGGGCGGGGTGAATGAGACGAATTAAAAAGTTACCCAAATGAGTCAAACAAGTAAGATGTTTGATAGTAAACGTAAACGTAAGTCAGAGGACGGAAGCGTATTACGTTAGGATAACGAGCCCGAGAGAAGGGACAAGGATCAAGGTAAATGAAAATACAAACCTACTAATGGGAATGCTAAGGCATAGGGATAAAAGTTTGACTGTCATAAGTGATGAACTTCACATGGACAAGTCAAACAAATTAAATAAAGAATAAAGGACACGATTGAATAAAAGCGATGGATTTCGCTAAGACGACCAAATAAGTTAAAAATGAAGTCTAAAATCATATCAGAATGATTACTTTGAAAATGACTTCGATAAGGATACCCGATAGATGGGTATGGTTTTAAGAATATGCGTAACCCAATAGACGGGAACGCGGATTAGAAAGTCAAAAGACTCGGATTACGGGTCATGACTAAAAGATGATAAGATTTTGCAAACATAAATTTTTGATAATTACGTTCAAGTATTTTAAGATGAAAGGGGTCAAATAAAGAGTGAAGTTTGACATCCATAAGTGAGGAAGTTTCACACAAATAAGTCAAACGAGACTAATAAAGAATAACGCTTGAAAATGAAAGTAAGCGCAAGCTGAATAATGAAAGCGCGAAATATCAACGAACCTATGTGATAGGTCGTAAAAGAGTATAGAAAGGAAAATGCAAACCACTGAAACTGGAGTGTTAAAACATTAAGATAAAGAACACGGGTAACGGTTTGAAAGGAAATAGAGTGTTGGTGCATACGTTTGTCGACTTCGTCTTGTATCGAGTCTTGTATTAGAATAGATAGTTTAGGGCACGTTATTCGAGGAAAATGTCTAATAGTGGTTAGAAGTTAATTTCACACGAAATTACTAGGTAATTTCGCATGAAGTTCTAATTTCGTGTGATATGTAATTTCGCATGAACCATTCACGCGAAATTAGCTTGCCTATAAATAGGGGTCTTGTAATTTCGTTTGAGAGAGGCATGTATGTGTGATTCCGGATCCGAAATGCTGCCGAAGTGTCGTTTCGCTGTAACACTTTGTCAAATCAATCAGAAAGACATTTAAAGTGAACATCTAGCTGAATAGAACTTGATATGTCTGTTTTCGCCTTTCATATTGAGTAGAACGCCTCTGAACGACTCATTTTGGTCGGTAAAACAATCCTACATGTGGTATCAGAGCTCAGGAGGAGGAGTTCTACCGTTTTCAGCTTGATTTCATCAGATTTTCTAACTTCTACACCTTCTTTTCAAAATTGAACAAGTTTTAATGGATAAAACGGTTTGAATTTCACACATTATATGCGAAATAGTGTTTTAACAAAGCCTTGAGAGTATTAGACCTAAAATCGAGCTAAAACCTGATCAATTTGACAAAAGTTGGACCGAAATGATGACATCAGCATAATTTCGCGTGGAATAGCATCATAATTTCGCACGGAATTATATTTTCGCTTGAGATATTCCATACGAAATTACAATTTCGTTTCAAAGTTGTGATTTCGTTTGAATTTGTTTGTAATTCCGTACGAAATTAAATTTCGTTTGGTCGGTTCAAACGAAATCCCTAATTTCGTTTGGAGATTCTAATTTCGTTTGTGTTGTTATTTCGCTTGAAACTGTTGTGCAGATTATTTCGTTTGTGGAAGGTATTTCGCTTGAAAGGTTTTCGTTTGAAGTTGCTAATTTTGTTTGAAAGTGTCTGATTTTGAAAATTGTTACCGAATCATGGCAGAGGAATTCTACAACGCGTTTGCTACATCCCCGATTACTCCGGCTGCCATAGCTCAAAGCATGAACATGGAAAATGAAACTGGAACTATGCAAAAACCCCCGAAGCTAATGGGAATTGAGGAGTATTATGGTTGGAAAGATCGATTTGAAAACTGGGTTCAAGCTAATCAATTGAGGTCTTGGGAATGTGTTGAGAAAAAGTATGTACTACCACGTACAGACTTGAGAGTTGAAAAGAAAATTTATGAATTTACGGATAAAGAACGAGATCTTGAACAACAAAAGATTGCAAGAATGAACAATCCAAGTGCTCAACAAGATGTTAAGATGTACTACAAAGGAAGTGTTCAGAATGTCGAAGCAAGTCCAAAAATCCAAACTGCTTTTAGTGTCGAAAACTCATCTGAATCAATCAATCAAAGTTCAAACAGCAGCAGCAGTGGATTCTCCTCATATCCGAGTGTTAATCCGAAAGCTTCAAGCTCAAGTCATCAATTTCAAAGCTCAAATAGCAACAATGGTCATGTCTTAAATTGCAACATCGCATTGCATCTTCAGAATGGTCAAAATTTTTCTGAAGAAGTTGTCAAAAGTCATATGGCATTACTTGTTACTGTGTTAGAATCATATGAAGGATTGGTTACAGGAAGGATCGGAAATCCTATGTTGACGAAAGAGGATTATGATCAGATAGATGCTGAAGAAATGGAGCTGATGGATATAAAGTGGTGTTTAGCGAGTGTGTTGAGGAGAGCTGAAAAGTTTAAAATGATTACAGGAAGAGATGATTTCTTGGATGCAAAAGTTTCTACTTTGGGTTTTGATAAATCTAATGTTACTTGTTTTCGATGCAGGGAGAAAGGTCATTTCAAGAGGGAATGTACCAATCGAGAAGCAAGTGGAGCAAAGAATCCGTTCGGAGGAAGTGATTATTATCGAAAAGCCATATATCAACAAATTGCTTATCAGCCGTATCAACAAAAAGAACCACAAACTGCACATGCTAAAATGATCGAAGATGCAAATAAGAAAGCTTATTATGGCATAATTGATCAAGATGATGAAAAAGTGGCAGAAGGTTTCAGTTGGGACAAATACATTCCACCTGATTCAAAAATAGCAGCTCTTATTGCACAGATAGTTCAAGAACCAGATTTGATGAAAGAATGGATGAAAGCGTTTGCAAATGATGAGAAGAATCAAGATGATGAATCTAGTTCTTCAGATGATAGTTCAGAACAGACACAAGTGTTTGATCAAACATCAACTGATGATAGTGATGATGAGGAAGAAATGCATATTAATATTGCAAAAATTCATTTATCTCCTGAAAGTTTTCAATTTTATTTTGCAGATAGAGTGGAAAAGCTAAAGGAGAAACGTGCAGCAAAGAATCAGAAACAAGTAAAAAGCGAAATTGTTGCACAGGAAGAGAAGTCTGAACAGAGTGAAGAGGATAAAGCTACCGAGAAAGTGGTTGGAGTTGAGAAGATAGTCGAAGTTGAAAAGATTATCGAAGTAGAGAAGATTATTGAAATCACAAAACCTTGTTTAAAGTGTTTGGAGTCATGCAAGCAGTGTGAAGAGAAAGATGAGAAATTGAGTGAACAAGACAAGATGAAAGAAAATTTATTGTTCAATCTTAACTATGTGAAAGAATCATATGACGTATTGAATAGAACAGTAACTGGTCTACAAAAGACAAATTCTGAAAGAGAAGATGCGCTGACCATGATGAATGCAGTGATGATGACAAAGCAGAAGGCTATTAACCATTACATTGAAGATGCGTTGGCAATCAAACCACGTTAATAATAATGAACAGGTAAAATACCGTTAGTGGTGAAATTAACCCGGTAAATATTAGGATTTAAATAACTAAACCTAATATTAAATTAAAAATGGAATAAAATCTTTAGAGGAAATAAAGTTTATAAGAGTCCCGAGTTAACAGGACTTAAAATAAAACGGGATTTTAACTCCCCGAACCCATTAAGGTAACTAGGAATATCAACCTAGTTAGTTAAATGTTGTCAAAATGCCAATGAAACTAGATTGATAATACTTGTATAACTCTACAAAAGTTGAGGGACTAAACATGGGCAAATGGAATGAAGTTTTAATTAAAACAAATTAATTAAACAAAAACACACACATACATGTGTGTTCCTGCGATCGACCAGAGCCAGAAGAAAAGGGTTATAAACCCTAGCTCAACAATATCTTCAATTGGAGGATCAAACGAAGGCCAAATTCAGATTGGAATATATATAAACGATCACCAAGTCAAGGGGATCGTAAGGTATGTCGAATTTTTGACATTCATGAAGTTGTGAAAATCAGTTAACTTTGCATGATGCGATATATGTATGAATCGTAGAGGCTATGGCTGAATTAATGAAGTGTGATTGCTTAGGAACAAACCCTAAGTAGAATTATGAAGTAAATTCAGATTTGTTGATGCTAAATTCATGTATGTGATGTTTTTAGGGTTTTGATTGCTAAAATTAGTGTTATGATGTCAAGAACATGCTTAAATTGAAAGCTGAATTCACACAGCTCCTGATCAGAATTTACAGCCGACTTGTATTGGCTGTAACCTGAAAAACAAACGTGACAAAAACATGTGTTTCTTGAGTCTAAAATGTAATTCCAGGAAATATCTTTAAAACCCCACTGGGATTGCATTTTTTCGACGAAAATTGAGCGTTTTATGAATTTTTCCGTATTAAAGGTTCAAGCTGCGTTTTCTGGCAGAATTTGCAGCCCATTACGAATGTCATAACTCAATTTAGGAATTGAGTTATGATCTCAAATTCTTACTGTAGAAATTTTTAAGTGATTAAAAGAATCTCCAATTGGAATTTCATCAATCGGATAAACGAGGAATTTTAAATGAATTTTTCCGTAAGCTGCAGTCAGAAGTGACGAATCTGATTGCAGCTTAGTAAATGAATTTTTACGAATTTTTGGTAAAGAGTTAGATCTTGAAATTTTAACACAAGGTCTAAACCTCCGAGAAGTACGCCACATAAAAAAATCATAATTTTTGAAGACTTGTAAACAGGTTAAACAAGTAAAAAAAAAACAGCCCATTTTCAGTAATATGAAATGCCTAAATGAAATCGCGGCCTACTAGTTAGTATGTAAAATTTGATTTCGTTAAGAGTTCGGATGAAATATGCCTAAGTGAGTTCATTGAACCAAATGTGCATTTGAATATGTTGATAAGTCAATGGACTTTAAAAAGTCAAACCGACCAATGATTAGATCGAATGATAATTTTGATATGGTCGAATGATAAATTCGTCATAAAACCCGTGGGATGGAATAGTCGTAAATGATTATGACTAATCTAACCGTCTTACGAATTGTGATGATGATAGTTTGACTCTAGACAAGCTAGATGAAGACTTGGGAAAGAAGCGGGTCAAACGGATCGAGTACGCGGAAAAAGAGCATAACCGGATGCAAGGTAAGTAAAGCTTTCACCCTTTTTGTAGGATATACATTTATTTATAAGTTATAAACACAACAAAGGTTATATTCGAAAAACGGTTCCGACACAAATTGATATGGGTCGGAACATATCAAAAGACGAAAACCATGTTTAATGGTAAAAAGGGTTGAAACGGTATTTTGGTCATGTGATGAAATATATAAAATGAGTTTTCGAATGACTACTTTATAAGTAAGCCTAAACGAAGTAAAAAGTGAAAACGATGATTTAGTCACGTATAAATGGATAAAAATTGAAATATAAAACGACACCAAGTGGCATAAGCCATGTTGAGTTAAACGTGTAAGAAACGGATTTAAGAGACACAACTAAATGGTGAGAAATCAGAAATGAATTACTTAACGAATTGGTAAATAAATACCATTTACATATATAAGCGCAAAATGTTTGGTCGTTTAGACCAAATGGGTCGAATGGTAATGTTGATACCATTCGACATATAACGACTAATAAGTGTTTGTCAAGTCTTATACTCGCAGGATAAAATGGCTTGCGAATTAGCGATGCTATGAATTAGCAAATTATTGAGACAAGGTATTAAAACGGGTCAAAATGTCGACCCGATCCAGGTACGCATAAATAAGATTATAGTTAGACGAGCGATTTTGGTCAAATATTTATTGAAAGTCCTTTGTCGTTAAATGAGGGACTAAAATTGACCAAAACGCCTTTGATGGGTAAATCGGGAAAAACGACCCATATGGGTTGATTAGGAAATTGCATTTTGATTGGGGAATCATTAAACACGAATACAAGTTATAGGCATAAACATTTGTGGATCAAATGCCTAAAATGGGCCAGTTGCGTAAAATGATTAACCGAAGGGTAAATTTGGGTTAATAAGTAGATATGGTAAATATACCACAAAAGTAGTCGTGGTGGAACCTAAGCATATATTTTAGGTGTGGAATAACGACGTGTGAAAAGAAAAGAGTTAGTTTAGACTAAATAGCTTAAATTCCCCAAACGGGTCAAAAGTGTTAAAAAGGGATTTCAAGCCGAGGGCTTGAAATCTGAATTTTTGAAGTAGTTTAATATCAGGTATTGACTCGATGGGATGGAGAATTAAATTTCGAATGTGTAGGAAAAAGAATCGGGTAAAACAGACTTGTAGATAAAAAGTTATGACACTTTAAAGTTCGATTTACGACTAAAACTATAGCTGGACAGACATGCAGGTTCCAGAGACGGACCTGCTGGAAAATGGTTTTCCCCGCGCCACGCGACGGAGGACATAGCCTGGGGCGCGACGCGCGACAGATTTTGTGAATGTCGCCGCGACACGCGACGGCTTATAATTTTGGAAATTGTTGTTGATCTTGTTGTTGGCTTATTTTGACCCACAAACTGGTTTGAAAATGTTTTTAAACGCCGAATGACTAACTCATTTCATGTTTTATGAAATGTAGGTATATTATCCAGCAACGGAGGGCGGTCAAGCTCGAAGAAGAGCCGAACACATGAAAAAGAAGCTTCCGCACGTTGTTTCGTCGTTAATTTTAAACGGCAAATTCATTTACATTATGTTGTATTACCTTAATGTAAAAGATTTAAATAAACCCGTATTTTTATAAGTATGTTCTATTGTATTTACACATTTAATTACCGATAATTATACGAAAATCTTAAATAAATAGACAGGGTCTTACAATTTATAAAAGGCCGACTTACATACTTGGAAGTTAAAAGGGTTAAAACCCTAAATATTTTAGGAAACGTCCCCGATACTCTGTTTTGGAAGTACCTAATATTGGGTACGGCTTTGTAGAAGTCCCCAATATCCGGGTACGTTTGGGAAACGTCCCTGAGCCATTTCCATCCCCGAGCTGTCCCCGGGACGGGTACTCGATGCAATATGCCGTCCACGTGCTTCATTGATTAATACTAATATTAATTACTATAAAATTTATGAACGCAATTTAAGAAAAAAAGAATGTGAAGGGGTAAGGTCCTAAAAACCTCGCTTTAAGTACTTGAGACCATACCACAACTTCACCTTTGGCCCTCTTTAGACCTTGCGCGGCCGCGCACTGGTCCAACAAATAGGACACGGAAGAAAGACAACAAGCAGCACCTGCGCACCAAAAGGAAATTAATAAATCCTTGCGCCTCTCTCAAAACAGACAGGGGTAAAAATCCCAGTAAGCACTCCCGCTTAAATAACACCCAGACTTGGATATTATTTATTGCACTGCTACCACACGATAAAGAGTCACACCGGATTATGGCAATAATCTTCTAGAAGACTCAATCGTGCAACCACCAGACGGTTATAACCGTCTGGCCACGTGTCATCATCCCAGGATCCCTTGAAGTCACGATAATGGCATGAAATTGAAGAGAAGTCTCCACTTGCCCACTTTCCACGTGGCAATACCCCAACCGTTGATCTAAATCGCGATCCATGTGCTCTCACGTCAGATTAAGAGAATTAACGGAGGGAAAGATAACCGCTACAGAGTTAGCATCTTCCGTTAATATTTCAATAACAGGTTTTCCCGCCCAAACTCCCGGTTATAAATAGAAGAGTAATTCATGTATAATCTCCAAGTTACATTCACTTCACTTATACTTCTTCTTCTTCTTCTTCTTCTTCATACCGATACTTATTCTCACGCCGGATGGTGGTCACGGAGAGAACCCCCATTCTCCCCGTGGCGAGTCTGACGGTGTCTGTTTTGCAGTTATCAGGAAGAGAATAAGATCTGTCCCCTTGAACCGTGCGAGAAAGAACCAACCCTTTTTATGCAGAACCTAACCCCCTTGTTTATCTGATTCCGGTCATTTCACCAGTGTTACTTCAGAATGCAAAGAGGTCAGTTGGACCTATTTTGATAGCTATGCATTTTGTTACGTCTTGCATAGTTGCATGATTATTATTATTATTTGGGTTCTTTTTCAGGTATTATATGACAGGATGTTGTGAACTAAACTTAGTTCTACATCTGCTGAAATGAAATGGAAAACTTCAAAGGAGACTACCCTTCTTGACATGTACTCCTAGGTGGTTTTGCTAAAATATTTGCATCTCTTATTCAGAATTTTACACTTTTTTATTATTATTTATGGATACATTATTATTGTGCTTTACAAATTTATGGTTGCTTTGTATAATTTACTTGACAGGTCTGCTGATAATGCCAAGTTTGAAGATGATTGTCGGGCCATTTTAGGAAATCACTCTTACGTGTTATTTACATCGGACAAATTGATTCATAAGCTTGTGAAACATGTATTAATATTGCACCTACATTAGTTTTTTCTGAACTCTTATATTTTGTTTCTAATTAATAGGATTCTAATTAATCTTAATGTATGGGCGACGAGATGGACAACAAACTTCTTCAACTATATGAGTATGAAAAATCTAGGAAACCTAAGAAGTTTGTTAATTCTGTGTACCATGAAAATGCACCTTATCTTCATGATGAGAATATATACATATTTGAGTGTGCACGTTCTTTTACATTTTTACATATCGGCAAACAAGCATATGCACACACACATATTAATTCTTGCATTTTGCAGTCATCTGGTCCATCTAGTTGACGGATTAAAAATGAAAAGGTTGATGTAACATTTCCAAAATTTTATTTATAAAATTTAAAACAAATTATATAGAAACTTGTATTATTAAGCGGGTAGATCACGGATAAGTTGACTGTTAAAAATATGAGGTATTTAGACGATCATAGGAACCGTTTAATAATAATAATAATAAAAATACATTATAATTAACCTTACTCCGTTTTTAATGAAACTTGGGTCAAATTGTAGATAAGATTATTCTCGTCCTAATGACATATTCATTGTTTTATAAAACGTCATATTTTAAAAGTTATACACGCCAAATAAGTGAAGCAGCTGAATTAATTATAATAAATAAAATAATCTATACTTTTTATAAAAGGAGAAAACCAAGTGACATAAGAAAAGCTGAGGTGGCAGCCATAGAGGCTGTCCAACAAGGCTTTTCTTATGTCATTATCGCATCATAATCCTTAATATATAAAATCACTTTTATTTTCGAAGGGCTGGCCCACATCTAGAAAATCACTTCAATGTTCAAACATCTGCCCACATCTACAAATTGTCAGCTGTTTGTAAAAACGCTTCAAACCTCTGCCCATATTCAAAATTTAAAATCTTGGCCCCAAATTCAAAATTCAAACTACATATGAATCTGGCTCCCTATAAATAACATATGTGAATTTGGCTCCACATTCAAATTTCAATTTATCTCTCTCCTTTATATTTGCGATCATATCTCTCTTACTCAAATGCATATCTCTCATGATTGAGCCGGTTGATCTTCGATTACAGTCTTTTTAATATCATTGTTCCAACATCGTTGTTTCATTGAAGCTCTGCTTCACACACCAACGTGTGACCTCGACTTTTCTTATGTCACTTGGTTTTCTCCTTTTACAGTATTCCAAATTTGCATATTCAGTCTGTTCATCTGCGATTACAGCTTTTTGTACTTCACGTAATTTTTCCAACATCATTGTTGCAACATCGTTGAGGGTATGTTTTCTTCTCTGATTTTGAATCTTAAAATTTGAACTGATCTGTTCTAATTCTCGGTTTATATTTCAGCCTAAGCAGAGTTGTTAAAAATTCAAACAATCAGTTGCGGGTTATTTTAGGTTTGTGGATTCTTTTAAATTGTTGATATATGTTGATAATATTTATTTTAAGGTGTTGATATATTTCAGCTTTGTTTTTTCCGAGCGAGCAGTGGGGAGTTCTTCTGCACTGTTTTTGAAGTCTGGAGTGCAGAAAGTGGAGTACTTCATGAAGCGCCGATGCTGTTCCAGGTTTTCTTTTATTTATTATCACTGATGATGTCCATTTTATATATTAGTTCTTCAATCAGCCTAATCATCAGCCTTTTATAGTGTTTAAAATGCATCTTTATGATAAATGAAGAAGTTAATGGTAATTATGAGAGCCTGTTTTTTTATTTTTGTTTTTTCGGTTTCTTAATATTTAACTTTTTTAGTTTTCCTATGAAAACTTTTTTGAGAGACTTTGCATTGAATGGCTGCTGTTATTTCTTCAATGTACACGTTTTTGTATTAAATATACAAGTTAAAAATGTCATCATATCCTTCTGTAGGTTCTTATGATTTAAAGTATCGCTTTATCAAGCAAGTTGAGGATCAAGTATATGAGGATAGGGCTACTGTTCAAGAGCTGAAGAGGTGTTTTGATGGACTGCATCTAGGTCTGTTTACGAGAGACCAAGTGTCCAGAAACTTGATGGTGATGTCTTTCTGCACTCCAGACTTCAAAAACAGTGCAGAAGCTTTTCATCACGTTTTACTACCATTATATCCTTCTTTACATCAGACTTGAAGAAATATACAAGTTAAAAATGTCATCATACCCTTCTGTAGGTTCTTATGATTTAAAGTATCACTTTATCAAGCAAGTTGAGGATCAAGTATATGAGGATAGGGCTACTGTTCAAGAGCTGAAGATTATTAAATTTCGTTGTTCAGTTCTCAATGTAATTGTTGATCTATCGTCATAAGTGATATGTAAATTTTAATTCTATTAATCTTTGTAAAGCATTTTATTTTTACTAATTTGAGCATCAAAAGTTGTTAGAGTTGATACCTGCTATTGTAAATGTTGAGTTGCTACTGTTGCCAACATCTGTTATTCCCAACAACAGTTTCCAAAGAATTTTCAACCATTAAAACAATAGAAGTTCTGAAAATTCTTAAAAAATAGGTATTTTGAAAAAAATTGACAAAAATATTTAAAAGTCTGTTGAAAACAGCTGTTTTTAAAACATCTGTTTGGCAAAAGATTCATCCACTATTTAAAGGTATTGTCTGTTCTCATAATTTCTGTTTTTTTGTAACGACTGTTGAGTTGCTACTGTTTCCAACATCTGTTATTCCCAACAGTAGTTTCCAAAGAATTGTCAACCATTAACAAAATAGAAGTTCTGAACATTCTAAAAAAATAGGTATTTTGAAAAAAATTGACAAAAATATTTAAAAGTTTGTTGAAAACAGCTGTTTTTAAAACATCTGTTTGGCAAAAGATTCATCCACTGTTTAAAGGTATTGTCTGTTCTCATAATTTCTGTTTTTTGTAACGACTGTTGAGTTGCTACTGTTGCCAACATCTGTTCTTCCCAACAGCAGTTTCCAAAGAATTGTCAACGATTAACACAATAGAAGTTCTGAACATCTGTTATTGCTCAACAGATCTTTGTAAAACGTCTTCAGAACATCAAAACTCCATTCTTAAAAAATAGTTATTTCTTTTAAATATTGGAAAAAATTCTCAAAAATAGCTATTTTTTTAAATATTGGAAAACTCCATCAACAATGCTTTTTTTAGGTTATTATTGCGTCATAATCATAAGTCTTAATATATAAAATCAATTTAAAACTGATTATCAGTGTTTTCATAGTATTTGTTGATGTTTTGAATAAACTTCTGTTTGGATAAAGATTCATTCACTGCTGAAAGGTATTGTCTATTTTAATAAGTGTTGTTTATCCTAGCGACTGTTGATTTACCACTGTTTACAACATTTGTGTCCGATGAAGTGGTAGTAGCCTTTGTTTGCCATGTAGATTATTGTTGGTCTTTAAATGAAGATGTTTTTTTTTAAATTTTTTTATGGCAGAGGTTTAAAATTTGTCCTTTCAGTTTCTTGATATTTAATTTTATAGTTTTCCCATGAAAATTTATTTTTTAAATGTTTTGCATTAAATGGATGCTGATATTTAATATCAATTTATTCGTTTATATTAAAAGTCTGTTGAAAACAACTGTTTTCCAAACCTGTGTTTGACTAAGGACTGCTGACTTACTATTGTTGCATAAGATCTGTTGTTGCCCAACAGTGGTTTCCAAACACTGCTGAAGGGTATTGTCTGTTCTCATAGGTTCTGTTTAATCTAAGGACTGCTGAGTTACTAATGTTTCCTAACATCTGTTGTTGGCCAACAGTGGTTTTCAAACAACTGTCATCCATTATCAGAGCAGAGGTTGTGACGTGGACAGATGTTAGCCATCAGATCTTTGTAACTTCTGACACGTCAGCATTCACCTTTTCACTTTATAAACCCCTGTTTCATCCCCAAACAGAGGTTTTACTTTCGTCTCGAGTTTAAAATTCATCAGAGCGGTTTCCACCTTCTTCTTCAACACTTCTTCGTCAACGTCTCGCAACTTTCAATTCCGATCATGGCTTTGATAATGAAAAATTTGCATAACTACCTGGCTATTTTTGAGAAAACCGAGAACAACACTCTCTATCATTCAATGATTGATGTTCTTACATCATCAAAATATAAGGTCATTCTTACCGCCGACGCACCCATTTACCAAGAAACGCTTTACGATTTTTGGGCAAATGCGAATATTGAAGAACAAAACAATGTGGCCGTAAGTATAACTTCAAAAGTCGGAGGTGAATTGGTTGCTATTACCCCGAGTACCATATCAACAACATTTGAGGTAAACGACTTGGCAGGTAAGACCTCTTTGCCGAAAAATGAGATTCAAACATACTTTTTTTAGGAGGGGATATGATGGACAATTGAATCAGGCAACTATGTTTAAAGGTAATTTTCCACCACCAATGAAATTCCTGTTCCATACTCTCTTAATCTGTCTCTCAAATAAAACTACTTCTTTTAATGAAATACCTTTGAAAATTCAGTCATTGGGGTATGCAATTTTGACAAATACTGATTTTAATTACTCCCAAGCACTGTTTGTTGATTTGGTTGCAAATTTAAAAAACATTAAAAAGGGGAAAACTGCTGCTATTAAAAAGGGGAAAACTGCTGATTTTCTTATGTTTCATAGACTATTAAGCTACTACCTGCAAAAACATGTTTCTCAAAAAGCTTTTGAAAAAGGTGAAGCTATTAAAATGAATAGTCTAACATCTGAAACTTTTACTCGCCTTATGGCTAAAGAGTCAGATGTTTTTAAAACTGAAGCAGAGGGGAATGAGGAAATTTTAGATGAGTCCACAACTGCTCCTCAAACGTCTGTTGCTGAGCCCACTGTTCTTGGTGATCACAGCACTACAACCACTGCTGTGAAACCCCCACCAACAAAACTTAAAAAGACCAAAACAAAATCCAAAAAGCCCACCGAAACCAGCAAAAAGGTTCCTCTGGAAGATGAGATCCCAGAGGTTAACCCTGTGACAACACAGATGTACAAACTACTGTTGCTACTTCCTCACAACATGTGGAAAGATCTCAACCCATAAACCAAACTCCTCATGATTCCTCACAAAAGGAACATGTTGTATTCACAGGGACACCACAATATGATGTCATACCCTCATATGAGAGTATACTTAAAATCCCTTCTCCCGGGGCAATGCCTTTTTCGATAGCAATCCCTTCATCTTCCATTCCACCAAAGTTTGCAACACTGCTTCAAGCTATTGGCATTCAGACTGATAGCAATCCCTCCCACGAACACTTTACTGAGAGTTTAACTTCAACAATAGCTATGTCTGAACCTATTCAATTACCTAACCCATAAATAGTTGAGGAGGCTAGACCTCTTGAATTTCAGCAAATTCTTGATGGTATTTCAAGTGGACCAGCTACTACAAATGTCAAATCCACTGATTTACATTTGGACAGTAGTTTCATCAGTCAGACTCCCTTGAAGGCAACCACTGCTGTGTCTATCAAGGTATCCACTGGTGAGTTCAAGTTAACCACAGGTGAGATCACTAAGGTAACCACTGATGTAGAGGGAAGTCCCCAGAACCAAGAACAAGGGGCATCTGCTAATGAAAATTTGGAGATACCTCCTCTTTCAAAAGCAGATACAACCACCTCTGGTGGGAATTCAGATGATCCTATTAAGTTAGGTGATGGATTAAAATACCAGGATTTGACGGACATGATATCTAACTTGGAAACAACTGTTGCTGATATGAAAGATCAATTGAAGTAGTTGGTGGATGCTTTCAAAAGTTGACCTTCTCATCAGCAGTTATGCCAAGAGCTTTCGAATTCGGTACAACCCATTCTTGCAGCTCAAAGGGAACTGGCTGAGATTCAACTTAATTCCCACATGAAGCTAATTAGAGTTATGGTTGAAGCAAGATACAAAGACACACAGGCTGACATCAAGGGCATAAAAGAATGCATTGCAAAGTTAACTGGTACTACCCCTGCACCTGTGTTTGAAAAAGACGATGAAGATGATGCTGAAAAGAGGGAAAAGGATTCCATGAAAAACTTTGGCAAGCCAACACCAAGGAATCAACCAAAACAAAATCCAAAGCCTGCCAAGCAAACTTCTGTAAAATCTCCTGGAAAATCTGATACTGGTAAGAAAAATGGAATTGATGATTCCGTTAACAATCAGACAGATAAGGAGATTGAACGAAAGCAGAAAAGGAAGCATACAAAAGAGGAAGATGAAGTGCTCAACATTGGAACTTCAAATAGAAGAAAATCACACAAACACAATGAATCTCCTATTGTCATATTTCCTAAACCAATATCACCACCAGAAAAACCAACCACTGCTGCGAAACTTAAAACCACTACTGAACCTAAGAAGCCAGATTCTGATACACCTAAAACAAAACTCTCACCAGAAAAACCACCTGTCAAAAAGCAGAATACAAAATCCTCATCACCACTGTCAACCTCCACTAAAACAATTGTTGATGCAACAAATGTTTCAACACATGTTAAGACAACAACGGTTGAGACACCAGTTGTTTCAACAGTTATTAGTCAATCCACTGATTCTACCCAATTTCAATTCCCATCACAATCAACTCTTACACTCATAGCACCTTTTTCTTCCCTAACTCCTCCTTCTCCAAAATCTGTTTACACAAGAAACAGAAAATTCATGGTGCATGAAGAAGAGAAGGAAGAAAAAGATATACCCGCACCAATTCCGTTATCAGCTACTCCATTCATTCAAACTTCACCCAAACCATTCGTCCCACCTCCATCAACAAAGATCAACCCATTGGCAGTAACTTTCCCTCTGGAACTGCTTGCAATTCAAGATGAAATGACTCAATTTTACATAGAGGATGATCCATCCAAAAGAACCTTCCCATCTCTTCAGGGATTCGAAACTCCAAAGAATATTTATGAATATCTGAAGCTAAAGGGCAAGCAAGCAGAAGATAAGGCAAATGAAGAGTGTAAAGGGCTAGGAGACATTAAGTTATCAGTTCGCATGCAACATTGGCTTGGTGAAGTCAAGAAGTTGGAAGATTTTGCTAGAGACCTGAGTAAGAATATGTCAAATCTGTCACCAAATGCTGAGCTACAAAAGACATTAAGGAATGATTTCTTGAACACTATCATGGAAACCAAGCCCTACGAAGCCTACAGGTCTGATTTCAAAGACTGGCCCCTTGAGGCTTTTAATGAGGAAGTTAATAGAATTGAAAAGATGAATAAAGATCCTCAAATGCCACTATCATGAATAAAGCCTACAGGTCTGATTTCAAAGACTGGCCCCTAAATGTCTGACATGCGCACAGGTTAAAGCCGAGCATCAAAAGCCGTCAGGTTTGCTACAACAGCCTGAACTTCCCACTTGGAAGTGGGAGATGGTAACTATGGATTTTATTACAAAGTTACCAAGAACAACGTGGAAATGATACAATATGGTTTATAGTCGACAGACTGACGAAGTTAGCTCATTTTATACCCATAAAGGAGACGCATAGCTCCGATAAACTAGCCCAGCTATATGTGGATGAGATTGTATCTCTCCATGGAGTGCCAGTATCTATTATCTCTGATAGGTATACAAGATACACATCTCATTTTTGGAAAAGCTTTCAGCAATCTTTAGGCACTCGTTTGAATTTCAGTACTGCTTATCATCCTCAGACGGATGGGTAAAGTGAGCGTATGATTCAAACCTTAGAAGACATGCTGCATGCTTGTGTTATTGATTTGGGTGCAAGTTGGGATGACCATCTTCCTTTGATCGAATTTTCATATAACAATAGTTATCATTCAAGTATCCAAGCCGCACCTTTTGAAGCTTTGTATGGAAGAAAGTGTAGAACGCCAGTTTGTTGGGCGGAAGTTGGAGAAACCCAACTATTAGGACCTGATATAGTCCTGGAGACGGCGGACAAGATTGTTCAGATCCGTGATCGTCTGAAAGCCACCAGAGATAGACAGAAAAGCTATGCAGATATGAGGTGTAAACCTCTAAAATTTGAAGTGGGCGATAAGGTTCTACTCAAGGTGTCACCCTGGAAAGGGATGATGGGATTTGGCAAAAAGGGCAAGCTGAGCCCAAGATATATCGGACCATTCGAGATTATCGAATGTGTCAGAACTATAGCCTATAAGCTAAATCTACCTGAAGAGCTTAGTGGAATTCATAATGTATTCCACATTTGCAACTTAAAGAAATGTCTAGCCGATTAGTCGCTAACAATGTCTCATAAGGACGTGCAGATTGAAGAAAGCTTAAAGTTTGTTGAAAAACCTTTGTCGATCGAGGATCGACAGGTTAAGAAGCTTCGAAGAAAGAATGTGCCGATCATTAAAGTGAAACGGGATGCCCGCAGAGGCCCAGAATATACGTGGGAAGTTGAATCCACGATGAAACAGAAATACCCTCATTTATTCCAGTAAATCTCGAGGTTGAGATTTCTTTTAAGGGGGTGAGGATGTAATACCTCGCAAAATCATGTCCAATACTGTGGTGACACGTGTCATAAACCCTAATCATGTTAAAAGATAACTTGAGGGACTAAAATTGTCAAACAATGAAAAGATGTATGTAGAAGGACCAAAACTATCAACATGCCAAACTTGTGCCTCTGAATGACCTTGTATAATGTTCGTATTCGTGATTGAATAAATTGACAGACGCAAGAAGCCGTTTGTGCTTAAAAATCAAAAGTTACGAAACACAGGGGTTAAAAGTGTCAACATGTTAATTCTTACCTCTGAGTGACCTTTTAAAGTTCCCGAAGCTTTGTAATGTGTTAATATACTCTCATGAATATGTGATAAAGATTTCATAATGTTCCGGTTCAATCTTGTGATGTAAATTGAAATTTCCAAGAAAAGGGTCAAAAGTGTAAATATGGTAATTCTTCAATCGAGAGACTTTTTCAATACATCCAAAACTTATGAATGCATGTTTCCACTCCCTAGAACATCCCAGACCTGATTATGTTGTCCCAACATGCTGAAAATGTCATATATTCAGAAAGTGCAGGGACTGAACATGCAAACAAACAAACAAACTTTAAAAGTGGGAGCCTCGCGTGGCGCGCAAGGACTTGCCTGGTCTGGCGCGTGGCACGACGGAGGGCCTTTTTCAGCAAACTGGCAGCTGCCCAGCATGCATGACCTGAAATCTGTTTGTGGATTCTCTGCAAAACTGGTGCGAATACGGCTGCATGTTGATGGTTTTTAAAAACCATTTGGACACTTGTGAGCATCATAAAACATCTGAGACACTTGGATCAATCCTACCACATCCAATTCTCCTATATAAAGGCCTCATTTCTCATTCTTGAACTTGCTCATTCAAGGAAAATCTCAAACAAACTCTCAAACTGAGTTCTCTGGAGCATCCTAAGCATTAAGGAAGCTCTAATAGTTCAAATCTTCTTGCTAAGGACCTTTGTAAGTGTTCTTAGCTTCTGTAGTTAAGCTTTTGTTAGTTTAATGACCGAAAGTCAAAGATATCGTAATTACGCTTTGACTTTGTGATTAATCACTAACGGTCCAGCCATTATTCGAATTGAAAGTGGCTATGTGTTGGTAATTATGTAGGTGTTAAACCCTTAAAAGGGCACCTCCTAATTATCACATTTACTTGGTCAATTGTCGGGTCAAACTACTTAACAGAAAAGTCAAACGAGTCAGTTTTTACAAAATAAATCATAACTGATAATGTAGAAGCTATAAAATACATTTTATCACTTAAACAACTTGGTAAATAATATAAGAACATGTTTAGGCATGTTCAACCCGACAATTCTGAGTATAGGCTCGGTTCGCAACCGAAAGTCGTAAAAGTAGACTTTTGCTTTGACTTTCAGTTCTGACCCGATTTAGCTTAGTTTAGCTATGCCTTAGGATTCCTTTGTGACCATATTATATGTTAGTATAACTATCTGAAGTTATACTACATGGTCCCTTAGAAATCAGAGATAAATTGCATGTTCCGTTATTTGCTTAAAATTGACCATTATGCCCTTTTGTTATTAAAACGAGATTTTTAAAAATGTGAGAGGACAAAAAGCTTTATTATTGATATATAAGTATGTCAAAAAAATTTGACATCAGTTTATGTTCTCAATTAAAGTTATGCAAGAAATCGTAAAACAGAACTTTTTTTTTGTAATTAAATTGCATTTTCAGCATAAATCATATTTAAACCCAATTTTTGGCACCAAACTTGTTACCTACTATTTTAATATAATTTTTAGGGAATTTTAGAATTTTTGGTCAAATTTTATACTGACCATAACATAGAGTTCTTGCATGAACTCGGTAATTGACGATAATGCCATTTTCACTAATAAAATGAGTTTTACACTTCATTTACATGTCAAACCTTTTTCTACTGATTTTATAAATTAAATAAAATATTTTAAACAGTTAAGGCTGATCAAAATCTCAGATTTACTTAAACATCCCAAGTATCGTCAAATACCGACTTTTATGCAAATTTAGCACCTAAGACTTGTTACCTACTGATTTTAAAAATAAATTTATATACTTTAACAGTAAGTATAAGTCTTGAACTCAGATTTACAAATTTAACCTTAAAAGCATATGTGAAATGACCAAAATGCCCCTACGGTGCATAGTTTGGCCATAAATGATTAAACACACATATGTATGATATCTTACTGATATAACAACATAAAATAAATATTTTTACCGAATATTTTAGACCAGAACCTCAGTTTATGTTTAAACCTGTTTTATAAACTTTAAAATAACCAAAATACCCTTCCGGGACTTAAATTGGTCTTAAACTCATTTGGGGCATAATTATTGATATCCTACTGATATCATAACATATTTTAAGCATAATAACTAGTGGAACTTGTTCTTGACTCATCTGATTACCCGTTGTGCTTATATGCGTTCGGTACGGTTTATGTAACTTAATTACATAAAAGACCTTTAGCGACGCAGAATTACTATTAACGACTTTTTGAACCCGATTCAAAAGTCGCACAGCGTCAGGTGCGAGACCACCAAAGGTATCAAACGCAAACGGGACAAACACATGTTGATTCTCCAGGTAGGCTTTCTCATGTTTTGCCACTTTGCTCGCCTCTGCCTTGAGCACCGCTTGCCCTACGACAAAGCCCTTGTCCTTGAGCCCGACAAGGGGGAGACTCCAGTTGGATCTACACAAGCGTGTTTCCCCCTTCCCATCCAAACATAAGGATGTCCGCCGGGCGTAAAGTGGACCTCCCCTCTAAGGGGTCAGTCAGGAAATGTACTGGAGCCTCCTTTTTGGCAGAGATCCCGGCCCGCTTAAGAACATCACATAACACATCTCTCACCCAATCATGCCGATATTTAAACCCTGGTAGCTCTTTACAGTGGATCACGTGCTCGCTGAAAGAATCCAAACACGCTTTGCGGCATACCGGACATGGCTCGTCAACTGGGAACAAAGGAATCATCAGTCGGTATCTAAGGATAACACGGTATTCCACAGCCGACATGTGTTGCCCCAAGCCTTCAATAGGTGCGACAGACAGAAAATCCTGAGCATGTGGGGCACGTAGATATTCAAGCACAGCTCTTTGCCGAGGGGATAAAACAAACTTCTCTTCAAACCTCTTGACAATTTTGCCATATAAGGCATTTCGCCATATAAAACAAACTTCTCTTCAAACCGCTGTGCGACTTTTGAATCGGGTTCAAAAAGTCGTTAATAGTAATTCTTCGTCGCTAAAGGTTTCAAACTTTATATTTACTAGAATTGGTTTTTCTATTCAAAAGGGGGTGGCGGCGCAACTTGTTGCCCGACTACCTGCCATTGCTTTGTAATTGCCCTTTTTCGTGTGGAATGATATTAAAAGTAAACCAAAAAAAAATTACATAAACTAGCCAAAACGGGTCAAACCTTATCATTTTTATTTCAAAATCCAGAATGTATTTAGTTTACCGAATATAAACAAGTCTTCATACTTGTCGGGTCTAAATCACATTCCAATCCGGTCACCGCTTAATCTAGCGTTTCATACCGTAAACCTTTCTTTAAAACTAACCGGTCTAAGTTACAACTTAAATAAGACCCGTTAGGAATCTAACAGGTTAATAAAACCGTCGTTCCGGATTGAGAGCCCCGGTAGAAGTACTTGCACTTGCAGGTTAGAATATACGACTGAGAATAAATTACATTTAGCTCAGGTAAATACTTTTGACTTATTTTCCCTTATACGGGCTTGGGATACGGTAAATTATTACCGCTTGGTCCGGGGTAGAAACCTTTTAATCAAATATGTTTAAATTGTATAATCCTGTTTTAATCAGTGTTGCTTGATAACAAATAACATTGGGGGTTAACGGCCCTGTCCTGGATATCCTTGGCTCATTCAAAAAGCGTGAATGGCCACGACTTAAGCACGGGGTGTAGGCATACACCCGTCTGTTGCGTATGTAAAAGATATAATCACTCGTGAGGAAACTTCTTGTGAGTTTATATTTGTGGTGTGTCGATTAATCTTGTTCGGCTTTTATACCGACCCTAAATGTTGGACAAACATGTAAATCTGATACAAGATTGTTATTAATATAATTGTCCCAAGTTATAAAACGTTTGTGCCTTGTGCATTTAAACCAATTTTCATAAATGTTTTAAAAAGAGTCGGTTAATTGTCAGTGTAAACTGACGTATTTTTCCAAAAAGACTAAGTGACAGGTACCGTACGTAATTGGCTGGGAGCTCGGGCATTAATAAGGAATCTTGCAAGTTCTAAACGTCTAAAGTCTGTTGAACAATATTTATATTTCTGTTTTAAGATCCGCCTGTGGATCCAAATACAACCACTTGTATAATATTTAATTATACTTTTCATTTCGGTTTGTATTATTACTTTTAGACTTCCGCTGTGCATTAAACTGTGATTAATTGTCTAAGATGATATCAACTACGTCACGATACTCCCCGCCGGGCCCACCGGTAATACGTAGAAATATCGGGGTGTGACAGAAAATGGTCTAGGCAGTATATTGATCGAGCTTACAGTAAGTTAGAAGAGCGAAGAAAGACAGATCCATCCCTTCCTAAAAAGCCAGTATACAAAGATGAAACGACTGTTATACGTCAGCAGACCGTTACATCTAAAAAGCTGTTCTCATCAGCAGATGTATCCATCGCTGCCTTGAACCAAAGAAAAAGACAACAACTGATGGATGAGGAAGATGAAAATAGGTATGCTGAGTACAAAAAAGAGTCTATCAGAAATCAGTTACGATATGGATTGGATGATGCTTCGTTGCAACTACAAGCTCAATTTGCTCAAGCATTTCAGAAATTGGCAAGCAGGCCTCAATCGCCAAACTCCTCTCAAATAAAACTTCTCCCAAGAAACCCATCAGATCCAAAAATAGTAAAGTGGATGTCTGACAAATAGACCCATGAATTGACTTTGATCAAGTCTGATGGTAGTGTTGAAAAAATATCAAGGGAGAATGCACTTGGTCTGAATCCAGTTGACCTCCAAGATCTTTTTAACATTCAGCTTGATAGGGATGAAGATGATACTGATTCATTGGATTTTGTAACAATTCTCAATAAAACCGACACCCTCATAAGGTATTATTAAAGGTCTCTCCTTGGAAAGGAGTAGTAAGATTCATCAAACGGGGAAAGCTAAGTCCCAGGTATATTGGACCTTTTGAGATTGTTAAAAGAATATGACATGTAGCCTATCAGCTACAACTGCCAGAGGAAATGGCAGGAATACATGATGTATTTCATGTATCTAATCTCAAAAAGTGTTTAACTGATGAATCACTGATAGTACCTCTTAAGGATATAGAGGCAAATGAACAACTCGAATTTGTAGAAAGACCTCTACAGATTGAAGACAGGAAAGTCAAGAATCTCAAGCACAAGAGATTAGTTCTGGTCAAAGTAAAGTGGGACTCCAAAAGAGGACCTGAATACACATGGGAGCTTGAATCTGAAATGCAAAAGAAATATCCGCATTTTTTCCAGTAGATCTCGAGGACGAGCTCTAAAACAAGGTAAGGAGGATGTAACAATCCTCAATAAAACGACACCCTCATAATATTTCCGACACCCTATTATATTTTAAAATGTCCCAATATGTCTTTAAATACACCCCGTATGTGAAAACCGAGCCTGAAATATATTTAAAATAAATAAAACCTGATTTTCAAGCTGAGGCGGGCCGCGTAGGACCCACCTCAACACTCACGCGGGCGGTATCAAGGTTGAAACTTGATTTCAGTGAACTTTAAGTTAAGACGGGCCGCGTAAGACCCATGTTAAGTTTACGCGTGCCGCGTGAGATCAACAACGCAGAGACACCCTAGGCCGACACGTGTCGACATCGTGGCGGACCTATCTGATGAGCCGGACAAGCTAGTCCGTTGACTAGCTTTGACGCGGGCCGCGTAAGCCCAACTTATATTTTACGCGGGCCGCGTGAGAGTCAAGATCAGCAACTATAAATAGAACACATCAGATCTCAGTTGAATTCGTTCATTCTTCGTATCTCAATCACAAATTATGAAATATAGGCTTTAGAAAGCTTGTATTATACCCCTAATTAGCGAGGTTCTGCTCCATTGTAAGTATTATAACCCCAGTTTCGTACTAGATACGCTGCCCGATTGATTTAGGGTTCCGTAACATCTGTCGTGGTTTTGCTCGATGTAGTTGTTGGAATACCGTCTCGGGGAGGGTATCATTAATATTTTCAAAGGGTTATGATACTAACCTATGTACATTTGTGTAAATTATAGATTATTCCCAGGAAATCCTTACGCGAAGTCTAAGATAGCAATGTGAGTTTATCCAATTTTTGTTAAACTTTTTGTAATACTTTACAAAACCTTAATGCTTTACAATATGATTAAGCGGTGATTGAGTCTTTGTAGTTCTTCAATTACTGCCAGAATGTTGGGGTTTTGTATACAAAATTTACTACTGCGAGTAGTAAGTCGGGATGACAGTACGTTACCATTAGACAACGGGTTAGCCAATGTGTAATATGACCCGCAAGTCAGGATTGACAGTACTGAATGAGTAATTGTGTATAAATAAACAATGTGATCGCTCTCAATACTGTTTTAATTGATAAAATGTTTCTTGATTAAACTGGGATTCACTCACCAGTATTTCCCACTGACAAATGTTTTTAAAACGCGTTTCAGGTAACACAATGTGACAGCCAATTAGTAAAAAGCCAGTTGGAGTGCACTGAAGGCTTGGGAAAAATGTGGCTATAAAAGTTACCTAAAAGTCGATGTTTTAAATTCAATAAAATAGGGTGTTTCCCTATAAATGTATTGTAATAAGAAACTTGGGTTTTACCCATGTGATTATTAATATCAAATATGGTGGTTTTACTCTGATAAACATTTCCTAACTACGGTCCTGATGTAATTTCCGCTGCCAAATTAACCAACTGATACCACCAAAAATCTGAGTTTGCGTCCGCCCGTTCCCGGGACAGATAAGGGATCGGGGGTTGAGACAGAAGGTGGTATCAGAGCCTAGCCACTGGTCTGAGCCAAAGCAGTGTTCTGCTGACACTTAAATTCTAAATTTTATGTTAGGAAATAATTTATGTGATTATGTGTTTTGTGTTATTTGACTATTTGTTAGTTTACAGTATGAGTGATCAAGGACCCTTAGACATGAGTCGTCAATTCTCTGATTCACCTAGGAGTGAAGGTACCTCTTCACAGCCTGCCCTTTCTGGATATTCTGCTGATCAGGAAGAAGGGATGTTTGCCTTTAAAGCTCAGTCGAAAGAGCCATTCCCTCATAAGAAAAGAGGATGGTTCAGTAAGGAAGCTTTTGCGCGTAGGAAAAGAATCCGAAAGTTGCAACAACAAAGAGCCTTAGCAGCCGTTAAGCAAAAGACAGATGCCCATACACAGGATATGCTTAATAGAAGCCTAGCCAATTTTCATATCCTAGCTACAACTGCTGCTGACCCAAGTCTGGAACAACTAGTAGCCCCACAACCACCAATCCCAGACCAACCCATGGAGATAGAAAACCCTGAAAACCAAGTGGAGATGCATGACTTTAACCCAGAAGAAATCCCTAAGGTACCTGCACCAAATCCCCTAGACCCAAATTACGACCCCTGGTGGGACGATAATAGGGACTTTGTGCAACGTTACCCGATACATGAAGACACACCAATACAGAACATAGGAGCCTATCCAGGTATGGACCCTTTAGATCCCTATTACCACGATGAATATATTAGGGAGATCTTAGAAGATCCTTACCGATTTCAGGCACTTTCACCTCCATATCAGGAACCCGCACCCCAGATTCTGAACCCAGTCCTAGAACCTGCACCCCTAATGAGTGCAGAAAACGTACAAGAACTTAGGACTTTTGGGGAGGAAATTTTAGAAAGCAGTGAGAGAATGAGACAGGTAGGAGAGCGTCTCGTATGGAAATACGATGAACGCAATATGGATTTTTGGATAAATCCATATCCGTGATGTGATGGAGGAAACGGTAATAGTAATAATAATATAATAAAATAAAAATAAAATAAAATATGTGTGTACGGATGCCTATTACTATTAGTGTGATTCTATTTCTGTTGGTATTGTAATTTTTATTTCAGTACTAGTATGTAATAGATACATAATAGTATATGGAAATAGAGTAAAAGTCGTAATGATCGACGTTTTTGGCTAGATTGTGTATCATGTGATTAACTATATTAAATATTATCTTGTGATATTAATATGGGGTAAATGTTTAAAATTCAGATGGCCGATGAAGGAAATCAAGGAAATCTGAATAATGATAACCAGAGTAATATTAACGTGGTTAATGAAAATCCGAGCATCAATAACAATGGAAACCAAATGGATAATAGTGACGTGCAACACATAGTGGCACAAGGAATCATAGATGCAATGCCATTTATTATTCAAACGATTCAAGAAGCGAATAATAAAAGTAAGCATAGCAGTAAGCGACCAATTGAACCCGAACACAGCATGAACAATGGACCTATACTTCAAATACCCATTCCCAAAAAGAGAAGAACCGTGTCTTACGGTTGTTCTTATAAAGAATTCTGGTCTTGTAAAGCAATGGAATTCTCGGGCAACGAAGGGGCCATTGCAACCCTACGCTGGATAGAGAAGACTGAGGCAGTCTTAAGAATAAGCAAGTGTGCTGAAGAAGATAAGATATTGTTTGCTTCTAATCTGTTTAAAAATGCAGCACTAGAATGGTGGAACATTATCCTCCAATCAAGAGGAAGTGATAGAACTTATAATATGGAATGGGAAGAATTTAAGGATAATGTAGAAAGGAAATTCTGCCCACCCAATGAGAAGGAACAAATAGCAAACAAATTCCTAAACCTTAGAATGATTGGTGTGGATAGTAAGGGATACGCTAAATTATTCTTTGAATATGCTAGAATAGTGCCAACTCTTGCTTCACCTGAACCAGTGTTAATTTTCCGTTATACCTGGGGATTAATCGGAGAGATTAGACACGTAGTCAAGGCAGCTAGACCTCAAACCATAGAAGAAGCTGTAGAACTAGCAAATACCTTGATAGATGAATTAGTCCGTACCCGAGAAGAGGATCAAAGGAGGAACCTAACCTAAAAACTCACACAAGAATTTCGTTCTGGAAATTTTAATCGTGGGAAAAATATAGGTTCTACCTCTACACCTTACTGTAAGAATTGCAAAAGAAAGCATTCAGGAAGATGCTTCATATACTATAACTTTTCCAAAATATCGGGACACAAGGAAGAAAACTGCAGGAAGAAAGCTAACAACAGGATATGTTACAACTGCGGAGAACAAGGTCATATCAAGCCTAATTGTCCAAAATTAGCTCCAGCTACAGACAACAAGAATACTCAAAATGATAGAGCATTTGTTCTGACTGCAGATGAAGCCAAGATGATTCCAGATGTCATAGCTGGTACGTTTTTAGTTAATGATGTCTTTGCTAAAGTATTATTTGACTCTGGTACAAACCAAAGTTTTATTAATACATCATTTTGCAAATTTCTAAATCAGTCATTAACTAAACTACCACAAGAATGTTTAGTAGAAACAGCTAATGGAGAAACTGTTAGGATTTCTGAAATCTTGCAGGGAGCAAGCATAGAAATTTTAAATCAGAAATTTATTGCAAACCTTTATCCCATGAATCTGGCAGGATTCGATGTTGTTTTAGGAATGGATTGGTTAATAGCCAATAAAGCCAGTATTTTATGTGATCAAAAGTCAATTCAAGTAAATTCACCAAAAGGTAAAACGATCACAATTAAAGGAGATAAACCATCTAGATCCACAAAATTCATCTCTGTGATGAAAACTGCAAGTTATATAAGAAAATGTTCTATAGTGTATTTGATTTCCATAATCATTAACACTAAAGGAAAGGATTTGAAAGATATTCCAGTAGTATCTCAGTTTTCAGATGTATTTCCAGAAGAATTGCCAGGGCAACCTTCAGATAGAAAAGTTGAATTCAGAATCCATTTAATACCAGGAACAGCACCGATTGCCAAAACACCTTACCGTTTGGCACCTGCAGAAATGCAAGAATTAAAGAAACAATTAGACGAATTGTTAGAGAAAGGATTTATACAGCCAAGCTCATCACCATGGGGAGCACCAATTTTATTTGTTAAAAAGAAGGACGGATCAATGCGTATGTGCATTGACTACCGTGAATTAAACAAGGTTACGATTAAGAATCGGTACCCATTACCAAGAATCGATGATCTGTTTGATCAACTGCAAGGAACTCGATTTTTCTCTAAAATCGATTTAAGGTCAGGATATCATCAATTAAAGGTACAGGAAGAGGATATTCCTAAAACTGCATTTAGAACAAGGTATGGTCATTATGAATTTACTGTCATGCCATTTGGTTTAACCAATGCCCCAGCTGCATTTATGGACATGATGAACTGAATATGTAAGCCATATTTGGATAAATTCATAATCGTCTTCATAGATGATATTCTCATTTACTCTAAGAATAAAGAGGATCATGCAAAGCATTTGCACGCACTTTTAAGTTTATTAAGAAAGGAAAAGCTTTATGCTAAATTTTCTAAGTGCGAATTTTGGTTAGAACAAGTACAGTTTCTTGGACATTTAGTTCATCATGAAGGAATTCATGTGGATCCAACAAAGATCGAGGCGATTACTAAATGGAAAACCCCTGAATCACCAACCGAGGTTAGAAGTTTCTTAGGATTGGCCGGTTATTATAGAAGATTTATTCAAGATTTTTCTAGAATAGCCATTCCCTTAACTACGCTAACCTGTAAATCTGTTAAGTTTGAATGGGGATTAAAACAAGAAGAAGCATTTAGAATCCTTAAGCAAAGATTAACCCATACACCCATACTAGCGTTACCAGAAGGAGCTAAAGACTTTGTAGTCTATTGTGACGCTTCTAAATTAGGCTATGGATGTGTATTAATGCAACGCCAAAAGGTTATAGCTTATGCATCTAGACAACTTAAGAATCATGAAGAGAATTATCCAACCCATGATTTAGAGTTAGGAGCTATAATTTTTGCTTTTAAGATTTGGAGACATTACCTTTATAGTAGTAAGTTTACCATATTCACCGATCATAAGAGTTTAAGGTATATTTTCGAGCAAAAGGAGTTGAATATGAGACAAAGACGCTGGATGGAGATGCTTAGTGACTATGATTGTGATATCCAGTATCATGAAGGAATAGCCAATGTAGTGGCAGATGCTTTAAGCCGAAAGTATCATGAAAAGCCAAAAAGGGTACGTTCTCTTAAATTAAATCTACAAGTAGATTTAAATGATCAAATAAGATAAGCACAAGAATCAGTAATCAAGGATGATACTGAAAAACTAAGAGGTATGCTAAAAGAATTAGAACAAGGAACAGATGGAATTTGGAGATTCCATAAAAAGAGAATGTGGATACCTAAATTAGGAAACCTACGTCATTGTATATTAGAAGAAGCCCATAAGTCTAAGTATACGATGCACCCAGGAAATGATAAGATGTACCAGTATTTAAGAAAAAAATTTCTGGTGGATAGGAATGAAAAAGGACATAGCAGTTTATGTTTCTAAATGTTTAACCTGTTCACAAGTCAAAGCTGAACACCAGAAACCCTCTGGTCTATTACAACAATTAGAAATGCCAGTGTGGAAATGGGAATTGATAACCATGGATTTTGTTACTAAATTACTCAAAACAAAGGTAATGATACAATCTGGGTGATTGTAGATAGGCTAACCAAGTCAGCTCATTTTCTACCAATGAAAGAAACTTTCAGTATGGAACAATTAGCCAAATTGTATGTAAATGAAATTGTTTCAGTACATGGAATTCCTTTATCAATTGTTTATGATAGGGATAGCCGATTTACCTCTCATTTTTGGTCAAGTTTTCAAAAGGCAATAGGAACCAAGTTAAATTTGAGCACGGCTTATCACCCTCAAACGGATGGACAAAGTGAAAGGACAATTCAAACAATGGAGGACATGCTTAGAGCTTATGTAATTGATTTCGGAGGTAATTGGGACGATCACTTACCTTTAATAGAATTTTCTTATAATAATAGTTATCACACAAGTATCAATGCTGCACCATTCGAATCACTTTATGGACGAAAGTGCCGAACCCCAGTCTGTTAGGCAGAAATTGGGGAAAAGCAACTATCTGGACCTGAGATAGTGCAAGAAACAACTGACAAGATTATTCAAGTCAAGGAACGATTGAAAGCAGCACGTGATCGACATAAGAGTTATGCCGATAACCGACGCAAGCCATTGGAATTTCAAGTAGGAGATAAAGTATTATTAAAGGTCTCTCCTTGGAAAGGAGTAGTAAGATTCATCAAACGGGGAAAGCTAAGTCCCAGGTATATTGGACCTTTTGAGATTGTTAAAAGAATAGGACATGTAGCCTATCAGTTACAACTGCCAGAGGAAATGGCATGAATACATGATGTATTTCATGTATCTAATCTCAAAAAGTGTTTAACTGATGAATCACTGATAGTACCTCTTAAGGATATAGAGGTAAATGAACGACTCAAATTTGTAGAAAGACCTCTACAGATTGAAGACAGGAAAGTCAAGAATCTCAAGCACAAGAGATTAGTTCTGGTCAAAGTAAAGTGGGACTCCAAAAGAGGACCTGAATACACATGGGAGCTTGAATCTGAAATGCAAAAGAAATATCCGCATTTTTTCCAGTAGATCTCGAGGACGAGCTCTAAAACAAGGTGGGGAGGATGTAACAATCCTCAATAAAACCGACACCCTCATAATATTTCCGACACCCTATTATATTTTAAAATGTCCCAATATGTCTTTAAATACACCCCGTATGTGAAAACCGAGCCTGAAATATATTTAAAATAAATAAAACCTGATTTTCAAGCTGAGGCGGGCCGCGTAGGACCCACCTCAACACTCACGCGGGCTGTATCAAGGCTGAAACTTGATTTCAGTGAACTTTAAGTTAAGACGGGCCGCGTAAGACCCATGTTAAGTTTACGCGTGCCGCGTGAGATCAACAACGCAGAGACACCCTAGGCCGACACGTGTCGACATCTTGGCGGACCTATCTGATGAGCCGGACAAGCTAGTCCATTGACTAGCTTTGACGCGGGCCGTGTAAGCCCAACTTATATTTTACGCGGGCCGCGTGAGAGTCAAGATCAGCAACTATAAATAGAATGCATCAGATCTCAGTTGAATTCGTTCATTCTTCGTATCTCAATCACAAATTCTGAAATATAGGCTTTAGAAAGCTTGTATTATACCCCTAATTAGCGAGGTTCTGCTCCGTTGTAAGTATTATAACCCCAGTTTCGTACTAGATACGATGCCCGATTGATTTAGGGTTCCGTAACATCTGTCGTGGTTTTGCCCGATGTAGTTGTTGGAATACCGTCTCGGGGAGGGTATCATTAATATTTTCAAAGGGTTATGATACTAACCTATGTACATTTGTGTAAATTATAGATTATTCCCAGGAAATCCTTACGCGAAGTCTAAGATAGCAATGTGAGTTTATCCAATTTTTGTTAAACTTTTTGTAATACCTTACAAAACCTTAATGCTTTACAATATGATTAAGCGGTGATTGAGTCTTTGTAGTTCTTCAATTACTGCCTGAATGTTGGGGTTTTGTATACAAAATTTACTACTGCGAGTAGTAAGTCGGGATGACAGTACGTTACCATTAGACAACGAGTTAGCCAATGTGTAATATGACCCGCAAGTCAGGATTGACAGTACTGAATGAGTAATTGTGCATAAATAAACAATGTGATCGCTCTCAATACTGTTTTAATTGATAAAATGTTTCTTGATTAAACTGGGATTCACTCACCAGTATTTCCCACTGACAAATGTTTTTAAAACGCGTTTCAGGTAACACAATGTGACAGCCAATTAGTAAAAAGCCAGCTGGAGAGCACTGAAGGCTTGGGAAAAATGTGGCTATAAAAGTTACCTAAAAGACGATGTTTTAAATTCAATAAAATAGGGTTTATCCCTATAAATGTATTGTAATAAGAAACTTGGGTTTTACCCATGTGATTATTAATATCAAATATGGAGGTTTTACTCTGATAAACATTTCCTAACTACGGTCCTGATGTAATTTCTGCTGCCAAATTAACCAACTGATACCACCGAAAATCGAAGTTCGCGTCCGCCCGTTCCCGGGACAGATAAGGGATCGGGGGCTGCGACAGATTTTGAGCTCCAATTCAAAGGGCAAATCCGGGAAATGTTGATGAGAGAATAAAGATCTGCTGATTTCTAAAATCTGCTAATTCCTTGATTTAGTTTTGTTGAAAGTTGTTGAGGCAGGTGATTGTGTGTTTGTAGTTAACGTTTGTTGAACTTTAAGTTGTATTCAAATTCTATTAAGTACGTATGTCTATAAACAGTTTATATTGTCTTTGTAAGTCCCGTAAAATGGATCTTTCAATGATATCAAACAATCACCTAGTTTGTGCGGAATCCAAACTTGGTGAGATTCAAGATAAACCGAAAAGCAATTGAAAAACGAAGAACACAATACCGAATCACTTTCAAACTTGCACACGATTCTATTACTATCAACTAGCAAAACCGTCTGGTACAAGTTCCTACACCACCAATCGCCTCTCTCTAGCTTTCTAGAAGTTGTAACAATGAAGTTCAAAACCCTAAAACAAGTCAAAAACTTGTTTATATACATAGATAAGCCCACTTCCCTACATGGGCTCCCCTTGGGCCTGCTTGGCCCACATGGCCTAAAACTTGGCCCAAGTGACCTATAAAGGTCCACAACCTAATATAAACTAACCCGGTAAGGCCCAGCTCGTAACCATAGCCCGTTTTGTTAATTTGATGCGTCGTCTCACACTTTAGGGCCTAACAATCTCCCCCTAGACTGATGCCATCAAATTGTCTTCATAGCATGAATTCAGCAACGTCTTCAACGAAATCTATGGTTGGCGCTATGCTGCAGATGTTGTGGAAGTTCTTGACTTCTGAACTCTCAGCACTGGGTCTCTTTTCTTCAGCTCTTGTGGTTAGCTTCATATAAGGATCTCGATCAGCTTTGCTTGAAAATCTTGTTAAAAAGAATGTGAGAGGAGGATTCTCAGCAGCTCTTTTCTTCTTCAGTCTTTCTCTTTCAAGCAGGTTCACGGTACTTCTTCAAATGTACTTTCACTGTCAGACGGCATTTCGTATCCAGTTCTTCTGACTCAGGTACATCTTGTTGTTGAGCTGCTTCAGGCGTCTTCAGCAACTAACAGCATCTTAGTCTTCATCAACCCCTGTTCTTGATTGAAACCAAGTTCTGCACATGCTCACATACTCATAAGCAAACATTTCTTATGCAACAGGGAAAGTACCATATGAACACTAGGTACATCCAAGTACTTGTACTCGGATTTCACAATTTAAATTCTTTCAACTTTTGATGATCAGTCAAATCTTCAAGAACGGTTACATTTTTATTTTAAGAAAAAACAAATAAACACTCTATTTTTGGATTTTTGGTTTTATAGAAAAGCAAGACACTATTTTTGTATTTTTGAATTTTTTCTATTTTTTTTTAATTTTTTTTTAAAACTAAAAACAAATAAAAACTCAAAATATAAACAACTACCATAATATACAATTACAATTGCAATGGGATCAAAATTCGTTCTCAGGCAGACTAAGGAACACTTTTCAGTACGAGCCTAATCAAACTGGTCTATGCGATTGCCAATATATTTGTCCACTTAAACTTTAACGCTAAACTTTCAATTTTTTAACTTCGTGATATGCTTTAGGTAATATTATACTATTATACCCGTGTGTCCCATTCCAAGGCATACCCCCGCGATTAAGGTAAGCACAACGATTCATCGTAGCAGGTGAGTATACTGATGTCATCCTTTAAGATATCCTGACTGTGTCTAGGTCTGCATATAATCTGTTTTATCATGTTTTGATTTTTTAACAATGAACACCCAAATAAATACTAATCAAATCCTGGAAATATAAACAGCACACTCTATCATGCAAGTATCTTCCCTACCACATATTTCACAAGTCCAATCCAGATTTCTGAAATCTTAACTGGGAATAGGTTGAGAAGAGAACAGAATAGATCTTTTGCAGAAATGGTATAATATACAGATCAAATGAGTTTTTCTCAGTTTGATATAGGTTTCTTGGGTTTCTTTTGGGCACTTGAGGGCCTCTTTTGGGTATATTAGATCTATAGCGCGACAACGTACAGCTAGGTCAGCATGTATCTGGATGCAGCAGAAGCTGTCTTTGCCTAGCACCTCCAGGTCAGCATATATCTGGATGCAGCAGAGGAGGTACACGACTTTTCAGAGAAGATTTCAGAATCAGATCAAAATTGTGTGTATCGGGACAACATACAGACATTCAAATAGTAATGAGCTAATTCCAAGTGACTTTCTTTCCTGGGGTCATGTACAATTTTAGTTCTGAACAGAAGAACAGCCAAGATATCCCCGGATGATTCAACAATATAAAGACCCGAAACCTCAGATGTTGGCTATCTATCAACGTAAGATTTAAGACCATAAATACGCCGTTGGTATGTTACCCACATGGTACATAGTTCGTTATGTTTATATCACTTAGTATCTTTTATCATGTTGAGCGTCAAGCCTATCGACATATCGCAATAGATCCTAGTCTTTTCAGCTATGGCACCTTACATGTGTTAGTTAAACCCTTTAACATAAACATTTATTTCACTTCCCATATCATGCAATTTCTCTTTTTGGCTTTTTTCATTTTTCAAATATTTTTGTATTTTTCTCATTTTCTCCCTCTAAAACAATGAATATATATATATAGAGAGAGAAAACTCATTTTGTATTTTTCTTTTCTGAGTTTTCTCCCCCTAAACTCTATATCTATCTATATGTTCCTCTCCCCCCTAAATTTGTGCATAAATCTTGTATTTTTGCGCAAATTTACCATTTACTAGAGAAAGGACAATTTATATACAAAGTAATGAACTAAGAAAGAGAAAAAAAATATTTTTGCTTAACCGTTCCGTCATTAGATTGAAGACTAATCAAATTCAAATCAAAGTACTGAATTTAAACGGTACCTTTTGCTGATCATTATCTTACTTCTGTTATCTCCTCCAAAGGAAACATATCATCTGTAAAAAAAAAATTTGAACTTTTTGCAACAGTGAAATGTTACCTGTTTTTATCTCTGGAACAACCGCTATCAACATTCCAGAGATTGTCAACAGCTCCTCCTTAGTTGTTCCTGAAAGGTAAGGAGATTAGTAAGACATGGGTACCCAGGCCATCGTGGTCCTGGGTTTACCTGAAGCATCAAAGTAAGACACTTCCTTCAAACACAAGTCCCCTTTCGTTTCAAGGATTGGAGACGTTGCTGCTTTGGATTTGGGTTTCCAAAACTGTTTCGGTCTAGCAAACGCGTTTGTTGCCTTCGGTTGAGCAACTTTAGCTGTTTCAGGTTTGTTAGTTTTAGAAACACGTTTTTGTTCCTGAACAGCCTAGCGTTTGTTTTTAGCAGCGTTCCAATCCCCATCAGAAGGTTTAACCTTGGGATTCACATTCTTCATTGCCTTAGGTGATGATACCTTCATTGGCTTGGAATGATTGTTATCCTTTGATGTAACCCTCTGATTTTGCATATAGTAGAGTACGTAGGGACGCCTTGTGCAGTTTCTAGCAATATGACCCGCAATGCCACAGTTGTAGCAAGTTTGTATTTTCATCGGAAAGACGTTTTGAGCAGCTTGATTCGCTCTAGCAGGTCCTGAAGGACAAACCGGTCCTTTTTGCACTGGATGCGCCTGCACATTTCTCTTAGACGAAGACGAATTGGGGTGCTTGTATTTGTTGTTTGCAGGAGTCTTGTTGCTTTGAGCACCATTCTTCGTCTTTTCTCCCTGATTGGAGCTTTCAATCACCTTGTCATGAGCCTTATGGGATTGTGATTGTCTTTGATGAGCAGACTTCTTATATCCTCGACTTTGATCTGCTCGTTTTGGCTCCTTTTGTGTGTTGTGAACCGGCTCACAAACACCAGCACAAGAGTGAGCATTGACTTTTTGTTGCACTTTTGGACGATGAACACAATTTCTAGCAATGTGTCCAGGAATTCCACAGTTGAAACATGTCTGTCGTTTCAATGTATGGAGATTCTGAGAGCAAGCAACATTAGCCGATCTGATTTGTCTAGATGACCGAGCTTGCTTAGGTTGTGTTCCGTATGCCTTTTCTGAATTCTTCTGTTCCTGTTGATCAGAACTAGCACAAGCATGAGATTCAGACAGATGATGTTTTTCGTCTTTTATAATTTTATCAGGATCATTTTGAAAAGACGATTCAGTTTCTGTTTTAATTTCCTTTTCAGAAACATTTTCTTGTGACTTTTCATTTAATGTGACCACCTCTTCTTTTTCAAAATCTGGTTCAGTTTTAATTTCAGAAGATGTAGAAGTGTCATCAACACGTGTTTCATCAACACACGTATCATGTGAATCTACTTGTGGTTTACTTTCATCTACAGTTTCCAATGGGGTCCCACTAGATTCAACATTAGGGACACCCACTGAGATAGATTCAGAAGAAGAATCAGGATACTCTTGATTTTCTTGAGAAGAAGTTTCAGTGGTTTCACTGAATGTGTCCTGAGGGACCTCACCTGTAACACTGTCAACAACTAAAATATTAGAATCATCACAATCACATGCATTAACTGAAAAACAATCATCACCACACTTATTGTTTAAGGATTCAACACAAACATCATCAGTTTTTCCCAAAACATCAGGCTCAAAAGACGAAACATAAGCAGAAAATGACGCAAACAAAGACCGACCAAAAGAAATATCAGATTCAGTTTGTTCAAAATAATTTTCAGAAATATTAGTATGAACAACTGGTTCACTCCCAAGAACATCTTCACATTTTACTTCAGATACTTTCTCTTGAGCTTCTAAAAAATGGGCTGTTTTTCCTATAAAAACTCAAAATATAAACAACTACCATAATATACAATTACAATTGCAATGGGATCAAAATTCGTTCTCAGGCAGACTAAGGAACACTTTTCAGTACGAGCCTAATCAAACTGGTCTATGCGATTGCCAATATATTTGTCCACTTAAACTTTAACGCTCAACTTTCAATTTTTTAACTTCGTGATATGCTTTAGGTAATATTATACTATTATACGCGTGTGTCCCATTCCAAGGCATACCCCCGCGATCAAGGTAAGAACAACGATTCATCGTAGCAGGTGAGTATAATGATGTCATCCTTTAAGATATCCTGACTGTGTCTAGGTCTGCATATAATCTGTTTTATCATGTTTTGATTTTTTAACAATGAACACCCAAATAAATACTAATCAAATCCTGGAAATATAAACAGCACACTCTATCATGCAAGTATCTTCCCTACCACATATTTCACAAGTCCAATCCAGATTTCTGAAATCTTAACTGGGAATAGGTTGAGAAGAGAACATAATAGATCTTTTGCAGAAATGGTATAATATACAGATCAAATGAGTTTTTCTCAGTTTGATATAGGTTTCTTGGGTTTCTTTTGGGCACTTGAGGGCCTCTTTCGGGTGTATTAGATCTATAGCGCGACAACGTACAGCTAGGTCAGCATGTATCTGGATGCAGCAGAAGCTGTCGTTGCCTAGCACCTCCAGGTCAGCATATATCTGGATGCAGCAGAGGAGGTACACGACTTTTCAGAGAAGATTTCAGAATCAGATCAAAATTGTGTGTATCGGGACAACATACAGACATTCAAATAGTAATGAGCTAATTCCAAGTGACTTTCTTTCCTAGGGTCATGTACAATTTTAGTTCTGAACAGAAGAACAGCCAAGATATCCCCGGATGATTCAACAATATAAAGACCCGAAACCTCAGATGTTGGCTATCTATCAATGTAAGATTTAAGACTATAAATACGCCGTTGGTATGTTACCCACATGGTACATAGTTCGTTATGTTTATATCACTTAGTATCTTTTATCATGTTGAGCGTCAAGCCTATCGACATATTTATGGAAATTATATAATTTATATTATATATTTATGGAAATTATATAATTTTAATATAAAACAAACTAGGTGATTGTTTGATATCATTGAAAGATCAGTTCGACGGGAATTACAAGTGATATAAACAAGACCCGAAACCTTAGATGTTGACTATCTATCAACGTAAGATTTAAGACCATAAATACGCCGTTGGTATGTTACCCACATGGTACATAGTTCGTTATGTTTATATCTACAAACATTTATTTCACTTAGTATATATGTTTTTAGTTCTAAAATTTTAAAGATATTTTAATTTGAACATACAGACATTCAAATAGTAATGAGCTAATTCCAAGTGACTTTCTTTCCTGGGGTCATGTACAATTTTAGTTCTGAACAGAAGAACAGCCAAGATATCCCCGGATGATTCAACAATATAAAGACCCGAAACCTCAGATGTTGACTATCTATCAACGTAAGATTTAAGACCATTAATACGACGCTCAACATGATAAAAGATACTAAGTGATATAAACATAACGAACTATGTACCATGTGGGTAACATACCAACGACGTATGATTTTATGGTCTTAAATCTTGCGTTGATAGATAGCCAACATCTGAGGTTTCGGGTCTTTATATTGTTGAATCATCCGGGGATATCTTGGCTGTTCTTCTGTTCAGAACTAAAATTGTACATGAACCCAGGAAAGAAAGTCACTTGGAATTAGCTCATTTCTATTTGAATGTCTGTATGCTGTCCCGATACACACAATTACTTGTGTGAAACTAATTGGTATTTTGAGAGCATCATTGTTACAGAATTTCCTATAGAGCTAGAGAGAGAGGCGATTTGAGTTTGTGAGCACTTGTACCAGACGGTTTTGTACACGAGACGTTTGAGTTGAATCCGCTAGAATCAACTGATTCCAATTTCTCAGAATTAGCTGCTTCAGATGATTCACATTTGGAATCATATGGTTCAGCTGGCTCATTCGTTTCATTTGCCGATTCAGTCTCTGTTACACAAGCATCAACGTTTTCGCCCAAATCATCAGGCCTGAAATTAATCACAGAGCGAAAAACTGATTTAAAAATATCAAACGTCGCAATAGAGTCTGAATTAAGTTCATATATTAAATTTTCAGAAGAATGAGACTCTGATGCTTGTTCATCCCCAACTACTTTTTCAACCATTACTTCAACTACTTCATCTGCACATGTAGACGAAGCATTAGGATCAATTGTACCCTTAGCGACAAAATTTATTGGAGGAGTCGCTCGTTTATCAACAGGTCTGCTGTTGATTGATGACTTATCAGTTTTAGGACCGTAAGCCATCTTGTCCTCATTCATCAATTCCTCCTCAGTCATGGGTAAATATGTGTAGTTATCATTGTAAGGAGGAGGAGCTTGATTAAAACCCAAACCACACCCTTTATTTTCCTTGTATGCGAGCTGTTGATCACACAAGTTTTTGACTAATTTGCTGGAAGAATCAAATTTCTTAATATTAAGCTCATTTATTTGATATCTATCTCTGATGTCTTCCAGTTCCTTAGTCACAACACACAGTTTCTCCTGAACATAAAAGAGTTGACTGGATTTCACACTTACATCATCCTTGAGTTTGACGATGTCTTTTCGCTGAGCTTCAATCTTTTCTTTATAAAGTTTTTCGTTTTTTGATAAAGTAAAGTTTTTATTTTTGATGTCGTTGTAGTCTTGAATCAACTCAGCGTTGTGTAACCGATATGCCTCATTTCTTTCTCTACACTCAGGAGTGCAAAAGACAGAAAGTATCTCTTCACGATCACGAGTAACTTCTTGAGCAAAGGGTTTGTTAAACATAAATGCTGAATTTTGTGTGGATGAGCAAACTGCAGCAGATGTGTTTCCTTGAGTAGACTGCTTGTCAGCATTGTCATATGATTTGATGAGTGAGATCAGCTCATCTGACTTCATTTTGTAACAGTAGCTGTCAGTTGTCAATATTATCTGATGAACATTTCTAAACCAACTACAGTTCGCCTGATCTGGAATCCCTTTTATAGCATCCAGAAGCTTTCTATTGCTCGTGTGAGTAGACACCACCATCTCTGCCTTCTCCATTTTAGAGAGCAGTTCAGCAAACCGGCCTGTAAGTGCTTCTATAGATTCACCATATGAGTAACTGAATCCTTGGAGTTCCTGCTCAAGCACCTCTCTCTTAGAAGACATTTTTTTAAGATGTGATCCCCAAAAATGTACGTTTTTAACTATTTCCTCAACACAAGCTCAAAGCGAGAACCCGTGTACTCGCTAACTCAAACCCCTTGCACGCGATTGACTGAATCCGTTTTCTAAACCGCACCTCAAAAAATTTGTTAAAACCGTTATCACAAACAAACTTTTTTTTTTTAAATTAAAATATGATAATTTATTATAAAAGAATACTTATAATATTTATTATTATTATTATTATACTTATTATTATTATTAACAAAGAATCAACGATTAGCTAATCATTACCAAATGATTTTAATATTATTATTATTATAATCAATATCTTAAAACCTAAAATATCATTAAAACATAACAGTACTTCGTCTTCTTCGGTAAACCGATTATCCAAAACCCTAAATTTTTTAAAATTCAACCACCAGTAATGATTTATGATGACGGTGACTGGTGTGGTGGTCGGAGGTGGTTATCGCTGGTTGTTGCAGGTGGTTACAGAGATGTGTTGACGGAGAATGGAGGTAACGACGGTTGAAACACAATATGTCGTCGGCGATAACGGAGATGTCGGTGAAAGATGAACGAAGGTGCAGTGGTGACGGAGAAGATGATAACTGACGGACGTGAAGAAGGTGGTGGTAAGAGATCGACGAAGATGATGATGTTGTACGGTGTCGGAGGAGAGTGATGGGAGAAGTTAACGTGGTGTATGATGTACGATTGGAGATGAGTGATCGGAGAAGTTTGTCGGAGACGGGGAAGAAGATAGTTGCAGGTGATCAGGTGTACGGTAATGGATTGATGGTTGCGACTCGAAAACGTCGGACTCGGAACCGCGGTTGCGACTGTGGAGGTTGCGACTAAATTATGAATGACTCGAGACCTCAGTCGAGACAGTGGTTGCGACTCGAGACCAACACTCGAAATGATGGTTGGAGGTTGCGACTCGAGACAGCTGGGAAGAGATGACTCGAGACCAGTGAGGTGATGATGACTCGAGACCTTGAAAGCAGATGATGTGAGTCGAGACCGTGGATGTTGATACTCGAGATCAGTTGAGTCGAGACCTCAAAAATTGATGACTCGAGACCGGATATCAATTGAGTCGAGACTTTGATGCACTCTGTTTCCTAAAAAATGGAGTCGAGACCAGAGAATGAAGGACTCGAGACCTCTGAAGGATGATGATACCCGAAACCGTTGGAGATAGAAACTGACAATTTTGAAATTTGTGATGGAAAGATAAACTTGGAATTTTTTTAATTTTGTAAAGTGGTGATGTTATTTTTCAATTAGGAAATAATTGAAATCTTTTGAATTTCAAATTTTTTTTTTTTTTAAATTGAATATGGAACAGTGTTTCGAAAATAATGGAATTTTTCAAATCAAAATTTAAGTGTCAAATCTTTTTAAAAGATAAAACAGTGATCCCCAATCCTTTAACAACTTTCAAAACAATCAAAATACCAAAATATAATGATTTTTGATAAAATTCCGATGAACACTATGAAGAACGCGAAGAACACCGAACCAAAAATAACGAAAATCTTGAATCTTTGATATCACACCGAGCCTAGAAACAGATTCTAAAGGCTCTGATACCACTTGTAAGTCCCGTAAAACGGATCTTTCAATGATATCAAACAATCACCTAGTTTGTGCGGAATCCAAACTTGGTGAGATTCAAGATAAACCGAAAAGCAATTGAAAAACGAAGAACACAATACCGAATCACTTTCAAACTTGCACACGATTCTATTACTATCAACTAGCAAAACCGTCTGGTACAAGTTCCTACACCACCAATCGCCTCTCTCTAGCTTTCTAGAAGTTGTAACAATGAAGTTCAAAACCCTAAAACAAGTCAAAAACTTGTTTATATACATAGATAAGCCCACTTCCCTACATGGGCTCCCCTTGGGCCTGCTTGGCCCACATGGCCTAAAGCTTGGCCCAAGTGACCTATAAAGGTCCACAACCTAATATAAACTAACCCGGTAAGGCCCAACTCGTAACCATAGCCCGTTTTGTTAATTTGATGCGTCAGTCTCACACTTTAGGGCCTAACAGTCTTTTTGGGTAAACAGTTAAATTGTATGTAACTGATATATTAACCGATAATCTATGTTTATAGTTGTCTTTTAGCTATAATAGATAACACGTTTTGGTACAATATCTATGCATGTATCTATATGTTCTATTAATATGTGTTATGCATGCTTGTCTAAGAAACGACCCGTGTTTGCAGCTCTCATTTTTAATGAGAGTACTAAATTCTTTGTTAATAAATTATTCTCTTAACATCTGTTTACTAACCTTTGTAATTTCTGTCGACTGACCTTTTTAACATGGGTTGACTAACATGCATATCTGTTTACTATCTATCCATCTGGCAAGCTCTGTTGAAGATAACGGATAACAATTTTTAGGAAAGTCTGTTGGAAAGTAACAGAGGTTTTTAACAGTTAATAGACAACAGTGGTTTGCTATCAACATAATGGAATTGCTGTTGAATAAACCTATTGACCATTAGTTTATATCAATTTTGTAAGTCTGAACTAAATATTTTTTTACTCTCTATCAATATGTGTTATGCATGGTTTTCTAAGAAACGACCCGTATTTGCACACGGGTCTTACCGCTAGTATTAAAATGAAAACTGAACTTTGATATTATGAACACTACGTATGTTTGAAATTAAATGTGAGATGACACGTGGACATGTTTGAGTAACTTCCAAGCTTCCCAATTCAAGTATATATAGGAATAGGAACTTTCAAAATTTCTGTTAAATTCCCTTCTTCTCTCTCGCATTCCCCCTCTATATATATTTTTTTCTTTTCTTTTTCTTTTAATAATAATAATAATAAAGCTATGCCCCGTTTTAAGTGTTATAACCCCTGATCACTGAGTTGATACCCTGTCCGATTGATTTAGGACCCACCAACGCATGTCAAGGCTCTGCCCGACTAAGTACGTTGGGGTTCTATCTCGTGACATATTGATAAAGTTAAACTGGGTTACTATGCTTAACGCGAGTGCATTATATATTTTATTAAATAGTATAACAACCCTCCTAACACACCCCTAGACGTCCTAAAATATACCCCGTGTACGAAAAACGGCCTTGAAATACCTTTATTTTACAAAAACTAAATAAAAACAAATATATATGGCCGCTCGCGGGGCGCGACACAGACAGGAGAGTCTGTCGTGGGCCGCGACCCCTTGACACCAGGCCGCAACCCAGCCCGCCACGTGGCGTGACACCTGGCAAGCCTATACTGGTGACTAACCGAGGTTAGGTCCTACCCTAAGCCCTCGCGGGCCGTGAAAGCCCTCACTAAAACTCTCGCGGGGCGCGAGAAAGTGGCAGATCAGCCCTATAAATAGATGAGATCGGTTTCAGTTCACAATTCGCTCATAACTCGATTCTCTCTCTCAATTCTGAATTAATAGAATTCTACTCGGGCATTATACCCCCTAATTAGCGAAGCTCTGCCTCGTTGTAAGTATTTTAACCCCCGGTTATGTATTAGATACGTTGCCCGATTGATCTAGTGCTCCGTAACGGCTGTCGAGGCTCTGCCCGACGTAGTCGTTGGAGTTTCTGTCTCGGGGAGGATATAACTAATGTAAATTGGGTTATTATACTAACACGTGTGCATTGTTAAATTAATAGATTATAACCATGAATACACAAAGAAAATATCTAAAGTAGCAATGTGAGTAATCTCCTTTTTGTAAACCTTTTTGCAAACTGTTTTTACAAAACCTTAAATATTTTACAATGTGATTAGCAGTGATTGAGTCTTTGTAATTCTTCAATTACTGCCGGTATGTTGGGGTTTTGTATACAAAATGTGGAACACGTTACCATTGGACAACGAGATAGCCAATGTGTAGTATGACCCACCAGTCATGATTGACAGTACTGAATGAGTAATTGTGTAGATGTAAACATTGTAATCACTCTCAATACTGTGAAATGATAAAACTCTTCTTGATTAAATTGAGATTCACTCACCAGTATTTCCCACTGACCAAAGTATTTTAAACGCGTTTCTGGTAACAAAATGTGAAAGCCAAATAGAAGCCAGCTGGAGAGCACTGAAGGCTTAGAAAAGTGGCTATAAAAGTTACCTAAATAAAAATGAGATTTTATTTTCAAATACTTAGGGTTTATCCCTATAAAAGTATTGTAAAAGAAAACTTGGGTTTTATCCCATTTATTTATTTTAAACATTTTAGTGTTTAACTCTGATAAAATTATTTCCTAACTACGGTCCTGATGAAAATTTCCGCTGCCAAATTTGTAAACACCGATAACATCTGACTTGTTCGCGGCTCCCGTTCCTAGGATAGGGTCAGGGGCTGTGACAGAATGTGGTATCAGAGCCACTGGTTTAAGTCATTTAAGTGTTCTTTTAATACCTAAAACTTAAACAATTATGTTAGAAAACTATGTGAATAATTTCTGTGCTATTCTGTGTAGATAAATTTTAATATTTATATTATGATTTTTTTATATGATTAGATGTACTAATAGGCTACCTAGACAGATGTATTACACTACACTCTTATACAATTAGTAACTTAGGGTATCACCTTTAGCTACACCCCTTCATAAATAAATGAATGTACCGTTAAAAAAAGTAAAATCTTATTCGAAATTTGGTTCATGTCCACAAGTTCTTTGAAATAGTAAACTAAAAACAAATCAAATTACGTGTCTCAAAACATGGCTGGTAATTGATTGTTCTCATTTTCAATACATAATTATTTATTACTTTACTTTATATTATTTATTCGCCTTAATTTTATTAATTATTTTATATTGATCAAAAACTATATAAACGAATATAGTTAATGCTATAGCATTTTGTATAAAAATGACTAACTAAAAAGGTTTTTCAATATATTTAAATAGAACCATGTTGAACTTTGCTGTACTCCTTCGAATTGTTAACTTAACATTTAATAATGTTATATTTAGTAAATAGAAAATTTGACTTTTATATTATTATATATATCAATTGCTAACATATGTTGCGCTAGAAAAGTGATGCTTTTTCTACTTTGGCCATATAATGCCTTCTCATTTTAGACACATTATTTTATTAAGGGTAGTGGTAGTGAAAAATGATTATTTCTATAAAATTTTGAAACAAATTAATATTTTATAGTCAAAACTGTAGACAAACGGTTACATTTTTACAAACATTTATGTGAAATCTATTGTGTTCAGTTTTTTTTCCTTCGACATACCGGTATAGATTTTATTAAAAAACAAAAGTTTTATTCTAAATAAAGTATTTTCCTTTGTATTATAACTTATACAAGTGTTGAACCGGTAACTTGACAAACCGAACCGATCTCGACTAAACAATATCGGTGTCGGTATTATCAGAACCACTACTGGTACATGTCTTTATCATTTCTGACCGATGTAAGACACTTGCGGATATCTTTTTGAACACATTACGATTTTTTTTCTTGCTTTCTCTTTCGAGTGTTATCACAAGTATCGGTGCCCTGACGATCCAAACTGATAACGATTGAATACCCACCGCATAGCACGGTGAATTCCACTAGTTAAATTTAAAATATGCGTAGTACAGTTTAATATTAAAATATAATACCACCTTATATAAATATTTACTATATATATATATATATATATATATACTTTAATATAAGGATCGTAGTAAAATATGAAATTTATTTTACAACAAAGGAAGGTATATTTAAACACGAAAATATTTAATATTTAATATATTATATTGAATGTGAGTATTTATCTGTAATATTTAAGAACGTATTTAATTATTTATATTCTATCAGGTCCTTTTCACCTACCATTATATATATTTAAATACAAATACGTGTAAATACTAATATAACGTATTAAATATACACTCCAATATTTAAATACAATAATGTATATATTAACAAGTAAATGTTTATAAAATAGTTTTAATATATATTTTATAAACTATTTAAAGTATGTAGTACGTATAAAATTCAACTCAATTTATATTTTAGAATTTATATAAATTACTTAAGTTTTTAATTATATATAATTTAAATTACATATCTAATTTATTTACATTTTTTATTAATGAAACTGACTAAATTTTCTCTATAGAGATAAAACACCTTATAATTTATAACCAATTGGCTTCATAAGAACCAATTTTAATATAAATATAAATGAAATGAAAAAAAATGGTTATAATAATCATAGTCATTATTATTATAATATTAAAACCATAAAAGTATTAAAAGGACTATATACTATTATAATATTATAATTACTATTCATTGGCTTTCATTATTAATATAGGGTGTCGGTATTATCAGAACCACTACTGGTATATGTCTTTATCATTTCTGACCGATGTAAGACACTTGCGGATATCTTTTTGAACACATTACGATTTTTTTTCTTGCTTTCTCTTTCGAGTGTTATCGCAAGTATCGGTGCCCTGATGATCCAAACTGATAACGATTGAATACCCGTCGCATAGCACGGTGAATTCCACTAGTTAAATTTAAAATATACGCAGTACAGTTTAATATTAAAATATAATACCACCTTATATAAATATTTACTATATATATATATATATATATACACTTTAATATAAGGATCGTAGTAAAATATGAAATTTATTTTACAACAAAGGAAGGTATATTTAAACACAAAAATATTTAATATTTAATATATTATATTGAATGTGAGTATTTATCTGTAATATTTAAGAACGTATTTAATTATTTATATTCTATCAGGTCATTTTCACCTACCATTATATATACTTAAATACAAATACGTGTAAATACTAATATAACGTATTAAATATACACTCCAATATTTAAATACAATAATGTATATATTAACAAGTAAATGTTTATAAAATAGTTTTAATATATATTTTATAAACTATTTAAAGTATGTAGTACATATAAAATTCAACTCAATTTATATTTTAGAATTTATATAAATTACTTATGTTTTTAATTATATATAATTTAAATTACATATCTAATTTATTTACATTTTGTTATTAACGAAACTGACTAAATTTTCTCTATAGAGATAAAACACCTTATAATTTATAACCAATTGGCTTCATAAGAATCAATTTTAATATAAATATAAATGAAATGAAAAAAAATTGTTATAATAATCATAGTCATTATTATTATAATATTAAAACCATAAAAGTATTAAAAGAACTATATACTATTATAATATTATAATTACTATTCATTGGCTTTCATTATTAATATAGGATAATATATATTATAGTTCTATTTTATTTGAAGAATATATATACATTATAATACATTTTTATACGTGTATATAATGTAAACAGAAATTTATTTTACGTAGGATACATGTCAAATTTTATACATTTAAAACTGTAACATAATTTAAAGAAAGTGTATATTCAAAAGATTATTATATATATTATGATAATCATATATATGAATAATCATGTTTATCTCTCTATCATTTAGAATATTATAAAAAAAATTACGACGTATTATAAAAGAAGAGAAAAGATGTGTCTGATAATTTGTACAATCGATACATATAAAAGAGATTAGATAATTAATTTTTAAAAGTAAAGATATTACAAAATGAAAACATCTTTTCTTACTTGACTTATATTAATAATTTAGTATTCTATTTATTTAATTATTTTACCTGGCACAATAAAAATTCCTTAAACGTTCTAGTTATTGTTTCATTTTCAAGCTAGAATTAAAATGGCTGCCGACATAAAAATAACTGACTGAAATGTGTGTTTAGTACGTTCGTACTTTATATAGCTTTATTTAAAAATATTGTAATATCTTTAAACAAATTACTATTACTATTGTTTGAAATATACATACATATTCTAAGACATGTATATTACTTAATTACCTAATATATTTAGAATCACTATTAGAAACGTCAAACTTCGTATTATCTACTATAATACTCTTTTGAATGAATAATATAATATACCATAAATTAAGAGTTAAGTTTTAATATTTTAAATCAATATGGTTCAACTCATTAGTTAAAAATAAAATTGTTTCCCATGAGTCCAGAAAGTTTATATTTTGAGTAATTTATTTCCCTAAACTATTATTTATCCATCCAAAATATTATATTCAATAAATTTACAGAAGTTTATTTCAATATACTATTACCATTTTTATTATTATAAAAAGGATAAATAAAGTTATGGGAGTAAGCTAAATGATTGGCACTATCGGATATATATAGTTGTATTTTTATATATTAAAAAATAATTTAATATTATATATATATATATATATATGTGTGTGTGTGTGTGTGTGTGTGTATACGTATATACTATGTAAGTTTTAATATTAACTAGAGATTTGAAATTTTATGTTTCTAAAATATACACATATATGCATATACATAATAGAATTTCTTGATGATATATACAATATAATAATCAAATATCTTCTGTAGATAAACATAAAAGAAAATATCACTGGTGATTCATATGAAAACATGGTGTCATTATAAGAATAAATCATAAACGTATTATGTTTTAAAATGCCACATGTCTCAATAAAATATTCCTTGCGATGGAATCTAATAATATATAAACTTGAATAGAGTTAGTTGTAAGCATACTCATCACATTGAACCTAGTCATAATGTCAATGGAGACAATGATATTTTTGCCAAAACTCCATTTTGCAAATAAAAGAAAGTCACAACCATAATACTTATGCTTAAACAAAAGAGTTATGATATAAATATTTATTGGTAACACTTAGGATAGTATTTAGACTTGAACCTAAGAACAATGCCTTAGTATAAGCTTCGAGATAAGCTAATTATTTGCATAGATAAAGTGTGATGGTTGTTGGTATGACGTGAGGATGATGTCTAGAACGGTGCAAGTATGATAAATAAGCGATAACACCTGGCCACTGTTATTTCTTGTTTATTAGTACTACTCGGTTCTAGGATATGATCCATCATGAGTATACTAATTTCCTTGTTCCTGATATAAGTCATAATAAATGATACACTTTTAAAATCATGAACTGAGAGAAATTCTATTTAAGGGAAATACAATGATAATTACCTCTCCGGCAAGACTAGGTATGGTGTAGTAGACTCTCCAGCTTGTCCGTGTAAGATGGGGGTAACTCTCCGGCGAGACCGGGTAAGATGGGGTATATGTTATGTGAATAGAATTCCCTAAATAATACCATGACCTGATGTCTGGCATGTTTTTGGAAATATGAATCTGTTAAATACATTGACCTTATGAATGGTGTGTATATTACAGTATGTGAAATATATGATTATATAGATATGTATATCTATGAGGAAATCCAAAGACCATAATGATTGACAATTAGGAATAAATCACGAACAGGTGTGTTAATAATAAATTTTAGATTTATTTATCAGGAATCTCCCGTATACATCTATAATTCCGGTATCAAACACTATTTTGTTTGATCATCTGTCTTAACAAACGACGGGAACCCTTTTGGGGCGCCATCGAAATTATAAGAATTCCCCTTGCGCTACCTTAGATTATTGACGCATTAACTAAAAGTTGTACAAAAACACAAAACATCTAAAAACTTACGCTAATAGTAATTTTACTTTCATTAAGAACTCATGAGAAGATAAGAATCTCAAAACATAGAGAATAGTTCTGGTCAAAATAAAGTAGAATTCAAAGCAAGGACCAGAATATACTTAGTAACTAAGATCAGTAACGAACTAAAAGTATTCCTCCACATTTCAGTAAATGTCGAGGACGAGATTTAAAACAAGGTGGGGATGATGTAATATTTCCAAAATTTTATTTATAAAATTTAAAATAAATTATAGAGTAAAATGCCCGGATAGTCCCGTGGTTTGTCGAAATTTCACCTTTAGTCCCCAACTTTTTAAAATTACACTCTTGCTCCCTATGGTTTGACTAGTTGTTACTCGGATAGTCCCTGAAGTGGATGTGAGTTAGTTTTTTCAGTTAAGTGGATGTGAAGTTACATAACTACCCTTCTCATTAAAAAAAATCTAAGAGGCCCCGTTATCCCACCCCAACCCCATCACTGCCTACGTTTCACCGACGACTTTCCGATCGAAGAACTCCGGCCACCTTCACCAGCATCTGTCGCCGACTATCATTGCTTACCACCACCTCTGCCACACAATCCCACCACCACCACATCCCACCTCTATTATGTTTACAAGTGAGTTTCAATCAACGGAAATTAGGCCGTTCACACCATCATGAACTTGTCCGGCACTTCTTTTTTGTCCTCCTCTCTCCTCTGTTCTTCACAAACGACAATACACTCCAGGTTTCTCATCAGTTTTTTTTTCTTTTGTCAAATTCACCCATATAACTAGTTACATACACAGCTTCATTAATCTCATCAAAATAGAGCTATACTATACTCACATGCAATTCTTCATAAGGTCAGCAAGTAAAACTGAAGATCAATAACCAAAGTTACATATAATTTACTTTGTTTCTGTTATTTAATGCAGACACGAGTTAACAGAATCACAATAATTTTGTTAATATTTGAACTTTGATACAAATACAAATTAATCGACCACTTATAAAACCTGTACTTGTCTCAAAAGTAATAATTAATTATACCATCCTTATCCTACCAAGACTCAAAAAACTAAGCGACCTGTGAGCCGACTCAATTTGAAATTCAAACAAGTAATTCCAGTATTTTCAGATCTGAATTCGGACTACGGTTGCGATGCCCTGTTAGGAAAACAGTGAAGAAGGAGAGGGGATGTAGGTTAGGTCGGAGGCTACAGAAGATGGCGACGGCGATGGTGGAGGGTTCATGGAGGTTGCCGGTCACAGTTGAAGAAGATGAAAGATGGGTGTGGGTTCGGTGGTGGTGTGGGGGTGGTGCGGTGGTGGATGTGGGTGGTGCTAGTGGCAACAGGTGATGGGGGTTTGCCCTAGAGAGAGAGAGAGTGTGTGTGTGTTTGAGAGTGAGAGAGTGTTTCTATATATGAATTGTTAATATTTTTTAATGATAAGGGTATTTTTGTAATTTCATATCCATTTAACTGAGAAAACTAACCCACATCCACTTCAGGGACTATCCGAGTAATAACTGGTCAAACCATAGGGAGCAAGAGTGTAATTTTAAAAACTTGGGGACTAAAGGTGAAATCTCGACAAACCACAGGGACTATCCGGGCAGTTTACTCTAAATTATATAGAAACTTATATTATTAAGCGGGTAGATCACGGATAAGTTGACTGTTAAAAATATGAGTTATTTAGACGATCATAGGAACCATTTAATAATAATAACAATAATAATAATACATTATAATTAACCTTACTCCGTTTTTAATGAAACTTGTGTCAAAATATAGATAAGATTATTCTCGTCCTAATGACATATTCATTGTTTTATAAAACGTCATATTTTAAAAGTTATACACGCCAAATAAGTGAAGCAGCTGAATTAATTATAATAAATAAAATAATATTAAAATCAAAACTGAACTTTGATATTATGAATGCTACGTATGTTTGAAATTAAATGTGAGATGACACGTGGACATGTTTGAGTAACTTCCAAGCTTCCCAATTCAAGTATATATAGGAATAGGAACTTTCAAAATTTCTGTTAAATTCCCTTCTTCTCTCTCGCATTCCCCTTCTATATATATTTTTTCTTTTCTTTTTCTTTTAATAATAATAATAATAAAGCTATGCTCCGTTTTAAGTGTTGTAACCCCTGATCACTGAGTCGATACCCTGTCCGATTGATTTAGGACCCACCAACGCATGTCAAGGCTCTACCCGACTAAGTACGTTGGGGTTCTGTCTCGTGACATATTGATAAAGTTAAATTGGGTTACTATGCTTAACGCGAGTGCATTATATATTTTATTAAATAGTATAACAACCCTCCTAAAACACCCCTGACACCCCTAGACGTCCTAAAATATACCCCGTGTACGAAAAACGGCCTTGAAATACCTTTATTTTACAAAAAACTAAATAAAAACATATATAAATGGCCGCTCGCGGGGCGCGACATAGATAAGAGAGTCTGTCGCGGGCCGCGACCCCTTGACACCAGGCCGCACCCCAGCCCGCCACGTGGGGTGACACCCGACAAGCCTATACGGGTGACTAACTGAGGCTAGGGCCTACCCTAAGCCCTCGCGGGCCGCGAAAACCCTCACTAAAACTCTCGCGGGGCGCGAGAAAGTGGCAGATCAGCCCTATAAATAGATGAGATCGGCTTCAGTTCACAATTCGCTCATAACTCGATTCTCTCTCTCAATTCTGAATTAATAGAATTCTGCTCGGGCATTATACCCCCTAATTAGCGAAGCTCTGCCTCTTTGTAAGTATTTTAACCCCCGGTTACGTATTAGATACGTTGCCCGATTGATCTAGTGCTCCGTAACGGCTGTCGAGGCTCTGCCCGATGTAGTCATTCGAGTTTCTGTCTCGGGGAGGGTATAACTAATGTAAATTTGGTTATTATACTAACACGTGTGCATTGTTCAATTAATAGATTATAACTAGGAATACACAAAGAAAATATCTAAAGTAGCAATGTGAGTAATCTCCTTTTTGTAAACCTTTTTGCAAGCTGTTTTTACAAAACCTTAAATATTTTACAATGTGATTAGCAGTGATTGAGTCTTTGTAATTCTTCAATTACTGCCGGTTTGTTGGGGTTTTGTATACAAAATGTGGAACACGTTACCATTGGACAACGAGATAGCCAATGTGTAATATGACCCACTAGTCAGGATTGACAGTACTGAATGAGTAATTGTGTAGATGTAAACATTGTAATCGCTCTCAATACTGTGAAATGATAAAACTCTTCTTGATTAAATTGGGATTCACTCACCAGTATTTCCCACTGACCAAAGTATTTTAAACGCGTTTCTGGTAACAAAATGTGAAAGCCAAATAGATGCCAGCTGGAGAGCACTGAAGGCTTAGAAAAGTGGCTATAAAAGTTACCTAAATAAAAAGGAGATTTTATTTTCAAATACTTAGGGTTTATCCGTATAAAAGTATTGTAAAAGAAAACTTGGGTTTTATCCCATCTATCTATTTTAAACACTTTGGTGTTTAACTCTGATTAAATTATTTCCTAACTACGGTCCTTATAAAAATTTCTGCTGCCAAATTAGTAAACACCGATATCATCTGACTGGTTCGCGGCTCCATGGGGTCAGGGGCTGTGACAGCTGAAGTGGTAGTAGTCTTTATGGATGTTAGTTTTGCAACATATGTTCATAATAATTTTCAGACCTAGATGAATCTTCTACCATATCGTCTGTCATGGAAGGTGCTCATACGGTTAACGGGTTGGAGTATAAGATGTCTTGTAACTTATCAAAGGCAATAATTTTTCAACATTTTCATTGATTTTTTTATAATAGTGTGAATATCGTATTTTATTAATATTTGATATCTAAATATCCGAGTATCAGCAAATATTGATGCGGATTCGCATACAAGCGAACGCTAGAAAACCCTAGCGTGATAACCTGCCGTCGATTACCCAAACGACAAAGAACAAAACAATTGTCCAAAAGAAATTCTTATTATTGAAAATGTGACCATCCAACCTAGAATTACCATTGTTTAAATAGGAAAACAAACACCCAACAAAAAAGGGACAAATGTGGAATAAAACCTCACCAAACAGAAAAGATAAATACTTAAAATAAAAGATAGAATAAAATAATTGGTTGGATGGGCAGAGATAAAACCGGCGTTCCTTCCTAGCCACGAGTTGTATCCGGGTCCGTATCATCCTCCCCCTCTAAAAAATGACTTGACCCCGAGTCAGCTTCGTCATCCGTTGTATACGGGGACAAGTCAACAACGTTGAAAGTGGCTGAGACCTTGTAATGTCCCGGCAGGTCAATTTTGTACGCATTATTATTTATGCGCCTAAGAACACGGAAAGGTCCGTCAGCCCGTGGACGAAGCTTCCCGAACCGCCCCGGTGGAAATCGTTCCTGACACAAGTAAACCCAAACGAGGTCCCCTTCGTTAAAAACCACCTTGCGCTTATGTTTATTAACTCTTACTTGATACTATAAATTATGTTTAACAATTTGCTCCCTTACCTGTTCATGCAAAAGTTTAATTTGAGAGGCTTGTTCATCTCCATCAGCACTAAAATGGTCAAACTCCGGAAAAGGAGCCAGATCAAGCAGGGTGAACGGGTTGTGTCCATAAACAACAAAGAACGGGCTACGCCCGGTTGAGCTATGGTTCGAACGATTATATGCGAACTCCGCTTGAGGTAGAACAAGGTCCCACTTCTTTGGGTTATCACCAACAAGGCTGCGAAGGAGATTCCCCAAACTCCTATTTGTCACCTCGGTTTGACCATCCGTTTGAGGGTGGTGTGAACTACTAAACTGTAACTTGGCACCCAAACGCTTCCATAACGTGCGCCAAAAATGATTAACAAATTCACATCGCGATCCGACGTTATAGACCTTGGCACCTCATGCAAACGAACAATTTTCGCAAAATAAAGACGCGCGACTTGCGACGCGTCAAATGTCTTAACACACAGAAGAAAATGAGCCATCTTAGAAAAACGATCAACCACGACCATAATGGAATCTTTTTTTCGTTGTGTCAACGGTAAACCCAAGACAAAAACGTAACAAACATCCTCCCAAGGCCGGGCGGGTGTAGGTAACGGTGTATACAATCCTTGATTCGTGTGACGAGTTTTGGCCACATGACAAACACGACAGCGTTTCAATATCTTGGAAACTGCTTTTGATATTTTTTTGCCAAAAAATTGATCTCGCACCAATGAAATAGTCTTTTCTTTCCTGAAATGGTCTGCTAGTACTCCCTAATGGCACTCAAGGACAATTGCTTCCCGAAACTTCGATTGCGAAACGCACAAACGACTTCCTTTCTAAAGAAGTCCATTCCTTTGGATGAAACACTGATATGGTACATGTTTACTCTTTTTCCAAATACTATGAAAGTCAGGGTCATCTTGATATAAAGTGGAAAAGGAGTCAAACCTGGTCACCTCAAAAACGACTGAAGTCATAAAAGTTGGTCGACGGTTTAGCACATCAGCGACGGTGTTCGCAGAACCCGCCTTGTGGCGGATAACGAATGTGAAATCCTGAAGAGTCTCGACCCACTTTGCATGGTGCGGATTTAACTTTGCTTGGCCTTGGATGAATTTTAGAGCCTGATGGTACGAGTACAAAATAAATTAACCGGGAAGAAGGTAGTAGCGCCAATACTCAAGGCTGTGAACTATTGCATAAAATTCTTTATCATACGTACTATATCGTCGTCTTGTGTCACTCAACTTTCACTAAAAAATGCAATGGGTCGATGTTGTTGGCTTAATACACCCCCAATACCCATACTCGATGCGTCACATTCTACTTGGAAAATATGCTCGAAGTTTGGCAATGCAAGAACAGGGGCTTACATGACAGCGGCTTTAAGGGCATCAAAAGAGTGTTGTGCAGCCAATGACCAAGCAAACTTAGAACTTTTTAAGCATTCCGTAATAGGAGCCACAATAGTGCTGATATTTCGAATAAACCGTCGGTAGAAAGATGCGAGCCCTTGAAAACTACGAACATAATGCACCGATTGGGGTGTGGGCCACGTGGTGATGGCCGAAACTTTAGACTCATCCATGCGTATACCATTACCAGACACCAAGTATCCCAAGAAAATAACCTCCGTTGTTAAGAAGTGACACTTTTTTTTCATTTACGTAAAGTTGTTGCTCTCGGAGGATCATGAAAACGTCCCGAAGGTGGTGGATATGTTGTGCCACATCACTACTAAACATTAAAATGTCATCAAAATAAACGACAACACAACGACTAATAAGAGGCTTGAAAATATGATTCATCAACCGCATAAACGTACTTGGTGCATTGGACAACCCAAATGGCATAACAATCCATTCATACAGCCCATCCCACGTTTTGAACGCTGTTTTCCACTCATCACCGGTCCTCATGCGAATCTGGTGATGCCCACTACGTAAATCCAGTTTTGAGAAAATGTTTGCACCATGCAAATGATCCAGCAAGTCGTCAAAACGTGGAATAGGGAACCGGTACTTGATTGTAATTTTGTTAACTCGTCTACTATCCACACACATCTGAAAAGCGCCACCCGACTTGGGCACTAACAGAGCCGGTACGGCACATGGACTCATACTCTCCCGAATGAGACCTTTCTCTAAAAGTTCAGAGACTTGACGATGTAATTCCGCGAACTCTTTCGGATTCATCCCATAAGCCGATTTGTTTGGTATGCTTACGCCCGGCAAAAAGTCAATACAATGTTGAATCTCCCATTTGAGAGGAAGACTTGCGGGAATTTCGCTAGGAAAAACAGTATGGAATTCAGACAAAAGTGGTTGTACCTCCGGTGGAACGAGTGGAACACTAGGATTTTCTTCGGCAATCAAGAGGCCAAATATAATATGGTTCTGCCGATTATTTATGAGACCCGTGAACTCATTGCGTGTTATGAGCATCGATGCCGGTCCCTCATCTCGTGGATCATATGGTGCTAGGGTAATATGAAGACTATCTTTTTTGAACAGGTATGTATTGCGGAACCCGTCGTGTTTAACTCGACGATCGTACTGCCACAGGCATCCCAATAAGATGTGACAGGCATCCATTGGTAGGACTTCACACCATATTTCATCCGTATACTTATTACCAATTGAAAACTGAACCAAGCATCGATGAGTAACCTTGAGGATATTACCCTTTTTGAGCCAAGTAAGTTGGTAAGGTTCAGGGTGGTCTTGTAATGGTAACTGTAGTTTTTCCACCATGGAAGTGGCCACAATATTTTCACGACTTCCACCATCAATTACAACAATGCAAACCTTTCCCTTAGAGGTACACTTGGTGCGAAAAATGTTGTTACGAAGCCATAGTGTGTCATTAGATGTATCAATGAGGTGTTTAACACACGTTGAAGGACGAGAGCTTCGCCTCGATCAGGGTAAAGAACATCCAAAGACGAGGTTTCTTCTTCATCAGTATCATACGTGGGTGTGGGCTCGTCAACAAGACTAACAACCTGTTTATTAGGACACTCACGTTTAAGATAGCCAATACCATGACATTTGTAACAGCGGGGTGCACTGTCACTCGACCCAGATGGAATTGCTGGAGTAAGGTTGGGGTCGGCTTTGATTGGGCCGGCCCGTGGTGGTAATGAAGTTGATGTCGTTGCTCGGGAAAAAGTCGGAGAACGACCGGGTATTTTAGCTTTGGCCAATAATTGTTTTTCCACCTGAAGGGATAACCTACAAACGTCGTTAAACGGCCAATATTGTTGTAACTGAATGACATCCGCAATGTCGGACCGAAGTACAGTTAAAAACCAACTAATAACCTGTTCTTCATCCTCATCCATATCGCAACGCATACCCATGCGTTCAAATACAAGAATAAATTCTGCAACAGACAACGTTAGCTGCTTGAAATTACGGTAATCCAAAAAAGAGTCTTGGCGGTGATTAACGGGTAAAAACTTCGACCATAATAACCGCTTCATCTTGTCCCACGAGTCAACCTTGTGTTTTCCCTCCCTATACCTCTGTTTTTGTACGTGTTCCCACCACAATGAAGCACTTTTTTTAACTTAATTGTCACGAGTTTTACCTTGAGGTTGTTAGGGACATCTCAAAGGTCGAAGATGCGTTCCACTGTGTGAAGCCAATCAATGAAATCATCTGGTTGCATGTTGCCTTCAAAGTCTGGAATCTCAGTACGGATACCCAATGCTCGAATATGGTTAACCGGTGGTGGTGGATCATGACGAGGACGACGACCGAAGATATTGTGAAACCCTTCGTCGTCATCGTTCCACACACTCCGTAGCGGAGTCATCTTCCCTGTGAAACTGGTTGAGTTCAAGATCACGAATCCGTTGTTTTAGACGTTCAATCTCAGCAACGTCATGAGGATCACGTTGTTCATGACCATTGCCTCCGGCGGCGAATCTACGGTGTTGATGACGACGTTCTCTCCCATGCGCAGACATCCAGAGTAACCCGAGCTGCTGATACCACTTGATACGGATTCGCATACAAGCGAACACTAGAAAACCCTAGCGTGATAACCCGCCGTCAATTACCCGAACGACAAAGAACAAAACAATTGTCCAAAAGAAATTCTTATTATTAAAAACGTGACCATCCAACCTAGAATTACCATTGTTTAAATAGGAAAATAAACACCCAACAAAAAGGGATAAATATGGAATAAAATCCTCACCAAACAGAAAAGATAAATACTTAAAATAAAAGATAGAAGAAAATAATTGGTTGAATGGGCAGAGACGAAATCGGCGTTCCTTCCTAGCCACGAGTTGTATCCAGGTCCGTATCAAATATCCTATGTTCTCGATACAGTAGACTACTTCTCTTGCGTGAGAAAAAAAAAGAAAGTCACAAGGAGATCGATTATCATCATCATCCTCCCATAATCAGGCAAAAGTAGAACAATTTCACAAATTCTTATCTGCAACCACAATTTAGGGTTTTCTTCATAAACTTCAAGGTACACACAGACCACACACACACACATATATATACAAACACACATTTGGTAACCGTGAAGCCTGTTAGTAAAAACTCACGGGTTTGACTCAGCTAACTAGCGGGACTAGGTAAAACACAACTTATTGTCACTGAGTTACTTTCCTAACTCGCTTGCAACTTTAGATACCTATCTAAGTAAGCCTTGTCGACTTAGTGTCATTGGGATTTAGTACCAAAAGTCTACAATGGGAATGCTAGATAGCAAGTAAAAAGCTTGTAATACTTGAAACACAAGTATACAAGTAAAAGACTCTATATTGCTAAAAAGAGTTTACAAGAGAGTTGTGTGTTTACAAGTGCTAAGGGATGTCTCAAATGAGATCCAAAATCCTCTATTTATACCAGTTGAAGCCTTATCTAGAGTGTTCTAAGTCTATAACACTCTTTACAAATATCTTCCAAATGATATCTAGATACTTCTTATCTAAATATCATGGTATTTTGCTGATTTTCTTAAGCCTTCTATAACAGATTTTTGGGGTTAGCATTTTCTAGGCATTTCTTGGCTGGAACTTGGTCTTTTTATGTCTCCAAGTTACTGGAACTTTATGGGTTGTTCCAGAGTCGTCTGGGAAGGTCTTGAAATGACTAGATGACTCTGGAAACTTCTTAGCGGGAAATTTTGAGCTGAATTTATGCGGGACTTGGCAGAAACCAGTGGAAGCTAGATTCAAACTTGATACCTCTATTACAGAGAATTAGGCATTTACGATTTGAAGGTTAAGATAGAATAATATTGGATTATTATAAAAAATCACTAATTGGAACGTTATTCTCATTCTTTTACTAGAAATGTAGCCAAGAATAATTGGTACCTGACTCATGGTTATGGTTTCCTGGTGGTTAAGAAATAGGAGAAAGGAAATCTAAACAAGTGTGAAGTTTATATAATATGTAGACAATGTATGGGCCAGTTTGTAAATATAGAAGGAAGGGTGTTGTGTTTAATTGTGTCCAAATGTTGTTTTGCAACACATAGTTAAAAGTGTTTGTAACATTACAATCTCCAATAGAAGGATGTTTTTTAGAGTTTAATTGTGGTTGTAACCGATGATGTGGCGTAAAGCTCTTGCTCGAAACCCGAGGACTATCTAAGATTAGTACAGAGTTTAGCTCGCAGTTACATTTTATGACTTTTGAAAACAAATTTTAATGTTTTGATTGCCACCTCTATTTGCTTTTTGCCTTTATTCTTCAGGTTTATCTTTACGTTTCATTTCGTGCTAGAAGACTTATTACATATGATGATAAAAAGGTGTAAATTTTGGCGCATATTTATGTAAAAAAGATCTTTCATGTAGAAGTATTAGTTTCTGGTGTCAAGTTTTTATTTAGGTAAACACATTAATAAGTTTTTATTTAGGTAAACACATTAATAAGTTTTTAATTAGGTAAACATATTGAAATACAATGGTACAACACTAAGGTGATTAACACCTAGGTTGATAACCAAAAAATAATTTACATTATTTCCACAAGTCGACTTCTTTTAGAGGGGAATGGTATGGATGTGGCATCGGGACGACTAGGGTGAGGTGGGAAGCTTGCTGCTAGGGAACACCTGTCACACCCCAACCAATGGCGTAAACATCGGAGTGAGACGAACTAGATTGTTCAAAACATCATAACTGGCTATAAATGACAATTATTTAATAATTCGAATTTCATTGGTAGCTAAAAGTAGTACATTGTCTCAAAGTGGGAAATACAATAATTGGAAATACAACATAACAAGGAAATACATAAATTTAAATAGTGCTTTTCTAAGTCCATCCTACTAGATTTCTTGAAACGTCTCAACATCGAGTTCTTGCAATATATATTAGAGTAACGGTCAACACTTAAAGCATTGGTGAGAATACAAGTTTGTCTGCTAGCATACGTATAGAAATTTGACTCAATCCAAACATGGCATAAAATGTATACCAAGGCATAAATTACATAAACTAGCATGCAACAAATAAATGTCACACCAATTGTGTCCACATTGCGTAATCTTGTCACCGAAGCGAACAAGTCCGTTATACGATTGATTGCTTAACATAGACCCTTCCTAAGGGCGGTGTGCTACTCCTATAACGCTATGCATGTTAAGGTTGGCTCATGAAGTTAATGACAAAGATTGTGCGAGAATGTCTTCTAGCATGTAAGTATCCTAAAAGATAACACATTAGCATGTATAAATGGACTGGTTGATTGAATCATGTGATTGATTGTGTAAGTGTGAATTTGATAATTTATATATATTGCACCTAAACTGTATTAAAATAAAAGGGGTCATGTGTACTCACAGTTTGCGTAGAAGTTCCACGTAAGTGAGTTGATGTGTTTGAGAGTTTGGGAATGTCGAGTTAGCCTTCAAGGATAAACAAGGCGTGTAACTATGGCGGATTGGATTAGCAATTTGTAACCGGAATCGTATCTTAGTATGAAATTACATAAAAGGTTATCTTGTTAAAATACTCAAACTGGACACAATGTTTACGTGTTTTTCATGGGCACTATTTCGCCAATTGGAAGTTTAAGTATGAGGAATCTTCATCCAAGATAATGTTCACCACAATGCATAACCTTCAACCATGATTTTGGTTGAGGTTATGATTCGGTTTTGGATATTTATTATAGCTATATAATATATATAATCATCATATGTATCATAGAGTATCATGTAAAGGTCATGCAAGGAGGTAGGATGAGTTCCATCCATTTAACCTCATTATATGGATTCACCAAAGCACAAAATCATCAATTTAATTGATGATTTCGGTTGGTCATGAATATGAACAAAAATAAAATATCCTAATTCACCAAGAAAACCAAGTGAGTAAACGATGGGTGTCAAGTGTTATACATATTAGGTGTATATTTTAAGCCCCTTTAACACTTTTTTAGTCAAGTTTTAAATTTAAAAAACACGATATTTACAAACACTAGACACACATATGGGCAAGTGCACCCATCGTGAGCGTAGTATAGTGTTGGTAAGATACCGAGGTCGTCCAAGGACACAAGAGCTTTTAGTACCGGTTCATCCTCAACGTCTAATCAAAATAAAAAGTTTAGAAAAATGTTTTAAACTAAGAAAAATAAAAACTAACTAAAATGCTGAAAAATAAAAATAAAAGAAAAACAGATAGACAAGATGAATCACTTGGTTCCGACTCGTATCTAGTGTAACCTTTGATTATTTCCGCACTTTTGCACTTATTTAAGAGATTATCTTGGTTATTGTAGTAGGCCCCTCTTTTGAAGGTGACGTTACCCTCACCCTAGTAGTTTGAGTCAGCAAGGATACAATCCTAAAAGGGTGGATTATTGAAAGATAATGAATTAAGTTATTATTGCAAATTATGGTAGGTGTAACACCCCGAAAACGGGTTTGGTTATCAAACTCCGTTAATACTAAAAGACGGGTAAAGTACCGTTAGTAGTAAAAATAACCAGGTAAATAATTGGATTTAAATAAGAAATCCTAATAATTAAATACAAGCGAATCAAAGTTTTAAGAGATTGAGTTTATAAGAGCCCGAGTTAACGGGACTTAAAATACAACGAGTTATAACTCCCGACCCCGTTAAATTAACTAGGAATAATTAACCTAGTTAATAATATGTGATTAGGTTATAAATAATGGATTATAACTTATATAGATCAAAATAAAACCTTGAGGGACTAAAGGTGGACAATTGGAAACAAGTTTATAACTAAAACTTAAAAACACCAAAACACACACATATTTGTGTGTTTTGGTCGATATATAGGGGAGTTCCCTTCCAAGAACCCTAACTCACAAAAATTGCCAAAATCAAAGAGAAATCAAGCCAAGAATTTGGGGCTTTTAATAAAATCGTGATCACCAAGCTTAGGGGATCACAAGGTATGTTGAATTTTGATGTTTATTGATATTTTGAATTTTGTGATGAACATGCATGAACGAAATTCTTGCATGAATGTTCAATGTTATAGTGATATTGGTGTGGGTACAAGTCTAGGAACAAACCCTAGATGTAAACTTGTAGAATTGTGCCATAAACTAGTGATTTATCAAATAGCCAAGTATGAGCTAAGTGGGTTTTGTTGATTTGATGAAATTGATGTCTATAAACATCATAATAATTCATATGAATGAACTATTCGAACAAATTAGAGATTTTGTTAAGAATTCATAAGTGATTAGAAGTGGGTTTTTACACAAGAGTTAAACCCATGGTTATGATGGTCAAAGTGTATATGTGCATACAATGACTAAAATTACATGTTGATTTATGGTTACTTGGGGTATGAATCAGATAACATGTTAGTAGAAGTAACATCTCAAAAGATGACGCTCACTAAATGGTTGATAATGTGCCTAAATCGAGTCATGTGAACTTGTTAGTGCAACCATATTTGTAAATTGGTGGTTTGACCTTTAAAAGTCAAACCGACATATGATAAGGTTCATTAAGAATAGTGATAAAAGATTCATAAGGTGTGAAAGTTATGATCTTGAATGAATAATCTAACCACCTTGAAAACGATGATGATAGTTTGATGCGCAACAAGCTAGGTGGTAGCTTGATGAGGGAGCGGGTCAAACGAATCAAGAAGGAAAGGAAAAGCGTAGTTCGGATGCGAGGTAAGTTAAGCTTACGCCCTTATTACTTTTATTACAAAATGCTTATTGTGAGCATGGAATACGATTTAATGCTAGTCGGAACAAGCGAAAATGGTAGAAACCATAAATTATGATAGAAAGGGGTAAAAATGGTGAAATGGTAATCCGGACATGGGTTAACGAATAGATAAAGGGATTTAAAACGACACCATTAGGCATAAGTCATAATGGGTCAAATAAAACAGGAAACGACTTTCAAGTTGGATGATTTCAAAAAGTAAACCGGGATAGGTTTAAGGGGTGAATTGGTAATTAAGTGCCATCTTATAATGACAATTGGTCATTTCGACTAAACGGGTCAAATGGTGTTGTTAACACCATTTGTCAATAATATTTGATGATTGCTTGTTGAGTTTTATGATTACAGGAATTAACACATGGTTAGCATTGCTATTATCTAGATATTAATAGCGAAAGGTATTAAAATGGGTCAATATGTTGATCCGAGCCAGGTATGCATAATCATGTTGTAGTTAAAAGTGTTATTTTGGTCAAATAATTGGTGAGAGTCCTTCGTCGTAAAAGAAGGACCAAAATCGACCAAAACGCCCTTGTAGGCTAAACTGAACAAACAACCCTAAAAGGTTGTTTGGAAACGAATTTCATGATTAGATAAATACTTAGAATAAGTATAGATGTTGAAAGATGTAATACGTTAGTCAAATAGCTCTATTTGCGTCTTGCCGTAAAATAACAATCCGAAGGGTAAAACTCGGAACATATAGATATACACATTGAAAACCAACACACAAAGAGTTGTAGTTGAAGATTACTTGATAAGAAATGTAGGAATAAGATGCTAGAAATGAATGAAAGCGATTTCAAGCTTTAAAGTGCTTAAATACCCTTAACGGGTCAAAATAAGCATACGATCGAAAACGGGTTTAAATTGTGTAATAAACCTATGAATAGAACCGAAAATAGTAGGTAACATTAATTTGAAGAAGTGTATGAGATACAGGAATCAAATAAATACGTTTGTTTGACAAAATGCATAAAAGGGTTAAAATTCGGTAAAAAGGTAACGAGTCGAAGGCTTAGAAGTCTCAAAATTTCTTATGTTGGATGTAGGATTTTAACTCCATAAGATGGAGGATTAAATTACGGACGCGTAGGAAAAAGAATCGGGTAAAACGGATCAATAACGAAGAAGTTATAGCCGTTTCCGTGAAATCAGGTCGTGCTGGGAATCTGCAGCACCAGTAAACAACATTCTGTCGAAAACAAGCCGTGGCGTAGCGCGACTGGCCGTGGCGCTACGCGAGCGGGTGTCAGTTTCGCGAAAATCGCTTATTTTAACCGTTAATGCATTGCGAACCCGTTTAAATACGTTCTAAGTTACGTATGACTAATCCAACTCATGTTTTATGAGTTTCAGGTAAAATTTTAACACCGGAGTACGATCAAGCACAATGAAGAACCGAACACGATCAAGAAATAAGCTTCCGCACTATGCATCGTTATTATGTTAAACGACGAACGTACACATGATATGTTGTATACTTTTAAATTGTAAAAAGGTTTTAATAAACCCGTAATTTCCAATGCATATGTAATCTTAATTACATGATTGTTTTTCGTAAATGATACGTTAAACCTTAATTTATAAGAAGGGGTGTTACAAGTTGGTATCAGAGCCTTGGTTTAAGAGATTCAAGTATGGCGGGAAAGCTATGCTTGGACTTAAACCTTACGCTCTTGATAAAGATTGGTGTTCGGTTCGAGGCTTGATCGCAAATCCGGTAAGTACATGTATATCAAAGGTTTAGTATGATTAAAGTGTTGAAAACAACACATATGGTTATCGTGTAATACACGTTACACCAATAAAAACGATATAGAATAGATATAGTCAACGAAATTACACGCGTTGATGCGTATAGTAGAAAAGCCTTGTATTATAATACGGGCATCCTTTAATGTTGAAATTACTAACTGTTGTATATGTTTTTGATTGAAGGACACTCGCATATGAAGATAGCAAGAGTTTAACAAATCATGGATTTGACAGAGGAACGGTCCAAAGTATGACAAATAGAGCACGCTCACCAAGGACCTAAATCGCGCAACGATTGCGAATAAGTTAATGGCAAGGGGAGCCTGTTAGAGCAAGCATTACCAGGTGCACATTTTAAACATAATTGCACAAATAGTAATATGCAACAAATATGTAGAAATTGAAAGTTGCATATGTAGAAAAAAAAACTTGGAAAAACCCGAATAGAAAATGTATTTGGGATATTGTTTCCAAGAGAAACAAATAGAGGCATTACTTACATGGGGTGTAATGTGAAAATTATAAAAAAGGTCATGCGTGTCATGTGTTAATCGCTTACTCTGGCCAAGTAAGTAGTGGCATATGATACCATGAACTTCTTATGATGGACACATTTATGTCCGATGTAGTAAGGGTGGGGTGAATGGGACTAACTTAAATGGTACCCAAATAAATCAAATAAGTAAGATGTTTGATAGTAAACGTGAACGTAAGTCGGATGACGGAAGCGTATTACGTAAGAATAACGAGCCCGAGAGAAGGGACAAGGATCAAGTAAAAAGAAAATACAGACCGACCAATAGGAATGCCAAGGCATAGGGATAAAAGTTTGACTATCACAAGTGATGAAATTCACATAGGCAAGTCAAACGAATTGAATAAAGAATAAAGGACTTGATTGAATAAAAGCGATGGATCTCGCTAAGACGACCAAATAAATTAAAATAACGTCTAAAACCATATAAGAATGGTTACTTGAAAATGATTACGGTAAAGATACCCGATGAATGGGTAGGATTTGGAAAGAATGCGTAAACCAAGAGACGGGAACGTGAAATAGAAAGTCAAAAGACTCGGAATATGAGTCATGACTAAAAGACAATGAGAATTTGCAAACAGAAATGTTAATAACTACGCTCAACTATTTTAAAGTTGAACGGGTCGAATAAAGAATGGAGTTTGATGTTCACAAGTGATGAAATTTCACACGAACAAGTCAAACGAGATAAATAAGGTATAAAAACTTGGTAGTGCAAGTAAGCGCAAACCAAATAATGGAAGCGCGAAACATTAATGAACCTACGTGATGGGTCATAAAGGAATATATATAGGAAAAACGCAAACTAGCGAAACAAAAATGTTAAAAACACTAAGATAAAGAGCCCGGGTAATGGGTCGTAAAGAAGTATAGGTAAGAACCGGGTAACGGTAAGTGTAGGACAAACCGACATGTAAATGACGTTAGAAGTCATAAAGTCAGAAAGAAAATTCAAAAGAGAACAAATGTAGCCTTAGACTACGGTCAAGGTGGAATGAAATCCAAAAAGCAAAAGTAGATCGTTCTAGACATAAAAGGGGTGCCTTGACACCATATATATATATATATACAGTTGAATAAAGACTTGAATAAAAGATGATATAAGGGATTAGCATAACCTACGGGATGTTAATTAGTGTAAAGGTCTACGGGACCAAAATGACCCACGGGTCATGAATTGAAGCAAAGGGATCATAAGGGCCTCGCCTTAAAGAGATGAAGGTCTAATAAAATAGCCCATAGACTCAGTGATAAAACCTACGGGTTAATTAGACAAAGCGAGAGATTAAATGGAGAATCCTCGCATAAAACAAAGACTGAAAAAGAATAAATTTTGGACTGTCAATATCCCGGTATGGATAATTGACAAAGGTTAAAGAGAAGACGCTAAACCAAAACTTCGGTTTTGGTAAGAAATAACGTTTCTACGAAAATGTATTATGATAGACGTATAAACGGTAAACATGAAAGATATAAGTCTTGACACTGATTGATGCAAGGCGATATATTCAAAAAGTAATATTTTCGAAAATAAAAAAAAGTTGATATGAAATTTGGAATGACGTGACATGATCACGGTCAAGAAATGCAATGTGAGGTAGAATCACATTATAACCAAGCGAGCGGTGAAAGTAACTGGACTAATAAGTCTAATTAGTGAGATCGGTTAAGGTCAACAATTCAAATCAAAAAATTTGGTTTGCTTGTAAGCGGTAGATTCGGTATAACTGAACCAGATAAATAAATTTGAAAACAAAAGAATTTGTTGCCAAAAGTGAAGGATTTCACTAAAGACCTTTAAACGGGTCAAAGTAACGGATTCATAAAGAATTCGATAGTATATGAAAGCGATGAATATCGCTAAGTTAACTAAACTAGTGGGAATAACGAGATTACGTTATTTCAAGTTGCACTATGTCGAATGAGATACATAGACAATTAGTGACCAGAAAGATGTTACCATACTTATCTGGTAATACTAACAATTGGTATAAGTAATGTTTAAAAGATTTATTGGATCAAAATACATTGAGTTTAAACTCAATGAATTATGTAAGAAAAGGTTTCGAGGACGAAACCTCTCTAAGGGGGGTAGACTTGTAACACCCCGAAAACGGGTTTGGTAATCAAACTCCGTTAATACTAAAAGACGGGTAAAGTACCGTTAGTAGTAAAAATAACCAGGTAAATAATTGGATTTAAATAAGAAATCCTAATAATTAAATACAAGCGAATCAAAGTTTTAAGAGATTGAGTTTATAAGAGCCCGAGTTAACGGGACTTAAAATACAACGGGTTATAACTCGCGACCCCATTAAATTAACTAGGAATAATTAACCTAGTTAATAATATGTGATTAGGTTATAAATAATGGATTATAACTTATATAGATCAAAATAAAACCTTGAGGGACTAAAGGTGGACAATTGGAAACAAGTTTATAACTAAAACTTAAAAACACCAAAACACACACATATTTGTGTGTTTTGGTCGATATATGCAGGAGAAAAAGGGGAGTTCCCTTCCAAGAACCCTAACTCACAAAAATTGCCAAAATCAAAGAGAAATCAAGCCAAGAATTTGGGGCTTTTAATAAAATCGTGATCACCAAGCTTAGGGGATCACAAGGTATGTTGAATTTTGATGTTTATTGATATTTTGAATTTTGTGATGAACATGCATGAACGAAATTCTTGCATGAATGTTCAATGTTATAGTGATATTGGTGTGGGTACAAGTCTAGGAACAAACCCTAGATGTAAACTTGTAGAATTGTGCCATAAACTAGTGATTTATCAAATAGCCAAGTATGAGCTAAGTGGGTTTTGTTGATTTGATGAAATTGATGTCTATAAACATCATAATAATTCATATGAATGAACTATTCGAACAAATTAGAGATTTTGTTAAGAATTCATAAGTGATTAGAAGTGGGTTTTTACACAAGAGTTAAACCCATGGTTATGATGGTCAAAGTGTATATGTGCATACAATGACTAAAATTACATGTTGATTTATGGTTACTTGGGGTATGAATCAGATAACATGTTAGTAGAAGTAACATCTCAAAAGATGACACTCACTAAATGGTTGATAATGTGCCTAAATCAAGTCATGTGAACTTGTTAGTGCAACCATATTTGTAAATTGGTGGTTTGACCTTTAAAAGTCAAACCGACATATGATAAGGTTCATTAAGAATAGTGATAAAAGATTCATAAGGTGTGAAAGTTATGATCTTGAATGACTAATCTAACCACCTTGAAAACGATGATGATAGTTTGACGCGCAACAAGCTAGGTGGAAGCTTGATGAGGGAGCGGGTCAAACGAATCAAGAAGGAAAGGAAAAGCGTAGTTCGGATGCGAGGTAAGTTAAGCTTACGCCCTTATTACTTTTATTACAAAATGCTTATTGTGAGCATGGAATACGATTTATATTAAGTAAATGAAACATGATGTTCCGGCGCGATATAATGCTAGTCGGAACAAGCGAAAATGGTAGAAACCATAAATTATGATAGAAAGGGGTAAAAATGGTGAAATGGTAATCCGGACATGGGTTAACGAATAGATAAAGGGATTTAAAACGACACCATTAGGCATAAGTCATAATGGGTCAAATAAAACAGGAAACGACTTTCAAGTTGGATGATTTCAAAAAGTAAACCGGGATAGGTTTAAGGGGTGAATTGGTAATTAAGTGCCATCTTATAATGACAATTGGTCATTTCGACTAAACGGGTCAAATGGTGTTGTTAACACCATTTGTCAATAATATTTGATGATTACTTGTTGAGTTTTATGATTACAGGAATTAACACATGGTTAGCATTGCTATTATCTAGATATTAATAGCGAAAGGTATTAAAACGGGTCAATATGTTGATCCGAGCCAGGTATGCATAATCATGTTGTAGTTAAAAGTGTTATTTTGGTCAAATAATTGGTGAGAGTCCTTCGTCGTAAAAGAACGACCAAAATCGACCAAAACGCCCTTGTAGGCTAAACTGAACAAACAACCCTTAAAGGTTGTTTGGAAACGAATTTCATGATTAGATAAATACTTAGAATAAGTATAGATGTTGAAAGATGTAATACGTTAGTCAAATAGCTCTATTTGAGTCTTGCCGTAAAATAACAATCCGAAGGGTAAAACTCGGAACATATAGATATACACATTGAAATCCAACACACAAAGAGTTGTAGTTGAAGATTACTTGATAAGAAATGTAGGAATAAGATGCTAGAAATGAATGAAAGCGATTTCAAGCTTTAAAGTGCTTAAATACCCTTAACGGGTCAAAATAAGCATACGATCGAAAACGGGTTTAAATTGTGTAATAAACCTATGAATAGAACCGAAAATAGTAGGTAACATTAATTTGAAGAAGTGTATGAGATACAGGAATCAAATAAATACGTTTGTTTGACAAAATGCATAAAAGGGTTAAAATTCGGTAAAAAGGTAACGAGTCGAAGGCTTAGAAGTCTCAAAATTTCTTATGTTGGATGTAGGATTTTAACTCCATAAGATGGAGGATTAAATTACGGATGCGTAGGAAAAAGAATCGGGTAAAACGGATCAATAACGAAGAAGTTATAGCCGTTTCCGTGAAATCAGGTCGTGCTGGGAATCTGCAGCACCAGTAAACAACATTCTGTCGAAAACAAGCCGTGGCGTAGCGCGACTGGCCGTGGCGCTACGCGAGCGGGTGTCAGTTTCGTGAAAATCGCTTATTTTAACCGTTAATGCATTGCGAACCCGTTTAAATACGTTCTAAGTTACGTATGACTAATCCAACTCATGTTTTATGAGTTTCAGGTAAAATTTTAGCACCGGAGGACGATCAAGCACAATGAAGAACCGAACACGATCATGAAATAAGCCTCCGCACTATGCATTGTTATTAGGTTAAACGACGAACATACACATGATATGTTGTATACTTTTAAATTGTAAAAAGGTTTTAATAAACCCGTAATTTCCAATGCATATGTAATCTTAATTACATGATTGTTTTTCGTAAATGATACGTTAAACCTTAATTTATAAGAACGGGTGTTACAGTAGGCCCCTCTTTTGGACCTCGACTAAGTAGTCTGAGTCAGCAGGGATACAGTCCTAAATAGCCGGGTTATAGTATTAATAGTAGTTAACTTATGAGGGGATCAAAGAGTTTGGACCCCCGCCATCCAATACCGTTAAATATTGAAGGAGGTCCTACTAAATTTGACCCAGGTCCATTGCAGGACCTCTAAACGCTGAACAATGGCAAGACCTTTACCAAACCGTTCCCTTAACCCCTGACCAGGTAGCCAACATACCTCCATATAGACCGTGGAGATATGAATGGTGAAAATCCTTTATTTTATATAGACAGTAAAATAATCCCAAGACACCACGGACAAACGATAAGGAAAGATCACCTTCAACATAAGCAACTAGTTATTAAAGTATTAATACAAAACCAAATAAAAAGTGCGAAAAGATTAGAAATAAAAAGTATTACACTAGACACTTGTCTTCACCAAGTGATGTAAGAGACTTAGGCAAACGTGGCCTTGATTGTCAAGAACTCTTATGATCAATCTTGGATCCCGAGACGACTCACACACTCTATGATGGACAATGGATGATGGTGGTGGATGATGGTGTTATGGTGGTGGTGGGTGGTGGGTGAAGTGTGAGAGAGGTGGTGTGCCAAGGGATGGTTTGAGCTTGAGCCAAGCACTCCTATTTATAGGCTGAACAGAAGCTCGGGCACGGCCCCGTGTCCACATCCTTCTCTTTCTTCATTTAATGCAGCTTGTCTTATTAGTTGACCACGCCCCCGTGTCCGCTGAGCACGGCCCCGTGTGCAGAAGAATCTTTGTACTATGAAGATTTGCCTGGATTGTGTGAATCTTATTGTTGACCACGGCCCCGTGTCCGCTGAGCACGGCCCCGTGGTGGGCAATAGAAGCTTCTACCACTTTGTCTTTTCTGCTGACACTTGGGCACGCCCCCGTGCTGGCTGAGCACGGGGCGTGTTCAGTCTTCTGTTATCTTGTTTTGCTTGGGAAGATGCTGTCGTGGGGTCGGGCATATCACGTCTTGTTCCTTTTCTTGTATTTATGTTAGATTTTGATGTCTTTTTGCTTCTTTTGTTAATTTGAGCTCATTTAATCCTGAAAATACAAAAGGAAGACAAAAGCATACTTTTTCCAACATTAGTACTAAAAAAGGGTTAGTTTTATGCCACAATTGATGTAATTTATATGTTGCATTTTGGACACATCAAATACCCCCACACTTGAATCTTTGCTTGTCCTCAAGCAAAACTCTTTAATATGTGGCTATTACACTCCCAAATGGAATGGGTAGAAAAGAAGGTTTTTGGGCTTATCATAGAGTGTCGGGATTTCCAAGATTCTTTATTTAGTTTTATTTTTATTTATTTACAATCCTATTCGTCATGATTTATTCAAAACTTTTCATAAGATAAATTACTTATTAGGGCATAACATGCCTTTGTAAATTTTTATTTATATACAAATTCACATACCTCACGGGGATCACTCAACACTCGGCCGAAAATGTATTTTTGTGGATCACTCGAGAGCGGCATGGAACTTACTCCTACCATAGGCTTGCCAATCAATCAATCAATCCTCCTCCTTCTTAACTTATATACCTTTGTAAATATCAAGAGGACTTTGTGGGTGAAGGGTTAGGCTTGGGTTAAAGGTAGGTGATTGGGTTAGTGGTTAGTAGAAAAAGGGCGAAAAGCGTAACAAGTGTCGGTTTTCGTAAGACTTTCTATTTTTCCATTTTTATTTTTATGAAGCTATTTTTCAAACAAAGTCATTTTTGATAAACTTGTTTGTTTATTTGCTTTTTGCTTCATAATCAACTCTTTTTTTTTTTTTGAAAAGTCATACGAAAAACCGAACTTGTTACTAAAACAAAGGGTTAAAAATGAAAAAGGTTTTGGTGGGTAAAAGGGTGTTTGTTTTGGGTTATGAAATGAAAAGGTTTAGGCTCAAAGGGGCTAACTAGGGGATTTTGGGTAGGTGGTAGAAAAAAAAAGAAAAATAATGGTGTAGAAATAAAAAAAAGGGTTAGTCCTAATGCCCCCATCATTTACTTACTCGGGTTTAAGTTGGTAAGGACCGGGAATGTATCGTCATGCCAAGTTCTAGAGTCGTAAGAACCAAGCGGCTATTCACACAAGAAACGAAAAATGAGCATTTAGTCTAATGATATGTAAGTGTTTGCTTAATAAAGGCTCAAAACTCACTTTTGTGGGAATGAGTTTTTTATGTGATCAAGTATATATAATCAAATTTTAACTAAGTTTGCCATGCCTTTTCATAATTTTCTTATGTTGGTTCTTTTTATCACGACGCTATCGGTTGTAAATTTGTAAAAATATAACCTTTTTAAGAACTTGAATTTCCCGAGTTGAACCTAGATAAGTAAAAAAATGAAAAATTTTTGAAAAAAATTGGGGTGATTAGCGGTTCCAACAGAGTTTTATGTAAGGCTTGCATTTAGGATTTGCAAGATTCAAGGTTTTAGCATCCCCCCATACTTAAATTACACATTGTCCTCAATGTGTCCCAAAAATAAGTTTTTTAGGTTGATTGAATGTGTAAAAAGGTTTTAAAAAGAAAAAAAATTGTGTTACTGGTTGCCTGGGCACGACCCCGTGTTGAGTGGACACGAACCCATGCTCAGGTGCCAGTAACGAAAACTTACAGAAGATGAACACGGGGGCGTGTTGGGTGGACACAAACCCGTGTCTGTCAAGGTCTGCAGAATTTAAAACAAACAGCAGGTTCAGGAGAGTGGGCACGGGGGCGTGTCGGCTGGACACGTCCCCGTGTGGACAACCTGCAAGGTTGAAAAAACAGGTTTCTTTCTTCGGTTTTCCTGTCCCGGCTTTCGTAGTACTAATGTTTAGTACTCTAAGCCTCGTTTGTACCTGCTTAATCAATAAACACCATACCATACCATAGCAAACATCCTACTTTTACTAAATTCAACATCCATGTCAAAGTTAAAAGAAAAATAAATGCAGAAAATAAAAGAAGTTAGGGAAAGTAAATTGTTCAACACTTGGCACGCAGGCCATCAATTGTTCAAGATTAGAAAAGGGTTAACCTAGGGAACCATCAAACAACCGCTTCTTCCTCCGCTCCTCCCGCCTAATCCATGTCCTCATCATCATCATCATCATCCCCTCCATGGCCCGCTATGTGGTCCCGAATATATCCAATATCATCTTGGATATCGGATATGTTTCTTTCAATAGCTCCAACCCGGTGGTACGTGTTGCTTGCCATGTTGTAAGTGTTCCTGGTGCACATAAGGTTTTCCTGCAACAAATCATGCAAACTTTGGAAATTAGGAAAACCGCCTCCTGAGGAGGATTGGCCCGGATCACCTTGGGGTTGATACTGATACCGATGATGTTGTGGAGCTTGAAGGACAAGTGCTTCTTGCGGGTTCCATGCATGACCTTGCATCCTTTGAAAGCTTACCGTCCCGTCTTCCGCCTCATAAATTAGGTTCATTGAGTGGCATATGTGAATATCCACCCTACCCGACCATGGACTCCTCTCAAATGACCTAGGTATGTGGGTGAAGTGCCTGAAGAGACGGTACACCCATCCCCCAAAGAAGATAGGGGTCGGTGCACTTGCAAAGCGGTTATGATGCATGTTTCGGAGCATGAGGAACGGAACATCGAGCGGCCTGCGGTTGTGGATACAGTGGAGGACAACAAGATCTCTTAACCCAACGACGCCACTGCTATCATGCCTTTGGCTAAGAGAGTAGCCGAGGAGCCTATGAATGTATCTGTAGAGCGGATCCCTCAACTTCGTACTCTTAGTGCTGCTCGGATTGTAGTACCCTTCACCAATCTGAGCCCAAATGGCTTGGCGTTCGTTTTCACCTATCTCTCTCAGCCCTCCAGTATTTTCCTCGTTTCCCGCATCCTCTTCTGCATACAACCCGACAATCGGCCCAAATTGTGCCATAGAGATCGAATACCTCGTTCCGCCACATCGGAATGCTACCCCGTCATTGTCTAACGGGTCACACCTTGAGTTGAATGTGAAGGTGCTATAGAATTCCAAAGTGCATTCGTGGAAGGAATGGAGTCGAGTTGTTAAAGCGACTCTTAGTGGTCCCGTTACAATGTTGTTGAAACGGTCGATTTGATTCACCACGGTTAACAGTTCCGTGCATGTTTGCCTCGGGTATTCCTCCGGCCTTGTTTGAAGTATCTCATATCTAGCCCTAGCATCGAGCTCATTGGCGTTAAATCTTGTGAACTTCCTAGCCATCTGAAAGAATACACCAAAAGTTAGCACGAAACAGAAGTATTTTCGGACAAAACCGCAGACAGTAGGCTGGACACGACCCTGTGTTCAGCGGACACGGCCCCGTGTCCAGGCGTCTGTTACACAAAAATTTTATTTTTCGTCCCAGTTTCGAAAACTTGAAAATTTTTGGTCAAAAAGATGCGGTTTCCCCCGAAAATGAAACTCTAAGTGCCGTTTTTCCCAAAATAACCCGTTTACCCATTCAATTTTATCTTTTTCGGTTCAAGAACAAGGGTTTGGGGTTTTTGTGAGAAATCGGTTGAATCTATGAACAATACAAGTGTATTTACTTCCCTTAACACTAATCTAACTAAATGCAAACAGATCTAATAAAAAATTTGAGGTTCGATCCGGATGAACTTCAAGAACCCTAGATTCTTCCCCAAATTTTTGGTGTTTTAACTACATGCAAGTAACTAATCTAACTACTAAAAGTGATAGAATCATACCTTGATGTTGTTAGAGTGATAGGAGACGTGGAAAATCTGTGAAAAATCGCCTGGAACCAGAGCTTTTTCGGGGAGTGGAATGAAGTAACTGTTTTGAAAAAGGGGTTTTATCCCGACTGCAGCGCGGACACGGCCTCATGCCGAGCATAGTTTTTTTTTTTTTTAATGCTCGTGTGAGTGCCCTTGTTTCCCATAAGCTTTGGTTAGAAAACTTACCGCTTTAGTTGTCGTCCCAATCGCTCGTAACTTACCAGGTATGATGTTGGTTTTATTCTTCCACTGTTTGAAGGGAGATCTCTTCCTCTTCATCCTCAATGAATCCTTGATAGAGTTTCAGCCGTTGGCCATTGACTTTAAATGGAGGCCCATTTCGAGATTTAATTTCTACTGCACCGTGTGGAAAAATATGGGTGATGGAAAAAGGTCCTGACCACCTAGACTTTAATTTACCAGGAAACAATCGAAGTCGTGAATTAAACAAAAGAACTAGATCTCCTACCCGAAATTCATTAGGTTTAATATGTTTGTCATGCAAATTTTTCATTCTTTCCTTATAAATTTCAGAGTTTGAGTATGCATAATTCCTAAGCTCGTCTAATTCATTTAATTGACAAAATCGATTTTTACCAGCAAATTCTAAATCTAAGTTTACATTTTTGATTGCCCAGTAGGCTTTGTGTGCAATTTCTACTGGCAAGTGACAACTTTTTCCATAGACTAGCTTATATGGGGTTGTACCTATTGTTGTTTTATAAGCAGTTCGAAAAGCCCATAAAGCATCATCTAATTTATCTGCCCATTCTTTTTTATTTAACCCTACGGTTTTTTCAAGTATTCGTTTTAAACCTCTATTAGTCACTTCAGCTTGTCCGTTTGTTTGAGGGTGATATGCTGTTGAGACCCGATGATAGACCCCATATCTTGTTAAAAAAATTTCAAGTTGATGGTTACAAAAATGGGTACCTCTATCACTTATTAAGGCTTTAGGTGTGCCAAAACGAGAGAATAATTTTTTCAGAAATCTTACCACGACTCTTCCATCATTTGTTGGAAGTGCCTCAGCCCATTTAGACAAGTAGTCTACTGCCACAAGTATATATTTGTTTCCTTTTGATGGTGGGAAAGGTCCCATAAAGTCGAGTCCCCACACATCAAAAATTTCACAAACAAGAATGCCATTTTGTGGCATTTCGTTTTGGGAAGAAATATTACATGTTCTTTGGCAAGCATCACATGTCTTGACAAGACTTTGGGCGTCTTTGTAAATGGTTGGCCAATAAAATCCTGAATCAAATACCTTCCATGCGGTACTAGCGGCACCATGATGCCCTCCGTATGGACCTTCATGACAATGGCGGAGAATTCTTCGTGCTTCGCTACCATGTACGCATCGTCGTACGAGTTGGTCGGCACACATATTGAAAAGATATGGATCTTCCCAAAAATAGTGTTTCACATTGGCAAAGAATTTTTTTCTTTGATGATGTGGCCAACCTTTTGCGACTATACCTCTAGCCAGGTAGTTAGCATAGTCGGCGTACCATGGTTCTTCCTTATATTCCACCATTTCCAGGGACTCAGTTGGAAATTTTTCGTTGATTTGCTCGTCCCTGGTTGCCTCCAAAGTTGGATCTTCTAAGCGCGAAAGATGATCTGCTGCAGTGTTTTCTGCTCCTCTTTTGTCTTTGATTTCAATGTCAAATTCTTGGAGGAGTAGAATCCACCGAATCAAACGTGGTTTTGCATCTTGCTTTTTGAAGAGATATCGAATGGCTGCATGATCTGTATAGACTATAGTTTTAGAAAGAACAAGATAAGAACGAAATTTCTCAAAATCAAATACCACAGCTAGTAATTCTTTTTTAGTTGTTGTGTAATTTTCTTGTGCATCATTAAGTGTTTTACTAGCATAATAAATTGGGTGGAAATGCTTTTCTTTTCTTTGTCCCAAGACAGCTCCAACTGCAAAGTCACTAGCATCACACATGATTTTGAAAGGAAATTTCCAATCAGGCGCTATCATGATAGGTGCGTTGACTAACATTTCTTTTAGGGTTAGAAATGCTTGATTGCAATCCTTGTCAAAGATGAAAGGGGCATCTTTTTCAAGTAATTTTGTTAGAGGCCTCGAGATTTTAGAAAAGTCTTTGATAAACCGCCTATAAAATCCGGCATGCCCTAGGAAACTTCTGATAGCCCTTACGGAGGATGGAGGTGGTAATCTAGAAATGGTATCTATTTTGGCTCGATCCACCTCCATTCCTTCGCTTGAGATCTTGTGACTGAGTACTATTCCCTCCGTTACCATGAAATGGCATTTTTCCCAATTAAGGGCGATGTTAGTTTCCTCACATCGGGATAGCATTCGTTCAAGGTTATCGAGGCATTGGTCATATGAATCCCCAAAGATAGAAAAGTCGTCCATGAAGGCTTCTATTGTCTTTTTTATCATATCATGGAAAATGGCTACCATGCAACGTTGGAATGTTGCGGGGGCATTACATAGACCAAACGGCATGCGTCGATAAGCAAAAGTTCCATAGGGACATGTGAAAGTTGTCTTTTCTTGGTCTTCGGGTGCTATCGGGATTTGAAAGTAACCTGAAAAACCATCCAAGAAACAATAAAATTTATGACCGGATAATCTTTCTAACATTTGATCAATGAAGGGTAAAGGAAAGTGGTCTTTTCTTGTAGCTTCATTTAATCGTCTATAATCTATACATACTCTCCATCCTGTGACGGTTCTCGTGGGTATTAGTTCATTCTTTTCGTTAGTTATTACCGTCATCCCTCCTTTCTTTGGGACTACTTGGACGGGACTCACCCAAGGGCTATCAGAGATAGGATAGATAAGTCCGGCGTCAAGTAATTTGATGACTTCGTTTTTAACCACTTCTTGAACATTTGGATTTACTCGACGTTGTGGTTGTATTACCGATTTGTAGTCATCATTTATTAAAATTTTGTGTGTGCACATGGACGGACTAATTCCTTTTATGTCTACCAGTTTCAAAGCTATTGCGTTTTTGTGTTTTTTCAAAAGACTAATTAATTTTTCTTTTTCTAAGCTATCTAATTTAGATGAAATAATTACAGGTAAATTACCCTCTTTGTCTAGAAAAGCATATTCCAAACCTTTTGGAAGTTCTTTGAGCTCAAGTGGTGGGTCTTTAGGAGACTCCTTATTTGGTTGCTCATTTCGATCAAGAACTTTAAAAGTTTGTTCTATGGCGACCTCTTCTTCAACAAAGTGGTCAATCTCTTCACTTGTATCGGGTGGTTCATCTTCATCTTCAATTAGGGGGTCATTATTGCCGAAAGGATATTTCATTGACCGCTCAAGATCGATACTTCTTTTAAATGCCCCTAATTGAAGAGGTAGATTGTTGAACTTCCGGTTTTTCAAAGCTTCGTGAGTTTTTACAAATGGTCGTCCCAAAACTAGAGGACCGTCATCAAGGATGACAAAGTCGGTCGGGATTACCATTTGATTCGTTTGAACCAAGACATCCTCAACTACACCGATTGATTTTATTACTTTCCGATTGGATAGAAAAATGGGTATTTGAAGTGGAGAAAAATCACTAATACTTAATTTTTCGAAAATATAGTTAGGCATTATGTTAACACAAAGATCTTTATCGATTGTGACATTACTAATAAATGAATTTTGAAAGAAACATGGAACTGGTGTAATGTTAATTTCAAATGGGTCTTCTTTTATTAGCGAGGTTTGATCATTAGTTAACTTAACACTTACCGTTTCGTCAATTTTAGTGTTAGTGTTTAACTCTTTTAAAAACTTAGCATGAGTGGGTACTAAACAATGATTTTCAAAAGAAGGTGACAAGAGATTAATTTCTTCAAAATTAGACTCTTCTTGAATTTTAACGTTGTCGGACTCACCTTTTTCATTGTTTAACTCATGTGTCGGTTCTTCACTTATTTGTTCTTCCATTTTTACACTTTCAGATATCTCTTCCTTTTTTAATTCTTCTCTTGCGCGGGACTCCTCTTCCCTTGCGCGAGATTCTTTTATACATCGATCGATAACTCTAATGTGTTCTAATATCCTATCGGTCACTTCGGTTATAGAAAAAGAATCGGGATTTTCAAAGCTTGAATCCGGTTGTTCGATCCTTTGTTCCTCATAATACCCATATGAAGTCGATGGTTCACACCATTGTTCTTCATTGTAAGTATATGATGGATAAGGGTCGTAATTTTGTTCTTCATAATACTCATACGAGGTGGGTTGTTCACGCCATGGTTCCTCATAATAAGCATACGAAGGTGGTGGCTCATATCTTGGTTCCTCAAAGTATGAGTATGAAGGCTCATACCTTGGTTCATCAAAATATGAGTTTGAGGGAGGAGGTTCATACCTTTGGTCTTCATAGGATGTGTATGAAGTTGATGGCTCGTACCTGGGCTCCTCATAGTAGGTGTATGAATTGGATGGTTGATATGAGTGATTATTTTGAACCGAGTGCAGATTTCTACAATTAGTGCAATAATTACCCATATAATCATCCTCCTCATAGGTGTAGTTGTAACCTCCTGAGTATTGATCCATGAGAATCACTCAGCAGACCACAACCAAGTCTCGAGATCAGAAAACAAAAATAAAAACGAAAACAGAGGCTGGACACGGCCCCGTGTTCAGGATCTGTATCTGGGCGTTTTAACTAATTTCCCCGATTTTGTTGAGCACGGGGCGTGTTCAGTGAGCACGGCCCGTGTTCAAGCTACTGTTACTAGGTGTTTTTATGAAAATGTGCAGCACGGCCCCGTGTACAGGTCACTGTAAATGCAAACTAAACTAAAATGCAGAAAAAAATGTGCGCGTTTTGAAAAGGTTTTGAAAAACTGATTAGGCCGTTGATTTTAAGCTTTCTTAAAATCCTTGTGTCCCCGGCAACGGCGCCAAAAACTTTATGGGTGTCAAGTGTTATATATATTAGGTGTATATTTTAAGCCCCTTTAACACTTTTTAGTCAAGTTTTAAATTTATAAAACACGATATTTACTAACACTAGACACACATATGGGCAAGTGCACCCATCGTGAGCGTAGTATAGTGTTGGTAAGATACCGAGGTCGTCCAAGGACACAAAGTACCGGTTCATCCTCAACGTCTAATCAAAATAAAAAGTTTAGAAAAATGTTTTAAACGAAGAAAAATAAAAACTAACTAAAATGCTGAAAAATAAAAATAAAAGAAAAACAGATAGACAAGATGAATCACTTGGTTCCGACTCGTATCTAGTGTAACCTTTGATTATTTCCGCACTTTTTCACTTATTTAAGAGATTATCTTAGTTATTGTAGTAGGCCCCTCTTTTGAAGGTGACGTTACCCTCACCCCAGTAGTTTGAGTCAGCAATGATACAATCCTAAAAGGGTGGATTATTGAAAGATAATGAATTAAGTTATTAATGCAAATTATGGTAGGCCCCTCTTTTGGAGGTGACCTTACCCTTGACTAAGTAGTCTGAGTCAGCAGGGATACAGTCCTAAATAGCCGGGTTATAGTATTAATAGTAGTTAACTTATGAGGGGATCAAAGAGTTTGGACCCCCGCCATCCAATACCGTTAAGTATTGAAGGAGGTCCTACTAAATTTGACCCAGGTCCATTGCAGGACCTCTAAACGCTGAACAATGGCAAGACCTTTACCAAACCGTTCCCTTAACCCCCGACTAGGTAGCCAACATACCTCCATATAGACCGTGGAGATATGAATGGTGAAAATCCTTTATTTTATATAGACAGTAAAATAATGCCAAGACACCACGGACAAACGATAAGGAAAGATCACCTTCAACATAAGCAACTAGTTATTAAAGTCATTAATACAAAACCAAATAAAAAGTGCGAAAAGATTAGAAATATACTAGACACTTGTCTTCACCAAGTGATGTAAGAGACTTAGGCAAACATGGCCTTGATTGTCAAGAACTCTTACGATCAATCTTGGATCCCGAGACGACTCACACACTCTATGATGGATAATGGATGATGGTGGTGGATGATGGTGTTATGGTGGTGGTGGGTGGTGGGTGAAGTGTGAGAGAGGTGGTGTGCCAAGGGATGGTTTGAGCTTGAGCCAAGCACTCCTATTTATAGGCTGAACAGAAGCTCGGGCACGGCCCCGTGTCCACATCCTTCTCTTTCTTCATTTAATGCAGCTTGTCTTATTAGTTGACCATGCCCCCGTGTCCGCTGAGCACGACCCCGTGTGCAGAAGAATCTTTGTACTATGAAGATTTGCCTGGATTGTGCGAATCTTATAGTTGACCACGGCCCCGTGTCCGCTGAGCACGGCCCCGTGGTGGGCAATAGAAGCTTCTACCACTTTGTCTTTTCTGCTGACACTTGGGCACGCCCCCGTGCTGTCTGGGCACGCCCCCGTGCTAGCTGAGCACGGGGCGTGTTCAGTCTTCTGTTATCTTGTTTTGCTTGGGAAGATGCTGTCGTGGGGTCGGGCATATCATGTCTTGTTCCTTTTCTTGTATTTATGTTAGATTTTGATGTCTTTTTGCTTCTTTTGTTAATTTGAGCTCATTTAATCCTGAAAATACAAAAGGAAGACAAAAGCATACTTTTTCCAACATTAGTACTAAAAAAGGGTTAGTTTTATGCCACAATTGATGTAATTTATATGTTGCGTTTTGCACACATCAGTAAACTAGACGAATGCGTTTCAAATATGGATAATGTTTGAAGACTTGGTGTAGTTTGTTCACTTTGTTTAATCTTGAAAATTGTTTAATGATTTAGGGAAGGAACTAACTACTTTGCTAATTAATAAGTGAAGTGGTGGAATCTAAGTTGGAGACCAAGGTTTTCGTTGTTCACACCTAATCAATACACAAGTCTTTCAACATTTAAGGTTGAAGGCTTGGTTGGTTGCAACACTTTGTAGGTCACTTGGGACCTTTTTGGGCAGCAAGTATTTGAGGTTATGAACCTCTAATATTTTGGAAATTTACCATAACACAAACCCCACCACATGAGTTTAGTTGGGAACAAATATGGTGCAACATTTCCACAAGATGAACTATGAACAAGAATAAGTTGTAAGAGTTTTATAAAACATAAAGTAAATCTGCCTTTGGACCTCAAGTTTGGTGATGTACCACCTTATTACACCTTGGTGAACATTGGATAACATCATTAGAGGTTGTCCAAGGATATTGAAGTAAGAAAACATGAAGAAAATGAAGAAAAAAATGCTCAAAAAACTTACTGTTTTGAGTCTTGGTATTGTCACAACCCCCGACCCCACCCTGGGAGCGGGAGCCGTGAACCAGTCAAGTGGTACCGGTGTTTTTTAAATACGCAGCGGAAAAATTCTTTATCAGGATCATAGTTAGGAAATAATTTCAGATTTAAAAACACGAAACTTTTAATATTAAACAAATGGGCTAAAACCCATATTCCAGTCAAATGTTTTTTATAGGGATAAACCCAAATAAATAAAACATAAATTTCTTCTTTTATTCAGGTATTTATACCCACTTTATTTAAGCCTTCAGTGCTCCATATCTGGCTTCTATTATCTTTACAGCAAATTACCTGAAACATGTTTTGAAAACATTTTATCAATAATAAATACTAGCGAGTTCATTCCGTTTTTATAAAAATATATTGTTATACTTTGCAGCATTAAGGGTTTTTATATTTGTTTATATTTACCCAAAACTTAATCAGTATTTGTCACATGGTGGCAGTTCCAATGTGACGGTGGTCATATCACTCATTGGCTAACTTTCGTCCAATAGTGAAGTTTATCAAGTAGTAGATATATAGTATATCTTACTATTATTCAAAGGTATCTGTCACTAGGCGATTCCCGTGACTGTGGTCAAATTACTGTTGATCATTCTTCCAACTAGTGACTGTGGTCATATCACTGTTGATCGTTCTTTCAACTAGTGATTCTGGTCATATCACTGTTGATCATTCTCTCAACTAGTAACTCTGGTCATATCACTCAACTAGTGATTGTGGTCATATCATTGTTGATCGTTCTCTCAACTAATGACTCTGGTCATATCACTGTTGATTATTCTCTCAACTAGTGATGCTTATCAAATAATGTATACCAAATTTCACATATCGGTAGTAATTGCTGAATACATAACCCAACTATATATGTATAGTAATAGATTACTATATAATAAATAGGGGTTATGGCTATTGAAGTTTTAGTCCCCATACTTATTATATGTAATATTCACTTTATATATTTTATAAAATATATATATTCACTTTATATGCGCCTACATATCAATATATATTCACTTTTGTAGTTGTATATTAAAATAACTGTAAATATGGGTATAATATTTTGTATACACGTAACTCATATAGTTATTATTAAATATATACATAATATTTAGTTATTAAAACCCATGAATTCCTTTAATAAACATAAAAGGAACACAAACTTTTGTAGTGGTATATTAAAATATTATTGTAACATTAGAATGTTTAATGTTACAATTTAATTTCATGTAATATAATAAATATAATGTTATAGCACATATAATATAAATTAATATATATAGTTATATTATAATATATCTTAACATAATCTTATATACATTATGAGCCAAATTTTTCAATAGTGATTCTCTAATATAATTAATGATCTCGTTTATTTTAATATGTTTATTAATTATATTTTCTTTAATATAACTAATATATTTTAATAATGATTAATAAAGCTCTATTTTATATACATACCATTTAGATTTATTTCAATCATACATTAAATTTATTAGTAATGTAAAAATAATATTAGTTATAGGTTATGGTTACTGGGGCATAATTCCCCCGTGCTTGTGGTTATGCTACCATAGGCCAACTTTTTGGCCAATAGTAATGAGGGTCAAGTAATGTATAAAACCCCCCAACACCAGCAATTATTGCAGAATACAAAGACTCAATCACTGTAAGTATAACTAATAAACATTTAGGATTTTGGAAATCATTTTTAAATATAATTGTATCACAAAAAGGTGATAAAAAGAAGAATGACTTACTTTGTAACTTTAAGGTTCATCTAAAAGACTCCTGCTATAATCTTGGATATAACCCCTGAGCTATTTAATAAAATATATAATTCACTCGTGTTAAGTATAATAACCCAAATTCAACTTTATCAATACGACCCGAGACAGAACCCCAACGGACTTAGTCAGGCAGAGTCTTGACATGCGTTACAGGGCCCTAGATCCATTGGACAGGGTATCGACTTAGTGATCAGGGGTTAAAACACTTAAAACGGGGCAGGGCTTGATTATTATTATTATGGGGTGATTTACTAATATATATATATATATATATGAAAAGAAGTGGGGGGCAACAAAGAGAGATGACGAGAGCTAGAGAATGGAAAAAGGGACTTGATCAACTTTTGACTCCACCTTCTGTGCTCTATATATAGTGGATGGGAAACTTGATTTGTAAGTTAGAAAGATTCCTTCTGCTTATAAATGAAACACGTACACATATGCTTTAAATAGTTTGTTTTGATTTTGTACACACACCACACGTGCACCTTATTCTTAATTCCTAAGTTTAATTATTTTATTATTTTATTTAATATATATATATATATATATATTATAATTAATTCAGCTACTTCACTCATTTGGCGCTTATAACTTTTAAAACGTGACGTTTTATAAAAAATGAATAAGTCATTAGAACGAGAATATTTTTGTCTACATTTTGATCCAAGTTTCATTAAAAACGGAGTAAGTTCAAATATAATGTATTTTTATAATTTAATTATTAAACGGTTCCTAGGTCCATCTAGGTACTTCATATTTCTAACAATCAACTTACCCGTACTCTACCAGTCTAATGATATAAGTTTTATATACTTTATTTTAATATAAAAATGGAAATGTTACATCCTCCCCACCTTGTTTTAAATCTCGTTCTCGAGATTTGGGCTACGATGTCTCCTCTAGAGTTATGTTATGTCTTAGTTAATAAGAACAGTATTAAGGTAAATGACACAAAATCAAGACATGTTCAAATTTTGTGAATACGAGTTTTACAATAAATAGGACTCAATGGTTCAACTGAAAAAAAAAATCGATGTCAAATGAACGAGATGAAATGATATAGTTTCCAAGGTGACTATATTCAAGCCAAAAGAGATATATGATCAATAGATGTCTAAATTGAATGTTTACAAGTTGTGAATGACTTTTAGAAACAATAGAATTCACTTGCCAAAGGAAAACTTACTTTAATTATCAATCAAGGAAGACTTAGGAATAACAAGCTTAAATAAAATAGAAGCTCGAAAATGATTTGTCAATTATCGAATCATGACATGAGGAAAAATCAGTGTGTTGACATTCATTGAATTGCAAGGATACACCGAAATACAATAGAGTTTAGTGTATCATTGTCTTAATACATAATTGCATCAAGACTACTTTTAATAATGAGTCAAATAAAAGACATACGTGGTTTTGAATGATTCGTATGATTATGATTAGCCCAAGCTACAAGTTTATACCGACGCCGCAAGGTGTCGTAATGATTGAAATAGTTCAATAATTATGGTGACCGAACAAGTTCACCGTTTTTGTAATCAACTGAAAGTTTTAATGAAACAGGTTTGGATATTCATTTCAAATAATTCTTATAGGATTTTTAATTGATGATGAAAAACCAAATGAACATCAAAGAATTTTCGATCAGTGATGAAAGAATCTTTAGAGGTACACCGGAATATAATACGAATTTGTGTACTCTTATCTTAACACATAATTGTATTAAGACTGTTTAAGATAATGAATCAACAGAAATTAAATAAATAAATAAATTTGTACCTCAGGTGTGAGAATGAAATTAGCTCAAGTTTCAAGTTAATGAGAACGCCACCACAAGGTATCGTAACCAAATAAATGATTCAGTGAAAGTGAAGACCAAACAAGTCTATTATGGTTCTGAATAGATGAAGTATTTGAAAGGATGCATTTATTTATAAACTTTGATTTATACTAGAGTCAAATAATAACTTAACTTAGATATTACATATCAGCGATTACGTCTGGAATCATTTCTGCTTCTTGCGTAGTAAGTACGAATGCTCGCGCGTTCTTCTTAGCTCCGTCTGCTGTTTTTGTCTCGTTGTCGGGGGCTTTAGTCAGTTTCGGGCAATATGGTTTGATCTGCCCTATTTCTTCACAATTGAAACAAATATTAGTTTTCCTTCTACATTCTTCCTCTATATGCCCGGTCATCTTGCAGAAGTTACAGTAGGGGTGTTCTCCTAAAACAGCATTTTCCTGAATGCTTTTTTTTACAGTTTATGCAAGTAGGTTGCTCCAATGACAGTTCTGTTCTTTTCTTCTTGAATTCTTGGGAAATTTTCTGGGCTAACTCTTTCTTCTTGTTTTCTTCTCTTGTACGGATTAGTCCATCTGTCAGAATGTTAGCTAGTTCAACTGCTTCATCAATATTCTGTGGTCTAGCGGCCTTGATCATGTCTCGGATTTCACTAACTAATCCCCAACTATAACGAGAAATTAGTACGGGTTCTGGTGAAGCCAGAGTTTGTAGCATTCTTGCGTATTCAAAGAACTTTTTCGTATATTCACGACAATTCACAGTTATCATTTTATGATTTAGGAATTCGTTAGCCATTCGTTCCTTTTCATAAGGGGGACAAAATTTCCTTTCTGCCAGTTCCTTGAATTTTTCCCAGTTCATGGCATAAGCCATATCACTTCCTTTTGCCTGAAGAATTGCATTCCACCATTCTAAGGCTTCTTCCTTAAAGAGGTTGGAAGCATACATCACCTTGTCTTCTTCGGCACATTTGCTAATTTTAAGAAACACGTACACGTATGCTTTAAATGGTTTGTTTTGATTTTGTACACACACCACACGTGCACCTTATTCTTAATTCCTAAGTTTAATTATTTTATTATTTTATTTAATATATATATATTATAATTAATTCAACTGTTTCACTCATTTGGCGCTTATAACTTCTAAAACATGACGTTTTATAAAACAATGAATATGTCATTAGAACAAGAATATTTTTTTCTACATTTTGACCCAAGTTTCATTAAAAACGGAGTAAGTTCAAATCCAATGTATTTTTATAATTTAATTATTAAAGGGTTCCTAGGTCCGTCTAGGTACTTCATATTTCTAACAGTCAACTTACCCGTACTCTACCAGTCTAATATTATAAGTTTTATATACTTTATTTTAATATAAAAAATGGAAATGTTACAGGTATAATCTGCCTAACTTGAAGAATTCTTGAACATTTAGAGAATTTGAGAGTGGAATGAGGTGTGTAAAGGGTTGAGGAGTTGTGGGAGACACCTATTTATAATATAGCATTAGGGTTTAAGTTATTAAAGGTTTAAGAGGTGATTGGGGGTGAAAGGGGTGGAGAAAAGTGACCAACCCGCGAGCTGGCAACCAGCTACGGATTGATCTTGGTCGCGTCAGCATCGAAGGCTCTCCCGTCGCGTCGTGCGACGGGCTAATTTTCCAAAATTGTTTGTTTTTGTTCTCTTTTGGCCCCTTTTAGGTTATTTTATGCCATAAACTTGCATTTTAACTTGTTTTTAGGTATTTAAGGTGTATTTGGGTATGGTATAAGTATGATGCATGTATCGTTGATGTTTTGATAGTATTTCAAGTCTCGGTTTTATGTATAAACGCGTATTAGTTGATTAATTGAATAACAATTAAGTATGAATGTAATGTGTATATAATAAAACATGCATTTTCCATTATGATCGAAGTCTCGGATTACAAATGTTGAAATGAAATACGAATTACAAATTTCTAAAATTAGAAAGTACAAAAGTACGGAACGTTACAACACTGTACCATCCTAGCGCTATTGGCACGACAAGGGTGAAGTGCGGTGTAAGTTCAAAATCCCAGATCTAACGATACTAGTGATGTTTCTTAACAAGATTCAGATCTGAAACATCAATTAGTTTGGTGTTTTGACCCGGAAATGATAGAAAACTAAGTAAACCGAATAAGAACACTATGAAAATGAGATGAAACATAACAGAAGCCTTTGATTAATAGTTAAGAATGATTTACAGATAACAGATCCGACTTTGTTATGATAACCCCCAAATTACACACACATAAGGTGAAACAATTGATCAAAAGCCTAACACTAGTGATGGTTGCAACTGTCTTTGCCTTTGCCATTATAAAACAAGCAAATCTATAATAAAACTACATGCGCCACTCTAGTGACGCCAAGAATGGCGCCTAACATGTGTGTTGATCACTGCCTCATCTATTCTTTCATCATAGTGCCACTTGTTGAAGTTTGTAAGGCATATTTCTAATTCAGGAGGAATTGCCACTCTGGTAACGATCTTTGGTGGTTTCACATACCAGTATACTCTTCCTTTTTCAGACTTTGAAAATCTCTTTCTTGCCTTTTGAGGTTTAAACGTGTCTATTTCTCCTCTTGCGACTCGTCTGATTAAGGCATCCGTAAGATTTGCTGCTGAGACATTGCTTTCGTTTATGATATCCATCTTGCTTAACTTATTGATATCCCAAACTGGCAAGGACTGCAAATCACGATTCTTGGCGAAGTATTGAATGTCACCACCGTGCTTTTTAATAACAAACAAGCCCTTCAAAGAATCATAGTACCATGCCCGTATTTTGTTTGTTTCCTCATCTTCTTAACTGCCATGTTTTGATGAAATACAATAGGAGTTTCTTTGGCGGGATTGAACCGTGACACCTTTTCGGTGCATACTTTGATGGTTCAGCTGAAAAGTTTTCTCCCGTCAAATCTACACACCGTTTCAACATGAACACCAACTTCAAAGAATGTATCCGGTATCTTCTCTTCAACGACTTCCTCATTAACATCATTGTTTTTACTAGAATCTTCTTGTTTGTCATCACCACTTTCTTTGAACCGGATGGTCCTTTACTTGCCTTCTCTTTTAGGGTTAAGGTTTTCTTTGTAGCGACCATTGTTGCATCACCACCCTCATCATCATTCAACGAAATCATCATTGTCAGATTCAACATTCTCAATGTCCAATTCTTCTTCTTCCTCATCTTCTTCTTCATCTACTGTTGAAATCTTTTTGGGACATTTTCTTTTCCGAGTTTCGATTCCCTTTCCTTTCGTAGAACTAGGTTCTTCAACATTTTCAACATCTTCATCATCATCCCTGGGTCTTAAACTAGCTCGAAGCTCAGGAATGTCATCACAACTCACAAAAATGTCTTAAAAGTTCGTCAGATCATCTAGATCCAGATGCTGCTGATGTGTTTGTGACAAAGTCTTGTATAGGTAGAAGAGAGCACCATAGATTCTCCTGACTGCAACTCTTTCACCTTTTAATTTTCTCTTGAACCTTGAAATGGTTTTATCATTTTCTTCAACTTCCTTGGTGAGATGGACCACAACTTCTTTTAACGTAGTATACGGAACATTCAAGGAGTGACAAGTGTCATTTCTATTATAAGACAGGAAAGATAATTTAGTCTTTTCTCAAGTGAACTAGTTTCCTCTTTAATTTTCAAACGTCTATAACTTTTTCATACGTTAATACTTAAAAAAAATTACACCATCTTAACAAACATTTCATTCTTTTTAATTCGAGCAGACTACTACTATAGTTTTCTTAATTTTTTTACAGGATACATGATTACAATTACACGTTCAATGTAAATCATTACGTGATTACACATTCAACACGAATCATTACGTGATTACACATTCAATATAAATCCATTATGTGATTACACATTTAATAATAAGAACTTGATTGTTTATGCTTTATTATGTGATTAAATCTCTAATATACGACATTATGTGATTATTATAGGTTGATTGGCTAATGTTTTGTATTACATTTATACTTAATATGTGACTAGACGTATCTCATGAAATATTATGCATTACATGTTTTGTTTTTACGTAATTACATAATCACTCAGTGGGGTTTCACACAAATACTATAATGAAATCATATAATCATGAAATGGGAATTCAAAATCACGCAGTTACGTAATAATACATAGTCAACTATTATTATGTAATTACATAATCACGAAATGAGAATTCAAAATCACGTAGTTACGTAATAATACATAGTCAACTATTATTATGTAATTACATAATCACTTAGTGGGGTTTCACATCACGTAATGGGTATTCAAAATCACGTAGTTACGTAATGGGTATTCAAAATACTGTAATTTTTTTAGAAAATTATAGCAATAGTTTGCTCGAATTAAAGAAAATGAAATGATCGTTAATACAGTGTAATTTAAAAAAAATTATTAACGTATGAAAAAGTTATAGCCGTTTGAAAATCAAGAGAGCAGGTCAAGTGAGAAGAGACCTGGATGTCATTTCTCTATTTATTTTTTTAATTGTTTGAACATGGTATTTACCAAAATGTCATCCCTTGATTATAAACCCTTGATCTTGAAATATCAATGACTCTCCTTCTGCCATACACTTCATACACTTTTCCTCTCTTGGACACGAGCTCACCTCTTATTTAGTAGTATATAACAAGATTTAATATATTAAAAAGTTAACTGATAACACTTGCCAGTTTTTAATATTTTAGACCGAACTCATCTCTTATTCAAGATTTAATATATTAAAAAGTTAATTGATAACACTTGCAGTTTTTAATATTTTAGACCTTTTCTTATGTGGACTTTGAACGAATAAGTAACCATGTCTTTCTGTCAACTCATGTAGGCGTGTGTCGACTTTTCCATATATAAACTAAAAAGTCAATAAAGTTGAGCATGGTTTCCGTGACTTCAAGTACAAACATGTTTTGTGCAAGTCTCTTCCCATTTAAAAATGTATTCTTTGACCCATATATGTTGGAGCCTTTGGAGCCAAGCTCAAGTTGAATTCAAGTCCGCCTTAAGCCAACCACAAGTATAAGCATCCAAAAAGCTCAACATATATAGTTGAACTTAGGGGTGTAAATGAGCCGGGCCAAGCCCGAGCCCGACTAGGCTCGAGCTCGGCTCGTCATGGTTTTATGAAGCTCGAGCTTGAGCTCGTCTCGGTTCGAGCCTACTTATTTGAGCTCGAGCTCGGCTCGCGAGTAAATCCCAAAGCTAGAGCTCGGCTCGAGCTATTTTGAAAACAACCTCAAACGAGCTAAAAGCTCGACTCGAGCTCGCTTAAATATCGCTTAAACGAGCCAAAGCTCGGCTCGCTAATGTTATGATCAATATTATTATCTTATATATATATATATATATATAGAGGCCGGTTAACGTACAATACCTCTTATCCTACATTATGTACGCGATGCCCTCAGCCGTACGATCTTCAATCGATCAAACGCGGGCAAAACTAATTTAAATGATTAAATTAATCATTTTAATATATCTAAATCATACCAGGAAGGTTAAAAACGTCATTGCGAGGTCATAAATCTCTGTAATTGACCGATGATAGTTCAAAATCAAACCCTAAATCAAATTCAAAAACCTGAAAATCTTCTTCCCCAACCTCCCTTCGTTCCTTTTAGTGCGATATCGATAATAAGAACTACTAATTTGGGAGTTGTAAGGGTCAAACAGAAGAAGACTGACAATGATCGACCAACAATCGAAGAAGATGAACAGTAACACACACACAGATTTTTCACATGCGATATTCAATTTTCCACATGCGATTCTACACACCCCATGCCATTTTTCACATTACCCCATGCTAGCCATTTTTTCACATGCGATATTCAATTTTCCACATGCGATTCTACACACCCCATGCCATTTTTCACATTACCCCATGCCATTTTTTCACATGCGATATTAAATTTTCCACATGCGATTCTACACACCCCATGCCATTTTTCACATTACCCCATGCCATTTTTTCACATGCGATATTCAATTTTCCACATGCGATTCTACACACCCCATGCTATTTTTCACATTACCCCATGCTAGCCATTTTTTCACATGCGATATTCAATCTTCCACATGCGATTCTACACACCCCATGCCATTTTTCACATTACCCCATGCCATTTTTTCACATGCGATATTCAAATCTTCCACATGCGATTTTGTCCATCTACACACCCCATGCCATTTTTCACACTACCCCATGCTAACCATTTTTTCACATGCGATATGTATTGAATTCGCACCAGATCTGCACCTGATCGAACGGCTGGGATGATCGCGTACGTATCGTACGATAAGCGCATTTGTATTTTACTCTTTACCTATATATATATATATATATATATATATAGGGCCAGGATCATTTCAGAACCATAAATATTTACAGAACTCGCAGAACTCCTAATAAACAATCTTTTTATTTATATATTTTTATGTTTAGGATAATTTTATCATTTATTATGTGTATTTTTACGATTACATACATGTTAAGAGTAATTTTATCATTTTTTATATGTAATTTTATAATTACACATATGTAAACTAGTTTTTTTACATATATGTAATTAGTTATGACACATTGATGTATTGCAAAATACATACTTATATCGTGTATAGTTTGTACGTTCTTTCGTTATTTTTAGTTTAGTTTTATTTAGAATTACGTACTATTGATGAAAGTTCGTTTTTCCAGGTCTTGATACGATAATTGGTTGTAAATTGAGTGGAAACGAGCTTGACGCTGAAATCGTATGCATTGGAATGAGTCACAAAGAGTTAGAATAATTTTTTGGATTTTTGGAGTCAAAAAGCTGGATTTCTAAGACAACATTCTGTGAAAAAATCATCACTCGCGTAGCGCTAGGGTGAAAGGTCATATCAGTCGCGCTACGCGACCTTTAAACATGGATTTGCGGAATTTGGACTCACTAGCGTAGCGCGAGAGTAAGATCAATATCAGTAGCGCTACGCTACTGGTAGTAAAGTTACGTATGATCAGTTGGCAGCTAGGGTTTGATATAAAAAGCCAAGAAAAATCAATTAGAAGGGGAATGACGAATTAGAGGAGATTGGAGGCGATTGTTGAGCGTTCTTGGAGCTGAATCGGAGTTTTCGAAGCACGGGAATCATCGGGACAAGTCAAAGAAGGAGATTTGAAGGATTCATCGGGTTTTCTAATCCCTTGTTTTGTCGATTTCTTTTCTTGAACTTGTTACAATGAATTCATGTTTAGACAACTTTGTTTTGATTTCATATTTTAGTATGCTTGGCTAAACCTTTAAACCACCTAGACTTGATGAATGGATTGATATAAAGATTTTACCGTTTTGTTATTTGCACGTTGTTTATGGATTGATTGTGATTTGTAAAAGGTTTGATTTAATGATTTGATGTGTATGCGTGCTTTGATTTGGTTTGTTATTGTTATTTGCTTCATATGATTCTTAGTGACGGTCTATATCACAACATAGGGTCATATTAGGGTTTAGGGTTTCGGTGAGTGTCTATATCACATAAGAAAACCTTCACTCTTTAGGGAGAATCGGCCGATAACCTCTAGAAGTAAGTGGTAATAATTTGCTAGATCTTAGTGTTCTGCTAGTTCCAATATCTGGGAAGTGAGGGGCTATTGGTAGGTCTTACCCGGCGAATTACTTTAGATAGGCCTTGGGAAAGGTTATGTCTTGGTTTACCTGTCGGTCTTATTAGTCTATCAAGTCAAATCTATTACTTCAAACTACCCTAGATCTAGGATTGGGAATGAATAGGTCAACATTAGGGTACTTACACAATAATTAGAGGACTGGGAAGAAATCTAATAACCGGTAGGATTAACGGCCTAGGTAGGTCCACAGGTTTCTCCTTGAGAAGGGTCGAGGGGCCTCGATGGTTCTTAATAGGTTTAGTATCATACGATCCCGGTTCCATAACTCGTGCATTTAACTTAATTGGTAATCTCTTAAAAACAATCCAGGATTCTTGTCTAGGTGGTCTCGTTCTCTCATAAGAAAAGTTCACAGTCTTAGTTCGTGTTTAGTCTAGTTCTAGTTATTTTAGTATTTAATATAGATTTCCTAGTTTTCAGTAACCCCCCCCCCCCCCCCCCAAAACAATTAAACAAGTTTAAGTCGCGTCAGTCAGTGTCTGTTAGAGTATAGTTTACGTAATACATAGAGTCTTTGGGTTCGATACTCGGACTTGCTTAGGTTATACTACATTGACCGGTACACTTGCCGGTTGTGTGGTTTAGGTTTTAGAGAGTCCTAGTCTATAAATTTAAAGCTTTATAGTGTCTAGAATAGAGAGTCTAATTTAGTTAGTTTTTATAGTCTGTTTAGCACACATCACACATATATATATAATTTTGGCAATTAAACATATGTAAACTACTTTTAACATGTATGTAATCAAAGAAATACATATAATAGATGATAAAAAGATCCTAAATACAAAAACTTATATATAAAATGATTGTTTATTAGGAGTTCTGAAAGTTCTGTAGTTATTTAGAATTCTGAAATGAACTCAACCCTATATATATATATATATATAGGGTAGGGATCCTAAGTGAAGTCCACCCTATTTGAGAAACTTGAGAAGCAATCTGGACCACATATTTTCCCTAAGCAAAAAATGCAAAAAAAGGTGAAAAAATGCAATTTTTTTTTTTTTTTTTTTGAAAAATCGCTGCTTTTTCTTTAAGAATTAAAAAAAAAATTTAATTTTTTTTTTTTTGGATTTACACACATGTGTATATTGTTAATCTTTTAACTATACATATATGTATATTGTCAATTATACATATATGTATATACATGTTTAAAATTGAAAAAATGTGTATATTGTTAATCTTAAACCATAAACACTAAAGCTAAACCCTAAAGCTAAACCCTAAACTCTAAACCCTAAAGCTAAACCCTAAAGCTAAACCCTAATGCTAAACCCTAAAGCTAAACCCTAATTCTAAACCCTAAAGCTAAACCCAAAAGCTAAAACTAAACACTAAAGCTAAACCCTTAATGCTAAACCCTAATACAAACCCTAAAGATAAAGCTAAACCCAAAAGTTAAAGCTAAACCCAAAAGCTAAACCCTAATGCTAAACCCAAAAGCTAAACCCTAATGTTAAACCCTAAATACTATTGCTAAACCCTAATACTAAACCCTAATGTTAAACCCTAAAACTAAACCCTAAACCATAAAGCTAAACCCTAAACCCTAATGCTAAACCCTAAATAACAATTATTTTTCAATTTTAAACATGTATATACATATATGTATAATTGACAATATACATATATGTATAGTTAAAAGATTAACAATATACACATGTGTATAAATAAAAAAAAAAATAAATAAAAAAAAATTTAATTCTTAAAGAAAAAGCTGCGATTTTTCCAAAAAAAAAAAAAAAAAATTTTTTGCATTTTTCCCCCTTTTTTTTTGCATTTTTTTGCTTAGGGAAAATGTGTGATCCAGAATGCTTCTCAAGTTTCTCATTTAGCCTACTACTTCTCACATGATCCTTATCCTATATATATATATATATATATATATAAACTAAAACTTTGTTTGGGCTCGGTTAGGCTCGCGAGCCCAAACGAGCTTTATATATCAGGCTCGAGCACGGGCTCGATAACTAAACGAGCTCTATTTCAGGCTCGGGCTCGTTGAGGCTCGGCTCATTCGAGCTTTTAACCAAGCTGATCACGCGTAGCTCTTGAGCCTTTGGGCTTGTTTACACCCCTAGTTAAACTTGACCCTCACCTAAGTTTGTCGAGCTAAGCCCAGGGATCGTAAAAAAGAAAACCCGAACCAAGCAAGAATACCAGTAACATCCAACCCTAGTTGTGGGCTGGGCATTTAGGTATGGGATTGGAAAAATATATATATATATATTTCTCATATCTAGCCCAGGTTGTGGAACGGGTATGTTGTGATAAAGCCAAAAAAAGGTTATTTATATACTAATAGAAAGTTAAAAATACAAAAGTCGTTTAATGTATGCGGCCGTACACGACCACCCGATAACGTGAGTAATTATGGATACAACATGCGTAATTAGGGTTGAAACAACCCATGCATAATTTTAGTTAAACATGCGTTATTTTCATGTTTGGTGGCATGCTGGTTTTGATTTTTTATAACATGCAAAACTATGCAAAAACGTGCGTAATTATGCAAATAATGTGCGTAATTAGGGTTTAACCCAACCCGTGTGTAATTATAGCAAGTTAATTACTATTATGCCACCTCGTTCAATTGAAAGCCTAGGGTAGGTCAGATGTGCGGTTGAGATGCTTGCACACGCTTTACACAATAAAGTGGTATTGTATCTTAACCTTCCCCTACATATTAAATCATAGGGTAAATTACACTTTTCGTCTTTTATGTTTGTAGTGAGTTGCAATGGATAGCTTTTAACTTCAATAATTACAATCACAATCCTTTATTTGGAAAACACATTACACCTTTCGCCCTTTATCACTAACCAAGTTAAAATTTTCAGTTATGTGTATCCACTTAAGGGTATTCTGATCATTTCATGTTTTTATTTAAAATATTCATTAATAAATAAACACCATCTTCCCCAATTCTCCAACCCTAACCCTAGAATCTCTCATCTCCATTTCTCTCCAACCAACCTCTATCACCACCACTCCCACAGTACCACCTCTCATTATCACTATCATGTCTAAATTAACAAGTGTGGAATCATTTCCTCAAGTCTACACAAATGGTGAGCAATTGTATCAGTTTACAAAAGAGCTTTTAAGATATTTCCCAAGGAAATTCGTAAGTAATTTGTTTACATGTTCCAATGAGCTTCTTCAATTAATGTTGAAGAGAGAAGACCAGTAATCACATTTATTATAACTTATAATACTCACAGTTGATGATTTAAAAAGAAACTTTAACATAATCACTCTTGTAAAGCGTCCTAGTCTCATAAACCTTTTATTAGCATCAATCACTATCTATAAAATATCTACTGTAGACAATTTTCCGCAGAATATAACGAATCAATATCGGTTATACCTGAGGCAAATCAGACGGAGTCATCAAGCACAGAGTCGCAGAAGTCGCATTATGCGAATAAATGGCGAAATTGACACCATCCTGATGCACCGTAGCACCAAACGGCGTCGGATTACCTCGCAGAACCTGAAAGCGGCGCGGTGACGGTGGCGGTTTCTCCTTCTCCACGACCGCCGTATCCAATTCTCCGGCATCGCCTACATTAACCACTACGGCATTGTTGTTTCTCCGGCTTTTATAAAAGTTGATTTGAATGTTAGGGGTTTCTTGAGTAGAAGTGAGTTTTGTAGTGTGAAATAGAGAGTAGGAAGTGGATTGGAGAAATTTCTCCATTGCAGAAGCATGCGAAATGCTTCGAGATTCGCGTATGTTGCAGAGATGAGTCAGGTTTAAAGAATGTATGTGGGACTGGGGAAGGGTTTTTCTAGATTTGGTGGGTGGTGGTGTAGGTGGTGGCAGCCTGATGATGACAACGATGGTTGTAGAAGTGGTATAGAAAGAGAGTACGGGGGGATGATGATGGTTTAGGGTTATAATTTTTATATAAGTTTTTAAATTGTGATATTTTTTATATTAAATGACTGTTATGCCCTCACATGGATTGCACATGACCTCACTTAACTGAAAGTTTTAACCAGGTTAGGGGTCAAAGGACCTAAGGTGTAACAAGTTCAGCAAATAAAGGACTGTGACTGTAATTATTAAAGTTAAAGGTCATCAATTGCAGTCCGCTACAAACATAAAGGACGAAAAGTGTAACTTATCCTAAATCATATATAAAAGGTTACTGTCTAAATATTAAGTGTATGATGATACAGACCTAACATATTCAAATGTAAAATCCCAAGACACCTTGAACCTTGGCGCGCCTAGCGATTTTCAAAACCAAGCTAGAAATCAAACAAGTGAATACTATACCCATCAAGCCCTTTAGTTGGCACATCTAAGTTACAAGATATAAAGAGCAAAATCGGGGCCACATCTAAGTTACAAGATATAAAGAGGATACTCGGTGCACAAAGTCGAGTCATGGAAGCGTTGGGCTAACTTCGCCCCACATTTCTTCTAGAGGTTGTTTCCACAACTTGGACCCAGGGTCACATGGATAAAAAAAAATGCATGTACTATGAGAAAAAAAGTTTTTTCTTCCACCAGAGTTTTCCTAGTGTTAGAAAGCATAATAATACACCACCTAGGCTCCAAAATAACTATCCAACACCTAATTGTCGAAACTCGAAAGGGAGGAGGGGAGGGTGTTGGAACTATTGTTGCAACCATTAGATTTTGACATGATGATACCGACTTATATGCTTTAATACAACCAAGGACATGGCATTGAAATCATGACTTGCTTGTAATACGAATAAAGTACCAACAATAAATAGAAAATCGTGAAACAGAAAATCATATACATCTTTCTACCTTTTTTAGGCTTTATCACAACAACCCCACTGCACAACTTAGATGCAACCTGTTCTCCAAGCCCCTCAAGTGATGACCCAATAGCATACACCTGTATACCAAAAAAAAATTTGGTTTAACATCTATATATGATTCAATCACTACAAGAATGACAAATAAAATTTGTATATTATAAGTTGTAATTTTACACCATTTACTTATGAAACTACAAATTTGGTTATGTTAAGAATAGCTAGGCGCTAGTCGGCTGGTGATGCACCGAATTGCGATTAATAGATTAATCGGATTGGGATTTTATATGTACTTTTTAGTTTATATGTAAATACACACATTTTTATATGTATTTTTTCAAGTAGACATGCTTTAACACCTTCTTCGACACATGTTTTCAAGTAGATAGGATTAATTGCCAGAATTTACAGGTTTTGGTCAAGAATCTGGCCGATATCGCTAGACTGTCACCGATTTTTGGCCATTTAGGACTGGATTTGACCGCTTACTGATTAATTGGCCGATTAGATAAAAATTACTCGGTGAACCTCTGACTAATCGAAGGCCAGTCGGATTTTTACAACCATGGTTTTATCTATAACAGGTAAAACAGGCCAAATATAAAAACTTAGCTAAAAGAATGGTTCAAAGAGGTCCAACACGTCTAGAACAATCTTATTCAAAAGATATTAGACTATGACTGAACAATTATTATAATAATCTGACTTTTGCAAGACATATTTGACATGCAAATTAAAATTTGGACAATAAAAAATAGGACACTTGTAACCATATACAATAACAATAATTCTTTCGATCTACCGAATCAACCCAACCCAAACAACTACCAGCCCGCTCGACCCATCCATTATAGCAGTTCTAGTGTAGATGATAAAACACTAACCAGAAAAGCAGCTTTGCTAGGTAATCTCGTGAAGTCCCTATGGTGTCACAGAAGTCGTCATTATCATTTGGGAAGATTTCTTGGCTTCCTATGTCTGGATCTCCGGTTGAATCAGAGATAGTCTCTTCCTTGAAGAATCTTCTAGATGTACACTGTACAAGTTCTCGTATAACTTCCTCAACCTCTGAAGAAGATGGTCTGGATAGTTCATTCACCTGTTTCAACATGATGGATGACCAATTTTTATTCACTGGTTTAAGATAATAATTGTTACAACTGTGATGCAAATCATGAAATTTAGGTAGTTACCATGTCAGGATCCAATGACCGCAAATATTTCAAAAGATCGTTGTCACTTTCTCTTGTATCTTCTATTTGCATATTTTCCTGCTTCCTAGCATGCAGTTCCTGCAAAGAAAAGGTATCAAACAATCTGAATTATATATGCTTTAAGGTCTATGATGAAAATGATGCAGACTCATAAACATACAAGCTAAAAGAAATCTTGGTTTAACAATACGTAATGCGATCCGTGACATATTGTTCCAAAAGCCGAAGCTTGAGGCGTGCGCATCATGTACCTAAGTCGCGCATCCATGTACAACCATATAAGCTTTATTTACAAAACTACATGAGACGTGTGGCTAGCTATTAATCTTGAGGGTGAATGTGCAATTATTAAATCAGTTAAAAACAATAAGATAAAACTGCAGATAATACGCGTAGTGCCTCACCTTCTTCGCAATAGATAACTCTGATTCCAATTGTTGGATGTAATTCAGAGCTTCAGGATCCAAACCACTCAAACAACTTTGAAGAGATAATCTCTCTGATTCTTCTGTACAACACTCCATCATGACACTATCGCACGAACATTCACTTTTCTCAACCTTCTCCTCTGAAGGTTCGTTATCCTCGCCAGGATTTAGCCTTTTCGAATCATTAGAAGGAGAAATTTCAAAGTTCCTCATTAACATGATTCTATACTCCGCATTCCATAGAGTATACCTAATCAACAAACATCAATCCAATCTTAAAAACATATCATGCAAATAAATCAATTGAATAGATCAATAAATAGCATCAATTACTCTCAACTAACATACAAAACTACAACTAACTGCAAATTTCAAAGTTCTCATCAACATGATTCTATAATCTATACTCCATATTCCACAAAGCATGCCTAATCAACAAATATCAATTCAATCTTAAAACCAGAGCATGCATCTAAATCAATTGAATAGATCAATGAACAGCATTAATTATCTGATTAACATAAAAAACTACAGCTAACTGCAAGTTTCAAAGTTTCTCATCAACATGATTCTATACTCTACATTCCACAAAGTATACCTAATCAACAAGCATCAATCCAATTTTAAAACAAATCATGCACATAAATCAACTGAAAAGATCAATAAACAACATCAATCATCTGATTAACATACAAAACTACAACTAATTGCAAACTTCAAACTTTCTCATCATGATTCTAGATTTATTCACAAAGTATGCCTAATCAACAAGCATCAATTCAATCTTAAAAAAGATCATGCACAAAAACCAATTCAATAGATCAATAAACTGCATCAATCATTCAATTAACATACAAACCTACAACTACCTGCAAATTCACCCTGTGATTAACAAAGTATACCTAAACAACAAGCATCGATCCAATCACTAACGAATAATGCGCATAAATCATTTAAACAGATCAATAAACATCATCAATCATTCAATTAACATACAAAACAACATCCAACAGCAATTTACCCTGTGATTAACGAAGAGAACAGCAATCTATCCAGAGGACCTTTCGAAACTCTAACCATAACCGAAAACTGATCCGACGGAAGCAAACCTAACATCGTCGAAATAGTCTGCTTCATCGAATCCTTGGCTGAATCCGAAACACCTTTCGAAATCACGGAAGTATCCAACGGCTCGATCTTCTTCAACATATTCGCGATGACGGAGAATTCACGGTCGAACGAAACGGAGCGTCGAGTGGACACAAAGTCGTCGGAGACTCCGCCGCCGTCGACGCCGGAGAAGATGCAGCTGACGACGGCGAAGGAACCGTGACGTTTTTTGGTGAGGGCGGAGAAGGACGACGGCGGCAGAGGGCGGCTGAGGAGGTGGTGAGAGTACGGCGGCGGTTGGTGGTGGTGTAACGGTGGTAGGTCGGTGAATCGAGAGAGTAGAAAAACCCTAGATGAAGCTGTCGCCATGGACGTTGCAGGCGAAGCTCTCAAGTGAATGAAATGAATCTATCTTCTTTCTATCGTCCACAACTAATCTCTTTGATTGTGTTTGTTTGCTTGTGAAATATGAATTTGCTTCTATTTCTTTTTTCATATAAAAAATGACCTTGTTGACGGGATCTATTTACATATTTGCCATTTGTGTGTTTTTAGAAGAGTAAACTTTCGTTTTGCTTCATGTGGTTTGGTCACTTTAATGGTTTTGCCTCAAACCTTTTAAAATAGCCATTTTACTCCATGATCTATGAAGCTTATATCTATTTCACTCCCCGCCCCTAACGTCATCCAATTCAACCGTTAAATCCTGGTCACATACCCCTCACATGAGGGGCATTTTAGTCTTTTCTTATAATTAATTATTTATTAATTTATACGTATATATATATTTATATAAACTAGAAAAGCATTCAACCCAATTAATCACAATTGTCGTTGTCTCTCTCTCCCTCTAACTTCTAAATGTCCACCACCACCGCCATGAGACACCACCACCGCCCATCCCACCAGCCTACTGGAATTGACGATGACAGAACAGATCGAAGAAGTGTTGGTGGTATCCACCTGCTGCCACCATAAACTCCAACTAATCTTGTCGTCGGTTCAAAAACTGCCTATTGGACCATCGCCATCCGTCGCTAATATCACCAAACTAGGTAAACTTCATCTTCAATCTTCAAATTGGAACATAAGTCGGTTCAGATCTGAAAAGGGGTAAGGGGCGGCGGCTAGGGTTTCCACGCGAACCACGTTGATGATGACGATGGGGATTTAGGTTCCGGTGAGGTGGCCGGTTCTGATAACAAACTTGTGAGGTGGTTGTTAGAGAGAGGAGATATAAGAGTCATACAGAGGTCGGGGTTGTGTGGGGGGTGTTGGAAGTGAAGGTTGATGGTGGTGGTGTGGGGATTAGATCTGCAATGGTGGTGTGACACAATACCGAACGGAGACGGTCGTGATGGTGGTCGACAGGTGATAGTTGTGGGTGGTGTCAGCAGGCGGTGGTTAGTGGGATGGTGGGTAGTGTTGGTGTCGACAGGTGGTGGTTAGTGGGTGGTCAGTAGATGATGGTTGTAGTGCAGGATGGTGGTTGTTGGTGGGGAGGTTGTTATAACAAGACGATAAAGAGAGCAAGAACACGATCCAGATGAAGAGTTTGTGAAATTTCATATAACCCATCATAAATTTTAAGAAATTGAATAAAGGGTTTACAGATCTGGGGTTGTGAAGTGTTTGAAAAGATTGAGGGGAAATGGGAACAAATGACAGATCAAGAACAGATGGGGGGAGGATAAAGGATGAAGACAGGCCGGTTTGAACAGGACGGCCAGTATGAGATGGTGACAGATTGATAGATTCTTTAGGGTTGGGTTAACAGAAAGATTGATTTTTTTATAGAATAATAATAACAAAATATCTAAAATATGGAAAAAGACTAAAATGCCCCTCATGTGAGGGGCATGTGACCAGGATTTAACGATGGAATTGGATGGCGTTAGGGCGTGAAGTGAAATAGAGATAAGCTTCATAGATCAGAGAGTAAAATGGCTATTTTGAAAGGTTTGGGGCAAAACCGTTAAAGTGACCAAACCACAAGGAGCAAAACAGAAGTTTACTCTTTTTAGAATATTGCGATAGGTTTTTTAACGTTTTGAGGAGAGAGAGGGGGGATGACATGGAGAATGAACATTGTTGTGAAAAAAATGTTTGTAAACGGGTTGTGGTAGTGTTTTTAAACCCGGACCGGATCGGCCGGTCGGACTAGGAATTAAAGGTTGAGCCAGTCTGAGTTGTAATATTGGCTGGAAATGTATTGAACTGGAGTTGAACTCGGGCGCGGTAGACATGGATGACGTGGAGACAGATTTGAAGTCTCGTATTCATAGCATTTATGCAAGGAAACATCATTGGTTCATTACGTTTTTATATGTACGAGTATGACGCTGTTTTTCAAATTACATGGTAAAATAAAACGTGATTAAATATATATTTATTAGTTTATTAGTTAACATATGGTATTTCATTTAACCTTATGAGACAAGGTAATAGTTTTCAAAATTTGAAACATACAATACCTTTCTCTGGATTAGTGGTGGTGCTGAGGGTGTGTAGGGAGGATCATCGCACAGGGTTTGTGATTTCGAGGGGCACGCGTTTTTTTTTATTATAAAAAACTAGGTTAGAACCCTGTGTATTACACGGGCTGAATAAATATAATTTTATATACTAAATAATAAAAAAAGGTTACATCTTTAAAAACTCGTATATTGCAAGATTGAATAATCACGCGTATTACACGGCTTGAATACAAATAATGTAATCAATTAACACACAGTGTTTTTTTTTTGAAAAAATGAAACTTTGATGTATTATATACTTTTTATAACATTTTACTTTGTTTTTTTACTTATTATTAAGTTAGAAACTTGTGTATTACATAAATTATAACATTTTACTTTATTTTTTTAATTATTTATTAATAGGTTAGAAACAAGTGTGTTATACGTGATTGAATCAATTTAATATTAAATAGTCATTAATAAGCAGAAAAACGAAAGAAAGAGTTAAGAAAAGAAATATAAAATATATAAGAAATAAGCAAAATAAATAAATAAAATAATTATATAGCAATAATCATTGAAATTAAAATTATTATTAATAATTAACCCGTTGTATTAAACAATATATTGTACAGTTTTCTAGTTATTGTTGAGTTTTTATCAGTTTAAAGTCTTTGATCCATGTATTTGACAATCTTGTAAGAGAAAATAAACTTTAAAAGAAAATTATTCATTCATCAGTTAGTTTTAAAAGATAAAATGCAACACTAGAAACATAGGAAATCATTCATTTTTTAAAGAGCTAACATGAACAAGAAATAATGTTAGTTTAAGTGTTTGTTCATTAGTTCGGTTAAAGTTAAACGAACAAGCCCCCATTCATGGTCATTCACTCATTTGGTTTGTTTACAGGCCTAAATACCTCACTTATATTTGCTGGTCCTTCCATGGTGGTCATGGCTCTTATGTTCATTGTTAGAGCCGTTTGTCGTCACAGCCCTCTTCAGACTTCTTCGCCCTCACCGGGGGTATTGTACTGTTTTTAATGTGGTTTAAAGAATTACAGTTGGTAGTAACATGATTTCACCAGTATTAGAATTCAGTAACGAAATTCAAAATGCCTTTATTTACAAGGCAAGAAAGAATTCGCGAACGATGAAGCAGGGATACCAACCTAACCATACCAGATTATGGTAACTACAACAACCTGAAAATACACATAAGCTGGTGCATTAAGATCATATGCACCCAATGGAAATTCACTAACCGCTAGTCTTCATCTTCTTCAGGAGACCGATGCCCCGTTTTCTTTTCATCTGCTTCATCATACCATGATTTCCATGCCTCCACATAGTGCCCGAAAATGTCACCTAGAGCTGTCATATTAGCAAGCAAACATATGTTATAAACTTATCATGTATGCCCATTAAGGCAATGAAGTTTAAAATGAACTCATTCACTCGTGAATGTGTGGCCATTTGGTTTGTGCTTTTATCTCTTTAACAGGTTAAGAAAATGGCTAAAAGAGGAACAAGTCAAAAGTCATCCAAAGTGTATTTTCAATGCATGAAACTTCTATAAAAATTTAGTACTTAACAGAGTGTTTCAGGCAAACCCAATTGAGCCAGTTTAGACACGTATAAAGTAGGGGTGTTCAGAATTCGATTCGAATTCGAAAAATTCGAAGTTCAACTCAATTCGAGTCTAGCAAATTGGATACAAATTTATAATTTTTAATTCGATTCGAAATTCAAATTCAAAACATACATATTTATTTATTGTATTTATATATAAAACACACATATAACTTTAAGTTGAGCTATAATATTAATTAATCTATAAATTTAATCTAAGTTCTAAAATAGCCCATTACCAACCGAAATAGCTCATAGCGAATTTACATATTTTAAATGAATTTAAATCAAAACAAATTTATTCGAATTTATCGGAATTCGATTCGAATTTTTAATCGAATTCAAATTCAAGCAAAAATAATAATTATTCAAAAAATTCGTAACTCGATTCGATAAACACCCCTAAAGTCTACTTTGTTAACTCGGTGCTCAACCCGCCTGACCCATTTTGACGCTTGCAAAATTCAGCAATGTACCTTTGTTGCAATATTGAGGACGATACGTATCAGCCAAATTCTCCCAGTCCTGAACCTGCTTTAACTTTTTGTTTCCAGAACTTCCTACCCTTTGTGTGATGGCGGGTGTGAAGGGGCCAAATACAAATTCCTTCGAGTTACATGAAGACTGCTGTTGCGTTGTATTATTCTCACTATATTCAACCTTCACACAATCAATATTACCATGCATTGCCACAGTCACATCTTTCGAGCTCCAATCAGACAAAGAATCGACATGTTTTCTTTTTAAATCTTCATGGTTTGTAATATCCGTTCCAAAAGCTCTTCTTTTGTTTGTATCTAACGTTTGGGATTTAGTTTTCGGTCCCAACCATCTAAATGATGGTTTCCCGCTTTCAGGGTGGCGTGTCTTCAACATTAAGGCAGCAAACATTTTAGAAACTACGATTTGTACACATTGAAGAATTTGTAAAGTATAAATCTATAAATTACCTTCTCAAGGAGATTCATGGACGAAAAGACGTTTGCAATGTCATATAAACGCCTAACTTTTGCTGCATACATAGAATGTAAGCCTAAGTCTAGGAAAAACTAGTATCACCTATATAAATTTATAAATCACACAGGAAAAGAAACTACTTCTCATGGCTGTTGGGTCGTGCACATCGCCCAACAGTGCTGTTGCAGCAGTGTCCAAGGAGATTAAGTCTGCCTGAAGGGTATAAAAAGGTTGTTTAGTTGTGGTTGTATTAACTGAAAATAGTGTAGCTTTCATACTGTGAAAAGAAACTTCTACAAGCAGGTTCACTCACATTAGAAGAGATGAATAGCTTGATGAAATTTTGTGTCAGAAGTCCAAGTGATTTCTCCTTCCTGTTGTTTTCTGACATATAAAAATGAAATACCATTCCATATTTACTAGTCTTAGACTATGTTGTTAGAAGCACACTAGACGCAGAAGCACAGCGCAAGGAAAGCGTTGCGCCGCGAAAGGCGCATTCTCAGGCAATCAGTTATCAGACGCAGTTTCCGGCCAAATTCTGGCCAAAAATCATATAAACCTGTTTGAACATGTCTAAAAGCCCTATACAAGCCCTCATTTTTAAGCACCTAAACCCGCGAGGCCTGTGCGCCTTGACATCATAGGTCTTAGATACTCGATAAATGATGTGTTGACATCATAGGTTATAGGCCTGTGCGCCTGAGGCGCGCTTTTTACAAGAAATCCCAAAAAAGCGCAATTTTGGGGGGTTTTCAGGCCTGAGGCGCGCTCCTCATGTACATAGGCTGTTTCTAAGCATCAAATTGTAGTAGAATAGGTTTTTTGGCTTGTAATTATAGCTATATTTTGGATAAGGGATGCTAAAAACCTATGGGATATATATAAAAAAAATTATATAATCACTTTGCGCCTCCGTGTACAGAAATCCTGCCGCTTTTACGCTTAGCGCTTCGCGCCTCAGTTTTAGACCCCCTCGCTTTTGTGCGCCTCTTGCTTTTTAAAACCAAGAAGATAAACTGATAAAGATAAACTAAATCCTTTTATGGAACTAAAAGGAGGTTATCAACTTACCACTCTTAGAAGATCCAGACGATTTAGTATACTTGTCAGTGTATGAACTGTTCGAATTAGAAGGGCCACGACAATCGTTCTCATTTACAACCTGTTAGACATCCCTAATCTTAAGTCAAATGTAAACAAAACAACCACACCACGATGATCTGACACTAGTCTCATTGCTTGAAAAATGTTGATGGTGTACAGAATTAACAAAGGAGACTCGAATCTAACACGGCAAACTTACAGTTCCAAAGCTGCAGAATCCGGAGACTCTACGGTTTTCATTAAATGCCTGTTTCTACAAGTAAATGCACATACAAAATATCAAAATTCAAGTGTTTGTGTAATCATACCACAACAAAAGTTATTAAGAAAATCAAACACATGTTTGCATGTACCCGAAGCTCTTCTACCGCGTGCGGAATTGCACTAAACCCCTTCCAAGTATACTGATTCTTTGCTCTCTTAGTCAAAACCTAACAAATTAAACAAATACACATCCGATTTTCAAATAAACAAAAGAAGAGATATGAAATTGTAACAAAACCCTACCCCAACACTTTCTAATATGTTGACGATATCGTAAATTCGCCTCCTCTCAACACCTGTAAGATTATCTACAGTAAGTAGAATCAATAAAAAAAAATCAAATGAAAACATGAACAACAGATGAAAACCTAATTGATTTGCAGCGTTATCTAGCCCAATCGATTCAACACCTTCTCGATTGTACAACCTCAAGAAACTGCAACCATTCGATCTCAAATCGTTAGATATATATATAATCAGTGAACGTGGAGTGAGAGAGAGAGAGAGAGAAGGTTAATAATACTTGGAGCACAAGACACCGAGAGATTTCTCTTTACGGCTGTATAGCGAAGGGATCTTGGTTTCGGAATCATTAATTGACGCCATAGATGGAAATTGGAACAAGTCAGCTCGATTGACAGAAGATGTGAAATTGGTGGTAGTTTTGGTCAATCGATGGCGGGATCGGGGATTTTGAATCCGGGACGATGCACGTTAATTTTGAATTTTCATTACTTTTTTTTTTTTTTTTGAGCGGCAGGTATGCGGGACTTGAACCCAATGCCTTCCCAGAGGTGTTTAAATGCATTGTCTTTGCCAATGGAAGAGACGTGTGTGGTTCGGTCTAGTTTTTGGTTTTTGGAATCCGTTTGGTTTCACTTTTTTTTTAAATAAATTTGTAAAGAGGATGATTAAGTAGTGGGATGATTGACGCTCACCATCTCTCGTGTACCCTCATGCGGTGATTGATACCCTCAAACCACTACCCACTATGGGTACCCCCATTATACCAAATGGGATGGGAGTGCTCTTCCTTAGAAATTGTACATTAAATAGCGCAAGGCGTACCAACATTCCTTGAGCCAAGAGGATAGGGTCCTCGAGTTAATATCGACATGAAAGCAACACCACATAGTAACAGTATCATACTAAGAAGAAAACCACCATCGACATAAGCAAAGTAGTCGGTTGAGAGTATAATACTTGAAAAACTCTCATTGACGACATGTTACTATTAGACTAAGGACACGTTCTTTTCAGAACCAAAATATGTTAAAACATGTGATAACCACGTAACGCATTTCATATATGGTGCATAGAAATAATCAAAATACGAAGAAACTGTGTCGGCTACATAATTGTCTTATATATCACTTTAGTTTTAATAGTATAAGTGTATTATGCGGTTATCACACTTCTCAATATCCTTTTTGTTCTGAGATGAACACCCTTTATTTGGCCGGCCCATAAAATAGAAGAAAATTGTCACCGACATAGAAGCGCGATATTACACATCTGATGAAAGCTAGTCTGCACAGAGTAGAAGCTCATTCTGTAGTCATATTTGATCATAACTTGTAATATCATATGCATTCTGTAGTCAGGTACAATATATATGTGTATCAAAATGATTGTTCACATCTAATTTTGCCAAAATCAAAATAAGTTAGTTTACAGGTTCAGCCGTTTAAAATCACATATCAGCAAAACACGGCAGGCTGCTCTATATCAGTATACCTGTTTCGGCTTCCAGACACCATTACTGCCGCCGAAACCTCATCTTACAGTTAAAAAGTCAATGTTCGGTTAAACCATACAAACCCATCTCTCTCTACTCATTTCCTAACAAACCCAACAGGAAAGTTGCCATCTTTGTTTCCAAGATTCGTTCCAAGAATAAACGATCAGATACACACCTGAACATAATTTCACTAACAAATCTTGATCACACAACTCGACGCTCGCTCAAAACTGCCATTGTTGTCATGCTCGTTATAAAAGTTCAAATTTTGAAGCCCTTCTTGAAGTGGGCAGACAATTTCATTTGACTATTTAACATATTCCACCTGTAATGTCAAATCTTTTATGCCTGCATCATGTAAAATATCTGAAACTTGTTTCTTTGTAGAAACTTTGTCTGTTTCCATAGAAATATACAGATGAAGAGTACCAACGACATCATTGTTTGTAAGACTCCATATGTGAAAGTTTTGGATGCCACATATACCCTTTATCTTCATAATACTACTTACTGCTGCTTTTAGCTCGTGCTCCTGATCTCTGGGAACTCTTTGCAATAAAATTTCTGCAGAGTTTTTCAACAATGGTATAACAGAAGACACGATTAATATCGATATGAATATAGAGCATGCAGGGTCCGCAATGAGCCACCCCTTGTACTGGATGAGAAGTGTTGAGATAACAACTCCTACACTTCCCAAAGTGTCGGCTAATACATGCAAGAATATGCCTTCCATGTTGTGATCGATATGATGGTGATGGTGCTTTTGTTCATGGTCATGGTCATGGTCATGGTCATGGTCATGGTCATGGTCATGGTCATGGTCATGGTGATCATGATTATGATGGTGTTCATGGTCATGGTGAGTGTGATCATGATTATGATGGTGTTCATGGTCATGGTGAGCGTGACCATGATCATGGTCATTGTGCACATGACCATGATTATGATCATGTTCACAATCATGGTGATGTTCATGGTCATGGTGAACATGATGATGGTCATGATGATCATGATGTTTGGTGTCAATTTTGTGATCATGTCCAGCATGGTTATGTGAATGGGAATGCGAACACGATGCACCGCCACCATGGGCGTGATGATGTTCATCATGAAAAAAGATTAACCCCACCATATTAACAGCAAGCCCACCAATTGAAACCATCAATAAACTAGAAGTCGAAATCTCCTGAGGTTCCAAAATCCTCTCCAACGACTCCAACACAATCAACGCTCCAACCAAAACAAGAAACACAGCATTCACATAACCCGACAAAACCTCAAACCTCCCACGACCATAATTATACCGACTGTTAGCTGGCAACCGTGCAATATACGAAGCATAAAGCCCAATCGCAAGCGCAGCACAATCAAACAACATGTGACACGCATCCGATATCAACCCAAGACTATTATTCATAAACCCAGCAACAAACTCCACCACCATATAACCAGTATTAATCAACAAAAAAAGCGCAATCTTCCTCGACTTCCTCTCACTCAAAACATGCCGAACAGACTTCATAACCGACACCAAGAACGTATCAGGAACCTCCAACCCTAACTCCAACGAATCCACCCGAACAGGATCCAACTCCATCACACCAACCCAAAGCAACATCCCACAAATCAACAACCCCCAAAGCGAAAGCTCAGGGTAATAAACTAACTCAAGAACAACCGTACACACAAACGTTACAACAAACTCCTTCCGAAAATCCTTCAACCTACTCACCTTTTCATCCACATAACTCTCACTCAAAAGCACCCCGAACACCACCGTATTCACCAACGGCCATCCAAGCCCACCAATCGAAACACTATCCCCCTCCGCCTCAAACACCAACATACTAACCGCAGCAGGAACAAACAGCACAACAGTCGTATAAAACAACGAAATCAATCCCACCTCTTTCCTACCTAACTCCCTAATTCCCCCCCAATTCATTGATCCTTGTTCATAACCACTCAAAAAACCCGAAACAAACGGTAACACCATCGCCCAAACCCGAACACATTTCTCTCGATTCGCAACGAGAAACGACGAAAACCCGAATTCCCCTAGATTAACGAAGGAAAACGGAAAGCATTCAATCCGATCCCAACTAATCGACAGCAATAACAATCCAGTAAACATGAAAAAGAACCCACGAACCTTATCGGAACCGGAGTTACGAAACTTTCCGGCGACGAGGTGGCCGGAGGTTTCGGCGAGGATCATGGCGGCGGTGCCGCAGTAGCGGAGGGCTTGGAAGCGGATGAGGAAGACGATGGCGAGGAGGATTGATTTGGCGAATAATATTCGCTGCTGGTGTTTGGTGATGGAGTGGTGGATTGTGAAGATGGATTTGGAATTTAGGGTATTTTTGAAGAGAGAGAAAGTGAAAGAGAGGATGAAGGAGAGGAGAGAGACGAGGAAAGAGAAGGGGAAGATGGAGAAGGATGAGGGGGAGGATTGGAGGAAGGGGAGGAGGGAGTAGAGGGAGCGGAGAGAGAAGAGGAGGAGGAAGAGAGAGGATGGGGTGAATCGTTTGGTTTTGGTGGCGGAGAAGGACGGAAGACGGTGGCGGTGTTTGGAGGGGGTGGGTGTGGGGGTGAAAGGAGGGTAGTGACGGGATGGGGTGATTGGGGTGGTTTGGATGGTGGTCCGGGGTGGGAGGGAGAGGCGGTGGGGACGGTGTTGATGGTGGTGGTGGTGGTGGTCGGACGCCATCGGTGAGTTCGGAGATCAAAGATTGATAATTACGAGTTGCGACTTTATTGGCGATTACAGAAGTTGACTGACTGACTCGACTGTTTTTGGGTGACGAAGTCAACTATCGATGAAGTACAGAAGTAGCCCCTGGGTTGTGTCTGAAATTGCAAGTTTTTAATCCGATTTTGGAAAATCGAAGCTTCGGTCCTCTGACCATCACATTTTTAGTTTTTCTTTACATGAAAAAATAAAATTTGATCATTCCTTGCTCTTCGTATGCACCAACAAGTTGTGATTATAATTCATTGTAGCATATTTCTTGGCCAAGGCGTTTAAAGGGGTAGTCTTATGGATCGAGTGAAGATATCTAACTATGAAAGCATAGATTTGTGGACTACGGTACCAAGTGCTATTGATATGTTGCCAAATGAGGGTAGCAGTGTAGCATAGGGGTGTTCATGAGTCGATCCGTTCCGAGCAAGGGTCTGTTTGTGCTCGGATTGAATTATAACTGATCCGATCGGATCGAATTCGCAAAACCGAGCACAAAAGTGATGCTCATGCTCGGATTGAATTTGAATCGAGCGGATTGTTTTCGCTCGGTTTTTCTCAGCACCAAAATTAAAACATGTGTAGCAACAAAAAAAACTGAAATAAAGACTATTACAAGGCTACATTCAACAAAAACAAATCCTAACTTAATTAAAACATGTCCAACACCTTACTAACAAAAGCAATACATAACTAAAATCATGATCCTAAAAATGTTCTTAACAATATCAAGAAGCACAAAAATGGATCCTAAAAATCGAACATGAGCAACAGTGAGGTATGTGGCAGGAGGTAGGAGATTGTACCTCTGCTGATTTGAAGTAGCCGACGAGGTAGGAGATTGTACAGTATCCGTATAAGTTGAATTGAGCAGCAGCGAGGTATGTGGCAGGAGGTATGTAGTAGGAGATTAGGTGCTGATTTGAATTTTTAGGAATTAGGGTTATGTTTTTGTATGGAGTTGGGCTAGTATGTTTCTTAAGCTTTTATTTTTTCTTGGGCTACTTATCTATATAACTATAACTATATATATATATATATATATATATATATATATATATATATATATATAGAGTAGGAGTTGGGTGAAAAGTGTGTTTTTCCTAGAAAGTCTAGGAAGCAATAAGAACGCGACATGTGGCATTGAAGGATTTTATCTAAAAGGGCATTTATGTACTTTCACAATCTATTTTTATTTTAGGAAATTATCTTCAATAACTAACTATACATAAATTTCGGAATTGTTTGTTTTCGATTTCTGATCTCACGTAATATCAATAATTCCTTCGTTTTCTTGCTGGAATCTATCAGCATGTTCTTGGTACTGTGTTTTAACAGTTTGTTCTTGGTGATGTGTTTTAACAGCAAGCAGATTCATACAGTTGTGTTTTATTATTCAGATTCATACAGTTGTGTTTTAACAGGAAGCAGATTCATACAATTGTGTTTTAGCATTCTGATTCATACAGCTGTGTTTTAACAGCAAGCAGATTCAGACAAATGTGTTTTAACAGCAAGCAGATTCATACAGTTGTGTTTTAGCATTCAGATTCATACAACTGTGTTTTAACAGCAAGCAGATTCATACAAATGTGTTTTATCATTCAGATTCATACAGCTGTGTTTTAACAGCAAGCAGATTCATACAAATGTGTTTTATCATTCAGATTCATACAGCTGTGTTTTAACAGCAATTCATATTCATACAGCTGTGTTTTAACAGCAAGCAGATTCATACAAATGTGTTTTACATCAGCAGATTTCGCCCCAGCTTTCGATCGGCATCCGGTAACTGTTCCGCTACTATCTATCCTTTTCCAAAGTTTCCTGCTTTTTGAATCTCTTCCCTGCAACCAGCAAAATACCGTCAATTACAAACAAGAATCACCTGTAATCGCTTTGTAAAACACGCAGTACAATGAAAGCTTGATCTTACGTATATGGAACAAGGAAATCTCTTATCTTCATCCATGATTTTAGGTATTTTTGATATGATTTTGGGGGTTTCCGAATTTGGGTTTAGAGAGAGAAAGAGAGAGAGAGGGAAATTGGCGTGTATTAAGGAGATGTGATATCTCTGACGGTTATTTTTGATTGGTTTAAAACACACATAAGGACGAAATTGCCCCTACTCATTTTAAACAATCTATTAAATATAGTTAATTATTACAAGATTGCCATTGATTTAATCTCAACCCTTAAACACACCAATCGGATGGACAAGATCGCTTCCTAGACTTTCTAGGAAAAACACACTTTCCGTAGGAACCCTACTCTATATATATATATATATAGGGTTGAGTTCATTTCAGAACTCTAAATAACTACAGAACTTTCAGAACTACTAATTAACAATCATTTTATATATAAGTTTTTGTATTTAGGATATTTCTATCATCTATTATATGTATTTCTTTGATTACATACATTTTAATATGTTTAATTGCCAAAATTATATATATGTGTCATAACTAATTACATATATGTAAAAAAATAGTTTACATATGTGTAATTATAAAAGTACATATAAAAAATGATAAAATTACTCTTAACATGTATGTAACCGTAAAAATACACATAATAAATGATAAAATTATCCTAAACATAAAAATATATAAATAAAAAGATTGTTTATTAGGAGTTCTGCGAGTTCTGTAAATATTTATGGTTCTGAAATGATCCTGGCCCTATATATATATATATATATATATATATAGGATCAGGATCATTACAGAACACTAAATATTGCGAGAACAAAAAGAACAACTTTAAATCACTAAATTTTGGGATTTAAGGTTAATATTTTTTTAAATTTTATGTTTTTACATTCATATGTGTATTACATATACATAAAAAAAACCATATATTTTTACTTAAACATAGCCTACATACATGTAGGTAATTTAACCTACACATAACCTACCTATGTGTAGGTTATAGAAAAACTGAAAATTTTCCATATTTTATTTTGATTTCTAGTGTGAGAAACAATAAATCTTACATTTGTAACATTTTTATTTACTTTTGACGTTTTTAGGATTGAAAAAATGAGTAATTCATTTTGTTCTGTGTGTTCTCGCAATATTTAGTGTTCTGCATATAACCTTCCCCTATATATATATATATATATATATATATATACTAGGATATAACACCGTGTATTACACGGGTTGAATAAATATATTTTATATACTAAATAATAAAACAATATATCTTTAAAAATCTCATTTATTGCACGGGTTAAACAAATGCAATTTTATATGTTAAATATTAAAAAGTCATATCTATAAGAACCATATTGTACGATTGAATAAATGTAATTTTATATACCAAATGATAAAAAGTTATATCTTTAAAACCATGTGTATTGCATGGGTTGAATAAATGTAATATTGTTTTTCAAATAATAAAAAAATTATATCTTAAAAAAACCTCGTATATTACACGGCTTGAATAAATATGATTTATATACCAAATAATAAGAAAATTATATTAAAAAAAACTAATGGATATACTCGGTACGCGATAGATATGGTGATTGCGGGGATGATTATTGAAAAGAAAATATAGTGGTTAAACATGTTATTCAAGAAGTAAATAAGCAGCAATTTGAATGATAAAATATAAATTATATTTAAAGAAACCTGTAATAAATCTAATTTTATATATAAAGTAATATTAATATTATAAATGAGAAGTATACATTAAATTTAAACTAAATAATAATTATCATAGTTAAGTAGAAAAAAATAAACAAAATGATATTTAGTAGGAGAGTTATCTATAATTAATTAGAAGAGATTAAACTAAAGAGTAAATTGCCAAAATCGTCCATGAGGTTTGGGAATGTTTGTCATTTTTAAACAAAACAACTTTTTTGTACTATATAGTCATTCACTTTTGGAATTTTTTGTCATTTTGATCCAAACATCTAATTTGTTTTATTTTTTCTATCAAACATTTGGATGAAAATGGCAAAAAATCCCAAATCTCAGGGACGGTTTTGGCAAAAAAAAAAAAAAGTCAGACATTCGGATGAAAATAACAAAAAATCCCAAAAGTGAAGAACTATTTGGTACAAAAAAGTTGTTTTGGATGAAAATGACAAACATACCCAAACCTCAGGTACAATTTTGGCAATTTACTCTAGACTAAATAATAATTATCTATAAGATATTTAATTAAATAATATTTAGAGTAAAATGCACGGATAGTCCCTGTGGTTTTGTAAAATAACACCTATAGTCCCTAACTTTTGAAAATTACACCGGTGCTCCCTGTGGTTTGACAGTTTGTTACTCGGATAGTCCCTAGAGTGGATGTCCGTTAATTTTTTCAGTTAAGTAGGTGTGAAATGACTATATTACCCTTACTTATTAGAAAACAATTATTAAAACAAAAATTCAACTAATATTGTTTTTGGGACCCCACCACCTACCAACAATTCATCTTCAACCTCAGTCAAGCATCACCCCAAACCTCATCTCTGCAACTCTTTACTTTCTTTATTATCTCTCCCATCCTAGACCTTTTTCTCTCCTCTCTGTCACACACACTAACACAAAACACACACACCAACTTCCCTTTTTTCAAACGTAAACCACCTTCAAGGTTTTCCTTTTATCCCCTTTTCACCATTGAAACCCCCCAAAATATCTTAATTCCTCACGCCATCCTAACAGTCACGCTCACACATGCTGTTTCGGTCTCTCGACACTACAAATTTGACATCAATTTCATCGTTTCTCATCATATTCAAAAGCAGTTGTTGTAATGGTTCATCTATTTTAGATTTGGTTATTCTAATTGAAGACTTGTCTGACCGTTTAAGAGAAAGAAAAAATTAAAAGGAAAACTAATATGTTTCTTGTAATTGAAGACAGTTAAATGCTCATTTTGATTTCAATTCTTTATCCTTACATAAATGTAAGTGTTAGGTTAAATTGGAAGTCGACTTGAGTTTGCTAGGCGGTGTTTATTTGTCATTTGTTAGAAATTTGCAATTGGTATTTGAAGTTTTGAGTAATTAGGCTTCTTGTTTCCAGTAATTAGGTAGAGGTAACGGTGGTGGTGAAGTCCAGATTGTGTTTGATGGAATGAAGAAGAGGTGAGGGTGGGTCCCACCTTTAATTTTAATATATCTATTTTAGTGTTTTAATTTAATACTAAGGGCATGTTGGTCATTTTACATGGAGTTAACGGAGAAAATTAACGGACATCCACTATAGGTGTTATTTTACAAAACCACAGGGACTATCCGGGCATTTTACTCTAATATTTATTAGCAGGGTTATCTATAATTAATTAGAAGAGATCTCGATAGATATGGTGATTGCGGAGATGATTATTGAAAAGAAAATACAGTGGTCAAACATGTTATTCAAGAAGTAAATAGGCAGCAATTTGAGTGATAAAATATAAATTATATTTAAAAAAAACTGTAATAAATCTAATTTTATATATAAAGTAATATTAATATTATAAATGAGAAGTATACATTAAATTTAAACTAAATAATAATTATCTATAGTTAAGTAGAAAAAATTAAACAAAATAATATTTAGTAGGAGAGTTATTTATAATTAATTAGAAGAGATTAAACTAAAGAGTGAATTGCCAAAATCGTCCATGAGGTTTGGGCATGTTTGTCATTTTCATCCAAAACAATTTTTTTGTGCTATATAGTCATTCACTTTTGTGATTTTTGTCATTTTCATCTAAACATCTAATTTGTTTTATTTTTTCTATCAAACATTTGAATGAAAATGACAAAAAAATCCAAATCTCATGGACGATTTTGGCAAAAAAAAAGTTAGATATTTGGATGAAAATGGCAAAAAATCGCAAAAGTGAAGGACTATATGGTACAAAAAAAGTTCTTTTGAATGAAAATAACAAACATACCAAACCTCAGGTACAATTTTGGCAATTTACTCTAGACTAAATAATAATTATCTATAAGATATTAAACTAAATAATATTTATTAGTAGGGTTATCTATAATTAATTAGAAGAGATTAAACTAAAATAATAATTATCCACAAGACATGGCCTAATATGATAACAAGTGTCTCATAAATGGTTTCTTTTATTATATAGTATACATATATATGAGAAGGATCCGTTAGGAACCACCCTTTATTGCGAGAACCGTGAGAACCAATGTGAACATAACCAAAAATAACAAAAAATAGCTAAAGACACACAATTTTTTTATAAAAAAAATCGCTATATTTCGTTACAAAAAAATTGGCTACTAAAAATAGTGATTTTAATGCAAAAAATATTAAATTTTTTTTTGCTACTAAAAGTAGCGATTTTAATGTAAAAAATATTAAAAAAAAATTTGTATGTTTTTAGATTTTTTTAGGTTTTTTGGGGGTTTAGGTTTTAGCATTTTAGCTTGGGTAGGGGGGTACGTTTTTTTTTGGTGTGTTCACATTGGTGTCATGGTTCTCACAATAAAGGTGGTTCTCAAATGAACTTTACCCTATATATATATATATGGGAGAAATGTTATTTTGAGAACGCTAAATATTGCGAGAACCATGAGAACGAATGAAAAAACCAATCAAAACCAATTTTTTTAATACAAACCTCATTGTAATTAAGATACAACATCAAAAAAAGAATTTACAACATCAAATAATTCATTTCTCCTTTCAAAATCACTCTTTTTAGATTTTTTACACATGTGTAAATATAACAGATTTACACATGTGTAAATGGCAAACTTACACATGCGTAAATTTTCTTCATTTACGAATTCACGTAAATTTAAACGTGTAAATTTAATTTCTAACATTGTATTCGAATAATAATGATAAGTGTATAAATTTTTTTTGAATTTGAATTGTTTTTGAAAAAATTCTCACGGTTCTCACAATATTTAACGTTCTCATTTAAACCTTCCCACATATATATATATATATATATATATATATATATATATATAGGGTCAGGATTTAGAGAAACGGTGGAAAGTGTGAAAACGGTGAGAACACTTATGGATCATCCGATCAAAACAATCTATGGACTAGATTGGCGCGGTGGTGTTTTCGTAAATAACACGAATTATATTGAGTGGACGCGCTTCATTAAGGGTGTTGGTGCATATTTTTGTGTCTGTAACTTGTTCTTATTTAACGTTGTAATATTACGGTCTTTTGTTTATCGAGTCTGTATGTTTCCGTCAGTCGACCAAGTCGGATATCCTCCTATCTAACTTTGGTACGACAGTATGTCTCTTTGTTATGTATGCTGAACTAATGCATGTTGCATTTAGTTTGTATGTTATGTTTGTGTGTGTGTTATAAGTTCTGCTGCAAACTGTCACACAGTTTGCAGCTTTTACTGAATTGCAGCCTCCCCACGAAGAACCTATTCTTCGTGGGATATCATCTGTCACGAAGAACATACTTCGTTGTTGATGGTATGTGACGAAGAACCCCTTCTTCGTCACATAGTGTTTCGTGGCAACAGTGACGAAGAACCTAGTTGTTCGTGGGCTTAGGTTCTTTGTCGGCCCAATTACATTCTTCGTCATGTAATGGGCTGGGCTGCAGTATATATATAGCACACCTTATCTTTTGTGTGAAGGATGAGAGCATAACCAACTGAGAGTATGATGTGACAACCAAAGTTTTCAAGGTCTATCCTTGACACGTTACTTGTTACAAACTCTGTTTCTGTAATTTATTTGCGTATGTGTGCATGATGGGTTGGTTAGTTGTTATAAACTTAATATAAACTATTAAATTGTTTACAAATTAAAACCATACACGGCGAAACATTAGTGCTTCGCCACAAACCGTACTCGACGAAACATGGGAGTTTCGCCATCACCCTGATCGACGAAACATGGGTGTTTCGCCGTATGGGCCTTCGGCCAGATGAGGCCCAGTAATGACTTAGTTATATGTTTTATATCCGCACAGTCATACGTAAGTCGATTGTTATCGAACCCTAGCACTCTCTTTGAACCGTCGGCAGCACCATTCATCTGTTTCGAAGCCTTCTTGTATTCTCGTGACTATCTCGCCGATCAGTTAGCACTTCACCACACTTTATGTTTGATTAATGTTTGTCTTGTGAATGATTGTTTGTGCTATATTAGATCTTCATGTGGAATTAGGGTTTCAACTATGACCTTGTGTATTTAGAATAGATGAATAACTTTTGTGATTGGTTCGGGTTGATTGTAGTGGTTAGAAGCTTTGTGATTAATAATTGTTTGTACGAAATTCTGGGTTCGTATCTAACTAATGAGTTGCTTGATTAGTATGATGATTCACATGATAAACTACTAAGTATGATTGGTATGTCAAATAGAAAACTGTCACATTATGAATGGGTTCAGATAGTTGATGATGGATCATGGTTGGGTTCATATTCATGGCTAAAAGTATCGTTTGATTCGATTGATGAAATTGTCAAAGTGTTAGCAATAATTCCGGCTGAAAGTATGGGAACTGTAACTGACTGTTGTAAACAACGACGAAAGATGCCCCGACGAAATACATAGCTCGGCGAAAAACCAGGTTTTTTCGTTGACTGGATGTTGACGAAAGACTAGGGTCTTTCGCCATAAGTGTTCTCAACGAAAGATAGTCTTTCGTCGGGGGAGAGTCTTTCGCCACAAGGCATAGTGTTTCGTGGAAGTGCTGTAATGTGACAGAACCTTTTAAAATGTAGAGTCTTATGTAGTTGTGACATGTAAGTGATTGAGTAACTGCTAAGTGAAATAAGGTGATCTTTGCTATGTATGTAAACTCTGGATATATGTGACTTGATTGATTACGAAACTGATTACATTGGTAACCACGTTAGGGTTGGTTGATTAACTAGGAAACGGGTAACTTAACAAACCGAGCAAACCAAGGTGAGTTCATTGCTCTTTCTCCAAGCATGCGTCCCGGGGAGGGACATCTGGTAATCATTCCAGGGAGGAACGTTGGGTTATTGGGATGTTGGTTATTACACTCATTTCTATCATTAAGTCCCACCATATACCGATTGGTTGCCGGGGAGGCAACGGGGTTATTAGTTGATAGCGCTATTAGGTTTGGCACCCTCACACCGTACCGGGGAGGACGATCGTGAACTAATTACCTTAACCACTTGACCAATGCATGATAGAGCATTGGGGTTTGGGCAAATAATCTAGAGCCATCTGCGGTAATTGAGTTAATAACGACATCAAATCATTGAATTGTTTTATACTTATATCTGGTAACTAAAATGTGTTAACAAACTTTGAACTCACCAGCGTCGTCTGACACACTTGTCTGCATGCTTGCAGGTCGTTAGATTCTTGGTTATGGACTTGCTATCTGGGAGTGCTGGAATGGTCATGGGTCACAGCTCTTGGATATTTATTCTTGATTTAGTACATTGTTTTGAAACATTTGAACAACGAATAATCTTATGCTTCCGCTGAACGTTTACTTTGGTTTTAACTTATGACTTGGAATTATATTATGAAATGAATCGAATGTTTAATTTAAATATTTATAATTAGTTCAATGTGATTGGTGGCTTGGATCCTGGTACGTCACACGTCCAGCGGTGTTTCCGCATGTGGTATTTTGGGGGTGTGACAGTTTGGTATCAGAGCCACTGGTTATACTGAACTATGTTTTAAAACGTTTTTATAAAACCAGACTATAACCGAACAACTTCAAAAATCGACCATGACACTCAGCTCCAGATTGCAAGGTTCGTCCTCTGTTTACTTTATGCATTACTTGCTTAGTAGTTACCCACACACGACTTGCATGAAACAACATATTTGATACCTCGATGTGATTACTTGTGCTGCATGTTTTAGTGGAGCTAGATAGTGTGGCACCACCCTTCGACTCTTGTGATTATTAATTCTGTAATGCCTTTCGTTTTACTATTTGAATGTGGGGGAAAATTTTAACGCAAGTTAAGAGGCACTGAGTTAAGCATGCAAATTGCCTTATTATTATGGGTGCACACATAATAATAACGTGAGGTGCATGTGAGTCCCAGTGAGGCTTAACGAGTGTGAGAATGGTTCCGCCCTATTGTTTGGTGTAAACTTTGTAGTTTGTAGATGTCAACGTGAGATTTGACTCCTACCTTATCTCGATTCTTAAACTTGTTCCCTCTTCTTATATAGAATCATGAGTGGACGAGGCCATGGGCGTGGACACATTGCGATGACTCAGGCTGAGTTGATAAATTTGATTAACACCCGTGTGGCTGAGGCATTAGCAGCCTATCAAGCTGGTACGATATGTGCCAAATCTTCTTTATTCTTGTGTCACGTACACAACTCTCACCCTTGTGTTGTATTTCCTTTCGTCCATTAGCTCAGCAAGCGAATCAGAATCAAACCCATCCGCCTGCTTGCACTTTCAAGACGTTTATAGATTGTAAGCCACAGACATTCAGTGGGACTGAAGGGGCTGTGGGGGCTGTGGGGTTACTACGTTGGTTCGAGAAGGCTGAGTCGGTGTTCGCTATGTGTAACTGTCCCGAGGGGGACCGTGTGAAGTATGCTACAGGCACTTTGGAGGATGGTGCCTTAACTTGGTGGAATGCCCAGGTGCAAATGTTGGGCATCAAGATGGATAATGCCACTACTTGGGATGATTTCAAGGAGTTGATGCGGGAGGAGTACTGTCCTCGTGACGAAATTCAGAAACTCGAGAACGAGTACTACAATCTGAAGATGGAGGGGTCTGAAATGGAAGCGTTCACCAAGAGGTCACATGAGCTAGCAAATATGTGCCCTAATTTGTCTCGACCTCTACCTCGAAGAATTGATCTGTACATCAAGGGCTTAGCACCCTCAGTAAAGAGTTTGGTCACTACTGCAAACCTCTACAATCTGCCTCAGATCATCCGTTTAGCACACAAGATTACTGACCAAGAAGTCGAGTGTGGTGCGTTACCGTCACGTGTTTCTGCTACTACCACCACTACTACTACTACAGCTACCACACCTGTTAGTGATAACAAGCGCAAATGGAACGATACTGACAAAGCAACCAGTGCGAGTCAATCTCAGAAAAATCCTAACAACAACAATAACCGTAGTTTTAGTCAGTCGTCCTCAGTTAACCAAGGCCAGGGCAGCAATCAGAATCAAGGCTCCTACGTTGGTAAGAAGCCAAAGTGCAACAAGTGTGGTTATCATCATCATGGACCGTGTGTCCGGGCTTGCCGTAGGTGTGAAAAGGTGGGCCATGAGGCAAAAGACTGTAGAGCTCTGTACCCAAAGCAGCAACAGCAGCAAAGTCAGCAGCATCAGCAACAGCAAAGGCAGCAACCCCATCAGAACCAAGGCTTTAAGAAGGGGTGTTTCCAGTGTGGGGACGAGGGTCACATTAAGCGGGATGCCCTCAACTGAATCAGAATGCCAACGACAATAACAACCGTCAGAACAACAACAATGCTGGGAACAACAATAATGGCAACAATGGTGCTCGTGGAAGGGTATTTACGATTGGTGCTGGTGATGCTAGGAACGACGGCAATGTCGTGACTGGTACGTTTTCTGTGAACAACCTCTTTGCTTCTGTATTATTTGATTCCGGTGCTGATTGGAGTTATGTGTCCCTACAGTTCAGTCAACGATTAGGGTTAGCTCCAACACCTCTAGAAGCTAAGCACGTAGTAGAATTAGCTGATAGTAAGGCAATTGAAGCCTCACACGTTCTTAAGGGTTGTGAACTAGATCTTGTGGGTCAAGTGTTTGAAATTGACCTCCTTCCTGTTACCCTCGGTAGTTTTGATATAGTGGTTGGTATGGATTGGTTGTCTAAGCATCAAGCGGAAATTCTCTGTAAAGAGAAAATAGTGCGTATACCGCTTCCTAGTGGAGAATTTTTATCGGTTCAGGGGCATCGCAATGGTGCGATGGTTGGTATCATCTCAGCCATGCAAGCACAGAAGTGTCTACGAAAGGGGTATCCTGCTATTCTAGCACTTGTTACTGATACTCCGTCAGAAGAAAGAAGGATCGAAGTCCTGCCAGTTGTTCGTGAGTTTCCTGATGTATTTCCTGAGGAACTACCTGGTTTACCTCCTCACCTCCAAGTGGAATTTCAGATTGATCTTGCGCCAGGAGCGGCCCCAATTGCTCGAGCACCTTATCGTCTTGCACCTGGAGAGATGCAAGAGCTATCCAATCAACTTCAAGAGCTGTTGGATAGAGGCTATATCCGACCCAGTTCTCCACCTTGGGGAGCCCCAGTTTTGTTTGTAAAGAAGAAAGACGGGTCCTTTCGTATGTGCATAGATTATCAGGAACTTAACAAGGTGACTGTCAAGAACCGCTACCCTTTGCCAAGCATCGACGACTTATTTGACCAGTTGCAAGGGTCGAGTTTTTATTCGAAGATCGACTTAAGATCGGGTTATCATCAGATAAGAGTCCGAGAGGAGGATGTTCCTAAAACGGCTTTTCAAATGTGGTACGGGCACTATGAATTCCTAGTTATGTCGTTTGGGTTGACGAACGCGCCAGCGGTCTTCATGGATCTCATGAACCGAGTATGCAAACCGTATCTCGACGACTTCGTTATCGTGTTTATCGACGACATTCTGATCTATTCAAAGAGCAAGGAAGATCACGAGCGACACCTGCGTCTTATTTTGGAGCTTCTGAGGAAGGAGCATCTCTACGCGAAATTCTCTAAGTGTGACTTCTGGATTCGAGAGGTGCACTTCCTTGGCCACATTGTGAATGAATCGGGAATACACGTGGACCCTGCTAAGATTGATGCTATAAGGAATTGGGCAGCACCGAAGACTCCTTCGGAGGTGCGATAATTTCTTGGTCTTGCTGGGTACTATAGAAGATTTATCAAAGACTTCTCGAAGATCGCTCAACCTCTTACCGCGTTAACACAGAAAGGTGTTGTATACTCGTGGGGAACGAAACAAGAAGATGCTTTCTAGTTGCTGAAACAAAAGCTCTACAGCGCACCGATCTTATCTTTGCCTGAAGGCACAGAAGATTTCGTAGTATATTGTGATGTTTCTATTCAAGGTCTCGGTTGTGTGTTGATGCAACGCGAGAAGGTGATAGCTTACGCCTCTCGGCAGTTAAAGGTTCACGAGAGGAATTATACGACGCACGACTTAGAGTTGGGAGCCGTGGTATTTGCACTTAAAATCTAGAGGCATTACCTGTACGTTACTAAATGCACTATTTATACCGACCACAGGAGCCTTCAGCATATCTTTGACCAGAAGTAATTGAATATGCGACAGCGTCGCTGGGTGGAATTCTTAAACGAATACGATTGCACCATTAAGTATCATCCAGGCAAAGCTAATGTTGTAGCTGATGCCCTTAGTCGGAAGGAAACGAAACCCAAACGTGTGCGAGCCTTACAGCTCACTATCCACTCAAATCTTCCTGATCAGATCTGTTCTGCACAAACTGAAGTGTTGAAAGAGGAAAACATTGAAGCAGAGTATTTGTGGGGCATGGAAAAGCGGTTGGTAGAGAGATCTGATGGTATTCTCTATTGCATGGAACGAATATGGATCCCTTTGTTTGGAAATCTTAGAGAACTTGTGATGGACGAAGCACACAAGTCTCGATACTCTGTTCACCCAGGTTCGGATAAGATGTATCAGGACCTCAAGGTTTTGTATTGGTCGCCGAAGATGAAAGCTCACATCGCGACTTATGTGAGTAAGTGTATAACTTATGCTAAAGTTAAAGTGGAATATCAGAAACCGTCCGGCCTGCTTCAGCAACCCGAAATACCCATGTGGAAATGGGAGCAAATTGCTATGGATTTTGGCCGAGAACTCAAAGCTAAAACGATACCATTTGGGTGATCGTTGATCGTCTCACAAAGTCAGCGCACTTTCTAGCAATCAAGAAAACGGATAAGTTCTCACAGCTAGCTGCTGTCTATCTTAGGGAAGTGGTTTCTAGGCACGGGGTGCCGACCTCTATTATCTCTGATCGTGACCCGCATTTCATCTCAAATTTGTGGCAGTCGATGCATAAATTGTTTGGCTCACGCCTCGACATGAGTACTGCTTATCACCCACAGACGGATGGTCAAAGTGAACGGACCATCCAGACACTAGAAGCCATGCTGCGGGCGTGCGTGATTGACTTTGGCAAGGGTTGGGAGAAACATTTGCCTTTGATAGAGTTTTCTTATAATAATAGCTACCATACCAGTATTCAGGCAGCTCCATTTGAAGCACTGTATGGACAGAAATGTCGTTCACCTCTTTGTTAGGCTGAGGTGGGTGACAACCAGATCACATACCCAGAGTTGGTGCTTGAAACTTCAGAAAAGATTGTTCAGATTAGGAATCGTATGGCAGTTGCGCTCGACCGTCAGAAAAGCTACGCCGACAAGCGTAGGAAACCTTTGGAATTCGCTGTAGGCGATCATGTTATGTTGAAGGTCTCACGCTGGAAGAGTGTGGTGCGTTTGGGAAACGCGGCAAACTTAATCCACGTTATGTTGGGCCATTCAAAATTCTGGAACGAATTGGTAAAGTTTCCTACAAGTTAGAGTTACCTGTTGAGTTGGGTAATGTCCATGATGTTTTCCACGTGTCGCAACTGAAGAAGTGTTTGTCAGATGAAACACTTGTAGTACCGTTTCAAGAGCTGAAAATCGACGATAAGTTGCCGTTTGTCGAGGAACCTATCGAAATCATGGACCGGGAAGTCAAAGTCCGCAAGCATAGCCGAATTTCGATTGTGAGAGTTCGTTGGAACTCAAGGCGTGGACCGGAGTTCACATGGGAACGCGAGGATCAGATGAAGCTCAAGTACCCTCATCTATTCCCAGCTGACAAGTCTAAATCTGATGCAACTAGTGAATTTCGGGACGAAATTCCCATTCAAGTTGGGGATGATGTGGCACCCGCGGAAAATCCAAAGTCATCCTGATCTAACACCTTGCCGTTTTGGGTTTACTTATCAAATTTCGGGACGAAATTTCTTTCAAGTTGGGGATGATGTGACAACCCAAGTTTTCAAGGTCTTTCCTTGACACATTACTTGTTACAAACTCTATTTCTGTAATTTATTTGCGTATGTGTGCATGATGGGTTGGTTAGTTGTTATAAAATTAATATAAATTATTAAACTATTTACAAATTAAAACCATACACGACGAAACATTAGTGCTTCACCACAAACCGTACTTGACGAAACATGGGAGTTTCACCATCACCCTGATCGACGAAACATGGGTGTTTCACCGTATGGGCCTTCGGCCCAGATGAGGCCCAGTAATGACTTAGTTATATGTTTTGTATCCGCACAGTCATACGTAAGTCGATTGTTATCAAACCCTAGCACTCTCTTTGAACCGTCGGCAGCACCATTCATCTGTTTCAAAGCCTTCTTGTATTCTTGTGACTATCTCGCCGATCGGTTAACACTTCACCACACTTTATGATTGATTAATGTTTGTCTTATGAATGATTGTTTGTGCTATATTAGATCTTCATGTGGAATTAGGGTTTCGACTATGACCTTGTGTATTTAGAATAGATGAAAAACTTTTGTGATTGGTTCGGGTTGATTTTAGTGGTTAGAAGCTTTGTGATTAATAATTCTTGATTTAGTACATTGTTTTGAAACATTTGAACAACGAATAATCTTATGCTTCCGCTGAACGTTTACTTTGGTTTTAACTTATGACTTGGAATTATATTATGAAATGAATCGAATGTTTAATTTAAATATTTATAATTAGTTCAATGTGATTGGTGGCTTGGATCCTGGTACGTCACACGTCCAGCGGTGTTTTCGCATGTGGTATTTTAGGGGTGTGACAGTTTGGTATCAGAGCCACTGGTTATAGTGAACTATGTTTTAAAACGTTTTTATAAAACCAGACTATAACCGAACAAAATTGGGATTTTATTAAAAGTTTAAGCAAATTTCGTGTTTCGGAAAATTTCTCCGATGAACATTTTGGCCGGAAACTTCATATCTTCAAGGAGTTCTTCATATCTTCAAACATTGTTCTTGAATTTTTAATTAAAAGATAATTGATTAAAATTGGTACACATGATGGGTTGGTAAGACAGGCATGTTGTTAGGTTGAACGAGAGTGTCTCTCTCAGAACTAGATAAGATTTGCTTTTTGAAAATATCTCAACAACTCTATGTTTGTGTCTGATTATCGACGAAGAACCCGCAACGAACAACCTGGTCTTTCGTCAAACTGTCTATGACGAAAAACCCAGTTTTTCGTAAAGGTGTTGTTGACGAAGAACCTGTTCTTCGTAGTGTTTGTTTTTGACGAAAAACCATTCTTTGTCTTTTCTGGTCTTTCGCGAAGAACCTAGTTCTTCGTGGGTGTCACTTGTGAAAATTTTAACACAAGCATTTTAAAAGTTACTTAACAGTTTCATTTCAAGTTTGTGACTAGGTATTCTCATTCATACATCAATCATGAGTACTAGCCCTTGGGATTGGAGCAGTAGCTCAAATACGGCACAAGATCCGACCTCCGCGGCGGCTTGGATGAAAAATATGATGCCACAACAATCAATTACTGCAGGTCAATGGGCATGTGTAGCGAATCAAAATCAAAGCATTCAGAATTTGCTATTGAGTGAAAGTGAAACCGGTAGCAACAATCGCCCGCCAAAGCTAAATCATATGAATGACTATCCATCTTGGAAAGGTCGATTTCACACTTATGTTCTAGGGTAGAACACCGAGCTATGGACGTGTTTCACTACTCCATATAACACAGCTCTTGAGGAAGCAGGATCAAATCCAACGACCTTGGCAAATATGTTGGAAAGTGACAAAAAGGCATATGATCTAGAAAAGAAGGCTTTCTCTATCCTTACGCAAGCACTTCACAAAGACATTTATCATCAATTCGCTTATTGTACAAACACGAAAGCGTTATGGGACGTCTTGGTAACAAGAGGAGAAGGAAATGCGGCTACAAGGAAGACACGCCATGATTTGTTGAAAAAGGAATTTGAAGCATTTCTATTCATGGAAAACGAAACATTAAATGATATGGCAGCTCGTTTTTATCATTTACTTAGTGAAATGTATTCTTATAACGTTGTTGCAACTCAACAGGAAATGGTTGCAAGGTTTGCTGACGCTCTACCCCCAAAGTGGAGTCCATTCATTGAATTGTTAAAGCATACGGGTGTTTTATATACGGTCAGCATCGATGAATTCGTTCATTAGTTGGAAAACAAGAATGAATAAGAAATCCGGAAGGCTAAACGCATTACAGTTCCTCAAAATCAGGAAATGTACTTTGGAGGGTTTAATCCTGCATCCAGTTCCAGTCAGCAACCAAAACTACAAACGGCTTTTGTATCCAGTACAAGCCCCTTTCCCCAGTCAGCTCCTCAGGTTTTCGATCCAAGTGCCTATCTCCCACCACCACATCTTGTTGTACAAGCTTAAGCCCATTCAACACAACCTCAATTCGATCCGAGTGCCTGGTTCCCTAAACCCAAACCACAACCTCAAGCCCAATCACAACCCCAATTCGATCCGAGTGCCTGGTTCCCTAAACCCCAACCACAACCTCAAGCCCAATCACAACCCCAATTCGATCTGAGTGCCTGGTTCCCTAAACCCCAACCTCAACCTCAAGTTTCCACGACTCAACCTCAATTTGATTCAAATGCCTATCTTCCGCCACCACCAGTTGCTACACCTCAACCACAAGCCCAAACACAACAAGCATTCAGAGTTGATACTTCAAACCTTCCAAAAGTCAGTATAGAAGTTGCAAAGGAACATATGGAACTCCTCAATACAATGGTCAGTGCCTACTGTGGACTGGTCGCAGGTCAAATTGGAAACATTAATTTGACCCATGAAGATTATCAACAGATAGACCGTGATGAAATGGAGTTAATGGGCATTAAGTGGGCTTTTGCAAGTGCTGTTAGAAGGGCTAAGGATTATATGAGTCGAATTGTGAAAACTACCTTGGAAAGCAAAAAGGATACAAAGTACGGTTTCGACAAGGACGCAGTTACGTGCTTTAATTGCGACGAAAAGGGTTACTTCAAGTGTGAGTGCACTCGACCAAGCAGACAAGGCAATCAATATCCATTCTAAAATCAGACAAGTACTTCCAATACAAATCAAGGTAACCGTGAAAGAGGGATAGTAGCTGTGAACAACACAACCAACCAAAACCAGTCCGGGCCTTCTAACACCAACCGAGCATTAGTCGTTCATGCTGATGAAGGGTGTGACTGGTCAGTATAGTTTGGAGATGCTGGTCAAGGAGGAGGAGGAACTGCATGTTATACCAAAATCGTCAATCACATCAAGCAAGTTCACAAAGAAGAGTTTTCTGAAAGTGATGATAGTTCGGGTTATAGTGGCAGTTCTGATGAAGAAAGCTCGAGTTTGGGAGGTTATAATTCAGAATCGGATGTGAAGGAGGAGATGGATTCTGATGTTGATAGCTTGTAAAGGAAGCTGAGGAGTTAAAGTGTCAGAAATCTGTTCTGATAAAGAAGGCTGCTGTTGCATCAAAGGAAATGGAGAAGTTCTTCTCTGAAGATGGATCTTTTTCTTATCAGACTGCCTTTATGGCAAATGTCACAGCCTCGATAAGTCAGGTAAATTCCGACGCTCCTACTCCTAGTGTATGTAGTATGTGTGCATATCTGAAACATGAATCAGAAAAGATTCATAGTCACAATCAGAGTTTGGTTATTGAGCTGTCAAAATGCAAAGAGGCAAACATGGCTTTAGCTCTAAATGAAAAAGATTTCAAATCAGTGATCGAAACTTTAAAGAAAAGCGTTTCCGAATTAACAAAAATTGTTTTCAACAAACAAAGTGGTATTAATAACTACATTAATATCATTGAGGAAACAAAGAAGGAGCTAGCCATGGCAAAATGCGAGCATGATGCGATCAAGCTCAAATTGGAGAGTTATTCTAACTCCCGATATGTGCTGGATCACATTATAGACGCTCAACAGCTGAAAGGGAATAAGAAAGGCGTTGGGTATAAGTCGTGTTCGCCCCCTTTGAGACACAACTATACCAGAATGCCCGATGAAGAAGAAATGCCTCGTTTTGAACTAAGTGTACCTCTTGATTATGAGGAGGTCTCTACTGGATTAGGGTTCAAATCGGACAGTTCCTCAGGTAGCTCATCTGAAGGAACAGAAAATTCAACATCTACGGAACACAATGCTCCAACTATTGAGGACTATGATTCGTCTGAAAGGAGTAGAAGTTCCTATTGAGAATCATATTTTGTGTGATCCTCCTACTCCTGCTGTGCAATCTGTTGCCAAACAAGTGATAGATCCTGTCAAGGAATCTGTGTCTGCCGTTAAAAGTGATAATGTGTTGTATACTTTAGTCGGTGATGCTAAAATCTATTCAAACAAACATTTTCCAATTAAAAACGTTAATCCATCTTTGATTGATAAAGTGTTTGAAGATACTACCAGTAAGTTTTTGGGAAAGACGATCCCGGGAGTTGTTGTAACTCAGTGTGATCCTATTCCAAAATCTGAAGTAAGAAAACAATTTGGAAATCAAAGATTACCGACAAAGCAACAACCTATTGCTTCTAAGGGTAAACAGCAAGAACAATGAGCTCAAAAGCCTAAAGTTTCTCAACCAAAGTTTGAAACAAAAGGAGCTCATTACAAAAAGAAAAGCAATGATGTTAAATTTGTTTCATCAAGAGGTACTGATAAAATGGAGACTTTTGAAAATAAATCAAATACCGATTTTGTTCAACAAGTCAAAATTTTAAAACGTAATAGTAAAAACAACTACACCCAACACACAAATGGGTGTGATGAAAGAACAAGTACCTCTGGATCTACAGGATTGACATCTGATCGGCAATCGGAATCTCCTAAGTTTGTTGAAAGGAGAACTTGTTTTAAATGTGGGGAGTTTGGACATATTATCAAAAACTGTACAAATACTCCCAAAGAAAAGTTTGTTGAGAGAGGCCCTCCTGAAAAAGGTCACCAAAAACGTCGTTTTGTTTCACCAAAACAAGATAAGCAAACTGTTAAAGAACAAGAATAAAACAACAACGTCAAAACGTCAAAGCAATAGAAAAGGCTTTAAAATCGGAAGTCAAATCTGTTAAAAGGGAACCAAGTTCATCACAACCGTTAAAACCAGAAATTTCAAAATCTATTAATAATACACAATATGGTAAACAAAATCAGTCTTGGAAACCTAAAAAGGGAGAAGGTTCAGGGGGAGGCATGATATTTCAAAATCATCAAGAAATCAAAATCACATTTCTTGATGATCAGGGATGACCCAAGACCAATAAGGCTTGGGTCCCCAACTCCAATTGATTGTTGAATGAAATGTGCAGGATGTTCCAGGAGGAACTGTTAATAGTCATTGGATTGTTGACAGTGGAGCATCTAGGCACATGACGGGCGACTTACGACTTCTGTATGATGTGAAAAACATTAGAGGAGGTTATGTCGCATTTGCTGGAGACAAAGGCGGATACATCACTGGAGAAGGAATGATCTCCAATGGTGTTGTGTGTTTCGATAAGATCAATTATGTGAGACAAATTAATCACAATCTTCTGAGTGTTTCGCAAATCTGCGATAAGAAATTCACCGTGCATTTTGATGATGCCGGTTGTTATGTGCTGAAGCCTGGTTTTAAAATTCCAAAAGAATGGATTCTCTTATTGGCTCCAAGGATTAATGATCTTTATATTCTTGACATGAGCCAAACAATTACGACATCTGCACAAGTCACATGTTTTTTCTCGAAAGCCACAGAAAAGGAGTCTATATGTTGGCACAGACGAATGGGGCACATTCACTTGAGAAAAATGAACCATTTGGTGAAAAACAATCTTGTGAATGGTGTGCATGTGAAGAATTTTCATCTACAAGATGTCTATGTTTCGTGCCAGAAGGGAAAGCAAACGAAGAAGTCTCACCCGATTAAGAAAGTCAACACTGTTAGCATGCCTCTTGAAAGTCTTCATATGGACCTCTTTGGACCTATGAAACACAAGATAAACTTTGGGGATGCTTATTGTCTGGTGGTTACTGATGACTACTCTAGATTTTCTTGGGTATCGTTTATGGCACACAAGAGTGAAACTCCTGAAATCCTCAAGAATCTTCTTACTTTGCTAGAGAATTTGTACACGTTGAAAGTAAAGAGGATCTGAAGCGACAATGGCACTGAATTCAAAAACCGCATAATGGATGAGTTCTGTACTTCAAAGGGCATTCTTCATGAGTACATTCTCGCTACACTCCATAACAAAACGGTGTCGCTGAGAGGAAAAATATAACGATAATAGAAACTGCAAGAACGATGTTGGTAGAGTCGGAGCTTCCTGTTCAGTTCTGTGTGGAGGCTGTGGCTACTGCTTGTTACACTTTAAACAGAGTTCTCACAGTTAAAAGGCATGACAAGACTTGTTTCGAACTGTTACACAAAAGGAAACCGGACATTTCTCACTTAGAACCTTTTGGCGGTCCATGCACTATGATTGAACCGCACGGAAAGTTTGGCGCCAAAGCTATCGAGGGTTTCTTCCTTGGATATGCTACTCCGAATTTTCGTGTATGGAATTTAGCAACCAAAAAGATTGAGTTATGGAGTGAAGTAAGGGTTCAAAGGTATACTAATTTGGTTAGAGCTTCGGGTGATCCTTGGATGTTTGATTATGATGGGCTATTTGACTCCTTTAATCTGCCAACCTTTGATGATGCATCTGCAGCTGCTCAAATGATACTAGAAAGTGACAATGCACTTGACTCGTCATTGGTAAGACCAATTATTGTTACCCCTCAAGCTTCTACTTCGGTTAACAACATTGATCAAAATGAGGAATTTGAAGATGCTGCTGATTACAATGAGTCATCGGAAGATGATGAGTACCATGATGCGAATGAAGGCTTTTCAGCTCCAGTTGCTCCTGTTCAAGGTGCCTCTGAAGCAATTACTCATGTGCAGAATGTAGACACTGCTGAAAGAAATGCATCCACCTCTACGCCTATGCCCGGTGTGGATTTGGTTGTTGATCTTAATCTTAACAATTTGGGTATTAACACTCGTGTTCCTGATGTTCCTAAAACGAGAATTCATGATACTCATCCACAGCAGAATATTATTGGAGATGTCCAAAGTGGTGTGAAGACACGTAATCAGCTGAGAAACAACCAGAATGCTGGTTTGTATTCAGCTATCAGAGAATCCGGTTTACAAAATGATTGTTCCTTCGCGTGTTATGTTTCACAAGAAGAAGCAAAGTCTTGGAAAGAAGCTCTAAAGGATAATTCTTGGGTGGAAGCTATGCAGGAAGAACTGCAACAGTTCCAAAAGTTGGGTGTCTAGAAACTTTTTGAAAGACCTGAAAATTACAAGAAAATTGGCACCCGTTGGGTTTTCAAATGCAAAAAGGATGATCGTGGAGTAGTCATTCGAAACAAGGCGAGATTGGTTGTTCAAGGGTTTCGTCAGATCGAAGGGATTGACTGCAATGAAGTTTATGCACCGGTTGCACGTCTTGTGGCTATTCGGATCTTTCTAGCTTATGCTTCATTTAAAGGATTCAAGGTCTACCAGATGGAGGTGAAAAGTGCTTTCTTACATGGTGTGGTTGAAGAAGAGGTGTGCGTCGAACAACCTCTGGGTTTTGAAGATCCTATTCACCACGATCGGGTTTGGTTGCTCAACAAAGCTCTTTATGGTTTACATCAAGCACCGAGAGCTTGGTATGCAACGTTGTCTAACTATCTGCTGGAGAATGGTTTTCGGCGAGGTCGTATCGATTACACTCTTTTCATCAAAGAACAAGATGGAGATCTTGTGTTGGTACATGTATACGTTGATGATATAATATTTGGTTCAACTAACGATGTTCTGTGCAGGCAATTCGAGCGTGTTATGCAAGAAAAATTCGAGATGAGCGCAATGGGGGAAATGAATTTCTTTTTGGGCCTACAAGTTCAATAAACTGAGTCTGGGATATTCATCCATCAGACTAAATATGTTGGTGACATCTTGAGCCGGTTCCAGATGTCTGATGCAACGCCCATTGGTACCCCACTTCCGCAGAATCACGGGTCCGGATCTGAAGGGTGAAAGCATTAACTCTTCATATTATCGCGCAATGATCGGATCTCTAATGTATCTCACAGCCTCGAGGCCCGACATTATGGATCCTACGTGCCTGCTCGCAAGATATCAAGCTAACCCGAAGGCCTCACATCTGGGAGCTGTAAAAAGGATTTTCTGCTATTTGAAGGGTTGCTCGGACACCGGTCTCTGGTACCCTAGGGATGATAGCTTCGACTTGATCGCATTCAGTGATTCTGATTTTGGTGGCTGCAAAATCGACGGCAAATCAACAACGGCTGGATGTCAGTTTTTAGGAAATCGCCTGGTCACGTGGCAAGGCAAGAAGCAGACCTGTGTCGCTACTTCAACTTGTGAAGCTGAATACATTGCTGCCTCAAGTTGTTGCTCCCAAGTTATGTGGATCCAACAACAAATGCGCGACTACGGTTTTGAATTCCTATCAACTCCTATTTTTGTTGATAACAATGCTGCCTTACAGATCACTAGAAATCCTGTGCAGCATTCCAAGACCAAACACATCGATATTAAATATCACTTCATACGTGATTGTTTTGATAAAAGTCTCATCGATGTTGTTAAAGTCCACACTGATCACCAACGTGCCGACCTGTTCACTAAAGCTTTTGATAAATCACGTTTTGATTATCTTCTTTTGGTCAATGGCATTAAGGTGATACCCGAGTAAAACCTCTTTGGCTAATCGTTATTGTAAATATTTTCTTTAAAAACTCTAAAAATACAAAAAGATTTTCTTTTTCGTAACCTTTTCGCATTTTAGGGGGAGAAATTTCAAGAAAATACAAAAACATTGAAAAAGTCAAAAATCCAAAAATATGTCTTTACTTTCTGTCTTTACGTTCGTTTGAAAAATTCAAAAAAAAATTAGAAAATAAAAAATGAGTTTCTTGGATAAAAGAAAGTGATGAGATTCACCGGTGTGGTCGGTCAACATGGTCAAAAATGTAAAAAAAAAATTAGAAATGATAAGTATCTATACTAATGATGTATCGGTAGCCTCACAATCAGATTAAAATGTGCAGGATGATATAAACTTAACAGACTTCAAGTCAGGTGGGAACCATTTGTTGGCATATGGTCTTAGTACCGAAATTTCGTTTGATTGATTGCCGAGGTTCTGAGATATACGGTCTTTATGCTGTCTTATCATCTGGGTATCATGGTTGTATCTTTTACCGAAAAAAATAACAGAGAAGAAGTCTAGATCTTCCATGATACTATACATACGTGTACATATTGCATACGAATAAGTGATCAACAATCACATGTCCAAACAAAATAAGTGATAAAATATCACATTTATCCGGGAGTCAAGTTCGTCTCTTTGTCTGTACGATGGTACTAACCTGTTCACGGACTTGCTCCTGTGCCCTCATGCATCTGAAAATCAAGTTCCTCATCAATAAGTGATTCTATCACATAGGGGTTGTTTTCAATAAAAAATAAGTGAGTTTCTCACATCTTTTTATACGGTCAAACAGATGATAAGCAGTATACTCACCGGTAAGATGAACTCTCGTGCATACCTTGATACGGGAATGTGTCGTGAGTGGATGAACATCAACTTGTAAGTATGATTCATACCGTAAATCGTATCTCCTAATTATGAGTACATCTGATCAGTTTGAGCTTATGTGGACAACAATATCGATAATTGTGGTAGTATACTTATCCAAAGCTTTAAACAGAAATCATAAATCATGTTGACAAAGACCGTAAGCTGGTATGATTCTTTTACCTTGAAACTCGCAAAAAGTTTGACATTGTACAGTCTTTTACTGCTTTTTATTGATTGTCGTTAGTTTATCGCATTTCAAATTCAATTTTAGCGTAATTTGTAAAGTTCTTTTTGATTAGCCGAAGCTGAAACTCGAATGTTTTCTGCCGAAAAGCCAGAAACCAACTTGTTTTTTTATTTCACTACTTCATAAAGATTCTTTTGCATTTGATAAACTTAACACAAAGGAAATTCTGTTCAAATCAGTAAAATCTGTTCAACTGCTCAAAATTCAATGACTTGGTGATTTTATGTGAAAAAGGTCCACGAAAGACCTTAAGGTCCACGAAAAACCTTCCAGTCAACGAAGAACCTGTCTTGGTCAACGAAAAACCCTATCACGGAGAATAACCATTCTTCGTCAAGGTCTTCACGAAGAACCTGGGTTCTTCGTGGACCTTTATTATGGGCTTACTATTCAAGCCCATCAAGGTTCTTCGTCGACCCAACAAGTTCTTCGTCAGGGTCAGTTTTTTGTCGAAGGTCAGATCTATAAAAGGGGGACCCAGTGCATTATTGATCCCACTTTTTCAAACCACTCCCACTGTTCATCTTCTTCCACACTCCATCCCCCATACTCTTCACCGACTTCAAAACCTTTGATTTTTCTTTGAGATTTTTATAAAATCCAAGGTATTAAACGAGACCAAGGACTTTTAACATGTTTAAAACTCCTTAAAAACCCTCTGTTCTTGTTCGAAACCCTCGGAAACCCATTGATTTTTGATGATTTCATAGTGTTAACTGTTTACTTCATTGTTTGTTTTCATTAAAAGTTGAATAAACTTGAACATATCTTATTTATGCGTAGATAAGTTACATCTTTTGAGGTTTATATTTTGGGTGTTAAACAGGGGTTTAGGTTTTTGATGTGATAAACATTTTTCGGTATGTTTTTTGGTTCAAATCAGGTGTCGTTTGAACGTCTGGGTTTGTTTCTTCATGTTTGTGTTCTACAAAGTGACCGTTGTTTTGCTGTTTATGAATCAACCTTTGATCGGCGAAAAACCCATGTATTGAAAAACCCCCAATTTCTGTGCAGGCGAAAAACCCTAATTGACGAAAAACCCCTTTTACGACGAAGAATATATTTCATCAAACTGTTTATGACGAATAACCTGTTTGACGAAGAAGCATTCTTCGTAAAAAACATGTCGACAAAAGACCCATGGTCAACGAATAACCATTTTTCGTTGACTTCCGTTGACTTTGGTTGACCAATGGTTCTTCGTGGATGTTGACGACGAAAAACAGGTTCTTCGCCATAAATGAGGTTCTTCGCCACAATGACAGTTCTTCATGGTCCAACACTTAGAAAAATTTTCAAGTTTTTCATAATAGTGCACTTTCACAGTATGTATGTATATACATGTTAACTGTTCACAGTATACATAAACATGTATAGATGTATGTATTTTGCAAGTATTATGTACTTATAACTTACAGTGGATGTTTTTCGTATACAGAATGGCTCCGAAAGAACAGAAACGCAAACCCGCGACTAAGAAAACAGACAAACCAGAGGAGCAAATCATGTCCGAACCTCGACACAACATGGTCGCGTACCTTGATCCTGAAGGAAAGATTACTAAATTGAAGGAGATCACTCAATGGCTGAGGGAATCAAGTATCAACAAAGCCATTACCATTTCAACACCGGTGTACAAGTCTCTTATCAAAGAATTCTGGAATTCAGTAAACGTTATTGAAGTTGACGGAAATGAGCGTTTTCAAGGGCAGGTTAATCAAGTGAACGTAGATGTCTCTCCGGATATTCTAAACACCGTGCTGGAAATTCAAGATGATCCAAACGCACCGTATTTCGTTCCAATTATGTGCACACATGGATGTTTGCTAAGGATGAGCTGTACTGGAGACATTTTCAGTAGTCAGATCAACAAGGCCTGGTTGCCGATGCGCAAGTTTCTATTGCACGTACTTATTCAATGTCTGAGCAACAACGTGCTGGTTACGGCATGGCAGGCAATGATCTAGTTGGATTCATGGTGGCCTTGGTATTAAACAAGCCGTTTAGTATTTCGAAGTACATTTATGCAAACATGAAAGAGAATCTGAAGAGAACTGGTGGTCGTACGACAGGGAACAAGTTATGGATGTACCCTAGATTCTTGCAGATGATAATGAACGTTCAACATCCGAATCTTCCGAAAGCCGACAATGATATTCTAAGGATAGATGCTATGATAGAGCATTCACTAAAGATATTCAGGGGTGTTGCAGCGAATAGATACAAAGAAAGCAAATCGCCAAGGAAGTTGATAGGTGCGCTTAATAAGAATGACTACGTCGCTTCAGAGAATGATAAATGGCGTCACAATGACAGCTAATCGGACGACAAGGAGCAGAAGTTGAAAAAGATGATAGAAGATAAGTTTGGTCGAAAGAAGATTAAGATATTTGGTGATTCTACTGAAAGTGAAAGTGATGATGATGGTGATGATGAAGGTGGTGATGGTGGAGATACTGGTGCTGCTGGTGCATCTGCTGCTGGTACAACTGGTGCTAGTTCAGCTGGAGGTGATGCAGAGGATACAGAGTCTGATGACAATCAACCTGAGCTAGGATACGAGTTCTATCTCGACGATCGTGGTGTGAGAAAAGTGAGGAAGATTAGACAGGAGGATGATGCTGATTATGTTCCTTCTGATACTGAAGCTGAACGGTTAAAGAAGAAACAAACTACTGCTCGTAGAAAGAAAAAGGCAAGGAGGTACATCGGTGCTTCATCTGTGCAGCAAACCGTTCCACAACAAGATCCTATTCAAGAAGCAGAAATGAATCCAAACTTTGGACTCACAGCCGAAGAAGCTGATGCTATTGTATCATCTCCACCAAGAACATCTGAACCACCTCCTATGGTCACTTCAGCTGCAGAAACTCCAGTAGTCGCACCACAAGAACCTGCACGCTCAATAGCATCCACTATTCGAGCAACTACTTCTCAGCCTAGCTCAGAACGCAGACAAAGGAAATTTTCTGAAATGCAGCAAGATGAAAAGGTAGATTTCTTGTTTTCTCAACTACAAGCTGCTGCAGGTCATATTGATAGGCAATCGGTGGTGATAAATGTTACAAGAAGCGACGTGATCAAGCAACGGTTGGCGATAAATACGTTGAATTCCACTGTTGAGCATCAACAAGCTGAGATTACACGCCAACAAGCTGAGATTGAACAACTTAAGGCTGAGAATGCACGCTTGAAGGCTACTGATGATGAAAGGGAACGCCAATTACAGCAAATGCGAGCTGCAGATAATGCTCGTGGTATTGATATGAACCGTCTGAAAGAAAGAAAGAAGCATTCAGGTTCAAAGGTTGGCCGAAATTCTCAAAGCAAAGCATGACGATATGAAAGAGTGGTACAACTCTCGCAATACCAAGATAACAGATGGGGTCAAGAAAATCAATGATGGTTTCGAGATTGTTCGAAAGCGTGTTAACATTTTGTGGGGTGATCGTTGCAAACAACAGGAAGCCTTGAAGAAACGTGATCATGATTCTGAAGATCCGGGTAACCCAGACCCTTCTGCAACATCTGAACAACCTCCATCCACGACATCTACTCAAATTGTTGTTTACAAGCCTACACATATTGAATCTACTCACGGAACCTCCGGTGGAACTGTGGAAGAAGTACAACAGCTCAAGAGCAGTTCTTACGTTGAAAGCTCCTTGGCAGGTACATCCTCTATTCCTAGCTCTGCTGACCTTGCTGTACAGGCTGTACATCCTATAACTGGAGAAGTTTTGGTAGAAGGAGAGTTTGTTGCTGATCTCTCGCATGAGCAGTTACTAGCGTTGAATGAAATGAAAGAAATCGATGATGCTGCTATTGATAATATTCCAAGTGAGCCTGAATCAGCAGACTTAGAAAATATTGAAGAGATTGTCTTTGAAGGTGATCATAACAAGTCTACTTACGTGCGACAAGACGGAACTGAGTTCACTCCATTTAATGAAGATTGGTTGAAAGAAAATGTGGACGACATCAACGAATACTTGAAAAATCGTGATACTATAGATAATGCGCCTGATGCGTTCACATAATGGAGGAAACAGTTCCTGTCCAAGGCTACAAAGTCTATGCCAGCTGAAGCTCAAGTCGATTACTTGAAATACGAAAAAGAAAACTTGCACCGGAAGATACTTTGCTGGATGTTTGTCAAAGAAATCCATTGCATTGCCATCAAACGTGAACACGGTATTCAATATTTCAGTTTGCTGCTGAGCATTTTGTCCTTACCATTTTATGACGTTGCAGCCTTAACCAAGCTAGAGCTGATTAATCGCTCAAACTTCGAAGGAGCAACGTTGTTTGCTCGCAAGATAAAGATGAACAAGAGGACAGGCTGGAAAGACGAGTTGTACAAGCCTCAGTTTCCAATTTATCAGCAAATTAAGTTCACCTTGGATCCATCAACCAACACGGCATGATACAAGCTTGTTTATCAGCCGGCGAAGGTTATGGAAAAGATTCCTTTGATGCCGATGAAGCAGATTTTTTTGGAAAACATGGTGTTATGGTGTTACGACTCTGATATGCACGAGGCTATAATTGTGTTCAAAGACGATCAAGAAAACTTCCGCATGCTCGAACCGATGTGGATAGTGAATATGTCTGCGGCCGACATCAACAAGTTATTCCGACATGATATCTTTTACGAGGACAAGGACGCGCATCAAGCGTTACAGTTTCAGCGTGTCGCTTGCTTCTGTTATTATCGTGGGATCCACGACGGAAGTTCATGGTCCAAGAAACACACTGAAGGTTGAAGAACGAAGACCGAAGACCAAGTAACAGACAAGGGGGAGTTTGTTGGTGCATATTTTTGTGTCTGTAACTTGTTCTTATTTAACGTTGTAATATTACGGTCTTTTGTTTATCGAGTCTGCATGTTTCCATCAGTCGACCAAGTCGGATATCCTCCTATCTAACTTTGGTACGACAATATGTCTCTTTGTTATGTATGTTGAACTAATGAATGTTGCATTTAGTTTGTATGTTATGTTTGTGTGTGTGTTATAAGTTCTGCTACAAACTGTCACACAATTTGCAGCTTTTACTGAATTGCAGCCTCCCTAAGAAGAACCTATTCTTCGTGGGATATCATCTGTCACGAAGAACATACTTCGTCGTTGATGGTATGTGACGAAGAACCCCTTCTTCGTCACATAGTGTTTCGTGGCAACAGTGACGAAGAACCTAGTTGTTCGTGGGCTTAGGTTCTTCGTCGGCCCAATTACATTCTTCGTCATGTAATGGGCTGGGCTGCAGTATATATAGCACACCTTATCTTCTGTGTGAAGGATGAGAGCATAACCTACTGAGAGTATTATCAAACATTGTGTGTTTGTGTTTGTAATCTGTTCTCATCCCGTTAATCAATAAAAAGTGACTCTTTTGGTTACATTGTGTATTTTGCTATACTTTGTTTAGTTTGCATCGACACGGGGATTCCGCACTCATGATTGTGTTTGTTATAAACAAGGGTTAGGTTTCGTAATCGATCCTCCGATAAAAACGGACCTACAAAGGGTAAAAAGGTCCTTACACTTCTATACCAAAACACCAAAGTAATGAATAAAATGCCATTACTGGCAAAAACGCATCCCTATATAAACAAAACATTCTCATACATATGAACACACCTCCCCCAACCTGAAACGCCATATTTTCTACTATATACCATTCATCTTACAACGCCAAAATTTCCAAAACATCAAACACACCTACTCAAAAAACGCCATGTTTTACTATATACCAATCATCTTAGAAAACGCCAAAACTCTAAATATAAAAAAATTCCAAAAAATGGACGTTTCTTTCAGATACACTATTTCCTCAGTAAAACGCCAAAAATGCCAAAAATCGTTTCTTGTATATTCAATATTGTTCTACGCGAAGTTTCGGAGAATGCATTCTTTCCTGAGGTTCTGTGACTCAAATAACATTTTGCTGAATGAGATGGACAAAACTTCAAGAAAAAGATACTGGTGTCAGACTTATGTCATTTTTTGTGTTTTGTTATTGATGAATATTATAATGGCATGAATAGACGAATGACACTGATGAGTGGTTTGAAGATACATATTCAAACAAAAAACTCATGTCATATTGTCTTTCCAAACGGCCACAAAAACACAAGCATGACAAAGTCAAACCACGAGTGAACATGTTTCAAAGAAGAAAGAGACTAATGACAGTGAAGATTTGGAAGATGAATTGTTTCTATTTTCAGTTTTTTAATTTTCCTTTTCTGTTGTTTGTTATGTATTTTTCGACTAAGAATAAAAAAGTTTTATAAAGAGCCAAAAAGTCATAAAGATTGGGAAACGCCATAATGCAGTAAAACGCCAAAAACTCCCAGCCTATAATAAAAGTAATTTGGAGAAGTATTATTAAAAGCTAAAAATGAAAAAAAAAACGGCCAAAAACTACTTAAAGCCATTAAAAAACGCCAAACTTGGAAGATGGAATGTCTATGACCATAAAAACTCATAAAAAGCTGAAAAAAGAGTAAAAAATACACACAGTAACTGAAAAGACGGCTACTTCATTAATATCATTTATTATAAATAAAAATCCCGCCTCAACTACGCGCCAAAAACATCCTATAAGAGAGACGTCTCTGCACAATCAACTGATCACACACCAAAAAATAAACGTCATCTTTCCAAGAAACCATTCACTTTAAAACGCCAAAAAAAGATACTTAAAAAAGCCACAGATGCAGAACCTCATTTCTTCTATATTGAGTATTATTCTGAATGAAGTTTCACTGAATGGATTCTACTCTGAGGTGGGTATCGCTATAAGCTTTTGCTGAATGAGATGGACAAATATTCATGAAAAAGAGACTGATGACACTGATATGTCATCATGTCACTTTGTTCTTGATGGATATACTGATGGCATGAAGGGATCAATACATTCGAGCAGGCGATGATCTTCAACATGTCACCAAACAAGTATATATCAAACCACAATAAAGAATGCCAAAAAAGCATCTTCTAAATACGGGAGGTATATAGGAAAATAAGGATCTACACAAGGTATTCAAAACGCCAAAAAGGTTAAAGTAGAAGAGGCTGATGACAGTGAAGATTTGAAAGATAAATTAGATTATAATATTTTTTTTCATTTTCTATTGTTTGTTATCTAATTCTCTGATTTTATTATCTAATTCTCTACTAACCAAAAATTTTTAATATAAAACGCCAAAAACTACAAACACCAAAACAACTGATAGTGTGAAAACTATGAGAACGGATGCTAGCAAAGCACGTTGTTGCTATATAAAAACGTCAAAAAACAATTATTATATTAAAAGCAACTACATGGAAAATTGAAGTTTATCTTTTCAAAACGCCAAAATTGTCTGTCACATTATAGGCCTGCATCCTACTTAGTTAAAACGCCAAAATGTTTACTATGATCCTGACTAAAAATAATAAAAACGCCGCGTATTTGTTAAACGCCAAAAAATGGAAAGGTGATGTGACACGCGTTTAAAAAAGAGAATATGAAAGGACAAAAAAGTCCCTCCGCCCTTCTCTATGTCGCGTGACACGTGTTGGGCCAGGATGCGTTCTCACCGTTCTCACACTTTTGGGCGTTTTCTCCTGATCCCGTTACTATATATATATATATATATATATATCACACCCAACCGATGGCGGAAACATCGGAGTGAGACAAAATAGATTGCAAGAGACTTCATAACACTATTTGTGACAAGTATTTAAATGATAAATTTTCATTTCATTTCTAAAGAGTCAATTACAAGGATTTGAAACAAATACAACATGAATAATGAAATACAATACAAATAAAATACAAAATTTAAAGTGTGTATCTAAGCATCATACTAGATTCCATGCATCATCAACATCATAGCTAAACCTGCAACGTGTTTTAAAAGCATAGTTCAATACAAAGGTATTGGCGAGCACACTAGTTTTAGACTCGTGGTATATGTATAAAAAGGAATTTTCAATCCAAAATAGCAATTGGTATACAAGGTCAATCTATCATGCATAACAATATGTCAACTCTAGTGTCCACTAGTATTTAGCATCCCTCGACACAAAAGTGACGAGACCGTTATAGAACAAAGACTTAACAAAACCCCGTCGGGTGGTGTGCTACTCCTATAGTGCTATAAATGTTAAGCCGAGTTAACAAGTAGTATGTATTCTAGCTTGAACCTAAGCATAACAAAGCATGTATAAGGATTGAACGAATAAAAGCATGTTTGTGAATCGTGCATTTTAACAAGTAAAACATGTTGCACCCAAAGTGTATTAAAAGGAAAATGGGTCAAATGTACTCACAAAGTTGCATATGCTTTCTGATTATCCCATGTGATGAAGTTGTTGAGACTAGGAAGTTGAATGTGTTCGATTTGCAGTTTAAGAGGTGTTTACATATGGTTCTATGGATTTGGAGTTTAAATAACATGAAAAATAAACATATGAAAATAATCATCTAACACCTATGACACTTGTTCTTGACACTATGAAACTCTAAAAGAGTTTAAATGTTTTCATGGAACAAAGTTCCATTAGAATCGTGACAAGTTGTCAAGGCCTAAGATGATACAATCTACTAGCTTGACGAATGTCCATTAGTTCATCACCAAGAGTTCGATTATTTGGTTGTTACATAAGTATTACATAGTGTATATTACATCATATAAGTCAAGCATGAGGTAGAAGATTAAAGTCTTCATTTAGGCACCTCTAAGTATCATGGAATTCATACATGAGGTAGGAAGAACAAAGCTTCCATTTAGGTACCTCTATTGTTCACCATTACACTTGTTGTTATGAACAACAAGGAGGGTCATGAACTTACAAGAAACAATAGAATATGAACAACTAATCTATGAGAAAACATCAAGCAATGTGTGGATTTTCAACTAGGTTAGCCCAAGCTAATCCTAAATCACACAATCACCAAGTCTTGAACTTGAATATCACTTGTGGGTTAAAACCCTTGAACAAAACAGAAAGTTTGTGAGGTTTATACCTCTGATTTTGAATGTCTCAACCTTGTTTTTAAGCCTAACTGACCATAGAAATGGTTATAAGCATAAGGGCATAGGTTTGAGATGAGTTTCCTCAAGTTTAAACAAGTTTATCAAAGTTTGAAACAAGAACAGAAAAATCAGTCCACTTTGGAGCCCTTTTAGCAACGTTCCAGGCTCTAGTTTTTTAGGTAAAAACCATGAAAACGTAGCTAAGGTCAATACAAAGTAGTAGGAAAAAGAATCAAGTGAATCGGATAAGAATTGAGCGAGTTATGCTCACTTTAGTGAAGTGGTATAAATCTGCTCGAACTTCTACAATCAGCTACGGTTTGGAGTGTTTGAGAGTAAATGGAGAGTGTTTAGAAAGTGAAAAATGCTTGGAGGAGGCTTGGGTTATATAAGGGATGGATTAGGGTTTAATTGGGTTGGGCTTTGGAAGTGTTTAGTGGGCTAAATAACTCAAAACAAGGAAATTATGTGGGCTGATGCGAGGCTGTTAACAGCCTTATAATTTTTATTTTATTTTATTTTTTTGACATCGGAAGGTATATATTTGATGTTTAATAAAGTGTTACATGGTGTCTAGTATGTATGTAACTTGTAACAAGGTCCAAAATGCATAAATGGCATGTTTTAATTTAGCAAAAAGTGTGATAACATAGGTGTGTATAACACATGAAATGCAACAAGTATGTATGGTTTATAGTTTGGTATAATCAAGTGAAAAAAAAACATACAACTTAATCTTATAATCGAATAACTAAGTGTTTAAATGTATGAATATTTAAGGATTACGAATACACGATCATTGTTTACGAGTTAAGCTTATGTTTATACGAATTACGAACCATGTATCAAACGAGTGCACGTATCAATGTATAAACATGTATAAACGATGTATAAAAGATTCGTTTCATTACAATCAAAGTCTCGGATTTTACAACGATAAAATGAAATACGATTACAAGGAATACAAGATTTCCAAAAAATAGAATTTCAAGCAATGATTTCTAAATATGGAAAGTATGAAAACGCAGGGCGTTACAGTCTCCCCTCCTTTATGAAATTTCGTCTCGAAATTTATTCAAGAGGAGGACTTGAAAAAGTTTTGGCAAAAATTGAGACTTGGAAATTTTGAAACGGTTTGAAAAGTACGAAACTTTGGAGAACGACAATGTAGATTTGCAAGGGAGTTCATTGTCTAAAATAATTTGAGGTAGCAAACATAGTTGAAAACGTGTAGGTGCGTATACAGGTAAAGTGAGTCTAAACAAGTCTGGATAACTTAAACTAGAGATCTATTAAAAATGGGACGTATTAAGAATGAAGATTTTGACAAACGATTTGTATTTTGTTGGAAAGTGGGGTAGTTTACAGGGGAAGTTTTAAGGATAGTAAAAAAATCACACTTTAGTAAAAATTATTTATTGAGAGGAACGAAAAGGTTTGGTACTTTGAATAAAGCGTTAAAGGTATACTAAGTGCATTTACACAAGAATAAAGAATATGAAGACGGTTTTAAAGGTAATGAGATAAGTTAGGATTTGAATGTTTTAACAAGCTTGATTGTGAATGGGGTTCGTATGAAAGAAAGGATAATGGAGAATAATAGGAGTATGGGGCGAACGATTGACTCTTAATGAATGCAAGTATATGAATGATATAAGTATTAGATAGACGAAAGTAGCGTGTTAAAGATGAAGTCTCGTCATGGATAATCGGATATAATGCGTTTGTGAGTTGTTTAAAGTTTGTATTAGGTCAAAAGGTCTGCAAAACACTGAATTTCTCATGGCACGTTTTACGAAGGTTTGGTAACATGGTGAAAACACTTATATATAGGAAGTACCAGCGGCGTATCCACCATGTTTTGACCATATTACGTCTGTTTCGTATTCGGTGTCATGTTACGTTCCGTGTCTTACCATAAACAGTAGTACACTCTATGGTTCTCATGCGTCTATCACTAATATCCCGTGTGCACTCGCAATTATACCGACCGTCGCATGATCCGCGTAGCTTGTACTAGTTGCATATGAATTAAGGTATTTTAAAATAAGAATGTGTACGTATAAGAATATAGTATATAAGCAAGTCCATGCTTAAGTATGTATAAGATCCACGTAAGCGAATCCCTCGGATTCCACTCGCGTATGGGTACGAATGTATGTATCATGAGTATGAATGAAAGTATGAGCATAAAAAGTATGAATATGAGCGTAGGTACAAATAATAAAAAATTTCGTATATGGTATGTGTTGAAACATAACGAATTTAGGCAAATAAAACGTTTGAGAAATTTTGAGTATGTAAGATGATATAAACGAAAGTGTCGCGAGGTATTGACTAAAACGTGTGTGATGATTTACATGTATAGTTGTTTAAGCGAATGTCGAGTTTATTGAGTCAAAATAGATCGAGTTTGATTTGGAATGTAGAATATAGTTTGTAAATGTAAGACAATATAAAGTATTCATTGATTACACGTAACGTGTTTTATAATGAATCGAAATGCTACTTTTGTTTTAAAAGAATTTATGTACGTTGAAGGTTGTCGGTCCCCATGAAGTCTTCTAGCCCACGTGTTTGAAATTTGAATGATGCATTAAGCGGCGTGGAATTTTTTTTCGAAAATACGGGTTTGTTTCATTCGTATCCAAACAAGAAATTTTTGAATTTTGAAGGTTCTTATGAAAACGTTGATCCTTAAAAAAAGAAATTTAGCAAAACGGACTTGGTGATCATTGGAAAGAGTTTTAACAAATGATTTGTTGATGTAAAAAAAAATCTTTGGTAAAACGATCGTATAATATCTATAGGATCTTATAAGTATATGAGAAAGTTGGTTTGAATTCCGTTTGAGAATGGTGATATAACGTGAGTGTGTGTTTTAGTGGTTAATTCGAATATGAATTTCATGGGCAAGAGATTCATTGGACCAATTAAATTAATATGTAGCATTTCGTAAGGTTTTGAATTTCGGGTATTAAAACGTTTTAAGGTATGATTAAGAATTTTGTGTATGTGAGTTAAAAAAAATAGATAGTAGGGTAAGAAATACATTGATAAAACAATAAACTTTGAAATTTGATATAAGTAGGTATTTCGATAAATGATAAATGATTTAGGTATGAAACATGATTGTGTTTGCTTGATAAAGTATTTTAAAGGAAAGTTTTGGTAACGATCTCCTAGGTAAGGGAATCACCCCTAACTCGTTGGTGAGGTCGTTTTAAGAAAAGAATGAGTGGAGTTGATCGTCAAGGTAAGGAAATCACTCCTAACACAATGATATGTCTCCATTTTGGCGTTATAAAGAATGTAAACAAAATTGAGTGATGTTTTGAAATCATGCATATGTATAAATGTATGAAAAAGATTTAGTATGATGTGTGTGTGAGAAGAAAATATCGAAAGTAAATTCGAATTTGAAAGATTGCATCGTATAAAATAAATAATAGAAACACATGTTTGATTAAAATTTGGGATGGTTCCAAAACGGAACTTTGACTAACCAAAGTGGTCGAAAATTCTTTCGAATTTGAGGAGCATGATTTAGCCTAATAGGTGGAATACTCTCGCCGACAAGTCGGTTAACGGTATTTACCCTTCCGGTTACTACATGTCCCAAATCAATCAAAATTTCGAGACTTGGCGGGATTTATGAAAAATTCAAGGAGTGGAACTAGTCGACAAGGTGCGGGTTTCACCCCTAACTTGACGATTTCGTATCCTAAGTGTGGTTGGTACTCATCGGGTCAAAATTTAATTTCAACACTTTGACGAGGGTCCACTAGAATTTGAAAGCGGAAATTCTCCATCAAGGTGAGGATCTCACTCCTAACTTGGTGGCGAATTTCGTGTAAAAAGAATAGGTGGATTGAGAGTCTTTCACCAGATTGTGGGTTTCACGCCTATTTTAGTGAAGTCGTCTCGTTTGTGTATTACAAGTGGTTTCGAATTTAGTATAAATGAGTAAAAGACGTATGTTCAAAATAATAATAACAAGTATAAGCACAATAAGCATTTTAAGAAAATAATACGTAAGAGATATTTCAAGAATAACATGTAAAGAAATTTCATAAAAGTAGCATGTGAAGCAAGCATGGTCGAATTTTGGTGCTTAACTATAGACTAGGTCAAAAGCATGGCAATTTTCCAAATTCTCTATAGTTATGGCTCTGATACCAATCTGTCACACCCCAACCGATGGCGGAAACATCGGAGTGAGACGAAATAGATTGCAAGAGACTTCATAACACTATTTGTGACAAGTATTTAAATGATAAATTTTCATTTCATTTCTAAAGAGTCAATTACAAGGATTTGAAACAAATACAACATGAATAATGAAATACAATGCAAATAAAATACAAAATTTAAAGTGTGTATCTAAGCATCCTACTAGATTCCATGCATCATCAACATCATCGCTAAACCTGCAACGTGTTTTAAAAGCATAGTTCAATACAAAGGTATTGGCGAGCACACTAGTTTTAGACTCGTGGTATATGTATAAAAAGGTATTTTCAATCCAACATAGCAATTGGTATACAAGGTCAATCTATCATGCATAACAATATGCCAACTCTAGTGTCCACTAGTATTTAGCATTCCTCGACAAAAAAGTGACGAGACCGTTATAGAATAAAGACTCAACAAAACCCTGTCGGGTGGTGTGCTACTCCTATAGCGCTATAATTGTTAAGCCGAGTTAACAATTAGTATGTATTCTAGCATGAACCTAAGCATAACAAAGCATGTATAAGGATTGAACGAATAAAAGCATGTTTATGAATCGTGCATTTTAACAAGTAAAACATGTTGCACCCAAAGTGTATTAAAAGGAAAATGGGTCAAGTGTACTCACAAAGTTGCATATGCTTTCTGATTATCCCATGTGATGAAGTTGTTGAGACTAGGAAGTTGAATGTGTTCGATTTGGAGTTTAAGAGGTGTTTACATATGGTTCTATGGATTTGGAGTTTAAATAACATGAAAAATAAACATATGAAAATAATCATCTAACACCTATGACACTTGTTCTTGACACTATGAAACTCTAAAAGAGTTTAAATGTTTTCATGGAACAAAGTTCCATTAGAATCGTGACAAGTTGTCAAGGCTTAAGATGATACAATCTACTAGCTTGACGAATGTCCATTAGTTCATCACCAAGAGTTCGATTAGTTGGTTGTTACATAAGTATTACATCGTGTATATTACATCATATAAGTCAAGCATGAGGTAGAAGATTAAAGTCTTCATTTAGGAACCTCTAAGTATCAGGGAATTCATACATGAGGTAGGAAGAACAAAGCTTCCATTTAGGTACCTCTATTGTTCACCACTACACTTGTTGTTATGAACAACAAGGAGGGTCATGAACTTACAAGAAATAATAGAATATGAACAACTAATCTATGAGAAAACATCAAGCAATGTGTGGATTTTCAAGTAGGTTAGCCCAAGCTAATCCTAAATCACACAATCACCAAGTCTTGAACTTGAACATCACTTGTGGGTTAAAACCCTTGAACAAAACAGAAAGTTTGTGAGGTTTATACCTCTGATTTTGAATGTCTCAACCTTGTTTTTAAGCCTAACTAACCATAGAAGTGGTTATAAGCATAAGGGCATAGGTTTGAGATGAGTTTCCTCAAGTTTAAACAAGTTTATCAAAGTTTAAACAAGTTTATCAAAGTTTGAAACAAGAACAGAAAAATCAGTCCACTTTGGAGCCCTTTTAGCAACGTTCCATGCTCTAGTTTTCCAGGGAAAACCCATGAAAACGTAGTTAAGTTAAATACGAAGTAGTAGGAAAAAGAATCGAGTGAATCAGATAAGAATTGAGTGAGTTATGCTCACTTTAGTGAAGTGGTATAAATCTGCTCAAACTTCTGCAATCAGCTACGGTTTGGAGTGTTTGAGAGTGAATGGAGAGTGTTTAGAAAGTGAAAAATGCTTGGAGGAGGCTTGGGTTATATAGGGGATGGATTAGGGTTTCATTGGGTTGGGCTTTGGAAGTGTTTAGTGGGCTAATTAACTCAAAACAAGGAAATTAAGTGGGCTGATGCAAGGCTGTTAACAACCCTATAATTTTTAATTTATTTTATTTTTTTGACATTAGAAGGTATATATTTGATGTTTAATAAAGTGTTACATGGTGTCTAGTATGTATGTAACTTGTAACACGGTCCAAAATGCATAAATGACATGTTTTAATTTAGCAAAAAGTGTGATAACATAGGTGTGTATAACACATGAGATGCAACAAGTATGTATGGTTTATAGTTTAGTATAATCAAGTGAAAAAAACATACAACTTAATCTTATAATCGAATAACTAAATGTTTAAATGTATGAAGATTTAAGGATTACGAATACACAATCATTGTTTACGAGTTAAGCTTACGTTTATACGAATTACGAACCGTGTATCAAACGAGTGCACGTATCAATGTATAAACATGTATAAAAGATTCGTTTCATTACGATCAAAGTCTCGGATTTTACAACGATACAACGAAATACGATTACAAGGAATACAAGATTTCCAAAAAATAGAATTTCAAGCAATGGTTTCTAAATATGGAAAGTATGAAAACACAGGGCGTTACAATATATATATATATATATAGGATAATGTTAGGTAGAAAACCCTCCATTTTGAGAAAACCCTATAAAACCCAACCTCCCCACATTTTTTTTTTGAAAAAAATAACACATGTAATATACATGTTTTTAAGAGTTTTGGGCAAAAAAAAAAACAAAAAAGCGCCGAAGGAATGTTAAAAAAAAACAAATTTCAGCAAGTTTCTGCCTTTTGTGCCTAACACATGTTAGTCACCCGAAGTTTGCTGAAATTTGTTTATTTTTTTTTAAAACATCCCTTCGGCGCTTTTTTGTTTTTTTTTTTTTTGGCCCAAAACACTTTAAAACATGTATATTACATGTGTTATGTTTTTCAAAAAAAAAAATGTCGGGAGGTTGAGTAAAAATGGGGGGAGATATAGCCCTCCCATATATATATATATATATATATATATATATATATATATTAATTATTTAATAAAAATAATTCTAGCGAAACCAAGCGATCAACGAGCGAGCGGACCTTTGCTCATGCTTGGATCGTCTTCAAATCGAACCGATCCGAGCGGCTCATTTATAAACTGAGCGGGAATCGAACGAGTATTTTTCAAGCATTTTTTGAACAATCATTGAGTGATCCTTGATTGTCGAGCAGTTTGGACAACCCTATGATTAGTTGTTTTTGTACCTTCTCCATTACGCAAACAAACTTGAGAGTTCACATGTACCTTTCTCTTAGCCAGATGGAATCCATTTGTGGGAAGCCGATTGATATAGGCTCTCTATTCGAAAGATGTTAATGGAATTCACTTGTTCCATTATATAATGACCTTTTTGGTTAGAAAAATGAATAACTATACTATACCAACATTCAAGCATTCATACTAAAGTAATGTTATATCCTAGGGTGTTAATTGGTTTGGGTTTTAGTTTCCTCGTTTTCTGGTGGTAGAGCGGGTGTAGGGGTGGGGTAAAAGCAGCAACATTAGTGAAGACGGCGGTGGTGAAACTAGTCCAAAAATTTAGGGGCATCCTAATTTTTTTTTTGGATCAAGGGTATCCTTTGTATAATGAAGATGGCGTTGAGGGATATTTTTACACAACGGAAACGGAGTAGAGGGGCAATTTTACATTACGAATACGGGGTTGAGCCGTAACCCGTGTTATCCCTGCTAACACATCATCTCCGCCCCTAGGAGATAGTGGTGGTGACGGGGAGACGGTGGAGGTTTTGGATGCAATGTGTGAGCGGATATCCCAATTTCTTTGGTTAAATCCTTGAACGTTGAATTCTTTTACATAAGGACTTTAAATGTATTAATTCAAATTCCACTTAAATTCATTTCTTACTCAAACACATAAAACTAAAACTTAGTTTTCAATCCTAACAAAATCTTAGAACCAAACATATTGATAAATGTACTAAGCTTCGAATTCCATTTAACATTGGAACCAAACACACCGTTAGGGGGCGTTTGGTTCACAGGAATTCAATGAAATTTAAGAGAATTGGAATTTGAATTTCATCTCTTAAGATGTTTGGTTCACATAATTTTGATGAAATTGGAATCCTAATTCCAAGCTTCATGTGCTTGGTTGACAATGGAATTGGAATTGGAATTAGGCATGAATTCCTTTAACTAAAGGAATTCAAAATCCTTCCTATATGTGAAGGAATTAAAGTAAATTCATTGGAATCTTCGATCGTTTCGACCCACACCGTTTCAACCCGTACCGTGTTGACCCATACTGGTTTCAATCCGAACCGTTTCGACGCGAACCATTTCGATCCGAACCGTTTTGACGCTAACCGTTTCGACCCGTACCGTTTTGAAGCGAACCGTTTCGACCCGAACTGGTGGTTGTGGGTGCTGGGGTGATGGATTCCAATTCATTTGACAATCAAATACAGCAAAAATGTAATTGAGATTCCAATTCCAACAATTTCCGATTCCAATTGGAATGTTAAATTCCAAATTCAATTCCTTCAAATTCTAATTCCTATACAAAGTCCAATTCCAATTCCAAATCATTACGCGAACCAACGCCCTTAGATTTTATATTTGTTATTAAAATGATAAGTTGGAGAAGTTATTACTTTTTTATAGTTTTATAAATTAATATTTGAACTAAAATTAAAAGAGTTAATTGCCATTTTAGTCCCTGTGGTTTGGGCCATTTTGCCAGTTTAGTCCAAAGGTTTCATTTTTAACATCTGGATCCAAAAAGGTTTCGTCGTTGCCATTTTTATCCAACTGACTTAACTCCATCCATATGTGTTAAGTCTGCCAAGGGCATTTTAGTCATTTTATTTTTCTTTTAATTAACCATTTATTCTTTATTGATTATTCCTATATAAAAATGGACCTTCTCTAATCAAATGAATCAGATGACCATGGTGAATGGTGAAGAACATTAAAACAATCTCTCCCTCTCAACCACTAATCCACCACCTCCACCAACTGCCACCACCACCCACCCCTTACAACCAGCCACCACCACCTGACAATCGCAGCCCCTCTCTCTCACTACATATCTCTCTCAACCCCTCTCCACCACCACCAACAACCGACAACATCAACCATCAAGAATCACCACTGTCTCCACCAACCAGCACCGCCCCTGTATCTACATATCTCTTTACCCCTCTCTACCGCCACCATCAACCATCAAAAACTACCATTGTCTCCACCAACTACCACTGCCCACCACTGATCCACCTGCCGCGAATGTCTGTGAATTATTGGCAGGTGGTGGCTGGTGCAGGTGCAGGTGGGTTATCACCCAAAAATGGGTGATGGAGCTCGGTGGTGGTGGCTGGTATGGGATGTGGTGGCAGTGGCGGTGGTTAGCAGCGAATGTCTGTGAATTATGATCAAAACAAGATGGAGAGAGAGAGAGGGGGTGTTATTACAGACTTCACGCCAAAGCCGCTCTCAACGCACTAAATACGTTTTCCGAGACTCTTTTATTACTAGCTCGATCCAAGCATGCTGATGTGCTCATGTCAAGAGGGGGTCCTGGTACTCCTATGATCGTTTCTAGTCCATCGATGAGTCCTATATATTCACCACCTCCAAGTGTCAGGGTTCCCATTTTTGATCAATTATTACCTCGTTTGTTGCATTGCTGTTATGGATCCACTTGGCAAGCTCAAATGGGTGGGGTTATTGGTCTTGGTGCTTTAGTGGGAAAAGTTACTGTTGAAACTTTATGTGTTTTCCAAATGCGAGTTGTAAGAGGGCTTGTATTTGTTCTTAAAAGACTCCCTGTTTATGCTGCAAAAGAACAAGAAGAAACTAGTCAGGTGCTGACTCAGGTTCTGCGGGTGGTTAATAACGTTGATGAAGCAAACAATGAAGCCCGCAGACAGAGTTTTCAAGGAGTTGTTGAGTTTCTCGCTTCAGAGTTATTAAACACAAATGCAACTGTAAGAGTCAGCAAAATTGTGCAGTCTTGTTTGGCACTTTTGGCTAGTAAAACTGGCAGTGAAGTGTCGGAGTTGCTTGAACCACTATACCAGCCTTTGCTTCAGTCTTTTTTAATGCGCCCTCTTAGATCAAAGAACGTTGACCAACAGGTTGGGACTGATGATGAAGATGACTGGAGGGAGACATGTTTTTATATAGGAATAATCAATAAAGAATAAATGGTTAATTAAAAGAAAAATGAAATGACTAAAATGCCCTTGGCAGACTTAACACATATGGATGGAGTTAAGTCAGTTGGATCAAAATGGCAACGACGAAACCTTTTTGGATCCAGATGTTAAAAATGAAACCTTTGGACTAAACTGGCAAAATGGCCCAAACCACAGGGACTAAAATAGCAATTAACTCAAATTAAAAAATGTCTCTCATATGGTGTGATGTACATGCACAGACCCATTTATTTTAAATTTTTTAGCAGAAACGGTTCATATAACTTTTTGTAAGACCATAAGAATCTTGGGTCCGACACTAATGATGTAGGTTACACATGACTTAGTATTTTGACATAAATCTCATGTTTTATATTCCACACACATAATGTTTATATAAAATAACTTGAAGTAATTTCGCAAAAGTTTCGCGTTTGTATAACCATGTGTGTTTAAAGAGGAAGTTGTAAAAACGTATGGAAAACGCAAAAGTTTTCGTTTGTATAACCATGAGTGTATATAGAGGAAGCCGTAAAAACATATGGAAAACTAGAGCATAGTTATAAGAGTAAATTACAAAAATCGTCCTTTATGTTTACAGCAGATTGCAAACTATATCCTTTATATTCAAAAAGTACAAAAAAGGTACTCTATATTTGCAAACTCTTGCACGTTATGTCATTTAGCCCTAACTCGGTTTATTTTTAAAGTTAAGTCTTGTCTTGTCTCATGGGACCCACGAAAGAGCATTATTGTTTTCCCCTCCTTTTTATTTTCATTTTATTTAACTCATTCCCTAATTAATAATATATATTATAGAAAGACAATTAAACCAATTAGTTTTTGTTCTCTCTCATCTCTATATTCTCTTTCTTATCTCTTCCATCTCTTTGTTCTCTTTGGCAAATTGGATTTAAATAATCTCATTTTTGTCAATTTGGCCGATAATAATCCTAACTTAGTTATTTGCCGATAATAATCTGAACCGGTCCACTTTTGGCTGATAATAGTCTGCGTTAAAAATAGCTTAACAGAGTTAAGTTTTTCTTCCGGATTACAAATCGATGTTTTAGGGCTTTTGATTAGAACAAGGATACGAGTTGATTGATGTAAAAGTTTCCTCGAAATACTGCCTCAAACGACGAAAACGGTGCTTCAATTCGGGTGTTCAAACTTCTAATTAAAAAAAATCAAGCTGTTTGAAGCACCGTTTCAAGGTAAGTTTTATATAAATCGACTCGTATCCTCGTTCTGATCAAAATCCCCAAAACGTCGGTTTTTGTAATTCGGAAAAAACATAACTCTGTTAAGCTATTTTTAACGGCGGACTATTATCGGCTAAAAGTGGACCAGTTCAGATTAGTATCGGCAAATAACTGAGTTGAGATTATTATCGGCCAAATTGAGAAAGTTGGGATTATTTAAATCCAATTTGCCTTTTTTTTTAACATAAAGTGGGAACCTATTCAAATCAAACCTCTAGCCAGGAGCTAGAAGTTCATTCATACACCAACACTATCGAATAGATCAGAAATGAATGCAAGTCTGCATCGGTTCGTTGCGTCAAAAAGGGAGAAGTCGGGAAGTGTTTTGGTTCTAGTTGAACTTCGTTAGAATACAAGCATAAGCGTCGATCCCACCAGTGAAACCCTAGCCCCCAAATCTTCATCAAAATCTAGCCCCACAAAAATCGTTGTGCGAATCAGATCTGCAATTCAAAGCCCCATTGTTTGAAATGCAACTTCAAACCGATCACACAAATTTGCTTCACAATCCTGATAAGCTTTTCAGTGGTGGTGGCGGTAAAGGGCATACTTTGTAGTCTAGTGTAAACATAAATGACAACAACAACAACAAAAATAACAACCATCTTAGTAAATCCTACAAATAGCAAAGCTACATCACATGTAGGGTCCGAGGAAGGTGTGATGTAGATAGACCTTGCCTCTATCCCTAGGGATAAAGAGGTTGCTTCCAGAGAGACCATCGGCTCCAAACAAACAACATACCAACACACCAAGTCAAAGAATATAGATATAAGAAGTCACCAATACCAAGGAAGTGATGAGAGAGTGACAGTATAATGTAAAACATGTATAATATCATACAACATCATATAGGCATAAACACAAGAACGCAATCACCTGTAAATATAAAGGACATTTTTTTTTGTAATTTACTCTAGTTATAACCCATGACCCAAAAGCAAAGTTTCATGATTTAATGAGCTTGAAAATATACAAGATCTAATTTACCTTGTTAATTATTTGTAATTCATATCAATCCATATTGAATTCATATATTCTTTTTTGCTAATTCTAATCCATGACTCATGTGTTCTTTGCATCTCGATCTTGATAAAAATGTGTAGTGTAATTATATGAAGATTTGGTATTAGGGAAAAACGAAGTAAAGTAAAACTTCAAGGGACTTAGCAAACAAGTGACTGATTAAAGTTATAGAGTAAATTACAAGTTTTGTCCTTTATGTTTACATCAAATTGTAGGCGCTGTCCTTTTGGCCAAAAATTTACAGGCGGTATTCTTAACCTTTCAAAATCTTGCACGTTTTGTCCTTTAGACCAAAACTGGTTAGTAATCTCAGTTAACTATTGTCATGTGCAATGCACATGAGGGTACAATGGTCTTTTTCCAATTATATATATATATTATATATATATATTGTTTATGAAGGACCATGAATAGTAATTTTAAATTTAAAATAATATATAGCTTTTTAATATCTTATTATATTAATATCTTTTTTATATTTACTTTTAACATTGAACATATTTTAATTTTTTTTCTTATTTTAGGACCATAAATTGTAATTTTAAATTTAAAATAATATATAGCTTTTTAATATATTATTATGTCAAAAAAAAATTATATTTACTTTTAACATTAAACATGTTTTAATTTTTTCCTTTTTTTAGCTTTTAGCTTTTAACATATTTTTATTTTTTCTTTTCTAAAACCAAATTTTCTGTATCATTTATTTTGTTTTTAATTATTCTTTTTTCTTTTTTTAAATCATCTTTACTTTATCAATTAATTTGATATTTCTTTAATAACTTATTTTTGTTAATTTTTTTTTCTAAAAACCTAAGTTCGTAGTTGTACTTAATTTTTACCCTCGATCGGTATAAGTTTTATTAAAAACGAAGTTATATTCAAAAATAAATTATTTATTTGGTATCGTAAAATGATATGATGATAAATTGAACCGATTATAACGGTTTGATTTTCTAAACAACATGTTGCGTTTTCAAATAACGTTTGTTTTATATTATCATTTGTCCCGTATCGTCGCAACGCGCGACTAAAAAAAACCTATTTATTATTAAGGATAAATTACACTTTTCGTCCTTTATGTTTGTACCGAATTGCAATGGATAGCCTTTAACTTTAATAATTACAGTTACAATCCTTTATTTGCAAAACTCATTACACATTTCGTCCTTTTACACTAACCAAGTTAAAAATTGATGTTAAATCAGATCATGTGCACATCATGTGAGGGCATTTATGTCCTTTTACCATTTTACCCCTGTGATCCTAAAACCTAAAAAAAAACTATATTTCACATCGTTCATCTTCATCCCCAAATCAATAACCCCCACCAACATTAATCAAATCAAGAATTACCAAAAACTATACATCAATTCTAACACACAGTATACTCATATCAACATTCAATAAAAGCCAAACGAATAACTTTCAGTGTAATATCATCAATCAACCAACCAATTAACTGTATGCAAAATCATCGATTTCAAGTACCTTATTTCAAAGACACAACTCAACACAACATTTTCACTGATCAACTCAAAAAATTCTTCAATTTGTTCAAGAACCCGCCGGTTTCTGTTCTTCCGCCCCTGAATCCCATGCTCCGGCCACCGGCACCGCCGCCTAAAAATCTGAATTGGCCTCCATAAGGAGTTAAGAGAGAGAGAGAGAGATCGGTTCTTTGAGTTTTTAGAGAGAGAGGGAGGTGGGCTTTTTCAGATCTAGAGAAGCAGGTGGCTTTTCAGATCGGAATGAGATGAAGATGGGTGGGAAAACGGTGGTGGCGTCTTGTCAGTGGGAGAGAGTGGTTGTTGCAGAGATGGTGGTTGTAGGTGGTCGATTACGAAGGTGGTGGCTATCAGTGGCGGTGACTCGGTGAGGATTTGTTGAAGAGAGAGAGAGAGAGGGGAGGAGCTGGGAGGGTTTACAATTTTCATATATGTTGTAAAGTTCTTTAAATCTGATTTCTTCTTCATATGTATATTGTATAATTTTCTGATTTCTTTTATTGTTTGATATTATTGTAGATAAATAAAATGAGTAAAGTTACCAATCTACCCTTATGTGCATGCCACATGACATATTTAACTGAAAATTTTAACCAGGTTAGGGTCAAAGGACGTAAAGTGTAATATGTTTTACAAATAAAGGATTGTGACTGTAATTATTGAAGTTAAAGGTTATCCGTTGCAATTTGGTACAAACATAAAGGACGAAAAGTGTAATTTATCCTATTATTAAAGTTTCCACATAGTGGGTGGAAGAAAGAGATGCAGACTTATGTACTAGGAAGCGATTTCGTTACTTTAGGACTTCCGATGAGTAGTTTTAAACATCTATGCTTGAAATCAGACCCTGAGCATTAATTGTTACATACTTGATGTTATGTTCATGTAGTCGACCCCTGTTATCATTGCCATTGATTAACTGCAGGATAGGTTTTTAATGAAAATCCACACTGACTTACTTTGGGTATGCTCTCCTCCGACTGTAGTTCATAGGCTAAACCCTTAAATACACAAATGTGGGTCAACTAATCTGAATAACACCAATGATGCATTATGTTTGATGGAATCCACACTGTACCCTTCACCTAATCTTCCTCTATTTCATTACACACCCTAATCAACACACATGACCTCCAGCTCTCAAAATTTTGTTGTACACTCAACCCACTTCCTCAAATCCCTCTAACATCAAATCCCTCTAATATCTTCCTTCAATTTCATTTTTTGCACCCACTTCGAAATGGGTAATCGGTTTAGTTGCTGATGAGGATACGTCCCTGACCGGGCTGAATCATCGCCATAAATAGAACCGAACCATGGCACACCAAGGTCGGACCGGACCTTGCACCATAGACGAAACGGACAGATACGCTGGTGCGGCATAACTAACTGGGCCCCACCACCATAACTGCCATGATAGCGACTGGTCCGACCCTAACTAACTTGCCACATCAGCACACCCAAAAGCTATAAATACCCCGCCAAGACTTCCAGCAATGGGTAATGGCTACTTTCTCTCTCTAAACTCTCCTCTCTCTCTCTCCCTGACCTATTTCCTCCTCGCAAATACTTATTCTCACGCCCGAGCTTGGTCACAGAGAGGCCCCCCTCCCTGTGACGAGGCTAACGGTGTGTTTGTTCTCTTGTGATCTTGTAGGTTTCTTGCTAGGTCATCTGAAGCTCTACTCTGACCAGGTCGCACCAACTGGTTTTGAGTCTTCAGTGGCGCCATCCCCTCGAATTCACATAATTCGTTTCTTTGTTTTTGTTCATTTGAAGTCATGGCAGAATCAACGACAGCAGTCTCCACCAGCACTTTCCCATCTTACAATGATATATGGGAAGGAAACGCTAACTCCACAACTGCTTCAGCAGCAGTTGCTGTCTCAGCAGCTTCGATAGGATCCGCGTCGGCTCCTCCAGCTGCAAATCCTGTAGGCGGAAGCTCTGTTTACCAATGTCTATCCAGGGGGAAACCCCGTCTCCGTTGGACCCTTCGCTTCCGGATCTCTGGTAAGTTCTATGCTCTCCACTCCTATAACACACGTTACACAACTTTCTTTGGTTACAAGTGCTCCGATGAATAACGGTCTAAACGACCTGTTTCTCCAGGGATCTGTGGGTCTAAACCCCCAAGATCAAGAGCTGCTCATGCCATACCACCCCACGTCTATGACTTCCCAATCAAAGTTTACGTTACGGATCGTCAATGCCCCACTCCCAGCTAAGCTGAAGATGCCTCCCACACTGAAGTTTTACGATGGTACGTCTGATCCGGACGACCATATGTTTGCGTTTGCCGGAGCGGCTAAGGTCGAGCAGTGGCCTATGCCGGCTTGGTGCCTAATGTTCGCCCAAACTCTCACCGGATCGGCAAGGGTTTGGTTTGATGGGTTGCCAGAGGGGTCGATCGACCACTTTGAGGATTTCCGACGTATTTTCTTGCAAAATTTCTGTCAGCAGCGACGTTGCAAGAAAGACATTACCGAGGTTCACCATATAAAGCGCCGCGACGGAGAGTCTGTAGAAGATTTTATCGACCGTTTCAATCGAGAAAGCATGCAGATAAGTGGAGCGGTTGACTAACTCCGAGTCTCTGGGTTCTGCCACGGAGTTCGGAACAATCAGCTTGTGGAAAAACTCCATGAAGATCTCCCAAAAACTATGGAGACGCTTATGGAGAGAGCTCGGGCATTCGTTCGGGGAAAGAGTGCCTGCGGTCAGCCGAATGAAACTACAGCAAGAAACGCCAAGGCTCGGACCACTTCGTGGAAACGCAATGCGTCGCCACCAAAAGGTAGAAGCAGCAGTTGGAACAGAAATCGTGGCCCGTATCAGAAGTCGGATCGAAGCAGTTTCCGAACAGGAAATGTGCGTTTCAATACCTTTTCCGAGCTCACCAAATCACCAAGCGAAATTCTCAGTACGGAGACTACTCGGTTCCCTACGCTGTCGAAGCAACGACCCACCTCGGACAGGCACTCCAAGAAATATTGTGAATATCACCGAGACAAGGGTTATACAACTGATGAATGTCGGGCTCTGAAGCAAGAAATCGAAAAGGCTGTACGATCCGGTAAGCTCTCGCACCTTGTGAAAGAAGTGAAAGATGGGAAGAAGTCAGCAACAGCAATTGATAATCCGAACACCGAGCCCGGAATCAATATGATCCGGTCAACCGAACCAAGAGGGGTAAAGCGGTCGAACCAGCATATGGCAGCATGGATGCATCAACCAACGTACTTCCCTCCGATCGATCCCGATGATGCTCGGGACGGACCAATTACAATCTCGGCTGTCATCGCCGAACACCTGGTCCGACGAATTTACGTGGACGGAGGAAGCGCCTTTGAGATCATGTATTTACAGTGTTTCCAGCAGCTGAACCCCCAAGTAAAGAAGAGGTTGATTGAAGTCTCCACCCCTCTGATCAGTTTCTCCGGGGAGGTGGTCCGTCCGATAGGACAGATTACCCTTCCAACCACATTCAAAGAGGGTGATAAAAGCAGGACTGTCCAACTAACCTTCCTGGTTGTTGGCACTCATTCATCGCATAACATAATACTCGGACGACCTGGGTTGAGAGCCCTCGGGGCGATCAGTTCGATAATACATGGAGCTATTAAATTCCCTACCGAGGCCGGAGTTGCCACTATTTTCTCAGAATCAAACTCGTTTGTTGCCGAAGTAAGACATGCAGCGGAAACAAGCACCAAAAAGTCCGAAGTACCTACCGAACTTTGGGCAATCAATCCGGATTTTCCCGAACAGCAAGTAGCTATTGGGGCTCAGTTCCCAAAACGAACAAAGAAGCTCCTGTGGGAATTGTTAAGCAACTCGATAGACGTTTTCACGTGGAAGCACTCCGATATGCAAGGAGTTCCCAGATCTATGGCACAACATCACCTGAACGTAAAAGAATCAATCAAACCAATAGCACAAAGGAAAAGGCACATGGCGCCGGATCGAGCAAAAGCCATTGCAAAAGATGTTAAGAGCCTCTTAGACGCTGGAATCATTCGAGAAGTCCGGTATCAAACATGGGTGTCAAATCCCGTTTTGGTGCGGAAAAAAGATAATTCATGGAGAATGTGCATTGATTTCACCGATTTAAATGATGCGTGCCCGAAAAATTGTTTTCCTTTACCGGAGATTGATGAGAAGATTGACTCCGTCGCCACGTTCAGGTTGAAATGTTTTTTTGGATGCCTACAAGGGATATCATCAGATACAAATGGTGGTCGAAGATGAGGATAAGACAGCCTTTGTCACCAATGAAGGAGTGTATTGTTTAACTAAGATGCCGTTGTGGTGTGGGGTGGATGTTGATGGTGGCGGTGGTGAGAAGGGGGAGGAGGTGGCGGTGGTGGTGGTGCTTGTGGCGGCAGAGAGGAGAGAGGGAGAACAGATAGTGTGTGTAGTTAGAGAGAGAAAGTAGGCTATACAGAGAGATGGGAGGATGAAGATGATCTGTAAATATTATTATCTTTGTGTTAAATGTGTATATTAATATATATATATATATATATATTAATTTTTAATTAAGAAAATGTTAAATGAAAAGCAAAATGACTAAAATGCCCCTGCACTAAAGGACAAAATAGGCAGCTTTCAACAGTCAAAAAATGGGGTTTTTGGATTTTGGACTAAAATGGCAACAAAATGCAAACCACAGGGACCCAGATGTAATAACTTTGAGATTTGGACTAAAGTGGCAAAACTGGCCAAACCACATGCACCAAAAATGGCAGTTTACTCAAATTATTATTAAACACATTTTGTCTTATTATGTCTTTAATATTTAATCCAAAAGGGTAGTTTAGTAAAATTACTCTTTTTTATCTTTTTGTCTTTATTATTTTTTATTACCTTTTTGTTTTATTATATTACTTTTTATTTTTTAAACAGATTTTTTTATTAAAATCATTTTTAAATTCAAATTATTTTAACAAAACAATTTTTTTTGCGCGCCTGTTTTTGCACGCCGTTTTTACGCCCGTCTTTTTCACGCATCGTTTTTTAACGCGTCGTTTTTGCACGCCGTTTTTTCCGCTCGGATTTTTCAAGCGTCGTTTTTTTAACGCGGCGTTTTTACGTCCCGTTTTTTTCGCGGCGTTTTTTATGCCCCGTATTCACGCCCCTTGTTTAGGCGCCGTTTTATCACACGGTTTTTTACGTTTTACAGTTTACGTAGAAAAAGTTTTACGTTTTACGTTAAATAGTTTTTTACATAAAAGTTTACGTTTTATGTTAAAAAGTTTACGTTTTACGTTATACTTTTTAAACTTTTTACGTTTTACGTTAAAATTTTTACGTTAAACTTTTTACGTTTTACGTTAAACTTTTTACGTTTTACGTTAAAATTTTTACGTTTTACGTTAAACTTTTTACGTTTTACGTTTTACGTTAAACTTTTTACGTTTTTACGTTTTACGTTAAACTTTTTACGTTTTACGTTAAAAAGTTTACGGTTTAACTTTTTTTTTACAAAAACATTTTTATGCAAAACAAACACACCCAGAAATCGCAAACCTCGGTAGGTGTCTCAGATAAATTGTTATCGTCATCGACTGGGGAAAAAATATAAAAAAAACAACAACATCAAAACAAAGTGTATCTCAAAAAAAAAAAAAACGGGGTTTGGCTCAGATTTTCCGATAATCAAAAGGTTGCAAAAGTGGGGTTTGCAGGTTAAACTTAACCTCCCCCATCCTTGCCGCGCCATCGTCATCAAAATCAATGTTTTTTTTTTTTGCATCATCGCCACCCAATCCATCATATCAAACCCACATAGTCCTCTGATCAAAAATCACCAGAAAATCAAGAACACAAGAACATAGTTCACTGATCAAACAAAAATCACCAGAAAATCAAAACTCATTGATAAAAAATCAACAAGATCAAACCCACAGAGTTCATCAGACAAAAATCAAGAAACCCCATCAAAAACCAAGAAACCACATCAAACAAAATCAAGAATCCCAACTGAAACTCACAAGTCCGATGAATACCGGCAGACCGAGACTCCGATCGCCGGGGTCGCCGCTACCACCACCGTCTTCCTCTTCCGTTCACCTTTCTCTCCTCACAAACCTTCTCTCTCCGACAAGTAACTCTCTCATCTGCCTCTCTTCCGCTCTGATTTTAGCCGTCGTGTGCCACCACCAGAGGGTGGTGGCTAGTTGTTTTCTCTGCCGGAACAAAGAGAGACGAGGGGGGGTGAGGGGCGTGCTTTGTCGGCTATCTTCGTCGCCGGCAGCTGGTGCTCCGCCGCGTCGTCACCGTCCAGCGCCGCCACCCATAGTGGTGGCCGGCTGTTCATCATCGAGCAGGGATGAGAGGTTCAAGAGAGAGAGAGATGATGAGAGATGGGGTTTGAATTTCAAACAGATGGGTAAAACAGGCCTGGGTTTTCTCCCTATCCAGTCATTTTACCACAATCAAGTTCTTACTAAATTCTACCAATTGATTCTCCCATATCTATTGAATCATTGAAATTGTATTCTCAATTGGGTTTGAATGTAGAACCACAGATTCTTTGGCTCTGCAACTTTTCAAGAGATGAGGGTTAATATATTGAAGAGAGAGAGAGAAAAGTGAGACATATTATAATCTAGTGGCAATAAATGGAGAGAGAAAGGGGAGATTTGACATTTGGGGTAAATGACCAATATACCCTATATGTTGGCATAATCTGATTGGTTGAGAGTGGTTCTTGCGGTTCTTACAACTGGAGGTGGTTTTCATTTTGGCGCTCCCCTATATATATATATATGTATAGGGTGAGGTTCGGCTACAAAGTCCATTTTTCCTACAAAGTGTACAAAGTCATAAAACGCTACAATTTCAACCATAAAACACACTCCAAACCCACAAATAACACAGTGAAGATCATTAAAACACAATATCCAAACCCTAACAGTCCATAAAAACTTCAAACACACCATCGTAGAACTATGAATATAAAACACAACATGATAATCAACATAAAACACACTAATGTTAGTTATTCGATAATCAAAGACTTATCATCCAAAACACAACACAAAACCCACAAATATGTCGTTTTAGTTATCTTCACTTTGTTATTTGTGGGTTTTGAGTGTTTTTTTATGGTTGACATTATGGTGTTTTATGATTTTATACACTTTGTAGGAAAAATGGACTTTGTAGCTAACTCCCACCCATATATATATATATATATATATATATATATATATATATATATATATATATATATATATATATATATATATAGGGGAATGCTAAAATGAGAACCACCTCGAGTTGTAAGAACCGTGAGAACTACACCGTAGGGGGCGCGGTGGACCAAATTTTTTTTTCATAGAAGTAGATGCATATATAAAAACACCATTTGTAAAAAAAAAATTCAAAAAAAAAATGTCGTGTGTGTAGTTTTGAGCGCCACAAGTTTGTGTTTACGGGACCTGTAAATCTGGTCGGAAAATTTACGGGTCCCGTAAACACAAACTTGTGTTGCTCAAAACTACACCACGACATTTTTACGCGCGGTTTTTTTTACTTGCCGTTTTACGCCACGTTTTTTGCGTGCCGATTTTTTGCCCGATTTTTTTACGCGCCGT